>CM031236.1:435696485-438430552 GCA_018340775.1 Taxus wallichiana var. yunnanensis | reverse complement strand
TCAATGCGCATTAAAGTCATTCCTCTCTCCAAACGGCTATATAACGAGCATTCCCTTTGCATTTTCGCATTGCTTCCATGTTATCTTTTGCTCGAACCCCTGCAATCTAGTTCCCTGCGTAAATATCCCTTCCTTTGCAAATTCCTTCCGAGTCCGGGTCACAGCTCCGAATCTATCAATATGAAGATCAAGTTTCAGGACGGGAGCAAATTTCTCCACTCGAGTCTGCCCCGTTAGCAATATCGGAGCAGTGAAGCTCGTCATCTCGACTTCGGTGATTTTGGTCAAGAATGACAGATGCAAACCCTACGCCAATGGCACATATGATTAACGATAGCGGTTTAGCTTTTGCCGGAGGATTCCCTATCTCGGTGCGGTGCCGTCATCAGACTTTCATCGCGGAGCTCATTTCGACCCGCTACGAGCGAATTGACAAACATACACGGGAGCTCATTTGCCGCTGTTCGACGCCGCCACCATTGGAGATGCTCGAGGATTCCGGAGATGGATAATGCTATAGTCGTCTCTCGGGATCAAGCATGTGCCATGTTCGACCAAGGCAGTTGATAAATATAAAGCTCGAGTGGCGAAGTCTTGGTTGAAGAACCCTAAGAAAGGTCCTTCTGCCTCGACCAAAACCCTCTTCCGAGTAGATTTCAATGAAGAACCGCGACTTCATAATCTCCGTGGCTCGGGTTATGGGTTTGCCCTCCACCAATGAATTTCATTTCTGGATGTTCCCGCCATTAGCATGGTGTGCGAGGAACACAAAATATCAATTGACAGAGATCATCAAAGCATGAATTTGGTGAGCAGCTATCTAACGTTCGTGCAGACAAAGAAGTTCTACATGACTTCATATCGATGTATACCCTAAAGAAAGATCCAGCAAAGTGGTTTGGTTTCTCCTATGTAGATGCACACAAAGATGATTCGAGTGTATGCCTATTGCCCGCAGTTCACCTTGGAGACCAGCAACCGCAATTTCAGAAGGGTCAATGATGCTTTCACCATGTACGTGGTTAGATTGCTCGAAGGTGATACTGCAAGAAGGTTTTCAGATGAAGCCATGAACCGATATCGCAGATGGAGCCTATTTCATCCAATTCCAGAAATTTTCCTATATCAAAGCACGCATGAGAGCACTCCTCTGCGTCTTCCCATGTTCCTCGCAATGACAAAATGGCCTTGATTGAAATATGCAGGCAACTAGACAAGTTGCACATAACTTGCAGAGATAAGAAGATTTCTGGCTTACACTTTCCCATCTCTCTGGGAAACTACACATGCAAAACGGCTCTGGATGCTCAGAACATAGAAAGAGCCCTGGTCCCTATCACTGTTCATTTTTTCAAGCCAAGAACCTGCTTTGACTTGAAGAGGTTTATCGAGCAGAACCTCAAGATAATCTACCATCATAGGGCAGATCCAGAAGACTACTGGGCTGACTGTGCGGATGATTTTGAAGCCAGAAGAAGGCATTGTGGCAGGTTCTCCCTGCAATTGATCCAAGAACTCAGTCTGTACCAAGTTCCTGAAGGTCTCCAGGACGACAATTCCGAGCTATACTCTTATGAGTATGAAAATGTGATTAAGCACACTGGAGGACCGGATTGGAACAGAAAGAGAGAGATGATCTCGCCGAGATTCTTGCTCCGGCCTTGATCGAACTATGGTCTCGTTCAAGAAGAGATCTCGAGAATTCAAGAGGCACTCAGGAGAATCTAGCTCCAAAGGTGATTCGACGCCAATAAGAGAGGCATCAGCCTCCGAATGGGACACCGGTGAAGACCCTCCGCCTCAACACTCGAGGACTGTGGAATCTACTCCTTCTCCATCTACCAGGTATACAAGAAGAAACTCAAAGAGGTAAAGAAGGAATCTGCAGAGAATGATCCTCCAAGAAACAGCAGAGTTGCCTATAGGGCCGCAGAACATCATCATTCTCGGTGAAAGTGAAGACAGTGAGATGCCCACTCCTGCAAGTGTTCCTGAGGATCCAGCAGATAAAGATAAGGAGGTCCAGAGCACTGAACTTCCGGGTGCTACTGATTCTTCTACCGCCATTACCTCCAGTGTTCTACCCACATCTCGGCAGGTGAGTCAAGCAATGCATGCACCTTGAGTGTCATGAGCTCCCTGTCTCTTGGTCCCCTTGCTTCTCCTGCAGATTCTTCTTCCTCTTTTGCTTGGGTGCAACCTCTGGTTGACAAAAGGAAGAGGAAATCCTCCTCTCAAAGCTTGGGACCAAATTTTGATGCTGTAGCAGCCTTGTTGGGCACCACTCCTTCTCGTGCCAAGAAAGCCAGAACTACTTCCAGGATTGTGTCTGATGCTCAAGGTCAGCAGTTCTTGGAGATTGCCAAACCTACAGTGGATAAGTCAGAATCAGACTTGCTGACATCTGACTTGGAGCTTTCAAGGATCCCTATGGGAGAGTCTACCCCTGAAGGCGAAATTCATAACCTCCAGGAAACAGTCACCAGAGTCATTGGAAGGGTTGAGAAAGGGCAGCAGACTATTGAACAGCTGGAAGAACAAGCCCAAGTTCTCACAAGTTTTATCAAGTCACTTTTGTCTAAGGACAAAGTTTTGGACCCTACCCCCTTGACTGCTCTACCGCCTCCTGTAATTCTAAGCCAAGATGAAGTGCAAAGTATTAAAGATATGCACAAGTATTCTATCTATGGCAGAGCTATCGAAGCCATGGTAGATGACATGCTTGTTGCCGGACTAAACTTCATCGATGAAGCTTTTAAGCTACATGGAAAGGTAGATAATTTGCAATGTGTTTCGTCCTCTACTATTGGGGTAATGGATAAAGAGCTTAAGCTCTGGAGTAGTTGCATTGTAGACCTTCGCCTCATGGGCCAGACAGATGAGAACATCTTACTGGCGAACAAGATTTTCGATGATGCTAAGGATAATCTGTCAAAATCTTGGGTCTACAGCGTGGAGTGGAAAATCAAAGTCCTGGAGGAAGCTGTAGGAGAAATGAAGAATAGCTGGCAGAAGGGAGAAGCTTTCAAGACACTGGCAGCTGCTGCATTCAAAGATATGCATTGTCATCTTCAGGATGAAAACTCTGGCGTTCCCTTGTCCTTGCAAGAAATCAAAGCTCAGTTCAGAGCTTTTGTCAAAGATAATCTTTTCAAGGAAGACTCCATCTCTAAGGACAAGATAAAGGAAATTTGTTCTCTTCAGTCTGCCATTGAAGAAGCAAACAAAGACTATCATACTCACGTCGAGTTTGATAAAGAGATGGAGAAATGTCTGGGATTTTGGACTCAGTCTGCAACCAACACGTCAGTCCCTCGTGGCAGAGATATAGCTGAGTCATCAAGAAGTTCAGCGGTGGATTCAAGACAGTGGGTCCCTCCCAATAGCCGGCCACCTGTCTCCTTCTCCTTTCTTTCCTCTTCTTTCCTTTCTTTTCGTATTCTTTGTAATTAGTTAAGGTATTGCAATTGGCGGTACTTAACTATTCTTTAGTTAAAAGAAACGGTTACGAAGAGTAACTGACTTGTAATCTATATAATGGCCTTTCCACGCCATTTTCGGAGGAAGAACTTGGATATTTGCTGAAAGTGTAAATAGATCTTAAAGAAATCAATACAAAAGGGCTTTCCGTTCTTTGTCTATCTGATTCTTGTTGTCTCTGTGTTTTCCTTTAATATTGTGAAGATCATTTTGTTCCTAACTCGTTTAGTCTCTCTGATTGCATACTGTTCAGTTTTGCAAGTACAGTGATCTTGTACAACCAAGAAGGAACTTTGTGTCCTTGATTAACAAATCTGAAGAAGGTTATTTACGGAACTTTGTGTCTTTAAATTTAATCCCATTCAGCTAATGCAAATGATCTTGTCTTAAATCCTTTGAAGCTTCGCATACACGAAGAATTATTCTGCTATCTATAATTCTGAATGTTGCTATTCTGCTCATCTTCTTATTCCCCTTCCTCAGTCCTGGCGTAACTGATGATCCTTGTGGAAAACACTTTCGTAATATCCAAGTTTGACCATAAAATAATGTTCTGTGTATTTGTAAATAAGTTTGTTTCAGAATAAGGGAACCTCTCCCATTAAAGAGGAGGGACTTTTGTCCCCTGACTGTTGCTCTTCTAAAAAGTCCTATTTGACGACCAACAGTTTTTGGCGACTCCGCTGGGGAAAATCGCATTCCAGTACTGCAATTTTTTCGATCATCCTTTGATCTGGCGACTCCGCATTTCACTCGAGGGAGAAGGACCCTTGGTATTGAAGATTCTCAGTTTCAGCTTTTGGAGCAACAGGGTTTTCCTTTCCCTTCAAATAGAAGAACTCGTTCGACGAGCACTCCGCCTGTTCAAGATAGAAGTCCTACGGGTGGTATTCCTTCAGAGCCTGCTAGTCCCAATCTATGAGCTTTGATCCTTGCTGGTGTTAAAGTTCCCCTCCAAGCCGTATTTCCAAGAATGGCGGCACAATTGCCATGGGGTCAACGTGTCGGGCCCCTGGCTCTTGCGCAGCCTTTGCATGAGTTACCTAGAGGTAACCGAAAGAACTTCCCAAAATTTAAAGGAGATGGCAAAGTACACCCTGATGAACATATTGCAGCCTTCATAGTTGCATGTGGAGTTTTGGGGGTTGAGCACGAAGACGTCTCGCAAGAGGCTCTTCGTTGAGGCGTTACTGAGGATAATGTCGCCGATGGTTCTATCACCTTCCGGTGGTGCCATCACCGACTGGACTACCATGAGAACTCGGTTCGAAAGCCATTTCAAGCCGGCAGAAGATGTGCATGCCCTGCTTGCCCAGATTTCTCAGATAAAGAAAGATCCATCAGAACCCATGAGAGAATTTGTGGCTCGGTTCAACAGATTGATCAACAAGATTCCTGTAAATACTCGACCGGTTGATCAAATTCAAAAATGTTTCTTTTTGAATGCCCAAACGCCTAAAGTCAGTTATGCCCTAAGAAGGGCTAATCTTGGAACGTTAATTCTGGATCAAGAACTGGCTGTTAGTGTCGAGGATGACCTGATCATGTCAGGGAAGTTGAGAAGAGATCCTCCTAAATCTAAATCTGCTGCTTCTTCCTCTTCCACCTCTAGACCCAATACTGATCCATTAGTCCAGAAACTTGCAAATGATCTAGTGGCTATAAAGAAACAATTAGCCCAGCATGCACCATATGCAGACGTTCCGAGAAGAAATTTTCAACCAGAAACCGTTTGCCAGCTCCCCACACAAGACTGGCACTTGAAGGACCTCCTGTCAAAGTTCCGGTGAATGCAACTTGTGAGGTTGAAGAGCCAGAAGATGATAATGAAGCTTGTGAGGAGTTCCTGGAGGAATTCGATGATGAGGCAGAAGAACTCGAAGGATCTCGAGTCAATTTCTTTACCACTGAAGGCATTGATGATGGAGATAACTATGACGAAGTGGTAGCAGATATGAACAGTGAATCATTTGTTGTCATGACTCGAGAACAGACGAGGCAGAAGGAGAAAGTAACACAGCCCACGAAGAAATCTAAGGAGCAACCAGCAACTATTCCTGTAATTGCCAGAAGAGGATCTCCTATCCCTACCTCATCTGCACCAAAGGTAAGTACTGTCCATCCTGCTCCCAAAGTTGCTTCTTCTTCTTTTTCTCCTAAGATTGATAAGCCTAGAATTTCAAATGATGATGGCCCATCCACCTCTGGATCCTTTGACATTGTGGATCACCTAAAAAGGACCAAGGTCCAAATTTCAGAAGCTGAATACTACCAAACCCATCCCAAAGCTTTTGCCAAGATGATCCAATTTGTAAATTCCCATTCCAAGACCACCTCTAAAGGCCTTTTGCCCACTCCTCCTTCTATACCACAACCTAGTCTGGTAGCTGCTGTCACCTCGCCTGGTGACAAAATCAAGCCCTTTTATGTAACTCTTCTTATAGCGGGCCATAGGCTCGATGAATCGTGTCATAGATTGGAGCCTCAGATAACGTAATGCCTGCTAAAGTAGCCCATGCTTTAGGCTTGACCCTTACTCGTACTTATGGATCTTGCTACTCCATGGAAAGTAAGGAAGTACCTTTGGTTGGAAGGATTAAAGATGCACAAGTGGCTTTTGCTGCTTTACCTGAAAAGAAAGTCTTGGCCACCATCCTAGTAGCAGACATTCCTCCTTCTTACGGAATGTTGCTAAGTCGGAACTTCTGTAAAGATGTGGGTGGGGAGATTCAAATGGATTGGTCACACGCCCTCATACCCGTCAACGGACAAATGAAGAAGTTACTCCCTGAGAAACAGTCTGAGTATATTGTGCAGAAAACAGATGATCCTAAGGCACAAATACTCTATGAAGACATAGGTCATGGTAATTACATGATTCTGTCCCCTGATGAAATCCAACCCTCCAAAGTATCACCCAAAGATCCCAATGGTGTTTGGATTTTGGAATTTGATGGAAGTTGTTCCTCGGTGGTTCTAGAGCTGGTGTCTCGCTAGTGTCACCGAAGGCTGCCTACACCCTTTTTGTTTAAGTTGCGGTTCGAGAATACTAACAATACAAAGCAGAGTACGAGGCTCTCCTTCTTGGACTGCAAGTAGCCAAAGAACGAGGTGTAAAAAATCTTCTGGCTCGTGGTGATGCAGAGCTGATTATGAAGCAAGTCAGAAGCCTTTTTCAGGTAAAGAATGGGAGGCTGAAGCATTACCGGAATCAGGTTTGGGATTCAATTGAATTCCTTGATGCCTTCTCTATTGAAGCAATACCCAGAGAAAAGAACAGCAGGGCTGATTCACTGGCTGTCTCAGGGTCATTATTGATTCCCCATCCTGAATTCTCTCAGGACAAGTTCACTATTGAAATGGTCCACCGGCCTAGTGTTCCTGACAATACTAATAACTGGCAAGTTTTCAACGATGACCAGCATCTGCTTTCCTTCCTGGAACTCAAGGGGAACTTCGAACAACTATATTTTGAGGGAAGTGACAACCTGCCTCGTGAGAGTGTGTCTTCTGACCAAGCTGTCACCCAAGGAGAAGAAACTGATCAGGAAGGGTGCATTAAGCTCAAAGGAAACAAGATTCCCAAAGGTTTGGTGAGTTTGGAGGAGTTGTTTGATAAACATGACAGATACGTGAGATCTAAAGCTTCTCATTTGGACCTCGTGCAATCATTTGAGTATGATAAGATTGATATAGGGAGTTCTGATGACCCGAAACTGGTGAATATTGGGAAATGTTGCACATCAGATGAGAGGAGGAGAGCAATTGATCTTCTAAGGAAGTATAAGGATGTTCTTGCATATTCTTATGAAGATCTAAAAGCCTTCAAGCCAAAAGAAATGCAACACTCTATCCCTCTCAAACCAGGAATCAAGCCTTTCAAGCAGAAACAAAGGCAGTATAATCCAAAAATAGCCGACACCATCTTTCAGGAGATCCAGAAATTGTTGAAGGCTAAAATCATTTTTCCCATTCACCATTCAACATGGATTGCAAACATTGTGCCTGTCAGGAAGAAGAATGGTGAGATCCGCATCTGTGTTGATTTCAGAAACCTGAATCAGGCCTCTCTGAAAGATAACTACCCTCTGCCTATGATGGATCAGATTTTGCAAGCAGTAACAGGATCCGAGATGTTATCTATGCTTGATGGATTCTCGGGATACAATCAGGTAGAGGTTGATACTGCAGATCAACACAAGACAGCCTTCACCACTCCTTGGGGTACCTTCGCCTACAAGAGAATGCCTTTTGGGCTGATTAATGCTGGTGCCACTTTCCAGAGAGCTATGGATTTGGCTTTTGGAAGCTTGAAAGGAAAATGTATTGTCATATACCTTGATGACCTGACGGTGTTTTCAAAGACAAGAGCGGATCACTTCGACCACTTGGAAACAGTTCTGCAAAGATGCCGAGAGCATGGGATTTCCTTGAATCCTAAAAAATCTGTCTTCTGTGTTACAGAAGGAAAGCTATTAGGGCACATTGTCTCAAAGGATGGCATCAAGATTGATCCTGAACGAGTTCAAGCCATCCAGCAAATTCCTCTCCCTACCAGTAAAAAAGGCGTGCATTCCTTCTTCGGTAAGATCAATTTCTTAAGAAGATTCATCCCTGATTTTGCAGAGTTGACTTTGAACATCTCTCAGATGATGAAAGGAAAGCAAGCGTTTGGTTGGTCTTCTGAAGGAAAGGAATCCTTTGAGGGTATCAAGAAAGCCATTGCTAAAACTCCAGTTTTGGCCTGTCTTGACTTCAGCAAAGATTTCATCATCTATTGCTATGCTCTGAGTATAACACCGGCCGCCTGCCTTAACCCAAGAAGACTCTGATGGACATGAGCTACCAATTGCCTTCATGAGCTATATCCTGAAGAATCATGAGCTGAAATACACCATGATGGAGAAGCATGCTTTTGCAGTAGTCAAAGCTGTCAAGCAGTTCCGTTTCTATAACCTCAACTCTCACTCTATGGTGCTGGTTCCAGATACGACTGTTAAGTCAATTCTTACACAGCAAGAGTTTGGGTCCAAGAGAGGAAACTGGGTGGCTAAAGTCCAGGAGTATGACATTGATATCAAACCAACCAAGCTGGTTCGTGGCAAGGGTCTTTGTGAGCTCATTGCTGAAGGAGCCAAACATGAGTTGCTGGAGGAGAAAGCTGACGTTCCTACTGTTCTATTCCTTAGTTCAGTTGATGAATGGTATGCTGACATCGCCCATTTTCTCACCTATGGGGAATGCCCATCTCATTTAACTGCCAAGGAAAAGAGGACTGTTAAATTGAGATCAACGCAATATGTATTGTGGGAAAATTCTTTGTTCAAGCGTGGCTTAGATGGGAGATTTCTGAAATGTGTTGATAAGGAACAACAGAGAAAGTTGCTCTCAGCTTTTCATGATCAAGCATGTGGAGGGCACTATTCATCAACAGTCACAGCTCACAAGATACTCCGGGGAGGATATTACTGGCCTTCTTTGTTCAGAGATGCATCCAAGTGGGTGGATAAATGCGAGGCCTGTCAGACTTTTGTGGGAAGACCTAAATTGGCATCTTTACCTCTCAAGCCAGTTGTGATCGAGGAACCATTTCAACAATGGGGTCTAGACTTCATTGGTACACTGAATCCTGCCTCTAGTGCTGGCCACACGCATGTGCTAACTGCCACTGACTACTTCACCAAATGGGTGGAAGCTATTCCGGTCAAGAGCACTACTTCTGAAGTTGTATGCAACTTCCTCAAAGAGAACATCTTGGTAAGGTATGGTGTACCTAACAAGATTGTAACAGACAATGCTTCGAACTTCTCCTCAACTGAGATCATGGATTTCTGCTACGGGTATGGCATCTCTCTCGGCCCATTCTTCGATTATTTTCCTGTGGAATGGACAAGCGTAATCCACCAACAAAAATCAGTGAATATCATAAGGAAGTTGGTCAATGAGTCTCAGCGAAACTGGCATAAGAAGCTTTATGATGCTCTTTGGGCAGACAGGATCACACCTAAAAGAGCCATTGGAATGTCCCCCTTTCAAGTAGTGTATGGAGTAGAGGCCCAATTGCCGGACAAGTGGAACCGCCATGCGCCTTGCACGATGAAGGCCATAGAAGACACTAGTTTCATGATGCTCGGACAAAAGAATCATGTACCGCACAAACCGAATGAGGATAGATTGGAGGTTCTTGACAAAATATCTGCTCACCAGCAGAAGGTGAAGGTTCTTTTCGATAAGAAAGCTAGGTCCAGAGAGTTCCAAGTTGGTGATACCGTGCTGTTATGGGACAAAAGACATGAACCTCGTGGCAGCCATGGAAAATTTGATTCTCTGTGGCTTGGACCTTTCAAGATAAGACACTTTGCTGGTAAGGACTCTTTCTATCTTGATTACATGGATGGTTCTCCCCTCCCACTTCCTTATAGTGGGCAGTATTTGAAGTTGTTCAAGTCCTAGGTGACTAGGGAGTCCCTTTGTACATTATGTACAGTGTTTTTGCTTTTTTCTGCTTTTGGTGTGTTTCCCTTCTGTTGTGTGTGTTGCCCTCTATATTGGTTTGTTTTTGACTCCTTTGCCCAATGGATAAGGCACTGGTCTGCTTCACCGAGTTCTCTAAGTTCTTGCCTTGTCTCATTCTATGAATTTACACCAAGTCATCCCCAGAAGGAGCCAGCTGTTGTCCACTCAAAATTTCCCGCTCTGATAAGAGTAAAATTTTCAAAATTTTGAGTTGAAGAGTTCTTCTCTGAAGTGCCTAAGTTGTGAAGTTGAAAAAATCTGTGTTTTGGGTCTTTTTGTGTGATTTTCGGGCCTGTCGGAACTTTTTGTCCCATCTGTCCCAAGTACGAAAGTGCATTCTGTTCCCGATCGGCTGAAATCCCCGAAGCTGTCCCATTTTCGGCCCGTCAGAAAATTTTGTCCCAAATGTCCCAAAGTTAAAAAGTGCGAGCTTTCCCATTTTCGGCCGAATCATCCTTCCCGCGTACTTTGCACTTTCCTGTCCCAAATGTCCCAAAGTTAAAAAGTGCGAGCTTTCCCATTTTCGGCCGATTTGCCCGAACCGCGTCCTTGAACTTTTTGTCCCAACTGCCCCATTTAAAAAAGTGCAAGCTTTCCTAATTTCGGCCGAGCCGGTCAAGTCGCGTACTTCGGAACTTTTTGTCCCGAATGTCCCAAGTCCAAATGGGCCCGCTGTTCCAATTTCAGCCGAAACACCCGAATCGCGTACTTCGCACATTTTCGTCCCATTTGTCCCAAATGCATTTGTGCGTCCTCTCCCTGTTTCGCCCGAACTGCCGAGAGCAGCGTGTTTCGCGCGCATTCGCGTCTCACATGTCCCAAGCGTACCTAGTGTCATTCACACTTAGTTTTTCCCGCTCGCTCCAAGTATGATATTTTTCAAATTGGTGGTTGTGTATTCAATGCGCATTAAAGTCATTTCTCTCTCCAAACGGCTATATAACGAGCATTCCCCTTTGCATTTTCGCATTGCTTCCATGCTATCTTTTGCTCGAACCCTTGCAATCTAGTTCCTGCGTAAATATCCCTTCCCTTTGCAAATTCCTTCCAGAGTCTGGGTCACAGCTCCGAATCTATCAATATGAAGATCAAGTTTCAGGGACAGGAGCAAATATCTCCACTCGAGTCTGCCGTTAGCAATATCGGAGACAGTGAAGCTCGTCATCTCGACTTCGGCGATTTTTGGTCAAGAATGACAGATGCAAACCCTACGCCAATGGCACAGATGATTAACGATAGTGGTTTAGCTTTGGAGGAGGATTCCTATCTCGGTGCGGTGTGCGTCGATGTACTTTCATGCGGAGCTCATTTCGACCCCGCTACGAGCGAATTGACAAACATACACGGGGAGCTCATTGCCAAGCTGGACGCTGCCGCCATTGGAGCTGCTCTGAGGATTCCGGAGATGGACAATGCTATAGTCGTCTCTCGGGATCAAGCACAGGCCATGTTCGACCAAGACAGTGATAAATATAAAGCTCGAGTGGCGAAGTCTTGGTTGAAGAACCCTAAGAAAGGTCCTTCTCGTCTGACCAAAACCCTCTTCCGGGAAGATTTCAACGAAGAACTGTCAGACTTCATAATCCTGCTGGCTCGGGTTATGGGTTTGCCCTCCACCAATGAATTTCATTTCTGGATGTGCCCGCTCATTAGCATGGTGTGCGAGGGAACACAAAATATCAACTGGGCAGAGATCATCAGTATGAATTTGGCTGAGCAGCTATCTAACGTTCAGCAGACAAAGAAGTTCTACATGACTTCATATCTGATGTATACCCTAGCAGCATCCAGGCAGTGGTTTGGTTTCTCCTATGTAGATGCACACAAAGATGATCCAGCTTTTATGCCTATTGCCGCATAGATTCACCTTGGAGACCAAGCAACCACAATTTTGAAGGATCAATGATGCTTTCACCATGTACGTGGTCAGATTGCTCGAAGGTGATACTGCAAGAAGGTTTTCAGATGAAGCCATGAACTTGATATCGCAGTATGGAGCCTATTTCATCCAATTCAGGAATTTTTCCTATATCAGGCTTGCTGGCTATGAGAGCACTCCTCTGCGTCTTCCCATGTTCTGCAATGAAAAAATGGCCTTGATTGAAATATGCAGGCAACTAGACAAGTTTACGTAACTTGCAAAGATAAGAAGATTTGGCTTACACTTTCCCATCTCTCTCGGGAAACTACACATGCAAAATGGCTCTGGATGCTCAGAACATAGAAAGATCCTCGGGCCCCTATCATCGTTCATTTTTTCAAGCCAAGAACCTGCTTTGACTTGAAGAGGTTTATCGAGCAGAACCTCAAGATAATCTACCATCATAGGGCAGATCCAAAAGACTACGGGCCGATCTGACGGATGATTTTGAAGCCGTAAGAAGGCATTGTGGCAGGTTCTCCCGCATTGATCCAAGAACTCGGTCTGTACCAAGTTCCGAAGGTCTCCGGGATGACACCGAACTATACTCGTATGAGTATGAAAATGTGATTAAGCACACTCCTCTGGAGGACCTAGATTGGAACAGAAAGAGAGAGATGATCTCGGTGAGATTCTTGCTCCAGCCTTGATCTGAACTAGGTCAGTTCGTAAGAAGATCCGAGAATTCAAGAGGCACTCAGGAGAATCTAGCTCCAAAGGTGGTTCGACGCCAATAAGAGAGGCATCGGTTGTAATCTGGGACACCGGTGAAGACCCCTCTCGCCTCTGGGCTCGAGGACTCGTGGAATCTACTCCTTCTCCATCTACCGGGTATACAAGAAGAAACTCAAAGAGGTAAAGAAGGAACCTACGAGAGAATGATCCTCCAAGAAAACAGCAGAGTTGCCTATAGGGCCAGAGAACATCATCGTTCTCAGTGAAAGTGAAGACAGTGAGATGCCCACTCCCTGCAAGTGTTCCTAAGGATCCAAGCAGATAAAGATAAGGAGGTCCAGAGCACTGAACTTCCGGGTGCTACTGATTCTTCTACCGCCATTACCTCCAGTGTTCTACCCACATCTCAGCTTGAGTCAGCAGCTGCACAGACCTTGAGTGTCATGAGCTCCCTGTCTCTTGGTCCCCTTGCTTCTCCTATGATTCTTCTTCCTCTTTTGCTTGGGTGCAACCTCTGGTTGACAAAAGGAAGAGGAAATCCTCCTCTCAAAGCTTGGGACCAAATTTTGATGCTGTAGCAGCCTTGTTGGGCACCACTCCTTCTCGTGCCAAGAAAGCCAGAACTACTTCCAGGATTGTGTCTGATGCTCAAGGTCAGCAGTTCTTGGAGATTGCCAAACCTACAGTAGATAAGTCAGAATCAGACTTGCTGACATCTGACTTGGAGCTTTCAAGGATCCCTATGGGAGAGTCTACCCCTGAAGGCAAAATTCATAACCTCCAGGAAACAGTCACCAGAGTCATTGGAAGGGTAGAGAAAGGGCAAGCAGACTATTGAACAAGCTGGAAGAACAAGCCCAAGTTCTCACAAGTTTTATCAAGTCACTTTTGTCTAAGGACAAAGTTTTGGACCCTACCCCTTGATCGCTCTACCGCCTCCTATAATTATAAGCCAAGATGAAGTGCAAAGTATTAAAGATATGCACAAGTATTCTGTCTATGGCAGAGCTATCGAAGCCATGGTAGATGACATGCTTGTTGCCGGACTAAACTTCATCGATGAAGCTTTTAAGCTACATGGAAAGGTAGATAATTTGCAACAGAAGCTGTCCTCTACTATTGGGGTAATGGATAAAGAGCTTAAGCTCTGGAGTAGTTGCATTGTAGACCTTCGCCTCATGGGCCAGACAGATGAGAACATCTTACTGGCGAACAAGATTTTCGATGATGCTAAGGATAATCTGTCAAAATCTTGGGTCTACAGCGTGGAGTGGAAAATCAAAGTCCTGGAGGAAGCTGTAGGAGAAATGAAGAATAGCTGGCAGAAGGGAGAAGCTTTCAAGACACTGGCAGCTGCTGCGTTCAAAGATATGCATTGTCATCTTCAGGATGAAAACTCTGGCGTTCCCTTGTCCTTGCAAGAAATCAAAGCTCAGTTCAGAGCTTTTGTCAAAGATAATCTTTTCAAGGAAGACTCCATCTCTAAGGACAAGATAAAGGAAATTTGTTCTCTTCAGTCTGCCATTGAAGAAGCAAACAAAGACTATCATACTCACGTCGAGTTTGATAAAGAGATGGAGAAATGTCTGGGATTTTGGACTCAGTCTGCAACCAACACGTCAGTCCCTCGTGGCAGAGATATAGCTGAGTCATTGAAGAAGTTCAGGCAGTGGATTCTGAAGACAGTGGGTCCCTCCCAATAGCCGGCCACCTGTCTCCTTCTCCTTTCTTTCCTCTTCTTTCCTTTCTTTTCGTATTCTTTGTAATTAGTTAAGGTATTGCAATTGGCGGTACTTAACTATTCTTTGGTTAAAAGAAACGGTTACGAAGAGTAACTGACTTGTAATCTATATAATGGCCTTTCCACGCCATTTTCCGGGAGGAAGAACTTGGATATTTTCTGAAAGTGTAAATAGATCTTAAAGAAATCAATACAAAAGGGCTTTCCATTCTTTGTCTATCTGATTCTTGTTGTCTCTGTGTTTTCCTTTAATATTGTGAAGATCATTTTGTTCCTAACTCGTTTAGTCTCTCTGATTGCATACTGTTTAGTTTTGCAAGTACAGTGATCTTGTACAACCAAGAAGGAACTTTGTGTCCTTGATTAACAAATCTGAAGAAGGTTATTTACGGAACTTTGTGTCTTTAAATTTAATCCCATTCAGCTAATGCAAATGATCTTGTCTTAAATCCTTTGAAGCTTCGCATACACGAAGAATTATTCTGCTATCTATAATTCTGAATGTTGCTATTCTGCTCATCTTCTTATTCCCCTTCCTCAGTCCTGGCGTAACTGATGATCCTTGTGGAAAACACTTTCGTAATATCCAAGTTTGACCATAAAATAATGTTCTGTGTATTTGTAAATAAGTTTGTTTCAGAATAAGGGAACCTCTCCCATTAAAGAGGAGGGACTTTTTGTCCCCTGACTGTTGCTCTTCTAAAAAGTCCTATTTGACGACCAACACCTATAAAATTGGATTTAGCTACATCCTCCCAAGTCGACACCACACCTACTCCGACACCCAAGAATAAGCACCAAACTCATAGAGCTCATACCATGACTCGCCAATCACGCCTTCACCTATCCCACTGTCTCAAGACCTCAGCTTCCCAACATGGTCAAGAAACCTCTACCCATCAATAAACGAAAAACACAACAACCCATTCCTTCCTCAAAACTTCTAACCTCCCCAGACACCCAACACAAATTACACCCACGCCCACAACATCTTTACCACCCATACCTCCAATACCCTTAGCAATTCCTTCACTACCCACTACACTTCAATCTCTGTCCCTTACACCTCCTGCACGACCCACATCCTCTACCTTCATAGCACCTCCGTTATCCCCATGGGTAACTCATCCTCTTCCCCCATCTACTTTTCCTTCTAGACCTTGTACACCCATATCACCTTTACCCAAGAAGGTGTAACTTGGAAAAAAAACTCCACTACCCCACAATAAGGTAGTTAGAACAACCACACACCCTCCTACCCATCCATCTACTATACCCCTACCTAAAAAAACATGACCGACACCGAAAACCATAGCTCAATCTGATCCTCCTCTTCCAAAGACCGTTCCTCAACAATCAACCACATCTATACCCAAACCCACGTTGACTTCTCATTGTAATCCACTAGTAGGGTCTTATGCCAAAATTTTAACCAACCTCCTTGAGACTTATGTCATCACATTACTACCACTAAGATCTTATAAACCCCTCAAACCCAAGCCAAAATGGTTTGATGATACTAAAATTTACACATACCATCGTTTGCAAGGGCACAATGTGGAGAATTACAAGGCCTTAAAAACTATCCTTATCCGGTTGTGTCCTTAAGAAGCCAACTTTCATGATGACGACCTTCTCGATAAGGACCCTACTTCACCGACACTTATTCCCACACTACCCACTCAATAACCATGACCTACACCTCCATAGATCCTCAAAAAACTGCTAAGATTTGAAATTAACATGGTTTACATTAGAGAACTTGCCACACCACCACCCAAATGTCATTGTGCTCACTCACCTCATAGGGTTTTTCTCCTCCGGTAGGTTTTTTCCCATTGTGTCATTATACCACTCACCCTACACCTTCTCTATTTTCCAACTCCCCTCAAATCAACATGATACACATCACTACACGTGCTCAAAAGGATAAGGGTAAAGAAAAGGAAACCAACCCACCAACCAATCCTATACCCAACATACCATCTGTACCCATACCTAAAATCACTATCCACGGCCCTACATACCCCATTTCTAATGGTGTCACACATCGCACCATGCTCAAACAATTACACCAATCTCCCCTCAAAATGTCCTTATATGACCTCATCTAAACCTTAGAATCCCATCGTCAAGCTCTCATGGAGGTTATTCAATCTATTGAGGTTTTACCCAATGACCCTACACCCGTAGCCTCCATTATCACACCCCATCATGTAGCCTCTCTCACCAAATTACCACCTTCATCTTCACCCCACCATATTCACTAGGTAGCCTCCTTAGATTCTCGGAGGAAGAGATCATGCCACACCAAAACAATGACACAAACTTATCCATCTTCATCTCTATTCACATTAATGACATATGGGTACGCCGTGTGATGATTGATGGGGGTGCTAGCATTAACATCATTTCATCCCACGCATTTGGTCAAATGTGCATAATCGATAATTACATGCATAAACATCCTCGTCATGTTACATTCATTCAATGATGCTATCACCGTACGTCGGAAAAGTGACAAAGTAGCGTGAGAATCAACAAGTAGCTCTTCCGCGTACTTGACCTCCCGAGGTCATGCCGTGACAAAGTGGGGATGGAATATGCGGACAAACTAGTTAGGAAGTCTAATGTCTTCGACACACACTAGTGGAATTTGTGAATCTAAGGTAAAGAAGGACCTTCTAACTTTGGTGTGATAGATCGATCGCCGAGGATGATCTGCTCAAGGCTCTAATCAATATCGAGCTCTGGCGTGATTCGATCTATGGGTTGCGGAATACATGGAAAATGACCTGGGATTGTTTCGTGTATATCTCCCGATAAGGTCATATAGTGGATGATGAATATAATTGGCTCTACGGACGATTTTCTGGCCTAGTCCAGAATTCCCTAGCTTTGCTAGCCGCTATATCTAGTAAGGACAGTTGTTCGATGATGATAGGTGGAAGTGGAGTGGACTGAAATACTAGTGTGCGTAGGCCAGTGTTTATATCTAACTGACTTGTGGATTCGTTGGGCTGTGGGATCTGTGGGTCACAACCGTAGACTCTTGGTTGTTGCGGTCCTGTTATGGTCATATGCGAGATCAAATTCTAATCCCTAGTATCCAGTAATCGTATGCTTTCTCAGCTTCTATGTTTAGAACCAATAGTTGTGCGATCTTCTCAGAATACCTTACTGACATTCTCGTAACCTGGATTCTTAAGCTGGCATCTATATCTACGAGGGTGTCTCCATTGTCTCGGTGTGGAACTAGAGGATTGCACCCGAATGTTTGTTCTCTTTCGAGCCCCTCTATAGTCATGTAGATGTTTTCTAGAGTAATCTGTAGTTTGGCTGACTTGACCAAAACGCATGTGCTTGGTCGTCTTCTATGTTTAATCCTCTTAACCGAGAACTCGATCGGGCTTGTAAATGCGTGGTTACTCGGAATACTTGTATCCTGAGATTTTTGTCTATGTCAACTATTTCTGTGACGAGGTTTGGTTGAGGCACGATTGGCTCAAATATATATTCTCTGGGCTCTTGAGGTCCCGTAATTGTCATACGAAACAAAATGCAAATCTAACTGTAACGAAAAAAATTCTAACTACGTGAAATAAATCTAACATATATATCTTTTATTCTTCTAAGAAATATTCTAACAATTTTAAGGAAAGCAAACTATTTTAAGTGTATCTAGAAATAATAGCTAAACAATAATTTAAAATAGACAAGATAACCGAGTGTGGTTATTTGCCTGTGCAATTTGTAGAATTATTCTAAATAAAACAGTTTGTCTAATCTACCTACAAGATTCTCAATCCTACCTCAGAAGTGAGGAGTGAATCATAGTTTCTCAGAAACTATCAATCCCCACAGCTTCCCTGGCAATGTCGAGAATAGAATGAAATGAAATAAAGTGATTAACTACTCTATTTGATATGATTCTGACTAGAACTTTGAAATTTAAAACCTGGACTCCACAGAACAGTGGCGAATCCAATGGTGTATGTGATTTCTTTCCCTCGCATGATCTTCTCGTTCTTTCGTGTTCACTTGCATCTAGAAAAGCGTGTAATGCTAGCACCGATAGGAGTAGATTTTGGGACAAGGACAACTCAGAATGCAGACCGAGAATGCGAGTAGGAGAGGGATAGCGCAAGAGTACAGAGCTTGGCTTATGTGATTCCTAGCGGGATTTTACTGCGAGTCATGCAACATGAAGCGACCAGAACCTGTAACTATCCTATACGAAGAGCAAAACCTGCAACTTTAATGGCTTCCTAAGCTATTCTGTTCCAATGGATTGGATAAAATAAAGACACTGCTTGCACAAGTTGGATATGTGGCTTACCAACAGCTGAATAAAGCTAACCAGGCATATAATGGATTGAACTAAGAACTCCAAGACACAATAAAAACAAATCTACAGCAAAGAGAAATTTAGAGGCAAGCTTCTAACTGGATTGGGATGAGATAACAGCACTGCCTGCACAAGATGGGTCTGTGGCTTACCAACAGCTGAACAATACTAACCAAGTATGAAATGAACTATGCTATCAATCCTAAGCAAGCTAATGACACCAAACCACTGAAAATCAGAAGACTCTAACAAAAAATGGTGGCCAAAAGCTCCAGCTCAAACTCTTCACCAAATTCTTCTACATTCTGCCCATTTGCATGTACACAAACCATGCATTTATAGGAATTCCAACTCTCAAAAACCAAAACCAAATTGAACTCCTAAACAATAAACAAAGAAAAACACTGCTCCAGGGACCAAAACATTAATGCATGCTCAAGTCGGTAAAGAAAAGCTGGTGAAACGTGATATTTCACACGAGTCGCGTCAAAAGAGTGTTCTCGGAAAACACGCATGTGATCGCCGCTCGAGTAGGGCGGCAGCTGGCAGGTAGGGCGGCGGTCACGAGACCACCGCCCTTAGTGGCGGCGGTTTCACATCAACATCAAGAGGCCAAGGAAAGAGGGAAAAAGGGGAAAACAAAGGGCACGGGGGCTAAGCGGGGCATGCGGGATGTTAACACATACTCCGAGGGCTTTTCCGGATCCCGAACACCTTGCGAGGAGACCTGTATCATCATCGGGCACTTGTTACATCTGTTTCGGGCAAGATCAAGCACCTTACAATTTTGGGTACGTACATATTTCCCCCTCAGAGAAGCATTTTAGCCATGAAGAGGCATAAAATGGTGGGTCCAAGTATGGCAGTCCCAAAATGGGGAGTTAGAAGCTATACCTTACTCGTCCGTGTGTTGCGATGACGCCCGTCAAAATTCCCCGCTACTCGCAAAATGAAAAGAGAACTCAAGTGTAGATAGATGCAATAACTTGGAAGATAAATGCTAAAATAATAGGGAAGGAGAACGTACCATTCATGGGATAGAAACTTACCTCCATCAGTGCCTCCAAACTCGTGAAAAGTCATTTTAAAATGAAAGTAACGATATATATATGAAAGTGGGCCCATTTTCCTATTCATTTGTGCGAGTCGATTTGATTGATTTTGAGCTCTGGGACCCACGGTGATGGTTTCTCACGTGAATAGAGTCGAAACGTTCGCAGCGAGATCGTGATCATGCCTCCATGAGCGGAACACCGACCTCAGCGATCACAGGTTGGTTTTCTTCTATTTTGTGTTTTTCCCTCTTCAAATTTGAAATGGCAAATTCTTTGCAATGGGGGGATTATTTTTGAAAATGTTAGGTTCAAAAGGTCCATCTAGGGGGCGCCTACTGGGTAGGCTTTGTTTTTAGTTAAAAAGGTCATTTTTGCTCATTTTGGGCTTTTTGGGGTTAACAACCCGCGCGGGTTTTCGGACCGCGACCGGCGGCGGGCATGTTACATGACCGCCGCCTGTCAGTGGTTAAGTTACACGACCGCCGCCCTTAAGGCGGCGGTTACAAAACCGCCCCCCTGCTCAGGGCGGTGGTTTTTGCACAGAATGTAAAAGAGCTTAACTTTTGAGATTGCACTTGTATTTTTATCATTTCTATACGCTTTTATGACTCTCTCGATATTGATTGGATACTAACTTGCCCTGTTTTGTGTGTTTTTGGGTGCATGCAGGCGAGGGAGGAGTATATCAGATGGAGCCGAGAGAGAGAGTGTGATTGGCTTTCGGGGGTATTGGATGCCCTTTCTTAGGATGAGGAGGATACATTACAGAGGGCCGACATATTGCGTATATCACGTGTGCCCCATGTCACGCCATCTATTCACATTCTTTGTGACTTATTCTCATATTGGGATGCAGATCGAAACACTTTCGATTGCAGTGGGTCCACGGTGAGTGGACCATCACTTTGGAGGATGTCTACTATATCCCGGGGTCCCGATCATCGGGAGGAGACTTACACCGGAGACGACAGGTCTCGAGCACGGGTGCACAGTGGGCAAGGTGCTACATGGGAGATGCAGCTATCTCGACGGGGTCGAAGAAGGGAGTGAGAGTTCGATCCATTCCTTCTTTGCCCATCCCCGTATTTCGACAGGCTATCATGGGGATCCTTGCCTCGAGGCTGATCGGGGACAAGGGAGGGGATACTTTACTATACTGTTGGGCCCCCATCATTGCACAGATAGAGGGGCATGGCTAGATATATGCCTGGGGCGCAGATATTCTGGGGACCACCTACCATGACTTATACAGGGTGGTCCGTTTGCAGGGACAGTCATTGAGCCACCCGACTCTGGTCATGAGTTGGGTGTATGAGCATTTTATTCCTTATGGCAGAGGGGTAGAGGTGGCAGACCCAGGGGCTGTGAGGGCAGCTAGATGGTCAGATATGTCGGTGCTTAGAGCACCTCACCAGCCAGTTGCCTCCCTTACCACAGCAGATATGGAGGCGACGCCGTACCGGCTTATGGCCGGCATATGGGGCGAGGAGACCCTTACATTGATCTCCTGTTCCACCACAGGGCAGCTTATCGACCGCGTGGGATGGGTGGAGGTACACCCTTTTGGCAGAGTTCCTCAGCAGTTCGGCCTTCCATATGCGGGCATGCTTCCCCCAGCGGCACCAGTTTATAGATCAGTCCGCGAGGCTAGAGGGGGGCCTAGAGGCCGTGGTTGGACAGTGATCACTCCTGGCACTCCCATTGCAGCCAGGAGGGTAGTTCGGGCTAGAGGGAGAGCCGGTGCGCCCCGGGAACCTTTGCTTCAGATTGTTGCGGGTCCTGCTCACATAGCAGCGATGACCCCATAGATATTGACTCCGATTCTGAGGAGTTTACAGAGGGAGGGTTAGAGGAGCAGACAGATGATAGCGATCCTGAGTGGCATGACACTCAGGATATTTTACAGGCAGAGAGGGCCGAGTAGAGTGTAGAGAGAGAGACTCTAGCTTCAGAGGAGCCACTCTCCCAGGGCCATGGTGGAGAGGATGAGTCAGTTGCGGGGCGTCATGTTGCTCCTACTATAGGAGCAGCCCTCGCCTCGGGGCAAGCGGCATCTGCGGTGGGTGCTGGCCCCAGCGACCCATCTTGGAGGCCCGGTGATCCGAGTAAGTTATCCTCTCATCTTTTCAATGTTTGTTTAATTTAGGATTTTTAATTGCTATCTCTCCTTATGTTTTGATATTGTATCTTTTAGTCTCTTGCCTAGCTTCTAATTCATTTTTCTTCTTTGTTTTACAGAGACTGTTGACGAGTGGTGGGATCTAATCCATAGGGTATGCACTGATTCTCTGATGATCCCTATGGATAAGACCCGTGTGGAGCTATCTGTAGATGCCGGGGAGCCTTCAGCAGCTGGTAGGCATACTGACGTCTTTGCTCCCATTTGGCATGTGGCCAGGATGGTGTCGACTCTCCGTACAGAGTTGGCAGGCTATAGGACAGCCGAGCGTCTTATGAGGAGTCATTCTCGTGGTGAGACCGCGGCTGCTCCTCGAGACCCTGAGCCCTCCGTGCATTCAGAGCGCCGGCGTAGCCGGAGTCCTAGGTGAGGGCGCGCACCCTCGGAGGGGTCGCGTAGGGGTTGAGAGGCGACTTGGCCCTATATGCTTTGTACTGTAGATTCTTTTGTACATCACGAGCTCTTTGAGAGTTTTTACCATGCCTAGAGCATGATGGCATTGTATATAAACATTGGTTATTTATATATGCATTCTCTTTTGGATCAAAACTTTGTCACTCGTATTTTCCCTTTCTGTTTCCAGCTTCCTCGTGTATACTACGATGTATGTTTTATATGCTTTCTAGAATGTATGCAATGGAGAACTGATGATGCAAATGCTTGCTTTCTTTTTGTGTTTCATGATCTTTGATATATGATATGTAGATATATTGTGATCTTAAATCTTAGCTTCTGTGAGCAATTTGGATACCTCATGTTTGTTTTGGCAAAGTGATGAAAATAACCAATATGATGAACAAATTAACTTGCCCCACTCCTAACTCCACGCAACTAGTAAGATGTGAGGGCTCATCACCAAGAGCCAAGAAGGGTGCAAGTTTATGAAATATGGTGAAACGATAGTGATGAAAGATGAGATTTAAGCTTTGGTGGAACCAAATTGAAAACTACAAGCTTACTCCACCCGAATGACTTCATAGTTTTGGGTGCAACTTGCCTTGTGGTTTATCCAGACTTAGACCCGTAGATGGCCACATAGTAGACAAAATCTGGTTTTTAGGATTTTTAACTCTCTTGGAATTTTGAACATCTGATTCATTCGTTTTTGACTCAAAGTTTGAATAGTTTGTTTATGACCTTTTAATGTTTGCATTGTCAAGAGGACCCCCTACACTTGCCCCATGCTGCCAGTAAGAAGCATGGGTTTATCACCATGGGCAAGGCATAGGCGAGTAAGGGCATTTCCATCCTTTCCCAACCCTACGTCACTAGTAAGAGACGCAAGCTCATCACCGAAGGTTGGTGGGGCAAGGAAATGTGTAAAAATAAAATTTTCTTGTTTAATCACTTTTTGACTTGTCTTTTTGAGTAAAATGTCAGTATATGCTTATTTCCAAAGAGATGTGTATATGGGATAGATGTGACACCATGAAGCTTCTAGAAGAGACCATAGGCAAGACACCTATCCTAAGAAGAAATCAAAGCGAGAAAAACTTGCAGATCTTGGTATGGTTACCGTTAAGACTTCGTCATGTTTGATTTTATTTGATAAAAGATTCTCAAGTGATTGATGATATCGTGAAAATGGAGAGATATGATTAGAAAGTTTTATGCCAACAACATCATGAGTTTGTAATGAATTACTTTGAGAATAGATTCCTTGATCACAATTTGTGTAAGAACAAGTGGACAAAATGATCTAAATCTATATGAAAATGCAATGTAGATAGTTATATAGGTAGCGTTAGCTGCTTATGCGTAGAAACGTTTGAGGTGCAGGGAATTGACTGTTTCGCCAAACTCCTCACCTTCTAACGTACATAAGAGGTATGCACCATTTCCATAGTCCTTCATGACTCGGTATGGGCCCAACCATTTGGGCCGGAATTTCCTTCCTTCGCCGGTCTTCTTGTCGATCCGGCTGTCTAGTCTTAGAACTAGATCACCTTCGTATATATCGCGTTCATAAACCTTCTTTTTATATTGCCAGCACATTCGGTCAGCATAAGCTCTATGCCGCTTTTCAGCATCTAACCTAGTTTCATCTAGGCTTTCTAGTTGGGAAAGACGTGATTCTCTGTAAGTGTCTTCATCCAGAATCCCTTGTAGTGAAATGCGGAGACTGGGTATTTCGACCTCAAGCGGGAGAACTGCTTCTGCCCCAAATACTAGCGAGAAAGGAGTTGCTCCTGTTGGTGTTCTTATTGAGGTTCGGTGGGCCCACAAGGCCGGATATAACTTCAAATGCCAATCTCGCTTGTTTTCTTTCACTGTTTTAAGGAGAATGGCTTTCAGCATTTTGTTTGTTGCTTCAGCCTACCCATTGGCTTGGGGATAATACAAGGAAGCCGTATGATGGCTTATTTTAAATTTGTTGCATAGTTCACAAACTTCTTCATTCTTGAAAGAAGTTCCATTATCTGAGATAATGATTTGTGGGATACCGTACCTGCAAATGATTTGATTTAAAATGAACTTAGCGATTACAGTAACTGTGTACAAGTAGTAAGAGGCATGGCCTCCACCCATTTGGTAAAATATTCAAAGTGGCCGTGATTATAAAATTATGGTTGTCTGTGGATGAGGGAGAGAACTTCCTATCAAGTCCAGTGCCCCATGTAGAAAAGGGCCATGGAGTTGCGATTGGTTGTAGAGCTTCAGGTCTTGGCATGTGGATCTCATGGGAGAATTCTGGCACTTATGACACTGCGTGCAAACTCTATCACGTCATGTTCTAGAGTGGGCCGAAATAGCCCATTCGATGTATTTTTGAGCAAAGTGGCATGGCCACCGAAGTGGCCTCCACATATATACCGTGGGTTTCATGGAGAATCCTCTTGGACTCTTTTCGTGTCGACACACCTTAAGAGCATTCCATCGAATGCTTTTCGATAGAGCACCGCTTTATAATGACATATTTGGCTACGATTATGTGTAATCTCCTTCTTTGTTGCATGTGTCATTACATCCGGTACGTATGGTCCATGATATAATTAATGATATCGGTGTACCAAGGGCACTCGAGAAATAGTAGGTCAAGTTTCGATGTAGTATACGCATTCATCCGGAAAATCCAAATCTACTAGATCGCCTCCATCTAATGGGTTATCACTAACCAATCCGCGATGATTTTCCCTTTAACTCGACTTCGATTTACAAATGTTAATTCGAACTCTCCCATTAAGGTTATAAAACGTCCAGCCTTTTTGGATAAGGAACCTTATGTGAGAAAAGTCCGTAAATGGTCCGTCTTTACCATGACCTTTGTTTCTTGATTCAACATGTAATGTCTTAGACGTTTAGTAGCAAAGACTATGGCAAGACATTCTCGCTCTGCTTGTGTATAGCATGTTTCATAGTCGAGCAGTGTTCGGCTAATGAAATAAATCACACGTTCTCTCTTGTCATCGTCTTCTTGGGCCAACATATAGGCCAGCGAGACATTGGTAGCTCGTGAATATAGGATTAACGGGCGATCCAGCTTAGGTGGCATTAGTGTGGGTGGTGACAGCAAGAAACGTTTAACTGCGTTGAAAGCTTCATTGCGCTTCTTCGGTCCAATCAATGCTATAGTCTTTCTTGAGTAAATTGTTGATAGGATGAATAAGAAAGCTTAAGTCCTGGATGAATCTCCGGATTGCACCTACTTCCCGAGAAATGATCTCGATTCGCATTCACTCAAGGTGGGACCATTTTGAGGACAGCCCAAATTTTGGTTGGATCAACATCGATCCCTCGTGACGATATGATGTAACCTAGGAGCTTTCCTCCTGTTACACCAAAGATGCATTTCTCCGGATTTAGCGTAACTCCGTATTCTATTAAACGTGAAAGAATGATGCGGAGTACTTCGGGATGGTCACAACGCTTCTTGGCCTTAGCCAACAAGTCATCTACGTAGGATTCCACGATTTTATGAATTAAATCGTGAAATATATAAGTCATAGCCCGCTGGTATGTAGCACCAGCATTTTTGAGACCGAAAGGCATGACAACATAGCAATAGGTTCCCCAAGGAGTTATGAACGTGGTTTTAGCTTGATCTTGCTCGGATATTCTGATTTGGTTGTATCCCGAGAATCCATCCATGAGAGACAAGAGTTCAAAACCAGCTGTTGCATCAACAATAACGTCTATGGATGGTAATGGGAAATCGTCTTTAGGACACGCTTTGTTGATGTCTCGGAAATCTATGCAAATGCGTATCTTTCCGTTCTTCTTGAGAATGGGAACGATATTAGATACCCATTGGGAGTAGTCAACTGGCTTGATGAATCCTACCTGAAGGAGTTTTATTACTTCCTCTTTTACCATGAGAGCTACTTTGGGTTTCATGGGTCTTGATTTTTGTTTAATTGGCTTTGCATCCGATCTAGTGACGAGGTTGTGTACCGCAATGTGGGGTGCGACTCCTGTCATCTCCTTGTAATTAAATGCAAACGCCTTCTGATGTTCTTTGAGAACCTGAGTATGTATTTCCACTTCTTCTGGTGTCAACGAAGAACCTAGTTTCAATATTCTTGGTTCATCTTCTGTCCCAATGTTGACATCGATTGTTTCTTCGATTAAAGAGGCATTACCCTCTTCGAACTCAGGTGGTGCTGGAGGTAAATCTAAATCATCCCCATTTTCTATTGCGTATATGTTAGGTTCCCTTTGTGACGGAAGATCCATTACGGGATTTCCAAGTAGGAGGATGAATGTGGGATCGTGGATAAATCGGCATGTGATAGAGAGATGTAATGCTGCATAGGCATTTAAATAATCCAAAGTAGCCGCATCATTTCCAACATGGTCTAGGATGGTAGATTCACTTCCGCTTAAAAGAGGATTTGTCATTGTTTTTATTAATGGCTCATCATGAATGGATACTGTGAAGTGAGTATCTTCTAGCTCATTGCTTGGAGTAAAACGTGATGCTGAGGTTGCTATTGAATCGGTGAGAAGATTTTTCTCTCGCGGGATCGCTTCAATGGATATGAAGTTAAACGCCTTGCTTAAATCTAATACAACATTTTTGTAGAGTTGTAAATGTTCGGCTTTAGTTTCATATACTTCAGAAACTTGGTTTGTTACTAATTGCGAGTCTCCCAAGACTCTGATGTTATTAATACCAATTCTTCTGGCTAAGGTGAGGCCAAGGAGGAGGGCTTCGTACTCAGCGCCATTGTTTGTGCATTCAAAGTTTAACTTAAATGAGAATGGGAGGACCTTCTCCTCGGGCGAAGTAAGAATTATACCTGCCCCCGCTCCATAACGACATTTAGCTCCATCGAAATGGAGAGTCCAATACTTAGCCGGGAGTGTAGATGTTGGGGCATCTGCTGCGTTTGCACACTCTACTTCTATCATACAGAGATCCTCTGCCGGTAAGGAACCAACACCTAGGGAAAATCCTATGCCTACTGAATCGAATGGTAAGAACATTGGTGAATCTTGTTCTATCAATTCAACGATTTTCGCAGTAGTCCCTAATGATACTGTTTCTTTAGTTTTACCTTTAGGGGTTGGAGTTGTTTTGGCTATGCTGGTAGTTTCAAGATCCGTTGTAGGTATCAAATTTTCCTCTGGCTTTGGGTCAGAGGGTTTATTAAGTTGGTTTGTTGGCAGCTCAAATTCTGAGTGCACCCCTGGTCTTTTCTTTAAATCAGCTAGGTGCAAATCGAAAGGTTTTGGATCACCTTTGGCTACAAATACCTTTCCCAGATGCAAGAATCTTACTTCTTGAAATAGCATGGAAGGGATTGCCTTCATTCGATGTATCCAAGGTCGGCCGAGGATCATATTATAGTTAGTTTCCGATCTATAATATAAAACTCAGTCAAGATGGTTTTGGGCCCTAAGGTGACCGGCAGTATTATAGTTCCTATCGAAGTGGCTTTAAGGCTATCATAGCCTCTCAAGGTATTTCGTGTAGTGGAACAGTTTGTTTCTCCATATCCAAGTTTTTGGAGGAAAGAGAAAGGGACTATGTTAACTGCAGCCCCATCACAACCATTGCCCATTTTACATAGTTATTATAAACCCATACTTGCAAGTGTAAGGCTGGGTCACCTCGGCGTGTGATCTCAAAGATCTTCTATGGGCATTTTACTTATTTCGAAGATGAATTCGAAATCCTTGTCCGGCTGCCCTGGAGGGTGGATATCAAAATCTACATGATTTACTTGTGTTTCGGGAGGTGGAGTGATGTTAATTAGATGGCCTAGACCTAATGCTTCTAAAAGAGCAGCTCTGTGAGGGGGAGAGTTCTTTAGTAAGTCCAAAAATGAAATGTGTGAAAAGGTCTTTGTTAGGTCACTAATTAAATCATAGGCACCGATGGGTTTTTCAACTATTTGCTGACTCTTATCTGTCTCTGGCAGATGACTTGGGCTTGGTTGAGAGAAATACTCTCGTGTTCTCGTTATAGCTTCGATAGGTAGTTCAGCGTCTAATTCTACCAAACTGACTATCTTAGGTCTCGGTTGAGCTCCCAACTGTGGCGCGACTGACGGATTTAATGAAGTCGAGGCTTCATGGTCATTGTTTCCCATCACTGCACCTTTGTTTGTTCCGGTTGGATTCAGCCTATTGCTGTCATGATTTGGGAGCGGATCATTAAAGATCTTGAGGGGAGCATTCTGAGGAGAAACTGCCCCTGCGAGAGTATTTGGTGATGATGAGATGGGATCTGCAAGAAGGTCTGTGAAGAATTGTCTTTGTTCTTCTGGCAAATGTTGCATAAATTTATTGTAGTCACGACATGTTCTAGTGTCGTGACCATGAATTTTATGGAAACCACAATAAGAATTGGGATTATAATTCCCGTTTTGTTGGTTTGGTGTGTATTGTGGCCTAAAATTCTGATCAAACTGTTGCCTATTAGGACCAAAGTTTTGGAATTGTTGTTTTTGGTTTTGACTTTGGTTTTGGTAACGAAATGAGTTTTGGCTTGGCCTTTGTATGGGATTTCGCCGTTGTTGTTGTTGTTGTGGATGGTTAAAATCCACTGTATTGACCGTTGGGGTAAAGTTGTTGTTTCATTGGTTGTTTGTTTGTGACGGAGTATTAACGACATTTACCCTCTTGGGCTGGTCGGTTACCCCATCCGTTGTTACCCCACGATTTTTGTTAAGGATTTTGGGTCCTTGATTGACATTTGTGGTAGTTGTAGTATTTTGAGTGGAGGTGATTAACCTCCCATTTGCTCCGTATGTCTTATGACCACTATCTATCGCTGCTTGATCTATTCGCAGAGCACTCTCAAGTACTTCATCATAAGTCCTTAGTGGGAACTTCTGGACTTCTTCTTTCACTTCTCTGCTGAGAGAATGAAGGAATAAATCACATAGTTCCATCTGATCCATGTTTGGAGCACTTGCTGAAGAGTAAAGAACTGTATGCCACCTCTGGATGAAATGGGCGACAGATTCATTGTGTTCTTGTTTGATGTGCAAGAATTCCCTGATTCCTGTTCTTAGCAGTTTGTTCATGTCGAAGGCTTTGATGAACTCTGACACGAGTTGTTTAAATGAATGTATGGAAGCCTCATGTATTCTATAATACCAATCAAGAGTAATGCCCTCCAAGTTGTTTTGGGGAATATTTTAGCAACAACCCCATCCCAAGGAGTAATTCTCGTATGGCTGTAGCGTAAGATTTGATATGTGTGTTTGGATCTCCCTCACCCTTGAACTTAGGAAAATTAGGGAGAGGTCTTGGAAGCATGACGCTTGTATGGTGAAATCTAAGGGTTCCTTTAGATATTTTGAATACATCCCTATTGCATAGCTTTCACCATTGATGGTGTTTGGTGAGGAGTGGTGGTGGGATAGGTTGTTGATACGGTGCAGCGTACGCATCGGGCAGGGGGCATGGGAGGTCCCCGCGCTTGAGCAAACATGCCGGAGAGGAGAACATATCTCCTTGTGGTGATTTAGAGTATATGTTTAAGTAGGATGGGGTATTATCGAGGAATGGACTGTTCGACACTAGACCGGAGGAATAGTGTTAGAGATGATAGGCCTTGTTGGCATTTGCTGTGGATATTGAGGAGGCATGCCTAACGTGCCTACTCCCGTAAGGAGATCTACCTGACCAGAGTGGTATGGAGGATTGGAACTTCCTGTTTGTATGAACGGAGAATTTTGACTTGCTTGAGCCAGTTCTAACCCTCTCACTCTTTCTACTAACGTTGAAATGACTTCATTTGGTGAAGTCACGGTACTTTTCCTGAGCGGCGTTTGTTGTATACCTTGGTGTTGTAAAGGTACATGATATCCTATCATAAACTGATCGCTATCTTGCCAAGTTTCTCCCAGAATATTTCCTGTATGCAGTGGCATAGAGGTATTTTCTTGAAAAGAGATTTCGGGTTGTATTTGTAAACCTCCTATAGATGGGTACATTCCCAGGAGCGTTGTTCACTCCTAGGATAACGTGTTGACTGTCCATCATCTAAGACCAGGTATGGATCTGATTGCCTACCAATTTGTGGTCTGAGTAACATTTGAGGAGATGAACCAGATTCTCCGGTAAACGTCATATTGTTTGAACCTGAAGGTTCTGTTTGTTGGGTTCGAGGGGGTTGATCTAACTCCTCAGTTTGAAAAGATGAACTATATCGATTCTTGGGGTTTGTGTTGACAATCGATTAGTTGAATAGTTGTCACCCCATACCGAGAGCGAGGTGATGATGATTGCCTATTCTCGTTGGGAGTAGTATGCCTCAAGACCCGTGGAGGGGTTGCCATATGCATTGAATCCCGACATATTCGGGGTATATGAATACCCAGAATAATGGGAAGGAGCGAAGGTGGATGAGAGAAGATTTGAAAACTTCTCAAAGAGAAGGTGAAACAATTGTTTGTTTCACATCGGGTTCACCAATTTTGTACGTCGGAAAAGTGACAGGCGAGCATGAGAATCAACAAGTAACTCTTCCACGTACCCGACCTCCCGAGGTCGTGCCAAGACAAATGGGTGGGGATGGAATATGCAGACAAACTAGTTAGGCAGTCTAATGTCTTCGACACGCACTAGTGGAATTTGTGAATCTAAGGCAAAGAAGGCCCTTCTAACTTGGACTGGTGTGATAGATCGATCAGCGAGGATGACTGCTCGAAGGCTCCAATCAATATCGAGCTCTGGCGTGATTCGATCTATGGGTTGCGGAATACGTGGAAAATGACCTGGGATTGTTTCGTGTATATCTCCCGATAAGGTCATATAGTGGATGATGAATATAATTGGCTCTACGGATTATTTTCTGGCCTAGTCCAAAACTCCCTAGCTTCGCTAGCCGCTATATCTAGTAAGGACAGCTTGTTCAATGATGATAGGTGGAAGTGGAGTGGACTGAAATATTAGTGTGCGTAGGCGTTGTTTATATCTAACCGACTTGTGGATTCGTTGGGGTGTGGATCTGTGGGTCACAACCGTAGACTCTTGGTTGTTGCGGTCCTCGTTATGGTCATATGTGAGATCAAATTCTAATCCCTAGTATCCAAGAATCGTATGCTTTCTCGCCTTCTATGTTTAGAACCAATAGTTGGGCGATCTTCTCGTAATACCTTACATACGTTCTCGCAACCCGGATTCTTAAGCTGGCATCTATATCTACGAGGGTGTCTCCAGCCATTGGTGTGGAACTAGAGGATCGCACCCGAATGTTTGTTCTCTTCGAGCCCCTCTACAGTCATGTGGGTGTTTTCTAGAGTAATCTCTAGTTTGGCTGACTTGACCAAAACGCATGTGCTTGGTCGTCTTCTATGTTTAATCCTCTTAACTGAGAACTGATCAGTTGTAAATCTGTGGTTGCTCGGAATACTTGTATCCTGAGATTTTGGTCTATGTCAACTATTGCTGTGACGAGGTTTGGTTGAGGCATGATTGGCTCAAATATATATTCCCTGGGCTCTTGAGGTCCCGTAATTGTCATACGAAACAAAATGCAAATCTAACTATAATGAAACAAATTCTAACTACGTGAAATAAATCTAACATATATATATTTTATTCTTCTAAGAAATATTCTAACAATTTTAAGGAAAGCAAACTATTTTAAGCGTATCTAGAAATAATAGCTAAACAATAATTTAAAACAGACAAGATAACCGAGTGTGGTTATTTGCCTGTGTGATTTGTAGAATTATTCTAAATAAAACAGCTTTGTCTAATCTACTGCAGAAGATTCTCGATCCTACCTCGTAAGTGAGGAGTGAATCATAGTTTCTTAGAAACTATCAATCCCCATGACTGCCTTCCCGGCAATGTCGAGAATAGAATGAAATGAAATAAAGTGATTAACTACTCTATTTGATATGATTCTCGACTAGAACTTTCAAATTTAAAACTTGGACTCGCAGTAACAGTGGCGAATCCGATGGTGTATGTGATTTTGTCCCCTCAAGTATGATCTTCTTGTTCTTTCGTGTTCACTTGGATCCGTAAAAGTGTGTAATGCTAGCACCGATAGGAGTAGATTTTGGGACAAGGACAACTAGAATACTGCATCGAGAATGCGAGTAGGAGAGGGATAGCGCAAGAGTACAGAGCTTGGCTTATGCGATTCCTAGCGGGATTTTACTATGAGTCATGCAACATGAAGCGACCAGAACCTGCAACTATCCTATACGAAGAGCAAAACCTGCAACTTTAATGGCTTCCTAAGCTATTCTGTTCCAATGGATTGGATAAATAAAGACACTGCTTGCACAAGTTGGATATGTGGCTTACCAACAGCTGAATAAAGCTAACCAGGCATATAATGGATTGAACTAAGAACTCCAAGACACAATAAAACAAATCTACATCAAAGAGAAATTTAGAGGCAAGCTTCTAACTAGATTGGGATGAGATAACAACACTGCCTGCACAAGATGGGTCTGTGGCTTACCAACAGCTGAACAATACTAACCAAGTATGAAATGAACTATGCTATCAATCCTAAGCAAGCTGACAGACCAAACCACTGAAAATCAGAAGACTCTAACAAAAAATGGTGGCCAAAAGCTCCAGCTCAAACTCTTCACCAAATTCTTCACCAAATTCTTCTACATTCTGCCCATTTGCATGTACACAAACCATGCATTTATAGGAATTCCAACTCTCAAAAACCAAAACCAAATTGAACTCCTAAACAATAAACAAAGAAAAAACACTGTTCCAGGGGACCAAAAACATTAATGCATGCTCAAGTCAGCAAAGAAAAGCTGGTGAAACATGATATTTCATGCGAGTCGCGTCAAAAGAGCATTCTGGAAAACGCGCACAGGACCGCCGCTCTGAGCAGGGCGGCGGTTACAGGACCGCCGCCCTTCAGGGTGGCGGTTTCGTCACTGAAGGTCAAGAGGCCAAGGAAAGAGGGAAAAAGGGGAAAACAAAGGGCGCGGGGCTAAGCAGGCATGCGGGATGTTAACGCATACCGAGGGCTTTTCCGGATCCCGAACACCTTGCGAGAGAGACTCAGATCATCATCGGGGCACTTGTTACACTGCATTCGGGCAGCGAGACAAGTACCTTACAATTTTGGGTACGTACAATCACCTCTACACTAGGCACCATCATCCTCCACATTCGCGTGGGCCGCCACACTTTTTCAGAATTATTTTACATCTTGGAGGGGGAACTCCAATATAACTTTGCTTAGCAGAGCCTTGGATTCGTGTCATGGATTGCATTCCTTCCACTTTGTATCGTTGTGTAAATTTTGAACATGAAGGACACACCTATACCATTCAAACTGACCAATCACCTTTTAAAACATGAAACATGCTTTATCGACCCAATGATGTGCTTATACCCATTAAAGCATCTACCTCTATGACCACCACAACTTCACCTAAACCTCCACTTACCAATACAATTGCTACCTCAGCCACACATACCTCCTCCATTCCTACCATTGCCACAACCTCCACGGCTGACCCATCAGCTTCCCAATCTATTAACTCTACCTCTGCATTGACCTCTCGACACTTCATCCATTCCAACTACCTACATACCAACCACTCGATCCCTTGGAAGGTGTTTTTCAATGCCTCACTCTGGGGGAGTACCACCTATATAGTGTCAACACATTCCTTACTCCACAAGAGTATGGAAGCCTTCACCAACACCCTCGTTATGATCACCGTATAGGAGAATGTCTCCTGTATGGTCCCCCTCACCTTCGTACTAGTCTCACCTATGGGGGACTTGATACTACCACTTACACACCCAAACCACCGTCATAAACTCGCCCATTTTTCGTCGACTTCCAATCACTTACCAATCACCATTTCACCCACACCTTCCTGCACTGATGTGCATGGAAGGGTTTTGGTTTTTTCTTTTACGAGAAAGGCCACCATACTATCATTCCATGTACCACCCACAAACATAACGACCATAGTGGTATCGGATTTCCTGAACCACCTACCAAATAGGCCCACATTGAACTCATTAAGGACACTAGCCCTTCTCCACCTTCTTCACCCACTCCACCTTCATCACCACCCTCATCGACGGAGTCGATGGATCCTGAATCTATCCCTCCTAACTTTTTTTTTTCATAAACACCATTTCCTTGGGGCCTTTAACTTATCAACGTGAGGGCGAGGCCCCTTCCACTCTTCCCTTCCTGTATCCTGAAATGATTGATGACAATACACCTTCAATTAATGTCATTCAATGTCAGGATGATGAATCTATACTCACCTACCTTAGTGTAGAAGACTTGTATATTCATTTATCATTACCTTCTCGAGATGCAAACCATGTTGATTGAATCGACTATCAAGATCAACATTCATACTTAGGATGATTCACACATCCTAAAGATCACCAATATTTAGATGCTACCAACAGAAGCCATCACTTCTTTCCTCAAAGATCATAACCATGCTTTCACTTGGTCTTACATAGACATGCCCAATATTGACCCCACCATAGTGGTCCACAATATCGTAACCGCTCCCTATGCCAAACCCATCAAACAAAAATTGAGGAAAATGCACCTCGCATTGCCCTTCTCAAAGAAAGAAGAACTTCAACACCTTCTTTCCATTTCCTTCATCTTACCCATTGATTATCCTCATTAGATTTCTAACATTATCCCTATCACTAAGGTGATAGGGGGACTCACATTTGCATGGACTTCTATGACCTCAACCTAGCATGTCCAAAAGATGACTTTCCCTTACCAGTATTGACCAACTAGTTGACCTTACCACCTGGTCCATGAGATGCTATCACTCATGTATGGCTTCTGGGTTATAACCAAATCCTGCTTGCCCCAGAGGATCAACATAAAACCTCATTCATCACCCCTTGGGGGACCTTCTGCTATCGAGTCATGCCTTTTGGCCTTAAAAATGTTGGTGCCACATATTAGCAGGCTATGAATTACATCTTCCATGACATCATGCATCGCATATTAGAAGATTACGTGGATGATCTCTTGGCCAAATCTAAACGCTGCTCTAAGAACCTTACCATCCTCAAAACCATCTTTGACCGTCTCATTAAATATTATGTTCACCTTCAGCCTAAGAAGTACATCTTCACAGTTCTCTCAGGAAACCTCTTGGGATTTATCATTTCCCTACATGGTATAGAAGTTTATTTTACTAAATTCAAGGCCATTCTCGAAACACCTTCGCCCACTAACCTTAAACAACTCCGTAGTCCTGTAAGGTAAATTAGAATCTATTCACCATTTCATTTCATAATTATTTGATCAAGACAAACCATTTCATCATCTACTCAAGAAGTATGTCTCTTTTAAATGGGATGATGACTTCCATAAAGCTTTTGAGGCCTTAAAATGATACATTCTCCAACCACCTGTACTCATTTCACCTAAAGATGATCAACCTTTTTAGTTATACGTATCAACTACCAATCATTCCTTGGGAGCCATACTCACTCATCACAATGAACAACATAGGGAGCAGGCAGTTTATTACATAAGCCGTACTCTTTTGGACTACGAAACCCGATACACCCATCCTGAAAAAATTTTCTTAGCCTTATTTTTCATTGCCACCAAACTCCGTCATTACCTACTCAAAAACCTATGTTGTGACCAACACTGACCCCGTACACTTCATGCATGCCAAACCTTATCAAAATCAGTGTGCCACACGATGGATTATGCTTTTATCGATATTGACCTCGAATTCATTCATCAAAAGTCCATTAAGGGTCAAGCTATCACCAAAAATTGGTAGATGCACCTATTTCGAGGACCAACCCTCTAATTTTGACTTTCCGGATGAGTCGATTGTTAAACTTTCCCTAGATGAATTCCCTTACCAAATGACACTCTTCTTCAACATTTCCAAGTGTTAGTGTGGGGGTGGGGCTGGTATCATCCTCATTCCCTTGATGGTGAACCCATGGATTTTTCTTTCAAACTAGATTTTGATTACACTAACAATATCACCGAATATGAAGCACTCATATTAGGCCTTCAAGCTGCCTATGCCCTAGATGTCAAATCAATCAACATCTTTGGTGATTCTCAATTGGTTGTAAATGAGATCAATGGCATATAACAATGTCATAATGAGATACTTCAAAAGTATAAACATCATGTAGATGTACTTTTGATCACCTTTGGTCGTTACACCCTTCAAACCATCCCATGTTCAACCAAAAAAATTACAGATACCATGGCTTGCTTAGCTTCCCAAATACCTGCTTCACCTGCCGATTCTAAAATCTTTGTCACTGTACAATGCCTCCAATCACCTTCTTATTTACCTCACGATGTTTACTTGATCAAAACCGCTAACCATGACCTCGAGTGACCTTTGGTATAAACAATACTCGACTATCTTTCTCTCTCTATCTTACCTCCTAATCTCACCCGTAATGCATGACAATGCACCTTCCTTAAAAAGATTTCTCATTACGTCATCTTGGGGGACTGCACTATAAGCGTGGCTTTAATGGTATTCTCTTACGATGCCTCACAAGTTCTGAAATTTCTTATACCATTAAGGAAGCTCATGACGGCATATGTGAAGGTAACTTCGAAAGTTGGCCTTGCTGTTGCTAAGTTTGTTTTTCACAGGCTATTATGGACGACCCTTAACCATGATTGTTGCAACTACGTCAAACATTGTGTAAAATTCCAACAACATTCCAATCTTCATCATATACCCGATGCCACGCCTTACAAAGTCACTCGTGACCTTCGGCCATTCTCTCAATGGGGTTTGGATCCTGTCAGAGAAATCAATCCCCATTCTTCCCAATGCCATCAATGGATCATCACTGCTACCGAATACTATACAAAATGGGTGGAAGCCATACCACTCATCTCCACAAAAGATGAGAAAATATGTGATTTTATTAACCACCACATAATTTGTTGCTTTGGTGTTCCACATCACCTCATCACCGATAATGGAAAATAATTTGAAAAAAACACATTGCAAAAACTTTACGATGCCTTTTCCATTCAACTTATTTTCTTATCACCTTATTACCCACAAACTAATGGCCAAGATGAATCCAATAACAAAACCCTAAATAATATTCTCATGAAAGTGGTCAACGATACTAGGAAGGATTGGCATACACACATTCCTTTTGCCCTATGGGCATACCATACTAGTATTCACACTCCCAATGAGGCCACACCATTTTCTCTGGTCTATAGTATAGAGGCAGTCGTACCTATCGAAATCTAGATTCCCTCACTCTACATTTCTCTCCATGACATGCTCACTAATGATGAATTTCATCAAGACCATTTAGCACAGTTAGAGTTACTAAAAGAACATCATCTTAGAAATTTGGATCACCTTCAAGTTTACCAAAAATGTATCAAATGTGCCTACAAAAAACATTTCCATGAACGGACCTTCCAAGTCAGTGACCTTGTTCTAAAGAAAATCAACACGTAACCAAAGCAAAAAAAAACTAAATGGGGAATATTTTCTCCTAATTTACTTGGACCATACATTGTGACCCATACTTACAAATCAGGTGCTTATCATTTATCTTCACTCGATGGTAAACCCAAACTTGAGCCCCTTAATGCCTTGCATCTTTGACCATTCTATTGTTGACTTGTCATCCTACCTCACCTTTTGTCTCTTTCCATGCTCGTCCCTTGAGCGTTATTCACTTCATACACCTCACCAATGATTAAACAAGAATCATGTGAGTACCCATCACTTGTTATCTTCTCTTGAATATGTCTACCTTTAGATGAGATCCCATGGTCATTCCACCTTTCCTTTTGAACAAGATTCCTATCTTCCACCTTGGTCTTGTCCATGACTTCAAAGCCCTCACATGGGATATAACTCCTTGAGTCAAACTTCCACTCAAAAGATGACTCCCTCAAAAGGACATCTTCCTCTCGACAATTGCTACTATAAATAGACTACTCCCTCAAAGGAAAACTATGTAAAGCTCTAAAAAAAAATTTAAAAATAAGAGCAACCGAAGCTTCCCGCATCGATTAACTTCACAAAGACCTTAAGGAGTTAAATTTTCTTCATCCCATATAGACTTCCCACATTGATCAATCTATCTCAACTATAATTCAAAACAACAAACCTTTTTAGTCATGGACTTACCCATTGTGACCTAGGTTCTCTTGCCCGAAGTGCATGCTACCTATACCATATAAAAAAATTTACCCACTTTTCACCCTTCAAACCATTCCCACTCCCATTTCCTACTACCTCAAGGGACTTCTTGGAACTTAGACATTTGGTGATCATGTGACTACTTTTCACCATAGAACAATCAATCATGCAATGTATTTAGGGTCTTACGTTCATCACCTCCTCCAAGGTATGATCTACTCGGTATAATCCTACCTAATCAGGTGGCTTTATTTCCCCCTCTTATCTTTTAACCATCTTTGTTTACATTTTGATTACCTTATACAGGACTTGGTCCTCGACACTTACCTTTGGGGTAATCTTCTTCTTTCACCATAATCAACCCCACCTACATCACTTTACCTATAATCCACCCACACCTAATAGACCTAAACCCACAACATGCCTAAAACCTACTAACTCATTTTCATACCTCCTCATATTCTTCCCTAGCTCATGGGAGAACTACATTGGCCTGAGGTCCCCTTTCGCCAGGACTATGTAGGTAACACTCGAGGGCATGGGGCCCTTGGAGGTTAGCTCACCATTCTCTACCCTAAACAATTCATCTTCCATGTTCCTCACACCTCACTTAGTTTCCCTTTTTTATCCCAAATTGGAAATTAACCAAACAAACGATTTGCTTAACATCTTTATCATTATCCCGAATACATGTACTATGACTACCATTTCTCTAACATCATCATACATATAATATACCACATCTCACATATGACCCATATTATCATTCATTGCATAAAATATTGAATCACAACTTCACCAACTTTGAACTCAACCATGCCTATAACTTGACTCAACCATGCCTATAACCTAACTTGATCCATGCCTAAACTAATCTAACTCAACCATACCTACTACCCGACTCGATCCATGCCTACGACCTAACTCGATCCATGCCTAAACCGACTGACTTGATCCATGCCTAAACCAACCTGACTCGATCCATGCCTAAATCAACCTGACTCCATCATGCCTAACTCACCTACTTTCCATCCATATCAAAATAACAAATCAAAATCTCATCAACACATCAACAAATCAAATAATACCATGTATCTCATCATATAAATAAATCAATGTGTATCTCAAATATACATGGCTATCTCATCATGTCCATCATCTCAAAATCATTAGCACACAAAGTTGGTCTCATATATACAACAAAATAATGAAATAATACAAAATATCTTCGGCACGTAGGCTGGTATATGCTCAAAATAGACAAAATATCTCATACATCCTCACTGTCATCAGCATGCAGGCTGGTATGTGATAAAAAATACAACTATCTCTTAGCATGTAGGCCATATAAATCAAAAAAAGACTATCATACATCAAAAACTAGGTGACCACATATCAAGCATCTCGGCAGATGTCCTCCATCTCTATATCACCTATGCCCTCGGCCTCTTGGGTCCCTACTTTGGTACCTCAACCAGAGTGGCTCTCCATGCGCTAGTAGCCTCTACCTGATTAGGCCTTAGAGCTCACTGACCTCCTGTGCTCTCCACACTGTGAGTGCGGGATCTCATCCTCTCACTAGATGCCTGTTGTGCCCTATACTCAACATAGGATATGAAGTCTATCCCGACCACCATCAGTTGGTCCTGATAATATCTAGCCTCACCTAGGGCATCCCATAACTTGGATATAAACATGGTCTGTGGTGGTCCCATAGGTCTCGGCCCTTGTACCTGTCCTGCGGGACCCTACCCCACTCTTTCGTGAACTCGGGACTCGGTCCGGTGCTCGTGATGGTGGTACCGGTGGTGGTGCCCCTACCCCTACCTATATCGGGCCTCTGTAAGACCAAAATTTATGCCTAAGCTATGGCCAACTAGCCCGTAACCCTACCACCTAAGCCTGTAAGGCTGCCACCCCGACCATCCCCTCCTCCATCTTCATCTCCTCCACCAAACATCTGGGCCTGCAGACTGGCCACCTATACATGTAGCTCTACTACCTCCACCTCTCGAGCCCTCTAGTTGTGTCTGCAGTATACCCAACTAGGTAATGAGTGTAGCTACCTACCCCTGTAGGGCGTCTCTCTACACCGTGATGGTGGCTAGATCTGGCTACCCCAGTCTGGGTGGTATGGCTTGTAAGTGAGCCACCCACCACTATCTATACCTATCTGTGCACTCGAATCATCTATCCATTGGTCCACTACCTACTCCTCCTACCTGTGGGCACTATAGGTTGTGGTAGAGGTAAAGGCCTCTCCATGTCATCTCTCCGGTACTGTGGGAAAGGTGGAAGTATGTCATGTACTAGTCGAATCGAACGCTACCGGAATCTGTCTATCGGATCATCTCATACTCCCCAGCACGGTGACCTTCTATCCATCTCTCTAGTGAAGCTCAGCTAGCTCCTCGTGCATATGCCTATATGAGGGGAATCCCACATACGGCCTCTATATAATTTCCACTCTGGATAACCCCTCTAGTAACTGCCAAAAATAGGCCACATCATGTGTGGGCCTCTCAGATCGCTACTCTCCAATAACCGACACCCATCTCCTATACCCCACCCACACAAATCTCGGTGGGAATGCATCTACTCAGGGCATCCCTATAGGCCACACACAAACTATGTGCTCATACGCCTAGTAGTGTAGTAAAAATGTACAAAGATAGGTTGAACTTGTGTAACCGCCCATATGCCTACAACTCCATGTACACTACACCAAGAATGTTGGTGCCTAGGAAAAGTAGGTCTCATCCACCATCATGTCGTGGAGTACCCCCATCAGTGATCGGGAAACCATCCACCCTCTACATCTGGCAGTGCATAGCAGCACATTGCCTCCATCAATAGAACCACTAGCCTCATCTCCTCTGGATGGGCTAGGTACATCTCTCCATAGCTCAAGATGGCATTATGGAATATCAGGTCAGCCATACCCTCACCAAAAATAGTCACAATCAGCTCCTTTGAGGCCTCAGAGGAGACATAATAGATCTTTGCACCCAATATAGGTAAGAAGAATCTGAACACGTCCTCCAGGGTGATAGTAATCTCACCTGTTGGTAGGTGGAACATGTTGGTCACGGAATCCCATCTATCGATGAGTGCAACCATCAAACTGGGCTGCCGAACTACATGTTGATAGTGACGAACCCCACTCAAGCCCACTGCCTCCACATGTTGTAGGTCCTATAGGGTCACTACACTATGAAAGGTCACGAGTAGGGGTGGAACCTTGTCCTGCATATGTAGCTACACTCTCCCCTACATCCAATACAAACAAAACATTAATCTCCATTTATCATATCCATATTTACCAATTATCATTTTCCCACACCCTATTTTCACCCTACCCATCTCAACCACCTAGCCCACATCACTTTTTGAACCTTGTTCCCAATAACCCGACCGGTACCAGTTCACCCTTACCGACCTTGGTCACCCCTTAACCGGCATTGGTCACCTATTTGGTGACCGATACTAGTTCACCCTTACCGACCTTGATCAACCCTTAATCGCATCGGTCACCTATTTGGTGACCGATACTAGTTTAGCCTAATCAATGCCGTCAAAAATTGATCGACGCCGAGTCCACTGTCGCGATAAAACTTGGAATTTCCTAAAACCCTTTTCTAAAAACCCCCTTGCCCATTTTACCCACCTACAAATACCTACACTACCCCTGGACCTCCACCCACCCCACCTATCCCATTTATTGCCCTCCCCATTCCTCTTTTTACCCGTTATTCCCCCCATTTCCAAATTTAACCCATTCCCACCCACAAAAACAAAACCCAACCAAAACTACAAAAAACAATATACTAATCCTCTACTCTATCTAATCACATACACCTAGAGTAGGGTGCTTACCTCATCGTCTCGGTGGCACGTCAGCCCCTTTGCACGGTGGCTGCCCGATCCCTCTCGGCCTCCGCCATCACCGAATCGGTACCTGCAACCTCTACCCAATCAAATCCCTCACATTGATCCTATGGACCCACTTCTCACCAACCGATCACCCATCATTCACACTGCCAACTCAATGCTCCACTTCGTCTAGACACTTTTCTCTCTTTTCTCTCTTTTTTTCATTTTCTTGAATAGTTAAAAGACAAATGAATAACAAAAAAATGTGGATTTTTTGTTTTTATAAAAACTTGGCCTAATCGACGTCGATTCACGTTGACTTGCATAGGTCACATGCCCTACCTAGCCATCATCGGTTGACCTATACCGACATTGGTTATCCTTGACCAACATCGGTCACCCTCACCTGCACATTGCCCTATATTTTACCCCTTTACCCCTCTGCTACCTCCTTTTTTTTTCCACACCCAACCTTCCCCTTGATCATTTACCCCACCCCACCTTTACCCAAACCAGTTACCTCACCTTCCTGACCTCATCATTTTCTACCTACCTTTGTGCTCCTTTGGGGACTCATTATTTTACCCCTACCTTGGCCCTACCCATCGTTGTGACCTAGATATTTGGACCTGGACCATCACTAGTGACCTTTGACCTCATGTGTTCACTATACCTTGCGGCACTGTTACCTGTGTTGTTGACCTAATGACCTTACCTAGCCTATTACCGTGACCGTTTATCCTGACCCTACCTTTGGTGTACCAGAACATACCTAAATGTTCCTGCACCTAACCTACATCGTGTTTCCTGACCATATCCTATACCTTGGATACCAGAATCACTTCAACCTCGTTTAGATAAACCTATCGACCTTAGATGATGTAGAGTTTGACTGCTCTTCAACCCGGTAGCGTGTTGTAGTTTATACATGTGCATGCATTTGAATGTTACTACCTTTGACCCTAACCCATTACCTAGCTTACCCGAGTAGACCTTGCTCCTCTTTCCCCATTACCCACCTTTCTTTTCATCACATTTACCTTTTATCAAACCACTCACCGATTCTTCTTGTTGCCTCGTCAGTTCTTGGTTTGAGGGGGATCACCTTCACACACACATGGGGCAACCACATCTTATTTTTGTCATCATCACTTACCAATACAAGCTACACAACAAAAAGGGGAAAAATGTAGACACTAAAATTAGGTCACACTCCCCTTTGGTCCTTGAAAAATAAGCACCCTTCATCACATTCACCTATCCATGGCCCTCTTCACCTCACTAATATTGATTTAATTAACTCATTATCCTCACAATATTTATTATTTAAATATCTTAATTTAAATAATATCCACAAATACTCTTCACTGGACACCTCATCAAGCTAACTCACCCTAAGACCTATTCTTAGTAAGTTGCCATAACTAACTAAGACTTACCAAAACCCTAAAAATCAATGCCTACATTCCCTCTAACCACATTCCCACATGCTTACAAGAATATTCTAGTTTAATCCATGGGTCAATGATGCGAGATCCAAGAAAATCAATAGGATCTATCTAGTTGAGTAAAGATAGGAAATCCCACCTTGGTGATGCCAAAAACTATCGCCGATTACCCTTTTAACCCCAAACAACCTTATTTTCAAGGTTGGAAAAGATTAAAAGAATTTGGAGAATATTGAGATCTTCCTAAGAGATATCACATCTTTTGAGATTGAATTCCAGTGAGAACATGCATGCAAGGAAGGAGATCAAGCATTTTCTCCTGCACAGCCACCCCAACAATGATCTGATCTAACCAAGCAAAGAGGAATGCACATGCAGCCCATGCAAAAGCTCTCCTATGATTGGTGATCACCTGCAGCCTTCAACCTCTTACCAGCACCTCCATCCCTCACTCACAGGTGTCCAAGACTAGAATCCAAGTAAGTAAAACATTCTACTTCTCTGGTTCACTTCATTTTGTCATTATATTATCACCTATTGTTTACCTAGCCACCCATTGACCTCCTTCAACATTCCCCCTCCATATACCCATTAAAACCTCACCAAATCCCTCCCAAATCACCCAATACCTCATCTCGACCAACCAAAATCCTTTGTGCAATCACAAAGGAGACCCAAAACCCATTCTGTGGCATTCCCAAAACTCCACAGTAACCAACACCGATTACGCCTAACCACCGTTGGTCACCCTTAACCAGCATCAGTTACTGTATGTGCTCATACAACCTAGAACAAGGACCTATCCACCTAATTTTACATCCCCTTAATCACCTGTGACCTACCTGAGACTTTTGTCAGACCTATAGAGACGTAGAACCCATTAATCGACCTTCGTAATCCTATCAGATTAGATATTTCTTATAGTGTTTTAAGTGAGATACCTAAATAATTTCAAATTACAATAGGATTTAATTTATTTCTCGCATTAAATTTTTTAAAACCATGTACTGATAGTCATCTAGGAAGTATCACACTTCCCAGATCTAACACATGCTAGGCAGTTCACTACATATATTGTTTAACTCTTTCTAGTGGCCTTTATTTTCATTACAGGTAGTTCCTCCTAGCCAAAAGGAAGCTCTCATGATCAGTTGTGGATTTAAAAGTCATGCACATGCAACAACCCATCAACCAACATTAAAATAGGTATTCCTCCTATTCCCGTTACCCTATCTGTTTTGTCAATACTTCAAAGAAACGTCTAAGAATCAGGTGAAACAATAGGGTTACTTTAATTTACAAATATATATAATAAATCCTATGGTTTTATGGATAATTATGGATCCTAGAAGTATTTATAATTTTGAAGTGACCAAACATTTCTTTTCGATGTTTCATTAAGGAAAATACATGATGTCTTCTTCATTTTTTTGAAAAAAAAAAAAATATATATATGATAATGAAATTAGGAATAAATAAATAAATATAATTAAATACATTTGGAAAGACATATTTTTCTTCCATATTCAATGGTAATTCTTAGTATGTGGCCTTGATCAAAACTAGGGATGGATGATTAATTTTTTCTCTAAAGGATGTAAGGTTAGATGTATTATTTGATAGAAATTTCTACATCCCAATACTCTCTAATTTACATAACCACACATCATCACATAACCCAAATTTAAAAAACATTGGGAACTTCACATTATATAATATTTTTTCATTCTATTCTATTATGCATGATGATCATGATAAACTCATGTCGAAAAGGAATATTTTTGTAATAAGGAATAACTAATGGAATTGCCCCATATTAATATAAAATAAAAATGTACGTGAAATGTACAATGGAAATGCGAAGGGGATATTTTGAAGGATTCATATTGGAAGGAGAGAAACATTGGGAGAGGAAGAGGGGTGAAGATGAAGGGGTTAGAGGGTGAAAAAGTGTAGGGGTAGAGAAATTAGAAATTAGAAATAATGTGAAAATCAAACGGAGAACAAAAATATGTCATATATGGAAATCATTTGAAGGAGACAAGGGGTGTTGTTCAAGATGTTGCAAAAATAATTTATAGGTATATATGTGAATGTAAGGAGTGGTAGAAAAATATTGTGGAATTGAAAATGTGTTTGTAGTTTTATTCTTATCATTTAGAGACATGAAGATGTGGAATGTAAGTGGAATCCAGAGGTGGCAACGTCATGTGAAGTTATCCCCATCAACGATTGTGATGGCATTGTTATTCAACAATCACCAAAAAAAAGGGACATGTGTGGGTTATTGTGGATTTTGATTAGACGGGGAAATTAAACACTATTATGGGCCACACCTTTTCCATGGATGAGATTACTCCTCCCCAAGAAATATATGCTATATGAGCTTAACCATATAGTAGAGATTTGACATGGACTATTTCAATCTCACTTATATTACTTACATTTGTGCAATTGGTGCTTCGTTTATGCTATATGTACTTTTAACACTTAACATTACAATTATGAGACATGAAACATAAAAAATGCACACATATTTCACCATCCCATGCAGTTTGATGGACACATTTTCCTCTATTTTGTATTATTATAATGGAAACTAGAGAAGAAACACAATTTTTAGTGATCAGATTCCTTTAATAACTAATAACTATATATGTAAATTTATTATGGAAAAATATAACCCTAGATAATCTATCACTTACACAAGCATGCCTGTAATTTTGAACATAATATCACACTTTATAATGGACATGTTATGAAGAAATTAACTATACTTTGATTTTTACATGTTATGGTTTGAATGTAAAGATCCATATGCCATGAATGATCTCTATGGAGCATTTTGAAGGCACACTATAAATAATACTCAAATATGCAATTGCATGGAAGGAATCATCCCCAAAGAAAAACATGCATGGGATTTGGGAGAGTGGTCGAGTGGTTGTGTGATGTGTAAACCATTACAATGCTCTGCTACAAATGGCACCACCATATGTCCCAATTCATTAAGGAAACCTTTAAAAATTTTGGAAAGAGTTTCTCATTAATAATGCTTTATTTATATAACATAGAGAAATAGTTCACCTAATTTTTCAATAAATTTTATGCAATCTTTGGTATAGTGTCTAAAAATATTTTATTAATTATAGTTGGTGAGATATATGTTATTAGATAAAAATGAATTGTAACTATGAAAATAAATATAGCTTGATTAAACGTTACATGTATATAACTATGGCACTAAAAAGTTGTTACAATTGTAACTATGTTCATATATAATTCGTAGTTAAAAAATATGATATATATTGTTCTTACATACATTCATGTTATTTCCGTGTTATGATTTTCTCCATTGACAGGAATGATATATAAACCTCGAACTTCCCTTACTAAAGAATTAAGAGCTTCACATATCCACGAGTCAAAATTGATAACTATGGTTGAACTATATTGTCACTGTTCCCTATTATTTAAAAGTGAAGCCAAATTAAATTATACGTTATTTTTTTTTGGGATCAATTTTTAAGAAAATTAAAGACGAGAAGATAAATTTTTAAAAATAAGAGACAATGCATTAAAAAATGATGGACACCTCATACTTGGTTGCACCTAGTGATTTTCATTGAATTTTTTTGTTTGAAAACTGTGTGAACCGCACTGACTTCATAGTTGGAATATAAAAATTAATAAATGTGAAAATCCATCTTTAGGTGTGATTCATAAGCATTAAGTTCAATTATATTGAATAGAAATGGCCCTAGATGTTTTCCCAATCGGTAATTATGACGAAAACATCAAATTTGTGAGTAGAATTGACGTCCTGTATGTGTATCCACACCTCCATATTTTCCATGCCTTCCAAGATAATTTCAGGGAAATAAAATGTGCATATGGTTGTATACAGCTCTGGTTATGTACAAGTGCTCCACCTATATTCAATTCCTTCATGGAAGACACAAATGATAAGTCATTTTCCCAATTCACATTCACGTAACCATGTTTTATTTTTTTAGACTCTGCATAGATTAGTTTCCATCTTAGGATTTCAATTCATGTACTACAACCTACTCTGCACCATTGATATCCTGAAATGCGTCAGTATTTGCTAGCCTCCACCCATATATATTCTAATTGTATACGCCTTTAGTGTAAAAATTAAAGAATACACATTCAAATCTTTCAATCATACAAAAACTAATTAATCTAAAATTTAGTACCGAAATTGATAAATAAAGAAATTACGGCAACAAATTTGACATCTAAAAGACATATAACGATGTGGCCACCAATTATCATTGGTGAGCCGGGGAGTTAAATTTGATGGCCAACTATGTCATTAAACAAATTTTAGGTGATGGTAAATTTCAAAATTTTCCCTTCAAAAATGTAAAATAGTGTTTATTTTATACTATTAATAAGAATTATAAAAGATTATTCTATATATATTTAACTATATCTAAAATATATTTGTATAGTTTACCAATAAATCTATAAAAATGATGGTCATACTTTAAATTTGAAAGTCACAATGTAAGGGTTTTTCAAATATTTGCAAGTATTTTACGGCTAAAATCATGAAAAATGTCTAAACGGTCGTCAAATTTAACCCCTCTCGGTGATGGATCAACAAACCTTAAAAAACCATTAAAATAGTTGGTAACCATTTAGTGAGGCAACATTTCACCCGAATCCTTATGGAAAAAACAAAATTGAAACATTTTGAGCTTCACTCCATATGAAGTAATCCATTCTCATTCATATGTACAAATTACAACTACATGATCAATATTCTTATGTCCAATATAACTCCAAGTATAATTTTATATGGTTTACCGATTGTTTTCACGAGATGCTATAGAAGAAATGATTGTATTTGTAATTTTCAAGTTGTTTTCTGTCATTATCATTTCTAAATTCTGATAGTGATTGTTATGAAACAAATTATTATTGTAAATTCCCAACTCATGTGATGAGATTCGGGTAGAGGTAAAGGGAACTAAAATATATACAAATTTCATGTCCCGCTTTAAATTTCAACCAAACCAAACCCTATATTAATGATATCAAAGGTAGTTAAGTATGCTATTTATTTTCATGGAAACATTAAAAAAATGAATGTGTTTCTGTTTCATTTAATATGAAAGGTAAACAAATAAACCATTAAAATTGGTTGAAGTGCATTTCATGACCTACATTTGATGACCGATATGGGCACCATAATTTATCCACCACAAAATTTGTCCTTTCTTCCGATTTTGATGGTAAAAAAGGTTTGCTCATAATTAATAAATGCCTAAGGTACCTACACGGTGCATGAGTTCATAGATGTTGTAGAAGAAGTGAATGTATTTTTATGTTATAAGTTGTTTTGGTAAACGTTAATATCAATGGATTAAATAATAGTAGGATTTCAATACATTTACTTGCAACATCCCTCAGCACCATTAATTTACTGAAATGCATCAGTCTTGGCTAGCCTCCACCCATATACATTCTAATTGTGTATACAACTTCGATGTAAATATAATATAGTATAATTCAAATAAAATAATAATAAATATTACATTGTACACTTATTGCTCAGAAAATGTCAGACACACACTTCGAAAAATGAGTTTTGGTTTGAAGTGGTGAAGGTGCTTAGGATAAACTATTAGATTTCAAAATAGGCTTATGAATATAGATTTTTCTAGTCTATATTTATTTTTAACTTGAAAATCTAAATTTTAGACAAAAATATAATAATTTTTTTCTCAACTTTAAAACTTTTTGGCTTTCCTTGGAAATTTAGGGTAAGTGATTCTTTGATGTTAAATTTTTATGATTTTTAATGATGTTCTTTACCGTTGCCTAAAGTTCTCTTTCTACCATCACTTATTAGAGAATACATTGCTTCCTCGGTTCTTGAACCTTTACATGAGTGATAAATTTATATGTTAATTAGAAGGTAACATATAATAGGTGAGAATGAAGTCCTATATTTGGTAAAAAGTGGCCACGATCAATAAAAGAATTGAAAATACACTCAAGTCCAATTTAGAACAAGTTTTAGTATAGATAAGGGAACAAATAAAATAATGTTGTAGTGATAGAGAGGCATATGATGTGCACTCCAAGACCCTATGAGAGAACAAAGAGTTGAAAGAGGTGTACAATTTGAGGATTTCAAAAGAAACCAATCTTGCATATTTTTGTTTCCTTATAGGCATATCTTCCTTTTGCAAATATTGTAATACCGATCTTGAAATAGTGTATGGAAGTGTATGTAGTGAGGTTCATTTAGTTTTCCCCCTTAGTAGTCGGGAATGAACTACAAACAAGAGTGTGTCATCGGGAAATGGTCAAGTAGTAGTGGATGTGTTTAGCATGCTATAATGAGTGTGTATATGTAGTAGTGAAGTAATGCGAAATGAGAAAAAAATATGTGCATGAACCCTATATAGACAAAGCATATGTCATGAATTTTTGATCAAAGGAGTGATAATTTATCCCTAAGAGTATATCACTATAGAGGATAAGAGGATGGGGATAAGATGTATAAAATATGTGTGTGGACCCTATAGCCTAAGTGTATACCATGACTTGTGTAAATGGGTGAGTGATGATTTATCCCCTGAGCATATATCACTATAAGATGAATGGATGGGAATGTGGTATATGCCAAATATGTGCATGGACCCGTAGCCTAAGTGTATACCACGATTTGGTTAAATAGAGGAGTGATGATTTATCCCTAAGTGTATATCAATAGAAGATGGAAGAAGGTGACGATATAGCCTACAACGTATGTCACGACTAGATGGGTGATGAAGGTGTATGAATCATAGATAAGTAGGCAAGTGAATACTAAAAGGTAGTGTTGGTAGCACTAAGCGTATACCACTATGTGATGAATAAGAAGAGGGTGGTGATTCAGCCTAAAGAATATACCCCTAATGGTTGAGTAGGAGGAATGATGATGTAGGAGAATGAATTAGAAGAGGATGATAGAATAGGAGATGATCTCATGTAAGAGGATAATTTAGGATGGGGAAAGAAGTGGTAATTTAACCTAAGTTGTATACCACTACATGATATGATGATGAATATTGGTGATGATATAGCCAGAGCATTGGTCAAGAGACCGAGGAATATGGTATGATGATATGTCACATGTAGGTAAGGTCCATTTAATTGGTAAACCCTTGGCGGTTGAGTATGGTCCGAGGAGCTAAATGCATCACAATGTGTAGAACAATGTAGTGTATATGACCAAGGTAGTTGAATGTGTGGTGTAGGAAATGTAATTTAGAGTATCTATTGGGCATAAAATGTAATGTAATACATGTGTATGTAGAAATAGAATGTGTAAGGATAAGAGATGAAACCAGACCTAAGTATAAGGAAATCTAATGTAGGAATAGAATTTTTAATGATAATAGATAAAACTAGACCTAAGTATAAAGAATATAGTGTAGCATGTAGGATGTACATGATGTATGGATGAAAATAAAATTAGGCTCATATAGGATTATGACTAGTGTATCATGTAGGAGAGAGATGATGTGGAAATGACTAATATAGGAGGTATGTATAGGATGATGTGGGATGTATATGTATAGGTCCTGGTAGTTCGGTGTGTGGGGTTCAAAGTGTAATAATGATACCTTAATAGTCCAATTGAATCAAGCACTAGGGTGCATCATCAGGTAACGAGGGTGTGATAATAGATGATGAAAATGTTGAAATACAAGGAGAGGAAAAATTTATGGGTGTGAAAGGTAGCAATGCGAAAGTGTGGGAGGATGGGGGTGTTGGTCAGGTGATATGACCCTAATAGTAATGTGAGAAGAGGCTATGTGAACTCGTCAAGAAGGTCGTCATCCTTGGGGTCAAAATAAAATGGATCAAAATTATCAACTTGGTAAGCTATAGTATGGGGTTGATCTTGTAATGAGCTAGTGAGAGAAAAATGGTACATTCCCTTAGCATATTATTTATTAGTAAAGGAAGGATGTGTACAACCGTGTGTGTACCATCAAGTGAGGTTGAAATGGCCCGAGAAAGGGAACTATGCTAATGACAATACAACCAAAGGTCATGGGGAATGAGATATCAATGTGATGAGGTTCTAACATACCACCGATGTAAGTAAGCCATGAGTCCCTAATGTGAGCAACAGGACAAGGGGTGTGCGGTAGATAAACTAGGAGATCAAAGACATGTAAACCATAAGTGGCGGTGATGGTGATAAAACCTTAATAGAGATGAGAGGTATGAGTAGAAGGTTAAAGGTCATCAAGGGTAAAGCCAAGGCGAGCTAGACCAATAGGAGAATAGATGGTTTCATCACATGTGGGATTGAGGGGAACATGGTTCTCGTAATGAGTCATAGATAAAGAGGGTACATGGGAAGGGTGGGCGTGGGGCGAGATACTAGCAGAGATGAGATGATAGTGTTTATAGAGGGAAGGGGTGGCTGGTATGGAACTACAAAGTGGTGGGAATGGGTAATAGAGAGGGAATTTTCTCTATGAAACATATAACTACCTTGAGTGGCGGTAAATGTGGTTAATCGTCCAAGGGTGAGATTCATCAGTGGTGTCAATGCAGGGAATAGGGATACTAGTATGAGGGTTGTGGACACAATATTGGAATGGATCATGGTCTCAAAAGATGGTATACTCAACAAGATCATGCAATAATTTGAAACAATGATGGAAAGTAGAGGGCGAATTGTATGGCATGGAGCCATGGTCTATGTAACAAGAAATTATATGAGACATGGAAATCAATAATGAAGAAAATGGTGGGGAGAGTTTTAGGACTAAAAGTTAAGGGTAAAGTAACATGGCCTAGACATGGATGAATGGAGACATCATAAGCACAGAGGGAAATAGAAGAAGGGTTAATGCAATGGGAAGACAAACCTAAGACTTGGATAAAGGACATGGGGCACAAATTAAAATCAGATCCATTATTGATAAGAGTACACTTGAAAATAACATTGTAGATGCGGGACATGATGTAAAGTGGTGGATCATTATAAAAAGGGTGAGAGTCAGTGGTAGGATTTTCTCGAAATGTAATGTGTTGGGAAAAGGCCTTGACAAATGTGTCATACAAGGAATCTGGGTGCATGTTGGCGAAACATCAATGTAGTAGCAAAAAGGGTTTGGACTTGATGAAGAAAATTCGGATGGATAAGGAGGTACTTAGTGATATAGATATTCACGATGATGGATGAAAGATAATGAGAAGGTGGTGGAAAGTACGTCGGGTTCACCAAAATGATTAACAAAAATAACTACCTAAAAGACCTAAAAAGGGGGATTTAGGGTTCTAATGTTAATCTAAATAGGAGGACTAAAACATTGTATAAATGCAGTAAATAAAGTAAAGCAATATGTAATAACTACAAATAGACTATGTTAAATGAAGTAGAAACCCTAATGGAAAGGAAAGAGAGGGAAAATGAATTAGCTAATTCGGGAAGAATGTTGCAGAGTTTTGTAAATCGAGACTGGAACCCGAATGTGACACCAAATGCATAGGAAGGCACCAATTCAAGGAGGAACATGAGTGCACTAGAATAGTTTTAATTTAGGATTTAACCACTTTTGTAGGTCAAGGATATTTTTAGAGATGGAGTGTTGAGCACATGATAAACATGAAGACTTATAGCTCACACAAGTCTATTTTAGGATATGCAGCGAGTTGAAAGTGCTATGTAGGGTCTTGATCTAATAATAGGATTTCTACTTAGAGTTAACTATAGAAAATATATTATTAGAGAACTTGCATGATTTTTTATTCCTTTTAAAGACGCATGGTTATTATTAGCATGTAGCATATTTTTGAAAGGTACATGGTTGGTGAAGGGAAAGTCCCCACCCCTATATATATGTATTGATTTTCATGGCTTAGAAGATACCAATTATTGTAGAGTTATGTTGTGGATTTGTTAGCGTGCATAACCATGGGAACTTTGGATCTTGAATGTATGAAGCTTCTATGTTTTGCAATATTTAATATAATGGATCATATTGGTTGGATATTGGTGTTAGATGTGACTAAATCTAGTTCTTGCATGGTAAATCTCATTATAATAATTGTTTATTCAATATTTCATATGGTTTAGATCTAGATCTGATTCATGCACAAAGTGGTTTACTTAATTATCTGTTATGGATCCATATATACACATGCATAATCATGCTAATATTCTGGACAAAGAAATCTAAAGAGGGATCTGGTTCCCTTGCAAGCTTCGGGTGAGTGCTCAAATATGGTGAGTGATGTACAAATGCGCCTTAGGATTTGTGGGTATATTATAGGTTGTATCATTGGTTCTATTTCCGGGACCTCTTTCTTATCTTTTTTTCAGGATGTTGCGTGATGAAGACATACCAAATGAGCTTATCTAGTATTGAGGAGTCGTTAGTATATCTAGAAAAAGAATATGCTCGCAAATTCAGCATTGGACCTGATTTTCACGCGCACGCGTGGGTCAAACAGAATTTGTAGGGCTGCTTGTATGAGAGCTTCTTTGTTATCTTCTTGATAAAATTGAATGAGTGGCTGGTTTCTTATGTGTAAAAGAGGAATTGGAAGTTTCACATTCTTGTTTGGATGCATGAATAATTTTAGTCGTTATATGATGCAAATCTTATTTGGACTCGCTCTGTGGATATTTGGTTCCATGGTGTTTTGATTAATTATATTCGGATTACGCAGATTTTGACTTCCGTTGCCCAAAGGTTTCTAAGTTTTATTTTTTGCATGAGCCCAGAGGATTTTATTTGTGTGGTATTCCACCGACAATTAAGATCCTAATTGTAACCTTATATTTGGAAAAGAAACTCGATGGATAACTAAACCCCACCATGCACGACGGCAGGAGCAGGTTTGGTATAGATGGTGGGCCAAGAGGTAGAGAGATATAGCGAATAAAGGAAACTTAAGTTGAATGAGGCATGCAATAGGAATCTAGAGAAACATAGTGAAGTTGTAGAATGGATGGTGTTATGGAGAGAGATGGCTTACGAAGGATCTGTGGCTCATGCGAGAAGAGGTGGAGCCAGAGCATCTGGATCTCCCTCATTTGGGAAAGCATGGTAGGGAACCCTCTTCAACCTTAGATGAGAGTGCATTGGTAGATATGAAATAGGCCGTGGGTACGCATTTGAAACTACCTGGTGACCTAGCCCTTGCACTTGGTTTTCTAGTTTCTACGATAGTCAATAATTAGCAAGCTAGTGTGAGTAGTAGAGTTGCAATAGATAGATTTAATTTGATTAAGTTTAGGAGTTAATCAAGGATCTTATTCATCTATGGTGAAGTTTTCATCTACTTTATTTGAGGACTAGCTAGAGGTATCTTTTCTGGCACATCTTCAGCATAGAATATAGGCATGCAAAACCTTGACATCACATCTAGAAGTAGTGTAACTTCACAGATTTTGGGCATTTAGTTTAGCACAACAATAAGAAAAGAAGTTAGTGCATCCTTTGGTCCATTACCTAGTACAAGAGGAGGATCAAGAGGATTGGGAGGATCAGGTGTCTCAGGTACTGGAGGATTTGGTGGATCTAGAGGTAGTGGAAATACATGAGGAAACACAAGAGGCTCTGGATATGGTGGAAAAGGTCTGCACCAACCTCAGAAAATTTATATGGAGATGTATCTTCATCTTTTAGAGTATAGAGGTATTGAAGATGCATTCAAGCATGTGCATATGTGTGAGGTAGTGTGGTGCACAAATGGATTATAGCTCCAGAGTGCAAGGAAATATAGTTCACAACTACATTGCGGGGGTGTGCACAAAGTTGGTACAAAAAGTTTGATCTTGATCATACTTGTGTGGATTATATAGCACAGCTTAGATTATTTCTTAATTAAATTTAATATCCCGACTTTGAGTAGAAGAGAATAAGTTCCTTAAACACATTAAGCGGGAATTACTAAAATTGTTTAGGAATATGATTCATGGTTAAATAATCTTATGTTTAAGTTATCTTGTGACATACATGCAAGCCATCATGCACAATAGTTCATTAGAGGACTGATCACACCTTTGAGAAGTGTGATTTTGCATAAGACCTACATAGATCCATGTGAAGCACTTGAAGCATCTCGCACACCGAGGCGGTAGGACACAGGAGTGAGCCCATTCTTGGAAGTACATATTGTAGAAATGGAAAAATAAATAGAGAAATTATCTACTAATTCACCGCATAAGACACGTAGTAGAATATGGTGTACAAATTGTGAACTAGAGGGGTATAATAAGGATAATTTCCCTCAGAAATTGGTGCGCTCCTTGTTACTGGATTGTGAGATATGTCACTTAGACCACAGTTCAAGCTAGTGCCCATTATTGCAGCATGCGATAAGAAAGAATGTGTCCAGTTACTATAAGATTTGTAGGTCCTCAACTCATGATACTAAATATTACAGGATGATCAATCATATCTATGATGCCATTGATATTGGCGTGCATTTGGTGGTGTTCAAATAATTTTAAGGAAAAGGGAAAAATTGTGACTATGATCATAGTGAGGGGCATTATGATGGTGGCCATGGTAGAGGTCGAGGTTACAGAGGTGGATTTCGAGGTCAAGGTCATGGGGGAGGAAGGAGTGATTTCCCTTGTGGAACCTACTATACATGTGGATCTCCACCACTATAGGTGTGAATGTCCACAAAATATTGTGTGTTCTTTTTGCAGAAAGAATCATAGTTATGAAGAGTTCCCTAATTATATGAACACTTAAGTAAGAAACATAAACATGAAAATAAGGGCACATGAATGGTTAGAGTACAATGCACCATGGAAGATCAATGGATGCCAAAGTTAGCACCTAATTTCGAGTTGGTTCCTATGAAGATTAATACGCGCCGAGGTATCACACGCTAGGGAGACTTTGTAGAAGAAAACTGCCATTACTAAGGAGGAAGTCCTACATGTAGAGTATCCAGACACTGTGTATTAAAAGGAGGTTTATATAGAAACTATGGAAATAATTTGGAATTTACATGGTGATATACAATGTTTGAAGGAATGGTCGCGGAAGTTGGAACAAAAGAAAACAACTGAAATCCATCAGACAGATGTTGATGATTTGAAAGAAATTTTTAAGATGCTGCGCCAATAGAACATTACTCCTTTTTTAGGATCTTTGGTTGAAGGAAAAACTCCATACACTAGGACTAAACATGAGAGACAACTTTTACATGTTAATCTTCCTCTAAACAGTTTGGATTATGATAAGGAGATTAATCTAAATATTGTTGATGGTTAGCTTTTAGTAACATCTTGATTGACATAGGTGTGAAAGTTAATGTGATCACTTTTGATGCATGGGTTCAGATGGGAAGACCTCCATTACAACCATCTTCTAATGTGTTTTCATGGAAAAATGAACTAAAGAAACTCCCATTAGATTTTTAAAATATGCATCCATTACTATATTGGGGCCAAGTTCACCTGGGACTTCAAGGTCATAGCGATTTCAAAATAAGAAAACTTTCTGCATGACTTGGGTGCCATTGGCACTATGCAAATAATGTTGACTTGTGTTTCAACAATGGGTATATCAGCTTTGAGAAAAATCAAGAGCATGTCATCACACCTCTAACAAATGGGAAATATACGCCTTATCTAGAGCCCTTAAGCGAAGAAGACTTGAACATAATTTATGTGCGCACCATCCAAGATCCAAAAGTTCTTGAGCCATCAAAGAAAGGAGTTCTCTAGTGGGATGATGCATAGTCCATGAGTGATACTACAAGTGTTGCATGTGAAAATTGGGCAAATGAAACTTATGAAATGGTTGGGTGCAAAGTACGAGTGCAACTATGCATGTCACTAAGCCAATCAATATCGGAATTTGGACAACAACTAGATACCAAAGTACATAGGTGAAGATAATTCAGAAGTATTCCTTCTCGCTATGGAGGTTCAATGGGAATGTCAGGTGGAAATAAGGAATATGCTAGTATATACCCTACATGGTATGACAACACACTGGTGGATTGTTCACAGGGATAGTCTCTTGGAATGGAGAGAAGTAAGGATTGCTTTATTTTCTCATTTTCTAAGGAGCAATATGCCTACTCGGATCTTGACATTCTATGGTAATGATATTTTTAGCACCATGTTCAGAAGTGTGAGATACTCTAGATATCAGGGCATGAAGCATTACCACCTTCATTGTGGGTGCACAAGTTTTATTTCACCTTGTGAGGTTACACGTGCACATGGTATGTCTATGCAGAGTTGAATAGAGTGAATGGAAATTAAAAAGAACTTGTTGAAGGTATGACTCATACCTTTGATTACTTTTCTTATAAATCCCTCGTAAATGAGGCGTTGTAGGTTATGAAGTACTTAACTATGGGAGACAGTGTAAAGGATAAAGAGTTACTTCAAGAGTTGTTAGGAGAATTAGACCTGGGGGTGTGTTTTGAAGAGGAAGAAACATATGCTTAGAAGCTTGGGCGTGCCTTCCTAGAAAGAGAAAAATGCAAGATGATTTACACAGTTGATGATGAAGAGGTAGAGAATGTAGACATTGAGCACACAGAGGGTACGCATGAAGTCTTGGACAATGTGGATAAGAAGGCACGTGCCTACCATGAGCTTATGAAGACAAATAAAGTGAACATTGGAATGGATGTTGAACCTAAGGAGGCTATTATAGGAGATTACTAGTCTGACTCTGAGGTTGCTAAGATCATTGAGCTACTATGTGACTTCCAAGATTTGTTCCCTAGAGGCTATCATGAATTGAAATGCATACATGAATCATTGGGAGAAATGAAGATAAATCTAAAAGAAGGTGCATGCCTAGTCCGAGAAGAGGCCTTACAGGATGAATCCAAACTTGCGCATCAAGGTAAAGGAATAAATTGACAAAATGTTAATTTCTGGAATTATTGTGCCAATTGAGGAGTCAAAGTGGGTAAGCCCTATGGTGATCAACATCAAGAAATATGGTAGAATCAAAATTTGTGTGGATTACAGGGAGTTAAATGCAGCATGTGTGATTGATCCCTTTCCCACACCAATTATTGAGGAAATCTTTGAAGGAGTTACAAGATGTGAAATATACTCCTTTATAGATGGATTCTTTGGATATCATCAGGTGAGGATAGATATTGAGGATCAAGAGAAAATGACTTTCACCATTGAGTGGGGAAGTTTTACATACACAATTATGCCCTTTGGATTAAAGAATGCACTTGCAGTATTTTTGCACATAGTCATGCAAGAACTCCAAGATTTTATTCACAAATTATTACAGGTGTATCTAGATGATTGGATAGTCTATGGGCTCATCAAAGATCACTATGATAACTTGCAGATGATATTTGAGAGATGTAGGCAGATGAGCATCTCATTAAACATTAAGAAGTGTATATTTACCACCCCTTTTGGAATTTAGTTGTGACACATCATTTGTAAAGAAGGTTTTCTAGTCGATCCTGCTAAGATAGCTATGATTTTGGCTTGGAGGAACATACTATCCAAAGTGAGGTGTGCCGATTCTTGGGGCACACAGGTTATTATAGAAATTTTATTAAGGGATATGCCAAGATCGCCACACCCTTAGAATAATTACTCAAGGGAAAAGGAAATTTCTATTGGGGTGAGGCACAACAATGCACATTTGACACACTGAAGGAAAGGCTTACAAAAACACCCATTTTTGTTTTCCTTCATGTTCCAAGCCCTTTCAAATTCATGTAGATGCCTCTGGCATGGCCATTGGTGCCATATTAGCTCAACCTGGAGAAGGGATTGTTGATCATCCTATTTGTTTTGCTAGCAAAAACTTAACTCCAATAAAATAAAATTATAAACCAACATAATATGAGGCATTGTATATGATCTATGCACTCCATAAGTTTTAACAGTATTTTTGGCTACACCTTTCATCTTTTATATAGACCACATGACATTGAAGTACTTGGTGAACAATCTCATTTTGTAGGGGCACATATGTCATTGGGTACTGTTATTTTAGGAGTTCAATTTCTTTGTGGTTGTTAATCTCGTAAGAGAAATTTTGGTCCAAACTATTTATCAAGGATTCAATCCGAAGAGGATGCATAAAGAATTCAAGATACGAGTTTTAGATGTATAGCTATTTAGGTTAAACCGCATGCCCTTAAACTTGGAATATATTTCTATATTTTAACATACAGTGTGGCGCTGAAGGGATGAAGGCTTTAGAGAAGAAACAAATTGCAATTAGTGTCACACCTTACATATTGATTAGTGGATACTTTTACAAATTAGGTCATGATGAAGTTTTGCCCTGGTGTGTGCTTGATCATGAGAATGATGCAATTATGGCAGAGGATCATGGTGGTATTGTAGGTGGACACTATTTACGAGATGCCACCATGTGCAAGATTCTACTAGTTGGACTATGGTGGGAAACATTGTACAAGGGTTATAAAGCATATTGTAAGGAATGTGACCATTTTCAGTGCCTTAGAAATCTTGGGAAATGTGATGAAATTCCTTTAATGCATATTAATAGTGCATAACCTTTTGAGAAATGAGAAATTGACTTTGTGGGCCATATTTCCCCAACATCGTGAAGGACATGATCATGTTACATTATAACTTATACATATTATCTTACAAGGTGGGAAAAAGCGGTGCCTACAAAGGATTACATAACAAATATGGCAACAAGTGTAGTCATTTTTAAGACCTTATCAAGAAAAAGGAAATCCCATGCACACCGGCCTATCACCTAACAGTAAGTGGGAACTCACCAGAGGCATGTGCGCAGACACTAAGTCCCTCCTTTACGCATGTTGTGTGAGAATGCATTATTTACAATAGAAACTTAAGTGAAAAGATTGGAAAGGAACCATACATTCATCTTAGAGCTCAGAATGGCTTCTAGACCAATGTGCTCATTCATATAAGTTGTAACACCCTTCTTAGTTGTTAAATTCCTCCTTTGTATTTCAAGTGTTGACATGTGATTTCTCCTTATAAAGATGTGTTCTTATGATTATAGGAAATCATGCTTGAAATGGATAAATCATTTATGTTCTTTAGATCATTGGACTGAAATAAAATGGCTTCTTTGAATCCATTTTTCACTTCTTGTAGGTAAGCTGTAATCTGGCTTGGGAGTTGCAAACCTAACTCTTAATCTGACTCATCCTTGGATCAATTCCATTGATCCAAGGAGTGTTTTAAAATCTTCTTTGTTGAATGAGCGGTAAATTGACATTCAATAATTTAGGGAACATAATGGATTGAATTTTGTTGTTACAAATTCTTTGACCATGTGAGAATGTGTTTCAAGTCTGTGTTTGGATATGCTTGGGTCTTTGGAGATCGATCTTGGCAGGGCAATCGGCATAAATGAAATATAGTCATTTCATGACTTAAGAAGGATTCGGAATCCTAAGTTGGGCAAGATTATCTACTTCTCAGCTGTGTTATTTAAATGGATTCTATCTTAACCTAGGCTCTTGTGCTGAATAAATTTAATATGGAATTCCTAAGGTTGATAGACTAATTAAATTAATTTAAATATATATGGTTATGAAAATTAATATTATTTAATTCCTAAAGCTATGGGGATGTGACTTAACCTATGTACAAAGACCTAGGTGAATAATCCTAAACTAACCTAAATTTTTAATGAGACCTATCCTAAACTATATGCTAAGGAGCTAGGGTCGCATGTCTTAGGCGATGGTTCCAAATGGGCATTTATTTGGTGATAAGGTTTTTAATGCCAAGGACTACCAGTTCTGGTAGGGGCTAGTTGGCATTGGTGGAATGTTAAGTGGAAGCTCCACTAAACTTGGAAATGCATGTTAAATTTGTTTTGGTGATCACCGGATTTGGATGGTGGTGGCAAATAAGGATAAGTGGGAAAATAACATTTAATGAAATTAAATGGCCTTGGTTTAGGCACCCAAATAGCCTTGGAAACATGGAAGGCAAATTTTGGGGAAGTTTGTTTTCTCACTCTCTCCAGATTTTGCTTTGCATGGGGCAACTGGTTCTTTGAACCAACAATTTGACTTGCACTTAGTTGTTATTTTTGGCTCTTCTAATCTATTTTTAATCATGGGAAATTATAAGAGGCATTCTAAGGAAAGTTGGTTGTTGTTTGATCTTACATGGAAGAGAAAGGAAGTTGGAACCTTGTCTTAAAAGTTCCTTGATTTGGTAGAAGTGCTATCAGGCATGATAGGCTCTAACCATTAAAATTTTATTGCTTTCTTTGAAATGTTTCTTTAAAAGAACTCTGTTTGAATGAGATTCTTGACTTGCATGTTTTAACGGCTATTTTCTTGCTAGGTTTTGATATTTTGTGAAATCTGGGTATGAAACCCACTACAAATGATGATAAGCTTGGAAACTTATTTTGTGTAAGATATTAGTGAACCATGCATGAGAACCTCGATTTTGTGGCTTTTCTTGTCTTTTAGAACTGGAAAATGAGGTGTTGCGTGGAACAGACCTTCATTGTTTTACTTAGGACATGACCGGGAACTTCAATGGAAATAAGGGTTTTGTCTGTTCTTGTTTGAAGCTTGTATGCATGTACATGTTGAGATTTAGTTTGTATTGAAAGCTCATGTTGAGCCATGGCTTGTAATGAAACTGTTTTATTTTTTTTAGCTGGTATTCGGCCATGTTGGGCTTAAGCTTGTATTAAACTCATGTTTTCTGTGAGTTGTATTGGGCTCGTGTTTGAATAGGTTGTATTCAGATCCGCATATGAGCTATTACTATAATTTCATGATGTTCTAAACCTCAATAGTATTAGGGTTATGCCTGTTCCTATTTGGAGTTCATGTTTTGTTGGGACTTGAAATGGTATTCAAAGCTCGTGTTCATTCAGGCTATAGCTTGTGGAGCCTGCATTTTACTTTAACCTGTATTTGAAACCCATGTTTCATTGCACTTGTTTTAATGTGTGTTTTGGTTAATTGGTATTCGGGTATCGTTTTGATTGAAGTTTGCATTGTAGTCTTGATGCTCTGAACTCAGGAATGGGATAGTGAAAACTTGGGACTATTGTTGAGGTATTCAGTGTACAATGTACTCGTAAATTATTCCTCATGTGGTTACGATCTAGTGTCGATGCTCGTGTTTTGTTGATTAAGATGGTTGTAGTCTCCTTAATTTTGGATGTAAACTAGAATGGGAACTAGTGATACCTGAAACCGCGTTGAATCTCTTGTGTAGTCTTGAACCAATGGGTGAAATCTATGTTTGATATTGTGATTTTGGGTTTTGGAACCTTGAGTTCTGAACTGGCTTTTCTTTATCATTATGTTTGATCTAGTTTTGATAAGGAATTGGGATTCTCCTCATACCTTCTTAAATGTTTTTAGTCTATGAACTCTGTTTTTAAACTCATGATACTTAAAAGTTCTGAGGAATTGGTTTGTTTAAACTGTTAGGAAGATTTGTTCAAGATCTTATGGGGGAACGTCTTGTTACTATGAATGGTTCATTTTTCCGAACGGTTCATTCTTGAAATTGGCAATCTATGACTGGAGATAGTCTATTCTTGAATTTGGAAATGGTATGTAATTTGGAGATAGTCTTCATTCTTCACTGTTTTGATGAAACCCGCATCGTGGGTTGTGTGAATTTGTTTATCTATTTTAGGAGTAAGGTCTCCAAGTTATTTTTAAAACTAGTGTAGGAACTAAGTTGTTTGGATTGGAAAGGGAGTTTGTTTATTAAGTTCAATAAAACAAAATAATTGACTTTCCTGAAATGAATATTTTATATTTATTTGGTCTTCCTTAATTATTTTATTCAAAAAAGTAATGTAAGGTGAGATTAGATGTTCCGGTTTGTGGAACAGGAAATATAAACACTTATTTGTCTTTGGTGAAGATAATTGTTGTGTTCTAAGATGATAGAATCAAGAATAATGCTATGATGCTCTATTGTAGTTTAAAAGATAAGTGATAGGTTCAATTAAACTTTAGTTAGTAGGACATATGTTGTAGAATGTATTCTGTCATTCTCTTGAAAGGGTAAATTTAGATTTATTAATGCACTTCTTTCTGATTGTTATTACTTATGCTTTTATATATGATATGTTAATTGTTTCATTAAAGCAGATTTGTTTTAATGGAACAATTAGTGGAAAGCATTTAGTTTTAATGTTTGGTACTTATCATGCTCAGTTCTTTGAACTGACCCATGCTAGCAATTTTTGCAGATGGATTTCGTAAGTGGTAAGAAGAAGGAAAAACTTATATGATACATTGGTTGTTTTAAGTTTGAATTCTCATTTCTCTCTTGAGTTGTATTTAGAAAGAGAATTTGTATTCTTGTTGAAGGAAGGTTGTTGTATCGGCAGTATGCCTAAAATGCATAGTATTGTAATTATCTAAGTTACAAAGATGAATTGAAAGTTGGAAACTTACTTTCATTGGTTGTGTAACTAGCTAGTACCTTTATGTAAGAAATGAAATTCTATCTTGTTGTTAATATTCACATTATTTATAAACTTGATTGGATATCTTTTGATAAATTGGATAAGGGAATTTAGTTCAAACTTCCTAATTTAGATACAACTTGATAAGTTGTAAAATATGATGTTATTATCTAAACAATTTAACATGGTAATATGATGGGTAATAAACATGCAGTAAAACTATTGAAATTGTAAAAGATGATAAGGGTGATAAATATTAATATTTAATCACGAGAGGAAGACTCTTCCTCTCTCAAAAGAATGTAAACAAAAAGGGAAGGTGATATATTTGTTAATTTATTAGACTTCATTCAATGAAGTCTATTTAGATAAACCTATGTGGTTACTACACCTTCTTGAATGGATAAGTTGCATTTAAACAAAACTTATGATGTTGTTGTCTTTTTTTTGGTTAACTGCTTGTTAAGCCAATTAAATGAACTTAAAAAGAAATATTAAGTAAAGTTCTTTAATGATTAATCGAATCAAATTTGAAAAAGAACTTAAGGAGTGTGGATTTTAACATTTCACAAGTTATGTAAAATGAATCTGAATCCACTAATTAACTAAATATTAACGTTCTCCTTGTAGTATGTACATCTCGATGAGGCAGTTTTGGCAGATGTTGGCACATGCCAACCACGAGAACTATACCTTCGAGAAGACTAAGGTCTTCTCGAAGATACAGTTCTAGTTGACATGTGGCAACACCCTTCTACATTTGACCATTCAGATCTACATATGTTGGGGACTTGTCTTGGTTTCCTTCTAAGTTGAATTAGGAATATGATCTAGTATAGGGGATGACTCCCACTAACTAGAGGTAAATAGGCACATTCAATCAACTTAGGTTGATTGAATATGTCTAAGTACCCTTAGTTAACGTGAATGATCTAATAAAGGCCATTCTAGATAAAATAGAAGATTGAGTTCAAGGACATTCTAGATAACAAAATAGTGAGGTGAAGGACGTATTCCATGACGTGTCCAAGAATAATCACATAGAGAGTATGGTTAAAATCTTTGGCCAAAGTATCGCAAGTCTTGTAATTGCATTTTCCTATATCACTTAGTTTATTACAACATGATATCGGATGAATATTGGTAACAAATATTCAGATAGGTTCTTTAAAATGATCACTCAGAACCCGAATAGGGTGAGTAACCAAGTATACGTAGTATACACTAAGTATTTGGATTAACATGAGAGATTGGGTTGAAACTGAGTCATGAAATGAGAGATCGGAAGATACCGAGTCATTACAGTTGCATATGGTTATCTGTTATAAGATTGATTGGCATTGAATGTGTGTTCTAAGTGATGTATTATTTAGAACAGAGAACATGCTGTAAAAAAAGAAATGTGTCTAAAGTCTTAAAATGGGAATGTTACATCTTGGTATCAGACCCGAAGGTTGCAGCTATTAGACCTATTGAGTCCATTATCTAATAAAAACTTAAATTTTCTTGTTAACAGAAAATGGTTAGAACAAGAGGAAACGTTGTGAATAACCCTCCACCTGATGATGGAGCAGCAACAACCCAAAAACTTGATGAAATCCTTGCTGCCCTGTTGGACACAAGAGATCGTTTGGTTGTACTAGAACAAGTGATGGGTAACGAGGAGGAAAATGATGTTGGTAATAACAATCAGCCACCTCCTGAGGACAATGCCAATATGGGGGTTGATAATAATAATGTTAACATGCTTGATCCACCAGAGAACAAAAAGGCAAGGTTAGCAGCTGAACTCACCAATGACATAAAAAGGATAAGTCTGCCTAAGTTTGATGGCACCACTTTGGGAGATGGAGCTGAGAATTGGCTCAGTGAAATGGAGAAGTATTTTTCTATACGAAACTTCTCCGAGGAAACAAAAGTGATATGGGGAGAATATCATCTTTCTTAAGAGGCATCTTCATGGTGGGACAGCAGAAAGGCTGAGTTAAATGTTGATGAGTCTAATATTACCTGGGATTAGTTCAAAATCTATTTTAGGAAACACTGGCTGCCACAACTTTACTATTACTAGAAAATGATAGAATTTTAGAACTTAGCTCAAGGGAAGCTAACTGTAACGGAATACTGGGAAAAGTTTACTAAACTCCTTAAGTATGTTCCACAAGTATCAAACTGATGAAAATTTCAGAATAAGGAAATTCATCATGGGATTGAGTCCTATAATAGGAGGAGAAGTGGATGGAAGGAGTTGTGGAAAAATTCATAAGGCAGGAATAGAAATTGAAGGCAATTTCTGCTCACAAAGAGGAGGTAAAGAAGAAATTTCCAAACTCCTCGTCAGCCTCGCTTACACCAAAGAAGGGGCCGTGGAAGAAATTCGGTAATAAAAATAAGTTTATAGCTGATAACAACAAGAAAGCAACAATGGGTAAGCCTGCTGGAAATACATGAGAACAATTTTGTAAAGAATGGCAATAATGGACAGAAGTCCTATGGAGGTCAAAATAATAATTTTAAGGCTGGAAATAACTTTGAGCCAAAAAGGGGACTGTAGGAGGATGTTATAACTGTGGCAAGGATCACTATGCAAATAATTGTCCTTTGAAAAGGATGATCGTAATCAACAACACAAGATACATGTTTACCGTAGTAGAAAAACAGGCTGAAAAGCAAGTCACACCTATAGAAGTTCCTGGTAAGTTATTTGGAATACCTATAACTATTATTTTTGATACAGGAGCTATTGAATGTTTTATTTCTAATAAACTTGCATCAAAACTAAAATGTAAAGCTGGAAAAATGGATAAAACATGGACTGTACATTATGGGAATAATGTTGTCCATATAGTTAGTATGTGTCTTTTTGGTGTAGTCCTTGAATTACCCACTTTTTCCACTGAGGTTGATCTATATGTAGCACCTTTGGGATCCTATGATGTAATTATAGGGGTTAACTGGCTATAATATCACAAAGAAAAAGTTGACTATTTTGAGAAATATATTACTTATTTAGATAATCTACTAAAAACAACATAGATTCAAGGTGTGAAATGTGAAATTTCAGTTAGGAAATTGAATGCTATGTAACTTAAAAAGGTCAAAAAAAAAGGCTGTACCTTGTATGTAGTAAAAATTTCTAAATTTGTAGAAGAAAAAGTGATCTCTTGGATCATTATCCGCTGTTATGAAAATACAAGATGATGTGTTTCGAAAGAATTACCAGGTCTTCCACCAAAAAGGGAATTTTATTTTATAATCGAGATCAAACCTAGAACGGAACCTATTTCTAAGGCACCATATAGAATGACTACTACAAAATTAGTAGAGCTTAAAGCACAATTGCAAGAACTTTTATCAAAAGGGTTGATCAGACCAAGTGTTTCTCCTTGGGGAGCACCAGTAATTTTTGTGAAAAAGAAAGATGGGACACTTAGGTTGTGCATTGATTACAGGATGTTGAACAAAGCGACAATCAAGAATAGGTACCCACTTCCTAGAATTGATGATTTATTTGATCAGATGCATAGTGCATCAGTGTATTCTAAGATAGATCTTAGGTCTGGTTATCATCATTATAAATTAAAGATGAAGACATTCATAAAACTACTTTCAGGACAAGGTATGGGCATTATGAATTTACTGTTTTACCCTTTGGGTTGACAAATGCACCTGCCGCTTTTATGAATCTGATGAACAATATCTTTCAAGAATATTTGGACAAATTTGTGCTTGTATTCTTGGATGACATTCTCATATATTCTAAGAGTGTTGAGGAACACCATGAGCACTTGAGGATCATTTTGGAAATCCTGAGAAAGAGGAAGTTATTTGGTAAGTTGTCTAAATGTTCTTTCTATGATACGGAAGTACACTATTTGGGCCATGTTATAAGTAAAGAAGGGATTGTTGTAGATCCTTCTAAAATTGTAGTGATAATAGAATGGCTGCACCTAAGAACGTACATGAGGTCAGAAGCTTCATGGGACTTGCTGGTTATTATAGAAAATTTGTTAAGGATTTTTCTAAGGTAGTTGCACCAATAACTTTGTTACAGAAAAAGGATAAGAAATTTGTATGGAGTGAGAAGTGTGAATCTACTTTTGAAACTTTGAAAAATCAGTTAACTTCTGCACCTATTCTAGTTGTACCTAATCCTAATGGGGATTTTACAGTTGTGATGGATGCTTGGTGAAGGTCTTGGAGGAATATTATTACAAAATGATCATGTCATAGCTTATGAAAGTAGAAAAATTAAGTTACATGAGTTGAATTATGCTCCACATGATTTAGAGCTTACTGCCATTGTTCATGCACTTCAAGTATGGAGACATTATCTACTTGGTAAACCTTTTGAATTGAAAACTGATCATCTAGGGTTGAAGTATATTTTCACTCAACCAAATCTGAATGCAAGATAGCGTAGATGGTTAGAGTTTTTGTCTCAATATGATTTTGACATAAGTTACATAAAAGGTAAGGAAAACAGAGTTGTTGATGCTCTAAGTCGTAGGAAGCACATTTCTACTCTTATAACATTAAGAACGTGGTTTAAGGATAAAGTAAAAGATGTTATGGAATCTAATTCTTATTTCTAACAAGTGAAAATAGTGCTTGCTGCAGATCCAAAATACGTAAGGTATAAAGGTCTTCACTTTGATAATAAAGTAATGTTATGGTTTGAAAATAGATTATACATACCTTTGCTTAATGAATTGATGAAGAAATTTCTATTTCACATTTCACAGGGGCATCTTGGCATCACAAAAATGTTTTTGATATAAAGCAAGTAATATTTCTAGAAAAGGAATGAAAAAGATGTTATTGAGTTTGTAAAGCATTGCTTAGAATGTCAATGTGTTAAAGCTGAACACATGCACCCAGCCGGTTTATTATATCCGCATAGCATTCCACAATACAAATGGCAAGTAATAAGCATGGATTTTGTACAAGGTTTTCCTATGACAAGAAACAAACATGATGTTATTTTAGTAGTTGTTGATAAACTAACGAAAGTAGCACATTTTATTGCTAGAAATCTGAAAGATGATTCTCCTATTTTGGAAAAAAGGTTCGTTCATGACATTTTCAGATTACATGGAGTACCTGAGTTAATCATATCTGATAGAGATCCTAGAATGACGTCAAGGTTTTGGCAAACACTTAATGTAGCTCTAGGAACCAAGTTGAATTTTAGTTCTATGCATATCATCCAGAAATGATGGATAGCTGAAAGAGTAAATCAGGTTTTAGAAGATATGTTACACATGTATTGTATGGATCAATAGTATAAGTGGGAAGAGTATCTTCCACTAGTTGAATTTGCTTACAATAATACATATCACACCTCTCTTAAGATGGCACCTTTCGAGGCACTATACGGAAGGAAATGCAGAACTCCCATCAGTTGGGACAACATTGAGGATAGAGAAGTAATTAGACCTGAAATCCTTATGGAAATGGAACAACAAGTTAAAATGATTCGTGGACATTTGAAAGAAGCAACAGATAGACAAAAGAGTTATGCTAACTTGAAGTGGGTTGATAGGAAGTTTGAGCTTGGTGAGAAGGTCTTTCTTGAGTAAAACCGAAAAAGAGTTCAATAACTTTTGGCAAGGCTGCCAAGTTATCACCTCTGCTATGTGGGACCTTTTGAAATTGTGGAAGTTATCAACCCAGTAGCCTATCGTTTAGCATTACCTCCTACTTTATCATGAATGCATGATGTTTTCATATTTCTTTTCTTAAGAAATACGTTCCGATTTATCACATGTGCTGAATTGGAATTCCATGTAGGTCCAAGACCCGGAATAATCGTGGTTAAACCATTACGAGTGCTTGGAAACTCGTCAGTTACATTTAAGAAATCATGAACTGAGGCAATGTAAGGTCCAGTGGGACCAGTTTAATGAGGAAAGTACAACCTGGGAAAACTTGGAGGATATGAAAACTACTTTAGCATTCTTGTTTGAACAAAATTAATTCTAAAAATTGATAAAATCTGAAATTTTATATAATTATGTCAATAAATCTGCTAGTTTTGGGTAGATGACTACTTAATTCTTTTAATAAAAAATGGTGTGAACGCTGATTTCTGGAACTACAAGATTCGATATGTTATTGTCATATGAAAAGGAAAATGAATGAATTGGTTATCCTTGATAATAATTTTTAAAGCAAGGTAATCATCGGGACGATGATTCTTTTTAGGAGGGAAGCATGTAACACCCTTATTAGTTGTTAAATTCCTCCTTTGTATTTCAAGAGTTGACATGTGATTTCTTTTATAAAGATGTCTTCTTATGATTATAGGAAATCATGCTTGAAATGGATAAATAATTTCTGATCATTAGATCATTGGACTAAAATAAAATGGCTTCTTTGAATCTAGATTTCACTTCTTGTAGGTAAGCTGTAATCTGTCTTGGGAGTTGCAAACCTAACTCTTAATTTGACTCATCCTTAGATCAATTCCATTAATCCAAGGAGTGTTTTAAAATATTCTTTATTGAATGAGTGATAAATTGACATTCAATAAATTAGGGAACATAATGGATTGAATTTTTTGTTACAAATTCTTTGACCATGTGAGAATGTGTTTCAAGTCTGTGTTTGGATATGCTTGGGTCTTTGGAGATCGATCTTGGCAGGGCAATCGGGTGTAAATTAAATACAGTCATTTCATGACTTAAGAAGGATTCGGAATCCTAAGTTGGGAAAGATTATCTACTTCTTAGTTGTGTTATTTAAATGGGTTCTATCCTAACCTAGGCTCTTGTGCTAAATAAATTTAATACGGAATTCCTAAGGTTGATAGACTAATTAAATTAATTTAATGTCTAAATATATATGGTTATGAAAATTAATCTTATTTAATTCCTAAAACTATGGGGATGTGACTTAACCTACGTGTAAAGACCTAGGTGAATAATCCTAAACTAACCTAAATTTTTAATGAGACCTATCCTAAACTATATGCTAAGGAGCTAGGGTCGCATGTCTTAGGTGACTGAAACGGTTCCAAATGGGCATTTATTTGGTGATAAGATTTTTAATGCCAAGGACTACAGATTTTGGCAAGGGCTAGTTGGCATTGGAGGAATGTTAAGTGGAAGCTCCACTAAACTTGGAAATGCATGTTAAATTTGTTTTGGTGATCATTGGATTTGGATGGCGGTGGCAAATAAGGATAAGTGGGAAAATTACATTTAATGAAATTAAATGGCCTCGGTTTAGGTGCCCAAACAACCTTGGAAACATGGAAGGAAGATTTTGGGAAGTTGTTTGTTTTCTCACTCTCTCCGGATTTTTCTTTGCATGGGGCAAACTGGTTCTTCGAACCAGCAGTTTGACTTGCACTTAGTTGTTATTTTTGGCTCTTCTGATCTATTTTCGATCATGGGAAATTATAAGAGGAATTCTAAGGAAAGTTGGTTGTTGTTTGATCTTGTGTGGAAGAGAAAGGAAGTTGGAAGCTCATCTTGGAAGTTCCTTTGATTTGGCAGAAGTGCTATTAGGCATGATAGGCTCTAACCATTAAAATTTTATTGCTTTCTTCAAAATGTTTCTTTAAAAGAACTCTGTTTGAATGAGATTTGTTACTTGCATGTTTTAACTAGCTATTTGCTTTCTAGGTTTTGATATTTTATGAAAATATGGGTATGAAACCCACTGCAAATGATGATAAGCTTGGAAATTTATTTTGTGTAAGATATTAGTGAACCATGCATGAGAACCTCGATTTTGTGGCTTCGCTTGTCTTTTGGAACTAGAAAATGAGGTGTTGTGTTCTGGACCTTCATCATTTTACTTATGACATGACCAGAACTTCAATGAAAATAAGGGTTTTGTCATTATTGTTTGAAGCTGGTATGCATGTACATGTTAAGATTTAGTTGGTATTAAAATCTCATGTTGAGCCGTGGCTTGTAATGAAAGCTGTTTTATTTTGTTTAGTTGATATTCGACCATGTTGGACTTAAGCTTGTATTAAACTCATTTTTTCTCTGAGTTGTATTGGTCTTATTTTGGAATAGGTTATATTCAGATCCGCCTATGAGTTATTATTGTAATTTCGTGATGTTCTGAACCTCAATAGTATTAGGGTTCTACCTATTCCTGTTTGGAGTTCATGTTTTGTTGGGACTTGAAATGGTATTCAAAGCTCGTGTTCATTCGAGGCAATAGATTTTGCAGAGTCTACATTCCATATTAACTGTATTTGAAACCCATGTTTCATTGTGCTTGTTTTGGATGTGTGTTTTGGTTAATTGGTATTTGGGTATCGTTTTGATTGAAGTTTGCATTGTAGTCTTGATGCTCTGAACTCAGGAATGGGATAGTGAAAACTTGGGACTATTGTTGAGGTATTTAGGTAACACTCATATCTTATTTTCTTGTGCTCGTAAATTATTCCTCGTGTGGTTCTGATTTATTGTTGATGCTCATGTTTTGTTGTTAAGATGGTTCGAGTCTCCTTCATTTTTGGATGTAAACTGGAATGGGAACTAGTGATACCTAAAACCACGATGAATCTCTTGTGAAGTCTTGAACCAATGTGTGAAATATGTGTTGATATTGTGATTTTGGGTTTTGGAACCTTGAGTTCTGAATTGGATTTTCTTTATCGTTATGTTTGATCTAGTTTTGATAAGGAATTGGGATTCTCCTTATACCTGCTTAAATGTTTTTAGTCTTGAACTTTGTTTTTAAACTCGTGATACTTAAAAGTTAGGGGAATTGGTTTATTTAAACTATTAGGAATATCTCTTTGATATCTTATGGGGAACATCTTGTTATGAATATCTCTTCGAGATCTTATGGGGGGAATGTCTTATTCCAATTTTGGAAACTTGAACGGTTCGATTTCTTCTCTGACTCTGTTCATTCCTTGAATTTGGAAATAGTATGTAATTTGGAGATAGTCTAATCTTCACTATTTTGATGAAACCCACATCGTGGGTTGTGTGTTGTTGGAGTAAGGTCTCCAATTTTTTAAAACTAGTGTAGGAACTAAGTTGTTTGTATTAGAGAGGAGAGTTTTTTTATTAAGTTCAATGGAAAAAGGAAAATGATTGACTTCCTAAGTTCAATAAAATGAAAACGGATATTTTTATACTTATTTGGTCTTCCTTAATTATTTTATTCAAAAAGTAATGTAAGGTGAGATTAGATGTTCCAGTTTGTGGAACATGAAATATAAACACTTATTTGTCTTAGGTGAAGATAATTGTTGGATTCTAAGATGATAGAATCAGTAATAATATTATGATGCTCTATTGCAGTTTAAAATATAAGTGGTAGGATCAATAAGCTTTACTTAGTAGGATAGATGTTGTAGAATGTATTCTTCCATTCTCTTGAAAGGGTAAATTCAGATTTAGTAATGCACTTCTTTCGATTGTTATTACTTTTTCTTTTATATATGATATGTTAATCACTTCATTAAAGCATAGTTGTTTTAATGGAACAATTAGTGGAAAGCATTTAGTTTTAATGTTTGGTACTTATCATGCTCAGTTCTTTGAACTGACCCATCCTAGCTATTTTGCGGATGGATTTCGTAAGTGGTAAGAAGAAGGCAAAATTTATATGATACATTGGCTATTTTAAGTTTGATTCTTGTGAAGAATTCTCATTTCTCTCTTGAGTTGTATTTAGAAAGAGAATTTGTATTCTTGTTGAAGGAAGGTTGTTGTATCGGTAGCATGCCTAAAATGCATAGTATTGTAATTATCTAAGTTACAAAGATGAATTGAAAGTTGGAAACTTACTTTCATTGGTTGTGTAACTAGCTAGAACCTTTATGTATGAAATGAAATTCTATCTTGTTGATAATATTCACATTATTTATAAACTTGATTGGATATCTTTTGATGAATTGGATAAGGGAATTTAGTTCAAACTTCCTAATTTAGATACAACTTGATAAGTTGTAAAATATGATGTTATTATCTAAACAATTTAACATGGTAATATGATGGGTGATAAACATGTAGTAAAACTATTGAAATTGTAAAAGATGATAAGGGTGATAAATATTAATATTTAATCATGAGAGGAAGACTCTTCCTCTCTCAAATGAATGTAAACAAAAAGGGAAGATGATATATTTGTAATTTATTAGACTTCATTCAAGTGAAGTCAATTTAGATAAACCTATGTGGTCACTACACCTTCTTGAATGGACAAGTTGCACTTAAACAAGAGTTATGATGTTGTTGTCTTTTTTTGGGTTAATTCCTTGTTAAGCCAATTAAATGAACTTAAAAAGCAATCTTAAGTTAAGTAAATTTCTTTAATGATTAATCAAAATAGAATTGAAAAATAACTTAAGGAGTGTGGATTTTAATGTTTCGCAAGTTATGTAAAATGAATCTGAATCCACTAATTAACTAAATATTAACATTCTCCTTGTAGTATGTACATCTCGATGAGGTAGTTCTTGTAGATGTTGGCACACACCAACTACAAAACTGTACCTTTGAGAAGACTAAGGCCTTCTCGAGGATACAGTAATGCAGTTGACATGTGGCAACACCCTTCTGCATTTGACCATTCAGATCTACATATGTTGGGGACTTGTCTTGGTTTCCTTCTAGGCTGAATTAAGAACGTGATCTAGCATAAGGGATGATTCCCACTAACTAGAGGTAAATAGGAACATTCAATCGACTTAGGTTGATTAAATATGTATAATTACCCTTAGTTAACGTGAATGATCCAATATGATAAATCATGTCACTAATCTGGGTTAGGATAAAATCTTGGACAAGTGGTCCTGCAGAAAAAAATTCAGTAAAGGCCATTCTAGATAATAGAAGAGTGAGGTGAAGGACGTATTCCGTTGACGTGTATGTCATCTAGGAATAATCACATATACAATATTTATAAAATATTTGGCCAAAATATCACAAGCTACTGGTTGCATAGTCCTATATCACCTATTTTAGTAGAACGTGATATCAGATGAATATTGGTAACAAATATTCAGATAGGTTCTTTAAACTGATTACTCGGAACCTGGAAATAGGGTGAGTAACCAAGTATACATAGTATACACTAAGTATTTTGATTAACATGAGAGATCGGGTTGGCGAGTCATGAAATGAGAGATCGGAAGATCTTGAGTCATTATAGTTGCATATGGTTAATTGGCATCGAATGTGTGTTCTAAGTGATGTATTGTTTAGAATAGAGAACATCTTTGTCAAAAAAATCTATGTGTCTAAAGTCTTAAAATGGGAATGTTACATAAGTTAAGCATTATAGAACATAGATCTTAATCATAATGTAAAAGAAACGCACATTGGTTTACACCCACTCATATGAAATATACATATAACCATGTAGTAGAACTGGAACCACACATATATTCATATGAAGAATGTTTATAACCATATTACAATAACTCAGGTAATCACATATTCATATGATAATGTAGATCAATATCATGCATCCAAACTAGATTTAGGCCCTTCATAGTACCAAGAAAAATGTTCAAAACCCATTCCCTTAGTACAATGTATTCCTACAAATCTTCTAAACCTAACCTATGGATCTCTCACAGTATTCCTGCATGGCTTTGCCTCTTTTTGTCACCCTCTTTTCCTCTAGCGGGTGCTTGTATTTATAGCCTTTTTCAATATCTTCAAGCCTCTGCAAGAGTTGTAGATCCATTGCCAAGTGTCCAAGGTGGTCCTCCATGGGAGCATGCTTCTTCAGGCTCGATCTCTCCACTCTTTGCAATGATGGCCTTCTAGAATCTTCCATCACAAGGTATATTCCTTCCATGGGCACCAAGCTACTAGGCTGACACCTTATCCATTCCGCATGCACAGTCGGGTCACACTTTTCTCGTGTTCTATTTGATACACCAAATATGGCTAAGTCCCAAAACCTTTTCTCTTCCTTATGTGCTTTCTCCTTGCGCACCCATCTTCAAATAGGCCTTGCACACCCACGTGCCTTCTTGTACTTGGCCAATTTTAGGGGCCCAACATTACCCCACACTATGCTTGTTCTCCATCCATGGGAAAATTTTCCCAAAGAATAAAGAATGACCGTTCCTTGAATGGTTTGGGAAAGAATAAAGGAATGAAGAATCTTGGGGAGGAAAGAAAGAATGAGGAATAATGATTATTTCTGCAAGAGGAGAGGGAAATATTTCATTAAGTTGACCTCTAACTTATTCCAGGTATCGACCTTGCTCGTATCCGGTGAAAAAGGTCACCAACTAGGGTGCTCACCTCTTCAAATTTTATCCTTTCTCCTTTGATATTCATTGTTTCCATTATCCCCTTGAATTGTTTGCCCAAATCTGAAGCGCGTCCATCCTACGGGTGATGCGGGGATACACCTCCTTGGTGATTCTTAATTGAGCCCTACAAGGTCTCAATAGCCTCTGACTTTTTCTCAACCTCGGCTAGAATTTTTCACGTTCCACTCTATTCCCCTTGTTTTTCTCCTAGAATTCCTTGAGCTCTGCTTCATGGGTGGTAACCAAAATGCTCACCACTCTATCTCTATTAGTGCAGTTTTCATAGGTGGCCTCAGTGACTTGGGCAGTGACTTTCACATCCACAAGGAATTTCTTATACTGGGCCACAATGGCCACAACCTTCATCTTATCCTCCTTTTCCTTGTGCACTGATGCCTCCTCTGTAGACTCCAAGGCCAGTGGTCATCTTTCCATTGTGAGGGTGCCGGTCAATTCTTCTAGATATTCCGGGAAGATCCATACTTTTGTGTAGGTGGTTTTAGATATGAATGCTTCAAGAAAATGGCATCTGTGATCATCTCTAATTTCTTGTAGACTTCGTACACCCTTGCCTTCTCTTCTTTTAATTCATGCCTTAGTTGTGTGCTAACTAGTTCCTCATGTTTTAACTCCTTTGTTCTCTTCTCTAGCTCCTCTTCCTTCTTCTCCAGCTCTGCTTCTAGGAACTTCACTTTGTCATTTCTCCCAAAGAGTATGGCTTCTACTTCCACCGAAACTTTGTTCAGCACATTACAGATTTTCTCGTCTGATAGCCATTGAGCATTTACCAAGGGGTTGTCACCTTTTGACGCTGGTGACTTCATTATTGCCCCTTTGCTTACTTCAAATTATAGTTCATCGATGTGGGACTCAAATTCCCAAGAAAGCATCTTCCTTGTCTAAGGGTATGCACCCTCCTCATCAAATGATTCCATAGCCAAGAGTTTCTCCATTGGCACGATGCTTTGAAAATGCGCACACAACACCTTGTTTAGATCATCAATATAGCCCATCCTCTGAACCTGTGAAGTCTCTGCGCTTCTTCTCCATGTGCGCATGAGCTTAAGAAAGATTATAGCCAAACTAGGATCCCCTCCCATGCTGCCATATTCCTTTTCTATGCTTTCCTCCTCTATTTCCTTTATAACTAGGTCTGCGTTGTGCTCCATTTCCTACTCTACTAGGTCTTCAATGATTTTGGCTACTTCCTACTTCGTGGCCTCGTTTATTTATTCCTTAGTGAGGCTTGGGGTTATTTATTCTTTTGTAACTTCCTCACTTATCCCCCTGTCCTGAGTATCTTCTCCCTCTTTGTTATCCTCCCTCCTGGAAAAGACATATTCATTTTCTTCTTCCTCTCCTTCCTCCTCTCGAGTCATGAACCTCATAGATAGGATGGTCCTCACCTTCTGGTTCATCCTCCTCCTCATCATCTCTCTCACCTATATAGGCCTCTAAGCTCTTTGTGTCCTCCGAGTCATTTTTCTTTGTCACCTTATGCTTCTTCCTAGTAGGAGATTCTACTTCCTTCTCCTCCTCCTCTAGTGACTTCTCTTGGGTGAAGGGTTCTTCATGCTCTAGAACTTCTTCCTTTGGAGTCTTTTCCTTCACCGGGGACTTCTTTCTCTACGTGTAAGTACTAGGCTTAGTGCTTGTCTCTAGCACGCTTACCACTTGTGTATCCTGAACACTTGGTGCTTTCTACACCTCTTCTCTCTCCCTCTTCTTTGGCATGATCTTATTTCTACCTGTGGGTCCTCATTCATGGATACATCAATTTCTAAGTATGTGCCCTTCTCAAATTTTGGCCTGATGCAAAGATATATTCTTGCTGCAGCCCTTCCAGTGATTGGAAAAGTTACTAGTTTCATCATTTGTACCTTGTGGGAGACATATCTCTCCACGTATGCACGCTTCTTAGGGTAAACCAACATTCTATGCAGCTCTTTGTGGTCTTGATCTAATTCACTAAGGTCAAACCTTAGTCTTTTGACCTCTTTAAACCTATTCACCCCACTTGGAAATATTGTATGATGAAGAAGAAAGGAAGCTTGCACGGTGGCCCATGTTTTCATCTGTCAACCTAAATCTTCCAATGCAAAAGTGTTGATATACGAGTAATTATACTTCTCCTTTTATGAGCACAAGTAGCTGCTCTAGAATCCTCCATTCTACCTCGAACGCATCCCTCATGCACTTATACCATTTCTCTAAACGCGCCTTGTGAGTGGTTGTCATTGTTTCACAAGTATATTTTATGAACTACTTCGCGGGTGAGGGATCCTCTTCTAGGTACTCCCAAACAAACATTTTTGGCCCATCGGGCACTCTAATTTCTAAGAAGAAAATTGTGAGGAGAACATTTCCAAATAATATCTTCTCACCTTCTTGCATGCTATTGATGATTTCATCCATGATGAAAGTAGACAAGTTGTAAATGGTCCCTTCAGATATTTTACGGAACACATTCAACCATGCCTTGTTTATTTGAGTCCATCTCTCCTGATCATTGAGCTTGGTTACCAAGTGCATGGCCATCCTCATCACGGGGTCTTGGATCTCAACGATGTCAAAGTATCGTGATCCTTTCTTATAGTCAAATGCAGAAACTATTTCCTTGATGGCCTCCTTGTCACTTAGGTCATCATCAATGTTGTCCCCTTCACAGATAAGGCCCATGAACTTGGAAATTAGCTAGGGAGGTTATGTGCATCTTGGGCCCCTGATAAATAAAAATTTTCTTTGTAAACGCACATCATTATCCATTGGTAGAGGTGCTTAGGTTTTCCAAAGTATGGCAGTTCATAAAGTTACAATAACCCTACCTTCTCCAACTTAACCTTTACCTCATCACTGTAAATGGGCATACCTTCTGGCGTTCTCTTGTTGGTTGGGCATACCAACTCCAAAGCCATCTCCTTCTCTGTTGTGTTGGTGTAGTGATTATAGTCACACACAATCATCTTTCTTAGGTGTGATTCCCATTCTTTTCCCGAAATACCCCGTCTCGAGTATTGCATTTCTGCGTACCATTCTTCATTTTTATTGCATCTGTAGTTGTTTTCTTCCCCTTACCCTTGCCCTTCTGCTTCTTTGGTGAGATGGTTGCTTTATTTGGTGTCATTCTTCTGGTTAGGTTATCACTTCAAATGTCTTTTCCTTTCTTTTCTCTAACACTCTATCTATCCCCAAGCTTGATCTTTATGGAAAGCTCCTTCTAATTTCGTGCCCTAGTCTCCAAACCCTAATTGGAAAAACCCTTCCACCAGACAGTGCTTGCCTACTCAACTCCTCCACTCCCATGTACTCCTTTCCTACTGGTTTGCAATTTTACCCTAGCTATGCACTTTAGATCTCTCAAATACTTCCTTCGATGCAAAGATATTGCTTTGGATGCCCTAGTTCATGAGAGATTCCTTTTCTTCATAAATGTAATGCAAATAATGAAGTGCTTGACCCTTTATTTATAGTTTTTCTCTTTTCCCAACATTAAATGCTCTCTCACCTACCACCATACTTCGACCTTAAATGCAGATTTTTCCACTAAGCCTATCTTAAGTGCTTTTTCCCATGTGTCATATCTTGTGTGCAAACCCCTTTATAACCTTCTGGCACAAAAATCCAACCCGAATGAAGCTTATTCTACGCATGTTCTTGGCGCCAAAGGAACTTCTGTCCTTTTCCTATTTTTCCCTCGCCTACCTCATGTTGTTCCTGCACTCTTCCTTGTACGTGGTTTCTTCAAGGCTTTCTTGACACCGACCATTTACGCCCATCTCTTCTTCACACACCTATTACCTGTATGTTCTCTTAGTTATTTAACCTGACCATTCACTGCAACTTCTACTGCCAATGCACACTTATATTACATGCCCATACTTCACATCACTCTACCCCACACCAAAAATATGTGTAGTGCTCGTGTGCATGCACAACCTTCAAAAAGTACAGTGGTTACCAGTGCCCAAGGCACAACACAAACAACAAAACAAATGATGAGAAAGGGAAACACAAGTAAAGGAAATTGCATAAAGGGAAACCTAAACTAACTAGTGACATGGCATTATTGAAAAACACTAAGAAGACTTATTTATACTAGGGCTTTAGCCTATGCCCATTGAAGTGACCTAGTAATCTTGTCCCATCTAACACTTATAACTGGTAAGCACCTGAATCAATAATGTATGATATGAGGTAAGGTCCCAACCAATGGAATTTCAATTTTCCAGGATGACATGAGATACTTGGAATCATACAATAATACCAACCACCAAAACTCAAACTTCTTATTATTGATATAACGATCAAGCCTTGCTTTTGTCTTGATTTTTCTATCTTTTGACTCCACCTAGCAAGTGATCACCTTTCGTCTAACTGCATTAATTTATCAATTCTTTCTTCTAGCGCACGCTCATCGGCTAAATGTCATATACACACTATACACATCGAAGGTAACATGAATTCAACTAGTAAAATAGCCTCCGCATCGAACACCAATTGAAATGGTGTGGCCTTGTTCAATCTTTTATAGGTTGTTCTTTATGCCCATATGACACTAATACCTTATCATCCCAATCCTATCTTTCGACGTCACAGATCTTAGTTAACGCATGACTTAGTATTTTTAAATGCCTCAGTAGTCCCATTTGCTTGAGGGTGATATGGGGTAGTCTTGTGATGGGCCACCATAAATTCTACCAACAAGATCCTAACTATTTCATTGAGGAAGTAGTTACCCCTATCGTTGGGTAAACTTAAAGGGAAACCATATCTGCTTATTATATTTTCCCATAAGAATATAACAGCTATCACTGTGGTGTAATCCCTTGTGGGTGTTGCCTCTACCCACCATGTTAAATAATCAGTGCAAGTGATGATATACCTTGAACTAGTCCTTTGTGCCACTGGTGACATTGGTCCTACAAAGTTGATAGCCCATTTCTTAAATGCTTCCACGCTAGCTATCGGTTGTAAGGGCATTTCATCTCTCTTTCCCAGAGTTTTCCAAGGCTTTGAAATGGTCACAGGCCTTGCAAAACTCAATACAATCTTGGTAGATGGTTTCCCACCAAAGCCCTGCAAGAAGAATCTTCCATGTGGTTTCATTTCCTACATAGTGTCCTCCTACGATCCCACCATGTGCTTCTTCCATAATTGTAATGCACTCATGTTCTAGCACACATCGGCACAAAACCTCATCATGGCCTAATTTGTATAAATCTCTACTAATAAGCATGTAGGGTGTGGCATGTATAGCTAACTACTTTCTTTCCACAGCCCTCATCCCTTCTGGCACCACACCTATCTTTAAGAACACTACGATATCTTCCAAGTCTGAGGGCGTGCGTCATAATCTAAATAGTTGTGCATCTGGCATGGTCTCCTCAATGCTTTATGTATCCTCTCCTAAATCAATCCTTGACAAGTGGTCAGGCCCTAAATTATTCTTTCCTAGCTTTACCACCACCGTAAATTCAAATTCCTGAAATAGGAGGACCCAATGACATATGCGCCCTTGTAGAATGGGTTTGTTGACTAAGTATTTTAATGCCATGTGATTTGTGTAGAATATGAAGGGTGTTTCCAGCAGATATTTCTGAACTTATGTAGTGCGTAGATCATTGAAAATGCTTCATGCTTAGTAGTTGTGTAATTCTGCTGTATTGGTGTCAATTTCCTACTTGTAAAACTCAAGGGATGATTGATAATCCCTTCACCGGAGTTTTTTTAGTATCGCTTGTATTATTGTCCATGAGGCATCCATGTGCACATGGAAAGGCTTATCCCAAGAAGGGAAATGTAATATGGGTACCGTTATAAGCCTTTCCTTTAAAGTTTCAAATTCCTTCTACTGCACCTCTCCCCAATGAAAGGCACTTTTATGTTTCAACAATTATTCTAAGGGTGTGGTGATTTTGGCATACCCCTTAATGAACTTCCTATAATATCCTATGTGTCTAAGGAATCTACATATGATGCTTTGGCTAGTAGGCTCCCCCAAACCCACAATGACTGCAACTTTGGTGGGATCTACTAGTAAGCCTTCTTTGCATATGATATGCCCTAATAAGGTTCCAAATGGGGTAGCAAAGACACACTTCTTGATGTTGAGGGATATCCTCAACTGATGACATCTTTCAAACATTAGTCTCAAGTTATCACAATGGTCCTTGATGAGACCATATATAGTCCAATCATCCAAATAGACCTGAAGAAATTTGTGGATGAAGTCTTGGAAGGCTTGCACTACAATGCATGAGAACACAACAAGTGCATTCTTTAACCCAAAAGGCATGATCATGTAGGAAAAAATTCCCCATTCAGTGGAAAAATTTGTCTTTCTTTTTCTTCCTTTGTAATATGTACCTAGTGGTACCTTGATAACCCATCTGTGAAGGAGTAGGTTTCATACCCGTCCACTCCCTCTAATATTTCTTTAGTAAATGGGGTATGGAAAAGATCAATGACACATATTGAATTCAGGTCCCTATAGTCAACACAGATCCTGATCCTCCCATCCTTCTTGATGCTGATGACCATTGGGCTTATCCATTTTGGCTCTTTAACCACCTCAATGATACCGATGCTAACATCTTGTTTATCTCTTCTTTAACTGTAAGTGCAAATTTGGATTCATCGATGATATCTCTTCCGAATCTAGCACACACCTTATTTTAACTTGATCTTCATTTATCCTAAGGAATGGTGGATGCCTTTGAGTTCATGGTACCCGCGAGGGAACAAATCTTGGAATTCATGCAATAGATCAATGATCTTCAAAACTTCCTTTTCCGACCAATAGTTGTTGATGATAGCCTCCTTAGGTCTGAATTTTTTTCCCAATGTTAACCTTCTTTATCTTTAATGACTCATGGTAGGCGCATGCTTTCTCATTAGTGATGCCAATGACCTCGCATGTACCCTACGAATGATCAACATCCAACATCTCCATCTCTTCCCCGTCTATGACATAGACTAATTTTCATTTTTCTTTTTGCATACATGTTCACTCAAAATGTACTTCCTATGATTCTTCCTCATAGAGGTATGTCTCCACATCAGGATTTTCTAGTAATTCCAATAGCCTATCCTCAGCCATGGCACTATCTCCCACTATAAGGCACTTGATTGTTTGCAATGCCTTATCCATTGATGGTTTGGTGCTCCTATACTCAAATTCTTGAATGAGGTCAGCCACCAACTCTTGCCAATTACCTATTTGATGACACATCTCCGAATGAACATACCATGCATGCGCATAACCTTGCAAGGTGGAATATAACTTGTGTACCCACAATGAAGGTGGTAATGCTTCCATACTTCCCATCCAGGATTCCTTGCATGCTTGGATATGAAACGAAGTGGTTTCTTTCCCATGGTAGTCTTGTATAGCTATGGGCATGTTGCTTCTTGAAAAACTTACAAAGAGTGCAATTATTACCTCACACCACTCCAGGAGGTTCTCCTAATGTGTAGCCCACCAACACATTGCAGTCTTGAGTAGGTTATAGCTGAGAATTCTTCTTCTTTTTCCTCATTTCTCCACTAAGATTCCATTTGCTGCAAGAAAATATCAGAAAACACTCCTCCCTAGTAACTAGGAAACTTCTTTCCTCCAGGCATTTGACTAAGTGCACATTTGTCACCCTTTTTACTGGTCCTTTTAATTTTCACCCAATTAATTCATAGGTCCCATGCACCCAATTTTCACATGCCATGCTAGTGGTATCACTCACAGATTGAGTGTCTTCAAACTGGATGACCCCCTCCATGGGGTGAATTACCTCAGGATCTTTGATGGAGCACACATAGATTCTATTAAGGAATTATTCCCCAAATGGCTCTGTGTAGGGAACCAAATTCCTATCTATCAAAGGAATGACCACCCATTCTTCCTTTTTTTTTGTAACATCCTCATTTTATACATTAGAAAAAGTCAATTTTTTTTTTTTTTTTTTGATAAATGCTTCCAGTGTTCTAAATACATAATTTAGAACTCACAAATAAAATAACCATTCTTATAACAGAGATAACCATATGCATTGTAATGACTCGGAGTACCTCGATCTATTCATTCCATGACTCGGTAATCTCTTGATCTATTCTGAGTAATAAGAGTTGGAGTTTTCATTTAACACTTCACTCTCACAGTTCTCTTCCCTATTCGGGATTGAGAATGCTCTGTCAAGGAACCTATCTCGAATAATTGTTACCATTATTCATCGGCATCTCATCCCTTAGACTAGGTGACTTAGGACAACGCAATCAGCAGACTTGCGATACTTTGGCCAAATATTTGAAACATACCGCTTATGTCTCGTATTCCTTGACGGCATACTTGTCAATCTGGAATATGGCCTTCACGCCATTCCTATGTTATGTAGAATGTCTTATACTGACTTGTCGGACTCTCCGTCCCAAGTTATTCACTCGGGGAATGGATTAGTAAGATTACAATGTTATAGGGATGCTCCCGGGACTAGGGATAATCGACATACTTGGGTCAACCCTAGTTAATCCAAAGTGTGTCAAGATACCTCGAGTCTCCTAGGGCGTATTATAATGTGACCACATTCCTAATCAGTCCCGAGTAACTTGTTCAAGTTTAAGGTGTAAATCTTAACGATCAATGCAAAGGGTGTCGTCATAAGTCACTGCATTGTTGTATCTTCGAGAAGATCCTAATCTTCTCAAAGGTACAACCCTGTAGTTGACTTGTGCCATCAACCTCTAAATCCGCCTCGAAAAGATCTACTTATTAATAAGTGTTACATACGTTGAGTTAAAATTATACTATAAGGAACCTAACTGAATAATTGTTACCATTATTCATCGGAATCTCATCCCTTAGACTAGGTGACTCAGGACAATGCAATCAGCAGCTTGCGATACTTTGGCCAAAGATTTGAAACATACTGCTTATGTCTCGTATTCCTTAACGGCATACTCGTCAATCTGGAATACGTCCTTCACCCCATTCTTATGTTATATAGAATGTCTTATACCGACTTCTGTCAGTCCCCCTTATCCCAAGTTATTCACTCGGAAATGGATTAGTAAGGTGACAACGTTATATGGATGCTCCCGAGGACTAGGGATAAGATGACATACTGGGTCAACCCTAGTTAAACCAGTGTGTCAAGATACCCCGAGTCTCCTAGGCAGCCTTATAATGTGACCACATTCCTAATCGGTCCCAGAGTAACTTGTTCGAGTTAAAGGTGTAAATCTTAACGATCAATGCAAAGGGTGTCGTCATAAGTCACCTGCATTGTTGTATCTTTGAGAAGATCCTAATCTTCTCAAAGGTACAACCCTGCAGTTGACTTGTGCCGTCAACCTTTAAATCCGCCTCAAAAATATCTACTTATTAATAAGCGTTACGCACATTGAGTTTAAATTATACTAAAAGATGTTCCCCTAAGGTTAGCCTTTCCCGATCCCTGGGTTCCTCACCTTAGAATGACCTTTCTTAATAAAACCCTTTACACAGAGAAGTTATTAAGGCTATGGTCCCATCAAGGAGTTCATAGAATTTACTTAATCCTAAATCAACGAAATTGGACAATAACACAAAATCTTCACTTGTGATTGCCAACCGAACCCTTTTAGGTTTATCCGAGTTCTCATAATCTGAATTTATGTCTTACTTATTAGTATCGAGACATAATGATTAAGAGTCCAATTAAACGTTGTCTGGCTTAATCAAGACTAGGAATTGATAATTTAATCCAGGTTGTTTAGTGTCTTGCTTAGGTTTATTTTTACCTAGCCTCTAGAAAGACGGTGATCTAAATTTCAATTTAGATTTGGATAGAACATATAAGAACTCGCTAAACAATCATAAATAATCAGTCACATATTCTTGCAAGCTTACATTGATAATCACAAAAGTCTCCAATATAAACAATAATAACAATGCTCTTTAGATCATTTGAACCGAAGAAGGTCAAACTATCAAGATACGGATGCAAACACATAAGTATCAAATATCTATTTCCATTCCCTTCAGAACTAATCAAATACATTTTATGCATTCAGCATACTTGATACAATGCTCAACGGAAAAAGAACATCTTTCCTCATATAGTACATTTAGAGAATCAAACTGTAATTCATCATAAACCAAGTTAAACAATCTGAACATCCTATCAGATCTGCTTGCTTTTACCACTTACGGCAACCATCTGCAAAATTGTCAACATGGGTCAGTTCGATGAACTGAGCATGATAAGCACTAACTCTTAAAACAATTGCAATCCACCAACTGTTTTCATTAAACAACCTGTTTAAATGAGATCATTTCACCAAACAAGTATACATGTTTCAGACTATGCTTTTGTAATACAAAAATGACTACAAACGCGTAACTCTAATTATCGTTACAGAATAGTCCTAAATACTTCTCAAATATTTCATCAAAATATTAGGGATCAAGAAGAATGAAAGTCTCAAACAACTATCCATCTGAATTCCAAGGACAACAAACATCAGACAGATCATTACATTCAACAGTAAAAGGAATATCATAACAAATCATGATTCCATCAATATGTTAAAACAGTTCTAACGGTTAGATAAAAATATCAACATATACTCTACAACAGAAGAGAAAGAAAACAAGTCATTCATATTTCCCTTCAACAAGTTCATGACTGTACCATCTCCTCAAAAGGAAAGCATTCACCTTACATGCATATGAATAAGTCAGACGAGCCATAAGAAGAACCACAGTTTTGTTAAAATCAAATATAACAAAACTCCTGTAGCTTACTAACAGTACAGTAGCTCTCACGCCAAAACAGTGATGAATATCAACCAAACAGACTCCACATGACCTTCCACACGAAGCGACATACAAGAGGATATTCATCGACATCACTGCCGAGGTGCGCGATCGAATGACTCCTTAGTTCATTCAGGCTCAAGACTAGATATACATGCAACAGAAGATGTAATCATGTTTAAACACGACAACTATCCCTCTCAGCAACATACAACTCATTCTAATCCCTACTAAATACTGTAAGGCTTTAGATCCAAGGTTGAAATCAAAAGAACTTCTCTTTTATTACAGCCAACAAGAGACTCAATAACATTAAAGCAATGACGTTTCCCTATGACTAGGTAGAGATATTTTAAACGAAATCCATGCAATTGCATAGCCACATCTAACTGAAATTAATCGGAAAGGAAACATAACATACCGTATTCACTTCTGGATGCATTCAGAGTTTGAAAGTATGGTATTCACGACCCACTTCTACAGGGCTAAGATACATGATATCTATCTATTAAGAAATCCAACAGAGCCAAAAACAATACGTGTTCTTAATCAGGCTTAAACAAAAGCAGAACACTGGATACCTATCAAGGATTAAAACTGAATCCGAGCAACAATATTCACGATAAAGCTTCTACAGAAGCCGATATACAAGATAAATACAAGTTAAAGATTCCAACCGTGCCAATCAATGGTCAATATTCACAATCAGGCTTAAACAAAATCTAAATACTGATTTCGTAATGAGGAATCGACTGAACCCCTACAACAATATTCGCTCTAAGCTTACATAGAGTGGAAAACATAATAAGTTTACCAATTGAGTCTGTACCAAAAATTCCTTGCAACACGAAGGTATTCATTACAAAATAATAGAGGTCGTATTACCTGTTACTCCTTCAAGACTCTGACAAAATCAAATTACCAATATTCAAATATATATATAGCTTCAACAGTGTTCCATAATATATGAATCATTCAATGGACTCCATAGAGTTGTTTTGAATACAATAAATATATATATTGCATACTATCAACGGGTTAAATCCCATAACCTCAACGTAAGGGAAAAACAACTTCAACAAGGTCGCAATGAAATACTGTAACACAGCAAGTTATCCATTCACAAATAACTTTAAATATCATAGCGAAACCCAACAAGATTCTATAACCACCATCTATAATAACCACGACAGAACTTACAAGGAAGTCGAGTTATACTGAACATTTAATCAAAAGTCCAACAAGTATCTTTTCCGACAAGTATCAATCAGTAGCTTCTGAACGCAACAAGGGAACAATACTTGGGTTCTCATAGAGCAGGTCTAGTATCTTTCTTGCATGTATTTCACAAATTAAAGCCGGAATGCAAATCACAATGAAATAGTGCAACAATTCGAAACACAATACACACCCATCAAGGGTTAAATTGAAAAATCGAACCAGCAAGAAGATACAGTAACAAAATCACACAAGGCTACCATAGAAACCATCTAATTCCCAAAAATCATCTGAACAGAGTTGTTCTAATGAAATCATTTGAAAGAGAGCAATATTTTTAAAGGTTAGGGCCTAACATGCCTGGTTATTTTCTTAAAATTTCGAAGGAGACCACTAAAAATCTCGAACCTTCTCCTCCTTTTACAAGTTAGATCCACCAACAAAAATTTGCTATTTCAATGACTTATAAATTTTCCTTGCGGAGAAAAGAGCTAGTCACGCTCATACTTGCCATGCAACACCAAGAAGGCAAAGTGCGAAGAACCAGTGATTAGATAGAGGGAAAACCGGAGCGCATGAAAAACCAAACAAACTACTAACTTTCCATTTTGCATGCCTTCCCATGAAACCCGAGCTTGAAGACCGAGTTCATAAATGACATTTACTCCAAATTTCCCGCTAAATTTCCATCACATCGACCACGATAGTTGGCAATGGATAAAACGATTCGAATACCATTTCCAACTTTGGCGACCTACCACGTCGGCTCTAGCTAGCCGTTTAAAAACTTCTACCAAATTACCTGTCCTTCATACTTATCCCTTTATTTAATGCCATAGAAACTACCGCCCATGGTTCACACCCTTCCATAGGTCCCCTTCTTCCTTGTTCAATAGTTAGGTTAGTAACTTAGGTTAGGATTTATGATAACACTTAGTCTAACCTCTTAACACATAGATACTAACTTAGAACATTAGCTTATAGCCTAGGCCTAGGTTAGATTAACACTAATCTAACCCCTAGGTTATCGTTTAGTTTTAGGTTACTAACCTTAATAAATCCCGATTAGGTCTAACATTTCAAATGCTCGGAAAAAGAATCTACAACATACATTCATGAACAGGGTTCACTCTCTGCATCTTGCCAATAGGCTAGTGAATTAAATGTAAGCCGAATTATTACCTAGTCCACGATCAAGACCTTCCCGATATTATGATATTGGGAACCAATTCATTTAACACGATCTTGCCCGAGTTATACTCCATACTAGCTTATTCAATGCATCCGGACCTTGCAACCCGCGTAAGGTCTATAATTTTAATTCATCACGAATAAAATTAAAGCATCACTTGGATCAATACCACCGATCCAAGGCTAGGTCTTAGAGATGGATAACTCCATAATTCATTCCGAGATCGATTAAACTCGGGTGTAAAATGAAAGAAATAAAAGATTCCAATCATATTCGACTCGTTAAAGATCTCGCAATCTCAAAGAAGATACAGTCCATATCAAGCATGACTTTCTCAAAGGAACACATCCTTTTACAAAAGAAATCATGTATCAACACGTGTATGCTCGGGAGGAAGTAGCAACATTCGAGGGTGTTACATGCTTCCCTCCTAAAAGATTCATCGTCCCAATGATTACATATTCAATTAACCTTCAGGTCAACCAATTTATTAGTTCACAAAATAATGTGACTATTTTCCAACTTGAATAGTTCTAGAAATCAATGTCACAACACATTTTATTCAGCCTGAATAATGTTTTCCTTCATCTGGCTTTCATAATTACTTAAAAAAATAAGTTCATAAAAGAAATGTTTTGTCAACAGATTTCATTCTGTTGAAAAAGAGAAGGAAAAGCAATTTTCATCTCTTCCGAGATCTTCCCAAGTTGCACTTTCTTCGTTAAACTTGGTCCCCTTTGGACCTTACATTGTTGTATTTCATGATTTCTTAAATGCAATTGGCGAGTTTCTAGCACTCGTGTGGGTTTAACCACGATTATTCCTGGGTCTTGGACCTGCAAGGAATTCCAATTTAAAACATGTGACAGATCTGAAACGTATTTCTTAAGCAAAGAAATATGGAAAACATCATGCATGCGAGATAAAGCAGGTGGTAATGCTAAATGATAAGGTATGAATTGATTATTTAGACAATTTGAAAGGTCCCACGAATCGAGATGACAAGTTGGCAGCCTTGCCAAAAGTTATAGAACTCTTTCTGGGTTTAACACGAAGAAAAACCTTCTCACCAAGCTCAAACCTTCGATCAACCCACTTAAGGTCAGCATAGCTCTTCTGTCTATCCGCTGCTTCCTTTAATCATTCACGAATCAGCTTAACTTGCTGTTCCATTTCTGTGAGAATCTCTAGTCCAATTACCACTCTATCCTCAACACTATCCCAGCTAACAGGAGTTCTACACTTTCTTCCATAAAGTGCTTCAAATGGTGCCATTTTGAGAGATGAATGATAAGTGTTGTTATATGTGAACTCAACTAATGGAAGATACTCTTCCCATTTATACTGTTGATCCATGCAATACATTCGCAACATGTCCTCCAACACTTGATTTACCCTCTCAGTTTGTCCATCCGTTTCCGGATGATATGCAGAACTGAAGTTTAGTTTCGTTCCAAGAGCTGTATTAAGCGTTTGCCAAAACCTTGACGTCATTCTTGGATCCCTGTCAGATATAATCAATTCTGGTACACCATGTAATCTGAAAATTTCATGTACGAATCTTTTGGCCAGCACTGGTGAATCATCCTTTAGATTTCCAGCGATGAAATGAGCTACCTTAGTCAGTTTATCTACAACTACCAGGATAACATCATGTTTATTCCTAGACATGGGTAATCCTTGTACAAAATCCATGGTTATTACTTGCCATTTGTACTGCGGTATGCTATGAGGATATAATAGTCCAGCAGGGTGCATATGTTCTGCCTTAACCCGCTGACACTCCAAACAATGAGTCACAAAATTAATGACATCCTTTTTCATACCTTTCCAAAAGTATTGTTGTTTCAGATCAGCAAGCATTTTTGTGATACCGGGTGTCTAGAGAAAGGTGAATTATGAAATTCAACTAACAACTTCTTTCTCAAATCATTCAACATAGGTACATATACTCTGTTTTCATAACGCAAGATTCCTTCATTATCAAAATGAAAACCTTTATACCTTTCATCATTAGGTTCTGCAGCAAGCGCTGCTTTTACTTGCTGAAAGTAAATATCAGATTCTGAGGCACTTTTTACCTCATCCTTAAACTGAGTTCTTAATGTTATAAGAGCAGAAATGTGCCTCCTACGACTTAGAGCATCAGCTACTCTATTCTCCTTCCCTTTGATATAGCTAATATCAAAATCATATTGTGATAAAAATTCTAACCACCTTCTCTGTCTGGCATTAAGATTAGGTTGAGTGAAAATATATTTCAACCCCAAGTGATCAGTTTTCAACTCAAAAGGTTTCCCAAGTAAATAGTGTCTCCAGACTTGAAGTGCATGAACAATTGCAGCAAGCTCCAAATCATGAGGAGCATAATTCAGCTCATGTAACTTAAGTTTTCTACTTTCATATGCTATGACTTGATCATTTTGTAGCAAAACACCTCCAAGGCCTTCCCCAGAAGCATCCGTTACAACAGTAAAACTCCCATTAGGGTCTAGTACCGCTAATATAGGTGCAGAAGTCAACTGGTCTTTCAGAATTTTGAAAGCCGCTTCGCACTTATCATTCCATATGAATTTCTTATCCTTCTTCTGTAATGAAGTTATTGGTGCAGCTACTTTAGAAAAATCCTTTACAAATTTTCTATAGTAACCAGCAAGACCCATGAAGCTTCTTACTTCATGCACATTCTTTGGTGTAGGCCACTCAGTTATTGCCACTATTTTTGAAGGATCTACAGCAATTCCTTCTTTACTTATGACATGACCCAAATAGTGAACTTCTGAATCAAAGAAAGAACATTTGGATAACTTACCATACAACTTTCTTTTTCTCAAAATTCCCAAAACTATCTTCAAATGCTCATTGTGCTCCTCAATGCTTTTAGAATAAATGAGAATATCATCCAAGAATACAAGTACAAACTTGTCCAGATATTCTTGAAAAATATTGTTCATTAAGTTCATAAAGGTTGCGGGTGCATTAGTTAATCCAAAGGGTAGAACCGTGAATTCATAATGTCCGTACCTTGTTCGGAAAGTTGTTTTATGAATATCTTCCTCTCTAATCCTTAACTGATGATAACTAGATCGAAGATCTATCTTAGAATAAACCGCTGCTCCACGCATCTGATCAAATAGATCATCGATCCTTGGAAGTGGATATCTGTTCTTGATTGTTGCTTTGTTCAACATCCGATAATCAATACACAGCCTTAGTGTTCCATCCTTCTTTTTCACAAATATTACAGGTGCTCCCCAAGGTGAAACACTTGGTCTAATCAAACCTTTAGTCAAAAGTTCTTGCAACTGTACCTTAAGCTCAACTAACTCTGTAGTAGTCATCCTATAAGGTGCTTTGGAAATAGGTTCTGTTCCTGGTTTGATTTCGATGGTGAAGTCAAATTCCCTCTTAGGTGGTAACCCTGGTAATTCCTCGGGAAAAACATCCTTGAAACTTTGTAATAGAGGAAATCACTTCATGTAATCACCATATTCTTCTGAAAATTTAGATATCTTTACTGCATAAAGGGTACATCCTTTATTCTTAGCCTTTTTAAGCTACATAGCTAACAGTTTTCTAACTGAAATTTCCCGTTTCACACCTTGAATCTTTGTTGTTTCCAGTTGATCATATAAACATTTTATGTTCTTTTCATAGCAATCTACCTTTGCTTTATGGTCAGCCAACCAATTGACGCCGATGACAATGTCATATGATCCCAAAGGTGTAACATAGAGGTCAACTTCCGTGGAGAAATTAGGTAAGTCAAGGACTGCCCCAAAAAGACACATACTCACTGTATGAACAGAGTTATTACCATATTGTACAGTCCAAGATTTATCCATTTTTCCAGCTTTTCTCTTAAGTTTAGAAGCAAGTTTATTAGAAATAAAACATTCAGTAGCTCCTGTATCAAAAAGAATAGTGACAGGTATGCCAAATAACTTACCGAAACTTCTATAGGTGTCACTTGCTTTTCAGCTTGCTTGTCTGCTACTGCAGCATGTATCTTATGCTGTTGATTACGATCATCCTTCTTCAAAGGGCACTGATTTGCGTAGTGGTCTTTGCCACAATTGTAGTAGCCTCCTACAGGTCCCTTTTTAGGCTCAAAATTGCCTCCAGCCTTGTAATTGTCACGTTGTCCTCCATAGGGCTTCTGCCCATTGTTATAATTTTTGGCAAAATTATCCCTTACATTTCAGTCAGGCTTAGTTGCCACTGCTTTCTTACTATTATCCCCTGGAAACTTACTTTTGTTTCCAAAATTTTTCCATGGTCCCTTTTTGGGTGCAAGAGAGGTTGAAGAAGGGTTTGCAGTCTTCTTCCGCACTTCCTCTTTATGAGCAGAAATAGCCTTTAATTTCTGTTCTTGCCTTATGGCCTTTTCAACAACTCCTTCCATAGTGGTTGGACTGTGAACATCGACCTCTCCCCCTATCATGGGATTCAATCCCATGATGAATTTCCATATTCTGAACTTCTCATCAGTTTGATACTGCGGTACATACTTGAGGAGTTTTGTAAACCGCTCCCAGTATTCAGTTACCGTTAGCTTCCCTTGAGCTAAGTTCTAAAATTCTATCATTTTTTGATCATAGAAAAGTTGTGGCAGCCAACGTTGCCTAAAATAGCCTTTAAATTGATCCCAAGTAACGTTGGTCTCATCAATGTTTAGTTCAGCTTTACGGCTATCCCACCACGAAGATGCTTCGTGGGAAAGCTGATAGGCTCCCCAAATAGCTTTGGTTTCCTCTGAGAAGTTCCTTATTGCAAAGTACTTCTCCATTTCGCTGAGCCAGTTCTCAACTCCATCTCCTAATGTGGTGCCATCGTACTTAGGTGGGCTTATCCTTTTTATATCATTAGTGAGTTCACGCCAACTTTGGCCTTTTACTTTTTGGTTGGATGGGTGCATTCCTAGCATTAACATCAACACCCATATCGGGGTTGTCCTCAGGAGGTGGCTGATTGTCATTACCAGCTTCTTCATCCTCCTCATTTCCCATCGCCTGTTGTTCAAGTATAGCTAAATGATCTCTTGTGTCCAACAGGCAGTGAAGGATTTCACCAAGTTTCTAGGTTGTTGCCGTCCCTCCTTTAGGTGGAGCATTATTCGCAACATTCCCCTTGTTCTAACCATTTTCTGTTACAAGAAAATTCAGGTTTTTATCAGATTATGGACACAATAGGCCCAAGAGCTGCAACCTTCAGCTCTGATACCAAGATGTAACATCCTCATTTTATACATTAGAACAAGTCAATTTTTATTTATTTTTTTTTTATAAATGCTTCCAGGTTCTAAATACATAATTTAGAACTCACAAATCAAATAACCATTCTTATAACAGATAACCATATGCAGCTGTAATGACTCGGAGTACCTTCGATCTATTCATTCAATGACTCGGTAATCTACCGATCTATTCTTGAGTAATAAGAGTTGGAGTTTTCATTTAACACTTCACTCTCGTGGTTCTCTTCCCTATTCTCGGGATTCGAGAATGCTCTGTCAAGGAACCTAATGAATAATTGTTACCATTATTCATCGGCATCTCATCCCTTAGACCAGGTGACTCAGGACAACGCAATCAGTAGCTTGCGATACTTTGGCCAAAGATTTGAAACATACTGCTTATGTCTCGTATTCCTTAACGGCATACTCGTCAATCTGGAATACATCCTTCACCCCATTCTTATGTTATATGGAATGTCTTATACCGACTTCTGTTAGTCCCCCTTATCCCAAGTTATTCACTCGGAAACGGATTAGTAAGGTGACAACGTTATATGGATGCTCCCAAGGACTAGGGATAAGATGACATACTGGGTCAACCCTAGTTAAACCAGTGTGTCAAGATACCCCGAGTCTCCTAGGCAGCCTTATAATGTGACCACATTCCTAATCGGTCCCAGAGTAACTTGTTCGAGTTAAAGGTGTAAATCTTAATGATCAATGCAAAGGGTGTCGTCATAAGTCACCTGCATTGTTGTATCTTTGAGAAGATCCTAATCTTCTCGAAGGTACAACCCTGTAGTTGACTTGTGCCATCAACCTTTAAATCCACCTCGAAAATATCTACTTATTAATAAGTGTTACGCACATTGAGTTTAAATTATATTAAAAGATGTTCCCCTAAGGTTAGCCTTTCCCGATCCCTAGGTTCCTCACCTTAGAATGACATTTCTTAATAAAACCCTTTACATAGAGAAGTTATTAAGGCTATGGTCCCATCAAGGAGTTCATAGAATTTACTTAATTCTAAATCAACGAAATTGGACAATAACACAAAATCTTCACTTGTGATTGCCAACCGAACCCTTTTTAGGTTTATCCAGTTCTCATAACTGAATTTATGTCTTACTTATTAGTATCGAGACATAATGATTAAGAGTCCAATTAAACATTGTCCTGGCTTAATCAAGACTAGGAATTGATAATTTAATCCAGGTTGTTTAGTGTCTTGCTTAGGTTTATTTTTACCCTAGCCTCTAGAAAGACAATGATCTAAATTTCAATTAAGATTTGGATAGAACATATAAGAATTGCTAAACAATCATAAATAATCAGTCACATATTCTTACAAGCTTACATTAATAATCACAAAAGTCTCCAATATAAACAATAATAACAATGCTCTTAAGATCATTTGAACCGAAGAAGGTCAAACTATCAAGATACGGATGCAAACACGTAAGTATCAAATATCTATTTCCATTCCCTTCAACAAGTTCATTGTACTGATACATCTCTTTCCTCATATAAAAGGAAAGCATTCACCTTACATGCATACGAATAAGTCGGAGCGAGCCACAAGAAGAACCACGGTTTTGTTAAAATCAAATATAACAAAACTCTCGTGTAAGAGCTTACTAACGATATTAGGGATCAAGAAGGTAGCTCTCACGCCAAAAGCATCGGTGATGAATATCAACCAAAGCGCTTCTAACGTAAGTTAGACTCCACATGACCTTCCCACGAAAGTGACATACAAGAGGATATTCACGGACATCACTGTCACAGGTGTGCGACATGGGCAAACTCCTTAGTTCATTCAGGCTCAAGACTAGATATACATGCAACTGAAGACGTAATCATGTTTAAACACGACAACTATCCCTCTCAGCAACATACAACTCATTCTAATCCCTACTAAATATTGTAAGGCTTTAGATCCAAGGTCAAAATCAAAAGAACTTCTCTTTTATCACAGCCAACAAGAGACTCAATAACATTAAAGCAATGACGTTTCCCTATGACTAGGCAGAGAGATTTTAAACGAAATCCACGCAACATGCACAGCCACATCTAACTGAAATTAATCGGAAAGGAAACATAACATACCGTATTCACTTCTGGACGCATTCAGAGTGTGAAAGTATGGTATTCACGACCCACTTCTACAGGGCTATGATACATGATATCTATCTATTAAGAAATCCATGAGCCAAAAACAATACGTGTTCTTAATCGAGGCTTCAACAAAAGCGTAACAACTTTGGATACCTATCAATGATTAAAACTGAATCCGAGCAACAATATTCACGATAAAGCTTCTACAGAAGCTGATATACAAGATAAATACAAGTTAAAGATTCCAACCATGCCAATCAATGGTCAATATTCACAATCAGGCTTAAACAAAATCTAAATACTGATTTCGTAACGAGGAATCCGACTGAACCCCTACAACAATATTCACTCTAAGCTTACATAGAGTGGAAAACATAATAAGTTTACCAATTGAGTCTGTACCAAAAATTCCTTGCAACACGAAGGTATTCATTACAAAATAACAGAGGTCGTATTACCTGTTACTCCTTCAAGACTCTGACAAAATCAAATTACCAATATTCAAATATATATATAGCTTCAACAGTGGTCCATAATATACGAATCATTCAATGGACTCCACAGAGTCGTTTTGAATACAATAAATATATATATTGCATACTATCAACGGGTTGAATCCCATAACCTCAACGCAAGGGAAAAACAACTTCAACAAGGTCGCAATGAAATACTGTAACACAACAAGTTATCCATTCACAAATAACTTTAAATATCATAGCGAAACCCAACAAGATTCTGTAACCACCATCTATAATAACCACGACAGAACTTACAAGGAAGTCGAGTTATACTGAACATTCAATCAAAAGTCCAACAGTATCTTTTCCGACAAGTATCGACAACAAGCATCAACGACAAGTATCAACTGTAGCCTGAACCCAACAAGGGAACAATACTTGGGTTCTCACAGAGCAGGTCTAGTATCTTTCTTGCATGTATTTCACAAATTAAAGCCGGAATGAAAATCACAACGAAATAGTGCAACAATTCGAAACACAATACACACCCATCAAGGGTTAAATTGAAAATCGAACCAGCAAGAAGATACAGTAACAAAATCACACAAGGCTACCATAGAAACCATCTAATTCCCAAAATCATCGAATAGAGTTGTTCTAATGAAATCATTTGAAAGAGAGAAATATTTTTAAAGGTTAGGGCCTAACATGCCCTGGTTATTTGCTTAAAATTTGAAGCGGACCCGAAGGGATCGAACCTTCTCCTCCTTTTCCAAGTTAGATCCACCAACAAAAATTTGCTATTTCCATGACTTATAAAATTTCCTTGCCGAGAGAAAAGAGCTAGTTACGCTCATACTTGCCATGCAACACTAAGAAGACTAGTGCAAAGAAGCGGTGATGAGACAGAGAGGGAAAACCGGAGTGCATGAAAAACCAAACAAACTACTAATTTTCCATTTTGCATGCCTTCTCGTGAAACCCGAGCTCGAAGACCGAGTTCATAAATGACATTTACTCCAAATTTCCCACTAAATTTCCATTGCCACCGACCACCATAGTTGGCGATGGATAAAACCAGTTCGAAGACCATTTCCAACTTTGGCGACCTGCCACGTTGGCTCTAGCTAGCCGTTTAAAAACTTCTACCAAATTACCTGTCCTTCATACTTATCCCTTTATTTAATGCCATAGAAACTACCGCCCATGGTTCGCACCCTTCCATAGGTCCCCTTCTTCCTTGTTCAATAGTTAGGTTAGTAACTTAGGTTAGGATTTAGGATAACACTTAGTCTAACCTCTTAACACATAGATACTAACTTAGAACATTAGCTTATAGCCTAGGCCTAGGTTAGATTAACACTAATCTAACCCCTAGGTTATAGTTTAGTTTTAGGTTACTAACCTTAATAAATCCAGTTAGGTCTAACATTTCAAATGCTCGAGAAAAGGAATCTACAACATACATTCACGAACAAGGTTCACTCTGCATCGCCAATAGGCTAGTGAATTAAATGTAAGCGAATTATTACGGTCCACGATCAAGACCTTCCCGATATTACGATATCGGGAACCAATTCATTTAACACGATCAACTCCGAGTTATACTCCGTACTAGCTTATTCAATGCATCCGGACCTTACTGCAACCCGCGTAAGGTCTATAATTTTAATTCATCATGAATAAACTTAAAGCATCACTTGGATCAATACCACTGATCCAAGGCTAGGTCTTATAGATGGATAACTCCATAATTCATTCCTAGAACATATTAAAATCGGGTGTAAAATGAAAGAAATAAAAGAGTCCAATCATATTCGACTAGTCAAAGATCTCGCAATCTCAAAGAAGATACGGTCCATATCAAGCATGTCTTCTCAAAGTAACACATCCTTTTTACAAAATAAATCACGTATCAACACTTGTATGCTCGGGAGGAAGTAACAAAAGTTCAGGGTGTTACATTTTTGAAACTGATATATCATTTGTTAAACCTTATGTCAACATTATTCTTGTAATACCATGGGAACCTAAGAAATGATGGAAATTTGTTTGCCTCGAAGAGCACCAAGACTTTTAAGTCTCTAGTGAACTTGGCCCCTTGAATGGTGATAACTATATCCTTCAGAATCAATGGGCATTACCTTATTATTTTTTCCACATACAACACTTCTCAATATGGCTACAACATGGGCCTTCCCATCTAATGCCGACATCTAAGGTAAGAACATTCACCTTTGCTCCCGTGTCAATAAGGATATTGCTCAAAATCCATCAATCAATAACCACATTCAAAGTAATCTCTTTGTCATAGTCGAGGCTGTGTGGAGAAAGGTTTCTATGCAAAACCTGCCTCTCATGCTCCACTCCAGTGCATGGTACCTTCTTAGCCATTCTCCTAGCAAGGGAATAATATTCTCTTTCCTTAACATTTTACATACTTCCATGACCTCATCCAGGTTATTCCTTGGAACCTCATTATCCTTCTATTTCCCTACCTATCTCGATTGCTCCTTGAGACACTGTATCTCCCCTTGTAAACTTTGAATCACGTCCATAGTCTCCTGGTATACTTATTTCTGATGGGTAGGGTCTAGGTACTTTCCATGTAGCACCTCCTCTTTAGAAACTAATGTCCTTGGTCTTGGCATCTCCCTGGCATGCACAAACTCTACACGCATAGCCACCAAAGTACAAGTTCTATTTCTAACTCGTGCGCTAATCTCGGAATCTATTTTGAATTGACCTTTTTGATGCTCACCATAGCAGTTCCCTTGTCTTTTTGATGCTATTGGTTGATATGCTCATGGATTTCTGGACACTCATCATACTTGTTCTTCTTTACGCACCATAAGCATTGTAATAGATCAGGACACTAGCATTTATAATGCTTTGTAGATCCATAATTATAACATGTTCCCCATGGGAACTCACTTCTCCCTTCACTACCATTACCACAACCATGACCTACTCCACAAAAACCTCTTCCACATACCCCTCCATCTGTGCACCCTTCATAACATTGGTCATCATATTTAGAACTACCAGTAAGGATATTCTAGCATACACCTGTGTTAATAGCATCATGGATATGATCAATCAGTCTGTAGTCCTTAGTGTCATGGGTTATAGAGGTACATATCTTACAGTAGCAAGAAAAATTCTTACAGATTACACGTTGGAGTAGAGGGCATCTACTTGCATCATGATCCCCATGGCAGATCTCACGTCTACCATCATAGCGTGCACCAAATTCCGAGGGAAACTATCCTTTGCATGACCCTCCACTTCGTAGTATGTACACCAAAGCCCACTACGGACCTCATGCACTAAGTTTGTAGATAACTTCTCCAATTTTTTGGCCATTGTGGTGATTTGGGCCTCCAAAAATAGACTAACACCAATATCCACACTCCTAACAACTTCAGTGCGTAAGGCAACCTCTAAAGCCTCGCACGGGTCAATGAACATTTTATGTGACAATGCCCTCCTAAATGGAGTGATCAACCCTCCAACAAACCATTGAGTATGATGTGAGGGGTGGATGTCATATGACAATTTGGATAGGAGAGTTTTGAACCATGCATCATACTCCCACACACTCTCTTCCATTCGTTGGATCTCTTTCAAGGTGTTGATGCTCTTCTACTCAAACTCTGGAATATGAAACTCTGCGAGGAAAGAATTTTTCAACATTGTATAATCCACCACCATTTGATGGGGTTCGTAATTCCTATTCCAGTTATGTGTGTGCCCTTGCAATGTAGTTATAAACTAGCTTGCCTTTCGATCTGGGCTAGTGATCTCCTTTGTGTGCCATAGTAACTCGATTTTGTGCATGTGATCTATAACATCTTCAATACCTCTATAGTCTGGGAAGTGTAAAGAAATTTCAAAAATCACTTGGGGGTGGCTGGGGTCCTTGTCCTCCTAAGATAGAGCCTTAGTTTCCTTTGATGTTTCCTCCATTATTCCCTCCACCAGATCCATTGGGTCCACCAGGTCCTATTCCTCCTAACCCACCAAATCCACCGGATCCACTAGGTCTTGTTCCTCTTGACCCACCAGATCCACCGGATCCACTAGGTCCTGTAGTGGTCACACCAAGGGTTCCCAACATTCCATTGAACTACACACCGATTGTCTATGATAATGTCCCACTACCAATAGTATACCCCACGCCACTCCTAGACATGAGACCAAAGGCTTGTGTATCCGTATTTTTCCCGAAAATCCCTCCAAACACTAGAATGGTATGTGTAGCCATAAAAGTCCCAAACGAGAAATTATATCTCTTGGGTGCAGATCGGTCACTTCCACCAATACCAACTAGGTTAACAATACTCTTCCCTTGATCTAAAAACCAAGTTCCAAGGATCGGTCACCAGGTGGGTTCAGATGCATGTCGACAGCTCTTCTTTCTCCACATAATGAACTCTCATCAGAAGCTAAAGGGGCTTCTCTTACATGCTTGCCAAGATGGGGTAACATATCTTGCTCGGGCTCCATGTCCTCCACATGAATTTCAACACCCTCTTATAATGTTTTCCTCCATAGATCCATAAAACTTGATACATCACATTGTCTAGTCATCTCCCTTTCATGAGCTTCATTATACTTGAGTCATCTCTCCTCCCTTTCCTTTTCAGCCGTAACATCCTCCATCTTCCTCCACCCTAGCTTCCTTTCCCAGTGCTCAGAGAGCTTATCCAGCCATGGGGAATGCTTCTAAACTCAAAGTAATGACTAAGATCTTCATAGCAGAGGAATAACACATAAAAATGATCCTCTAGGCTCCCTCAAAACTCAAACTCAGTAATCTCTAGGAAAGAATATGTTAAAATGGCGTATTCCAAAGTATAACTAGTCAAGCACCCTCTTCCACCAGTGATCAATAGCATGTGTCCACATTAGATCTACATCTTATAACCTCGATATTCATCTTGGGTCCATGCACGTGATCTATAGAACCAACTTGATCTAGATGCGTATGCTGAGAGCCACTCATATAGCTCTACTAGGAAGAAATAAAAGAATGTCTCATATAACTCATTATATATGTTCTCTTCTACCCATCCATGCGTACTAAACTCAGGCCTAGTGTTGAATATTTGAGAAAACTCATCCTTCGTGCTCTTGAACCATGTTTCAACACTTTCTAAAGTTAGGTGTTCTATCATTACACATCAAAAAGAAAAAAACGTATGCCATTTCTCACAATAACTTTGAAAAGAGGTCCCAAAAATGGAACCAAGATGTAGTCATTTTTAAGCCCTTCTCAATAACAAGAAAATCCCATGCACGTCGGCCTATCACCCAGTGGGTATTGGGTGCTCACCCGAGGCATGCGCGGGTGTCGAGTCCCTCGTTTATGCGAGTTGTGTGAGAATGCATTATTTACAATAGAAACATAAGTGAACATATTAGAAAGGAACCATACATTCATCTTAGAGCTCAGAACGGCTTCTAGACCAATGTACTCATTCATATAAGTTAAGCATTACAGAACATAGATCTGAATCATAATAGAAAATAAATGCACAAGGGTTTACACCCACTCATATGAAATATACATATAACCATGTAATAGAACTGGAACCACACATATATTCATATGAAGCGTGTTTATAACCATATTACAATAAATCAGGTAATCACAAATTCATATGATAATGCAGATCAATATCATGCATCAGAACTAGATTTAGGCCCTTCATAGTACAAAGAAAAATGTTCAAAACCCATCCCCTTAGTACAATGTATTCCTATAGATCCTCTAAACCCAACCTATGGAGCTCTCATAGTATTCCTACATGCGGCTTCACAACTTTTTCCCCTTATTTTCCTCTAGTGGGTGCTTGTATTTATAGCCTTTTTCAATATCTTCAAGCCTCCACGGGAGTTGCAGATCCGTTGCCAAGTGTCAAAGGTTGTCCTCCATGGGAGCATGCTTCTTCAGCTCAAGCTCTCCACTCTTTGCAATGAAGGCCTTTTAGAATCTTCCATCGCAAGGTATATTCCTTCCATGGGCACCAAGCTACTAGGTGGCACCTTATCCATTCCGCATGCACAGTTGGGTCACGCTTTTCTCATGTTCTACCTAATATGCAAAATGTGGCTAAGTCCCAAAACATTTTCTGCCTTGTGTGCTTTCTCCTTGCGCGCATGTCTTCAAATAAAAATTTTGCGCCCACGTGCCTTCTTTTACTTGGCCAATTTTAGGGGCCCAATTACAAGCTTTCTATGGGAAAATATTATTAGCAGTATGGCTGCCCCTTATGTTTAAAAAGTGATAGGGTAGTCTTGTATGATAGAAAATAAACACGTGACCTTCTTCACACCTGACCTCTCAACATACTATCAAGACAACTGGTGTAGAATGAATGTGAATGTGAGTGTAGTGATGGGGATCAAGCTAATTGGGTAATCTTATATCTTTGACATGCAATATCGGGATCTGTAATTCTAAAGCAAAGAATTATCTCATAACACGAATTGGTGTGATGGATCGGTTTGATATATTAGCTACTCAGAGACTCCAATAAGGATTGAGCTCTACAAATATTCTATTTATTGGTTGTTGAACACATGGAAAATGACCTGTGGGTGCCTCGTATGGATTTCCAGACAAGGTCATGGAAGTGAGAATGAGAGATGTGGTGGAGCCACATGGATTTACAAGTAATTTTTTGGTCTAGTCCAGAAAGTATTAGCCTAATTAGCTACTATGTTTAGTAAGGAAAGTTATGCAATAATGTTTGGTGGAAGTGGTGAATATCTAAATACTAATGTACGTAAACTAGTGTCAATGTCTAACTGGTTAGCAAGTCCCATTGGGTTGTGGGACCTAAGGATCATAACCAAATACTTGTGGAGGTTGTGGCCCTTGTATGGTCATGCACGTAATCAAACCCTATTGCCAAGAGTAGTCCAATAATCATAGGCTTGATTAGTAATGATGTTTAGCGTATTGAGTTGTTCTATTTTCTCAAAGCAAAGGTTGTAGGTGTGCGTAAGATCCAAACATAAACCGGTATCAATTTCAATTATGAATTCTAGCCCATTGGGTTGTAGGACCAAGGGATCCCAACTGTACATATTTTCTTGTTGTGTACCATTGATCATCATACGAGTGAAATAAAGTTATTTTGTTAATAAAACTAATTAATGAATGAAATATAATCTATTTTTTTGGAGTTTTCACAATATATTGGATCAAAGTAATAAAAAAACTAATCTACCAAAAGGAAATATTTTTTTATCTTTTCTAATTTTTAAGAAATGCATTCTAATCTAATAAATAAATTAAAGACAAGTAATCAGCCGGATGTATCTGGTTACTTGTGCAAATATGTGAATATAACCTAAAAAAAAACCTAATCTAATAAAAACCCTTTAAACCCTACCTTAGAGGTGAAGAACAAATCATGACCCTAAAAGGGCTATTGTTCCCCACAACTTCCCTAGTAATGTTAAAGAGAAAACTTTGTAATGATTTTATCTACTTGTGATTACCTAACCTATTGAAATGAATTATTTTCTACTCTATTTGATATGTAATTGAAACTAGTGATTTGAAATTGACAATTTAACAAATAAAGAAAACAAAACACAATTCCAACTTGGATAAGAAAGAGCTTTGGAAAATATGGTTGTATATGTATATGTCCCCTCAGTTTGTTCCTTTCTTTCTCCAAGTGTTCATATGAGTCCAAGGGATTGGGAATGTAAGAAAAGTAGTAGGAGGATGACACTTGAGCAATGGCATCTTGAAGGCAGTCTGGATGTAATGCAAGTAGAAGAGAGATAACACAAGAGATTAGAGCTTTTCTATGCAATTCCTAGTAATATTGTGGCAGCAATACAATGCAAGATACACAAAAATTATTAGGCCTTTTTCTTGAATAAAAGCATGGAATATATAGGAATTGAGGATGGGATGTGCCTTCATGCACAAGGTAAGAAGAGCGAGTTCAACTAACTAAAGCACACGCAAAAATAGAAGAGGGAAGTAGAATCAAACAATAAAAACTATTTTTAGACAATTTGGCCACAGATGCATGATAAAAGTGAATTTAAGTGAATCTTCACATGTTAAAACACGCATGAAGGAATTTGGGATATTCGTTCAGACCGCCACCCTACACAGTAAGGGCAGCGGTCTCGGGGTTGCCACCCTATTTTGGGTGGTAGTTTCAGAACCACTACCTAGGAAAGGTGGCGATCCCCGGCACTAAAGGCCAAAACATGTGCGAGTAAAGAGGTAGAAAGTTGGAAAAATCATGGGAAGAATAAATAAAGATGAATAGGCAAAAAAATATACATTGCGAATGGGCTTTGGAGCTCAAACACCTTAAAAAAATTGAATCATCATTGGGGACTTTTGTAACCATTTTCTAACAATGTATCACAGGTAATTTTGGGTGCATACATATTGGCCCGTTGGAGAAGAATCTTATCCATGAACGGGCATAAAATGTAGAGTTTGAGTATGGCATTCCTAAAAGGTGGGTTAGAAGTTATACCGACATGCCCATGTGTCGAAATGTCACTTCCCAAACTCTTGTTATCTGCAGAGAAAGAAGACTCTAGTGTAACTAGAGAAAATATTAAATTAAAATGAAAACAGGACTTACCATTTTTGTGGGGATATAGAGATATACATGTGCCAACACTCTAGACCTATGAACACATACACTCAAAACGAGATTAAAAAAATATATCAAAACAATCCCATTTTTCAATTCATTTGTGCATTCTCGATTTGGTGAATTTGGAGCTCTAGATTCATGGTGACTATTTCAAATGAGGGTACAAAAAAAAAAAGAGTGTTGCAAGATAGTGATCATGCCTCCACTTCATGGGAGATTGACCAAAGTGGTTTAAGGTTGGTTATTTTCACTTTTGTCTTTTTATACCTAAAATGTAAAAACATTGAAAAGTTCACCTAGGGGGATTATTTTCATATTTTTGTCTTAAATTAGTATCTAGGGGGAACCCATAAGTCATTATTTTATTTTGTCAGAAATGGTATTTTTTTGCATTTTTGATAATTTTTTAGGTTTAAGGGAACGTTTGGAAAATTGGATCATGACCGCCGCCTTGCACTAGGTAGGGGTTTTGGAAAGAATGACCAAAACGTACATTAACTTGATTTTTTTGGATTTTTCATGTTTTTGGTGAGCTTATCTTCTTGTATATGTTACTAACTTGATCTTTTTTCCATGTTTTGGAGAATTAAAAAGGAGGATTACATCTGTTAGAGTCGAGAGAGGGAGTGTGGTTGGCTCTGTAGGATTTTGGATCAAGCTGACTCAAGATGAGATGGACATTCTGCAGAGGGTAGGTATCTAGAGGATTACACGAGTGCCCCATGTTTCCCTTGCTAGTCACATATTGTGTGACTTTTTTTCCTACTGGGATGTAGATCAAAACACTTTCGGTTTCCAAGTGTTAGGGGTGAGTGGACCATTACTCTAGAGGATGTATACCACATCCTTGGGCTCCCGATTCTTGGGAGGAGACTAAATTTGGAGATAGTGGGATCCGAGAAGGGTTCATTTTAAGAGACCTCTGGGAAATCGAGTTGGAAAATCCCCAATGAATATCTTGGAACCACTTTCACGAGAAGGTGAATTTTTAGGGTTTGTGTGCAAAATTTTTACTAGAAAGAAGCTTTCATTTTGAAGTCATGTGATAGAAAGGTTGTAGATGTGTGACAAGATATTTTATATCGTGTGAAAAAAAACCTTCGGTGGCATGACAGAAAGGTTGTTGTCGCACGAAAACAAATATTTTTCACACATCTCGTAGCCTTCTCCCTCCTATCATGTGTCAAAAACACAATATTTTTGCATGTCAACAACCTAATGCATTACATTAACAACCTTCTTTCATGCATTTGCAGCCTTCTCCCTCTTATCATGTGTAAAATAAAGGATTCTTGCATGTCAATAACCTCCTATCGTGTGTCAACAACTTCCTTCCATGCGTCAAAAAACCTCTTGTTGTGTATTAATAACCTACCCCGCAAGTTCAATTATCAGGTTGTATGAGTGAGCTAGTACTATTCCACTCCAACAAATAATCTACGATTATATAGGGGATATTTTCAAGGGTAGGTGAAGTGACCCTAAATAAATTAAATTGTAATTTTTAGGTGAAGCAGGTCACTAACCCGCACTAGAAAATTTGCCTTTTCAAATTTTTCTAAAATGTAATATTTTCCATATTACGATATTTTCCACTAAAAAACCCTAGATCAAGGGCTGCGATGACACGGTGGGCCACGTATATGGGAGACACCATTGTCTCATCTGGTTTGAAGAAGGGGATGAAAGTCCAGTCCATTGCTACCTCTCCTATTCCTATCATTTAGAGATCCATTATGGGTATCTTTTCCTCACGATTGATTGGGGATAAGGAGGTGACACCCTTCTCTACTGTTGGGCTCCTATTATCACATAGATTGAGGTACATGGCCATAGGTACACCTGGGGAGAATACATCTTAGGGACTACCTACCATGACTTATACATGGTAGTGTAATTGCAAGGGTAGTCACTGAGCCACCCCACTCTTGTTATGAGCTCGGTATATGAGCACATAACCCCTATGGAAGGGGAGTATAGGTATTGGATCCAAGGGATGTACAGGAAGCAAGGTGGATAGTTATGTTAGTTCTCAGGACACCACACTAGCCGGTGAGCTTCTCTGACCATGACAGACATGGTTGTCACTCCCTACCAAGACATGACAACATTATGGGGATAGGAGGTGACCATGGTGGTAGCTTTCTCCACCACTAGCCGGTTAGTTTACAATGCGGGGATAGTCGAGACCCATCTATTTGATTAGGACCCTCAACAGTTTGGCCTCCCATATATTGATATTCTTCCCCCAATGGTACCGATCTACGGGACCGTCGGGAGACTGGAGGGGCCCTACAGAGATCCTGGCTGGACATTGGTTACCCAGTGTACCTATTAAAATTAGGCACATGGTTCATGCTTGATGGTTAGCCTGGTGCCCCTCAAGCACCTTTACTCTAGATTGCGGCCACTCCTACTCACAACGGAGAGGAGGATGATCCTATTGATGTAGTCTCCGATTATGAGGAGCATACAAGAGACGAGACCAAGGAGGATCTAGCTGAGAGGATACTAAGGGGGAGGATGAGGGGGATGATGTAGATACTTGAAAGGTAGCCCATATGGTGGAGGAGAGAAATCCTGAGTGGCATGACACTCAAGAGATGATGAGAGCAGTGCACGAGGAGGCTAGTGCAAAGAGAGAGACCTTGGTCTCACAGGATCCATTAGCTGTGGTTAGACAATGTTTGGCCTTTGGCTTTGGGAGGTCTCATAGCCGCTTAGTAGCATCATTAAAAGTATTCACCGACACCACATAGATTCCCAAAGATCTGAGTATGTTTGATACTCTTCTCTCGAACTTTGTTAATTTGAAATATTAGTTTTGGTATTCTATTTTGATTTACATTTTGCAGTTTTCTAACTTATCTATTTCTTCTCCTTTCTCTACTTACAACGACTACACAAGGAGTGGTGAGATCTTATTTGATGGGTGTGCATGGATACCCTACTGATTCCATCAAGGAAGATCCAAGTCGAGATGACTGAGGATTCAAATCGGGCGGCGCTAGCTCTTGGAAGACACACTGGCGACGTGTTTGCTCCTATTTGGAGGACAATGGAGGTGGTGGATATGAAGCTTCTGAGTGTTTGATGAGGAGGATCCATTCCCACAGTGAGACCACAAGTGGTGGGCATCATCATAAGCACTCACACCATTCCATTCATTTCTAGCATCGTCATAGCCACATTAGGATCCCTAGTCTGCGGTCGCACACCATTTGAGGGATCCAACAAGGATTGATAGGCCATTGGGTTGTTTATTTCTTTTCTACCATTTTCTCAGAACTATCCATTTTTTTGTATATTTTGGTCTCATTGCAAGCATTTTGACCACACCTTAGTGTGTGATGGCATTGTATACAAACTTGACTCACCATGATATATACAAAATTTTATTTTTGGTTCTAGTAATCCATTGTATCTGAGTTGACTTTATTTTGGCTTATTTCTCATGTGTACTCTAGATGCTTAGAATTTCCATTTTTCTATGCTTTTCAGAATGCATGCAATGGATGTGAAATGATAACAAAATGATTTCTTTTTGTATTTTATAATGTTGATATATGATAATGCGGACACAATGTGATGTTGAACTTTAGTTTCTTTAAGAAATCTTTGATACTTCATATTGTTTTGGAAAAATGTGGTGATACAATGATATGATAAGTAAATGTACTTTCCCCACTCCCAACTCCACGCAACCAGTAGGATGCAAGGGCTCAACACCAAGAGCGAAAGGGAACAAGTTATGAAAATTTGTTGAATGGTAACGATGAGGGAAAGACAATGGTTTGATAGGACCAAATTGAGACACTGCAACCTCACCCTACTCAAGTTACTTTGTATTTTATAATGTGATTTAATTTCATATTTATCTAGACTTGGATCTATAGATGGCTACTTGGTTGAAAAAATATGGTTTTGAGGTTTTAAACTCTTTTGGAATTTTGGACATCTAACTAACTTTGTTTTTGACTTATGATTTTGCAACATTTGAATGAATTATTTGTAACTTTCAAGTTTATCAAAAGACCCCCTACACCTTTCCCCATGCTACTAGCAGGAAGCATGGGCTCATCACCATGGACAAGGAATAGGCAAGTAAGGGAATTTCTCTCCTTTCTTAACCTTACATCACTAGTAAGAGATGCATGCTCAACAATGAAGGTTAGTATGGCAAAGAAATGTGTAAAATAAAATTTTTCTATGGATTTACATTTGACTTACTCATCTAGGAAATTTTTTTAGTATGTTCTTATTTCCAAAGAGATCTTTATGGGATAGATGCAACACCATGAAGCTTCTAGAACATACTATAGGAAAAGACACCTAATCTAGAAAGAGACTATAAGTAGAACCAAGTATGCAAGCCTTGGTATGGTCACGGTAAAAACTTTTCTTATCCTATTTGAATTGATGAAATGATTCAGAAACAATTGATGATACCATGAAAATTTGAAGAGATATGATTTGAATGTTTTGCCAATATTTTTCAGAAGTTTTTAGGAGTTTCTATAAGAATAAGTCCCTTGATCAAAAATTTTACAGAATGAACTGGAAAATGAAAGTGCAATGTAGATGCAGTAATGTACATATGAAAATGCTAATGGATCATGCGTAATACCTCTTTAGGTGAAGAGATTTCACATATTCATTAAAATCCTCACCCTCTAGTGTACATAGGTGAAATGCCCCATTTTTGTAGTCTTTTACTACTCAATATGGACCCAACCAATCTGGGTTTTAATTTTATTCCTTTGCCGGTCTTTTTGTCTATTTGATCACAAATATTAGGACCAAATATCCCTCATATATTTCACACTCGTAAACCTTCTTGCTGTATTGTCGAGCCATCTGGTTAGCGTAAGCATTCTAATTGAGATATTTACACTTCTCGATAGCCTTATTCTCCCAAGATTCCTTTCAGCAAAATGTGAAGACTCGATATTTCAACCTCGAGCGGTAAAACTACTTATGCACCAAATACAAAATAAAATAGAGTTACCCTGTTGGTTTTCTAACCGATGTCCGATAGGCTCATCGGTCGGAAAAAGATTTAAATGCCAATCTCATTTGTTATCCTTAAATTTTTAAGGAGGATGGACTTTAATGTCTTATTCATGGCCTCAACTCCGCCTATTAGGCGAGGATAATAAAGAGAAGTTGTGTGATTAATTATATTGAACTTTGTACACAATTCATGTAGCTCGTAATTTTTGTAAGATGTTTCATTATTTGAGATAATGACTGTGGCACCCTATACCTAGAAATGATCTAGTTTAAGATGAACTTAACGATCACCGACCGGGTACAGATGGTAAGAGGCATGGCTTCTACCCATTTAGTAAAGTACTTTGTGGCCATGATTATGAATTTATGGCATCATATGATGATGAGGAGAGAATTTCCTTATCAAATATAGGCCCCACGTGGAAAAGGTCCATGGGGTTGTAATTGGTTGCATAGCTTGTGCCAGTATGTGGATCTCATGGGAGAAATCTTGACATTTGTGGCATCGCACACAAATTCTCTTTGTGTAATGCTCTATAGTGGGCCGAAATAACCAATCGATGTATCTTTCAAGCGGTGGTATGGCGTTGAAGTGACCTCTACATACTCTTCTATGTGATTCATAAATAATATTTTTATATTATTTTTGTAACAAAATCTAAAAACATTCTCACAAAGGCTCTACGATAGAGCACTTGCTCCAAAATAATGTACTTAGCGGCAATGACACATAACCACCTTCTTTGTTGTGATGTTTCCCCTTCTAGATACATATGGTCCACTATAAAATTAATGATGTCAGTATACCATGGACACACAAAAATGGGGGGCCTAGTCTCGACAAAGTATACACACTCATTGGGGAAGTCTAGATCTACCAGATCACCTCCATCTAACGGATTATCAACCAACCAATCCATAATGATTTGTCCTTGACATGATTTCTGATTAACAAACGTTAGCTCAAATTCACCCATCAGATTTATGAAGTGCCCAACCTTCTTAGATAAGGATCCTTGTGTGAGGAATGTCCACAAGTGATATGACTTAACAATAACCCTTGTTTCTTGATTTAACATATAATGTCTCAAGCAATTTATTGCAAATACTATGGCAAGACATTATTTTTCTTCTGGGTGTAACATGTCTCATAATCAAGCAATGTTTGACTAATAAAATAGATTGCACGCTCTCATTTATCATCATCTTCTTGAGCCAACATGCGGGATAGAAAAAAACACGTAGCTCACAAATACAATATCAAAGGGCAATCTGATCTAGGCGGCATGAGTGTGGGAGGGGACAATAAGAATCATTTAACCAAACTCAAATTCCTCATCACATTCATTTGTCTAATCAATGCGGCAATAATTTTTCAATAAATTGTTGATTGGGTGAATAACAAAGGTCAATTCAGGATAAATCTTCGATTGCCACGAGTTTCCCAGAACTCATCTCTGTTGGTGGAATCATTTCCAATACATCTTAGATTTTTGTTGGGTCTACATCAATCCCTCATAAATATATGATGTACCAAATATATTACCTCTGCTACACTTTGAATACACACTTTTCTAGATTCAATGTGACACCATATTTGATTAAGTGAGAAAGGATGATTTGAAGCACCTCTGCGGGTGAGTGCAATGCTTTGTAGCTATTGTTGCAGACTCACAGCACCCCTGGATGCAAATCAGGCTTCTAGGTTGATGTTCAGGCATCCAGTGTGATTGCACAACATGGAATCCTTTCTCCAAGCGTGGGACTTGTAAAGATGAGAAAATATTCTCCAGAGAAGGCTGGTTCCTATTCCTCTATTCAGATGCACACAAAAAATGCAGAGGGTTTGCTAAAACCTAATCTAACTTGCCAAGGAGACAGGGTAAGAAAATGCATAGAATAAAACCTAAACTACAAAGGTGATGCACCGAGGAATGTTAGACACTCATTTTGCAAATTTAACACAGACCACATAGATGCAATACAAACACCATGCACAGGTAACCAAACTGCAATAAGAGATCAAAATGACAGCAATGAATACATGAGAGGGTCGAGAGTCAATCACAACACATATATTATTGCTCAAGAGTCGATACAGTACATTGCAGTGGCCAAGAGGCAAAAATACTGGCATTACAACCCATATGGGAGGTTTGAAAGCTCCACAAATTCTCTGGCAAGCGAGGGAATAAGGGAGGATGCAAAACAAAAATGTCCGACCCCTTAAAAAGCTCCTCTTTACAATATATATCAAGAAATGAGAGGGGAGAGAGAGGAAATCTAGAATCTACCCCAACCACTTCTTGGTAGCATTTAAAATCATCTCATTATGACAGAAGCGGTGGATCCTAGCAAAATGGTGGGCTGTCTAACAGGAGCGGCGAGCTGTCTGCTGCATTAAAGTTGGTTGTTGAAGCATTACTTCTGTCTATCACCACGCGTCAGAGATGTTTTCTTAATTTTCTCCCTCCAAACTACACCAAAATGTGAGATTGATCCTAGAATCATGTAGATAATTTCAACAGCTTTCCGTTGATATAAAGAACGTGCAAATCCGAGCTCTGGATCGAAAGATACGAAGGTCTGAAGATTTAGGGCACAAAACAGCAAGAACAGGTTTTAAAATCTTTTCCCGTGCTCTGCCACCTGGACGACACATGGCAGGCCCTGATTCGCTGAGTAATTCTCTCTCTCCACCTTTCTATGGGCTTTTCTTGTGGGCCCCTTAAACTTGGACACGTGGCACTATTTCATTGGTTCGGATCAGTGCTCGAAAACTCGCCCCTTTGACTTTTTGGACCTTTTTCCTTGGTGACACGTGTCATGCTGTGATTTGTCTACGGGCTCGCGATTTTCACATCCACCGCATCCTTTTGTCCCGGATGTCCCCGGTGCTTCACAGGAATCCTCTCGATTCACCTAAAATGGGCTTCCATGTCCCTTTTCTTCCGGTGACACGTGGCGTGATCTTGGTCGGCTTTCGGCTCCTTCGGCTATCCGCGTCCCGTGTGTCCCTTTGTCCCACATGTCCTTGTGCTGAAGTTTCCTGTTTCGGTTGATCTGGCTAGTTCATGTCCTTCACGTCCATTTGTCCCAAATGTCCCAGTGCTGTCTGGGACAAATTCTTCCGGTTCACCCAATTCGCCGGTTCGCGTCCTCCGCGCACTCTTGTCCCGCTTGCTCCTGGTAAAGGACTTGGACAAATTTTCTTTCTTTTGGCCGATTCGGGCATTTCACGTCCATTTGTCCCAGATGTCCCTTTTCTATTTGGGCCACTGGAGGCTTTTCGGCTGATCCGCGCCTTCTGCGTATAATTGTTCCAACTGTCCCAAAGGCGGTCTTGAGCAGGACTTAGCCAATTTTACGATTTTCTCCTGAATCAATCTACTTGCTTGGAACTAAAAACTCTGATGCATGTTATCAAATTAACTCTGGGGGGTGAAATTTGGATAACAATTTGGTGACTTTTCGGGGTCACCTGCCTGCTAGGTAGAAGATCAGTGGCCTTTTAGCGATCCATTGGGCATGGAGTCATAAGCAATAACCTGAAATGAGCCTGATGCTGCAACTCCCTCTACGAGAGCACGCTGAACTGTAAAAAACTCAATCTAGGAGTGACAAAACCTGCGCCAAAGCACTTAGGGAAACTGAAACCTAACTACAACAAGACAATGTGCATACGCACTTAGAGGAATTGAAATCTAGGCTAATATTTACAAGGGTGAACCTCTTTTTTTTTCAGTAGCAATGTTTAAGATAGATTCCATTGACCGGAATCGGGAGTTCTTCTCCGTCCAATGTAGACAATTGGAAGGCATTGCTATTCTTACATTCCATGACCATGTAGGGGCCGCTCCAAATGGCATCAAACTTGGAATGTCTTCCTGGTTTTGCCCGATCTGTATCCCATTTCAGAACTAGGTCCCCTTCCTGGAAGGTCCTTCCTCTTGCTTTCTTATCAAACCATATTTTCACTAAGGCCTGATCTTTCTCAATTGTTTGAACTGCACGTTCTCTAATTTCTTCCAATTCCATCAACTCTGCATACCTGGCCTCCATTGGTTCGAACTCAGCCAACTCCAACTGCTTCATGAACTCCAATGCAGGCAGTTCTAATGACATGGGCAAGATTGCCTCTCTTCCATAGACAAGCCTGAATGGAGAGTTACCTGTGGATCTTTTGGGAGTGATCCTATCAGCCCATAAGGCTGATTTCAGCTTGGTATGCCAAGACCTCTGATTCTCATCAAGAGTTCTCCTAATGATTCTTAGCAAATTTTTGTTCGTGGACTCTGCCTGTCCATTACCCTGTGGGTAATAATTGGAAGAGGTGCTCAAGTAGATTCCATTCTTGACAGCCCATTTTGTAATCTTGGAACCTATGAATGCCAATGCATTGTCTGATATGATAGTGGCTGGCACACCAAACCTGGTCACTATTCCTTCATAAAATTCTAGTATATTAGACTCGTTTGCCTCTTTGAGCGCTACTGCTTCAGTCCACTTGGTGAAGTAGTCCGTTGCCGTGAGAATCCACTTGTGGCCTTGGCTTGAGTTTGGGTTGATGACCCCGATGAAGTCCAATCCCCATTGCAGAAATGGTTGGTCAACCAAGATTGGGTGCAATGGAAGCGCTGCTAGTCTTTCTTTTCCTGTGAAGAGTGCACATTTCTTACACTTTCTTATCCATGTATAGCAGTCATTGAACACCGTGGGCCAATAATACCCTGCCTTTATTATCTTGAGAGCTGTTACTCGTGGGGCAAAATGTCCTCCAGAATCTCCATCGTGAAAATCTCGTAACACCCTCTCAATTTGACCAGTCCCAATGCACCTCAATAGAACCCCATTGATGTCTTTCTTAAACAAAACACCATCAACAAGCACATATGGAATGGCTTGTAATCTGAAGTATCTCCTCTTTGCTTTGCTCATTTCCGGAGGGCATAGTCCTGTCTGTAGGAAGTGTATCATATTCTGAGTCCAACAAGGAGTAGGCACATCATCATTTTCATGTTCTTGGCCATCCTGTAGTACCAAGACAGTCTCTTTTTCATCACCTGCTTCAACCTGTTGACTCAAGGCTAGCTGTTCACATAGTCCCTTTCCACGTACTAGTTTGGTGACCTTGATCTCGATGTCATATTCCATGACACGAGTTATCCACCCTGCACGCTTCTCATTCAGATCCTTGTTTAGAAGGAAGTCCTTGACTCCCGCATGAGAGACCAATAATTGGATCTTGTTGTTTGAGACTAGGTGCTTGAATTTCTTTAAACTCCTGATCACTGCAAGTACATGCTTTTCAATGAAAGAGTATCTAGTTTCGTATTCCTCCAAGCCTTGACTGAAGAAAGCAACTGGTTGTTCTAATCCTTCTTTGTTTTGTTGTGCCAGGATTGCAGAAATTGTGTCTCCACCACCGAAGGCATATAGCACGAAGTCCTTGGAGAAGTCTGGATTGACGAGAGTTGGGGCTTGAGATATAGCCTCTTTTATTGCCTCAAAACTTGCCTTGCCTTCAGATGTCCACTTAAATGCCATGCTCTTCTTTAACATCAGCGTTATTGGCTTTACGAGAGTTACAAAGTTTGGAACAAACCTGCGGACAAAATTGATCCTTCCTAAGAAGCTTTGAAGAGCCTTCTTGTGACTTGGCAATGGCAATGCTTGAATTGCTTCAACCCGTTCTGGGTCAATCATCAACCCTTCCTTTGAAACAATATGGCCTAGAAGTTTTCCCTCGTGAGCCAAGAATATGCACTTTTTGGGATTCAATGATACCCCAAATCTTCTACATCTCTGAAATACTTGCCTCAAATGACAGAGGTGATCCACTGCATTTTTTGAGAATACAGTGATGTCATCAAGATATATCAGAACTATTTTGTTGATCAACCCCTTAAATGCCATATCCATTGCCCTTTGGAAGGTGGCTCCAGCATTTGATAGTCCAAATGGCATCTTCTTGTAGGCATAGGTCCCCCATTTGGTGGTGAAAGCCATCTTGAATTGGTCATCTTCTTTCACCATCACCTGATTATACCCTGAGTAGCCATCTAGGAGAGAGAATCTCTCTGAACCGGATACTACTTGCAATATTTGTTCCATTGAAGGAAGTGGGTAATGGTCTTTGAGAGATGCCCTATTGAGGTCCCAGAAAATCTACACACAACCTGATTTCTCCACTCTTCTTCCTGACCGGAACCAAGTTTGCAACCCAGCTTGAGTGCTTGATCGGGAATATAATGCTTGCCTCTATTAGCTTGTTAAGCTCTTTCTTCATTAGAGGCTCAATGTGAGGGTTGACAGGTCTCTGCTTCTACCTGATGGGTTTAGCATCTGGATCCAATTCTATGGTATGTTGTGCCAACTTCAGATTGAATCCTCTCAAGTCTTCATAGCTCCAAGCGAAGACATCTGGAAATTCTTGGCAAAGCTGTATGAAATCTGATTTCTCTTGCTCAGTGGCCACTTTACCAATTTGAAGTATTTTGCCTTCCCAAACTGAATTGGCTCTGAATCTTCTCTCTTGACCTGTATGTTAGCCTTTTCCTTACGGAACTGGTCGTTAGGGTTGAAGATAGACTCCAATGTTACTAAACCCTTAGGAAGCTTGTTTGTCCGCAGCTGCACTACTTGATCCCCATACTGCTGCTCTAATCTGTCCTGATTTCTAGCTGAGAATTCAGCCTCTTCCTGTAGAAAATTGATGATCTGTTGATCGTTCTCAAACACCTGCCAGCTTGTGTTATTATCTGGAACTACTGGCCTCACAATCACATGGATATGTGGCTATGTTTTTTCCCTTTTGATGTTGTCAACCACATCAAACGTTGCTCCAACTGCTGCGAGCCTATCCGCGGCTTCATTTTTCTTCCTGGGTATGGACACAATGTTGAAAGCTTTGAAATCTTCAATGAGGTCCCATACCCTATTCTTGTAGCTCCTCAGCAAGTCGTTCTTTGTAGCATGTTGTCCTCTAACTTGGTTGACGATTAGCTCGCTATCCCCGAACACCTGCAAGTTATTTATCCCCTTTTTCCTAGCCCAATGAAGTCCATGAATCAAGGCCTCATATTCAGCTGTGTTGTTTGAACAAGAAAACTAGAAACGAAAAGCTGAATAATATTTGATGCCTTGAGGTGAAACAAGCATGGCTCCACCTCCTGCACCTTTCCTACTCCTTGATCCGTCAAAAAACAACCGCCATACCTCATTTTCATCATTATGGCTTGGCTTGGTGATGCTAGGAACAAGTTGATTTTCTTCGTGTATACAATAGACTCCTAGCTCAGATTCTTCTACTTCTTGATAGGGATCAAAAGCATGTATCTTGTTTGCCCATTCATCGAGAGTTAGGTTCGGGATACTTCCAACCTTGGTGTCAGCCTCATCAGTACTAGGGTGATCTTCTTGATCAAATGCTGAGCAATTGGCATTAATCTGACTAGGAGTGTAAGGCTCAATATGGAAGTTTGCAATAGGTTCAGACCTAATTGTAGCCTTAGTTCCATACCTTGTTCTAAACAACATGTGAGACCAATCAATAGACAAATACCCCCCAATCTTGGCTGTGAAGTCCCTTGACAAGAAAAGGGCAAAGAGTGGTGGAAGGTCTATGATTGATATATCTTGTAAGACAACAACATTTGGACATGCATGCAAGGTAAGACTCAAGTTTTTAATCACTCCAACTGTTGCTATTGCTGTCCCATCCAATTGCACTACCCCTTTAGATATTACTTCATATTGGAGACCCAGCTGATCAGCTATTTGCTTGGGCATCACTGAGCTACTTGCCCCAGAATCAATCATGCAATTGTGTACTAGTTTATCCCCAATGATTAATGAAACATAGAAAGGAGGGGGCTTCAACATTTTACCTTGTTGCCCTCCATGGCTTCCTTCAGGCTGGGCAGCATTTGTAAGCACTTTGTCTTGCATCTGAACCTGCTGATTCGAAGTTGTCCAATCCTTCATGGCAGCTTGCAGTGAGATCTCTTTGTCCTGGGATGGATAGGGATTCCCACATTGATATATTGACGTTAGTCTTCTTCATCTATTCAATGATACTGAACGGGGATGAAGTATCCTTTTGTTGTCCCTTGGTTTGTACACTTACTCCTTGTACGTGGGCAGCAACAACTGGCATTTGAGTTGGCCTAGGGGCTGTTCTTGGCTGCCCTTGTGTATTTGAAACTAGACTCTGCTTGCCAATCATTTGTGGAGCCGTGGAAGGTGGTGGATTGGCTGGGGCTAATGGCTGTTCTTCACCCAAATTTCTCCTCTTTGACCTTGTGTTGGCTGCGACACCTTGAGAAACTACTTGATTCATGCCACAAAAATATTCTGCTTGCCAGTTCACTAACGTGGTGTCATTTGGGGCTGATTGCTATTGGAATGTTTCTTGTTGTTGACTGTTTCCTTGACTGCCCTCACCCTCCACACCAGTAGTTGTCACCATCAGTGCTTGATTGAGAGCACCATTGAAACACATGGATTGGTTATGAGGCTCGTTGCATGGAAAGCACCAGTCATATTCCTGAGCAATGTTGTTCTGTGTTGGCACTAATGCCTTAGAGGCAGATATAGCATTTGGATTATAGGGCTGGAATGGTCTATTAGAGGGAGGCCTTGTTTGATTCACATTTGCAACTGGATTAGGTGGTCTTTGTGGTTGGTATGGCTGCCTATTAGGCTGAGCTTGAGGTTGATAGGAAGGTCTGAAACCTTGGGCTTGTTGCCTCTTAATAGTAACCAGCTCATTTCCCAAATTTTGCAACTGTTTCATGACCTCTTGGAGTTCATTCGAAGCACTTGGAGATGAAGTGGAAGCTTCACTTGAACTCTGATTTCTAGGAGTGGGAACAGGAGCCAAAGTGGGTGCTTGACTAGTGCTTGGATTTTCTAAGTTTGGATACAAGGGCATGGGAGGCCTAGGAGCCAGTTTACCAGCTTGAATAAGACAGTTTTCAGCTCTAATGGCAATGCTATAAGCCATAGGGATTGTTGTGCCTCCCATGGACTGAATTAACATAGAAATATCAGAATTCAAAGCTTTAAGGTAATATAGAAAAGCACCTTCTGCTGTTGGCCTGACTGCCACTAGAATCCTATCCCAAGACCTTTGAAATCTAAAGTTGAAGTCAGTCAGCTGCTCGTTGGGGGCTCTCTTGATAGTTGTCAGCTGCTCTAAAAGAGACAAGTTGTCTCCCTTCTCTCCAAATTGCTCGTGAAGTGCAATACATAGCTGATTCCAGTTTGTGATAGAACCAGCTCCAAGGCTCCTAAACCATTGTAATGCTTTACCCTTGAAGGAAGATGCCAGTAACTTGACAGCCACTTGCATTTCATTGATTTCATGGATTACGCAAAGGTTAGCAATATCTTTAACATGATCACCTAGAGTAGTCTGATTTTCTCCGGTGAAGTAGGGAATGTTCTTCAAGGCTGCAATAGGAACTGGATGTTGTGCATTGAGAGTAAGTGGGCTGCTGCCTGTGAAGTTGACGTAGGGATTGTTCTGAGCCATTCTAATCGGTCTTAAAACCCTTGTATACTGAATGAAAGGCCTATCAGGTGGAGGAGTTGAGAGAGTTCTGTTTGGTGGAGATGGAGACCTTTGAATCCTTCTTCCTCTTTGCCTTCTTCTTGGAGATAACTGTAGGTATTCAAACAGCGCTTCTTCTTCTCCAACTCTTGACCTTGTGGTGATTCTTCTCATGAGTTTTCAGGCCTGCACTACTGAAACCAGTTGATTCTTCCCTAGTGGAGTCACCAGATATGCAAATAATAGCTCTTATAAGCAAGAAAACTGCAGCAGATGCATATCAACTTTACTGTAATAAAAATGAGACCTCTAGGTCCCACCGGGCGTGCCAAAACTATTGTTGCAGACTCACAGCACCCTTGGATGCAAATCAGGCTTCTAGGTTGATGTTCAGGCATCCAGTGTGATTGCACAACATGGAATCCTTTCTCCAAGCATGGGACTTGTAAAGATGAGAAAAGATTCTCTAGAGAAGGTTGGTTCCTATTCCTCTATTCAGATGCACACAAAAAATGCAGAGGGTTTGCTAAAACCTAATCTAACTTGCCAAGGAGACAGGGTAAGAAAATGCATAGAATAAAACCTAAACTACAAAGGTGATGCACTGAGGAATGTTAGAAACTCGTTTTGCAAATTTAACACAGACCACATAGATGCAATACAAACACCATGCACAGGTAACCAAATTGTAATAAGAGATCAAAATGATAGCAATGAATACATGAGAGGGTTGAGAGTCAATCACAACACATATATTATTGCTCAAGAGTCAATACAGTACATTGCAGTGGCCAAGAGGCAAAAAGACTGGCATTACAACCCATATGGGAGGTTTGAAAGCTCCACAAATTCTCTGGCAAGCAAGAGAATAAGGGAGGATGCAAAACAAAAATGTCTCGACCCCTTAAAAAGCTCCTCTTTACAATATATATCAAGAAATGAGAGGGGAGAGAGAGGAAATCTAGAATCTACCCCAACCACTTCTTGGTAGCATTTAAAATCATCTCATTATGACAGAAGTGGCGGATCCTAGCAAAATGACGGGCTGTCTAACAGGAGCGGCGAGTTGTCTGCTGCATTAAAGTTGGTTGTTGAAGCATTACTTCTGTCTATCACCACGCGTCAGAGATGTTTTCTTAATTTTCTCCCTCTAAACTACACCAAAATGCAATATTGATCCTAGAATCATGTAGAGAATTTCAACATCTTTCTGTTGATATAAAGAACATGCAAATCCGAGCTCTGGATCAAAAGATACGAAGGTCTGAAGATTTAGGGCACAAAATAGGCAAGAACAGGTTTTAAAATCTTTTCCCGTGCTTTGCCATCTGGACGACACATGGCAGGCCCTGATTCGCTGAGTAATTCTCTCTCTCCACCTTTCGTGGGATTTTCTTGTGGGCCCCTTAAACTTGGACACGTGGCACTATTTCATTGGTTCGGATCAGTGCTCGAAAACTAACCCCTTTGACTTTTTGGACCTTTTTCCTTAGCGACACGTGTCATGCTGTGATTTGTCTACGGGCCTACCAGATTTTCACGTCCACCGCATCCTTTTGTCCCAGATGTCCTAGTGCTTCGTGGGACAGAATCCTCCGATCCGCCCGAAATGGGCTTCCATGTCCCTTTTCTGCCGGTGACACGTGGTGTGATCTGACTAGCTTTCGACTCCTTCGGCTATCCGTGTCCCACGCGTCCCTTTGTCCCACATGTCCTTGTGCTAAAGTTTCCTGTTTCAGCTGATCCGGCTGGTTCACATCCTTCGCATCCATTTGTCCCAAATGTCCCAGTGCTGTTTGGGACAAATTCTTCCGGTTCGCCCGATTCGGCCATTTCGCGTCCTCCGCGCACTCTTGTCCCGCTTGCTCCCGGTAAAGGACTTGGAAAAATTTTCTTTCTTTCGGCCAATTCGGGAATTTCACAGCCATTTTTCCCTGGATGTCCCTTTTCTCATTTGGGCCACCTAGAGGCTTTTCAGCGATCTCGCGCCTTTCGCGTATAATTGTTCCAACTATCCCAAAGGCGGTCTTGAGCAGACTTAGCCAATTTTACGATTTTCTCCGAATCAATCTACTTGCTTGGAACTAAAAACTCGATGCTTGTTATCAAATTAACTCGGGGGTGAAATTTGGATAATGTAGCCTTAACCAAAAGGTTATCCACATAGGATTCCATAATCTTATGTATAAGATCATGGAATATATAAGTCATCGCTCGTTGGTACGTAGCACCAATGTTCTTAAGCCCGAACGACATGACAACATAACATAGTAGGTTCCCCAAGGAGTTATAAACATAGTTTTGGCTTGATCTTCTTTAGAGATTCTGATTTTATTGTACCCAGAGAATCCATCCATAAGAGATAACAACTCAAAACCAGTTGTTGCATCAATGATAACATCGATCGATGGTAATGGGAAATCATCTTTGGGACAAGATTTATTTATATCCTGAAATTATATGCAGATGTGGATCTTTCCATTTTTTTAGAATGGGAGTATGTTAGAAACCCATTGTGAGTAGTCAACTATCTTGAAGAATACCACCTAGAGGAGTTTCATCACTTATTCCTTCACTTTGTGAGGGCCACCTTTGGCTTCATGGGCCTTGAATATTTCTTGATTGGATTAGCACTTGGTTTGGTGATGAGATTATGCATCGTAATGTGTGATGTAATCCCTGTCATTTATTTGTAGTTAAATTTGAATTCTTTTTTATGATCCTTGAGAATGCAGGTATGTATTTCAACCTCCTTAGGAATTAAATAGGACCCTAGATTCAAAATATTTTGTTCTTCCTTGGTCTCGATATTTATATCAATTGTTCCCTCGATTAAGGAGGTGTTTCCTTCCTCAAAATAATGTGAGGCTGAAGGAAACTCTAAATCCACCTCTTGTCCTACCTCAAAAATTTCAAGTTCCCCCCTAGGGAAGATTCTATCATGGGATTTCCAAACTAGGAAGAAGAGTGTGGAATTAGAGAAATATTAACCTCGTGATGCGTAAGATGTAATTATGTGAGAGTGTTTAGATATCCTAGAGTTACTTTGTCAATGTCAATGTGATATGTAATGACATAATCACTCTCAGTCTCTATGTATGTCAATATTAGAGTTACCGATGTCTTACGAACCAAAGGTTCTATTGACCAAAATAAGTCACACTTATTGTTGGTCCACTAACATCATTTTTTCCCTCTTTATGCTTCAATATGAATATTACATATTTCAAGAACTTAGGGTCCCTTGAAAACATTTCCATCAGATAGGAAATTTCTTCCCCTTTCCAAAAATATAAAGAAGTCCTCCTAACTCCTCATAGTTTGCAAGTTACGGGCAGCTAGCGGGCCTTGGGAGGATTTTTTGCCAAAGTGGGCATTGGGAAGAATTTTTGGCAGAGGAAGATTACGTACCAACGGGGCGGAGGGAGAGATTTTGGCACTGAATGATTTTTGAAAAAAGTGTAGTTGGAAATTTCAGGCCCACGAGCCATGAGGAAATACAAGGAAAAATTTACCTAAAGCCTATCAAGGGGACACATGGCCATGTTTTGAGTCACAGGGGACATGTGGCCATTTTTTAGGTCAAAGTGTCAAAGTGGGTCGTCCGAGGCAACTTGGAAATTTTGGATTTTGTTTTTAAAGGAATAAAGTATAAAAGTAAACCATACCTTTACCAACACCCGGAGATGCTACGTGTTAGGCCTCTATCAGCTTTGGGGAAACGAGCTGTCAGAGGAAACTTTGGAAATTTTCCAACCTTCGCAAAAAGCGTAATTTCAATTTTAGGCCTGCAGAGCTTTATTGTCCAAAGTGTTTTTTGGCCTGCAGGGTTGTGGGAGTTTTTTTTGTAATTTTTCATTTTGTACCAAAAGTCCCAAAGTGAATTTCAGGCCCGTGAATCCCTTTTACAAAACTGGTTTTTGCCATTTTTGTATGGATTCGACTCAAAATTTCAAATGAACATATACTTCGATCCAAAGATCTAATTTCAAAAAATTTGGACTTTTTGGAAAGGTTATGACCTCCTCTATGCCATGGAAGCATGAAAATTTAATTTTTATGAGGTTAGGTGGGTGAAAATAGGAAAATATCTTTCCTGCCATTAATATTGCTTCACCAACCAGATCAGATTTGATTTGATCTGCCATTCTTCCTTCTTGAGCACACCAAAGACATGGAGAGGCAGACTTGATAGATTGTGGGTGAATTTGCAAGCATTAATGGTTGGTGGTTGAGCTACCAAATCAGATTTCCCGCCTCTTTTCCTTCTTCTCTCTTTGCTTGATCTATAAAGGCACGAGCTTGGCTCATTGTAAAGGGTTGGACATTTTTGTTTTGCATCCTCCCTTCTCTTCTTTCTGGAAGTAGATTTGTGGAGCTCGAACCTCCCATTCAAACTGTAAATGCAATCTTGCCTCTTAGCCATTGTAATGAACTGTATCAAATATTTGGAGTAATAATGAAGTTTGTGGATGATTTTTTAACCCTCTCTTGCATTCATTGTCTCCTTTCTGATCTTTCATTATAGTTTGACTATTTGTGCATGGTGATTGCGTTGCATTTTTATGGTCTGTGTTTATTACAAATAAAATGTTCATCATTCCTTTGGTGCATCACCACTGATAGATTAGGTTTTATTTTTTATTTTCCCTTACCCATGTCTCCTTAGAAAGTTAGGATAGGTTTTAATAGTAGATCCTCTACAATTTTATCTATGCACCTAAATAGAGGAATAGGAACCGACCTTCATCCGAAGAACTCTCTCCATTCCAAAGTACCCACACTTTGACAGGTGCTCCATGTTATGCTATCACACTAAGAGTCTTAACCCATCCAGTTGCAGACTTCCAGGGGTGCTTTGATTTTACATCAATAGTTTTGGCACGCCTAGTGGGACCAAGAGGTCTCCATTTTTGTAACAAGATTGATGTGCACTTGTAAGTTTTTAGCTTGTAAGGAGCTTTGAAATTACACATCTGGAAACTCCACAAGGGGTAGATTCCACTAGTTTTAGCAACCCAGGCTTGGTAGATTCATGAGAAGGATCTAGACTATATCAAGAACTAGAGAATAAGGATTGTTTTCCCATCTGGAATTGTCCCCAGATAGAACAAGGAGAGGAAGAAGAAATCAAAGGTCTCCATCTCCACCAAATATAACTTTGTCAACACCTCCACCTAGTAGGCCTTTCATTTGATCAACAATGGTACTTAGGCCAATTAGAATGACACAACCCAATCCTTATGTCAATTTCATCGGCAAAGCAGCTCACCTACTCTCAATTTACAAAATCCAGTTCTAATTGAAACATTTAAAAACATTCCATATTTAAATAGAGAAAATTAGACTACTCCTATTGATCACATTCAAGATATTACAAATGTCTGTGCCATTCATGAAATCATTGAGATGGACAATTGTAGTCAAATTTTTAGCCTCTTCATTTAAGGGAAAAGATTTGCAATGGTTTAGAAGTTTAACAGTAGGCTCTATCCAAAATTGGGACCATCTGTGCAGGGCCCTTCACAATCAATTTGTAGAAAAAGGGGATAATCTGTCCTTGTTGGAACAACTGACAACAATCAAGAGGGATCCTAATGAACAATTGACTGATTTCAACTTCAGATTCTAAAGGACATGGGATAGGATACCCTTTGGTCATAAGACCAACAGATCAAGGTTCTTTTCTATACTTTCTTAGAGCTTTAAATTATGATATTTCTATATTGATTCAATCCATGGGAGGTGTATCCTTACTTGCAGCCTATGAAATTTCCATTAGAGATGAAATTGTTTAATTCAAGTGGTAAGTTTGCACCCAAGCTACCTATGCATCTCTATCTAGAACTAGGAACTCCAAGTACTAGTAAAACACCTACATTAAATCTCATCCCTTCTCCAAGGAATCGAGTTTAGCTAAAGATTCTAATTCATCTTCCATTTCCTCAAATGATCTCTAAGAAGTCATGAAGTAACTACAAAATTTGGGTAATGAAGTTGGTGATACTTAAGAGGTAAAGCAAGATCAAAATTTTAGATCTCCATGTCAACCTCAAACTCAACCCAATAGACCACCATATCAGCCTAACATGCCACCCATTCAAGCTAAAAATTAGAACCAAGTAAAGCCTCCTACTAATAGACCATTCCAACCTCACAATCATAATCCTGCATCCACATCTAGAGCCTTAGTACTAGTGTAAAATAACATGGATCAGGAATATGATTGGTGTTTCCCATGTGATCAACCTCATAACCAATCAACATGTTTCAATGGTTCTTTGAATCAAGCCCTTATGGTAACAAAAGCTGGTGTGGAACAAGAGACAAGCCAAGAAGTGAATCAGTAGTAGGGAACATCTCAACAAGAGGCACCTCCAAATGAGACTTTACTTGTCAATTGGCAGGCTGAAGATTTTTGTGGTATAAATCAAACCCCTTCTCCAAGTATAGCAGCCAATACAAGGTCCAAGAAAAGGAATATTGGAGAAGGAAAATCATCAAATTCAAGTAATCCACAGCCCTCCATCACCCCACAAGGTATTGGCAATCAAAGTGCAGCTCCCAATGTGCAAGCCCAACCCAAGCCACCTTCTAGACCAGCTCAAATGCTAGTTGTAACAACCCATGTGCTAGAGAAGAATGTGCAGATCAAAGGGAAACAGAGAGATATCTCATCTCCATTCAACATCATTGAGAAAATGAAGAAAGCCAATATAAACATCTCAATGTGGGAGACATTGGCTATGCAAGGGAAAAGAGACCTATTGCAAGCTGCCATGGAAAATTGGTCAACATAAAATTAGTCACCCAATCAATAAGATAAATTTCTTACCAATGTAGCTTAGCTGAAGAAAATCATGGAGGATAACAAGTTAAAAATTTGAATCCCCCACCATTGTATATCTCATTGATCATTGGAGATAAAGTAGTCATAATCGCATGATTGATTCTAGAGCAAGTAGCTCTGTAATGCCAAAACAAATAGTTGATCAACTAGGTCTTCAATATGAAGTCATTTCCATAGGTATGGTGCAATTGGATGGGACAACAGAATAACAAACTTTGGGGTAATCAAAGATCTAAGCCTCACATTTCATGCATGCCCCAATATGACCATCTTGCAAGATGTATCAGTCATAGAATTGCCACCACTCTTTCCTTGTTCTTGTCAAGAGACTTCACTGCCAAAATTGGAGGCTATTTGTCTATTGATTGGTCACACATGCTATTCAGAACAAGGTATGGAGCTAAGGCTATAATCAGATCTGATCCTATTACAAACTTCCATATTGAGCCCCATACACCAAGTCAAATCAATGAAAATTGTTCAAGCATTTGATCAAGAGGATCTTCAAAGCACTTATGAAGTAGATACCAAAGTTGGATGTATTCCAAACTTGACTCTTGATGAATGGGAAAACAAGATACATGTTTTTGACCCATACAAAGAAATGGAGGAATATGAGCTAGGATTTTATTTCTTGCATGAAAAGAATCATCCTCTCCCTAGCATCACCAAGCTAGACCACAAGGATGATAATGAGGTATGGAAATTGTTCTTTGATGGTTCAAGAAGTAGGCAAGGTGCAGGAGGAGGAGATATGCTTGTTTCACCCCAAAGCATAAGATATTACTCATCTTTTCACTTTTAGTTTTCTTGCTCAAATAACATAGCTGAGTATGAGTCTTTGATTCATGGACTTCATTGGGAAAGAAAGAGAGACATTAAAAACTTGCAAGTATTTGGTGATAGTGAGCTGATTGTGAACCAAGTCAGAGGGAAACACTGCAAGAAATGATTTTTGAAGAGCTAAAAGAATAGGGTATGAGATCTTATTTAATATTTTGAAGCTTTTAGCATCAATTGAATTCCAAGAAAGAGGAATGAAGCAAGAGACATGATTTGGTATCAATTAGGGCAGCATTTCGATGTTGTTGAAAGTATCAAAAGAGAGAAGTATCATCCCCATATCAAGGTATTTGTAAGGTCATCTATCCCGAGATAACAACACAAGTTGGAAAGGATTTGAGAATGACCAACAGATTGTTAATTTTCTACAAGAAGAGGTTGAGTTCTCCTCTAGGAACCAAGACAAGTTGGAACATCAATGTGGTGACCAAGTGGTGCAGCTGAGAACCAAAAATTACCAAAAAGTCTTGTGACCTTGGAGTCAATCTTCAACCCAAATGACTAGTTTCGGAAGGAAAAGGAAAAGATTCAAGTAAAGGGTGAAGATTCGTAACCCATTTTATTGAGGAAGGCACGACATTACAAATTGGCAAGGTAAGTACTCCACATGAGAGAGATGAATTTGTTCAACTCTTTCAATAATTCCTAGATGTCTTTGCATGGACTTATAATGATCTAAGAGGTTTCAACCCAATACCGGCTAAGCTAAGCATACAATTGAATTGAAACCTAAATCTAAGCCTTTCAAGAAAATGAAAAAGGCCAATAAACCCTCCCATTGAACCTCTCATGAGGAAGTAGTTGAAAAAGCTAATTGAGGCTAGCATCATCTTCCATATCAAGCATTCAATTTGGGTTTCAAACTTGGTGCTTGTGAGGAAAAGAAGTGGAGAAATCAGATTCTGTGTAGACTTTCATGATCTAAATAGAGCATCACTCAAAGATCGACTATCCACTTCCATCAATGGAGCAAATCTTACAGGTTGTGGCTGGTTTTGAAAGGTTTTCATTGTTAGATGGATACTCAAGCTATAACAGATAATGGTGAAAGAAAATATCAGTTCAAGACAAACTTCACCACCGAATGGGGTACATATACATACAAGAAGATTCCATTTGGACTCATCAAAATGCTAGAGCAACATTTCAAATGAGCTATGGATCTTGCATTCAAAGGCTTAATTAATAAGATAGTGCTGGTGTATCTAGATGATATTATTATCTTCTCAAAGAATGAAACATATCACCTCTTTTATCTCAGGAAAGTTTTCCAAAGGTGTAGAAGGTTTGGGGTGTCATTAAATCCAAAGAAGTGTGTATTCTTAAGCACATGAGGGAAAATTGTTGGGCCATATTGTCTCAAGAGAAGGGTTAACAATTGATCCTAAAAGATTTGAAGCCATCTAAACACTTCCATTGCCACAACACAAGAAATATCTCCAAATATTCTTGGGGAGAATAAACTTTGTTCAAATATTTGTGCCTGATTTTTCCACTCTTGTGAAGCCTTTGATAATGATGTTGAAGAAGAGTCTTGCATTCAAATGGATAGCAGAAGGAAAAGAGAGTTTTGAAGCCATCAAACATGCAATATCATAGGCTCCAACTCTTATCAACCTATACTTCTCAAAGGAATTCATGTTGTATAATTTTGGAGGATCAGACACAATCTCATCTATCTTGGTACAACTGAATGGAGAAGGATCAGAACAGCCCATAACATTCTTCAGTCAGAGCCTGGAAGATTATGAAGTAAGGTATTATTTTATTGAAAAGCATGTCCTTGATTTCATTAGGAGTTTGAAGAAGTTCAGACACTTGGTCTCAAACAACAAGATCTAACTGTTAGTATCTCATGCTAGTGTAAAGGAATTTCTCCTAAAAAAGGATTTGAATAAGAAGAGAGTAGGTTGGATCACCCATGTAATGAAGTATGACATTGAAATAAAAGTGACCAAGCTGGTTTGTGGCAAAGGTTTGTGTGAGCAGCTTGCTTCTAAACCACATGATGAGTCAAAAGGAGAAGAAGAGGCTATCCTATTACTACAAAATGATCAAGAGCAACCAATGATGCACCCATTCCATATTGGACTCAAGCCTTGGTGTACTTTCTCCAAATAGGTTTGTGCCCTCAAGAAATGAGCAAAGCAAAGAGGAGATACTTCATATTACAAGCCATCCCATATGTTCTTGTAGATAATGTTTTATTCAAAATGGACATCAATGGTGTTCTATTAAGATGTATTGGGAAAGACCAAATCTATAGGGTGTTGCATGAGTTCCATGATGGAGAAGCAGGAGGCCCCTTTGCTCCTCTAGTAATAGCTCTCAAAATCATGAGAGCTGGTTACTATTGGCCTAAGGTGTTTAGTGATTGCTACTCTTGGATCAAAAAGTACAAAAATTACATTTTTCACAGGAAAGGAATGGTTAGCAGCACTTTCATTGCATCCAATCTCAGTTAACTAATCATTCATGCAATTGGGTTCAAACTTCATTGGAGTGGTTAACCCAAATTCAAGTCAAGGCCACAAGTGGATACTGATAGCAAAAGACTATTTCACCAAGTGGACTGAAGTAGTGGCACTTAAGGAGGCAAATGAATCCAATATCTTGGATTTCTATGAAGGGATATTCATTAGGTTTGGCGTCTCTGCCACTATTATATCAGATAATGTATTGGAATTCCTTAGTACAAGGATCAATGAATGGGATGTAAAAAATAATGTATACCTCAGCACTTCATCAAACTATTACCCTAAGGGTAATGGCCAAGCAGAGTCCACAAACAAGAAACTACTAAAGATTATCAGGAATCTTGATGAAAATCAAAGGACTTAGCACAAAAATCTCAAATCAGCTCTATGGGATGATAGGATCACACCTAAGAGATCTATAGGTAACTATCTCTACAAGCTGGTATATGGGAAAGAGGTAGTGTTACCTTTATCATTGGATCTTACCATGAAGTAGCTGTAGTTGTCGAGTTTGAACCCATGGAAATAAGGTATGTAGAGTTAATAAAACTAGAAGAAACAAGAGCACATGCAAAGTGTAGACCATGGAAAAGGATCAGGCCTTAGTCAAAATATGGTTTGAAACAAAGGCAAAAACAAAGAACTTTCAAGAAGGGGACTTAGTTCTAAAGTGGGATGTTGACCGTGCAAATCCTGGAGTAAGTATTCCAAGTTTGATGCCATTTGGAGTGGCCCCTACATGGTCACAAGATGTAAAATCATAAATTCCTTCCAATTGTCTACATTGGATGGTGAAGAATTACATATTCTAGTCAATGGGATCTACCTCAAACACTACTACTAAAAGGGGAATTTATCACCCTTGTAAATATTAGCCTAGGATTTTAATTGCTCTAAGTGCATATGCACATTTTCTTTTTATAGTTTAGGTTTTAATTTTCCTAAGTTTGGTGCACATGCTATATGGCTTTGGTGTATGCTTATATGGAGTTCATCTCACTCATGGAAGAGTCTTGTGGCCACAAGAAATCAAATATGTAGGGTATCCATTTTGGAATAGGTTTGGATGTTTTCATTGCACTCCAACAGATCAGGTTTGTAGAAAATCAAATGAGAGAGAAGGCTTCTAGGTTTCAGGTAGTTTGCTACTCTCACAAATTTTGAATCCAAGATTTTCTATCAAAGATAAGAGTGCATGTAGAGGATTTTAAAAGTTTAGATCAGATTTGTGTTTATCAAGAAGACTCCATGTCCAATGGATGTCTCAAGGCCACTGATTTTCTCATCTAGCAGGCATATATCCCCATGAGTCACCAAATTGTTGACCAAAATAAGCTCACATTTATTTTTGGTCCATTAACATCATTTTTTCCCTCTTTGTGCTTCAATCTGAATTTTACATATTTCAAGCACTTAGGATCCCCTAAGAACATTTCCATCAGATAGGAAATTTCTTCCCCTTTCCAAAAATATAAGTAAATCCTCCTACCTTCTCATAGTTTGTAAGTTACGGGCCCATGGGCCTTGGGAGGATTTTTGTCAAAGTGGGTTTGGGGAAGAATTTTTGCAGGGAAGATTACGTACTAGCAGGTGGTGGTGGGAGAGATTTTCACACTTAATGATTTTTGAAAAATTATAGTTAGAAATTTTGGGCCCACGAGCCACAAGGAAATAAAAGTAAAAATTACGTAAATCCCGCCAAGGGGACACGTGGCCATGATTTGAGTCACAAGGGACACGTGGCCATTTTTAGGTCAAAGCATCAAAGCGGGTCATCGAGAGGAAACTTGGAAAATTTTGATTTTATTTTTTAAAGGCATAAAGTATAAAAGTGAACCATACCTCTACCGACGCTCAAAGATGCTAGGTGTCGAGCCTTTGTCGATTGTGGGGAAACAGTTATCGGGGAAACTTTGGAAATTTTCCAACCTTCGCAAAAAAGCGTAATTTCAATTTTGGGCCGGTGGAGAATTTTTACCAAAGTGTTTTTGGGCCTACGGGGTGTGGGATTTGTTTTTGTAATTTTTCATTTTGTACCAATAATTCCAAAGTGAATTTCAGTCCCACGATCCATTTTGTAAAACTGGTTTTTTGCCATTTTTGTAGGAATTCGACTCAAAATTTCAAATGAACATATCTTTTGATCCAGAGCTCAGATTTTGACAAATTTGGACTTTTTGGAAAGGTCTCAACCTCCTCTATGCCATGGAAGCCTGAAAATTTAATTTTGATGGGGTTAGGTTGGTGAAAATAGGAAAACATCTTTCCTACCATTAATATTACTTTACCAACCAGATCGAATTTGATTCGATCCACCATTCTTCCCTCTTGATCACACCAAAGACATAGAGAGGAAGAATTGATAGATTATGAGAAAAATTGTAGGTATTAATGGCTAGTGGTTGAGCTACCGAATCAGATTTCCCATCTCTTTTCCTTCTTCTCTCTTTTCTTGATCTATAAAGGCACGAGCTCGGCTCATTGTAAAGGGTTGGACATTTTTTCTTTGCATCCTTCCTTCTCTTTTCTAGAAGTTGATTTGTGGAGATCAAACGTCCCATTTGAAATGTAAATGTAATCTTGCCTCTTGGCCATTGTAATAAGCTATGACAAATATTTGGAGAAATAAAGAAGTCTGTGGATGATTTTTAACCCTCTCTTGCGTTCATTATCTCCTTTCGATCTTTCACTATAGTTTGATTGTCAGTGCAAGGTGATTGCGTTGTATTTTTATGGTATTTTTTATTGCAAATAAAATGTTCATCATTCCTTTGATGCATCACCTCTGATAGATTAGGTTTTATTTATTTATTTTCCTTACCATTATCTCCTTGGAAAGTTATCATAGGTTTTAATATTAGATCCTCTATAATTTTATCTATGCACCTGAACAGAGGAATAGGAACCAGCCTTCATCCAGAGAGCTCTCTCCATTCCAAAGTCCCCACACTTTGAGAGATGCTCCATGTTATGCTATCACACTAAGAGTCTCAACCCATCCACTTGCATACTTCTGTGGGTACTCTGTGATTTTTCATCGAGTGAGGTTCTACATGAATCGAGACCTTGAAGTTTGAATCTTCCAAATTAATTATTGGAGTAAAGAGAGAAGAAGAAATTACGATCGAGTTCATGAGGAGATTATGCTCTCATGGAATTGCTTTTATTGATATGAAGTCAAATCTCTTTGTTAGATTCAACACTGCTATTTTGTAGAGTTGTAAATGCTCATCTCTAGTCTCATATACTTTGGATACCTGATTTGCAACAAATTTTGAATCACCTAGCACCTTGATATTAAGAGAACCCATTCTATCAGCTACAATGAGACCAAGTAGAAGGGATTTGTATTCAGCCCCATTATTTGTGCACTCAAAGTTTAATTTGAAGGAAAAAGGTAGAATCCTTCCCTCAGGAGAGGTAAGAATCACACTGTCCCCAGCACCAAAATGGCATTTGGCTCCATCAAAATGGAGAGTCCAACAATTACTTGGAAAAATGGACGTTGGATCATCTTTTGAATCTTTCTCCTTTACTTCAGTTACCTCAACCATACAAACCTCATTTGTTGGAAGAGAACTAAGTCCTAGGGTATGTCCCATGCCCATAGAATCGAAAGGAAGGAGAATGGGTAAATCCTTCTCCAATATCTCGAAAATATTTCTGTGGTTCCCAACGATATTGTCTCTACGATGACAGTTTCATCTTTGACTATCAAAATGCCTTTGATCAAACCCGTGACTTCTAATTCTATTGTAGGAACCAACTTTTCCTCTGGTACTGAGCTTGTAGGTTTATTTAAATTATTTGTAGGAAGCTCAAACTCAAAGTGGATCCCTAGCCTCTTTTTCAAGTTAGCTAGGTGTATGTCAAAGGGTTTTGGAACACCATACGCCACAAAGATCTTCCTTAAATGCAGGAACATAAATTCCTAAAATAAAGTGGAGGGAATCACCTTCATGAGACGAATCATGTTATCCTGAAAAATTAACAAGGGCAATTTGTAGGTAACTAAACCAAAATTCTATTTTGACCCCTTAGAAAGTTTGACAACGAAATAGCCCAAAATCCCTTTCAAAAATTTAGGTTATTTCGGGACTTAGCCATTTTCAGCTTATCCTTCAGCACAGAAAGTGGTGTGTCAACACTCCCAAAAATGTGCCTTTTTGAACTAGGTGCCATTTCATTCATGTTGACATCCCAAAAATCGCACCCACTTTAAAATCCTTCAGTGCAAAAATTCACTTGTCAACATCAACAAAGTAGCGCCCTAAAATGTTGGGCATAATTTTTTGCATGTCAACATCAGGAAGTTTGCACCCCATTAAATCCTTTTGCGTTGAGGTTTTTATGTTAACATCCGGCAACTAACACCATGCATTTTCCTTGGCAAAAATTTTTCCATGTCGATGCTCCCAAAAAAGTGCCAAACTGGTTAGTGAGGTAATAAATGCCTTTTTTTCTATAAATATGAACTTACCACATGTCATTTTCATGAATTGAAAATTGCGAAAGGTATTTTCTCTACATGTGTCAGTCATCCCTATTAGCCCTTGCATGCCATTTTTGAGCCTGTGGACCCCTCATATTTTCTTCACCTTTTATAAATCTAGGTGAGTGGATCCTCTCCCATTTGTGGTTTTCATGTTGTTATGTTAAATGTTAGGGCTCGTATTAAATAAATAAAATTTAAAGAACCCATTCAAATCCTCAACCCAGCTGAAACCCTCTTTCCCTCTCCTTCCAGGTCTGCAGATCTGGAAGGCCCCTGCTACTAAAGTGAATTTCGAGGGAAAACCATTTATCCCTACTTGCTACCTTGCCAAAAAACCTCTCTTCCTAGCCATCTGATAAATCCAAAAAGAGAGAAATCAAGAAATCAAGAAAATAAACCAAACTGTTAACTAATTAAAACCCTGGTGTAATTTTCAGTGATGTTACACACTGTAAAGTGTGCCAAACTACTATGGTACATTGTTCTTCCTTGCAACCTTTTCCAAAGTTGTACCTTGGTGCACTTTACTCTCATGCAACATAAAAATTTTCCATGCCCAACCAAAAGAACACTTAGCAGATTCTTGTGAGGCGCAGGCGCAACTTCCACAAAATCAACAAGAAATTTTGTCTGTTGTAGATCTCGTGCCCTACGCTTTACCCTTTGGCACTGAAATTTGTCATGTAACATCTTCCAAAACTGCACCCTCTCTAACTTGGAGCAACGTTTCTCTTGTTGATACTTTCTTGATTACGCCTCTTTCTAACTTGGAGCAAGATTTTGCATGCTAACAGCTGTAAAGTGTGCTTAGCAATATAAATCCCCTATAGCCTGCTGTAAGTTTGCGCCTTGCACCCTAAGGCTTAAAATTGCTCGTTCTTCCTTCTGCAAGCTAAACCTAACTATTTTCTCACACATTCTAAGGTGTTCTGTTATTCTTCAAAATTTCATTATGGATAACATGATGGTTGACATGGCTCTTCTATGTTGGACCTTCTTGATACTTCTTGTAGAACAACAACATCCATCCTCAAGCTCACATATGTCTTCATCAAGCAAGAAACCAGCTAAAGCTAAAGCTAAACAGTCAGAGCAAGAAATGAAGTACAAGTACCAGAGAGTCAGAATGCCTGACTCATATGCAGAGTGTGACCTTGACATCAGAGACTCTGAGCTGGGTCATATTGACATGGATGATTTCTGGGTAAGGACCACCAAGGCAAGCAATGGCCCATGGATGAACAAAATAGTAGGCAGTGGATTGCACTTTATAGTTGGGCTTCCAATGAGTGTTGTAAATAATGAGTTCATCATGTTGGTTGCTCAATGTTATAACAAAGACACTAGATGTGTCAAAAATAAAGAACATGAGACAATCATAAACCTCACATCTCATCACTTCGAGATGATCCTGGGCATTCCTCATCATAGGAAATATGTGGAGATAAGTATTGAAGACTGCAAGAAATCATGGGATGATAATGAAGATCAATGCATGCAAATGATGAAAGAACTTGTACGATGGAAAAGTGACAAGAGAGCATGGGAATCTACAAGTACCCTTTCCTCATACCCATCTTCCCAAGGTCTGTTTGTGAGACAACCTAGGTGAATGTTGAATGTGAATGGATACATATAAGCTAATCGGGTAATCTTAAATCCTTAACACGCAAGAATGGAATCTATGAATCTAAGGTGAAGAAGGCCCTCCTAACTTGGATTGGTGTAATGGCTTGTTCAAATACAATGGTAGCTAAGAGGCTCCAATTGATGTCGAGCTCTATCGAGATCCTATTTCTTGGTTGTTAAATACGTTGGAAGTGACCGTGGGAGCTTCAGTATATATCTCCGCATAAGGTCATGAAAGTATTGGTAGGTCATTTTAGTGGATTTTGTGGTTAGCTATGGGTGGTTTTCTAGTCTAGCCCAGAAAATATTGGATTGATTGGCTTCTATGTTTAATACGGAAAATTGTGCTATAATATCTAGTGGGAGTGGTGAATATCTAAACACCAGCGTTTGCAAGCCGGTGTTAGTACTTGTTTGGTTTGTTGGCCCGTTTAGTTGTGGGACCTTGGGATCACAACCATGAGTTCGTGGTTGTTGAGGACTTGTTATGGTAATGTGAAGAATCAATCCCTTCTTTTGACTATCTAGTAATCGTATGCCTTTTCAGCTTCTACGTTTATAACTAGAAGTTGTATGATTTTCTCAGAGTACCTAACAGGTGTTCTGGAAAATTGGATGCGTAAGCTAGTTTTTATATCAACAAGGAGGTCTCCTGTGTTAGGATGTGGAACCAAAGGGTTGCAACCAAATGTTTGTTCTTGTTCAAACCCTTGCACGGTCATTCAGGTGTTTCATCAAGGTAATCTATAATTCAGATGGTTTGACCAAAATGTGTAAGCTCTGTCATCTTTGATATTCAATCCTCTTAGTTGCTCACTAATTGCTTGTAAGTTTGATGTGGCTTGAAATACTTGTATCCTAAGGTCCTGATATATATCAGCTAAAGTCATGGGTAGATTTGGCTGAGGCACTATGGGTTCAAATATATACTCTCTAGGCTCTCTAGGTCCTGTGATTGTCATACAAAATGATTCAACTTCTAATTAACATTAAATAAACTGATTACAAAAGAGGTGTTTACACTATGCAAGTATCTTACTATTTTTGTATTTTTAATGACGTATTTTAATGAAATTAAAGAGCAGCTACTCTAGTATATCTATAAAATGGACAACTAATCTAGAAACAAGAATGAAAACAAACAAAGTAGCCTGGTATGGCTATTTTCCTATGTAATTGTTATATTATACTAAATATCTAAGCAACCAAAAATATTACTTTGAAAGGCTCTCGATCCTACCTCAGAAGTGAGGAATGAATCACAATTTCTCATAAACTATCAATCCCCACAGCCTTCCCCGGTGATAACGAGAGCAAAATTTTAATCGAAATGAAATAATTCACTACTCTATTTGATATGTGTTGTAACTAGAAATTTGATAGCTCAAACCACGGCATTTACGAATAGTGGTAAATCTAGTTGTGTGTGATTTTGTCCCCTCGAGTGTGATATCCTATAAAATGAAAAGAGGACTCAAGTGAAGATAGATAAAATAAGTCAAGAAAACAAGTATTAAATTAATATAGAATGAGGACTTACCATTTACGTGGGGATAAGAACTTACCTCCGTTGGTGCTCCAAACCTGTGAAAGGGGCATTCAAAAATGAGTCAAAACACTATATATATAAAACGGGCTCATTTTCCTATTCATTTTCGTGTGTTGATTTGATAGTTTTGATCTCGGGACCCATGGTGATAGTTTTTGAATAGAGTATAGTCAAAACGTTCGTGGTGAGATAGCGATCATGCCTCCGAGAGCAGAACATCGACTTGCGAGATCTCAAGTTAGTTCTTCTCGAATTACTGTTTTTATACCCAAAATTTTAAAATGTTGAAATCTTTGTCTTAGGGGGTCATTTTAAAAATCTTAGTGTTAATAGGGCCACTTAGGGGGTGCCTAATGGGTAGGCTTTTTTAGTTAAAATGGTCATTTTTTCATTTTGAGTATTTTTAGGGCACATGACCCGTTTGAATTTGCGAAACAATATCGCCACCCTAAGGTGGTGGCGATTACTCGACCACCACCTTAGAAGGTGGCATTCTGGAACCTCTACCCTACACAAGGTGGTGGTCTGTTACAGAGTGTCAAAACAACACTTTACTTGATTTGTTTTTGCATTTTTAACATTCTTGCATGTTCTTAATAGTTTTTCCAATGTAATTTTGGTACTAACTTACTCCTTTTTGCATGTTTTTGGGTGTATGCAGAAGGAGGAGTACATTAGATGGAGCCAGGAGAGGGAGTGTGATTGGCTCTCGGCAGTGTTGGAGGCACTCTCCCAGGTAGAGTGGGATACTCTCTAGAGGGCTGGTATATGGAGGATTACACAGGTTCCTCATGTTGCACCTGCCAGTCACATATTGTGTGACTTGTTCTCTTATTGGGATGCGGATTGGAACACCTTCCGATTGCCAAGAGTTAGGGGTGAGTGGTCTATCACCCTGGAGGATGTTTACCATATACTGGGGGTTTTGATCCTTGGGCAACGACTGTCTCTTAAGACAACTGTATCTAGATCACGGTGTGGTTGGTGGGCCACCTACATGGGAGATGTGGTTGTATCAATGGGGTTGAAGAAGGGCGTGAGGATATGCTCTATTATTGAGTCGACATTCCCTTGCTCCACAAGGCCATTATGGGCATCCCGCATCCAGAATGATTGGGGATAAGGGAGGGGACACCCTCTTATATTGCTAGGCCCCCATTATTGCACGATTGAGGGCCATAAACGTGTCTACACCGGGAGCATATATCCTCGAGACTACCTACCATGACTTACAAGGTAGTCCATTTACTGGGGTAGTCATCTTGAACCACCCAACTCTTGTCATGAGTTGGGTGTATGAGCACATTATCCCATATGGGAAAGGTGTAGAGGTGGAGGATCCCTGGGCCGTCGGGGTAGTAAGGTGGACAGGATGATAGTTCTCGGATCACCCCACTATCCGGTGGCTTCCCGACTATTGTAGACATGGAGGCCACTCCTTACCAAGCCATGGAAAGGGTATGGGGAGAGGAGATTGTTACACCGATTTCTGTTAGACCTCCATCCGGTTGATAGACGGGGTGGGGAAGTTGGAGGTACACCTGCTTTGTGAGTTCCACAACATTTTGGCCTCCCTATAATGACATACTTCCTCGGTGGTGCTAGTGTATAGATCTTTCCACGAGGCTCGAGGAGGTCTTAGAGGCTGGGGTGGTCCATTGTTACACCTAGTACTCATATTACGGATAGGAGGGTGGTATGTGCACGAGGGAGAGTTGGTGCTCCCTAGGCACCCTTACTTTGGATTGCCGTTGGTCCCTGCTCATAGCAATGATGAACCCATCGATGTGAACTCGAGTCCGAGGAGTTCACTACGGGAGAGACCAAGGAGGAGACAGAGGACATGGAGATTAGTGAGATGGGTGGTGGGGGGGATGATAGTGATCTTGAGTGGCATGATACTCGGGAGATCCTGTAGGTTAAGAGGGTAAAACAGAGCGCAGAGAGAGTGACTCTAGTTTTGAGGAGTTTCTCTCTCGGGACTTAGGTGGAGATGGTGAGTATGTTTTAGGTCGTCACATTGCTCCAGGACATGGGCAGGGGCACCGGTCGGTGGCAACATCGGTAGTGGGTGTAGATCCTAGATATCCTTCTAGAGGCCTAGTGATCCTAGTGAGTTGTCACTCTTGGCCTGAAATTTGTTGTAGTTAGACTCATCTTAGTTTGTTATTTCTTTTTATTTTACTTACTCTTGGTTTTATCATTGATCATTTTATAACTTGTTTTCTCCTTTGTTTGCAGTGAATTTTGATGAGTGGCGAGACTTGATTCACCGTGTGTGTACTGATACCCTACTTCTCCCCTTGGAGAAGACTTGTGTTGAGATTTATATGGATGTGGGGGAGCCCTCAGAAACCAAGTAGGCACATCGATATTTTTGCCCTCTGTCTGCATGTAGTGAAGATTATGACTTCTCTCCACACAGAGGTGGATGGATATAGGACAGCTAAGTTCCTGATGAGGAGGAGCCATTCTCTTTGTGAGACGATAGCTACCGGGCATGATCGCGAGCCCTTAGTGCATTCGGAGCATTGGTGGAGCTAGAGTTATAGGTGTGGTCGTGCACCCTCTAAGGGATCCCATAAGGATTGAGAGACTATTTTTGTAGTATTTTATCAGATGTTTATACAAGAGTTTTTGTACTTTCTAGGCTCATTGAGTGTTTTGACCATGCCTAGTGCATGATGGCATTGTATACGAAACCTGATTTATATATATATATATATATATATATATATATATATATCTTTGGATCTATACTCTTTCCTATCTTGAAGTTTGTGACTTATTTCTATATGTGTATTTAGATGCTTTTAGAATATTGTTTTTCATGTTTTCAGAATGTATGCAATGGATAACCAATGATAGTAGATAGAATATTTTACTCTGTATGTTTTTGTAGTGCTGATATGAGATGATACTAACATATGGTAGTACTAAACTTTTCAACTCTTTGGGAAATGTGTATAATTTCTTCTTGTGTTGGAAAAATGTGATGAATGTATAATGATAAAGAGATGAACTTGCCCCAATCCCAAATCCATGCAACTAGTAAGATGCGAGGGATCAACACCAAGAATTAGGAAGGGCACAAGTTGTATGAGTTTGACTGAATGGAATGATGAGAGATAGACAAATAAGTAAAATGAATCCAAATTTGGACCTACACACCCACCCTAGTTAGAACTACAACCAAGCTTAGAAGGCCACTTACTTTTCAGTTTATCTAGACTTAGATTCATAAATGGCAACCTGGTTGACAAAATCTGGTTTTGAGAATTTGACCTCTTTGGAATTTAGATATTTGGATATTTGCTTTCTCTTAACAAAATTTGATTTGTGTTTTTAGCATACCAAGATTTGTTAGTTTATGTGACTGGTCCCCCCACACCCTACCTCACGCCACTAGTAAGAAGCATGGGTTTGTCACCAAAGGCAAGATACAAGTGAGTAAGGGCACTTCTTTCCTTTTCCAACCTCACATCACCAATAAGAGATGTGGGCTTATCACCAAAGGTTGATGGGGCAAAGAAGTGTGTAAAATAAAATATTTTGTTTTCTTGGTGCTTTTGATTTCATTTGATTTTGACATTCCTAATTTATGACTTTGGGATATCCTTTCATTCCAAGAAATTTTAGAGGGACATATGTGACACCAAGAAGGTTCCAAAATAGACCTTGGGCAAGGACAACTTCACCTAGTAGAAAGAAACAACAAAGCAAAGTATGCAGGTCTTGGTATGGTTTCGTCAATGTTTTTCTATTGAATTTGATGAGAATATTTGAAAATAGTTGATGATGTTTGGAGAGATGTGACATGAATGCTTTTACCAATATCTTGAGAAATTTACAACTGATTTATTTTAGGAGTAAGCTCTAGACTACCATTTTTATGAAATGGACAAAATGAAGCAGCTAAGAGACTAATGCAATGTAAGTAGTTATAATGTACTAGTAATGAATTTGGTGTTTTATGCATAAAATTGCTTAAGATGTAAGGAATTGACAGTTTCACCGAATTCCTCACCTTCCAATGTGCACAAGAGATACGCACCATTTCCATAGTCTTTCATGAATCAGATGGGCCCGACCATTTAGGCGAACTTCCTTCCTTCACTCGGTTTTCTTATCGATCCGGTTGTCCAGTCTTAGAACTAAATCTCCTTCATATATTTCTCACTCATAGACTTTTTTGTTGTACTTCCGACACATCCGGTCAGCATAGGCTCTATGCCATTGTTTGGCATTTAATTTGGCCTCGTCAAGGCTTTCTAGTTGAGAGAGGCATGCCTCCATATAAGCTTCTTCATCCATAATCCCTTGTAATGAGATACAGAGACTAGGTATTTCAACCTCAAGTGGGAGAACTGCTTCTGCCTTGAATACCAGTGAGAAAGGAGTTGCTCCTGTTGGTGTTCTTATTGAGGTTTGATGGGCCCACATGGATAGATATAGCTTTAAATGTCAATCTCACTTGCTCTCCTCGATTTTGAGGAGAACAACTTTGAACATTTTGTTTGTCGTTTCGTCCCGCCCATTGGCTTGATGGTAGTAAAGAGAGGTTGTGTGATAGTTTATCCTGAACTTACTACATAACTCACGGACTTCATCATTTTTAAAGGATGTGCCATTATCTGAGATAATGACTTGTGGGAAACCATACATGTAGATAATATGGTTCAGAATGAATTTGGTAATTACTGAACTTGGTACGGTTGTGAGAGGCATGACCTCCACCCATTTGGTAAAATATTTCATGGCTGTGATTATAAAATTATGGCCATTGGTTGATGAGGGAGAGAAATTTCCTATCAAGTCTAGACCCCACGTGGAGAAGGGCCACAGAGTCACTATTGGTTATAGGGATTATGCTAGCATGTGAATCTTGTGAGAGAATTCTTGGCATTTGTGGCACTTACGTACAAATTCCACTATGTCATGCTCGAGAGTGGGCCAAAAATAGCCCGTTTGATGTATTTTGTAAGCAGTGGTGTGACCACTGAAGTGGCCCCCACATATCCCACTGTGGGATTCATAAAGAATCTTCTTGGATTCTTCTATGTTGATGCATCTTAGAAGCATGTTGTCGAAGGCTCTATGATAGAGTACTTGGTCTAAAAAAACATATTTAGTAGTAATAATGCGTAACCACCTTCTTTGTTGTGACGTGGCACCTTCTGGGTATGTATGGTCCATGATAAAATTGATGATATCAGTATACCAGGGACATGTAGAAATGGGGGCTTGGTTTCAACAAAGTATACACACTCATCAGGAAAGTATAGATCTACCAGCTTACCTCCATCTAGTGGATTGTCAGCTAACCAATCTATAATGATTTTTCCTTTAACGGATTTCTAATTTATGAATGTTAATTCAAATTCTCCCATTAAGGTTACGAAATGACCATATTTTTAGATAAAGATCCTTGTGTGAGAAATGTTCGTAAATGGTCTGTTTTTACAATAACCCTTGTTTCCTGGTTTAACATGTAATGTCTTAAACATTTTGTTGCAAAAATTATGGCAATGCATTCTCTCTCTACCTATGTGTAATGTGTTTCATAATTGAGCAATGTTTGGCTAATGAGATAGATCGTGTGTTCTCATTTGTCATCGTCTTCTTGAGCCAGCATGCAGGCCAACAAGACATGAGTGGCTCATGAGTATAGGATCAAAGGGTCGTCTGGATTGGGAGGCATTAGCATGGGTGGAAACAACAAGAATAATTTAACCGATTCAGAGGCCTTGTTGCATTCTTCAGTCCAATCGACGCTATAGTCTTTCTTGAATAGATTGTTGATTGGATGAATGGAAAAACTAAGATCTAGGATAAACCTATGGATTACACCGAGTGTAGACACCAAATTTGTGTCTTACGACACCTTGTACCTCGTATCTCATCCCGCAACCTAACCCTACCTCACCACCTAAACCTTACACACTTAATTATTTATTAATTACCTTATAATTAATAAATCTACATCTCCAACCCTGCCACCTCACCTCGCCACCTCATCATGACCTAGCCCTAACCATAAACCAACCTAATTAAGACCTATGACTTGGTCCAGACCCACACCCATGACTCATCACCCCTCACCTACACCAAAATGAGCCTAATAATGACTTGACCAAGCCCACAACTGATCCCTCGGGAGAAAAGGAGGGAAAGATGGCTATTTTACTAAAAATAGCCACTTTGACCTAACCGACATCGGTTCCTACTCGACCACCATCGGTTACGTAACCGCCATCGGTTCCCTGTAAATGACCTCCCCCAACCAAAAAGAAGGGATCCGGAATTCATTTGGTAGGAGAGAGAGAAGTGAAACAAGTAGAAGAGGTTGCAGAGAAGAGGATCGAGCCCAAGACTGTAACTGAGCAACTAGATCACTGTCACACTCATCCAAGCATTGGGAAAGACTGAGGATAGCTTCATCAGCTCGCTTTCCAATACCGGATCATCCCAACTAAGCCTTACTATCACCACCACATTCCTTGGACCTGTATCTTCATCAGGAACTAGTAAGTAGTATCTTGTATGTTTCTAAACACCATTTCTTGAACTTTTAATTCATAATAATTATAAGCTCACTCCTAGATCTACCACCCGTGGCAAACACTGCACCTAACTTTCATTCATCAACCCCGATATTTCCCCAAAGACAGTTTTCTCACTCTCTGAGTTTTCTCCATCACCCTACTACCCCCCCTAATCATTTATTAACCCTATAAACACCATAACCACCTTACAACTGACTTCCATTCGAAACCCCTAAATCACTGCCCCTACCGATATCGGTTATCTTCTACTAGTATCGGTGTTATAACCATATCTGTTATCCGATTGACCGGCATCAATCATGTGACTTATACCAAAACCAACCTTTCCCTTATTTACCCCCAAACAATCTCATATCCAGCTTGGTCTATCCTTGTAACTTGATCTGAATGCATCAATAACCGGTGACCAAACAAACATCATGACATTTTATTATTGGTAGTTTAGTCTCTATTGCTTTTTAACGAGGTACCTAAATCGTGATTTCACAATAGCTTCTTTGTTATCATTTGCATTAATTCATATTAAAAGGGGAACTGACCACCTTCAAAAGGAAGTCTAATATTTCCTGGGCCCAAGGCAGTTCCCTCATTTATTGTCTAACTAAGATCTGGTGGTCTTGTATTCTTACTTACAGGTTGTCCTTCCCAGACAAAAATTAGTTCTTCACAATCAATCTGATCTCTCTACGATACGTGCACACCTTCCCCAACACTCAACAGGTATCCCTCCTAGCCCTAACCCTTATCTTTTTCTCAAGAGAATGAAAGGATAGAAGCAACTCTATTCGGAACGAAATTCTATGCAAAACATTTTGGCATGCCCGGTGGGACCCTTTTCGGGTTTCTTTCTTTCTTGCTTGCTTTCATATAGGGAGCACACTTGCTGTTTCTTTCTTCTAAATATTCACAAAATATTTTGTCATTTTGGTAAAAGAATTTGTCTTTCTTTCACATCTTTACATTAGTGAAAGTCATCTTCTTTGCTTCATCAAATATCATTTTCGATTTGGGTTTAAAACACGTGCATCACATTCTTGCTTGTTGTTTTTAATTCTAGTGAACGTAGATTAAGTAACAGGTCGTACATATGGGGGTGATATCCACAGTATTGACGAGAAATTAATCTTACTCTCACTGCACAACACATACCAAATCACATCATAATCAACACAACAGCTCAAACATCCCCCCTTCCCGCGGTATTCCTCCGCCCGATTGAGGTAGCCTTATGAGCCAAAACAAACTTGACATCTCCCTTAGGTCTTTTGTTTAGGATTGACATCATCTCGGTGTCTAAGGAATAAGCCCAAAGTGATTAAAACTAATCCTAGGGTTAGTCTCTTGATTTTCTTGTGCATCTTGCTTTTTTTTAGTTCTGTTTCTCTATCATACATTGTTTCAGTGATCACTTCAAGACAGTTTGGTAGGTATATTAAGCATTGTTATCCCCAAACCAGCAGCTTCTTACATCCTCTCTTGGCTTTCATAAGAATTCAACACTGGTCCTATACTACCGACATCGGTTAACTGACCGACGCCGGCTACATTCTGACCGACATCGGTTATCTGACTGATATCGGTTACTATGTTTAACAGTTCTTGACAAACCAGCAACCTATCAATTCCAACATTTTGTTGCTATTTCTATTCCAGATTGATTAAATCCCTACTGTGTCCTCTTGTCCATGGTTGTTATCACCTGGAAACAAGTTGCAGCCATGGTTTCACATGCCTATTCCGTGCCTTTTCCTGAGTCACCCCCTTCGCATCCTATGGGGAATCCTACGGATACCAGTAATTTTCCCAAGATCCCTGTAGGAGATAAGGAATTTTCCAAATTTTTGGATGCTAATCCTAGCGCCATACAATATTATTTGTCTCATACCCCTGACCGTACACCCAACGGTCAGCTCCTCGTTGGTATGCCTATTAGTATCGCTGCTCACTTAGCCCCTTCCCCACCTAATAACTCTGCCTCACTATCTTCATCCTTAGCCCCGTCTCCCAGCTCAGTGGCTTCGGTGGTTGATACTACACCAATTGGATTTCCTTTCGTTAATCTGGGGCCCCACATATCACTACCATCCACTGAACCTACCTCATCTCTCTTGTAGACTATATCTTTTATAACTTGCTCTCTGCCACCTATACACACGAGCTTTCCCTCACAAGCTCCGCCCACCTTTTCATTTCCACAAATTCATCCTAGTGGCCTCAACCTCTTATATAGGACACCCTTATTTGGCTGCCCCAACACATTCATCACCATTATCTTATCAACATTCAATCCCACCATTGTCTAGTAGCAGCTCTTGGACCAATCCTCCTCTGTTTACAATGACAACACCATCATCTAACCCAACCAATGATTTAATCAAACAGATGATGGACAAGATGCAAAATATTGAGGCTTCTATTTCAGGAAGTCATAACACCCTAACATACGAGCAAGTTTTGGGATCCTATTCATCCTTCTGTCCCCCTTCATACATATCCTCCTCAATGGGAATTATCGAAATTTACTCACTTTAATAGTAAGGAGGACCCTCAACAACACTTACGATCGTTCAGACATGCCTGCTATCTGATTTCTCATGATGATGCCTTACTACTCCATACCTTTCCCATGTCCTTATCAGGACCTACCTTGGAGTGGTACAGTGCTTTAGCCCAGCACTCAATCTTCTCCTTTAACCAGTTAGCCCAATATTTCTTAGATCACTTCTCCATCAATATTGCCAAGAAAGTATCCATTACCGACCTCTATGCCATCCGACAATTTAAAGATGAGTCTATCACAGATTTCGTTAGACGATGGCGGGGCCTCATCAACCAACTTACTTATGCCTTACCTCAGGCTAAGCTCATCGAACTCTTTACGTGGGCCTGTGCTAAACACATTTCTCCCACCCTCCAAATTCAAACTTTCCACACTTTTGATGAGGCCTTTACTATGGCTCGGAAACTAGAGATTTGAGCCTTAGAGGAGGAAAAATTGAGGTTACACAACAAAAGCTCAAATTTCCAGACCCAAGACTCTACCACCAAACCCAACACCACCAACTCTCACGCATCGGCTACTTCAAAATCAAAGGGTGTAGTACACGCAAGGATGGTCAAATCTCAAGCACTGTCTAATACCCAGCCGAAAGCCACCTATAAGTATAAAGCCGAGCCCATCAACTACACTCCTTTGGGAGAAACTTATGGTGTGATCTTAGACAAATTGCTTAAAGCAGGAGCTATCACCTTGCCTCCTGTTAAACCTCACTCCGGGTTTGATTCCACCGCGCTATACCTTCTTGGTATAAAGAAAATGACTTCTGTAACTTCCATCGTGTGAAGGGACACAGTCACAAAAACTGCAAGATGTTGAAAAACATAGTGCAGGAAATGGTTGATGCAGGGGATATAACTCTCGATAATCCTAATGCCCCACTAATTGAAATTTAAAAATCTTCAACAAACCATTTCCAAACCATGCATCTAATAGTAACACAAACCAAGACACCTCAGCCAAGGAGAAGAGTGTGCATGAGATCCATGTGATTTTCAACTCCCAACCCAGGACTTCCATTGAGGAAATTCTGAATCAAGCTTCTTCACCAACGCAGGGATTCTCACCCCTTTCTCCTTCATTAGGACAAGAGGATAGTCCCATTATTCCTTTACCCATAAAGGAATTAACCCCAGAGTTTTCTTCTCACAAATGAGCCTTCTTACACCACATCCCTGCAAGATTGTGAGCGGATGTTATCTAACTTATCTATTTCCCAAACATCTCCTTCCACCACTCTTGCTGCAAAAGAAGAAGGCTTGCCACTTTTTCTGTCATCCTTAGAGGAGAAACCCCTTGAACCTACATTACAAAACTCCTTAATCATGATGGATCCCCTCGAACATGCCCTCCTACCTATTAGTTTTTCATCACCGAATCTTTCCAATGACCGGTTGACATCTTAAAACCCATTGATACAATGCCTCATTTACCCCCTGTATCACACCCACAGTGGACCGAAATCACAACCCACCTCTCTTCCATACCAAAGTTCTTGTTCACACGTGAAGATTGTCATCCCTTAGAAGATAGACAAGTCTTATGGGAGCATTTGAGTACACCATACTCTACTCAAATGCAGATGACTAATCCAGACACCTCTACCATATACCTGAGGTGTTTACAAAAGCTCAAAATGCCTATGTCCTCACCTTCACCCCCCTCATCTCTATCGAATCCCTCAGCCACCTCTATCAACCTAACCAAACCTTCCCTTACGCTTCGGACTTCACCAATTCCCAGCCTGACACACCCACCTAAATGGTTAGATTTATCCAAAAATAATGTCATCAATCTACCTAGGAGACAGACCCAATCTCCTCGAGTCCAATCTATGCCTCTTCCACAACTAAAACCCTCACCCCGATCACACCGATACAACAGGCATGGCTTTAGCCTTCACCATCACACCTACCTTCTATATTAGGGCCTCACCCCTCCACCTTGCCTCAATACACCATGCCTCCCACATCTTCTTTAACATGACCTATACCTTTTGCACCCCTACAGACACTCACGGGCATCTCAACACCGTCGCCCCAAGTATCTCGCCTACCTACCAACCCTAAGAAAACTCAATCATCGAAGGACTTGTTTGTTGTCGCTCCTCTCTCCCCGTGGTTATTTCCTACCACCACGTCAAGCTGGGCCTCATCATCTAACTAGCTAAACATAACTTCTACGTAGAAGAAACCATGCCTAGTTAAAACCAATCATCAAAATCCCTTACCTAAATCACCACCCATATGAACCACTTGTACCCAACCATTACCAAAACAATAAAAAATCTCACCCACTCAATCAACAACCTCATCTTCATCTGAATTTGACCCGCTCAAAGGATCTTACTCCAAGATCCTTGATATGTTGGTAGGGGATGTGACCATTTCCCTACCCCCACTCAGACTCTATGATCCATCTAAACCTCGACCTATAGGTTATGATGAATCTAAAATTTGTGCTTACCATCGCACACTAGGACATGATGTAGAAGGATGCAAAGCTTTGAAAGCCATCCTTCGCCAGTCACCTATCTCGGATAGACAGCCTAAGAAAGACAATTTATGGAGAGAGAAGCCCTTAGCTTCGATCCCTTCTCCTATACCACCTATCCCCGCCTCACCAAAATCTATCATCATTGCAACCCCGCCTCTCAAGAATAATGACTTATCCCTGCCATCTTCCTCCTCTCGTATTCATGAGATCAACATGATTAACATTGCTACTCAAGGTCAGAAAAACAATGGAAAAGCTAAAGAAAGCACACCTGCGGCCTCTCTTTCTCCTTCTGCCATCCCGATCGCACCACCACCTAAAGTGGTCATTTGTGGACCTACCTATCCCGTCTCTAATGGAGTTTCCCATCACACCATGATCAAACAACTTCACCAATCTCCTGTCAAAATGACACTCTATGATCTCATTCAAACATCTGAATCGCATCGACAAGCTTTAATTGAGATCCTTCAAGGGATAGAGGTCCTACCTAACGAAACCTTTCCTGTCACCTCCATTTTAACACCCAACCATGTCGCTTCTCTCACCAAACAACCTACCTCCACAACCACTTCCGTCCCTCTTGCACAAGCAAGCCACTCTTTGCCGCTTTTTTCAAGAAGAAATTGTTGTCTTTGGTTGAAGATCCCGATCCCACTCTTTTCATCTCGGCCACATCTCGGGACATTTGAGTATGTCGTGTTATGATCGACATGGGGTGCTAGCCTAAATAACATCTCTTCCAAAGCCTTCCAATAGATGAATATCCCTCCTAGCTGCATGTGTGCCAACCCCACCATGTTGCATTCATTCAATGATGCTATTACTTCTACCTTAGGCACCGTGATCCTTAACATTCGTGTAGGGCCATGTACCTTACTCGAACTCTTCTATTTCCTTGATGGAGAATTCCAATAGAACATATTGTTAGGCCACCCTTGGATCTGGGCTATGGGATGTTTTCCTCCACCTTACATAGATGCATCAAATTCGAGTATGAGGGGAATTCTTACACTGTCAAAGCTAACGCTTCCCCTTTCAAAACCTGCAATATGTTATATCGCCCTAATGATGTACTTTTACCAATCAAGGCACCCATTGATCCAGCCCAAAAATCTACTTCAACCACGCCTTAACCATCCACCTTAACCACACTCGCACCTTCGACCAATGAACCCACCACCGTGAATACCACTTCCTTCCCCGCGGACAACATCCCAACTTCAGATCCCTTGGTAGATGTTTTTAAATGCCTTATGCTAGGGGAATACTGCCTATATAATGTTAGCACCTTCCATACCCCACAGGAGTATGGACAGTTACATGCGCATCCTACCTACGACCGTCGTGTGGGGGAGGTGATCTCCGATGGACCACCTAATTTCTGCACCAATCTAACATATGGAGGTGTCGACACATCCTCTGTCACCCCTGAACCTCCCCTTGGTGTGGTTCCCTTCCAATCTAATTTTTGATATCTAACCAACCGTCGTTTTGCCCTCACCTTCCTGATGTGCTGTGCTTGGAAGGGTTTTGGTTTCGGTCTTTATGAACAAGGCCGACATACGATCATTCCTGTAACTACCCGCAAACACAAAGATCATCGTGGTCTTGGATTTTTTGAACCACCTACACTGAAGAAACCTCATGTCAATTGTATCCAGGAAAACAATGAAGTCACCCCTTTCGAACCATCATCGTCCATTTTTCCATCTTCACCCACGAGTTGATAGACCGAATCTATCCCTCCTACTTTTTTTTTTTTTCGTGAATGCTATCTTCCGGGTCCTCTCACTTATCAACATGATAGTGAAGACCCATCTCCTCTCCCCTTTTATATCTAGACATGATAGAAGAAGATTCACCTTCAATTAATGTTGTGGAGTGCTAGGATGATGACTCCATCCTCACCTACCTCAAAGTGCGGATGACTCTTATATTCAACATGCCTTACCATCTGACACCCAAACTATGTTGAATGAATCGACTATAGAAATAAACATCCACATGGAGGACAATCCTCACATTTTAAAGATTAGACAATCTCTTGATGCATTAGAACAAGCCGCCTTCACTACCTTCCTCCATGCCCGCAATCAAGCTTTTGCTTGGTCCTACGCCGACATGCTAGGAATCGATCCTGACATTCATTGTCCATAACATCACTCTGAAACTAGACTCTAAACTAGTTAAACAGAAACTAAGAAAAATGCATCCACGCATTGCCCTCTTGGTGAAAGAAGAGCTTCAACACCTCCTTTCTGTTTCTTTCATCTTACCTATTGACTATCCGCAATGGATTTCTAATGTCGTACCTATCACTAAAGTAATGGGGGGACTTCGGATATGCATGGATTTTCAGGACCTTAACCTCGCTTTCCCAAAGGATGACTTCCCCCTACCTAGCATTGATCAACTTGTTGATCTCACTGCGGGCCATGAGATGCTTTCTCTCATGGATGGCTTCTCGGGATACAATCAAATTTTGGTAGCCCCGGCCGATCAACATAAAACCACCTTCATTACCCCCTAGGGGACCTTCTGCTATCGTGTCATGCCATTCAGCCTTAAGAATGCTGGTGCGACCTATCGTGGCTATGACTTATATTTTTCATGACATTATGCACACTATCCTCGAGGATTATGTCGATGATCTTCTTGGAAAATCCAAACATCGCAGTGAACATCTCGATGTTTTAACCATTATTTTCGATTTCCTGTTACAATACTATGTTCATCTTCAACCAAAGAAATGTGTCTTTGGAATCCTTTTAGGAAAAATCCTTGGCTTTATCATCTCTTTGCGTGGCATTGAGTTCAACCCAGCTAAATTCAAAGCTATCCTAGAAATGCCCCCACCCACTAACCTCAAACAATTGCGTAGTTTACAGGGAAAACTCCAATCTATCTGACATTTCATTTCACAACTCTCAGATCGATGTCAACCTTTCCATCATCTCCTTAAAAAGGACATTGTCTTTCAATGGAGCGAGGAGTGCCACCAAGCCTTTGAGGCTCTTAAAGCTTATCTCTTGCAACCACCGTGCTTGTCCCACCTCAGGATGATCGCCCTTTCTATCTTTACCTTTTTGCCACCAACCATGTTATAGGAGCCATGCTCGCACATCGTGACTCTGAGCATCGAGAACAAGTAGTTTATTACATAAGATGTACTCTTGTGGATTACGAGACTAGGCATACACACATAGAAAATTTGTACCTAGCCCTATCATTTGTGGCCACCAAACTCTGACATTACCTCCTGAATCACAAAACTTTTTTCATCACCAACGCTGACCCCATACATTATATGTATACCAAACCTTATCTAAACCAACGCATCTCCCGATGGCTTATGCTCCTCGCCGACCTCGACCTTGAGTTTGTACACCAGAAATCAATCAAAGGACAAACTATCGCAGACCAACTCGTAGAAGCCCCTTTACCTGGGGAACAATTTACCAATTTTACTTTCCCTGATGAACTCATCGTAACTCTTTCACTCAGTTATGTGTCATATCCAATGACCCTCTTCTTCGATGGATCTAAATGCCAGTGTGGTGGAGGGCAGGCGTTGTTCAAATTCCTCTCAAGGTGAACCTATGCCTCTTTTCATGCAGCTCGATTTCCCCTACACTAACAATACAGTGGAATAGGAGGCCCTTGTTTTGGGTCTCCATGTTGCGTTACACTTAGGTGTGAAGTCTATTAATATTTTCGGTGACTCTCAATTGGTAGTAAATCAAGTTACTGGCATATACTAATGTAAAAATGAGGAACTTTAAAAGTACAAACATTACATGGATTCACTTTTGACCTTATTTTCTCATTATTCTATCCAAACCATTCCCCGCTCAACTAATAAATTTGCAGATACTATGGCTTGCTTGGCCTCGCAAATTCCGGCCTCACCAACTAACTCGGACATATTTGTCTTGGTCCAACAACTCTTTGCCCCATCTTACTTAGTTCCGGATGTTTGTATGGTAAATAATGTATCTGCTGATTCGCAGGATACCTGGTATCACCAATTTCACGACTACCTTACAACCTCTGTTCTACCACCTGACCTTACTAGTAATGGCAAACGTGCTTTTCTTAAAAGTGTTTCTCGTTATGTCATCATGGGGGGACTCCTCTATAAACATGGCTTCGATGGTATCCTCCTTCACTGTCTAACTAGCGCTGAAGTCGCTCATACCACCCAACAAATCCATGATGGACTTTGTGGCGGGCACTTTAGTGGCCTCGCCATGGCCAAGCGGATCCTTCACCTAGGATATTATTGGCCTACTCTCAATAAAGACTACTACAAATATGTTAAGCGTTGTGTTATGTGTCAACAACATGCCAACCTTCAACATACTCCTAGCCACCCATTATAGGTCGCACGAGATCTTTGGCCTTTCTCACAATGGGGTTTAGACCTTATTGGCGAGATTCACCCACCTTCTTCAGTAGCATCACCATTGGATCATCACGGTAACCAAATATTACACTAAATGGGTGGAGGCCATTCCACTCATTTCAACCAAAAAAGAAAAAATCGTTGAGTTCATCAATCATCACATTATCTGTCATTTTGGTGTTCCTCATCGCTTGATAACAAATAATGGAAAATATTTCAAAAATAAGTTGTTACAAGACCTTTGTGAAAATTTGGTATCAAACTTAGCTTCTTGTCACCCTACTATCCACAAGAAAATGGACAAGCCAAATCTTCTAACAAAACCTTAATCAAAATTGTAACATCCTCATTTTTATACATTAGAACAAGTAATTTTTTTTTGATAAATGCTTCCTGGTTCTAAATACATAATTTAGAACTCACAAATCAAAACAACCATTCTCATAATAGATAACCATATGTAGCTGTAATGACTCGGAGTACCTCCGATCTATTCATTCCATGACTCGGTAATCTACCGATCTATTCTTGAGTATTAAGAGTTGGCATTTTATTTAACACATCACTCTTGCGGTTCTCTTCCTATTCTCGGGATTAAGAATGCTCTGTCAAGGAACCTATCTCGAATAATTGTTACCATTATTCCTTCATCAAAGCATCTCATCCCTTAGACTAGGTGACTTAGGACAATGCAATCAAGCAGCTTGCGATACTTTGGACAAAGATTTGAAACATACCACTTATGTCTCGTATTCCTTGATGGCATACTCGTCAATCTAGAATATGTCCTTCACCCCATTCCTATGTTATGTAGAATGTCTTATACCGACTTTCTATCAGGACTCTCCGTCCTAAGTTATTCACTTAGGAATGGATTACTAAGATGACAACATTATAGGGATGTGCCGAGGACTAGGGATACGGCGACATACCTTTGGGTCAACCCTAGTTAATCCAGTGTGTCAAGATACCCCGAGTCTCCTAGGGCAGCCTTATAACGTGACCACATTCCTAATCAGTCCCAGAGTAACTTGTTCGAGTTTAAGGTGTAAATCTTAATGATCAATGCAAAGGGTGTCGTCATAAGTCACCTACATTGTTGTATCTTTGAGAAGATCCTAATCTTCTCGAAGGTACAACCCTACAGTTGACTTGTGCCATCAACCTTTAAATCCGCCTCGAAAAGATCTACTTATTAATAAGTGTTACATACGTTGAGTTAAAATTATACTATAAGACGCTCCCTTAAGGTTAGTCTTTCCCAATCCCTGGGTTCCTCACCTTAGAATTACCTTTCATAGTAAAACCCATTACACAAGAGAAGTTATTAAGACTAGAGGTCCCTTCAAGGAGTTCATAGAATATACATAATTCTAAATCAACGAAATTGGACAATAACCCTCAACCTTCACATGAGATTGCTAACCAAACCCTTTTTAGGTTTATATCAGTTCTCATAACTGAATTTATATCTTACTTATTAGTATCGAGATATAGTGATTAAGAATCCAATTAAACGTTGTCTTGACTTAGATCAAGACTAGGAAGTAATAATTTATTCAGCTTGTTTAGCTTCCTGCTCAGGTTTATTTTAACCCTAGCTTCCAGAAAGACAGTGATCTAAATTCCAATTTAGCTTTAGATAGAACATACTAGAACTACTAAACAATCATAAGTATTCAGTCACATAATCTTGCAAGCTTACTTAGATAATCACAAAAGTCTCCACTTTATACAATAATAATAATGCTCTCAAGATCATTCGAACCGAAGAAGGTCAAACCATCAAGATACGAATACAAACACATAAGTAACAAATATCTCTTTTCATTCCTTTCAAGCTAATCAAATACATTTTATGCATTCAACATACTTGATACAATACTCAACAGAAAAAGAACATCTTTCTTCAAGTAGTACATTCAGAGAATCAAGCTGTAATTCATCATAAAACCAAATTAAACAATCTGAACATCCTATCGATCTCGTGCATGCTTTTACCACTTATGGAAACCATCTGCAAAAATTGTCAACACGGGTCAGTTTGATGAACTGAGCATGATAAGCACTAACTCTTAAAACAAATGCAATCCACCAATTTGTTGCTCTCATTGAACAACCTATTTAAATGAAATCATTTCACCAAACATGAAAACATACTACAGACTATGCCCTTTTGTAATTCAAACATGACTATAACACATACCTCGTATTATTATAGGCACTAAATAGTCTAGATACTTTTCATGTATTTCTTCATAAATGTTAGTGACCAAGAAGAAGAAATGCATCTAAAACAACTAACCATCTAAATCCCAAGGACAACAACATCCAATGAGGCCATTATATTCAACAAAATGAATATCCTAACAATTCATGAATCCATCAGTATGTTTTACAAATCCAATAATTAAACATAAATTTATCAACCTATACTTTACATCAGAAGAGAAAGAAACCGAGACATTCAGATGTCCCTTCCAAACATGCTCATGACTATACCATCCACTTAAGAGTAATGCAATCACATTATACACCTGCGACTAAGCCAGTCGAGACCACAGGAAGAACTACAGTTCGTCAAAATACACATATAAAAATTGCCTATAACTTACTGAACAACATAGTAGCTCTCGTGACAAGGCAGTGATGAATAATCCATCAAATAGACTCCACATAACCTTCCATATTATTCAACAAATGAGTAAATATCCAATGCCATTACTTGTCAAGGTACATTTAATAGCTCTTTACTTCAGTCAAGCACACGACTAGATATTCACGCTAACAGAAGACGTAATCATGCTCAAACACAAGAACAATCCCACTGAGTCGAAACACTCATCAACATACAGTTCAATCTAATCCCTACTAAAACATAGCAAGGAAAAAAATTGAGAATCGAGCCAACACACAACATATCATGGGCTCCAACAGTGCCAAATTCAACCACTACTTATATTAAAGGTTTAAATTGAAGTTGAATTCATATGACAACAAATCAAGGATCCTAAAAGTACTCACAACAAAAACTTCTACAGAAGTTACAACATAAATTACTTTTCAGTGACTCCATCGAAGTCGATATCATTTAGTATTCATAATAAAACAACAGCATTCATAACCAAGCTTGACAGAAGTTTAAAATACTAGATACCTTTCAAGGACTCTCACTGAGTCAATATCGACCGTAATCACAACTGGGCTTACACAGAAGTAGAAACACCAGTTACATATCAAGGATTCCAACTGATTCCATAACAACAGTATTCACAACTGAGATTATTCAGAAGAGAAAACATAATATACGCCTCCAGGATTAAAAAGGAGTCTTACCCATGTGGTATTCTTCAAATAAACTTCTACAGAAGTAGAAAGATACAAGATATATATATATTAAGGATTCCAACAGAGCCAATAACAATAAGTATTCACAACCAAGCTTATATAGAAGCAGAAACACTGGTTTCATATCAAGGACATCAACTGAATCCATAACAATAGTATTCACTCTAATCTTAAGTAGAAGATGAAACATAAAAAGAAATCCAACTGAGTCTGTACCACGAAATTCATTGCTAAGTGAAAGTATTCATAACAAGGCAACATAATTCGTATTACGAATTACCCCTCCAGGACTCCAACTGAATCAAACTATAGTATTCACATTTATGACTTCTACAGAAGTCCAAAATATACGAAACATTCCAAGGACTCCACAGAGTCATTTTGTATATATATAAATATATTGCAAACTATCAATGGATTAAATCCCATAATTGCAACACAAGGGGGAAACTTCTACAAAGTCACATTCAAATACTATAAACACAACAAGTTATCCAATCAGAAGTAACTTAAGTATTATAGCAAGATCCAACAAGATTCAACAACCATAACATATATTACTCACGACAAAACTTTTAAAGAAGTCGTATATACTGTACATTCAAGAAATCCAACAGTATCATTTTCAACAAGTGGAAACAACAAGGTATCGACTGAAGTCTGAATCAAACAAGAAAACAATTCATGGACTCCTACAGAGCTGAATTCATATATTTTCCTTGCAACATTTCTACAAAATCTAACCGGAATGCAAAACACAGCAAGATAGTACATCCGTTTGAAACAAAATGCACACCCATCAAGGGTTCACTTGAAAAATCGAGCCAGTAAGAAGATACAGCAACTAATTCACACAAAGCTACCATAAAAACCAACTAATCCCAAAATCATCTGAACAGAGTTGTTCTAATGAAATCATTTGAAAGAAAGCAAGATTTTTAAAAGTTAGGGCCTAACATGCCTGGTAATGTTGCTTAAAAATCTGAAGAAGACCACTGAAAGAGCTCGAGCCTTCTTCTCTTTTTCCACGTTAGATTCAACAACAATAATTTGTTATTTCCATGCCTTATAAACTTTCCTTGACAGAGAAAAGAGCTAGTTACTCTCATATTTTCCATGCAACACCAAGTAGACTGGTGCGAAGAACCAGTGATCAAACAGAGAGAAAACCGGAGCGCATGAAAAACCAAACAAACTACCAGTTTTCCATTTTGCATGTCTTCCGAGAAATCGAGCTCGAAGACCGAGTTCATTAATTGCATTAACTCCAAAATTCCCACTCAATCTCCATTGCCACCGACCGCCATAGTTGGCGATGGACAAATGCAAGTCAAAGACCATTTCTAACTTTGGCGACTCTACCATGTCGGCCTTCACTAGCAGTTTGAAACTTCCACCAAATCCCTCATCCTTCATACTTATCCATCCCATTTAATGCCATAGAAACTACCGCCCATGGCTCGCACCCTTTCATAGGTCCCCTTCCTCCACTAACATTTGTTAGGTTAGAAACATAGGTTAGATCATAAGATGATACTTAGTCTAACTTCCTTAGTGCTAGGTCACTAACCTTAGAACATTTAGTTTATAGTTTAGGCCTAGGTTAGATTAACACTAATCTAACCCATAGGTTATAGTTTAGGTTTAGGTTATTAACCTTAATAAATCCAGCTTAGGTCTTAACAATTCAGAATGTTCAGAATAAGAACCAACAGATATACATTCCCGTAATGGATTCTATCTAGCACTAATAATAAGCTAGTAGTATAAATGTATCTGAATTTATTACCTGGCCCACGATCAAGACCTTCCTGATATTATGATATCGGGAACCAATTCATTTAACACGATCAGCCTGAGTTAGACTCTAGAATAGCTTATTCAACGCATTCAGACCTTGCAACCTACGTAAGGTCTATAATTTTTGTTCATCCCGAATAAACTTAAAGCATCTCTTGGATCAATGCCACTGATCCAAGGCTGAGTCTTATAGATGGATAAATCCACAATTCATTCCGAGATCAGATTAAACTCAGGTGCAAAATGAAAGAAATAAAAGAGTCCAATCATATTCGACTCAGTCAAAGATCTTCAATTGCAAAGAAGATACAGTACATATCAAGCATGACTTCACAATCAAAGGAACACATCCTTTTACAGAAGAAATCATATATCAACACTTGAATGCTCAGGAGGAAGTAACAACAGTTCAGAGTGTTACATGCTTCCCTCCTAAAAGATTCATCGTCCGATGATTACATATTCGATTAACCTTCAGGTCAACCAATTTATTAGTTCACAAAACAATGTGACTATTTCCAACTTGAATAGTTCTAGAAATCAATGTCACAACACATTTTATTCACCTGAATAATGTTTTCCTCAATCTGGATTTTATATAAACTTGAAAAAGATAAGTTCATGTAAAAAAATGTTTTGTCAACTGATTTCATCCTGTTGAAAAAGAAAAGGAAAAGTAATTTTCATCTCTTCCAGATTTTCCCAAGTTACACTTTCTTCGTTAAACTGGTCCCACTGGACCTTACATTGCTGTATTTCACGATTTCTCAAATGCAATTGGTGAGTTTCCAGCACTCGTGTGGGTTTAACCACGATTATTCCTGGGTCTTGGACCTGCAAGGAATTCCAATTTAAAACATGTGATGATCTGAAACGTATTTCTTAAGCAAAGAAATATGGAAAACATCATGCATGTGAGATAAAGCAGGTGGTAATGCTAATTGATAAGCTACAGGATTGATTATTTCGACAATTTCGAAAGGTCCCACGTAACGAGGTGAAAACTTGGCAGCCTTGCCAAAAGTTATAGAACTCTTTCTGGGTTTAACATGAAGAAAAACCTTCTCACCAAGCTCAAACCTTCGATCAACCCGCTTAAGGTCAGCATAGCTCTTCTGCCTATCCGTTTCTTCCTTTAATCGTTCACGAATCAGCTTAACTTGATATTCCATTTCGGTGAGGATCTCTGGTCCAATTACCACTCTATCCTCAACACTATCCCAACTAACAGGGGTTCTGCACTTCCTTCCATAAAGTGCTTCAAATGGTGCCATTTTAAGAGATGAGTGATAAGTGTTGTTGTATGTGAATTCAACTAATGGAAGATACTCTTCCCATTTATAATGTTGATCCATACAATACATTCACAACATGTCTTCCAACACCTTTGATTTACTCTCTCGGTTTGTCCATCCGTTTGGATGATATGCGTAATCGAAGTTTAGTTTCATTGCAAGAGCTGTATTAAGTGTTTGCCAAAATCTTGATGTCATTCTAGGATCCTGCCGGATATAATCAATTGCGGTACACCATGTAACCTAAAATTTCATGTACGAATCTTTTGGCCAACACTTTGGTGAATCATCCTTTAGATTTCGGCGATGAAATGAGCTACCTTACTTAGTTTATCCACAATTACCAGGATAACATCATGTTTATTCCTGGACATAGGTAACCCTTGTACAAATTCCATGCTTATTACTTGCCATTTGTACTATGGTATGCTATGAGTATATAATAGTCACAGGATGCATGTGTTCGCCTTAACCCGCCGACATTCAGCATAATGAGTTACAAATTCACCGACATCCTTTTTCATACCTTTCCAAAAGTATTGTTGTTTCAGATCAGCAAGCATTTTTGTAATACCCGGGTGTCTAGAGAAAGGTGAATTATGAAATTCAACTAACAAATTCTTTCTCAAATCATTCAGCATAGGTACGTATACCCTATTCTCATAACGCAAGATTCCTTCATTATCAAAATGAAAACCTTTATACCTTTCATCATTAGGTTCTGCAGCAAGCGCTACTTTTACTTGCTGAAAGTAAATATCAGATTCTGAGGCACTTTTTACCTCATCCTTAAACTGAGTTCTTAATGTTATAAGAGTAGAAATGTGCCTCCTACGACTTAGAGCATCTGCTACTCTATTCTCCTTCCCTTTGATGTAGCTAATATCAAAATCATATTGTGATAAAAATTCTAACCACCTTCTCTGTCTGGCATTTAGATTAGGCTGAGTGAAAATATATTTCAGTCCTAAGTGATCAGTTTTCAACTCAAAAGGTTTCCCAAGTAAATAGTGTCTCCAGACTTGAAGCGCATGAACAATGGCAGCAAGCTCCAAATCATGAGGAGCATAATTCAGCTCATGTAACTTAAGTTTTCTACTTTCATATGCTATGACTTGATCATTTTGTAACAAAACACCTCCAAGGCCTTCCCCAGAAGCATCCGTTACAATAGTAAATCTCCCCAAGGTGAAACACTTGGTCTAATCAAACCTTTAGACAAAAGTTCTTCCAATTGTGCCTTAAGCTCGACTAACTCTGTAGTAGTCATCCGATAAGGTGCTTTGGAAATAGGTTCCGTTCCTGGTTTGATTTCGATGGTGAAGTCAAATTCCCTCTTGGGTGGTAACCCTGGTAATTCCTTAGGAAAAACATCCCTGAAACTTTGTAGTAGAGGAAATCATTTCATGGAATCACCATCTTCTTCTGAAAATTCAAATATCTTTACTGCATAAAGGGTACATCCTTTGTTTTTATCTTTTTTAAGCTACATAGGTGACGGTTTTCTTACTTGAAATTTCCCGTTTAACCCTTGAATCTCTCGCTATTTCCAGTGATCATCTAAACATCTTATATTCTTTTCATAGCATTCGACTTTTGCTTTATGCTTAGCTAACCAATTGACACCAATGACAATGTCGTAAGACCCCAAAGGTGTAACATAGAGGTCAAATTCCGTGGAAAAGTTAGGTAAGTCAAGGATCTGCCCAAAAAGACACATACTCACTTTGTATGAATAGAGTTATTACCATACTTTATAGGTCAAGATTTATCCATTTTTCCATCTTTTCTCTTAAGTTTAGAAGCAATTTTATTAGAAATGAAACATTCAAAGAGCTCTGTATCAAAAAGAATAGTGACAGGTATGCCAAATAACTTACCCGAAACTTCTATAGGTGTCACTTGCTTTTCATTGCTTGTATCTCTACTACGGCAGCATGTATCTTATGCTACCGACACGATCATCCTTCTTCAAAGGGCACTGATTTGTGTAGTGGTCTTTGCCACAATTGTAGCAGCCTCCTACAGGTCCCTTTTTAGGCTCAAAATTGCCTCCAGTCTTGTAATTATCACGTTGTCCTCCATAGGGCTTCTGCCCATTGTTATAATTTTTGGCAAAATTATCCCTTACATTTCCAGTAGGCTTATTTGCTACTGCTTTCTTACTATTATCCCCTGGAAACTTACTTTTGTTTCCAAACTTTTTCCATGGTCCCTTTTTGGGTGCAAGAGAGGTTGAAGAAGGGTTTGCAATCTTCTTCCGCACTTCCTCTTTATGAGCAGAAATAGCCTTTAATTTCTATTTCTTGTCTTATGGCCTTTTCAACAACTCCTTCCATAGTGGTTGGACTATGAACATCGACCTCTCCCCCTATCATGGGATTCAATCCCATGATGAATTTCTGTATTCTGAACTTCTCGTCAGTTTGATACTGCGGTACATACTTGAGGAGTTTTGTAAACCGCTCCCAATATTCAATTCTTCAAGTTAGCTTCCTTGAGCTAAGTTCTGGAATTCTGTCATTTTCTGATCATAGAAAAGTTGTGGTAGCCATCATTGCCTAAAATAGCCCTTAAATTGATCCCAAGTAATATTGGTCTCATCAATATTTAGCTTTGCTTTACGGCTATCCCACCACGAAGATGCTTTGTGGGAAAGCTAATAGGCTCCCCAAATAGCTTTGGTTTCCTCCGAGAAGTTTCTTATTGCAAAGTACTTCTCCATTTCACCGAGCGTTCTCAGCTCCATCTCCTAATGTGGTGGCATCATACTTAGGTGGGCTTATCCTTTTTATATCATTAGTGAGTTCTGCTGCCAACCTGGCCTTTTTGTTTTCTGGTTGGACAGGTGCATTTCCAACATTAATATCAACACCCAAATTGGGGTTGTCCTCAGGAGGTTGCTGATTGTTATTACCAGCTTCTTCATCCTCCTCATTTCCCATCACCTGCTGTTCAAGTACAGCTAAATGATCTCTTGTGTCCAACAGGGCAGCAAGGATCTCATCAAGTTTTTGGGTTGTTGCCACCCCTCCTTCAGGTGGAGCATTATTCGCAACGTTCCCCCTTGTTCTAACCATTTTCTGTTACAAGAAAATTCAGGTTTTATCAGATTATGGACACAATAGGTCCAAGAGCTGCAACCTTCAGCTCTGATACCAAGATGTAACATCCTCATTTTTATACATTAGAACAAGTAATTTTTTTTTTTTTTGATAAATGCTTCCTGGTTCTAAATACATAATTTAGAACTCACAAATCAAAACAACCATTCTCATAATAGATAACCATATGCAGCTGTAATGACTCGGAGTACCTCCGATCTATTCATTCCATGACTCGGTAATCTACCGATCTATTCATGAGTATTAAGAGTTGGCATTTTATTTAACACATCACTCTTGCGGTTCTCTTCCCTATTCTGGGATTCAGAATGCTCTGTCCAAGGAACCTATCTGAATAATTGTTACCATTATTCATCGGCATCTCATCCCTTAGACTAGGTGACTTAGGACAACGCAATCAGCAGCTTGTGATACTTTGGCCAAATATTTGAAACATACCGCTTATGTCTCGTATTCCTTGACGGCATACTTGTCAATCTAGAATATGTCCTTCACCCCATTCCTATGTTATGTAGAATGTCTTATACTAACTTCTGTCAGACTCTCCTGTCCCAAGTTATTCACTCAGGAATGGATTAGTAAGATGACAACGTTATAGGGATGCTCCCGAGGACTAGGGATACGCTGACATACTGGGTCAACCCTAGTTAATCCAGTGTGTCAAGATACCCCGAGTCTCCTAGGGCAGTATTATAATGTGACCACATTCCTAATCAGTCCCACAGTAACTTGTTCAAGTTTAAGGTGTAAATCTTAACGATCAATGCAAAGGGTGTCGCCATAAGTCACCTGCATTGTTGTATCTTCGAGAAGATCCTAATCTTCTCAAAGGTACAACCCTGTAGTTGACTTGTGCCATCAACCTCTAAATCCGCCTCGAAAAGATCTACTTATTAATAAGTGTTACATACGTTGAGTTAAAATTATACTATAAGACGCTCCCTTAAGGTTAGTCTTTCCCAATCCCTGGGTTCCTCACCTTAGAATTACCTTTCATAGTAAAACCCATTACACAAGAGAAGTTATTAAGACTAGAGGTCCCTTCAAGGATTTCATAGAATATACATAATTCTAAATCAACGAAATTGGACAATAACCCTCAACCTTCACATGAGATTGCTAACCAAACCCTTTTTAGGTTTATATCAGTTCTCATAACTGAATTTATATCTTACTTATTAGTATCGAGATATAGTGATTAAGAATCCAATTAAACGTTGTCTTGACTTAGATCAAGACTAGGAAGTACTAATTTATGCAGCTCGTTTAGCTTCCTGCTCAGGTTTATTTTAACCCTAGCTTCAGAAAGACAGTGATCTAAATTCCAATTTAGCTTTAGATAGAACATACTAGAACTACTAAACAATCATAAGTATTTAGTCACATAATCTTGCAAGCTTACTTAGATAATCACAAAAGTCTCCACTTTATACAATAATAATAATGCTCTCAAGATCATTCGAACCAAAGAAGGTCAAACCATCAAGATACGAATACAAACACATAAGTAACAAATATCTCTTTTCATTCCTTTCAAGCTAATCAAATACATTTTATGCATTTAGCATACTTGATACAATACTCAACAGCAAAAGAACATCTTTCTTCAAGTAGTACATTCAAAGAATCAAACTGTAATTCATCATAAAACCAAATTAAACAATCTGAACATCCTATCAGATCTGCATGTTTTTACCACTTACGGCAACCATCTGCAAAAATTGTCAACACGGGTTGGCTTTTGATGAACTGAGCATGATAAGCACTAACTCTTAAAACAAATGCAATCCACCAATTGCTCTCATTGAACAACCTGTTTAAATGAAATCATTTCACCAAACATGAAAACATACTTCAAACTATGCCCTTTTGTAATTCAAACATGACTATAACGCGTAACTCGTATTATAGTCACTAAATAGTCCTAGATACTTTTCATGTATTTCTTCATAAATGTTAGTGACCAAGAAGAACAAATGCATCTAAAACAACTATCCATTAGAATCCCAAGGACAATAACATCCAACAGGCCATTATATTCAACAAAAATGAATATCCTAACAATTCATGAATCCATCAGTATGTTTTACAAATCCAATAATTAAATATAAATTTATCAACCTATACTTTACATCAGAAGAGAAAGAAACCGAGACATTTAGATGTCCCTTCCAAACATGCTCATGACTGTACCATCCACTTAAGAGTAATTGAGCAACTAGATCACTGTCACACTCGTCCAAGCATTGGAAAATACTAAAGTTAGCTTCATTAGCTCACTTTCTAATACTGGATCATCCCAAGTAAGCCTTACTTTCGCCACCACATTCCTTGGACCTGTATCTTCATCAGGAACTAGTAAGTAGTATCTTGTATGTTTCTAAACACCATTTCTTGAACTTTTAATTCATAATAATTATAAGCTCACTCCTAGATCTACCACCCGGCAGCACTCTGCACCTAACTTTCATTCATCAACCCCGATATTGCCCCAAAGACATTTTTCTCACTCTCTGAGTTTTCTCCATCACCCTACTACCCCCCTAATCATTTATTAACCCTATAAACACCATAACCACCTTACAACTGACTTCCATTCGAAACCCCTAAATCACTGCCCCTACCGATATCGGTTATCTTCTACCGGTATCGGTGTTATAACCACAGTCGGTTATCCAGTGACCGCATCGGTCACTATGACTTATACCAAAACCAACCTTTCCCTTATTTACCCCCAAACAATCTCATATCCAGCTGGGTCTATCCTTGTAACTTGATCTGAATGCATCAATAACCGGTGACCAAACAAACATCATGACATTTTATTATTGGTAGTTTAGTCTCTATTACTTTTTAACGAGGTACCTAAATCATGATTTCACAATAGCTTCTTTGTTATCATTTGCATTAATTTGTGTTAAAAGGGGAATTGACCACCTTCGAAAGGAAGTCTAATATTTCCTGGGCCCAAGGCAGTTCCCTCATTTATTGTCTAACTAAGATTTGGTGGTCTTGTATTCTTACTTACAGGTAGTCCTTCCCGGATAAATAGGAGTTCTTCACAATCTTTCCGATCTCTCTACGGTACATGCACACCTTCCCAAAACTCAATAGGTATTCCTCCTAGCCCTAACCCTTATCTATTTCTCAAGAGAATGAAAGGATATAAGCAACTCTATTCGAAATGAAATCCGTGTGTGAAACACCGAGTTTCCCAAGAAATGACCTAATTCCAGACTCATGCAATGGTGGGATCATTTCAAGAACATCACGTATTTTGGCTGGTTCAACATCAATCCCTCATGAAGATATAGTGTATCCTATAAGTTTACTCCGCTATCACACCAAACACACACTTCTCTAGATTTAATGTGACACCATACTCAATTAGTCATGAGAGGATGATATGGAGCACTTCCGGATGATCACAACGTTTCTTGGCTTTGGCCAACAAGTCATCCACATAGGATTCCACAATTTTATGGATAAGATCATGGAATATATAAGTCATTTCCCGCTGATATGTAGTGCCAACATTCTTAAGACCAAATGGCATGACAACGTAACAATAAGTTCCCCAGGGAGTTATGAATGTGGTTTTGGCTTGATCCTGCTTTGATATTTTAATCTGATTGTACCCTGAGAATCCATCCATGAGGGATAGCAGTTCAAATCCAGCTATTGCATCAATGATAACGTCAATGGATGGTAATGGGAAATCATCCTTGGGACAAGCTTTGTTAATATCCCGAAAATCTATGCAAATGTGTATTTTCCTATTCTTTTTTAGAACAGGACGATATTAGATACCCATTGTGAATAGTCAACGGGTTTGATGAATCCCACTTGGAGAAGTTTTATTACTTCCTCTTTTACCATGAGAGCCACTTTTGGCTTCATCGGTCTTGACTTTTGTTTAATTGGCTTTGCATCTCGGTTTAGTGACAAGATTATGTACTGTGACTTGTGGCACAATGCCCATCATTTCTTTTTAGTTAAATGCAAAATCCTTTTAATGTTCTTTAAGGATTTGGGTGTGTATTTCTATCTCCTCTAGAGTTAACGAGGATCCTAACTTCAGAATTCTTGGTTCCTCCTCCGTTCAGGTGTTTATGTCAATGGTTTCTTCTATCAAAGAAGTGTTACCTTCTTCAAATTTAGGTGGAGTCTGGGGTAATTCCAATATTTCTCCACTTTCTATCTTGTAGATATCGAGACCTTTTTGTGGAGGAGACTCTACCATGGCATTTCCAAAGTAGGAAGAGGAATGAGGTATTAGGGAAAGATCAACTATACGGTGAGAAAGGTGTAGCTCCACATAGGCGTTCAAATATTTGAGAGTGACTCTATCATCATCAAAGTGACCTATGATAGAAAAATCATCCTTAACTTCTCCATGAGCTAGGAGTGAGTTTGTTGGTATTTTACGCACTAATGGTTCAGTACAAAGTGATACTGTGAAATTTGTATCCTCCAACTTGTTGTTTGGGGTGAAATGGGAAGCTGAGGTTGCTATTGAGTCTGTGAGAAGGTTCTACTCTTGTGGGATTGCTTCAATTGATATGAAGTTGAATCCCTTGCTTAAATCTAACATGGCCATTTTTGTATAGTTGTAAATGTTTAACCCTAGTTTCATATACCTCAGAGACTTGGTTTGCAACTAGTTGCAAGTCTCATAGCACTCTAATGTTATTGACACCCATTCTTTTAGCTAGGATGAAGCCGAGGAGAGCTTCATAATAATCTCCGTTGTTTGTATATTCAAAGTTTAATTTGAAGGAGAAAGGTAGGATCTTTCCCTCAGGTGAAGTGAAGATCACCCTTGCCCTAACTCCAAAGTGACATCTAGCTCCATCAAAGTGGAGAGTCTAATACTTGCTTGGAAAAATGGACGTTGGGATATCTGTCGTATCTGTTTCCTCTGCTTCGGTTACCTCTACCTTAAAAAATTCATTTAAAGGAAGAGAAGTGATTGCTAGGGTGTGTCCTATACCCATGGAATCAAATGATAGGAGAATAGGTGAGTCTTTCTCCAGCAACTCAACAATTTTTGTGGTAGTCCCTAGTGATACTACTTTTATAGCATTGGTATCACTTTTGAGTACTAGAATGTCCTTGGCTGGATTTGTAATTTCCAACTCAGTGGTGGGTATCAGCTTTTCTTTTGGTTGTGAATTAGTTGGCTTGACAAGATGATTTGTTGGGAGTTCAAAATTGGAGTGAACAGCTGGTCTTTTCTTCAAATTAGCTAGGTGTATATAGAAGGCTTTTGAGTCACCTTGTGCCACGAATATTTTCCCTAAGTGTAGAAATCTTATTTCTTGGAATAATGTGGAAGGGATTTCCTTCATGCAGTGTATCCATGACCGACCAAGGATCATATTATAATTGGTTTCCCGATCTATAATATAAAAATTGGTGAGGACCGTCTTAGGTCCTAAAGTTACCGGTAAAACTATTGTTCTAATTGAAGTTGCTTTGAGGCTATCATAACATCTTAGTGTATTTCGCATTGTGGAATAGTTTGTCTCTCCATATCCTAACTTTTGAAGGAAAGCGAAGGCGAATATGTTGACTGCTGCCCCATCATCAACCATTGCATGTTTAACATAATTATTGTAGACCCAAACTTGTAAATGTAAAGTTGGGTCACCTCTTCATGTAATTTCAGTGTCTATTGGCATTTTGCTTATATCGAATATAAATTTAGTATCCCTATCTGGCTACCCCAGAGGATAAATGTCAAAATCCACATGGTTTACTTGGGTTTCGGAGGAGGAGTGATGTTGATTAAATGGCCAAGGCCTAATGCTTCTAAGAGGGCAGCCCTATGGGTGGGAGAGTTTTTTAACAAATCCAAGAAGGAGATGTGCAAGAAAGTTTTAGTTAAATCATTAATTAGATCATAGGCACCTATAGGTTTTAGCAATGTTTGTTTAGTGTTGTTTGGCTCTAACGAATAACTTGGAGTTGGTTGAGAAGAATAATCCCATGTTCTTGTTATGGTTTCTATAGGTAGCTCGGTGTATAAATCCACTAAACCGACTATCTTAGTTTGAGGTTGAGTTCCTAATTGGGGTACAACTAGTGGATTTAATGAAGTTGAAGCTTCATGATCATTGTTTCTCATGACACCCTTATTTGTTCTGTTAGGATCTAACCTGTTGTTGTTAGAATGGTTTGGGAGTGGGTCATTGAAGATCTTAAGGGATGCATTTTGAGGGGAAACTACCCCTGCATAAGCATTTGGCATGGGTACTATAGAATTTACTAAAAACATATCTATGAAGAGTTGTTTTTGATCTTCTGGCAAATGTTGCATGAATTTATTGTATTCACAACAAGTCCTAGTATCGTGGCCTTGAATCTTGTGGAAGCCACAATATAGATTGGGATTGTAATTTCGAGGCTATTGATTTAAAACCTGTTGTGGCCCAAAATTCTAATAAGGTTGCTGGTTTTTAGAGTTAAAATTTTGAGGCTATTGCCTTTGGTTTTGACTCTGATATCCGGTTGGGTTTTGATTTGGACTTTGCATCTGGAATTTTCATTATTGTTGTTGTTGTCGTGGTGGATGATTAAAATCCTCCATGTTGATTGTTGGGGTAAAATTATTATTTCACTAATTATTAATAGGTGGAGAAGTGTTTACAACATTTTCCCTTTTAGCTTGGTTGGTTACTCCATCTCATTGTAACATCTTGATTTTTTTAAGGATCTTAGGTCCTTGATTAGCGTTCCAGTATTAGAATAGCCCATGGTGTTTTGATTAGGAGTGGCTAATTTTCCATTTGTCCCATATGTCCCATATGTCTTATGACCACTATTAATCGTTGCTTGGTCGATTAAGAGAGAACTTTCGAGTACTTCATCGTAAGTTCTTAGTGGGAACTTTTGGACTTCTTCCTTTATCTCTCTATTGAGTGAATTAAGGAATAAATCACATTGTTCCATTTGATCCATATTTGGAGCACTCACTGATGAGTAGAGAACCGTATGCCATCTTTGGATAAAATGAGTGGCAGATTCATTATGTTCTTGTTTGATATGTAAGAACTCCCTGATTCCCATTCTTAACAATTTGTTCATGTCGAAAGATTTGATGAATTCTGACATGAGTTGTTTAAATGAGTGTATCAAAGCTTCAGGTATTCTATAATACCAATCAAGGGAAATACCTTCTAGGGTCTTAGGGAATATTTTGGTGATAACCCCATCCCAAGGGAGTAACTCCCGTATGGCTATGGCATAGGCCTTAATGTGTGCATTTGGGTCCCCTTCTCCTTTGTATTTGGGCAAATCGGGAAGAGGTCTTGGAAGCATAACGCTTCGTATGGTGAAGTCTAGGGGTTCTTTTAAATATTTTGAATAAGTGCCTACTACATAGGCCTCAACCATCAATGGGGCTTGCTGAGGGGGTTGAGGTGGAATGGGTTGTTGATATGGCATAACATATGTGTTTGTAGGGATATAAGGGAATCCTTGTGGTTGAACGAACATCCCGAGAGAAGAGAACATGTCTCTTTGTGGTGATTTTGAATAGATGTTTAAATAAGGAGGAGCATTGTTCTAGTACGAGTTCTTTGGTGCTAAGTTGGGAGGTGTTATGTTTTCAACTAGAGCGGTGTTTGAAAATGCTATCCTAGTTGGTGTTTGTTGTGGATAATTATAAGGATTTTGAGGAGGCATGCCTAACATGCCTATTCCTGTAAGGAGGTCAACTTGACTAGGGTGATACAGAGGGTTGGGGATTCTCGTTTGTCCAAAATATGAATTTTGGTTTGCTTGAGCAAGTTCTAGCCCTCTAACTTTCTCAGCTAAGGCTGAAATGACCTCCATCGGTGAAGACACAGTGCTTTTCCTTAAGGGTGTTTGTTGTAAGGGGGTATGATACCCTGCTATGAATTGGTCATTACCCTACCAAGCTTCACCGAGGGTATTTCCCATAGGTGGAGGAATGGGGGTGTTCTCCGGAAATAGGGTATCAGACTATATTTGTAAACTTCCTAAAGGTGGATACATATTTTGGAAGCTTTGTTTGCTTTTAGTAAAGCATGCTAAGTACTCCTCATCCAAAAAGGGGAGTGGGTCTGATTGTCTACTGATCTATGGTCTGAAAAAGACCCGAGGAGATGAAGTGGACTCTCTAGCAAAAGTCATATTGTTAGATCCTGATGGCTCTAGTTGTTGTGTTTGTGCAAACTGATCAAACTCCTCAATTCAGAACAAAGAACTAGAACTGGTTCTGTGAGGGGGAGTTTGAGATGACAAGTAATTACTTGAATAGTTATCATCCCACGTAGAAATTGAGGGCGATGGTTGTCTATTTTTTTGACTATAGTTTACTTCGAGACTGAGAGAGGTCTTCCATATGCATCATATCCCAACATATTCGGGGGGTATATGAATACCCATAGAATAATGAGAAAGAGCGAAGGTGGATGGAAAAATGAAAACGAAAGAGGAATGTGAGTTTGTTTCACGTCAAAGTTCACCAATTTTGTATGATGGAAAAGTGACAAGCAAGCATGGGAATCTACAAGTACCCTTTCCTTGTACCTAACTTCCCGAGGTCATGTCGAGATAGCTGGTGAATGTTGAATGTGAATGGATATGTATAAGCTAATCAGGTAATCTTAAATCCTCAACACGCAATAATGGAATCTGCGAATCTAAGGTGAAGAAGGCCCTCCTAACCTAGATTGGTGTAATGGATCATTTGGATATAATGGCTACTCGAAGGCTCCAATCGATGTCGAGCTCTATCAAGATCCTATTTCTTGGTTGTTGGATACATGGGAAGTGACCTATGGGAGCTTTGTATATATCTCCAGACAAGGTCATGAAAGTAGTGGTAGGTCATTTTAGTGGATTTTGTGGTTAGCTATGGGTGGTTTTCTAGTCTAGCCTAGAAAATATTGGATTTATTGGCTTCTATGTTTAATACGGAAAATTGTGCTATAATATCTGGTGGGAGTGGTGAAGATCTAAACACCAACGTTCACAAGCCGGTGTCAACATTTATCTGGTTTATTGGCCCATTGGTTTTCGGGACCTTGGGATGACAACTATGAGTTCATGGTTGTTGAGGACTCATTATGGTCATGTGAAGAATCAATCCCTTCTTCCAACTATGTAGTAATCGTATGCATTTTGCAGCTTCTATGTTTAGAACTAGAAGTTGTATGATTTTCTTGGAGTACCTAATGGTGTTCCAAGTAACTTGGATGCGTAAGCTAGTGTCTATATCAATGAGGAGGTATCTGCATTAGGCCGCGGAACCAAAGGATTGTAACAAAAATTTTATTCTCATTCGAACCCTTGCACGATCATTTAGGTGTTTTATCAAGCCAATCTATAATTTAGATGGTTTGACCAGAATGTGTAAGATCTGTCATCTTCGATATTCAATCCTCTTAGTTTCTCACTAATTTCTTGTAAGTTTGTTGTGGCTTGAAAGACCTATATCCTAAGGTCCTAATATATATCAACTATAGTCGTGGGTAGATTTAGTTGAGGTACTATGGGTTCAAATATATACTCTCTAGGCTCTCTAGGTCTTGTGATTGTCATAAAAATTATTCAACTTCTAATTAACATTAAATAAACTAATTACAAAAGAGGTGTTTAAACTATGCAAGTATCTTGTTATTTTTGTATTTTTAATGACATATTGTAATAAAATTAAACAGAAGCTACTCTAGTATATCTATAAAATGGACAACTAATATAGAAACAAGAATGAAAACAAACAAAGTAGCACTTTGGGATGGCTATTTTCTTGTGTAATTGTGATATTATACTAAATATCTAAGCAACCAAACATATTAATTTGAAAGGCTCTCAATCCTACCTCAGAAGTGAGGAATGAATCACAGTTTCTTAGAAACTATCAATCCCCACAACTTCCCTGGTGATACCAAGAGTGAAATTTTAACTGAAATGAAATAATTCACTACTCTATTTGATATGTTGTAACTAGAAATTTGATAGCTCAAACCTAGCATTTACAGAATAGTGGTAAATCTAGTTGTGTGTGATTTCATCCCCTCAGTGTGATCTCCTCATTCCTTCATGTCCTCGTGAATCTAGAAAGTGTGTATATGATAGTATCAACAGAAGATAGTAATCAAACAATGGCAACTTTGGATATAGACCAAATATAGTGTGAGTAGGAGAGGGATAATGCAAACTGAATAGAGCTTGACTATGTAATTCCTAGTGAGATTTATTATGGGAATACAACACAAGTGTACCAAGAGTTTCAGAAATTATCCTCATGAAAACAAAACCTGCAACTTTAATGGATTCTAGTCTAGAAATGAAGCTATTCTATGTTTTAAACTGATTGCATGCAGTAGCAATGAAGCAAGACTTGAAACAAGAAGATAATATGACCTCCAATAATGCCAACAATGGAAGCAAAACCTGAAACTAACAAAATCCTAAGAAAGGAATTGGAAAAACTGAACAAGAGAATTGAGAGGATGAGGGGCCATTTGTTTGAAAACAAACTAGCTATTTATAGAATTCCCATTCACCAAAGGGTAACTTGGAATGGAACTCTTTTACCATTAAACAATGGAGAAACACTATTACAGGGAACCAAAAACATAAATACAAGCTAAGGTGGTTGAGAAAAGTTGGTAAATGTTGAAAATTCATGCAAGTCGCAATCAAAGGAACATGCTGGAAAATGCGTGAAGGATGGATGCCCCTGAGTAGGGTAGTGGTTACATGACTCCCGCTCTAGTAGGGCAGCAATCACGAGACCACCACCCTGACAGGGTAGTGGTTTCATTACTAAAGGTCAAAAGGCCAAGAAAAATGGGGGCAAGGGATAAAACAAAGCACAAGGAACTTGGATAAAGCATTTGGGATGCTAACATATACTTCGCGAGCTTCTCTGGATCTCGAACACCTTGTGAGGTGACCTGTATCATCATTGGGGCATGTGTAACATCGTTCCGATGGTGCAATACCCTACAATTTTTGGTACGTATAGAACTCTATCTAAAGAACAAGAAGCCGGTGTCCAGATGGCCACAAACCATCCACCGAAGTGATTTTAATGAAGAATTGAGTGATACAATCACATTCTTGAGTAGAGTATTTGGGCTCCCTGATGCCCATCATTTCCATAAATGGATGCTGAGATACCTAGAGAACATGAGAAAGAATGCACCTAATCAACACTTTAGCTGGGGTGAAATCATCAGTGACACCATCTCCCAAAGAACTTCAACAAGTTCTAACAACTGGGAAGTTCTACATGAATTCCAACATTGTATACACTATTGCATTACAAAAGGATTTTGCAGGCTAGCTTGAAATGGGGTATGGCCCCAAGTCAAGATATATGAGTTCTACCTAGAGCTAAGGCTCAAAGCCAACATCTCCTAGTTCTCCAAAATAAATGATGCCTTCTTCTATGAGGTATTCTATTTGTTGAGACCAAACATGAGACATAGTTGAACCAACTCGAGTGTGATTGCTGCTACAAAGAAATGGGGAGCATTGTTCACACAATTCCCCACATTCACATACCTCAGAGCTATGAATTTCAAGGGAGAACCAACGAAGCTACCAAGGTTTGTGGGCCCGAAGCTGGTCCTCCTGGAATTGTCAAGGCAGTTAATCACTTATCATGAAAAGTGTATGAAGAGAAAGAAAGGAGGAACTCCATTCCCCCTTACAGTTGGCCGATACACCTGCCCTACACTTGCCAAAGCATGGGAGATGTATGCTGAGCTAGAGCTTGAATTTGAAGCACAACTTCCCAGCAAGGCTGACCTTTGACTGCTGGAGTTACCTCCCAAAGGAAAAAATTGATCCCATCCATGTTCCCAAGATCGAGGACATTTGGATAGACCTAACCCATGAGATAGACATTAGGTAAAAGGATCACTCCTAAGCTGGATCTAGAGGAGATCATCCATTATGGTGTTACCATTATCCCAAAGAAATTAAAAGAGACTGATCAAGAAATCGATCAGTTTACATTGATCTGAGATGGGGACAACTAGCCATTCATGGAGATCGATAGAGCAAAAGTGCCAAAGACCATTCAAGAAAGGGTTAAACCCACATTACAATGCACCAAACATTGGTGCAATCAGAATGGCCTTACATACCTCGAAGTTGACTTCACTACTTCTCCTTCAGGCCGTGCACCTCCAAGGTTAGACCGTGTGCCAAAAGGAAAAGGGAAAGACAAGGTGGGAGAACCAAGTAGACAAGAGGTACCCAGCGTTCCCTCTTCCACTACTCCTGAAGATCTCCCTCCTACTTCTGAGAAGCAAGTAGTCGACTTGGTGTCTCTAGATGATGAAAGAAATGTAGATGTTTCAATGGATACATCCACCGAGATGCTATCACAACTATAACTACAGAGGTACCTAGTGTTCCTTCTTCCATTTCTTCTCCTCCTCCTGTCATTCAAGCATCTATCCCTATGGATGTGTCTTCTCCTCTCCCTTCCTCCCTTCCATCTCCCACCTCTTCCATCTTCTCCTCTCTTGTGGATCTATCACCCAATGTTTCCTCAATCCTAATGATGATCCCTTCCATTTCCACATCCTTCTCCTCCCTATTAGTAACTCCAGGCCCCGTAAGTAGTGGTGCATTGGAATCCTTATCAATGCCACCACCAAGTGTTTCAACACACTTCCCTGAGGCCTCTATAGTTGCTCCCCCTCTCACTCCTGTTTCTTCTTCTTCCTCCACTCCCACTCCCATAAGTCCTGGTTGGATTTCTGACCATCTGAGTCAACATAAGAGGAAATTTCCCATTGCAGCCATGGATTTCTCTGTTATTCCAAAGAAGGGAACCAAGAAGCAGAAAGTGATAACTCACTTTTCTAAAGGAACTTCGGGGAGAGAGTCATCGAGATAGCTTACCCAGATCCCACTAAGAGAAAATAAGATCTGTCTCCCATAAACTTCATGATGACTCGGGTTGCAATGGGGACCTCATCTTGAATCTTGCAAGGGGAAGCCTTGTCTTTTGTGGATGCTCTCTGTAAAAATATCCAAGAGGAAAAAGAGGAGAAAATGATACTTAAAGAACAAAACAAACATCTCCTACAAGCATTGTAGAAAATGGGCAACGCTCCTCCTGTGACCGCCCATTGAACCCATTCAAGTTCCCAGTCAAGAGAAAATAAATGAATATATTAAGATTGGTGAACAAGGCACAACAATATCATCCTGGATCAAGTGGATCCTCAGAGATGGTGAAGAAATGCTTGGGAAATTCACATTGCTCTATCAGGATATAACTCAAGCAAATAAGGAGCTACAAGTAGTAGCAAGTGCCCTGTCTAAAGAGTTGGATAATGCTAGGTTGCAGCATGAAATGTTCCAAGTAATGGTTAACTACTCAGCTGACGACCTATTAAAGGTCGGCGTTATCGATCACCCACGTGCACATAATAAAGCTCTCATTGCATTAGATTACTGGGTTGACCAGATGGAATATATCCTAGAGAGAATTGATAAAATCAAAGATGAAGCCCTAGACGCACAATACAACATGGAGCAGACAATCAAAAAATGTCTCTAGGGATGCTCAGTGAATCATATAACTTGAGAGAAGCAGATGATACATTCCAGCGCTTCAAGGCTATCGACACTCAAGGTTTAACACCATAGGTCACTTTCAACTGAGAGTCAGTCAATAACCTATTGGCCTTCCATGATTTCATTGGATTTTTAATCGATGCATGCAAAACTTTCACCGAGTTACTGAAAAGCTCAAGAATGAGAAAGAAACCTACAAATTCATTTGTGACCATTTTAATGGTCCCAACCATGATCAACTTCAAGCAATGTGTTGGTGTAATTTGCGGGTTTGCACATTTTTCCTTAATTTCCATGTTCCATTTTTTCTCCAAAATGTTCATTTGTTCTATCTGGTGGCTTGCAATTCGTGTTTCCCATTTGAATGCATTGAAATGCCCTCATTTTACCCTAAATTCAAACAAAATCCAAGTTCCCCCTTGTTGTGCCCCATTTTTTTTCATTTATACGGGCTGTGTCATTTTCTCCATTGCCAAATCATGCAAAAAACTCAAAATGGATCAAATCGGGTTTCTAGAAGTTGAAATCTTGATCCCCGTGCCAAAATTGATCATAAAATGTGATTAAATCAATTCAAAAACAAAAAATCTGCCCTCCTTGTTAAAATTTTTGATTTCTAGGGAATCTTCTACACTTTTTGGAATATTGATGGTACATGCGGGCATGTTCTACCAGTAAAATTTATCATTGCAACATAATGCTAATGTGGCGAGCTCCTATTGGTGAGGACATGCAGGAAAAAGTTTCTAACTTGTCATTTTTTGACTGTTGGCAAAAAGAGAATGTTTTACCCGTGGCTTCGCATTGCTACAGTAAAGTGCCTACGTGGCCCAATATGATTGGTTGGAGGATCATTAGGTGGCGGGTCACACTTAGATATTTTGCTTTCATTTTGCAAAAATTCTCAAAATCCAAATTTTTCCCGAAGGTCCGCACCTAATGGGGAAGCGACACGTGGCACAGGGAGGTCAACTGAAAAAGTGAGGACTTGGAAAAATTTGAAGTTTTTTGGTTTCAAAATGCTAGGGGAAAAAATTGAAAAATATGCCCACACCCAATGAAAAGTGGACACATGTCCAGGAGAAGCCATGTGGGGGGGCAGAAGTTTTAAAGACTTTGAAGTTTTAACTTCAAAATGCTAAAATTAAATTTTTTCCCGAAGGCCTGCAGTAAATAGGGGATGGACACATGTCCAGGAGGCAAGATGGAGGAAGGGGCCGAAGGAGAAGTTTGTGAATTTTTTGCCTCTATGTTTACAAGGTAAAAAGTGCAAGATAGCCCACGACAAATGAAAGGAGGACATGTGTCCCGGATTTGGCAGAGATGTGGAGCGCGCGGAGAGAAAGTGAAATTTTTTCCAAACTTTGGTGAAAATCTCAAGGTAAAAAATTGATCCACGGAAAATTTGGAGGTGTGTCCCATGCATCCAGTTAGGGGGTGACACATGGCATGTTTCAAAAGGAAAAGGAAGAGCATGGGCCCACAAGGGATTTTGTGCTCACGGAGGAGTGAAGGAAAAAAGGAGGGGTCGGCTCCGCAGCGAATGGGAGACCGCCACGTGGCAGAAGAGGCAGTGGGTGTTCGGGCCCATGGAGGTTTTGGAGAAAATTTTCCTTTTCTCAAAAAAGTGGCAAAATTCATCAAATTGGCCCATGGTTTTGGTGGAGGCCCACATGAGGACACGTGGCACATCTAGGGGGCATGCGGGGAAAATATTCAAAAATTTCCCTGAAGTTCAAAAGGGTTTAAAATGTGTTTCAAGGATTAGGGGCCCGCACCAATCATGTTTATACATGTGTCCCATCTTGTCTAAAGGAAAAAAGGTAATATTTGAGGATTTCATCAAGAGATGTGGAGGACGGAATTTTAATGTTGATTTTAATCAACGGTAATTGTGTAATTTCATTTTTGGGCACCATGGAAGCTCCAAGAAGTGTGGAATCGTCATTTTGGCACCAAATCACATGAAATTTTATATGATTTCACATCCTTTCGGCCTTCTGAGTGCAATGGAATAATTTTTATGAGCTGATTCGGTGCCCTATGGTGTTTTTCACGAAATAGTTTCCTCATCCCGTAAAAATAATGTGAAAGGTAAAAAATGAAAAGTTGCAGAGTTAAAATGATAAGGGAAAAAGGTGGAAAATGATTGAAAATGCATGTTGGCATGGTGCAATGCCAAAAACGTGACCCTGGGATGGATAAGGATCCAAGTTCATGCAATATTTTAAAATATTTGTGCATCTCGGCATTTGGCAAGTCAGTTTTCTGATTTTATATCACTTTTCATCAAATGGATAGGGTTTTGTAACAAATTTGATCTCTTTGGCATATTCTTTGCTTGGGATGGAAGCATCTAAGCTGCCAAAGGGTATATGATGTAATTTGGAGGCATTTTGGAGTTCTGTTGAGAATTTCGAAAAGAGAGAAGAATTTTCATGTGGAAAATTGGAAGAAGTCCATTTATTTTTGGAGAGACTACCTGAGAGCCATTTTAGTTCCTATTTGCATCAAATGTTCATCATGTTGAGCTGGTTTCAGCTATAAAACCATCAAGAAGCTTTGATATTGTCTAAATAACATTACCTTATTGATACATTTGATTGAATTCTTGGATTAACTGGTTTTATCTCTTGGAAAATCTTGTATACACTTATATTTCAGTATGTTTTCAATTTGTGTTTCATGCTCATGTTGCAATCTTGTGTTTAGGATCTCTCTAATCATATAGGGTCTCATTTCTGGTTGATGGTTTAATGGCATTTGCAATCTTGGATTCAGAAGAGCTTTCATCTAATAAAAGATAAACAGATTTAAAATCATCTTACTGTCCTTGATTAATGAGGTACATTTGTCTGTAAACCTTTGGGTGCACCTTAGGTCATGATTAAATAGGGATTCCTAGATGCTTCATTGATATTTTTCTTCAAGCCTTTATGGTAGGTTATCAGAGTTTGTATGGAATAATGCAGATTTGGGTATCCATGTGTGCTCACATCCTAGTTGAAAGAGTACTTCAAACTCATTGAAACATCTCTGTTGTTTAGGTGTTGCAATTATTTTTCAAAGCTTCCCAAAGAAGTGGGTAATTCCTTATCTTGTCTTGCCCAACTTCCCCCATTAGAATATCATTTAAACTAACTCAATCTAGCTACAATACCCTACATCTACATTGTGTGTCCACAAAAGAATTCAATCCTTTCACTAAAATGCACAAAGGTGATCGGGGTCTTATCATGTCTTTAGCAACTCTAGATTTTTTTTGAGAAAATTTCCATCATTTAGTAGTGAAAACTCCTTTGAGTTTGGATAATGGATACTTGATCATTTTTTCACAAGGCCTCTTCTATGTCATATGCAAAACATAAGGATATCTCCATCTCCTTACCATATAAGGGCTGCAATATAGATTCTCCTACCTTGGTTGATAGGCACAACCTAAAAGAGTGAGGGTTAGATCAAAACCCTCTTGAAGGTGCTATCCACTCCCTCAATTCTTGAATGTAAACAAGCAGATAGGTGCATCCCTAGCTACAAATGACATACAAAACATCTATCTACCCTTGAGTGTCTTGTGTAAGTTCGACACTTTGTTCAAGTGATAAAGGAGATTAAATATGGATACCAACACCCAAGTGGCACCAATTCGGGGAATTATTGGAATTTCTTAGTGGTTTTGAAGTATTTAAGAGGACATTTTAGTGCTTTCTTGCACAACTAAGGTGAAAATCCTTAGTGGCGACTCCATGTTGTTTGGATCTTGAACTACCAGTTGTCTTACACATTTCTGTCATTTGAAACTTGTTGTTTAAATCTATCAAACTGGAGGGAAGGAGATCCCTCTTCATCAAGGACTCTTCTAAGAAGTTTCTCACCGAATCAAGAAGCTCAAAACTAGAGGGAAGAAGAGTGTGGAAAGTGGTTGGTGATTTGGTTGCAAGGAAAGAGATCCCTATAGTTGAATTTGAAGGAGAGTAGCCTGTCATTGAAGATTATAATTCTTCTTCAAGTAGGTCTGATTCAGGAAATCTTCTTGCTGATTTTCATTCTCCATCAGGTGAGGGACCTTCTTGTGTATTTAAAAAACCTACTCCTAGATCTGCTCCTGTGGTTTCTAAGTTTGCTAAAGTTTATCAAGAGAGAGAGCATTTGGGGGTTTTCATTTTAGAGATCATTCATCTATTCCAATCGGACCCATTCTTGCTTCTCATTAGCGTGTTTCACCTCTAAGATCACCCCCACCAAACAATATGGCTCAGCCTAGACCTCCATTTTCTGTTAACACCTTTGGTCCTATAGATTTTGGAGGAATGTATGGTTATCCAAATGCTGTCCCACAAGATGTGAGAAATAGGTTACCAAAATTCCAAGGTAACAATGCCATAATTGGAGATCAGCATCTCAAACTCTTTGTTAACATGATGGAAGATTTTGAGATAAAATTTGAAGATGTGTTTATTAAGTTGTTTATCCATACACTTGAGGAAGATGCAAGAGATTGGTACAAAGCACTTCCTGATAACTCTATTGATTCATGGACTGAGATGAATAATGCATTCAGATTACAATATGGAGACAACACAGATCCAAGATTCCTTCTATCTGAGTTTGAGAACATCAAGAAGAACCCTAATGAGACTGTTCATGACTTTAATACAAGATTTAATAAAACATTGAGAAGGATGCCTATCATTTTGAGGCCTTGTGATGAATCTTGCTTGATCAAATATGCAGATGCATTTGATAAAAAGGTAGCCTATTACTTGAGAGACAAAAATCCTACAAACTTGAGACAAGCTTTCACCATGGCACTTCAAATTGAAAATAATATTAAGGCTGTTGGTAAACCACTTAAGAGGGATGGTGTGAAGTTGATAAACCCTGAGAAGCCTCAAGCTAGCAAGGGTGCTGATTTAGAAGATGTTGTCAAGACTTTGGCAGGGGCTGTTAAAGAAATTTCTTACAAGTTAGCCTGGGATGAGAAAGAAATTGGCTAAAGTTCATAAGGACAAGCAAAGAACTCAAAACCATGATAGATTTGGCAATCATCCTAGAGGTGATCAAAGACAAGATGATAGAGGTAAAGGGCTTATTGGATCTATAAATAGACAACCCTAAGCATGTGAAAATAGAGTGGTGCTCGACCCTCATGCGCAAGAGTTCTTTGTTGTTCAATAAATTGTTGATATGGATTGGTGTGACAGATGTTTTCTTCCTCATCCACCATGTGAAATGGACCAGCAAGATATTGATGATGATAATGAGAATGAAATGGATGATAATATTTGTATGATGGGTAGCTCTTCAAGCTCACAACAAGCAAAAACATCAACAGATGTGATAAGTGCAAGGACTGTTGCAACCTTTTGGGATTGCATAAACAGGGTACCATTTCTTTCTCTTCCTCAAGTTCATGATGTAGATGTAGTTTACAATTTTGAAATTCCTAATAATGACTTTGAATATCTAAGGGCTTTAATGATCAAGAATTATGATGGTGGTATTCCTTCGGAGGAAGATAGAAAATTGTTAATGAATGTTGTGGTTGGTCAAGAAAAGGAGTACAATACTAGAAGTAAATTTTTTAAGGGAGCTGGTCCTCAAGCCAAACCAAAGACACCCTTACTCATAAGTATTCCCAAAGATAATCCTCGAAGAGAAACAATTTCCATGAATCCCTGCTATCCCATGCAAAAATATCAGTCCTCTTCATGCCTAGGCTACTAAGAATACTTCTCCATCGATGAACTTTCTTGTTTCCCTTCCAATGCTATTTTTCCAAAGAATGTTCCATATGATATAGCCAGGACTTTCTTGTTTCCCTTCCAATGCTATTTTTCCAAAGAATGTTCCATATGATATAGCCCAGGTATTGAGCCAAATTAAAGTGAGTGTTCCCATTATTGAATTGCTTAGAATTCTTGAACATAAGAAGAGAGCATTCAAGTACTTGGGATTGAAAGAAGAAAAGGTTGCCCAAGTAGAAATATAAATGTTGTTGAGAATCCTCTTCAAAGAATTGTTGGCCCTAAAACACCACCACCAATGGAAGATCTTGGAGAGGCACCTAAAGTGTATTTGGGGACATCCTTGGTTGATTCCCAATTGAATGTTGATCCATTCTTCACAACTTTTCTCATAAAAGGTAGGTTGCTTCACAATTGCATGTTTGATTCCGGTGCATCATGTAATGTTATGCCTCTAGAAGTTATGAATGAGTTGGATATCAAAGTGACAACAACATATGGGAAGTGTATAGCCATGGATTCAAGGGAAGTTCTGGTTGTTGGTTGTGTGAAGGGGTTGGTAGTGCAACTTGCAGCCTATCCGGATAAGAATTTAAAACTTGATGTTGTAATTGTTGACTGCCTTGCCAAATGGGGTATGATTTTGTCAAGAAAATGGGCTACAAGTGTTGGTGGTAGTGTTCAAATGGACATGTCTTTTTCCACCATTCACATTGAGGGAAGTCTTGTCAAACTCTATGGTGAAAAGAATATGTTACACTTGATTGAAGATCCCAACAATTCTTGTTATGAAGTGTTGTTTGTTGATGTAGATGTTGATAACTTCATTGGTTTTGCTGATGGAAAAGAGAATAAGATGGAAAAATCAGAGTGCCTTGGTATGGTAGGTTCTCCATGGACATTACTATTTGATGGAGCTTGCTCCAAATTTGGCAATGGTGCTGGTATAGTGTTGGTTTCTCCTAGTTTGGAAGAGTTTCCTTTCTCCTTCAAGCTCAATTTTGAATGTACTAACAACATTGTTGAGTATGAGGAATTATTATTGGGATTAAGGATTGCATGGAAATATGAAGTGAAGGATATTTTTGTCAAGGGGGATTCAGAGTTGGTTTTCAAGCAAGTAAGAAAGTTGTATGCTACAAAAAATCAACGTATGAAACAATATAAGCATGTTTTTTGGGACTTGATTAAAATGTTTGATTCCTTTAACATTGTTTATCATGATAGAAGTCTTAATGTTGCTGTTGATAAGCTGGCTGCCCTTGGTTCTAGATTTGACAATTGCATTGTTTCATCTTTTTGTGAATATGATATTGAAGTGCTAACAAGGCCAACTGTCCCGGATAATGTGAAGCATTGGCAGATTTTTGATGATGATGCACAAGTGTTGAGATTCTTACAATGCCAAGGAGAATTTTCTGGTCAGAATATTGATTGGGAACCAATGGTGTGCATGAATGAAGGTAGAGAAACTTTGTTTGACAAGGATATTATACAATTGAAGACAAATACCATTCCTAAAGGTCTTGTTGCACTTGAATCCAATTTTAAAAATATAGATTGCATCATAAATAGAATATTGTTTGCTTGAGGAAGTGGAAGAGCACAACTTGGGAACTAAAGACAAACCAAGGAAGATCATGTTGGGTAGCCATCTCAGCAAAGAGGAGAAACAGTCCTATACCCAACTTTTAAAGAAATATCAAGAGGCGCCTTGCTTGGTCTTATTCAAAGCTAAAGGCATATAGAGAAGATTTATTTCAGCATCGATCCCTCTTGAAGCCAAAAACAATCCATTTAGACAAAAACAAAGGCCTATTAACCCACTTGGTTTCCATGAAAATGCAGGAAGAGTTGAAGAAATTGAGAGATGGTGGCATTATTTAGCCTACTAGATACTCATCTTGGGTGGCAAACCTTATCCCGATTAGAAAGAAGAACATAGATATCAGACTTTGTGTGGATTTTAGGAATCTAAAAAAGCATCTATGAAGAAAAATATCCTTTTCCAAACATGGAGAATATGTTGCAGCATACTTGAGGTCGAAATGCTTTCTACTTGATGGTTTCTCGGATACAATCAAGTAGTTGTCAAAGAATCGAGAAAGAATTAAGACATGCCTTCGGTACTCCTTGGGGACTTATGTTTTTGTAAGGATGCCTTTTAGATTGATGAATGCTGGTGCTACCTTTCAAAGGGCGATGGATGTTTCCTTTGTTGGTTATATCAATGAATTTATTGTAGTTTACCAAGATGATGTGACTATTTTTTCAAGGTAGTGAGTAGATCATTTGCAACACCTAGAGAATATGTTAATCAGATGTAGAGAGTATGTCATTTCACTTAATCCAAAGAAGTGTCATTTTTGTGTGATAAAGGCCAAGCTGTTGGGGCATATTGTGTCCAAAGAGGGTGTTATGATAGACCCTGAGAGAGTGGAAGCAATCAGTAAGGTGCCCATTCCAAGAACCAAGAAAGGTATTCAATCTTTCTTTGGCCAAATCAATTTCATTAGAAGGTTTGTTTCTAATTTTGCTGAGATAACTCTCCCAATCACAAGCATGCTAAGAAAGGATCAAGTTATCAAGTGGGAAGAGGCCATCATTTAATCTTTTGAAGGAATATAGGATGCACTTAAGCATGCACTTGTTTTGGCAGCTCCAAACTACAAGAGACCTTTCCAAATCTTCTCTTTTGCATCTGAATTTACTATTGCTTCAGTTTTGTTACAAAAGGATGAAAATGGAGCTAAGAGGCCTATTGCTTTCTTTAGCAAGGCTCTACAAGCAGCTGAATTGAAGTATACAATCATGGAAAAATAGGCATTTGCATTGGTAAAAGCAACAAAGATTTTCAGGCCCTACATTTTGAGTTCAAAGGTTGTTGCTTATGTTCCCCACACCATGGTTAAAGACATCTTATCAGACATGGAGATATCAAGCAAGAGATGTAAATGGGTCATAAAATTACAAGAGTATGATATCGATATCCAAACTACAAAGTTGTTAAGAGGTTTGGGTCTTGCCAAGCTCATGGCTGAGAGTAATTTGTAAAATGTAGAAGTGAATCAGCTAGAGGAAGAAAGGGCAGGTCTACTTGACAAATTGATGAATTCTAAATGGTATAAGGATGTGGTCTTCTACCTCAAGCACTTATGTTGTCCTAGTCACTTGAATAAAAATTAGAAAAGATCCCTTAAGTTGGCTTCTCAAAAATATATCATAACAGACCTTGGGCTGGCTTGGAAGAACCCTGAGGGTGTCCTCTTGAAATGCATAACTGAAGATGAAGCCCCAAGTTTATTTCTAATTTCCATGGGGGAGTTTTGGAGGACATTTTTCCGGAGAGTGACAACACATTAGATTTTAAGAGCTGGTTATTGGTGGCCAACTCTTTTTAAAGATGCAAACCAGCTAGTTAGTTAGAAGATGTGATAGTTGCTAACACTTCTCGGGAAGATTGAAAGCTTCAAGCTCCCTTCCTTTACAGCCTGTATCAATTGAAGCTCATTTCAAACAATGGGGAATGGATTTCATTGGTGAGATTTCAGATCCTTCTAGTGTTGGTCACAAATGGATCCTTGTAGCAACTAATTATTTTACAAAATGGGTTGAGGAAATTCCATCTAGAAAGGCAACACACCAAGTGGTAATGGATTTCTTATTGAATCATATCATATGTAGATTTGGGGTTCCAGTTAAGATTGTATCTGATAATGCCATGTGTTTTAGAGCCAAGCCTTTGATGGCAATGTGCAATGAATATGGGATAAATCTGACTTATTCTTCAAACTACAATCCACAAGGTAATGGACAAGCTAAATCAAGTAACAAGAACTTTCTCAAGATCATTAGAAGAACCTTGGAAATCAACAAGAAGAAGTGGGGAGAACAGTTGAAATTTGCATAGTGTGGGCTGATAGAATAACTCCAAAAAGAGAAACTAGTAAAATTCCATTTGAATTGGTGTATGGAACTCAGGCTTTGCTGCCATTACACCTATAATTATCCACTTTTCAGTTTTCCCAGTAGTTGGAAGACCAAGAACATGGCCCATATGAATCAAGAATCAATCAAATCATTGATTTGGATGAAGAAAGCGAGCTTCTCATCAAAAGCATGTCAAATTTAGGAGAAATTGAAGAAATTGTTTGATAAGAAAGTCACCCCTAGAGCCTTGGTGTTGGAGATCTGGTTTTGATGTGGGATAGTACACATGAAGACAAGGGAAAGCATGACAATTTTGATGCTCTATGGATGGGCCCTTATGCCATTGATATCGGGATTGAAGAAAATACATTTTTCTCAAGGATTTGGATGGGGATTTTGCTGGAGTTTCTGTTAATGGCAGACATTTAAGAAAATTCTTGGATTAAATCCCCATGTGAGGTATGCACAAGTTGTACATTTTTATAGCCCTTTTTTTGTTTTGTCTTTTCCTTGTTCTTGTTGTTGTTGGCTTGTGGTTTTCCATTTTTCCTTAGAAACCATTGTTGGTGTGGTTTTCTTGGTCTTTTTGGTGAAAGTTCTAATTTTTGGGCTGCAAATGTGTTTTTAGACTCCTTGCCCAATGGATTTTGGTACTTGGTCTACGTTGTGATCTTGTGGCACTCATTGGAGTGCCAATCCCAGCAGAGCCAATGTTGGTGCAATTTCTGGGTTTGCACATTTTGCCTTAATTTCTATGTTCCATTTTTGCTCCAAAATGTTCATTTGTTCTATTTGGTGGCCTGTAAATTGTGTTTCCCATTTGAATGCATTGAAATGCCCTCATTTTACCCTAAATTCAAACAAAATCCAAGTTTCCCTCTTGTTGTACCCCATTTTTTTTCCTTTTATACGAAATTTGTGTTATTTGCTCCATTGCCAAATTGTGAAAAAAACTCAAAATGGATCAAATATGAGTTTCTAGAAGTTGAAATCTTGATCCCCAGGCTGAAATTGATGATAAAACGTGATTAAATCGATTCAAAACTGAAAAATCTTCCCTCCTTGTTAAAATTTTCAATTTCTAGTGCATCTTTTGCACTTTTTGGCATATTGACGGTCAAATGCACGGCGTGTTTACACTGTCAAATTTATCATTGCAACATAATGCTAATGTGGCAGGCTCCTATTGGCTGAGGACATGCAGGAAAAAGTTTATAACTTGTCATTTTTTTTTTGGCAAAAAAGAGAATGTTTTACCCGCGGCTCCGCATTGCTACAGTAAAGTGCCTATGTGGCCCAATATGATTGGTTGGAGGATCATTAGGTGGTGGGTCACACTTAGATATTTTACTTTCATTTTGCAAAAATTCTCAAAATCCAAATTTTTCTCGAAGGCCCGCACCCAATGGGGAAGTGACACGTGGCACAGGGAGGTCGACTAAAAAAGTGAGGACTTGGAAAAATTTGAATTTTTTTGGTTTCAAAATGCTAGGGGAAAAACTAAAAATCATGCCTGCACCCAATAAAAAGTGGACATGTGTCTAGGGAAGGCCATGTGGGGGGGTGGAAGTTTTAAAGACTTTGAAGTTTTAACTTCAAAATGCTAAAATTAAATTTTTTCCTGAAGGCCCGCAGCAAATAAAGGATGGACACGTGTCTAGGAGGCAAGATGGAGGAAGGGGCTGAAGGAGAAGTTTGTGAATTTTTGCCTCTATGTTTACAAGGTAAAAAGTGCAAGATAGCCTCGCGACAAATGAAAGGAGGACACATGTCTTGGATTTGGTAGAGATGTGGAGCGCGTGGAGAGAAAGTGAAATTTTTTCCAAACTTTGGTGAAAATCTCAAGGTAAAAAATTGATCCGTGGAAAATTTGGAGGTGTGCCCCACATCCAGTCAGGGGGTGACATGTGGCATGTTTCAAAATGAAAAGGAAGAGTGTGGGCCCACTAAGGGATTTTGTGCTCGCAGAGGAGTGAAGGAAAAAGGAGGGGTCGGTTTCGTAGCGAATGGGAGACCGCCACGTGGCAGAAGAGGCAGCGGGTGTTCGAGCCCACGGAGGTTTTGGAGAAAATTTTCCTTTTCTCAAAAAAGTGGCAAAATTCATCAAATTGGCCCGCGGTTTTTGTGGAGGCCCACATGAGGACACGTGGTGCATCTAGGGGCATGCGGGGAAAATATTCAAATTTTCCCAAAGTTCAAAAGGGTTTAAAATGCGTTTTAAGGATTGGGGGCCCACCCCAATCATGTTTAGACACGTGTCCCATCTCGTCTAAAGGCAAAAAGGTAATATTTGAGGATTTCATCAAGACACGTGGAGGACAGAATTTTAAAGTTGATTTTAATCAACGACAACTGTGTAATTTCATTTTTGGGCGCCATGGAAGCTCCAAGAAGTGTGGAATCATCATTTTTGCACCAAATCACATGAAATTTTATATGATTTTGCATCCTTTCAGCCTTTTGAGTACAATGGCATAATTTTTATGAGCTAATTCGGTGCCCTATGGTGTATTTCGTCAAATATTTTCCTCACTGTAAAAAAATGTGAAAGATAAAAAATGAAAAGTAGTAGAGTTAAAATGATAAGGGAAAAAGGTGGAAAATGATTTCAAATGCATGCTTTGGCATGGAGGAATTCCAAAAATGTGACCCTGGGATGATTAAGGATCCAAGTTCATGTAATATTTTAAAATATTTGTGCATCTCGGCATTTGGCAAGTTGTTTCTGATTTTATATCATTTTTCATCAAATGGATAGGGTTTCGTAACAAATTTGATCCCTTTGGTATATTCTTTGCTTAGGATGTAAGGATCTAAGCTATAAAAGGGTTTATGATGTAATTTGGAGGCATTTTGGAGTTTTTATTGAGAATTTTGGAAAAGAGAGAAGAATTTTCATGTGGAAAATTGGAAGAAGTCCATTTCTTTTTGGAGAGACTACTTGAGAGCCATTTTGGTTCATGTTTGCATCAAATGTTCATCATGTTGAGTTGTTTTTAGTTATAAATCCATCAAGAAGCTTTGAGATTTTCTAAATAACATTCCCTTATTGATACATCTAATTGAATTCTTGGATTAACTGGTTTTATATCTTGGCAAATCTTGTATACACTTATATTTCAATATGTTTTCAATTTGTGTTTCATGCTCATGTTGCAATCTTGAGTTTAGGATCTCTCACGATCATACGGGGTCTCATTTGTGGTTGATGGTTTAATGGCATTTGCAATCTTGTATTCGGAAGAGATTTTATCGATAGAAGATAAACAGATTTAAAATCATCTTACTTGTCCTTGATTAATGAGACTCTGTAAAACTTTGGGTGCACCTTAGGTCATGATTAAATAGGGATTCCTAGATGCTTCATTGATATTTTGCTTCAAGCCTTTGTGGCAGGTTATCGAGTTTGTATGGAATAGTGCAGATTTTGGCATCTATGTGTGCACACATCCTTGTTGAAAGAGTACTTCAAACTCATTGAAACATCTCTATTGTTTAGGTGTTGTAATTCTTTTGCAAAGCTTCCCAAAGAAGTGGGTAATTCCTTAGCTTGTCTTTCCCAACTTCCCCCATCAAATTATCATTTAAACTAACTCATTCTACCTATAATAACCCTACATTTGTATTATGTGTCCACAAAAGAATTCAATCCTTTCACTAAAATGCACAAAGTTGATCAGGGTCTTATCATGTCTTTAGCAGCTCTAGCTTTGTTTTGAGAACATTTCCATCATTTAGTAGTGACAACTCCTTTGAGTTTGGATAATGGATACTTGATCATGTTTTCACAAGGCCTCTTCTATGTCATATGCAAAACATAAGGATATCTCCATCTCCTTACCATATAAGGGCTGCAATATAGGTTCTCTTGCCTTGGTTGATAGGCACAACCTAAAATAGTGAGGGTTAGATCAAAACCCTCTTGAAGGTGCTATCCAATCCCTCAATTCTTGAATGAAAACAAGCAGATAGGTGCATCCCCGGCTACAAATGACATACAAAACATCTATCTATCCTTGAGTGTCTTGTGCAAGTTCCTGACGTTTTTCAAGTGATGAAGGTGATTAAATCTAGATACTAACACAATGATTAGCAAGTTTGTAGAATATTGAGTGCAGAGTCACATCGAATCTCTTGATCAAAAGCAAGATACCAAGTTTGAGCAGAGTGATGATGAGGAGTAGTTTCTCCTCTTGTGTATGCATTGATCATTTTTGTAAAATATTTAAAAAATCATGTTAACATACAAGATGATTGTACAATGGAAAAGTGACATGCGAGCATGAGATTCTACAAGTAACTCTTCCTCACACCCGACCTCCCGAGGTCATGCCGAGATAGACGATGGGGATGGAATACACACAGGATGTAGATAAGCTAGTTAGGTAATCTTATGTCTTCAACACGTAATAGCGGGATCTACGAATCTAAGGAAAAGAAGGCCCTCCTAACCTGAACTGGTGTGATAGATTGTTTGGCGAGGATAGCTGCTCGAAGGCTCCAATCAATATCGAGCTCTTCCGTGATCCGATCTATGGGTTGTGGAATACGTGGAAGATGACCTGTGGGTGCTTTGTATATGTCTCCCGACAAGGTCATGAAAATGAATGGCTAAATGTGTAGTGGATTTTTTGGTGTTTTATGGACGATTCTCTGGTCTAGTCTAGAAATCTTTAGCTTGATTAGCTGCTATGTTTAATAATGATAGTTGTGTGATGATGTTTGGTGGAAGTGGAGAGGACCTAAATACTAATGTTCACAAACCAACATCAACGTTGGATTGATTTGTAGGCCCGTTGGGTTGTGGGACCTGTGGATCATAACCGTAAGTTCATGGTTGTTGTGGACCTCCTATGGTCATATGAAGAGTCAACCCTTGATTCTAAGTATCCAGTAGTCATATGCCTTTTCAGCCTCTATGTTTAGAACTAGAAGTTGCACAATTTTCTCAGAGTACCTAATAGGTGTTCTAGAAACTTGGATACGTAAGCTAGTGTCTATATCAACGAGGAGGTCTCCTACATCTAGCTGTGGGACTAGTGGATCACAACCGAATGTTTTCTCTCTTTTAGGTCCTTCTACAGTCATACGGATATCTATCAAGGTAGTCTATAATTTTTCTTATTTGACCAGTTTTTTCGTGCTTTTTCTTTTTCTATGTTTAATCCTCTTAACTATGTGCTGATTTCTTGTAGGTCTATGGTTGTTCGGAAGACATGAATTATGAGATTTTGGTCTATGTCAGTTATTACTGCAACAATATTTGGTTGAGGTATGATTGGCTCAAAAACATATTCCCTAGGCTCCCTAGGTCCTATGATTGTCATACAAGATCAATATAAGCCTAACTGAAATAAAATAAACTAATTATGCAAGATATATCTACAACATATATATATATATATATATATATATATATGTATGTATATGTATGTATATATATATTCCTCTATTTTTGTATTTTTGATAGAATTTTGAATAGAATTGAAAGAGAAACTAATCTAATACATTTATAAAATGAAAACTAATCTAATAACAAAATTAAAACAAGCAAGGTAGCCTGGTGTAGCTACTTGCCTGTGTAGTTGTGAGTTTATCCTAAATAACTAGATAGTTGATTAACTTAATTGAAAGATTCTCGATCCTACCTCAGAAGTGAGGAATGAATCATAGTTTCTCAGAAACTATCAATCCCCATAGCTTCCCTAGCAATATCAAAAATGAAACTTAACTGAAATGAAATATTTCACTACTCTATTTGATATGTTTTAACTAGAAATTTGATAGATAAAACCTAGAATTTACAGAACAGTGGCAAATCTAGTAGTGTATGATTTTGTCCCCTCAGAATGATCTCCTTGTTCCTTCATGTTCACGTGAGTCTAGAAGAGCATGTATATGCTAGCATCAATAGAAAAAGGTATTTTGAATAATGGCAGCTTTGGATATAGACCAAATAAAATGTGAGTAGGAGAGGGACAACACAAGTGATAGAGCTTGGCATATGCAATTCCTAGCGGGTTTTATTGCGGGAATACAACACAAGTGTACCGAGAGATTCTAGAATCTACCTTCTATGAAGAACACAACCTACAACTCTAATGGATTCAATCTACAAATGACACTACTCTACTCTAAACTAATTTGTATGAACAACAATGAACAAGACTAAAGCAAGAAGATCGAATGGCTTCCAACAATAAAGGAAAACTAGCATGGATGCAAACATGAAAAAAATCAGGTCTAAATAAGAAATTGAAAGACTAAACAATAAAAATGAGAAGTTTAGGGGCCATTTTCTTGAAAAAAAGTTGGCTATTTATAGATTTTACATTCACCCAAAGGTAATTCCTATTAGAACTCTTTTACCATTAAATAATGAAGAAATACTATTCCAGGGAACATAAAACATTTAATACGAGCCAAGGTGGTTGAGAAAAGCTAGTAAAATTTGAAAAATTACGTAGGTCATGATCAAAGGAGGGTGCTAGAAAATGCGTGAAGGACCGCCACCCTGAGTAGGGCGGTGGTTACAGGACTGCCACCCTAGGAGGGCAAAGTGGTTTCATTAATGAAGGAAAAAGATAAGAAAAGAAAGGCAGAGGAAAAAAACACACAAGGAACATGGATGAAGCATTTAGGATGTTAACATATACTTCGTGAGATTCTCTGGATCCGAACACCTTACAAGGTGACTTGTATCATCATCGGGGCATGTGTAACATTGTTCCGGTGGTACAATACCCTACAATTTTGGGTACGTACATATTTCCCCCTTGGAGAAGTGTTTTAACCATGAAGAGGTGTAAAATGGTGGGTCCGAGTATGGTGGTCCCAAAATGGGAAGCTTAGAAATTATACCTGATATGCCGTGTGTCAAAATGTCGCCATCCAAGTTCCCACTACCTGTAAAATGGAAAGAAGACTCAAGTGCAGATAGATAAAACAAATCAAAAATAAATACTAAATTAGTATGAAATGAGGACTTACCATTTACGGGGATGAGAACTTACCTCCGTCGGTGCTCTAAACCTGTGAAAGGGGCATTCAAAATGAGTCAAAACACCATATATATATAAAATGGGACCATTTTCCTATTCATTTACGCATGTTGATTTGATAGTTTTTGAGCTCTGGGACCCACGGTGATGGTTTTCAACGAGAGTATAGTCAAAACATTCGTATCGAGATAGTAATCATGCCTCCACGAGTAGAACCTCGACCCACGAGATCTCAGGTTAGTTCTTCTCGATTTAATGTTTTTGCACCCAAAATGTAAAAATGATGAAAAATTTGTCATGGGGGGGTTATTTTTAGAAATGTCAGTTTTAAATGTGTCTCTTAGGGGGCGCCTAATGGGTAGGCTTTTGTTTTAGCTAAAATAGTCAAATTTTTGTATTTTTAAGAATTTTTAGGGCATGCGACCTATTTGTAGTCACGGGATAGGACTGCCACCCTAAGCAGGGTGGTAGTTATAGGACCGCCACCTTTTAAGGTGGTGGTTATGGAACCGCCACCCTGCTCAGGGTGGCGGTTCTCTACAGAGTGTCAAAACAACACTAGTTTAAGTTTATTTTTGCATTTTTAGTATTCTTACTTGCTTTAATGATTTTTCCAATGTAATCTTGATGCTAACTTGCTTCTTTTTGCATGTTTTTGGGTGTTTTGTAGAAGAAGGAAGAGTACATTAGATGGAGCCGAGAGAGGGAGAGTGATTGGCTTCCAAGCAGTGTTAGATGCTCTCTTTCAGGCTGAGTAGGATACTCTTCGAGAGGCGGTATATTGAGGATCACACACGGGATTCCCACATTGCACTTGCCGATCACATATTATGTGACTTATTTTCTTCTTGGTGTGTATATCGAAACACCTTCCAATTTTTAAGTGTTAGGGGTGAGTGGACTATCACCCTAAAGGATGTATACCACATTTTGGGAGTCCCGATTATTGGGAGGAGACTTTCATTTGATACAACAATATCTAGAGCTCAGGTGACTCAGTGGGCCACCTATATGGGAGATGTAGTTGTCTCCACTGGTTCGAAGAAGGGGGTGAAGGTCTGTTCTATTCTTGGCTTGCCCATCCCTTTGATCTGTCAGGCCATTATGGGCATCCTTGCTTCGAGATTGATCAGAGATAAGGGAGGGGATACTTTACTCTACTGCTGGGCCCCATCATCACACAGATTGAGGCACATGGTCGATTTATGCACTGGGGCCGATATACTTGGGACCACCTATCACAACTTATACATGGTGGTTCGATTATAGGGATAGTCACTGAGCCATCCGACCTTAGTTATGAGCTGGGTCTATGAGTGCATCATCCCTTATGGGAGAGGCATAAAGGTGGAGGATCCCGGGGCCACGAGGGCAGCTAGATGGACAGAGATGATGGTGCTTAGAGCACCCCACCAGCCGATTACTTCACGACTACCGAGGATATGGAGGCCACACCTTATCGAGGCCATGGCAGGTATGTGGGGTAAGGATACCTTCACTTTGATTTCCCTGCTCTACTACGGGGCAGCTTGTGGATAGGACGGGAATGTAGAGACACACCCCTTTGATCGAGTGCCTCGGTAGTTTGGCCTTTCTTACATTGACATGCTTCCCCAATGGTGCCGGTATTCAGATTAGTTCGGGAGGTTAGGGGGAGGTCATAGAGGCTAGGGTTGGACTGTTGTTACTCTTGGCATCCCTATTATAGCCAAGAGGGTGGTACATGCTCGAGAGAGAGCCGGTGCTCCTCAGGAACCTTTACTTTAGATTGCCACCGGTCCTACCCATAGTAGTTTTGACCCCATTGATATAGACTCGAGTCTAAGTTCATAGGGGAGAGATGGATGCTGAGACTGAGGACATGGAGATTAGTGATTCAGGTGGGGAAGAGGATAGTGATCCTAAGTGTCATGACACTCAAGAGATCTTACAGGCTGAGACGACAGAGTAGAGCACAGAGAGGGCGACTCTAGTCTCAGAGGAGTTACTTTATCATGACCTAGGTGGAGAGGATGAGTCCATGGAAGGATGCCATGTTGTCCCAAATATAGGAGAAGGAGATCAATCAACGGTGACATCTGTGGCATGCACGGATCCTAGAGATCCTTCTTGGAGGCCCGGAGATCCGAGTGATTTATCACTCTTCTTTTGATATTTGTTTTTAGCTAGGATTGCCTTAGTTGCTATCTCTCTTTTTGTTCATCCTTGGTTTCACCTTTTTATCATTTTTTAATTTTTTTCTCCTTTGCTTGCAGAGACTATTGATGAGTGGTAAGACTTGATTCACTAGGTATGTACTAATACCCTGATGCTCCCCATGGAGAAGACTCATGCTGAGCTATCCGTGGATGCAAGGGAGCCTTCAACAACTGGTAGGCATATCGATGTTTTTTCCCCTGTCTGGCACATGGCCAAGATGGTGACCTCCCTCCATACCAAGTTAGCTAGGTATAGGACTGCAGAGTGCTTGATGAGGAGGATCCGCTCTCATAGTGACACTACAAGTACTATTTGAGACTACGAGCCCTTAGTGCACTCACAGCACCGGTGTAGGCGGAGTCCTAGACGTGATCGTGTGCCTTCTAAGGGATCCCATAGGGATTGAGAGGCCACTTGGCTCTTTTTGTAGTGACCTTTGTTAGGTTGTTTATATGAGTATTTTTGTACTTTCCGGGCTCATTGAGCATTTTGACCATGCCTAGTGCATGATGGCATTGTACATGAAACCTAATTATAATATATATATATATATATATATATATCTTTGGATCTAAACTCTTGGTATATTGAATTTTGTGATTCATTGTCTAAATGTGTTTTTAGATGTTTTTAGAATATTTTCTTTTCATGTTTCCAGAATGTATGCAATGGAAAACAAATGATAGTAAATAGAATGTTTTAATGTATATGTTTTTTATAGTGTTGATATGAGATGATACTAACATATGGTAGTACTAAACTTTTAAACTCTCTAGGCAATGTTTGTGATTCCTTCTTATATTAGTAGAATGTGATAAATGTATAGCGATAAAGAGATGAACTTTCTCTAATCCCAAATCCACACAACTAGTAAGATACGAGGGCTCAACACCAAGAATTAGGAAGGGCACAAGTTGTATGAGTTTGATTAAATGGAATGATGAGAGACAGAAAAACTAAGAACAAGAACCAAATTTGGACCTACACACCTACCCTACTCAGAACTACTACCAAGCTTAGAAGGCCACTTACTTTTCAGTTTATCTAGACTTAGATTCATAAATGGTAACCTGGTTGACAAAATATGGTTTTGAGGATTTTATCTCTTTGGAATTTGAATATTTTATTTTTCTTAACAAAATTTGACTTGTGTTTCTTAGCATACCAAGATTTTTAGTTTGTTTGACTGGACCCCCCACACCCTGCCTCATGCCACTATTAAGAAGCATGGGTTTTTCACCAAAGGCAAGATATATGCGAGTAAGGGCACTTCTTTCCTTTCCTAACCTCACATCACTAATAAGAGATGTGGAATTATCACCAAGGGTTGATGGGGCAAAGAAGTGTGTAAAATAAAATATTTTGTTTACTTAGTGCTTTTAATTTCATTTGATTTTGACATTTCTAATCTAAGACTTTAGGACATCCTTTTGTTCCAAGAGATTTTAAGAGGGATAGATGTGACACCAAGAAGCTTCCAGAACAGATCGTAGGTAAGGACAACTTTACCTAGTAGAAAGAAAGAGCAAAGCCAAGTATGCAGGTCTTGGTATGGTTTTCGTCAATGTTTATATGTCGAAATTGATGAGAAGATTTGAAAATATTTGATGATGTTTGAAGAGATGTGATATGAGTATTGTTTCCAATATCTTTAGAAATTTGTAATAGTTTTTAAGAGTAAGCTACTAAACTATCATTTTACGAAATGGACAAAATGAAGCGAGATAAAAGACTAATGCAATGCAGGTAGCTATAATGTACTAGTAATGCCTTTGACATTTTATGTGTAAAAGCGCTTAAGGTGCAAGGAATTGTGATTTCACCAAATTCCTCACCTTCTAGTGTGCACAAGAGATACACACCATTTCCATAGTCCTTCATGACTCGATATGGGCCTAACCACTTGGGCCAGAACTTTCTTCCTTCGCCAATTTTCTTATCGATTCGGCTGTCTAGTCTTAGAACTAGATCTCCTTCATATATTTCTCGCTCATAGACTTTTTTGTTATACTTGTCGGTGATTCGGTCAACATAGGCTCTGTGTTGTTGTTCGAGAATTTAACTTGGCCTCGTATAGGCTTTATAGTTAGGAGAGGAGTTCCTCCCTATAAGCTTCTTCATATAGAATCCCTTGTAATGAGATGCGAGAGACCGGGTATTTCAAACTCAAGTGGGAGAACCGTCTGCTCCAAATGCTAGCGAGAAATGATTTTCTCCTTTTGGTGTTCTTATTGAGGTTCGGTGGGCCCACAAGGCCAGATATAATTTTAAATGCCAATCTTGTTTAGATTCCCTTACCATTTTGATGAGAATAGATTTCAACGTTTTGTTTGTCACTTTAGCCTACCCATTGGCTTGAAGGTAGTAAAGAGAGGTCATGTGATGGATTATCTTGAACTTTATACATAACTCATGAGCCTCATCATTCTTAAAGGACATGCCATTATCTAAAATAATGACTTGTGGGACACCATAGCTACGAGATAATTTGGTTCGTAATTAATTTGGCAATCACCAAACCTAGTACAGTGGTGAGAGGCATGGCCTCCACCCATTTGGTAAAATATATCATGGTTGTGATTATAAAATTATGGCCATCGGTTGATGAGGGAGATAATTTCCCTATCAAGTCTAGACCCCACATGGAGAAGGGCCACGAGTTGCTATTAGTTGCGGGGGTGTGTTGGCATGTGAATCTCGTGAGAGAATTCTTGACATTTGTGGCATTTGCATATAAATTCCACTGCGTCATGTTTGAGAGTGGGTCAAAAATAGCCCATCAGATGTATTTTGCGAGCGGTGGCATGACCAACAAAGTGGCCCCACATATCCCACTATGGGATTCATGAAGAATCCTCTTGGATTCTTCTATGTCGACGCATCTTAGAAGCATGTTGTCAAAGGCTCTACAATAGAGCACTTGGTCTAAAACAACATATTTGGTAGTAATAATGCATAACTACCTTTTTGTTGTGACGTGGAACTTTCGGGTATGCATGCTCCATGATAAAAATAATGATATCATATACCGGGGACATGTAAAAATGGGGGTTTGGTTTCAAAAAAGTATATACACTCATTGAGAAAGTATAGATCTACCACTCACCTCCATCTAATGGATTGTAAGCTAACATCTGCAATGATTTGTCCTTTAATGAAATTTTGGTTTACGAATGTTAAATCAAATTCTCCCATTAGGGTTATGAAATAACTATCTTTTTAGATAAGATCCTTGTGTGAGAAATGTTCGTAAATGGTCTGTCTTTACAATGACCCTTGTTTCCTAGTTTAACATATAATGTCTCAAATGTTTTGTTGTAAAAATTATGGCAAGGCATTCTCTCTCTTCCTGTGTGTAACGTGTTTCATAATCGAGAAATGTTTGGCTAATGAAATAGATTTCATGTTCTTGTTTATCATCGTCTTCTTAAGCCAGCATGCGGAGCCGGCGAGACATGAGTGTCTCGTGAGTATAGAATCAAAGCGCAGTCTAGCTTGGGAGGCATTAACATGGGTGGTGACAACAAGAAGTGCTTAACTACTTCAAAGGCCTCATTGCAATCTTCAGTCCAATCGATGCTATAATATTTCTTGAGTAGATTGTTGATTGGAAGAATGAAAAAGCTTAAATCTGGGATGAACCTTCAGATTGCACTGAGTTTCCGAAGAAATGACCTGATTCTAGACTCATCCAAAGGTGGGATCATTTTGAGAACAACCCATATTTTGGCTAGATCAACATCAATACCTCGTGAAGATATAATGTATCCTAAAAGTTTGCCTCCTGTTACACTCGAACATGCACTTCTCTCGGGTTTAATGTGACACCATATTCAATTAGTCGTGAGAGGATGATATAGAGCAATTCCAGATGATCACAACATTTTTGGCCTTGGCCAATAATTCATCCACATATGACTCCACAATTTTATGGATAAGATCATAGAATATATGTCATTTCCGTTGATATGTAGCGCCAACGTTCGAATACCAAATGGCATGACATCATAACAATAAGTTCCCCAAGGAGTTATAAATGTGGTTTTGGCTTGATCTTGTTTAGATATTTTAATCTGATTATACCTTGAGAACCCATCCATGAGGGACAACAGTTCAAATCCAATTGTTGCATCAATGATAATGTCAATGGATGGTAATGGGAAATCATCCTTGGGACAAGCTTTGTTAATATCCTAAAAGTCTATACAAATGCGTATCTTCCCATTCTTTTTTAGGATAGGAACGATATTAGATACCCATTGTGAATAGTCAATGGGTTTGATGAATCCTACTTGGAGAAGTTTTATTACTTCCTCTTTTACCATGAGAGCCACTTTTGGCTTCATTGGTCTTGACTTCTGTTTAATTGGCTTCACATCTGGTTTAGGGAAAGGATTATGTACCAAAACTTGTGGTGCAATACCTTTCATTTCTTTATAATTAAATGTAAAATCCTTTTGATATTCTTTGAGGATTTGGGTGTGTATTTCTATTTCTTCCGGAGTTAGCAAGGATCCCAACTTCAGAATTCTTGGTTCTTCCTTCGTTCCAATGTTTATGTCAATGGTTTCTTCTATCAAAGAAGCATTACCTTCTTCAAATTCAGGTGGGGCTGGTGGTATTTCCAAGCTTTCTCCATTTTCTATCTCGTAGATATTGAAATCCTTCTATGGAGGAGACTCTACCGTGGGATTTCCAAAGTAGGAAGAGGAGTGTGGTATTAGGGAAAGATCAACTATAGGGTGAGCAAGGTGTAGCTCTGCATAGGCATTTAGATATTCGAGAGTGACTTTATCACTATCAACATGATGTAAGATAGGAGATTCATTCTTAGCTGTATGTGTTAGAAGAGGGTTCATTGATATTTTCTTCACCAATGGTTCAATACGAAGTGATACCTTGAAACTTGTATCTTCCAACTCATTACTTGGGGTAAAACGTGAAGCTGAGGTTGCTATTGAATCTATGAGAAGGTTATGTTCTCATGGGATTGCCTCAATGGATATGAAGTTGAATCCTTTTCTTAGATCTAATACCGTTGTTTTATAGAGTTGTAAGTGCTCAACTATAGTCTCATATACTTCAGAGACTCGGTTTGTGACTAATTATGAGTCTCCTAACACTTTGATGTCATTAACACCAATTCTTTTGGCTATAAAGAGGCCAAGGAGGAGGTATTCGTACTCGGCCGTTGTTTGTACATTCAAAGTTTAACTTTAAAGTAAAAGGTAGGATCTTTCCCTCAGGAGAAGTAAAGATCACACCTACCCTGGCTCCATAGTGACATCTAGCTCCATCGAAGTGGAGAGTCCAATACTTACTAGGAAAGACAGATCTTTGGGACATTCTTTACGTCTCTTTCTTTTATTTCGGTTACTTCTACCATGAAAATTTCCTCTGCTGGAAGAGAACCAACTCCTAGAGTACATCCCATACTTGTGGAACCAAATGGTAGGAAAATTGGTAGGTCTTGTTCCAGTAACTTGAAATTTTTTGTAGTAGTTCCTAATGACACTGTTTCTACAACGTTAACTTCATCCTTGAGGGCTGGGATGCCCTTGACTAGGTTCATAATTTCTAGTTCTATTATAGGTATTAATTTTTCTTTTGGTTTTGAGTCGATTGGTTTGTTAAGTTGGTTTGTTGGGAGTTCAAAATCAGAGTGAAGGCCTGGTCTTTTCTTTAGGTCTGTTAAGTGTATGTCGAATGGTTTTGGGTCACCTTTTTCTATGAATATCTTTCCTAGGTGTAAGAATCTTATTTCCTGGAATAAACAGAAGGGATTTATTTCATGCGATGTATCCATGGTCGACCGAGGATCATATTATAGTTGGTTTCCCAATCTATGATATAAAACTTGGTGAGGATTTTCTTGGGTCCTAAGGTGACTAGTAGTATTATAGTCCCAATTGAAGTAGCTTTAAGACTATCATAACCTCTCGGCGTATTTCTTGTTGTGGAATAGTTTGTTTCTTGATATCCTAGATTTTGAAGGAAAGAGAAGGGGACAATGTTAACAGATGCCCCATAGTCCACCATTGCATATTTAACATAATTATTGTAACCCCACACTGTAAATGTAAGGCCGGATCACCCTCGTGCATGCAATTTCAGCATCTATTGGCATTTTGTTTATGTCGAATATAAACTCGGTGTCCTATCGGCTACTCTAGAGGGTGGATATCAAATTCTATGTGGTTTAATTTTGTTTCGAGAGGTGGAGTGATGTTAATTAAATGACCTAGACCCAAAGTGCTTCTAAAAGAGCAGCCCTATGGGTAGGAGAGTTTGTCAACAAGTCTAAAAGGAGATGTGAAAGAAGGTCTTTATTAAGTCATTAATTAAATCATAAGCACCTATGGGTTTTACCAATGTTTGTTGAATGTTATCTGGCTCTAGTGGATAGATTGGATTTGGTTGAGAAGAATATTCTTGTGCTCTTGTTATGGCTTCTATGTGCAGCTCAATATCTAACTCTACTAGACCAACTATCTTGGTTCGTGGCTGATTTCCTAATTGCGGTGCGACAAGTGGATTTAGTGAAGTTGAGGCTTCATGATTGTTATTTCCTGTCATTACACCTTTTTTCATCCCATTTGGATTTAATTTATTATTTTTATTGTGATTTGGAAGTGGATCATTGAAGATCTTAAGAGGTGCGTTTTGAGGGGAAGCCGCCTGTGAAATTATTTGGCATAGGTGTCACAGAATCTATTAAGAACATATCTATGAAGAGTTGTCTTTGTTCTTTTGGAAAACGTTGCATGAACTTATTGTAATCGTGGAAAGTCCTAGTGTCATGGCCTCAAATTTTGTGGAAACCACAATACAAGTTGGGATTATAACTCCTAGGTTGTTGGTTTGGCACGTGTTGTGGTCTAAAACTCTGACTAAGCTGTTGACTATTAGGATTAAAGTTTTGTGTTTATTGTCTTTGGTTTTGGTTTTGATATCCAGTTGAGTTTTGATTTGGACCCTATGTCTGGATCTTCCGTTGTTGTTTTTATTTTCGTTGGGGATGATTAAAATCCACCACATTAATTCTTGGGGTAAAATTGTTGTTTCGTTGATTGTTAACTAGTGGTGGAACATTTACAACGTTTGATTTTTTGTTTGGTCAGTCACTCCATCTATTGTCACTCCACGGTTTTTGTTAAGGATTTTAGGTCCCTGATTGGTGTTTTTGGTAGTAGGATAAGTCATAGTGTTTTGGTTGGGGATGATTAACCTCCCATTTTTTCCATATGTCTTGTAACCGTTATCTATTACAGCTTGATCTATTCGGAGAGCGCTCTCGAGCACTTCATCATAAGTTCTTAGTGGGAAATTTTGGACTTCTTCCTTTATCTCTCTGCTGAGAGAATGAAGGAATAAATCACATAGTTCCATCTGATCCATGTTTGGAGCACTTACTAAAGAATAGAGGAATGTATGCCATCTTTGGATGAAATGAGCAATGATTCATTTTGTTCTTGTTTAATATGCAAGAATTCCCTGATTCCTTTTCTCAACAATTTGTTCATGTCAAACACCTTGATGAAATATGAAATGAGTTGTTTAAATGAATGTATTGAGGCTTCAGGTATTCTGTAATACAAATCGAGGGTGATACCCTCTAAAGTTTTGGGGAATATTTTAGCAACAACTCCATCCCAAGGGAGCAGTTCTCGAATGGCTGTGGCATAGGCCTTAATATGTGCATTTGGGTCTCCCTCTCCTTTGTACTTGGGTAGATCGGGGAGAGGTCTTGGAAGCATGACGCTTCGTATAGTGAAGTCAAAGGTTCTTTCAAATATTCTGAATAAGTCTTTATCACATAGGTTTTGACCATTGATGGTGTTTGCTGAGGGGTGGAGGTGGAATGGGTTGTTGATATGGCGTAGCATATGTATTTTCCGGGGCATAAGGGAATCCCTATGGTTGAGTGAGCATGCTGAGAGAAGAGAACATATCTCCCTGTGGTGATTTGGAATACATGTTTAAGTATGGAGGAACATTGCTCAAGAATGGATTGTTTTGTACTAAACCTGGGAAGTATTATATTTTCAACTAGAGCGGCATTAGAAAACGTGGTTCTAGTTGGTGTTTGTTGTGAATGCTTTGAGGAGTCATGCCTAATGTGCTGTTCCTATGAGGAGGTCTACTTGGCTGGGATGATGAGGAGGATTGAAAGTTCCGCTTGCATGAACTGTGGATTTTGACTTGCTTGAGCAAGTTCCAACCCTCTAGCCTTCTCAACTAAGGCTGAGATGACCTCGTTTGGTGAAGATACGATATTTTTTTAGTGGCATTTGTTGTATATCTTGAGGTTGTATAGGCATATGGTATCCTGCTATGAATTGATCGGTGCCCTGCCATGTTTCACCGAGGGAATTTCCTATAGGTGGAGGAATGAGAGTGTTTTCTTGGAGCGAGACTTTAGGTTATATTTGCAAACCCCCTATAGATGGATACATATTTTGATAGAATTTTTCACTCCTAGCATAATGTGCTAAGTATTCGTCATCTAAAAATGGATATGGATCTTATTGTCTACTAATTTTTGGTCTAAGAAACACACGAGGAGATGAACCAAATTCTCCAATGAGCATCATATTGTTTGAGCCTAAAGGCTCTGGTTGTTTTGTTTGAGTGAGCTGATCCAATTCCTCTATTTGGAAAGAAGAACTATATCTAATCCTTTAAAGTGGAGTTTGTGTTGAAAACCAGTTGGTTGAATAGTTGTCACCCCATCATTTGAGAGCGAGGGTGATGTTTGTCTATTTAGCTGATCGTAGTATGCTTCAAGACCTAGAGAGGTCTGTCATATGCATCGTATCCCAAAATATTTGGGGGGTATATGAATACCTGTAGAATAATGGGAAAGAGTGAAGGTGGATGAAATAATAGAAAGAGGAAAATTAGTTTGAGTCACGTCAGGTTCACCAATTTTGTTGGTGAAGTTGATGTGGAACCTAAAGAGGTGGAAAAGATGAAAAGTAAACTAATTGGAAGAACAAGTAGAAATAAGAATCCAAACCAGAAGGTAGGAATTTTCATGTCGGATTCACTAATTTTTTACAATGGAAAAGTGACATGTGAGCATGAGAATCTACAAGTAACTCTTCCTCACACCTGACCTCTCGAGGTCATGGTGAGACAGTCGATGGGGATAGAATACACTTGGGATGTAGATAAGCTAGTTAGGTAATCTTATGTCTTCAACACACAATAGCAGGATTTGTGAATCTAAGGCAAAGAAGGCCCTCCTAACCTAAACCAGTGTGAAAGATCATTTGGCGAGGATAGCTGCTCGAAGGATTCAATCAATATCGAGCTCTTACGTGATCCGATCTATGGGTTATGAAATACATGGAAAGTGACCTATGGGTGCTTGAATATGTCTCTGAGAAGGTCATGGAAATGAATGGCTAAATGTGTAGTGGATTTTTTTTTTTGTTTTATGGACGATTCTACGATCTAGTCCAAAAATATTTAGCTTGATTAGCTACTACGTTTAATAATGATAGTTTTGTGATGATGTCTGGTGGAAGTGGAGAGGACCTAAATACTAATGTTCACAAACTAGCATCAACATTGGATTAATTTGTAGGCCTATTGGGTTTTGGGACCTTTGGATCACAACCGTAAGTTCGTGGTTATTGTGGACCTTCTATGGTCATATGAAGAATCAACCCCTGATTCTCAGTATCCAATAGTTGTATGCCTTTTCATCCTCTACGTTTAGAACTAGAAGTTGCACAATTTTCTCGAGTACCTAACAGGTGTTCTGGCAACTTGGATACGTAAGCTAGTGTCTATATCAATGAGGAGGTCTCCTACGTCTAGTTGTGGGACTAGTGGATCACAACTAAATGTTTTCTCTCTTTTAGGTCCTTCTACAATCATACGGATATCTATCAAGGCAGTCTATAATTTGGCTGATTTGACTAGAACATGTGTGCTTTGTCATCTTCTATGTTTAATCCTCTTAGCTGTGTGCTGATTTCTTGTAGGTCTATGGTTGTTCGGAAGACCTGAATTCTAAGATTTTGGTCTATGTCAGTTATTGCTGCAACAATATTTGGTTGAGGCACGATTGGCTCAAAAACATATTCCCTGGGCTCCCTAGGTCCCGTGATTGTCATACAAGATCAATATAAGCCTAACTGAAACAAAATAAACTAATTATGCAAGATATATCTACAACATATATATATTCCTCTATTTTTGTATTTTTGATATAATTTTGAATAGAATAGAAAGAGAAACTAATCTAATACATTTAGAAAATGAAAATTAATTTAATAAAAAAATTAAAACAAGCAAGGTAGCCCGGTGTAGCTACTTGCCTGTGCAGTTGTGTGTTTATCATAAATAACTAGATAGTTGATTAACTTATTTGAAAGATTCTCGATCCTACCTCAAAAGTGATGAATGAAAAATAGTTTCTCAAAAACTATCAATCCCCACAGTTTCACGACAATATCAAAAATGAAACTTAATTGAAATGAAATATTTCACCACTTTATTTGATATGTTTTAAGTATAACTTTGATAGATAAAACCTGGAATTTGTAGAACAATGGCGAATCCAGTAGTGTATGATTTTGTCCCTTCAAAATGATCTCCTTGTTCCTTCGTGTTCATGTGAGTCTAGAAGAGTGTGTATATGCTAGCATCAACAAAAAAATGTATTTTGAACAATGACAACTTTGGATATAAACCGAATAAAATGTGAGTAGGAGAGGGACATCGCAAGTGACAGAGCTTGGCGTATGTAATTCCTAGCGGGATTTATTGCAAGAATACAACACAAGTGCACCAAGAGATTCTAGAATCTACCTTCTGTGAAGAACACAACCCGTAACTCTAATGGATTCAATCTACAAATGACACTACACTACTGCTCTAAACAAATTTGTATGAACAACAATGAACAATACTAAAGTAAGAAGATTGAATGGCCTCCAGGTAAAGGAAAAATAACATGGATGGAAACATGAAAAAAAAATGAGCTCTAAAAAGAAATTGAAAGACTAAATAATGAAAATGAGAATTTGAGGGGCCATTCGCTTGAAAACAAGTGGCTATTTATAGATTTCACATTCACCCAAAGGTAATTCCTATTAGAATTGTTTTACCATTAAAAAATGAAGAAACACTATTCCAGGGAACATAAAACATTAATATGAGCCAAGGCGGTTGAGAAAAGCTGGTGAAAGTTGAAAAATTATGCAAGTCGTGATCAAAGGAGCGTGCTAGAAAATGTGTGAAGGACCGCCACCCTGAGTAGGGCAATGGTTACATGACTGCTACCCCGAGCATGGGGCGGTTATAGGACCACCGCCCTAGTAGGGCGAGTAGTTTAATTCCTGAAGGACAAAAGCTAAGAAAAGAAATGTAGAGGAATAAAACAAAGCACAAGGAACATGGATGAAGCATTTGGGATGTTAACATATACTTCGTGAGCTTCTCTGGATCCCAAAAACCTTGTGAGGTGACCTGTATCATCATTGGGGCATGTGTAACATCATTCCGGTGGTACAATACCCTATAATTTTGGGTACTTACAATGACCACATCCATGTTGCACCATGGGATGTTGTCATCCCAAAACTTGCCCAAGTTAACTATTGACTTTTTAGATATTTTCTTGTTATTTTGTAAATATCTTGTAAGATATTTTGTAAGTAGTGGGTTTGATTTTGTCTTCTGTCCTTCTCTCCTTCTATAAATACTAGAATACTTGTTGTATTCAGGGTGAACACTTTTATATGAAAAGAGAGGTGAGGAGATAAAGACTTTGTGTTTGCTTGCAACAAAAGAAATATCAATACATATATTCAAAATTTGTGCTTAATGTGTGTGTTATTTGCATTAGATATTTCTTAAGTCAAATCTATGTTTTCATTCTATTAGATTCATTTTTACTATTGTCATATGTTCATCAGTATTTCTTTAATTGTTTATGCAAGTAAGTTTAGCTCTTTTTACTACCAGCCTAAAGCATAAACCTTCTGACCTTTCTGTCTTGGAATTCATTTCTTTTCTTCCTTTAGATCTACCATCCTCCATTCCTTCCCTCCTACCTTTCTATGAGTAGCTAGAACTACCTCTACTAGGATGAGATCCCAAACCCCCTGAAGTTAGAATAGTGTAGATTTACACAAATTCCTACTTGATAGATTAGCAATAAAACTGTTTCACTTCACTATCTCAAAGAGGGCTCTTCCCTACACCTTTGTTGGCCTATTTCCCCATGACTGTCTATCGATGATTTTCGGACCAACATTTTTGGTGACTCTCTTTGGGGATCGAACTAAGGAAATAACTAAAAAACTATAAAAATCACTACGAGATTACAAATTTTAACACTTTGTTAAAAAATTAGAATTTTTGCACAAGTGATCAAAACTAAAAATTTCCTAAGGAAAATCCATAGATATGTACTAGATAGAAAATTTTAGTTCACTAAGATTTTTCAAAAAAACTTGTATATTTCAGTAGATCTAAGATTCTGACATTTTATGATATTTTCAAAACCTTGCAAAATTTAGGTCAAAGATCTGAAAATCAGCCTACTAAATTGACCCACTTTTTATCCTTATTAATCTTTGTTAGAAAACTGCAATCGGTTGTTATTAAAAAGGGTAAAATTAAATATTGAAAAAGTACATACTACTGATTTTTGCTAGAAAAATCAGAAAATCAACAATTATAAACAGAAAGATCGTTGTAAATCTACTCCTGATTGTTGCAGATATGAACAGATACGATGGCAAGTGAACCATTTACTCATAGCAGAAGAGCTCATGAGAAATTTGATCCAATTTTTGATCTACTTGGAAGGCACAATTTCAGTATCACTCTAGCACGATTCACATCATTGATCTCAACAGATCGATCAACAAGAAGTGCCTCACCTCCATCAAAGTGCCTCAACTTGAAATGCTATTTTTCTATGTGGAACCACACTCCCTACTCATGCTCTTTTTCCTACTTTTAAAATGGCAGAAAATCTGCTGTACCATGGGGAAATGCCATGGGCCCTCTAGTATTGTTGCATCAAGTCAACCCCTTCCCTCATAGAAATCACAAATAATTCTTGAAATTTGATGGGAGCATAAATCAAAGCATGGATGCACATATAGCTGCATTTATTATGTCATGTAGCATTCTGGATGTAACTCATGAGGACATATCGGTACATCTCTTTCTGGAGACCTTGCAAAGGCCTATATGCGAGTGGTTCCAGCATTTACCAGCCGGATCCATCACTAGTTGGGCCACATTGCGAACTACATTTGAAGACAAATACAAACCTTCAGAAGATGCATTTGCATTATTATCACAAATCACTCACATGAAGAAGGAGACCAATGAAATCATGTGTGATTTTATTTCCCAATTCAATTTGTTGATCAACCGTGTGTCGCTTGCCATGATGCCAACATTATATAATCAAAAGTGTTTCTTCTTGAATGCCATGAGTTTGAAAGTAAGTTTCTTACTTTTACAGGAACAAATACCCACCTTGGTCCTTGCTCAAGGTATTGTCATTCAGATAGAAGACAACCTTCTTATATCTGGTGAGTTAAGATGAGAGCCATCACAATCAAAGGCTTTAACTTCTTCTCAAGATAGCTCATTAGATCCACAATTACGAGAAGATGGCGAACAACTTGCTCTCATTAAAGAAGCAATTGACTCAAACAATGTCTAACCCTCGTACCGAGATATCCCATGGAGGAACTTCACTCCCAACAATGGCCCCAAAGGCCACATTTACCTCGTTGCTTCTCCAAGGTTATTAATTGAGGCCCCTCCGGTTAGTGCCTTGGTTGAAATTCAAGAAGATGATCCAAATTACGAAGAACCTTCGTCGCAAGGTGAAGATGATCAAGATGTCAGTGAACCAACTGATGACTCTACTATTGGGTATATGGAATTTGAAGATGAGGAATCTGATGAAGAAGAGGGTACCCAAGGGTATGCAAGTGGACAATCATACATGGTTTTCACTCACTCACAAGGAAAAGAAGCAAAGGTTGCTGCTGAAAAACAAAAGGAAAAGGCTGTGGTAACTCCTCCTCCAACAATCACTAAAAGAGGTAATCCCCTTCCTACTCAACCTCCTATTAAACCTTTTGTGAAGAAATATTTTCTTCTTGTTTCTCTTCTAATTCAACCTTCCTCTAGTCTCGTAAAGACTAGTAATCCTCCTCCACAAATGCGAAATGAAGGGCTCATTCCTTCGTTAGCATAACCCTTGGTTGCATTCAATATAATTGATCACACCAAAAAGAACAAGATCCAGATGTCTAAACTTGAGTACCTTCAGTCCAACCTAGAGCATCTTATAAGATTAACTAAGTATATCCAAAGCCAGGATACCGTTCCTCCTTCCATTTCCCCAAAAGGAATTCTTCCTATTCATCCTACATCTCACATAAATGTTTCCTCGACTTCCACATTAGAAAAAATTGAACCTTTTAATAAATCTCTCCTGATTAATGGTCATAAACTAAGCAATTGTATAATTGATTCTGGAGCTTTTAACAATGTTATGCTAGCAAAGGTCACCCATGCTTTGGGCCTCACACTTACTAAACCTTTTTGTAGATGCTACTCCATGGAAACCAAATAGGTACCATTGATTGGTCAGATCAAGGATGTGCAGTTTACATTCGCAGCATTTCCTGAGAAAAGGGTAAAAATGACTATTCTCGTAGCTGATATCCTAGGAACATACGAGATATTGCTAGAAAGGAGATTTTGTAAAGAAGTTAGTGGGGAAATTCACATGGACTAGTCCAAAGCAAAGATTCATGTCAAAGGGGTGATGCGAGACATTGGAACCATAATAAAAAAGAAATATTTAGTTACCAACTCGATGACCCTAAAGCTTAGATTCTTTTTGAATCATCAGGGATGGGGAACTATTTCTTGTCCACCGACTCAGATAGAATGGGTGTTCTCATCCAAAAAGAGGATCTCAACAAAGTATGGACATTTCAGTTTGATGGCATTTGTGTGACAAGTGGATGCGGTGCGAGCTATTCTAATATCTCTGAAGAGGATTTTTCCCTTTTATTTCAAATTATAGTTCTTCAATACAAATAATACTCACGAGTATGAATCCTTGTTACTCGGCATGAAAGTCTGTAAAAGATAAGGGAATAAAAATCGAGAGTGCAAGGTGATGTTGAGCTAATTGTCAATCAAGTAAAGAAAAGGGATATATCAAGTAAAAATGATCGACTCAGACACTACCGCAATGCCATATGGGATAGCATTGAAGAGTTTGACACTTTCTCAATCAAAGTAGTTCCATGAGCCCAAAATGACATGGTTGATTCATTGGTAGTCTCAGCCTCTGTCATGCTCCCTCACCCAGGGTTAAAAATAGATACATATACCACTGAGGTGGTTTTTCGCCCAAGTGTACCAGATAATTCACAGCACTTGCAAGTGTTCAATGATGACAACCAACTTATCACAATTTTGGAGAAAGCTGACAATTTCAAAAAACTTCATTTCGATGGATCAATTTATACTTGTCATGAGTCTCTCACTTGGTCAAGCACATGAATCTAAAAAGACACAAAGTGATACAACTAAAAGGAAATAAGATTCCTAAAAGTTTGGTTTCCTTAGAACTATTATTTGATAATCATGACCGTTTTGTCAAGAAAAAGTGACATAATGATCCTTCCTCTTCTTCAAAACTGAATCCATCAACTGCAGTCTGCGGAACATCCTCATTCCGTGAATATTGGGAAGTGTTGTATGCCCGAGGAAAAATGAAAATTCGTTAAGTTGTTGAAAAAGTACATGGATGTGTTAGCATGGTCTTATGCTGATCTGAATTCTTTAAAACCAAAGGACATTCGGCCCGACATTTCGCTCAAGGATGATGTCAAGGATTTTTGTCAAAAGAAAAGGCATTACAACCTCAAAATCTCAAGTACCATCCAGGCTGAAATTCAGAAGATGCTGGATGCAAGAATTATTTTTCCAATTCATCATAGTACTTGGGTTGTAAATATTGTCCTGTGTGGAAGAAGAATGGCAAGATACACATATGCATGGACTTTCACAACTTGAACCAGTCATCCTTAAAAGATAACTATCCACTACCGATAATGGATCAAGTGCTACATGTAGTAACTGGTTAAGAAATGTTGTCTATGCTTGAGCATTTTCAAGTTACAATCAAATTCAAGTCACGCCTAAAGATCAGTTCAAAACAATGTTCACCACTCCTTGGGGTACCTTTTCCTACAGCAGAATTTCATTCGGTTTGATCAATGCCGATGGCACCTTCCAATGAGAAATGGAATTTACATTTAAAGATATGATGGGAAAAGTCATTGTATTTTACCTAGATAACCGACCATGTTCTCTAAAAGATGAAGTGATCATTACAATCATTTAGAACAAGTCTTGATTAGATTCCAAGAGCACGGGGTTTCACTAAATCCCAAGAAGTCGATTATTGGGGTAACCAAAGGAAAACTGCTAGGACATGTCATCAATAGAGAAGAAACTAAGATAAATGTCAAAAGGGTCGGGACTATTCAAAGCCTTACCTTGCCTACAAGCAAGACCGGTGTTCACTCTTTCTTCGGAAAGGTAAATTTTCTTAGATTCTTTGTTCCCAATTTTCTTGAGAAGACTCGTCATATATCTAGTATGATGAAATAGCCCCAAACATTCCAATGGAGTTAGGAAGGAAAGACATCATTCGAAGACATAAAACTTCCATCGCTCACGCACTTTGTCTGGTATGTCCCGACTTCAACAAAGACTTCATCATATATAGTTATGCATCTCGCGCAAATCAGTATCACTATCTTGATGCAAAAGAAATCTAAGGATATAGAATCCCTAATTTCTTTCATGATCTCTCCTCTTAATCCTCATGAACTAAATATGTCATAATTAGAAAAACATGCCTTTTCCATGGTAAAAGTAGTTAAAAAATATTTTGCTTCTATATTCGAATTCTTATACAAAAGTAGTTTGGTTCTAGACATAGTTGTTAAGTGTATCCTAACTCAATGTGAAGTTAGGGAGCTTACGAGGGAACTGGATCACAAAGGTCCAAGAATACGACCTAGACATCAAACTAACCAAGTTGGTAAGAGGTAAGGGCTTGTGTCAGCTAATGGCTGAAAATAAAGACTCAAAGGTACCTGAAGAGAAAGTTGATCACGTTGATGGAGAACAAAATGAACTAGAGAAAGTGGATTCTTTGCCCATGGTTTTGTTTGTCGTAACCAACGATGAATGGTATTCTAATATTGCATTCTTTCTCACCTATGGTGAGTTCCCAACTCACCTAACCACAAAGGAAAAGCGAACGGTGAAGCTCATAGCTGTAAGATATGTCATATGGGATGATGGATTATACAAACATGGAATTGATGACATTTTTCTATGATGTGTTGATAAGCCATAGTAGGTAAAATTGTTGGAGAGTTTTCATGACTCAGCCTATGGTGGTCACTTCTCCTCATCCATGATAGCACATAAAATCATTCGGGCTAGGTACTATTGGCCAACGCTATTTCAAGATACAAACCACTGGATAGAAAAATGTGAACTTTGCCAATAGTTCATGGGCAAACCAAAGCTGGTTGTGTTTCCCCTCAGGCCTGTCATCATTGACAAACCATTCAAATAATGGGGAATTGATTTCATTGGAGCACTCAATCCTTAATCGAGTGTTGGACATAGTTACATCCTAACAACAATGGATTACTTCACAAAATGGGTGGAGGCCATACCTATCAAACATGCCACTTCTGAAGTTGTTTACAACTTCATCAAAGAGAATATTTTTGTGATATTTGGCATTCCACACAAAATCATTGTTGGCAATGCTTCCAAATTCTCTTCATGGGAAGTTATTGGTTTTTTTTATGGATACAGAATAACCTTGGCTCATGCTTCTGATTATTATCCTCAGGGAAATGGTCAGGAAGAATCCAACAACAAGAATCTAGTGACTATCATACTAAGCTAGTTGATGAAAACTAGCGGTCCTAGCACAAATCATTGTATGATGCTTTGTGGGTGGATAGTATCACTCCAAAGAGGTCTCTCGGCATGTCACATTTCCAGGTGTTATATGGGATCAATCTGAAATCCCTATCTTCATAAAACTTCCTGCTCTGCGCTTGGCTTGAGCAATTGAAGATGAAACTTTTCAGAATTCTCTTGAAAATAGGATTATATGTACTGACGGAAATTGACATCAGAATCAAGTTAAGAGGTTATTCGATAAGAAAGCTAAGCAAAGAGATTTCCAAGTAGGAGATCTTGTTCTTTTGTGGGACAAAAGAAGAGCTGAAAGGTATGCACGGGAAGTTTGACTCTCTTTGGAGAGGGCCATAGAAAATCAAGTAGCTCAATGGAGAGAATATTTTTTGTCTCTCATATCTAGATGGAACCAAGCTCCCACTTCCCTATAGTGGGCAGCACTTGAAGATCTTAAGAAAGTAGAGCTTTCTCTCATCTTTGTAAAGTTTTCTTATTCATTTTCTTTTATTTTTCATTGCCCTTGTTTTTGACTCTCTGTGACCCAATGGATATGCACATGAAAATATGGGATTCTCTACCCTTAAGTTTCACTTAAAGATAGTCCCAGAAAGATCCAGTTGTTATCTGTGAAATTGACAAGGGCAATTTGCAAGTAACTATACCAAAATTCTGTTTTGACCCCTAAGAAAGTTTTACAACATTTAAAATAGCCCAAAAATTTCTTTCAAAAAATCAAGTTGTTTCAGGACTTAGCCATTTTAGGCTTATCCTTCGACGCAGAAAGTGGTGTGTCGACACTCCCAAAAATGTGCCTTTTTGAACTAGGCACCATTTCATTCATGTCAACATCCCACAAATCACACCCACTTCAAAATCCTTTGGTGCAGAAATTCACTTGTCAACATCACCAAAGCAGCGCCCTAAAATGTTGGGCACAATTTTTCACATGTCGACATCACAAAGTTTGTGCCCCATTAAATCCTTTTGTGCTAAGGTTTTTATGTTAACATCCGAGAAACTAGCGCCATGCATTTTCCTTGGCGCAACTTTTTCCATGTGGACACTCCCAAAAACGTGCCAAAGTGGTTGGTGAGGTAATAAATGCAAATTTTTCTATAAATATGAACCTGCCACATGTCATTTTCATGAATTGAAAATTGTGAAAGGTATTTTCTCTGTGCATGTCAGCCATCCCTGTCAGCCCTCGCATGCCATTTTCGAGCCTATGGACCCGCATCTTTTCATCATCTTTTATAAATATGGGTGAGTGGCTCCTCTCCCATTTGTGGTTTTTTCATGTTGTGTGCTGAATGTTAGGGCTCATATTAAATAAACAAAATTTAAAATACCCATTCAAATCCTCAACCTAGCTGAAACCCTCTTTCCCTCTCCTTCCCTATTTGCAAATTTGGAAGGCCCCTACCGCTGAATTGAATTTTGAGAGAAAACCATTTATCCTGCTTGTTTCCTTGCAAAAAACCTCTCTTGCTGGCCATCTGATAAATCCAAAAAGAGATAAATCAAGAAATCAATAAAATAAACCAAATTGTTAAGCGATTAAAACCACGGTGCCATTTTCAGTGATGTTACATGCTCGTAAAGTACTCCGAACTACTATGGTGCACTATTCTTCCTATGACCTTTTCCAAAAGTTGCACCTTAGCAAAATTTACTCTCATGCAACATAAAATTTTTCCGCACCTAGCCAAAAGAACACTTAGCAGATTCTTGTGAGGTGCAGTGCAACTTCCACAACATCAACATGAAATGTTGTCTGCTACAGATCCACGCCTTGCACTTTACCCTTTGGTGCTGAAATTTGTCATGTAACATCTTCCAAAACCGTGCCCTTTCTAACTTGGCACAATTTTTCTCATGTTGATACTTTCCTAATTGCCCTTTTTAACTTGGCACAAGAATTTGCATTCGACACCTCAGAAAGTGTGCCTAGTAATAAAAAGCCCTTACAGCCTGCTGTAAGCTTGCACCTTGTGCCCTAAGGCTTAAAATTGCTTGTTCTTCCTTCTATAAGCTAAACCTAACTATTTTCTCACACATTCTAAGGTGTTCTGTTATTCTTCAAACTTTCATTATGGATAACATGACGGTTGACATGGCTCTTCTATGTTGGACCTTCTTGATACTTCTTGTAGAACAAAAGTACCCATCCTCAAGCTCACATTTAACTTCATCAAGCAAGAAATCAGCTAAAGCTAAGGCTAAACAATCAGATCAAGAAATGAAGTACAAGTGCCAGAGATTCAGAATGCCTAACTCATATGAAAAGTGTGACCTTGACATCAGAGACTCTAAGCTGGGTCATATTGACATGGATGATTTATGGGTAAGGACCACTAAGGAAAGTAGTGTCCCATGGATGAAAAAAATTAGTAGGCAAAGTGGATTGGACTTTGTAGATGGGCTTCCGGTGAGTGCCGTAAATAATAATTTCATCATGTTGGTTGCTTGATGTTATAACAAAGACACTAGATGTGTCAAAAATAAAGAATAATAGACAATCATAAACCTCACAGCTCGTCACTTCGAGATGATCCTGGGCATTCCTCATCATAGGCATTATGTGGAGATAAGTATTGAATCTTTGCGGGAAATCAAGGGATGATAATGAAGATAAATTCATGCGAGATAATGAATGAACTCTATCGAAGTACTAGAAGTTGGTGTCCAAATGGCCACAAACCATCCACCGAAGTGATTTTAATGAAGAATTGAGTGATATAATCACATTATTGAGTAGAATATTCGGGCTCCCTAATGCCCATCATTTCCATAAATGGATGTTGAGATACCTAGAGAATATGAGCAAGAATGCACCTGATCAATGCTTTGGCTAGGGTGAAATCATCAGTGACACCATCTCCCAGCAGCTTCAACAAGTTCTAACAATTGGGAAGTTCTACATGAATTCCTACATTGTATACGTTGCTACGTCAAAAGGGATTTCACAGGGTTAGCTTGAAATGGGGTATGGCCCCAAGTCAAGATATACGAGTTCTACCTAGAGCTAAGGCTCAAAGCTAGCATCTCCTAGTTCTCCAAAATAAATGATGCCTTCTTCTATGAGGTATCTATTTGTTAAGACCAAACATGAGACACAGTCGAATCAGCTCGAGTGTAATTTCTGCTAAAAAGAAATGAGGAGCATTGTTCACATAATTCCCCACATTCACATACCTTAGAGCTGTGAATTTCAAGGTAGAACCAACGAAGATTCCAAGGTTTGTGGGCCCAAAGTTGGTCCTCCTAGAAAATTGTATGAAGAGAAAGAAAGGAGGAACTCCATTCCCCCTTACAATTGGCTGATACACCTACCCTACACATTTCAAAGCATAGGAGATGTATGCTGAGATAGAGCTACTAAACTTGAAGCACAAATTCCTAGCAAGGCTAACCTTTGACTTCCGAAGTTACCTCCCAAAATAAAACAATGATCCCATCCATGTTCCCGAGATCGTGGACATTTGGATAGACCTAACCCATGAGATAGACATTAGGCAAAAGGATCACTCTTGGCTGGCTCTGGAGGAGATCATCCACTATGGTTTTGCTATTGTCCCAAAAAAATTCAAAGAGAATGATCAAGAAATCGATCAGGTTTACATTGACATAGATGGGGAAAACTTTCCATTCACAGAGATCAACAGAGCAAAAGTGCCAAAGACCATTCAAGAAAGGGTTAAACCCACATTACAATGCACCAAACATTGGTGCAATTAGAATGGCCTTACATACCTTGGAGTTGACTTCACTACTCCTTCAGGTCATGCACCTCTAAGGCTAGACCATGTGCCAAAAGGAAAAGGGAAAGACAAGGTGGGAGAACCAAGTAGACAAGAGGTACCTAGCGTTCCCTCTTCCACTACTCCTGAAGATCTCCCTCCTACTTCTGAGAAGAAAGTAGTTGACCTGGTGTCTCCAGATAATGAAGGAACATCATATGTTTCAATGGATACATCCACCTGGGATGCTATCACAACTGCAACTACAGAGGTACCCACAGTTCATTCTTCAATTTATTCTCCTCCTCCTGTCATTCAAGAATCTATCCGTATGGATGTGTCTTTACCTCTCCCTTCCTCCCTTCCATCTCCCACCTCTTCCATCTTCTCCTCTCTTGTGGATTTGTCACCCAATGTTTCCTCAATCCTAATGATGATCCCTTCCATTTCAATGTCCTTCTTGTCCCCGTTAGTAACTCTAGGCCCCATAAGAAATGGTGCCTTGGACTCCTTGTCAATGCCACCATTGAGTGTTTTAACACACTTCCTTGAGGCCTCTACAGTTACTCCCCCTCTCACTCATGTTTCTTCTTCTTCATCCGCTCCCACTCCCATAAGTCCTGGTTGGATTTTTGACCATCTGAGTCAACATAAAAGGAAAGTTCCCATTGCAGCCATGGATTTCTTTGTTATTCGAAGAAGGGAACCAAGAATTAGAAAGTGATAACTCACTTTTCTAAAGTCACTTCTAGGGAGAGAGTCATGGAGATAGCTTACTCTAGATCCCACTAAGAGAAAAGAAGATCTGTCTCCCAAAGACTTCACGGTGACTCAAGTCGCAATGGGGACCTCCTCTGAAAGCCTGTAAGGGAAAGCCTTGTCTGTTGTGGATGCTCTCTACAAAAATATCCAAGAGGAAAAAGAGGAGAAAATGATACTTAAAGAACAAAATAGACATCTCCTACAAGCATTGTAGAAAATGGGCAACGCTCCTCCTATGACTGCTACCAAACCCATTCAAGTTCCCAGTTAGGAGAAAATAAATGAATATATTAAGATTGGTGAACAAGGCATAGCAGTATCATCCTGGATCAAGTGGATCCTCAGAGATGGTGAAGAAATGCTTGGGAAATTCACATTGCTCTATCAGGATATAACTCAAGCAAATAAGGAGCTACAAGCAGTAGCAAGTGCCCTATCCAAAGAGTTGGATAATGCCAGGTTGCAGCATGAAATGTTCCAAGCAATGGTTAACTACTCAACTGATGACCTATTGAAGGTCGGTGTTATCAATCACCGCGTGCACATAATAAATCTCTCATTGCATTAGATTACTAGGTTGACCAGATGGAATATATCCTGGAGAGAATCGATAAAATCAAAGATGAAGCCCTAGATGCATGATACAACATGGAGTAGATAGTTACAAAAATGTCTCTAGGGATGCTCAGTGAATCATATAACTTGAGGGAAGTAGATGATACATTCCAGCGCTTCAAGGCTATCGTCACTCAAGGTTTGGCACCAGAGGTCACTTTCGACTGAGAGTCAATCAATAACCTCTTGGCCTGCCGTGATTTCATTGGATTTTTAATCGATGCATGTGAAACTTACTCGAGTTACCTGAAAAGCTCAAGAATGAGAAAGAAACTGTGAAGTCATTCACAAACATTTTAATGGTCCCAACCATGATCAACTTCAAGCAATGATCAGCAAGTTTGTAGAATATCGAGCACAAGTGTCACATCGACTCTCCTAATCAAAAGCAAGACACCAAGTTTGAACAGAGGGATGATGAGGAGTAGTTTCTCCTCTCGTGTATGCGTTGATCATTTTTGTAAAATATTTAAAAATCATGTTGGCATACATGATGACCTCATCCATGTTGCACCATGGGATGTTGTCATCCAAAACTTGCCCAAGTCAACTGTTGACTTTTTAGATATTTTCTTGTTATTTTGTAAATATCTTGTAAGATATTTTGTAAGTAGTGGGTTTTCTTGTCTTCTTTCCTTCTCTCCTTATATAAATACTAGAATACTTTTTATATTCGGGGTGAACACTTTTGTATGAAAAGAGAAGTGAGGAGAGAAAGAATTTGTGTTTTCTTGCAACAAAAGAAATATCAATACATATATTTAGACTTTGTGCTTAATGTGTGTGTTATTTGCATAAGATCTTTCTTAAGTCAGATCTATGTTTTTATTCTGTTAGATTGATTCCTACTATTGTCATCTATTCATCAATATTGCTTTAATTGTTTATGTAAGTAATTTTATCTCTATTTACTACCAAACCTAAAGCATAAACCTTCTAACCTTTCCATCTTGGAATTCATTTCTTTTCTTCCTTCAGATCTAACCTCCTCCGTTCCTTCCCTCCTACCTTTCTGTTCGTAGTTGGAACTACCTCTACTGGAATGAGATCCCAAACCCCTAAAGTTAGAATAGTGTAGATTTGCATAGATTCCTTCTTGATAGATTATCAATAATCTAGTTTCACTTCGCTATCTTGAAGAGGGGCTCTACCCCGCACACCTTTGTTGGCTGTTTCCCCATGACCTATCTATCTGAAATATTTTTGTACCAACAAATCCAAGTTTAGCTAAGGATCATATTATAGCTGGTTTCTGATATATAATATAAAACTCAGTTAGCACCGTCTTAGGTCCAAGGGTGACCAGCAACACTATAGTTCTAATTGACATTGCTTTGAGGTGTCGTAGACTCTCAACATATTTCGTGTTGAAGAGAAATTAGTCTCTCCCTACCCTAGCTTTTGAAGGAAAGAGAAGGGGACTATTTTGATCGTTGTCATGCCATCAATAATGGCATGCTTTATATAGTTGTTGTAAATAAAGACTTGTAAAAACAATGTCAGATCACCTCTACGATCTATTTTAGCATCAGTGGGAATCTTTCTGATGTCAAATACAAATCCAATATCTCTTTCAAGATTCCCCGAGGATAGACATCAAATTCCATGTGGTTTATTTGTGCTTTTAGAGGAGGGGTGATGTTATTCAAATGACCAAGACCCAACACTTCTAGTAGAGCAGCCCTATGAGTAGGGGAATTCTTTAATAGATCTAAGAAGGAAATGTGCGAGAAGGTCTTAGTTAAGTCATTGATCAAATCGTAAGCTCCTACTTGGCTTGCTTAGCATATCAGAATGTCATCGATGTAGTCAAGTATATCGGGATAGGCTGCAAAGAATAATCCTTAGTTCTAGTGGTAGCATTAAATTGAGGTTCTGTTTCTAACTCCACCAACCCCACAATTTTCATTTGATGGTGACCATCCAAAGGAGGTACCACTTGTGGGTTGGACAAAGTTGAGACTTCATAATCATGGGTCCCTATTATAATACATTTGTTTGAACCATTAGGATATATTATACTATCCTTTGGATGCATCAGGAGAGGATCATTAAATATTCCAAGCGGTGTGTTCTGTGGAGATACCGGTCCCATATAGTTGTTTTGAGTGGGAATTGTCGGGTTTGCCAAAAACATGTCAACAAATAAATATCTTTTATCCTTTGAAAAATGCTATAATTTTTTTTTATAATCATGACATGTTCTTGCGTAATTCCCATGCGAACCCTATGGAAACCACAATATAAATCAGGATCTTAATCTCAAGGCCATTCGTTTGTACCTTTTGTGGCCCGAAATTATGGTTATTGTTCAGCTATTGATTGTTATGGTTAAAATTCACGAACCCTTACCCTTGGTTTTGAAATTAGTTTGGATACCCACTTGGGTATTGGTTAGGGCCTTGGGTCTATGTTTGTCTTGATTTTTGAGGTTGTTGTTGTTGTTGACGGTTAAAATATACAACATTGACTGAGGGTGAGAAGTTATTGTTTCTTTGATTTTTTTCATTGTCATTGTTGTTGTTGTTTGAAGTGCCTGTATTGGGAGAATTAACAATGTTAGGTTTCTTAGGTTGGTCCATCACTCCATCCATCGTGACTCCATGATTATTATTAAGGATTTTTGGTCCTTGGTTACTATTCGTGTTTTTGTAGAGTAACTGGGGTTATTTTGATTACGGGTGACTAACCTTCCATTAGCTCCATAAGTCTTATAACCATTGTTAATGGCTACTTGGTAAATTCAAAGAACACCCTTTAGCACCTCTTTATTGTTCCTTAGCGAGAAATTTTATACCTATTCCTTTTTCTCCCTATTGAGAGACTGAAGGAATAAATCAAAAAGCTCCGTTTGATCCATATTTGGAGCACTTGGAGAGGAGTAGAGAACTTTGTTCCACCTTTGAATGAAGTGGGCTATATACTCATTGTGCTATTTCTTGATATGAAGGAATTCCCTAATTCCTATTCTCAAAAAAAAAATTCATATCAAACGATTTAATAAATTCTTGTACAAGTTTCTTGAATGAGTTTATTGAAGCCTCACGGTATCCTATAGTACTAATCGAGAGCAATACCTTCTAACATCTTAGGGAAAAATAGTTACAACAACCGCATCCCATGGGAGCGAGATATCAAAAGGCCATTGCGTAAGATTTTATGTGGGAGTTAGGATCACCCTCCCCTTTGAAATTTAGAATATCAAGAAATGGTCTCGGGAGCATGACCATCCAAAGGGAGAATTCTAGAGGTTCCTTAAGATATTCAGAATAAGTCCCCATTGCGTACATTTCCACCATTGAAGATCCTTTTTGGGAGGTTGAGGTTGCATTGGTTGCTGAAATGGGACAATATAGACATTTATTGGGGCGTATGGCATCCCCTGCAGTTTTCCATACAAACCTAGGTAGGTGTACATATCCCCTACAGAGATTTAGAATACATGTGTACATAGGGGGTTGATTACCTTGATATGGAATCGAAGGCACAAAGCCAGGGAATGTTACATTTCTGACTGGTATGGCATTTTAGAATGCACTTCTAGCTAGTTCCTATTGTAGATATCCATATGTGGCATGAGGGGGCATACCCAAGGTGCCCATCCCGTGTGAGATATCCAAGGTTTGGAGTACCCATATAAACTGGAGGATTATGTGCAGTAGGTATTTGTCTATAATTTTGTGGGTAGGGAGAAGTTCTTGCTTTCCTTGTATATGAATTTTGAGCATTTTGGGAAAGATATAGCTCCTTGAACTTTTTCACCAATGTCGAGATGACATCTCCCGTTGATGGGGTGGTGCTTTTCTTAGGTTCTTTTTGTTGAACCCTTAGAGGTTGTTGAGGAGTATGGTATCCTACTATGAATTGTTCACTATGTTGCCACCCCTCATTAGCAGTATTTTTGGTTGGTGGAGGGGTAGTGTTATTGTTTTGGATCGAACATCACCTTTTCCTTGTAACCTATCAAAATATCAGTTCATGTTCTGGAATTGTTGTTCACTCCTAGCATATCGTGCTAAATATTCCTCATCTAGATGTGGGATTTGATCCGATTGCATGCTAATGGGATGTCGAAACAATACCCAAGGAGATGAACTTTCTTCACCAGTAAAAGTCATGTTGTTTGAACTTGATTGTTCATGAGGATAGGTTTTCTTTACTTTGTCAAGTTCCTCAATACATACAAGGGAACCAACATGCATTCCCTGAAGAAGAGGGTTTTGAGCTGCTTGAGTGGTTTTCCACCCATGTTGTAAGTGAAGGTGATTTTTGTGGTATAATTTTCTTGTAGTTTTACATGTCAAAACCTAGGATGGGTTGAATGTACTCATTATATCCCAACATATTTAGGGGGTATAAGAATACCCATAGAATAAAGGATGGACGAAGAAAGTGGAAACATTTAGAGACTAGCTCTTCATGTTGGGTTTACCAATTTGTACCACGAGAAAATCAACACGTGACGGGGATCAAGATAATTAGGTAATCTTATATCTTCGACATGTAATATAGAGATCGTGAGTCTAAGGAAAAGAATGTTATCCTAGCTTGAAGTGGTGTAATGGCTCGATCGGATATAATAGCTTGTTAGAGTCTCCAATCAATATCGAGATCTACCGATATTTTCTTTATTGGTGTTGAACATGTGGAAAATGACCTACGGGTGCCTCATATGTATTTCTAGATAAGGTCATGGAAGTGAGAATGAGAGACATGGTGGAGCCATGGGGATTTACAAGTGATTTTTGGTCTAGTCAGAATGTCTTAGCACTGATTGGCTATTATGTTTAGTAAGGAAAGTTATGTAATAATGTCTGGTGGAATTGGTGAAGATATAAATACTAATGTATGTAAACTAGTGTCAATGTCTAATTGGTTAGTAGGCCCGTTGGGTTGTGGGACTTGAGGATCACAACCAAAGACTCATGGAGGTTGTGGCCCTTCTATGGTCATGCACATAATCAAACCCTTTTGCCAGGAGCAATCTAATAATCATACGCTTGATTAACAGTGATGTTTAGAGTATTGTTTTTTTTTTTCTCAACAAAGGTTACAAGTTTGCGTAAGGCTATCAAACATAAAATGGTATCAATGTCAGTTATCAATTCTAGCCCATTGGGTTGTCGGACCAAGGGATCACAATTGTACATCTTTTCTTGCTGTGGAACGTTGATATTCATATAGAGTGAAATAAAATGATTTTGATAAGAAAACTAATTACTGAAGGAAATCTAATCTATGTTTTTGGAGTTTTCACAATATATCAGATCAAAGAAATAAAAGAAAACTAATCTATCAAAAGAAATCTTTTTAATCTTTTCTAATTTTAATAAATGAATTCTAGTCTAATAAATAAACTAAAGACAAGTAATCATTTGGATGTAGTTGGTTACTTGTGTAAATATGTGAATCTAACCTAAAACAAATAACCTAATCCAATAAAAACCCTTCAAACCCTACCTCAGAGGTGAAGAACAAATCATGACCCTGAAAGGGGTATTATTCCCCACAACTTCCCTGGTAATGTTAAAGAGAAAAATTTCTAATAATTTGATCTAATTGTGATTTACTAACCTAGTAAAATGAATGATTTTGTACTCTATTTGATATGTAATTAAAATTAGTGATTTGAAATTGAAAATTTAACAAATAAAGAAAAAAAACACATTTCTAACTTGGGTAAGCAAGAGCTTTGGAAAATATAGTTGTATTTGTATCTCTCCCCTTAGTTTGTTCCTTTCTTTCTCCGAGTGTTCATATGAGTCCAAGGGATTGGGAATACAAGAACAACATTAGGAGGATGGCACTTGAGCAATGATATATTGAAGGCAGTCTAGATGTAATGCAAGTAGAAGAGAGATAGACTAAGAGATCTTAGCTTGGCTATGCAATTCCTAGTAATATTGTGGAAATAATACAATACAAGATACACAAAAATTATTAGGCCTTTTTCTTGAATACAAGAATGGAATATATGAGAATTAGGGATGGGATCTGTCTTCATGCACAAGGCAAGAAGAGAAAGTTCCAACTAACTAAAGAAAATGTAAAAATAGAAGAGGAAGGAGAACCAACAAATCAAAACTATTTTTAGAAAATTTGGCCCACGAATGCATGCTAAAAGTTAAGTGAATCATTGCATGTTAAAACACGCATGATAGAATTTGGAAAATTCATTTAGGACTACCACCCTACGTAGGGTAGCCGTCTTAGGATTGATGCCCCTGTTTTATGCGGCGGTTTAGAATCACCGCCCGGGTAGGGTGGAGGTCCTGGAACTAAAGGCCAAAACATGCACTGAAAGAGGAAAAAATTTGGAAAAGCATGGGAAGGATAAGTAAAGATGTCTAGGAAACAAATATACACTATGAATGGGATTTGGAGCTCGAACACCTTCTTGAAAGGACTTGGATCATCATTCGAACTTTTGTAACTATTTTCTGACAATGTAGCACATGTAATTTTGGGTGCGTAAAAGTACTCATTTCCTTAATGAAACTATCTAGATATTGTTGGATGAATTCATGGTTACACACCATCAAACAACCCCTTATTAACCTCATGTAAATGGAAGCTGTTGAGACCTTCAACAAGATATTGAGCCATGCCTTGACAAAAATTTGTGATGTTGGAAGGAAATATTGGGATGACAAGGTTTCTATGGTACTTTGGGCATACAGAACAACCTACAAGAGGTTGAATAAAGTAAAACCATTTCAATTGGTGTTTGGTGCGAAGTGGTTATACCCATCGAATTCATGTTACCTTATTTGTGTGTTGCATGCCCGGGAGTTATAGCTGATGAGAAAGCATTGGAAGAACATATTGATAATTTGATGTAGTGGATGAAAGGTATGCCATAGAAAGATGTATTTAGAAGCAAGAAAAAGGAAGGAAGGAGGCATGAAATGATAGGCACATCAAGGATAAAAATCTTTAGGTTGGGAAAATGATACTTCAGTATGATTTAATTTTTTTGCACCATCTAGGAAAGCTTAAGGAGAATTTGTTGGGATTGTATGTTATAACTTATATACTTGACTCAGCGCTTGCTAGTTATTGGTCTTTGGATGGAACAAAATTACCAGTTACTTGAATGGGAGTAGGCCAAAGTCCTACTATAAATAATTCTTCTTGGTTTTTATAATAAGTTAGTATTTCCATTTAGACTAGGTTCCTGTAATGTATTTCCTTTATACATGTGTTTCCTTCATTATTGTTATGCTTTTTCAATTTAGTTCATTATTTTGTGCAATAAGCACATTTCCACGCTAGAAGTTGATTACTATCTTAAGTGTTTTCATGCACAGAGGATGTGTTATCCCGTAAAATTGGCAAGGGCAATTTTACAGATAACCATACCAAAATTTTGTTCGATCCCTCATTAGGGATCCCTTGTGTTCGTAACGTGGCAAATCCCTTCCCGGGAAATCCAGTTTTCCGAACTTAGCCATTTTTGGTCTTTTTGGGTGGGCGCATATAATGACTATGCAACATCAACTTTTGATGCGCCCCCTTTAAACCCTTTGGCGCATGCTTTCTTGTGTTAGTAGGTGTTTTTGTGTGCCTCTCTATGTTGAGTCTTTCCTGCGTGCGCCAAGGCGCGTGTGCCTTCCTGTCAACAGATCATTTGTTGCGCCTCTTTTTGGTGTGCCAAAGGCACACATATTCCTCTGTCAACACCACTTTCGGTGCGCAAAGGTGCACATATCTTCGTGTTGACAAGCATTTTGGTGCACCAAAGTGCGTATGTTTTCTCGTGTCAAAAGCTCCAATGGCACGCCACTTGAAAAGGTTGGTGGCACATTTATTGCTACCTCACCTATATATAGGTGCATCTATGCTGTCATTATCACCAATGAAAATCACGTGTTTTTTCTCTGAGCTTGTCAAAGGCACACTGCCATGTCACTTTCAAATTGATTTGTGGACCCATTTTCTCACATTTCTTCATTATAAAGCCAGATCAACAGCGAAGTTCAGAAGAACATATGTCAACATCAAGCAAGATACCTACCAAATCCAAAGGCAAGGCCAAGCTCACAGAAGAAGAAATGAAGTATAAGTATGAGAGGGTCGAATGCCCGACTCCCAGCCGAGTGTGACTCGGACATCGGAGACCCGCAGTCGGGTCATATTGATATGGAGGAATTCTCAGGTCGGGACTCTCGAAGGTCACAAGAAGTCCATGGATGGACAAGCTGATAGGAAGTGCCCTGCACTTTGCTGGGGGAATCCCAGTCAGCGCCATTAACAATGAATTCATGATGGTGGTTGCCCGGTGCTACAATAAAGACAAAAGATGTGTAGTAAATGAGAAGGGTGAGGTCATAATTAACCTTACTTCCTGCCACTTTGAGATAATACTTGGCATTCCTCATCACCGGAAATTTGTGGCCGTCAGCCGAGAGGATTGTATCAAAGCCTGGGATGACAATGAAGATCAGTGCATGCAACTGATGAATGAAGTCTATCTGAAGAATAAGAAAGTAGTGACCCGTTGGCCACAAATCATTCACTGCAGTGATTTTTCAGAGGAGCTCAGTGACACCATCACGTTCCTGAGCAGGGTGTTTGGGCTTCCTGACACCCACTATTTCCACAAATGGATGCTACAAAGTATTTAGAAACAATGAACAAAAATATGCACGATCAACGCTTTGAATGGGCGAAATTATAAACAAACATGATATCGAGCATTTGTGCAATAATTCCCCACAATGGGGAGGTTCTACATGAATTCCTATGTTGTTTATGCTGCAGCTTCTGAAAGGGACTATCCAGCTCTGATGCGGAGTGGGGTTTGGCCCCAAGTTAGAATCTATGAATACTATCCAGAATTGAAGCTGGAGAATAGCATCCCTCAATTTACAAAGATCAATGATGCATTTTTCTATTTCATCATCTACCTGTTGAGGCCGAATATGACTTACGGTCACACGACCAAGAGCATCGTGGAAGCCACTGAGAAATGGGGGGCCCTGTTCACCCAATTCCCCACATTCACTTATCTGAGAGCGGCTAACTTCTTAGGAGAGCCAACTAGATTGCCAAGATATGTCGGGCCCAAGTTGATTCTGCTAGAGCTGTTAAGACAACTAATCACTTATCATGAAAAGTGCCTAAAAATAAAGAAGGGTGGAACTCCTTTCCCCCTCACAGTGGGTAGATATACATGTCTTACTCACCACAAGGAAAAGGACATGTTTGCAGAGCTGGAGCTACTAAATCTGAAACATGACTTCCCGGCAAGGCCTACCTTCAACCCGAGAAATTATGCCAAGGGCTAAGCTCGATCTGATCCACGTCCCTCAGATCGAGGATATCTACATTGACCTATATCATGAGGTGGAGCTCAGGAGGAAAGACCATTCTCATTTGGCCTTGGCAGAAATCATTCAATATGGGGTGGCCATCGTCCCCAAAGGCTACCAAACTACCGAAGAGGAAGTGGATCAAGTATATCTTGACACAAGTGGGGATGATTGGCCTTTTGCAGTAATTGATAGGACTAAAGCACCTCAGACAATTAAGGAGAGGGTCAAAGAAACTCTGCGCAGAACAGAGCATTGGTGCCGAATGAACGGACTCATCTACCTCGGGGTTGATTTCACTACCTCTCCATTGGGTAACGCACCTCCTCGATCAAAATAGCAGCCTAAAGGAAAAGGAAAAGGCAAAGAGGGTGAACCCAGCACCACTCAAGAGGAAGCTCCTACAATTCCTCCTTCCGCTACACCCGAACAAGTTGTAACTCTGGCTTCTCCAGAGAAAGAAGTGGAAGAAGATGTTCCAATAGGCCCATCCACTCAGGACGTTGCCACTACTTGCAAAACCGAAGTCCCTTCTATCCCTTCTTCCTCTCCTCCTTCCCCTCCTGGAGCGACTCAAGCGACCATTCCTTTGGTCGTGTCCTCTCCCCCTTCTTCTACCATTCCTCCCGCTTCTTCGTCCATCTTCTCTTCTCTCGCGGACTTGTCCCCCTCCATTTCTTCTCTCATCTCTAAGCTCCCTTCCCTTCCTATGTCTTCCTCTCCTGTAGTATCTCTTCCTCCCGTGAGCACTTCTTCGGCCTCCCTCTCGATGCCGCCTCCAAGTGTCCCCACGTTTTTCCCTTCTACTACTACAACTGCCCCCTTCTTTGTTTCTGGCCCTTCTCCCATAAGTTCAGCCTGGATCTCCCAGACTTAAGTCGGCCAGAAAAGGAAAGTTCCCATTGCTCCGATGGACTTTTCCGTAATCCCATCCAAAGGGGCAAAGAAGCAGAAGCCCGTCACACGCTTCTCTCAGAGTGCTTCGGGAGAGAGGGTAATGGAGATCGCATACCCCAATCCCCTCAAGGATAAAAATGATCTGTCTCCGATAGATTATACAGTGACCCAAGTCATAATGGGGACATCTTTTGAAAGCCTTCAGGGAGAGGCCTTATCTGTAGTTGACGCCCTCTGCAAGAAGCTTCAAGAAACAAAAGAAGAGAAAAGGCTATTGAAAGAGAAAAATAAACATCTACTCCAAGCCTTACAGAAGATGGGCAGTGCACCTCCCACAACTACCACCAAGACTCCTGAGCCTCTGAGCTAGGATAAAATTAATGAATATGCAAAAATCGGTGAGCAGGGCATGGCAGTTTCAGCTTGGAGGAGCCAAATCCTCAAGGACAGTGAACGAGTAATCACCAAGTTCTCTGATTTGTATCTGAACATCAACAAGGTGAATAAAGAGCTCCAAGCATTAGCAGGACCCATATCAGAAGAGCTGGACCATGCTAGGCTGCAGCATGAGACCTTTCAACAAATGTTTGACTGTTCAGTCGAAGATCTGGTCAAGTTCGGCATCTTCGGTCATCCCAGAGCCCTCAATAAAGTCATTTCAACCCTAGACTACTGGGTGGATCAACTAGAATTTGTCCTTGAAAAGATCGATAAGGTAAAGGAAGAAGCCCTGGACGCGATGCACCAAATGGAACAAATCGTTCTCAACATGTCACCAGGGTTACTTACTCCTTCCTTCACCTTAAGAAAAGTTGATGAAACCATCCAGATCTTCAAGGAGATCGTTTCACAAGGGCTGGGGCCAGAGGTCACTTTTGACGTGGAGTCCATTAATAACCTACTGGCCTGTCGGGACTTCATCGGGTTCCTCATAGAAGCAGAGAAAGAATATTCCAAACTCCCAGAGAAGCTCATAGACGAGTAGGAGACTTGCGAGGTGATCAGTGAGCGACACAAGGATCCTTCCCAGGATCAACTAGGGCCCATGATCAGCAAGTTCATGGAATACCATGCTCAATTCCACATCTCGTCACCTGAGCAGCAGCAAAAGCAGGCTACCCCCTTTCACCGCAGGATGACGACGATGAATAGCTTCTCTTTCTTCTTCTTCTCTCTCTTCTTCGACTTTCTTTTTGTGAATATTTGGAGTATGTTGGCACAAATGATGACATCATCCATGTTGCACCATGGGATGATGTCATCCATCAAGTTGTCAAAAGTCAACATGACTTTGAGATATTTTGTATATCCTTGTAGATATTTTGTAAATATCTTTGTAAATAGGTGGTTGGCTCCTTTTTGCCTTCTTTTATTTCCTTCTTCTATAAATACCCCAATACTTGTTGTATTGGGCATAATTGAATATCTTTCATATGAAAAATAGAAGTGAGGAGAAAAGACTTTGAGCTTTTTGTAACAGAAAGAATTATTAATACAATATTTAGTCTTTGTGCTGAATACGTGTGTTATTTGCATTGGATCTTTCTTACGTTAGATCTGTGTGCTTGTTCTGTTGGATCTACTTCTGTTTTATTGTCATTTATTCATCAGTATTGCTTTGCTTGTTTATGCAAGTAGGTTTGGCTCTGTTTACTACCAATCCCAAAACATAAACCCTCTGACCTTTCTGCTTTGGAATTCATTTCTTTTCTTTCTTCGGATCTGATCTTTCTCCATCCTCTCTTTCATTCCTTTCTTTTTGCAGTCGGAAACATCCTACTGGGATGAGATCCCAAACCCCCGAAGGCAGAATATTGTGAGACTTGCACAGATTCCTGCTGGTAGAATAGCAATAAACCAGTTTTGCTTTGTTGACTCAAAGAGGGGCTATGCCCTACACACTGTTGGCTCGTCTATCCATAGATCTGCCCAAGCAATAGATTTTCGTACCAATAGACCTGCACATACCCTTAGTGTGGGGTGGTTTACATATAGGGTTCATTACTAAGTTGGATATAGTGGATTATGGGTATTCATAAGGAAAATTTAACGAAGGTGATTTTTGGAAGGTTGTAGCTAGGGAAAATAAAAATTGCTCCTAATAAAGACCACAAATGGAAAAATGGATGCATAGTATAACATGAGGTAGGATATAGCAAGGGAAAATACTTAGAAGAAGATGTAGTGGCGAAGTAATTTGGTGCATGTGAGTGCTCGAAAGGAGGTTTTTATCTAAGAATTATAAATGCACACCATAAGATTAAAAATGTGGCATGGAGATGTACATCACAAAAATTTGGAAAAAAATGAATTAATGCTAGGATTGGTGGTAGATGAAGGAGTAATAAATACGATCACTTTTTCCCAACCTATATAAGGATGGAATGTGGATTCAAATTTACCTTTGCTAGTATGAATTTTTGAGAGAGTTATTTGTGAACAAGCTAACAAGACGTTGTTGAAGTGCGAAGAGCTTAGAAACAAACCATTGTGATCAGATTTATGCATAGGATTGACTTGCACTCCCATTAGAGAAGGTTTGAGCGAAGTAAAGGCATGCGAGGAGGAGAAATCAAGCACTAGGGTTTGAATTGAAGCTAGGGCATGTAGTTTCTTGTAAGGGCACGTGAATCGAGTTGTAGAGCTTGAAAAAGGTATAAAGAACACATCTTTCTAGATATTATGGCACCCAAACGAGCACCAGGAGTAGGTACAAGGGGAAAGAAACAAAAGGATGTTGAGATTGAGATTGAGGATGCCCCTGAAAGTAGGTTTTCTAAAATGCAGTACCTAGAGGAAGTAATCATGGGCTGTGATTGGGATTCTCATGTCCATCGAAGCAAAGTAAGTGATTACAACCATAGGACAACCGATAACAAAGAGGATTTGGATGTGTTGTTGAATAGAAAGACAAAAAAAAATAGATGACATGCCCATCTATGACGATGTTGGGGAGAAGATCTTGAGAAAGGTAGGGGTTTTGTAGTTGTATGAGCTACCATATTTTGGAAAACCTGAAAATATTTACCAGTGGCTCATGAGAAGAGTCCATGAGGAATTTTTCTATTTTTTTGGGTGATGAATGAGGATCATAGCGCCCTTGATCAAAAATTTGAAGGGTTTGAAAAGCACATACACAAAGGTGAGTAGCGACGTAACTGATAAGGAAAAATTATAGCCACCAACAAGGAGTTGGGTTATGTGAAAGGTCCACGTGGCATGGATATTTACAAGCTGAGAAAGTATCCAATTATACAGATAGTTGCATACTTGTTGAAAAAATTGAATGACTAGGAGAGATGGTCACAAGTGAACACTATGTGGCTACATATTGCAAATAAAATGTCAAAAGGGGAGACCTACAACTTGGCGGGATACATTGCTTTGAAACAATCATTGAGGAGGCATGCAAAGGTGAGAAGATAATCTTTGGCACTATTTTGTTATCACTTGTATTTATAGAGATTGGAGTTCTGATGGGCCAAAGAATAAAGTATGGGAGTACCCTACAGAGAAGAAATATCTTACAGAGAGATTTGAAAAGTATCTATGTGAAGGATCCATGAGTGGCCCATTCAAACAAAGGGCGTAGAGATGTGGTACAAGTGACTCCACATGACATTTGAAGAAGAGTGGATAATAGCAAAGGAGTTTCCCTTGGTGGAAGGAAATTTCTCACACTTTAAAATGTGCCAACATTTTTACATCACACATTTTACGATGAAGGATGGAACATTGAGTCCATAGTGTAAACTTCCATATGCCTTCATAATGCGGTTCTTTGAAGCATCAGTTCATAGATTTATAGATGTGAGCTGACTAATATACAATGTAGATAAGGTAGATTGTGAATACCACACTCTATGAAAGTATTACATTTAACCAGGTAAGTCTATGTACATTAAAAGATTAATTTCTGATGACATAACTATGAAGCCTATAATCTTGGTGATAGGTGATAGTGGAGTAACCTTGATATACCTTCATCTTAAGCCCGGGATGGAGACAGGAAAGTATGTGAAATGTTGAGAAGATAGTTTATTTTCCTAAGGAGAAGACACACATAGGATTCACGCACGGGAACAAGGTGCATTTCAAGGTTCAAAATGATAAGAAAGGAAATGCGTGCTAGGACAGTTTGATTTAGGACTTAGCCATTTTCATGGATATAGGATATTTTTGGAGATAGCATGTGGAGCACACATTGGGATGGTGACTTGCACAACACGTAAATGGTATTTTGTGAATGATAGACTAATAAGCACCATGCATGAGCTTGAGTTAATAATAGGATTACTTGTTCTAGTTAACTATAGGATGTCTTTTATTAGTGCACTTGCATGTGTTCATGTTATTGTAAAGACGCATGGATATTATCAGCATGCGACCTATTTTGGTAAGTGCATAGGTGGTGAAGGGAAAGTCCCCACCCCTATAATCATGTATTGAAGTATGTATTTTAGTGGTGGTGAATTATTGTAGAGTTATGTTGGTTGATATGATGTGTGCATGACTTATGGTGATACTTTATATTGTAAAAAGATTCTATGTTTTATAATTTTTAATGTAATGGAGTATGTTTTTGGATCATGGTATTAAACATGATCAGAATCTGGTTCTTGTGTGCTTGATCTTATTATAGTTATTGTTTAATTCATGATCTCGTAAGATCTAGTCCGGAATATTCTCTATGGAATGTTTATGGTTATTTAGGGTTCTAAATATGATTTATCTTCATCATGCTAACATTCTACACAACCAACTCTAAAGAGGGCATGGTACCTTTGTGTTCTTTGGGTGAGTACTTAGCCTAGGATGGGTGATGTGTCGGTGCACCTAGGTCTCGAGATAGTTAACATAATCCTCAAGATACCTTGTAAACAAGTAAGGTCTTAATGGGAAATTGGTATCCCCAAATCAAAATAATGTAAATTATCAAAACAATGATGCCAAGCAACCAAGGACCTAAGGGTGTGAATCGCAATCATGGTGCTACAATGACTAGTGCTAATGATCAAAGATATGAATGTTGTTTTTCCAAACACATGAAACAATAATAATAACATCAAATCGGGGAAATAAAAGAGGCCCTAACACTATGTATTTTTCAACACGGTTGATGTAAATTGTCTACTATAAAAAAAGTCAAACCCAAGGCCCAAACTAGTATCAAAACTTTGTCCAAGGGGCAACGAATCATGATTATAACAACCAATTTCAAAACTACAACTCGAGGTTATAATCAACAACAAGATGCTTATCAAAGTCCAAGAGATTATGATCCTAACCTACATTGTGATTTCCATAAGGTTTAAGGTCATTATGATAGGACTTGCCACCTTGCAACAAATTTCTACAAAGACTTCCCAAAAAAAACCAAAGGCAACTCTTTATAGAGATGTTCCTAGATAATTATGAAACAAAACCACAGCCTAGTCATACCGGACTTGTCACACCTAAAAATGTGAACCCTAAATGTCCTAGGGATTCCTAAGTGAATCCTAAAAATATAAACAAGGGCATCCCTATAGGGAATGATGATCATGAAGCCTCAATTTCTAACAATTCTTAGGTTTCTCCTAACCTTGGTTCAAACGATAATACAAAAGTCTTGGGGTTAGTCGAACTAGAATTTGAACCAAAAATTAATGAACAACTTAGAGAAAGGACTATGCTTCACAACCCCTACCCTCTCTTTCCTTCCCAAAGGATGAAATTCATACAATTGTAAAAATAGTAGGTACATATGATTTAATAGTATATTTGAACAAGACCTTTTCTCACATCTTGTTTTTATATTTGATGAAGAGTTCACCTGCACATCATTCTGTGTTGCTAAATGCACTAGTTCTTGGTCATCTATTCCATGTTACACCACCTCCTAACACTCAAATAAATCATATTGAATTTGATATACATCATCTCGGGGACATAATGATAGGGATACCGAGTTCATTTTTTTATATAGACAAGATGCCATCTAATGCATAAATTCCCCGAAGAGGTGATCTTGCCTTATTTTTACAAGTGCGGGTTTATTAAAATTACATTAAAAGAGACATGATTGAAAATGGGACTACTGTAAATGTGGTTCCTTTATCTTTCTTGTAGAAGTTGGGATATAGAGAGAAAAAAATTTCCTCTACAAGAAACATGTTACGGGGTTACGATAGTCTTAAAGATACCTCGATTGGAACCATAGTTATTCCAGTCATGCTTGGTCTAAAAACCATCTTGACATAGTTTTACATTATCAATAGGGAAACAAGTTATAACATGATCCTCAGGAGACCTTGGATTCATCAAATGAAGGCTATCCCTTCTACACTGTAATAAGAGATTAGATTCCTCCTTTTGGGGAAGGTATTCATTGCTCAAGGGGATCCTAATCCCTTCAATTTACACTTAGAAAACCTCAAGAAGAAGAAAAGAGTTCATAAAAAGTATTAACTTCCTGTGAATCAATTGAACAAACCACCTCCAATAAAAGAGTTATCCTCGGTCACACAAGACATTCGAAAGGTTAAAGTCATTGACCCAAAAACATTTGAGGTGGAAAAGATAGATAAAGGTAAATCAATATCTATGGAAGCAAGTGTCCACTAAGACCATAGCTGAAATTATGAAACTCTTAGAGAGTGACGATCCATTCTTCCTCTTGTTTGAACCACAAGGGATGTGTAGTCTTCTTGGTTTAGCATCTCTTCCCTCCGATGACCTAAGTTTAGGTGTAAACATGATAGAATTAACAAACAAGGAAGAGCAATTTGAGATTGAAATTATGACCATCAAAACCATCTATGAGGTTTGTTCTATTCTAAACCATAGTTTCAACCCATGTTGATCGAAACTAAGATTTCCATATCCATGGGTTAAGGCCTCATCATTCAAAGAAGAGTTACAAGTAAACACAACTCTCTACATAGGAAACAAGGTTGAGAAACATAGATATTCTCACCCACATACCATGTCTCAAGAACATGACAAATAGGTTCACGAATTCCTCTTTTAGATAAATGTTTTTTTATGATTAGACATATACACTTTTGGGCAAGGATTGTAAATTTAAACCCGAGAATGGTAGGCCCTTGTCAAGAGAATGGAAATTTTAAGGATCATGGTTCTTTGTTGTGTACTTTTAGGGCTGAATAATTTGATATTCATAAAATTTCTTCACCTTAGTTATCATGACATGTAGTTTCACCTCCATTTCCATATGTATATTACTACACCCGCATTACATTTTCATCTGCTGGTTCACTTCATAAAATTTGTGATCAAGGGACTTATTCTTATAGAAATTTGAAAAACGTTTAAAAACATTGGAAAAACTTCAAATCATGTCTCTACAAATCTTCACGATTTCATCAATTATTTCTAAATCATTTCATCAATCCAAATAGTATAAGAAAAATATTTAACAATAAGCATACCAAGGCCTGCATACTTAGTTTTGCTTATGGTCTCTTTCTAGATTAGGTGTCTTTTCCTATGGTCTGTTCTAGAAGCTTTATGGTGTCATATCTATCCCACATACATCTATTTGGAAATAAGAAAATTCTTAACATTTTCCCTAGATAAATAAGTCAAATGAAAATCCATAGAAAATTTTTATTTTACACATTTCTTTGCCTTACCAACCTTCGGTGTTGAGCTTGCTTCTCTTACTTGTGATGTAGGATTGGGAAAGGAGAGAAATTCCCTTACTCTCCTATTCCTTCTCCATGGAAATAATCCCATGCTTCCTACTAGTAGCATGGGGCAAGGTGTAGGGGGTCTCTTTGACAAACTTGAAAGTTAGAAGCAGTTCATTCAAATATTGTGAAATCATAAGTCGAAACAAAGTGAGTTAGATGTCCAAAATTCCAAAAGAGTTTAAAACCCCAAAACTATATTTTGTCAACCAAGTGGCCATCTATGGATCTAAGTCTAGATAAAATGGAAATCAATTCACATTCTAAACTATGAAGAAAACTTGAGTAGAGTGAGGTTGTAGTGTCTCAATTTGGTTTTTCCAAATCCTTTTCTTTCTCTCATCAGATCCATTCAACAAATTTCCATAACTTGTGCCCTTTCTGGCTCTTGGTGTTAAGCCCTCACATCTTACTGGTTGCATGGAGTTAGGAGCAGGGAAAGTTCATTCACTTATCATATCACTTTATCACCACATTTTCCCAAAATAATACAAAGTACAAAAAAATAATTGCTTAAAGAAAATAAAGTTCTACATCACAATGTGTTCACATTATCATATGTTAGCATCGTAAAACACAAAAATACATCATTCTATTATCATTCATATCCACCTGCATACATTCTACAAATCACGAAAAATGGAAGTTATAAACAACTAAGAGTGCACATGTGAATCAAATCATAAAAGGAAGTCAACTTTATACAAGGAATAACGAAGCCAAAAAGAGATATATGTACATATCATAGTGTGTCATAGTTTTGTACAATGTTATCAAAATGTTCACAATGAGCATGAAATACGAAAACATCATATATACCTCATAAAATGGAGACTAAGCAATAAAGGCACTTTGCCTATCTACCTCTTTGAGGCTCGATGACCACTCTAGTTACAAATTTCTTAGGAGTTCTTCTTAAAAGTATTCAAAAAAGGGGCAAGACTAAAAAAATACACTTCCTAAGTCCATTCCAAAGTTAACCATACCCAAAAGTGAAAATGGTTAACGTGGGCCCAGAGCTCAAAAATCACCAAGTCAGTATACACAAATGAATTGAAAAATGAGTTTATTTCGATATATATATATATATATGTATATATATATATATATATATATATATATATATATGATTTTTTGACCTCATTTTGAATGTATGTGTTCGTAGGGATGGAGCTTTTGCATAGGTATATCTATATATCCCGTAAAATGGTAAGTCCACTTGTCATTTTGATTTAGTGTTTATTTTTTCGATATTTTATATATTTGCACTTGAGTCTTATTTCCCTCTTGAAGGTATTGAGAGTTTGGATGGAGAAATTTCGACACATGAAATGTGTCAGGTATAGCTTCTAACTCCCCATTTTGGGAATTCCATACTCAGACTCTTAGTTTTATGCATTTTCATGGCTAATACACTTTTATGAGGGGGTAATATATATGCACCAAAAATTGCATGTACTACATTGTCGAGAAAATAGTTACAAAAGTCCCCAATGATAAGAAGGTGTTCAAGCTCTATTACCCATTTGCAATGTATATTTGTAGCCTAGACATCCTTAGCTTTTTCATGCTTTCTTCCAGCTTCCCACTCATTTTTTTGCATGTTTTGGATTTAGTGTCAAAAAAACCTCCCAAGTATGGCGGCGGTCCTAGGACCATCTCCTATAGTAGGGTGGAGGTCCTAGGACCACCTCCGAGGCTTGGGAAGTGGTCCTAAGACTGCCTCCCAGCCTTGGGTGGTGGTCTTAGGACTACCTCCCTGTGTAAGGCAACAGTCCTGAATGGATTTTTTAGAATCCTTCATGCATAATTTTAACACTTGCGGTTTCACTTAACTTAACTTTTAGGGTGCGTTTGTGAACCAAATTGCCTAAAAATAGTCTTGATGGTAATTCCTTCCCTCTTATATTTTTAAATATATTTAACTAGTTTGAATTTACTCTTCTTTCCTTATGCATGAAGACACATCCAAGCCCAAATCTTATATATTGCATTCTTGTATTCAAGAAAAGGGCTTGAGAATTTTGTGTATCTTGCATAGTATTGTTGCCACAATCCTGCTAGGAATTGCATAGCCAAGCTCAAATCTCTTGTGTTATCTCTCTTCTACTTGCATTGTAACCAGACTACCTTCAAGATACCATTTCTCAAGCATCTTCTCTTGTTGTTGTTATTGCATTCCCAATCCCTTGGACTCATATGGACACATAGAGAGCAAAAGGATAAAGCGAGGGGAAAATTACTACACATCTAGATTTACCTCTGTTTTGTAAATTCCAAGTTGGTTTTTTTGTTTGGTTTCCTTCATTCTTGCAATTTATTATTGTTACATCATATCAAATAGGGTAAAAATGAATTTCCTTTCATTTACAAGTAATTATTTTATTTCAAGAGGGTTTAAATCATTAATAGTAGAACATGGTGATGGATCCTCTTCTTACAATCCTTGTGGATCCAAAGGAGAGAATATATGTAGGAGGTTGTCTACATATCTTAGATCACTTGAAAATTTCTTGTTTTAAGTGAGTTTAGTTTCAATACACTTAGCATAGGTGAATAACCACAATGGGTTATCTTTCTTATTTAGTTTTAGTGTAGAAATATTTTAATTATTTAGAATAGAAAAAAATTGTTGTTTGTGATTGTAATATTTCAGTTTTGTGATTTTCTTAGATTAGTTTCCTTTCAGAAGTAGTATAAATTTTTAGTTTCATCTTAGTTAATTTGGAAACTTTAAACTAGATCAACACTTAGATCCAAGTTAGGAAAACAAACCATAGGGAATTTATGCTACCCGTTCATAGCCTCTAAATCTCCCCTTTTCCAATTCATCTACTAGGATATCACACTACCAAATCTTAGTAAATGATCCTCCTATAGTTAGTTATCCACACATTCAACATTAGTTTCTCTGGTACGGCCTCGGGGGGTCAAGTGCGGTTGAAGGTTTCATGTCAATTTTCATCCATACGATTTCCCTTTCTATATTTCCTTTAATGTATTTCCTTCTTTGTCGCTATGTTTTTTCAATTTAGTTTGTTTTTTTGTGTAATAAGCGTGTTTACATGTTGGAAGCTAATTATAATCTAAAGTGTTTTTATCGTAGAGGAATAGACATACCATTGGTGTGGGGTGGTTTTCATTAGTTATTAACAAATGGGTACACATGAGAACAAACTATTACATGCTTTATTCAAGTATGGAAAGGAGTTGTTAGAAAGGAGATTGCTTCTAAAGAAAACCATAGATGGAAATGAATGAATGAATAGTATAACGTGAGGTAAGTAGTGGCCATGGAAACTACTAGAAGAGGGTGCAATAGTGAGGTACTTCATGCATGGAAGCACGTAGAAGAGAATTTTGTAGCTAGAAGGTAGAAAGGCACACTAGAAGGTTATAGTTGGGGCACAAAGGTGTACCACTCAAAATTTGGGAAAATGGTCAATTAATGAGAGGATTTTTGGTAGGTGAAGGAGTAATAAATGTAATAACTTTTTGAAGATATATATATATATATATATATAAGGATGTGATGTGGGTTCATTTTTATATTTGTAATCACAAGTATTTGAGTGAGCTAAGTGTGGCCAAGCCAAACAATCATATTGAGGTGCAGAGCACTATGAAACTAGACGTGGAGAGTAGATTTATGTGCAAAATTAGCTTGTGTCCCCATTAGTGAAGGGTTTGAGCACAACATAAGCATTAAGAAGGAGATAGGGAACACAATTTTGAGCTAGAGCACAAGATTTCGAGATTGGGTTTGAGTTTACTCGATACAAAAGATAAAAATTGATATTTTTATGATGGTACCAAAGAAAGCACCTCCAACAAGCAAAAACAGTAAAGAAAATGGTGGAGGTTGAGGTCAAAGTTACACATGAGAGAAAATTTTCATAAATGCAGTACCCAGAAGGAGTGATAGTTGGATAGGATTGAGATTCCTATGTTTCTTGATGCAAAGTAAGTGATTATAATCAGAAAACCACCAAAAACATGGGAGAATTGGATGTGTTGTTGAACAAGAAGACCAACCAGAGAAAGGTGGATGATATGACATGATATGATGATGCTGGAGAGAAGTTGTTAAAGAAGGTAGGGGTTTATTAGTTATATAAAGTCCCATACTTTGGAAAACCAGATGCTTTATACCAATGAATTATGAGTAGAGTCCATGAGGAATTTTTCTATTTTGTTGGATGGAGGGTAAGGACTATAATAACCCTAATTTCTGCATTAATGATCTTGAAGGGCATATGGACAGATATTATGAGTGATCTAACTGATAAGGAAACTATTATAGCCACTAGAAAGGAGTTAGGATACTCTAAAGGTCCGCGCAAAATGGACATAGAAAAATTAAAGAATTTTCTTGTAGTGCACGAAGCCACACATCTTACTAAGTTAAATGATCAAGAGAGATGGTCATAGGTAAATACCATGTGGCTACACATTGCAAATAAAATGATAGAGGGAGAAATCTACAACTTGGATGGCTACATTATATAGACTATTATTGAGGAAGCGCACGCAAGTGAGAAGATAAATTTTGGTGCTATCTAACTATCCCTTGTTTTTGAAGAAATTGGAGTGCCCGATGGGCCAAAGATCAAAATTTGGGAATACCTCACTAAGAATAAGTCCCTCACAAAAAGGTTTGAGAAATATTTATGTGAAGGATCAATGAGTGGCCTGTTTAAGCAAATGACAGAACTTTGGTATGACCAACTTCGTGAGGTTTTTAAGGAGTGGTGCATTGTGAAGGAGATACCCGTGGTAGTAGGAAAGGCATTACAGTTTGAATTGTATCAATATTTTTGCATCATGTGGTTTTCCATGAAGGATGGGACATGGAGTCCATGGTGAAAACTATCCTATGTATTTACAATGTGCTACTTTAAGGCTTCGAGTTCACGAGATTTTGATGCACGCCGAATGAACTTCAACACAAAAAGGTAGATTGTGACTACAATACGCTCAGGAAAACATACGTATATCCAGGTCATTCTTCCTACATTGAGAGGCTCATTTTAGATGTCATAAACATAAATCCAGTAATCTTGGATATTGGGGACAAGTGGAGCCACACTCATATATCTTTAGCTTAAGCCTAGGCTAGAGAATAATATGTATGTGGAGAATGAGTTCATGCTCCCAAGGCCACCTAAGGGAAAAAATACAATGGAGAATGTGCTAGCTCCAAAGCCTACCGCGACCATACAGATAAATGAGGAATAAGAAGAACACAAAGATAGGGGAGGCTTAGATAATAGGGGACTAAGGTAGCCCACGGATAGAATGTAGAGTGAGTGCATAGATACTCCACCATATTCTCAAGAAGTAGAAGAGGACTTGAACGTAGATGTAGTCCCTAAATAATGCCATTTCAAGAAGGTATTTAGAAGAACCAAGACCAAATGCATAGGAACACCAAAACCTATAAGGAGATCACCTCGAATCTCCCTAAAAAAGAAGCACCTAAGAAGAAGAGAAAGAGAAAGATGACGCTTAAATAGGAGGTGGTGGAGTCGAAGAGATCATGCCTAGAACTCCAAAGGCAAGGAAGATGTGGAGGATCCCAAGGATGAAAAAATTAAAGATGAAGAAGGGGTGAAAGAAGTAGAATAAAATGAGCACAATAAAACCAACACACTAGTTACAACTTAGATAGGATAAGGCCCGACTCCAAATATTGGTGCTTAGGTTCCTAAGGGGCCAAAGATGAGGATAAGTGAAGAATATGTTATGAAAAGTATGGGATATGCTAAGGACACAAGTAAAATCATATGCGCTTGGTTTTGGAGTATAATGGACCTCAAGGAGTTATATGGGTGGGAGTTGATGGACCTAGATATGGCCACTATGTGTGTAAGGAAATAACTATCTTGTTCCATGCAGACTCACATGGATGAAAAAATTTTGATGTGTGTGAGGAGTCATATGTCTCAAGGATATTAAATAAGGCATCTCGAGTAGAAACATGACCATAAAAACATAACTTATGTCGATTTATAGGTCAATAATGCCTTAGTCAAATTATCTCGAGGTGGAGTAAAGAAATATTGATAAGGCCACCACCATTAGAGCATTGATGGAAGATAACAAGGATAAAAATATGGAGATAGAGCACTTAAAGGAATAGAAGGAGTGATAACAAACAAAGAATGAGGCCTTTGCATTAGTATGGCGAAGGAGATTGGTGATTACATTTTGAAAGCAAGGCCTCATCTAGAACCAAAGCTACTTGAAATTTTTCCTTCTACAATGCATTATGTGAACACTTTGATTGATTTGGTGCTAGAAGACGGACCACTTAGAATTCCCACACAAAAATATGTTGAACAGAAGCAAAGAGAGCACAAGCTACCGTGATCGAAAAATTTCAACGTATGAAGCGTTGCTCCAAACTTTAAAGGATGAGCTGAAGAAAGAAGACCAAGCTTTGAATTTATGTGCAGCTCCAAAGGCAATAATAAGGACCAGAACTCTGGTTGAGGATAATGAATTTCTAGTAGCAATGAAGGATGAGACTTTAGGGCATGCGAGAAATATTGACACTAGTGAAACAAAAGTGTGAAGCCCTCTCGCTAAGAGCCCAAGATCCACATAAGGAGAGGATAGCTGATTTTAGGAAGATCATAGCATAGAATATGGATATTTTGGAGGGAATGATGTCTATTATGACCAATTTTTCTATTTTTATGGAATGATAAAGAAAATATTACTAAAGACAAGTTGGATGCCATCGGTACAAACATTCGAGAGAAGATAAGGACCGTGCTTAGATGACCGATAGACATTGGAGGCTAAGATTAAAAGTGAATATCTATATTTTATCCTTCTGGTTTAAGAAGAGGAATATGTAGAGTAAATATCCCTCCTTTTGTATAGTGATTCTTTACATTCTTTCAATTCTTATTCTTTATTATTTGGGAACATTAAAAAGAATCCCCATTGCTGGCATGAAAAATGTACTTTAGTGTGGGGTGATGTTGAGTAGAAATAGTGTTGTCTTAAGGAGAAGGCACACATAGGATTCACACACATGAATAAGTCACATTTGAAGGTGCGGAATGATAGGAAAGGAAACGCACGCCAGGACAGTTTGATTCGGGACCTAGCCATTTTCATGGATACATGATATTTTTGGAGATAACGTGCATATAACACATCGGGATGGAGACTTTCATGACACACAAATGGTATTTTGGGAATGAGTTACTGATAAGTACCATGCATGAGCTTGAGTTAATAATAGGATTACTTCTTCCAATTAACTATAGGATGTCTATTATTAGCACACTTGCATGTGTGCATGTTATTATAAAGGCACATGGCTATTATCAGCATGTGACCTATTTTGGGAAGTGCATAAGCGATGAAGGGAAATTCCCCACCCCTATAAATATGTATTGAACTATGTAGTTTAGTGGTGGTGAATTATTGTAGAGTTATGTTGTTGGATCTTATGTGCGCATGACTTATGGTGATACTTTATAATGTAAGAAGCTTCTATGTTTTACATTGTTTAATGTAATGGAGTATGTTGGCTAGATCACGGTGTTAAACATGATTGTAACTGGTTCTTGTGTGGTTTATCTTATTATAGTTATTGTTTAATTCATGATTCTCTAAGATATAGTTATGAAATATGCTCTGTGGAATGTTTATGGTTATTTATGGTTCTAAATATGCTTTATCATCCTCACACTAACATCTTTCACAAGAAAATCTAAAAGGGGTTCCGTACTTTGCGTGCTTTGGGTGACCACTAATCTTAGGCTAGGTGATGTGTCAGCATGCATGGATCTTATATAGTAGATTCTAGGTTGCATCATGGAAAATGAATTCAAATTGTCGGGACCACCATAAGGAAAGCACACATTTTGCAATTTGGCATAATAACAACCTACTTTGCCCATTCGAGAAGAGGAAGAAGAAGAATAATTATATGAGGAAAGTAGTGGTTTGGAGCACAAGGCTCGAAAACAACAAACTAATGAAAAGGAAAGTGAATGCATGACAAATCCTCCATTGCGCAGAAAGAAGAAGAGGAAGTATTGGAGATAGGCATGCTAGAAATTCATAAAGAGTTAGTTTCCAAAGAGCACCAATTCAAGAGGGTGTTTAGGAGAATAAGGAATCAAGGTGTAGGAACATCACAACCTTTTATAAGGTCACCTATAATTTCACCATAGAAGGAAGCACCTGAGAAAAATAAAAGGTGAAAGATGGAGCTTAAGGATGGCGAGGAGGAGGAATCGAAGAAAGCATGCCAAGGACCCTAGTATAGCTAGAAGATGTAGAAGAGCCTCGTGATGAGGAGATAAATAATAATGAAGAGGAGATGAAGGCCACGGGGTAGAAGTTGAAAAAGGTCAAGGCCTGATTTTGATTTTAAGTGCTTGGGTTCTTAAGGGAAAGAAAACAACAAAGAAGAAGGAGAGGGAGGACTATGTGACTCCCTCGGTTGGGTATGTTGATGACACCGATAAGATCATATGCACTTGCTTCCATAGTATTGTGGAAGCTAATGAATTATATTGATGGGATTTGATGGATGTGGATATGGCCAACATGTGCACGAGGAAACAATTATCTTGGTCCATGTAAACTCACATGGATGAGCCATATTTTGATATATGCAAAGAGTCCGCATGTCGCGCCAAATGAAAAAGTATCCACATCTCTGGCACATGAATATTAATCCTACTTCCATGTTGGATGAGAAGGTAATTAATTCCTTAGTAAATATATCTATGGATGTTGCGCGTAAGAACATAGATAAAGTGGAAACCAATAGAGCATTATTTGAAGACATCTAGGAGAAGAACAAAGAAATAGAGCATCGAAAATAGAAAAGGAACAAGAAAAGGAAAAGAATGAGGCATTGCTTAGTATGGCTGAAGAAATTAGAGATGACATTTTGAAGGTAATACCTCATCTAGAGTCTTAACTTCCTCAAAGATACCCCTCTGTAATGCACTATCTGCACACACTTGTAAAACTAGTCATCAATGAAGGGCTCATGTATATGCCCATGCTAAACAATCCTAAAAAGGAAGAAAAAAGAGCCAATGCCACAATTTCACAAAAAAATGCAAGATATGTATCTTTGTTGCAGGCCTTGAAGGATGAGTGAAGAAGGGAAATCAAGCTCTGAACATGTGTGCAACTCTAGATGTAATAATTAGGACAAGGACCCTTGAAGAAGATAATGCAGTCTTGAAGGCTATGAAGGATGAGACACTTGGGCATATAGATAGAATTTCTCTAGTGAAATAAAAGTGTGAAGCCCTCACAACATCCCAAGATCTACACAGGACAAAATAGACAAAATTGGGAAGCTTATAGCGTAGAAAATGGACTCCATGGAGGGAATAATGTCAAGCATGGCTAACATTGTTAGGGTTCTATAGAATGAGAAAGAAAATATGACTCAAGATGAACTAGACACCATTGTGATAGATATCCCACAAAACAAGTGAGGCACTGAGTGATTGGAAAACATTGGAGGCAAAAATTAAGAATGAATATCCAGAGTTGATACTGCTAGTAGAGGAGGAAAGTGTTGAGTGATGAATCATTCTTTTTGTTGAACAAGTCTTTATTCTTTCATTCATTCTTCTTTGCTTTGGAGATATAAGTGGGATTGCCCATTTCGGGGATAAAAATGTAGTTAGTGTGGGGTAATGTTGAGCATAAGGAATATAGCTCAAGTAAAAAGAGCACATAAGCATTTGGTGCATAAGAACCAAATGCATGGGAAGGAATATATTTAGGGAGGAACATGAGTATATTAGAATAGTTTGAATTCAGGACTTAGCCACTTTTGCGGGTCAAGGATATTTTTGGGATATGTAATAGTTTGAGCGCCATGTAGGGTCTTGATCTAATAATAGGATTTATACTTAGAGTTAACTATAGGAAATATATTATTAGAGCACTTGCATGCTTTTGTATTCCTTTGTAAAGGTGCATGGCTATTATTAACATGTAGCCTATTTTTGAAAGGTGCATGGGTAGTGAAGGGAAATTCCCACCCCTATATATATGTATTAATTTATATGGATTAGAATAGACCAATTATTGTAGAGGTATACCACAGATTTATTAGCACGCATAACCATGGGAACTAGATCTTTAATGTATGAAGATTCTATGTTTTGCGGTATTTAATATAATGGGTCATATTGGATAGATATTGGTGTTAGATGTGACTAAATCTGGTACTTGCATAGTAAATCTCATTATAATCATTATTTATTCAATGTTTCATATGGTTTAGATCTGGATGTGATTTATGCATTGTGTTTTACTTAATTATTTGTTATGGATCCAAATATACACATGCAAAATCATGCTAACATTCTAGACAAATAACTATAAAGAGGGACTGGTACCCTTGGGCACTTCACGTGATCACTCGATTATGGATGAGTGATGTGCCAAAGTGCACCTTAGGATTTGTGGGTATATTCTATGCTGCATCATGTACTTATGGTGAGTTTGTGTATGTCATGCCCTAGGTGCTCTCATGTCAGTCACACTTTGTGTAGTAGTGAGCTATGATAGCTATAGAAGATGTAAAATGTAGAATAGAATAGATAGAATCCCTCCTCTAAGAATGTGTGAGTAGATGTGATGCATACTTTAATAGCTATGATGCATGGAGCTATGTGGATGGGGATGGTGCAATGAATCCAGACCTAGATGGAGTGATAGTAGTGGTAGAATGCAATGACCTAGGACCCTAATTATGGTCTTATAAGATTTATATTTATAGGGTTCTCAAGTTTGATTTCATGATTAATCCCAACAATGTTGATTGAGGAAAAGATAAGGGAGGCCAATGGCTAGAAGTGACCCATAGAAGAGTGAAAGAGGGTAAATATAGAGAGGGATGCCCTGGGGATCCCAGGCACCCCAAAGTATAGGTTAGGGAACATGGAATCAAGGCTAGAATCTCAGGGAAGTTACAAAATGGGTGGAAAGGTATTGTGAAATATGCGGGAAAGACGAAGTAAAATATAAAACAAAGGTGGCAAAAAGGTGGGATTAATTGGTAATTTTTACACATGAGAACCTTCTAAATAGTGTTATAAGACCATGATAAATATTATCTAATGTGTAATATTTGGGTCTATAATATGCCAAGAGTGAAAGTGTACATGTTTACATATCTTGAATTTTTATACTACCACGGTGTCTCTGTAGATTTACAAAAAAAGATAAATATTACATTATAGGGAACATGTGTCCTGATAAAAACCTATAATTCTATGTATTTTAATGGTTATTGTACTTATAGTTTAACCAAATTTAATAGATTGGTTCGTATGAACCGAAGACATAGGAAATTGCCGAAATCCATAAAAAAATTTGGTCCTGTATTTTTATCTAGTATATCTATATTTGAATTATTTTTTATTTTCCTCACTTAATTAGTTAAATTTATCAGTTACAAAACTTTGGGGTAATTGGTAAATATAATAATTTGAATGGTTGATTAAATGGGTGATTTTGTGAATCAATTAAATAGTTCCGCATCAATTACATTTCAGATTTCTATTAGATTCGATCAATTTTAGAATAATTAGAATCACGAAATTGATGAATTTATAAGATTTGGATAAAAAATTAAAATAGTAAAATAATTATTAGTGTTTACAGATCACAAGAGGGAACCATAAAAATTTGATGTTGTAGAAATTTTCATGTCTTAAATATAAATATGTATTTATTTGGTATTTTTTATAATAAATTATAAAAATGCAATTATTTAGTTTAGATGACTTCTATATAATACAATTTTTCCTAAGTAGAACCTACACATAACTCATAAATCTAAATGTGAATTCATTCCTTTTTGAATCAACAACTTCCCACTGGTTCCATTTTCTAGAACAACTTGCTTCAAATCAAACATATTCTTATCAAAGGTTGTAGATGGAAAGTTGGCAATGGTCAGGATATACATTTTTGGCAAGACAACTAGACTGATTTCAAGCTGAGTGATAAATTTGGTTCCCTCAAAGATAGTTTAAGTGAGAAATATGGAAATAAAGTAAAATATTACATTGAATGGGATGGAAACAAGAGAAATTGGAAACAACTCAAAGTGGATAAGGAAAATTTACAACTTTTTGTCTCCTCTTTACAACAAAAAATTTCTCTCATTCCTCTTAATCAAAAGGATAGTAAGGATGAGCTCCTATGGGTTAATTCTTTTGATGGGGACTATACTGTCAAATTGGGATACAATGCTTTTTTTATAGTAATCAAAGTGATATAAACTGGAGTAAAATCTGGATGCCTGAGTTAACCCCAAAATTTAATTTCTTTCTGTGGCTTGTATTAAAAGGAAATATTCTCACTAATGATAATCTAATCAAAAAGGGTTTCATTATGCCTAACAGGTGCTGCATGTGCAAAAAGGAGTCGAAGACATCAAACATATTTTCTTGCATTGTGAATATGCTTCAAAGGTTTGGAGTCTTATCTTTGCAAATTTCAATTTGCATTGGACCCTTCCTAATACCTTCTTACAGACTTGGGAGCAATGGGATCCACCATATAAACATTGCATGATAAGAATATTATGGAATTTGGTCCTACCTCATACCATATGGAGATTGTGGAAAACCAGAAATGATATAATTTTTAGGAACAACAGACGTGTATGCAATAAGATCTGTAAGAAAATTGGTATTGATATAAAGGATAACATTGAAAGGTTTAGGCCTCCAAAAATAGACCATACCCCAAGGAAGAAGAACATATACTTTCTTCTTGGAAGATTGATACTAGAAATATGCATAGGAATGATCAAAATAACATTGACAGATCGATAGTTCATTGGATTCAGCCACCCACCTTATGGTACAAGTTGAATTTTGATGGATCTTCCAAAGGAAATCCTAGGGCATTAGAAGGAGGTGGGGTGATTAGAGATCACAAAGGTTGTCTTGTTGCTACATTTGCAGAAAAATGGGCCACTAAACAAACCATTATTCTGAAGCCTTGGTAGCATTATGGGGGATAAGACTTGTAAGGGATTGTAATATTTCCAATATTATAATTGAAGGGGACTCTTTGAACATAATAAACCTCTTAAATCAAGTTCAACCCCCTAGTTGGACCATTAGGGATTTCATTTATGAATCTATTGAGATTTGTAAATCCTTTGCAAACTACCAAATCATCCATTCCTATCGTGAAGGAAACAAAGTGGTGGATAGTCTTGCTAACTATGGTGTTAGTAATAACATGCAAAATTGGTTTAGTGATGACATTCTCCCTAGCAAGGTACATAATGACATCATCAAGGATAAATATGATATTCAAAATCATCATTAAGGAGTCCTTCACCGCTTTGAGAGTGATTATCTCCTTCACACACATGATTAATAATACCACTCGGTTGTCACATGTTTTCGGGTATGTAAAGGCATTGTTGAAAAGTGGTTTTGGGGAAGAAGCATTACAGTTGGGAACCAAAGAAATAATAGCAGAAAAATGGGTGGACCTCCATGTAAAATAGAACCCATTTTTGACCCACTGGAAGGATGATGTGATCTTATGGACTTATTTACAAATGGGTGGGGTCTCTAACCTCATTGAAAAAAATGCATGGTCATGAATAAGACATTTCTATTCAATTTGTGATTAGGTGGAAACAAAGGACAGTTGAATATGGGGAGATCTGCATTAAAATCACTGAAGAGATTATTGTTGAGGTCAGAGAGGCTGAGCTTATAACAGGATACATTCTTTAGTAAAAGGGTTGACAAGAATATTGAAGCCAAGAAATTCCTTACAAAAGGAGAAAATCAAGAGTTTGTTCATACAACAGGTATAAAAGTGACCTCCATTTTAGAGCTTGTTGACAAAATTACAAGGATGATTATCAGGTATGTCACTTTGGAAGGAAAATATGTGACGATTCCTCTTAAACATTTGGTTTTCCTAAATCATTTTAGAAGGAATTTGCATGTTATCTTTCTCGCATTATCTTTTAAACTCCTTGGAATGCTCTGTTCTTGAGTTTCAAAACCACACTTGTGCCACCCCCTTCACCAAGGACTCATCCTACTACTTCATTGACATTGTCTTTCCCATCATCATTCAATCACATCTACCACTTCCCCCTTACCCCGACTCCACATCCCCCACCACTTCTTCCGAGTGTAGGAAAATCAAAACAAAAAATCCACTTTACCCCCTCAATCAACCCTTCCCCTCCCAAAGGGTCCTTCGTAGCAATAAAGAAATTGAATCTACAAAACTTATGCTTCATATTAGCAATCCTACTAATGCTTATGCTATGGAAAGGGAGGAATGACTACTTAATAGAATTGTTAAGTTGGAAAAGGAAGTTGGAGACCTGAAAGAAGAGCTCAAGAAGATTTGTAAGAGAGAAGGAAAAAGGAAGATGCATAATGACCCTGACAAGGATAATGAGAAGACTTTAAAAATCTACAAGAAGCTTAATTCTATGGACAATAGACTAGGTAATGCAAAAGGTAGGCATGAATATACCATTTCAGTGCTTAAGGCTATTTACAAATTCATGGAGCAACATGTCAAAAGTGTTTGTATACTCAACAAAATTCATGCTGCCATTTGGGATTCAAATTCAGCAAGGGACTTGGTTCTCTCACAACTGGATAAGAAGGATCCCTCCCATGTCACTGCCCTGGCACTATTCACCTCTCTGCTAGAAGATAAAGACAAATATTGATAAAGCAGTCAAATAAAGAGGATTGTTCCTACTTCCATATTTCTATTTTGATGCTGAAATGATGTTGTTTTCATGTTACTTTGTTACATATTTGATACTTTTTGTCCCTTTTTTAGTTTTCATTTAAACTATAGTTGGTCCTCATGTATATCTTGGATTCTAATCCATTTTTTATGCTTTTACTACATTATATGGCTTCTGAGCCTTCTTGTAATAGGGTATAGTCCCTTCAAAACTATGGATTCTTTTTGTTGCTATATCTGGCTTGTGAGCTCTTTTTGTAACAGGGTATAGTCCCTTCAAAACTATTTACCCCTAATAAAAAATTGTTAGAGTAGGTATTTTCCTTATCTCATGTTCACCTAGGAACTTTATTTACCTTTACTATATTTATACTCACCCACTTATGTGTGTTGATATTTCTTTTATCTTATTTAGATATTAGGAGATATTATCTAGTTGTTAGGTATATTTCTTTCCTTGATCTATGGTATTGAATAGATCCTTGATGTCTATTTCTCTCCTAAATATATGGTCTTGACTAGTTCTTTCATGACTAGTTATTTTCTTGATTTATAGCTTGATCTACGACCTTGAATGGTTCTTAGATTGTTATTTCTTGCCTATTTAAGCAAGGCCCATTCTCAATGTATGGCATCGAGTTCCATAATAATATATGATATTTCTTCTCATTTGTATACAAAGGTATGCTCATATGAGGGCTTAAAGCTTGTGATTCCTACTAATAGGTGCTTAGCTTTAGCCCCCTTTAATTTTATTTGTGTGGTGAATGCAACAACAATTTATTTTGTTTTCGCTATGCCCTTAACCTATTGCTTGTATTAGGATATGAGTAGCTAACTTGTGGCTTACCATATCATTTTATTAGAACATTTATACTTTCTCATGCTTAGTAGGTCGGCCTTGGTGTTGGACATAACATATGAATAGTATATATAGGATATTTTAGGTAGTATTTCATCATCATTTAGAGCATTTGAGTCTTATTGTATGGTTTGGAGGTTGCCCCCTCGAAGTGGCAAAGCTATTCTAATTACATATTGAGATCATTATTCTGGAATATTGTGTTATTTGGTGTTATATTTCTACTCATGATTTGAATTATACAAGTAATTTCATTACAAGTGGTATCAGAGCTGCGATCTGGGCCAAAATTAGGGCAAAAACCCTAATTTTTTGTTTCGCCATATATTGTGAACCAAAGTGAATTGGTGGGAGATATTTTTACCAGAGTTGTAAAACATTTCAAGTAAGGTTCCTGAAAATTTCATACTTTTTTATTTACTTTGCAAAAGTTATTACAAATTTAGGTTTTTTCATAAAATTACTCCCTATGGTGCAAATTGTGGAATTATTTAGGGTTTGTTCTTTAAGTTTTTTTATATTTGGCTGAATTAGTATTGAAATACAAAACCCTAAAATTTGACTATGATCCCTACATCCTACTATTTTGAGGCATCATGGCGGGGCCTTCCATAAGAGGAGAAAAGAATCCCATCACTCCGGGTAAAACACCAGAAAAGGATGAGATAATAGTTGAGGAGTTAGAGACATAAGATATAAATATAGATTCCTCAGGGTTAGGGTTTACTTTGACAAACCACAAAGTAAGCCAACTTGAGTTTAACCTGAGAGACCTTGAATCTCGGGTGGCCAACAAAGAAGATGTGGATAGGATTGGAAAAATATTGGAGGATTTCATGCAAAAATTTAGTACGTATATGATGGGTAATCATACTTATGTTAATCAAGGTGGATCCTCAAGTCAACATAATAGACACATGAGCGAGTGGATCTTTGAGTGTGCAAAATCCAAATACAAGCACTCTACAGGCCCATACTATGTTTCCAAAAGTGGAGATGCATAAGTTTGATTGAAAGGATCCACTCAATTAGATAAGCCAAATGGAGAATTTTTATGAACTACATCAAATTCCACCAGGAAAAAAGGTGACCATGGCATCTTTGTATCTCGAACCTGACCAATTCATCTGGTATTGATGGTTATGTGCTCAAAGGAAGAAGAGTGGTCTCAATGTTACATGGATAGTGTTCACTAAAGAGTTGAAATTACACTATAGTTCTAGTGTGTCAGATAATTACTTTAGCCAATTAGCAAAATTGAGACATATAGGATCTGTTAAGGATTACATTCATCACTTCCAAAACCTTTCTCTATGGGTGGAAAATATTATTGAAGAGAATCTGAATGACCTATTTCTTGAGGGTCTTAATGATCACATTGAGCATGAGCTGTGCATGTTTAATCCTCATAAGGTTTCTGATTTGATGATTATGGCAAGAAGTGTAGAGGAGAAATTTGTTTCAAGTAGGAGACAACATTTCACTTATACCAGAGATCACAACACCTTGGCCCCAACACTCCCTCGACCAGTTAGATTGACACCTCAAAAAATTGAAGAAAAAGAGAAAAAGGGTTATGTTTTAAGTGTGACAAGAATTTGGACCAGGACATAAATGTGTTGAAAATAATTTGTTCTACATTGATGGGCCTAGTGAAGATGAAGAGAAGGATGAAGATTTAGAGTCAGAGGTCTTGGTTGAGCTAGATGAGGAGTCGGGAGATAATCAGCTAAAAATATCATGCCATGCAATTTTAGGTATTAACACCCCCAAACCCCGAAGGTGGTTGGATTCCTAAAATAATAGAGGGTCACAAAGTGTTGATTGACTCAGAAGTACTCACAACTTTATCAATCATAAGTTCACAATGCACCTAGATCGCTTCATTTATCCATCTCCTGAATGTCAAGTAATGATTGTTGATGGAGGTATTGTTACTTGTTCTAGAAAATGCCATAGCATTAAGCTTTCCATGGGAGATTACATACTAAATAGTCCCATGTATTCCATTTCTATGGGAGGAGTAGACATTGTGTTAGGGGTTCAATGGCTTACCACTTTGGGAACCATTGAGATGAAATTCTAAGACTTGTTCATGCAATTTCACTCTGAAGGAAGGAATTTTGAACTAAGAGGATTAAGAGAAAAGTCTCCACAAATAGTAAGTTCTCATCATATGCAAAAATTCTAAAAAGGGGTGCAGAGGGATTTGTGGCACAACTATTTTCATTGGAGGCTCATCATTCTAATGACATTATACCATCATATATTGAAGTAGTATTGGATGCACCCTCTATTGTATTTGAAAATATACCAAAGGGATTACCTCCAAAGAGAGATCATGATCATGTTATTCAATTATTACCAGGAATTCACCACCTAACATCAAACCTTATAGGTACCCATATGTGTAAAAGAGTGAAATTGAAAAGATTATACAAGAGATGTTGGAAGTAGTAATTATCTATCATAGTCAGAGTGCTTATTCTTCTCCAGTAGTGATGGTACAGAAGAAAGATGACATGTGGCACATGTGTCCTGATTATAGGGAACTTAATAAGTACAAAATCAAAGATAGGTTTCCTATTCATGTAATTGATGATTTGCTTGATGAGTTGCATGGTGCTGTTTATTTTACAAAGCTTGATATTTGTTCGAGATACCAACAATAAAAATCAAGGATGAGGATGTTCATAAAACTACCTCTCGGAAACATGAAGGCCATTATGAATTCCTGGTAATGCCTTTTAGACTCATAAATGCACCTTCTACATTTCAAAGTTTGATGAATTCTATTTTTAAGTCATTCTTGTGGAAGTTTGTCTTAGTGTTTTTGATGATATATTAATTTATAGCAAAACATAGGAGGAACATTTGCATCATGTAAATAAGGTTTTGGAAACCCTTAAGCAACATCAAATTTATACAAATCCTCTAAGTGTTCTTTTGGACTCAAGGAGGTTGAATATTTGGGTCACATTATCTCTCATGAAAGGGTTAAAGTGGATCCTAATAAGATTAAAGCCAAGATGAAGTGGAAGGTTCCAAAAACCCTAAAGAATCTATGAGGATTTTTAGGGCTTACAGGTTATTACCAAAGATTCATAAGGCATTATGGAAGCATATCTACACCTCTCACAAATTTATTAAAGAATGACTCCTTCCATTGGAGTGAGGATGCAACCAAAGCATTTGAGAAACTAAAGGAGGCCATGTGCACCACTCCAATCTCGCCTACTCAAGATTTTTCCAAAACATTCATTGTTGAATGTGATGCATTAGGGGTGGGTATGGGGGTAATTCTCATGCAAGAAGGTTGTCGTATTACCTTTTTGAGTCGTCAATTCAAAGGTAAGAATCTTTCCAAGCTACCTTATAAAAAGGAAATGCTAGCCATACTTCATGTAACATCCTCATTTTAATACATTAGAACAAGATAAAAAAATTTATTAGTGTTTTCTAGTTCTAAATACATAATTTAGAACACACAGATCATAACAATCATTCTTATAATAGATAACCATATGCAACTATAATGACTCGGTGTACCACCGATCTATTCATTCCATGACTCGGTGATCTACCGATCTATTCATGTGTATCTTAGAGTTGGTGTTTTCATCAGAACACTTCACTCTTGTGGTTATCTTCCTAATCCGAGATTCTGAGTGCTCTGTCCAAGGAACCTATCTGAATAATTGTTACCATTATTCATCGGCATCACATCCCTTAGACTAGGTGACATAGGACAACACAATCAGTAGCTTGCGATACTTTGGCCAAAGATTTGAAACATATTGTTCATGTTACTTATTCCTTGATGGCATACTCATCAATCCGGAATACGTCCTTCACCCCACTCCCATGTTATATAGAACATCTTATACTGACTTTTGTCAGTCTCCTTGTCCCAAGTTTTCACTCCGAATCAGGTTAATATCATAATTCACATTATAAGGATGCCCTTGAAGACTAGGGGTAAGCTGACATACTGGGTTAACCAATGTTCACCCCATGTGTCAGGCTATCCGAGTCTCAGAGGGCTGCCTCATAATCTATCTATGATCTTAACCAGTCCCGAAGGGAAGTCTTGATCAAGTTTCAGGTGTAAATCTTAATGATCAAAGTAGAAGGGTATTGCCATATGTCATCTGCATTGTTGTATCCTCGAGAAGATCCTAATCTTCTCGAAGGTACAACCCTGTAGTTGACATGTGTCAACATCCTATGAAACAACCTCAGAAAGATGTACATACCTCCAAGAAGTTACTTATGTTGAGTTATAATTGGTTTACAGGCCCTCCTAACTGGGTAGCCTTCCCCAACCCTGGGTCCCACACTTTTGAGTTACCTTACGTAATTAGGTTCAGTTTCATAGAGAAAAGTTTTAATAAGTTTAAAGATTGCGTCAAGATGCCAATTGGTTCCTAATAACCTTGTTTCCTCATAATAGGACAACAGCCCTAAGTTTTCCCATAAGGAAGGTAACTAAACCCGTAAGGGTTCGTATCAACCTCGAAGACTGAAATATATCAGACTTATTACCATTAAGACATGGTGATTTATAGCCATCAATTACATTGCTTTGAATTAGAACATTATTAGGGAGTAATAGAATACTCTTCCAGTTATAGCTACATGTTAGGGCATAGTTCAACCTCAACTTCCCTAAAAATGCAGTGGTCTAATTTCCAATTTAGCCATATTCATAATATATAAGAATTACTAACCAGAACATGTAGTATTCAGCCACATAATTTTACAAGGCTTACTTAGGGAATCCATCTAGACCCCATTGCATATAATAATAAGAATGCACTCTCATTCATACAGACAAGAGAAGATCAATTCAACAAATAAGAACACAACCACGTAAGTAATATGTCCCCATTTCATTTATTTCCAAGCCTATACAATTACAACTTATGCACTTCGGCATATTTTAATACAATAATCATCAGCAAAAGAGTAACTTTCTTCTTATAGTACAATTAGAGAAATCATGTCGAATTCATCATAAAAACTAGATTAAACAATCTGTGCATCATATCAGATCTGCATGCCTTTACCACTTACGATGACCATCTGTAAAAATTTCTAGCACGGGTCAGTTCAGTGAACTGAGCATGATAAGCACTAATTCTTAAAACAATTGCATTCCACCAATTGTTTCCATTAAACAATTTGTTTAAATGAAATCAATTTCATCAAATCCATAATCATGAATCATGCTAATTTTCTTTCTACCATTCTAATATGACTTTATAACATAACTCATATTATAGTTACTATTTCAACTTAAACATTTTTTGGATGATTCATCTTATACAAGAAAATAAGAAGAAACAATGTGAATCTTAAGTACCTAGCCATCCGAAAACCAAAGAATAAAGATCAATCATGTTATAATCACTCTAATCAAAAGAATGAAACCTTTTCAAGGTATGCAACCAACATATTTGCATATAAACAATTCAAGCAAAGGATAGATTACTGCCTCAAGCAAGTTCATCTAACGGATTTCCTCTAACTCTTTCATATCAATTCATAAACATTGATAAGTATACAAAACTTTTACTACAGTGCTACTTTTATACAAGTAGATAACTAAAATTCTCAATCAGGGTAATAATACTGCTAAAAAGAAGGAAAGGAGACTTCTAGTTAAGATTCAACACTTACCACTCTTTCCACCTAATTTTTACAGTCTATTCATCTCATACCCATACTGTAGAGTTCTTATAGAAATTCTAAAGAAGAGAACACCCATAATTTCAGAGAGAGAGAGTACCTTCGTATTTCGAAATCCTATAACAACTATCTTCCATTACCTAGAGGAAGGAACAGAGAAATTCTGATCTCTATTTTAACCGAGTTCAGGACTGTACAACTTCCAAGAAGTAATATACATATACTCTAATCCCATCAGGAAAAAGAAGGAAAGTAAAGCAATACGTACGTTTAGCCTCAGGCTCAGATCAAATAGAATCACCTTCAGATTTTCCAATAGACCATTGCGATCTTACAACTATACATTTAAACAAATGCCAATAACATTTCCTTTACATAAAACGTTAAAAACGATCTAATCTCATACCACAATCCTGCTCTAAAGCAAATAGTCTACATTTCCTTCCTTTCTCGAACCATTTGGTCTAAGAGTTAGGATAATCTTCCCATTATCTATTTATTATTAATAGATCAAAACTAAATTATTTCTACCATTGCATAGTTAAGTCGTTATATCATTTCAAGATACTAAACTAAAAATGCATGTACATAGTCAATAATAGGATTCTAAATGCAGATTCAACAATGCCTCAAAATCCATACTACTTATATCATAGTAATTATCCATGCTTTAACTGTGCAAAATAAATAAATCATTCTGTGGTATATGGATCATTTCAACCCAAATCTCCACTACAAAAAGGAAAAGCATTAGTTGTACTTAAATAAACTTAACAATGTTGAAGTCATTGTTTTACTTATATAGTATAATTCCCGACATTATAAAATGCGGCTTTAAAAGTAGACTTCGCAGTCATCTCAGGGTATACACAACCATAACTCAACCACACTTATTACCTAACTTTCACTATGGCAGTCCCAGATTAACCCATGAAATTGCCAGGAGATACAAAGATTATCCAAATATGTTTTCTCTTCCTTTATCCATGTAAAATCACAAAAACAACAGTTTAATCAAACACTTCCATGCTCACAAAACTCTGTATACATAAGAACATTCATACCCCTTTAAAATAAAGGTATAGGCTTAGAATTCAACTTTATTTCCAACTCATGCGACCAAACCAGTCGAATTTTATAGAATGAACTAATATTTCCACCACAAAATCAACTACCTACTTTCCTGAAGATGTCCAGTAGTAGTTAGAGTTCATACAACTAAGCAATAATCAAATAATCCAACCATATTCGAAACAACAGTTAATTACAGTGGTGTTTTCAAACATGAAATCATCAAGCACGAAGTCTATCATGGAGCCAGATTTTAAATCCAATACCTCAGCCAGATAAAAAAATATAAAACACTTCCATCAGAAAGAAAAACCCATATTGAATTCACAGCATGGAAAGAAGAATAAGAAGCAGGTTTCATCCAGGATCTACATACAACCCAGAATTCCCAAATCAACAAAAAGGAAAACCAATACATTGCTATCAGCCAAGCCGTCTGAGCATAAATCATCTGAACAGAGTTGTTCTAATGAAAGCATTTAAAGGAAGTAATATTTTTAAAAGTTAGGGCCTATCATGCCTGATAGTGTCACTAAAAATTCGAAGAAGACCTCTGAATGCACTCCCTCCTTCTCTTCTTCTTCCATGAAAAACTAAACAACAAAGTATTGTCACCTCCAAGCCTTATATACTTCCCCTGACTAGAGAAGTAAGTCTGAAACTCTCAGAATTTCCATGCAATGAAGAGTAGATGGCTAGTTCGAAGAACCAGTGCTCATGCAGAGTGAAAAATGGAATGCATGGAAAACAAAACAACCAAGCAAAATTCCACTTGCATGCCTTCCCAAGCAATCCGCGCTCGAGGCCCAATGCTCATTAAATGCATTTATTTTTATTCTCCCACCTATTTTCCATTACCACCAACTGCCAAAGTTGGTGATTTCAAAACAAAATAAACAAACATTCCCATCCTTAGAGATACCACCACGTAAGACTTTATTAGCAATTTTACCCACCACTAAACTCGACAGCACTCCCTGTCCTTCATCCTTATCCCTTCTTAAATGCCTTGGAAACCACCGCCCATGACTCGCGACCCTCCTTAGGTCCCCCTTCTTAGCATTAGTTAGGATAGGTTAGTGACTTAGGTTAGATCATAGGATATGACATTAGTCTCATTTCCATAGGATATAACATTAGTCACCCTCCTTAGTGCTAGGTTTAGTTAACCCTTAGGAGTATTAAGCTCAAAGCTTTAGGACTAGGTTAGATTAATTAATCTTGTAACATTAGGTTATAGTTTAGGTTAAAACTATTAACCTTACTGATTCTAGTCCAGGTCCCCTAAATAGGACTAATCAGTATTTGAGTTCAAAATAGGATAAAACATTCTTGTATCATATTCCATTTGGCATCAAATAATTTAAGCTTTAGATATAAAACATACACATCTTACCTGGCTTAAGGTCTAGGTCTTTCCTGATGTTATGATATCTGGAACAAGATTCTATTTACCATGATTAGCCAGAGTTAACCTCCGGGATTTGATCATTCAAAGCTCAATCAGACTTTGTAACTCTTCAAAAAGTCAATACAATTTGTTCATCCTGAATAAACTTAAAACATTCCTTGGATCAATGCAACTGATCCAAGGCTGAGTCATAAAGGTGGATAAATCCACAATCTTCTAGAAATCAAATTGAACTCAAGTGTCAGAATGAAAGAAACAAAAGAGTCCAAGCACATTCCGGTTCAGTCAAGATCTTAAGAGCAGAAAGGATATAATCCATATCAAGCATGACTTCCCTAAACCAAAGGAACATGTCCTAATATAGGAGAAATCATATATCAACACTTGAATGCTCAGGAGAAAGTAACAACTATTCAGGGTGTTACACTTCATGCAAGAAAGCAATAGAGACCATATCTCATAGGAAGACACTTTAAAGTGAAGACAGATCATGATAGTCCGAAATAATTCTTGGAGAAACATTTATCATCAAATTAACAACAAAAATGGGTCGCCAAGATGTTGGGATATGATTTTGAGATTATCTATAAGAAAGGGAAGAACAATGTAGTTGTGGATGATTTTTCACGTAAATTTGAATCAATCATGCAACCTTGTTGTGTGCCATATCCATATCACGGGAAGATTGGATAAATGAGGCAAGGTCTGAATGGAGAAATGACCCAATCACACAAAACCTAATTCATCATCTCTAGAATGATCCAAGCATGTATGAAAATTTTTTATTGAAAGGGGATGCTTTATAGTATAAAGATAGATCATACCTATGTAAGAACTCCACTCTTAAAAATAAGATTCTATCTAAGCTTCACTCTTCTCCAGTAGGGGGGCACTCTAGATTCTTGAAGACTTATCATCAAGTAAAACAATATTTCTTTTGGGAAGGTCTCAAAGGGGATGTCCAAAAAATTGTGGCAGAATGCATCGTTTGTCAGCAAAATAAGGGTGAAATAGTTCGATCCCGTGTCTTCTACAACCTTTATCTATGTTTAGCTAGTGGTGGGAAGTGTTTCCATGGACTTTATCATAGGATTTCCTAAATCTGAAGGAAAAAATTTCATCATGGTTGTGGTGGATAGACTCACCAAATATGCTCATTTTTGTGCCTTGGCACACCCATTTTCTGCAAGCACGATAGCAACAACCTTCATAGACATAGTTTAGAAGCTTCATGGGACACCAAAGATTATAGTAACTGATTGAGATGCTATATTTACTAGTAATTTTTGGACTGATTTATTCTCATGTTTGGGTACATAGTTAGCTCGTAGATCTTCTTATCATCCCTAGTCTGATGGGAAAACATAAGTTGTAAAAAAGTGTTTGGAGGGTTATTACCAAAGATTCGTAAGGCATTATGGAAGCATATCCGCACCTCTCATAGCTTTATTAAATAATGAATCCTTCCATTGGAGTGAGGATGTAACCAAAGCATTTGAGCAAATAAAGGACGCCATGTGCACCACTCCAATCTTGGCTACTCCATATTTTTCCAAAACATTCATTGTTGAATGTGATGCATCAGGGGTGGGTATGGGGGCAGTTATCATGCAAGAAGGTAGTTTTTATTGCCTTTTTGAGACGTCAATTCAAAGGTAAGAATCTTTCCAAGACAACTTATGAGAAGGAAATGCTAGCCATACTTCATGAAGTAAAGAAATGGAGACCATATCTCATAGGAAGACAGATCATGATAGTCTGAAATACTTCTTGGAGCAGAATTTATCATCTAAAGAACAACAAAAATTGGTCTCCAAGATGTTGGGATATGATTTTGAGATTATCTATAAGAAAGGGAAGAAGAATGTAGTTGTGGATGCTCTGTCACAGAAAGTTGAATCAACTGCAGCCTTGTTATGTGCCATATCCATATTACAAGAAGATTGGATAGATGAGGTAAGGTCCGAATGGAGAAATGACCCAATCACACAAAACCTCATTCATCATCTCTAGAATGATCCAAGAATGTATGAAAAAATTTTATTGAAAGGGGATGCTTTATGGTATAAAGATAGATTATACCTATGTAAGAACTCCACTCTTAAAAATAGGATTCTATTTGAGCTTCACTCTTCTCCAGTAGGGAGGAACTTTGGATTCTTGAAGACTTATCATCGAGTCAAACAAGATTTCTTTAAGGAAGTTCTCAAAGGGGATGTCCAAAAATTTGTGGAAAAATGCATCATTTTTCAGCAAAATAAGGGTGAAATAGTTCGATCCCGTGTCTTCTACAACCTCTATCTATTTTTAAGTAGTGGGAAGAGGTTTCCATGGACTTTATCACAAGATTGCCTAAATATGAAATAAAAAAATTTCATCATGGTTTGGGTGGATAGACTCACCAAATATGCTCATTTTTGTGCCTTGGCACACCCATTTTCTGCAAGCATGATAGCAAAATCCTTCATAGACATAGTTTATAAGCTTCATGGGACACCGAAGATTATAGTAAGTGATCGAGACCCTATATTTACTAGTAATTTTTGGACTAATTTATTCTCATGTTTGGGTACTTAGTTAGCTCGTAGCTCTTCTTATCATCCCTAGTCTGATGGGAAAACAAAAGTTGTAAATAAGTGTTTGGAGGGATATCTCTGTTGCTTTACATTAGATAAACAAGCAAGATGGGTCCAATGGTTTCCACTTGCAGAATGGTGGTATAACACTTCATTTCATACTTCATCTAAAATGTCTCCTTTTATGACACTCTATGGGTACAATCCACCATCCATCACATCATCATTGAGAGGACAACCGTGGGTTAGAGCAGTAGAAGAACACATTCAGTATCAACAAGAGGTCCTCTCTATTCTCAAGGAGAACTTGGTCATGGCACAAAACCGCATGAAACAACAAGCTGATCAACATCGCATAGAAAGGCATTTTGAAGTTGGTGATTTGGTTTTTGTGCGGTTATAACCATATAAGAAAATGTATTTGAAACAACAAAAAAGGATAACAAACTTTCACCAAAGTATTATGGCCCCTATCAAGTATTACAGAAGATTGGTACTGTAGCATACAAATTAGAACTTCCACAATCAACCAAAATACATCCAATATTTCATGTTTCTTGCTTGAAGAAAGTAATTGGATAGAGAGTATCATCCCAAATAGTGTTACCTGAGCTCAATGAGGAGGGGAGAGTCATCTTGGAACCTGAATGCATCCTTCAAACATGCACTAAAAGATTGAGGACACGGGTTATTACTAAGTACTGATCAAGTGGAAGAATATGGACAATGAAGATGCAACATGGGAAGATATGACATTCCTACAGCAACACCCAGAGCTTCTCAACATTGGGGACAATGTTGCTTTGAAGGGGAAGGGCATGCTACGCCCTTAACCTATTGCTTGTATTAGGATATGAGTAGCCAACTTGTGGCTTACCATATCATTTTATTATATCATTTATACTTTCTCATGCTTAGTAGGTCAGCCTTGGTGTTGGCCATAACATATGAATAGTATATATAGGGGATTTTAGGTAGTAGTTCATCATCATTTGGAGCATTTGAGTCTTATTGTATGGTTTGGAGGTTTCCCCCTCAAAGTGGCAAAGATATTCTAATTGCATATTGAGATCATTATTCTAGAATATTGTGTTATTTAGTGTTATATTTCTGCTCATGATATGAATTATACAAGTAATTTCATTACAGTTTTAGTGGCAACTAAAATAAATAATAAAGTAAAATACTAAAAATCTTGTAAATTTTGATCGGTAACTCGGTTTTGAGTGCCTTTATTTACAAAAGTGCTTTTTTTTGTGCTCTTTCCATTGGAAATATTTATTTTGATACTTGCACTATAATTATAAATTTCCAAATATGGAGGAGTGTTGGAATCAATTGTGGACGTAATTTCAGCTTAGCTTGACATCCCGAACTTTTGGAAGTTGCATTTTGTATCTATCATGGATTCGAGAATGATATCCTTTCTCTCAAGTACGTGGAATTCAAGAGGATATTACAAAATTTGTGGAAGAAAATAGATCACTCAAGAAGTGAAATTATCTTCTACAATCACTCATTCATGATAAGGATACAATAATCCACTCCCTGCAACAACACCTTACTAGCCTACAACATCACCATGATATTGTGGACAACCATATCCATGCTCCTAGTCCACTTGCAACTATTGCTCCTGTACCCATTGCCATTGATTAGTTAGTCTTTGAGCCTATTCCTACTATTGATGCTTCTAAACTTGTGAGGCTTCATTCGCATGCTCTTTCACATCTCGTGCCTATTACAGTACCACATGTTATGTATTCTATTTCTACTCAGCTACATGGATTTTTTGAGAATCATACCACTGCATTCAGTTCTCGCATGCTTCGTTCTATGGGTCTCACTAGCAGAGTCATTAGTAGACATTCACAGGGTATTGTTTCCTCTATTCCACATGTTAAGTGGAATTATCATCATGACATTGGTTTTTAAGTAGATACTTCATTAGGATCACACATTGACAGAGATCCTTTTTTATTCACTCAACTCTTTTTGAGGATCATGAGCAACACATGAGTTATGCACCTTCACTCAGGCTTGAGAAACCTAAGATTTCAGCTATCAGACATGATCAACCTAACACACATTTTGATGTTCTTTTGCATGCACCCATTGTGCATTTTACACCAAGTCATATGCAGACATCTTCTTCATCCATCCATGTTGATTTGGGGTGGATATATGATCACTCATGGTGGTGACATAGGCATTCATTGAGAGGAATCTATAGGCATGGATCCTCCACCATTCGGCCTCTTGATCCACTTTCTATACCTTATGCATTGTGATGCTTCTTGTTTTGAGCATTTTTCTTTAGTAGGTGTAGTGTATCTCTCTTGTTTGTTGAGAGATTTTGTATCTATATTTTCGACACTTTTGGCATGTTGATAGTATCTCTTGGATCATGACACTTTGGATTTTGTGTCCTTACCTTGTTGCTCTAGTTTTTATTCTTGGATTGTGGCACACTTATTTGCAGATTGATCGAATTATGTTGTGTTTTTTTGCACTCTTGACATCACTTTGTTGACAGTCTCCTTGTATGGAGCTATTCTGGTGAAGCCTAGTGTCAGTTATTTTTGAGTTTTGTGATCGAGCAATGGATTCAGACCATAGTGCACACCAAACTTATTTAGTATTGTATGATTTTTTGAGCCAAGCTTCTTGGAATTCCTTGGAGCGGGTCTTTACTCTCTTTACTTTGTTCTTAATGGTTTAAGGTACCTTGTGGTGTCCCTTTTTTCCCAGTTATTGTACATGAGTACCTCATCAGGCCTAGTTGTTGGGACTCATACTATGGACATGCCACTTCTATTTTGGCCCCTAGCTTCACTTGAGGGGGGGTGTTAGAGTAGGTATTTACCTTAGCTCATGTTCACCTAGGTACTTTATTTACCTTTATTGTATTTATCCTCACCCACTTATGTGTGTGGATATTTCTTTTATCTTATTTAGATATTAGGAGATATTATCTAGTTGTTAGGTATAATTCTTTCCTTGATCTATGGTCTTGACTAGTTCTTTGATGACTAGTTATTTCCTTGATTTATGGATTAATCTACGACCTTGACTAGTTCTTAGATTTTTATTGCTTACCTATCCAAGAAAGGCCAATTCTCGGTGTATTGCATTGAGTTCCATAATAATATCCGATATCGCTTCTTATTTGTTTGCAAAGGTTTATGTAAAATTATTCGTGAATTACTTTCATCTTATTGATCATGGTGTTTGATTAGCATGTGTTCTTGGCTTGGTACGAGCTGGTTATCATTCCTTTCAAAAATCATAAATCTAAAGGTATTTGATACCATGTTATGTTATCCACATAATATCCAATATATGATCACCCTATTAAAAGGGTGGATGATTTGGTTGTAACCTTTCGGTTGAATCATTTCACTCTTAATTGATTGTGTATAACTCATAAGATATGTAAAACTTATAATATAAGTTATATACTAATTTTATAAAATTTAGTTGTGGAATTAGTTATAATGTGGTGGCGACATGAATGTGTCCCCACGAAATACTACCACTCCAATATATATTTCTCATTTCAAATACTTTCTTTAGTTTCAAGTTCCTATTTTTAGTCTTCTTCATATAGACTCATTTTACCCTCATGGGAAAAGAAAGAACTCACTAATTCATCAACACTTATAGTGTTCATGTCCTTACACTCCTCAATAGTGATCAAAATATGAATCCATATCCATTTCAAATATCATAATAATTTCCTTACTATTAACTTCTCTTTTATGGTTTCTCTATAAACCCTTGTTTTATGCACTAGATCATTTATCTTTATGCAATATTGTTCAAATCTATTGTCTGATATTCTCAACTTTTCAAAATTGATCTTAAGAGTTTAAATTTTTAATTAACTTACCTTAGTATATACTTGATATAAATTCTTTAAGATATTCCATTCCTTATGGAATTTTTTTCTCCCAACAATTCTGAGATAAATGTTTAGGTCTATGACACTCTAGAGATAGGAAAACCGTTATCCGTAAGCCTTTTTCTTCTTCCCATTTTACTCTATTCTAATCTTGATACAAATAATTCCAATGTATAAATGGAGTGTATCCATGGATAACATTAGTCAAAAATTACTTCTAAATATGAATCTTGTTTATATGATTTCTCCAATACTCAAATTTGTCACCTTTGATTATGGGGATATTCATATAAGCATGATTACTAAAGTCATGATTCTCTTGGTAATGCATTAAAACCTACTATCACCAACAAACAACACCCTATGATTTGGCACGAAATGGATGAACAATCAGCTTTTTTTCGTAACACGGGACTATCTATTAAGTTGTGGGAATTTTTAGTTGAGATAGACCTCCAGAGAATTCGTTTTCCTCTACCTATTCCTAATGTTAAACTACTCCTACTATTTGAAATGTAACTATCTAATCCTATTTTTACCATCCAGGTAAGTGCATGGAGATGGGGGACAAAAAGGGGGTAAGAAATGGACAGATTTTCATATAACCATCAAAACCTAAACTTCATCGAATAATTTGGCATTCCTAGGGTTAAAATTTCACAAAGTGATAAGAATCAATACCGTAGAGCTTGGAATCTAGTTTCTAAAGTAATATTTTTTAAAAATGGTTGAGATTAAGAGGGTCAAATGTGGTGCGCACACAAAGTATGTCTATTTTTGTGTCAAAAAGATAAAACCTATTGTGTGTGCGCTACCCATTTTTCGAGTTCTATAATTTTTAAAAAAATCCCTTTAGTATAAATTTAGCTAAGACCATGTACGAGGCCCCATTGATTTTTCATAAATTTTGAACGAATATATATATTTTTTATTAATTTTCAAAGTGCACATATCCCAAAAATGAAATATTTGTGTGTGCAACCCCATAACTTTGAGAAAAAAGTCATTTTATATTTTTTTCTTTTTTTGAGTGCGTGTAGAATAGAGTTCATAAAAACCACTTTTAAAAAAAAATTGGATGAAAAAATCGTAAATTGTGCACCAAAATGTATGCATAGGTTTTTGCAAGAAAACAAGGCACTAGTAAAAGAAATTATGGATGAAATCCTTAAACTAATAAAATTTTAGAAATAATTATATCATCATCAAGGTAAAACTGATCTTGGCATTTCAAGATAATTTATTTTTGAATATTATGTTTTAATGCACGAGATATTGAGGTGCACACGTGAACTTTTGATGTTTTTATATCAAACACGATTTTAATCACGTAGAAATAGTCCAAACCTTTGGTTTGGAAATCCAAGGAAAATCCAAACCTATGGATTGGGAATTATGAACCGAAAGAGATGAAATGCAAGCACATTATAACGCGCTCATGTTTCAATGTGTTATGTGGTATATGTGTTTGTGGCATGTTTCTATTAACTTAAATAAATGTTTAAGTATAAGAAATAATAAAATATAAATAATAAGATCTTAGGGTCAATCTACACCTTATATAACTAGTCTCACAACTCCTTCTATCATGGTTTAGAATACAGTTTGTTAGATTCTAATCTGATTAGTACATAGGTATTTTTTCAAGATTCTAGCATTCAACATTCAATCTTTTAGGGTTTAAATTATACAATCGATATCTATTTTGTGAAAGAATATAGTCATTGTTTAGGTTTTGGGGCCTTTTAGATTGGTTATTGAAATTTTTAGGATTGTTTAGGAATATTTAGGAAAGGTTTACTCATTCAAGGGAAATCTTCTCAACAACAAGTTTTCTAGGTGCAAGGAACAAACACTCTAATGGTGAAATTTGACTTCTTTGGATGATTTTGGGAGCTCCATAAGGAGTTAGGAGGAAATAAATAGGCACTGGAAATATATGTGAATCTTATATATGTTGGTAACATCCATTTTTCTCTAATAATTGAAGGTTTCATGAATAATTTCAAGATAATGTAGCTACCCCTTTCAGTTCCAAACAAAATGGCCCTAAATTTTTAAGTACTAAAGATATGATCACCACATGGTGATAGGTTAATATTTGTAAATGTTGATACATACCTCTAGGAATTGGTATTGTCGTAAATAGACTATTGTGCACCATGGGTAAAAATCTCATGAGGATGAGGCCAATTTTTGTGAGTTGAAAACACCTTCCTAACACCCCATATTGTGTTTTTGAGTGACGAAACTTCTAACATGAAATTTAAACCATAAAACCTAAGCCCTAAACCATAAACCATAAAATTAAACCCTAAACCCTAAACCTTAAACCCTAAGACCTAAACCCTAAAACCTAAACAATCAACCCTTAACCCTGAGCCCTAAACCCTAAACCATCAACCTTGAGCCCTAAACCCTAAACCGTGAACCCTAAACCCTAAACCATGAACCCTAAACCCTACACCCTAAACACTAAACACTAAAAACTAAACCCTAAGTTGTTAATCTTAAACCCTAAACCTTAAACATTCAACCCATAGCCCTAAGCCCTAAGCCCTAAACCCTAAACCATGAGCCCTAAATGCTAAACCATAAACCCTAAACCCTCAACACTGAATCCTAAACCATAAATCCTAAAAAATAAACCCTAAACCCTAATCCTTGAATAGTTCTGAGCTAATCAAACACCCTCTAGGATAGTTCAAGAAATATATTAAGCATTTGGAGGTGATGTCAGAGAATCTTGGAAGTGTTGGAGGTAATTTAGGAATATTTAGGAATATTGTTTGAGGCTCGGGGCTTAGAGTTTAGGCATAAAGGTTTAAACTCATGGTTTAGGGTTTAGGGTTTAAGGCTAAGGATTCATGGATTAGTGTTTAGGGTTTATGGTTTAGGATTAAGGGTTTATGGTGGTAAAAATAAGGTCTAGGTTTTAGGGTTTATGATTTAGGATTTAGTGTTTAGGGTTTAGGGCTGAGGGTTTAAGGTTTTAGGCTCTGGGCTTAAGGTTTACGATTTAGGGTTTTAGGATTTAGGGTTTAGGTGTTATGCTTTAGGGCTCAGGGTTTAAGGATTAGGGTTTAGGGCTCAGCATTTAGGTTTGATATCTTAGGGTTTAATTTTTAAGGTTTAGGGTTCATGGTTTAGGGTTTAGGGTTTATATTCTAGGGTTTATGGTTTAGGTTTTATGGCTTATGGCTTAGGGTTTAGAGTTTAGGGTTTAGGGTTCAAGGTGCTAAAAATAGGGTTTAGGATTTAGGGTTTAGGTTTTGGGGTTTAAGGTTTAGGATTTAGCATTTAGGGATTATGGCTTAGGGCTTAGGTGTAGGATCAGACGATACCTCTCTAGGTGTAACTCCCCTCTTGAGGATCATATTCATATTCAATGTATCGAGCATATAAATAGACCTAACTAAAAATCAACCATCGAAGAGGAAAATCCCCTATCAAATCGGTTATTTAGTATGAGGTGGAAGATAAGTAAAGAAAATGAAATTTGGAGAATTATATTTCATTGGTAATTATTAATAAGTATCAACAAGACTAATATGGCATTTGACTACTCGAGTAGAGAGAGAGCATGACATAATCATGCCTAGAATTAGAGACCATATTTCCTAAGAACACAAAGTCTCAATGCCTAGAACTTTCTTGTTTAGTTATGAATCATTGAGTATACTTATGTAAAATAAGCATATAAATATTGGGTAGTCGACTAATGTGTCAAAACACAAAGAACGATTTATCAATCACCCAGTATAAATCTTTCTTGTTTAGTTATGAATGGGCAGTTAGTTAGACCATATTTCCTACGCCTAGAACCTTCATTGAGTATACTTATGACCTTCCATTCATTAGTAATTCCTTCTTGTTTAGTTATAATAAACCCATGGATACTTTCAAAAGCACCTTAAAAAATATAGGGGTAGTCATCAAGCCTAATGAAGGGTGTGATGTGATGTGTCAAAACTATATATTCACAAGAACCTCTTCTTCCTTGAAAGTGCCTAGTTTGTCCCAGTAATGATGTCTCCATGTATCCAAGGATCGAGGACTACTGGGGTTTGTGGTAGGATTGGACATTCAAGAATCATCGAGTGTCTGAATCAGAATGTCATTACATCTAGAGAAACATTCTCAAATGTTGGAGTAATGCATCTTGGAAAATAAAATTGAACCTCAGAAATCCTCTCAAATTTCTAGTCTAGGTCGTGTTCTGGTCCTATTTCTGTTTCTATTTTTGGTTTTGGTCATGGTCATCGAATATGGAATTTTTAGGAAAGGCATCCACACTTGAATAATTATTCCCATTTAGATTGTTTGTAATGCCAATGGAAGTCGCAGTTCCTATGGAATTTAGTTGGTAGAAGGCGGGTTTGTGACCTTATTGGTTTTCCCCATCACATCATAGGTATCCTTTCTAGCATTATCGAGAGAATGCCCGGACTGTATGATAAGTTTAAAATATCCCTCAACTGTTGGGAACTTATTTTTATTAGGATACAATCGTAAGGCTAGTTTTAGCATGTATTAATAAAAAAGAAAACAAATTTAATGGAATTACTTACGAAATGCATTCCTTCGCTTCAATCTTATCTTTATAAATGCAATTCAGCTTTCCAAGTTCTCCATATTTTCCAAATTTGGGTCAAATTGACATTTTGGACCTCTAAAGGCATGAATAAAATGACAAGTTCATTTCCTCCAACCTTTCTTGAAGAAAATTTAAACAAAATGAAATTTAGAATTTGGAGGTGGCACATGGTAGACATTGATTTTCCTACCACTGATTTTGAGTGACAAAACTTCTAACATGAAATTTAAACCCTAAACCCTGAGCCCTAAACCATAAACCATAAACTTAAACCCTTAACCCTGAGACCTAAACCCTAAACCCTAAACCCTTAACCCTGAGCCATAAACCCTAAACCCTAAACCCTAAATTGTGAACCCTAAACCCCAAGCCCTAAACCTAAAACATAAAACCTCAAACCTAAACAATAAAACCTAAACCATAAACCCTAAATAGTAAACCCTAAACCCTAATTTCTAAACTTTGAGCCCTAAACCATAAACCCTAAAACCTGAACCTTGAGGCCTAAACCATAAACATTCAACTTTAAAACCTAAACCATTAACCTTAAATATTGAAACCTAAACTTGAGCCATAAACCCTAAACTGTAAACCATTAACCCTAATCCCTCAAGCGTAAACCATGAACCTTAAACCCTAAATTTTAAACCTTGAACACTAAAAATTGAGCCCTGATCCCTAGACCCTAAACCTTGATCCTGGATTATTGATCCCTAAACCCTAAATCCTAAACTGGTAACCCCAAACATTGAACCCTTAGCCATAAACCCTAAACCCTGATCCCTAAACCCTAAAACCTAAAATTTAAACCCTAAACACTAAACCCTAAACCCTAAACTCTAAAATCTTTTTACCCCAAACCCTAAACCTTAAACCCTAAACCATAAAACATAAAACCTAAACCCTAAACCATGAACCCTAAGATATGAATCATGAACCCTAAAACCTAAACCCTAAACCCTAAATCCTATACCCTAAACCCTAAACCACAAACCATAAAACCTAAGCACTAAACCCTAAACCCTGAACCATAAACCATGAGCCCTAAATGCTAAACCCTAAACCCTAAATTAAGAATAACAAGTCCAGTTGTATTTTTGGGTCTGACATATTAGGATACCAAGTAAATTTGATCATTTTTATGCTCTTTTGAATAATTCTTTTAGTTGCAAGCTGTTGGGAACGAAGATTTCATTTGAAGAACATAGCTTGATATGTTCAAGTGCTTGTGTAAGCTAACAATTTGAGAGGATTTCTAAGGTTCAATTTTATTTTCCAAGATGCATTACTCCCTTGTTTGAAAACATTTCTCTAGATACAATGACATTATGATTCGGATACTCAATTATTCCTAAATGTCTAATCCAATGACTGCACTCCCAAAAGAGTCCTCGATCCTTCGATACATGGAGACATCATTACTGAGATAAGCTAGGAACTTTCAAGGAAGAATAGGTTCTTGTGAATATATAGTTTTGACACATATAAAAATCCTACAAATGTCAATAACCAATCGAAAAGGCCCCTAAAATCTTAAATGATGAATGCTGAAATCCTAAAAATGCCTCTGTACATTAGAATCGAACAACTACCATCTAAACCATGATATATGGAGCTGTGATACTAGTTCCATAAGGTGCATAGTGACCCTCACATCTTATATTTACTAAAATAAATTTAAATTTTATGTTTTTCTTTTCTTATTATTTATATTTTAATTTAAAGTATAAGAATAAGAAATAATAAAATATAAAGAATACTAAAAGAAAAATTATACTTAAACATTTATTTTAGTCAATAGAAGCATGCCACAAACACATATACCACATAACAAACGCAAGTGCGTAATAGCACGAGAGTGTTATAACATGTCCGCGTTATGGCTCAATTTTCAAACCATAATGCATTTGTGTTATAACGTGACCTTGATTTTTCTCTATCGCTTTATAACATGTCCGAGCAAAACACAAGCGCGTTATGGCTAAAATGGCCAAAAATGGATTTTTTCTACATTTTGCCCCCAAGTTTGTGCACTTTCCCATCCAAGGGACCAAGAGAAGTGAGAGGTGCATGAAAATGGGAACTTCTAAGATAAATAGATGTGATAACACCAAGAAGAGGGGGAAAGCCACTCTCAAATGAGGGAAAATGGGGAAAATGAAGGAGGAAAGGGAAAGAATGAGAACCACATTCCAAAGCAGCATTAAAACTTCCATTTTCACACAATGCACAATAGAAAAGAACCCTGAAAAGTGAAGAAACATAAATAACATATGCTGAAAGTAAATGAAGAGAAAATAAAATACAATAAAACACCATCTAGGGAAGAAAATAGCCACAAAACATGAATTTTATTTCTTCAAGGGGATGCATAGATCAATACAGTGTAGGAGGAAAGTATAAACACATTACAAAATCCAAATATGAGGCCTAAAACTTAAGAACACTTGAAATGATGCCCTTGCATTCTAAGAGGGTCCAACCTTTACAAATGGGCATCATCTTCCAATATATAGAAAATGGGAAAGAGAGGGAGGGAAAAGAGAGGGAAACTTGAACTTTTCATTCAACCTCCAAAAATATGCATTGAATTTCTAAAACTAATCATGGGAACCCTATTAAATACACTCCCCCATGATACTTTTCTTATAGGATAAGGAATGGGCATATTACCTCATCAAGTTAGGTGGTTGAACTACCTAGAACTAATATTTCATTTTGGAGACTAGATTTCCCCTTTTACACCTATCTAACCTCACCAAATTACATATTTCTAGTTTTCATGGAGTAGTACATGATGATACTTATCAAAAATTCTAATTTTCCAAAATTTTGAGTTGTAGGGAAAACAATATGGCCATTTTAATCAAGGGTGCCATACCTCAATAAATGTGAGTGGTTTAACTATTAGATCAAGCTTGTGTCAGGTCCATGACCATGCCAAACACTCTTAGAAACTTGAAATAAACACGGTAGAACCTAAATATTTCAAAGAGACCCCTGACTTATGATTTAGTCTTGGTGGAAGTTGGTACTTGTTTTACAACCTTCAACTTCCGAAATGGTCCTTGACAGAATTTGACCCCGCAATGTAATTGTCAAACCCCAAAATACAAATGACATAAATTGAAATTTTTTAAGAAATATATGACTCTTGAAATGGTCTTTAGTATAAGTCAACCCCTTAATGTAACTAGGTCAGGTTTCAAGTTTTAGGATCAAATTGTAATTTACATACAAATCGCAAATCAAAACTTGAAACCTGAAATGCACTTGGAAGGTGGGGTTTGGGGATCAGGTTTCCTTTACAATTTACATGCAAATTATGATTTGAAACCCAAAACCTGAAATACACTAAGTATTTTGTATTTTGGGTTTTGTAGCTTGAGGAACAATTTACATGCAATTTTTAAATGGTTCCCTGAAACCTAAAATCCAAAATAAAAAGGAATTTTTTCAACGCTTGGGCATTTTTCAAGATTTCTCAAAAATAATTTTTGTCTAAGTATGGGCTTGAATGGATTTTCAAGGAGAAGAGGAAATGGCCTAAACCACTACATTATTTCCAAAACATCAGTTTTCCCATTTCTCATCACTTTGTACTACCCCAAGTTCGACATGGAATTGTAATTTTTGAAAGAGCCCCAGGGTAGGGGGTTTTAGAAAACAACCCTTATGAACCTTTATATAAAAAGGGTATGATACCAAATTACGGTTTTTATAATGATGGTGTGTAATTCAAATTTGGAATAAAATATAATTGATGTTATTGATCATCCAATCTTTCCTAGAATAACTAATTATTAATGTAGTACTATTGTTATTGAGATTGATCACAAAATATGCACTAAATAAATTCAAATTATAAATCCCAAGATTACTATTTTTATTTATAAGTATCTAAAAATAAATTAAAATATAAATTTTATGCAAAAAGTATATCCACTTGGATTTTTATTAACAATAAAGAAGGGTTAAGGGGACCCTACCCGTATAAAAAGTTAAAACAAAAGATAGGAAACCAAGGCCAAGAGCATACCCATCAAGCCTACAACCAACAACAAGTACAAAGTAATAATACAATAACCTAACTAACAACCACACATGAGTGAACAAACTAACAATATAGATCCAAACTAACATCCTTCCATAACATAAACCAAAAACTAAAAAATTTACTACAAAGACATAAACTAGAAGTTAATCTTTGAAAAATTCATCTAGTGACTACATGCATTCTATCCATTCTTTAGTTAATCCTACAATAAGCACTTTCCACCTATCAAAGTAAATTTCAATCATTTCCTTCTTGGGAGTAGCACCTTCCTTCTCCATATTTTTGGTCCTTTGCATGGCATTGACCAATTCTATCATATTTTTCAGGTGTTCCACAATGTTTTTTTTTGTTCAAAATATGCGCAGCCTTTGATGTGAAGCAGAGTTTCCTTCATACCAAACATTTCCTTTTCCAAGGTTTCACATATTTTGTTAGCAGTTTCCATTTTTTCATTGAAAAAAATGGAAGTATTTTTTTAACCCTTTCTTACACCTCCTTCATTTCTATAATGACCATGTTAATCATATGTTTATTGACATCGCATTAAGCCTACAATATTCAAATTGTTTGTTAAAGGAACTACCTTTTACCACTGCATCTTGGGATACAAATAAATCCTTTTGAGACACTTTCAGTGCTTTAAGGTTAGAAACAACCTCCTCTTTGTTTTTGGTTTGGTTTTCCAATTCATCTTCATTATCTTGGCTAGTGGGAGATCTCTCATTCATCGCTTCCATATATGGATTTATATCACCCTCGGTTTCGCTTATAGTACTTGCTTTTTTTTCCTTCCACATTCTCCTTCTTATAAATTAGGATTATATCTATTTTCCTCTTCTATGTACCTGTAAATTTATTCTATTTGTCCTTTTGGGTTTGTCCAAACCATGTATGATCTAGAACTCTTTCATAAGATCTTCCCCTCTTCTTTAGACATAGGGTTCACCTCTCTAGGGATGATTTCTCATCCCTACACACCATTGGAGTCCCTATAAGTATTAGGGATTTTATAAGACCTTGGTGTAAAGGGACCTTGAAGGTCCCTTTCCTAACCTAATATATATATATTTCTAGGGATATAAACAATAAACAAGGCTACTGTAGACATTCCAACAAGACTTGTCTTAATTTACATGACAAATAAAATACTAATAACAAAAACTAATTTTTTTAATGAACTAAATTCAACTATAGATGACCATAAATATACTAAATTTTAACATTAGCATCCAATAATAATATTATTTCAATATATTTGAAATTATTATTAGTTTACATTATACATACACACACATCATGTACCCTCATAAAACTTGTTGAAAACACACTTATACTTGATAGGGGTGAATCAGTTATAGTTTACTTTACACTTATTTAAGCATTAACATCTATAACAACAATAGTCACACAAGATATTAAAATTGTACAACATAGGATTGATGTGAAAACCCTTTTGTGAGTAAACCATAGAGAAAATATTGCTTAGAGATACTATAAAATCCATTCACAAAATTAATTTTTTTACAAATGTTTTAAGGTACTAACCTATTTGATACACCAATCCCTAATGATAAGCACCAAGTCAACAATATTTGTGACAACTAGCTCGTTAGAGGAAATAATCCCCAAGGCCAAACACCAAATCAATAATCAAATAATCCACCTTCTATATTTACTTCTTCAACTTGATCATGGCATGTAAATAAATCTTCACTTCTTCTTACTTTTTTTATACACACGCTTCAAATTCAACTTCTTTTAACCCTTTCTCACTCTTTGTTCTTTTTCAACAACTCAACATTGTAATCTACTTGAGTTTACTCTTTCTCATTTTCTAATCCTCTTGATATGTATTCATTAACTACTTTTTTCTTGTCACTTTTCTTTCTTCTCTATTTAAAATGGAATTATCATACCATGAGTGCACAAACTTCATTCGAAAATTGAAATTGTTTATATATACCATTTTTATTTCATGAAAGGATGTGATTGGTCCCATGAGTCAAATAGATAAACATTAACTCGATTATTCATCATGATTTAGCCATAGTAGAATGAAATTTAAATATTTAAATTAATATAGACTTCCATTAAAATACCTTGTTTGTTTTAATTGGTCCCGCACTTCCTTGACCAATGTGGATAAATAATGACCTTCATGGGATTCTTCCTTTTCATAAAATATTAATAATATTTCAACGTGACAACTCTAAAGTAATTTCAAACAAAAAAGCAACCCACTATAAAACATAGATACCCATGGAGAACATCACAACTCGTAAGTTGTTGGGGTTAATCACACCAGTTGTACACATATATTATTCATATCTAAGCATAAAAAATATAGAAATAAACCAAAAGAACAATACAAAAGATAGAACAAGGTTCACCGGTGTGGGCTACGTCCACCAAGAAACAATCGATATTATTATTCAAATATCTCGTAGAGAATATACAATTAAGATCTATAATCTTCCACACCTCCTGGATGTACAATAATTTCTTCCCTCAAAAGATTCTCTTTTTCTCTCTCCAAGAATTCCTTCTTACAATTCCCCTTCTATTTTATCTAACCCTAGTTTTCTAGCTTATATAACCATATACAAACTTAGGTCAACTTAGCTATCCTATTACAAGCATTAGATCAACTTATATCAAAGGTTATATGTAATTCTGTGAGTTAAATAAAACAATTATGCACAGTAACCGACGTAAGTTACCCTAATTGGGAGTCTCCTAACCAACATAGGTTTGATCTAAGTCTAGTCTCATATACTTCGAGAGACTTGGTTTACAACTAATTGGGAGTCTCCTAACACTCTGATGTCATTAACACCGATCCTTTTGGCCATGATGAGGCCAAGAAGGAGGGCTTCATACTCAGTGTCATTGTTTGTACATTCAAAGTTCAACTTAAAAGCAAAAGGTAGGATCTTTCCCCGGGAGAAGTAAAGATCACACCTACCCTAGCTCCATAATGACATCTAGCTCCATCGAAGTGGAGAGTCCAATACTTACTAGGAAATATGGATCTTTGGGACATTCTTTACGTATCTTTCTTTTGTTTTGGTTACTTCTAAAATGCAAAGTTCCTCTATTGGAAGAGAACCAATGCCTAGCATATGTCCCATACATGTGGAATTAAATGGTATGAAAATTGGTAGATCTTGTTCCAAAGTAATTCAAAAAAATTTGTAGTAGTTCCTAATGACACTTTTTCTACAAGGTTAGCTTCATCCTTGAGGGCTGGGATACCCTTAACTAGTTTCATAATTTCTAGTTATGTTGTAGGTATTAATTTTTATTCTAGTTTTGAGTTGATTGGTTTGTTTGGAGTTCAAAATCAGATTGAATGCTTGGTCTTTTCTTTAGGTCTACTTGGTGTATGTCAAATGGTTTTGGGTCACATTTTACTACGAATATCTTTCCTAGGTGTAAGAATCTTATTTCCTGAAATAACGTAGAAGGGATTGCTTTCATGTGATGTATCCATGGTCAACCGAGGATCATATTATATTTGGTTTCCCAATCTATGATATAAAACTCAATGAGGATTGTCTTTGGTCCTAAGGTGACTGGTAATATTATAGTCCCAATTGAAGTAACCTTAAGGCTATCATAACCTCTTAGCGTATTTCTTGTTGTGGAACAATTTGTTTCTCCATATCCTATCTTTTGAAGGAAAGATAATGGGACAATGTTAACTACTACCCCATCGTCCACCATTGTGCATTTAACGTAATTATTGTAAACCCACACCTGTAAATGCAAGGCCAGATTTCCTTTATGTGCAATTTCAAGATCTGTTGGCATTTTGCTTATGTCGAATATAAACTCGTATCCCTATTTGGCTTCCCGGAGGGTGGATATCAAGTCTATATGGTTTAATTTTGTTTCGGGAGGTGGAGTGATGTTAATTAAATGACCTAGACCTAGTTCTTCTAAGAGAGCAGCCCTATGGGTAGGAGAGTTTTTCAACAAGTCCAAAAGGAGATGTGAGAGAAGGTCTTTGTTAAGTCACTAATTAAATCATAAGCACTCTACGGGTTTTACCAACATTTGTTGAATGTTATCTAGTTCTAGTGAATAGATTAGATTTGGTTGAGAAGAATATTCTCGTGTTCTTTTTATGGCTTCTATGTGAAGCTTAGTATCTAATTCCACTTGACCAACTATCTTAGTTCATGGCTGATTTCCTAATTGTGGTGCAACAGGTGGATTTAGTGAAGTTGATGCTTCATGATCATTATTTCTCGTCATTACACCTTTGTTTTTCACATTCGATTTAATTTATTATTGTTATTGTGATTTGGAAGTGGATCATTGAAGATATTAAGAGGTGCATTTTGAGGGATACTACCCCCGTGAAAGTATTTGGCATAGGTGTTACGTAATCTATTAGAACATATCTATGAAGAGTTGTCTTTATTCTTCCGGAAAATGTTGCATGAACTTATTGTAATCGCGGCAAGTCATAGTGTCATGGCCTCGAATTTTGTGGAAACCACAATATGAGTTGGGATTATAACTCCTAGGTTGTTGGTTTGGCACATGTTGTGGTCCAAAACTCTGATTAAATTGTTGATTATTAGGATTAAAGTTTTGTGTTTGTTGTCTTTGGTTTTGATATCCAGTTGAGTTTTGACTTGGACCCCGTGTCAGATCTATCGTTGTATTTATTGTATTTGTTGTTTTCATTGGGGATGATTAAAATCCACCGCATTGATTGTTGGGGTGAAATTTTTATTTCGTTGGTTGTTAATTGGTGGTGGAACATTTACAACGTTTGCTTTTTTAGTTTGGTCAGTCACTCCATCTGTTGTCACTCTGCAGTTTTTGTTAAGGATTTTAGGTCCTTGATTAGTGTTTGTGGTAGTAGGATAAGTCGTAGTGTTTTGGTTGGGGATGATTAACCTCCCATTTGTTCCATATGTCTTTTTGACTCTATCTATTGCAGCTTGATCTATTCAGAGAGTGCTCTCGAGTACTTCATCATAAGTTCTTAGTGGGAACTTTTGGACTTCTTCCTTTATCTCTCTACTGAGAGAATGAAGGAATAAATCACATAGTTCCATCTGATCCATGTTTGGAGCGCTTGCTAAAGAATAAAGGACTGTACGCCATCTTTGGATGAAATGAGCAACAGATTCATTGTGTTCTTGTTTAATATGCAAGAATTCCCTGATTCTTGTTCTCAACAATTTGTTCATGTTGAACGCCTTGATGAAATCTGAAACGAGTTGTTTAAATGAATTTATTGAGGCTTGGGTGTATTCTCAGATACCAATCGAGGGTGATACCCTCTAAAGTTTTGGGGAATATTTTAGCAAAAACTCCATCCCAAGGGAGCAGCTTCGGAATAGCATGGCATAGGCCTTAATATGTGCATTTGGGTGTCCCTCTCCTTTATACTTGGGTAGATTGGGAGAGGTCTTGGAAGCATGATGCTTCGTATAGTGAATTCCAAAGGTTCTTTCAAATATTCTGAATAAGTTCCTATTACATAGGTTTCAACCATTGATGGTGTTTGCTGAGGGGGTGGAGGTGGAATGGGTTGTTGATATGGCATAGCATATGTATTTATAGGGGCATAAGGGAATCCCTGTGGTTGAGTGAACATGTCGGGAGAAGAGAACATATCTCCCTATGGTGATTTGGAATACATGTTTAAGTATGGAGGAGCATTTTTCAAGAATGGATTGTTTTGTACTAAACCGAGAGGTATCATATTTTCCACTGGAGCGGTGTTAGAAAATGTGGTTCTAGTTGGAATTTGTTGTGAATACTGAGGAGGCATTCCCAACATACCTATTCCTGTGAGGAGGTCTACTTAGTTAGGATGATGTGGAGGATTGGAAGTTCCTACCTACATGAATTGTGAATTTTGACTTGCTTGAGCAAGTTCCAACCCTTTAACTTTCTCAACTAAGGCTAAGATGACCTCATTTGGTGAAGACACGGTATTTTTCCTTAGTGGTGTTTGTTGTATACCTTGAGGTTGTAGAGCCATATGGTACCCAACTATGAATTGATTAGTGCCATGCCAGGTTTCACTTAGGGCATTTCCTATAGGTGGAGGGATGGGGGTGATTTCTTGGAACGAGACCTCGGGCCGTGCTTGTAAACCTCCTATAGATGGGTACATATTTTGAGAGCATTGTTCACTCCTAAAGCATAACATGCTAAGTATTCTTCATCTAACAACAGATATGGATTTAGCTATCTACTAATTTTTGGTCTAAGCAACACTGAGGAGATGAACCAGATTCTCAAAGTGAGCGTCATATTGTTTGAGCCTGAAGGATCCTGGTTGTTGCATTTGAGTGAGTTGATCCAACTCCTCTATTTGGAAAGAAGAACTATATCTATTCTTTTGAGATGAAGTTTGTTTTGAAAACCGATTAGTTAAATAGTTGTCACCCCATGCCGAGAGTGAGGGTGATGGTTGTCTATTTAGTTGATTGTAGTATGCTTCAAGACTTAGGAGAGGTCCACCATATGCATCGTATCCTGACATATTTGGGGGTATATGAATACCGTAGAATAATGGGAAAGAGCAAAGGTGGATGAAAGAATAGAAAGAGGAAAATTAGCTTCAGCCATGTCAAGTTCACCAATTTTGTTAGTGAAGCTGATGTGGAGCCTAAAGAGGTAGAGAAGATGAAGCAGTTTGTTCATTTCACTTCAGTTCACCAATTTTGTATGATGGAAAAGTGACATGTGAGCATGAGAATCTACAAGTAACTCTTCCTCGCACCCGACGTACTCGAGGTCATGCCGAGACAACCAATGGGGATGGAATACGCACGGGATGCATATAAGCTAGTTAGGTAATCTTATGTCTTGAACACGTAATAGCAGGATCTGTGAATCGAAGGCAAAAAAGGCCCTCCTAACTTGAACCAATGGGATAGATCGTTTAGCGAGGATAACTGCTCGAAGGATCTAATAAATATTGAGCTCTTCCATGATCTGATCTATGGGTTGTGGAATACATGGAAGATAACCTATGGGTGCTTCGTATATGTCTCTCGACAAGGTCATGAAAATGGAATGGTTAAATATGTAGTGGATATTTTGGTGCCTTATGGACGATTCTCTGGTCTAGTCTATTAATATTTATCTTGATTAGCTACTACGTTTAATAATGATAATTGTGTGATAATGTCTGGTGGAAGTGGAGAGGACCTAAACACTAATGTCCGCAAACCAACGTCAACATTGGATTGATTTATAGGCCCGTTGGATTGTGGGAATTGAGATCACAACCGTAAGCTTGTGGTTGTTGTGGACCTCCTATGGTCATATGAAGAGTCAACCCCTTAGTCCGAGTGTGCAATAGTCATATACCTTTTCGGCCTCTATGTTTAGAACTAGAAGTTTCACGATTTTCTGAGTACCTAACAAGTGTTCTGGAAACTTGGATACATAAGCTAGTGTCTATATCAACGAGGAGGTCTCATGCTTCTAGCTGTGGGACTAATGAATCACAACTCGAATGTTTTCTCTCTTTTAGGTCCTTCTACAGTCATACAGATATCTATCAAGGTAGTCTATAATTTTTTGATTTGACCAAAATGTGTGTACTTTGTCATATTCTATGTTTAATACTCTTAGCTATGCACTGATTTCTTGTACGTCTGTTGTTGTTTGGAAGACATGAATTCGATATTTTGATCTATGCCAATTATTACTGCAATAGTATTTGGTTGATGCACAATTGGCTCAAAAATGTATTCCCTGGGCTCCCTAGGTCCCGTGATTGTCATACAAGATCAATATAAGCCTAACTAAAATGAAATAAACTAACTATGCAAGATATATCTACAACATATATATTCCTCTATTTTTGTATTTTTGATAAGATTTTGAATGGAATTGAAAGAGAAACTAATCTAATATATTTAGAAAATGACAACTAATCTAATAACAAAATTAAAACAAACAAGGTAGCCCGGTGTAGCTACTTGCCTATGCAGTTGTGAGTTTTATCCTAAATAACTAGATAGCTGATTAACTTAATTGAAAGATTCTCGATCCTACCTTAGAAGTGAGGAATGAATCATAGTTTCTCAGAAACTACCAATCCCCACAAAACTGTCCCGGTAATATCAAAAATGAAAATTAACTGAAATGAAATATTTCACTACTATATTTGATATGTTTTAACTAGAACTTTGACAGATAAAACCTAGAATTTGCAAAATAGTGGTGAATCTAGTAGTGTATGATTTTGTCCCCTCAAAATTATTTCCTTGTTCCTTCATGTTCATGTGAGTCTAGAAGAGTGTGTATATGCTAGCATCAATAGAAGAAGGTATTTTGAATAATGGCAGCTTTGGATATAGACCGAATAAAATGTCACTAGGAGAGGGACACCGTAAATGACAGAGCTTGGCGTATGTAATTCTTAGTGGGATTTATTTGCAGGAATACAACACAAGTGTACCGAGAGACTCTAGAATCTACCTACCGTGAAGAACACAACCTGTAACTCTAATGGGTTCAACAACAATGAACAAGACTAAAGCAAGAAGATCAAATGGCTTCCAACAGCAAAGGAAAACTAGCATGGATGCAAACATGAAAACAAAATGAGCTCTAAATAAGGAATCGAAAGACTAAACAATGGAAAATTAGAAGTTGAGGGGCCATTTTGCTTGAAAACAAGCTGGCTATTTATAGATTTCACATTCACCCAAAGGTAATTCCCATTAGAACTCTTTTACCATTAAACAATGAAGAAACACTATTCTAGGGGACATAAAACATTAATACAAGCCAAAGTGGTTGAGAAAAGCTAGTGAAAGTTGAAAAATTACACAAGTTGTGATCAAAAGAATGTGTTGGAAAATGTGTGAAGGACCGCCACCCTATCAGTAGTGATTTCATCACTAAAGGTCAAAACGTTGTTAAAAAGGGGGGTGAGGGATAAAATAAGGCACGAGGAACTTAGATAAATTATTTGGGATGCTAATATATACTTTGTGAGCTTCTCACCTTGCAAGGTGACATGTATCATCATTGGGGCATGTGTAACATCATTCCAAAGAGTACGGTAGCCTACAATTTTGGGTACGTACAAGCTCCTAATGGGTAGGCTTTTATTTTAGTTAAAATGGTCAATTTTTGCATTTTTAAGCATTTTTATGGCACATGACCCATTTGAACTCGTAGGACAAGACCGCCACCCTAAGAAGGGTGGCGGTTATGGGACCGTTGCCTTAGAAGGGGTTAGTTATGGAACCGCCACCCTACATAGGGTGGCAGTCCATTAAAGAGTGTCAAAACAACACTTAACTTATTTTTGCATTTTTAGCATTCTTGCATGTTCTTAATAGTTTTTCCAATGCAATTTTGATACTAACTTACTCCTTTTTGTGTGTTTTTGGGTGTATGCAGAAGGAGGAGTACATTAGATGGAGCCGGGAGAGGGAGTGTGATTGGCTCTCGGTAGTGTTGGAGGCACTCTCCTAGGCAGAGCGAGATACTCTCCAGAGGGTTGGTATATGGAGGATTACATAGGTTCCTCATGTTGCACCTGCTAGTCACATATTGTGTGACTTGTTCTCATATTGGGATGTGGATTAGAACACCTTCGATTGCTAAGAGTTAGGGGTGAGTGGTCCATCACCCTAGAGGATGTTTACCGTATACTAGGGGTTCCGATCCTTGGCAAACGATGTCTCTTAAGACAATCGTATCTTGATCACAGGTGGTTCATTGGGCCACCTACTTGGGAGATGTGGTCATATCGATGGGGTCAAAGAATGGCGTGAGGATCTACTCTATTATTGAGTCAGACATTCCCTTGCTTCGCAAGGCTATTATGGGCATCCTTACATCCAGACTGATTGGGGATAAGGGAGGGGACACCCTCTTGTATTGTTGGGCTCTTATTATTACACAAATTGAGGGCCATGGATGTTTCGTGCTTGGGAGTAGATATCCTTGGGACTACCTATCATGAATTATACATGGTAGTCTATTTATAGGGACATTCACTACGCCATCTAACTCTTGTCATGAGTTGGGTGTATGAGCACATTATCCCATATGGGAGAGGTGTAGAGGTGGAGGATCCCAAATTCGCCAAGGTAGCAAGGTGGATGGGGATGACAAGTTATTAGAGTGCCCCACCAGCCAATGGATTCCTTGACTCATCGTAGACATGGAGGCCACTCCTTATTAGGCCATGGTAGGGGTATGGGGAGAGGAGACCATTACACTGATTGCCTACCAGACCACCAACCAGTTGATAGACAGGGCGGGGAAGTTGGAGATACACCCCTTTGATAGATTTCCACAATATTTTGGTCTCCCCTATAGTGACATGCTTCCTCCGGTGGTGGGTGTATAGATCTATTCGCGAGGCTTGGAGAGGTCCTAGAGGTGGGGTTAGACTATTATTACACTTGGTACTCCTATTGCAGCCAGGAGGGTGGTACGTGCATGAGGGAGAGCTAGTGCTCCTCAGGCACCCTTACTTTAGATTGCCACCGGTCTCGCTCATAGCAGTGATGAGCCCATTGATGTGGACTCCGAGTCTGAGGAGTTCATTGAGGGAGAGACCGAGGAGGAGACAAAGGACATGGAGATCAGTGAGATAGGTGGGGGATGAGAGTGATCCTGAGTGGCATGACACCCAGGAGATCCTATAGGCCGAGAGGGCAGAGCGGAGCATAGAGAGGGTGACTCTAGTTTCAAAGGAGTTACTCTCTCAAGACCTAGGTGGAGATGGTGAGTCTGTTGCAGGCCATCACATTTCCCAGATGTGGGAGAGGGGCACCAATCGGTGGTGGCATCAGTGGCAGGCACGGATCCTAGAGATCCTTCTTGGAGGCCTGGTGATCCTAGTGAGTTGTCACTCTTCTCCTGACATTTGTTTTAGTTAGACTCGTCTTAGTTTGTTATTTCTTTTTGTTTCATTTACTCTTGATTCTATTGTTGATTATTTTCTAACTTGTTTTCTCCTTTGTTTGCAGAGAAACTGTTGATGAGTGGCGAGACTTGATTCACTAAGTGTGTACCAATACCCTACTTCTCCCCTTAGAGAAGACCCGTGCTAAGCTTTCGTGGATGTGGGGGAGCCTTCTGCAGCAGGTAGGCATACTGATGTTTTTGCCTCTATCGGCATGTAGCAAAGATCATGACCTCTCTCCGCATAGAGGTGGTTGGATATAGGACAGCCAAGCACCTGATGAGGAGGAGCCATTCTCTTAGCGAGACGGAAGCTACTGGTTATGACCGCGAGCCCTCGGTACACTTGGAGCGCCGGCATAGCTAGAGTCCTAGGTGTGGTCGTGCACCCTTTAAGGGATCCCATAGGGATTGACAGACTATTTTTATAGTATTTTGTCAAATGTTTATAGGAGTGTTTTTTGTACTTTTCTAGGCTCATTGAGATTTTTGACCATGCCTAGTGCATGATGGCATTGTATACAAAACCTGATTTGTATATATATATATATATATATATATATATATCTTTGGATCTAGACTCTTGCCTATCTTGAATTTTATGACTCATTTCTATATGTGTATTTAGATGCTTTTAGAATCTTTTTTTCATGTTTTCAGAATGTATGCAATGGATAACCAATGATAATAGATAGAATATTTTACTCTGTATGTTTTTGTAGTGCTAATATGATATGATACTAACATATGGTAGTATTGAACTTTTGAACTCTTTGGGAAATGTGTGTAATTTCCTCTGATGTTGGAAAGACATGATGAATGTATAGTGATAAAGAGATGAACTTGCCCCAATCCCAAATCCACGCAACTAGTAAGATGCGAGGGCTCAACACCAAGAGTTAGGAAGGGCACAAGTTGTATGAGTTTGACTGAATGGAATGATGAGAGATAGACAAACCAGTAATAGAAGCCAAATTTGGACCTACACACCCACCCTACCCAGAACTACCACCAAGCTTAGAAGGCCACTTACTTTTCAGTTTATCTAGACTTAGATTCATAAATGGCAACCTGGTTGACAAAATCTAGTTTTGAGGATTTGATCTCTTTGGAATTTGGATATTTGGATATTTGCTTCCTCTTAATAGAATTTGACTTGTGTTTTTAGCATACCAAGATTTGTTCATTTGTGTGACTGGACCCCCCATGCCCTACCTCATACTACTAATAAGAAGCATGGGTTTGTCACAAAAGGAAAGATACAGATGAGTAAGGGCACTTCTTTCCTTTCCCAACCTCACATCACCAAAGAAGAGATGTGGGCTTATCACCGAAGGTTGATGGGGAAGAGAAGTGTGTAAAACAAAATATTTTATTTGCTTAGGGATTTTGATTTTGTTTGATTTTTACATTTCGATCTATGACTTTGGGATATCCTTTCATTCCAAGATATTTTAAGAGGGATAAATGTGACACCAAAAAGATTCTAGAACAGATCGTAGGCAAGGAAAGCTTCACCTAGTAGAAAGAAAGAGCAAAGCCAAGTATGCGCTTCTTGGTATGATTTCCGTCAATGTTTTTCTATCAAAATTGATGACAAGATTTGAAAATAGTTAATGATGCTTGGAGAGATGTGATATGAATGCTTTTTGCCAATACTTTCAAAAATTTGTAATAGATTGCTTAAGAGTAAGTTCCTGGACTATAATTTTTACAAAATGTGAGGATAGAATGAAATAGCTAAACGACTAATGCAATGTAGGTAGCTATAATGTACAAGTGGTAATTTTGATATTTTACGCGTAAAACCATTTAAGATGCAAGGAATTGATAGTTTCACCAAATTCCTCACCTTCTAGTATGTGCAAGAGATACACACCATTTTCATAGTTTTAAATGCTAATCTCGCTTGTTCTCCTTAACTATTTTGAGGAGAATAGATTTTAACGCTTTTTTTTTGTCATTGGCCTGCCCTTGGCTTGAGGGTAGTAAAGAGAGGCCGTGTGATGGTTTATCTTGACCTTGCTACATAACTAACAGACTTCATCATTTTTAAAGGATGTGACATTATCTGAGATGATGACTTGTGGGACACCATACCTACAAATAATTTGGTTCATAATGAATTTGGCAATTACCAAACTGGTATGGTGGTGAGAGGCATGGCCTCCACCCATTTGGTAAAATATTTCATGGCTGTGATTATAAAATTATGGCCATCGGTTGATGAGGGAGAGAACTTCCCTATCAAGTCTAGGCCCCATGTGGAGAAGGGCCACGGAGTCACTATTGGTTGTAGGGATTGTGCTAGCATGTGAATCTCATGAGATAATTCCTAGTATTTGTGTCACTTACATACAAATTCCACTGCATCATGTTCGAGAGTGGGCCAAAAATATCCCATCTGATGTATTTTTCGAGTGGTGGCATGACCACTGAAATGTCCCCCACATATCCCACTGTGGGATTCATGAAGAATCCTCTTGGATTCTTCTATGTCGTTGCATCTTAGAAGCATGTTGTCGAAGGCTCTATGATAGAGTACTTGGTCTAAAACAACAAATTTAGCAAAGATAATAATGTGTAACTACCTTCTTTGTTGTGATGTGGCACCTTTCGTGTATGTATGGTCCATGATAAAATTGATGATATCGTATACCAGTGGACATGTAGAAATGGGGGCCTACTTTTGATAAAGTATACACACTCATCGGGAAAGTCTAGATCTACCATCTTGTTGACATCTAGTGGATTGTCACCAACTAGTCTCGCAATGATTTGTCCCTTAACGGATTTCGGTTCATGAACATTAACTCAAATTCTCCCATTAAGGTTATGAAACGAACAACTTTTTTAGATAAAGATCCTTGTGTGAGAAATGTTTGTAAATGGTCTATCTTTACAATGATCCTTATTTCTTGGTTTAACATGTAATGTCTCAAACATTTTGTTGAAAAATTATGGCAAGGCATTCTCTCTTTACCTATGTGTAACATGTTTCATAATCAAGCAATGTTCGACTAATTAAATAGATCGCACATTCTCATTTGTCATCTTCTTCTTGAACCAAAGCATGTAGTCTAGCGAGACATGAGTGGCTCATGAGTATATGATCAAAGGGAGGTCTAGCTTGGGAGGCATTAGCATGGGTGGTGACAACAAGAAGCATTTAACTACTTCAAAGACCTTGTTGCATTCTTCAATCTAATCGACGCTATAATCTTTCTTGAGTAGATTGTTGATTAGATGAATGACAAAGCTTAAATATGGGGTGAACCTTTAGATTACACCGAGTTTCCCAAGAAATGACCTGATTCTAGACTTGGTGATGGTGGGATCATTTTGAGAACAACCCGTATTTTGGCTGGATCAACACCAATCCCTTGTGAAGATATAATGTATCCCATAAGTTTACCTCCTGTCACACCAAACACACACTTCTCTAGATTTGATGTGACACCATATTCGATTAGTCGTGAGAGGATGATACAGAGTGCTTCCAGATGATCACAACATTTCTTAGCTTTGGCCAACATGTAATCCACATAGGATTCCAAAATTTTGTGGATAAGATCATGGAATATATAAGTCATTACCCACCGATATGTAGCACCGATGTTCTTAAGACCAAATGGCATGCAAACATAACAATAAGTTCCCAGGGGAGTTATGAATGTGGTTTTGGCTTGATCTGCTCGAGATTTTAATCTAATTATACCCCGAGAACCCATCTATGAGGGACAATAGTTAAAATCTAGCTGTTGCATCAACGATAATGTCAATGGATGATAATGGGAAATCATCCTTGGGACAAGCTTTGTTAGTATCCCAAAATATATGTAAATGCGTATCTTCCCATTCTTTTTTAGAGTGGAGGAAAATATTAGATATCCATTGCAAATAGTCAATAGGATTGATGAATCCCACTTGGAGATATTTTATTACTTCCTCTTTTACCATGAGAGCCACTTTTGGCTTCATTGGTCTTGACTTCTATTTAATTGGCTTCGCATCTGGTTTAGTGACAAGATTATGTACCATGACTTGTGGTGCAATGCCCATCATTTCTTTATAGTTAAATGCAAAATCCTTTTGATGTTCTTTAAGGAATTGGGTGTGTATTTCTATTTCCTCCAAATTTAATGAGGATCCCAACTTAAAAATTCTTGGTTCTTCCTCTGCTCCAATGTTTATGTCAATGGTTTCTTCTACCAAAGAAGCATTACCTTCTTCAAATTCAGGTGGTGTTGGAGGTAGCTCCAAGCTTTCTCCATTTTCTATCTCGGATATTGAGATCCTTTTGTGGAGGGGAATCTACCGTGGGATTTCCAAAGTAGGAAGAGGAATGAGGTATTAGGGAAAGATCAACTATACGGTGAGCAAGGTGTAGCTCCGCATAGGTGTTTAGATATTCGAGAGTGAATTTATCATTTTCAAAGTGACCTATGATAGAAAAATCATCCTCAGCTTCTCCATGAGCTAGGAGTGAGTTTGTTGGTATTTTACACACTAATGGTTCAATACGAAGTGATACCATGAAATTTGTGTCCTCCAACTCGTTGTTTGGGGTGAAACGGGAAGTTAAGGTTGCTATTAAGTCTGTGGGAAGGTTTTTCTCTCGTGGGATTTCTTCAATTCATATGAAGTTGAATCCCTTGCTTAAATCTAACATGACTGTTTTGTATAGTTGTAAATTTTCATCCCTAGTTTCATATACCTCAGAGACTTAGTTTGCAACTAGTTGCAAGTCTCCTAGCACTCTAATGTTACTGACACCCATTATTTTAGCTAAGATGAGGCCAAGGAGGATAGCTTCATACTCAGCTCCATTGTTTGTACATTCAAATTTTAATTTAAAGGTGAAAGGTAGGATCTTTCCCTCAAGTGAAGTAAAGATCACCCCTGCCCTAGCTCCAAAGTGACATCTAGCTCCATCAAAGTGGAGAATCCAATACTTGCTTAGAAAAATGGACATTGGGATATTTGTTGTATATGTTTCTTCTACTTCGGTTACCTCTACCATAAAAACTTCATCTGATGGAAGAGAAGTGATTCCCAGGGTGTGTCCTATACCCATGGAATCAAACGGTAGGAGAATAGGTAAGTATTTCTCCAGCAACTCAACAATTTTTGTGGTAGTCCCTAGTGATACTATTTTTATAGCATTGGTCTCATTTTTAGTACTGGAACGTCCTCAGTTGGATTTGTAATTTCCAACTCAGTGGTGGGTATCAGCTTTTCTTTTAGTTGTGAATTACTTGGCTTGACAAGATAATTTATTGGGAGTTCAAACTCAGAGTGAACACTGGTCTTTTCTTCAAATCAGCTAGGTGTATATCGAAGGGTTTTGGGTCACCTTGTGCCATGAATATTTTCCCTAAGTGTAGAAATCTTATTTCTTGGAATAATGTGGAAGGGATTGCCTTCATGTAGTGTATCCATGGCTGACCAAGGATCATATTATAATTGGTTTCCTGATCTATAATATAAAACTCGGTGAGGACCGTCTTGGGTCCTAAAGTGACTAGTAAAACTATGGTTCCAATTGAAGTGGCTTTGAGGCTATCATAACCTCTTAGTGTATTTCACGTCATGGAACAGTTTGTTTCTCCATATCCTAGCTTTTGAAGGAAAGCGAAGGGGACTATATTAATTGTTGCCCCATCGTCAACCATTGCATGTTTAACATAATTATTGTAAACCCAAACTTGTAAATGTAAAGTTGGGTTGCCTCTTCATGTAATTTCAGCATCTGTTGGCATTTTTCTTATATCGAATATAAATTTAGTATCCCTATCTAGCTTCCCTGAAGGATAAACGTCAAAATCCACATGGTTTACTTGCGTTTCTAGAGGAGGAGTGATGTTGATTAAATGGCCAAGGCCTAACACTTCTAAGAGGGCAGCCCTATGGGTAGGAGAGTTTTTTAACAAATCCAAGAAGGATATGTGCAAGAAGGTTTTGGTTAAATCAATAATTAGATCATAGGTGCTTATAGGTTTTAGTAATGTTTACTTAGTGCTATCGGCTCTAGTGAATAACTTGGAGTTGGTTGAGAAGAATAATCCTATGTTCTTGTTATGGTTTCTATGGGTAGCTCGGCCTCTAACTCCACTAAACCAAATATCTTAGTTTGAATTTGAGTTCCTAATTGGGGTGCGATGGTGGATTTAATGAAGTTAAAGCTTCATGATCATTGTTTCCTATCATGACACCCTTATTTGTTCCATTAGGATCTAATGTGTTGTTAGAATGGTTTGGGAGAGGGTCAATGAAGATCTTGAGGGATACATTTTTAGGGAAAGTACCCCTACATAAGCATTTGGCGTGGGTACATAGAATTTTCTAAACACATATCTATAAAGAGTTGTTTTTGATCTTCTAGAAAATGTTACATAGATTTATTATATTCATGACAAGTCTTAGTATCATGGCCTTGAATCTTGTGGAAGCTACAATATATAGATTGGGATTTTTATTTCAAGTTTGTGGATTTAAAACTGTTGTGACCCAAAATTCTGATAAGGTTGCTAGTTTTTAGAGTTAAATTTTTGAGGTTGTTGCCTTTGGTTTTGACTCTAATATCGATAGGGTTTTGATTTGGAATTTACATCTAGACTTGTCATTGTTGTTATTATTTCGTGGTGGACGATTAAAATCCACCACATTGATTGTTGGGGTAAAATTATTATTTCGCTGATTATTAACAGGTGGCGAAATGTTTACAACATTTTCCCTTTTAGCTTGGTCAGTTACTCCATCTGTTGTAACCCCATGGTTCTTGTTAAGGATCTTAGGTCCTTGATTAGCGTTCCTAGCATTAGGATAGGCCACAGTGTTTTGATTAGGAGTGGTTAATTTTCCATTTTTCCCATATGTCTTATAACCACTATCAATCGCTGCTTGGTCGATTCGGAGAGCACTTTCGAGTACTTCATCGTAAGTTCTTAGTGGGAACTTCTAGACTTCTTCCTTTATCTCTCTATTGAGTGAATTAAGGAATAAATCACATAGTTCCATTTGATCCATATTTGGAGCACTCGCTGATGAGTAGAGAACCATATGCCATCTTTGGATAAAATGAGTAGAGGATTCATTATGTTCTTGTTTGATATATAAAAACTCCCTGATTCCCATTCTTAACAATTTGTTCATGTCAAAAGTTTTGATGAATTTCGACACGAGTTATTTAAATGAGTGTATCGAAGCTTTAGGTATTCTGTAATACTAGTCAAGGGAAATACCTTCTAGGGTCTTAGGGAATATTTTAGCGACAACCCCGTCCCAAGGGAGTAATTCCCGTATGGCTATGGCGTAGGCCTTAATGTGTGCATTTGGGTCCCCTTCCCCTTTGTATTTGGGAAAATCAGGAAGAGGTCTCGGAGGCATAATGCTTCATATGGTGAAGTCTATGGGTTCTTTTAAATATTTTGAATAAGTCCCTACTTCATAGGCCTCAACCATTAATAGGAATTCTTTGAGGGGGTTGAGGTGGAATGGGTTGTTGATATGGCATAAAATATGTGTTTGTAGGGACATAAGGGAATCCTTGTGGTTGAACAAACATCCTAGGAGAAGAGAACATGTCTCGTTGTGGTGATTTTGAATAGATGTTTAAATAAGGAGGAGCATTGTTTTAGTACGGGTTGTTTGGTGCCAAGCCGGGAGGTGTCATGTTTTCAATTGGAGTGGCATTTGAAAATGCTATCCTAGTTGGTGTTTGTTGTAGATAATTATAATTATTTTGAGGGGACATGCCTAATGTGCCTGTTCTTATAAGGAGGTCAACTTGACTAGGGTGATGTAGAGGTTTGGGGATTCCGCTTGCCCAAAATATGAATTTTGGTTTGTTTGAGCAAGTTCTAGCCCTATGACCTTCTCGGCTACGGCTAAAATGATCTCCATCGGTGAAGACGCAGTGCTTTATCTTAAGGGTGTTTGTTGTATGGATTGTGGTTGTAAGGGGGTATGATACCCTACTATGAATTGATCATTACCTTGCCAAGCTTCACCAAGGGTATTTCCCATAGGTGGAGTTATGGGAGTGTTCTCCTGGAATAAGGCATCATAATATATTTGTAAAATTCCTAAAGGTGGATACATATTTTGGAAGAATTGTTCACTTTTAGTGAAGTGTGCCAAGTACTCCTCATCCAAAAAGGGGAGTGGGTCTGATTTTCTACTGATCCGTGGTCTGAACAAGACCTGAGGAGATGAAGTGGATTCTCTAGTAAACATCATAATTATTAGATCTTGATGGCTTTGGCTATTTTTTTTGTGCAAACCGATCAAACTCCTTAATTCGGAACAAAGAACTAGAACTGGTTCTGTGAGGGGGAGTTTGAGATGACAAGTAATTACTCAAATAGTTATTAGCCCATGCAGAAAGTGAGGGTGATGGTTGTCTATTTGTTTGACTATAGTTTACTTCAAGACCTGAGAGAGGTCTACCATATGCATCATATCCCAACATATTCGGGGGTATATGAATACCCACAGAATAATGGGAAAGAGTGAAGGTGGATGGAAGAAATGAAAATAGAAAGAGGAATATGAGTTTGTTTCACATTGGGTTCACCAATTTTGTTGGTGAAGCTGATGTGAAGGCTAAAAGGGTGGAAAAGATGAAAAGTATATTAATTGGAAGAACAAGTAGAAATATGACTCTGAATCAGAAGATTGTGTACTTGTTCACGTTGGGTTCACCAATTTTGTATGATGGAAAAGTGACAAGTGAGCATGGGAATCTACAAGTACCCTTTCCTTGTACCCGACTTCCCGAGGTCATGTCGAGACAGCCGGTGAATGTTGAATGTGAATGGATATATATGAGCTAATTGGGTAATCTTAAATCCTCAATACGCAATAACAGAATCTGCGAATCTAAGGCGAAGAAGGCCCTCCTAACCTGGATTGGTGTGATGGCTCATTCGGATATAATGGCTGCTCGAAGGCTCCAATCGATGTCGAGCTCTGCCGAGATCCTATTTCTTGGTTGTTGGATACATGGGAAGTGACATGTGGGAGCTTCGTATATATCTCCAGACAAGGTCATGAAAGTAGTGGTAGGTCGTTTTAGTGGATTTTGTGGTTAGCTATGGGTGGTTTTCTGGTCTAGCCTAGAAAATATTGGATTGATTGGCTTCTATGTTTAATACGGAAAACTGTGCTATAATATCGGCATGAGTGGCAAAGATCTAAACACCAGCGTTCGCAAGCCAAAGTGTCAATACTTGATCGATTTGTAGTCCCATTGGGTTATGGGACTTAGGGATCACAATGTGAGTACGTGGTTCTTTGAGGACTGTTATGGTCATGTGAAGAATCAATCCCTTCTTGTGACTACCCAATAATCGTATGCCTTTTCACTTCTATGTTTAGAACTAGAATTTGTATGATTTTCTCGAGTACCTAACAGTGTTCAGCAACTTTGATATGTAAGTTAGTGTCTATATTAATAAGGAGGTCCCCTACATTATGCTATGGAACTAAAGGATCACAACCAAATGTTTGTTCTCGTTCGAACCCTTACACGGTCATTTAGGTGTTTTATCAAGGCAATCTATAGTTTGGATGGTTTGACCAGAATTTGTAAGCTTTGTCGTCTTCGGTATTTAATCCTCTTAGTTTCTCACTAATTGCTTGTAAGTTTGTTATGGCTCGAAAGACCTATATCCTAAGGTCCTGATCTATATCAGCTAAAGTCATGGGTAAATTTGGTTGAGGTACTATAGGTTCAAATATATATTCTCTAGGCTCTCTAGGTCCTGTGATTGTCATAAAATGATTCAATTTTTAACTAACATTTAATAAACTGATTATAAAAGAGGTATTTACACTATGTAAGCATCCTACTATTTTTGTATTTTTCAATGACCTATTTCAATGAAATTGAAGAGTAGCTACTATAGTATATTTATAAAATGGACAACTAATCTAGAAACAAAATGAAAACAAACAAAGTAGCCTGGTATGGCTATTTTCTGTGCAATTGTGATATTATACTAAATATCTAACTAAATATATTAAATTGAAAGACTCTCGATTCTACCTCAGAAGTGAGGAATGAATCACAGTTTCTTAGAAACTATCAATCCCCCATGGCTTCCCTGTTGATATCGAGAACAAGATTTGACTGAAATAAAATAATTCACTACTCTATTTGATATGTTGTAACTAGAACTTTGATAGCTCAAACTTGGCATTTACAGAACAGTGGTAAATCCAGTTGTGTGTGATTTCGTCCCCTCAGTGTGATCTCCTCATTCCGTCATGTCCTCATGAATCCAGAAAGTGTGTATATGATAGTATCAACAGAAGGTAGCAATTGAACAATGACAGCTTTGGATATAGACTGAATATAATGCAAGTAGGAGAGGGATAACGCAAGTGAACAGAGCTTGACTATGTAATTCCTAGTAGGATTTATTGTGGGAATACAACACAAGTGTACCGAGAGTTTCAGAAATTATCCTTGTGACAAAACAAAACCTGCAACTTTAATGGATTCTAGTCTAGAAATGAAGCTATTCTATGTTTTAAACTAACTGTATGCAGCAACAATGAAACAAGACTTGAAACAAGAAGATGATATGACCTCCAAAGTGCCAACAATGGAAGCAAAACCTGAAACTAACAAAATTCTAAGCAAGAAATTGAAAAACTGAACAAGAGAATTGAGAGGATGAGGGGCCATTTGCTTGAAAACAAGCTGGCTATTTATAGAATTCCCATTCACCAAAGGGTAACTTGGAATGGAACTCTTTTACCATTAAACAATGGAGAAACACTATTACAGGGAACCAAAAACATAAATACAAGCTAAGGCAGTTGAGAAAAGCTAGTAAATGTTGAAAATTCATGCAAGTTGCAATCAAAGGAATGTGCTAGAGAATGCGTGAAGGACTGCCGCCTTGAGCGGGCGGCGGTTACAAAACCACCACCACGGCAGGTAGCGATCATTAGACTACCACCCTAGCAGGTGGAGGTTTCATTATCGAAGGTCAAAAAGCCAAGAAAAGGGTGGCAAGGGATAAAACAAAGCATGAGGAACTTGGATATAGCATTTGGGATTCTAACATATACTTCACGAGCTTCTCTGGATCCCGAACACCTTAGGAGGTGACCTGTATCATCATTGGGGTTTTCTGTAACCTCTTTTCGGGAATACATTACATATAATTTTTGGTACATACAGTGTCCTTGATATTTTTCATGCTTGCACTGCCTATACCATATCTTCTAGCCTACGGCTTACTAATTTTTTGTCAGCTTGATGATTAATGCAGTAAGATCATAAAACCATTTTAGATAAATTAATACATATGAAACCTTCAATTCCATATTTTTAAGTCTATACTTTATCATCCACCGTCATTGAAAATTTTTAGAGGCCTTCATAGTTTTGTATCCTTAGAGACTCGGAAGGAACTTCACATCCATGAATATAAACTTTCATACATGAATTACACTTCAAGAAGCATACTTACACGAGAGTAGTTGTATCAACTTGGGCAATTCCATTTCATTTGTATTGATACATGCCTCTGTCAAAACCTTTCAATTTACTTAAATTACAACACCCTTAATTAATTGTAGCACTTATAGCATGTATTTTTTTATTTCACTATCATATCACAGTCACAGTTTGATTCTTGAAATATGAGAGCATACTCAACCTTATCTTAAATTCATTACTTAGAATATGTACATAGCAAGGATTCAAACTTGAGTACATTGTTTCATACCTAAAAGGTCCTATGAATAAAAATATGCATTCACAAACTTTTCTCTTAAAATTGAACTCGAGAAGTAAGATACATTCTTCCAAAATGAGTAAACATCATTGAAACTTCTTGTAGACACTCTTTCAATCACTATGCACCTTAACTTGAATTCTTGATCTCACAACAACACATTGAGAAGAAACACATCTAAAGTTATCGATCCTTATACACACATGTACCTTAAGTGAAGAACATGGTAAATTTCCTCGAAAAAGAAAATTAAGACCCTTATGACTCCATCTAGACTTTTCATATTATCACCTTGAATAAGAGAGATTATAGTCCCTTTATCCATATAGAATATAAACCCAAGGCCAAAACTTCTTAGATATCCCCATAAATTTTAAAAGACAATTTAAAGAACATGGTACTTGGACTACTTGACCTAGGACACATAGTATCACATACCACTCTTATGGAGATCATGAAAATTGTAGAGAAAATCCTTACAACTTAAAACAATTTTTCAAATCAACAAGATATAAGTGTAGACACCAAAATTGGGTCACACTCCCCTTGGTCCCTCGACAAATAACCACCTCGAACACACTCACCTAACCATGGCCCATTTCACCCCACTCTAATATTAATTTAATTAAATTAATTCATTACCTCACAATATCGATTATTTAAATATCCTAATTAGATAATGCCCACACCTTCCACCTCACCTATGCACCTCATCTAGCCACCTCACACTAGGACGTATTCCTAGTATGTTGCTATAACTAACTAAGACAAACCTAAACCCTAAAAATCAAAGCCTACATTCCCTCTATCCACATTCCTACCCGTTAGAAGGAAGTTTCCATCCTAATCCATGGAGTAAACGAATGAGATCCTAGAAAATCAAAGGGATCTGCCCATTTTAGAAAACCTAGGAAATCCCGCCCTAACCGACACCGGTTACCCTAAACCACCACCAGTCAACCCGGAACCACCGTCGGTTACCATTTAATCCCCAAAACAACCTTATTTTGAGGTTGGTGCATCTTCTAAGAATAAGAGACAAAGCTGGATCTGCATACAACTAGAACCAACACTCATACATGCATCGAGCATCCACATCTAGCACCGAAGCAACACACTGACCATTTTACTTCACATGAGCATCTAGGAAAGCACTAGAACCACACCAAGTTCCTTCCATTTTATCACCCACCATTTCTAACCAGACATCAAGCTCGTACAAAAATAAGTGCTTTGTTAACCAGAACTTGTCCATTGTCATTTTACTAGACTCTTTTACTGTTGTTATTAGTTTTTACTCCTATTCCCATTCCCCCACCATTTACCTCCATGAAAACTTGAAAATTCCTTCACCCACACCATTGAAATACCCATACCAAGATTTTAATCACCCCTGAGTGTCCCTAAGACCTATACAAACCTAACCATTTTCCCTTCCATTTCCATTTAGCCTCGAGATCTATCATCCCACCAAGTTTTTGATAAGTTTTCTGTACCCCGACCATACCGACACCGGTCACCCATAACCACCGCCATCAACCTAAATCGACATCGGTCATACCAGATCGATGTCGGTCTCTATGTTTTTTCCTCACACAAAGAATAGAGCTTAAAACCTCTAGAAAATACCCAAAATATCCTAGAACCAGACCCAAACCAAGACAATACCAAGTACTTGACAGAGACCTTGACCTTTAGATTCAATCATAGCTTAGCCTATTGTGAATGAATTTGCTTATTGTAGTCGAATGAGATACCTAAATCATTTTAACTATAGTAGGATTTCCTTTATTGTTAGCATTAAGTTGTTTTAAATAGTGGATTGATAACCATCTAGGAAGTATCACACTTCTTAGATCTAGCATACGCTAGGCAGTCCACTGCATATACTATTTAACTTTTATTTGGTGGTCTTGTTTTCCATTTCAAGTAGTTCCTCCAAGAAAAAGGAAGCTCTCACGATCATTTGTGGATCAAGAAGTCATACACGTGCAACAACCTACAACCAGAATTTCAACAGGTATTCCTCCTAGCCCTTTACCCTTATCTATTTTGTCAGTATTCAAATAAATGATATAGAATGAGGTGAAACAATAAGATTAAGATTTTCAATAAGATCACATAATTTATTTTATTGTTTCAATCATAGTCATGTTATTCTAAGCCCTCTTTGCAATAAAATTGCTACAGGACTTTCACATAAATACTCTTAACTAAATTTTCATAGTTCATTCACTACCGAACATAATTCATTAGGAATCAAGAATACACTTTTGACTGTGGTGTACCATTTTTTATTTCACAATCATTTATCCAACTTTGTTGATTTTATAACATCTTAAGGTCACTTTACACACATAGTTTATACACTTCTAAACACATATTAGAGATAAACACATATTTATTTTTTCAATACTTTTGATTCTTTAGCTATTTAAAGCCATGCATACCTTACAATCCTTGTTCACAGCTAGGAGATATTGTTGTATGCCTCTTAAAACCCCATACTTCTTCTTCCTTTTGCCACCTCCTCAAACTAGAGTGCATAATATTTATCACAATCTTTCATACTTTTATTTGACTTTGTCATATGGTATTACTTCAAAATTATATAGTAGATTACAACGTAGAGGTAGTCCCTCTATCTTCTAGAAGTAAATTGGGAGGATGTAGCTCCTTTTGATTACTCGATGTCATCTTCACGGTCTCATCCTTGTCAACTTGTAATATTCATACTCGTGAGTGTAGGACATATTCATACTACCTCTTCATTGGTCAAAAAATGACTCACTGACCTACATAAGATCATGAATTCACCCTTTGCAATAAACTTTGACACTTAAAACACCTATGGGGATTCATTATAGATTAAGTTATAATGTTAGGCCTTTTCATATCACACCTAATAACTAACACACCTTTTCAAGAGCACCACATACACTTAATAAACCATTTGAGATAGAAATTTTATCACCTGAGACATTAGATCAGACTTTTGGAACATAAATTAGACATACAAAGGACCATCTAATCATTCAAATGTTAATTACACTTTGCATGGAATCCTGATGCATGATACTAGACCTTACCATCTCAATATAAATACTTGATAACATGATGAACACAAACCTAAATAGGCTTTATTAAAATACATGACTTTGAAATAATCACTCACATACTTTAAGAAACACAAATACATAGTTTTTATTATAAAAAGGAAAACATAGTCAATGTTAGACCATAAAGTACCTAATACTTGATAACATATCCAAACTTAGGCACATAATATTTTACTCTTTACGATACTAACTTGGAACACATGGGCTAACAACTCTTTGAGACCTAACATACTAGACACCTATCACTAAAAATGATTCAAACACTCATGGATGGATCAAATGATATACATTACAACTTTTGAGGTATCCCTGGACACCTAATTTATTTAACTTCTTAAGCACATGTGACTATTTTACATCAACATTTGACTCAAACTTCTTAACCTCATTTGTATGATTAAGCATCTTGTTATCCTTGTTTTGGCTTTAACTCTCCTTGGTTTCCTTTTGATCATTGACTTTGATTGAGAATAATTCTCCATTCAATGATTTTGGAACCCACACTTCCTTCAATTTAGGAGGCTAAACCTTCTTTACTTTCCTAGATGATTCATGAGATAAAAACCTTACAAGATGACCCTTATGAAAAACAACTAGCCTCATGCCTTTCCTTTGAATGATCAATATTTTGGTCTTTTAAATTGTTCTAAAGAGACACACAACTAAAATCATTCCTACAATCCTTTGCTCTATGACCAAAACCATTGAAATCATAAGAATAACCATGAATATTTGGATACCTCATTGCATTTGGCTGTCTAATGGGATTAGTTCTTGAATAGACCTTTTTCCATGAACACCATCATATTCACTCTCTTAGGAACTAGTATAATCTCCTTGATCTGCTAGATTAGGATTTTCACCACCATTGATTTTTAGGGTTTGAATCTCTTCTTTGAGTTTTTCACATTCTTCTTCCTTGGTCTCAAGAACATCCATCATTCCTTTTATTTCAGACTTCAAAATGATGTTCTCCTTCCTATATAATTCCAAATCTACTTATAGATCCATCACCATCTCTTTTAGATCATCTTGTAAATGCATAAACACATCACAAGGCTTGAATTCAATCTTTCACATTCGTCTTCTTTTCACAATTGACTCTTATGGATTTTGATTGTTTCTTCATCCTTCACGGACATGGATTTAAAAATTTTATCCTCTTTTCTAAATTTATTTTCCATATTTTTCTTATAGGATCTCCTCCAAGTTTTTATACTTTCTTCTCAAGGACCTAATCTAATACCAATTGTTGGAGGCATAATGGAATGAAATTTGGGTGAATAATTCAAAAAAACATTCATTTCATTTACCATCACTTGCATTCATCATTACATTCATCCATTTAACATTCATAACCATATAAGCACATTAGGTGTGTATTAACCATTCAAAAGTACATGAAGCAAAGAAGAAGACACATGAAAACCATATATATAAGTGGGAAACCCTCATGGGGAAGAAAACCCATTGAAAATATTTTTATATTACATAAAACAAATAAATTTATTGAAACACCAACCCCTAGTTTAGTAGAGCACCAACCCCTAATTTAGTGAAGAACCAAATCCACAAGGAGGATGTAACCCCATAAGATGACTAAAAACCAAATCATCCATATGATGATGATGATATATGATTTTTTTCTACCACAACTGATGGAGATCTATAATTCAACTCACAAACCCTTGCTCAACCCCTCATGCCTTTAATTCACTCTATCTTCTTCTTCTTGGACTTGTCTTGGCCCTAAACCATTGTACACATGATCTCTAGACTTATTCAACCTGTAACACTTCATATGAGCTGAAGTCATGTGAAAAAAACTACAATACACTCACCTATGGTGCACTTTTCACTCCAAGAGCACTAGCGCCTAAATGAATTCAAAACACTAACTTTATATATTTTTCTTCATCCAAAGATGAGATAGGTCAGTCCCTCATCATAATTTTATAAAACAAAACTTTGAAAAATTTAAAAAAACTCATTAAAATTGTTACATATGACCCTTATAGGTCGTACATGCCCAAAACCATCCAACTTGCACCAAAAAGCCTTAAAACTCCATCTTTAGGAAGAGAAAAATTCACTCATACCAAAATTGTTCTTATTGAAGCTCCTATATTCACCATACATGAATAATATAACATATAAGCATCATATATGGTCACAAATTTATTGTAAGCAATCAAATATTTCATTTAATGGGAAAACTATCTCATCCCCTTCACAAAACCACCTATTTCCAACACCATGTATTTACCTTTGGGCCTCAAGACCCTCAAAATTAAGTAAACTATGACATGTGACCACTCTATGAAATTCTGAAGATAGTTAGAAAACTTATCCACATTATATACCTCTTCAAACATCCACTGGTTCAAACCACATCTACTGTCTTCTTCACCAAAATAAGCTTCCCAAAAACCAATTTTAAATACTCAACTAGGTTACACCCTTTCGATAATTTATAGGCATATTAATTCCTTCAATATATGTCAAATCACCATTATTAACTTTATATTTTATATAAATAATCAAATCATCCATTTGATACTCCAACCAACTCATTATTTCAACAAAAGTAGTCATGTCTGAAAAGTAATAAACCTTCATCTCCATAAATTGACCTAGAAACCATATAAAATAAACTCAACATAAGAAAAAACTAATAACATTAGAAATATATATGAATAAAATTTCTATAACATATTGTAACTCCTTCCAACTCCACATTGAAGGCCTTTAACCAAGATAATCTCTGCAAACTACTTCTTATTCCTTCTTGGACTTAAGAAATGACAATGAGCTCAACATGCTCCATCATACCAAAACTCGCTTCCAAACTAAACCAAATCATGTAACACACTTATACATGATGTATAAGCACTCAAAAACCTTCAACAATCTTGAATAGTGATGCAATCACCCCGCATTCATGCTTAGAAGTCATGAAAACATCTTTAACATTCACCTTTCTCATTAGTTTTCACCTTGGAAATACTAGCTCAATATGCCAAAATGCACAAAACCATTTTACCAAGAATCAAAACCACTTCTAACATGTGTAACATCATCAAATAATTTTTCTCACATCACTAAACTAGTGTAATTATTCCAATTTGCATCATTTTTCTATTTGATCTTATATGCCCTCAAGACCAAGCTTTTTGCTCTAACCATGCATTCAATATTCCATATCTTTCTAGGAGGTATCACTAGGTTAATTAGTTCAAATTTGACTATGCCAACTTTCCCCTAAAATCTCAGCTCTTAATTCTTTATACAATTCCTTGTAGGTCTCTTTTTGTGTTTTGGTCTACAAACCCTCCATTAGGTCTTCTACACCACACTGTCATGATTATCTTCTCCTCCAAGGAATTTATAAGAAAAAATTAACAATTGTAAGGAATATAATAATGTTATTGACATTACCATAAATTTTCATTACTCAAATCCAAAGATTTCATATACTTCCTTTATAAAATTCACCTCTTTTTTATCCTTTAAAGCGTGTTCAATCATCCCTTCCAAATTGTCATTAAATTCTAAAAAATTATCCATATTTCTTCAATTATATTTCATTGTCTATTATTAAATAGTCTTGGAATGATATTTTTAGGATTGTGGAGTTGAATTTCTTCACAAATAGCTTTCTTTTACATGTTACTGGTTATGAAAGTAACCGATGTCGGTTAGGGTGTAACTATCATCGGTCAGCATAAGAACTACCATCAGTCAGCATAAGAACCGACATTGGTCATCATAAGAACCGCCATCAGTTAGGGTGAACCGATGTCGGTTACTTGTGTGGGAGTGTTTTAATTTACTCTCGGTAATTAGATCTATTTTTAGCATTAAAGTATATCTATTGATTGTAATTGCATGGCTAAGTTCCCTAAGTTTATAAATGACTATATAAGCATGAAAGCTAGGGTTTAGAAGTAGAATTAAGAGAAGGATTGAATTAGATCCTTGATTCTCCTAGATTGAGAGGATGAAGAAGAAGAAGAGAAAGAAAGAATGGGTTACATGAAGAAAAAGTCTCCATGGAGAGGAACTGGATAGAAGGAAATCGTAGATACATCTGAATGGTGAGAAGAGGGTAACATCTTCTACTATATTTTCTTTGTATAGTTATTATCTCATTGTAATAGCTTATATAGTATGCAAAGCACATAGAGTTTATTCTTGTAGATCCACATGTTAGTGAGATCTTGTATTATAGATCCATTTAGATTTAGTCTTGTATTGTAGATCCATGAGATCATATTGTATTGTTGATCCATGTAGATTTAGATACTATAAAGGAGGTTTTCTTCATGTTTGCATGGGTCATGCAGTGATGGAAAGAAAGACTTACTTCTTGGTGCACGAGTCATAGTTGCACATATGGTAGACCCATATGAGAGGTCTTGTTTGCAGATCCATAGAGAACTTGTTAGTAGTTCAGAGATGATGTAGTTCTTGGTTATGTGAGACCTTCTAGTGGTGTTTGGAGGCATGGTTATAGTGCATACATGGAGATTCGTTTAGAGATTTGGAGGAGAAGAGTTACACTTGGAGAGATGCATTGTAATCTTTTATTAAAGAGTTGGTTTGTTCTCATGTTGTATTATATATATGAGATCTCTATCTTTGGTGGATGTAGCCCACATTGGGTGAACCATGGTACATGTTGTGTTATGTGTGTAATTTGTTTTGATTTGGATTATTCTAGTTTATACTTCCATTGTTGTAGATTTTGGGGAATTTTTTAGATCTTGTGTGCATGATTTTGTTTGTTATTAAATCATAGCACTATTCCATAGTCCCTGAATTCCCAACAATTGGTATTAGAGCTTGGTTAGCTTGGTTATTTCAGAGCAAGGGTTTGCTTCATGGTTTTGTTAGTGGTTTGAATGACATGTATGAGAGTAGGGTTTGTTTTTCTTGATGAGAAGATCACAGGAAGAGATTCAATCTCAAGTGGGAGATGGAAGAGTAAGGTTGCTAGAAATTATAGTGACCAACGTCGGTTAAGTGGCAATCGGTGTCGAAAGGGTGACCATGGTCGGTTATTGGGAAACCTAGTTTTAAATAGAAAATCACAGATCTGAAGAAATGGAAAGATGCATGGAATGTATCTTGTTTGCTGAGGTGTCCCCAGTTCTTGGAGGCACAAGCATGTTGGTCAGATTATAGATCCGTTATTGAGGTATGGTTTTATCTTGGTATTGTAGTGCTTATATTATTTTTGGTTGCACATGCATGTTTGGGATTGTAGATCTAGATCTGAGAATGAGAGAAAAGAGAAGTTATGCATCCTTTGGTGTAGTTAGATGCATGGGATTTTTAGAGAGGCAAAATATAGTAGCACAACATGAAGATGGGGTTTCCATCAAAGAAGCATGTTCTTTAGTTGAAGATGCGGTTGAGTATCTTGGTGTTGGTAAGGTGATGTATTTCATCTTGGTGCAATTTTATTGCATGTATTATTGTTGTTAAGTTTTTGTGCAAGATTTGGGTGCTTCTTGAAATGACTGGCTCAACAAAACTATCGACTTTGGTCAAAGTAGGCACCTAGTTTGGTGACTCGAGCCAACTTTTGGTGTTCTCGTTAGTTCCAGCAGAAAGACCGATATTGGTCGGGAATTGACATCAATCACAGAGGGTAACTGTACTGGTCAGCAAACCATAGTCGGTCTCTATGAAAATGAGTTTACACATGGTTTCTTACAGTAGAAGAGGGCATGGATGGTTCAAAGTGTCTTGTTTTAGAGGATCATGTTTCTTGCACAACATGTATAGGTAGAAACAATGTTGATCACTTCAATTTTTAGATCAAAAAGAGGATAGATTTGTCTTGGTTAGTCCAGTGAGACTTTGGGTCAAGTATATCTATATGGTTCATATTTTATTTCTTTCTTTTGGATCAGCTGATCTTATGTTTGGATAGTGTGCACAGATTTACACCATGTTTTTGGTGTTGTTTGACTTTTATTTCGATTGTGTGGAATCTTGAGGACAAGGATATCTAGTCTAAGGATGAGATCCTCAATGAAAAGTCATGGTTAGGCACAACAGAGGTAACTAAAGATGTTGATTACACAAGATGAAAAATTTTTGATTCACCTACTTCACAAGAAGTCCAAACTTCTGTGATGTAGGAGTATTATTTGATAAGAAGGGAATCATTTTATATTTTCTTTCATCTAGTTTTATTTCTCACTGACATATTAGCTTTTGAGCTTGGTGTTAGAGGAAGTACGGGGATTTCATGTTTAGTGGGAGCAAGCCATGGTTGTTGGCATTGCAGGATTGGATACATGATGCACATGTAGAGTGAGAGGAGATTGCTACTATTCAGAGTGGTAGAGGCACTAGTTGGTTTTGGAGGGAAGTCATAGATTTGCAGGTATATTGAGTTTATTGCTTTGTGATGTCACTTCTGGTTTATTTTGTGGTGCTTGGATATCCCTATGGGATTACAGTTGATGGTTAGATTCAGTTGGGTGAAGATGATAGAGCAATTTTTAGAGTTTTAAGGGTTAAAAGAGAAAATATGCTAGTTACAGAGATTGGTGTCGGTTAGGATGAACCATGGTTGGTCATCTAGTAACCGTGGTCGGTTAGGAAGTGACCGGTGTTGGTAGGGGAAAAGCGTGGTTGGTTTTGTCACATGTTTGACAACAGTGTTTATTTTCCATTTTATATGGTGCCCTTGTTTTTCTTTCATCTTGGTTGATTGTGCAGAGTATGTTGATGAAATATTTGCTCGTATTTGCACTATTTATTAGTAGCATGGTTTAGCATGGTTATTTTTATTGACATTGATGAGCACATGATTCATATATTGCTTTGAAGTTAGTTGGTGAGATACTTGACACTTACGGAGAGCTTGATGATATGGATGAATGTATAGGTGAGTTTATACATGTGGATAGATTCAGTTTTGTGAGTCTATGATGATGCAGATGTTTTTATTTGCACATGGATGCCTATGAGAATAGTTTAGATTCCTTGAGCATGAGTAGGGGATGTTTGTATTTCCTCTTGTTACTATGTTACTCCTTGATATATATGTTATCTATAGATGAATGTCTTGGACATACTAGTTTATGCAAGGTTGGATTTTCAGATTGTAGTGTTTAGATTTATTTGAGTTATGCAGGTGTTTGTGGATTGATCACCCACTGTTGCATGTAGAACTCATTCAGGGATGTTTTTACCCGGGATCTTATTTTTATTTCATATATTCCAGTTTGACTTGTCTTTGGATAGTTGCATTGGTGGTTGCATGAAGACATGGATAGATGGATGGAGAACATGGTTGGTTTTATAGGTATGGCTATGGTTACCATTGAATCTTAGTACTTCAGTTTGAGTGGGAGCTCTTGCAGGTGTGTTAGTCATGATGGCTTGGTTACATGAGAGGTTTGGTGTTATGATTTAATGGGAGCTTGATGTATGGATAGCTCGGTTATCACGAATCAGTAGTAGCTTCGTGCAAGGTCTTTGGTAAGTCATGTTTTTATCTTCTTGGTTTGAGAAGATGGTTTGATCTTCTTGGTTTTATTTTTGAGAGAATTGTTGAAGGAAAGAATAGATGGTCTTCATAGTGTGTAGAGGATGGTGATGTACAAGTATAGGTACAAAGATTCATAAATTTATCTCCAAGTGGGAGATTGTTAGGATTGTGGAGTTGAATTGCTTCAAAAATAGCTTGGTTTTACATGTTATTGGTTTTGATAGTAACTAGCGTCGGTCAAGGTGTTACCGTCATTAGCCAACATAAGAACCACCATTGGTCAGCATAATAACTACCATTAGTTAGCATAAGAATTGCCATTGGTCAGCATAAGAACCACCATCGGTCGAATAAGAACTTCCATCGGTTAGGGTGAACCGATGTCGGTTACTATGTGGGAGTGTTTTAATTAACTCTTGGGAATTAGATCTATTTTTAGCATTAAAATATATATATTGATTGTAATTGCATGGCTAAGTGCCCTAAGTTTATAAATGACTATATAAGCATGAAAGCTTGGGTTTAGAAGTAGAATTAAGAGAAGGATTGAATTATATCCTTGATTCTCCTAGATTGAGAGGATGAAGAAGAAGAAGAGAAAGAAAGAACAGGTTACATGAAGACAGAGTCTCCATGGAGAGGAGCTAGAAAGAAGGAAATAGAAGGTACAACTGAATGATGAGAAGAGGGTAGCGTCTTCTATTATATTTTCTTTGTATAGTTATGGTCTCATTGTAATAGCTTGCATAGTATGCAAAGAACATAGAGTTTATTCTTGTAGATCCAAATGTTAGTGAGATCTTGTATTATAGATACATTTAGATCTAGTCTTGTATTGTAGATCCATGAGATCATATTTTATTGTTGATCCATGTAGATCTAGATATTGTAGAGGAGGTTGTCTTCATGTTTGCATAGGTTATGTAGTGATGGAAAGACAAACTTACTTCTTGGTGCACAGTCAGAGTTGCACATATGGTAGAACCATGTGAGAGGTCTTGTTTCATGAGATCCATAGAGAACTTGGTAAGCATTCGGAGATGTAGTAGTTCTGGTTATGTGAGATCTATTGGTTGTTTTTGGAGGCACGGTTATAATGCATTCATGGAGATCCATTTAGAGATCTGGAGGAGAGGAGATACTCTTGGAGAGATGCATTGTACTCTTATATTGAAGAGTCGGTTTGTACTCTTGTTGTATTATATATATATATAAGATCTATATCTTTGGTGGACATAGCCCACATTAGGTGAACCATGGTATATGTTGTGTTATGTGTGTGTAATTTGTTTTTATTTTAATTATTCTAGTTTATACTTCCACCGTTGTATATTTTGGGAATTTTGTAGATCATGTGTGCATGATTTTGTTTGTTATAAAATCATAGCACTATTCCATAGTCCCTGAATTCCCAACAAATATGTTGAAAATTTCAGGTCAAAATAAGTTGATTTTCCCTCTCAAAAGCAAATCCCTAACAAGCTCCCAATGTACTTTACTAACACACCCAGTAAGGATATTTTTGCTATAAATTTTTCAAATCTTTGAATCAAGAATTGAAAATTTACTCACATGTTCTTCTCCACCTTCTCTATGATATTTCTTACCATAAAGTCTTAAATGCACATGTAAACATCCTTTTGTTAAATCCTCATGCTGCCATGTCTAGGGAAAAATAGTCATAACTTGCAAACAAGTTCTTAAACTATTATAACATGTAAATATGGGTATATTATTCCTTCTCTTCACAAAGTATGGAATCTTCCTCTAAGAATACTTAAATACTCTTTATTCCCTCAAACTGGGAAAAAAATTGAATAGAAATTTTGATCTTCCTTCTCAACAAATATCTTACCTTTTCAAATATTTAATGCTCACATGAAGTTATTTTAGGAGCAATCACTTAAGGGATACCGTATACTTACATAATCTTATTTTGATGTTTGACATAATGAGAATCTATTCATTCAATAATAGATACATGGTTCTCAAAAATTTATCCTTCTCCATATGAAAGACTAAGAATCATACTTTATCTTGTTTCCTTGAGCTTCAAACCGTGCATGTAAACTTTTACCATATTTGAAATGAAAACAATTTTCCAAAGACTTGAAAACCTAACAATAAACATGATTTCACCAAGTATATAATATTGTAGACACCTAAATTTGGTATCTAATCCTTCATTTTCCCGTGTGAGAATATTTATCCCCTTGTTTGATTAAATTCCCATCCGGTCCTTATTAATTAATTAAGCAATATTAATTAATTAATCATTTAATATTTTACATGCCCAATTATCCCATCCACATTAATCCTTATTAATTAATTAATTAATCATTTTAGATCCTCATGGCCCAAATCAACTTTCTAATTAGGATGCTTTTATCCTACATATAAATCACCTAACTTTCATCCCATCGTGGGTTATGCCCCAACTACCTTTGATTCATCCCCAAGTAATTTAATCTTGCGTCATGCTTTAAAGCACTCACCTAAGCCTTAAAAGATACTTATATCAAAAATTATGCCCATTGGAGAAACATTCCCCATAGTTGGTAAAGCGACCCAACTCGGTCATCATCGACCCTCTTTAAAAAGAGTGTTTTCTTTCCATTATGATCATCATTCATGAGATATTCTTATCATTATCACATTATCTTAATCATATTATTGTATATGTTTTGTTTCCAACATCTTATAGCTATAGAGAAGCTTCAGTAACAATCAACAACCATCTCCCATAGCTCTTTTTACCTGCAGTTACCATCTTCATCCTTTCATCCTTAGATTTGCAATTTTCGATATAGTTTATGCCGATCCTCCTAGTCATTATCGACTGTGGTTCTAGCTATCCAAAACTCTACCGAATTTCCCTTTCTATAATTTATCCTACCTCTCTATTGTTGTTTCACTCCCGCAAACCCTTTTATAGTAGCTACTGGACCCTTACCGGCCTCAAGATCACTCTCGGACCTTGCATGTTTGCATATTTCATCTATAGATCTAGATCCATCTTCATAGGTCATCGTTGACCTTCCTATGCATAGTCCTGGGTCACTTTGTCGACCTAGACCAGGTAACCTTTATTTTTAGTTATTGTCATCTAACTAGATTTACATTAGTTTCTTCCATTTTTAGATTCAGTGATAGTTTTATTTCTACATGCCTTTGTTTTTACATCCTTCTATCTAAAAACAAGGGTTGACATCCACCAAGGAAGTCAAAAGCTTCTTGGAACCGCTTAGTCAGAAACCCCCGCATATATCTATCTAATCAAATATTGTTCCAGTCTTATTTGTAGGTTTGGTAGCAGAACAACATTTCATCATTTAGTGCCTGTATCAAGCATCACACATCTAAGGTAACATAAAACCTCTAGCATTTATGAGTTGCTAGTTTCTTTAGTAGCTAGTGCATTCATTTACATTAAGAATGAGAAATTTGGACAACATACTTAGCAAACCCTATGGGACTACCCTTTAGGTGGTTTCTTTATTTTCTATATCTTGATTTTTCCTATTTCACACTAACCCCGCAACATGAGGCTATTCCTTAATGCTTTCTTGGTTTGTGGCTTGGATCGTTCATCAATTAAAAGTGTAGAAAAATAGGAAAAATGTTATCTATGTATCCTCCTTTTCCTTATTTTATCCTTTTGCATCATACCTTCCCTTATTGTTTGTTTCCTCATCAAACATCACACCTCATTTTGGGCTTAAAAATAACCTTTCCTTTTGCATCTTTCTTTCTCATATAGTTTAAGTAGGGGGTTCAATATTCTACATCACACATCTTATCTAACACATCAAAACATTCCTTTCACCTAGTTCACTGATTGGGATTTGATCACCCAACAGGGACCATTTCAGACATTTCATAGCCATAACTTACCTGAAACCAAACATAGTTTTCCATCTCCTAGGTCCACTCACATCCATCCTCTTCACACTTTCTTAATCAAAACATAAAAAGGAATCATTTTCTTTCTTTCTTGTTTAAAAATGGAACCAAACTTTTCCTTGAGTAGTTCTTAGTAGTCCTGTGTAACCCCATTTAGACCATCAGTTGCTTCTAGGGATTCCTCTAGCCCTATCTATGACTATCTTCATCATAGACCTTCCACCTCTCACCCATATCGATTTGTAGACCATGCTTCACCCTCATTTCCTTATGCATCATCCCCTTTATCTCCATCACCTTATACTCCATTGCCTTATATCTCATGTAGACACCAAAATCGGTCATACTCCCTTTAAACCCCATTAATTAAATTAACTATATCCTACCCATTCATATCCCATAGTACACATGTTAATTAAATTAATTATCTTATTTAAATTAATTAATATCATCACTTAACCACCTCACCTAGCCACCTCACTCAATGACTTACTCCAACCTCATTAATGACCCAAGACTGAGTATAAACCTATCCTAACTAAATAGGACTTAGTTTAAACATAGAATTAAATCCTATTAACACACCTAAAAGGAATCTACTTATCTTGGTATGATATATCACTCGAGACTTGGTAGAAGGTTGGAGATAACACCAAAATAGCAAAAATTTGGCTATTTTTGACCAACCTAGATATTCCTACCTTGACCGACAACCTTTGGTTATATCTCAACCAACGTTAGTCAACTAACCATTACTAGTTAGGTTAAATACGTTTCCAAAATCATTTTTGAGGTTGGTCAATTGATTCAAGATCTCATTTATTCTAGAGACTTGGAGCACTCAAATTTCTTTAGCACTCAGGAAAAATAAGACACATGGGAGCACTACCAACATCAATCACCATTCATCATTCTCTTCACAATCACATATTCACAATAGAGAAGCATGAAAGTTTGAATTACCATGACATGAATACAATGGCTCTTCTCTTTTCACCATCTTCATCACCTACGTTCTCCAATCTACTTTCTAGTAAGTATTTAACATCTCTACACTAAATATATAGTTTCTTTGTGTTGATTTAATTATTCACTTTCGTTGTCTATTTCTCTCCACACCTATATATTTCCTTCCTCCCATCAACCCATCACCTGAACATACCCGGAATTTTCGGACATTTTAACCCTCTCCTAATCATATTTGAGTCCTCGGGACAATTTTATGACCCCGCTCTCACCATTTCCAATATTTGTGCAATCATATGGAATTTGAAAATCCCATTTTAACAACTTTCGCTAATTTCCCCTACCTATGTTGGTTAGCCAACCGACATCGATCACTCTACCTAACTAGAATCATTCATTCACCTAACACTAGTTAATGTGTCTATCAATATAGCTCAAAACAATGAGCTAATATCCACTTTCCATTAGCTCATAACCATTTCTAATCTTTACTGGACCTACAAATCATCACCAACCAGTTAACCCTCTCGTTTTGACCTTAAACAAAATTTTGAACAACCTTTCTTATTGTTTTGTATGAAATACCTAAATCATTTCAATTCCAATAGGATCTTTAATTCATGTATGATTTAACTAGCATTAATATTGATGCAACCTAGAATTTGCAAGATAACACCCTAGTCATGTTGGCACATCACTCAGCCTAGACTAAGCACTCACCGAAGTGCGTAAAGGTACTAGGTCCCTCTTTAGGGTTGTTGTAACAGGATGTTAACATGATGAAGGAAGAAACATATAGATTCATAACTAATCCATCATTCTACAATGCATGCTACCCATAGATTTATGAAATAAAAATATTAAATAGTAATAATGATTTAACTATTAACACACACCGCTCAATTATGCGAGAATGACACTTAGATTCAGCTAATATATTCCATTTATTAGTAAGTACAAAAGCTCCTTACAAGATTTCGGCTCTATACCAAAGGTGCGCATATGGATCGATACACACATTCATACATCGTACTTTATGATACATACATCTCACTTTATCACATACCTCTCTCTACTATGTACCTAACATCATATATAGGGTGGGGAATTTCCCTTCACCGCTTATCTATTCCAGAAATAGGTCACATGCTATTGATAACCACACGCCATTTACAATCATAGCCACACATGTAAGTGCACTATTTATAGTCCTCTTATAGTTAATCGAAGTGTCAAGTCTATTCTCACTTGTCTCCATGCATAGATGCTTCAAACCACTTCTACAAATATAGAAAATGAATGGTGCATACATCTCTACATCGTTGATGTGTTCTCGCACACCATCTTCCAAAAATAGTTCATCATGCTCAAAATTGGCTAAGTATTGAAGTCTCGAACTTGCCTTCCGCGGGTGGGTCCTTCCCTGTCCTTCCACACCTTTGATCATGGCCTTCTATCCCATGTGGACTCCTTGTACAATTTTTGATAAGTATTCCTTGATCAAGATTACCCCACACTAATCTAATTTTCGTCTCGACAATGGGTATATCCAATAATTTTAAGGAAAGAATAAGAATGATATAATAAGAATGAAATAATGTGGGTAAATAAATAATTGTTATGTAGTTATGAGGCTATCTCCTCTGTCTCGGTTTGTAGTATTAGCCCTCGATACTCCTCTCTTTATTCAGAGCCTCCAAAACCTTTCATTTAGTGAGTGCTTTCTCTACTTTTTATATAGCAATGGATTTAAACTCATCCCGCACAACCGCTTCTTTCTCATTTTTCAGAACCAACACAACATTGGACTCTTGTGTCATTCTTCCTTCTAAAAGGTCCATCTTCTCGCGTAATCAACTTTCCAAACTCTTCTATCCGCATCTTGTGTGGTTCTTATGCTCACGCCAAGGCCTCGCGCTTCGTTTAACCATTAACAACCTTTCTATGCAGCCCAATGTTTCATCTTTCATTGCTCTTTGAACCTCATTATTCTCCTCCAAGGTCTTAATGTTGATGAGTGCCTTTGGAGCTGTGCATATATTTAAAGCCTGGTCTGTTTTCTTCAATACTTCTTGTAATTCCTGCAACAACCCTTCATAAGATGTGATTTTTCTCATCATAGATGATTTCTCCCATTAAACATCTTATTTTGAGTGTTCGCACTTGCTTACATAGAGTTTCATCATCGAGCACTGTGTCCACCAACTTCCCCATGGTGTATTCTTTGAAGGAAATGTCTATAGTACCTTGGGTTCCAAGTGTGGCCTTGCTTTGATTACATTATCCCCAATATCCTCTGCGATGCTTATGAACACTTCATTCTTCTTCTGTGTGAAGTCCATTTCCTATGTTATGCGTGCTATTTTTGTGTCCTTTGTCTTCAAATCTTTGCACAACTCCTTGATTGTGGAATATTTTTCCATGTTTCTTCTAGCCACCTCAGCAAAAACTTTCACCAATGCATTGATGACTTGCTCATCTGACATGATAGTAGGATTTACTGTCATGTGCCTATCCTGAGGTGCCTTCTTCAATGACTTCAAAATGCATGACTCTTTGCACACATCAAATTCAAGCTCATCTATGTGGGTGTGTATTGACCACGATAGTTGCTTTCATGTGCACAGTCACTATGTCCTCATCCATCAACTCCTAGCCATATAAGTATTTTTTGCAATCTTACTTTGGAAGTGGGCATGGAAAATATTTCCTGCATCCTCTGCATACCCCATGGCTATTGGAATGTTCTCCCACTTACCCTTATATACCTTTTCTTCTTAGGAATGTTAGCCTCTAAATTTGGGACTTATGTCTCCATATCCCGAAAACCTTTTGTAGTTATCTCCTCTAGTATTTTCTCTTCTTCTTCTTTCTCCTTTAATGCCTCACCCTATTCTTTGTATGCTCGGAAGTGTAGGATATATAGGTACACTTTCCTCCGACTCTTCTACCTTCTCATTCAGCTTCAGTTTCCTCCTCTATGCGGTTGCCTCCTTCTAAGGGGAGAGTAAGGGTGATTTACGCATAGTGGTTAGAGTAGCACCTTGGGTCCTTGTTCTCCTAAATACCCTTTTAAACTTGTGTTCCCCTTGGACTGCATTCAATTCCTCATCATCCCCCTCTTGTGGCTAAGGTGGGGTAACGTCACACTCAACTTCACCTCGACTTGTAGGATGGCTTGTACCTTTATGCTCCAAACCTCCACTATCTTCATGCTTCTCCTCCTCATCGCACTTGCACTTCATTGGCTCTGTGGGATTAGGTGCTGGGATATTCTGCATTGCTTGCTTTCCCTTTGATGGTGCTAGAAGTGAAAACTCACCTTCCACATATTTTTATTCTCCATTTTTGGCATCTAGAGATACATCAATGCTGCCCCACATCTCTGCTATAGCCAAACTTATTGGTTTGATATTCAAAAATATGAAATGATTATCTCGTATAAGTGCTTCTACCAAGATACACATACTTCTTCCTCAATGTATGGTAGTTGTAGTCTACCTTATCTACATTGAATATCATTCTCGCATGTGTCTATAAATCTATGAACATATTCTTGAAAATACCTTGCAATGAATGTGTAAGGTAACTTGCACCAAGGGCTTTAGATTCCATCCCTCACTAGGAAGCATGAGATGAAGAAATTCTTATATACAACAAACTAAAATTTTATCCCTACCACTATTGGTAGGTCCTTGGGAATGCGCCACTTTTCCCCAAATGCCGCACAGAGCCTGTTATACCACTTCTCCACCATTTTCTTTACTTTGTCTATCATGGTCCCCTTGCATAGGTACTTACTAAATCTTTCAACTGGGGACTTTGTCTCCATGGTGTATTCCCATATTTTCTCCTTTGGTCCATCAGTACTCCAATATCCATGAAGACCAGTGATAGTAGAACAACCCCAAAGCTGATCTTCCCTCATGTGTGTGCTTCTTTGACTATTTGCTCTATAATATAGCCTACAATGTTGTAGATTGTCCCTTCCGACATCTTACATGCCACATGTAACCACATAGTGTTTACCTATGACCACCGCTCCTGATCATTTAACTTGGTAACAAGGTGTGTTGTAACTTGTACAATTGGACAGTTCTTCAATTTATCTATCTCCATTCTGTGTAAACCCTTCGGGTATCCAAACTCATGTTTGGTCAATAAAATCACAACTTTATTTGCAAGATCACCTTTTATGTATTCCCCTTTGGCCTTCGGACTTGTAATCGATGAAACAAGCACAAATGAAATTCTAACTCGCATCCTACAAAGTATAAGAAGTCTTTTTGTACCCTGCTCTTAAGCCACTTTGGTATAAGGTTTCATACTTCCCAAAATATGGAAGCTAATACAACCTGATAGACCCCAATTTTCTTTAAAATATTTTCACCGCATAGTCATATACCTTTGGCATGTCATCTATCATGCATTTGTTTGTTCTAGACACGAGTAAGGAATCAAGCTCCTTCTTATTCTCTCGAAGTCCTATGATTATATTCACTCACTTTGTTCTTTCTAATGGGTGAATCCCACTCTTGGCGATAATGACTCCTTTTGGGTATTGCATCTCGAAAAATGGATTTTGGGTGCCATATCTTCCTCCTTAACAACCACATTCTTCTTCCCTTTGACTACTACTATAGATGCCTTCTTTCATACCATTTTTACATTATAAATGTTTCCCCTTCAACTTTGTAACTCTGCAAATCAAACCTAGCTCAATTTAATTATCCCTAGGTGGAAACTTCGCAACCTAACCATTTTCTATCTCCCTGTTTCTCTTAAATCTTTCACCACCTGGGACGCAAGCTTCTTATAGCACAAATTTGGTTGTCACTCTTGGTTTCACACCCTTCACACCATAACTCAATCAATTAGCTCTTCGCATTTGGCTCTTCTCTCGAATACTCTTAGTTATAACAAAGTAAAAATGAATCCGCATCCCATCCTTATATAATTTTTTCAAATTTTGATGCATTTATTACTCCTCCACCTACCAAATATCCCCTCATTCATTGACCAAATCTATTTATTTTGTGTGGTACATCTTCATTCCCAGCTATAACCTTCTAGTGCGCCTCCCTACCCTCTGGTCACTGACTTATCTTTAGTGCACTCTCCTACACCCGATTACCTCATCACTGTACCTTCTCCTAGTAGCTATCATGGCCTCTACTTACCTCACATTATATTGTTCCTTCATCCAAATCCATCCTTGGTCACCTTTTGAGAAGAAATATTATTTTGACTTAAAGCACAACCGTAGCAGCTTATTCCTTTCATCTTTCAATTCCCATAATCTTTTCTATATTTTTCTTGGATCACTACAACCACCCCACACTAAAATTATGTGTAGTAATTTGCACATAAACATTCTTCATATAGTAGTTAGCTTCATGCACATAAGCACGCTTATTACACCAAAAGAAACAACTAAATTGATAAAGCATAGCGAAAATGAAGGAAATACATAAGTGAAAACCTAAACTAAATGAAAATACTTCCTTATTACAAACAACAAGAAGACTTATTTATAGTAGGGCTTCAGCCTAATCCTGTTAAAGTAAGGGTAGTCGTGTTCCATCAAGTGTTCCTAACTAACAAGTACCTAATTTAAGTATAGAAGTGATAACATACAGCCCCAACCAATGTAATTTGAGCTTTCCTGGATGGTGCAATAAATTTGAGTCATAAATAAGTACCATTTGTTCAATCTCAAACTTCTTATCCCTTATGTTTTTGTCATGCCATGCCTTCTGCCTGGCCTTTTCCTACTTTTGACTCCATCGTGCTATGGCTCGATGCGTATCTAGTTGAATCATCTTTTGATATGATCTTATAAAGCCTATTCATCAACTACACCTCTAGCATGCATAATACACAAAGAAGGTAACATAAACTCTATAAGAAGAACAACTTCCATGCTAAAAACCAATTGAAATGGTGTGGCCTTATTCAATCTCTTGTAAGTTGTTCTATATTCCCAAAGCATAGCTGACACTTTTTCATCCCAATCCTTTCTTCCAACATCACATATTTTTGTCAAAGTCTGGCCCAAATTTTTGTTGAAAGCCTCAATGAGTTCCATTTTCTTGAGGATGGTAAGGTGTAGTTTTATGGTGTGCAACCATAAACTCATCTAATAGGATCCTGATTGTCTCATTCAAAAAGTGTGTACCTCTATCACTTGTCAAGCTTAAAGGACACCCATATCATGTAAGAACATTATCCCATATAAAACTAGCTATTGTAGCTACCATACATTCTTTCATAGGTGTTGCTTCTACCCACTGTGTGAGATAATTTGTGCAAGTAATGTTATAATGTGACCCGATCTGTACGATCGACAAAATAAGTCCTACAAAATCAATGGACCATTTCTCAAATGGTTCTACACTAATAATTGGTCTCAAGGGAATCTCATCTCTTTTCCTTGTTTTCCCGGGTGTTGAAAATGATCACACACCTTACAATAATATTTATAGTCTTTATATAGTGTCTCCCACCATAATCCAACAATTAGGATCTTATGGGAAGTCACATCACCTGCATAATGGCCTCTTGCAATACCACCATGAGCTTCTTCCATGATATACTTGTGCTCATGTTCTAACACACAATGACGTAATCATTCATCTTTGCCTAGCTTGTAAAGGTCACCACCGATTAACATAAATAGTGCTTTGCACATAGAGTAAGATGCTTATTTTATAATGATTTCATTCCTTACAGTTCTATACCTATTCTTAAAAAGACAATAATGTCCTCTAATTCCATGGGTGTGCATTGTAACTTTTGTATAATTGTGCATCCAACATCGTCTCTTTGATTATCTATGCATCCTCTCTTGAATTGATTCTAGATAAATGGTCTAGTCCAAAATTGTCTTTCCTCGGCTTCACCACAAATGTGAAGTCAAACTATTGAAATAGAGCACCCATCTCGCATACACATCCCCTGTAAGATGGGCTTGTTTACCAAGTACTTAAATTCCATTTGATCTATATAAAACACAAATAGCATTGCTAACCAAGTAATGTCGAAACTTGTATAATGCATAGATCAATGACGAAGCTTCGCACTCGTAGTTGTATAATTTCAAGCGAGAGTCACTTCCTACTAGAAAAATAGATTGGATGATCTATAATACCTTCACCAAGTTGAGCTAACATAGTGCCAATGGCCATACCAGAAGTGTCCACATGCACATGAAATGGTTTATCCCATGAGGGAAAGCGTAGAATGGGCACGTTAGTAAGTTTCTCTTTTAATATCTCAAATGCATGCTATTGCTGTTCTCCCCAATAAAATGTACCTTTCCCCTTCAGTAATTCTTCCAAGGGTGCAGCAATTTTTGCATACCCTTTTATGAATTTTCTATAATATCCTGTATGACCTAAAAATCCATGCACCTCACTTTGATTGGTAGGCACTTCCATGGCTAAAATGACTGCAACCTTGACTGGATCAACTAGCAAACCTTATTTGTAGATTATATTTCCTAACAATATCCCAAATGGCATAGCAAATATGCACTTATTGATGTTCAACGAGATACTCAATTGTCTACATCATTCAAAAATTAAGTGCAAATTTTCACAATGATCTTTCACAAGCCCAAATACTGTCCAATCATCTAGGTAGACCTGTAAGAATTTGTGAATAAAATCTTTGAATTCCCGAACAATTATGTGTGAAAATACAACATGTGTGTTTTTCAATCCAAAGGGCATCACAAAGATAGAAAAAAATGCCCCATTCAGTAGTAAATGTTGTCTTTTCTTGATCCTCCTAAGTGATCCTAACCTGATGATACTCAGAAAATCCATCTGTGAAAGAATATATTTCGTGCCCTAAAACTCCTAGTATTTCCTCAGTGAATGGCGTAAGGAATGGATCTATGATGCATGCACTATTTAGCTCCCTATAGTCCACACATATCCTAATCCGTTGGTCATTATTGATACTAATCACCATTGGGCTAACCCATTCGACTCATCAAGAGGCTTGATAATTCCAGGTTTCAACATTTTATCAATTTTTTCTTTTACCTTTTCACTCAAATTAGGATTCATTCTGTAAGGCCTCTTTCTAACTAGTCATGCACCATCCTTATGTTTTATCTTCATTTCCCCAAGTTATTCATGCACGCCCTTAAGTTCATGATATCCTTAAGGGAATAAGTCCTAAAAATCCCTAAGTAAATAAATGATTTTTTCTACCTCTGAGTCGACCAATAATCTCTAATTATGGCCTCCTTAGGCTCATCCTCTGAACCTATATTTACCTTCTTTATCTTCATGGGTTTTATGGTAGGCATGTGTATCCTTTTCTACACTATCCAAAACCTCGCACATCCCCCGTGAATGTTCAATATCCAGGTTCTCAACTTCCTTGTCATCCACAATGTAAACCATCTTTCCTTTCTCTTTCTCAAGGTGAGTGTGTTCAAGTAGTTTGGAGTCTATTTCTTCTTCTTTTTCAAAACATGTTCGAACTCTATCTAACTCGAATAATTCATGAATATGCTCTTTTGATTTTGCACTATGTCCCATAGTTAAGAGCTTGAAAATTTTTAATGCCTCTTCTACATGAGGTTTAGTCAAGAAGTAGTTAAAGGTCTAGATCATACCTGCAGTCAAATCTTTCTAGTTCCCAGTTTCTCTATGTAGTTTTGCATATACATACCAAGCGTGTGTGCATCCTTGGAGCATGGAATAAAATCTATGCACCCAGATTGAAGGTGGTAATGCTTCATGTCCTACTATCCAGAGTCTCTCACACTACTGAATGTGATGCTAAACAAGTTGATCACCATGATAAGTGAAAATTTGCGTAGGTGCATTGTTCCTTATAAACCTAGTAGACAAAGCTATTCCAATCTCTTCCTAGTGTATAAGGTTATCTCTATGGACTACCCACCAACACGCTACTGTCCCACACAGTGTATATGCTAACATATCCCTTCTCTTAACTTGATATGTCCACTGTGTTTCCATGGCCTTCAAAAATGCAGGGAGATCTTCTACCCTAGTATACCAAGGTACTATGCTACCTATTTGTTAAATTGAACGAAGTCCATTCTTGTGCGTAACCATGCTTTTCACCTCGCACCCTAATAATTCATATGTACCATGAGCCCAATTTTCAAAAGTAATACTTGTAGTATCACAAATAGAATGAGAATCCTCCCACTTTGTAGGATGTCGTCTTTTTATGGCTTGTTAACCTTTGGGTCCTAAATAGACGTACATAGACTATGTTTAAATACTCCTCTCTTAGAGGCTCAACATAGGGTGTATTATTTCCATCTATAAAAGTTATCACAAACCTTTCCTCCTTGTTTTGAAAGCTGATATACCCCTTATTGAATCTCATGTCAACATTATTTTCATAACACCAAAGGCATCCAAGCAAAAAAGGTGGAAAATTGTCTACCTCTTCAATAGCTAATACCTCAAAATCCCGGTGAACTTAGCCCCTTGTATAGTGATAGATGCATATTGTAAAACTCCTATGGGTGTGTCCTTAGTTCAGATTGCCATAAATAACACATTAGATAATGGCTGCAATGGGGCCTCCCCATTTGTACGCATGCATCTAATGTAAGCACATTTACTTCTACACATGTATCTATCAATATGTTGCTCAACAAGAATCCATCCACAACAACATTCAAAGTAATTTCTTTGTCATAGTCAATTTTATTAGGGGAAGATTTACATGTATAATTTGTCGTCTGGTCTCAAGACTTGCACAAGAAGTGTGCCCTTTTAACCAACTTCCTAATAATGGAATAATGTTCTCCCTGGTGTAACATCTTGCACGCCTCCCGCAGATCATCGATATCGGTTTGACTATCTCTCGATATTTTATTTTTCTCCTTTAGGTAATGTATCTCACCTTGAAGATTCTTTAGCACTTCCATGGTATCCTGGTAAACTTCCTTCGATGAGCGGGATCTGGGTACCTCACATGCAAAACCTCCTCCTTGGTAATCATAGCCTTCTAGTGTAATACCTCTTGTGCACGCACAACTTTAGCGCATGTAGTGTGTTGGTACCCAAATTTGTTCTCCTTTTATTCTCGAGTAGCATCAAAGGTATGGAATGAAGCTTGAAGGAAGATATATCATGATGTATGTCATTTTGTAGCCGGGATGTAATCTAACCAAGACTCAAATTTGTGGAGAGATGGATAACACTCAAATAGGACTTGATCTTGTCCTAACTTTTTTAGGTTGTGCCTTTCAACCAAGGTAAGAGACCCTATATTGTAGCCTCTATTCCGTGAAGGAGGTGAAAATTTCCTTTTGATGTACAGATGGCCTTGAGAAAACATGATAAATTTTCCATTATTCAAACTCAATAGAGCTATCACTACTAAATGATGGAAATGCTTTCAAGAAAAGGCTGAGGCTAGTAGATACATGGTGTGATCCTGATTTCATTGTCCATTTTTGTAAATGGATTAGATTCTTTTGTTGATACAAAGAGAAAATCAGGGGTAGTATGGGGTAGGATTATTTATTTGAATGAATTTTGGGTGGGATATTTTAGACAAGACTAACCAAAATTTACCAAATTCTTTAAGGACCTTTCTAAAAAATGTGTATGACCTAAACAACAAAATGCTTCAAAGAGGTTAATGTATTCCTTCAACCAGGATATGTGCACCAAATGGATTCCTAGATTTTTACTCTTCTAGACAATCTCTGATAACCTACAATAAAATATTGAAGTAGGTGAACCAACAAAGTATCTAGAAATTTCTATTTAATCATGACCAAAGGTGCACCCAAAGGTTTACATACAATCTTTGAATTCAAGGAAGGTAAAGTGATTTTAAATTTGTTTATCTCTTTATCAGATGAAAGCTCTTTTGAATGTGACATTGCAAATGCCACTAAACTATCACAAGAAATGAGACCATTGTATGATCAAAAGAAACTCCAAACACCATATTGTAATAGGAGCAAGAAACACAAATTGAAAACATTCTGAAACATAATTGTATGTAAATTTTTCCAAGAGACAACACAAAATAATCTAGAAATTATCAAATTTATCAGCAGGGGAATGTTTCAAGAACAATCTCAGAGCTTGTTGATGGCTTTACAACTGAAACAGACTCAACATGATACAAATCTGATGCAAAAAGGAATTATAAATGGTTCTCGGGTGGTTTATTAGAGAATGGGCTTCTTCCCAGATTTTCTCGTGAAATTATTAGTTTCCCAGGCTTATTTTAAACTCTTCCAACCCTTTGCATGAAAAATTCATGCAATATATATCATTCCATTACAATTGATCCTTATTTCCTAAGAAAATAATATCCTATGGCATCTTAGTTTGTTACAAATTCACTCATGATTTTTTGAAAGTGACATTTAACCAATTTTGCAAGGAGGAGATGTCAGGCATGCAAAAAGAAAATTATTACAATTTTTCATCATTTCTTATCATGGGAGCATGCATTATTATTTTGGAACCCACATCATCTTCCTCTTCCATCATTTCATCCTTTTCCCCTTCAAATTTCCATTCTGTAACTTTGCTCTACAATTTGGATTTGATATTTCATGTTTTGCACAAACTAGAGCAAAAGAATTTTGAAATGTGCCTTGGATATGCAAATTTACCCTCCAAGATGATCAATTAGAATCAATCAGGCTAAAATGACATGAATCCACAAAATTTTGGTGAAAATCGATGCAAAAAACACATTTCCACACTTTTTGGAGCCAAAATGGCAGTAAAAATATCAAAATGTACAGTTTCCATTGATTTTCCTTTCTCCCTTTAATCTGAGCCCTCCACATGTCAAATTGTGATTGGAAATGGGTTTGGGATCACTTTTTGACATTTTCACACTTTTGGAAAAAAGTAACAATTTTCTCGCCCCTCCACCCTTGAGATTTGGAGTTGACACTTGGCACAATGTGCTTCCCTTTGGAATCATGGCTTGATTCTACACATTTCCACATTTTTTGGAAAAAGGAAATTTTTCACAATTTTCCCGTGGACCCGCACCTCCACCTCTATCCTTGACACGTGTCTATCATTGATTTTCCGTGGGCTTGTGTTCCTCCTTTCATATTTTAATCTTATTTTTCCAAAGGAAATTGTGTAATATTTCCTCCACACTCCCACACCTCCGCCTTTCCTTGCCACGTGTCACCTTCTAAATCGTTGAGGATATGTAGGCTCATTTCACATTTTAACTCCTTTTTTCACCAAAGGAAATTTTCCCACTTTTCTTCCGCCAGCCCGCCGATCCGTGCAGGCTTCAAATTCCTTCTTTGTCATGGTTGTGCTTTCTTTTAAGACATTAAATCCATTTTTCCAAAAAAGGAAAAATTTCCTAATTGCTCGAAATCCCAAACCCTTGCTTTTCCATTATGAGAAAAAATGCGAACAAGGCATTAATTCAACTTAAGAGCCCTGAGCCTTGTTTTTCATTTTAGTACTTTTTTCCAAAAAGGAAAAAAAAATCCAAGTCCACTAATGATCTGCATCCCCTCTTCCAATTAGAACAAGCCACATATGCAAAAGTATGTGAGCTAGAAGTTCACAGAAAATGATGCCCATCTCGATAGTCAAAACATAGAAAATGCTAGGGATGCCCAAATTCAATTTTTCTTCGCGGATGAAGAATTTTTGGAACAAAGGATAGATGAAACATGTTTTCAAACATTTTACGACCATGGAAAAGGATTTTCAAATGCATACAAGTAAAAATTGATTAATTTCGAGCCTCCATGGTTGGGAAAAATGGCAGAGCCTGCAAACTTGAAACATTTAGGGAAAAACAAGCAAACTCAGGATTTCTCTTAGAAAGGGGCAAGGAAAATGAGTTTGCAAACAATTCAAGGCATAAAAATGGAGACAAAACATTATATCATCCATCTCAAAAGGGAAAAACATTTCAGGGCATGTAGAGCAAAGGGAAAAACATTGCAAAATGATGGAGGGTCAAAATGGGCACCAACATCGGCTCCTGCTCGGGGATGGGCATTCCCAGTGAGTGCCACAAGAACAACATAGACCAAGTGCCAAAAGAATCCATTGGGAAAAGGAGTCATGAGCCAAAGCCACCAAAAATAAACTAGCTAAGAAAATGACAAAAATGGTCCACACACTAACCGACAAAACACCAAAAATAGAGAAAAAGCCAAACACTATACACTATACAAACTGGTAAGAAAACCTTGATTCAAAGAAAAAAAAATCAAAGGGAAATCCCATATGTTCTCCATGTTGGATATGACCATGCCAAGAGGTTCGATATGTTTTTAGCAACTAGAAATATACCTCTTTTTTCTTCTTTTGTTTAATTTGTAAACCATCTAGTTTCTTTAAAGCTCCTCCATTGTGTTTAGGTAAAACATTTTAACATCTTTCAAGGTTGAATTAGGGACCAAATTTCATAAAAAATAGCATACTTAAGAGATATGTTTTCAACAACTTCATACTCCCTGAAATCCACAAAACTCACAAAGTGATCAGTACTAGCATCTACCTACAAAACTTCATAAGATGCATTGTTTGGGTCTTCAATAAGGTACAACATCTTTTTCTCTCCATATAACTTGATAGGGCTGCCTTCAATGGGAATAGTGGTAAAATACATGTCCATTTGAATAGTCCCACCAACACTTGTAGCCCACTTTCTTGACAATAACATACCCCATTTGGCAGGGCAATCAACAATCACAACATCCAATTTCAAATTCCTCCCAGGATAAGATGCAAGTTACACCACTAGATCTTTCACACAACCAACTACCAAAACTTATCTTAAGTCTATGGCAAGTGCACTTTCCATAGGTTGTTGTCACTTTGATTCCTAATTCTTTCATGACCTCCAAAGGAATGACATTACATGATGCCCTGGAGTCAAACATACAGTTATGTAACAACTTGTCTTTGATAACCAAGGTAGTGAAAAATGGATCAACGTTCAGCTAAGATTTAACCAAAGAAGTTCCTAAGTAAACCTCAGGTGGTTCCCCCAACTCTTCCAACACTTGTGGTTGTTCCAATTCTGCAATGGAAATAGGAATCCCAACCTTGTTTCCAACTCTTCCTTAGGTACTCTCTTCCTCTTTCAAACCCAAGTACTAAAATGCTCTCAAATCCTAAGCAACTCAATGATTGGAACACTCACTTTAATTTGGATTAATACTTGGGCTATATCATAGGGAACATTCTTTGGAAATGCAAAGATTGGAAGGAGACAAGCAAATTCATCATATGGCATGGAAGTATTTTTAGTTTGGGCATGGGGAGGATCACAAGTTTTCTTGTGGGAATAGGGCCTTTACCAGATGTAATTTTCTTTGGAGTTTCTTTAGTAAGCAATAAAAATTTTGACTTGGCTTATTGCCCCTTGGTAGCCTTAATTCTGCTATTGTGCTCCTTTTCTTGGGAAACTACAAAATTCATAAGCAACTACATATCCTCCTCTGAAGGAACCCCTCCATCATACTTCTTGATCATCAACGCCCTCAAGTAATCAAAATCATTTTTGGGAAGCTCAAAGGCTTGTACATTATCAATTTCTAAAACATGAGGAGGAAGAAGATGTACCCGTTGGATACAATCCCAAAAAACAATAGCAGTCCTAGCACTTATGACATCCGTTGAAGTTTATCCCCTTGGTGAAATTACAGGGATCTCCATCATGCAGGAATCATCATCAATTTCATCATCAACTTCCTCTTAAATTTTCTAATCTATTCCACATGGAGGATGGGGTAGAAAACACTTGTCACACCAGTCAATATGATTTTCATCATCAAAAGCATCCACCTTAGCAATTAGGGGTTCTGTAACACTTTATTTTCCTTGGCACTCGAGATTGCCTATTTCCAAATCCAATAGGCCCTTTAAATTTTTCATCAAATCTCTGATCACCTCTAGGATGATTGGAAAATCTGTCATGGTTTTTTTCTTTTTTCTCGACCTTGTGAAGTCTACCCATTCGCTTCTCGGCTCTTGCCAACTTGTAGGAAATATCTTTGACAGCCCTTGCCAAAGTCTTCACCACTTCTTCCAAGTCTACACTCTTTCTTGCTTGAGGATTTCCAAGGTTTATCAACATTACACCATCCCTTTTGAGAGGTTTCCCAATGGCCTTAATGTTATTTTCAATCAGTGCCATGGTAAAATTCTACCTTAAATTGGTAGGGTTCTTGTCTCTTAGGTAATAGGCTGCCTTATTATCAAATGGATTTGCATATTTGATCAAACAAGATTCATCACAAGGCCTCAGATTAATGTAGTCTTCTCAGAGTTTTTTTAAACCTTGTGTTGAATTCATGAACTGATTCATTGGGGTTCTTTTTTATATTCTCAAATTCAAACAATAGAAACCTAGGATTAGTTTCATCACCATATTGCAATCTAAATGCATTCTTCATTTCAGTCCAAGAGTCAATAGAATTATCAGCAGAGCCTTGTACTAATCCTTGTATCCTCTTCTAGTGTATGAATGAACAATTTAATATACACATCTTCATGCTCAATCTCAAAGTCCTCCATCATGTTAACAAAAAAATTTAGGTGTTGATCACCTGTTATGGCATTATTACCTTGGAACTTTGGCAATCTATTTTTGACATCTTGAGGGACAACATTAGGATAACTAGCCATTCCTCTAAAGTCTATAGGACCAAAGGTGTTAACAAAAAATGGAGGTCTAGGTTGAGCCATATTGTTTTGAGGTGGTGGTCTTGGAGGAGAAACAAAATGATGAGGAGTGAGAGGTCTTTGGGGCACAAGAATGTGATTCACAAAACTGGTGCTCTCTAGGTGCTGATTTTCTTGGAAAGTTTTATTTGAATTGAAGCACACATGTGCAAATTGAGAAGAGAACTTACCAGGTACAACAGAAGGACCTTCACTAGTTGAAGTAAATATATTTTTGAAAATATTGCTTGAATAAGAATCACTGGAAGAAGAGTGATAATCCTCTACTAAAGGTTGATCTCTCTCACCAATGGATATACCTTTTCCTGATGTCTGACCTTCAACAACCTTCCAAACTTTTCTTTCCTCTAAAACTATCTTTCCCAATTCTTGAAATAACTTTCTACTTGGGTCCCTCCTGTAGAGAGATCTTCTTCCTTCTAGTTTTGTAGAGATTGGTAACAAACAAATAAATGACAAAAACTTAAGACACTAGTATTTATCAAGATCAAAACAACATGGAGTCGCCACTAAGGATTTTCAACCTAGTTGTGAAAATACACTAAAATACTCTGTCAAATACATATCAACACTAAAAATCTTGCCAAAATTTATAGATCGACCTTCCTTTTCTTGAATCTATTAACCACAAATGTAAATGAACTATAACTACTGCTAGAAACTCGATAAAATTGTAGAAAAAGTTTGAAACCTTTGCATACACCTTGAAAATATGAATATATAATGATGGTTTAACAATATATTTGTACATATAGCTTGTAAGAGATATTACAGGGTTTGATATGCATTCAAAAATCTCAAATATCAATGCATATGGATCAGATTGAACTAAGAATGTCCCCGACAATGATGCCACTTAGTGTTGGTACCCAAATTTGTTCTCCTTTTCAGTCCGAGAAGCATCAAAGGTATGGCATGAATCTTAAAGGCATATAGATCATGATGTATGTCATTTTGTAGTCGGGGATGTGATCTAACTAGCACTCAGATTTGTGGAGAGATGGATAGCACTCAAATAGGACTTGATCTTGTCCTAAATTTTTTTGGTTGTGCCTTGCAACCAAGGTAAGAGAACCTATATTGTAGCCTTTGTTCTATGAAGGAGGTGAAAATTTCCTTCTACTGTGTAGATTGTATGGAGATGGCCTTGAGAAAACGTGATCAATTTTCCATTATTCAACTCAACAGAAAGCCACTACTAAAAGATGGAAATATTATCAAGACAACACTAAGGCTACTAGAGACATGGTGTGATCTTGATTGCATTGTGCATTTTTATAAATTAATTACATTATTTTGTTTATACACAAAGAAAATCAGGGGTAGTATGGGGTAGGATTAGTTATTTGAATGAATTTTGGGTGGGATATTTTAGACAAGACTAACTAGAATTTTCCAAATTCTTTGAGGACCTTTGTAAAAAATTATAAGACCTAAACAACAGAATGCTTCAAAGAGGTTAATGTATTCCTTCAACCAAGATATGTGCACCAAATGGATGCCTAGATTTGCACTCTTCCACACAATCTTTGACAACCTGCAACAAAATCTTGAAGTAGATGAACCAAAAAGTATCTAGAAATTTCTATTTAATCATGACCTAAGGTGCACCCAAAGGTTTACAGATAATCTCTAAAGTTAAGGAAGGTAAAGTGATTTTAAATTTGTTTATCTCTTTATCAGATGAAATCTCTTCTAAATGTGAGATTGCAAATGCCACTAAACTATCACAAGAAATGAGACCATTGTATGATCAAAAGAAACTCCAAACACAAATTGAAAACATTCTGAAACATAAGTGTATGCAAATTTTTCCAAGAGACAACACAAAATAATCCATAAATGATCAAATTTATTAGTAGGGGAATGTTTCAAGAACAATCTTAGAGCTTGTTGATGGCTTTACAACTGAAACCAAATCAACATGATACAAATCTGATGTAAAAAGGAATTATAAATGGTTCTCAGGTGGTTTCTCAGAGAATGGGCTTCTTCCTAGATTTTCCGTGAAATTTTTAGTTTCTCAGGCTTCTTTTAAAATCTTCCAACCCTTTACATGAAAAATTCATGCAATATATAACATTCCATTATAATTGATCCTTCTTTCCCAAGAAAAGAATATCCTATGGCATCTTAGTTTGTTACAAATTCACTCATGACTTTCTAAAAGTGACATTTAACCAATTTTGCGAGGAGGAGATGCCAGGCATGCAAAAAAGAAAATTATTACAATTTTTCATCATTTCTTGTCATGGGAGCATGTATTCTTCTTTTGGTGCCTGTAACATCTTCCTCTTCCATCATTTCATCCTTTTCCCCTTCAAATTTCCATTCTGTAACTTTGCTCTGCAATTTGGATTTGATATTTCACGTTTTACACGAACTAGAGCAAAAGAATTTTGAAATGTGCCTTAGATCTACAAATTTACCCTCCAAGATGATCGATTTGAATCATGCAGGCCAAAATGACATGAATCCACAAAATTTTGGTGAAAATTGATGCAAAAACATATTTCCACACTTCCTGGAGCCAAAATGGTGGTAAAAATGTCAAAATGTACAGTTTCCATCAATTTTCCTTTCTCCCTTTAATCTGAGCCCTCCACGTGTCAAATGTGATTGGAAATGGGTTTGGGATCACTTTTTGACATTTTAACACTTTTGGAAAAAGTAAAAATTTGACAATTTTCTCTGCTCCTTCGCCCTTGAGATTTGGTGCTAACACGTGGCACAATGTGCGGGTCTGTTGGAATCTCGGATCGATTTCGCACATTTCCACGTTTTTTAGAAAAAGAAAATTTTTCACAGCTTTTCCCCGCAAGCCCGCACCTCCTCCTCTATCCTTGATACGTGTCTATTGTTGATTAGTTATGGGCTTGTGTTCCTACTTTCATATTTTAATCTTATTTTGCTAAAGAAAATTTTGTAATATTTCCTCCACACTCCCGCATCTCTCGCATTTCCTTGCCACGTGTTTCCTTCTAAATCACCGAGGAGATGTGGGCTCATTTCAAATTTTAACTTCTTTTTTTTGCCAAAGGAAAATTTCCCACTTTTCTTTCACCACCACCGATCCGCGCAGGCTTCAAATTCCTTCTTTATCAGGGCCATGCTTTCTTTTAAGACTTTAAGTCCATTTTTCCGAAAAAGGAAAAATTTCCTAGTTTCCCCGAAATCCCGAACCTCGAATTTTCCATTATGAGAAAAAATGCAGACAAGGCATTAATTCAACTTAGTGTGCCCACGATCTTGTTTTTCATTTTAGTAATTTTTGCCAAAAAAGGCTAAATTTCTCCAAGTCCACTATCAATCTGCATCCCCTCTACCAATTAGAACAAGCCACATATGTAAAAGTATTTGAGCTAGAATTTGATGGGAAAATGATGCCCGTCGATTGTCAAAACACATAAAATGCCAGGGATGCCCGAATTTGATTTTTTCTTCATGGATGAAGAATTTTTGGAACAAAGGATAGATGAAACATGTTTTCAAACATTTTACGACCATGGAAAAGGATTTTCAAATGCATACAAGTAAAAATTGATTAATTTTGAGCCTCCATGGTCAAGAAAAATGGTAGAGCCCACAAACTTGAAACATTTAGGGCAAAAAAAAGCAAACTCGGGATTTCTCTTAGAAAGGGGCAAGGAAAATGAGTTTGTGAACAATTCAAGGCATAAAAATGGAGACAAAACATTATATCATCCATCTCAAAAGGGAAAAATGTTTCAGGGCATGCAGAGAAAAGGGAAAAACATTACAAAATGATGGAGGGTCAAAATGGGCACCAACATATTGATCTTCACCGTCAATGCCTCAGTCCTTCTATTATCTTGGGCATCCATTGATCTCCTATAGCGCACTATATTCTAACCATCCTGGTGCCTTTGATTTCTTGCTTATGTTGTTTACTCGATGCTCATATAAGTCCGAGAACTCCTCATAGCTATGGTTCTTCCCATAGAAAGAACATGCATTATACTAAGGACATTTGCGCTTTGTAGTGGTCGAGATCCACACATATAACATGTTACATGAGGGAACTCTCCTCTTCCTCCACCTCAACCTCATCCTCCATATCCACCATAATATCCACGTCCCCTTCCACGACCTCCTTCAATATGCCCTCATTCCTATCATAATGCATTTGATTATGATCTCGATCCTCGGTGCTCACTCCTACACTAAGAATTATCTATTATACTTTTCTATCATACTCCAATGTTTATAGATCTTGGATCTTACCAATCAACCGACAATCCTTAGTATCATGATTTGTGGACTCGTGTAAATGTTGAAAAAGCAAGATACATTCTTCCTTATCACACACTATAACAAAGGATAGTGACTAGCATCATGATTCAAATGGAAAATCTCATAGTCCAACAGTAGTGAGCATATAGATCTATGAGGGAAACTATCCTTGGTGTGACCTTCCACTTCACAATGTATACCAAATTCTTGAGTGCATTTCACGGGCTGAATCTAACGATTTTCCATAGCTACAATTTGTGCCTATAGAAATGGACTAATGCCAGTGTCAATGCTCCCAAATTCCTTAGCACGTAAAGCTTCTCCAATGCTTCACATGGATCAATGTATGTCTTATGTGACAATGCCCTTCTAAAAGGTGTAATCAATCCTCCAATGAACCATTGTGCATGTTGGCTGGCATGAATATCATAAGATAGCTTAGATAGAAGTGTCTTAAAATGAGCATCATACTCATGTACACTCTTGATAGTGCCTTGTTTGATATCCTTGAGTGCACTTATACTCTTCTACTCAAACTCAAGGATATAGAACTCTTTCAAGAAATCATCTCGAGTGTTGTGTAATCCACACAAGTTTGATCAAGGTAAAAATTTTTATACCAGCTATGAGTGCACCCATGTAATGTAGTAGTGAATTGACTTTCCTTTCGCTCGCCAGTCATGATGCCTTTAGCACACCACAAGATTTCACACATATGCACATGTTCGGTAGCATCCTCTATACCCCTATATTCCAGAAGATGAAGAGACATATCCATATAGATATTCGTCATTTGTTCAAACCTTGACCACCGATCCGTAACCTCTTGGGTTCCCTTTGCCTTCGTAACCACCGAATCCACAAGAACTAGAACCACCTATACCTCCTGATCCTCCACCTGTCGCTAGAGTAGGACCTGTAGATGTACTCCCCTATGCTTTGATAGTAGTAGTATACTGATCACCTATAGTCTGTGAGGTAGCTCCACTTCTAGAGGTGAATCCAACATTTTTCACACTCACATTTTGTGTGAATGATGCACCTAAGAATGCTCATCCATATAACATTGAAGCTATTTGTTCGCCATTGATGTACATGATCCCCGACTTATTCTTACTTTCTACTTCCCAAGTTAGTTTGCTGGTTACTTTTTGTACTAGTTATTGAAAAACCAAGCGCAAAGGCTAGGTCACTAGGTGGATTAATATGCATGCTTGTGGCTTAATTAGTCTTTACTAGCTCATTTATGTGTGAGGCCGAGAAGGGATCTGTATCATTCTTTCCAAGATGGGGGAGTTCCTGATGCTCTAGCTCCATGTCTTCTAAGTGAGGCTTAAATCCTTTATGATCCATCTCTCTCCTCAACACCATACTTTCTGTAATAAAGTGTTGCTTCTCTATTTCCCTCTTATTTGCCTCATTATACTTAAGCCACCTTTCCTCTCTCTTCTTTTCCACCACTAGGTCTACCATCTTAATACCAAACCTATTCCTACCCTCACACATGGTGAAGTTTAGTTAACCATTAGTCTACACTCCAGGTTCAAAGTTACCATTAAAATATTGATCACCAACGGAATACCTTGCAAATATGTTCCTCTTTGATACCTCAAAAATTGAAATTCAGCTATCTCTGGGAAAGAGTACATCAAAATTGAATATTCCAAAATATAAATGTTTAGAATGCCACAAAACCACATATCCACCACATGAGTCTAGATTAGATCAACATCATAAAGGTCCTCGAAGTCTTCCCGTGTCCAGAAAATCACACAATATATCCAATTCCACTGAGATACATAAGTAGTAAGCCACTCGTATAGTTCTACTAAAAAAATAGAAAAAAAGATCTCATATAAGCTATAAATGTGTTCTCGTTATACCCAAGTGCGTACATTAAACTCAAATCCACTATTGAACCATCATGCATATTCTTCCTCTAGATCATGAATCCATTCCTCAATACTTTCTAGAGTTAACTGATATGTCTTCATCACAAATCATCTTGAAAACAACTAAAAAAGAGGTCCCGGTAATGGAACCAATGATGCATCCTAGAATTTGCAAGATAACACCCTAGTTATGTCGACACATCACTCAACCTAGACTCGAGCGCTCACCCGAAGCACATAAAGGTATCGGTCCTCTTTAGGGGTTGCTATAACAGGATGTTAACATGATGAAGGAAGAGACATATAGATACATAACTAATTAGTCATTCTAGAATTCATGCTACCCATAGATCTATGAAAGAACGATCTTAAATAGTAATCATGATTTAACCATTAACACGCACTACTCAATTACACGAATGACACTTAGATTCAGCCAATATCTTCCATCTATTAATAAGTATAGAAGCTCCTTACAATATTTTCAGTCTATACCAATGCACGTATGGATCTAATACACACATTCATACATTGCACTCTGTGATACATACATCTCACTTTATCACATACCTCTCTCTCCTATGTACCTAACATCATATCTATAGGTTGGGGACTTTCCCGTCACTTCTTATCTATTCCAGAAATAGGTCACATGCTATTGATAGCCACATGCCATTTACAATCATAGCCACACATGCAAGTGTGCTATTTATAGTCCTCTTATAGTTAACTGAAGTGTCAAGTCTATTCTCATCTTGTCTCCATGCATAGATGCTTTGAATCACTTCTCCAAATATAGACAATGCATGGCGCGTACATCTCTGCATCATTGATGTGTTCCACATGCCATCTTCAAAAATAGATCCTCATGCTCAAAATCAGCTAAGTCTTGAAATTTGAACTTGCCTTCCATGCGCGGGTCCTTCCTGTCCTTCCGCACCTTTGATCCTGGCCTTCTATCCCGCACAGACTCCTTGTATGATTTTTGACAAGTATTCCTTGATCAACAAATATTGTTATATAAAAATGGATTGATAGCCTGATTAGAAGTATCACGCTTCCCAAATCTAGCTTTCACTAGGAATTCCACTCATTGTGTTGTTTAGCTCTATTTGGTTGTATTGTTTTGAATTTACATGTAGTTACTCATAGTCAAATGGGGATCTCGTAATAAACTTGGATCAATAAATAAGAATGCACGAACAACCTTCAATCGATATCACAAACATGTATTCCTCCTTGGCCTACTACCCTTATCTATTTCATTAATTTGCTAAGAATCGGTGAAACATTTTGGCATGCCCAGTGGGACCCATCAGGGGTTCCTTTGCATTTTTTCATTCCTAGGTGAAATTGTGTGTTTATTTCCCTTTGAAAATTATTCACATTAATTTTGTTCTTTGAAATATTCTCCTTCTTGTTATTGTCTAAAAGAAATCATACTTTTAGTTCATTAAAAATAACATGTCTTCCTTTTACTACATTGCATTAGTGAAAGAGTATCCCTCTTCTTGATCTCCATTTGTTACACCAAATGTAATTGTGGATTTGGGCTTAAAACACTTTCTCTTCATTCTAGTTTGTTGCATTATAGATCACATTAATTTGAGGGAAACATATACACTCAAATTCATGTCTAGTTGATGGTTGACTAATTTAATCGTATTTCACTTACACACACTCCCTTTATACCAAACCACTTACATAATTTACACATATTCTTAAATATCCTCCTACCTAGAATAATCTATCAATGATAACACAATAAGAGGATTGACAATGGACTCCTAACTGGTTTTCTCTGTCTAGGCATTATCTCATATAAAGGCCCGCCCCCACCAAAACATTACATGAAATGACCCTTAGATCTTAGATTTTCATAGGACACCTTCTATCAAGAAAAAAATTATGTTCTGTTCATGATTTAGTCTTAAATAACATAAGATAAAACATAAAATTCACCCATAGGATTTCATGTTTCTTAACTTTTGCTTGATTTGTGTTTTGAGTTGTGAGGACATGTTCTCCATTTTTTCTTTCTTCCTTTCACACTCCACAATTATAGTTGGTGTATTCCAACTTTTTCTGAGTGTGTTAGGGTCCATCACTATCATACTCAGGTTTTTGGGTTGATATTTTACCTGATCTAAGTCACAAAAATCAACTTTCTCCATCTTTTCAAATTTCACAGTGACCGATGTCGGTCCAATGACCGACATCGGTTTACTCGACTATAAAAGGTTTACTCCGACCATTGTTGGTTATCTTATTTTTTGTATTTTTACCAAAAACAACAACACTCACCACATTTTTGTTCATTCTAAAGTTCCTCAGACATATCATCATACCCCTGCATCTTTGAAATCACTACTAGATCCAATTTTGTCTCATTTTCATCAGTTATTGCCCCATTTGCAAAACTTTTTATTTCCTACAGTAACCAATATCAGTTAACATAACTAGCATCGGTCACCCTATCACCTTTATTTGTTAACCCAATTACCTTTGGTTCATGTGTTTTAATTCTAAATTAAAATAGTAACCTATTTTTTTCCTCTCGGAATTGTTTTTCTCCATTATTTCTATTTTTCTATGTCATTTATAGAGAACAAATTGCCAAGCATATTCCAACTTATATGGTTTTGAATCATAGTCAAGCCAACACCCTTATATTCCATGTAATCCTTCAGCCACTCCCACCTATCCCATCACCACCTTCCATCTTGTCACCCACGGATCCTACTCAACCAATTATCATCAATGTCGATGACAAGGATTTTGTAAGACTCATTCATCACAACCTCACTACTTTACAACATTATCTTACCCATTCCTCCACTCATGATTTATTAGGATAGTTGTTATACGACATGCTTATGTCCATTACTCTTTTCCTTGCCCCCACTTCTAAATCAACTACCACTAGCTTGAATTTACCTTCATCCACCTTACAACACGTAGTATCCCAACTTGACCCCTATCATCAATATCTGTGGCACCTACAATTTTGGTCAAAAATTTTACATTATTTTCTCCCATGGTTTCAGCCATTCCATCATCAACTAGCTTGTGCATAGCCATGTTGGGCCCCAAAATATCAGCTAAGTACAAGAAGGCGCGTGGGCACATAGGACCTAGTTGAAGAAGGGCACGTGGGGTTAAAAGTGCATGGGGAAGTGTTACAATAGTAGGCTACAAAACATATGGATCACACAGATAAGGAATAATGGGTTTTGTACTTAGTTGTATTCAACATCCCAGGTAGCACATGAGAAAAGCATGACCCTTATGGATAAGGTGTCACCTGGTGACTATGGGATCAAAAAGGGAATATTCCAAGCATGTGATGGAAGGTTCCAGAAGCGCATCATCATATAGAGTGGAGAGCTCGGATATGTGAAGGCATACTTCTATAGAGGACCACATTGAAACTTGTCAATTGATCTATAACTTCTGAAAGGCATGGTAGTGGGTGCTGAGGTTATAAATACAAGCGCTCGATAGAAGAAATGATATATGGTAGATAGTGTGTGGAGAGTGCAGAGGCGAAAAAGGAGAGGCAAATCCCTTCGAAACATAAAATATACCATGAGTTGTATGAGACATTCTTTTGCTTCTTCCTAGTAGAACTATATGAATGGATTTCAGCATATGCATCTAGATTAAGCTGGTACTATAGATCACGCGTGTGGACCCAAGATGACTATCAAAGGTCAGTAAGATGCTGATCTAACTTAAACACATGTTATTGATCACTGGTGGAAGATAGTGTTGACCAGTTATACTCTTGAATATGCCATTTCTACATATTCTTGCCCAGAAGTTACTGAGTTCAAGTTTTTGAGGGAGCCTAGAGGATCATTTTTGCATGTTATTCCTTTGGCTATGAAGATCTTGGTCATTACTTTGAGTTTATAATCATTTCCCGATGGTCAGATAAGCCTCTCTAAACACTAGGAGAGGAAGCTAGGGTGGAGGAAGATGGCGTACATTATGGTTAAAATGGAAAGGGAGGAGAGATGACTCAAGTATATGAAGCTCATGAGTGGGAGATGACTAGACAATGTGATATTTCAAGTGTGATGGATCTATGGAGGAAAACCTTGTGAGAAGGAATTGAGGTTCATGTAGAGGACGTGGAACCGAGAAGTCTATGCTATCCCCGTCTTGGAAAGCACAAGAGAGAAGCCCTTCAAATTCTAATGAGATTTTTTCACATAGAGAGAGAAGAGATGTTGGCAAAGATCTGAACCCAATTGGTGACCAACCCTTGGCGCTTGGTTTTCTAGATTAATGGAGAAGAATTGTTAACCCAGTTGGTATCAATGGGAGTAATTGATCTATTCTCAAGAGATACAATTTATTGATTATAACATCCATGGTTGTGCAATTCATTCTTGTGTTTAGAGGAATCTTTGGAAAAGGTTGAATTATGCAAGGATTGGGTATCACATCTGGGAGTGGTGTGGGACATACAACTGGTAGTGGGACAATATCACAAACCATCAATTTGTAGTTCAGTGGGACGTTAGGAACCCTTAGCGTGACTATTTCTGGTCCTTTGTTGACTGTAGGAGGTGGATCTAGTGGGTCAGGAGGAACATGACCTGGTGGATCCAGTGGATTTGGTGGGGGAGGAAACATCAAAGGGAATCAAGGCTTTGGATCGGGAGGACAAGGACCCCAACCATCTCCCCAAGTGTTTTTCGAGATGTATTTGTACTTACCAGAATATAGGGGGTATTGAAGATGTTACAGAGCATGTGCACAAGTGTGAATTACTATGGCATGCAAAGGGATCACTACCCTAGAGCAGAAGGAAATTCAGTTTGTAACAATGTTGCAAGGCCACACGCATAGTTAGTATAGGAAGTATGATCCCATTAGATGGTGGTATACTACACCATATTGAATAACATCTTCCTATTAGATTTCCATATCCCTGATTTTAAGCATAAGAGCATCATTGCTCGAAGGATATCTAGTAGGGAATGGTAGAGAGTGTGTGGGAGTATGATGCATGTTTCAAGACTCTCTTGTCAAAACTATCCTATGAAATTCATCCTTCTCAACATGTTCAATGGTTTGTTGGAGGATTGATAATACCATTTAGAAGGGCTCTGTCACACAAGACTTTCACAGACCCACGCAAGGCATTAAAAGCTTCCCTACATGCCGAAGTTGTTTGGAGCATTGATACTGGTGTTAGTCCTTTTCTGGAGGCTCAAATTTCTGCAATGGCCAAGTAGTTAGAGAAGTTGTCTGCAAACTCAGCGCATGAGGTTTATAGTGGGATTTGGTGTACAGACTATGAAGTGGAGGGACATGTAAAGGATATTTTCCCTCGTGAAGTCGGTGCATGCTATGTCGGTAGACTATGAGATTTACCATGGGGATCATGATGCAAGTAGATTCCCTCTACTCAAGATGTAATCTACAAGAATGTTTCTTGTTATTGCAAGATTTGTACCTCTACGACCCATGATACTAAGGATTGTAAATTGATTGATCAAATCCATGATGTTATTGATTTGGGTGTGTGCTAGACTAGCCTTGCAAGTAGTTCAAAGGATGATGACCGTCGTTATGAAGGGAACGTAGATGGAGGAATGCGTGGAAGAGGTTTTTATGGAGGATTTCATGGTCGTAGTAACCATAGTGGAGGATGAAGTGAGTTCCATGAGGAACCTATTATAATTGTGGATCTACAAAGCATTAAAAACATGAGTGTCATGATCTGTTACAATGCTCATGGTGCAGAAATAAACACAAGTACGAAGAGTGTCTAGAACTTTATGAGCATATGAACCAACAACACCAAAAATAAAAGGGCGCTAGGATGGTGAGCATCAAGAATGTCAATTCACAATGGATGCAAAGAGTGGCATGTGAGTCAGGGATAGAATCTGTACTAGTGATGATGCGAGTAGAGGCTGTGCACTCTAAGGAGATACCAAGACAAAGGACACTAGTTTCAAGACAGGAAGTGCTACATGGAAATTATCCAGACCTTGGTCATCGAAAGAGGTGTATCAAGATACTATGGACATGATTCAAAGTTTACAAGGGGAGATCTAATGTCTGAAGGAGAAATCAAGGTAGTTAGAGCAAAGGAAGAATGTTGAGGTTCCAAAGGATGACCTAGATGAGGTCAAGGAAGTGTGCAAGATGTTAAGGAAAGAGAATATTATTCCCTTGCTAGGAGAATGGCTGAGAGAGAAGGTACCATGCACCCGGAGTAGAGCGTAAAAGGTAGGTTTTGCATGCAAACCTTCCTCCTCACATCCTTGACTATGATAAGGAAATTACTTTGAATGCGGTTGTTGATGTATGACTTCTGAGTAATATTCTCATCAACATGGGAGAAAAGGTAAATGTTCTTACCTTAGATGCCTAGCATCATATGGGAAGGCCCACATTGCATCCATCTTTGAATGTGCTATATATTATGAACAAGACTAAGGAAATTCCCATTGGAGTCCTGAAGGATGTAGTTATAACCATCTAAGGGGCCAAGTTCATTGGAGACTTTGAAGTCTTGTCGCTTGCCAAGGTAGACAACTTTCTAGCATTTCTTGGGTGCCCGTGGTGTTATAAAAACAATGTCGACCTATGGTTTAAGAAAGGGTATATTAGCTTTAAAAATAAGGAAGAAAGGGTGATCATTCCTTTGACAGATGGGAAGTCATCTCCCTATACTGAGCCCTTAGGATAATAATTCCTTGACAGAATATATATGCGCTCCATTAGAGATCCAGAGATAATTCACCCCATGGAGGGAGTTATCCAGTTTGAGGATGCTCAATCCTTGAGTGATACCACTAGTGTGGCATGTGATAATTGGGCACATGGGACTTATGAGTTAATTGGGAAATAGTTGAGAGGATCTGTAACAAGGGTAAAAAGGCATGCTCAGTCAAGTGCCTAGGAGGAAAGAATTTTCCAAGTTACTCTGGAGGAGCATATCCTGAAATTTTCTTACAGAAATGGAAGCTCAGTGGAAAAATGAGGACGAGAGGAGGGGAATGCTTAGTTATAACCTACTCAAAACTACAACATGTTGGTGGGATACACATCGGGAGAACCTCCTAAAGTGGTGCGAGGTGAGGATCACATTTTCTATAAGGTTCTCTAGAAGTAATGCACCCATGGTCATACAAGACTACAATGGTAAAGATACCACTTCATTCCATATCCAAGCATGTGAGAAGGCTTGGATGTGAAGTGTAGAAACATTTCTGCCTTCGCTATGGGTGCATAAATTATATTCCACCTTACAAGATTGTGTACACTCATGGTATATTAATTTGGAGATGAATCATTAAATAGGTAATTGGCAGGAGTTGGTGGCTGATCTTGTTCAAGATTTTGAGGATAGGAGTACCAAGCCATTAGTGGATAAGGTGTTACAAATAATCAAGCACCTTATAATGGGAGATAGTGCTATGATAGAGGATAGGCTGTTGAAGTTACTAGGTGAGCCTTACTTAGAGACGTTCCTCAATGAGGAGGAATCATAGGAAATATAACTTGAGCGTACATGCATGGAAAAGGAAAAAGGAAAAATGGTCTATGTAATAGGTGAAGCGAGAGATGGAGACTTTGGATGTTAACCATTTAGAAGGTATGTGTGAAGTCATAGACAGTGTTGATGAGTGAGCACGCACCTACCATGAGCCCTTGAAAAAAAATAAGGTTAACATTGGAACAGAGACAAAACCTAAGGAAGCTATCATCGGAGACTATTGGTTGGAAAAATAAGTTTCAAAGGTCATTGATATGTTGCGCAAGTTCCAGGATTTTTTCCCTCATAGGTACCATGAACTCAAAGGCATTCACCATTCCTTGGGAGAGATGAAGATCAAGTTGAAGGAAGGTGCATGCCCAATTTGGAAGATGCCTTATCAAATGAATCTAAATTTACACGTACAGGTCAAGGAAGAAATAAACAAGATGATAGCATCTAGTATCATTGAGGCAATGGAATAATCAAAATGGATAATCCCAATGGTTATCAGTATCAATAAGGATGGTAGGATAAGAATTTTTGTTGACTATAGGGATCTAAATGTAGTGTGTGTCATATATCCTTTCCTAACCCCTTTACTACAGAAATTTTGGAGGGAGTAGCTAGGCGTGAAGTCTACTCTTTCACAGATGGGTTCTCAGGGTATCACCAAGTCTAGATTGCAAAGGAAGACCAAAGAAATACAACATTTTCCATTGAATGGGGAAGTTTTTCCTACATAGTTATGCCTTTTGGGTTGAAGAATGTGCCTACTATGTTCTCGCGCATCATGTGGTACAAGCATTTCAGGAATTCATCCATAAATTTCTTCAAGTTTACCTAGATAACTGGATTTTGTATGGATTGGTGATAGACCATTGTGACAATTTGAGACTGATGTTTGAGAGATGTCGGCGATTGAGGATATCCTCAACATTAAGAAATGTGTCTTTACTACTCCATTTGGAAACTGTTAAGACACATTATATGCAAAGAAGGCTTGCTAGTAGATCCCGCTAAAGTTGCAGTTATTATGGGATTAAGGGAGCCTACTAATCAAAGCACAGTGTATGGATTCCTTGGGCATATGGGGTATTACAGGAAGTTCATCAAGGGGTATGCCAAGATTTCTGCCCTTGGAGGAATTGTTAAAACACAAAAGTGCCTTTCATTGGGAGAGGCGCAGAGAAGGCATTTGACACTTTGAAGGATAGGCTTGTCATGGCACCCATATTACATTTTCCTTCTTGGGATAAGCCTTTCCATGTGCATGTTGATGCCTCAGAACAACTATGGGAGCAATACTAGCACAACCTGGTGAGGGAATTGTTGATCATCCCTTGTGCTTTACAAGTAGAAATTTGACACTAGCAGAGCATAATTACATAACTACTGAGCGTGAAGCATTGTCTATGATCTACGCACTGCATAAGTTTAGGTAGTATCTATTGGCAACACCATTTATATTCTACATGGACCACATGGCATTAAAATACTTAGTTAACAAACCCATTCTGCAAGGGCACATATGTCATTGGGTCCTTCTATTTCAAGAGTTTGATTTGATAGTGGTGGTGAAGCCAGGAAAAAGCAATTCAGGACTTGACCACTTATCAAGGATTAATTTAGGAGAGGACACACAAATAATTGAGGATACCATGCCAAACACGCAACTATTTAGGTTATGGAACATGCCCTAAGACTTGGAAGATATTACAGTGTTCTTAAAAATAGGTGTGGTGCTAAAAGGAATGAAGGCTCTAGAGAGAAAACAATTCACAATATGTGCCGCACCTTACATGTTGATTAGTGGAGATTTGTATAAGTTAGGTCGGGATGAGGTTTTTCACCACTACGTATTGGAACAAAAGCATGTGAAAATTATGGAGGAAGCACATGGTGGGATTACAGGAGGACACTATACAGGAAATGCTACCGTGGGGAAGATTTTATTAGCAGGGATTTGGTGGGAAACAATCTACAAGGATTTCATTGAGTTTTACAAGGCCTATGGCCATTTCCATCACCTTGGAAAACCTAGAAATTGAGATGATATGCCTTTGTGACCAATAGCCACCATTGAACCATTTGAAAAATGGGCAATCGAATTTGTAGGGCTAATTGATCCATCCACACGAAGGAATGGTTCATGGTATATCATCACTTGCACTGATTACTTGACATGGTGGGCGGAGAGGCAACGTCTACGGAGGATTGACTGTAGGGATAACTTCTATATTTTTATGGGAGAACATAATCAATAGGTATGGTTTCCATTTAGTTTTAAGAAGTGATAGAGGTACAAACTTTCTCAATGAAACAGTCAAGATTCTATTAGTAGAATTTATGGTGGCCCATCACAAGACTACCCCTTATCACCCTCAAGCAAATGGAACTGCTAAGGCATTTAACAAGATACTAAGTCACATGTTAACTAATATCTATGATGTTGGAAGACAAGATTGGGATGACAAAGTATCAGCCATTCTATGGGCATACATGACAACCTACAAGAGGTTGAATAAGGCCACACCATTTCAATTAGTATTTGGTGTGGAGGTTGTTTTACCAGTTGAATTCATGTTACCATCATTGTGTATAGCATGCACAAGGGGTTAGCTGATGAGCAAGCATTAGAAGAAAGAATTGATAAGTTGATGTAGTTAGATGAAAGGAGATCACTTGCTAGATGGAGTCAAAAAAAAAAAAAAGCAAGACAAAAGGCATGACATGATCATCATATCAAGAACAAGAAGTTTGAGGTTGGGCAGATGGTATTATTGTATGATTCCAAGTATTTGTGCCATCCTAGGAAGTTGAAAGTCCATTAGTTGGGACCTTACATCATCTCATACATTATTGATTTAGGTGCTTCTCAGCTACAAGTGTTGGATGGAACAAGGTTACCAGGTCACTTCAATGGGAGTAGATTGAAGCCCTACTATAAATAAGTCTTCTTGGTATTTGTAATAAGGTAGTATTACCAATTATCTTAGAATTTTCCTTAGGCTTTCTTTTCTTGTGTTTCCCTTTCTTGTTGCTTGTTCCTTTCTTTTTGTTTCATTTTATGCCTTATGCTGCCGGTAACCACATTATTTTTCCAAATGTTGTGTATGCGTAGAGGACCGTGCATCTATTTTAGTGTGGGGTGGAGTGATGTGAAGTATAGGCCTGTAATACAAGTTTGAGTTGGTAGTAGCTTGTTGTGGTGAATTAAACAGTTAAAGGATAAAAACATGTAAGGTTAAGAAGCGTGTAGAAGAGAGGTGGATGAGAATGGTTGGTGTCAAGAAGGCTTTGCAGAAACCACGACAAAAAGGATGAAGAGCATAGGAACAACATGAGGTAGGTGAGGGAAAAAATTGGGTAAAGGACAAAAGAAGTGCCTTTGGCACTATGGATGCACGTGTAAGAGTCTTTGGTAAAAAAATTTACACTCTAGAAGGATGAAAAGTTTTTCACATAGGATTAGGCATGTGGGTAAAAGTGCTCGAGGATGGGATTTAGGGAAAAATCTACATTTAGTGTCAAGTACAGTGGTAGGTGGTATAACATTTAATGTTGGAGGGAAGCAAAACTATAAATACAAGGTCGAGCAAGTCATTTTTTACCTTGTGATTACAAAGTAAAAGAATCTCTTGCAAACTAGGGCATCCAGAGAGAAATTTGTGTGAAGAAAGGAGAATCGAGAAATTTGAGTGTGCAACTAGAGTAGATTTGCGAACCGAAGGAAGGAGTACATAGGCATGAGGAAAGGTTGTGTGAAGAGTGTCGTCTTGTGGAAGGTTTTCCTAGTTAGGGTTTGGTAGCTAGGGCATGGAGAAAGAAGGATTCATTTTAAGAGTTGAAGCTTTGGAGTGAGCTTTGGGATTGAGTAGAGTAGTAGAGTAGAGCAAGAGGAAGGAGTATTTAAGTTTATTCGACTAGAAAATATGGCACCCAAGAAACCAACCGTTTCACCAAATAAAAAGGGCAAGGGCAAGGAAAGTAAATTGTTTCCATCGCGAGCACCAATGAAGAATGGTACATGGAAATGCAGTACCCAGATGGGGTATTGCTAGGAAAAGAGTGGGAGTCACACTTGCGAAAGATGGTCATGTGAGTGATTATAATCATCGCACGAGCACAACTGAGAAATAAATGACATTAGATTTGGTTTGAACAACTAATAAGAGGACACCAAATAGAATTCCTATTTACAGTGATGAGGTAAAATTCAAATTGGAGAAGACTAGATTATTGCAGTTGTACGATTTTTCCTACTTTGGCAAGCATGAGTGCCTCTACCAATGGTTGATGTCACGCATGCATGAGGATCACTTTTACTTTGCGGGGCATAAGATGTGCATCACACCACAACTGATATCCAAGTTCACAGGCCTCAATTGTGAAGGAGATAACATTAATGATGATCTGAGTGATAAGGAGGCTATCAAGGACTGTAGTCACGTATGAATAAAAGAAGGGGTCACAATACTTTGTTATCTCTGAGATACTAGACCTAATGATGAGGATTTCTGCACACTTGGTCACCAAGCACACTAAAAAAGACATGGCTAAATTTATGCTAGAAGATATCAGAAGGAACCATCTACAACTTTTCCACTTTCATCGTGGATGAGATTATAAGTAGCACGCAAGAGGGAGAGAAGATACTCTTTGGTAACATCCTCCTCACCATTGTATTTTCAGAGATTGGAGTGCCCGATGGGACAGAAAAGTTTGTTTGGGAATATCTAGAAGAGGATCCCTCACTCACAAAAATGTTTACAAAATACACTTGTGAAACCATGACTGATCTCTAAACTATTCATCTTTGGAATCATCCACAAAATCACAAATTAACATTGTTGTTCGAATTTTAATTACAAAATGATAGAGATAGCTAGTGAATGAATTTTGATTATGCTTAGAATCCACAATTGTAGGAAAGGAAATAATATAAACTCATAAACACCAACAAGTTTTATCCTAGAAACCTCTAGAGGAGGAAAACCCAATCGAGAAGGACAATTTCTCTTTCTTCCCACTTTTATTGGCTTATTCAAAATCATAAGTACATAATTTACAATAAGTATGAAAGATAAGTATATAATATCTCACACTTCCTCCCAATTACTTGCTTGCTCTATCTCAACACTCCTTTCTTCTACAATACACAATTCCAACACTAATAACTTCTTTCTCACTTTATTTCATGCTTCGATGCCCTTTTTCTCTTCTACAAAAATGTATTTATAGCCTTTCTCATGTCCTCCCATGCACTGGATAATTGGAAAGGTCATGGAGGAGAAGAGACATGGAAAACCTTTCAAATTATAGGGCTATTCATTTCATATTTTTGTTTTCTATTTGAAGAGCCATGACCGCCACACAATGCAGACTGGCAATCTTTGGACCACCTCCTTGGTTTGGCGATGGTTCTCAGAACGCCACTCTACAAAGAGCTATGGTGTTGTTGATAAAGACATAACCTCTGTGTATTATTTTTCCTTCTTTTTGCTGACTGATATGATGAAGTAGAGTCATTTTGGATCCTTATGGATCACACCTCCCTTGCTTAAGAGGATTTTGGTCACATAAAAGCTTAGTGGGAGAGTAGATGAGACAATAATTCTCTCACTTTCTTGTTTGAGTACCATCGGGCCTACCTTGGTGTCTTTCCTTTTAATCCAATCTGCTAAGACTATGCAGACCTATCCTAGTCTCTCTAACCTTCTCGCTACAAGACTACATCCTCCTCCAATTTTCCTTTTGATTCTAAGATGCAATCCTCAATGATTGCGGTAGCAAGAATGTAGTCCTTCATCTTCATCTATCACGGATGGCTCATATAGGTGAAAGTTCTCACAATTTACTACAGAGTACATCCTCATAAATGACAGAAAATCAAGTCAAAAATCATTTTCTCCAACCTTCTTTAATATGGCTTGAGCTTTCGTGCTTGACCTTGTAGTCTCTTCTTGCTCAAGTAAATCCAAACTCTATCTCCAACATGAATCTTATTTCCCTCCTATGTTGATTGTGCCTAGCTTTTTACTTGGCTTGAGATTTCTCTATTTGTTATTTGAATTTAAGATGGATATTTCGGATCCTCTCAATGATTTTTTTCTCTAGTCACCTTTGTGTCTCGTGTCTCGTGTCTCCTCCTTATCCTTATGCCCAACTATTATTTATAGAAAATTTTTAGGTAGATATCCAAATCATGCTTTAAAATGTGACTTCATAGTGGATGTGTGTGTTGCCAAATTATAGGAATGATGAATGTAGGCTAAGGAATCATCCCAAGTCCTTGGGTATTTTTTGTTATACCCTCTGATTAACTATACCAAAGTCCTATTCACCACCTCTATCTATCCATCTGTCCGTGGATGGAAGGTTATGCTCCTTTGTAACCTAGTATCCATCTTATCTCGTAAAGTAGTCCAAAACTTCCCTAAGAACCTAGAATCCCTGTCAAAAACAATAGACTTTGGAAAACTAAAATGCACACATACATTAGCAAAGAAAATATATGTTGCCTCATGTGCTTTTATTATCTTTTCACATGCCATAAGAATACATGACTTACCTGAATCTACCAACAACAACATAGAGATAGTCATGGCCATGTTTAGACATAGGTAATCCTCCTACAAAATCCATAGAAATGTTCTCCCATGGATGAGTAGGTACTGGAAAAGGCATATATAAACCCTTCTTCCTAGTCTTAGGATTTCTAGTACAACAAAGTTTACATCCACGTATAAATTTTGATACTTCTTCTTGCATATTGGTCCAATAGATGTACCTTTGCAAGTGGGCAAGGGTCTTACCAACACCGAAATGTCCCACTACTTTTGTGGTATGTTCTTCCCTCATCAATAGAAGTCTTTCTTCTTTAGACATGAAAATATTCCCCCATTAGTAGAGTAGCCCATCCTTGAGATAACAATATTCAATATTTTTCCTTGTAGTCTCTGGGACTGCAACTTATAAAATTTCACCCCAAAGTCTCTATCTTGAGCATATTCCTCTCCATAAGCTTCCTTTGTTACGGGATTGATCTAAGAGATAGTGGCCAAATAGGAAAATTCTCGTGTTTGGGAGGACTAGACAACATGTCTCGCCTACAAAATTTATACTACCCTTCTTGTATTTGATCACCAGATGGAGCTCTTGAAGGCACCCCATCAATTTATAGTGCCTTGTGTACTATAATTTAGATTGTGCTTGCAAATACTAGAGATGTTTAATTCGGTCAAGATGCACTGATAGTTTCTTTACCCAACAAATAATGCTTCCATTTTTTAATTTCTGAACTAGTTCATACATTTCCTTATCATATACTAAATATCATTTAACTACTAAAGTGAAAGTTTCAGAATGATAACATATGGGTTTTCCTCCTTGAAGCAATAATTCACCCATAACATAATCAATGGCATTTGTCTCCACTTTAAAAGGATGCTATAAATTAGGAAGAGAAAGTACTGGAGCATGAATAATCTTGTATTTCAATAACTCAAAGGATTTTTCTTGTTCCTTACCCTAGTCAAAACCCTTACTCTTTGTGGCCACTATGTGTAGAGGTGCTGCAATCATGGAGAAGCCTGGAATGAACCTCTCTGTATGGATCTTTGCTCCCAATAAAATCCTAGTCTCTATGGCTCCTATTGGTGTTGGCCAATTAGTGATGGCTTCCACCTTCTTTGGATCCACTTGTATCTCTCCTCTAACCAAATTCCCAAGATAGACAAGTGATTGTTTGGAAAATTCACATTTCTTCATATTACAAAGAAGTTTTTTCTCCCGAGAACTTGGAAGACTTTCGTAAATGAGTTAGATGTTCTTCCCATGTGGTAATAAAAATCTAGATATCATCTAGATATACAATTACACATGAATTTATGAAATCACGCAATACATCATTCATCAATCTCATAAATGTAGTAGGTGCATTGCATAACCCAAAAGGAAGTACTAACCATTCATAAAAACCTTGTTTTGTCTTGAAGGCGCTTTGTCATATATCCTCCTCCTTCATTTTGACTTGGTGATAACCTACCTTGAGATCCAACTTTTGAAAAATTTGGCATGTCGAAGTTGGTCCAAAAGATCATCTATGCGGGAAGTGGATATCTATTATTTATAGTGATCTTGTTCGAGCGCGGTAGTCATGCACATTCTCCAAGAACCTTCCTTCTTTCGCACCATCACAATAGATGACTCACATGGTAAGGTGCTCGGACGTATCACCCCTTGGTCTAGTAGTTCCTGAAGTTGTTTCTTTACTTCAGTACTCTCAAGAAAGGATTTCCTATACAACCTAATGTTCAATAGAGGGACTCGACACTAGCTTAATCTAATGCTCTACTTCCCGTTTTGGTGCTAACCCATTGGGAGCCTAATATACTTCCTGAAAAGACTAAATAATACTACCCAAATCAAGCTTTCCTAGTTAGAAATATCTGAAATTTATACCCCATCTTGTTTATCCTTTAACAATAGTTAAAAAAACTCGATTATGATTTACTTGAATAAGTTGTTTTGCTTAGTTAGCACTCACTATAAGTAACCCATGTCTTACACTGGTGTGCCTGGATGTTGTATCTGATCCAATCCTTGACCCATCTATACCAGTTTTCCCTTCTCATAAATATAACATCCCTAATATACAAGTAAGGACTCACGAATACAACATCAAAAGCATCAAGTGGAATAACGTCAACTTCCAAAACATCCATATACTTGGGAGTTACTCCCAAACTTGAACTTACATCTTATTTTTACCTAAATTTCAACACCCTTCTTCACCCAACCCAAAGGATAAGGGTGTGGATGATTGTAAGTCTCAAGACCAAGCTTCTTTACAACTACTTCAGAAATCAAGTTAGACTGAGAACTGGTATAAACCAAATCATTTACCTTAGTTATCTTGATATGGATTTTAATTTGGAATAGTCTACTCATCTCCTCTTCCTGGTTATCTATGTTGGTGACCATGTATCCAAGACTTTCATCTACATCTGATTCATCTTTGATTTCCACCTCCCCTTCTATTTTTACAGTTGTCATGGAATTCTTTGAGTCCTTGGTTTGGTTCTTCGGGTATAACTCTGGATGTAAATTCCAACATGTAGCGTCAGTGTGACCATTGATATCACAATTCTTGCAAAAAATCTTGGGATCTTTACAAGTATTTAAAGTAGTGGCAACTTTTTTACCTTTCCATTTCCACTTACCCTTGTTAATTGTTTTCCCATACTTTTTTTTTCTCGATTTATCGACTACTTTGCCCTTGAATCTTCTTCTCCTTGCTTCTTTTCATCATCTATGTAGTATGCATGTACACATGATTCATTGATATCTTTGGGCTTTGTGGAGATGACTTTTCTTCAAAGGTGAGTGTGAAGTCCTCCCAAGTACTTAGTCAAAATATCCTCATCCTCCAAGTCCATGTTTAGCAACATGGTCTACCTTTGAAAATCAGTAGTATAGTCCTACACACTTTGACCATTGCCTTGTCTAAAATTCTACCATTTAATCATTTGGTTAATCTTGTGGCCAATAGGATAGAAGTTATCTCTAATTAATTCTTTAAATTCTTGCCATGATTTCACAATAGGATGCTTCTTCTTTTCACAAGTGGTTAGATGGGTTTCCCACCAAACCAAAGCATGTACCTCCATTTTGAGATGTGTAAAGGTGATCCTCTATGCCTCAGTGATATTATGGATGCTAAAGTAGACTTATAACTTTTTAACCATCAATTGAGAAACTATGCATCTACTTGTCCTTCAAATATTTTAATCTCAACTTTCATCTCAACTTTAAAAGGAGTATGATCAGATTTTACCTTTTCTCTTGTGTTTGAAGTCTCTTCTTCATGCTCTTCCCCATAATCTTCCTCATGGTGGATCCTTCCTATGCCAAAATTTTCAGCTAAGCCTCAAACCAATGAGTCCATGGAGTCTTGCTTGACAGAAGTTGTCTTTCGCAAATTTGTAAGTTCTTCTTTCCTTCTAAACATCCTATCCATCATGGTCTCTAGCATCTCAATTCTACGGACCAAGTTCTCTTCCTCCATTTGTCCCCAAATTCTTTGCTTCCACTTTCTTGTAGAAATTTTTGGATCACAAGGTAACACCTCTTCGCCTTTATATCTTTTCATTGTCATAAAAATCCAAGAATGAATACCACACTCTTGGATACATGTTATCTCTGATACCAAAATGATCTATAAAATATTCAACTTTGGAATTATCCACAGAATCACAAATTAACATTGTTGTTCTACTTTCTATTAGAAAATGACAGAGATAACTAGTGAATGAATTTTGATTATGCTTAGAATCCACAATTGCAAGAAAGGAAAGAATATAAACTCATAAACACCAACAAGTTTTATCCTGGAAACCTCCAGAGGAGGAAAACCAGTTGGGAAGGGAAATTTCTCTTTCTTCCCACTTTTATTGGCCAATTTAAAACAATAAGTACATAATTTACAATAAGTATGAAAGAGAAGTAGATAATATCTCACACTTCCTCCCAATTACTTGCTTTCTCTGTCTCAACACTCCTTTCTTCTACAAAACACAATTCTAACACTAAGAACTTATTTCTCACTCAATTTCATGCTTTGATGCCCTTGTTATCTTATACAAACATGTATTTATAGCCTTTCTCATGTCCTCCCATGCATTGGAGAATGGGAAAGGTCATGGAGGAGAAGAGACATGGAAAACCTTTCAAATTTTGGGGTTGTTCATTTCATATTTTTGTTTTCTATTTGAAAGATCCAAGACCACTACCCAATGCACCGATAGTCTTAGGAAAGCTAACCTAGTTAGGCTATGGTTCTATAACTACCGCTCTACACATAGAGGTAGTCCTGTTACTATAAATACATAACCTCCATGTATTATTTTTCTTTCTTCATGCTAATTGATCTGATGAAGTAGAGTCATTCTGGATCCCTATGGATCAATGAAAATCACTCACAAGGTGCACCTATAGAAGTTATATAAATGAATGTGTGATGCCTTCTAGGAAGATTGGAGGATCTCTGAGTAGTTTCCCATGCTCATGAGTGGAGAGGTAGAGTTTTCAGTACACCAACACTTCTGCATTGGTAGATTTACATTGACAAATGGAAATATGAGTCCATGGTGTAAGCTACCCTTCTCCTTCACCATACAATACTTCCAAGCTAGATTTAATCGGTTCAAGGAGGCCAAGAGACTAAGGTTCGACCTTAGTGAGGTAGATATAGACCACCATGAGCTACATCGGAATCTCATCTACCCAAATAAGTGCACATACATGGAGAGATATGTCTCCCACAAGATATAGATGATGAAGCCTTTAATGCCGCGATTGTAGGAAGGACCGCAGCAAGGGTGTATCTATGCATAAGGCCAAAATTTTAAAAAGGTGCTTACTTGGAGAATGATGTCTCCATCCCTAAAGACCCTACAGAAGGAAGAAGGCCGTGCCTAGAAAGAGAGAAAGAGAAGAGGTGCAGAAGGCACCAAGTTTTCAAACCACACAAATGGTGAGTGTGCTAGAGGCAAATGCTAAGCCTAGTAATTACACGCAGAGAAATAAGTCTCCTATAAAGGAAAATAACCCAAAAGAAGAGGCGTCAGAGAACTAAGAGCCCTCACCCATGAGGAATTTCCAATAAAGAGATCACCTATCAAGGAGAAAGAAAAGAAGAATCTCCTGTACTAGAATCCCCAGTAAGGAAGAAGTAGAAGGTGATAAATGAGGTAGAATCAGAAGAAATAGAGAGCCTAGATACCTACATCGGAAAGAGGGATGATGATGATGAAATTGGAGGAGAATACCATCATGTCTATGAGATACATGATTCTGAGGAAGAAGGAGATGAGGAGTATAACGAAGGAGATGAGGAGAAGGAGGATGAAGAAGAAGCTGAGACTCAAGGAAAGGGGGTAAGTGGAGAAGAAAATACAAAGGATCAGAGGACCCTAAGCCTCACGAAGGAACATGTAGACGAGGTTGTAGAGAGATAAGTGGTAAAAATCATCAAGGACTTGGTGGAACAATAGGTTGAACATAGCACAGATGAGATGTTGAAGTAAGTTGAGGAGAAAAGCATAGGAAAATAATATGGAAGCATGGGAGGAAATACTAGTTTGGTTGCAAGATTTCCAAGGGATGCACACATAGAGAGGAGGAAGAGAACATAAGCATCACAACACCAAGGAATGAGTTAAATCAATGATCCAAAAAAAGTGTTGCACGCACACTTCCGTGAGAGTAATCAAGTAATGGAGAAAATCTTAGCCAAGGCTTCATTTGATGAGGAAGGTGCATACCCTCAGACAGGAAAATTCTATCCTGGGAATTTGAATCCACATTAATGAGCCTAAATTTGAAATAAGCCAAGGAGCATTGATGAAAGTTCAGAAATGAAGGGAATAAACCCCTTGGAAAATTATCAAAAATTATCATATGAGAAAATTTGTAACATGCCCAAAAAGGTTTCATTTAAGGTTGAATCCGGACTCTTCAAAGAAATGATAGGGTGAAGTTCTTAGAGGTAGAGCTGGAGAAAAGAAGGAAGAGCTCCTTGAGAAAAGTAAGGACCTGAAGCAAGAGGAACTAATCATCGATCAATTAAGATGTGAATTAAAATACAAGAAGGAAAGAGTGTGTGAGACATACAAGAAAATATAGATGATCACAAATGTCATTGTCTTGAAGCTCTCCAGACTTAACATTGTCCACGCAAAAATATAGATCATCCTTACAATGTCTAGAGGACTTGACATGTATACTACCCATGGAGTGGTAGCCACTTTCCTTAGAATGTAAAAAGAGGCATTGGCGTGCCAAGAAAAAGAGAATAAGATGAAGGTTGTGGAAATTTTTTCTCAATACAACAAGATCCTTGCCGATGTAAAAGTCACCACACAAGTTGTTGAGGCTACCTATGATAACTACATGGATAGGGATAAAGTGGCAAGTATCTTGGTTGCCACCCATGAAGTAGAACTCAAGGAGTTCTAAGAAAAGAACAAGGGGAATAGGGTTGAGTGAGACAAAATCCTAGCCAAAGTGGAAAAGAAATTAGAGGCCATTGAGACCTTGTGGGGCTCAATCAAGAAATTTCGAAGGAATTGTACCCCCAAATCACTCGAAGGATGGACGCGCTCAAGGATTTAGGTAAAAAAATAGAGGATATCATGGAGACAATGAGCACTAAGGGAGAGGAGCTGAGTTTTGAAGAGGTGAGAACCCTGGTGGGGACCTCTGTCAACAAGCTCATAATGAGGTCGACACTTGGGGAAAGTTAGAAGAAAAATTAGGGAAGGATTTCCCTCTCCTCCTCCAAAAATAAACAAATTTCCCCATTATTTCATTCTTTTCCCCATTTCTTCATTCCTTTATTCTTCCATTCCAACCATTTGTAAGGATCCACCATTCTTTATTCTTTGAAGAGTGTTTCGAGGATGGAGAATAGGCATAGTGTGGGGTGATGTTGGGCCCTAAAATATCAACTAAGTACAAGAAGGCACATGGGCACACGGGACCTAGTTGAAGAAGGGCATGTGGGGTTGAAAGCGTGCACAAAAGGGTTCTAGTTGTAGGTTATAAAACATACAAGGCGCATGCATAAGGAAAAATGGGTTTTGTACTTATCTCGTATTCGGCATCCTAAGAAACACATGAGAAAAGCATGACCCTTGTGGATAAGGTGCCAGCCTAGTGACTGTGGGATGAAAAAGGGAATATTCAGACATGCGATAGAAGGTTCCAGAAGAGAATCATCATACAAAGTGGAGATCTCATATTTGTGAAGGCATGCTTCTTTGGAGGACCACCTTAACACTCAAACTGATCTCTAACTTCTAAAAGGCATAGTGGTGGGTGCTGAGGTTATAAATACAAGCACCTGATAGAAGAAATGATATATGGTAGATAGTGTGTGGAGAGTATAGAGGGGAAAAAGGAGAGGTGAAGCCATATAGAAACATAATGGAGGATGTTATGGGTTATGGATTAGGAGGACTCTATAAGTGATGGTGCATTTAGGGGATGGGTTTCATTCTTCTTTGTAATATGATGAGCATACTATAGCTTTGATGCATGACTTGGCTCTGCATAGTTATATGAGGATCTATTATGACCTCAAGGGATGTAATGTGGATTAATGGATCTGTTAATATCAATATAAGGCTCTATTATAACTCATGTATGTGTTCGGGAGTATACTAGTTATGCATTTTCTTTATGTAAGAACCATTTCTATATGTTGGTTGTTATTTCTATTTCTGGATACAATGAGATAAAAACTTGTTCTAGGCTTTTAGAATGAGGCATGATCATTTTTACTCATTTCCTTCGAATATATATTATAAGATGATGCATTATCACAAGAATCACATAAAGGAGAGACTCGACACCCACAAGTTCCTGGGTGAGCCCCAAAGTCGTAGGGTGATAGGTTGGCACGTATGGGATTAGACAATTGGTCTAAGGGTATAAAATATGACTACAAGCCCCATCTACACTCACCACCTCATATATACCTATTACATCACAACCACCCATGGTGTCGGCAACCTATACCCCATTTCAAAACATTGTCCTCTTCATCCCTCGCCTTTACCTCCAATCACTAGAAGGATCACTACATCAGCCCCACATACTTACACATCACCAACAACCACCTATCTCATCTATCTCCTATTCGGGATATTTTCCACCTGCATCTATTCCCACCTCATATTTCTCGTACTTTACACCACCATATACTGGAATACCTTCCACATCATACATTCATCATCAACCCCTTATACTAAAGGGGGTACCCAATTATCACAACCTACAAATGACCTTATTAAAATGATGATGGAAAAGATGCAAACATTGGAAGAATCAGTTTCTGGATCTTACAACTCTTTAACATATGATGAAATCTAAAATGAGCCCATTCATCCATCTATTCTCATTTGTCTGTATCCTACACATTGGTAAATTCCCAAATTAAACTAGTTCAATAGCAAAGAGGACCCACAACAACACTTTTGGTCTTTCAAACATGAGTTTTATTTAATCACTCATGATGACGCTCTACTCTTACAGACATTCCCTATGTCCTTAACAGGACCCACGATGGATTGGTATAGTGGTTTACCTCAACATTCCATTTGTTCATCCAACCAAGTGGATCAAGCCTTCATGGACCATTTTTTAATCAATATCATCAAGAAGGTCACCATGACCGAATTGTACTCAACACAAAAATATGATGACGAGTCTATCACAGATTTTGTCACTCGTTGGCAGAGCCTCATCAACCAACTTACATTCCAGCTACCTCAAACCAATCTTATAGAGTTGTTCACAGGGCTTGTGCTAGGAACATCTCACCAACTCTCAAAGTCCAAACCTTTTGTACCTTTGATGAAGCATTCACCATGGCTAGAAATCTTGAAATCTGTGCCATATAAGAGAATAAAATTTAATTATGTAACAAAAATATTTCATTCAAATCAAATGATGGTTCTTCCTCTTCAAAACCACAAAACAATTATTCCAAAGCCAAAGGATCTACCAACGTGGTAGTTTTAAAATCTATCCCATCTCACCCATCCAATCAATTGAAACCTTCTTCCAACCTTTCTCTCATTCAAGATTTCTAGTTTAGGCGAGCAACGAAAATATAATCCAATCGGGGAGACTTATTCTTCAATATTAGAAAAATTATTAAAGCCCAGAGAAATTTCTCTACCACCCATCAAACCACATACTAGTTTTGACCCTACTCATCCTATGCCTGCATGGTACAAGGAACAAGATTATTATAACTATCATCACGTTAAAGGCCATAGTGATGGTAATTGTATAACCTTCAAAAAAATTGTCCAGGAAATGTTAGACAATGGAGATATTGTCTTGGACAACCCAAATGCACCAGCTAATCAGAACTTGCATATCTTCAAGAAGTCGTTCCCTAACCATACCCCATCATCTAACCAACCGACTAACCTTTAACTAATGAGTTGAGGTCCATGATCTATTTGACATCGCACTGCGTCTCTTCTTTAATTTCCTCTTATCCCTCTATCGAGGAGATTCTATCACGATATCCTTTACCCATGGAGGGGATTATTTCATCTAATCCTCCACCCACAGAGGATTCCCCTTCATCTCTCCCATCACCCATGGAGGAGACCACAATACTTGTCGATACCATTTCACAACCCACCTTGCAACCTAATGAACAACCTTAACTCTCCTATACATGGGAGAGTCACATTCACCTTCCTCTCCATTGAATTAGGAACCTACCTCATCCCACTTTCTATCTCCTCTTCCCATAGGGGATCCTTTAGAAGTGCCACTACCTATTGGTGAAAATTCCCCATTAGCCTTCCAGGATCCAATTGATTTTCTCTTGGCTCTATTTCCTACTGAGTCTAAAGCTAACCAATTCCATATCTCATAGACATACTTTACAAAGTTTACTACTAAATCGAAATCATATCATCTTACAATAGTTTCATTTTCACACTTTATAGACTAGTTGGATTATGTTGATAATTCCATGCTTTGGGGGTATCTCTAGCTCCCCTTTTTAACCCAAATGAAATTATCATTTGTTGATACTTCTACAATTTATCCAAAGGTATTTTAGAAAATAAAACCAACCATACCCATATAGATCATAGCAACATCTTCTTCATCACCCTCGCTTATACGCAAACCTTTATCGACAATCAAACTTGATCCTATGTCAAATAACCTACCTGCACATGCCCTTTCCCCAAAACTAGAACCATCACCACATTGGGAGTCATGCCGAAATCAAGTCTATTCCATCCTCCTATCAAATTGGATTTAGCCACATCTTCAAAAACCCACACAAAAATGTTTCCTCCACCTAAAAGGAAGACCCAAGCTTCAAGAATACATACACCGGTTTCACCCACTACCTCTATCACTTTCACCACTTCCTCCATCCTAGGATCCCACCAATCGACCACTGGCCAAGAAACCTCTTATCCAAGACAAACCAAAAGAACAACATTCGGACTCTTCATCATGGCCTTTTATCACACCCAACTTACTCCGAATAGTGCACACCTTCACCATTACTTCCTATACCTTCACCATTACCGCCTATACCTCCACCACCTACAATAACTCCATCAAGATTACTTTAGATAAGGACCATGTTCCCCCTTCACCAATCACCACACACCCTCATCCTTTACCTATCTAGTGACCTTCATCGCCACCTCTATAATGCATTTATCCTCATCCAAAATTTGAGATAAACATGGTCCACATAAGAGAGTGATTCAAACCTCCACCTAAATTCCAATACACTAATTTTTTTGCATAACACCATTATATTCCCTCATCATTCTATTTCACCCCATATTAATATGGTCATCATTACCACTCGCACCCAAAAAGAAAAAGGAAAGAAGAAATTAACTAGCCCATATACCAATGATGTGCCTAATATACCATCTACACTCGTACAATAATTACCATTCACAGACCCAAATACCCTATTTCTAACAGGGTCACCCATCATATAATGATAAAATTATTACACCAATCCCCTCTAAAAATTTCTTTGTATAACTTTGTCCAAACTTTTGAATCCCATCGACAAACCCTCATGGAGGTTCCTGTAATCCATTATGGTTTTACCTAATGACCATACACCCATGGCCTCCATTATTACCCCTCACCATGTGCTTCACTCACTAATTCATCCCCTTCCTCTACACCTGCGATCATTCATCAAGTAACCGCACTCATTTTCTCTTACGAAAAGATTGTACCTCTCCACTCAAATGATCCTGATCTCACCCTTTTCATTTCCATTTACATTGATAATATACGTGTTCGATGTGCTATGATCAATGGAGTTTCTAGCATCAACATCATATCCTCTCATGCACACAAAAATGCACATCCCTTCCAATTACATGCATAACAACCCGGTTATGCTACGTTCATTTAATGATGAGATCACTTCCACCCTTGACACCATCATTCTCCACATCTATGTGGGCCCCCATACTATTCAAAAATTGTTCTATGTCTCAAATAGGGAATTCCAATACAAAATGTTACTTAGTCAACCTTTAATCCATGTCATGGGTTGTGTCCCTTCAACCTTACATCGTTATGTAGAATTTGAACATGAAGGACATAACTATACCATTCCAGCTGACCCATCACCATTCAAAACCTGTAACATGTTTTACCAACCTAATGATTTCCTTATACAAGTTAAGGCATCTACCACAACTGCCACTTCTCCTTCACCCACAACCCCATCTACCAATGTTTTGCTACCTCTCCCACACCTAAATCCTCTATTCCCACTACTATTGTAGCCTCTACAACTAACCCATCATTAACCCATCTACTTCATAACAAACCAATGCTTCTTCTTCCCAATCACCTAGTGATTCATCCATTCCTGCTACCCATATACACACTACTAATCCCTTAGAAGGTGTTTTTCAATGTCTCACTCCAAGGGAACACCACTTGTATAACATTGACACATTTCTTACTCCTCAAGAGTATGGTAACCTAGGACAACATCTTTTCTATGATCACCACATAGGTGAGGTCTTCCCCTATGGTTCTCCCTACATTTGCACCAACTTAACATATAAGGGAATTTATACTTCCTACCTACTCACCTGAGCCACCTTCATAAACATGACCATTTTCATATGACCTCCAATCTCTCACCAATCACCACTTCACCCAAACATTTCTCCATCATTGTGCATGGAAATTCTTTGGATTTGGGTTCTACGATCGGGGCCACCATACTTTCATCCCATGTATCACTCTTAAACATTAAGATTGTAGTGGTTTTGGATTTTTGAACCATCTTCCAAGAAGTCCCATGTTGAACTCATTGAGGATGAAAACCTTCCTTAACCCCATCTACCAACTTCACCACCTTCACCTATGGAGTCTATGAATCCGGAATCCATTCCTCCTAACTTTTTTATGAACACCATTTCCCTAGGACCTTTGACTTATCAATGAGATGGAGAGGCTTGCTCTTCTCTTCCCTTCCTTTATCCTAACATGATCGATGATGATACACCTTCTATTAATATCATTCAATGTTAGGAAAATGAGTCTATTATCACCTACCTTGGTGTAGAAGATTCCTAGATTCAACGGTTGTTGCCTTCTAAGACATAAACCATGTTAAATGAATCAACCATCGAAATAAATTTTAACAATTAGGATGACCCACACATTATAAAGATAGGCCAATCTTTAGATTCCGCTAAACATGAAGCTTTTACTTCTTTCTTCCGAATCACATCAACACTTTTTCTTGTTCCTAAACTCATATGCCCGGTATTGACCCAAACATTTTGGTCCATAATATCATAACTATTCTTGAAGCTAAACCCATAAAATAGAAGCTCAGCAAAATGCATCCTTGTATTTCCCTTCTTGTTAAAGAATAAATTTAGTGCATTCTTTTGGTTTCCTTAATCCTACCCATTTATTATCCCCAATCAATCAGAACATCGTTCTTTGTCACAAAAGTGATAGGGGACTCGTATTTGCATGGATTTCCACTACCTTAACTTAGATTTCTTTAAAGATGACTTTCCTCAACATAGTATTAACCAACTACTTGATCTTACCACCGGCCATGAGATGATATCACTCATGGATGGTTTCTTGTTACAACCAAATATTACTCACCCCGAAAGATTAAAAACCACCTTCATCACTCCTTGGGGACCTTCTACTATTGAGTCATGTCCTTTGGCCTTAAAAATGTTGGTGCTACATATCGGGTGCTATCGGGTGCTACATATTAGTTGGCTATGACTTATATCTTTCATGACATCATGCATCACATATTAGAAGATTATGTTGATGATATCATTGCCAAATCTAAACATCGGTCGAAACACCTTACTGTCCTTAAGGTCATCTTCAACCGTCTCATCAAGTATTGTGTTCACCTTCAACCTAAGAAGTGTGTCTTCATTATTATCTCTAGCAAGATCCTTGGTTTTATCATTTCTTTGTGTGGCATTGAATTTGATCTTACTAAAATCAAAGGTATTCTCAAATTTCCTCCACCTAATAACCTTTGTCAAATTCTTAGTTTGCAAGGCAAGTTATAATATATTCGTTGCTTTATTTTGCATTTTTTCGACCACTCGCCACCCATTTCATCGTCTCCTCAAAAAGGATGTCTCCTTCAAATGGGATGATGAATACCCTAAATCCTTTGAAGCTTTAAAACAATACCTCCTCCAACCACATGTGCTCATTCCCCCTAAGGATGACCAACCATTTTACCTTTACATTTCTACTACTGATCATTCCTTGGGTATCATGCTCACTCATCACGATGAGGAATACAGGAGAAGGAGGTTTATTATATAAGTCATATACTTTTGGTCTATGAAACTAGATACACCCATGCCAAAAAAATCTACTTAGCCTTAGTTTTTATCGCCACTAAAATCCTCCATTACCTACTTAACCCCTAAGCATTCATTTTCACCAATACTGAGGACCCTTACATTACATGTATGCCAAGCCTTACCAACACCAACAAGATGTACGTTGGCTTATGCTTCTTACAGAACTAGAAATAAAATTCATCCATCAAAAATATGTCAAAGGAAAAACCATCATTGAACAACTTACAGATGCACCCCTCTTAGGAAATCAATCCTCTAAGTTCAATTTCCTAGATGAATCCATTGCTACCCTCTCTTTGGATGACACCATTTACCAGATGACCTTATCATTTGATGGCTCCAAATGTCGGCGTGGGGGTGGTGTTTGAGTTATCCTCATTCCTTTTGATGGTGAGCCTATGTCGTCATCTTTCAAACTAGATTTTTATTGTGTACTAACAATATCGCCGAATATGAAGCACTCGTATTAGGCCATCAAACCATTATTTCCTTAGAAGGTAATTCAATTAATATCTTTGGTAATTCCTAACTGGTGATATACTAAGTTAATGGTATATAACAATGTTGTAATGAGATAATTAACAAGTATAAGCATCATGTAGACATAATTTTAACTACCTTTGACCATTATGAACTTCAAACCACTCCGCATTCCACTAATAAATTTTTGGACACCATGGCTTGTCTTGCTTCTCAAATACCCACTTTTCCCTCCAAATCGAAAATCTTTTTCATAGTACAAAGGATGCAATCACCTTCCTAGCTATTTCAAGACATCAATCTTCTTAGAACTATTGAAACTGACCCATGTGAGCCTTTCTCAAAAGTGTCTCTCACTATGTCATCATGGGTGCTACTATCTATAAACATGGATTTAATGATATCCTCTTATGATGCCTTACAAGTTCTGAAATTCCTTACACCATTAGGGAAGTTCATGATAGAATTTTGGAGGTCACTTCAATGGCTTAGCTATCTCCAAATGCATTCTCTACTTGGGCTATTACTAGCCAACCTTAAAGCTGCAATCGTTGTGACTATGTCAAGGGTTGTTTGAAGTTCCAACAACATGCTAATCTTCATCACACCCCTATTCATGTCTTATAGATTGCAAGATACCTTTGGCCTTTCTCTCAATGGGGCTTGGATATTCTTAGAGAGATCAATCCTCATTCTTCCCAATGCCATCAATAGATTATTACCACTACAGGATACTACACTAAATGGGTAGAATCCATACCTCTTATTTCTACAAAAGATGAGAAAATATGTGAATTCATCAACCATCACATCATTTTTCACTTTGGTGTTCCTCATTGTCTCATCACTGATAACAATGAAAATAGTTCAAAAATAAAACCCTATGGAAGCTTTGTGATGTCTTTGGAATTCAACTCAGTTTTTCTTCACCCTACTACCCTCAAACAAATGGCCAAGATGAATTAACCAACAAAACCTTAAACAAAATTCTTATGAAATTTGTTGATGATACTGGAAAGGATTGGCATACACACATTCCTTTTTCCTTATTGAGTTGCCCTAGTCTTGGTGGTTCCACCTATCATCAATCCACCTATCCCCTAGCTGCTCCTACTACCATGTCAAAGCACACTTGATTATGGTGGAGACATGGTTCCCTCCATGTCATCTCTTTGTACTATGGGAAAGGTGGAGGCACTTCTTGTGTCATCCCAAAATTCTTTCTAACCCTATCTATGGGTATCATCTTGTGCTCATCGGCTGGTCATCCCCTGTATCCACCTCAACAGATGCAACTAATCTAACTCCTCACCATGTCCCTATATGAAATCATCTACAGTAATTTCCTATAATATAAAACATCATGTGTGACCCCAACCACCCTATGTTGCCCACCACCTGGTACTCACCATCTGTATCTAACTCTAATCAATCGACCCCTGAACCAATCATGTCATAGTAAACCTACTGGGCACACACACATGAAATGATCATATGCCCAACAGTATAGTAAAAAGGTGCAACAAAAACTAAAACACCATAATCTTCCATAGGCCCTTAGCTCCTATATAGCTACACTACGAATGTCAGTGCTCAGGAAAAGTAGATGCACTCCTCCATCATATCCCCGGAACACTCCCATCAGTTCTTATGGGAATATCCTACCTCAACATATGGTAAGGAAAAGCAACATACCACCTCCATCTTTAATATAACTAGCCTCATCTCCTAAGGATAGGCTACATACATGGCTCCATAACTAAGGCTCATACTATGATACCTCAGCTCGCCCATCGGATCCCCAAACACAACCACTATCAGCTCCATTGATGCCTCTGATGAAATAGAATCCATTAGCTTCTCAAAAATTTGTAGCCACAGGATTTTGTACATGTCCTCTAGGGTGACAGTCATCTCACTCATTTGTAAATGCAATGCATGTTGGTCATTGAATCCCATTTATCAATGAGTGCAACCATCAAACTAGGATCTTGAGCTATATGCCTATAGCATTGGATCCCAATCATTCTAAAATTAGTCATATGCTCCCACTCCTCCGTAGTCATGCTAGACCACATCTATACTAACCAAGGTAGTACTCTATCCCGCATCCTCAATCTGGTCCCTATCCTAAATCCAACAACCCATAATATTGTTAAGACACGACTACCTCCATTTACCTACTAACCCCTAACCCTACCCAATCACATTAATCGTGCTCACCCCTTTTGCCTAATTCACTAAAATACCTACCAACCCTTATCATTATTACCCATTCCCCTAGTTTAATTCACCTACTTACCTATCCCTTATCGCAAAAATCATATTTTACCCTTCTCCCTCAACATAAACTCTTTACTTTCCCCTTCTTTACCCATTTTCCTTTCGTAGCTATCCATTTTTACACATATTCTTCCTTCACCCTAACTAGCACCAGTCGCCTTAACCATCACCGATTTTCCTTGACCGTCATCGTTCCATTTAACCGATTGTCGGGTCACCTAAGACCTAACCGATGTCTTGGCCAAAGCCACGGTGACATCGATCTCTATTGTGTAAACAAAAACTGAAAACCCATCCCCCAAATCCCATTTCACACAAAACCACTTAAAACTCACCTATAACCTACCCCATCCCACCCAAATTCACTTTACATTTAATTATCACCTTATTTAACCTAATTTTTCCATTTCCCACCTTGATTTCACCCATTTTCACCCCCATTTCAAAATCCATATTCCCACCCAAATTTCTTCATTTTAAAGCATAATTTAATCAAATAACAAGTAGGAAGAATGCCTCCTACCTCATCTCAGTGTCATCTCCTCAATGTCAAGTCTAGCCACTACGCCGATGGTCCATCCGAACCCTCTCCCACCTCTTTCTTACCAAAATCTACCTCGAATATCTCAACCACTCAACTCGCTCTGCTCAATCTCATGGCCCTACATGCTAACACTAACTCCCATATTTGTAGCTCACAAACTTAACTTGGCACTTCGCTAAGTCACTTTCCATAGAAGCGTAGAAATTATGTGACATTTTCACAAATTTACAACAAGTTAAAATGAATCCATAACACATAGATTTTTCTTTTTTAACCCTAAATCGACATGACCAATGTTGGTCATACCAAACTGATGTCGGTTACCTTATAACCAATATCAGTCACTTGTCAGTACCAATTCACCTACATTTGACCCATTCGACCTAAACTCATTACTGCCAAATACCTTTTGGCTTGACCAACAATTATTACACCCTACCCACTAGCCTAAATTACCTATACATTTACTTAATCCCATTTAGGGAATTTTTATTTACCTATACCTTGGCCTTACCCATGCCATGACCTACATACCCTAAATATAACTACCTTTTGTGACCTTTGAACTCATGTACTCACTATACCTTATGATTTTGTTACCCATGTGGTTTATCCTGATGACCTTACCTTACCTATTGTCATGTTGTTTATCCCGACCAAACCTTTGGTGTACCAGATCATACCTAAATGGTCATGCACCTAACCTAAGTTGTGTTTTTGGACCATATCTTGTACCCTAGATACCTGAATCACTTCAACCTTGTTTGGATAAACCTATTGACCTTGGATGATGTAGAGTTTGCAAGATCTTCTACCTAGTACCGTGTCACAGTCTATACATGTGTGTGCATTCAATTGCCATTACCTATTACCCGATTTTACCATCACCCATTACCCAAAGTGCCCATACCCTTACCCATAACCCACTTACCCTCACTTTCATCACTTACACATTTATCAAACCACTCATCGAATCCATATAACACCTCATTAATTACTAGTTTGAGGGGATTACCTACATCCATAGCTAGGAAATATCATCTTCAGCCCTACTTGGGGTAATCTAACCTCCATTCACACTGAACACCAATTTCCTTTTGTAGACACTTCATATACAAGCTACATAACAAAAAGAGGTAAAATGTCGACACCAAAATTGGGTCATGCTCGCTTTAAACCCCGTTAATTAAATTAACCATATCCTACCCATTCATATCCCATAGTACACATGTTACTCATATTAATAAATATCCTCTCTTAACCACCTCACCTACCCACCTCACCTAGCCACCTCAGTCAATGACCTACTCAAACCTCATTAATGACCTAATAATGAGTCTAAACCTATCCTAACTAACTAGGACTTAGTCTGAACCTAGACTTAACTCCTATTAACAAACCTAAAAGGACTCTTACTTATCTTTCTATGATCTATCACTCAAGATTCGATAGAAGGTTGGAGATCATGCCAAAAATAAAAACAATTTGGTTATTTTTGACCAACCTAGATATTCCCACCTTGACCGATTCTAGTTATACCTCAACCAATGCCAATCACCTAACCATTTCCAGTTAGGATAAATATGTTTCCAAAATCCTTTTCCTAGGTTTATCAATTAATTCAAGATCTCATTTCTTCTAGATAATTGGAGCACTCAAATTTCTTCAGCACTTAGGAAAAAGAGGACACACGAAAACACTACTAACATCAATTACCTTTCATCATTCTCTTCATGATCATAGATTCATAATAAAGAATCATGGAGGTTAGAACTACCATGGCATGAATATAATGGATTTTATCTTTGTATTTTTATTGTCACCGTCTTCATCACCTACATTCTCCAATCTACTTTCCAGTAAGTATTCAACATCTCTACACTAAATCTCTAGTTTCTTTGTGTAGATTTATTTATTCACCTCCGTAGTCTATTTCTCTCCACACCCATATACTTCCTTCCTCCCATCACTTGATCATACCCAGAATTTTCACCCATTTTCACCCTCTCCTAATCATCTCTGAGTCCTTAGGACCATTTTACGACCCCACTCTCACCATTTCCAATCTCTCGTACAATCCCAAAGCAAGTCTGAAACACCCATTTTAACAACTTTTTGCTAATTACCCCTACCAATTGGTTAGCCAACCGACATCGGGTCAATCCACCTAACCGACATCATCAGGTCAAGCCAATCGACACCGGTTACTATGTCTCTCAATATAGCTCAAACTAATAATCTAATACTTACTTCCCAATATCCCAGAACCATTTCTAATCATTACTAGACCTTACCTAGAGCCTATACCAGACCTACAACTCAACACCAGCCGATCAACCCTCTTGTTTTGACCTTAAACAACCTTTTGAATGACCTTTCTTATTTTTTTGTATGAGATACCTAAATCGTTTCAATTCCAATAGGATCTTTACTTCATGTATGATTTAACTAACATTAATATTGTTATATAAAAGTGGATTGACAACCTATTCAGGAAGTATCATGCTTCCCAGATCTAACTTCCACTAGGCAATCCACTCATTGTTTTATTTAACTCTATTTGGTGGTATTGTTTTGCATTTACAGGTAGTTCCTCCTAGCCAAAAGGGAGCTCTCGCAATCAACTTGGATTAGGAAATCAAAACATGCACACAACCTTCAACCAACATCACAAACAGGTATTCCTCCTTGGCCTACTTCCCTTATTTATTTCATTAATTTTATAAGAATCTCTTCAAACAATCATCACCTTTATCCTCATCATCTTTAGCCCCATCCCCATACACCATTCCTACTTCTGCCCCATCATCTTTGACCTCATTACCTTGTGTCCTTCCTATGTCACCTGACATCACCATACCCACTTCTCTTATGGATATTCCTCATGAGAACCCCATCAAAGACTTCCTTTTGTGTAGCTATCGTTAGTAGATCCTACTCCATCTTATGACATCTCTCCTCCTAACTCACCAAGGGATACCTCGATGAGCCTGTCATATTAGATCTCCCTATTCTTTCCCCATCTCCATCATCTCATTATGATCCCACTTATCACCATGCTCCTACATCCCCCCAAGCAATCCAATCCCCATCACATGACATCTTTAGACAACCATTTCCTAATCCTCCACCAACTAGTTCATCTTCACCTTCTACATCACACCTATTTAACCCATTCTCAATCAATACCATACATCAGACACCTCTTTCCACATCAATCTCACCCATTTCTTCATCTACTTCCATCCTAAGTATTGTTCCCTTGGCCCCTTCTAACATTATTCCTACATATATCACATCTACAATCACCTTACCTACCTCCCTTACTTCTACCGCTTCTCTTACAACCACATCTAGTCCTACTCTCACTACATCTACATCATCCTTGGCCACACCTATCTCCTCATCTACACGTCACTGCATTGACATCCTTATCACACATTTCTTTTCCTATGCCCACATCATTTGATACTATATCTACCCCAACATCCCTACCACCTATCTCATCACTCATGACCACCCCACTAACCTCACCTTCCACATCCACATCTGTTGCCACACCTATCACACCTCCCCAATCCACTCATGTGCCTTTTAACACTCATACCTCTTTTACTCCTATCCTATCTCATTCACCATCTTCCCCATCTCACATAGATATCATTAACCACATCATCCAGATGCCTCTCATCATTTCCACACCCAGCACCTATTGTAGATCCCACACCTACATCTACCTTATCTACTTTAGCTGATTCTGCATCTCCATCCACATCTACTCTAGTAGATCCTATTCCTCTGTACACATCTATTCCACCCTTACCCATCATTTCTTCTATAGGATAGGTATCGGTACCTCTTTCCATACTTCTACCTACACCTACCGCATCGACCATTGTCATTGTATCCCCATTATCTCCCTCTTCCTCCACACCACCTTATTCATTTTAATATTAGATTGCACTTAAACTTGTAGCAGCTATAGGTGATCCTCCTATCTCATCCACAAAACTAGAAGTTACCATATCCAACCAATATTTACCCTCCCTAGAATCCATCATGCGAAGCTACTTCCACCATCAGCCACCACGCCATCACCAGATCCCCTAGTAGAGATTATTGTCATCCCCTGCCAAGGGTACTCCTCAAAAATCCAAATCTAAAGACCTTGGCATCCTTCCATAATGGTCCCTTGAGCATCCTCACAAGAAGATTGACATCCCTCCAATCAAGACCAAATCTACATCTTCCATATTTGGGCCACATCCATCCATCTTAGGCCTTCCTCCTTCATCACTATCTAAAACATATGATTTTCTCCTAGGACCAACTCCTTCCTCTAGAACACATTCATCTACCCAGCCATCCAAGCCTAAATTATCCACCACCACTTCATCTTCTAGACCACCTAGACCCCGATGTAATTCATGTTTATCCTCACCATCTATATCATCCCACAGGACCCATCCTGGTGTATACATTGAATCCTATGTTGAGGTCCTCCAACGTTTTAGCAAAAATTTATACCATTACACTTCCTCCCATAAGACCCTTTGATCCGCACTCAATGAATCCATCATGGTTCAATTCTCATCACATTTGTGCCTTCCATCTCACTCAGTATTATGACACGTAGCACCGTAGGGAACTTGGACTATCGCTCATGATCTTACCAAGTAGGCGAACCTCCTCAATGAGTGTCCTTCTTTGTCTACCTCTTCATCTATAGCTCACCGAACTTATTTTTACTCCTCTCCATCCCTTCAGCCTCCTAGGTCATCTCAACCATCCACACCATCTCCCATCACTCCTCCTGATGAGGTTCCTCCCTTATTCATTGATACTATTCACCTTGATATTCCATCTTCCTCAAATCCATATGATTTAGCATTCACTATCTTATCCACATCCCTTTTGCTAGGGGAACATATTCCCCTATTGTTATTTATATTTTAGTATCCTTCTTCTCATCGCTATCAATCCATCCTCATGCGCTAGGGGAACTTCTTTCTAGGACTAATTCTATTCATAGACTAGTGCCTCTCCACATTTGACATTGTGTTATCTCATCCACCTTGGTTCATCTCATAATACCTTTCATAAATTTCCTCCTATGACAACTTTTGTGGCATTATTTCTTCCTCCCTTTGGAAACAACGTGGCTCTCATTTAAGAACTCACCGTCATGGTGCATATTTTATGATCTATATTTAACTTATCTCATCTAGTCCTGATGCATCTTGATCATTGTTTCAATCCATCATGTAATCACATTTCTCTCTCTCTCTCTAGGGGGACCATTCACTCATCTTAGATACATACCTTTCACTTCCTTGAGGGGTAGTGAAAGCTATTATATTCACTTTTTTATCTCATGTCATCTTCCAAAACGTGACACTAATCTCTTAAATTTATCAAAATGTCACTACTCTAGAAAGGAGCCAATGTAGAAAGTTTTCCCTAACTAGATCAAACCATATGGTAAACCAGAAGTGGATCTGCTTAACACATTACACTTGTGACCCTTATATTATTGGCACATTTACTGATGTGGCCTTATTCATGTCTTTTAATCATTCCCCCATCTCACCCCCTTCCATATCTCATCATGATTATTTGGAATTATGTGGTCTTCCATCATTTCCTAGATGTGACCTTAAATATGGGCATCATGACTCTTCCCATAGAATTTTCCTTATGGATAGGTTCTCCCTTTGGCAAGAACTCCACGATCATCACATCCATCTCCATCTCATTCACCTATTGGATCCATACAAAGGGTCCAAAGGTGTCTCTTATACACCATCTATCCCCTCATAAGTGGTCTACTTAGCTAGTCTCAGCTCTCCCCCATGTAAAATAAAAAATCATGGATGCTCAAATAAAAATAAAAGTTATCAAAAATAGATTGATCCCTTAAAGGAAAACTATTCATGCAAAAAAAATCAAAATCATGAAATCAAAATAAAATAGACCAATCCTTGAAGAACAGCCACCATTTATTATTTCTATCTATATATTGTAGAAAGTAGACCATACCCTTGAAGGATAGATGTTCCTTATGGAATTTGAAGGCTTATTGCATTGATCATCCTTTTCTTTTATCATCATCCTAAGAAATCTTCCCACATTGATCAGCTTTCTATTTCCCATTCCTAGAGCTGGGAAAATTTTAGGGAACACAACTTTTAGAGAACCATCTTTCCTCTATACAAGTTTCATCTTAAACCCATTTTGTTATGTCAATATTAGGTTTATGAGATCATCTCATCCATTGCCTCCTTAGGATATGTGGAATGAATAAATATCATTGGTTATTTGCTAACATCTACTTTAGTTGCATGTTCCTTACATTACCTAGATCCATTTTTTAACCTCCAATTCAATTAGAGGCATCATTTCCTCGTACGTTCCTCACTATAACGTAGTGTTGTTGGAGCCTATATGTCACCACCATTGTGAGGCATATTTTTCCTAAATCCTATCACATCTATCTTTTACCACATATTTCTTCATCTTAATCACCTATATGTTATCTATCTTACAACAAATCCATCATTCATCACATTCATTCTTGATTTATTTTCATCACATCTTACCCATATACATTTTAATCATCATGATCAAATTTAAACACAAAACATATAGTCCTAATCATCACATCACACATCTATATCAGCATTTTTTTTTATTATTGGCAAATAGTTTTTTGAAAGGGACTATACCCTTGTTTACAAAAGAAGGCCTAGAAGCTAGAATAAGCAAGAGAACCAGAGAGAAAAGGATCAGAATCCAAATGTTACAATGAAGTTCAAAGTAGCCAAAAAATAGCTACCAAGATGAAACAAAACAAAGCAAAATTACTGCAAAAAAGTAGTAAAGGGTCCGCAAAAAACAACAAAAAAACATACAAGGACAGCAGAAGCATCTACAACTACTTTTTAGTAGCTTTGTCAATGATGGTTTTGATATTCTTCCAGGATTTGAACATTCCCAAAGTTGTCATGTGGGCAGCGTCATTATAATCCAGCTGCTCCACGGTCTTCTTACTTTCCTTATCATTACCCCAAAGAGTTGCCGGAACTCCGCTTAGGTTGGAGACACTTTTGACGTGTTGCTCAATGAACTCCTCAATCGCCCTAAAGATGGCAATGTTGTAATCATGTCGAGTTTTGGCCTTCCCTAAGCGGGAGTCTAAGGAGTGCAGCTTCTTGTAAATATCTTCAATTTGGCTGCTGTCAACATCCTCCTCCTCCTCCTCCTTCCTCTTTCCTTTCTATTTTGCCAAGTTTTTAACTTCATCCTTCAACAATTTCATATCAGCCTCTAGGGCTTCCAGCCTTCTTGAAGGGCTTTCCAATTGCACTTCCTGGGGCTGGCACTACTGATATTCAGGAGGTCATGAGCAATTTCAAATTCCTGAGAACCCTTCTCCACAGCAAGAGTCTCAAGGTTAAGCTTCCTAGATTAGAAATTCAAAATAAACATCTAATCATATATTTAAACCACCATCATCACATTTAATCTAGAACACATCATCATCACATAAAATTAAAATTCATTACATCACATAATGAACACATGATAATCCATGAACAAACCATATATCGTATATCTAAAATGTGTATCAATACATCATGGCACTCTAGGGGACTTCCTCAAAGTAGAAATACTATCAAAATCTGTAAAAAGAATATCTGAGGCTCTCAAGTCCTCATATCTTAGGCAGAGAATAGTACCTAATCCCTACACATCTCCACTACCCTTGTGGCCTCCCTCTAATCACTGTTGTTGTGCCAAACTATCCATACTCCCTGGATGGCCCAGATCCTCCACCACTTTCCTTTGAAGATGTTGCCAATAGCACAAGGTATTTAGTAACTTCTCAAACAAAATCTACTCATAATATCTATCCCCTATGACTAGCAATCTATATCTACCCATCTAAAGCATTATAGGGAGTACTATACGCACCCAAAATTACATGTGTTACATTGTCAAAAAATGGTTACAAAAGTCCCCAATGATGATTCATGTCCTTTCAGAAGGTGTTCAAGTTCTTACACCCTTTTGCGGTGTATATTTGTATCCTAGGCATCCTTACTTAGCTTTTCCATGCTTTCTTCTAGCTTCCCACTCATTTATGTGCATTTTTTGGCCTTAGTGTCAGAACCACCTCCTAGGAAGGGTAACTATCTTGGGACCACCTCCTAGAGTAGGGTGGTGGTCCTAGGACACCCTTCTAGGCTTGGGCAAATGGTCCTAGGACCGCTTCCATACACAAGGTGGTGGTCATAAACACTTTTTAAAGAACTCTTCATGCGTGTTTTTGACACATGACAATTCACTTAACTCAACTTTTAGGGTGCGTTTGTGAACCAAATTACCTAAAAATATCCTTGTTTGCATGGTATTCCTTCCTCTTTTATTTTTAATTATATTTAATTAGTTTGAACGCCTCTTCTTGCCTTGTGCATGAAGTCACATCCCAACCCCAATTCTTATGTATTCCATGCTTGTATTCAAGAAAAAGGCTTGAGAATTTTGGTGTATCTTGTATTGTATTGCTGCCAAAATATTGCTAGGAATTGCATAGCCAAGCTTAGATATCTTGTGTTATCTCTCTTCTACTTGCATTGCATCCATACTACCTTTAAGATGCCATTTCTCAAGTGCCATCCTCTTGTTGTTGTTCTTGCATTCCCAATCCCTTGGACTCATATGAACACTTAGAGAAAGAAAGGACAAACTAAGGGGACAAATTACTACATAGCTGGATTTACCTCTGTTCTATGAATTCCAGGTTGAATTTTTGTTTGATTTCCTTCATTCTTACAATTTATCATTTTTACATCATATCAAATAGATTAGAAATCAATTTCCTTTCATTTGTAAACAATTAGTTAATTTCCAAGAGTGTTTAAATCATTAATAATAGCTCCGGTGATGGATCCTCTTCTTCCCATCCCTGTGGATCTAAAGGAGAGAATTTCTGTAGGAGGTTGTCTACACATCATATATCATTTGGAAAATTTATTGTTTTAAGTTAGTTTAGTTTCAATACACTTAAGCACAGGTGAATAACCACACCGAGTTATCTTGCTTGTTTAGTTTTAGTGTAGAAATATTTTAATTATTTAGAATAGAAGAAAATTGTTTTTTTTTATTGTAAATTTTTAGTTTTGTGATTTGTTTAGATTATTTTCCCTTTCAGCAGTAGCATAGATTGTTATTTTTAGCTTAGTTAATTTGGACACTTCAAAATAGATCAACACTTAGATCAAAGTTAGGAAAACAAACCATAGGGAATTTACACTACCCATTCATAACCTCTAAATCTCCCTTTGCCAACTCAGCTACTACGAGATCACACTACCATATCTTAGTCATTGATCCTCCTATAGTTAGCCACCCACATTGAAAAATTGGCTACTTTGACATGACCTCGGCAGGTTGAGTGGGGTTGAATTTTGCATGTCAATTTTCATCCATAAAAATTGGTGAACCCGACGTAAAGGATTAATTCCTTCTTGTTTATTTTATTTATTTGCTATTACCACATCTTTCCATTTCTTCCCCTATTTTTGTAGGTATTTTATACTTTCTAAAATATGTTTGGAAGAGAGTTTGGTGGGCCATTTAGCTCTGATAGATATTACACCAACGTTCAACCATAATACTCCTCTTCTCTTTCAAGGTGGGGTGAAAATGACACAAGCAATGCTTAAACCTCCCCTAGTTATGCTTCAAACCCCATTAGTTATGTAAGCATGGAGGAGTTTGATCAACTGTTAAACATACAATATGGTCAACCCAATACAAACCACATTGTTATCACAAATGGAATAGGTTCTTACCATAGGGTATTGTCAAGTACTCACATATCCATGTAATTGATAGATGATGATCTATTTGCATGAATAATTAATCCTCTTTGTCGATAAATGAGTCTTTATATAGAATGAAGGCCACAACCTTTGAAATTTTGAATACCTATCCCAAGATTCTTACTTCTAAGGAAGACAAGAATTATAACACTAAACAATTCATATCAGGGTATCATGAGCCTACTCAATCACACCCTACACCACAAGCTCCCCGACAAGGGAATCAATACTCTCCCAACGATCTTATTTCTACTTTATTAGGGAGATTAGACAAATCAAAAATGCCCAGACATCACAACCAACACATGCAAAGAGGGAAAAACACATATTTTGTAGTGGCTAAGATATTTCCAAAGACTCTTGAAGGAATTACACTGGATTGGTATTACCATATTCGGAAGCTTCTATACATTCTTGTAAACAACTTGTTTCCAAGTTCATCAAATCATTTGACATGAACAAGTTGTTGTGTACATGGATTAGGAGTTCTGATATTATGTAACATCTTTGACATGGTTTTTACTGTGATGACTTTCACTCTTGACATTGTAAACATTGACATGTGATTTGGCTTAGGATTTTTACTCTTATGACTTTTGGAAATCATGTTTGCAATGGATAATTCATTATTTTTGAAAAGGTTCATTTTGTTGTGATTTTTGCTTACTTGAAAATAAGGCCATTCATCTCTATGTATAACTTAAATTCACGTTAAGAAGATTATGAAATTGTATTATTGTTGTCATACTTATCTTGTGTTGACAAAAAAACCTTGGATCAATTCCATTGATCCAAGGTATGCTTCAGTTCTTCTTACCTATTCGTCTTGTTGACTTGGCATTCAGAGATGGAAAGGTGAAGTTGGACTGAGCCTTGTTTTGTTTATAATTATGAAGGACCCTTCTTCAGGGATCCTTGTTTTGTAATAGGATTTAAGTGATAGGCTTGGGTCTTCTTGTTAATATTAAAACATTGAATAGTGTATAAGGACCTTGGACCTATTAAAAAACACTAAGGTTGACCCTAGTCTAAAGGTATATCTAACCTAAGTTGGGGGGTGCTATGTTTATTTAAATAAAATACAACCTAAGGTAAATAATATTTACCTAGGAACTAAGGTTGATTTCTAACCTAATGATAATATAACCTAAACTATTGCTAACCTAAGGGGTACCTATGGACTACTTGGCAATTGGTATGGATGGTGGCATCAGTTTTCAAGGCATTAAATGGAATTTATATTGGTTTTAATTGCTACGGACTGCCAATTTTGGCAGAGGCATAGGGAGTTTAGTGGATGCCTAGTTGGCATCACCACTAAATGGAAATTACATGTAAAATTTGAAATTAAAGTATCGCCAAAAATGGATGGCCGTGGTGTGGAGAAATAGGAGGGAACTGGTTGTCCTTCTCATTAATCTTTTTCATTTTTGGTGAAAAAACCGCCTAGGTAAAATGCATGGTGGGTTTTGGTATTGTTTTTTTGCTCTTCAGTTCATTTCAGGTTTTTCCTCTGCATGGAGTTTTTTGGCTCTTCGAACCAGCAGTTCTATTTTAGATATAGTCGTTATTTTCACATTCTTGAGCTATTTTAGTATCTATGGAAGTATAAGAAGAAGTGGAAGAGTTGAGGTGGTTGATGTTGTGTGGAGAAGAAGAGGTTGTTGAGGCTCAACTAGGAAATCTTTTGCAAATAAGGAAGAAGCTCTATCAGGCATGATAAGCTCTACCCATTAAGTTGTTCTAATTTTTCCTAAATGTATTCATTAAAAGAACTCTGCTCTTGGGGAACAAATGGGTTTTTATATGATGTTTGATCCTGCTTTTGATTCTTGTATTTTCTCGTATTTCTCTATATGGATTCACTATTATGATGGAAATATGTTTTGGGTTTTGTTTCCTTTATTGGAAAATGTATGAAACATGCTTAACTTCGTTGAACTTGAGATCATGTTGAATCTTGTGTATGTCTATTTGAGTTGTGCTAAAACTAGATATTAACTTGAATGAAGAACGTAGGTTGTAATCTATATGTTCTAAATGGTTTTTACTTAATCTTACTGTGATATGTTGAATGGTTTATTGAATTTGGTTACATCTTCCCTGGTATGAGGAAAGGATGGTCTAGGTTTTGTTCTTTTCTATTCGACCTACTGTGTATGTCTTGCTCTTTTCACTTAAAGTCGAGATGTAGTTGATACTGTAGGAGCTCATGGTAATTAAGGTTGAACTATAGAGTAACTCGACTCTATCTAACTTGAAGGAATTATATTGTAACGTTTTCGGGTTTATCACATCTTCTGAGCTCGACTTTAAGCACTAGACTTGTGGTTGTGCCACTGTTTCATTTGTCTCTCTTTGTGGTTGAATCTGGGTCGGGTTCATTCTTCCTGATTCAGTAGTTTGTTCCATTGATTATTGTGAAATATGTGGTTTTGAGTTGGATTGAATGGAAGTTTTGACTGTTAAGTCTTTCTCTCACCTTTTTCGATTCACCATCAATGGATGGGTAAGCTCTTTGTGTTATCTCCTTGAAAAGGAAACCATTTCTCGAAAAAGGGTAAGTTACTTAAATGTTACTCTATCTTATTTATTTGGGAAACTGGGATAACTTCTTGAACTGATGCTATTATTGTTTAGAAGGAATACCATTTTCAGTTTGTAGATTTTGTGCTACAATTGTTGTTATCGATTGTAAGCTTAGGAGGAATCAATTTTGGTTTGTAGCTTTTATGTTACAGTTCTGTTATCGATTGTAAGTTTGAATGGTTCTTTGGACTTCAATGGTTGTTTAGAGTTAAGTGTTTTCTTGGCATTGGGAAATCAAATTTGTCTTGGATCTTTTTCGATCTTGGTAAGAGTACCTCTATTAAGGAATGAGTATTGAGATCTTATCTTACCATTATTCGATGTTATCCTTTCTTTTTGTTCTGAGTTAAGGTATTTACAATACCGTCCTCTTTGAATTCTGAAAGGTAGATGTATGTTGTTCTTATTTCTCTCTATTTTGGGACAGCTATCTATCCTGAGCCTGATCTAACCTCTATCAGGCTTTAAAATTGAAAATAGTAGAGGCCAAACTTGTCTATTATGTTCTTTCTTGGATTGAGAATGAACAATCTCTTTCTCTTTTCTTTTCATCTTACATCAGTATCACCCGGAAGAGGGAACTGGCCTATTTAGTTGTATCGTTATGCCTCCACTAGGACTTTCTTGAAGAATTAAACCCCTTTTGTGATAGAATAAGTTAGCTGAAGCAAAAGGTTACTCTAAATATTTGTTATGTTAGATTGGGAATTTTTGAGTAAGTCTCTTATGGAGTAAAAATAAGAATTGTAGGATTTGTAGCTGATTACTAAATCCCTCCATTCTTCTCTTTGAATTTTACATTTGTAATGATGTACTCATTTGTGATGTGTGATTAGTTCCAAGTGCATGTCAAATTGAATTCATTCCTTGTTAAATATGTTTGATGCGGATCCTAAAACCTAGATTGGTTTTTGACTCTGAATTTAGGATATAGATTCTTAAATAAGAAACTCTTCCATAAAGGTGTTGTTGGTTCATCCTAAATTTATCCTAATGTTTGATTGAGCTTGGAATTTTATATTTTAGGATGAAGTTAAGTTAATGTTGAGATAAATGTATTATTGTTCCATCTAATGTAGATTGTTCCTTTGAGATATTAGTGTTAGTATCTTCTCAAGTTAGATGGAATTAAATAAGATGTGGATCATAAAAATCTATAAATGAAAAGTAGTTTGTGATTTGGTGAATTATTATTTATCTGGATTAATTTTTTAATTATTTCTATGGAATCATTGGATGAAAATTGAATCTGATTATGTCATGATCTTTACTTAATGATGATATGAATCAACACTTGATTTCTCTCTATATTTTGTGGACTGGTATTTAATTTTGATATGCCTTTCTATAATTCTTTAATTGTTTCATAAAACCAAAGTTCTCTTTATGAAATAATTAGTTAAAATCACATCATTTTAATGCTTAGTGCTTATCATGCTCAGTTCAATGAACTCGACCAATGGTAGCAATTTTTGCAGATGGACTTCGTAAGTGGTAAAAGGAGACAAGATATTTTATGATGTTACTTTTGTTTACCAAAGAGAATGGATATTTTATGATGAAATATGATTCATTATTGAAATGTATTTGTTGGAAAGGAAATTTTTATTCTTAATTGAGCTTATTGATGTTATTTGACACTAAAGATGTCTAAAGTGTTTGAACTTGTAATGTATGAATTCCACTTTGATGAATGGAAAATATTGTGGGTTTATCTGTACTTGATGTGTCATATTTTTGTATATTATATGGATGGAAATGATAAGATTATCTCTATTCTTTTAAGTATATATATGTAATGAACCCTCTTGGGTTGTTTTAAAATAAACTAGAGGATAAAGGTACTAGATATACTATCCTCTTATTAATGCAACTTATTAAGTTGGCATACATGATCAGTCATTAAATTAAACCACTATGGTTTTACTAAAATTATGTTAATGGGTAAATGGAATCATGATGAAAACTTGTAAAATATTATGAGGTTCCAAATGAACCCTAACTCTTAATAAGAAAAAGGAAAGGAAAATATTTTGTAATGTTAAGTAGTATGTTTAAGACCTTTTGGAATTAAATCCTAATGTTATTTTGGAAAGAGGAAGGTGTGCTTCCTCTTGATTAATTCCTTAATCTAAACAAAACAAATGATAAGAATATATATACAATAAGTAGACTTCATCTTAATGAATTCTATTATAAAAGGATTTGATTCAGAACTTAAACAAGCTAAGACTTGGATAAGTTAAATAAGTTAACATCACTATTAGTATGTTGATTTTTGTTTGTAAAACTGAATCTTAAATTAGGAAGTTAATGAATGATAAACAAATCTTCGGAAAGGGGTTTGGAGGTAGATGTATCTGCATAGCAATTACAATTATTTTATTTCTTGTAACCCTAATGGTTAATGAACCTAGTTGTTCAATAGGGCTGCTGTAATTAACCCTTTAATAAGGAAAATAATTGAGTAATTAAATTCTTTCTTGGGTATGTACATCCAAATGGGATGATTTAGTTGAATGTTGGCACATGCCAACTATAGTATAGTACCTTCGTGAAGACTTGGGTCTTCATGAGGATATTGTGTTGCAGTTGACATGTTACAACACCCTTCGAGTTTAATCATCTAGATCTACATAAACTCATACTTGATCATAGTTATACCCTAGGTTAAGTTAGAAGCATGATCTAGTGTTGGGGACAACATACGATGACTTAGGATAACTAGACACATGTAATTGACTGAGGTCAATTGAGTATTTCTATGTAACCTTAGTCACCATGAGTAGTTATGTACACTAAACTATATTGCTAGCCTTGGTTAGGGTTAAAGATTTAACAAGTGGATTGATAGTAGTTGGTGAAGACCATTCTAGATAACAGATGAAGTGGGGTGAAGGACATATTCCTTTTGACGAGTATGTCGTATAGAAATATAAACATGAATAGTATGTTGAAAATCTTTGGCCAAAGTATTGCAAGTTGCTAGTTGTGTTGTCCTATGTCACATAGTTTAAGAAGCAGGATTTTAGATGAATACTAGTAACAAATATTTAGATAGGCCTCTTAAACAAAACACTTAATACCCCAAAAATGGTAAGAGAACCAAGTATACCTAGTATACAATTCGTTGAGTCAAGCATGAGAGATCGGTGTTTCACCGAGTCATTATAATCGCATATGGTTATTTGTTATGAGATTGATTGGGATGGAATGTGTGTTCTAAATTATGATTATTTAGAATAGACAACATTATTAAAAAAATCCCTTGTTGCTAAAGTCCTAAAATGGGAATCTTACATATTAGATAGGAACAAAATGAATCATCATTTAGAGATGGCACCAAGTTCTCTATTCCTCTATAAGTTTTCCGACATGGACTAGATGGAACTTTATGATATTTTCCTTCACTCACTAAATCGAGAGACTAGGGAGGAAGTCCAAAAGTTTCCTTTCTGCAGTTATGAGGAAGTATTGGAAGGTGAACTTCAGATTGACCAAGCCGCTATAGAAAGTGGGCATAATATCTATTGTCCCAATGGGAAATTGGTATCCCCAAATCAAAATAACACAAATTATAAAAACAATGGTGCCAAAAACCAAGGACATAAGGGTGTGAATTGCAATCATGGTGCTACCACGACTAGTGCTTCGATCAAGCCAAGAACGTTGTTTTTCCAAACACCGTAAATAATAATAACAACAAAAATCAAGAAATCAAAGAGGCCCCGACATCGTGTCTTCTATTAACATGGATGATGTAAATTGTCCATTGCAAAAACAAAATCAAACCCAAGGCTCAAACCAATATAAAAAATTTGTCCAAGTGGCAAGGAATCATGGTTATAACAACCAATTTCAAAACTACCTCTAAGGTTATAATCAACAACAACAAGACACTTATCAAAGGTAAAGAGATTATGACCCTAAACTATACAATAGTTTCCATAAGGTTTGAGGTCATGACAATAGGAATTTTCACGATTGCAAAAAAATTTGTAAAGACTTCCCGGAAACCAAAGGCAACTCTTTGTATATATGTTCCTAGAAAATTCTGAAACAAAACCATAACATAGTCATCCTGGACTGCACACACCTCGAATATGAACCGTAAAATTCTTGGGGATTCCCAAGTGAATCCTAAAAATATAAAAAGGTTATTCCTATATGAAATAATTACCATGAATCCTCAACCTCTAACAACTCTCGGGTTGCTCCTAATCTTAGTTCAAACGATAATAAAAATCTTGGGATTAGTTGAGCTTGAGGTTGAGCGTGAATTTAATGCAACAAATTGGATGAGGGAGTACATTTCACAACCCATAACCACTCTTTCCTTCCCGCAATATGGTATTCCTACAATCTCAAAACCAAAAGCATCCTATGATTTAATATCAGATTTGAACAAGACCTTTTATCACATCTCGTTTTAAGATTTGCTGAAGAATTCAACAACGCATCATTCGTGTTTCTCAATGCATCAAGTCTTGGTCATCTAATCCATGTTACACCACCTCCTAGCTCTCAAATAAATCATATTGACTTTGACATACATCCTTTGAGACATAATGATAGAGATACTAGGTTTGTTTTTATAAAGACAAGATGCCTTCGAGGCTGAAATTGCCGAGAAGAGGTGATCTTGCCTTATTTTTACAAGTTTGGGTTTATAAAAATTACATCAAGATATCCATGACTGATGATTCAGATTCTATAAATGTGGTTCGTTTATATTTCTTTCAAATGTTGGGATATGGAGAGACAAATTTTTCCTCTACAAAAACACGTTATGGGGTACGATAGTCTTAAAGTGACCTCGATTGGAACAATAGTTCTTCTAGTCATGCTTGGTCCAAAACCATATTAATAGAGTTTTACATTATTGATAGGAAACAAGTTAGAACATGATCCTCAGAAGACCTGGATTCATCAAATGAAAGCTATCCCTTCTACCTTGTTCCAGGAGATTAGATTCCTCCATTTGGGGAAGGTCTTCATCTCTTAAGGGGATCTTAAGACCTTTGATATACACTTAGAAAACCTCAAGAAGAAGAAAGGAGTCCATACAGATGATGAAATTCATGTGAATTAATTGAAAATACCACCTCCATCTAGGGAGTTAGCCCCGATCACCCCGGGAGTTCCAAAGGATGAAGTCATTGACCCAAAAACATTTGAGGTGGAAAACATAGATAAGGGTAAGTCAATATCTGTGGACACAATGTCCTCTGAAACCAAAACAAAAATTATGAAACTCTTAGATAGTGATGATCTGATCTTCCTCCCATTTGAACCATAAGTGATGGGTATTCTTCTCGGTGTAGCATCTCTTCCCTTCAACGACTTAGGTATAGGTGTAAAAATGATAGAACTAACAAACGAAGAAGGGAAATTTGATATTGAAATGATGCCCATCAAAACCGTATTTGAGGGTTGTTCTATTATAAACCATGGTTTTAACCCATGTGCTCGAAACTATTCTTATCATATCCATGGGGAAAGGCCTCATCATTCAAAAAGTGTAAACATTAAACACAACATTCTACATTGGATATAAGGCTGACAAACATAGTCATGCTCACCCACACATCATGTCCCAAGAACATGAAAAATAGGTACATGAACACGTCTTTCAAACAAATTATTTTAATGACTGGACATATACACTTCCTAAAAAGAGTTGTTAGTTTAAACCCAAAATGTTAGGCCCTTGTCAAGAGAATGGAAATTTTCAGGATCATGTTTCTTCTTTGTGTATTTTTAGGGGTGAAGAATTTGATATTTGTCAAATTTATTCACCTTATCTATCATGACATGTTGTTCCATTAACATTTTCATATGTGTATTATTGCATCCGCATTAGATTTTCATCTTCATTCATTTCGTAAATTTGTGATCAAGGGACTTATTCTTATAGAAATTCCTAAAAACTTATGAAAAAATGGAAAAAAATTCAAATCATATCTCTTCAAATTTTCATGGTATCATCAATTGTTTCCGAATCATTTCATCAATCCAAATAGGATAAGACAAAGTTTTAATTGTGACCATACCTAGGCCTCGAATACTTGGTTTGTCTTATAGTCTCTTTATAGATTAGGTGTATTTACCTATATTTTGTTCTAAAAGATTCATGGTGTCACATATATCCCATAAATATATATTTGGAAGTAAGAACATACTAAAAATTCCTAAATGAGTAAGTCAAATGAAAATCCATAGAAAATTTTTATTTTACACATTTCTTTTCCCTACCAACCTTCGATGTCGAGCCTGCATCTCTTATTGGTGATGTAGGGTTGGGAAAGGATAAAAATTCCCTTAATCACATATTCATTGTCCATGGTGGTGAGCCCATGCTTCCTAATGGTAGCATGGGGAAAGGTATAGGGGTCTCTTTGATGAGCTTGAAATTTAGAAATAATCCATTCAAATTTTGTGAAATCATAAGTCAAAAACAAAGTGAGTTAGATGTCCAAAATTCCAAAAGAGTTTAAAACCTCAAAACCAGATTTTGTCAACCAAGTGGCCATCTATGGATCTAAGTCTAGATAAAATAGAAAGCACTTCACATTCTAAACTATGAAGTAACTTGAGTAGGGTGAGGTTGTAGTGTCTCAATTTGGTTTTGTCAAACCATTTTCTTTCCCTCATCATTACCATTTAATAAAAATTCATAATGTGTGCCCTTTTTGGCTCTTGGTGTTGAGCCCTCACATCTTACTGGTTGCATGGAGTTGGGAGTGGGGCAAGTACATTTACTTATCATATCATTGTATCACCACATTTTTCCAAGACAACATGAAGTATCAAAGATTTCTTAAAGAAACTAAAGTTCAACATCACATTGTGTTCACATTATCATATATCAAGCATTATAAAATACAAAAAGAAATCATTATGTTAGCATTCATATCCACTGCATACATTTTGAAAAGAATAGAAAATCAGAAATTCTAAACATCTAAGAGTACACACATGAATCAAATCATCAATGTAATCCAAATCTATGCAAGGAATAACCAAGCCAAAAAGAGATATATGTACATATCATGGTGTGTCATAGTTTTTTATGATGTCATCACACACTAGGTGCAGTCAAAATGCTTGCAATGAGCATGAAATATCAAAACATCATATATGCCTCACAAAATGGAGACTAAACAATAAAGAAACTCTACCTATCCACCTCTTTGAGGCCCCTTATGACCGCTCTACTTACGAATTTCTTAGGAGTTCTTCTCAAAAGTATTCAAACAAAAAGGGCCAAGCCTAATGCAAAATACCATTCCCAAATCCATTCTAATTCAACCATACTCAAAAATGAAAAATGGTCACCATGGGTCCAGAGCTCAAAAATCACCAAGTCGATATGTGAAAATTAATTTGAAAATGAGTTTATATATATATATATATATATGTATCTATATATAGATAGATATTGTTATAACTTCATTTTGAGTGCATGTGTTCATAGGGCTAGAGCGTTGGTATAGGTATATTTCTACATCCCCACACAAATGGTAAGTCCTCTTGTCATTTTAATTTAGTGTTTATTTTTCGATATTTTATCTATATGCACTTGAGTCTTCTTTTCATTTTACAGGTAGCAGGATCTTAGATAGAGACATTTTGACACATGGGTATGTCGTATAGCTTCTAACTCACCATTTTAGGAACTCCATACTCAGGATCTATGTTTTACACCTTTTCATAAATAAGACACTTCTCTCCGAGGGGGAAATTTGTACGCACCCAAAATTATATGTGCTATATTGTCAGAAAATGGTTACAAAAGTCCTCGATGATGATTCATGTCCTTCGAAAATGTGTTCAAGTTCCTAAACCCATTCACAATGTATATTTATAGCCTAGACATCCTTACTTAGCTTTTCCACACTTTCTTCCAGCTTCCCGCTCATTTCTATGCATGTTTTGGTCTTAGTGTCGAATTACCTCCCTGTGTAGGGCGATAATCCCGGGACCTCCTCCCGAGCAAGGTGGCGGTCCTAGGAATTCCTCACTATATAGGGTGGTAGTCCTAAATTATTTTCCCAAAGCTCTTCATGCATGTTTTTGACATGTGATGCTTCATTTAACTTGACTTTTAGGGTGTGTTTTGGAACCAAATTGCCTAAAAATAGGCTTGTTTGCATGGTATTTCTTCTCTCTTCTATTTTTATAAAAAAATTATTATTTTGCACTACCCCTTCTTGCCTTGTGTATAAAGGTACACCCTAACCCCAATTCTTATTTATTCCATTCTTGTATTTAAGAAAAAGGCCTGAGAATTTTTGTGTATCTTATATTGTATTGTTGCCACAATCTTGATAGGAATTACATAGCCAAGCTCAAATATCTTGTGTTATCTCTCTTCTACTTGCATTGCATCCATATTTCCTTCAAGATGCCATTGCTCAAGTACCATCCTCCCGATGTCATTCTTGCATTTCCAATCCCTTAGACTCATATGAATACTCAGAGAAAGAAAGGACAAACTGAGGGGACAAATTACTACATAGTTGGATTTACCTTTGTTATGTCAATTCCAGGTTGGATTTTTTGTTTGATTTCCTTCATTCTTACAATTTATCATTGTTACATCATATCAAATATAGTAGAAATCAATTTCCTTTCATTTGCAAGTAATTAGTTAATTTACAAGAGGGTTTAAATCATTAATAGCAGCTCCCAATAACAGATCCTCTTCTTCCCATCCCTATGGATATGAAGGAGAAAATATCTATAGGAGGTTATCTATGCATCATAGATCATTTGGAAAATTTCTTGTTTTAAGTTAGCTTAGTTTCAATACACTCAACATAGGTGAATAACCACACCGAGTTATCTCACTTGTTTAGTTTTAGTGTAGAAATATTTTAATTATTTAGAATAGAAACAAATTGTTGTTTGTGATTGTAATGTTTCAATTTTGTGATTTGTTTACATTAGTTTCCCTTTCAACAGTAGCATAGATTGTTGTTTTCATCTTAGTTAATTTGGAGACTTAAAACTAGATCAACACTTAGATTCAATTTAGGATAACAAACCATAGGGAATTTACGCTACCCGTTCATAGCCTCTAAATCTCTCCTTTTCCAACTTAGCTACTAGGAGATCCCACTAATAGATATTATTCACTGATCCTCCTATAGTTAGCCACACACATTCAAACATCAGATGCTCCAGTATGACCTCGGGGGTCAAGTAATTGAAGGTTGCATGTCAATTTTCATCCGTACAGGAAGATGAAAATTGACATGCAACCTTTAACCGCACTCAACCCCCAAGGTCATGTCGTAGTAGCCAATGTTTGAATGTGTGTGGCTAACTATAGGAGGATGAGTGAATAAAATTTGTTAGTGCGATCTATCGTAAATGAGTTGACAAAGGGGATATTTAGAGCCTATGAACGGGTAGCATAAATTCCCTATAGTTTGTTTTCCTAAATTGGATCTAATTTTTGATCTAGTTTGAAGTTTCCAAATTAAATAAGCTGAAAATAACAATCTATGCTACTACTGAAAGGGAAACTAATCTAAACAAATCACAAAATTGAAATATTACAATCGCAAACAACAATTTTCTTCTATTCAAAATAGATAAAATATTTCTACACTAAAAATAAACAACAGAGATAACTCGGTGTGGTTATTCACCTGTGTTGAGTGTATTAAAACTAAACTAACTTAAAACAAGAACTTTTCCAAATGATCTATGATGCGTAGACAACCTCCTACAGATATTATCTCCTTTAGATCCATAGGGATGGTGGTGTGGTTATTCACCTATGCTTTGAGTGTATTGAAACTAAACTAACTTAATACAAGAACTTTTCCAAATGATCTATGATGTGTAGACCACCTCTTACATATATTCTCTTCTTCATATCCATAGGGATGGGAAGAAGAGGATCCGTCACTAGGAGTTGATATGATAGAATCAAACCCTCTTGGAAATTAACTAATTACTTAATGATGACAGAAATTTATTTCTACTTTATTTGATATTATGTAACAATGATAAATTTTAAGAATGAAGGAAATAAAACAAAAAATCCAACCCAGAATTCATAGAACAGAGGTAAATCTAGATGTGTAGTAATTTGTCCCCTTAATTTTTCCTTTCTTTCTCTGAGTGTTCATATGAGTCCAAGGGATTGGGAATGCAAGAAAAACGGTAGGAGGATGGTGCTTGAGTAATGGTAACTTGATGGTAGCCTAGATGTAATGTAGATAGAAGAGAGATAACACAAGAGATCAGATCTTGGATGTGTAATTCCTAGCAAGATCGTAGCAATAAGATAATGCAAGATACATAAAATTATGAGGCCTTTTGGTTGAATACAAATATGGAATATATAGAAATGGTGGATAGGAGGTGCCTTCATGCACAAGGAAAGAAGGAGTAGTTCCAACCAATTAAATCTATCTAAAAATAAGAGGAAGGAGAACCAAGCAATCAAATATAATTTTAGACAATTTGGCTCATGAGATGCGCGTAAAAAGAAAATTTAAGTGAACCATTGCATGTCAAAACATGTGTGAAGAATCTGGAAAAAGTGGGTAAGACCGCCACCTTGCGCAGGTGGCGATCAGTGTACTAAAGGTCGAACATGCATGTAAAGAGGCAGGAAGCTAGAAAAATTGCAAGAAGGCTAAGTAAAGATTTCTAGGCAAAAATATATACCGTGAATGGAAATTCGAGATTGAACACCTCCTCGAAAGGACTTGAATCATCATTGGGGAATTTTGTAACCTTTTTCGACAATGTAGCAAATGTAATTTTTCATGTGTACATATTGCCCCCTTGGAGAAGTGTCTTATCCATGAAAAGGCATAGAATGTAGAGTATGAGTATTGTGTTCTTGAAATGGGGAGTTAGAAGCTATACCTAATGTGCCCGTGTGTCAAAATGTCAACCCCAAACTCCTACCTATAAGAGAAAAGAAGAATCAAGTGTAGATAGATAAAATATTGGAAAACAAATACTAAATGAAAATAACAAGAGGAATTACCATTTGTGTGGGGATATAGAAACATAATTATTCCAATGCTCCATCCCTATGAAAAAGTGTTGAAACCCTAAAATATTTTCCAAGTATGAAGGCATGTAGGTGCACAAGGTCCCAGTTATTGAATGGCACGTAAGGAAAAGGCATGTAAGAGAAGGGTATAAGGAAGCATGTAGCATGGACAACACGTGAAAGGATAAGGACTTAGTAATTTTGGACGTCTGGAGCAAAACACGTGAAAAGCATGACCCGGTTGTGCATGGATAAGATGCCAGCCTGGCGACAGGTTAGCCTAGGATGGAGCATACTTGTGATGGAATATTCTAGAAGAACATCATGGAATAAGGTGGAGAGATCAGGCTTGGAGAAGCATGCTCACATAAAGTACCACATTTGGACACCTAGCACCATATCTGAGGGTGCTGGAGGATGGGTTGGTAGTCCAGAAAGCCATAAATATAATTTCTTGTAGATACAGGAAGAGATATACATATAGACATAGATACATAGACATATAGACATAGAGGGATATACATATGGAGATATACATACAAGTATCCATATAGACACCTAGGGAGTGAGCAGAGCTCTGTAGAAATGTTGTGAGGACTCTATTGGTGAATAGTTGTATTTAGGAGAGAATGCATTAGGCCTAGGGGTTGTAAATTTTCTTTTGGGTAGCTTAGTTACATTAAGTCCAGTGTAATGCATGACTATGTCTACTTCTCTGTGACCCTCTGTAATGGTTCCATGGATGTAATAAGGTTACCTATCATAATATATACATGAATATCAATGATTTTGATGCATGTTTCTCTCTTATGAATTCTCTTTCCTTTCATGCTAAGTATGAATGCTTGTATGTTTCTTTCTGTCACAATATGTGTTATGGATTCTGTTAAACACTCGTTTGAAGTGACTGCAAGGATCTAGAGGCCGTTCTAAGCCCTATGGTTCTTGTATGTCTTAAACTTCCCTTCTGAAATCTCTTACACTAATCATAGATGATGTTTCCCACTAAACTCACATAAAAGAGAGACTCGGTACCCACGCGTGCCTCGAGTGAGTGCTCAAATTTCACTGGGTGATAGGCCGGCATGCATGGGGTTCCTTTCTTTTATGATAGGAGTAAAAATGACTACATCTTGGTTCCATTGCCAAGACCTCTTTTCAAAGTTGTAGTGGGATTTAGCATACATCATGATCTGTGTAATGAGTAATGACAGAGCGGTTAACATTGGAAAATTTTGAATCATTGTTCTAGAGCATAGAGGATTAATTTTCTCAGAGATTCAACATTGGACTTGAGTTAAATGCATTTAGATGGGTAGAAGAGAATCTCTACCATGATCTGTATGAAATTTTTTTCGTTGTTCCTTGTGGAACTGTATGAATGGCTCTTAGCCTATACATCTAGATCAAGTTGGCATTATAGATCACATGTGTGGACCCAAGAAGAGTACCAAAGGCTACAGGATGCAGATCTGACATGGACCCATGTTGTGGATCATTAGTGGAAAGGAGTATTGGCTAGCTACACTTTGGAGTATGCCATTTCCACATATTCTTGTCTAGAGGTTGTTGAGTTTGAGTTTCTGAAGGAGCCTAGAGGATCATTTTTATGTGTTGTCCCTCTGGCTTTGAAGATCTTGATGATTACCATGAGTTTAGAGGCTTTCCCAATGGCTGGATAAACCATTTTGAGTGTTAGGTGAGGAAGCTAGGGTGGAGGAAGATGGTAGATGTTGTGGCAGAGAAAGAAAGGGAGGAGAGACAACTCAAGTATGGTGAAGCATGTGAAAGGGAGATTGCTAGATAACATGAGGTTATAGGTGTGATGGATGTATGGTGGTAGATGTTATGGGAAGGATTTGAGGTTCACGCTGAGGATGTGGAGCCTAAGCAGTCTATGCAACCCCATCTTGGAAAGTGCATGAGAGAAACCCCTTTGGATTCTGATGAGATTTTGTCAAATGGAGAAAGTAAAAGGAACAATAACCAGATCATACCAAGCCAAGAACATAGATGCTAATCAAACACCATGATCAATAAGATGAAAGTAATTCACCACAATAACTTTACACAAAACCCGTGCAAACAAATGAGAACCAATATCATATATTATTATGGAACTCAATGAAATACAATGAGAATGGACCTTGCTTATATAGGTAAGGAATACAATCTAAGAACGAGTCAAGGTCATAGATCAAGCCATAAATCATGGAAGAACTATTCATCAAAGAACTAGTCAATTCCATAGATTTATGAGAGAACTAGACATCAAGGATCTAGTCAATACCATAGATCTAGGAAAGAACTAGTCAATACCATAGATAAAGGAAAGAACTATACCTAACAACTAGATAGTATCTCCTAATATATAAATAAATAAAATAAATATCCACACACATAAGTGGGTGAGAATAAATACAATAATGTACCTAGGTGAACATGAGCTAAGGTAAATACCTACTCTAACACCCCCCCTCAAGTAAAGCTAGGGGCCAAAATAGAAGTGGCATGTCCACAGTATGAGTCCCGGAAAATACGCCTAATAAGGTACTCATGTACAATATATCCATGAAGAAATATCGAACCAAAAGAAGGAAAGAATCATGCTAGAAGGAAAGAGAAATAAGAAGAAGAAGAAGAAGGAAGATGTTCTCACGAACACCCCCAAGAACAACTTCCGAAACCCCAAGAATTCCATGTAACTCAAGGTAGTGAGGTGATGCAAAAGGCTTCGTAAAGATGTTTGCAACCTGCTACTGAGTCAAAATGTACTTTAAGAAAAGAACTCCATCCTAAATGTGTTGATGAATGAAGTGGATGTGTATCTCAATATGCTTGGTCCACTGGTGCTCAACTAGGTTGTGAGAAATGTGAATTGCACTTTGGTTGTCACACTAAATTACAGTCAGTGAATCCTATGGGAATCTGAACTCTATCAATAACTGGTGAAGCCAAAGAATCTACTGACTCACAGAATCGCTGCCCTGTATTCTGCCTCTAAAGATGAAAGTGCAATAGCCTATTGCTTTTTGCATGCCTAAGCAACTAGAGAAGAACCAAGATAGAAAATATAGACAGAAGTGGAATTCCTATCATCAATAGAACTTTCCCAATCTGAATTTGTATACCCAACTGAGTAGAACCCCTAGTGTAGTGGAGGCCAAAGTGGGAAGTGCTATGCAAATAACACAAAATCCTTTTAACAGCCTGTCAGTGACACTATGAGGAGAATGTGCAAACCAAGATACAAGCCCTACTATAAATGAAATATCGGGCGCGTATGGGTCAAGTACATAAGAATCCCAACCAACTTGCCTATATAATGTAGGATCACAAAGTGGTGTGGTACATGTGGATGTAAGAGTAACTCCAAACTGAAAAGGAGATGGACTTGGCTTGTAATCAGCCATATCAAAGTGCCTAAGAAGATCATGGGTGTACTTTTGTTGACTCAAATGAATCCCTAAATTTTTCTGATAAATCTAAAAACCAAGGAAATAATGCAATAGCCCAAGATCTGTCATGTCAAACTATGTAGAAAGATCCCTTTGAATACTCTGAATGTGGGAAGAAGAGCTGCCAGTAAGTAACAGATCATCAACATACAAGAAAAGTATCAAAATATCCTCACCGACATGCTAGAGATACACTGTATGATTAGAGTGGAAACGAACAAAACTAGTAGATAGAAGAAAATAATCCATCTTCTCATACCAAGCCTAAGGGGCTTGTTTGAGACCATAGAGATACCTTCGGAGCTGAAAAACAAGAGAAGAATCCTAAACAAATCCAGCTGGCTGCTCCATATATATTTCCTCTTGTAGATCTCCATGTAAGAAGGCACTCTTCACATTCATCTGGTATACGGGCCACCCCTGTGATGCAACAATAGAAAGTACAAGGTATAGAATCCATCTTAGCAATGGGTGTAAAATTCTCAGAGTAATCAATACCTTCGACTTGTGAAAAACCCTTTGCAACAAGACGAGCCTTATACTTGTCAATGGACCCATTAACTATGTATTTGGTTCGGTATACCCACTTACACCTAACCATATTTCTTTCTTTAGGAAGAGATACCAAATCCCAAGTATGATTCTTCATCAAAGAAGAATACTCATCTGTCATCGCATCATCTCACTCTTGTATCCCATGAGCCTTTGAAAATACTATGGATCCTCAGAAAATGCCCGACATAAAATTCCGAACTCGTAGAATGTGCGTGATGATTCCTAGTGGGTGGAAGATCCTTTATGAAAGGTTCTTCCTCGAAAATGGAGTATGAGCCCACATAGGCATAGTGACAAAATAAGTGGGAATAGGATCCTCAATGGCATCTATAACCTCCTCATCAATCTTCTCAAAGAAAAGATCCTCAAGATGAGATGAAGAAGAAGAAGGAATGGAAGAAGATGAAGAATCATGAGGAGTGAAATGCTCATCAAACTCGAACATGTGTTTAAAAAAGAACATCATGTGTATCAGGATCTAAGAGATGATAAGCTCTCATGTCCTCACAATACCATACAAAGATCAAGGGTTTACTCTTCTTATCCAAATATTTCCTTTTCTTCTTTAGCACAAAGGCCCAAGCATGGCTCCCAAAGACTCAAAAAAATGATACTTCTGGATTAGTGTTGAACCAAGATTCCTCTAGAGTCAAATGCTCAAGTGATCTATGTGGTGTGTGATTCTGAATATAGTTATCACAATTAACTACTTCTTCCTAATAGATAAGAGGTATATCTCTAGAATGCATCATACAGTTAGCCATTTCCTTCAAAGTTCTATTCTTCCTTTCTACTAATCCATTCTATTGTGGAGTATGAGGATCAGAATGTTGGTGAATAATGCCTTGAGTTGCCAAAAATTTAGAAAACTCATTTATGAAGTACTCCCCCCCTTATCAGTGTGAAGGTTCTTTATGCTACTAGAAGATTGATTCTCGACCAAATCCTTAAAGACTTTGAAGTGTGAAAAGACATCACTTTTTTACTTGAGAAAATAAAACCAAGTACGCCTAGAGAAATTATCAATAAATGTAAGTGCATACTTAGCTCCATTGAAAGATGGGGTAGGAAAAACCATCAAGTCAGTATGCACAACCTCAAGTGGTGAAGAAGCTCTCTTAGAAAAATTCTTAGGAAAAGGATCTTGGTGTTGTTTCCCTAATGCACAACCATGACAAACTCCCTCAAGACAAGAAACTCTAGGAAGACCATCTACCATACCATGAGTGCTCAACTCCTTCAAATATCTATAATTGAGATGTCCAAATCTTTCATGCCAAAGCTTACTCTCTGAATCTAAATGAGAAACCAATCCTATCCCTATAGAAGAAGTGTCATCAAAACCCTCAAAGTGATATAGTCTAGAACTATGATCAACAATACCTGAGCAACAAGTGAATAAGGCTCCAAAAATTTATTACTTCTACCCCATGTGGTGTAAAAGTCACTATTTTCCTTGACTAGAATGAAAAATTTGATATATAGAAAGCAAATTTGTAGTGATGTTAGGAACATATAGTGCATCTTGGATATTTCCACCATCAAGTTGTATATCACCTTTTCCCTTAATAGAAAGAAAGGAAGAATTTCCAACCTCAATTTTGGAAGTAGAACTCAAACCTAGAGAAACAAAAGACTCCTTGGAAGAAGTCATGTGATGAGAAGCACCAGAATCTATAACCCAATTGTCTGCAAGTGGTGACTGAGATCTTTCAACAACATTAAGTGCTTTTCCATGTTGATTAGAAGGAGGTGGAGTGGAGATAGAAATTTTTGTTTCTTGAATGCATCCTCTAAGGCTTGCATTCACTTATAACACCTATTTTCTTCATGATTACTACCCCCACAAAAATAGCATGAACGACTAGAATTATTCTTGGATTTAGAAGACTCCTTGGGTTTTGATTTGTTTTCTTTGGGTTTAGGACCATTTTGAGATGGAGAAGGTGTGGATTTTGTTTTACTGTTTGGTTTTCCCTTGCCCTTAGGAGTGGATGAAACTAATTCCTTTTAAGAGGTGGAAGACTCAAGGTGAGATAATTTGGATTCTTCCCTAGTAAGTATTTCACAAAATGTTTCTAAGTTAGGAATTTTGAAGGTGTCACCTAAGGCATCCATGCTAGAGAAAAAGGTAGAAGTAAAAATTTGGAATGGTCCTCTCAACTTGGATAGAATCAAGTAAAAACACTCTTCATCTTTCTTATCTTTTCCACTCCCCTTCAATGTGCAAAAAGTGCTTGAACTTAGTAAGATAGTCTATAATTGTGGGAAAATCTTCAGGATTAAGAGAGGTGATCTCAATTTCAAGTTGCATGGCTCTCATATGATCCACCTTACCAAATAAATCCTCCAATTTCTCCCATATTTTGAAAGGAGAGTCACACTTTTCTAAATGAAATAAAATACTATCACTTACATAAGTTCCTATCAAACCCATACACTCATCAAATTTGCATTGGTACTGAAATTTCTTATATTCTCTAGTGAAAATTGGTTGTTCTTTAGAAGTTAAAGCCCATAATCCTTTTCGCTTAATTATTGTTTCCATTCTTAGTTTCCATGTGTGTTAATTATGTGTTATTAATGGATCAACATGATCTAATGCATAAGTATATGCCATCCTCAAAAAATCACCAAAAGAAATGCAAGAACCAAGCAAATGCAACAAGAGCCCCCCAGATTTTGACACTTTATAATGAGTGTGTGTTACAATATGGCACTTTATAATTATAGTGTGATTCTCAAAATAAATATTTCCAATGGAAAGAGCACAAAAAAACAAGAACTTTTGCAAAAAATGGTACTCAAAACCGAGTTACCGATCAAAAGTTACAAGCTTTTCAATATTATGCTCTGCTATTTATTTTAGTTACCACTAAAACAAAATAAAATTCTCTTGCCTTCACCACACAAATAAAATGAAAGGGGGCTAGATTTAAGCACCTACTAGTAGGAATCACAAGCTTTAAGCCCTCATATGACCATACCATATGACTAGGGGCTAAGAATTTCAATGGGTGTGTGCAACTTACTATTCTGGGGCATGTCATTGGTTTTCGAGAAAGTCACATCCAACTACTTCTTCTGGTAAAAACTACTATTTCTAGATTTTACTAAAAGTGATGTTCGCCACCCAATTTAGTAGTCCGTGGATTTTTCGAAATGGTAATAGTCATGCACAAGCATCAAGTGACCCCGCCAAAAATGAAAGAAACATCTTTTGAAAAAGACCTCTTGTGCGCAAATCGAAAATGCTATGCCGCAACAAAGAAATACCCAGATCGGATCTCAAGAAACCCAAAAACCCTAAAATTTTTTTCTAGATTTCCTTTTCCGTACGACGTGAATCCCGAGGTGAATCCAGTATGTTTCTCACACAAAAAAAACCAAAACCGATCGCCCGAAATGGTTGAGTTTACAGTCGATCTTAGGGTTTTGCTACCTTCCGAGATCCAATGGAAGCCTCTGTTTTGCATAAAAATGCATGCAGCAAAAAAATATGAGCAAATCCTGAAATATATGAATATATAAAAAAATTATTTACAAAATAAAACTTACAAACGAATGTCAATAGCAATCTCTCCCGCTCTGATACCATAAAAGGAATGATAACCAGATCATACCAAGCCAAGAACACAGATGCTAATCAAACACCACAATCAATAAGATGAAATCAATTTTCTAGAATAACTTTACACAAAACCTTTGCAAACAAATGAGCAGTAATATCATATATTATTATGGAACTCAATAAAATACAATGAGAATGGGCCTTGCTTATATAGGCAAGGAATAACAATCTAAGAACCAGTAAGCTCGTAGATCAAGCCATAAATCATGGAAGAACTAGTTATCAAAGAGATAGTCAATTCCATAGATTTATGAGAGAACTAGACATCAAGGATCTAGTCAATACCATATATCTAGGAAAGAACTAATCAATACCATAGATCAAGGAAAGAACTATACCTAACAACTAGATAATATCTCCTAATATCTAAATAAATAGAAAGAAATATCCACACACATAAGTGGGTGAGGATAAATACAATAATGTACCTAGGTGAACATGAGGTAAGGTAAATACCTACTCTAATGAAATAAGAACCATTGGCATGCATCTGAGCCCACCTAGTGACCGGACCCTGGCGCTTGGTTTTCCAGATCAAGGGGATAATATTGCTAATCTAGTTGATTACATTGGAGGTGATCATTCTATCCGAGGAGATATAATGTATCATTTGATACTTCTATGGTTGCAAAAACTAGCCCAATGTTAGCACTTTTCAGGAAAGGTATAGACACACATGCATTTGGTTTCGCATCTTGAAGTGGCGTGGGGTATATTATTGGTAGTGGAGCATTGTCACAGAATAAGAATGTAGCTCAGTGGAACTGTGGGAACCCTTGGCATGACCACTTCAGAACATGGTGGGCCTAGTGGATCTGGTGGTTCAGGAGGAGTAGGAGCTGGTTGGCCTAGTGGATGTGGTGCTTCAAGACCTTGTGGGCCTAATTATAGAGGTATTGAGGATGTTGTGGAACATGTTCACAAGTGTGAACTACTATGGTATTGAGGATTTAGACCCCAACCACCCCCATAAGTTTTCTTTGAAATGTCTCTACATTTGCCCGATTATAGAGGTATTGAGGATGTTGTGGAACATGTTCACAAGTGTGAACTACTATGGTGCGTGAAGGGTGTCACAACCCCGAATGGAAGGCTAGTCAATTTGTAACCACATTGCAAGGGTACACACATAGCTGGTATAAGAAGTATGACCCTCATCAAATAGTGGTGGATTATACTGCCTTAAAGAATGCATTCTTGGCGAGTTCCACATTCCTGAGTTTGAGCAGAAGAGCATCAATGCTTTGAAGGAGATTCAACAAGGAATGGAAGAGAGTGTGTGGGAGTATGATGCATGCTTTAAAACTCTCTTGTCTAAATTATCATATGATATTCAAGGATTTATCACCCCTTTTAGAAGGGCCTTATCTCATAAAAATTTTAGAGACTCACACAAGGCATTGGAAGCTACCCTACGTGTCGAGGTTGTTGGTAGTGTTGATACTAGAATTAGCCTATTCTTGGAGGCTCAGATTACTGCTATGGCCAAGCAGTTGGAAAAATTGTCTATGCACTCAACCCATGAGACTCACAGTGGTTTTTGGTGCACAAATTGTGAGATAAAGGGGCACGTTAAGGATAAATTCCCCCAAAGGATAGTACGCATTGTGGTGGTAGAATGTGAAATTTTTATGGGGACCATGATGGAAGTAGATGTCCCTTACTGAAATGTGCAATTAGGAAGAATGTATCTTGTTATTACAAGATTTACACTTCTACAACCCATGATACTAAGGACTGTAGGCTCATTGATCAAATCCATGAGGCCATTGATCATGGGGTGTGCCAAACCAATGTTACAAGTAGTTCCAAGGGCAATGATTGCCATTATGAAGAGTGTGTAGATTTAGACACGCATGGAAGATGTTTTCAAGGAGTATTTCATGGTCATGGTAACCACGAGAGGAGGAGGGAGAGAGTTCACATGTGGAACTTGTTTCAACTATAGATTTATAGAGCATTACAAATGAGAATGCCCGGACACACAGAAGTGCTTTTGGTGTGGAAAGCAAAGCATAAGTATGAGGAGTGCCTAGAATTGTTTCAAAGATATGAATCAAGTATCACCGGAAGGACAAGGGCACCTGCAATGGTCGTATCAAGAAGCGGACATATAGTGGATGCCTTAGGTAACATGGGATGCAGGGTTGGAGCATGTCTTGGTAACAACAAGGGTAGAAGCCACACGCATAAGAAAGGTAACAAGATAGAAGAACCCGGTTTTAAGGGAGGAGGTCATTCAAGGAAAGTATCCAGATCCTGCACATCGGAAGGAGATATATCGGGATACCATAGATGTTATTCGAAGCTTAAAAGGGGAGATCTAGTGTCTAAAGGAGTAATCCAAGGAGGAGCAAGGAAGGAGTCTTGAGGCGTAAAAGGATGACCTGGATGAGGTCAAGGAGGTGTGTAAAATGATAAGGTAGGAGAATATCATTCCCTTGCTAGGATCATGGTTGAGAGAGAAGGTACCACGCACGGAGGAGAGCGTGAGAGGTAGGTCTTACACGTGAACCTTCCCCCTCATAGCCTTGACTATGATAAGGAGATTACATTGAATGCAATTGTAGATGGATGGCTCCTCAATAATATCCTCATTGACATAGGCGTGAAGGTTAACGTTCTAACTTTGGATGCATGGCATCAGATGGGAAGACCCACATTACAACCATCTTCAAATGTGTTGTATATGGCAAACAAGACTAAGGCAATGCCCATTGGTGTCTTAAAGGATGCAACTATTACTATCCAGGGAGCCAAGTTTATTGGGGACTTCAAAGTCTTGGCACTCGCCAAGGTGGACAATTTCCCAACACTACTTGGGCGCCCTTGGTGTTACAAGAACAATGTAGACCTTCGGTTCAACAAAGGGTACATTAGCTTTGAGAACAAGGAGGAATGGGTCATTATACCCCTGGCTGATGGGAAGTCGGCACCCTATATTGAACCGTTAGGGGAAGAATTTCTGGATAGGATATATGTGTGCTTAATTAGAGACCCGAGATGATATTGTTAGTGCAAATCAGCAGCACCCCCTAAATGACCTTCAGGTCTGCAAGTGAGAAATTGGGTCATTTAGTGTGATTACACAACATTGAATCTTTTCCCCAAGTGTGGGACTTGCAAAATGGGAAAAAACTCTCTAGATTGAAGGCTAGTTCCTCTACTCCTCTAATCATATGTATGCATGAATTTTGTAGAGGTTTAATACTAGATCCTACTCTAAATTCCAAGGAGACAAAGATAAAGGATGCAAAAGAAATAAAACTAAGTAAAAGTGGTGATACACCAAAGGAGTGGTGAACATATATTTCTGCAAATTGACATAGATTATAAAAATGCAACACAAGTTATGCACAAATTGCTAAAATGTAATGAAGGATCAGAATGAAGCAAACAACACAAGAAAGGATTGAAATCTCATTCACAAAGCTTGCATTGTCATTTCCATTTTTAAATGCAGTGCATTACAATAGCAAAGAGATAGAAAACATGTTGCAATCTAAAAGAGGTATGATATTCCACAAATTCACTTGCCAGGTGAAGAAGGGAGCTGCAGTTCATAAAAATGTCCAACCCTCTATAAATGAGCCAAATATAGCTTTTAACAATGAAAACCCGAGTTCGGGAAGGAAAAATGTGGGAAAAATTAAAGGAATCATTCAACAACCAACCATATCCATAAAAATAGCATGGGTACCATTAAAATTTCATTCCCAAGATTTTTGACCATTCTAGACAAGAATGGAAGCCATACTTGCATTAAAAATGATGGTTGAATGTCGGTTCTACTCTTTTGCCCATGCTAGAGGTGTTTTATCATTTTCTCTCACTAAAATCCACAAAAAAATTGAAGATTATCATGTAGAGGACTTCAATATCTTTCCAATGACACCAAAATTGAGGAAAAATGAGCTCTGGATCGAAAGATATGCCCCTCTAAAGATTTAGGGCAAAACAAGGGTGAAAATCGGGTCTGGGCGAGAAACCCAAAACTTTTCCCTTTTTTTAATTTTGGGAAAATTTTCTAAAAAAATTCACCCCACTTTGCTCGATGCCACGTGGCACATTTTTATTGGCTCATGGGTTCAAACAGACATTTTACACCTTTTTGAATTTTTGGAAAAAATTGAAAATCACCCGCGCTCATTGCGACATGTCATCTTCTTAATGGCTTGCGAGGCATGCTCCAAAAGTTTCCTTTGCGCCTGACCACTTTGACTTATGTTGGCCACATGGACACATGGCACATTTTGATTGGTGTGGGCCTTTAGGGGGTGGAGTTTTATTGTGCCATTTGCCACACTTTGGCAAAATTGTTAAATTCCCCCGCACCTCTGACCCCTGCTGGATCCATGGACACGTGTCACCTTTTTATTGGCTGGGGCTTTGGGAAAAAATTTTCTTTTCACCCATCTTGGAAAAATTTCTAACTCACCTCCACCAACCCACCATTCCACCGCCATGTGGCACATTCCTATTGGTGGTAGACCTTCCTAGGAAAATTTCCCTCAAAAACTCCACCGAGCCATAACTTGCAAAATACAAGGAGTTAGAAGGAAAAATTTACCTTTCTAGAAAGGTGAGGAAATTATCTATCTGATGAAGCCATTTCCAGAAAATTTTGAGTTCCTAAAAAGTGGAAAATTTTGATTGAGGCACAAGGGAGGAAGGAATGAAAGGAAGTTAGTCAAAAATAAGCAAGGGGCTTATTTTGGATAATAGATACACCCTACTAACGGGGTTATCCAGTTTGAAGATTCTTAGTCAATTAGTGATACCACTAGTATATCATGTCACAATTAGGTGCATGGGACTTATGAATTAATGGGACGGTAGTTGAGAGGGTCGGTGACCAAGGTAACAAAGGCGCACATGGTTAGGTGCCTTGGAGGAAAAGAATTACCTAAGTATTTAGGAGGATCCTTCCCTGAGATATTTCTACAGGAGGTGGAAGCTTAGTGGAAGGATGAGAAGGAATGGAGGGGGATGTTAAGTTATGTCTTGCTCGAAAGAGTATCTCGGTGTGGGCTACACATCAGGAGATCCTTTTAGAGTGGTGTGAGGTAATAATTGCTCTCTCTGTCAGATTTTCTAGGAGCAATGTACCCACCATCATCAAGGAGTACCATGGGAATGATCCTACCTCTTTCCATATCTAGGATTGTGAATGGGCCTATAGATAAGGTGAGGAAATTTTTCCACCATCCCTCTCAAAGTGCACAAGTTGTACTCTACACTGCAGGGTTACGTGCATGCATGGTATATTCATTCAGAGACACACCGCCAAATAAGGAATTAGAAAGAGCTTGCGGCTGACCTTATTCAAACCTTTGAGTATTAGAGTACCAAACCATTGGTTGATAAGGCCTTGCGAGCAGGTATCAACCTGTCTTACCATGGGGGATAGTGCCAAGATGGAAGATAGCCTATTAGAATTATTAGGTGAACCAAGATCGGGGCGTACTTTGAAGAAGTAGAGGAAACAGAAGAGTTATAGCTTGAGCACGCATGTTTGGAAAAATAAAAAGGAAATTTGGTGTATGTGATTGATGGAGAGGAATCAGAAAGCTTAGATGTTAGCCATTCTGTAGGGACACGCGAGGTAGTAGACAGTGTAGATACTTATGCGTGTGCCTACCATGAGCCCTTAAAGATGAAGAAGGTTAACATCGGTTCAGGAGAAGAACCTAAGGAAGCTATTATTGGAGATTACTGGTCAGAGAAGGAAGTATCTAAGATCATTGATCTACTACGTAAATTTGAGGATTTATTCCCGTGCCGATACCATGAGCTCAAAGGCATTCACCATTCCTTGGGGAGATGAAGATAAAACCGAGGGACGGTGGGTGCCCAGTTTGGAAAAGAACTTACCAGATGAATCTCAATTTACACGTGAAGGTTAAGGAGGAGATAGAAAAAATTATAGCTTCTGGTATCATTGAGGCAGTGGAAGAATCAGAGTGGATAAGTCTAATGGTAATCAACATCAAGAAGGATGGGTAGATTATGATCTATTTGGATTATATGGAATTGAACACAGTTTGTGTCATTGATCCCTTTCTAACCCCCTTCACTGAAGAAATTTTGAAGGAGTTTCTGGACATAAAATCTATTCCTTTACGGATGGATTTTTAGGGTACCACCAAGTCCAGATTGCAAAGGAGGACCAGGAGAAGACAAATTTCACCACCGAGTGGGGAAGTTTTACATATACGGTCATGCCCTTTGGGTTGAAGAATGCACCTGTTGTCTTTTTCACATAGTGGTGCAAGCATTCCAAGACTTCATCCATAAGTTTCTTCAAGTCTATTTAGATGATTAGATAGTATATGGTTTGGTTAAAGACCATTGTGACAATTTAAGGTTAATTTTTGAGAGGTGTAGGCAGTTGAGGATATCCCTCAATGTTAATAAATGTGTGCTTTCTACACCCTTTTGGACTTTATTGGGGCATATCATATGTAAGGAGGGCTTGCTGGTAGATCCCGCTAAAGTTTCAATTATTATGGGGTTAAGGGAGCCTACTAGCCAGAGTGCAGTGTACGGATTCCTTGGGCATATGGACTATTATAGGAAATTTATTAAGGGATCCGCCAAGATCATTGCACCTTTAGAGGAGATTCTTAGACATAAAAGTGACTTCCATTGAGGAGAGGCGACCAGAGGGCATTTGATACATTAAAATATAGGCTTATCACCGTACCTATTTTATGTTTTCCCTCTTAGGACAAGCCCTTTCATGTCCATGTAGATGCCTCAGGGACCGCCATTGGAGCAGTGCTTATATAGCTAGGTGAAGAGATTGTTGATCATCCTCTATGTTTTGTAAGTAGGAAGATGACACCAGCAAAGCATAATTATACCACAACTAAGCACGAGGCATTGTTAATGATCTACATGTTTTTCAAGTTTAGACACTATCTACTGGCAACACCATTTGTGTTTTACATCGACCACGTGACATTAAAATATTTGCTGAAAAAGCCTATATTCTACAAGGTTGCATATGTCGATGGGTGTTGTTGTTTCAAGAATTTGAATTCACGGTTGTAGTAAATCCTGGAAAAAGTAACTATGGGCCCGATCATCTGTCAAGAATTGATTCAGGGGAGGATACACAAAGTGTTAAGGAAATAATGCTAGACATGTAACTATTTAGGCATGCCTACGCCTCAATTTGGAAGAGATTGCATTATTTTTAAAGAAATGTGTTGCACTAGAAGAAATGAAGACTTTATAAAAAAATTAGTTGGCCATACGCGTCGCACCCTACATGTTAATCGGTGGTGACTTATACAAGTTGGGATGTGATGAATTTTTTGTAGGTGTGTATTAGAGCATGAGTTTCTAGCCATCATGGAGGAGGAACACAGAGGAAGTGCGGGTGGGAATTATGCAAAGCGATACCACCGTGTGTAATATATTAATGGCAGGTTTGTGGTGGGTAGCGTGTACAAGGATTATAGAGACTATTGTAAAGCATGTGACCATTTTCAATTCCTTGGAAAACTAGGAAAGAGAGATGAAATGACTTTGTGCCCTATTTCTAGTATAGAGCCTTTTGAAAAATTGGCAATAGACTTTGTAGGACCTATTACACCAACGACACGTAGGACTAGGTCATGTTATGTCATAACTTACATAGATTACCTAACAAGGTGGGAAGAGGCACTCGAGACTAAAGATTGCACGAGAGCAATAGTGTGAGGTTCTTGTGGGAGAACATTATCACGAGGTATGGATGCCCATTGAGTTTGAAAAGTGATAGGGGTATGCATTTCATGAATGAGACCATGAGGATCTTATTATCAGAGTTCATGGTAGCTCATCACAAGACTACACCCTATCACCCACAAGCAAATGGAACTGGAAGCATTCAAAAAAATACTAAGTCATACCCTTACCAAAATTTTTGATGTCAGAAGACAAGATTGGGATGACAAAGTATCAGTAGTATTTTGGGATTACATGACAACACATAAAAGGATAAAAAAATCCACACCTTTTTAGTTTTTGTTTGGTGTAGAAGCTATCTTGTCAATTGAATTTATGTTACCTTCTCTGTGAATAGCGCGTGTAGGAGGGTTAGCTGATGAAAAAGTACTAGAAGAAAGAATTGATGAGTTAATGAAGCTGGATGAGAGACGATCACTCCCAAGGTGGAGCCAAACAATAGAAAAAGAAAAGCAGAATGTTTGGCATTATCGCCACATTAGAAACAAGTTTGAGGTTGGGTAGATGGTGTTACTATATGATTCTAAGTTCCTGCACCATCCTCGGAAGTTGAAAGTCCATTAGTTGGGTCCTTACACAATCTCATACATCCTTGATTCGGGTGTGTGCGATTCAAGCACTAGATGAGATGAAGTTGCCTATACAATTCAATGGGAGTAGGCTAAATCCCTAATATAAATAAGTCTTCTTCATGTTTGTAAATAAGGTAGTTTTGCTAGTTAGTTTAGAAGTTTCCTTTATGCTTTTCTGTTTCTTGTGTTTCCCTTTTACATTGTTGTTTTGTTTTGTGCCTTAGGCACCGGTAACCTTATTAGTATTTTGGAAAATTTGTGAGTGTGTAGAGGACCATGCATCATTTAAGTGTGGGGTGGAGAAATGTGAAGGAGCACATGATTAGAGTGCCAAGAAAGTTGTGTTGAAAAGCCCTATTGAATGGCCTAGTTGAAAGAGGTGTATGAGGAGAAAAGATGGAAGAAGAATGGTTGGTGCCAGGATAAAGCTACTTGTAGATCCCATGTACTAAGGAGGAGAATGCACATTTAAGCAACATGAGGTAGGTGAGAGCAAGAATCAGGATAGAAGAAGTGCCTTCGGTGCGGGTTACGCACACGTAAGAGTCTCCTATCATGTTGGATTGGTTGCGTGCCAGAAGGTTGGAGGAGTTTTCATGCAAGGTTGGGTGCATGAGTGAAAGCACTAAAGATGGGATTTGTTTGAAAAATCCACATTAAATGAAAAAAGTATGGTGGTAGGTGAAGTAGAATTTAATGTTCAAAAAGAGAAAAACTATAAGTAAAGGGTTAAGGCACTTTCATTTTCACTTTGTGAAATAGAGAAAGGAGTGAGTTTTATAAACTAGGGTTTCCAGATTCAATCGTGTGAAGAAATATCTATGAGATTGAAGTGTGAGCAGCTAGTTTGAGTTTACAAACCAGAAGGAAGGGGTTACACGGGTGTGAAAAGAGTTGTGAGGAGGCATTGTCTTGTGGAAATTTTATCCCAGTTAGGGTTCGACAAACTAGGGCATGGGTTCAAGAGATTTATATCATGGATTTGAGATCGGAGGTTGGAAGAAGTAGGACAGAGTAACAAGGAGGGAGTGGAGTGATAAGAAGACCTCAAAAATGGCACCCAAGAAAGGAAAGGGAAAGGGCAAGGCCAAACAACAAGAACCTAATGTAAACACAAATGAAGAATGGTATGCGGAGATGCAATACCTAGATGGAGTGATGATGGGTAAGGAGTGGGAATCCCACCTAAGAAATGTGCCTGTAAGTGATTATAACCACCAAAAAAATAATAGAGAAGGAAATTCCCCATGAGTAAATGAACACCAGAGGGCTTTCCAATCTATGATGATGATGTTAAGGTCAAAATGGAGAAGGCAGGGTTGCTGCAACTCTATGAGTTGCCCTATTTTGGAAAACCGAGCACCTGTATCAATGGTTAATGTCATGGGTACATAAAGATTACTTCCACTTTGTAGGGCACAAGATGCATGTCACTCCCCAGCTTATCTCTCACTTCACAGGCCTTATATGTGAAGGAAACAACTTGGAGGATGACCTGAGTGACAAGGAGGCAATTCAGGAGACCATAAATGAATATGCCTGCAAGAAGGGGTCAAGGTATTACGACATTTCAGACATCAAGGACCCCGTGATGAAAATGGCTGTGCATCTAGTAACAAAGTTGAATGGCCAGGAGAGATGGACCTAGGTCAATAAGCCTTGGTTGCATGTTTACAGAAAAATTACAGAAGGCACTATATACAACTTGTCTACTTACATTGCAGAGGAGATTGTCAGTTGTGCGTAGGGGGAGAAAATCCTCTTTAGCAACATCCTCGACCATTGTATTTTCAGAGAGATTGGAGTACCGATGCACCAATTTTTTTGTATGGGAGTACCCCACTGAGGATCCTTCACCCACAAAGATATTTGAGAAGTATGCCTATGACACAATGAAAAAACCCCACAAGGCACGACTAGAGAAATGGTATATGCACCTGAGGAATGCATTCATGGCAAAGTGGAGGATCCCTAAACAACTCCCAATGTGGATGAAGGGGAAGCCAAATTCATTATTTATCAACATTTCTTCCTAGGTAGGTTCAAGCTGATAGATGAGTCATGGAGCCCTTGGTGCAAACTTCCTTTCACATTCACTGCTCAATACTTCCAAGTGGGAGTAAATAGATTTAAGGAATCAAAGAAGTTGAGGCTAGAACTAGGTAGTCTGGACTGGGAGCATAGAGAGATGTGGAAAAGATTAAACTACCCGATGGCAAGCACACATACGTAGAAAGGTACGTGTCGCACGAGGTTGAGATGATAAGGCCGATAACACTACCCATTGTAGGAGGATCTATGGCATGTGTATACTTTTGTATAAGGCTAAAGTTTAAAAAGGGCACATACCTAGACAAAAAATTCTCCATACCTAAGTATGCCATGAAGAGGATGAAGTCCATGCCCAAGAAGAGGGGAAGAGAAGATGGAGAATCACCAATTGTGCAAAATTCTCAGACAGTGAGCATGCTAACAACAAGTGCCAAGCCAAGCACTTACACGTGGACAAAGAAGTCCTTAGTAAAGGAGAAGACACCAGAAGTGGAGGCACCTAGGAAACCACTCACCAAGGAAGAATCACCTAAGGAAGAAGAGGCCAAATCCCCATCAAGGAGACACCTCTTAGGAAAAAGTAGAGGGTGGAAGAGGAAGCTAACTCGGAGGAGACCGAAATCTTGGAGAAGTACATGGGTAAAAGAGAAGGTGAGAGTGAAGAAGATGATAGCAAGGAAGAAGAGCCTGAGAAGGACCAGGAGCCACATGTGTTTAGCGTGTATGACTTGGGAGAAGAGAGTAGGAAGAGAAGCAGGAGTTCATATTTATGTGACACAAAGGCGTACAGGATGAGGAAGGCACCAGAGACATGGAAAGGAATGAGGAGGTTGGTGGGGACAAACAGGGAGCTATAAGCTTCACAAAGGAGAACATCAATGAGGTAGCGGAGAGATAAATAAAGAGAATTCTTGAGGCCCTGGTAGACAAAGAGTTGGAGCACAATGCTGACATAGTGCTGGAGGAAGGAGAGGAAAACACTGATAAGGAGCATGGTAGCATGAGAGGAGGTCCCACTCTAACAAAGAGTTTTCCCAAAGGTGTGCACTAGGGTAGGAGAGCAAGACAAGTAATGGGATACATTAACAAATCAAAGAAGGTACTATGTGAGTGGTTCCAAAGCATGGTACCCACAGAAAGGATTTTAGCTATGGGCTCATTTGAGAAGCAGAATTGCATACCTCAGAATGAATAATATGCTCTATTGGGCATTGGAGTCCCACATTGATGAGCCAGACTTCGAAGTATTCTAAGGAGTGATCATCATAGTACCAGAGTCTAAGGGAGCTAATCCCTTGGTGAATTTAGGAACTCTCAGATGAGAAATATTGTAATGTGCTCAACAAGGTCGCGGTCGAGATAGAGGCTAGGCTCTTCACGTGTAATGATGAATAAGAGTATTAGAGGAGAAAATAGGGAAGAAAGAGGAGGAGCTGGTAGAGAAGACCCAGAGCTTGAAGTAGGAAGAGTTGATCAGTGCACAACTAAGGCATGAGTTAAAGGAAGAGAAGACAAAGGTGCAGGAAGTGTACAAGAAGATGGAATCTATCAAGGGTGCCATCCTTTTAAAGCACCTAGACTTAGCGCTTCCCACACAAAAGTACTCATCCCTTCTGGAATGTATAGAAGATCTAACATGTGTCCTCACTATGGAGAGATGACATTTGGCTCTAGATTCTACAAAAGAAGTGGTTGCGTGCTTAAAAGAGGAGGATTGGTTGAAGGTAGTATCACTTGTTGTGGAGTATAGCAGTGCTCACAAAAGTTAAATTTGCTGCCTAATCTATTGAGGCCACATATGATACCTACGCAGAAAGGGATAAGGTAGCAAGCTCCTTGGTCACCACACTTGAAGCAGAGTTGAAGGAATTCTAGGAGAAGAACAAAGGAAATAGGGAAAAGAGGGACAAGGTTCTTGCCAAAGTGGAAAGAAAATTTGAGGTGATTAAAGCTTTAAGGAGCTCAATCAAGGCCCAGTTAAAAGAACTATATCCTCAAATTACCAGGAGCATGGAAACATGAAGACCTGGGAAAGGAGATGGAGAAGATCGTTGACGCCTTGGGCACTCAGAAATTGGCCCGAGTTTGACGAGGTGAGTATCACGATCGGTGACCTCTCGTCGGAAGGCACAGTGAGTGAGGTCAACATTTGGAAAAAAATTAGATGTAGAATTATGAAGGGATTTTCCCAACTTGCTAAATTGATACCCTCCCCATTCTTCATTCTTCCCCTATTCTTTCATTCCTTTATTCTTTTACAAAATGTAAGAATACACCTTGGTTCTTTAAGGAAGCCTACATTCTTGGCTAAGTAGATTGTTTCTAAGGACGGAGAACAGGTGTAGTGTGGGGTGATGTTGGACCCCTAGAATATTATCCAAGTATGAAGGTGCATAGGTGCACAAGGTCCCAATAATGGAATGGTGCACAAGGAAAAAGTGCATAAGAGAAGGGTATAAGGAAGCATGTAGCACATGTGATGCGTGAAAGGATCAAGACTTAGTCATTTTGGACGTCCGGAGCAAAACACATGAAAATCATGACCTGGTTATGCATGGATAAGATGCCAACCTTACAATAGGTTGGTCCAGGATGGAGAATACTTGCAATGGAATCTTCTAGAAGAACATCATGGAATAAGGTGGAGAGATTAGGCCTAGAGAAGCATGCTCACATGGAGGACCACATTCAGACACCTAGCACCTTGATCTAGGGGCACTGGAGGATATGTTGGTAGTCCAGAAAGTTATAAATAAAAGCATCTGTAGAGACATAAAGAGATATACGTATATACATAGATACATATACATGTAGACATAGTGGAATATACATATGGATATATACATACAAGTATCCATATAGACACCTAGGGAGTGAGCGGAGCTCTGCAAAAATGTTGTGAGGACTCTTTCAATGAATGCATGACTAGGGGTTGTAAAATTTCTCTTGGGTAGCTTAATTACATTAAGTCCAGTGCAATGCATGACTACGGTCTGCTTCTCTATGACCCTCTATAATGGTTCCATGGATGTAATAAGGTTACCTGTCATAATATATACATGAATATCAATGATTATGATGCATGTTTCTCTCTTATGAATTCTCTTTCCTTTCATGCTAAGTATGAATGCTTGTATGTTTCTTTCTGTCACAATACGTGTTATGGATTCTGTTAAACACTTAGTCTGAAGTGACTGCAAGGATCTAGAGGCCATTCTGAGCCCTATGGTTCTTGTATGTCTTAAACTTCCCTTCTAAAATCTCTTACACTAATCATAGATGATGTTTCCCACTAAACTCACATAAAAGAGAGACTCAGTACCCACACATGCCTCGGGTGAGTGCTTAGATTTCACTAGGTGATAGCTTGGCGTGCATAGGGTTACTTTATTTTGTGATAGGAGTAATAATGACTACAAAAAGAACACTCAAAATGAGGTCAAAATAACATATATACATATATCAAAAAAATCATTTTTCAATTCATTTGTGCTATTTGATTTGGTGAATTTGGAGCTCTGGACCCATGGTGACCATTTTCGATGAGAGTACAACCGATACGACCGTGATGAGATCATGATCATGCCTCCATGAGTGGGAGATCAACCAATGTGGTCTAAGGTTGGTTATTTTCACTTTTGTATTTTAATACCTAAAATGTAAAAACTTTAAAAATTTCACCTAGGAGGGATTATTTTCAAAAACATTTGTCTTAAATGAGTCTCTAGGGGGCATAAGGCATTATTTTATTTGGTCAAAAGTGTTCTCTTTTTTGTCTTTTTGAGAATTTTTAGGGTAAAAGACGCATTTGGAAAATTGGTCCAAGAGCACTGCCCAAAGCAAGGTGGCGATCTTGGGCTGTCGCCTGCAGCTAGGCGGTGGTTCTGAATAGAATGACCAAAATGTGTTTTTAACTTCATTTTTTTTGGATTTTTGATGTTTTGTAACATTTTTGGTGAGCTTATTATTTGGTATTTGTCACTAACTTTCTTTTTCCATGTTTTGGAAAATGCAGAAGGAGGAGTACATCATATGGAGTCGGGAGAGGGAGTGTGATTGGCTCCCTAGTATACTAGATCAGCTGACCTAGGATGAGATGGACCTTCTCTAGAGAGCTAGTATATGGAGGATTACATGGGTCCCCCATGTTACTCCTGCCAGTCATATTCTATGTGACTTATTTTCCTATTGAGATGCAGATCGGAACACTTTTCGGTTTCCAGGTGTCTGGGGTGAGTGGATCATCACCCTGGAGGATGTGTACCATATCCTTGGGCTCCCAATTCTTGGGAGGAGGATGAATTTGGAGATAGCAGGGTCTAGGGCCATGATGATGCAATGGGCCACATACATGGGATATGCTATTGTCTCATTTGGTTCAAAGAAGAGGATGAAGGTTTGGTCTATTGCCTTTGCTCCCATTTCGTCATACGTAGAGCCATCATCATTGGCATATTTTCCTCCTAACTAATTGGGGACAAGGGTGGTGATACCCTTTTATATTGTTGGGATCCTATTATTAGCAATTGTGTAGATCGAGGGGCATGGCCATAAATATGCTTGGGGTGAAGATATCTTGGGGACTACCTATCATGATTTATAAAGGGTATTCTGATTGCTGGGGTAGTCATTGCGCCACCCCACTCTTGTTATGAGTTAGTTTTATGAGTGTTTCATCCCCTATGGAAGGGGAGTACAAGTTTCAGATCTAGGGGTTGTTCGTGACAGCTAGATGGACATGTATGTTAGTGTTTAGGATGCCACATTATCCAGAGCTTACATGACTTTGATAGACATGATCGCCACACCCTACCATGACATGGAAGGGATATGGGGATAGGAGGAAACTACAATAGTAGCTTTCTCTTCAACATGTCAGTTGGTTGACAAATTAGGGAGACTTGAGGCCCACCCATTTGATCAGGTCCCCCAGTAGTTTGGCATTCCATACCTTGATGTGCTCCCTCCAATTATACCAATTTATAGGATTATTCAGGAGGCTCGAAGGGGCCCTAGAGGGGATCTTTATTCGACGGTGGTCATTCCAGGTGTTCTTATTGTGGTTAGATGGGTGGTCCATGATCAACAAGAAGATGGTGACCCTCAAGCACCCTTACTTTAGATTACGGTAGCTCTCGCTCACAAGTAGGGAGCAGCATGAGCCCATTGATCTAGGATCTGACTCTGAGGAGGATGTGGGGGATGAGACGAAGGCAGTTTCATTTGGAGAGGACACGAAGGATGAGGAAGTTAGTATTAGGACTAGCGAGGTAGCCCATGCAGAGGAGGAGGAGAGTGACCTTGAGTGGCATGATACTTAGGAGATGCTGAGAGCAATATATGAGGAGGCTAGTGCTGAGAGAGAGACCTTAGTCTCAGAGATGACACTTCCTCATGATGGAGAGGGGGATGATGAGTTTTTCATAGGATAGCAATTATCCTCTAGCTTTGGAGAAGCATTGTAACCTCCAAAATTATCAGGAGAAAAAGCTACCGATCCTACCTGGATGCCCTGGAGACCCGAGTAAGTTTAATACTTTTCTCTTGACTTTGTTAGTTAGGAATGTTGACTTGTATCTCTTTCTTTATTTCTTTTCTAACTATTATCTTCTTATTCTCTTCTTTTAGAAATGGCACAAGATTGGTGGGAGCTCATCCATCAGGTGTGCATGGACACTCTACTGATCCACTCGGGGAAGACCCAATCTGAGTTGACTGTCGACTTAGGCCAACCATTAGCTGCCGACAAACATACTGACATGTTTGCCCCTGTGTGGAAGGTAGCAAAGATAATGACTTCCCTCAATACCTAGGTGGCTAGGTATGAGACTAATGATAACTTGAGGAGGTAGAGCCATTCTCGCAGTGAGGCCACAATCAGCAGATGCCACCATGAGCACTCACATCATTCGATTCACTCCCAGCGTTGTTGTAGCCACAGTAGGAGACCTAGATGTGGCGAGATACCATCCAAGGGATCCCATAGGGACTGATAGGACATGGGGCCATTTTTATTTCTTTGATGACATTTTTTTGGGTGTTTATACGATTTTTTTATATATTTTAGGCTCATTGCAAGCATTTTGACCATGCCTAGTGCATGGTGACATTGTATACAAACTTGATTCACCATGATATATACAGACTCTTATTTTTGGTTTGGTATTCCATTGTATCTAAGTTTACTTTCTTTTGGTTTATCTCTCATGTGTACTCTAGATATTTAGAATTTTCACTTTTCTATGCTTTTTAGAATGTATGCAGTGGATGTGAAATGATAATAGAATGATTTCTTTTTGTATTTCATAATGCTGATATATGATAATGCGAACACAATGTGATGTTTGAATTTTAGTTTCTTTAAGAAATATTTGATACTTCATATTTTCTTGGAAAAATGTGATTATACAATGATATGATAAGAAGATGTACCTTCCACACTCCTGACTCCATACAACTAGTAAGATACAAGGGCTCAACACCGAGAACTAGAAGGGGCACAAGTTATGAAAATTTGTTGAATGGTAGTGATGAGGGAAAGACAATGGTTTGACATGATCAAATTGAGACACTACAACCTCATCCTACTCAAGCTACTTCATAATTTAGAATGTGAATTACTTTGCATTTTATCTTGACTTGGATCCATAGATGGCCACTTGGTTGAAAAATTTTGGATTTGAGGTTTTAAACTCTTTTGGAATTTTGGACATCTAACTCACTTTTCTTTTGACCTATGATTTCACAATATTTGAACGAATTATTTGTAACTTTCAAGTTTTTCAACAATACCCCCTACTCCTTGCCCCATGCTACCAGGAGAAAGCATGGGCTCATCACCATGGACAAGGAATAGGCAAGTAAGAGCATTCATCTCCTTTCCTAACCCTACATCACTAGTAAGAGATGCAAGCTCAACACCGAAGGTTGGTAGGGCAAAGAAATGTGTAAAATAATTTTTTTATGGATTTGCATTTGACTTACTTATCTAGGAAATTTTTTTAGTATGTTCTTATTTCCAAAGAGATTTTAATGGGATAGATGTGACACCATGAAGCTTCTAGAATAGACTATAGGAAAAGACACCTAATCTAGAAAGAGACTATAAGTAGAACCAAGTATGCAGGCCTTGGTATGGTCATGGTCAAAACTTTGTCTTATCTTGTTTGAACTGATGAAATGATTCAGAAATAATTGATGATACTATGAAGATTTGAAGAGATATGATTTGAATGTTTTGCCAATGTTTTTCAGAAGTTTTTAGGAGTTTCTATAAGAATAAATCCCTTGATCAAATTTTTTTACAAAATGAACTGGTGGATGAAAATGCAATGTAGATGCAATGATGTACATATGAAAATGTAGGTACATCATACATAAGTAAGTACCTCTTTAGGTGAAGATATTTTATGGATTCACTAAACTCCTCACCTTCTAGTCTACATAAGTGAAATTCCACATTTTTGTAGTCTTCTACCACTCAATATTGACCCAACCACCTAGGTTTGAATTTCCTTACCTCGTCAGTTTTTGTCTATCCAGATGTCAAGTCTTAATACCAAATATCCTTCATATATTTCATGTTCGTAAACCTTATTATTGTATTTTTGATCCATTTAGTTAGCATAAACCTTGTGTTGTTGTTCAACATTAATTCTAGCCTCATCGATACTTTCTAATTAGGGAGTTATGATTCTCAAAACCCTCCTCTCCCAGGATCCCATGTAGTGAAATACGAAGACTAGGTATTTTTAATTCAAGTGGAAAAACCACCTCAACACCAAACATTAAAAAAGGGGGTTGCCCCTCTTGGTGTTCTAACTGATGTTTGAGAGGCCCAAAATGCCAGAAAAAATTTTTAGGTACCAATCTCATTTATTCTCCTTAACGGTTTTGAGAAGGATGGCCTTTAATGTTTTATTCATAGCCTTAACTTGTCCATTAGCCTAAGAATAGTAGAGAGAAGCCATGTGATGACTTATTTTGAACTTTGTACATAACTCATGCACCTCTTCATTTTTGAAAGACGTGCAATTATCAGAAATAATGACTTGTGGCACCCCGTTCCTATAAATGATCTGGTTCAGGATGAACTTAACGATTATAGAGCTAGGTATGGTGGTAATAGGCATGGCTTCTACCCACTTAGTTAAGTATTATGTGGTCATGATTATGAATTTATGGCCATCCATTTATGAGGGAGTGAACTTCCCAATCAAATCAAGGCCCCATGTGGAAAAGGGCCATAGGGTTGCGATTAGTTGCAAAGCTTGTCTTTGGTATGTGGATCTCATGGGAGAACTCTTGGCATTTGTGACATATGTGCACAAAATCTATTACATCATGTTCTAGAGTGGGACAAAAATATCCCATCCTTCAAGAAGTGGTGTGGCCACCAAAGTGACCTCCACATACTGCTATGTGACTCATAAAGAATATTTTCAGATTCTTCAACGTCAACACATCTTAACAACATTCTGTCAAAGGCTCTGCGGTAGAGAACTTGTTCCAAAATAATGTACTTAGCGGCAATGATGTGTAACCACCTTCTTTGTTGCAATGTTTCCCCTTTTGGGTATGTATGGTCCATGATGAAATTGACAATATTGGTATACCAAGGACATATAGAGATAGGGGCCTAGTTTCGACAAAGTATATGCACTCATCGGGAAAGTCTAAATCTACTAGATCACCTCCATCCAATGGATTGTCAGCCAACCAAGTCTACAATGATTTGTCCCTTGACGGATTTTTGATTTACAAATGTTAGTTCAAACTCGCCCATTAGGGTTATGAAATGCCTGGCCTTTTTAGACAAGGATCCTTGTGTGAGGAATGTCCACAAGTGATCTGACTTAACAATAACCCTCATTTCTTGATTCAACATATAATTCCTTAAGAAATTTATTACAAATACTATGGCAAGGCATTATTTTTATGCCTGTGTGTAACATGTATCATAATCAAGCAATGTTTGACTAATGAAATAAACTACACATTATCATTTATCATCATCCTCTTGAGCCAACATGCAAAGCTAAAGAAACTTCGTAGCTCATGAATACAAGATCAAAGGGTGATCTGATCTAGGTGGAATTAGCATGGGAGGGGATAACAAGAATCATTTAACTACCTCGAAGGCCTCATTGCATTCTTCCATCCAATCAATGCTATAATCCATTTTCAAAAAATTGTTGATTGGATGAATTAAAAAGATCAATTAGGGGATGAACCTTAGGATTGCACCGATTTTACAAAGAGAAGACCTGATACTAGAATCATCTGATTGTGGAACCATTTCTAGCACAACCAAGATTTTGGCTGGGTCGACATCAATCCCTCATGAAGATATAATGTAACCTAGAATATTGCCTCTGTTACGTTGAATACACACTTTTTTGGATTTAATGTGATGTCGTATTCGATTAAGCATGAAAGGATGATACGAAGCACCTCTGGGTGATTATAGCACTTTTGGCCTTAACCAACAGGTCATCCACGTAGGATTCCACAATCTTATGAATAAGGTCATGGAATATATATGTCATTGCTCGTTGGTACGTGGTGCCAGCATTCTTAAGACCGAATGGCATGACAACATAACAATAGGTTCCCCAAGGAGTTATAAACATAGTTTTGGCTTGATCCTCTTTGGAGATTTTGATTTGATTATACCCAAAACCCATCCATGAGAGACAAAAATTCAAATCTATTTGTTGCGTCAATAATAACATTAATGGATGGTAATGGGAAATCATCTTTGGGGAAAGCCTTGTTAATGTCTTGGAAGTCTATGCAAATATGGATCTTTCCATTCTTTTTGAGAACAGGGACAATATTAGATACCCATTGTGAATAATTGATTGGCTTGATGAACCTTACCTCGAGAAGTTTCATTACTTCTTATTTCACCATGAGAGCCACTTTTGGCTTCATGGGCCTCAAATTTTGCTTAATCGACATTGCACACCTGGTTTGGTGATGAGATTGTGCACCGCGATATGTGGTATAATTACCGTCATTTATTTTTAAGTAAATTTGAAGGCCTTTTGGTGTTCCTTGAGGATTTGGGTATGTATTTACACCTCCTCTGGAGTTAAGGAGGATCCCAATTTCAAAATATTTGGTTCCTCCTTTGTACCAATATTTTTATTGATCGTTCCCTCTATTAAGGAGGCGTTGCCTTCCTCAAACTCTGTGGGGGCTGGAGGTAACTCTAAATACCCTTCTTCTTCTACCTCATAAATCGATGATCTTTTCCTAGGAGGATTTGATCATGTGATTCCCAAAATAGACAAGAACATATAATTAAGGAAAGTTCTATCTCGTGATAGGTAAGATGCATCTCTTCAAAAGAATTTAAATATATTAAAGTTGATTCATCACTATTAACATGGTCTAAAAAATTGGGATGATTCTCGGTTTCTATGTATGTCAACATTGGGGTCATTAGTGCTTTACAAATCAAGGGTTCGACATGATTTGAAACCGTGAAGTTGGTATCTTCCAGGTCACTACTTGGGGTGAAGCACGAAGAAGAAGTTGCTATAGAATCTATGATAAGGTTTTGTTCACTTGGAACTGCTTCCATTGATATGAAATCGAACCTTTTCATCAGACCTGGTACTCTTGTTTTGTAAAATTGTAGATGCCCAACTCTAGTCTCATATACTTTAATATCTCATTTGTGACTAGTTGTGAATCACCCAATACCCTAATATTAAGGATACCCATTCTCTTAGCTATGATGAGACCCAATAGAGAGCCTCATATTTAACCCCATTATTTTGCATTCAAAATCTAACTTAAAAGAAAAAGGTAAAATCCTTCCTTTAGGCGAAGTAAGGATCATGCCCCGCCTTGACACCAAAAAAGAAACTTGCTCCATCAAAATAAATATTCCAACAACTACTTGGAAAAATGGACATTGGATCATCATTTTTACCTTCGCCTTTACCTTGGTTACCTCAACCATGCAAACCTCATCTGCTAGAAGGGAACCAAGTCCTAGGGTATGTCCCATACCCATAGAATCGAAGGGGAGGAGAATAGGAAAATCCTTCTCTAATAGCTTGATAATATTTTCTATGGTTCCTAGCGACATTGTCTCTATAATAATGGTTTCATCCTTAACCACCGGACCCTCAATCAACCCCGTGACTTCTAACTCTATCGTAGGGACTATATTTTCTTCTAGTACCATGTTTATAGGTTTTTTTAATTGATTTTGGGAAGCTCAAACTTAGAGTGGACCCCTGGCCTCTTCTTTAAGTTAGTCAAGTGTATGTTAAAGGGTTTTGGATCACCTTGTGCCACAAAGACTTTCCCTAAATGCAGGAATCTAAAATCCTAGAATAGATTGGAGGGGATTGCCTTCATGCAGTGGATTGAAGGATGACCAAGGATCATATTATATTTTGTTTCTTGGTCTATAATATAAAACTTGGTTAGTGTTGTTTTAGGCCCGGGAGTAACTGATAATACTATGGTTTTGATCGATGTTGCCTTGAGGCAATCATAGCCTCTTAGTGTGTTTTGTGTTGAGGAGAAATTGGTCTCCCCATAACCTAAATTCTTAATAAAAGAGAATGGAACTATGTTAACTTATGTCCCATCATCAATCATTACACGCTTTACGTAATTATTGTAAATCCAAACTTGCAGAAACAAAGCCAAGTCACCCCTACAAGCTATCTCAGCATCCATGGGTGCATCTTGTTGATGTCAAAAATGAACCCAATATCTCTCTTAGGCTACCCTAGAGGACTAACATCGAAGTCTATGTGATTTATCTATGCCTCTGGTAGAGGGTTAATGTTAATAAAATGGCCGAGACCTAACACTTCTAACAAAGTGGCTCTATGAGTAGGGGAATTATTCAGTAGATCCAAGAAGGAAATGTCTGAAAAGGTCTTGGTTATTAGATCATAAGCCTCTACTAGTTTTCCTGGAGTATCACGAACATTTTCTCGACATAGTCGATAAATCAATATTGGCTGCAAAGAATAATCCTTGGTTCTTGTGGTAGCATTAATTTGGGGTTCAACATCTAACTCTACCAACCCCACAATTTTTGTTTGTTGATGACCATCCAAAGGAGGTGCCACCTATGTGTTCAACGAAGTTGAGGCTTCATGATCATGAGTCCCTATTACAATACCTTTATTTTAACCGTTGGATATAATCTATCATCCTTTGGATGCATGGGGAGATGATCATTAAGTATCCCCAAAGCTGGTGTGTTTTGTGGAGATATCTTTGCTCCCATGTAGGTGTTTTGTGTGGGTGTTGTTGGGTTTGCCAAAAACATATCAACAAATAACTATCTTTGGTCCTCTATAAACACTCTTTGCTTAAAATTGTTACAATCAGTGAAAGTTCTTGCATCATTCCGTGAACCCTATGGAAAACACAATATAAGTTAGGATCGTAATCTTGAGACATTTGGTTTGTTCCTTGTTGTGGTCTGAAACTACGGTTATTTTTGGTTTCGATTGTTATAATTAATATTTTGGAACCCTTGCCCTTGGTTTTAAAATTAGTTGGGATACCCCCATGGGTATTAACTAGGGCTTGGGGTCGGTGTTTGTCTCTATTGTTGAGGTTGTTACTATTGTTGTTAAGGATGATTAAAATCCACAGTGTTTACCAAGGGTGAGGAAAAAAATTCTTTGATTATTGTCATCATTGTTGTTGTTATTTGTAGCACATGTACTAGTAGGATTAACAACATTAGGATTTTTGGGCTGGTCAGTCACACCATCGGTCATGGCTCCACAATTCTTATTAAGGATATTTGGTCCTTGATTATTGTTTGTGTTATTGGAGTAAATGGGATTATTTTGATTGGTAGTGACTAATTTCCCATTTGCTCCATAATTATTATGACCACTATCAATGGCCACTTGGTCAATCTAAAGAGCACCCTCTAGCACCTCTTCATAGCTCCTTAGCGGGAACTTTTGAACCTCTTCCTTTGTCTCTCTATTGAGAGAGTGAAGGAACAAATCACAAAGTTCCATTTGATTCATATTTGGAGCAATTGTAGAGGAGTAGAGAAATTTTCGCCACCTTTGAATAAAGTGGGTTAGACTCATTGTGTTCTTGCTTGATATGAAGGAATTCCCTGATTCATGTTCTCAAAAGCTTGTTCATATCAAAATATTTGATAAAATATGATATGAGTTGCTTGAACGAGTGTATTGAATCCTTTGGTATCCTATAGTACCAGTCAAGAGCAATACCTTCTAGTGTATTAGGGAAAAGTTTCACAACGAATTCATCCCATGGGAGTAGCTCTCGAATGGCCATTGCATAAGCCTTGATGTGGGTGTTAGGATCACCCTCCCCTTTGAACTTTGGAAGATTAGGAAAGGGTCTCGGGAGCATGACTATCCGAATGGATAAGTCTAGGGGTTCCTTGAGATATTCAAAATAGGTCCCCATTGTGTATGTTTCCACCATTGAAGATCCTTGTTGGGGAGGTGGAGGTTGCATCGGTTGCTGAAATGGGACAACATAGACATTTGTTGGGGCATATGGAATCCCCTGCAGGTTGTCCATATGGACCCGAGTAGGTATACATGTCCCCCTGCAGAGATTTAGAATACATGTGTACATAGGGGGTTGATTACCTTGATATGGAATCAAAGGCATGAAGCCAAGGAACATTGCATTTCCGGCTGGTATGGCATTTGAGAACGCACTTCTGGCTAGTTCCTGTTGTAGATATCCATACATGGCTTGGGGGCATACCCAAGGTGCCCATCCCCATAAGAAGATCTCCAAGGTTTTGAGTATTCATGTAAACTGGAGGATTCTATGTAGTAGGTATTTTCCCGTAATTCTACAGGTAGGAAGGAGTTCACGCTTGCCCTGCGTATGAATTCTACATATTTTGTGTAATCTCTAACTCCTTGACTTTTTCTACCAAATCTGAAATGACATCACTCATTGATGGGGTAGTGCTTTGCTTAGGTACCTTTTTTGAACCCTCAAAGTTTGTTGAGGAGTATGGTATAATGCTATGAATTGTTTAAGATTTTGTCACCCCTCATGGCAGTATTGTCATTGGTGGAGGGGTAACATTATTGGTTTGAAGTAGGACATCACCTTTTCCTTGCAACCTATCGAAATATTGGTTCATATTCTAGAAGTGTTGTTCACTCCTAGCATATCATGCTAAATACTCCTCATCTAGATGGGGAGTTGATTGGATTACATGCTAATGGGCTATCAAAACAATACCCGAGGAGATGAACTTGCTTCACCAATGAAAGTCATGTTGTTTGAACTTGATTGTTCATGGGGATAGGTCTGAGTGACCTAGTCGAGTTCCTCAATATATACAGAGGAACCAACATTGGTTCCCTGAAGCAAAGGGTTTTGAGTAGATGAGCGGTTGTCCACCCATGTTGAAAGTGAAGGTGATTGTTGTGGTATACTTGATTGGTAGTGGTACATGTCAAAACCCAGGATGGACTAACCATAATTGTCATATCCCAACATATTCGGGGGTATAAGAATACCCATAGAATAAAGGATGGAAAAATAAAGTGGAAATGTTTAGAGACTATCTCTTCATGGTGGGTTCACTAATTTGTATAGATGAAAATTGACATATAACCTTCAACCGCACTCAACCCCCAAGGTCATGCTAGAGCAGCCGATGTTGAATGTGTCCGGATAATTGTAGGAGGATCGTGACTAATATCCGGTAGTTTATTTCCTAGTGTGGTTAGTCACCGTGCTAAGTGTATTGAAACTAAACTAACTTAAAATAATAAATTTTCCAAATGATTTATGATGTGTAGACAACCTCCTACAAATATTCTTTCCTTCATATCCATAGGGATGGGAAGAAGAGGATCCGTCAATGGGAGTTGCTATAAAAGATTCAAACCGTCTTAGAAATTAACTAATTACTTGCAGATGAAAGGAAATTGATTTCTACTCTATTTGATATTATGTAACACCGATAAATTGTAAGAATGAAGAAAATCAAACAAAAAATCCAACCTAGAATTCACGAGAATAGAGGTAAATCCAGGTTGTGTAGTAATTTTTCCCCTCTCTGTTTGTTCTTTCTTTCTATGAGTTTTCAAATGAGTCCAAGGGATTTGGAATGCAAGAATAGTGGTAGGAGGATGGCGCTTGAGAAATGGTAGCTTAATGGAAGTCTGAATGCAATTTAGATAGAAGAGAGATACCATAAGAGATTAAAGCTTGGCTATGCAATTCATAGCAAGATCGTAGTAGTAATACAATGCAAGATACTCAAAATTATCAGGCCTTTTGTTTGAATACAAGCATGGAATATATAGGAATGGAGGATGGGAGGTGCCTTCATGCACAAGGAAAGAAGGAGTAATTCCAACCAATTAAATCTATTTAAAAATAGGAGGAAGGGGAACCAAGCAATTAAAGATAATTTTAGACAATTTGGCTCACGGATGCATGTAAAAAGTGAATTTAATGAATTATCGCATGTCAAAACATGCGTGAAGAATATAGAAAAGAGGGTAGGACCACTACCTTATGCAGGGTTCTAGTTTTAGGACTGCGCCATATCTTAGGTGGTGGTTTTAGAACCTTCGCCAGGAAGGGTGGTAAGTCTTGGAACTTAAGGCCAAAACATGCACATAAAGAGGTAGAAAGCTAGAAAAAGTGTAGGAAGGATAATTAAAGATGTCTAGGCAATAAATATATATTGCAAATGGAAATTGGAGCTCAAACACCTTCTTGAATGGACTTGAATCATCATTGGGGAATTTTGTAGCCTTTTTTTTGAAAATGTAGCACATATAATTTTGGGTGCATATTGTACCATCTATCTCGATCCTACGGTGATACCGAACACCACTTGTCGAATCTGTCCATATGATAGTTGAAAAATATCCAAAATGGCCCCTATAGGAGTCCCTCTACTAGTGATAGTGGTCCTTCTCTTTAATAAATTTTTCTCTCTCCTGAGTGACCACATCCCTCTACTACAAGGTTGTATTTCTCTCTACTCTCATCTGATCAAACTTAGAATGCAAGCATGCCACCTCTGCAGCCTCTCATTCTCCATCTACACAACCTCCTAGAGCCACCTTAATGCCAACCTATATCTCCTCTATCTCCTCCTCTCCTCCCTCCTTAACTACCTGATTTTCCCATGCTTCTATGTTCCAATCATATTATCCTACTCCTACTCCCACATCATCATCATCATCCCATAGTCTGCAACCTCCTCCTTGTGGGTTTTCCATAGAAAGAATCGATAATTCTCTGTCTAGCTCCTCTCTCCTATACAAAATTGGATCATGAGGCACTGACTGAATGACTCCAAGTTATCGTCTCACCCTATCAAACTAAACAACCTCTATCATATTTGATTGTCTCCCCTTACCCATCTCATCCTCCTCATCCCCACTATCTCCACATCCACACCAGAAATGTAAGGAAATCTGAATATGGCTTATATATAACTAGATCAATATCTATCTTTATAAGCCGTCTACATACCAATCCACCCCTCTCTCACCCCTATCTCTGAAGGCCTGATCATCCCTCTATCTCATAAATACAACCTCTAACTGAATATGGTCTCCTATGACCCATGGAAGCCTTGGTGGCCTAATCATAACAATATTCTCATAGGCCCGAAGTGTAGTAAGGAACCCGCATCTAACCTTGACCTCCTACCTTCCATGTATCCAGATAGCTCATGGTAAACCTGATCCAATAGTGTGGTCCCAAATGAAAACAAAGTGTTTTGTGGTCAACAATGTCAGCCACTACCCAGCCAACGCCCATGGAAAATGAGATCCTCCACATCTGAAAAGAATAGAAGGCTATTGCCATCATAACCATGTAAATCAATCAGCTAGCGTGCCACCCCAACCTCATATCTCTAGTCATAGGAAAATCCTCTTGAATAAAATATGATAAGGGTCTTATTGGCTCCAAATATCCACGTTAAAAATTCTAATCTATCATCACAAGTAACCAAAAAATCTTCTCTCCTGTATTGGCATCCCGAGAATATGATACATATCCTCCAAGGTGATGGTCATCTCCCTCTCCTAAACCAAAATGTGCAAGTCTATGAATCCCATCTCTCTACCAAGGTGATCATAAGCCCCACATCCCATGGAATCCTCTGATAGATTTTGAATCCCCCTAATCTAACTATGGATAGATGGTCCCACTCAACATTTGTCACATCCCCTATAACCTTCTCATATAGAGCAAGCACTTGATCTCTCAGATATAAGGTCTCCCTAGCTGCAATCACAAAAAAAACATACACACATCAGATCCATAATCCCAAAATACATTTAAAATGTCTTAATTTTCATCCAAAATCAAATCAAACCCTAAATTATCCAATTTTACCCTAGTCGATGCCGACCAGTCAGTCGATGTATTTCTAGTCAAATCAAAAATCGTTAGGGTCTAATTGATGTCGACCTATCTAGTCGCCACAAACCACCCTCAAGCGTCAACTTTTTATAAAAAAATGCCAAAAAATAAATAAAAAAGGAAATTAAATTAAAAACCAAAGTGTGAGTTTTGTTACTCGCAATCCTCCACACCCTTTGGCATTTCCACACAACTTCGGTAACCTCCATTTCCTCAATCTTTCTTTTATCACTTTTCTCTCTCTCGTCAAGTACGCGTGTGAAAATGATATTTTTTGGCTAACCATTGGGATTATATAGCCCATCGATACTTTTTCATCATCGACACACTTGGGTCACCGTCGAATGGCCTTATTCATCATCTAATGGCCTTACTACCCATCATTTTGGGCTTTCTCCCCTCTTTCATGCATCCCTTCCTAGGGCATCATATTTTTTTACCTTTAAATCCAGATTTATGCTCATATCTATTTTCCCCTTTGGGTATTTTCATACAACATTTTCAACTATTTCTTCCTCCGGAAATACATACTCTTCAAGTCCACATTTATGGCCATCTCTTTTCCTTTGGGCTTGTTAATAATAATTATTCCATAAGTACACACCCATGGCCATAATCTCCCCTTGATTGGGAATTTTATTTTATAATCATATCCAATCTATGCATGAAGTCCTCCTTTGGGGCCATATTCATCTTCCCATTTAGGCATTACATTCATTATATCAAGTCCACTTTTGTGGTCATAGTTATGCCTGTCCTTGGGGGACCATTATTTTTATTAAAGTCCACCTTTGTGGGCATATCTTTCCCCACTTTCCAATCTACACATGAATTCCTCCTTTGAGGCCATATTCATCTTCCCATTTGGGCATTACATTCATGATATCAAGTCCACATTTTTTTCTATAGTTGTGCCCATACTTGGGGCACCATTGTTTTTAATCAAAGTCCACCTTTGTGGCCATACTTTTCCTTTGTTTTCCTTTGCAGCCATACTTTCCCCCTTTGAAGCATATTATTTCTTACTCGATTTCTCATCTTTCCTTATCAACTATTCTTTGTGTCCCATTAGGAACCTTATCATGCATCCTCTATCCTTGTGGATGCATACCTTTTCACCCTGGTTCCTCATGTACGAAGTATTTTTCATACTTTTTTCATATAGTTGTGCATATTTTAATGAATTTCCTATGACCCATTAGTTATCTCGGTCTCGCATCCATACTGCAAGTTGGTCTTTACCAACTCATTGGTCTCAGAACGTTGTTTTGTCTCTATTGAGACTGCAATTATCCCCTACCGATGTGATATTGGAGTCACTACCATAGTTTTTCATCATTATTGTGAATCTTTTTTTCCTAGGGAATCTTTCCTTAGTAATCATTTTACCCATCCTTTTTCACCCACCCGACCTTTTCATCAACCTTTTTTCAAATGCGTCATCAATTTTCTTTGACATCATCGATCCCCCATTTGAGGGGGAGCTTACCATCAATCCTTTATCCTCATCCAACCCCTTTTTTTGTCTCATGGCTTGCTACCACAAACCACTCAACAAAAAGGGGCAAAATGTAGATACCTATTAAGTATCTATGCCTTAATTCACCCACCACCGCATATTTATCCCTTTTTAAATATAATGCCCATCCAATCCTTATTAATTAATTAAGTAATATTAATTAATTAATCATTTAATATTTTACATGCCCAATTATCCCATCCACATTAATCCTTATTAATTAATTAATTCATATTAATTAATTAATCATTTTAGATCCTCATGGCCCTAATCAACTTTCTAATTAGGATGCTTTTATCCTACATATAAATCACCTTGATTTTCTAGCTTTCATCCCATCTATTTTTATGCCCCAACTACCTTGGATTCATCCCCAAGTCATCTAATCTTGCCTAATGCTTTAAATCACTCACCTAAGCCTTAAAAGTAGACAAAAGCCCGCCTTAAATAAAAAATCATGCCCATTGGGGAAAATTTCCCGTAGTCGGTGGCGACCCAACTGGTCACCATCGACCCTCTTTAAAACAAGTGTTTTCTTTCCATTATGGACATCAAGAAATCAAAACTTAATCAATCAAGCTAGAAATTATATCCATGCAACCTTCCTCATGCCTAAGCATTTCGAGACATCCACAGACCTCTTGGACATTCCTTCAAAGCATGCTTTCATCACTCCCTATCATCATTTGTGATATATTCTTATCATTATCAAATTATCTTAATAATAATATCATATATGATTTTATTATAACATCTTGAAAGTACATAGCAGCTTCGAAACACTCAACAACCCTCTCCCACAACTTTCTTTTCTTCTAGGTTGGCATATTCATCCTTTCATCCTCGTCTTTGCATTTTTCTAATACATTCGCCACCGATCCTCCATGGTCGTCATTGACTGTGGTCCTAGGTATCCAAAAATCCACCTGAATTCCCCTTTTAGTCATTTATCTTTCCTCTCTGATTTTGGTTCACTCCTGCGAGACCCTTTTATAGCAACTCTGAGACCCTTACCAGCCTTGGATCACTCTTAGACCTTGTTGGTTTACATATTTCATCTAAAAATATAGATCCATCTTCTTGGGTTGTCTTCGACCTTCTTGTACAGTATGGGTCACCGTCGACCCAAGCTAGGTAACCTTTATTTTGCAATTATTGTCATCTAACTAGCTTTAGATTATTTTCTGTCATTTTTCAGATTTAGTGATAGTTTTGTTTCTGCATGCCTTTGATTTTACATCCTTTTATTTAAAAGATGAGGGTTGACATCCACCAGGGAAGTCAAAATCTTCTTGGAACCATATCTGGAGAAATCCCCAAAACACACACACACACACACACACACACACACACACACACACACACACACACACACACATATAATCAAATCTTGTTCCAGTCTTATTTTTAGGTTTGACAAGAATAACATTTCATCATTTAGCACTCGTATCAAGCATCACACATCCAAGGTAACATATACTCTTCACCATCTCTAAGTTTCTAGTTTCTTAAGTATCTAGTGAATTCATTTCCATTAAGAATGAGAAATTTTGAAAACACGTATTACTCTTCTTATAACTAATTTTAAAGGTTTTTCATGAGTGTAGTATAATATTCTCATCACAAACACTTAAAATCAAGTTATATCAAACTCGTGAAAAACTTCCTAATTAGTTATCTTCCCACAAACTCTTTCATCCTCCTTTATAGCTTCAAAATATTTCATGCCATATTTAGTTGCTAACAAATCTTCTTGAACATCCCATTCTAAAAAATTATGCAACATTACTTCTCATTTAATACACCATATATCTTACTCCAACCTTGAGATAGGGTATCAAATTTGTGACGATAATTTCTTAACTATTTTTTTCTTTTTTCCTAATGTCTCTAATGATTTTCTTTGTGTTTTTGCAACATTTGAAATTTCCTCAAATTTCCTTGAAAACATAGGCACCAACCTTCACACAAAGTAAATCCTCCATTCCTAAATCCAAGCCTAAGAACTTTTGAATGTATCTCTTATGGACTATGTAACAAGATTTTCTTGCTTAGTCACAGTCATCTAAAAACTAACTCGAGAAAAGTATTTGTTTTGTGATTTTTCTCATCCTCCACAAGATTTTTAAAGCATTATAATATGTTCACCTACATATATATAATAATTAAAGGCAATAAACTCCTTCTTACCTTATTGAAATAGTTTCATGATTAGTACAAAGTTGTATTCCCTATCCTAGATTCTTCTTCAAGCTTTTGTCAAAGACTTATTGAGACTATAAATTGATCACACACCTGTATATATTCATTCAAAAATCATAATAAAAATTTACACACAAGATCATTTCATTCAACCCATAAACAATAAATTCATGTCATTAAACAATCATTCATAATCCCTTGATGCAAGAAGCCTTAATTTATAATAAATCTTGATACACATTACTTCTATAAGCCTTGAAGGCTTTATCACAAGAATCTCCATCCTTTGTAAAAACCCTTACCAATTGTTAGGAATTAGAGAACAAATATGTGGAAAAAAATCCTCAAATCACAACAATAAGAAACTATATAGCAGAATTATACTTACAAAAATATAACAACATAAATAAATAATGCACAAAAGAAGACAAGACAAGATTTAACATGGTTCACCCAATGTGGGCTACATCCACCAAGAACTTGCTCAGATTTTATTATCAACAAGATTAAAACAACTCTCACGATCTTATCTCAGTTATGAACTCACAACAAAATTCCAAAGATGCTAAACCACATCTAAACCACAATTGACACCCAATTTCTTAACCTTGATCACTAAGACTCAAGACCTCTTGAACACTCAAGATATCTTCAAGATACCCTAACACCTCTATTTATAGGATTACAATCCTTTTAAGAAGTCCTAAAGCTGACCCTAGAAGTTTGAAAGTCATGATCTTTCATCTTCCCATAGCTAAAAAAAATTGTCATGACATTGATAGCCAATTAACGGTAATGTCACTGACAACCTAACAACAGTCACAACAATCTAACAACAGATGACTGTAGAATGCTCCTAAAGTCTCCAAACTTAACCGTTCAAACTCCAACACTTCAATACTGATTCGAGAAGACCAAAAAATAGGCTCCACACCCCAACAATCTCCCACTCGAAGATGGTTCCCTCACCTGAGAAAAGTTTTCAACCCTTCATTATCAACCATAATGGCCAATAAAAGTTGAACATAACTTCAACTTATCCCTTGTGACCACCTTGGTCATCATATCCATAGGATTCTAACTGGTATGAATCTTTTCCATATTCAACTTATCTTCTTCTGAAGCTTCTCGATGAAATTATATCTTATTTGAATGTGCTTTGTCCTAGAGTGGAAAGTGGAGTTATTCACCAAATGAGCGACACTTGACTATCATTGTGTACTCTCCCAACTTCCTGCTTATGACCCATCTCATCAAGCAATAGTTGTAGCCAAATCATCTCCTTGCTTGCCTCCATGGCAAAAACATACTCAGCCTCTGTGGTTGACAAAGCCACAACCTTTTATAACCATGAAATCCAACTCACTAATGTATCACCAATCATAAATACATAACCTATTGTGCTCCTCCTATTGTCCAAATATCCTACCATGTCTAAATCTAAATAGCCATGTAATGTAGTGTCCGATACACTGAAAAACAAAATGTTGTTCCCATGGTCCCTCCCAAATACCGGAAGAGCCACTTTCTTTGCCGGTGCTATCTACTGGATCAATCATAAACTGCTTTCGCTTACTCCCACTACATGGGAAATGTCAGATCTAGTGCATACCATATCATACATCAAGCTGCCAAATGTTGATGAGTACGGTACCCTAGACATCTGGATTCTATCCTCCTCATTCTTAGGACTCTGTTCCTTTTATAATTTAAAGTGACCTGCTAAAGGATTACCAACTGGTTTAGCATCCTGCATACTAAACCTCTCCAAGACCTTATTTATGTAGTCTTCGGAGATAATACCAGCTTCCTCTCCTTCACTGCTTCGAGTTATCCTCATACCAAGGATTTGTTTTGCTACCCCCAAATCCTTCATAGCAAAGGAGTCACCTAGTTGATTCTTGAGTACCTTTATTTCCTGCATGTTCTTCCCTGTAACAAGCATATCATCCACATACAGGCACAAAATAATATAACTACCATCAAGAAACTTCTTGATGTACACACAATGGTCTGAGTGACACCTGGAGTAACCCTGCTCCTACATAAAACTATCAAACTTCTTGTACCACTACCATGGAGTTTTTTTAGGCCATACAAACTCTTATTAAATTTTCACACTAACCTCTCCTTCCCTTTGGCCTCATAACCCTGTGGGTTACATGTACAATTCCTCCTCTAACTCAACATGAAGGAATGCGGTCTTCACATCCAAGCTGCTCTAAGTGCGGGTCTTCTCACTGCTGCTTTAAACTAAGAACAATCCTAATAAAATTCATTTTAACAATATGAGAAAAAAATTAATCAAATTCTATACCTTTCTTTCATGTAAATCCCTTGACCACCAACCAAGCCTTGTATTGTTTGTTTTATTTTTTCCTAATGTATCTAATGATTTCATTTGTGTTTTCTACAACATTTGTAGGTTTCTCAACTTTCCTTGAAAACATAGACACCAACCTTCACACGAAGTAAATATTCCATTCCTAAATCCAAGGCTAAGAAATTTTGGAAGTGTCTCTTATGGACTATGTAACAAGATTTTATTGCTTAATCATAGTCATTTAAAACTAACTCGAGAAAAGTATTTGTTTTGTGAACTTTCTCATCCTCCATAAGATTTTTAAAACATTATAATATGTTCACATATATATATATATATATATATATATATATATATAAGACTTACAGGTGCAATAAACTCCTTATTACCTTATTAAAATAGTTTCATGATTAGTACGAGTTGTCTTCCCTATCCTGGATTCTTCTTCAAGCTTATGTCAAAGACTTATTGAGACTAGAACTTGATCACACACCTATATATATTCATTCACAAAGCATAAACAACATTTACACACAAGATCAATTCATTCAACCCATAAACAATAAATTCATGTCATCAAACAATCATTCACAATCCTTTAATGCAAGAAGCCTTAATTTATAATAAATCTTGATACACATTACTTTGATAAGCCTTGAAGGCTCTATCACAAGTAATCTCCATCCTCTCTGTAAAAACCCTTACCAACCTCTTTTCCTTTTTTTCTATTTGAATGAATAATCTTTTCATGAATTTTAGAAAGTATTTAGGTTTTTCATGATTCACCATGCATGAATAAATCTAGTGAGTTCACTCATGGTAGGTATGGTAAGTGGGTGAGAAACAAGACCACCATCATTATACTCATTTTAGCTCTATACTAACTTCTTGAGGTCTAACTTCCTAATACCTAGGCCTAATTCACTAACACCTAGCCTAGATTACTTAACTTAGAACATTTGAATATTTAAATATGGATTTTAGAGTGAAACCTAAAAATTCAATTTATTACATCAAGAGGGTCCACAAGGACCAAAAAATCTAGAAAAACTGAAGACACCCTACCATGACCAACCAAGAAAAAATTTAATCTATACACTGATGCTTTCGCATCATACTCCCCATGTGGAGAGAAATGTAGTATACACAAAAGGTCTTCTTTCTTTCTTTTCTTCCAATTTCCTTCAACTTGTAATTTTCTTCTCTTTATTACTGCATCTTCTTCATTCTTCCTTGATTCTTCATTCTTTGTGTTCATCCTCTTCATCTTGCCTTTATCCTAAAAATGAGGCCTCCAATCTCTTTCCTCTTCATTTGAGCTCTCAAATGAGGTATCTTCTGAATGTTTTTTATTTCTTTCTCTATTTTACTTACACATTCACAAATAAACAAAACCTTAGTTTTAAAAACAAGATACTTTTGAGTCTCTTCACCTGCTTTTTCTTCTCTTTCTTCATCTTTTTCAATATTTTCTTTCATATTTTAAAATTATTCTTCACCAAATTTTACTTATTCATTATGTAAAGAACATTCAATTTCCCACAATTCATCTTCTATATTATTTTGACTGTTATATAAAAACTAAAAATCAATATTTGTTATCTCTCCTCTAAATTCTTCTTCAAAAATGAATTCATCCTTTACCTTATCTTTGATTTCTTCTTCTTTTTGTTGATTTGTCTTCACCTCCATCATTATATTCTTTTCTTCTTCATGAGTGACCTCAATGGCCACTTAACTATCCTTCTTAGCACTATCTTCTTCACTCTATTCATTATTTCATTCATGACCTTGCTTTGCATTTCTCTCACTTTTCTTTCTAACTCCTCAAGATACTCCAAACTTCTTATTATCTATTTCACTTCTTGTACTTCCATTTTCTTTATTATTCTATCTTCTTCTCTTTTATTCTCTTATTTCCTTTTCTTAATACTCTTCATCAACTGAAATAACTCTCTCACTATCTCAGCCTCCATATTTTCTTTCTAGCAAGTCTTTTTCACCTTGCCAAGTCTCACCTAGGTGTATTTTCTTACCTAGTATTTTGAATTTTCTCACTTTGTATTCACTATTTATTATTTTTCATTTAATTTTCTTCACCTTCCAAAGGAACAACCTTTCATTTATCTCACATTCAATCACAAGAAGAAAACCATCATTTTAAAAACTAAAACAAAATCAACCAAACTCAGCCACATTCATCAAGGCAACTATTTACAATTATTTCATAGCAAAAATAATCATTTACCTTCAATTAAAATGCTCAAATTTATTCAATTCTACTTCTCTGATACCAAATGATGTAGTCACCCTACATCCATGCTTATATTGTGAAAAAAAAAATCTTAGAAGCCATGAAAACATCTTTCACATTTAAATTTCTCATTAGTTCTCACCTTGAAAATACTAGCTCAAAATTACAAAATGTACAAAACCATTGTACCAATAATAAAAATAACTTATATCATTTGTAACATCATCAAATACTTCTTCTCACATCACTAAACTAGTTCCATTGTTCTAATTTGCATAATTTTACTTTTTGACCTTATATGCCCTTAAGACCAAGCTCTTTGCTCTAACCATGCATTCAATCTTCCATATATTTTTATGGGGTATCACTATATTCATTATTTAAAATTTTACTATGCCAACTTTTCCCTAAAATATGATCTATTAATTCTTTATACAATTCCTTGTAAGTCTCTTTTTGCATTTTCGTCTACAAACCCTCCATTAGGTCTTCTACACCACATTGTCATGATTATCTTCTCCTCCAAGGACTTTCCAAGCATAAAGTAACCATTTTTAGGAATATAATAAGGTGATTTAAATTCACGTAAAGTTTCATTACTCAACTCCAAATATTTCATATACTTCCTTTGTAAAATTCACCTTTTTTCTAACCTTTAAACTTTGTTTAATCATCCCTTACAAATTGTCATAAAATCTGAAACTTTAACCCTTATTTCTTACATTTTCTTTCATCATATTTTATTACATAGTCTTGGCATGATATGTTGAAAATTTCAGGTTAAAATAAGTTGATTTTCCTTCTTAAAATAAAATCCCTAGCAAGCTTACAATGTACTTTCTAAACACACTGGTAAGGGTGTTTTTGTTATAACTTTTTCAAATCTTTGAATCAAGACCTAAAAATTTACTCTAGCATTCTTATCCACCTTATATATGATATTTTCCTACCATATAGTCTTAAATTCACGTGCAAACCTCATTTTGTTCAATCCTTGTACTATCATGTCACTGGGAAAACACAATCACAACTTGGAAAGAAGTTCTTAAACTATTATATCATGCAGATATGGGTTCATTATTCCTTCTCTTCACATTATTGAATATCCCTCTAACACTACTTAAATAATATTTATTTCCTAAAATATGTGAAAACATAGTTTGACTAGAAATTTTGATCTTCCTTCTCAACAAATCTCTTACCTTTTCAAAACTTTAATGCTCACATGAAGTTGTATCATGCCTGCAAGCGATTAAGGAGACCGTATACTTACGTAATATTATTATGATGCTTGACATACCGAGAATCTATCCATTCAATAACAGATACATTATTCTAAAAATCTATCCTTATATGTATGAAAGACTAAGAATCATGCTTTATCTTGTTTCCTTGAGCTTCAAACTATGCACGTATAGTTTTCCCAGATTTGCATTGTAAAATAATTTTCCAAACACTTGAAAACTTTGAAATCACCCTCATTACATCAAATACATCATATTACTATTCTTATGACTAATTTTAAAGGTTTCTCATGACTCTAGTGTAATATTCTCATCACAAACACTTAAAATCAGGTTATATCGGTGTGAAAAACTTCATAATTACTTCTCTTCCCATAAAATCATTCATCCTCCTTGATAGCTTCAAAATATTTCATGCCATGTCCAGATTATAAAAAATATTCTCTAACATCCCATTCTCAAAAATTATGCAAAATTACTTCTCATTTAATTCACCATATACCATGTTCCACCAACCTTGAGACATGGCATCTAACTGTGATAGTAATTTATTGACTATTTTTTAATTTTTTCCTAATGTATATAATGATTGTATTGGTGTTTTATACAAAATTTGTAGGTGCCTCAAATTTCCTTAAAAACCAAGACACCAACCTTCACACAAAGTAAATCTTCCATTCCTTAATCCAAGGCTAAGAACTATTAAATGTGTCTCTTATAGAATGTGTAACTAAATTTTGTTTCTTAATCACAGTCATTTGAAAACTAACTTAGAATTTTTTTTATGAACTTTCTCATCCTCCAAAATATTTTTAAAACCTTATAATATGTTTAAGGCAATAAACTCCTTACCTTATTGAAATAGTTTCATGAATAGTACAGAGTTGTCCTCCCTATCCTAGATTCTTATTCAAGATTCTGTCAAAGAATTTTTGAGACTAGAACTTGATCACACACCTTTATATATTCATTCACAAAGCATAATCAACATTTACACACAAGATCAATTCATTCAACCGATAAATAATAAATTCATGCCATCAAACAATCATTCACAATCCCTTAATGCAAGAAGCCTTAATTTATAATAAATCCTGATACACATTACTTCTATAAGCCTTGAAGGATCTATCACAGTAATCTCCATCCTCTATAAAAACCCTTACCAACCTCTCCTCCTTTTTTTCTATTTGAATGAACAATATTTTTCATGAATTTTAGAAAGCGATTAGGTTTTTATGATTGACCATACATGAATAACCCTCATGCTAAGGTATGGTAAGTGGGTGAGAAATAATACCACACTAATTATACTCATTTTAGGCCTATACTAACTCCTAGAAGTCTAACTTGCTAACACCTAGGCCTAATTCACTAACACCTAGGCTAGATTACTTAACTTAGAACATTTGAATATTTAAATATGGTTTTGGAGGGAAACCACCAAAAGGAAATTTATTACATCAAGAGGGGTCCACAAGGACAAAAAAAACTATAAAAAACTAAAGAAATCCTACCAAGACCAACCAAGCAAAAATTTAAGCTATACGCATGATCCTCCCGCATCAAATAACTTAGAATCATTATATTTACATAAAATAACACTTAACACCCTACAAGAACAACCATCCTAAAAATTGAACCTCAAAGAATGAGTCATAAATTTTTCATACCATCTCCAAATCTCAATTTTGGTACACCAATGTAAATATATTTGAACCAGATTCACAAAACAACTTGAATCAGCTCGTAACTCATTTTGTAGCTCTTGCGATGTTAATTTTAGTGTAGATTGCTCCAAATTACCCCAAATATTAGTCTTCATAAGTAAAAAAACTTTGAATTTTTTTTTGCATTAACATGACTTGAAACCTTCATGAATATCTATAGAAACTCTTGGGCTACAATAAATGCTAATTTAGACTTTACATTCTTTAGATAAATTTTCCACAAACTATACTTCTTCATAACCAAAAACTTCTAGGTGGGGTCCACATATTACCATAGGCTATAATATAACTTTATATAAATATTAAGGATTCATATACAACATCAAATCTTGAATTTAATCAATAAAAACTAGATTGGTTCAAGGAATCTTATCTCTCTTGCTCCTAGCTAGGGTTTTGCTAGGGTTTCAAACAAACTTACCTTCTTAAAAAGCATTCATAAAAATGTGACAATTAAAACACCTCATTACTTATTTTAAACATTCATAGCATACCTTAGAAGTTATGTCAAATATCTTAGGTCCCAATGCAAAGCATGCAATTCATAACGAGCATCATAAGGTCCAAATTTGCTTTAAAATCACACCAAAACTTACATATCTTCAAATTCCTTAAGAAATTTAACCTTAAACTTTTCATGAAACATTATGAAAACATAATACAACTTTACATGCTCACCATATATCTCAAATTCATCTCAAACTCTCCATCCACAATTACTTACCTATGCCAAACTGCCCTTTTATCACCTATTTGCTTCCCAAGGACCATGAAACACCACCAAACCTCTAGAAGATGACATAAATCACATCAAAAACATCATATAAAATATCATCATGATTCAACCATGCTCCACCATGACTTATTAGTTCCAAATATCATACCTCTACCTTAGTTTGCATGCTCTAGGGCTAGAAACAAGCCTGGAATGACCTATCTCGACACTAGCAAACCATGAATAGACCTTGCTGACATCATGAAGAAACATAATATGGAAGATTATTGACCTCATGAGAGCCTTCAAATCACTTGGGAGGACTCATATTATGAGTTAGCATACTCAACCATACACCAAGACACTATAGACCTTCACCAAACTTGACAAAAGCACTCAATCTTCCTACATGACACCCGAACAACACCAAGTGGAGACTCACATGAAACCATGAATTTTTTTTCCATTAATGTATTTAACATAAATGAAAAAATAAACACATAATGGCCAGCATCTTTCCAACTTTGAGGACCTTTGGTAAAATTGTGCATAATTGTTTGATGGATTTAGGGGCCTCAACCAATGTAATGTTTGAGAGAATATACAAAAATTGTATGGACACTAATCAAATAAAATATAAGTGTGGTAAAATTAGATAAATTAGAGGTGAATTTGGTAGGGGAATTTTTAATGTACACATATAACTAGTATCTAAACCCAGTACAATACTTCATTGATATATAATTAATAAACATACTAAAGTCATATGGTATGTTATTAAGTAGAGTTTGGTATAAAAATTTGAAGATGTATATGGATACTAATTTTTCTCGTGTATGTTTTCCTGGAGAGGAATTAGTAACAAAATAAATGTAGACATACAAAAATATATGAAACACATGATTAATGAGTATAATGCTAAGAATGAAAGCATGAATTTAAAATTAATTGACATCGGTGTGTATACTTTAGACAAAGTGCCTCACAAGGAAGATAATGATATCTATCAATATTATTCCTAAGGCCTTTGGACATTATATTTTATGTATAATATTTCAAGTAATTTTCTAGCACAAGATCTATGATTATGAATTCTTAGGGTAAAAATTATTTGTTTACTTATTAATTTTAGATCCCTTATACCAATAACATAGTTGTGTATGAAGTTGTAATTCTTGGATCATATTTTCCCCTCAAGAATAAGGTTAAAACATTAAAAACGTATGGTTATTATAAGTTATTAATAAATTAGGTGAAATGTAAATTTAAATACAATTTGGATTATCTAAGAAAATATAAACATAGAACATGGGATATGATTGAGGCATTATATACATTTAACATTGTACCTCTTCATACCAAAAAAATCATCTTGTAGTCATATTGGCATATACCATTGTAAAATATTTCCCCATAGATGAGGTGAAATTGAATATATTCTCAATAGAATTAATTACCTGACCCTTTATACCATAAAATGTGGAAAATTTCTCATTTTTATGATGATAAAAAAGTAGTTCTTACATAGATATTATTTTTTTGAATCACATATAATAAATGAAGGGGAAAGAAATTATATTTCAAGAATATTTTTTTAAAACAATCATTATATCAAAGAATATTAAATTTTAAAGTTAAAGGAAAAACCTTAGTAAAGGTATGGTGTCATTTGAGATAATTTTTATTGGGATACACCTTCTATAGAATAAAACTCACAATAGTCCAATGGAAATGACATCAAAATGACCAATTTGGGGACACCTAAACATCTCCAAATTGTGAACATTTGTTTTTAATGCAATATTGTTGGGGAAGAGAAGTTGATATCCACTTGGAATAAATATAATGAGTTCATTTCATGGTAATATGATGACATAAATATATTTATTCCTCATGTTATCACACATAATATTCTATTGAAAAAGGTTGTAAACCAATTAGGAAGAGGAAAATACTAGTCAATACCATTATAGATCACATAATTTATGAGGAAGTAAAAAAACATTGGCTATCAAAATCATCTTTCCTATCACATGGGTAACTAATTTAGTTCCAGTGACGATGGAAATCACTAAAATTAGACTATATTTTGACTTTAAAATTTTGAATAAATCATAAGACAATGACAATTATCCCTTTATCATTAGATGAAGTATTAAATGTAACACCACGAACTATTGTTACTTCCTCCACGAGCATTCGAGTGTTGATATATGATTTCTTCTATATAAGGATGTGTTCCTTAGATTGTGAAGTCATGCTTGATATGGATTGTATCTTCTTTGCTCTTGAAGATCTTTGACTGAGTCAGGATATGCTTGGACTCTTTTATTTCTTTCATTTTTAGCACCTGAGTTCAATCTGATTTCGGGATGAATTATGGATTTACGCATCTTTATGACTCAGCCTTGGATCAGTGGTAATGATCCAAGAGATGTTTTAAGTTTATTCTGGATGAACAAAAATTATAGACCTTACGAAGGTTGCAAGGTCTGAATGTGTTGAATAAGCAATTCCAGAGTCTAACTCAGGCTGATCGTGTTAAATGAATTGGTTCCCGATATCGTAATATCAGGAAGGCCTAGACCTTAAGCCAGGTAATAATTATGGGTATTCAGTAAGCTTATTTAGCAATACCTGATAGGATCCTGTATAGGGATGTTTTACCCTATTTGGTTCCAATACGGATAGAATCCATTTTGGGAATGTTATATCTGTTGGTTCTAATACGGATCGATCCTACTTGGGAGACCTAGAATGGATTTATTAAGGTTAATAACCTAAACCTAAACTATAACCTATTGGTTAGATTATTAGTAATCTAACCTAGCCCTAAACTATAAGCTAAATGTTCCTAAGGTTAGCCACCTAGCACTATGGAAGTTAGACTAAAGTATTACCTTATGATCTAACCTATGTTTCTAACCTAACTAATGACCATGGATGAAGGGGGACCTATGAAGGGGTGCGAGCCATGGGTGGTAGTTTCTATGGCATTTATGAGATGGATAAGGATGAAGGACTTGGGATTTGGCGGAGGTTGTAAATATCTATTGGGACCGACGTGGCAGAGTCACCAAATCTGGAAATGGTCTTTGGTTTGCATTTGTCAATCGCCAACTATGGCGGTCGGTGGCAATGGAGATTGGGCAGGAATCTTGGAGTTAATGTCATTGATGAACTCGGTTCCCGAGCACGGATTGCTCGGGAAGGCATGCAAAATGGAAAACTAGTTGGTTGTTTGGTTTTCCATACGCTCCAGGTTTTCTCTCTGTTTGATCACTGGTTCTTCGAACCAGTCTACTTGGTGTTGCATGGCAACTATGAGAATAACTAGCTCTTTTCTCTGTCGGGGAAAGTTTATAAGACATGAGGGTAACAAATTATTGTTTTGAATCTATCGTGGAAGAAGAGGAGAAGGCACGAAGAGGTCTTCTTCAGATTTTTAAAGCGACATTACCAGGCATGATAGGCCCTGACTTTTAAAAATCTTGCTTTACTCCAAATGCTTTCATTAAAACAACTTTGTTCAGGTGATTTCAGTTCAGTTGGTTTGAATCAATGTATTGGTTCTTCTTTTCCTGTGGAATTAGGAATCTCGGGGTTTTAGAAGACCTTGTTGGAATGGTTACTGTATTATTCTTCTTTTTGGTTTCATTTCGATTACAGACTGGCTGTGCTTTTATTGTTGATGTTGAACCCTGTTGAATCTTGCTAGAATACTTTAAGTTCCTTCTGGTTGGAATGCTTGCTGAGATTATACTACTTGAATGCGACTATTGTAGAAATCCTTACTATGTTAGCAATTTTGGGTTTAGTCTCCGTTGAAAGTTTTCAGGGATTATATGCGAAAATGACTCAGTGGGAGTCCTTTTAATGTTTCGTATGTTTTCGTCTTCTGCTTAAGCTTAGCTTTGAATGCGTTGTTGTTTAGTTGAGAATACTGATGGTATCGACTCAGTGAGAGTCTTTGAAATGTATCTTGTATTTCAACTTCTGTCTAAGCTTAGTTATGAATATTGTTGCTTAGTTGCGAATATTGTTGCTCAGTTATGAATACATTGTTGCTTAGTTGTGAATACTGTTGGTAATGACTCAGTTGGAGTCCTTGAAATGTAACTAGTATTTCAACTTCGTAGAAGTTTTAGCTGTGAATACGGTTGGTATTGACTCAGTTGGAATTCTTGAAATGGACAGTATGTTTCGACTTCTGTTGAAGTTTTGTAGTGGATACTTTTAGTATGATATTGTTGGAATTTTTGAAATGGTTAGTATGTTACGACTTCTGTAGAAGTTTAGTTAAGAATACTATATGGTTTCGACTCCTTTTGAGTCCTTGAAACGTATTTTATGTTTTTAACTTCTGTAGAAGTTTTGCTATGAGTACTATTGGGATTCTTGAATTGTTTTCGTATGAATTCAACTTCAATCGAAGCCTTGGTTATGAGTACTAGTTGTATTTGACACTGTTGGAGTCCTTGATATGTTGCGAGTTGGCTCGATTCTCGAATTAAGTTCTCGCTGTGCATGCATATCATACAAACTCTTTCTTTCATTGTTGTGTGATATTCAGTTCACTTCTGTGGAATTAAAGGATGGGTTTTCTTTACCAACTTGACTCTGTTTGAGACCCTGTTGAATTTTGTAGTAGCTCGACTTCGGATGAAACTTGAGGAAATTATTGATATGGAATTCGGCTTCTATGAAGTCCTTGTTGTGATTATTCTTCTTGAAATCGGCTTCTAATATAAGTCCTTGTTGTACATTCATAGAGATTAGATTCAGTTGAATGAAGCTGTGCATGTTTGTGTTTAGACTTAGTATGAATATCATTGTATTTGCATATGGAACGTCATTTTTTTAAGTGTTATCTAGTCTCGTGGTTGACTGTGATAAAAGCTCCTAGTTGTGCTCTGTTAAACAATGGCGATGGGTATATTCATGTTGATGAATGATATGAAAAAGAATTGTTGAGTCTGTTATGGTTGGATTACTTACTATTGCTTGTCGCGAGAGCTCTTGTATTGCTTAGTAGCTACAGGTGACTTTTATAATTGGATTTAGATGGAACTGTAGTTCTTCTTGTAATCTCGACTATTTAGTCGCATGCGTAAATGTATTTGCATTAATCTAAAGGAGTCAGTACAGTCCAAAACATTATGATTTAGGAATTTGATTGACTCTGTTTCTTTCTTCTGGACTTAAATTTATATGTTGATGTATAATAAGTTGAATAGGAAAATTCTCTCTCTCCTAGTCAGGAAACCTTGTGTGCTTTCTTCTTGCATCCTTTTGCGATCTCTACGGTAAGGGCATAACAAGAATAAACTGTGGTATTGTATGGAGAGACTGGTATAAAATGTGTGTTCTTTGTATAAATAGGTATACTTGTCAATACCATTGAAATGTGTTATGATGATAAAAGAATTAAGATAGTGAGCTTGTTGAATGTTTTAACTGCTTTGAGAAATTGTTAGAAACAATCTTGTAGGAGTTTTGCTATCTTTAGAATGGTTGTATTCATATGTTCTTAGTCTCTAACATATAGGATGAATAGCCTGATTTAAGTTTGGAATGTGAAGAAATGATTTCATATAAACAGGTTGTTTAATGAGAACAATTGGTGGATTGCAATTGTTTTAAGAATTAGTGCTTATCATGCTCAGTTCACCGAACTGACCCATGTTGAAAATTTTTGCAGATGGTTGCCGTAAGTGGTAAAGACACATAGATCTGATATGATGTTCAGATTATTTAATTTGGTTTTATGATGAATTCCAATTTGATTCTCTAAATGTACTACTTGAAGAAAGATGTTCTTTTGCTATTGAGTATTGTATCAAATATGCTGAATGCATAAAATGTATTTGATTAGCTTAGAAATGAATGAAATGAGGTATTTGTTACTTATGTGTTTGCATTCGTATCTTGATGGATTGAACTTCTTCAGTTCGAATGATCTTAAGAGCATTGTTATTAATGAGTACCTTGGAGACATTTGGGATTCTCTAAGTAAGCTTTGCAAAGATTATGTGACTGAATACTTGTGAATGTTTAGTAGTTCTGTTATGTTCTATCTAAAGCTAAATTGGAATTTAGATCACTGTCTTTCAAGAAGCTAAGGTTAAAATAAACCTCAACAGGAAGCTAAACGGGCTGAATAAATTATTACTTCCTAGTCTTGATCTAAGTCAAGACAACGTTTAATTGGATTTTTAATCACTATATCTCAATACTAATAAGTAAGATATATTTCAGTTATGAGAACTGATATAAACCTAAAAGGGTATGGTTAGCAACCTTATGTGAAGATTAAGGGCTATTGCCCAGTTTCGTTGATTTAGATTTCTGTTTTTCAATGAACTCCTTGATGAGACCTCAAGTCTTAATAACTTCTCTTTGTGAAATGGGTTTTATTAAGAAAGGTAATTCTAAGGTGAGGAACCCAGGGGTTGGGAAAAGACTACCCTAAAAGGAGCGTCTTAAAGTATAACTTTAACTCAACGTATGTAACACCTTAAAAATAAGTAGATCTTTTCGAGGCAGATTTGAAGGTTGATGGCACAAGTCAACTGTAGGGTTGTACCTTTGAGAAGATTAGGATCTTCTCGAAGATACAACAATGCAGGTGACTTATGGCGACACCCTTTGCATTGATCGTTAAGATTTACACCTTAAACTCGAACAAGTTTTACTCTGGGACTGGTTAGGAATGTGGTCATGTTATAAGGCTGCCCTTGGAGACTCGGGGTATCTTGACACACTAGGTTAGTTACGGTTGACCCAGTATGTCAGTGTATCCCTAGTCCTTGGGAGCATCCCTATAACGTTGTCATATTATTAATCCGTTCCTAAGTGAATAACTTGGGGGAAGAGAGACTGAGCAGTTAGTATAAGACATTCTACATAACATAGGAATGGGGTGAAGGACATATTCCAGATTGACGAGTATGCCATCAAGGGATACGAGACATAAGCAGTATGTTTCAAATCTTTTGCCAAAGTATCGCAAGTTGCTGATTGCATTGTCCTATGTCACCTAGTCTAAGGTAAGAGATGCCGATGAATAATGGTAACAATTATTTAGATAGGTTCCTTAGACAGAGCATTCTGAATCCCAGATTAGGGAAGAGAATCGCAAGAGTGATGTGTTAAAATAAAAATGCCAACTCTTGATACTCATGAATAGATCGGTAGATTACCGAGTCATGGAATGAATAGATCGGAGGTACTCTGAGTCATTACAGCTGCATATGGTTATCTGTTATAAGAATGGTTGTTTTGATTTGTGAGTTATAAATTATGTATTTAGAACTAGGAATCATTTATCAAAAAAAAACATTACTTGTTCTAATGTACTAAAATGGGGATGTTACATCTTGGTATCAGAGCTGAAGGTTCCAACTTTTTGACCTATTGTGTCCATAATCTGATAAAAACCTGAATTTTCTTGTACGAGAAAATGGTTAGAACAAGGGGAATGTTGCGAATAATGCTCCACCGGAAGGAGGTGGAAACAACCCAAAAGCTTGATGAGATCCCTTACCCTATTGGACACAAGAGATCATTTGGCTGTACTTGAACAACAAGTAATGGGAAATGAGGAGGAAGATGAAGCTGGTAACAACAATCAGCAACCTCCTGAGGACAACCCCGATATGGGTGTTGATAATAATGCTGGAAATGCACCTGTCCAACCAGAAAACAAAAAGGCTAGGTTGGCAGCAGAACTCACTAATGATATAAAAAGGATAAGCCCACCTAAATATGATGGCACCACATTAGGAGATGGAGCTGAGAACTGGCTCAGTGAAATGGAGAAGTACTTTGCAATAAGAAACTTCTCAGAGGAAACCAAAGCTATTTGGGGAGCCTATCAGCTTTCCCACGAAGCATCTTTGTGGTGGGATAGCCGTAAAGCTGAGCTAAATATTGATGAGACCAATATTACTTGGGATCAATTTAAGGGCTATTTTAGGCAACGTTGGCTGCCACAACTTTTCTATGATCAGAAAATGATAGAATTCCAGAACTTAGCTCAAGGGAAGCTAATGGTAACTGAATACTGGGAGCGGTTTACAAAACTCCTCAAGTATGTACCGCATGATATCAAACCGATGAGAAGTTGAATACAAAATTCATCATGGGGGTGAATCCCGTGATAGGGGAGAGGTCGATGTTCACGGTCCCAACCACTATGGAAGGAGTTGTTGAAAAGGACATAAGACATGAACATAAATTCAAGGCTTTTCTACTCATAAAGAGGAAGTGCGGAAGAAGGTTGCAAACCCTTCTTCAACTTCACTTGTACCTAAAAAGGGACCGTGGAAAAAGTTTGGAAAGCAGTAAGTTTCAGGGGGGATAATAGTAAGAAAACGATAGCAAATAAACTGCTAGAAATGTAAGGGATAATTTTGACAAAAATTATAACAATGGCGAAGCCCTATGGAGGACAATGTGATAATTACAAATTTGGAGGTAATTTTGAGCCTAAAAGGACCTATAGGAAGCCACTACAATTGTGGCAAAGACCACTATGCAAATCAGTGCCCTTTGAAGAAGGATGATCGTAATCAGCAGCATAAGATACATGCTGCAGTAGCAGACAAGCAAGCTAAAAAGCAAGTGACACCTATAGAAGTTTCGGGTAAGTTATTTGGCATACCTGTCACTATTATTTTTGATACAGGAGCTAATGAATGTTTTATTTCTAGTAAAATTACTTTTAAACTTAAGAGAAAAGATGGAAAAATGGATAAATCTTGGACTGTACAGTATGGTAATAATTCTGTTCATACAGTGAGTATGTGTCTTTTTGGGGCAGTCCTTGACTTACCTAACTTTTCCACTGAAGTTGACCTCTATGTTACACCTTTGGGATCGTATGACATTGTCATCGGTGTCAATTGGTTAGCTGACCATAAAGCAAAAGTAGATTGCTATGAAAAGAATATAAAATGTTTAGATGATCGGCTGAAAGCAGCAGAGATTCAAGGTGTGAAACGGGAAATTTCAGTTAGAAAACTGTCAGCTATGCAGCTTAAAAAGGCTAAAAACAAAGGATGTACCCTTTATGTAGTAAAGATATCTGAATTTTCAGAAGAAGATGGTGATTCCATGAAATGATTTCCACTGTTGCAAAGTTTCAAGGATGTTTTTCGGAGGAATTACCAGGTTTACCACCCAAGAGGGAATTTGACTTCACCATCAAAATCAAACCAGGAATAGAACCTATTTCCAAAGCACCTTATCGGATGACTACTACAGAGTTAGTCGAGCTTAAGGCACAATTGCAAGAACTTTTGTCTAAAGGTTTGATTAGACCAAGTGTTTCACCTTGGGGAGCGCCAGTAATATTTGTGAAAAAGAAGGATGGAACACTTAGGCTGTGTATTGATTATCGGATGTTGAACAAAGCAACAATCAAGAACAGATACCCACTTCCAAGGATTGATGATCTATTTGATCAGATGCATGGGGCAGCAGTTTATTCTAAGATAGATCTTCGATCTGGTTATCATCAGTTAAGGATTAGAGAGGAAGATATTCATAAAACAACTTTCCAAACAAGGTACGGACATTATGAATTCACGGTTCTACCCTTTGGATTAACTAATGCACCCGCAGCTTTTATGAACTTAATGAATAATATCTTTCAAGAATATTTGGACAAGTTTGTACTTGTATTCTTGGATGATATTCTCATTTATTCTAAAAGTGTTGAAGAGCACAATGAGCATTTGAAGATAGTTTTGGGAATTTTGAGAAAAAGAAAGTTGTATGGTAAGTTATCCAAATGTTATTTCTTTGATACAGAAGTTCACTATTTGGGTCATGTCATTAGTAAAGAAGGAATTGCTGTAGATCCTTCAAAAATAGTGGTAATAATCGAGTAGCTTTGCACTAAAGGAATGTGCATGAAGTAAGAAGCTTCATGGGTCTTGCTGGTTATTATAGAAAATTTGTTAAGGATTTTTCTAAAGTGGTTGCACCGATAAATTCATTGCAGAAGAAGGATAAGAAATTTATTTGGAATGATAAGTGTGAAACTACTTTCAAAAGTCTGAAAATTCAGTTGACTTCCGCACCTATATTAGTTGTACCAGACCCTAATGGGAGCTTTATTGTTGTAACAGATGCTTCTGGGGAAGGCCTTGGAGGTGTTTTGTTACAAAATGATCAAGTCATAGCATATGAAAGTAGAAAACTTAAGTTACATGAGCTGAATTATGCTCCTCATGATTTGGAGCTTGCTGCCATTGTTCATGCGCTTCAAGTCTGGAGACACTATTTACTTGGGAAACCTTTTGAGTTGAAAACTGATCACTTAGGACTGAAATATATTTTCACTCAGCCTAATCTAAATGCCAGACAGAGAAGGTGGTTAGAGTTTTTATCTCAATATGATTTTGATATTAGCTACATCAAAGGGAAAGAGAATAGGGTAGCAGATGCTCTAAGTCGTAGGAAGCACATTTCTGCTCTTATAACATTAAGAACTCAGTTTAAGGATGAGGTAAAAAGTGCCTCAGAATCTGATATATACTTTCAGCAAGTAAAAGCAGCGCTTGCTTTGAGAACCTAATGATGAAAGGTATAAGGGTTTTCATTTTGATAATGAAGGAATCTTACGTTATGAAAACAGGGTATATGTACCTATGCTGAACGATTTGAGAAAGAAGTTGTTAGTTGAATTTCATAATTCTCCCTTCTCTGGACACCGAGTATCACAAAAATGCTTGCTGATCTAAAACAGCAATACTTTTGGAAAGGTATGAAAAAGGATGTTATTGATTTTGTGACTCATTGTCTGGAATGTCAGTGGGTTAAGGCAGAACACATGCACCCTGCTGGACTATTATATCCCCATAGCATACCACAGTACAAATGGCAAGTAATAAGCATGGACTTTGTACAAGGGTTACCTATGTCAGGAATAAACATGATGTTATCCTGGTAGTTGTAGATAAACTAACTAAGGTAGCTCATTTCATCGCTGGAAATCTAAAGGATGATTCACCAGTGTTGGCCAAAAGATTCATGCACGAAATTTTTAGGTTACATGGTGTACCAGAATTGATTATATCTGACAGGGATCCTAGAATGACGTCAAGATTTTGGCAAATGCTTAATACAACTCTTGGAACGAAACTAAACTTCAGTTCTACATATCATCCGGAAACGGATGGACAAACAGAGAGAGTAAATCAAGTGTTGGAAGATATGTTGCAAATGTATTGCATGGATCAACAGTATAAATGGGAAGAGTATCTTCCACTAGTTGAATTCGCATACAACAACACTTATCACTCATCTCTTAAAATGGCACCTTTTGAAGCACTTTATGGAAGGAAGTGCAGAACCCCTGTTAGTTGGGATAGTATTGAGGATAGAGTGGTAATTGGACCAGATATCCTCACTGAAATGGAACAGCAAGTAAAGTTGATTCGTGAATGATTAAAGGAAGCAACAGATAGGCAGAAGAGCTATGCTGACCTTAAGCGGGTTGATCGAAGGTTTGAGCTTGGTGAGAAGGTTTTTCTTCATGTTAAACCCAGAAAGAGTTCTATAACTTTTGGCAAGGCTGCCAAGTTGTCACCTCATTATGTGGGACCTTTCGAAATTGTCGAAATAATCAATCCTATAGCTTATCGATTAGCATTACCACCTGCTTTGTCTCGCATGCATGATGTTTTCCATATTTCTTTTCTTAAGAAATACATTTTAGATTTGTCACATGTCTTAAATTGGAATTCCTTGTAGGTCCAAGACCCAGGAATAATCGTGGTTAAACACACACGAGTCTTTGAAACTCACCAATGCATTTGAGAAATCGTGAAATACAAGTAATGTAAGGTCTAGTGGGACCAGTTTAATGAAGAAAGTGCAACTTGGGAAAATCTGGAAGAGATGAAAATTGCTTTTCCTTTTCTTTTTCAACAGAATGAAATCTATTGACAAAACATTTTTTATGAACTTATCTTTTTCATGTCTATATGAAAGCCAGATTGAGGCAAACATTATTCAGTCTGAATAAAATGTATCGTGACATTGATTTCTGGAACTATTCAAGTTGGAAATAGTCTTATTATATTGTGAACTAATAAATTGGTTGACCTGAAGGTAAATCAAATATGTAATCATCGGGACGATGAATCTTTTAGGAGGGAAGCATGTAACACCCTGAACTATTGTTACTTCCTCCTGAGCATTCAAGTGTTGATATATGATTTCTTCTGTATAAGGATGTGTTCCTTTGATTGTGAAGTCATGCTTGATATGGATTGTATCTTCTTTGCTCTTGAAGATATTTGACTGAGTCAGGATATGCTTGGAATCTTTTATTTCTTTCATTTTTAGCACCTGAGTTCAATCTGATTTCGGGATGAATTGTGGATTTACCCATCTTTATGACTCAGCCTTGGATCAGTGGCAATGATCTAAGAGATGTTTTAAGTTTATTCTGGATGAACAAAAATTATAGACCTTACGAAGGTTGCAAGGTCTGAATGTGTTGAATAAGCAATTCAGAAGTCTAACTCAGGTTGATCGTGTTAAATGAATTGGTTCCGATATCGTAATATCAGGAAGGCCTAGACCTTAAGCCAGGTAATAATTATGGGTATTCAGTAAGCTTATTTAGCAATACCTGATAGGATCCTGTATAGGGATGTTTTACCCTGTTTGGTTCCAATACGGATAGAATCCATTTCAGGAATGTTATATCTGTTGGTTCTAATACGGATCGGTCCTACTTGGGAGACCTAGACTGGATTTATTAAGGTTAATAACCTAAACCTAAACTATAACCTATTGGTTAGATTATTATTAATCTAACCTAGCCCTAAACTATAAGCTAAATGTTCCTAAGGTTAGCCACCTAGCACTATGGAAGTTAGACTAAAGTATTACCTTATGATCTAACCTATGTTTCTAACCTAACTAATGACCATGGATGAAGGGGGACCTATGAAGGGGTGCGAGCCATGGGTGATAGTTTCTATGGCATTTATGAGATGGATAAGGATGAAGGACTTGGGATTTGGCGGAGGTTGTAAATATCTATTGGGACCGACGTGGCGAGTCACCAAATCTAGAAATGGTCTTTGGTTTGCATTTGTCAATCGCCAACTATGGCGGTCGATGGAAATGGAGATGGGTAGGAATCTTGGAAATAATGTCATTGATGAACTCGGTTCCCGAGCACGGATTGCTCGGGAAGGCATGCAAAATGGAAAACTAGTTGGTTTTTTGGTTTTCCATACGCTCCGAGTTTTCTCTCTGTTTGATAAGCTGGTTCTTGAACCAATCTATTTGGTGTTGCGTATGGCAACTATGAGAATAACTAGCTCTTTTCTCTGTCGGGAAAGTTTATAAGACATGAGGGTAACAAATTATTGTTGTTGAATCTATCGTGGAAGAAGAGGAGAAGGCACGAAGAGGTCTTCTTCAGATTTTTAAAGTGACATTACCAGGCATGATAGGCCCTGACTTTTAAAAATCTTGCTTTACTCCAAATGCTTTCATTAAAACAACTCTGTTCAGGTGATTTCAGTTCAGTTGGTTTGAAGCAATGTATTGGTTCTTCTTTTCCTGTGGAATTAGGAATCTCGGGGTTTTAGAAGACCTTGTTGGAATGGTTACTGTATTATTCTTCTTTTTGGTTTCATTTCGATTCAGAACAGCTGTGCTTTTATTGTTGATGTTGAACCCTGTTGAATCTTGCTAGAATACTTTAAGTTCCTTCTGGTTGGAATGCTTGCTGAGATTATACTACTTGAATGCGACTATTGTAGAAATCCTTACTGTGTTAGCAATTTTGGGTTTAGTCTCCGTTGAAAGTTTTCTGGGATTATATGTGAAAATGACTCAGTGGGAGTCCTTTTAATGTTTCGTATGTTTTTCTTCTGCTTAAGCTTAGCTTTGAATGTTGTTGTTTAGTTGAGAATACTGATGGTATCGACTCAGTGAGAGTCTTTGAAATGTATCTTGTATTTCAACTTCTGTCTAAGCTTAGTTATGAATATTGTTGCTTAGTTGCGAATACTGTTGCTCAGTTATGAATACTGTTGCTTAGTTGTGAATACTGTTGGTAATGACTCAGTTGGAGTCCTTGAAATGTAACTAGTATTTCAACTTCTGTAGAAGTTTAGCTGTGAATACGGTTGGTATTGACTCAGTTGGAATTCTTGAAATGGACAGTATGTTTCGACTTCTGTTGAAGTTTTGTAGTGGATACTTTTAGTATGATATTGTTGGAATTTTTGAAATGGTTAGTATGTTACGACTTCTGTAGAAGTTTAGTTAAGAATACTATATGGTTTCGACTCCTTTTGAGTCCTTGAAACGTATTTTATGTTTTTAACTTCTGTAGAAGTTTTGTTGTGAGTACTATTGGGATTCTTGAATTGTTGTCGTATGAATTCAACTTCAATCGAAGCCTTGGTTATGAGTACTAGTTGTATTTGACACTGTTGGAGTCCTTGATATGTTGCGAGTTGGCTCGATTCTTGAATTAAGTTCTCGCTATGCATGCATATCGTACAGACTCTTTCTTTCATTGTTGTGTGATATTCAGTTTGCTTCTGTGGAATTAAAGGATGGGTTTTCTTTACCAACTTGACTCTGTTTGAGACCTTGTTGAATTTCGTAGTAGCTCGACTTCGGATGAAACTTGAGGAAATTATTGATATGGAATTCGAGCTTCTGTGAAGTCCTTGTTGTGATTATTCTTCTTGAAATCAGCTTCTAATATAAGTCCTTGTTGTACATTCATAGAGATTAGATTCAGTTGAATGAAGCTGTGCATGTTTGTGTTTAGACTTAGTATGAATATCGTTGTATTTGCATATGGAACGTCATTTGTTTTAAGTGTTATCTAGTCTCGTGGCTGACTGTGATAAAAAGCTCCTAGCTGTGCTCTGTTAAACAATGGCGATGGGTATATTCATGTTGATGAATGATATGAAAAAGAATTGTTGAGTCTGTTATGGTTGGATTACTTACTATTGCTTGTCGCGAGAGCTCTTGTATTGCTTAGTAGCTATAGGTGACTTTTATAATTGGATTTAGATGGAACTGTAGTTCTTCTTGTAATCTTGACTGTTTAGTCACATGCGTAAATGTATTTGCATTAATCTAAAGGAGTCGGTACAGTCCAGAACATTATGATTTAGGAATCTGATTGACTCTGTTTCTTTCTTCTGGACTGTAATTTATATGTTGATGTATAATAAGTTGAATAGGAAAATTCTCTCTCTCCTAGTCAGGAAACCTTGTGTGCTTTCTTCTTGCATCCTTTTGCGATCTCTACGGTAAGGGCATAACAAGAATAAACTGTGGTATTGTATGGAGAGACTGGTATAAAATGTGTGTTGCTGTATAAATGGGTATACTTGTCAATACCATTGAAATGTGTTATGATGATAAAAGAATTAAGACAGTGAGCTTGTTGAATGTTTTAACTGCCTTTGAGAAATTGTTAGAAACAATCTTGTAGGAGTTTTGTTGTCTTTAGAATGGTTGTATTCATATGTTCTTAGTCTCTAACATATAGGATGAATAGCCTGATTTAAGTTTGGAATGTGAAGAAATGATTTCATATAAACAGGTTGTTTAATGAGAACAATTGGTGGATTGCAATTGTTTTAAGAATTAGTGCTTATCATGCTCAGTTCACCGAACTGACCTGTGTGAAAATTTTTGCAGATGGTTTCCATAAGTGGTAAAGACACGCAGATCTGATATGATGTTCAGATTGTTTAATTTGGTTTTATGATGAATTCCAATTTGATTCTCTAAATGTACTACTTGAAGAAAGATGTTCTTTTGCTGTTGAGTATTGTATCAAATATGTTGAATGCATAAAATGTATTTGATTAGCTTAGAAATGAATGAAATGAGGTATTTGTTACTTATGTGTTTGCATTCGTATCTTGATGGATTGAACTTCTTCGGTTCGAATGATTTTAAGAGCATTGTTATTATTGTATACCTTGGAGACATTTGGGATTCTCTAAGTAAGCTTTGCAAAGATTATGTGACTGAATACTTGTGAATGTTTAGTAGTTCTGTTATGTTCTATCTAAAGCTAAATTGGAATTTAGATCACTGTCTTTCGAGAAGCTAAGGTTAAAATAAACCTCAACAGGAAGCTAAACGGGCTGAATAAATTATTACTTCCTAGTCTTGATCTAAGTCAAGACAACGTTTAATTGGATTTTTAATCACTATATCTCAATACTAATAAGTAAGATATATTTCAGTTATGAGAACTGATATAAACCTAAAAGGGTATGGTTAGCAACCTTATGTGAAGATTTAGGGCTATTGCCCAGTTTCATTGATTTAGATTATTCTTTTTTCGATGAACTCCTTGATGAGACCTCAAGTCTTAATAACTTCTCTTTGTGAAATGGGTTTTATTAAGAAAGGTAATTCTAAGGTGAGGAACCCAGGGGTTGGGAAAAGACTACCCTAAAAGGAGCATCTTAAAGTATAACTTTAACTCAACATATGTAACACCTTAAAAATAAGTAGATCTTTTCGAGGTAGATTTGAAGGTTGATGGCACAAGTCAACTGCAGGGTTGTACCTTCGAGAAGATTAGGATCTTCTCAAAGATACAACAATGTAGGTGACTTATGGTGACACCCTTTGCATTGATCGTTAAGATTTACACCTTAAACTCGAACAAGTTTTACTCTGGGACTGGTTAGGAACGTGGTCATGTTATAAGGCTGCCCCTGGAGACTCGGGGTATCTTGACACACTGGGTTAACTAGGGTTGACCCAGTATGTCAGCGTATCCCTAGTCCTCGGGAGCATCCCTATAACGTTGTCATATTATTAATCCATTCCTGAGTGAATAACTTGGGGTAGGAGAGACTGACAGAAGTCAGTATAAGACATTCTACATAACATAGGAATGGGGTGAAGGACGTATTCCAGATTGACGAGTATGCCGTCAAGGGATACGAGACATAAGCAGTATGTTTCAAATCTTTGGCCAAAGTATCGCAAGCTGCTGATTGCGTTGTCCTATGTCACCTAGTCTAAGGGACGAGATGCCGATGAATAATGGTAACAATTATTCAGATAGGTTCCTTGGACAGAGCATTCTGAATCCTAGATTAGGGAAGAGAACCGCAAGAGTGATGTGTTAAAATAAAAACGCCAACTCTTGATACTCATGAATAGATCGGTAGATTACCGAGTCATGGAATGAATAGATCGGAGGTACTCCGAGTCATTACAGTTGCATATGGTTATCTGTTATAAGAATGGTTGTTTTGATTTGTGAGTTCTAAATTATGTATTTAGAACTAGGAAGCATTTATCAAAAAAAAAAATTACTTGTTCTAATGTACTAAAATGGGGACATTACATTAAAAGTTTTGGTGGATATGACATGATGTATTTATTATATGTATTTCTAGGTTATAACCAAGTTAATGTCAAATAAGATGATAGGATAAAGACTAGTTTCAACCTAAAGTGGAGTAAATTTGCTTTAAAAACATTATCTTTTGAGATAACTATTATTGGTGCCACTTTTCAAAGATCAAAAAAAATTTATTTTCAAAGTTCGGTTGGTAAATGTAGTATTGTTTTATGGATGACTTAACCATTTTCTATAAGAATAATGTTCAATATAACTAAAATTTGATGGCCATATTTAAAATATGTAGAAGGTATGGTATTTCAATTAATCCATGAGAATATTTTCTAGGGGTAATTAAAGGTAATTTACTGTGACACACCACCACAAAGGATGTTAAGATATTATGGACCCCTTAAACCAAATAAACATTATGAGATATAAAATAAATAATCATGAAAGATATTTTTTAGTGAGCCCTTATTTTGAGAAAGATTTCACCCTCTATTAATTTTCGTTTGAATAAAAAATTGTATTAGTTTTGAAATAATGGGATAACACTATATGCACAAATAATTAACATGACACAACAAATAGACAGTAAGTCTCTAAAGCAATGATAAAAATTCCTCCAAGCTAGAACAATATTTAGATATATCCCTTCTCTATTTACAAAATCCTTAGTACATCCCTTATTTCTCTAAAAATATCAATTTTTTGTTTTAGTATTTCAAACTCAAGTGTTACTAATGATAGTGGCTGCTAGTCAAGGATGACTAGTAGTTGTGAAACTACCATTATTTATTCACCAATGGTTCTATGACCATTTTTATGAAATTTAAAGACGTTTATTTTATTTCCTAGTAAATTACTATTTAACTTAATGTTTGACTAATTTTTCAAATTTAATAATTTTAGGCTCATTAAAATCATCTCCTATTACAGTTCAATTTTCTATATTTAGCTCGGTGATGTCTGATTGGTTGAGTAACCCTATCTAAGGTTAGAGTCTAAATTGTCTTTTTCACTTCTAGTAGTCATCAAATAACTCACTTCTATTTTGTTCATGGGTTGTATAATTTATTTATGATTTAGGTTATGTTGTCATTTTTTAGAGATATATTTTTAGGTAAATTGAATTTTTTTGTTTAAATCTATCTTCATCAAAATTCTATACATTTCCTTTCTTCATACTAGCTATATATTTGAAGATCCTTTATTTTCATTGTTTCTTCTTCCATCCCTATCCACCTAGACCATATTGAAATCTACACATTAGAGGGACCAAACATTCTAAGGAGATAAAATCATGAAAAATTAGAATAAACATTTCATATGACTATAGTGACTAGGTTGGGGATGTATTTGAAAGCTTTATTATTTTATTTATTCATGCATACAAAATTTTTTTACATCTCATTAATTTAAAAGGTTACATAAAAAATTCCATTTTTGTTATCTTAACTATGCTTTTTAGAAGAAATCCTCATTGTCTCTAACCGATCTCAAGCTTATTATCATGTATATTTTCTTGGGGAATGATTGGAAGTGGTGAAAGAGGATATTAATTATTTATTTTACACTTCAAAGGGAATATAAATAAGGTCCATTTTCTTAGGTTGAATGAAAAACCTTATGAGAAGCTTCATCTCCTAATAAAATTGAGGCAAAGGCATTTCCATAAGAAGCTTTGTTCTAAGATTTAGATTTCATTCACTTACTAGAAGCTTCATCTATTTAATTTAATATTCAACAATAGAGAGATAACTATAGCTAGTAAACCTCTTCTTAGTTTTATTTTCTATTAAAAGGTGCATGATAGATTAATGTATTTATTTATCTATTTATGTTATCTAGTTCATTTTTCTTAATTATTTTAAAACAAATGAAAATACTAAAGAATAAATTTATTTTTAATTTACTTTTATTTCATTTCTGAGCTAATGTTTAAAAAACAAAAATAAAGGAGTTTAGAATAGTTTTTATCTGTTCATGTAATGAGTGATTAAATATTGTTTAATTGAATTAAAAGTTTCTTTGAATTCCTTTAATTTAAATAAGTTTTGTATTGTTTTTTCATTTTGAGTGTTAATCAAAACAACCAAAAATGTTAAAAACATAACAAAAATAGTTGTTGAAAACATAAAAATTATCCCATTTGTTTCTTTTATCTCTATTACTTCATTTCTTACCCATGAGTTGGATTCTACACATGACCATTCCTAGTCTAAACCAACCTCAAATTTTTTAAACCCATCTTCAATCCACAGGTATTGATTGATACTAAGGTGACATATAATTAGGACTTCATACATTGGTAATTTACTATACTCCCTCTCCCCACTTTTTATTAACTAATAAGAGGAACTTAACAAACATCTTAAGGCTACTGAGAAATTTTTATTTGATGAAGCACACCCACCCATAAATGAAAATCCATAGTCTACTTGTCTCATTTAGTTTCATGACCCTCTTCAAAGAAGAGAACTTTAAAAGAAACAAGAATTTTCCAAGAATATTGAAAATTAGAAATAGATTTTCATATATCACTAAATTAAATAGAGATATCCATGTCCCTATCATCCTTAATTATATCATGTCTCGAGATGGTTTAAATAGGATTTTTGTTTTCTCGGAAGAGAAAGTTTCAAACTCACAAGTTTACTAGAAGAAAACACTTTATCTACCTCATCTAATCATTATCCATTCACACTTTACAACATTAACCATTATTAATTAATCTCATCACCATAACCAATCCCCATTTCTACATCATCATTACAATTTATGATTTTCTTATCCTGGCCTCAAGAATTCAAGTGCAGATTTTTGTAGTTTTCAATTTTTATTTTGTATAAATCCTAGTGAACCCAATATAAAGGACTAGTTTCTTATTTTTCCTTTATATTTTTATTCCACCTTCTCTCTTTAATTATTCATTGGGATTTATTCACCCCATAAATATGTCAAGTTAGGAGTTTAATAAAAACATTTTGGTTCATGAAGCTTGTTATGACCAAATAGAGTCCTAACAATCTTTGTCTAGCTAGGTAGATAATTATTAAGAGAATGTATGATCACACAACTCTTCCAGTTATATATTATCAGCTTCATGGAGTGTTTAGATAGAATATATTGATAAAACTTTTGGTTTTTAAGATGGTTACTCTAGTTAGAACAACATGAATTTTACAAGTGGAAGCAATTTCTACCAAAAATCCAAGCTAAACATAAAATTAATCTTTGAATGCTAGAATGTGATCCTTATACTAGGTTTTACCAGATTGATGATAGTATTCATGCTATAGATGAATAATTATAAAAATTGCAATCTTACGCTAACAATATTTTAAATGATAGTGCCTCGCCTCCACATGACCCAATTCTAACCAAGTGCATACAAAAAAATTGTAAATCTTGAACAATTCATAAAACCATATCACTCCTCCCTATTGATCACGATATAAACCATGCTCTAAGAAAAGCTCTAATCATCACCAAATGATCTCTTATACACCTAGATTAAATTCATTTGAGAGTTAGACACCCTACACCCTTATGAACTCACCCAATCAGTGGATCAAAGTGTTGGATACTCCACCAATAGTAAAAATCACTTTCCATTTGAATATGTTTAATTGATACCACTTTATAAGTATCTAAAATACACAAAATAACTAAACCATAGATATATTTTCATAAATGAAGGAAAATTGGGAATGGGTTATTGTCTTTTATATATACATACCACTCAAGGAATCTTCTAAAAATAATACCCAATACACCATTCCCAAATATATGGTGATTTATATTCATAACTAGATCCTTTTGAATATATTCTCGAATGTTGTTCATCCTTACATGTATATGTATTCCAAATATGTATAGCTCAATGGTTATATGTTCTTTTCAAATCCCCACATTTCCATAGAGCTCAAAATTTTCTTAGTACTCTACATCCATGTACCATTCAAACACCAACTCCCCTACCTTTGTATCTTAAAATGTTTATGGTAGAATCATACATAATGGGTGCTTATGTAGAGTACCTTAAACAAATGCTTAAATAGATAGCTAGGAGTGTCATGTAGCCTTGACTATTATTAGATCTTCTAAAATTTAAAGGGGAGGGGTATACCAATAGTTATATCAAGGTATATTCTATTGTGGTTAGGGAATTTCTTTCTTGGGATGATGTATTAGATAATATATTTCACAAAATACTTGAGACATCACATTGGATTGGTATTATAGAATACCTATGGCCCTCATACATTATTTCAAAAAATACTTTCTTAATATTTCAAGACATTTGACATGAATAATTTATTAGGAACATGAATGAGATAATTCATACATATAAAAAAAAGGAAAAGGGATTCAAGTTCCCATATCATATCAATATGGAAAAAGTTATTTAATATTTATCAAGTAATCATAAAATGGAATAAAGGGATATTTGTGATCCTTTCCTTCATTTTATAAGTCATGAAACTAAGGAACATGTGAAAAATTACATCCAGCGTGTATAAATAAGTATTATAATATGCTCTATGAATTGACCAAGAGGACTTTGATAGAGGGTTTAAGATGCATGGTTCAAATGGGAAATTAATAATTCCTAAATGAAATTTTAGGGGTTATCAAAATAACAGTCAAAATAAAAATCAAGGACCCAAGGTATTGAACCAAAATTATGGGGCCACCATAAATGGAATCCCAAATCAAGCCATGAAATAAAATGTAATTAATAATAACATTCCGAATAATAACAATAAAATTAATACAAGAAAATAAATAAATACTAATTGTACCACATCAGTTAATGCATTTGACATCAATTTTCCTCCTCCATATAAAATAAAATTAAAAACTAGAACTATAATCAAGTGTCATACTATTACACATATGACCAACCTTAACATAACAACCAATAATTTTTCCAAATAAAAATGAAAATAAAAGGCCTAGGGTTAACAATACCAATTTCTATGGTGGTTTTCATCGATTCACTGGAAAAAATATTGAACCTAGAAGGAGTGTAACAATTTCATCCAAAGAATTCCAGAGTGTCAATAAAGATTGATTATAGAAATATTCTACAAAATCCTAATGGGGTTCACAACCCAATTACATCATTCTCGTTTCATCCCAAAATGAAAATCTATGCATATACTAAAACCCTTTTCCCAAGCATCATATAGATGAAAAATAAGATCACCCCAAGGTTAATCAATGGATACCTTTAAGATCTAATGATGTTGATGCCTTCACCCTAGAAACTGCGATGTAGCCCCAAACATAAACAATAAAAACAAAACAAATTTGTAAAGGATTTTTAAACTTGAAATGGAACCCGAAGTTAATACAACCATATGAACTAGGGAATAAGTTTCACATTATTTCCCTGATTTCAATGCTTTAGAATATGATTTCATCATTTATCTCATACTAGTAGGAGTGTATGATTTAATCATGGACCTAACTAAAACATTTTCTCACATTTATTTTCTAAATATTTTAAATAATTATTCTATTCATCATTACATTCTCCTTGATGTTTTTGATCTTGGTAACTTAGTGTCCCCCTCCTTCGAGATATATAAATCAATCTCATTAATTTTTATGGAAACCATCTAGATGAAATGATGCACACGCTAGATATTTTTTGACATAAAGAAGATATCATTTGAAGCTAAAATATCTAGGATTGAATACCCCACTTTATATATACAAAAATTGGGTATAAAACAATTATGTTGAGAGATACATAATCAATGATGACACTATTGTTAATATCATTCCTTTTTCCTTATTGAAAATATTAGGCTATGGAGAGATTAGTTTTTCATAAACTAAAAACATGTTGTGAGGCTACAAAAATCTCAAATTAACATATATTGGGACCATAGTCCTCTTTGTTTGTCTCATAAAAATACTATATTTATTGAATTATATATCATAGATAGAGAAAAAATTACGACATGTTGTTAGGAAGACCTTGGATCCATAAGATGAAGGAAAGTCCTTCAAATCTATTTCAAAAATCATATCTTTTGTATTTATAAAAGGTTTATGTCTTTTAAGGAAACCCCAAACCATTCTATATAAATTTGGTGAACCTCGAGAGGAGGCTTAGAACTAGTGTAGATTATGAAATTATTGAAAATAACTTAAATAATATGACCTCTTCAAAATATCCAATTTTGGCAACCAAACATATTTCATAGATGAACTAAAATAAACCAAGAGTGATAGAAGGATCTCTAGCAGAAGACTTAGAAAAGGTTAATGAAAATATTTATACTATGGAGGGAATTTCACAAAATCCACTCCTAATATTGTAAAGATATTTGAAATGACTTTCCTACCACTTTCCTTTTCAATCCACAATGGAGTGGTAGTATTTTAGGTTTATCCTCTCTCCCGATAGATGATCTCATAGACATGCATGGTAGAGGTATTAAACCTACAATAAGAATCTATTAAGCCCCCAAAAACCCTTCCTTGTGTATTAACTTATATACACTCTATTAAAATGAGGCCAAATGTTAATATCACATAGTTGGGGGTGTCATATTAACCTCTTCCAAGGGAGGATCATGAATTTTGTATTAATGAATACTTTAAAAATGGTGTTGAGCATGAGTTTTTTCTTTTAGATCAAATTTTTACAAGATGGTTATAAATTAAAAACCTCAAAGTATTTAGAGACTTGTAGTTAGTCACCAATTAGGTATTTTACATTTACAAGAATAAAGAAAAAAATTGTAATTATATAAAACAACTTTATATGATTTTATAATAATTTTTATTTCATCTCCATTGAATCGATTTATAAGGAGATAAATTGGATTGAAGATTCAAGGGTATCCTATTGTTATTGCATTTTCCTTAATGTATCCATAATCAAGACTAAATTACTTTTTCATATATGAAAAACAACATTACTACAAAGTAAATTAAAAAAAACAATCATAGCTTTATATGGAGAACAAGGATGATCTTGTCACCATGTGTTTCACTTAGAATGATGAGGTAATCATATATTTCTTATGCATGTATGATGATCTCACCTTGACACATAACAAGAGAGGATTCCCCTAGTCCTCCACTCATCATATTACCTTCATACTAAAGAGAGACTTTGTTCCTTTACCAAGGAATTATAAATATTTTAAGGTAGAAGATGAACCTTTCGAGGTCCTTCCTTTTCTTGTGTAATTTGAATAAGTGAACACATTGTTAATAAAGGACACTATTGATATTAACATCAACATACACAAAGATACCATGATATTGAATTTGGGTACTACACTTTAGATTGAGGAGATTAAAAATACATTAATATTCTTAAATATAACATCCATGATTTTTATTCTCCTATAAATATATATTTAGGGTGGATCCTAAGGTGGTTTCTATATTCTATTTAACAAACATGCCACTAAGCCCATTAAGTAGGTATAGTAACCTATGAACCCCAAGCTCAACTTGATGGTTAAAGAGGAATTTATGAAATTCCTATAAATTTAATTCCTAAGGCCTTTATATTATTCCATGTGGCTTAGAACATAGTGATGGTCCTTAAAAAGGATGGAAAATTAGAATTTGCATTGAATTCCATGAGATAAATAAATTTTGCATGAAAAATGATTTTCCCTTACCCTATATAAATATGATCATTGATGTAATAACTAGTTATGATATATGTAAATCATGGATGAATTTCGAGGTTATTACCGAATTAGGATCTCATAGGATAACTAAACGAAAACAACCTTCATGACTCCTTGAGGAATTTTATGATACACAATCACGTCCTTTGGTTTGAAAAATGTTGTTGTCAAATATTAAATATCTATGAATCATATATTACATGACCTCATCCATAATAGTATTAAAACATATTTGAATGAAATTCTAGAAAACCTAAGAAAAGAGGATATCACCCCTGAATTTCTCTATGTTATTTTATCTCATATAATTATGTATAGAGTTACCCTAAACCAAGAATAAAATGTGTATTTGGGGTAATGGGAGGAAATATCTTTAGGTTTATTATTTCTTCCTAGATAATTAATGTAACCCCCATAAAATTATGTGAAATCCTTGAAATGACCCAATCTAAAGATGAATGCGTACTATATCATTACTTGGAAAGCTCATGTAAATCTAAAGATGTGTTCTCAATATCATATATGTTATCCACCCTATTAACATGTTTCTGAAGAATAAATGTTGTAACATATGGAAAAAAATGTTGTCATGACACTTTTGAATTAGTTAAGATTTTTCTATTATCTCCACCTACTCTAATGTCACTCAAGTATGACCAACCCCGATTCTTTACTCAAGGGAACAAATATAGCTATTTTGTGCATGTTATCCTAAGTTGATTATAAGAACCAAGATAATTGTATTTACTTTATTATTTATTTCTTCCTTAACCATAAAACCATGTATACCAATCAAGAGGAGTTCCTCCACATAATTTTTGAAAATAAATAATCATAACACTATATGCTCAAGCAAGAAACCATATTCATCTTTAATTCCAAGAAATATTGCATGTTTCTCACCCATGAGGCATTGTCATAAAAGTTATATCACTTTATAACCATCATGAGTGAGTTTGAATTAAATTATGTGAATAAAAAATCAATCAAGGGGAAAAATATTTCAAACTCACTAGTTAATAACACATTGGATAATAAAAACTAGTCAACCTTAACTTCCCAAATGAGTGCATATGTCACATTGATAAACCAAAAATCACTTTATGTTCATGGTATAATGACATATTAAAGAACATAAATAGTATATATTACCATGAATGGGGCACTTACTAACAAATATCTAAAATCTTCATGATATCCTCTATGTCATTATTGAGTGTAGTCACTAAAATATGAAATTATTACTATTACATTACACTTCTAGTATGTTGTTATATACAGGATCTCTAATATTGGAAATTTTAAAATATGGTGACAACTCTTTAGTCCTTTTCTCTTGTTTTTGGATCTTTGTATGTATTTTATCTAGCATTTACATATTTTTGGTCAAGTCACATGGATCCATGTTCCTATATTTTTCTCTGTTTCTATTTTCTTGTTATAGAAAACTACCACCCAGACAAGATAGTAGGCCACAGGAGCTAATGTCCTTCGGGAACTATTCCTATTTACAAGTTTTTCTCCTTTTTCAGTTTACTTTGGATTTTGGGTATTTTCTTATCTTATTTTAATGGCCTAGGTCAGTTTTTAGTGTCACTATGTGCCAAAATTTAAAAAAAGAACTCACATATATACATAATTTTTAAACATTTCTAAGGAGAAATTTAGGGATATCATATCTACATCTATCACATACAAAATAACAACATAAGGGAATACATTTTAGGTTGCATTATTAACTTAATTGGGGGAGGATATTATGAATTACATATCACACATTTTTGCATTGGAACAAAGTAGTTATAGCCAAATATTCTTTGTACTCTATTACTAGGGAATCCTAGCTCAAGGGACAAAATTCCAAACACACACCACAAAGAGTACATAGAGTTTTAAATGTAGTGCAACACTCATAAACAAGATCACATCATGGTGACCATCAAGGTTAATATGAATCTATCATTTGTACTTTTCATTCAATCTAATATGCTCTTGATTCTTGTGTAGGTAGCTAGGGTTTTTTTTTAAGTACATGTTTGACAAATCATTAGGAAAATGAACTGGACATGACCTACAACACCTAAAGGTTACAAGAAGTGATATAAAAATAATCATATCTTGAAATTTTGCATAGAAACTAGTGCCCAAAATAGATGCTGACACCCACATGCTCATGTCCTCTTATAGGTGCTCTTGTCCCTAAGATCATCACATGCTAGTTTTAGAATAAAAGCTTGCATAGTATAGAATAATCCTTTTCAGATCATTCACCAACCTAGAATCATTCCAGACCTACAGTGGAAAGATGAGTTATTCTAGAAACCCTATCTATCACTCTTGACTGTACTTATTTATCTAGATCTTGTATGTAACTGTTATTTTATTTGATCAGTAGTATCCTTATCTTATGTTTAAGTATTTTCTTCCACATGTATTTTTTGGCTCAGGACTTGGAAAGAATGGTCAAGGAATCATTGAGACCATTTCTATCCCTCGAAATATTGATAAATTCGGAATTGGTTTTTTCCCTCACTCCTCTAATGAAATTTATTAGGGAATGAATTTTATACCTACATGTGCCAATTATAAGATCTATACTACTTTCCATTCCTCCACGTTGTAGCTAGTTCATTCAAACCTTATTGATGATAGTGTCTCTCTTGATCTTACCAATTTAGATGAATATCACAATGATGAGGGACTCCTTGAGTACATGGGAAAATATGACGCTTTACGTTCACACCATCACAAGAAGAGGTTCCCTCACTCTTTTCATTCTACTTTATATTTTTGTGAGGTTGATCCTAACAAGTCCCAATATGATGTTCCTAAAACTATACCCACTCAATTGTATGTTGAAGACCAATCTACCTTTTTCCAATCCACAATCCTTTCCTTATATGTGATGATTTTATTACATATACCATTGATTTTGATATTTGGACCGTGTATTTCAATAGATCTTGTTATGATACAGGCATCGGTGATGGTATTAAATTTTCATTACACCATATAGTGAACCTATGCCCTTTTCTTATTAAATTGACTTATTGGACATAAATAATATCACTGAATATGAAGCCTTGATTCTAGGACTATCTATCATTCAATACCTCCCTATATGTTACCTTTGTATATATGGATATTTTTATCTCATTTTTAATCAAATTAATGTTACATACCAAGTAAAAGAAGAGAAAATCATCCCATATCATATCATGGTTACTGGTATTCTTACTACATTAAAATCCCACTCTAACACTTTTATCCCTCATAAGGATAATTGCAATGTTGATTTCATGGCCAATGTTGCTTCACTTATTCCTCTTGACATTACAAATGATCACGCTACATTTATTATTTACCACTTACGTCATCCTTCCATTAATTCCCATAATGTACATGCTTTACAAGTTCTTGTTGTTACACATAGAACTAAAAATATGGAATGTTACACTCTGAATTTCAATTTCCTTTACCGAAAAGCTATTCCCACCAACCTATCCCCATGCAAGGCCACAAACATCCTCTATGATGTCACATGTTTTGTCATCATTAGTGTATCTTTATTAAAATGTTCTCTTTATTTTAAATTCATTTATTGTTTGGGACTCCAATATATCTTCTTTGATCTTTTAGAAACATGATAGCAAATGTTGTGGACACTTTAGTTTCAAAGATATGGATAAAAAATTATTACAAGGCTATTATTGGTTAACCATGAAACATGTTTATATAGAACATGCCAATGGATGTGATAAGTGTCAATGCCACATCAACCTCCACTATGCACCAACTCATGATTTGTAACCTATTATGTCCCCATGGACTTTTTCACTCTATGGTTGTTACCTCATTGGAAATATTAATCTTTAGTCATGAGAAAAACATAAATTCATCATTACCGATACATATTACTTCACTAAATTTGGGTTGTGTTAACACATAAAAGTTACACCCTATGAAGGATCGTGAATGAACATAAATTTTTGGTGATTATGGATTGTCTTAAAATTGTGGGACTTTACTCCTTAAGACAAACCCTAAGAGAAGGTTTGTTCCTTATCTCATAGATTAATGCACACTAACCTAAACTAGTCAAATTGTAACTAATCCTAAAACTAATAATAAAACTTAAAAGATTCAAAGTTGAGAGGAAGGGAAAGATTTACAAAATGAGAGGATGGAGATGCACTGACACTAAGACACGGTTCAAATATGATTAGAAAGACATGAGAAAATCACAAATAAAGATATTTTAATGGAAACACATAACTTTGGAGAACATGAATGAATTAAAATTAAAGAAAACAAGAAGGTAAACATAAACAAAAATAGAGAACATTTGAAGGGAATATAACCATAGATGTATTGTATTTAGTAATTACCCATCACATTTATAGAGTAGAGGTTAAATGTCCCAAGTAAAATGCAAATTTGTAGAGGTCTCGAGGGAATAATGTTAGGAATTAATAGAATCTAATGTGGAATAATTCCTCAGAATCACAATAATAAGAAGTATGAATAGAAATTACAGAAATGAAATATGCAAAACATGAAGACAATATTTAACATGGTTCACCCAATGTGGGCTACATCCACCAAGAACACTTGCTCAGATTTTATTACAAGCCAACAATCTTCACAATTACAATAACCAGATCTTGTTTGGAGTTGTGCTCAACAAACCCTCCCGAATTCACACTTGAATTCACACACACTATTCACCTTCACAAAAACACTCATATCAATCCTATTGTATGTCCATCTATATATAAGTACATCAATAGGTAGCTGAAGAGGTGATTTTACAAAACAATGGGTACCAAAACCCATGGGCCCAAAACCATCCGTAATAGTTACCCATTACCCATGGGTTAATAAACCACCCATGAAAATTTGCTTCGGGGCTTCACCCCCTTGACCCACTCACCGCGAGAAAGGGACCGCCACAAAAATATATGAGTGTAACACATAGAAGGTGTACCAAACTCTAACATGAAAACAAGCTCCACAAACATAACAATAAAACAGATTACTCCAAGGTATAACATGTGAATTCAGTAGAAAAGAACATGTAAAATGTGCCTAAGAAATTACATTTATAGAATATGAAAACGGTGTTGGCCATTATGTTGTTGTGTTATCATTGATGTCAACCCCATTAATGGAAAATGGTTTCACAGTGTAGTGTGAGTCTCCATGAGGTGTCAATCAAATATCAAGAATGAAGTTTGATTGGTAGTATCAAGTTTGGTGGTGTTCAAGGAGGTCCTGGTGCTTGCTTTTCTAGGTAGACTCACTGTCTGAGATTTAATGATTTTTCTTGGAGAGTTTCATGAGGTCATTCATGGTGCTGGGTGGTAGTTTATTTCATATGTCTATGGTTCTATATTGAGTCATCATGGTCAATTCATGGGTTGTATACATTGAATCAAGTCATTCTAGGCTTGTTTTTAGCCTGGAGCATGCAGAATGAGGTAGATATATGAGTTTTGGACCAAACTAGTCTTTTTGGAGTATGGTAATAGTGTTTTTATAGTGTACGAGGTGTATGGTGAGTTTTAGGCCGGACCTCGGAGTACAAAGGTGCATATTTTAGGTCCTTGAGAACCAATTCATTGAGAAAAGGCAATTTAGCACATGTAAATGAGATTGGATGGAGAGTTTGAGACATATATGAGATGTATGGTGAGAAGGAAAAGTTATAAAAGGTTTTCATGGTTCTTTGTGAAAAATTTCAGTTCATTTTTATGAATAGTTTTGAAGATATGAAAGTTTTGGTGAAACTAGGTAACAGATTTGTTTTTAAGGTAAAGTTTGACCTTTTGATGCTCGTTGTGGATTATGTTATTTGAATGAGGACATGAAATATTTTGCATAGATTCTTAGGTCAGTTATTAATATTTCACACAAATAATGAGGTGGTTTTACTATCACTTTTTATGAATGATTGTTTAAGAAGGTAAAGTTCTTTAAAACCAAGGTTCATTTTAAGACACCCATAGAAAATTAGAGGTGGAAAATACCTAGTGAATATCCCCGGAACCAGTTTCAGTGAAAGGTGAATTTACCAATTTTTTAGAACTATATTTTCACCCATTTTTGAGCTAGAGAGACTACATATTTGCAAACACTGAGGGCCTGTTGACACATGTCAATAAGCCTTGTTGACAACCATGTACTCATACACAATAATTTATTTTTAACAAATTTAGAACAAAAAACAAAAACGATAAATTGTGGTGCAAATTCATGAATATAACTGTTAGTGAACATACAACTATCAAAAACATAAATACAGAATCATGCATTCCAATCAACTCGCATAACCCCAAAATTAATTTGGATATCAGGGGAGAACTTTGTTCTATTATGTTTCATGCATTCCTAATACCTAAGGCTATGAACATGCATAACCCTATCAAGATACTTTATTTAGCAGACTCGGTGAGTATTAATTACTTGTAAGTGAATTTCATGGCAACAAATGCCATGTAACTCAGTCCAGTCAAAATTACTACGAAACCGAATAGGAATCGTGGCATCTTAAGTGGTGCCACCACTCTAAATAGTGTTATGAGGAAGGCTAATGTCATTGCCATCCATGCAGCTTCACCAAGCGCCCCATATCTTTTTCAAAAGAAGCCAAAGTGCTATAATCTTGCACCCATAATCAACCTGCAACTCGCCTCCTTCCAACCAATTTTCATTTTATCTTCGTCCCTTGCCATTTCAATTAGGACGTATCTTTGGCCATTGAAAAAAATATCTTTATCATTCAATTGTGAAATGGGGAGGGAAGCATGTTGCATTCCAATACCTAACCCCTCCATTGAAGTCCCACCTTGAGCAAATCCAATTGTTTCCATATCAAGATTCTTTAAAAATTGTTATTCAAAAAACCTAGCAAGCTACTTAAATTACACATTCACTATCCATGTGTCAACGAGTCTTATTAACACATGTCAACAAGTCTTATTGACATGCATCAACAAGTCTTGTTGATGCACATCAACAAGTCTTGTTGACATGTCAACAAGACTTCGTGATGCACATCAATAAGACTTGTTGACACGCGCGTCAATGGGATTTGTTAACTGTGTCAACAAGAATTGTTAATGCACATCAACAGCTTAACCCCTTGTCACGTGTCAACTACTTTACCCCTTTGTCGCGTATCAACTGCTTAACCCCTTATCATGCGTCAACTACTTAACCCATTTTTGTGCATCAACTACTTAACCCCTTGTCATGTATTTGAAATACCTCCTTGTCACATTTCTGCAATACCTCCTTGTCATGCATCTACAATACCTCTTTGTCTCCGGTCAATCTCGGTGCTTAAGAATATGTGAGTTCATAGTATTAGTAATTTGGTAAGCTACTTGTGGTAGTACCGTAGTTTACTACCTGGAAAATCCCCTAGGTTTTTAAAGGAGATGTTTTCAAATGTAGGTGAAGCCGACCCCAAAAAAATATATATACTGTAAATTTTAGGTGAACAAGACACTGACCTGCTCTGAAAAAATTGCCTTTTCAAATTTTCCTAAAATGAAATTTTTGCCATATTATGAATATTCACCACTAAAATTATCCTTGTTTGAAAGCTGTAACAAAACCCTAGCTAGGAGAAGCTTGTAGAAAAGTGAGTATACATAACCTATTTTGATTGGTTGTGAAAAAGTGATGATTGTATGTTTTATAGGTATCTTTTATATTTCCATAAATGTATATTAGAGCATGTGGTGATATGTGGGTCCCACTTGAAAAGGATTGGTTACGAAGATTTCTAGTTTAAGGAGAATTTTTCCAAAGGTAATGATTAAATTTAATTTTTTTATCACTTGAGTTTTAATATATTATAGTGAAGGTTTTAGGTCATGGTTGTGAAGAAAACTTCAAAGTATGCCCTATTTAGGAGGACTAGTCTTTAAGGCAATTTGGAGGAGCTTGGAGTAAAATTGAGATTATATGAGCTACATGGGAGTAAGGTCTCCATTAAAGTTTTTTTGTGAATATTTTTAGAGATATTTAAAATTGTATATCAAACTTGATGAATTTATAATTCATGAAAAATTTATGAGTTGTTCTTTGAGGGTCAAGTTTGGAGGATGCTTATTTTAACAAAGTGCATGTGGCTTTATGAGGTAATATGTTGATTCTGATTTGATAAAGATTGGTGAAGGTTTTTTATGGATTATATATCATGTATAATTATGTTTCATGATTTATTTAATGTTGGAATTTATTTTTGTGGTGACAGGACTATGATGGGCTAGTTGTTAGTTCTTTAGTCTAGGAAGATTGAAAAAGAAGTTTACTGAGAGATGGACTTGGATGAAGGCATTCAACCTGAAGTTTAAATGCTTTATTATATTTTTGGAAAGGTAATTAATATAAATTTAAAATTGGTGTATGTATTGTATCATTATGAGGTGTTTTGATTAGTCATTTAGGTCAATTTGTGAAGAAGTTTGTAGTTGCATTTTAAGGACAATTTTGTTCTTATTAAAGTAATGATTTTTTGGAGAATAAAATGGATGATTTGATGCTTGGTATCACTTGGAAACATAATAGGGGTGAATTTTGAATCTATTTAATGAATTTTAGGTCTTTAATGTATCATCTAGTGTGTTTATCAGTTGAGTTTGGAAAACTAGTTTTTGGGCAGCTTGTTTTGGTAAAGGCTAAAGTTCTTGTGGTTTGAAGCTGAGGTTGTTTCATGATTTATAACTTTCACATAAGTGATGTACATGTCCTATTTTTTTAATATGTGTTCACATTACATATTTTGGTTCATCTTGGATGGTCTTAAGGACAAAAGGTAAAATTAGGGTGCTTTGGAAAAGGGTGTTTTCTAAAGGAAATGAACTACTAGGCCAATTAAATGAAACAAATTTATTTTTAATGAAATGTGTAACAACGGTTGATTTTTAAATTATATACTAATAATTTTTATGAATATGGAATCTTTACTAATTATTTTTTTGCATGAGTGGATTTTTCTCATTCCAATGGTAGGGTCTTGATGATTGTTGGTGCATGGTAAGTAGTTTTGGCTAGGATGGCCTACTTATATCATATGTGACCATTTTAATAATTTTATTGTAATGTAATTAATATGTATGGGTATAATTTATTATGGGGTGCAAAATTAATTTGGTTTAGAGACAATAAGTTTATATAAAAGTTAATTTTGATCTCCATTTGAGAGTTAGTTGTGCATGAAGGAAAAGTGTGACACAAGAGGGAGAGTATTTCAGGGATGAGGGCATGTTTTGAGATATGATAAAGTTTTATATAGGTTGAATATTTATGGAGAGTATGTGTGCAAGTGTTTGAAGACAAATTATTCCATGAAAGACCTAAAGAGAGCAAGTTGAAGAAGGTGTGTTTGAGCAAGGGTTTGAAAGAGTTTGGAGTTGAATCTTTGGATCACTATCAACTTTGGTATCAACATATTTTTAGTGATCATACTTCATAAAAATCTTGTATGATGAGTCATATTCATTTAAGTATTTTTTTGTGTGTAATATCAAAAAATGTTTAGGGGTTGATACTCCTTGTGGGGTTAGTGCCTCACTAAAGAAATGTCGTGTGATGTGTAATATTCACTTGAGTCATTTTTGTGCAAAATATTAGGAAAAATTTCAGCGTTTTTCTTCCCCTTGAGGTTTTCCCACTTATATCTTGTGTTATGGTGATATCTCTCTTGTTTATTGGAATTTGAATGTATGTTGTATGGTTATTTACACACACTAATTAATGGATGAATGGTTTATGAATGAGTAAGTGAATTTGAAATCATTTAAGGTTTTGTAAGGATTAATTCACCCCCTATTAGTTCATTGTGATTTTAAAAAATGGAGAAAGATATGGGGAATTCAAATTAGATCTGTCATGGACAAAGATAACCTATCACCCATGAATCTTGTCACCATTAATCTCCTCGACATATTTCCATTTTCTCCTATAACATTCCATCATGATTTGTAGGAAAGAGTATGGGTATCATTTTTACATTTACTCCTAGTAGGTGAGGTGGTCAATGTTTGAAAATACTAAAATACATATTCTCTTTGTATCCCTAATATTTCATGATTCTTTTCTAGTAACAACACCCCTCTCCACAATTCTTCATTGTGAAATTTGGACCTTAGAGAGATGAAATAAACACAACCATTGATATGCAATTTTAAGCTCTTAATTGGAAGATCCGACCAATAAACCAACTTCAATTTTTCATGGAATTTTAGGTGCTTCATGGCTTCCACCATAACCTTAATTATTTCTTGTTACCACAGATCATCAAATTTTCTCATGGTTTTTAATTTTGAGCATTCCCGCTGATTGAAAAACACGTGAGACAACAATTCTTGAATATCCACTTGGATATCTTCTTACATTTTCATGGAATTCTATTTCTATACTTGGCCACTCACACACAACTATTTAGGTTCACACTTTGTTGTTTGCACTAAAATCTAGAAATGTATTTCTTCTTCTTTATTTCCCATAGACTTAGAAATTTTTGTAATATTGCACTTAAAGAAACCATGGAACACTAGGATAATATTTTACAATTCTTGGGATTAGTTGATTCTTGGTCGTAACATGGCCTTCACCTAACATTATATTTATAATGGATTTGAGAAACTTTGCAAAACTAATTTTCTACATATCTACAAGGATCACTGATCCTTTACCTCATGAAGGTGAATTATTTGAAATAATAACATTTCCTCATCCATTGTAAACTCTCTCCTTCCTCTAACCATAAATCACAAATTCGACACTTAGTTGAATTTGATCATCCTATAAATAGAGCCATATTTACAACCCTTTTAATTTCTTCACACTTATGGTGGTTGGTCTTGATATCTATGGAATAATTAAACAATTGATGCTTCATTCTATAGAACTTGAGAACTTGCGTAATGCTAAATTTTATGTAATAAGCCTCCATAAATTTTATACTTAGCCAATTTTAACCTTAATGCCACAAAGGAAGTCACATTAGCCTTGAACTTGATGTATCATCAAAAATAGAAAAGGGAGTGTGATTTTGGACAAACATTTGATGACTCTATAGGGTTATCTTCCTGTAGATAGATGATCAATTTCTTTAAAAATCCATTAGCTATGGAGTCAAGTATGAAAACTTAGAAACTAATATGAACTTGAAATTTTTGCTTGAATTTGATATGGATCTATAATGATGAATGCATAACACTGAAACTCTTCTAAAACATTGAGAATGTAAATACCATTCAAAACAACTAGAAATATGTTCAAATTACTTAAGGAAATTAAAACTACACTGCGCTAACAAGAAAATGTGCTAAATAGAACTTGGAGCAAGTAAAACTAATATAATATGTATGAGATAAAGCCTTTACTTGAAGAGAAATGTTTTAGTTATATATTGAGATCTTATCCCATTGACTGGAATCATGAGATCTTATCCACCCAATTTTGACAATTGGAAATAATTTTGTGGCTTAAAAATTGAGATGACATAGGGTCCAATCAATAAAGCATCAAACTTTGAGTGCCTCCCTAGTTTAGCTTTGTCTTGGTCCCATTTGAGAAAACTATCTCCTTCTTGAAATATTCTTACCACTACTCTCCTATAAAAACACTTCTTCACTTGAGCTTGATTCAATTCCATTGTTTGCATGGATTGAATTCTTAATTATTCTAACTCCATGAGATCTACACACCTAATTTCCATGGCCTCTTCATTAAATATTTCAAGCTAGTTAATGAGCTCTAAGTTTAGTAACTCTATGGATATTGGAAAATTTTATTCCTTATCATAAACAAACTTGAAGTTTGAGAGTTTTGTTTCTTTTTTAGGAGTGATCCTATCATTCCATAATGTTGATTTTAGTTTTATTTTCCATGTTCTTTTATTTTCCTCCAAGGTCCTTCTTATAACCCTTAAAAGGTTCTTATTTGTTAACTCATCCTATCCATTACATTAGGGGTAGTAATTTTAGGATGTGCTTAAATATATTTCATTTTTGATAGACCAATTAGTGATTTTGGTGCCAAGAAATGCTAGACCATTATCAAAAATTATTTTGAAAGGAACATAAAATCTATTCACAATAACTTCATGAAATTCTAAGATACTAACTTCATTTTCCTCCTTGAAAGCAACCGCCTCTATCGATTTGAAGAAGTAATCTATGGCTATGAGAATCCATGTGTGACTTAATATTAAATGTAGATTGATTAATCTAATAAAATCTAACCCCTATTATATGTATGGTTGATCTACATAGGTGTGATGGAGTTGAAGAGCTACTAGCCTTTCCTTGCCTATGAAAAAGGCACATTTCTTACATTTTTCACCCATGCATAATATTACTTAAAAATACTTCACCAATAATAGCTGACCTTCATGATTATCGGTGGTTTTGACCTTGGAGAAAAGTATTCTCCATCCGCAACATCATGGAGCTCATCTACAATACCTTTTCAATATGATCCACCTTGACACATATAAAAATTGATCAATTTACATATTTTGTAAAAAGGATGCCATCAATGAGCACAAAAGGGATAAATTAAAGTTTGACATACCTGATCTTGGCATTGTTCAAGCATTGGAGGAATTGAATTGTTTAGAGAAATTATATTATGTTGTGGGTCCAAAAATTTCTATGCAAAACATATGTTGATTTCCCTTGATCATATTGGAGCACTAAAACAACCACTTCTTCGTTATGTGGTCCTGAAACAATTTGCTAACACATACATTTGCATCTAACTATCTGAGTCGCTTTAATATCAAAATCATATTCCATCACTTTGGTGATCTAACCAAATATTTTCTTGTCAAGATCCTTGTTCAGAAAATAAATATTTCACACAACCATGTGAAACATAAGATGGATATTATTTTTGACACTAAATGTTTAAATTTATTAAAGTTATTTATAATAGCTAAGGCATGTCTCTTAAAAAAATGATTTCCTTACTTCATAATATTCAAGGATATGGATAAATAATACAATTGGTTATTGTTGACCTTCTTCATTTATTTATACAAGTATAGTGGATATTATGTTTGTGCCGCATAAAGTAATATAAGGTGAAATCCTTAGTTAAATCGGGAGTGATGAGAATTAGGGTCCATGTAATTTCTGTTTGATGGACTTAAAAATTTCCTTTCATTTTGTGGTCCATTTGTAGATAATTTTTCTTCAACATTGATGTCAATCACTTGAAAATATTGGAAAATTTTGGAAGAAACTTCTTGAAAAAGTTGATTATTCTGATAAACTTTGTAATGCTTTCTTATAAGCTGGGTAATGACATTGGAATATGGTGGTACTCAATCTTATACCCTCTCAAGGCTTGATAGCATATTCAAGGGATTGGGATGCTTTGAGTGTGGTAGAATTTATGGTATGAGTCATTTGCAGCTTGGGGAATGTCTAACAAACCTATGCTGGGACCATGCTTTGGGGTAATTGAGTGACATCTACCAAGGGGATGCCCCTGTCCTTCTTTTTTTTTCACGCCTTATACCAAGGTGAGAGGACCCAAGGGTAACTTGAATGTAGAGGAATAGATGAATATTTTACTCCTAATTTCTTTATAATGATAGATCTATCTGGGATAAGCATCTTCATAAACACAACACTTTACTTTCACAAGTTGTCACGCAAAGTGATGTATACACATATTTCACCAAACATAGATTACTATAGACACATAAGATGCATTGTTGTTACATTTTATAAAAAAGGAAACTAGAATTAAAGGTTCCTTTTACTAGTATTTGTAAGAAAAACAACAAAATTACCAACTAAGGAATTAAATTATACTGATGAAACAAGATGTATGCTTTTATTTTTAGAGGTGGTGGACTGTATGAAAATTAATCTCTTAATGACATGGATTGAAATACTCATTAAGACAATATAACATCCTAGATGATGAAGAACATTTCATTAATTAGTCACAGTTTCAACTTAAAGGAAGATTTGCATTCATTGATACTCAATTAGTGCAAAGGTTCCACACAACCTTTAAAATACTTAGCACAAAGGCTTATACAAATATTTTAATGAAGTATTTCTTTCTTCTGATATCATACGCTTAATATTCACTCAAAATCTTATGAAAATCCATCAACAAAATGATTTTAGTAAGGATTTTATAATTGCATTCAATATTGTAAAGTAAGTACTCACAACACAATATTGAACAAATAACCAAATCTTAATCACTAAGGACATATCTAGTGTAATTCAGAGAAGCAAGAAATACAAAATTATGACAAATAATGTAACTCATTAACAAAATTCTCGATATGCAAAATCCAAAACAAATAATCCAAACTCATAATTAGATATATGTCATTTATATCCACCAAATTCTTATAAAGCAAACATGAAAACCAATTATCACGGTGTTTGTTAATGACTATACATTATAACCATCTTCACATCAGAATTTGATAGAGTAAAAATTATAATGTATTTTTCATGAAAATTAAGCAGTCTCACAACAAGATATATCAACTATTTTTATAGAAAAAAATAAGAAAAAACTCCCCATTTTGTATGAGCACGAGAACCCTCATACTTATACAAATTTTGATTAATTAATTTTATTCAATTTCCCCCCAAAATCATCTTAAAGAATCCTTTGAACTCTTCTCTTTGTAATTCATGTTTAATTTCCTTAGCAAACGGCTTACCTAATGAGATATGGAGATTTGAAAATCAGACAAGGATGCTTATCCTGTGGCACATTGGCTTTGGGAGTTGTAACATTTATGAATCTTTCTCCTTTCTTATTTAGGAACACCCTAGAAATAAATATTTCTATTTTGGGTGGTCTTGCAGGATTGAGGATGGAATTTTTTTAAATCATCATCATCCAATTGTATCTAGACCTTTTTCTTCCTTGAGAGATAATTATGTATCCAATCCCTTATGGAAGATTCATGTTTATCGAGTGATTGTACAACCAGAGTAAAAAAATGACTCCAAGGGCCTTGGAAGATGAAAAACAGATAGAAATACGATGGAGTATCAAACATTAGTTTCTCTTCAACACCTTGTTTCATAATTCTACCCAGTCCTTCATTCCATCCATGGACTCAAATTGATCTCTTACTAATTCAACTTCTATGGACTATTGGTCACCAAATTATTCTTTTGTATGTAATAAATCCTCACCCATTTTCTTACTGGGAACAAGGACTATCTCACAAGGTTAATAAGAAATAACTTCGGTTGTTGGGATCTTGGATTTAATAATTTTTGTAACCACTTCAATTTCCTGAGGTTTTTCTTGTAACTCGACACCCAAAGTTTAACCATGTGCTACTTGTACTGGAATCCTTTCTGTGTGAGGTTTTACTTCATGTTCAATAATTTTCTCATCTCCTTCCACCGCACTACTTGGAATTTTCTATGGGGTGATCTCAACTCCTACCCCAACTTTAAATGCCTAAGATCCCTCCCAGATGCTTCCCTTATATTTGCATCTTAGTATGCTATACTTTGTGAAAGAGACAAGACATGAGTCACAAAAGCATCCATAATGGGTTGTTCCTTGATGGGTGAAGCAACTAGAGTTTTTGGAACAATAAGGATTGATTTCACAAATATTAGTTTCTCAATGAGAGAAGTTGTAGGAGACTAGGTGATAGTGGGTAAAAGGAAAATGACACCAAGAAATACTTCATGTTTAACTATCTCTTCCTCCTATAAATCAACCCACTCAGATACCTTAGTTCCCTTTCTTCTCTGAAGATGGATTTGTTCCTCATCTTCTTACGAGTCTTGCAGACCAATCCTTGGTGTTTTCATTTCATGAGGTGTTTTAGATAAAATTCCTTAATTTGGATTCTGGGATTGGATTCCATCACTTTCTCCTTTCCCTTAGATCCAGAAATAAATGTTGGAACAATCTATAGAGGGGTAACATGAACAATAGGGGCCTCAACCATACTTCCCTAAAGAATTTCTTCATTTTTATTGTTCTTTTAGTAAGGTAAGTTCCATTTTTGCTAACTTGGGTACTTACATCATCCCCTTGTGATATGAATGCTAACTTCTTAAAAGGAATATTAATATTTTTCCTCCATGAAACATCCCTAGTAGCATAAACCTTCGGTATGGGGGAAGAACATCATCAAGAAGATTACTGCCTATATACTCTCTTAATAATGGGGTATTTTGGTAACTTACATCCACACCCTTTGAGAATAACCACTTTAAGGAAATTTTGATGACATTTGTGGTCCTTTCCTGATTATATTTTTTCTCATTAGCCTCCCAATTGGTAGCGGAAAAGGATGAGAGGAAACATCATCTTGGATGTAATCTTCACTAATCACGTTACCATCATCTTATAACTCTTAAGAGGCTTGAATAAACCCAAATTAAATCATATCAGATAATTTCATTCTTGAACACTCTCTTTTTCTAACTTCCTTCTCATCTTCACAATTCATCCAAGAAATCTTCATAACGAGGTTTATGCTCCATTTGAGTGGGTGAAATCTGTGTATAATCTAATTTATATCATAGTGCTTTCTTGCCTCAAATTTATCCAACATACACCTTCCCATTTCTCCTTCCAACGTTTTTACTTTCTAGATATTTGGGCAAGTGAAATTATTAATGATTATGGGCAAATTCATATGGTATGTTAAATGCTTGTTGGTGATGATCTGGTGTACTAATAACAATTTCCTAACTAAGCGCATCAACGCCCACTTATCATTCATACACGTGGGGATTAAATAGGGACTCCCATCAAAACAACTAACCTTGATATATGAATAGGTCCTGAATAGGATAAAATAACACCCATATTGAGAAATAACTCTCTTGGCATCCTGGGAAAATATTTGGCCTCCCAATCAGGGTTGTATAAATAAATTGTGGGTAGAAAGAAATGATTAGCAATATTCATGTAATTTACTTCATAGTTTTCCACCTTTAGCTTATAGAAGACATCAAACACCTTGGTTCTTCTAAGATCACATTTAGTAATTATGGAAAAAAATATATGAAAAGAAATATTATAAACCAAGTAAGAAGTCATGAAAAATTTTCCATGTCAGCCTTTTCTCCTCTCACAATTTGAGAAACTCCCATCATTTGTTCATGAATTTGGTTACTTATTATCTCAACCCAAGGGAGAGGTTTTTTATTTGTGAGTATTACCTAAATGAACTAAAACATCCATTCCTAGAAAAAAGTAGTAGATTCCATACCCATTACTTGGTTCAACAATATAATCACATCTCCAACTTCCTCAATGAATTGATTCTACTAATCTTCTTTTTCATTCTAGGATTAGATGTTCGTAGATTACTCAATCAATGAGTATTCATAAAATTTTCCATGTATTTTCCCATGAGTTCAAATACATATGCATTGAATCTTTGGTAATAGCCCCTATTTCTTGTGGGAGGAAAACCCAACATTCTATCAAACACACCTGCTCTGGAAAATTTAATCTGAATCCCCATTCCCTGTCAAACTTCTCTAGTTAAAGGATTATAATGTTGAGAACACACTCATACAAGCTCTAGGCATGGCATCTTTGGGAAGTAAAGAAACAATGAGGTAAATGAAAATTTTATCTACATGGGTGAAGGGGCCACTTATTTCAGGGGAATATAAGCTCTACCTAAATTCTTCCAGCTAGCATAAGAAAGGTCAAAATAAAAAATTTTGTCTAGAGGGGAACTAAGATTAGAACCTTTTTCTATGGACAACACTTGAAGTTTCATGATTCTGGCATAGTTTTATCAAACCTCTTCTTAATAAAAACCTACTCCTCAAAAGATCATAGAAAATATGGGAACTGATGAACTTACCTTTAACAAAACTTACGGTTGTTTCTCGGAAATTTATTTAAAATCACTGCACCTAAATTATGATATTAGAGGTTAAGTATTGCTTCAAATTTATTTCAATTTCACTTGAATATCCTTCAGAGCATTAAACCTTTTAAGTATCGATAGGATATTTATAACAAGTTATCACATTAATTACGTGGATTCATGCATTAATTCCAAAGATTGCATTCATAGTAATTTTTGTAATTCTCAAATTTTTCCTCTTTTTAATTGTTGCAATATTTTCAAGTCCTATCACCCACATATTTATTACATGATTCATGTGCATCAATGTTCCTACTCATATACAACTGTAGACACCTATAATTTAGCTCAAGTAATTTAAATACTTAAATTTCACTAATTAAACCCTTTCCCACAAAATGACAACATATCATCAAGATCACAAATTTTCTTTGCTATCATCATTAATTAATTACATTATGTTAGGTAATTAGCTCTTCTATCCAAAAATGACAATAATTAATGACCTTCCATTAATTAACTCTCATTTCTATCTAGATTAATTAATTATTTCCAATTAATTAAGCTCCCCTTTTTATCTACATTAATTAATTATTAGTAATTAATTAATACCCATTTCTATCTAGATTAATTAATTATTCTTAATTAATTAATTCTCTCTTCTATTTAATCAATAAATCATCATTTATTTGATTAAAATTCTCTCATGACATAAATCATACTAACTATTCCACTAAAAATATTTTATAACCTTGCACACCTATTAGTTAGTCACTTCGGTTAATTAATAAATCCCCTTAAACCCCATGAGTAAATAAAGGACAAAATAAACTCTCCTAAGGCTCACTCAAGCCTTTCTAATCCTCCCTTATCCACAACTAACCCAACCTCCCTATTATCCCACATGTAAATGGTTGTAGAGATTCTTTTGTCCATTGGGATATATAAGGAGCCCTCCTCCTACCTTTCTTCTTACACCTAAATGAGCATAGGGCCTAAGCTATAGTCATTTTTATCATCTTAGAGTATTATTCATTGGAGGAGCTAGCTATTTTCATTTTCTTGCATTCATTCTTCCAAGTTTTAAGTCATATGGAGATATGTAAAATGGTCTTGTAACCATGGATTGGCAAAACTCCATTCTTGAAACCTTGTGATTCAAGCATACAATCAAACCATTTTATTGATAAGGATATAAATAGGTACATTTCATTAGCATTAAATTAGAGATAGAGGTTAATTTGTTTAGCATGTTAGTTTGAATCTTCATTTTATGTTCTAATGCAAATATGTTAATAGATTAACTTTGCTTAAGCTCTAAGAATGATGGTATATTGATCTAGTTAGCATTGTATTGAAGTTATTAGGTGATAGATTTGATTTCCTTTGATTTTTAACTAATTCATGTATAAATTTGGCATGCCAGTGGGACTTACTCCATTTTCCTTTGCACTTAATTTCAAGTTTTTGTAGTTAAGTTTCATTTTTGGTTATTAACCCTCTTTTACACATGTTGATCTAACTTATATTTTCTTAACTTGTTTTGTTGAGTTTGTATGTGTTTAGTATTCCTTATTGCTATAAATCAAGTGAATGGCTTTCAAAATTGGAATTGATAGGAAATTTTCAATATTTCGCCATGTTTTCATTTTTAGAATTTACTTTTTCAACATTCTACATGCTAGTTTTTTCAATTTCTTGAAAATATTAAATTATTGAGCATGTAGGTTAGTGTTTGATAGTTCTAAGTCTTCTATTTACATATTAATGTGGTGGGTTGATGTCAAAATTGAATCTTGGTGATAAAATTTCAATATTTCATCATGTTTTCATTTTTAGAGCTTATTTTTCATCATTTTACATGCTAGTTTTGTACATTTCTTGAAAATCTTAAATTCTTGAGCATGTAGGTTAATGTTTGATAGAATTGATTCTTCTATTCATATATTAAATTGATTAGTTTTTGTTAAAAATGAATCTTGGTTGAAAACTTTTGACCATTTTATAGATTAAAGGACATTTTTCTGATATTTTTGAGTGCATGTTAAGTGCTTACCCGTGAGCATAAGATCATATACGTAACCCATCTTCCGAAGATGATACCTTTTGTTCCCAAAATTGAAATGAATCTTTTTTTGTATTGGAAAGGTATTGAAGTGAAATATTCAATGAAAACATAAACTTACAATTTATACTTACAAAAATTACAAGTTTTCCCTTTATTGTAAAATTGGTCATTTTCTAACATGTCTAATGTTTTGATGAATGTTGTATTTCCATGATTTACTTGATTTTGACCAAAAATAGTGTATGCTATTCTTGTGCACATTTTTTTGATCTTGATAATTAAAAAAATTGATCTCTATCTTTTTAACATTTAGATTAACTTAGAAATTTTATTGTTCATTTTACTTAAGGAAATGAACCTTTTTTAAAGCATTTTTTTATGGTCCTTTGATTTGAAGTTTTCCATTTCTATCTATTTGGGATAAAGTTTGTGTATGCTCTTATCTTGCACCTTAGGGTGATCTTGAGAATCAAAAGCAACTTTATTCTTCATTGACTAGCATTTGGTTAATTGGAAACTTCATCTTTCATTTTTGGCTTAAGTGAATGAACATTTATCAAGATTTTTGTATGGTTCATTAATTACAAAAATTTCCTTTACTTTTAGTTGGATTATTTGTTGTGTATGCTCTTCTCTTGCATCCTTGGATGATCTTGAGAATAAAAAGAAACTCTTAATCCTCTTTCAAATAATGTGATTTTCTTGGAGAACTACTAATGCTTGAGTGTAGGACCTAAAAATGTTTGTCAAAGAAAGGAGTTCAAAACAAAATTTTCTAACTACACATGTGTTATAGGTTTCAAACAATGAACAACTAAACCACATTAAGTATAAAAGATTAAAAAAATACACCACATTCAAAACACTTGATTTGAAAGTTAGGATAAAGTACGCCCTATTTGCTTAAAACTAGGACATAAACCATTTATCATAAGCCTTAAGCTAGAACAATGGGGGTGGTCCTAGGAAGGCCAAAGTATTCCACATAAGAGGGAACCTTATGGAAGAAATAGGAAGTGATCTATACGGTTAATTGACTAGTATACACATGATATTTAGTGTCAAAGTTATCTGTATCATGACCCCAGTTAGAGTACATGATGGACACATTTATTGCACATTGTTATTGAAGGGGGTAAAGTAAAGCTAGGATAATACTTGAGAAACCTTGGCAAACCAAGCTCGATCTTAGATAACTTTTGACACCTATTTGAGTGAACCACCTAGGAAGCTATCTTTGATCAGGAGCCAACTTTGACTATTTCAAAACCAAATTGAGTTGAGAGCCATTATTCATCATGAAATGTGTGAAGCGTTACTTTTTCTTAGTTTTTCACTCTCCTTAAGGCAACGAAAAACTCTTCGAAGTGACGATAACATTTTTCACACCCAATTGATCTACTTCCTTCACTTTCTTTGGACACTTTATTGATTAAAAGAAGAATGGCTACTTTTACATTATCAATTGATTATTTTCACCACTTTTGTGTATGGTTATGCCCATCCATGTTTGTGGATAGGTTGTTAAATGTCTAAAGTGTGTGGAAACATTTTCATATCATTGGTAGCCTTTTTTATCTTGATACCCAAGTCAAGATCGTCAATTGTAGTTAGGCTTGTTTCATCACTTGTTTCTCCTTTGAATTGTTATCTTGTTTGTATCTTATTGTCACAATTTTTATACTTACGTCTTGTTTTTCGTAAACTTGGCATAAGTGTCTAGATTGTGACGTTACGCTACTCACATTGTGACATTTCCTTGGTATACTTTGGCATTATTTTTCTCTCAAACATTACCTCAATTTTGAAGAGTGTTGTTGTTACCTTTGTGTGTATCATATCAATATCATTTTGATATCAATACCTTACTTTTCCTTAAAATTTTGGTTAACATATCTTATTGGTATTGTTGTGTTGTTCATAGTCATAACTTCCACTTTTTAGGATATAGGTCTTGATTAGATTCAAGCTCACTCTTAGTATACTTTGTTTGGGAAACATATCAAATCCTTGTTGTTACTTACACCTTGTTCATTTATTTGAACTTGACATAAGTGGTGACATTTTTTTGATCATCTTAAAATGTCAACTATCATTTTGAAACAAACATAGGAAGTATCTCATTTGATTGATTGGTCCTAGAAAAAAAAAAATAGTGATTATGCCTTGTTTTTCATTTGTGACTCATTCATTTAGGAAAATCACTTTGATCCATTGATTCTTTATCATTCATTATTCTTTGGTCATTAATTTGGCTTTGTGTTTTGAACTTGCATGATTGTTCCTTGTGTTTATCCATCTTATAAACTCATTTCTAGGACAATCCTTTGGGTCTTTGATCCTCTTGATCTTCTTGTTTTTTCCTAAATTCATGGTCATTTTTGAACATATCTTTCAAACCTTGGCAAAAAAATTTCCTATCAAGAAAATTTTGCATCAATCAAACATTGGAAATATTTCCTTTGTAATCCTTTATGTTGCTAAAATTTTTATCAATCCTTTGACATTTACACCTCCAAACCTTCTTGTATTATCAATCTCAAGTCATCATGATGGATGTTTTCCTTAGTTCCCCTTTGAAAAATCACTAAAACATCCCCATATTTATGAAATGTCTTGTTGGTTTTGTTATGCTGCCCAAATCAAAATGAAACCTTCTTCACTTTGAAGAAGTTCAATCACACTTATTTAGGTCTAGGAATTTGTATCAAAATATTCCAAAAATGATTTATTATCATAAGGTCCCTTATACATATGAAAATAAGGAATCGAAGTTTCAATGTTCACATAAAAAGATGCCCATCATGACAAAACCTTGATTGGTTCTTCACGGTAGAGAACCCATTTGGGTAACCCATTCCCCACCTTCATCTCATAGTCAATGGTATGGTTTGGACACTTTGATCCAAATTATTATTTGGGTTCCCCCCACTCTTCTTATAATTCTAATCTAAACATTTCCTCTTCTTTTGAGGATTCCAATCCAAATATTTCCTCCGATTCTTCTGATGATTCAAATCCAAACTAATATTTAGATTCATCTAATTTGACTCCTAATTCATGGTCCTCCCCTTCTTCACATGACCTCTATTATAAATCACCAAAATAAATTTATCATCCTCCAAATATTTGTCACCACACATTATATTCATCATTCATCTAATGTGAATCCTATGTCATGGTCCTTCCTATCTTCACAGGACCCTCTTCATCATACATTTAATACAACTCCTACATCACAATCCTCCCTTTCTTCATAGGACCCCTTTTTATCAGTCACCTCAATGACTTATTTTTCCTTTGAAGATACATGTGACTCAAATCCCTCCAGTCAAACATATAATACAATTCTTGAATCAAAATCCTCTCTTTCTTCACGGGAACCTTGTTATTATTCATCCAATGTGATTATTGAATCACGAGTCCTCCCCTTCTTTTCAGGACCTTCTTCATCAATAAACCCCACAAATTCTTCCTTTGAAGATTCATTTTATTCAAATTCCTTCTATTCAAATTTCTAAATTGACCCATGCATCGCAATCTATAGAATTTGGACTTAATCCTACTAGTTTACAAATGATATACCATCATATAGGTAACTCCACACCACCTTCTTCTACTCACGAGATATCTAGCTCCACATCTTCTTTGTCTCTTGAGTCATCTTCTTCTATCAATCATCATCAAACATATTCTAAGTATTCCACACTAATTGAACCTTTTTCATTCAACCAAACCCCCATGGTCGATTGGTCATTAACCCATACCGATTTATTTATTTCGAGAAAGGAGCGATCCTGGCCTTTATAGGGGCATACAAAGATATCCATATAACAAGTTACAAGAAAGGATTTTCTTCAAAATTTGATGCATCCATGTATTGTGAGGAAAAGGTTGATTCCTTTTATCAACAAATGGAAGAAGAGCCTAAGATCATGTGAATTGATCCTCTTTATATTCTTCTATCTTCACATTCTTCATTATGTGATGAAACTCCTAGTTCTCTCATTGATCCATGACCTATCTTATCATCACCCAATCACTAATTGTCTATCAAAATTCCTTAATCACAATCTCCTATGGGGTCAATGTCAAGTAGCCCTTCATCTTCGTCTAGGTGAGGGTCACCTTCTAGTAGTCCTCCCTCTACTATTTGTGGGACATTTTTGAGTAACATATCACCTTCTTCTATATATGTGCCATCTCCAAGTAGCCCTTCATGCTCTAGTTATGGGTCTCCTCCAGGCATCTAATTACCTTCTATTCTTGGGCCAAATCTAACTACCCCCTTGTCTTCTATTCATGGGCCATGTCCTATTATCCCACCATTGTATTTTATCTATAAGACACCTCTTAATATCCCATCATCTTATATTCTTGGGTCACTTCCTAATAGTCCATCATCTTCTATCTATGGCTCACATCCTAGTAACCCTTCTTCTATACTAGGGCCACATCCAAGTATCCTTACATCTTCTATCTGTGGGTTAGCTCTTGGTATCCCATCTTCTTCAATTCTTAGACCATATCCTTTTCATCCATCACATTCTCCTTCTACCAATGATTGTGGCAATCCCATCATCATTTCTCATATCAATTCTAAATGTCCACGTTCTCCTCCCACTTCTCGGGATTAGAAAAGTCACACATTAGCTTATAAAAACCCAGACAAGTTCTTTATCAAGCCAAGATCAAAAATCTGAAGAGCTCCAAATATCCCAACAACTCAAATGATCATAAAATCCAAAATCAAACGTGATTCCAGAATTCACACCAATGCACCCATAAAGTATGGCACAAAGTGCTAAAACCTATGGATAGGGAACTCAAGCTCCCACATATGAAACCCATATTTCAAAACAAATCATAGTCATTTGTTGAGTGTGAACTCACCAAAATCATCAAGATCAAGGATAATATCACTCATGATAAAAAAACACACTTAGTCTACCTTATCAAAGAATTTACACACATTCTTGTTGGATCCTATCATGCAGATCGACAATGTTGATCCCAAATTTCAAAATAAAAAATAAAAAATCATTAAATAGTTCAAAAATACAAAAAGAGAAAACATTAAAACATTACAAAAAAATCAAAGGTACTAACATTAAACATTTTAATTAGGTATTACATAAAAATGGATATTCTTTCTTCCCTTTCTTTCATATTCCTCTGCAAGTCATCCACCATTTTCATCCCTTCGATGTTATTGTGGTTAGACTATTTTCATACATTTTGTGACAGTTATCTCTATGGTATCCATTTGACCTTGGTCTTTCATCACCTTAGTAAATTAAAGAACGACTGACCTCTTAGAGATCCTATCACTATCTACATATAATAAACTTATTGGGAAGAATTTTTGGGCATATTTGTTGACACTATCCAATGTCACCATCACAATCACTTACACATCCTTCCATCAAGCCATCATTGGTTCTTAAACCCTTGTAAAACAAAATATTTGAAATAAGTTTTTAGAAAGCAAAGGAATCAAAATCAATCAATCAAAAAGTAAAAGCTATAAGCAAAAGAAAATTGATATATAACTCTCTTGGGGTATTTCCAATAATCTCTACCAGAGATATGGACACATGAATGGCATTAGATAAATGTTGTGATTATAATCAAATGCATCTCCATCGGGATATGGATGTCTGGCTGGTAGTGGAGAAATGTATGACTCTCCTTCCACAATCCATTCAAAAATCACCTTTCAAACTAAATCATTCCTACACATTGGCTAGTGTCTTCACTTGTTGTCTATCAACTCTTTCCTTCAAGAGGTAATTCATTTCCACTTGCAAACACATGATCTCGATAAGTAAATAGGATTAGTATGTTACTTAGTGTTTCCTTTTTGTACCTTGTTTAAACTCTTGCTTTAGCACATGTCTTGTCTCAAGATTTGTACCTTGGGTTAATCACTTTTTCATCGACCACCTTCTAAATCTTTTCATAGTATCCTTTATTGTTTGGAAATCATTTAGAAAATCCATGTGCATACGATGGACTTTTTTCTATGTTTTTAGACACCTTTTTCCCCCTTTAATAAATCAATCACCCACTTCCTTTCTCTCATGTCCTTCTTGGCCAACTTATGCTGGGGGAATCCTCACTCCTTTATGATTGAACCTATTTTATATTATCTTTGATCCCCCTCCTAAGTGTGAATAGTTTGTCTTTGAATACTCCCATCTAATTGTTGGGGTATGTCACATATTAACTTTCTTGCACATGTGGCATTATGCCCTTATACATCCCATCTATCATTGGGGGAATCCATGTTTCTTGGTTTCTTGTACATAGTTTCAGAAAACTTTCAAAATAAAAAACATTCAAATATATTTCTAAAAAAAAAAATCATCCTAAAAACACCACTCTTTGATTCTTGCATGTTCTTGTGTGCGGCTTATAGATCATCTTGATCTACCTCCATCAACAAATTCATTTTTATTACTATGTCTATAATCTGAGGCACTGATGAGTTTCTTGGTATTGTTTTATAGTACATGATTAATTTTCATAGGACCCAAGTGTCCTTCATTATTCCCCTTGCATGTATCCTTGCTTGAGGCACCATATTTTAACCCTTGTCATTAATTTTCATAGGTCAGAATAAAAGGTTGATAACAAAAATAGTGAATTATGTTTCTCTGTTAGGTTATCTTTTTACTTTCTCGTATTGCATTACATGATGTATGTTGTAAGGAGTTAGGCATATTTTAACTTCTTGTATTGCATTAAATTTTGTATGTTGCATGAAGTTAGTGTTTTCAGCAATGAAAAATTAATCGTAGTATGGATTTTCATGTCATTCTACTTTTTCCGTATGTTTATATTTTTAATAAGGACCAATGACATAGGTACTTGGCAATATGATGACACTAAAATTGTTTCAATACACTGGATGAAATCTTTCTCTTTTATTTCTATCTTAATTCCTCTTCTACATCATTCTCCTATCAACATTATTCTTCTTATTCACCTAGGTCATGCTTCCCCTACCCATTCTTCTATCCATTTATTTCACCTTTTTTATTTTTGATCGCCTTATTTCATCACCCCATCGACACTCGAGGGGGCATATCTCACTTATACTAATTTTTCTTCTACCCCTTCAAAATTTTATCTATCTACTATTTTTGAAGTGGCATCACTTACGCCACCTCAAAGAGGGGAAAATGTAGACACCTATAATTTATCTCGAGCAATTTAAATACTTAAATTACACTAATTATACCCTTTCCCACAAATTGACAACATATCATCAATATCACACATTTTCTCTACTATCATCATTAATTAATTACATTACGTTAGTTAATTAACTCTTATATCCAACAATGACACCAATTAATGACCTTCCATTAATCAGCTCCCCTTTCTATCTAGATTAATTAATTAAGATCCCCTTTCTATCTAAATTAATTAATTATTAATTAATTAATTCTCTCTTCTATTTAAACAATAAATCGTCATTTATTTGATTAAAATCCTCTCATAACATAAATCATACTAACTATTTCTCTAAAAAGATTTTATAAGCTTGCATACCTATTAATTAATCAACTTAGTTAATTAATAAATCCCCTCAAACCCCATGAGTCAATAAAGGAAAATATAAACTCTCCTAAGGTTGACTCAACCCTTTCTAAACCTCCCTTATCCACAACTAACCCGGTTTCCTATTATCCCACATGTAAAGGGATGTAGATATTATTTTATCCATTGGGCTGTATAAGGATCCCTCATCCTACCTTTCTTCTTACACATAAATGAGCATAGAGCCCAAGCTATATCCATTTTCATCATCTTAGAGTATTATTCTTTGGAGGAGCTAGCTATTTTCATTTCTTGCATTCATTCTTTCAAGTTTGAAGTCATATGGAGATATGTCAAATGGTCTTATAGCCATGGATTGACAAGACTCCATTCTTGAAACCTTGGGATTCAAGAATAGAATCAAACCCTTTGATTGCTAAGGATATAAATAGGTTCATTTCATTAGCATTCAATTAGAGATAGAGGTTAATTTTTTTAGCATGTTAATTGGAATTTACATTTTATGTTCTAATGCAAATATGTTAATAGATTAAATTTTCTTAAGCTCTAAACATGATGGTATATTGATCTATTTAACATTGTATTAAAGATATTAGGTGTTAGCTTTGATTTCCTTTTCTATGTTAACTAATTCATGTACACAACTACTAGTACATTAATGATCCCTTTTGTCCTATTATCGGGAGTCGGAAGAATTTTGCAAAATAATCTCCACACCACCTTTGTGACATACCAGATGCATTTATTTCACTTTTCCAATGCATGCCATATGCTTGGTCCATGTACCTAAGTCATTAGGCCTCAGGGATACATTTACCAAGTGTAACTCTCAAAGAAGCATGAGAATTTGTTCCTTTTTTTCGGCTTCCCAACTATTGTTTTCATACAACCCTTCATAACAAATTTTTGACCTAGGTGTTAGTTTATAGCTTTACCCTCATTATGTGCACATATTATACGTAGAATATGATCCTTATAAAGTTATTTATTACATACTTCAGGATCAAAATTCATCCTTTAGCCGCCAAAACTTTATCATATCTTCTAGCGACACGAAACTTCAAAGCTATCTCGGTATAAACAATTTTTGTGTCTATCATTTTGTCGGGAACAATAATACTCCTGACCCATCTTAGAAATACAAGATGGGGAAACAACATGAATTATATCAAGGATTCTTATCCATAATTCAAATAAATCCCGAGTTATAAAATAACTCAAACTAGGAACGAGCCAAGATCAACAACATAAACTACTCAAAAGTAACTGGATTTACTATTTTCGCCAAATCTTTGCACCCTCCGAATGTCCGAATGTGAATAGGAAGTTTAGTGTGATTGGGACACATGAGATCACCTATCAAGTTGTGGGACTTTGGATCGAGATGAACCTCTGGAGAAGGCCGGATTCCTCTTCCTAAACTATGTGATGTACTCCTCCTAGTGTGATAAAAAGGCTATCTAGTCCTATAGTAACATTTTCATGGGGTTTTAGGGAAAGAGTTTTACAGAAATGAAACTATACTAGGGATGGTGATGCACCAAATAAAGGGTGTTGTGAGACTCAGGAAGGGTTATTTTGAAGAGGGTGTGTGAACCACAGATCAAATTCACCTACTACAACTTATAGAGGGTACAAAATACCATAGAATAAGAAACATGTGTTGCCTTTGTTAAAATTGATTAGACAAAGAAATATATCAGTTTCCCAGTGAAGAAGGATGAACTTAAGAAGGGTGAATAGACACCACAACTCAACTACTTGCAATACTCCACCACTCGATAAGCACGAAACCCAAGAACCTATAATAGAAACATGATCTTGCACAATGTACTTGTAAGCATGAGAAAACGCACAAAGAAGTATAAAAGGATGAAAGGACCGAAATTAGTCAAAAACACACACTTTTATTACTTCAATAATGTGCACAATGCATCATACATTTAGAAGAGGAAATGATTTCCATTATAGTCTTGAAGAGGAGGCTTGAAAGTTCTCTCAACACACAAGGACAACTTGCAAAAGAGAGAGGACTCTTGGAAAATTGCACTTGCCTAAGATGTCTAACTTTCCAACCTATCTAACTGTTGGAACCCTTTGGAATGAGCCTCCAACTTACATTTATAGAAGAATATGTGAGAGAGAAGAGGAAAGGTCATAATTACATTCCTAAATTGAAGGCACATGATGGTTCATTTATTATAGTTGGTTGAACCACTTTAGAAGGTTCCATCATGTGTCATTAATACCTAGTTGACCTAATTCTCCTTAATTAATTAAAAGAATATTTAAATAAAATATTTAAATAATAATAATAAATATTATTATTAAAATATTTAAATAAAAATATTAAATTAATTAAATTACTTGTGGGACCCCCATTGACTGATTTGACTCAAGAGGGAAGGATCATGAAGGAAAGGCCAAAAATGAGTCCAAATCACCTGAGTTAGACTCGAGTCCTTCCCATCGCACCGAGTTGAGTTCACTTTGAATCGAGCTCCTCCATCAATCGAGCTTCAACTATGAATTGAGCTCCTCTTACTTGCATGCATCAACCAACTAATGAGCCCAAACACTACTCTATATGATCTCAATACCAAATGCCTTTACAAGAGTCAATCTCATCATCACATCATAACTGAGCCACCCAAACCTGATTCAGTCTCTCTTTGTACTGAGTTTACCATCAACCAAATTGGGAAACATATCTTCATTAACTGCGAGCTCGATTATTTTTATGCATAACCAAGTCAGATTGAGTCTACGAGATCTACATTTTATTAGATTGAGTGATTTATTCTAACCCAGACTACTCTCCATGTATTTCTTGGATAGTGTGTGAGTTCCTTGCTATGAGATCTTCCTACCAAGCCCCCACAAATTCTCCCATCGAGGCCATTATTTGAGCCTATGAGATGGCTTGGTATTTTACTCCTGTAAGTTCATCCCATATGTAAACTCGCGCAGTGAAGATTCAGCTCGAGTGGATCAAATCATTCATGCGAACTTCATGCCCTTTTCATCCATATACGGGCATGAATTTGGGCTATAATCCCACTACCTAGCTCATAGATCAAACATGGGTCGATGCTTATGCTTTCTCCACTGTGACATTCCAAACCTGACATGCAACCTAAGCTTGGTCTTAACTCGGCTCGCCGAGTTTAGCCTTTATCACTTCGCATGCGCCATGTCACATTCGTGTTTTCCCTGACACTCCCATCCATGTCTCCTCACCCAATAACTTATTCTCTACCTGGTATGATTTTCTCACCACGTAAGCTTGGAAACATCGAAACATTTAAAAATTTTGTGTTCCCTCTATTGATTATTATGATTGATCCACCAAAACTTTCTACATTATAAAATCTTCATCAAAGCAATCATGAAGCCCATTACGTCATGGATATGTTGAATCTAAAAAAATCTTGACATTATAAGAGTCTTGACACATGAGCTAAATGTCTCACAACACCACCATTTTTGAGCTCCTATCCTTTTTGTTTGACAACACTCACACCTAGTGAACCCCAATCCATGTCATCTGTGGTAGGAACTACATTGATCTTCTCTCCAAATTTCGAAGCTTGGTCATGAGCTCATTGTAGCCAATCTCTGATGTGCCAAATCAAGCTCCTTTTGCGCATGTGTAGCTCATGATCTGGCTATACTAGCCTGAAGTGCTTCTTCTAATGAACATATCTCCACCAAGCCTTGTCATATTCTCCCTGGGTTCCATTCCCTCGACTCATCGAGCTTGTTTGCAACATCATGTCGACCATGATATTGATATCAAAATGGACAAGCCCTTTCCATCATTGAGTTCACATACTGAGTTCTAAATCAAATTACTCCTTGGCACTACCATCGAGTTCCTCATGTCCATTCTTTCCCTTTGATATCACGTGGATCTCACCTCTGAGAACACATCTAAGCACCATACTCATGTTGAGCTCACCTCCCAACTCATGGCGAGCATGCACCGAGCTCACCTAGAAGTGTGGTTTTTCATGACTTGCTCAAAATGAGATTTCTTTTACCTCTACGCACCGAGTTATAATTAGTTTCCATCATATGCACCAAGCTCCTCCATAGTCATGCAATTCATAATCCAACCAACTATTTGGAGAGTCATCACCAAACTCAATGTTCATGCATGTGTCCACAAAGTATCTCACTCTTGTACATCAAGCTCCTGGCTCATCGATGGCTCTTCACACTTTCTTGGCAATGCATTCTCCAAAGCCAAGCTCCTCATCACTTTCAACCTCAATGCTAAATGAATCACTTATGGTTGGTGGTCCTTCCTTTTCAATGCATTTGAGAACCATATGTTGGCCTCTAATTCGCATGCCTTTGCTTGACATTTGATGCGGTCCTCTGACTTGGTGCCATTCCTTATCCACCTGTTCATATAGAGATCCACTTGTCATGCGTCGATCATCAACCACCTCCTCCAATTTTTTCAACGTACTCGATCTTCTCGGTTACATGGCTCATGTAGGAATCTTACGTTGGTTTGCCATGGTTAATACCCCGTTTGGTCATGTTTTCCTGAACTTATTTTATGTGGAGCTATTGGCTTGGAATGCAATCACATTATCTCCACATGCCAAGAAATCCCAAAATCCCCATCATTATGGAATCCATGTCTTGGTTTGCCATTAATGAAATTCCCACATGGAAATTAGTTCCCAAATTCCCCCACATAGAACTACTGGCTTGGCTTGCAAAGACATTATCTCCACCATGGTCACATCTTGAAACACGGTTGTGAGAAACTACGCACTTTGATCATTTTATCACCGGCAAGCTTAGCAGAGTCTGAGCGTATGGTGCTACGTGATGTTTCTATGACACCTTCAATCTTGATCTTGAGCACATATCAGAGTGATTCACTACTTAATTAAGTACTTTTGCAGCTTCATCTTCTCACAAGCTTCATCGACTTGACTAGTGAACTTGAACCTCCTTTAAATTATCCTTGTGGCACCATTAATTTCCTTTCACAATGGTTGATTTCCTCACACTATGACTCTGTGGGTCATCTTGTCAAGACCGAGCTCGGTTATTTATGCTATAGTATCCATCAAGCCCTATGATCTTGAGTTTATGTTCCAACGAGGAAGCCTTGACCTCCCATGTTGAATAAAAATGAGTTGGAGCCGAGCTACTCCTTTACTACCATATAACTCGAGTTTCTCTACAACTAGGTTTTCCATGATTGAGTTTGATCTTCACTACCATAGCACTTAAAATCTTTGGGTGACCTTCATCCACCTATTTAGGAAATGAAATGTATGTATCAATTCAACCCCTATTGTGGGCTATTACCAAGGTTAAAACTGAGTTGATTAACCTGAGCTTCTCTATCCAAGCCATACCAATACCTTCCAAGTTCTTCGACATCCAGAAAGTTATTCTAATCCACTCGTCCCCTTCATGAGTTAAACCGATTTTCCTCAAAGTTGGGCTTGACTGACCCATCAAGTTGAGTTTTAATGATGAATGACTGATTTCTCAACCAAGAAAACACTAAGTTTTCACCGAGTTAACACCAAGTTGAGATCGATTTAACCCTATTTAATGTTAGGTGATCTCACCTATGTAATTCATTAATTATTTTAATCATGTTATCTCGTGATGACCAAAATGGCCCTTCATACCAATGTCATAATTTGATCAAAATAGGACCTTGTTGTCCAATTTTTCCATGTGCACAAAATTGGATAACATTTTTGGTGACCTCTCGGGGATGATTTCCTACTAAGCATAATTCCAGTATTCTTAAGTCATCTATTGGGCATGGAGTCAATATTTAAATCCATAAATCTATTTGATCTTTTGTGATACATCCTAGAATCCCCTTGAGCATAACCAATCTTGGACCTCCCTGGAATGCTAAACATGAAGTATACTAAATCTATTGAATGTTTGGAATCATGAACAATAAATAATTTTGAATGAATTACATGTATATCCTTGAGAAACTTTGAACCTTCCTTATCCTTGACACCTTCCAATGATGCAACAATGTGTAGAACAACACAAGAGAGACAATGAAAAACAAAACAAACTAAAACTGAAAACCATACATGCCCTAATTAGAACCTACGGGGTGTGCAATGCACTTATTCTACTAAAAGAAAACCTATTCCTACTCTGTACTAACTAGAGGAACATGTGAGTTAAACAAACCCCTGTAATTGGTTGTGCAAAATAGCTCCCTTTCCTCATAATGTATTTCAGGGCATATGATTTGAAAATGGACATGGCTGAAAATGAGAGTGAAAAATAAACAAGCCCAATTCTCCACTTGGTCCCTTTGAGGCATCTACATGAAAGAGAAATAATTCCTCTTTTAGTTTCTATGCATTTGTACTATAGAGGCATTGCATCTTATCCTCAAGATTATGAAACTCATCCTCACATTCCGAAATGAATGCAACTCATTCTAGCTTCTCTTCGGATTCAATGAATCTAGGTACCTGATGGTACATGGTCTAACCCGTTGAATATTCCTTCTTGTCTAAACCTGAATTTTAACACAAAATTCTTGCTAAAGATGTCCTTGAAAAAGATGGTTATTCATGACCTGATTTGCCTCTTGTCGCCCATTTACAAATAATTGATCTTTCACTTAGACAGATGGTATCACAGTGACATATCCCTCATTTGACATAGAATTTGAAAGGTCAAACCCTCCTATTTGCATCTTTTGATGATTGTTATGGGAAGAAAATATTCAAGAATACTTTCCTCTATCATCAGACTTATTAACCAAAATAGGTTCTATAACTAAAAACAAAAAATATCCATGGCATAATCTTCATTCAATGCTTCTAGATTAGTCCTAGCTTCTCCTATGTGTTCCTCCTTTACATGTGATGAAGGATACAAAAGACTTAATTCCTCCAATTCTGATGTAAAAGGATAATTATGAGTAATGATCTATTCTTGAGCATGTCTCTCCACGGAACTCGACACTTAGTGTTGGAAAAGAAGTGGTGGAATAACAAGATTGTCAAGTTCCATAGGCTCTTTTCCATCAAAACATTCTTCCAGATCTGATAGATAATATGCTTTTTCATTATCTGACTATATCAAAGGCTCCTCCTCAATTTGAGTATCCTTCAAACTAGAACCTCCTTCACCTTGATATTCTTAATTTTCAAACATGAAATTTGTAAGATCAAATTCATCTAGGAGATCAAAGTTTTGTAAGAATAAGGAAAGGGAAGGATTTGAAAGCCTCTGCATGGCCTCATCCATGTTCTTGATCTATGAATCTACCTTGGTCTCATGGAACTTTGTATGGCTGATTGTAACATCTAATGATGACTTTGGAAATATGCTACCATCTTCCAGAAGTGTTGCAAGTTCTTGACATGCATGGAAATTAGGATCATTGCACTCATCAGAATCAGCTTATGTAATTGAGAGTCTTTCTTCTTCAACATGCTCTTCTCCTGGTGGATTTGGAGTTAGCTCTTACTTTTCTACAACTAGTTTTTTCACTAGCAGTGATTCAAACTCCTCCAAAGATATGGAGCCAATATGAATAGTGTATTCGAATAGGTAGATTGCAGGTCTTCCCGTTTAACTCTATATTTTTTTGGTACAAAACTAGTTTGTTCTATTTGTTCTTGAACCTCAACTTCGTAAGAGGTTTAGTTGGGAATGAAGTTTTCTCGATGTTAGGTTCTACATCCCATTTCTTCATATTCCCTACATGCCCTCCTTTGTTATTCTCCTCAACCATATACTCCTCCCTTTATCTCATTTCTCAAATAAGCTCCTCCCAAAATGGGTTCAAAACTATCAAACAAGGGATGAATTGGGATTCACTGATTTACTCACCATTTGAGGAAGTGGAAGAGATTCAACTTATTATCTTGGTGGCCTTAGTAGGAAGGAAGGAAATTTAGATGAATAAGGCATGGAAGACTCATGATGGGATGGAGGAATATAAAGTGAAAAATGAATTCCACCATAGGGGTAACAACTGGAAGTTTAGGCTCATGTGCGTCAAGTTTAAATTACATGGATTGAGACATGGAAAGAGGGTTGTAAGATGGTAATGAGAAACCTCCCATTGACAGGATTGACTAACATTATATTTGTGAATGTACCTCTTCTTGATCCATTCTCTAACTTGAGTCATCATATTGATTATGAATTGAAGCTTTTGTTGAGGATTAAGCTCACAAGGTATAGGGCTAGTCCATGGGTATGGAATGTTGAAGCCAATATGGGCTGCCTTTTTCATGTCATGAACCTTCTTACGCAAGTGGTCTTCTTCTTGGTGTAGGATAAACTTTATAATTTACATGCCATTGTTCTTCAGTATCCCCTTAGTTTGGTGGGAGACCAAAATGATGTGCATCTTGCTCATGTTGACATGCATGTTGAAACCGATATTTGTCATGAAATTAGTCTAGAGGTTGATTATAATACCACTGAATATGGAAAGAACTACCAATCTTTGTAAGTGGGAATCCTAGAGTGTAAATGAAGTCATGATGGCACCGCCTCATGAATGGAAATATGTCGAAGAAAACTAGATATAAATGGGTAAAACTAAAAATCAGTAACATAGAGAGTGGGTCAGTTTGACCAATGGAGTTGACATTTGTTCTTGGGTATGCCTCATCGGGATAAAAATCACTAAGAGAACAACTACTTAATGAAAGAAGTAATCTTTTGCAATGGGTGATTTTGAGATGCCTCTTCTCCTTCTAATTCTTGGAGGGGACAAGGATTATTTGATATGCTTTGATAATTTCCTTGTTTTAAAGAATATATTTATCGAATTCTTCATATAAGTAACACACCGATATTTTAAATCCAGAGATATAGAGTCACCGGGTAATTTGACTTGCAAGTGAGAAGAGAAGTACCAACTCTTTTTCCCATCGAGCGTGCCAAAAGCTGTTGTCGCCAAATCACTTGCACCCTCCGAATGTCTAGAATATGAACAGGAAATTTTTGTGATTAGGACACATGGGATCACCTATCAAGTTGTGGGACTTGAGCTCTAGGTGAACCTCCTAAGAAGGTTAGATTCCTCTTCCTGAACTAAGTGTTGTACTACTCCTAGTGTGATAAAAGGATATCTACTCCTATGCTAATATTTTCATGGGGTTTTAGGAAAGAAATTTGTAAAAGGAAACTATACAGGGATAGTGATGCACCAAATAAAGGGTGTTGCGAGAATCAAGAAGGGTTAATTTAAAAGGGAGTGTGCACCACTGAGATCAACTTCACCTACTACAACTTAGAGAGGGTACAAAATACAACAAACTAAGAAACATGCATTCCCTTTGTTAAAATTGATTAGACAGAACAATATATCATTTTCCCAGTGAAGAAGGATGAAGTTAAGAAGGGTGAATGAACACCATAACTCAAGTACATACAATAATCCACCACTCGATAAGCACAAAAATCCAAGAACCTACAATATAAATGTGAACTTGCATAGTGTGCCTACAAGCATGAGAAAAGGCACAAGGAAGTATAGAAGGATGAAAGGGCTGACAATAGTCACGAAACACACAATTTTATTACTTTAATAACATGCACAATACATCATAAATTCAAAAGAGGTAATGGTTTCCATTACAGTCTTGAAGAGGAGGCTTGAAAGTTCTCTCAACACACAAGGACAACTTGTAGAAGAGAGAGAACACTTGGAAAATTACACTTGCCTAAGATGTCTAACTTTCCAACCTATCTGACCTATTATAACCCTTTGGAATGAGCCTCCAACTTACATTCATATAAAAATATGTGAGAGAGAAGAGGAAAATTCATAATTGCATTCCTAAATTGAAGGCACATGATGGTTCATTTATTACAATTGGTTGAACCACTTTAGAAGGTTCCATCATGTGTCATTAATACCCATTGAGCTAATCCTACTTATTAATTGAAATAATATTTAAATAATAATAAGAAACATTATTTTTAAAATATTTAAATAAAAATATTAAATTAATTAAAATATGGTGGGACCCCCCATTGACTAGTTTGACTCAAAGAGGGATGGATCATGAAGAAAAGGCCAAAAATGAGTCCAACTCGGTGGTTGGCTTGCCAAGCCAACTCACCAAGTTGGACTTGAGTCCTTCCCGTCGCAATAAGTTGAGTTCACTTTGAATCAAGCTCGTCCATCGACAAAGCTCCAAATATGAACTGAGCTCCTTTTACCTGCACGCATTAGTCGACTAACGAGCCAAAAAACTACTCTACATGAGCTCACCTCCAAACTTATTTGCAATATTTGAGCTCCTTATCACATCGCAACTAAGCCACCCGAACTTGATCGGTCTCTCTTTACTTGAGCTTACCATCAACCAACTTTGGAAAGATATCTTCCTTTTCTATGAGCTCGATTATTTTTATGCATAACCAAGTCAGAATGAGTCTACGAGATCTACATTTTATTGGATTGAGAGATTTATGCTAACCCAAACTACTCTCTATGTATTTCTTGGCTAGTGTGTGAGCTCTCTGCTACGAGCTCTTCCTACCAAGCCCCCAAAATCCTCCCATCGAGGCCATGCTTTGAGCCTATGAGATGGCTTGGTATTTTACTCCCCATGAGCTCGTCCCATATGCAAACTAGAAAAAAAAACCTGTAAAGTGAAGAAACATACATAACATATGCTGAAAGTAAATGAAGAGGAAATAAAATACAATAAAAAACCATCTAGGGAAGAAAATAGCCACAAAGCATGAATTTTATTTCTTCAAGGGGATGCATAGATCATTACAATGTAGGAGGAAAGTATAAACACATTACAAAATCCAAATATGAGGCTTGAAACTCAAGAACACTTGAAATCATGCCCTTGCATTCTAAGAGGATCCAACCTTTACAAATGGGCATAATCTTACTATATAGAAAATGGGAAAGAGAGGGGAGGGAAAAGAGAGGGAAACTTGAATTTCTTCATTCAACCACCAACAATATGCATTGAATTTATAAAAATAATCATGGGAACCCTATCAAATACACTCCCCCATGATACTTTTCTTATAGGATAAGGAATGAGCATATTACCTCATCAAGTATGGTGGTTGAACTACCTAAAACTAATATTTCATTTTACGGACTGTATTTCCCCTTTTACACCTATCTAACCTCACCAAATTCAATATTTCTAGTTTTCATGGAGTAGTAAATGATGATACCTATCCAAAAAGTCTAATTTTCTGAAATTTTGAGTTGCAGGGAAAACATTATGGCCATTTTAATCAAGGGTGCCATACCTCAATAAATGCTAGTGGTTTAACTATCGAGATCAAGCCTGTGTCAGGTCCATGACCATGCCAAACACCCCTAGAAACCTGAAATAAACACCGTAGAACCTAAATATTTCAAAGATACCCCGACTTATGATTTAGTCTTGGTGGAAAGTGGTACTTGTTTTACAACCTTCAACTTCCGAAATGGTCCTTGGTGGAATTTGACCCTTGTAATGTAATTGTCAAACCCCAAAATACAAAGGGCATAAATTGAAACTTTTAAAGCAATAAATGACTCTTGAAATGGTCTTTAGTATAAGTTAACCCCCTTAATGTAACTAGGTTAGGTTTCAAGTTTGAGGATCATATTGCAATTTACATGTAAATTGAAATTGAGAACCCGAAACATGAAATGCACTAAGTCATTTGATTCTTGGGGATTGAGTTTGGATTTATAATTTACATGTAAATTATAAATCAAAACCTAAAACCTGAAATGCACTTGGAAGGTTGGGGTTTAGGTATCGGGTTTCATTTTATAATTTAGATGCGAGATTATGATTTGAAACCCAAAACTTGAAATACACTAAGTCTTTTGTATTTTGGATTTTGTAGTTTGAGGAACAATTTGCATGCAATTTTTAAATGGTTCCCTGAAATCTAAAATAAAAAGGAATTTTTTCGACGCTTGGGCATTTTTTTAATATTTTTCAAAAATAAATTTTGTCTAAGTATGGGCTTGAATGGATTTGCAAGGAGAAGAGGAAATGGCCTAAACCACTACATTATTTCCAAAACATGAGATTTCCCATTTCTCATCACTTTGTACCACCCCAATTTTGAGATGGAATTGTAATTTTTGAAATAACACCTGTAAGGCGGGGGTTTTAGAAAACAACCCTTATGAACCTTTATATAAAAAGGGTATGGTACCAAATTACGGTTTTTATAATGATGGTGTGCAATTCAGATTTGGAATAAAATATAATTGATGTTATTGATCATCCAATATTTCCTAGAATAAGTAATTATTAATGTAGTACTATTGTTATTGAGATTGATTACAAAATATGCACTAAATAAATTCAAATTATAAATCCCAAGATTACTAGTTTTATTTATAAGTATCTAAAACTGAAATTAAAATGTATATTTTATGCAAAAATTATATCCACTTGGATTTTTTATTAACAATAAAGAATGTTTAAGGGGACCCTACCTTGTATAAAAATTTAGATCAAAATATAGGAAACCAAGGCCAAGTGTATACCCATTGAAGCCTACAACCAACAACAAGTAGAAAGTAATAACACAATAACCTAACTAACAACCACACATGACGGTGAAAAAAATAACATAGATCCAAATTAACATCCTTCCATAACATAAAACAAAAACTAAAAAAATTACTACAACACATAAACTAGAAGTTAATATTTGAAAATTTCATCTAGTGATTACATGCATTCTATCCATTCTTTAGTTAATCCTGCAATAAACACTCTCCACCTATCATAGTAAATTTCAATCATTTCCTTCTTGGGAGTAGCACCTTCCTTCTCCATATGTTTGGTCCTTTTCATGGCATTGACCAATTCTACCATATTTTTCAGGTGTTCCACAGTGTTTTTTATGTTCAAAATATGCAGGCCTTTGATGTGAAGCAGAGTTTCCTTCATACCAAACATTTCCTTTTCCAGGGTTTCACATCTTTTGTTAGTGGTTTCCATTTTTTCATTGACAAAAATGGAAATAATTTTTCAACCCTTTCTTACACCTCCTTCATTTATAAAATGACCATGTTAATCCTATGTTTGTTGACATCCGTATTAAGCCTGCAATATTCAAATTATTTTTTAAAGGAACTAGCTTTTACCACTACATCTTGGGATACAAATAGATCCTTTTGAGACACTTTCAGTGCTTTAAGGTTAGAAACAACCTCCTCTTTGTTTTTAGGTTGGTTTTCCAATTCATCTTCATTATCTTGACTAGTGGGAGATCTCTCAATCATCACTACCATATCTGGATTTATATCACCCTCGGTTTTGCTTATAGTACTTGTGTTTTTTCCTTCCACATTATCCTTCTTCTCATAAATTGGGATTCTATCTATTTTCCTCTTCTATGTACCCGTAACTTTCTTCTCTTTATCCTTCGGGTTTCCTTCCAAACCATGCATGATCCAAGACTCTTCCCCAAGATCTTCCCCTCATCTTTAGACATGGGGTTCACCTCTCTAGGGAATGATTTCTCATCCCTACACATCATTGGAGTCCCTATATGAATTAGGGATTTTATAAGTCCTTGGTGTAAAGGGACCTTAAAGGTCCCTTTCCTAACCTAATATATATATTTTTCTAGTGATATAAACAATGAACAAGGCTAATATAGACATTCCAACAAGACTTGTCTTAATTTACATGACAAATAAAATACTAATAACAAAAACTAATTTTTTTAATGAACTAAATTCAACTATAGATGGCCATAAATATACTAAATTTTAACATTAGCATCCAATAATAATATCAGTTCAACATATTTGAAATGATTATTAGTTTACATCATACATGCACACACATCATGTACCCTCATAAAAATTGTTGAAAAACATTTATCTTTTGATAGGGGTGAATCAGTTATAGTTTAATTTACACTTATTTAAACATTAAAATCTATAAAAACAATAGTCACACAAGATATTAAAATTGTAAAACATAAGATTGATGTGAAAACCCTTTTGTGAATAAACCACGAGAGAAAATCGCTTAGAGATACTATAAAAATCCATTCAAAAAATTAATTTTTACAAATGTTTTAATGTACTAACCTATTGGATACACCAATCCCTAATGATAAGCACCAAGTCAACAATATTTGTTAGAACCAACTCGCTAGAGGAAATAATCCACAAGGCCAAACACCAAATCAATAATCAAATAATCCATATTCTATATTTACTTCTTTAACCTGATCATGGCATGTAAATAAATCTTCACTTCTTACTTTTTTTGTATACCCACGCTTCACATTCAACTTATTTTAATCCTTTCTCACTCTTTTTTCTTTTTCAACAACTCAACATTGTAATCTACTTGAGTTTACTCTTTCTCATTTTCTAATCCTCTTGATATGTATTCATTAACTACTTATTTCTTGTCACTTTTCCTTCATTTCTATTTAAAATAGAATTATCATACCATGAGTGCACAAAATTCATTTGAAAATTGAAATTGTTTATATATACCATTTTTATTTCATGAAAGGATGTGAATGGTCCCATGAGTAAGAAAGATAAACATTAACTTGATTATTCATCATGATTTAGCCATAGTAGAATGAAATTTAAATATTTAAATTAATATAGACTCCCATTAAAATACCTTGTTTGTTTTAATTGGTCCCGTGGCTTCCCTTAACCAATGTGGATAAATAATAAACTTGATGGAATTCTTCCTTTTTGTAAAATATTAATAATATTTCAGCAGGAGCACTCTATAAAAATTTCAAAAAAATGCAACCCACTATAAAACACAGATACCCATGGAGAACATCACAACTTGTAAGTTGTTGGGGTTAATCACACCAGTTGTACAAATACATTATTCATATCGAAGCATAAAAAAATACAAAAATAAACTAGAAGAATAATACACAAGATAGAACATGGTTCACCCAGTGTGGGCTACGTCCACCAAGAAACAACCAATCTTATTATTCAAATATCGTAGAGAATATATAATTAAGATCTACAATCTTCCACACCTCCTGGATGTACAATAATTTCTTCCCTCACAATATTCTCTTTTTCTCTCTCCAAGAATTCATTCTTACAATTCCCCCTTCTTTTTTATCTAACCCTAGTTTTCTAGCTTATATAACCATATACAAACTTAGGTCAACTTAGCTATCCTATTACAAGCCTTATATCAACTTTATATCAAAGGTTAGATCTAATTCCTATGAGTTAAATAAAACAATTATGCACGGGTAACCAACGTAAGTTACCCAGCCGATGTTGGTTTCTCCTTGCCTTGACCGATGATGGTACCCACGTGGTGATGTTATTTCTTTGTGAATTCAAGTAAGTTAATAAAGCATGCTAGTGTGAAGCAATTAAGCTCCACAACTCAACAATATCTCACTTGGAGATACATTGTTGTCTTGTATTTTAAAACTCCATTCTTGGATACTTTCCTTGGCTCATTTCTCCCTCTTCAAGTCTCAAAATAAAAGACCAATAGAAGTGGAGTCTAGCTCCAACTTCTCCTTTTCCAACGGATTCGTTAGCATATCTTCGAGGGTTCTTATTTGTATGAATTTTCTCTTGTTTTAGTTTCCCATCCTCTAACTCTGCCATATGAAGTGATATCTCAACTAAATTTTTTTGTTCTTGAATGAAATGCTAAGTTATTTTCCAGATGAATCACACTTTGACTATCATTGTACAAACCGTAATCCTCTTTCTCCTTTCCCAACTCTTTCATGAACCTACTCATTTATATCATCTCTTTTCTAGCCTCTGTAGCTGCAACATACTCGACCTTTGTAGTAGACAAGGCCAAAACCTTCTACAATCTCAAAATCTAGCTAATTGTCATCCCACCTACTATGAATACATATCCAAAGTAGTGTTTCTCCTACCATCCAAAACTCCATCCATATCTCGAATCAACATAGCTACATAAAGAAATATCGACCCTCTATAGCATGCGCATGTTGGATATCCCTCTCAAATAACTAAGAATCCATTGGATTACTTTCCAATGCTCTTTACCTATATTGGCCATAAATCTTCTCATAACTCTAAATTTCTGTGAAATGTATGGTTTGGTATAAACCATAGCGAGACATAAGACTTCTATCTCTTGAAGCATATAGAACTCATGCCATGTAATCGACCTCCTCATGTGATGTAGGAAACTGATATTTTATTAATTTGAAGTGTCTAGCCATAGGTGTACTTATAGGTTTTGAATTCTACATATTAAACCTTTCCAACACCTTATTGATATAAGCTTCCTGAGATAAATACAATTTCTTATTCTTCCTGTCTCTAAGAATTTGCATGCCAAGGATTTTCTTTGCAGCTCCCAAATCCTTCATTGAAAATGTGTGAGCTAATTTTTATTTAAGATCATAAATGTCTTGCATACTAGATCCTGCAATAAGGATATCATCCACATACAAAGAATAACAAAATTGTATAGCTCCCATTTCTAATCTTTTGAAATAAACACACCGGTTAGATTCACATATCATATAACCATGATCATGTATAAATCTGTTAAAACTTGTATATCATTTCCTTGGAGCTTTCTTGAGCCCATACAAGCTCTTTTTCAACTTGCACACAAGTTTCTTCTTACCCTTGACTTCATAACCAAGTGGATGCTACATATAAATCTCTTCATCCAAATCACCGGGAAGGAAAGTTGTCTTAACATCAAGATTTTCTAAATGAAAATATTTTGCTGCAACTAAAGTTAGAACAATACAAATGGAATTCATTTTAACTACATGAGAAAATATCTCACCAAAATCAATACCTGATTTCTATGTAAATCATTTTACCACAAGCCTTTCCTTGTATCTTTTCTATCCACCCTCTTCTTCCTTGATCTTGTAAACCCATTTGTTCTGTAATGTTCTTTTACCTACAAGAAAATTAACCAAATACCATGTCTGGTTCTATTTCAAGGATTCCATCTCCTCATCCATGAAATGCTCCCACTTCTTGTGGGTATCATCTTGCATTTATTATTAAAAAATCTATGGTTCACCACTATCAATCAATAATAAATAAGATAAGGAAGGTGAAAATATTTCTGGAGGTCTACTTACCCTTTGTGACCTTCTCATTGAGATTTGGGGTATTGGAGGCTCATTTTTCTCATTCTACAAATTTGTATCAATATTAGCAGGTGATCGACATCGGTCACCTTTAGTCAAAACTAATTCAAATAACCGACATCATTATGGATCTTGTAACCGATGTCGGTTTGAAGATTGACATCGGTCGGGGTCAACTAACATTGGTTACTATGTAAACTTGTAAGTGTCAATTTTCAATCTGAGAATGCATTTTCATCCACAAAATCTTCTACCAATTCATCTTTAGGCAACAAAACTTTATCCATGTACATTATCTTTTCATTTCATTCAATTTCATGACTCCTAACAATCTTAGAATCTTCAAAATCCCAAAACTAGAATCGAAATCACTAGAGCCATAACAAATAAAATTATATCTCTTGGATTTAGCATCCAGCTTCTTTCTATTTTCTTTATCAATATGGACAAAATATTCTAAACCAAATACTCTAAGAAAATAAAGATCTACCTCTTTTCAAGTACAAGCTTCTTATATTATTCCACCATATAGTGCACTTAAATGCCCAAGGTTAATTAAATAAAACTGTCATATCTAATGCTTCTTCCCAAAATTGCAAGGGTAATTGTTATCCTATAAAATTGACAAGGGAAATTTTACAGGTAACCATACCAAAATTTTTGTTTTAGTTCCCTGTTAAGGTCCCCTAGAATTTGGATTGGCATAAAATCCCCTTAGGAAAATCCAGTTTTTGAACTTGGTCATTTGGTCCTCTTTTGGCTGGGCACAAATTTTATTCATGCAACACCAAATGAATTTGCACCCCCTTCTATTCCTTTGGTGCATCCTTTGGAGTGTCGACATTAAAAATGTTGCACCTTCCAATGATGCACCCTTCTCATTTGCGCCAAGGCACATGCACCTTCTTGTCAACATAAAAAATGTTGCACTCTTGAATGGTGCGCCAAAGTGCTAAAAAGGAAATGTTGACAGTCTTGAAGCCACGCCAATGATGCAAATAATTTCATGTTGTCATCTATTTTGGTGTGCCCTTTGAAAAAGTTGGTGGCACATTTATTACACCTTTTTCTATAAATAGGCACATCCGACCTGTCATTTTCATGATTAAAAACACGTGAAAAGTTAATTCCTCTACACCTGTCAGCACTCCTATCATCCCCGTGTCACTTTATGTTGTATATGTGGACCCCATATCGTTTCTCTCATTCTATATATTCCTGGTAAGTGGTCCTTTCTCTTCTTGTGTTGATTGTTTGTGGGTTTTCTATATTGTTTTCAGAGGTTGTTGTTAAAAAACAAAGAAATGAATCTAAAGAAATAAAACACAACCTCCAACCCATTTTGCAATCTTCTCTCCCCCCAAACCAGTTTCACCCTCCTTCCAAATCTGCTCACCTGGAGGGCTTTTGTCTCAAAATGAATCCAAGATCCTCTATGCTCTTTTCTCCTTACTATCGAATCTATGTTGAAAGAGGCTGAAAACCACAAACTCGCCAGAGAGAGAGAGAGAGAGAGAAAATCTAAAGTTAAACATAACCAAAGCTATGGATTTTCTTCGTCACAAACAAATGCATTGTTACATAAAACACAGTTGTGCCATTGGGAGCCTTTGTCCCTACCGTAGTATACACCCTCCCTACGCCTTATAAAATTCTTAAAACCCTAACACAGGTGTAAGCGCAATCCCATCTACACCAACATCTGAGTGTCATGCATAATTTTCTTGCACAGTGTGCCAAAAGCTAAGAACTAGCACACCTTAAGTCAATGGTGCATCATTTGAACCTGCACCCCTTTAGCACACTATAACTATTTGCAACATGTTCCATATCTGCGCCATTGGCGCATCCTACCACCTTGCAACACCAAGATAATTTACGCCCAGTTTAAACCCTTCATATGGCACAGGTGCACATACATTGACATCAACATCTGAGTGTTTTGTGTAATCTTTCGCACCTTGTGCCTTTGCATTGTCTTCTTCCATGAAAAACTCTCCAACAGTGTGCCTTTCTTTTATGACCCTTCACTTTGTAGTATAGCTACACCTTACACCCGAAGCTTCTAAATTACTAACTCTTCATTTTGTAAAGCTTTGATGGACAATTTAATAGCTAACATGGCTCTTCTGTGATGGACTTCATTCCTTCTTCTTGTAGATCAACAGCTGAACTTAGATTCACACATGTCTTCATCAAGTAAGAGGCCAACCAAGTCAAAGGGTAAGGCCAAACTCATGGAAGAAGAAATGAAGTACAAATACCAAAGGGTCAGGATGCCTGAGTCCCTTGCAGAATGTGACTTGGACATCAGGGATTTAGAACTCGGTCACATTGATATGGAGGATTTCTGGGCCAGAACCAGAAGGGTCACAGGCATTCCGTGGATGGAAAAATTGGTTGGAAGTGGTCTACACTTCACTGGGGGAATTCCCGTGAGCGTAGTGAACAATGAATTCATGATGGTGGTGGCCTGCTCACTAATAAGGACACAAGGTGTGTCGAGAATGAAAAGGGTGAGGTTATAATCAACCTCACTACCCGACACTTTGAAATCATGTTAGGTATCCCCCACCACTGGCACTTCATGGCAATAAGCCAAGAAGACTGCATAAAGGCATGGGATGAAAATGAGGACAAATGCATGTAGCTCATGAACGAAGTGTATCGAAAAAAAGAAGGTAATAACATAGTGGCCGTAGGTTATTCATCGTAGTGACTTCTTAGAGGAGTTGAGTGACACCATTACCTTCCTAAGTAGGGTATTTGGGCTTCCTGATGCCCATTACTTCCACAAATGGATGCTCAGGTATCTAGAGAAAATGAGAAAAAATGTTCCAGATCAACATTTTGAATGGGTGAGAGATCATCAACAGCACTATCTCCGAGAAGCTCCAACAACTCTAAACAACGAGGAGGTTCTACATGAACTCCTACATGGTCTACATTGCTACCTTGGAAAGAGAATATCCAACACTGATTCGATGCGGGTATGGCCCCAAGTAAAAATATATGAATATTATCTAGAGTTGAGACTGGAAAACAACATCCCGCAGTTCAGCAAGATCAATGATGCCTTCTTCTACGACATCATCTACCTATTGAGGCCCAATATGACTCATAGTCGGATGACCAAGAGCATAGTGACTGCCCACGAGAGAAGTGGGGAGCATCACTTACGTAATGCCACACCTTCACTTATCTCGAGCCATCACATTTTTGGGGGAGCCAACCAAGTTACCGAGATATGCGGGGCCTAAGCTGATCCTGTTGGAATTGTCCAGGAAGTGTATCACATACCATGAGAAGTGCCTAAAAAGAAAGAAGGGTGGAACTCCATTCCCCCTCATGGTGGGTAGGTACACCTGCACTTCTAACAACAAATCCCAGGAAATGTTTACTGAATTGGAGTTGCTTAACTTGAAACATAATTTCCCAGTAAGGCTGACCTTTGATCCTCGCAATTTCCTTCCAAAGGCAAAGCTCGATCCAATCCATGTCCCATAGATCAAGGATATTTACATCAACTTGTATCATGAGGTCGAGCTTAGGAGAAAGGATCACTCCCACCTAGCCCTGGTAGAAATTATCCAATATGGCGTGGCCATTGTCCCGAAAGGTTTCCAAATGACTGATCAAGAAGTTGATCAGGTCTATCTAGATATAGATGGGGAAAATTGGCCATCTATCGAAATAGATAGAACAAGGGTACCTCAGACTATTTAGGAAAGAGTCAAAGGCACTTTGCAGCACATAGAACATTGGTGCAGGTATAACGGTCTCATCTACCTTGGGGTATACTTCACCACATCTCCCTTAGGTAATGCACCTACTAGACCAAAATACTTTCCAAAGGGAAAAGGGAAAAAAAAAGAGGAAGAGTCAAGCACTGCTCAGGAGCAAGCTCCCGAGAGTCCTCCTTCTGCCACCTAGGAGCAGGTCGTAAGCCTGGTCTCCCAAGAAAAAGAATAGGTGATAAGTGTTCCAATGGGCACACCCACTCAAGATGTTACCACTGCTATAACTACTTAAGTTCTCACCATCCCATCTCCCACTCCTCCTTCCCCTCCTCACATCACTCAAGAAACCACTCCTTTGGTTGTTTCTTCTCCCCTGTCTTCTACTATTCCCCCTTCCTCTTCCTCCATCTTCTTTTCCCTCGTGGAGTTGTTCCTAAGCATTTCTTCCCTCATCTCTTAGATCGCTTCTACCCCCATAGTTTCCTCTCCTACAGTGACTCCTACCCCTGTGAGCATTGGAGTTTCAGCTTCTTTATCAATGTTGCCACCAAGCGTCTCGACACATTTCCCTGAGTTCACTGTAGCTGCCCCTTCTTCTACCTCCATTCCCTCTTCTCCCTCTGGTCCCACTCCCTTAAGTCTAGAATGGATCTCCAAGCACCTGAGCCAAGCATAAGAGGAAAGTCCCCATTGCACCTATGGACTTCTCTGTCATCCCAACAAAAGGAGCTAAGAAGCAAAAGCCGATAACCCACTTCTCTCAAAGTGCTTCAGGTGAAAGGGTAATGGAGATCACATACCCCAATCCCACAAAGGACAAAAAGGATCTATCTCCTACAGATTATACAGTGACATAGGTCACGATGGGAATGTCCTTAGAAATCCTATAGGAGAGGCCCTATTTGTAGTGGATGCCCTTTGCAAAAATCTTCAGGAGGTAAAGGAAGAGAAGAGGATACTAAAATAACATAACAGACATCTTCTCCAAGCCCTGCAGAAAATGGGCAGTGCACCTCCTAAAACTGCCCCTAAAACTCATGAGGGCCTTAGTTAGGAAAAGATGAATGAATATGCCAAGATTGGTGACCAAGGTATGGCGGTATCCACTGAAGAGACCAGATCATAAAGGATAGTGAGGAAGTAATCGTAAAGTTCACAGAGCTATATCAGAATATTGATCAGGATAACAAGGAACTCGAGGTGATTACGGGACCTATCATTGAATAGTTGGACCATGCTAGGTTACAACATGAGACATTCCAAAATATGCTCAACTACCCAATTGATGACTTAGTGAAATTCGGTGTCTTCGATCACCCAAGAGCACCCAACAAAGTCCTTTCTGCTTTGGACTGTCGGGTCGATCAGATGGAATTCATTTTGGAGAAATTTGATAAAATCAATGAGGAAGCCTTGGATGCAATGCATCAAATGGAGTAGAATGTCCTAAGGATGTCCTCAAGCTTGCTCACCCCATCATACACCTTGAGGAAGGCAGATGACACTATTCATATCTTTAAGGAGATCACGTCGAAAGGGTTAGGGTCAAAAGCTACTTTTGACGTGGAATCTATCAAAACCTTCTCGCCTTCCGTGATTTTGTTGGATACCTGATGGAGGTAGGTAATGAATACTTCAAGCTCCTAGATAGACTCAAAGATGAATAGGAGACTAGTGAAGTCATTGGCGATCACACCAAGGGTGCTGCTCAGGATCAACTTCAACCGATGATTAGCAAATTCACAAAGTATCAGGCTCAATTCCACATTTCCTCTCCTGAGTAGAAGTAGGATACTCCTTTCCAGCCGTGGGACGATGATGAATAGGCTCCTTCCTCCTAGGATGTTCTCTTTTTGTAAGATTTAAAATTTTGTTGGCATAAATGATGACATCATCCATGTTGCACCACGAGATGTTATCATCCGCCAAATTGCCCAAAGTCAATAGTTGAATTTTAGATATTTTGTAATTAGTTGGTTTCTTTTTGCCTTCTCTCTCTTTCTCCTTCTATATATACTTGGATATTTGTTATATTCAAGTGGTGGACATTTTTTAGATGAAAAATAGAAGTGAGAAGAAAAGGATTTGTACTTTTTAACAGAAGAAAACATTAATACAAATATTGAGACTTTGTGTTGAATACATGTGTTATGTGCATCAGACCTTTCTTATGTCAGATCTATGTGTTTATTCTGTTAGATCTATCTCTACTTTTTTGTCATTTGCTCATCAGTATTGCTTTGTTTGTTTATGCAAGTAGGTTTGGCTCCATTTACTACCAATCCCAAAACATAAACCCTCTGACCTTTCTACTTTGGAATTCATTTCTTTTCTCCCTTTGGATCTATTCTATCTCCTCTCCTCCCTTCGTCCCTTTTTGCTCACAATGAAATACCCCAACTGGGATGAGATCCCAAACCCCTGAAGGTAGAATATTGTAGGACTTGCATGATTCCTGCTGGTAGAATAGAAATAAACCAGTTTCACTTTTCTATCTCAAAGAGGGGCTATGCCCTGCACTAATCGTTGGCTCATCTATCCATAGATTTGTCCTCCCGATGCATTTTTTGACCAATAGTTTTGGTGACTCAACTAGGGATCGAAAAGATCTATGTGAGTGTTGTGTCAGTTAAAGGACATTAACAAAGTTACTAAAGTAATTAATAAAATTGATAAAACTACAAAAATTACTACCTGTTTGAAAATCTTATATTTTTGCTTAAAATCCAAATTTTTTACAAAAGTGATAAGAACTGAAAATTTTCTTCAAAGATTCATAGATCTGGGCTAGTCAGAGATCTTTAGTTCACTGAGTTTTTACAAAAACCCGTATATTTCCGTAGATATGAGTTTCTGACTATTTTACAAAAATTTCAAACCCTTGCAAAAAGTCAACTCTAAGATCGAAAATCAGCTTGCTAAGTTTAACCATCATTTTATCCTCGTTAATCTTTGTCATTAAACCGCAATCAGTTTTCAAAAGAGGGATAAAATTAAATATTTAGAAAAGTACATGCTGCTGATTTTTGTCGGAAAAAAAAACCAGCAAGTACAACAAAAAAGAGTTTTTAAATCTACTCTTAAAACATTGCAGATCTGAAAGATAAAGCTGGTGGGTGAACCATTTACTCATAGCAAGAGAGCTCGTGGGGAAGTAGATCCTATTTTTGATCTGCTTCAAAGGCACAACTTCAGTATTACACCAACACACTTCTAATCTTTGAGTTCAACCAATCGGTCAACAGAAGTGTCTCGCCTCCACAAGAGAACCATTTTTCACGAGAGATCCTCCACATCCCTTTGTATCACTTTGTTGCTCGGTAGAACTATGCTCCAAGATCGTGTCCTCTTTCCAGCTTTTCAAATGGCAGTACCATGGGGAAACGCTATGGGCCCTCTTGTGTTACCACATCTTGTTCACGCACTCCCTCATGGAAACCGAAAGAATTTCCCAAGATTTGATGGGAGTGGAAATCAAAGCACGGATTCACATATATCTGCATTCATCATGTCATGTAGCATCCTAGATGTGACCCATGAAGATGTATAAGTACGCCTTTTTCCAAAGACTTTGCAAGGGCCCACAGTAGAGTGGTTCCAACATTTTCCACATGGATCTATCACTAGTTGGGCCACATTACGAACTACATTTGAAGAAAGGTATAAGCCTTCAGAAGACGTGTTTGCATTATTGTCCAAGATCACTCACCTAAAGAAGGAAGTTAATGAAACCATGCACAATTTTATCACTTGTTTCAATTCACTAATTAACCGTGTGCCACCTGCCATGCTGCCAATGCCAGAAAATCAAAAGTGTTTCTTTATGAATGCCATGAGCTCAAGAGTAAGTTTCTTGCTCTTACAAGAACAAATTACCACCCTGGTTCTCACTCAGGCTGCTACCATTCAAATAGAAGACAACTTGCTTATATCTAGTGAATTAAAACGTGAGCCATCCAAGCCCAAATCTTCAACCCCTTCTCAAGCCACTTCAACAGATCTGACATTCCAGAAGATGGTGAACAACTTACTCACATTGAAGAAGTAATTGGCTCAAGCTTCTCCTAGCACTTCATACCGGGATATCCCACAAAGAAATTTTTCTTCCAACAACACCCCTTAAAGGCCACGTTTTCTTGTAACTACTCCACGGTTGGCACTTGAGGCCCCTCCAGTCAATGCCACGGTTGAGGTTGAAGAAAAGAAAAGAAATTATGAATAACCCTCATCCCTAGGAAAAGATGATCAAGATTCGGTGAACCATTGGTGACTCTATAATCTGGTATATGGAATTTGAAGATGAAGAATCTGATGATGAAGAGGGTACCCAAGTGCACGCAATCGAACGATCATATACTTTTTTCACCCACTCTCAAGGAAAAGAATCAGAAGTTGTTGCAGGATACAAAAAGAGAAGGTTGTGTCTAACACGCCTCCAACCATTGCTAAAAGAGGTAATCCTCTTCCTGCTCAACCTCCTATTAAGTCTTTTACAAAAAAATATTTTCCCCATCTCTCCTCCAAATCAGCCTTCTTCTATTCCCATAAAGACCAGTAATCCTACCCTACCGCCATGAAGTGAGGGACTCATTCCCTCATCGATGCAACCCTTGGTCACATTTGACATAGTCGATCATGCTAAAAAGACCAAGATTCAAATGTCTGAGGCTGAATATCTTAATTAAAACCCTTAGAAACTTGTAAGATTGATTGAATATATCCAAATCCAAGCTGTTGTAACTTCCCATGTCTCCCCTTTCCACTCCTCCTACATCTCGTATAAATGTGACCTTGACTTTTGTGTCAGGCAAAATTAAACCTTTTTATTTCTCCCTCCTAATCAATGGTCACAAGCTAAGCAACTGCATAATTGATTCTAGGGCTTCCGATAATGTCATGTCGGAAAAGGTCGCCCATGCTTTGGGACTCACTCTTACCAAGCCTTTCGGTATATGTTACTCCATGGAAACCAAACAAGTTCCATTGATTGGTCAGATCAAAGACACACATTTCACCTTTGCGGCATTCCCAGAGAAAAGAGTAAAGATGACCATCCTCGTTTTGATATGCCAATGGCATATAGAATTGAACTAGGAAGAATATTTTGCGAGAGAAGTTGGTGGAGAAATTTATATGGACTGGTCCAAAGCGAGAATCCCGTCAAAGGTGTGATGCGAGACATTAGAGCCTAAATCACAAAGAAGTACTTAGTCACCAATTCCGACAACCCCAAATCCCAAATTCTCTTTAAATCATTAGGAATGGGGAACTACTTATCTAGTGAGTCTGATAAAATGGACGTTCTTGTCCAGAAAGAAGACCTTAACAAGGTTTGGACATTGCAGTTCGATGGCAGTTGTGTAACTACTGGATGCGGTGCTGGAGCTGTGCTAATATCTCTTGAGGAGGAGATTTTTCCTCTCTCTTTCAAGTTACAATTTTTCAACACAAATAATACTGCTAAATATGAATCTTTGCTACTTGGTATACAAGCTACAAAAGAAAGGGTAATCAAGAACCTAAAAGTATAGGGTGATGCCGAGCTAGTTGTGAATCAAGTAAAAAGAATATACCAAGTAAATAATGAAAGGCTCGAGCATTACCACAACGCAGTATGGGACAACCTTGAGGAATTTGATGCCTTCTCAATAAAATCAATTTCGAGAGCTCAAAATGACATGGCCGATTTACTAGCCGTCTCAGCATCTCTCATGCTCTCACACCCTGAGTTAAAGACAGACACATATACTATTGAGGTAATCTTCCGCCCAAGTGTGCCAGACAATTCTCAGCACTGGAAGGTATTCAACGATGACAATCAGCTTATTACCTTTCTAGAGAAAGTAAAAAATTTCAAAGAGATTCATTTTGAAGGATCTACTTCTACATGCCATGAATTTGTCACTGATCAAGTGAACGAATAAAAAGAGGGTGATGGCATATGTTAGCTCAAAGGAAATAAAATCCCAAAAGGTTTAGTCTCTCTGGAACGATTGTTTGACAAACATGATCATTTTGTCAAAAAGAAGTGGCAAGATGATCCTAACTCCTCTCTAGAGACCGAATCGGTTAATCTGGGTACTATGGAACACCTGCAGCTTATGAACATTGGGAAGTGTGGTACACCTAAAGAAAAGTAGAAGTTTTTCAAATTGTAGAAGAAATATATAGACATATTGGCATGGTCTTATGCTGATCTAAAGTCTTTCAAACCAAAGGACGTTCAACATGACATCCCGTTGAAAGAAGATGTCAAACCCTTCTACCAGAAACAGAGGCACTATAATCCCAAGATCTCGGGTACCATCCAGGTAGAAATATAGAAGATGCTAGATGCAAGGATCATTTTTCCTATCCATCACAGTACCTAGGTAGCAAACATCATGCCAGTGTGAAAGAAGAATGGTGAGATATGCATATGCGTAGACTTCTACAACCTGAATCAAGCATCCTTGAAGGACAACTACCCACTACCCATAATGGATCAAGTTCTGGTAAGTAATGGTTCAGAAATGTTGTCCATGCTTGATGGTTTTGGGCTACAATCAGATTGAAGTCTCACTGAAGACCAATTCAAAACAACATTCACTACTCCCTGGGGCACATTCACCTATAGCAGGATGCCTTTTGGCTTAACCAATCGCGTTGGTGCCACCTTCAAATTGAGTGATGGACTTCACATTCAAAGGTGTGATGGGAAAGGTTGTCGTAGTTTATCTAGATGACTTAACTATGTTCTCTAAACAGTGAAATGATCATTGTGATCATTTAGAGCAAGTATTGATTAGATGCCAAGAACATGGGATCTCCCTTAATCCAAAAATTATATTTTCAGAGTCACTGAAGGAAAGTTGCTAGGACACGTTGTCGCAAGGAAGGGACAAAGATAGATGTCGAAAGGGTTAAGGCTATTCAGAGCCTTACTTTACCCACAAGCAAGACCGGCGTTCACTCCTTCTTCGAGAAAAGTGAATTTTCTCAGGTGCTTTGTTCCCAAATTTTCTTAAAAGACTCGCCACATATCAAATATGATGAAAGCGTCACAAAATTTCTAGTGGAGCGAGGAAGGAAAGACCTTATTTGAGGATATAAAAGTCTTTGTCACCCATGCACCCATCCTGGTATGTCCGACTTCTCCAAGGATTTTATCATATATATCTATGCATCTCAAAGCATACTGTATCAGCCATCTTAATGCAACATAACTCGAGGATGTTAAATCTCCAATAACATTCATGATTTCTCCTCTCAAGCCTCATGAATTGAAGATGTCTCAATTGGAAAAGCACGCCTTCGCCATTGTCAAAGTAGTCAAGAACTTCCGTTATTACATATTAAACTCCCATATAGTAGTGTTGGTTCCTAAAACGGAAATCAAGTCTATCCTAACTCAACATGAGTTAGGAAGCTTACAAGGAATTGGATCGCAAAGGTCCAAGAGTATGTGTTATGGCAAATCAGCAAAGCAGCACCCACGGATGTTGATTAGATTTCTAGTTTGATCATACTAGCATCTAATGTGATTGCACAACATTGAATCCTTTCCCCAAGTGTGGGACTTGTAAAATGAGAAAGGAATATCTAGTTTAGAGGCTAGTTCCTCAATTCCTCTAGTCAGATTTATCACTTACAAGTTGCAGAGGTCTATATTCCTAATCCTACCCTAAATTCCAAAGGAGACAGAGATAGAGAATGCAGATAAACTAAAACTAATGCTAATAGGTGATGCACCAAAGGAGTGGTGAGCATTTTTTACTTACGTAGATTGACATAGTCCATAAAAATGCAACAAAGAACCTCATGCACAAACTGATAACTATAATGAAGGATCAGAAATTAACCAAACAACATAGGCAAGAGGATGAAAACTAATCACGGAGGCATTTGTATTGTTATTTTAATCATCAAAATCACTTGCATTACAACACCTAAGAGGAAAAATAAAGTTTAGCTCTTAGAAAAGGTCGATATTCCACCAAAATCACTTCCAAGGTGAGAAAGGGGACTGCTGATACACAAAAAATGTTCCACACTTTGAAAATGAACCAAAGCGGCTTTTACGGTGCAAGGCACGAGAGCCCAGAGAGAGAAATGTGGGAAAACATGGAAGGGATTCAACCATTGACCAAAATGCATTCAAAACAGCATGGGCATCCTTACTGGACCCATCCACGACATTTTTAGCCATCTTTGGGAGAGAATGCGAGCCATTCTTCATTAAAAAGCGGTGGTTGAAACATCATTTATGTCCATCACCACGTGCAGAGATGTTTTTGATTTTATCTCTCAAACTCCATCAAAATGCAAAATTGACCCCTGGAATGTTGTAGATAATTTCACCCGATTTCCATTTATATAAAGAACATGAAAACCTGAGCTCTGGATCGAAAGATATGGCCATTTGAAGTTTTAGGGCAAAACAGGCCAAATCGGGTTGGGGAAAAAAATTGAATTTTTGCACCTTTTTGGTCATTTGGAAAAAATTTCAAAATTTCCCCATGCTCCATTACTCTAGGTGCCACATGGTGGCATCTCATTGGCCACGGGCCTTTCAGGGGAAAATTTTCCCAAAAAACTCTGCCGAGCCATAACTTCAAAAATACATGGATTTAGGAGGAAAACTTTACCTTTTCGGAAAGTGAGAAAGAGCTCTATCCAATGGTGCCATTTCCCAGAAGGTTTTGAGTACCTAAAAATCAAAATATTATATCTAAGGCACAAGAGAAGGAAAGATGAAAGGGAGTTAGCCACAAAATGAGCAGGGGGCACATTTTGGATAACAATTTTGGCGACTCAGAGGGGTCATCTGCCTGCTGGATGAAGTTACCAGTTACCTGAAGCAATCCATTGGGCATGGAGTTACCTGATTTTCTATCTGATAGCCCAACTGACTAGAACGTTGCAAGGAGGAACATGGAATATCACCTGATGGAGCAAGGCCTACAAACACATTCCCAGGAACAGCAAGCCTGTGCCAAAGCACTTAGGGAAAGAAAAACTAATCTACAGCAAAACAATGTGCACAAGCACTTGGAGGAATGAAAACCTAAGCTAATATTTACAAGGTGGAGAATTTCCCTTTAGTAGAAATGCTTTAGATGGATCCCATTGACTGGAATCTGCAGTTCTTTGCCATCCAATGAAGAAAATTGGAAGGCATTGTTGTCCTAACACTTTGTGACCATGTATGGGCCACTCAAATGACATCAAATTTTGAATGCCTTCCGGTTTTGCTCTGTCGAATCCCATTTTAACACTAGATCTCCAACTTGGAAAGATCTATTCTTGGCCTTTCTATCAAAGGTCTTCTTTATCAAAGCCTGATCCTTCTCCATTGCTTGGGATGCCTGATTCCTGATTTCTTGGAGCTCCATCAATTCTGCATATCTAACTTCCATGGGCTCAAACTCCAACAACTCCAACTGTTTCATGAGTTCCAATGTTGGAAACTCAAGTGATATGGGCAAAATTTCCTCTCTCCCATAAACAAGCCTGAATGGAGAGTTACCTGTAGATCTTTTAGGAGTTATCCTATTAGCCCATAAAGCTGATTTCAATTTAGTATGCCAAGACCTCTGATTTTCATCAAGAGTCCTCTTAATGATCCTCAACAAGTTCTTGTTTGTAGATTCAACCTAGCCATTACCCTGGGGGTAATAGTTTGATGAAGTACTTAGGTAGATCCCGTTCTTGACAGCCCATTCAGTCACCTTGGACCCGATGAATGCCAATGCATTATCTGATATTATTGTAGCAGGTACACCAAATCTGGTTGCTATTCCCTCATAGAAGTCTAGGATGCTAGATTCATTTTCTTCCTTGAGTGCTACTGCTTCAGTCCACTTAGTGAAGTAATCTGTGGCTGTTAAAATCCACTTGTGCCCTTGGCTTGAATTGGGATTAATGACTCCAATGAAGTCTAAACCCCATTGCATGAATGGTTGGTCAACTGAAATTGGATGCAATGGAAGGGCAGCTAGCCTCTCTTTACCTGTGAAGAATGCACAATTCTTGCACCTCTTGATCCATGCATAACAATCATTGAAAATCTTGGGCCAATAATAGCCAGCCCTCATGATCTTTAGAGTTGTCACTCTTGGTGTAAAATGACCACTAGCTGGTCCACCATGGAACTCTTCCAACATCCTATGAATCTGATTTGTACCAATGCATCTCAGTAGTACTCCATTCACATCTCTTTTGAACAAGACACCATCAACAAGGGCATATGGGATAGCCTACAATCTGAAGTGTCTTATTTGGGTCTTATTCATCTCTGGAGGGCATAGGCCTATGCTTAGGAAGTGCATTATACTTTGGGTCTAGCAAGGAGTGGGGACACCATTATTTTCCTCTTGAGTGCTTCCTTGCTCATGGCTGTCTTGCAACTTCAAAACAGTCTCTTTCTCATTACATGCTTCCTTTTGCTTACTCAAAATCAGCTGCTCACATAGTCCTTTTCCTCGACCAACTTTGTGACCTTGATCTCTATGTCATACTCCATGACACGAGTAATCCAACCTGCCTTTTTTTCATTCAAGTCTTTATTTAGGAGGAAGTCCTTAACTCCCACATGAGAAACCAATAATTGAACCTTGTTGTTTGAGACTAAATGCTTGAACTTCTTCAAGATTCTGATTAGTACAAGAACATGCTTCTCAATGAAAAATATCTCACCTCATAGTCCTCCGGGCTTTGGTGAAGAAATAAATTGGCTGCTCAACATTGTCTTTATTATTGTTGTACCAAAATTGTAGAAATAGTATCATCACCTCCAAATGCATAGAGGATGAAATCCTTGGAGAAATCCGGGTTGATGAGAGTTTGCGCTTGAGAGATGGCTTCTTTGATTGCTTCAAAACTTTCCTTTCCTTCTGCTTTCCATTTGAAAGCCATGCTTCTCTTTAACATCTTGGTGATGGGATTGACAAGGGCTGTAAAATCTGGGACAAACTTCCGAATAAAATTTATTCTCCCCAAGAAACTTTGGAGGCCCTTCTTGTGACTTGGCAATGGTAGTGCTCTTATGGCTTCAACTTTTTTTGGATAAATTGCTAATCCTTCTTTGGAGACAATGTGACCAAGGATCTTTCCTTCATGACCTAAGAAAATACATTTTTAGGATTGAGGAGACTCCAAATCTTCTGCACCTTTGGAACACTTGTCTCAAATGAGAGAGGTGGTCTGCTGTATTTTTTGAAAAAATAGTGATATCATCAAGATATATCAGCACTATGTTGTTAATCAAACCTTTGAACGCCATGTCCATTGCTCTTTGGAAGGTAGCTCCGGCGTTGGACAGCCCAAATGGCATTTTCTTGTATGCATAAGTTCCCCATTTGGTTGTAAAGGCTGTCTTGAACTGATCTTCTTCCTTCACCATAATCTGATTGTACCCTGAATAGCCATCAAGTAGTGAAAACCTCTCGGAGCCAGCAACAACTTGTAAAATTTTCTCCATGGAAGGAAGTGGGTAATGATCCTTAAGAGATGCTCTATTCAAATCTCTGAAGTCAACACACAATCTGATTTCCCCACTCTTCTTTCTAATTGGAACCAAGTTGGCAACCCAACTAAAATGCTTGATAGGGAATATGATTCTTGATTCTATCAACTTATTCAATTATTTTCTCATGAGAGGCTCCATGTGGGGTTGACTAGCCTTTGTTTTACTTTGATGGGCTTAGTATTTGGATCAATTCAATGGTGTGTTTAGCTAACTCAGAGTTGAAACCTTTCAAATCTTCATAGCTCAAGAAAACACATCGGGAATTCTTGACAAAGTTGTATGAACTCATACCTTTCTTGCTCGGTTGTCATCTTGCCAACTTGGAGTGATTTTCCTTCTCCTATCAAGATGGACACTGAATCTTCTTCCTTCACTTGGATGTTTACTTTCTCCTTCCTAAACTGATCATTAGGATTGAAAATGGACTCTAAAGTAATAAGCCCCTTTGGTAGTTTTTTGGTTCTCAGTTGCACCACCTGGTCACCATACTGCTGCTCCAAATTTTCCTGATTTTTGGCTGAGAACTCAGCCTCTTCTTGCAAGAAATGGATGATTTGCTAATCATTTTCAAATACTTGCCAACTTACATTGTTGTCCAGCACTGAAGGCCTCACAATCACATGGATGTTTGGCTGTACCTTGTCCTTTTGAATGCTTTCAACAACGTCAAAGGCTGCCCCAACTGCTGCAAGCCTGTCAGCAGCTTGGTTCTCTTTCCTAGGAATGGATTTGATGCCAAAACCCTCAAAATCTTCAATGAGGTCCCACACCCTATTCTTGTAGCACTTGAGTAGATCATTCTTGACAGCATGTTGCCCTTGACTTGGTTGACAATCAACTCACTGTCACCAAAGACTTGCAAGTTCTTTATTCCTCTCTTGATTACCCGATGCAGTCCTTACACCAAGGCTTCATATTCAGCAGTGTTGTTAGAGCATGCAAACTGAAATCTAAAAGCTGAATAATACTTAACTCCTTGAGGTGAAACCAACATGGCTCCCCCTCCTGCACCTTGTCTACTCCTTGATCCATCAAAAAACAACTGCCATACCTCATTGTCATCCTTGTGGTCTGGCTTGGTGATGCTAGGAATAGGATTATTTTCTTCATGCATGCAATAGAATCGTAACTCAGATTCTTCTATTTATTGATAAGGATCAAAAGCATGCACCTTGTTAGCCCATTCATCAAGAGTTAAATCTGGGATACTTCCTACCTTGGTGTCAGCTTCATCAGTGCTTGGTGATCTTCTTGATCAATTGCTAAACAATTGGCATTAATCTTACTTGGAGTGTAAGGCTTAATGTGAAAGTTTGCAATAGGTTCGGACACGATTGTGGATTTGGTTCCGTATCTTGTTCTGAATAGAATGTGTGACCAATCAACATACAAGTAACCTCCAATCTTAGCTGTGAAATCCCTTGACAAACATAGGGCAAAGAGTGGTGGAAGGTCTATTACTGAGACATCTTGCAAAACAACCATGTTGGGACAGGCATGCAAAGTAAGACTCAAGTTTTTAATCACTCCAACTGTTGTTACTGCTGTCCCATCCAATTGTACCACCCCTTTGGATATGGTTTCATACTGAATTCCCAACTGATCAGCTATTTTCTTGGGCATTACTGAACTACTTGCCCCGGAATCAATCATGCAATTGTGTACTAATTGGTTCCCAATGATCAATGAAACATAGAATGGAGGGGGCTTCAACATCTTACCTCGTTGTCCTCCATGATTCCCCTTAGGCTGGGAAGCATTTGTGAGCACCTTCTCTTGCATTTGGACTTGCTGATTTGAAGTTGACCAGTCCTTCATGGCAGCTTGTAGCAAATCTCTTTGCCTAGGATAGATAGTGATTCCCACATTGATATGTTTACATTTGTCTTCTTCATCTGATCAATGATATTGAATGGGGATGAAGTATCCTTTTGCTGTCCCTTGGCCTGCACATTCATCCCTTGTATATGGGCAGCAACAACTAGCATTTGAGTTGGCCTAAGAACTATTTTAGGTAGTCCTTGTGTGCTTGGGATTGCATTTTGCTTGCCAATAGTTTGTGGAGTGACAGAAGGTCGTGAATTACTTGGGGCCAATGGCTGTTCTTCACCCAAATTTCTCCTCTTTGACCTTGTGTTGGCTGCAACACTTTGGGAAATTGTCTGGTTCATGCCACAAAAATCTTCTTCCTACCAGTTTACAAGTGTGGTATCATTTGGAGCTGATTCTTTGCTAGAATGTTTCTTGTTGTTGGTCATTTCTTTGACTACCTTCACCCTCCACACCGTTTTTGTCACCATTAATGCTTGATTCAAGGAACTTTTGAAGCACATGGGTAGTTATGAGGTTCATTGCATGGGAAACACCAATCATACTCTTGAGCCATATTGTTTTGTCTTGGCACTAATGCTTTAGAGGAAGATGTAGCATTGGGATTATAGGGCTGAAATGGTTTTGTTGGTAGGAGTCCTTGCTTGATTTAGGTTTACAATTTGGATTGGGTGGTCTTTGGGGTTGATATGAAAACTGTTAGGCTGAGCTTGAGGCTTGGAAGGAAGGTCTAAAACCTTGAGCTTGCTGCCTTTTGAGTGTAACCAGCTCATTACCTAGATTTTGCAATTGCTTCATGACTTCTTGAAGTTCATTTGAGGCACTAGAAGATTAAGTGGAAGCTTCACTTGAATTCTAATTTCTAGGAGTGGGAATAGAAGCTAAATTAGGCACTTGGCTAGTACTTGGGCTCTCTAAACTTGGAAATAATGGCATTGGAGGCCTAGGAGCCAGCTTGCTAGCTTGAATCAAACAATTTTCAGCTCTAATGGCAATGCTATAAGCAATGGGGATAGTTGTGCCTCCCATGGATTGAATTAACATAGAAATATCAGAATTTAAAGCTTTAAGGTAATAAAGAAAAGTACCTTCTGTTGGCCTGACTGCCACTGGAATTCTCTCCCAAGTCCTTTGAAATCTGAAATTAAAATCAGTCAGCTGCTCATTGGGAGCTCTTTTGATAGTTGTCAGCTACTCCAAAAGGGACAAGTTGTCTCCCTTTTCCCCAAACTACTCATGGAGGGATATAAATAGCTGATTCCAATTTTGAATAGAACCTGAGGCAAGACTCCTGAACCATTGCAAATATTTCCCTTTGAATGAAGATGCTAGCATTTTGACAGCAACTTGCATCTCATTGATCTCATGGATTGCACAAATGTTAGCAATATCCTTAACATGATCACCAGGAGTGGTCTGATTTTCTCCAGTGAAGTATGGAATGTTCTTCAATGCTACAACTGGGATTAGATTTTGTGCATTGAGAGCAAGTGGGATGCTGCCAGTGAAATTGACATAGGGGTTGTTTTGTGCCATTCTGATTGGCCTTAGAACCCTTGTTGATTGAATGAAAGGCCTACCAGGTGGAGGAGTTGAGAGAGTTCTATTTGGTGGAGATGGAGACCTTTGGATTCTCCTCCCACTTTGCCTTATTCTTGGAGATAATTGTAGATATTCAAACAACACCTCTTCTTCTCCAGCTCTTGACCTTGTAGTGATTCTTCTCATGAGTTTTCAGGTCTGCACTGCTAAAACCAGCTGATTCTTCTTCCTTGGAGTCGTCAGATGTGTAATTTATAGCTCTTTTAAAGCAAGAAACTTGCAACAAATGCACATCAATTTTGTTGCAATGAAGATGAAGACTTCTATGTCCCACCGGGCATGCCAAAAATGTTGTGGCAAATTAGCAGCACCCCCTGGATGTTGATCAAATTTCTAGTTTGATCATACTAGCATCCAATGTGATTGAACAAATTGAATCCTTTCCCCAAGTGTGGGACTTGCAAAATGAGAAAGGAATCTCCGGTTTAGAGGTGGTTCATCAATTCCTCAGTCGGATTTATCACTTACAAGTTGTAGAGGTCTATATTCCTAATCCTACCCTAAATTCCAAAGGAGATGGAGATAGAGAATGTAGATAAACTAAAATTAATGCTAATAGGTGATGCACCAAAGGAGTGGTGAGCATTTTTACTTACTGTAGATTGACACGAGTCCATAAAAATGCAATAAATATCCTCATGCACAAACTGATAACTATAATGAAGGATCAAAAATTAACCAAACAACACAGGAAGAGGATGAAAACTAATCACAGAGGCTGTATTGTTATTTTAATCATCAAAATCACTTGCATTACAACACCTGGGAGGAAAAATAAAGTTTTAGCTCTTAGAAAAGGTCGATATTCCACCAAAATCACTTCTAAGGTGAGAAAGGGGACCTGCAATACACAAAAAATGTTCCACACTTTGAAAATGAGCCAAAATTGGCTTTTACAATGCAAAGGACAAGCCCAGGAGAGAGAAATGTGGGAAAACATGGAAGGGATTCAACCATTGACCAAAACACATTCAAAACAGCATGGGCATCCTTACATACCCATCCCCTAACATTTTTAGCCATGCTGGGAGAGAATGCGAGCCATTCTTCATTAAAAAGCAGTGGTTGAAACATCATTTTGTCCATCACCATGTGCGAGAGATTTTTTTCTATTTTCTCTCTCCAAACTCCATCAAAATACAAAATTTCACCATCTTTCCAGCTTTCCATTGATATAAAGAACTTGAAAAACCGAGCTCGGATCGAAAGATATGGCCATTTGAAGTTTTAGGGTAAAACAAGGCCAAATCGGGTTGGCGGGTAAAAATTTAAATTTTTGCACCTTTTTGGTCATTTGGAAAATTTTGTAAAATTTCTCCGCACTCTCCCAATCTAGGTGCCATGTGGCAAGCATCTCATTGGCCACGGGCTTTTCGGGGAAAATTTTCCCAAAAAACTCTGCCGAGCCATAACTTCAAAAGTACATGGATTTAGGAGGAAAATTTTACCTTTCTGGAAAGATGAGAAAGAGCTCTATCCAATGGTGCCATTTCCAGAAGGTTTTGAGTGCCTAAAAATCAAAATATTATGTCTGAGGCACAAGAGAAGGAAAGATGAAAGGGAGTTAGCCACAAAATGAGTATGGGGCACATTTTGGATAACAGTATGATCTAGACATAAAACTAACCAAGCTAGTAAGAGGAAGGGGCCTATGTTAGCTTATGGCTGAAAATAAAGATTTAGAGGTCCCTAAAGAAAAAGATGATTGCATCGATGGAATGCAAGGCTAGCTGGAGAAAGATGATTCTCTGCCTATGGTTCTATTTGTTGTGACTAATGACGAATGGTATTCCGATATCGCTTTCTTTCTCACCTACGGTGAGTGTCTAGCTCATCTAACTTCAAAGGAGAAGTGCACTGTAAAGCTTAGAGCAGCCAGATATGTCATATGGGATGACGGTTTATACAAACATGGGATTGATGGCATCTTCTTGCGATGTGTTGACAATTTCATGCTTGATTAAAATTGCTAGAAATTTTCATGAATCAACTGCGGTGATCACTTTTCCTCATCTATGACAACACAAAACATCATCTGGGCCAGGTACTATTGGCCAACGCTATTTCGGGATACAGCCACCTAGGTAGCAAAATGTGAGATCTACCAACAGTTTGTTGGCAAAAAAAAAAATTCTTTTCCCCTCGGACTGTCATTATTGATGAACCAGGGAAGCAATGGGAATCAAATTTATAGGAGCACTACATCCCAATCAAGTTCCGGACATAGTTATGTCCTAAAAACAATAGATTACTTCACTAAATGGGTGGAATCCATACCGTTAAGAATGCCAACTCTGAAATTGTTTACAACTTCATCAAAGAAAGTATCATTGTAAGGTTAGGCATTCCACACAAGATCGTTGTTGATAATGCTTCCAACTTCTCCTCATGGGAAGTTATCAGTTTTTGCTATGAATATGGGATAACCTTGGCCCAAGCCTCAGATTATTACCCCCAAGGAAATGGTTAGGTAGAATCTAGTAATAAGAACTTAGTGACCACCATATGGAAGATAGTTGATGAGAATCAGTGGTCATGGCACAAGTCATTGTATGATACTTTGTGGGTAGACCATATTACTCAAAATAGGTCCCTTGATATGTCGACTTTCCAATTATTATATGGAATCGATGCTGAGTTTCCAATTTCTGCTGAACTTCCTGCTCTGTGCTTGGCACGAGCGATCGAAGATGAGACTTTCCAGAATTCTCTTGAAATGAGGGTCATGTATCTAACGAAGCTTGAAGAAAAGATAGTAAAAGTGGTCAAAAGGATCACCGAACATCAGAATCAAGTCAAGAGACTGTTCGATAAGAAAGCCAAGTAGAGATATTTTTAGGTGGTAGATCTCATCCTTTTGTGGGACAAGCGAAGAGATCCAAAGGGCATGCACAAAAAATTTGATTCTCTATGGAGAGGGCCTTTCAAGATCAAGTAGCTCAATGGAGAGAATAACTTCTATTTTTGTATCTATATGGAACTAAGCTCCCGCTTCCCTATAGCAGGAAGCATCTCAAAATATTCAAGAAGTAGAGCTTGCTCTCTTCTTTGTATAGTTTCCCTTTTTCGTGTGTTTTCTCTTGTTGGTGGTGTGTTTTCCTTTTTTTCATTGCCCTTTTTTTTGACTCTGTAACCCAATGGATAGGCTCATGTTGATCTAGGATTCTATACCCTTAAGATTTTCTCAAAGATAGTCCCTAGAAAGAGCTAGTTGTTATCCTATAAAATTGATAAGGACAATTTTGCTAGATAACCATACCAAATTTTTGTTTTGGTTCCCTATTAAGGTCCCCTAGCATTCGGATTGGCATAAAATCCCTTTCCGAAAAATCTAGTTTTTCAAACTTAGTCATTTGGTCCTTTTTTGGCTGGGCGCAGATTTTATTCATGCAACACCAAATGAATTTGTGCCCCCTTCTATTCCTTTGGCACATCCTTTAGAATGTCGACATTAAAAATGTTGCACCTTCCCATCATGCGCCCTTCTTTTTGTGCAAGGCTCATGCACCTTCTTGTCGACATAAAAATGTTTTGCCAAAGTGCTAAAAAGGCAATGTCGATAGTCTTGAATCCATGCCAATGGCGCAAATAATTTCATGTTGTCATCTATTTTGGTGTGCCCTTTGAAAAATTTGGTGGTGCATTTATTACGCCTTTTTCTATAAATAGGTGCATCGACCTGTCATTTTCACGATTGAAAACACATGAAAAATTTAATTCCTCTACACCTATCAGTGCTCCTATCATCCCGTGTCACTTTACATCACATTCGTGGACCCCACATCGTTTCTCCCATTCTATATATTCCTGGTAAGTGGTCCTTGCTCTTCTTGTGTTGATTTATTGTGGGTTTTCTGTATTTTTTAGAGGTTGTTAAAAACAAAGAAATGAATCTAAAGAAATAAAACACAACCTCCAACCCATTTTGAAATCTTCTCTCCCCCAAACTAGTTTCACCCTCCTTCCAGATCTGCTGGCCTGGAGGGATTTTGTCTCAAAATGAATCCAGAATCCTCTGTTCTCTTTTCTCCTCATTATCAAAATCTATGTTGAAAGAGGTGAAAACTACAAACCTGTCAGAGAGAGAGAGAAAATCTAAAGTTAAACATAATTAAAGCTACGGATTTTTCTTTAGCGTAAACAAACACGTTACACAAAACACAGTTGCACCATTGGGCACACTGTCCCTGCAGACATACACCCTCCCTGCGCCTTATAAAATTCTTAAAAACCCTAATGAGATGCGCAAGTGCAATCCCATCTACACCAACATCTGAATGTCATGCATACTTTTCCTGCATCATGCCAAAAGCTAAGAACTAGTGCACCTTAAGTCAATGGTGCATCATTTGAACTTGCGCCCCTTTGGCGCACTATAACTATTTGTAACATGTTCCCTATCTGCGCCATTAGCGCATTGTGCCACTGCAACACTAAGATAATCTGCACCCAGTTTAAACCCTTCATATGGCAGTGCACGGTGCACACACCGACATCAACATCGAGTGTTTTTGTAATCTTTCTATGCCTTGTGCCCTTTGCGCTATCTTCTTCCATGCAACACTCTACAATAGTGCACCTTGCTTTTTCTCGACCTGCACTGCCTACAATATAGCCACACCTTTTACCCAAAAGCTTCTAATTTACTAACTCTTCATTCTCGTAAAGCTTTGGTGGACAATTTAATAGCTAACATGGCTCTTCTATGATGGACTTCACACCTTCTTCTTGTAGATCAGCAGTGGAACTCGATTCACACATGTCTTCACAGAGAGTAAGAGGCCAACCAAGTCAAAGGGTAAGGCCAAACTCATGAAAGAATAAATGAAGTACAAATACCAAAGGGTCAGGATGCCCGAATCCCTTGCAGAATGTGACTTGGACATCAAGGATTCAGAACTCGGTCACATTGATATGGAGGATTTCTAGGCCAGAACCAGAAGGGTCACAAGCAGTCCATGGATGGAAAAATTGGTCGGAAGTGGTCTACACTTCACTGGGGGAATTCCCGTGAGCACGGTGAACAACAAATTCATGATGGTGGTGGCCCGTTGCTACAATAAGGACACAAGGTGTGTCGAGAATGAAAAGGGTGAGGTTATAATCAACCTCATTGCATGACACTTTGAAATCATGTTAGGTATCCCCCACCACCGGCACTTCATAGCAATAAGCCAAGAAGATTGCATAAAGGCATGGGATGAAAATGAAGACAAATGCATGCAGCTCATGAACGAAGTGTATCTGAAAAACAAGAAGGTAACACTGTGGCCATAGGTTATTCATCACAGTGACATCTCGGAGGGTTGAGTGAAACCATTACCTTCCTAAGTAGGGTATTTGGGCTTCCTGATGCCCATTACTTCCACAAATGGATGCTCAGGTATCTAGAGACAATGAGCAAAAATGGTCTAGATCAATGTTTTGAATGGGTAGAGATCATCAGTAGCACTATCTCTAAGAAGCTCCAACAACTCTCAACAACGTGGAGGTTCTACATGAACTCCTACGTGATCTATGCAGCTACCTTGGAAAGAGACTATCTAGCACTAAGTCGATGGGTATGGCCCCAAGTAAAAATATATGAATATTATCTAGAGTTGAGACTGGAAAACAGCATCTTGTCATTCAACAAGATCAAAAATTCCTTCTTCTATGGTATCATCTACCTATTGAGGCCCAATATGACTCACGGTCAGATGACCAAGAGCATAGTGACTACCACAGAAAAGTGGGGAGCGTTATTTATGCAATTCTTCACTTTCACTTATCTTGGAGCCGCCAACTTTTTGGAGGAGCCAACCAAGTTATCGAGATATGCGGGGCCTAAGCTGATCCTGTTGGGCTGTCTAGGCAGCTTATCACATACCATGAGAAGTGCTCAAAAATAATGAAGGGTGGAACTGCATTCTCCCTCAAGGTGGGTAGGTACACCTACACTTCTCACACCAAATCTTGGGAAATGATTACAGAACTGGAGTTGCTTAACTTGAAACATAATTTTCTGGCAAGACCGACCTTTGATCCTAACTATTTTGTCCCAAAGGAAAAGATTTATCTAATCCACGTCCCACAGATCAAGGATATTTACATCAACTTCTATCACGAGGTCGAGCTCGGGACAAAGGATCACTCCCGACTAGTCCCTGGCAAAAATTATCCAATATGGCAATGGCCATTTTCCGAAAGGTTTCCAAACGTCCGATCAAGAAGTTGATTATGTGTATCTAGATATGGATGGGGACAATTGGTCATTTGCCAAGATAGATAGAAAAGGGCACCTCAAACTATTGAGGAAAGATTCAAAGGCACTTTGCAAAGCACATAGAACATTGGTGCAGGAGTAAACGGTCTCATCTACCTTTGGGTAGACTTCACCACGTCTCCCTCGGGTAATGTACTGCTAGACCAAAACACTTGCCAAGGGCAAAGGGAAAACAAAGAGGGAGATTCAAGTGTTGCTCGGGAGCAAGCTCACGAGAGTCCTCCTCTTTCCGCCACCCAGGAGTAGGTCGTAAGCTGGTCCCCTAGAAAAAGAATAGGCGGTAAGTGTTCCAACGGTCACATCCACTTAGGATGTTTCCCACTGCTATAACTACTAAAGTTCCACCGTCCCATCTCCCACTCCTCCTTCCCCTACTCGCGTCACTCAAGCAACCACTCCTCTGGTTGTGTCTTCTCCCGCATCTTCTACTATTCCCCCTTCCTCTTCCTCCATTTTCTCTTCCCTCACGGAGCTTTCCCCCAGTATTTCTTCCCTCATCTCTCAGATCCCTTCTGCCCCCATGATTTCCTCTCCTACAGTGACTCCTACCCCTATGAGCGTTGGAGTTTTGGCTTCTTTATCAATTCCACCACCAAGCATCTCTACACATTTCCCGAGTTCACTGTAGCTACCCCTTCTTCTACCTCTGTTCCCTCTTCTCCCTCTGGTCCCACTCCCTTAAGTCCATAATGGATCTCCAAGCACCTGAGCCAACATAAGAGGAAAGTCCCCATTGCACCTATGGACTTCTCCGTCATCCCAAAAAAATGAGCTAAGAAAAAAATGATAACCCGCTTCTCTTAGAGTGCTTCAAGTGAAAGGGTAATGGAGATCGCATACCCGATCCCAAAAAGGACAAAAAGGATCTATCTCCTACAGATTATATAGTGACATAGGTCATGATGGGAACATCCTCAGAAAGCCTACAGGGAGAGGCCCTATCTACAGTGGATGCCCTTTGCAAAAATCTTTAGGAGGCAAAGGAAGAGAAGGGGGTACTAAAAGAATAAAACAGACATCTTCTCCAAGCACTGCAAAAAATAGGCAGTGCACCTCCTACAACTGCCACTAAAACTCCTAAGTCCCTTAGCCAAGAAAAGAGGAAAGAATATGCCAAGATTGGCAAACAAGGTATGGTAGTATCCACCTAGAGAGACCAAATCCTCAAGGATAGTGAGGAAGTAATCGTAAAGTTCACAGAGCTATATCAGAATATTGATCAGGCTAACAAGGAACTCCAGGTGATTGTGGGACCTATCTTCGAAGAGTTGGACCATGCTAGGTTACAACATGAGACATTCCAGAAGATGCTCGACTACCCAGTCGATGACTTAGTGAAATTCAGCATCTTCAATCACCCAAGAGCACCCAAAAATTCCTTTTGATTCGGACTATCGGGTTGATTAGATGGAATTTGTCTTGGAGAAAATTGATAAAATCAAGGAGGAAGCCTTGGATGTAATGCATCAAATGGAGTAGATCATCCTAAGGATGTCTCTAGGCTTGCTCACCCCATCATACGCCTTGAGGAAGGTAGATGACACTATTTGGATCTTTAAGGAGATCACGTCGCAAGGGTTAGGGTTAGAAGCTACTTTTGATGAAGAATCTATCAACAACCTTGTGGCCTACCACAATTTTGTTGGATACCTGATAGAGGAAGGTAATGAATACTTCAAGCTCCCAAAAAGACTCAAAGATGAACAAGAGACTTGTGAAGTCAACGGACGATCACACCAAGGGTCTGCTCGGGATCAACTTTAACTAATGATTAGCAAATTCATGGAGTATCGAGCTAAATTCCACATTTTCTCTCCTGAGCGTAGAATTAAGATACTCCCTTCTAGCTATGAGACGACAAAAAATAGGATCCTTCCTCCTAGGATGTTCTCTTTTTGTAATATTTAAAAGTTTTTTGGCACAAATGATGACATATTTTATGTCGCACCATGAGATGTTGTCATCCAATAAATTTCCCAAAGTCAATAGTTGACTTTTAAGTATTTTGTAAATATTTTGCAATTAGTTGTTGGTTTCTTTTTGCCTTCTCTCTCTTTCTCCTTCTATATATACTTGAATATTTGTTATATTCAAGTGGTGGAAATTTTTTAGATGAAAAATGGAAGTGAGAAGAAATGGCTTTGTACTTTTTGTAACAGAAGAAAACATTAATACAAATATTGAGACTTTGTGTTGAATACATGTGTTATGTGCATCCGACCTTTCTTACGTCAGATCTGTGTGTTTATTCTGTTAGATCTATCTCTATTTTTTGTCATTTTCTCATCAGTATTTATTTGTTCGTTTATGCAAGTAGGTTTGGCTCCATTTACTACCAATCCCAAAACATAAACCTTCTAACCTTTCTGCTTTGGAATTCATTTCTTTTCTCCCTTTGGATCTATCTTATCTCCTCTCCTCCCTTCGTCCCTTTCTGCTCACAATCGGAAATACCCCAACTAGGATGAGATCCCAAACCCTTGAAGGTAGAATATTGTAGGACTTGCATGATTCCTACTAGTAGAATAGCAATAAACCAATTTCACTTTCCTTTCTCAAAGAGGGGCTATGCCCTACATCAATTTGTTGGCTCGTATATCCATAGATTTTCCCTCCCGACAAATTTTTAGACCAGAAATTTTTAGTGACTACTGGGGATTGAACAAATCTATGTGATTGTTGTGTCGATTAAAGGATATTATAAGGTCTCTAAAGTAACTAAGAAAATTGATAAAATTGCAAAAATCACTACCTGTTTGCAAATCTTAGCTTTTGCTTAAAATCTAATTTTTTTGCAAAAGTGATCCAAACTAAAAAAATTCTTCAGAGATCCATAGATCTGGGCTAGTCAAAGATCTTTAGTTCGCTGAGTTTTTACAAAAACCCGTATATTTCCGTAGATCTGAGTTTTTGACTGTTTTACAAAAATTCAAACCCTTGCAAAAAAGTCAACTCTAAGATCCGAAAATTAGCTTGCTAAGTTTAACCATCATTTTATCCTCATTGATCTTTGTCATTAAACCGCAATCGGTTTTCAAAAGAGGGATAAAATTAAATATTTAGAAAAGTACATGCTACTGATTTTTGTCAAAAAAATCAAAAAATCAGCAAGTACAACCAAAAAGAGTTTTTAAATCTACTCGAAAACATTGCAGATCTGAAAGATACACTAGTGGGTGAACCATTTACTCATAGCAGGAGAGCTCCAAGGGAATTTGATCCTATTTTTTGATCTACTTCAAAGGCACAACTTGATAATACACCCAGTATGCTTCTCATTGTTGAGTTCAACCGATCGGTCGGCCTGCAATTGTCTCACCTCCACAAAAGAATTGTTTTCAGCAGGGAGCCTCCACATCCCTTTGCAACGATTTGTTGCTCAGTGGAACAACGCTCCCAACTCACGTCCTCTTTCCATATTTTTAAATGGTAGTACCATGGGGAAACACTATGGGCCCTTTTTCCTTACCACATCCTATTCATGCACTCCCTCATGGAAACCGAAAGAATTTCCCTAGATTTGATACGAGTGGAAATCAAAGCAGGGATTCACATATATCTACATTCATCTTGTCATGTAGCATCCTGGATGTGACCCATGAAGATGTATTAGTATGCCTCTTTCTAGAGACTTTGTAAGGGCCCGCAGCAAAGTGGTTCCAACATTTGCCAGCCAAATCTATGACTAGTTGGGCCACATTACGAACTACATTTGAAGAAAGGTATAAGCCTTTAGAAGACGCTTTTGTGTTACTGTCCAAGATCACTCACCTAAAGAAGGAATTCAATGAAACCATGCATGATTTTATCACTCATTTCAATTCACTAATTAATCATGTGCCACCTACAATGTTGCCAACGCCAAAAAATCAAAAGTGTTTCTTTATGAATTCCATGAGCTCAAGAGTAAGTTTCTTGCTCTTACAAGAATAAATTACCACCCTGGTTCTCACTCCAAGCTACTACCATTTGGATAGAAGACAACCTACTTATATCTAGCGAATTAAAATGTGAGTTGTCCTAGCCTAAACCTTCAACCCCTTCTCAAGCCACTTCATCAGATCCGGCATTCTAGAAGATGGTAAACAACTTACTCACATTGAAGAAGTAATTGGCTCAAGCTTCTCCAAGAACTTCATACCGGGATATCCCCCACGAAATTTTGCTTCCAACAACACCCCTCAAAAGCCATGTTTTTGTCAGAATCGCTCCACAGTTTCCACTTGAGGCCCCTCCGGTCTATGCCATGGTCGAGGTTGAAGAAGAGGAAAAAAATTATGAAGAACCTTCATCCCCAGGAAGAGATGACCAAGATGTCGGTGAACCGACTGACGACTCTATAATCAGGTATATGGAATTTGAAGATGAAGAATCTAATGATGAAGAGGGTACACAAGCAGACAGTCATATACTATTTTCACCCACTCTCAAGGAAAAGAATTAGAAGTTGCTGCCATTTTACAAAAAGAGAAGGTTGTGTCTAACATGTCTCCAACCATTGCTAAAAGAGGTAATCCTCTTCCTGCTCAACCTCCTATTAAGTCTTTTACGAAAAAATATGTTCCCCCCATATCTCCTCCAAATCAGCCTTCTTCTATTCCCATAAAGACCAATAATCCTACCCTACCACCATGAAGTGAGGGAGTCATTCCCTCATCAACATAACCCTTAGTCACATTTGATATAGTCGATCATGCTAAAAAGACCAAGATTCAAATGTCTAAGGCTAAATATCTTCAGTCAAACCCTGAGAAACTTGTAAGATTGACTAAATATATCCAAATCCAAGCTGTCGTAACTTCCCATGTCTCCCTAAAAGGAATCCTTTCCACTCCTCCTGCATCTCGCATAAATGTGGCCTCGACTTCCGTGTCAAGAAAAATTGAACCTTTTTATCTCTCCCTCCTAATCAATGGTCACAAGCTAAGCAACTGCATAATTGATTCTGGGGCTTCCGATAATGTCATGTCAACAATGGTTTCCCATGCTTTGGGACTCACTCTTACCAAGCCTTTCGGCAGATGTTACTCCATGGAAACCAAACAAGTTCCATTGATTGGTCAAATCAAAGATGCACAGTTCACCTTTGCGGCATTCCCGATTAAAAAGAGTAAAGATGACCATACTCGTTGTTGATATCCCAACGGCATATGGAATTCTACTAGAAAGAAGCTTTTGCAGAGAAGTTGGTGGAGAAATTTATATGGACTGGTCCAATGCCAAAATCCCCATCAAGGGTGTAATGCAGACATTAGAGCCTGAATCACAAAAGAAGTACTTAGTCACCAATTCTGACAACCGCAAAGCCCAAATTCTCTTTAAATAATTAGGAATGGGGAACTAATTCTTATCTACTAAGTCTGATAAAATAGACGTTCTCATCCATAATGAAGACCTTAACAAGGTCTGGACATTCTGATTCGATAGCAATTGTGTAACTAGTGGATGCGGTAACTTTGGAGCTGTGCTTATATCTCTTGAGGAGGAGATTTTCCTCTCTTTCAAGTTATAGTTTTTCAACATGAATAATACTGCTGAAAATGAATCTTTGCTACTTGGCATGCAAGCTACAAAAGAAAGGGGAATCAAGAACCTAAAAGTACAGGGCGATGCTGAACTAGTCGTGAATCAAGTAAAATAATATACCAAGTAAAGAATGAAAGGCTCGGGCATTACCACAATGCAAAGTATGAGACAAACTTGAGGAATTTTATGCCTTCTCAATAAAAACCGTTTCAAGAGTTCGAATGACATGGCCAATTCATTGGCCGTCTCGGCGTCTCTCATGCTCCCACACCTTTGTTATCCCCGTTTTGAGTTCACGATGAAACGATCGGATAACCCCTACAAAATTTTTGAAGTGATTTTGCATTATGATCTCTTTTAGAGCAAATCGGGTTTTCGGGTGTTGCTAACAGCTTGACATAAGTTTTAACATGCTTTATGTCTTATGACCTCCGAAACCCGAAACCCGCCTTGTATTGAAAAATCCTTTGAAATCGGGTTTTCGGAAATTCAACGCATCGGAACATACTTGTGTTAAGACATGCTTTGTGTCGCGTGACTTCGAAACCCGAAACCGCCTATTATTGTTAAGATAATCCTTAGTAATCGGGTTTTCGGAAGTTCAATGCATCGGAACATTCATGTACCAAAACATGTTTTGTGCTCCATGTTTTCGAAGCCGAAACCCGAAATACACTAAATCTCCTCGTGTCGGGTTTTGGACTCCTCAACACGCGGCGTGGCATCCATGCCGAATGGTTGGTGGTGGCGCGTCTTGCGAGCTGAAGTGTATTTATTACTGATTTTCTTATAAATACGCCAAAATCCACGTCATTTTACCGTTCATATTTTTAATTCGTGGATTTTTCGCATGCTCTTCCTCTCCCAAAACCCGCAAACTCGCGTTACTGCGGATTTGGATCGATCGTTTCGATTTTACTTGTCTCGAATCGAAGGTATTCTTCGTTCCTTCTTTATTCTTGATTTCTCTGGATCGACTGCATATATTTTCTTTCCAATTTCTTGCCAGTTGTTGAGGGTTTTTCTTCCTTCTTCGTTCTGTATTGTTTTGGAAAGGGGTTTTGGGTTTTAGGGTTTATTTTCTTTTTGAGATTATCAATTGGTGCTGTTCCTTCCAAATTCCAATTACTTGCATAATGTATGGAATATGAATAACAAAAAAAGAAAGGAAGCTGTGTATGTAGAAATTCAAAGGAAAGGCTCTGTTTTTGTTTCCCGGATTTTGAAGTTTGTATTGCAGATTCAAAAGTCCGAAATACAAAGGAAGCTCGCAGTGACGGGGTCTTTCAACATTCCGACCTCAACAGTGGGTGCCGGGCACCTCCTAAGTTCCGCCATCAACGGTGGGCGCGGGTTTTCCCTGTTTCCGCCGGGTTTTGAAAGCAAGTGTCGGGTTTCGCAAGACTCGACATATCGGGCGTGTCGGGTTTTCAAAGTTTTCCGATATCTTCTTACGCATGTCGGGTTCTTCGCTTCTTCCAAGCGCCTTCCGTCAATCGAGTTTTTTCGGTGTGCCTGGCATCTCCGGAGTTCCGAGCTTTTCTCTTTCCAATATTCTTCATGTCGGATCTGGTTCATCACGGGAGAAGGCCGGAAAATCTAGCAAGATGAAATACAAATTTAAGAAACCGAGAATCCCGTCATATATCATTTGTAATTATGATATCGGGGATCTTTGAGATGGGCAACATAGATATGGACGATTTTGGAGCGGGGTGAAGAGTTCTTCTCGGACCCATGGATGGTGGCTTTAGCAAATAGTGGCTTGCCTCTTGCAGCGGGCTTCCCATATACTCGCCCAATGTCGAGTTTGTTTTGGCGTGTGCATCCGGCTACGACTCGGCTTCTCGGTCCGTAAGGAATCAGGCTGGTGAAGTAGTTATCAAACTAGATGGGGCTTATTTGGATGATCTCCTGAAACTACCAAATTTTGAAGAGTATGGAGCCCTAGACATGAAATTGGCTCAGAAGGCCTGGGACAGTAACCAGGAGAATTGCATTAAGGATGTTAATAAGAAGTTCTTGGTTAAGGCAAAACCAGTAATATCTAGATTTCCAAGAACTATCCCTAGATCGGATTTCATCCAAGAAATCAACGATATTATCACCCTACTGAGCCGGGTGTTTGGCTTGCCAGAATCAAATTTATTTCATGGATGGATGTACCAATTTATGGTCACCATTAGGGAGAATAAGCAAGGGATTGACTGGGGAACCCTGATCAGTGATGAAATTGATTCCCAGATGACGACGGTCTGTCGGCCGGAAAGTTTTATATGTTCTCATATGTGGCCTATCTGCGGCGGTGGGATGAGGAGCTATCCAGGGCTGGAGACTAAAGGAAGTAGAACCACAAATCCAGTCTATAAGTATTATCCTCAAATAACGAAGAAGGGGTCCAAGGATCACTTTAGGAGGGTAAATGACGCCTTTTTCTATGAAAACATCTGCCAGCTCAATCCAGGGCTGAGAAAGACAAGGGTCTCGGACGAGGCATGGGCTGAAGTATCTAAGTGGGGATGTATCTTCTTACAGTTCAAGAAGTTTACCTACCTTGACGGTCATGTATTAGGAGAACCTTTTCGTTTGCCTCGTTATCCGGCGATAGATTGATACTAATAGAATTGGTCGGAGACAGTTATTGGATTTCCACAAGTTCAGCAGAAGCAAGCATAAAGCATTTGTATCCTTCCCAATTTCTATTGGGAGATATACTTGCTCAACAATGCAAAAAAAGCTAAAAATGTCGAATGTGAACTCCGGGAGAAGTTAAAGAAGCATATGAAGTCTCGGGATGGTTTTGACATCCGAGGAGTACTAAGAACTTATGGAGCCCTACATGCGCACGGGCCCGACATTGAGGATATCGGGTGGATCTGCGTAATGCTGTGAAGTTGCGGTTGCGAGAAAAGATCATAGCAGATTAACTATTGATGAGATTCGACGCTAGAGATTTCTGATTTGCCGGATGGTATAAGGGATGATGAAAGTGTGTTAGATATGTCCTATGATGGGCTTAATGAAGATCGATCGTTTTTCCGCCTATTGATTGGTGCATTTAGCGAAAAATCCTCTATCACCGATAGGTCAGCCCTAATTAAAGCTCAAATACAAAGAAATGGCTCTCTTCTTGGGGCATGAATTTTAAAGATGACAAGTTTCCAAAATTGGCTGCTCTGAGGTGGGGCCCTCAAAAAAGAAGAAGGACAAGGAATATCTTTGGGGGTCTATAAAAATCAAGATTCCCAAGAAGAGGAAAGAAAGACAAATCTCTTGATTGTCTCTCAACTCAAGCGGTGGATGTGCGGAATCACCAACACCACCGAGAAATAGGAGAAATTAATTTGGAAGAAGGAGGAAGTCAGCCCTTGACTTCACCATTTGCTGATTGCTCATTGAAGAGACCTTATCTACGCGGTCAAGGCTTTGGAGGCCCGAATCTGTGCCTCCCCCTCAACAACCACTTGAGCCTCCTCATTCCCCATCCACTTCTTCAAGCATGGCCAATATTTTTATTTGGGCTCTCACCCCTTCTCTACTGGAACCCAAGTGATCACCAACACTCCCCATGACTGTGCCTTTATTCATTGCACCTACTACCACGTTGATTTCTTTGTTCCCCCTCGATAGTAGAATCTGCTCCCCTTGAGAGTAGAATACCAGCTCTACAACATTGGCGGTTTCCTACGATACACCACCATGGCTACTCGAACAAACTCAGGAAGAGGAAAGTGATTGTACCCCTACCTGACCTTTGATTTCAGCTCACTCAAGGAAGCCTCTGCGAGATCAGCCAAGAAACCCAAAAGCAGTTTCAAGAGTTTTGGTAGATGCTTCGAGGAGATAAGTTCGCGAGAGATCGCCACTCCCTCGGTGATAAAACTAGGGATGATGTAACATTGCTGATTATCGGATCACCAAGGTGGCTCTAGGGAAAGTAACAATGAAGGAGCGCAACAAGATGCACGGGCTTCCATAGGCGTCTTTGTGCCAAAAGTTGAAAGAAACAAAGGTCGGCGAGAGATGAGTTTAAGGAAAAGTGGAGCGGTTGTGAGAGGTTTTGATTAAACTCTCAACACCCCTGGAATCCATACCATCTGCTTCTGCTTCTGCCGGATTCGATTTCTCATCGGTGCCTACGATTGAGAAGATTACCAGAAAAGGAAGGGTGGTTGATGAGTGGATCAAAAGTTGCTCCAACGAGGGAAGGAAGTAATTGAGGCGTGGTGAAAGTTCATCGGTCCTTGGCGAAATTGAAGGAAGGAGAGAAGATGGATGAGGAATTCACTGAAGAACTTGGACAGCTTGATTTGACTTGTGAGGCTCTCCAAGTGCTGAAGCAAATACCAGCACATCTCTTGGTAGAAGAAGCAATTCTTCCACATACAGATAAACACTTTCAGGTGATCAAGGGCATCAAGTTGAGTAAAGATTCTCAACGAAACTGCGGCAAGTTGAGAGAATCGAGGATAAATTGATCGATGGGAAAAGTGATGCGGAGGAAGAATTGCTAAAGATTTGTCCAAAGATGTCGGTTGGGAAATCAAGTGCCCTATCGCGAGATGATCTCTTCAAACAAGTTCAAGAGATTATTGAGCATGAACTGTAGATGGATTCGACCTTGAAGTCATTGGTCGGTTTGTAAGGATTGAGCATACGTTGGAGGCCTTAAGAAAGCTCGTGAGAGGTTGAAAAAGCTTCCGGCGGTGCAGTGATATCCATGAGACTGCGAAATGTGGAATGATCTTTCCCTTTTTGAGGAAAAGCGAAATGCAAGGCATTATTCGGAAGTTCGGGGAGTTCGGAACAAAGCAGTCTCGGTGGAGGAAGAGAAAGGAGAAGAATCAAAAGATGATGACTCGGATTGAGCTCCAGCGTCTCATGTCATTTCTATTTTTAGAATGACACATCTTTTATTTCCATTTTATCATATTTTTAATTCGGACTTGACTTGATCTCCTGCGTGAGAATCATGCAAAGCTGAAACTCTAGTTAGCATGCTACTTTTCGAGGATACATTACTGTTTAAACTCTAGCTTCTTTTGTTATAAAAAGGGATGCTTGTGCATTCTAAAGGTCGAGAATTTTTGGAGCATTAAGAGGCTATTGGAAAGGAGAAAAACTTTGTGTTTTCTTTCAATCATTTTGAAGAATAGAAGTTGATATCGTTTTGCAGACTTTGTGTTGCGAAATACATCTTATTTAAGATATTGTTCTTATGTTCATGATCTTAGAGCTATTCTTTGCATAGAATCTCAGTGTTTCTAATTATCTCGGACATTATATCTGTGATCTAAAACTCGTATGATTATTTAGGTGCTCTGTGTTTACTCGAAAGAAAATACGTTTCTCCCATTTCTTTTCTACCGTGCTTCTTTCACTGTAATAGTTTCTAACCTATTTCACGTACGAAAGCAATATCCTTGAATCGTGTGAATGTGGATTTCGGGATTTCATCCCAACCCCCAATGGTTAGATTAGTGTGAATATTGTATATATTATTTATTGTGTTTTAGATTAGCAATAAAGCAGGCGGCCTCACTGTCTTTGAGGAGGGATTCAATCCCATGCCTTTGTGGTTGAACCTCATATTTTGGTTTGACAAAATATCCACCCTTGATTTTGGCGACTCATTTGGGAAATACGGATCAATAGTACAAAGCTTATCCTCTCGGTGTCTGGCGACTCCATATTTGCCTTATTTTTAATAAAGATCTCCTTTCAGTTCAAGCTGGCCAGGAGGATCTTCACTCGGTCCCGCCGAGCTCAAGGTGAAATTGATCCACTTTTTGAGTTGCTGCAACAGCACAATTTCAGCCTTTCTCCCAACAGCGTTGTCTCTAACCGAGCCAGAAGTTCTTCACCTGTTCGGAGAAATCGGATCCACGAAGAAGCGGGAAACATCGCAACTTGTCGTGCACTACTCTTGTCGATACCGGATCACTGTCGCACTCTTTTCGAGAAGGATGGCGGTTGACTTTGTGCCTTGGGGTGCGTCATTGGTCCTCTTACTTTGACTCCTCCATTGCATGAGTTACCACGTGGATCACGTAAGAACATTCCCAAGTTCATATGGGGATGGGAAGCAGCATCCTGATGAGCATATTGCGTCTTTCTTTGTTGCATGCGGTGTCCTCGGAGTAGCCCACGAAGATGTCTCTGTTCGACTCTTCGTTGAAACATTACAGGGAGTAGCAGCTGAATGGTTTTATCACCTCCCGAATGCATGCATTCCAGATTGGGCTACCATGCGGACCAAGTTTGAGGCACGTTTCAAACCAGCCGAAGATTCTCATGCGTTGTTAGCTCAGCTTACTCATATGAAGAAGGAATCGCATGAACCTATGCGGGAATTCGTGGCTAAGTTCAATAAGCTGATCCGGAAAATTCCAGTTATAGCTGTACCAACTCTAGAAAATCAAAAGTGCTTTTTCATCAATGCTCAACCTCCTGATATAAGCTTTTTATTACGAAGGTCGGTTATCCCGAGATCTCAGCTCTTTTGCTCGGTCAGCGACTCTTTGAAATAGAGGATGATCTCATCTTAGCTGGAAGGATCAAGAAAGATATACCCAAACTCAAAAATCAAGGTTCTTCTCAAGGTAATACTGACCCTATGTTTCAAAAAATGGCTAATGATTTGATTGCTTTAAAGAAGCAAGTGTCTCAGCAGGTGAGCAATGTTCCGTAGCGGGATATCCCTAGGCGGAATTTTAATAACAATGGTGTACACCCAGAGATAGGCCGCGGTTAGCTCCTGCTCAGCCGAGATTAGCAATTGAAGCTCCGCCTGTTAATGCAGCAGTGGAAATAATTGAAGAAGATGATGAACCAGAAGAACAAGATTCCCCTGAGGATTTCGAAGCTTCAGGATATGCTGATGAGTCTTATGATGAGTTAGCTGGCGACTCCAGCATTGGTTATTTGGAATATGATGAAGATGAATGTGAGCCAGATGGTCAATCATTTGCTGTTTTCACTAGGTCCCAATCTCAGGTTCCCAGAAAGCCTCTGGAAAATACTAAGGAGAAGAATAAGGAACCTCCTGTATCCATAGTCAAAAGGGGTACCCCTATTTGGTATGCAAAGCCCGAAAGAGAGGTTACTAAAAAGACAGTTGTTCCTTATTCTCCTTCTCCTAAGGCCAGTACCCCACCACAAGCTCATGTAATTAGAACTGAGCCTACTATCATTCCTTCTTACACTGCTTTTGACATTATTGATCATGCGAAGAGAACAAAAATTCAAATGTCGGAAGCAGAATACCTTCAGTCGAATCCCGAACAATTTGAAAAGCTGGCCAAGTTCATCAGAAGTAAAGCTGCCGTTCCATCACCGTCAAAAGGTCTCCTCCCAAATCCTGTTCAACTTACACCTCAGAATAATCTGACCTCTGTTTCTTCCTCGGGAAAGATTGAACCATTTTATTTGTCTCTACTTATAAATGGGTTTAAACTCAGCAATTGTATCATTGACTCAGGGGCCTCTGATAATGTTATGCCTGCAAAAGTGGCTCATGCCCTTGGGCTTACTTTGACTAAATCATATGGACGGTGTTATTCCATGGAAACTAAACAAGTCCCTCTGATTGGTCAAATTAAGGACGCACAGTTTGCATTTGTTGCTTTTCCTGAGAAGAGAGTGAAAATGACTATTCTGGTTGCAGACATTCCTGCAGCTTATGGTATTCTCTTGGGTAGAGGATTTTGTAAAGATGTCGGAGGAGAGATTAGTATGGATTGGACCAAAGCTAAGATCCCAGTCAAAGGGGTTCAACAGGTTCTTCATCCTGAACCGCAGGCAAAGTATTTGGTGACCAAATCAGATGATCCGAAAGCTCAGATCCTTTTCGAAGATGCTAGCTTTGGGAATTATTTCATGGCTTCAGAGATACCTATTGTAGATGTGAAAGAGGACGATCCCAATGCAATTTGGACACTTGAATTTGATGGTAGCTGCTCAACTTCTGGATCAGGCGCTGGTGTTGTTCTCATATCTCCTAGCTCCGAGATTTTCCCATCAGCTTATAAGTTGCAATTTGATAATACTAACAATACGGCCGAATACGAAGCCCTGTTATTAGGATTAGAATTGGCCAGACAAAAGGGAATCAGAAATCTCAAGGTTCAAGGAGATGCGGAGCTGATTGTTAATCAGGTCAGGGGTATATATCAGGTGAAAAATGATCGGTTGAGACATTACCGAAATAAAGTGTGGGATAGTATAGAATGCTTTGATGCATTTTCTATTAGGCAGTTTTAAGAGATTACAATGACAAGGCTGATTCTTTGGCCGTATCTGCATCTCTTCTTCTTCCTCATCCTCAATTCAAGCAAGACACATACTCTATTGAGATTGTATATCGTCCTAGTATCCCAGATAACGCAACTCACTGGCAGGTATTCAATGATGATCGACAGGTGTTGGCTTTTCTAGAAAAGGCTGACAATTTCAGTGAATTGTATTTTGAAGGTTCTGAATCAGCCTTTCGTGAAACTATTTCAGATCCATATCAGGAAGTTGATGGTGAATATATTCAGCTGAAAGGCAATAAGATACCCAAAGGTTTGGTTTCTTTGGAGGGTCTGTTTGACAAGCATGATCGCTTCATCCAAAACAAAAGGCAGGTTGAAGGAACTTCTTCCTGTGAAGTGGATCAAATCAATCTAGGTTCATCTGATCAACCTCGGATGGTGAATATCGGTAAATGTTGTTCTCCTGAAGAGAAGGTAAGATTTACTTTGCTTTTGAAGAAATACATCGATGTCATGGCTTGGTCCTATGCAGATTTGAAATCTTTCAAGCCCAAGGATGGATGTTGTGAGTATTCCTTTGAAACCTGATGTGAAGCCGTATAGACAGAAGCAAAGGCATTACAATCCGAAGATTTCAGGGACTATTCTGGCAGAAATTCAGAAGATGCTAGATGCCAGAATTATTTTCCCAATCCATCACTCCACTTGGATTGCAAACATCGTTCCTGTCAGAAAGAAGAATGGCGAGATCCGGATTTGCGTTGACTTTCGGAACTTGAATCAGTCCTCGCTGAAGGATAATTATCCCTTGCCGATCATGGACCAAGTACTACAAACTGTTACTGGATCAGAAATGTTATCCATGCTCGACGGGTTTTCGGGATATAATCAAGTCGAAGTAACCACAGAAGATCAACACAAGACAGCTTTCACGACCCCATGGGGTACCTTTGCTTATAGAAGGATGCCATTCGGCTTGATCAACGCAGGAGCTACTTTTCAGAGAGCTATGGACCTAGCATTCAGAGATCTGATGGGTAAGGTCATAGTCGTGTATTTGGATGACTTGACTGTCTTTTCTAAAAAACGGAGTGATCATTATGATCATTTAGAGCAGTACTTGAGAGATGCGGGCGTCACGGAATTTCGTTGAATCCTAAGAAGTCTATGTTCGGGGTTACAGAAGGAAAGCTGCTGGGTCATATTGTGACCAGAGAAGGAACTAAAATTGACCCAGAGAGGGTAAAGGCCATTCAGAGTCTTACTTTACCAACAAGTAAAACCGGAGTTCATTCTTTCTTCGGAAAAGTTAATTTCTTGAGAAGATTCGTACCTGACTTCGCTGATAAAACCAAGGATATTCTTGGAATGATGAAAGGAAAAGTCCCATTCAGATGGAGTGCAGAAGGGAAACTTTCATTTGAAGAAATCAAAAAGGCAGTTGCTTGCGCTCCGACCCTAGTATGTCCAGATTTTAAGAAAGATTTCATCATGTATAGCTATGCTTCAGCCCACACAGTGTCAGCGATCCTGATGCGGGAAAATGGAGAAGGCATTGAAGCTCTATCGCATTCATGAGCTGCCCGTTGAAAGAGCATGAATTGAAGATGTCGCAAATTGAAAAACATGCTTATGCGGTGGTAAGAGCGATAAAACACTTGGTACTATATGCTTTGAATTCTCATACTCGTGTTCTCGTTCACAATCTGCTTTGTTAAATCCATTCTAACTCAACAAGAGTGGGAAGCCAAAGAGGTACTTGGATTGCTAAGGTTCGGGAGTATGACTTGGACATTAAACCTACCAAGTTGAGTACGAGGAAGAGGCTGTGTCGATTGATTGCGAGAGAATCATCTTTGAAGCGAGTATGAAGAGATTCAAGACACTTCCTCGAGCTGCCTATGGTGCTTTTTGTAAGTACGACCGATGAATGGTACGCAGACATTGCTTTCTTCCTAACTTATGGTGAATGCCCTCCGCATTTAAATCAAAAGAGAAAAGGACCGTCAGTGAGATCTGCTAGATACCTTTTGTGGAATAATGCAATATCTGAGAAGGTATCGATGGTGTCTTCTTGCGTTGTGTTGATAAATCGCATAGCGAGGAAAAGTTATTAGAATCCTTTCATAGCCTAGCATGCGGAGGACACTTTTCGTCTTCGGTAACAGCGTATAAGATCTTACGGGCTAGGTATTATTGGCCTACTCTTTTCAGGGACTCAGCAGAATGGGTGTCTAAATGTGAAGCTTGTCGGCATTTTGTTGGTCGTCCCAAGTTAGCAGCTCTTCCTCACGAAGCTGTGGTGATTGAAGAACCTTTTCGCCAATGGGGATTGATTTTATCGGAACATTGAATCCTGCTTCCAGTGCTGGACACAACTATGTGCTAACTGCTACAGATTATTTTACCAAGTGGGTAGAGGCCGCGCCAATCAAGCAAGCAACTTCTGAAGCTGTTTGCAAATTCCTTAAGGAAAACATAATTGTCGATTTGGTGTACCTCATAAGATCATAGCGGATAATGCTTCGATTTCTCATCACACGAGCTAACTGAGTTTTGCTATGGATTCGGCATTACTTTGGCTCATTCGTCTGACTATTATCCCCAGGGAAATGGGCAAGCTGAATCCAGCAACAAGAATCTGGTTACTATAATCAGGAAACTAGTGGACGAAAATCAGAGGAATTGGCACAAAGCATTGTATGATGCATTGTGGGCTGACCGGATCACTCCAAAGCGAGCCATAGGGATGTCCCCTTTTCAATTGCTATACGGGATTGATGCTGAAATTCCTATCTCAGTAGAATTGCCGGCCTTGCAATTAGCGAAAGCGGTTGAAGATGTAGCTTTTCAGAATTCAATCGAAAAGAGGGTTATGTACCTAACCAAGCTAGAAGAAGAGCGAATCAAGGTGATTGATCGTATAGCAGATCATCAGAGCAGGGTGAAGAAGATTTTTGATAAAAAATCCAAGCAACGTGACTTCCAAATTGGAGACCTGGTGTTGCTTTGGGATAAAAGAAGAGAACAAAAAGGAATGCATGGAAAATTTGATTCTTTATGGAAAGGACCTTTCAAAATTCATCAGCTGAATGGCGAAAATAGTTTCCTACTATCATATCTGGATGGAGGATTACTTCCGTTGCCTTTCAGTGGGCAACATCTAAAGTTGTTCCACCATTAATGCAAGATGCTCTCTTGCATTGTACATATTTTGCTTTTGTTATGTGTTTGCTTTTGGTTTTCTGTCTTTCTTCGTTTTGTTTTGTTTTGGTTTTCTCCTTGACTCTGTAGCCCAATGGATAAGGCCCTGGTCCACGAGACCAGAAATTCTGAGTTCTCTTCCTTTGGTATTGCAAAGAAAGTCCCAAGCTGGGCATTTGTTATCCCGTTTTGAGTTCACGATGAAACGATCGGATAACCCCTACAAAATTTTTGAAGTGATTTTGCATTATGATCTCTTTTAGAGCAAATCGGGTTTTCGGGTGTTACTAACAACTTGACATAAGTTTTAACATGCTTTATGTCTTATGACCTCGAAACCCGAAACCCGCCTTGTATTGAAAAATCCTTTGAAATCGGGTTTCGGAAATTCAACGCATCGGAACATACTTGTGTTAAGACATGCTTTGTGTCGCGTGACTTCGAAACCCGAAACCCGCCTATTGTTAAGATAATCCTTAGTAATCGGGTTTTCGGAAGTTCATGCATCGGAACATTCATGTTCCAAAACATGTTTCGTGCTCCATGTTTCCCGAAGCCTGAAACCCGAAATACACTAAATCTCCTCGTGTCGGGTTTTTGGACTCCTCCAACACGCTGACGTGGCATCCATGCCGAATGGTTGGTGAGCTGGCACGTGCCGAGCTGAAGTGTATTTATTACTGATTTTCTTATAAATACGCCAAAATCCACGTCATTTTTACCGTTCATATTTTTAATTCGTGGATTTTTCGCATGCTCTTCCTCTCCCAAAACCCGCAAACTCGCGTTACCAGACTGGATCGATCGTTTTCGATTTTACTTGTCTCGAATCGAAGGTATTCTTCGTTCCTTCTTTATTCTTGATTTCTCTGGATCGACTGCATATATTTTCTTTCCAATTTCTTGCCAGTTGTTGAGGGTTTTTCTTCCTTCTTCGTTCTGTATTGTTTTGGAAAGGGGTTTTGGGTTTTAGGGTTTATTTTCTTTTTGAGATTATCAATTGGTGCTGTTCCTTCCAAATTCCAATTACTTGCATAATGTATGGAATATGAATAACAAAAAAGAAAGGAAGATGTGTATGTAGAAATTCAAAGGAAAGGCTCTGTTTTTGTTTCCCGGATTTTGAAGTTTGTATTGCAGATTCAAAAGTCCGAAATACAAAGGAAGCTCGCAGTGACGGGGTTTTTCAACATTCCGACCTCAACAGTGGGTGCCGGGCACCTCCTAAGTTCCGCCATCCACAGTGGACGCCGGGTTTTCTTCAGGTTCCGTCATTAACAGCAAGTGCCGGGTTTTCCCCTGTTTCCGCCATTGAAAGCAAGTGTCGGGTTTCGCCAAGACTCCGACATATCAGACCTGTCGGGTTCTCAAAGTTTTCCGATATCTTCTTCTGCGTGTCGGGTTCTTCGCTTCTTCCACGCGCCTTAGTCAATCGGGTTTTCGGTGTGTGACATCTCCGGAGTTCGAGCTTTTCTCTTTCCAATATTCTTCATGTCGGATCCTGGTTCATCACAGGAGAAGGCCGGAAAATCTAGCAAGATGAAATACAAATTTAAGAAACCAGAATCCCCGTCATATATCGACTGTAATTATGATATCAGGGATACTGAGATGGGCAACATAGATATGGACGATTTTTGGAACAGGGTGAAGAGTTCTTCTCAGACCCCATGGATGGTGGCTTTAGCAAATAGTGGCTTGCCTCTTGCAGCGGGCTTCCCCATGTCTGCCCAATGTCCAGAGCTTGTTTTGGCGTGTGCATCCAGCTACGACTCGGCTTCTCGGTCCGTAAGGAATCAGGCTGGTGAAGTAGTTATCAAACTAGATGGGGCTTATTTGGATGATCTCCTGAAACTACCAAATTTTGAAGAGTATGGAGCCCTAGACATGAAATTGGCTCAGAAGGCCTGGGACAGTAACCAGGAGAATTGCATTAAGGATGTTAATAAGAAGTTCTTGGTTAAGGCAAAACCAGTAATATCTAGATTTCCAAGAACTATCCCTAGATCGGATTTCATCCAAGAAATCAACGATATTATCACCCTACTGAGCCGGGTGTTTGGCTTGCCAGAATCAAATTTATTTCATGGATGGATGTACCAATTTATGGTCACCATTAGGGAGAATAAGCAAGGGATTGACTGGGGAACCCTGATCAGTGATGAAATTGATTCCCAGATGATGACGGTCCTGTCAACCGGAAAGTTTTATATGTTCTCATATGTGGCCTATGCAGCAGCTGGGATGAGGAGTTATCCAGGGTTGGAGACTAAAGGAAGTAGAACCACAAATCCAGTCTATAAGTATTATCCTCAAATAACGAAGAAGGGGTCAGGATCACTTTAGGAGGGTAAATGATGCTTTTTCTATGAAAACATCTGCCAGCTCAATCCAGGGCTGAGAAAGACAAGGGTCTCGGACGAGGCATGGGCTGAAGTATCTAAGTGGGGATGTATCTTCTTACAGTTCAAGAAGTTTACCTACCTTCGAACGGTCATGTATTCCGGAGAACCTTTTCGTCTGCCTCGTTATCCCGGCGATAGATTGATACTAATAGAATTGGTCAGACAGTTATTGGATTTCCACAAGTTCCAACAGAGCAAGCATAAGGCAGCTGTATCCTTCCCAATTTCTATTGGGAGATATACTTGCTCAACAGCGGCAAAAGCTAAAAATGTCGAATGTGAACTCCAGGAGAAGTTAAAGAAGCATATGAAGTCTCGGGATGGTTTTGACATCCGAGGAGTACTAAGAACTTATGGAGCCCTACATCTGCACAGGCCCGACATTGAGGATATCTGGGTGGATCTGCGTAATGAAGTTGCGGTTCGCAGAAAAGATCATAGCAGATTAACTATTGATGAGATTCAGACGCTAGAGATTTCTGATTTGCCAGATGGTATAAGGGACAATGAAAGTGTGTTAGATATGTCCTATGATGGGCTTAATGAAGATCGATACGTTTTTCCGCCTATTGATTGGTCGGCTAGCGAAAAATCCTCTATCACCGATAGGTCAGCCCTAATTCTGGCTCGTACAAAGAAATGGCTCTCTTCTTGGGGCATGAATTTTAAAGATGACAAGTTTCCAAAATTGGCTGCTCCTGAGGTGGGGCCCTCCAAAAAGAAGAAGGACAAGGAATATACTGGGGGGTCTATAAAAATCAAGATTCCCAAGAAGAGGAAAGAAAGACAAATCTCTTCAATTGTCTCTCCAACTCAAACGGTGGATGTGCCAGAATCACCAACACCACCAGAAATAGGAGAAATTAATTTGGAAGAAGGAGGAAGTCAGCCCTTGACTTCACCATTTGCTGATTGCTCAACTGAAGAGACCTTATCTCTGGCGGTCAAGGCTTTGGAGACTGAATCTGTGCCTCCCCCTCAACAACCACTTCAGCCTCCTCATTCCCCATCCACTTCTTCAAGCATGGCCAATATTTTCTCTGGGCTCTCACCCCTTTCTACTGGAACCCAAGTGATCACCAACACTCCCCCACAACCTGTGCCTTTATTCATTGCACCTACTACCACGTTGACTGCTGTTCCCCCTCCAATAGTAGAATCTGCTCCCCTTGAGAGTAGAATACCAGCTACTACAACATTGGCAGTTTCCTCTGATACACCACCATGGCTACTCGAACAAACTCCGAGGAAGAGGAAAGTGATTGTACCCCTACCAGCCTTTGATTTCAGCTCACTCAAGGCTTCTACTGCGAGATCAGCCAAGAAACCCAAAACAGTTTCAAGAGTTTTGGTAGATGCTTCAGGAGATAAGTTCGCAGAGATCGCCACTCCCTCAGCTGATAAAACTAGGGATGATGTAACAGCTGCTGATTATCAGATCACCAAGGTGGCTCTAGGGAAAGTAACAACAGAAGGAGCGCAACAAGATGCACGGGCTTCCATAGACGTGCTGTGCCAAAAGTTGAAAGAAACAAAGGTCAGCAGAGATGAGTTTAAGGAAAAAGTGGAGCAGTTGACAGAGGTTTTGATTAAACTCTCAACACCCCTGGAATCCATACCATCATGCCCTTACGCCGGATTCGATTTCTCATCGGTGCCTACGATTGAGAAGATTACCAGAAAAGGAAGGGTGGTTGATGAGTGGATCCAAAAGTTGCTCCAACGAGGGAAGGAAGTAATTCAAGACGTGGTGAAAGTTCATCAGTCCTTGGCAGAAATTCAGAAGGAAGGAGAGAAGATGGATGAGGAATTCACTGAAGAACTTGGACAGCTTGATTTGACTTGTGAGGCTCTCCAAGTGCTGAAGCAAATACCAGCACATCTCTTGGTAGAAGAAGCAATTCTTCCACATACAGATAAACACTTTCAGCTGATCAAGGGCATCAAGTTCAGAGTAAAGATTCTCAACGAAGCCTGCAGCAAGTTGAGAGAATCAAGGGATAAATTGATCGATGGGAAAAGTGATCTGGAGGAAGAATTGCTAAAGATTTGTCCAAAGATGTCGGTTGGGAAATCAAGTGCCCTATCAGCAGATGATCTCTTCAAACAAGTTCAAGAGATTATTCAGCATGAACCTGTAGATGGATTCGACCTTGAAGTCATTGGTCAGTTTGTAAGGATTGAGCATACGTTGGAGGCCTTAAGAAAGCTCAGCAAGAGGTTGAAAAAGCTTCCCGGCAGTGCCAGTGATATCCATGAGACCTGCGAAATGTGGAATGATCTTTCCTTTTTTGAGGAAAATGAAATGCAAGGCATTATTCGGAAGTTCAGGAGTTCGGAACAAAGCAGTCTCGGTGGAGGAAGAGAAAGGAGAAGAATCAAAAGATGATGACTCGGATTGAGCTCCAGCGTCTCATGTCATTTCTATTTTTAGAATGACACATCTTTTATTTCCATTTTATCATATTTTTAATTCAGACTTGACTTGATCTCTGCGTGAGAATCATGCAAAGTGAAACTCTAGTTAGCATGCTACTTTTCAGGATCTGTTCTGTTTAAACTCTAGCTTCTTTTGTTATAAAAAGGGATGCTTGTGCATTCTAAAGGGTCGAGAATTTTTGGAGCATTAAGAGGCTATTGGAAAGGAGAAAAACTTTGTGTTTTCTTTCAATCATTTTGAAGAATAGAAGTTGATATCGTTTTGCAGACTTTGTGTTGCGAAATACATCTTATTTAAGATATTGTTCTTATGTTCATGATCTTAGAGCTATTCTTTGCATAGAATCTCAGTGTTTCTAATTATCTCGGACATTATATCTGTGATCTAAAACTCGTATGATTATTTCGTGCTCTGTGTTTACTCGAAAGAAAATACGTTTCTCCCATTTCTTTTCTACCGTGCTTCTTTCACTGTAATAGTTTCTAACCTATCTCACGTACGAAAGCAATATCCTTGAATCGTGTGAATGTGGATTTGGGATTTCATCCCAACCCCCAATGGTTAGATTAGTGTGAATATTGTATATATTATTTTGTGTTTTAGGTTAGCAATAAAGCAGGCGACCTCACTGTCTTTGAGGAGGATTCAATCTCATGCACTGTGGTTGAACCTCATATTTTGGTTTGACAAAATATCCAACCAACACACACCTTGAGTTAAAGACATACACATATACTATTGAGGTATTCTTCCTCCCAAGCGTGCAAATAATTCTCGATGGCGGGTATTCAACGATGACAATCAGCTTATTGCCTTTCTAGAGAAAGCAAAAAATTTCAAATAGCTTTATTTTGAAGGATCTACTTCTACATTATGTGTATCTTTCACTGATCAAGTGAATGAATCAAAAGAGGGTGATGGCATATGTCAGCTCAAAGGAAATAAAATCCCAAAAGGTTTAGTCTCTCTGGAACGATTGTTTGAAAAACATGATCATTTTGTCAAAAAGAAGTGGCAAGATGATCCTAACTCCTCTCCAGAGACCGAATCGGTTAATTTGGGTACTATGGAACACCCGCAGCTTGTGAACATTGGGAAGTGTTGCACACCCGAAGAAAAGCGGAAGTTTGTCAAATTGCTGAAGAAATATATGGACGTATTGGCATGGTCTTATGCTAATCTAAAGTCTTTCAAGCCAAAGGACGTTCAACATGACATCCCATTAAAAGAAGATGTCAAACCCTTTCACCAGAAACAGAGGCACTATAATCCCAAGATCTCGGGTACCATCCAGGTGGAAATACAAAAGATGTTGGATGCAAGGATCATTTTTCCTATCCATCATAGTACTTGGGTCACAAACATTGTGCCAGTGCGAAAGAAGAATGGTGAGATACGCATATGCGTAGACTTCCACAACCTAAATCAAGCATCCTTGAAGGACAACTACCCACTACCCATAATGGATCAAGTTCTGCAGGTAGTAACTGGTTCAGAAATGTTGTCCATGCTTGATGGTTTTGGGCTATAATCAGATTGAAGTCTCACCTGAAGACCAATTCAAAACAACATTCACTACTCCTGGGCACATTCGCCTATAGCAGGATGCATTTTGGCTTAACCAATGCTAGTGCCACCTTTCAGTGGGTGATGGAATTCGCATTCAAAGGTATGATGGGAAATTTTATCATAGTTTATCTAGACAACTTAACTATGTTCTCAAAATAGTGAAATGATCATTGTGATCATTTGGAGCAAGTATTGATTAGATGCCAAGAACACGGGATCTCGCTAAATCCAAAAAAGTCTATTTTTGGGGTCACTGAAGGAAAGTTGCTAGGACACGTTAGCAAGGAAGGGAAAAAGATAGATGTCGAAAGGGTTAAGGCTATTTAGAGCCTTACTTTACCCACAAGAAAGACCGGCGTTCACTCCTTCGGAAAAGTAAATTTTCTCAAGTGCTTTGTTCCCAAATTTTCTGAAAAGACTCACCACATCTTGAATATGATGAAAGGGTCACAAAATTTCCAGTGGAGTGAGGAAGGAAAGACATCATTTGAGGATATAAAAGCCTCTATCACCCATGCACCCATCCTGGTATGTCCCGACTTCTCCAAGGATTTTATCATATATAGCTATGCATCTGAGCATACTGTATTGGCCATCTTAATGCAAAAGAAATCTGAGGATGTTGAATCTCCAATACCGTTCATGAGTTCTCCTCTCAAGCCTCATGAATTGAAGATGTCTTAGTTGGAAAAGCATGTCTTTACCACTATCAAAGTAGTCAAGAACTTTTGGTATTACATCTTAAACTCCCATACAGTAGTGTTGGTTCCTAACACGGTAGTCAAGTCTATCCTAACTCAACAAGAGTTAGGAAGATTTCAAGGAATTGGATTGCAAAGGTCCAAGAGTAAGACCTAGACATAAAACCAACCAAGCTGGTAAGAGGCGGGGACCTATGTCAGCTTATGGCTAAAAACAAATATTCAGAGGTCCCTAAAGAAAAGGATGATTACATCAATGGAATGCAAGGCCAGCTGAAGAAAGATGATTCTCTACCTATGGTTTTATTCGTTGCGACTAGAAACGAATGGTATTCATATATCACTTTCATTCTCACCTACGATGAGTTTCTAGGGTATCTAAATTCAAAAGAGAAGTGCAATCTTTGTAAAGATCGGATCAGCCAAATATGTCATATGGGATGATGGTTTATATAAACGTGGGATTGATGGCATCTTCTTGTGATGCGTTGACAAGCTGCAATAGTTAAAATTGCTAGAAAGTTTTCATGGTGAACCTACGGCGGTCACTTTTCCTCTTCTATGACATCACATAAGATCATCTGGGCCGAATGCATTGCCAACACTATTTCAGGATATAGCCACCTAGGTAGAAAAATGTGAGCTTTGCCTATAGTTTGTTGGCAAACCAAAATTGGCCTTCCTCATACCCGTCATTATTGAAGAACCATTCGGGAAATGGGAATCATCTTTATCAAAGCACTACATCCCTAATTAAGTGCCGACATAGTTATGTCCTAACAACAATAGATTACTTCACCAAATGGGTGGAAGCCATACCCATTAAGAATGCCACCTCTGAAATTGTTTACAACTTCATCAAAGAAGGTATCATTGTAAGGTTTAGCATTCCACACAAGATCATTTCTGATAATGCTTCCAACTTCTCCTCATGGGAAGTTATCGGTTTTTATATGAATATGAGATAACCTTGGCCCATGCCTCAGATTATTACCCCAGGAAATTGTCAAGTAGAATACAACAATAATAACTTAGTGACCATCATACAGAAGCTAGTTGATGAGAATCAACGGTCATGACACAAGTCATTGTATGATGCTTTGTGGGAAGAATGTATTACTACAAAGAGGTCCTTCGGTATGTCACCTTTTCAAGTATTATACGGAATCGATGTTGAGCTTCCAATTTCTATTGAACTTCTTGCTCTGCACTTGGCATGAGTGATTGAAGATGAGACTTTCTAGAATTATCTTGAAAAGAGGGTCATGTATCTAATAGAGGTTGAAGAAAAGAGAGTAAAAGTGGTCGACGGGATCACTTTCGAACATCAAAATCAAGTCAAGGGACTATTTCATAAGAAATCCAAGCAGAGATATTTTCAGGTGGTAGATCTCATCCTTTTGTGGGACAAGTGAAGAGAGCCAAAGGGCATGCACAAAAAATTCAACTCTCTATGGAGAGGGCCTTTCAAGATCAAGTAGCTCAATGGAGAGAATAGCTTCTATCTCTCATATCTAGACAGAATTGAGCTCCGCTTCCCTATAGCGAGGAAGCATCTCAAAATATTTAGGAAGTAGAGCTTTCTCTCTTCTTTGTATAGTTTCCTTTTTTCGTGTGTTTGCTCTTGTTGGTGGTGTGTTTTCCTTTTTCATTGCCCTTTTTTTGACTCTGTAACCCAATGGATAGACACATTTTGATCGGGATTATCTACCCTTAATCTTCACTCAAAGATAGTCCCCAGAAAGAGCCAGTTGTTATCCTGTAAAATTGACAAGGGCAATTTTACAGGTAACCATACCAAAATTTTCGTTTCTATTCCCGTTAAGGTCCCCTTGCATTCGGATTGACATAAAATCCCCTTTCGGAAACTCTAGTTTTTTAAACTTGGTCATTTGGTCCTTTTTGGTGCAGTGATTTTATTCATGCAACACCAAATGAATTTGTGCCCCCTTCTTTTCCTTTGGTGCATCCTTTGGAATGTCAACATTAAAAATGTTGCGCCTTCCCATTATGTGCCCTTCTTGTTTGCGCCAAGGTGCATGTGCCTTATTTTCGACATAAAAAATGTTGCACTCTTGAATGGTGTGCTAAAGCGCTAAAAAGGCAATGTCGACAGTCTTGAATCTGTGCCAATGGCACAAATAATTTCATGTTTTCATTTGTTTTGGTGCACCCTTTGAAAAAGTTGGTGGCACATTTATTATGCCTTTTGCTATAAATAGGCGCATCCGACCTTTCATTTTCACGATTGAAAACACGTGAAAAAGTTAATTCCTCTACACTGTCGGCCTCGGTCATTCCGTGTCACTTTACGTCAAATTTTTAGACCCCACATTGTTTCTCCCATTCTATATATTCCGATAAGTGGTCCGTGCTCTTCTTGTGTTGATTTTTGTGGGTTTTCTATATTGTTTTCAGAGGTTGTTGTTTTTAAAAACAAAGAAATGATTCTAAAGAAATAAAACACAACATCAACCCATTTTGTAATCTTCTCTCCCCTAAACCAGTTTCACCCTCCTTCCAGATCTACTAGCCTAGAGGGCTTTTGTCTCAAAATGAATCGAGAATCCTCTGTGCTCTTTTCTCCTTATTGCCGAGAATCTATGTTGAAAGAGGCTGAAAACTAGAAACTGTCGAGAGAGAGAGAGAAAATATAAAGTTAAACATAACTAAAGCTATGGATTTTTCTTTGGCGTAAACAAACATGTTGTTACACAAAAAATAGTCACACCATTGGGTGCAGTGTCCGCCTGCAACATACACCCTCCCTGCACCTTATAAAATTCTTAAAACCTAACACAGGCGCAAGCGCAATCCCGCCTACACCAACATCTGAATGTCATGCAGACTCTTCCTACGCTGCACCAAAAGCTAAGAACTGGTGCACCTTAAGTCAATGGTGCATCATTTGAACCTATGCCCCTTTGGCGCACTATAACTATTTTCAACATGTTCCATATCTGCGCCATTGGCGCATCCTGTCGCCTTGCAACACTAAGATAATCTACACCCATTTTAAACCCTTCATATGGTGCAGGCGCACATACACTGACATCAACATCTGAGTGTTTTGTGTAATATTTCTACGCCTTGTGCCTTCTGCATTGTCTTCTTCCATGCAATACTCTCCAATAGTGCACCTTGCTTTTCTGACCCTACAGCCTATAGTATAGCTGCGCCCTGTGCCCAGAAGCTTCTAAATTACTAACTCTTCATTCTGTAAAGCTTTGATGGACAATTTAACAGCTAACATGGCTCTTCTACGATGGACTTCACTCCTTGCAAATTAGTAGCTAAACTCAGATTCATACATGTCTTCATCAAGTAAGAGGCCAACCAAGTCAAAGGGTAAGGCCAAACTCACAGAAGAAGAAATGAAGTACAAATACCAAAGGGTCAAGATGCCTGAATCCCTTGCAGAATGTGACTTGGACATCAGGGATTCAGAACTTGGTCACATTGATATGGAGGATTTCTGGGCCAGAACCAGAAGGGTCACAAGAAGTCTATGGATGGAAAAATTGGTCGAAGTGGTCTACACTTTGCTTGGGGAATTCTTGTGAGCGCAGTGAACAATGAATTCTTGATGGTGGTGGCCCGCTGCTACAATAAGGACACAAGGTGTGTCAAGAATGAAAAGGGAAAGGTTATAATCAACCTCACCGCCCAACACTTTAAAATCATGTTAGGTATCCCCACCCTTTGGAACTTTGTAGCAATAAGCCAAGAAGGCGCATAAAGGCATGGGATGAAAATAAAGACAAATGCATGCAGCCTCATGATCGAAGTGTATCGAAAAACAAGAAGGTAATAACATGGTGGCCATAGGTTATTCATTGTAGTGACTTCTCATAGGATCGAATGACACCATTAACTTCCTAAGAAGGTTATTTAGGCTTCCGATGCCCATTACTTCCACAAATGGATGCTCAGGTATCTAGAGACAAAGAGAAAAAATGTTCCAGATCATTGTTTTGAATGGGTGGAGATCATTGGTAGCACTATCTCTGAGCAACTCCAACAACTCTCAACAACGGGGAGGTTCTACATGAACTCCTTCATGGTCTATGTTGCTGCCTCGAAAGAGACTATGCAAAGATTGAGTCAATGTAGGGTATGTCCCCAAGTAAAAATATATGAATATTATCCGAGTTGAGGACTGGAAAATAACATACCACGATTCGGTAAGATCAACGATGTCTTCTTTTATGGCATCATTTGCCTATTGAGGCCTAATATGACTCACGGTCGGATGACCAAGAGCATCTTGACCGCCACGAGAGAAGTGGGGAGTGTTATTTACCCAATTCCCCACTTTCACTTATCTCAGAGCTGCCAACTTTTTGGGGGAGCCAACCAAGTTACCGATATATGCGGAGTCTAAGCTGATCCTGTTGGAACTATCTAGGGAGCTTATCACATACCACAAGAAGTGCCTGAAAAGAAAGAAGGGTGGAAATTCATTCCCCCTCACGGTGGGTAGGTACACCTACACTTCTCACACCAAATCCCAGGAAATGTTTGCAGAACTAGAGTTGTTTAACTTAAAACATAATTTCTCAGTAAGGCCAACCTTTGATCCTCACAATCACCTCCCAAAGGTAAAGCTTGATCCAATCCACATCCTACAAATTGAGGATATTTACATCGACTTGTATCACAAGGTCGAGGTCGGAGAAAGGATCACTCCTACTCGGTCTGGTAGAAATTATCCAATATGGTGTAGTCATTGTCCCATAAGGTTTCTAAACAATTGACCAAGAAGTTGATCGGAGTCTATCTAAATACAGACGGTGACAATTGGTAATTTCTTGAGATAGATAGAACAAGTGCACCTCAAACAATTGAGAAAAGAGTCAAAGGCACTTTCTGACACACAAAACATTGGTGCGGGTATAACGGTCTCATCAACCTTGGGGTAGACTTCACCACGTCTCTCTCAAGTAATGCACTGCTAGACTAAAACATTTGCCAAAGGGAAAAGGGAAAGAAAAGAGGGAGAGTCAAGCGCTACTCAGGAGTAAGCTCCCAAAAGTCCTCCTTCCACCGCCCAGGAGTAGTTCGTAAGCCTGGTCTCCCCAGTAAAAAGAACAGGTGGTAAGTGTTCCAATGAGCACATCCACTCAAGATGTTTCCACTGTTATAACTACTAAAGTTCCCACCGTCCCATCTCCCACTCCTCCTTCTCCTCCTCACGTCACTCAAGCAACCACTCCTTTAGTTGTGTCTTCTCCCCCATCTTCTACTATTCCCCTTCCTCTTCCTCCATCTTCTCTTCCCTCGCGGAGTTGTCCCCTAGCATTTCTTCCTTCATCTCTCAGATCCCTTCCCACCCCCATGGTTTCCTCTCCTATAGTGACTCCTACCCCTGTGAGCATTGGATTTTGGCTTCTTTATCAAAGCCGCCACCAAGTGTCTCTACACATTTCCCCGAGTTCATTGTAGCTGCCCCTTCTTCTGCCTCCATTCCCTCTTCTCCCTCTAGTCCTACTCCCTTAAGTCCATAATGGATCTTGAAGCACCTGAGCCAGCATAAGAGGAATTTCTCCATTGCACCTATGGACTTCTCCGTCATCCCAACAAAATGACCTAAGAAGAAAAATCTGATAACTCACTTCTCTTAGAGCGCTTCAAGTGAAAGGGTAATGGAGATCACATACCCCGATCCCACAAAGGAAAAAAAGGATCTATCTCCTATAGATTATATAGTGACACAGGTCATGATGGGAACATCCTTAGAAATACTATAGGAGAGGCCCTATCTATAGTGGATGCCCTTTGCAAAAAGATTCAGGAGGCAAAGGAAGAGAAGAGGATACTAAAAGAACAGAACAAACATCTTCTCCAAGCCTTGCAGAAAATGGGCAGTGCACCTCCTACAACTGCCACTGAAACTCCTAAGGCCCTTAGCTAGGAAAAGATGAATGAATACACCAAGATTGGCAAACAAGGTATGGTAGTATCCACTGGAGAGACCAGATCCTCAAGGATAGTGAGGAAGTAATTGTGAAGTTCATAGAGCTATATCAGAATATTGATCAAGCTAACAAGGAACTCCCGGGCGATTATGGGACCTATCTCCGAAAGAGTTGGACCATGCTTGGTTATAACATAAGACATTCCAAAATATGCTCATTGCCAGGTAAATGACTAAGTGAAATCCGGCATCTTCAATCACCCAAGAGCACAAAACAAAGTCCTTTCTACTTTTGACTATCAGGTCGATCAGATGGAATTCATCTTGGAGAAAATTTATAAAATCAAGGAGGAAGCCTTGGATGCAATGCATCAAATGGAGTAGATCATCCTAAGGATGTCTCTGGGCTTGCTCACCCCATCATACGCCTTGAGGAAGGTAGATGACACTATTCAGAAATTTAAGGAGATCACGTCGCAAGGGTTAGGGTTAGAATCTACTTTTGATGCAGAATCTATCAACAACCTTGTGGCCTGCCGTGATTTTGTTGGATACCTGATGGAGGTAGGTAATGAATACTTCAAGCTCCTAAAGAGACTCAGAGATGAATGGGAAACTTGTGAAGTCATCGGCGATCACACCAAGGGTCTTGCTTAAGATCAACTTCAACTGATGATTAGCAAATATATGTAGTATCGGGCTCAATTCACATTTCCTCTCCGAGTAGAAGTAGGATACTCCCTTCCATCCATGGGATGACGACAAATAGGATCCTTCCTCCTAGGATGTTCTCTTTTTGTAATATTTAAAAGTTTTTGGCATAAATGATGACATCTTTTATGTTACACCATGAGATGTTGTCATCCACCAAATTTCCCAAAGTCAATAGTTGACTTTTAAATATTTTGTAAATATTTTGTAATTAGTTGTTGGTTTCTTTTTGCCTTCTCTCTCTTTCTCCTTCTATATATACTTGAATATCTTGTTATATTCAAGTGGTGGAAATTTTTAGATGAAAAATAGAAGTGAGAAGAAAAGGCTTTGTACTTTTTGTAATAGAAGAAAACATTAATACAAATATTGAGACTTTGTGTTGAATACATGTGTTATGTGCATCAGACCTTTCTTATGTCAGATCTGTGTGTTTATTCTATTAGATCTATCTCTACTTTTTGTCATTTGCTCATCAGTATTGCTTTGTTCATTTATGCAAGTAGGTTTGGCTCTGTTTACTACCAATCCCAAAACATAAACCCTCTGACCTTTCTGCTTTGGAATTCATTTCTTTTCTCCCTTTGGATCTATTCTATCTCCTCTCCTCCCTTCATCCCTTTCTACTCATAGTCAAAAATACCCCAACTGGGACGAGATCCCAAACCCCTGAAGGCAGAATATTGTAGGACTTGCATAGATTCCTGCTAGTAGAATAGCAATAAACCAATTTCACTTTGTTGTCTCAAAGAGGGGCTATGCCCTGCACACTATTGGCTCATCTATCCATAGATCTACCCTCCCGACAAATTTTTAGACCAACAAGTAATCCAACATGTATCCTTATGCTTCTTTCACGTTCCATGATTTTACTATTCATTCTTTCAGCAACACCATTCTCTTGTGGTGTTCTAGGAACCATTTTTTCTTTGTGTATTCCATTCACTGAACAATAATGATTTAAATCCTTATTGTAGTACTCACCACCATTACAAGATCTAAGGCATTTTAAATTTTAATTTGATTCATTTTCCACAAGGTATTTCCATATTTTAAAAGTCTTAAAAACATCAAATTTACATTTAATACAATAAACCTATAGCTTTATTTTGGCATAATCAATGAAAGTCACATAATATTGGGATCCTCCATGAGAAGCTATCTGGGTTGGTCCCCACACATTGGAGTGCACAAGCTCCAATTTTTCTCCTTTTTTTGACCCAACTTTGAGAAATATCACTCTTTTTACTTTCCAAATATACAATGCTCACAGAAATCAAGATCTACATCTTTCAAATATGATAAATTACCCTTAACCTTTAAGATCTACATTCCTTTTTTACTCATATGGCCTAGATGATTATGCCACATGCTTACATTTGAATCTGAAGTAAATATCACATAAAAGGAATTAGAAATACATGTAGAAAAATAAATGTTCCTACCTTATTTCCTCTTGCTACAACAATAGATCACTTGGTAACTTTCCAAGAGTTGGCTATGAATGTAACCATGCAACCAGATTTACCTAGTTATCCTTCAGAAATTAGATTTCTCTTGAGCATTGGCACATCATCTTTCAATATCCATGTATTTCCATTCTGCAATTTAAGATGAACTTCTCCTTTACCAATAATACTGCATGGTTCATCATCTCCTAAATAAACATGCCCAAAATTATCCTGGACTTAATTTCTAAAATAAACCTTATTAGGGGTAGTATGGAAAGAAGCTCCTGAATATAAAACCCATGATTAAATTTTATTATCCAAGGAGAGAATAAGGGCATATTGCATTACCTCAAATGCATAAATGTTTACCTCTTTACCTTTCTCTAGTACATTCTCATTGTTTTCCTTGAACCAACAATCATTCTTTGCATGTCCTTTCTTTCCACAATTCCAATGGGTTATTCGTTTACCTCTAGATTTAGATCTACCATTCTTAGACTTTGATTTCCCGTTATTTTTCTCTTGGATCTCTCCTTCTACCCTCCCATGCTTTCTACATTCAAATTATTACCTGATGATAATTATCTTATACTTTTCCTACATATTTCTTCATTCAGCATTATACTAACCACATCATCAAACTTTAAAATACTAGAAGTAGACATTGTATTACTAACATCCATTACAAAGTTATCCCAACTATCTCCTAAAGAGCATAGAAATAAAATTTCTTTCACTTCATCATCAAATGGGATATTAATCAATTTTAATTGATTTACTATACACCGGAAATCATTCAAATGACTTGATGTATTCACCTTCTTGGAACTTAGAATTAAATAATTTCTTCATCAAATAAAGTTTATTTGAAGCACTAGGTTTTTATATAAATTAGCTCAATATTTCATCAAATCTACTATGGTTGCTGCTTTGGTAATATTGAAGCCACAAATGTTGTTAGACTCAATCTTATAGATCTCAGAGCCTTTCTATTAAGAATTTTCCATTCTTCATCAGTCATTTTTGTAGGTATTTCCTTCTCATCCAATGGTAAGTATATATCTTTATGATATAGATAATCATCCACCTAAATCTTCCATAAGCTGATAATTATGGCTATCAAATTTCTTAACTCCGAATTTTCTATCTTCTACCATTGTTATAGCTCCTACTCAATATGAAATCCCATTATAAGTAAAATTTTCAACACACAAAACCCTTAAACAAGAAATATATGATACCAATTGTTCGGGTTAATCAAACAAGTTGTAAAAATATATTATTCAAATCTAATCATACCAAAAATAAATATGGAAATAAACTAGAAGAACAATATAAAATATATAACATGGTTCACCCAATGTGGGGTATGTCTACCAAGAAATAACCAATCTTATTATTCAAATGTTTGTAGAGAATATGCAATGAAGATTTACAATATTCCACACCTCTTAGATGTACAATACTTTCTTCCCTCACAAGCTTCTCTTTCTCTCTCTCTAACAATTCATTCTTACAATTCTCCCATATTTTTATCGACCCTATTTTTCTAGCTTATATAACCATATACAAACTTATGACAACTTATCTATGATGTTACAACCATTAGATCAACTTTATATCAAAGGTTATATCTAATTCCGTGATTTAAACAAAATAATCATGCACAAGTAACCGATGTTGATTACCCTAATCGATGTTGGTTCCTCCTTTCCTTGACCGATACTAGTCCTCGGTGTGACCGACGTTGGTCTGGCGACCGAAACTGGTTATTATGTATTCTATAAATTTTATAAATTATGCTAATGTGAAGAAATTAATCTCCACAACTCTACAATAAGTCACTACAATAAAAAAATAACCCGAGGAATACTATATAACCTATTGAACATCCACATAACACTACATCATCTGCATAACACTACACCATCCATGAGACACTTCAACACCCACATAACATCATAGAGACCCATGGAACACTAAAAAAACACGTGGAATGCTATAACAAATTATTTTTGAAGGGTGCATGTAGGAATCAAATAATGCATCAATGAAATTATTCCTTAATAGAGAAAATACTTATCAGTAATCCTTTAGCATAAATGACAATATTTCTAATAATATCCCCCTTTTTCATTGATGGAAACCAACCATCTCAACCATTTTGATGCAACTTATTTTAGAGATATCAAATCAAACCCCCTAAATTTAACTTCTCCCCCTTTGACATCAATGAATTTTTTTTTTTAAAAAAAATATAACACTAACTAAAAGATATCAACATTATGGAGATAAAAATATAATCAAAATATTAGCTCACTCTAAACACATACTTCCTCTTAATGACACATGGAAGAAGATACTACTCCCAATTTTTTTCTCGAGATATTCAAAATTTTCTTTAAGAAGATGCTTTGTAAAAAGGTCAGCAATATGTCCTTTTGTAGCAATATATTCTAACTTCACCTACTAGTATACAACTTGTTCTCTCAAAAAATGATACTTGATGTGAATATGTTTTTTTAAGAGTGTATAATTGGATTATTTGAGATATTTTATGCATTATTATTGTCACACGAGAAGATAAATTGGAAAATCAAATACTACCTTGAAATCCTTTAGTTTCTATTTAATATAGATTACATGTGTACAACATGATCTTGAATCAATGTATTCTACCTCAACTATGGAACATGAGAAACATAGTCCTACTTCTTACTCATCTAGGATACTAAACTATTACCCAAAAATAAAACATCACCACTTGTACTCTTCTTGTCATCAATAAAACCAACCAAATCTACATCTACGTATGCAATTAAAGTTAAATCTTCACATCGTTTGTACCACAAACCGTAATCCAATGTACCTTTCAGATATTTGAAAATTATTTTAACAACTTACACATGAGATTCTTTTGGAGTAGCTTGAAAATATGCAACCATGCCTACAACTTACATCACATCTAGTCTTGAAGCAATTACATATAATAGGCTTCCAATCATTGATCTATAGAGAGTTTGATTATCCTCAAGATCTATACATATTCCTTGATCAACTTATAGCCTATGACCATGGGAGTATTTCCTGGATTCCAATCTTCCATTTTGAATTTTTCTACATTTCATAGATATACTTGGTTTGTGAAATGAATATTCCTTTGTTAGATTGAGTAATTTGTATCCCAAGAAAAAATGACAACTCACCAAGCATGGACATTTCAAATTATTTTTACATTTCCTCGGCAAAAGTTTGACACATCTTATCACTACTCCCTCTAAAAACAATGTCATCAACATAAACATCAACAATTATCTAAATCTCACCTTTTGTTTTGATGTATATATTGATTTTAGTTATTCCTTTCTTAAGCCATTGTTATTTAAAATAATTGTCAAGTCATGAATACCAAGCTCTGGGGCTCATTTCAGTCCATAAAGAGATTTCTTTAGTTTTCACACAAAATCCTTATTATCTAATAGAATGAATCCTTTTAGATATCAATATACACTTCTTTTTCCATATTACCATTCAGAAAAGAAAATTTGACATCCATTTGATAGACTTTAAAGTTCATAGAAAAGGAAAATGCCAAAAAAATTCTAATAGCTTCTAATCATGTAATAAGAGTAAAGGTTTCTTCAAAATCAATACCTTCAACTTGTGCATAACCTTGCAAACTAGTATTTATTTATTTCTTACTACTTTCCCATCTTTATTTAGTTTCTTTTTGGATACCCACTTGGTTTCAATCACATTCTTGTCCTTAGGTCTTGGGAAAATCTCCTAGGTTTTATTCTTCTCTATCGATCAATTTCTTATTTTATATCTCCAATCCAATGCTTGATTTATCTTACTTTAGAAAAAAAAATTAGGCTCAACTTTGGATAGTAAAGAAAAAAATTCATGTTTTTTTGCATTTTCTAGTCTTCTTCTAGTTTATATACTCTAAGATTATTATCACCTATAATCGATTTTCGATTGATTTTTATGGAATGATCTAGATGGTGTTTTTGTTTCCTTTATGTCAAATTATTCATTTTCACCTTCACTTATGGCTTATTTAGAATAATAAATTTCTTATACCATTTTTTTCTTTTACTTGATATCATCAACCTTTACATTTTCACTTTGAACAATTTCTATTTTTTTAGATTGTAAAATCTATGGTCATTTCTTATTTGAAAGTAACCAAGAAAAATCATTCATTAGCTCTAGCTTCAAACTTTCCCAAGTCTTCATCATCTTTCTTGATATAACACTTACTTCCAAAAAAATATGAAATGTTTGAGTGTTATTATTGGTTTGCCCTTCCATAGTTCATAAGGAGTTTTCTTTGTTATTAACTTTGATCTTCCCTCTATTCAAAATGTAGATTGTGGTAGTTACTACCTCTCTCCATAATCTGTTAGATACTTTGGATTCATCTAGAATATTTCTATCCTTCTCTTGCACAATTCTATTATTCCTTTCATCACCTCCATTCGATGTGGAATTCATTCAATAAAGTAATTCCTTTTTGTTCCATGACGCTCACAATACTTTATGAATTAATTTGATGTGAATTATCCTCCTTGGTCAAATATTTAAAACCTAATTTAATATCCATTTAATTTTCAACCCGAAATTTAAATATCTTAAATTTCTCAAATGCTTCATATTTTTCCCTTAGAAATGTAACCCATGTCATTTTGGTAAAGTCACCAATGAATAACATGAAATATCTCTCACCTTGCATGCTTTGAGTCTTTATAGGCCCAAAAAGGTTATTATGCACTAGTTCTTGGTATTTTGTGGTTGAGTACTCCTTTTCTTGAATGAGGCCCTTGTTTGCTTTCCAAATTGACATTGTTTGCAAATGGTATTTGTTGGTTTAGTAATATTTGGCATGTCTCTAACAACTTGTTTAGAACTAATTTTAACTAGATTATCAAAGTTCATGTGACCCATTCTTCTATGCCACAACCAACTCTCATATATTTTTCCCATGCAATAATTTTCACCTTTAATCTTACTTAGAATATAAAAACTATTTAGTGTCCTCCATGTATCAAAAACAACCTTCCTAGTACTTGATTTCTGATTTAATATCCTACTGATGTAGAATTTTATAGTGTGTCCTCTATCACTCATTTGAATTACACTTAGCATATTATGTTTCAAACCTTCAACATATAAAAAATTCTTAGTTTTTAATTACCATTGTTTAAACTAATAGTACCCTTTCTTGTAATTCTTGCAGTTGCATTATCTCAAAACTTTACAGTACCTCCATTTATATTTTTCAATAAAAGAAACTTTCTTTTATCTCGAGTCATGTGACTTGAACAACCATTATCAATATACCTTTGGTTTTCTTAATTTTGAGAATGGAATTTTTTCCAAAAATCATGGATTCTTCTTTATTCTCATCTTTTTCTTGTTTCTCCTTTTAAACTTTCTTGACTAATTTTCCTTATTATCTCTAGTTTTCTCGTTTTTATTTTGTCAGTAGATTCCACAAACCTACTTCTATAAAACCGGGCTTTATGCCCATAGTTATGGAACTTATAACACTCAATGTCAAAATTCATCAATGGATCAAAGGATTTATGGTTTCTATTTGATAATACATATGATCTTGTATTTTCAATCCTATTTTTATTAAAACTTCTTGAGAAATATCTACACTCTGCTACTCTATGACCAAATTTATTACATAAAAAACAATAACCATAAAAGAAATTTTGAAACCTATTTTTCTACTATTTCCTTGGAGGAAATGATCTTCCTCATGAAATATTTATGTCTTTTGGAGGAATACTAGTAATGTGAGGATCATGACTATTTTATCTCTTGTTAATTTTAGTTGAAGTACTTGTATGTTCATATTCCTTCTTCCTTCTCTCATATTTGACATTACTTGTAATAACATCTATATATGTTTTTATTTTTATGTACTTGTTACCTTTGGAGTCTCCTTAGGATCTTCTTTTGCATACTTTTCACTATATCCTAGACCAGTTTTGATAAATGGTGATCTTTGGCTATTGATAATATCACCTAAAGCTTTAGAGCTCTTTTCAAATTTCAAACATTTATTCAGCTTGGTAGTTTTTTTCTCAAGTTCCTTTCTTAAGGAAACAACTTCACACTCAAGTTTTTCACAACCTTCTTCCTTCTACTTTAGCAATGTTTTCACATCCTCATCTATCTTCTTCATTTCTTCCAGTTGAATCTTTAGATAAATTTTGATCTTATTTGATTCTTCTAGATCTTTTGTCAAATTTTTCAGATGCGGAAGTGTATTCTTCCACTATACATTAAATTTTCATTTTATATTTCTAATTTTTCTTTCTCATGCTCTTGAGTTACTCTAAGGCGAAATGAGCTCTCCTTCAAGATCAACTTTTGCTTCATATTCTAAGTCTTCATCATATTCAAGATCCATTTCTTCTTTGTTTTCTTTGATTTCTAGAGCCATGAGTAGTGATTCATCTTTATGACTATTAGAATTGCATCCATCATTATCTTTAGATGAACTGTTTTATTTTATATAAAGATTCTTCTTATGCTTGTGGAAGTTTTTCTTATTTTTAGACCTCTTTATAATATGAATATTAGTCTTATATTGATAATACATGTCACTCTCCTTCAATATTTCCTTTTATTTATCAACCTTATTTTTATTTGGGCATTTTTTTATAAAGTACTATTTCACCACAATCAAATAATTTTAATGGTAACTTACCTTTATAATTTCTAGATCCCTTTCTTCACCTTATGAAAAATTGAGATTCTTATTCATATAATTCATTACTAGAACAAGCATGTGACTCAATTTCCTTAGTTTTTCCTTATTTGATGATTTTAAAGCCACGTCTCACTTTGATGATTTATTACCTTCAACTCTCATCACATATGTTTCGATAATTCCATGCATCTCATCATTCATTAAGATGCTTAAGTATTTTAGTTCTTAAATAGAAGATAATTTGGAATAAAATATCATAGGAAGATACCTAAGAAATTTTTTCACAATTGTTCCATCCTTAACTCCAAGACCTCTAATATTATTAACAACATCAACATGGAGAATGTACGGAATAATATTTTCTTCATCCTTCATTTTCAGACTCTCAAACTAACTTATGTGTATTTAAATTTTGGATTTATTTTCTTTGTCATATCCTTCATAGATATTCTTTAGATTATCCTGCATATCATTTTCATAACTCTAGTTCATTACTTTGAAAAAAAAAATCTTCACATAATCCACTCAAAATTGAATTCATATCCTTTGCATTGCTCTCACTTTCCATTTTCTGCATGATCTATTAGAGGAGTTATTAGAGCTATATAATTGCTAATAAAAATATTTCAATTGTCAAAACCAAGAGCCATTAAATATGTGCACATCCTTATAATGTAAAAAACATAATTGGTTCCATTAAACAATGAATCCCTTTTTGAGGAAAAACCTTCTTCACTCTTAATGTGTACTTTTGCGATCTACCTTCCACTAATTAAAGTTTTCTAAAGGAACCCACTCTGATACAAATTGTTGAAAACACACTTATAATGAGGGGTTGAATCAATTATATTCTAGTTTATACTTATTTAAATATTAACATCCATAACAAAAATAGTCACTTAAGATATAAAAATTGTAGAACATAGGATTTATGTGAAACCTTATAAGAGAAAACCACAGAGAAAAGACTACTTAGAATCTTGTCCAAATCTAGATATAAAATTAATTGTGTTATAAATGTTTGTAGGAACTAACCTCTTGGAGAAATCATTCCCCAATGTTAAGCGCTAAACAAAAATATTCTTGAGCACCAACTCAAAAATCCACATATTATAGTTTATTATTCAACCTGATGATTCCATGTAAATAAATCTTCACTTATCTCTATTGTTTCGTACACCTGCACTTCACATTTATCTTATTTCAAGCCTTACTCACTCTTTATTCTTTTTCAACAACTTTGCATTCTAATCTACTTGATTTTGCTCTTACTTCTTTTCTAATCCTCTTGATATGTCTTCATTAACCATATATTTCTTATCACTCTTCTTTATTCTCTATTTAAAATGGCATCATCATACCATGAGTTCACACACTTCATTTACAAATTGAAAGCTGTATATATATACCATGCTTATTTCATGAAAGGATGTGACTGGTCCCATAAGTCAAAAAGATAAACATAAACTTTATTATTCAGCATGATTCAACCATATTAGAATGAAATTTTAATATTTGAATTAATTTAGACTCCCACATACATCCCCTAGTTTTTAACATGGTCCCACGGATTTCCTTAACCAACGCATACAAACACTTACATTTGTGGAATTATACCTTTATGAAAAATATTAATCGTGTATCCCCATAAGCACCCCAAAAACTTTACAACAAAAGGAAACCCACAACACAACATAGAAACCCGTGAAGCACATCACAACCCGAAAACCACTACGATAGAAAATAACTGCATAAAACACTATACATCCTATTAAACATCCACATAACACTACATCATACGTATAATAATACACCATCCGTGGAACACTAAAACACTGTGTAACATTATAGAGACCTGCAAAACACTACAATAAATTTTTACTTAAAGTGCACATGTAGGAATCAAACAAAGCATCAATGAAAATATTTCCAACAAAACTAGGCCCTCACCTATCCTAAAAAAGAAATGGACTATGATAAGAATAAAATTAGTCATCTATACATATAAATGTTTGCCTAAATTTTTTGTTGAAAGGATAATAATATGAACTCAATCAATTACACATCCATTAAATTTCACTTTAATTAGCACTTCTATTCTGAAAACAAAAGATGTTTAATAATATATTTCGAAACTAGAATTTTACACTCTACCAAAAAATATCCCATATACCATAAACACAACTAAAATGTATTCTAATAGTAATTAATCAGGTGCCCATATTAGCATCATAGTCAACATTATAAAACCATATGATAATATATACATATATAGTCCTAATTTACCCATTAACGAAAGTTTCCATTGAATTGTGACATTTGGAAACCTTAATGGTATTACTAGTGTTCTATTCTTTTCATACATAGATTTTGGAAACCATGTATATTTTTAATTTTAGACATGTGATTTTTGTCTTTTCTTTTATTAAAACATGAAATTTCTTTTGAATACTTAACTTATATATAGAGTTACACTACTAACGAAGTAAATAAATGTTTAACTTGTTGTCTCATTTAGTATTCTTGTGGTGATATTATAATTATCCCTATAAATAGGTTACAAATTATATCACTTTAAGATTTATATAAATATAACATGATTTCTAGGGTCTCTTATAAGCCTTGTTATTTAATTAAAATGTTGGTGGTTATAGCTAAATTATATCCCTTGAAGGTTTGTCACTTAAAAAAGAATATTATTTTATGAGATAGATAAAGTGAAAACATTGATCTCAGATCACTTGAGTTTTATGTTAAAATTTTAATATGATATTTTTTTAAAAAATATTAATACTATTTGATTGATCCATTATTTTTTTCCTAAAAACAAGAGGCTTGGAATATAAGTTCTAAAGGTAAAAATGAATCATTAACTACACAACTTTCTTGACTAGTTGCATTGAGTTTAGTTTGTATAGAAACTTATAGTCATAAATTTTATTTAAAAGAGGTTTTTAATAAATAATTGGAAAGTGAGAGTGTATCACTCCAATCTCATTAATTTAAGATGTATATTTTATACTTAAAGTGTGGTGAAGGGATTGTTATGATTTATCACGATAAGACTCTCAAGTACATAAATTTTAAATGATCTCGTTGATTAAAGGTTCTAAATTAGTGTCTAGATAAATTGATTGTTCACTTATTTCACTTCTAATTGTAAAATATTATTGTTAAAACAATAAAAATGTATTAAGTAAACTATATACAATAAAGATTTCATGCATGTGATTTTGTTTGCATACTTGTAAGGTGGAGGTATATATAATCATGATGTAATATTTAATATTTATTAAATATACAATTTTTGGGATAGTGAATTTATTATTTTAATATCTAATGAAGAAACGAATATGAGGTTAATTCCATCATTTTTAGATTTATTTTTTGTTAAACCATTTTATTAATTCTAAAGCTATGAGTTGTTAAATATTAAATTTAACTATTATTTAACTAACTGGGTTGAATTTTAGTCATGATTGATCATGGAATATAGGGTCTTGTTATAAATCAAATTATATAGATCTCCCAATCATTTTCTTTTTTATTAATCTGAAAATATTCATCAAACTAAAAACTTATACAATGATATCTTAATTATGAAATATTGAAATTGTGCATGATTAAACATAATATTTTAATTTAATTTTATTATGTATTAAATGGTTAATTGGTTTGTTATGAAATCCATATTATATATATTTTCATGCACATATATGTTCTTTGTGTGTCTACTTATATGGGAGTGATATTAACACTTATTTGACCTTGGAGATGAAAATGGGATTGAGAGGAGAATCTACTATCCCCTTGAATCCATCCTCCTCTCCATGGCCACTTATTGGTAGTGTGTTGAAATGTTTGTGTGAGAATTGAGACATATCTAATTTTTGTGACAACATTGATATATTGTACTACCTATATCATATATAATTATTTTTCAAAAGTAGTGAGATTATTTTCATCACAATATATTTTTGTTTACTAGAGATGCATGATGTTTTTAGAAACCAAGATGATATTTGGTGTGAATATTTCATTTGGTTGAGTACATGTAGTATAGATAAGATTTATTATACACATATTTTTCTATATTTTATTGATTTATACTAAGTTGAATCGTCATTTCTACTCCTTATGTTATAGGGTAGGGCCACTTTCCATTTATTAAATGTGAATGGATATCCATTTTATTATATGGTTGGAGGAAGAATTCTCTAATGATATTCTCCCTCAACTACAATAAAATTTATAGCATTCATAACATGAAGTAATATATATTTTAGTTGTATTATTATTGTTTTATCATTATATCAAAATTCAATATATGGTTGTCCTATTTATTTTGAATTGGAAAGATGTATGTTCTAATATTTATTTTTGTTGTACAGAGAATCATAGTGTAGTAATAATTTGTAGTTTCTATTTATTTGCAAAAAACTTTGTGTTATTAATGAAAAAATTAATGGATGTATAATTTCATGGGAGACATGTCAAAAAAAAATCAAAATATAACTCGAGATAAATTTTGTATTTAATGAGTTCTTAACTACATTATTTGTTGTGCGAGTTTTGATGATAGTACAAGAAAGTAAAAATTCCAAAATTCATGGTGATTTGTACTTTTCCTTGTCACATGATTAAAATTTGTTTAAAAATGTATTTAAACTACTTAAACAATAATCAACCTAACAATTAACTTGATCTATTAAACTTATAGATGGCATAAAATATAGTAATGTTTTAACAAACTTTAACTAATTATATAGTTATAAATAATAAATTCAATAATTTTCCACAAGTGTGTAACTTTATCGTTGCATAAGAACTATTCTTACCAAGTATAACATGTTCTACACCCATCAATTGAGATCCTCCTATTAATAATAAAAGTTTTGACCTCAACCTAGTTGAGTTTTCCCTTATAGAGGACGTGGTACCTTTTTTCATTATGAACTGGACTATCTTTGATTATGTAATGCATTTGAATCCATTCATAAGTAAATTGAAGGATATGAACTAAATCCTAAGGACCAAAATAAATCTAGATCTTCTAAAACTAGCACTAACATAGTTTTGAGGCTATAAGTTTTCATTCCCGAGGAGGAAAATGATCTCAAATAAAAAAGCTGAAGAAATCCATGTTTATAAGTAGTGTTAGAGGAATAGTTATACCATGAGAAGAAAAATACAGATACAAACACTACCACCAAACCTCCATAAAAATGAGATACACCATCCGATACCACTAGTAATAATCAATCTTGCCCAAAAGAGGAGAGTCACATGTTATAGCTTAGATACAACAAAATCTTACAAGGAATAGTTAAAAAATTATTGAGAATATGAAGAAGATAAATTCCAACATCACACTTCATGAACTAGCCAAAATCATTGAACAAATAGACTTGTTACTCAAATTATTGATAGAGAAAAATAATAGAAAGTAAAAAGGGCCTCCCCATACTAAATTGGTTGTCTATAAATGAAAAATAAATGTCCCAAATTTATTTTTTTGGAAGAACAATGGATTGAGAGGGGGATTGAATCGATCTTACAAAACTTACATTGCATTTACCATCACTTGAATCCATCCATTTAACATTCATAACCATATAAGCACATTATTTTTGTATTAATAATTCACAAGTACATGAAGAAAAGAAAAAGACACATGAACACCATATATATGAGTGGGAAACCCTCATGGGGAAGAAAACCATTGAAAATATGCTTACATTACACAAAGCAAAGAAATATAGTGAAGAAAAGACTTCACAAAGAGCACCAACCCGATAACGAGCACCAACCACTAATTTAGTGAGTTGCCCACTCCACAAGGAAGATACAACGCCCTAAGATTACTAAGAACAAAATCAGCCACCGGATAATGATGATCTACAAATTTTTTCCGTAAAAATGGATGGAGATCCTTAATTGACTCACAAACCCTCATACCTTCAACTCGCTATCTTCTTCTTCTTGGACTTTTTTGGATATAAACCATTGCACACACACTCTCTAACCTTATTTAACCTATAAAACACTTCCTTCGAGTCTCAAATCGTGCAATCATACTTGCAATAGACTCACATTGGGGTCACACTTTTCCCTCGAGGAACTAGCCCCCAAATGGATTGAAAACACTAGCTTTATATGTTTTTATTTATCCAAAAATGATATATGTCATTCAATCATAATTAATTTTACCCATAAAACATCAAAAAAATCCAATAAATTCATTACGGGGGTCACATATGACCCATATAGGTTGTTTATGTCCAAAATCATCCAACTTGCACCATTCATCCTCAAAACCCCATCACTTTAAGATTAGAAAAATCCATTCATACCAAAAAAACTTATTTAAGCTCCCATATTCACCATACATGATTAATATAACATATAATCATCATACATTTTTGTGAATTTACTTTAAACATTCAAACAATTCATTAAATGGGCCCACTAGCTCATTTCTTTCACAAAAAGTTATTTCCAGCACTTTGTATTTACCTTTGATCATCAATACTCATCAATATAAACTAAAATATGTTATGTGACCACTTTATGGAATTAATATGGCCTGTAAAACACTTCTATGCATGTTATACCTCTTGAAACATCCACTATTTCAAGCCACAATGACTTTATTAGTCACCAAAACAAACTACCTAGAAACTAGTTTTGTAAACTCAACTTGTTAGCACCTTTTTATACTTTCAAGGCATATAAATTCCTTCCATAGATTAAAAATCCACCCCTATTCATTTTAAATGTCATTTAAAGCATCAAAACATCCATTTGATGCTCGACCAACTCATTCTTTCAACAAAGGAAGTCTGTTTTGAAAAACAAGAAGCCTTTGTCTCCATAAAATGACTTGGAAGCCATATCAAATAATATTTTCATGAGAAAAAAATTCTACCATGGTAAGTATATATGAATTAAATTTCCATAACATATTGGAACTCTTTCCAACTCCAAGTCTAAGGCCTTCAATCAAGGCAATTTCTACTAACTTATTCGTATATCTTTTTGGACTTAAGAACTAGTAATGAGCTCAACACGATCCATCCTACCAAAAATCACTTCCAAACTCAACCAAACCATGAAACAAATTATAATTTTTTTCTAATAACTAAGAAACCTTCACCAAACTTGAAAATTCAGAATCATTAACCTTACCTCATATATAACTTAACACCCGCAAGAACAAACATACTCCAAACTTGATCCTCAAAGAATGAGTCTAAAATTTTGTATACCATATCCAAATATAAATTTTGATACACCAATGGGATTAAATCTGAACCAAATTCGTGGTATAACTTGAATAATCTCCTAAATCATCATGTAGCTCTTGCAATGTTGATTTTAGTGCAGACTGCTCCAAACTACCCCAAAAACCACTCTTCATAGATAGGGCACACTTTTTAATTTTTCATAATTAACATGAACTAAAACCTTCATGAACATATATATAAATTCTTGGGCTATATTTAATTACAGTTTAGACTTTACCTCGTTTGGATAACTTTTCCACAAACTATAATTATTTAGAAACAAACAATTTTAGGTGGGTCCCACATATCACCACAAGCTATAATATACTATTTTGGAAAACTGAAGGAATTATATATAACATAAAATCATAACTATTTCATAATAAACAAAACCTAGGCTAGTACAAACAATCTTCTCCAAGTGGCTCCTAGCTAGGGTTTTGCTGGGTTTCAAAACAACTTACCTTCTTTACGATATTTCATAAAAATGTGACTATCAAACAACCTCATTAGTTTTTTGAAACCTTCATAAATAACTTTAGAATATTTTAAATATATTAGGTTCCCATTCAAATCTTACAGTTCACAACAAGCATCAGAAGGTCCATAGTTGCTTTAAAATCACACTGAAACTTACATGGTTTCACCGAACTTTCATATCTTGAAATTCCTTTAGTACTTTGACCTGAAACTTATCATTAAGCATAATTACAATATCCTATAACTTTAAATACTCACAATATATCTCAAATGTATATCACATTGTCCAACCATGACTTACCTATGCCAAACTACCTATTTCTCACCTACTTACTTCCCAAGGACCCTGAAACACCATGAAACCTCGTAAAATTTCCTAAAACTTATCACAAACCTCATATAAACTTTCATCATGATGAAAAAATGCTACACCATAACTAATGAGGTCCAAATTTCATACCTCTACCTCATTCTGCATGCTCTAGGGATAGAAACAAGCCTAGAATGACCTAACTCAACACTAACAATCCATGAACCAACCTTGTTGACCTTATGAATACACATTTACAACCATGACACATCATATGGACTATGATTTACCTCATAAAATTATTCAAATCACTTGAGAGGACTCATATTGTGACTTAGCATACTCAACCATGCACTAGGACACTATAAACCTTCACCGAGCTTGACACAACCACTCAATATTCATGCTTGACACGTGAAAAATATCATATGGAGGCTCACATGACACCATGACACCATTTTCCATCAATGGAGTTGACATCAATGACCAAAAATACAAAATGGTGAACAATCTCCCCCTTTTATTGATGGCAACCACCTTCAGAAACATTGATGGAAACCATATGAGAAACACCTACATGACCTCTTTTCCATTTTTTTATGTCTCTCTCCCCTTTTCCATGTATGAAAAAGGATATACTTGACAAATAAACATGGAAAACTACAAAAATTAGAAAACAAAATGGAAACAATCAAACAACAACTTAATTTATTGAGATAGCTTCCTTCGAATTGTACTTTCTCCTCTTTGACTTCTTCAACAATATGTAAAAGTCCATGGAATTGTAAAAACTTCAAAAAATATCCTCTAAATGTGTACAATCTTTACTTTGTCTTCAATCATTCCAAAAACATATTCATCTATGTCTATTCATGTTTAAAACCAAGGTCTTACTTCACAAAACTCTATTTTTTCTTTCTTTAAATATGAAATCACTATAAAATTCCATTAATATATGTAATCAACTCATACCAACCATATTTTTATCATGGAGTAACATAAAAACATCAAAATTACCACATCTTGGATCTACCTTAACTTGGTAAGACTCAAACTAAGCACAACTCCTCCATATCTTGTCTTCACATAACCTTTGAGACTAAGATCCCTTAAGTAGACCTTGAGTTATTTAGACCAATTTCTCGGGGAATTAAAAGCTTACTCACATCATGACATAGCCACTTATAGGTTCCCCAATTATAATGACATTATTTCCTAATATAAATTACATGAATTAAATTATCTACCTTTTGTGAGTGCCTTAAGGATAGCTCAAACACCTTAACATAGTCCTGAGGATCATTTTCAGTCTTTTTAGCCTTAAAAGGCATACATATACACTTGGTATAGCTCAAAAATTTCTTGAATATCAACATATTTGCATTATAAGTCTTATAACACCTCAAATAGATATAGACCTTCCTCTCCCTTCCAGATCTTACAAACATGTCACCTGTAGCAAGTAATATTTCAGACCTCTATACACTTTCAACCATTTTATCTCTTGACCTACAACACGTTCTTTGTCTTATAACATGATGCATTTCCTCATTAGATTTTTAAAATGCTAAAGATACACATGACCTTTCCTGTGATAGTGAATTTACAAGCCCTTCTTCTAGACTTTACTAGGAACAGATTACATCATCTTTCCTTTGAGAAAGACATTCACAATCCTCTAGGATGTATATTTTTCTCCATTTTTCAGTCATGGAGAACATGCATCATCAGCGACATTGCATTATTTTCTCATATTATTTCCTTATTTCTTGAGATTATATCTTCACGACTTCAATCTTCCATCAACTTTTGTTACCTTGCATGAAGAAAACACCTTACACAAAAAAATTCTATGAAGACACACACTTCTCATCCATAGGTCATAATGCATAAACCTAATACTTTCTCCACCTTTCTTGAATCATTCCATCCTTCAATTTAGATGATTAATATGGATTAATTCACAGATAATCAAGCCTTTTATCCCACATAGACCTTATTAAACATCCGGTGTCCTTGATATTTTTCATGCTTGCACTACCCATACCATATCTACCAACCTACGGCTTACTAATTTTGTGTCATCTTGATGATTAATGTAGCAAGATCATAAAACCATTTTAGATAAATTAATACATATGAAACCTTCAATTCCATATTTTTAAGCTTATACTTTATCATCCACCATCATTGAAATTTTTTAGAGGCCTTCATAGCTTTTTATCCCTAGAGACTTGGAAGGAACTTCACATCCATGAATATAAACCTTCATACATGAATTACACTTCAAGAAGCATACTTACACCTAAGAGTAGTTGTATCAACTTGGGAAATTCCATTTCATTTATATTGATACATGCCTCTATCAAACCCTTCCAATTTTACTTAAATTAGAACACCCTTAATTAATCCTGTAGCACTTATAGCATGTATTTTTGCTTTCACCGTCATATCACGATCACACTTTGATGCTTGAAATATGAGAGCATAATCGACCTTATCTTAAATTCGTTACTTAGAATATGTACATAGCAAGGATTCAAACTTGAGTACATTTTTTCATACCTAAAAGGTCCTATGAATAAAAATATGCATTCAAAAACTTTTCTCTTTAAAATTAAACTCGAGAAATAAGATACATTCTTCAAAAATGAGTAAACATCATTGAAAATTCTTATAGACACTCATTTCAATCACTATGCACCTTAACTTGAATTCTTGATCTCACAACAACACATTGAGAAGAAACACATCTCCGAGTTATCTAATCCTTATACACACATGTAACTTAAGTGAAGAACATGGTAAATTTCCTCCGACAAAGAAAATTAATACCCTTATGACTCCATCTAGACTTGTCATACTATCACCTTGAATAAGAAGAGAGATTATAGTCCTTTGATCCATATAGAATATGAACCCAAGGCAAAAACTTCTTAGATATCCCCATAAATTTTAAAAGACAATTTGAAGAACATGGTACTTGGACTACCGACCTAGGACACAGTATCACATACCACTCTTATGGAGATCATAAAAATTGCAGAGCAAATCCTTACAACTTAAACACTTTTTTAGATCAACCAAATATAAGTGTAGACACCAAAATTGGGTCACACTCCCCTTGGTCCCTCGACAAATAACCACCTCGAACACACTCACCTAACCATGGCCCCTTTCACCCCACTCTAATATTAATTTAATTAAATTGATTAATTACCTCACAATATCAATTATTTAAATATCCTAATTAGATAATGCCCACACCTTCCACCTCACCTATACACCTCATCTAGCCACCTCACACTAGGACCCATTCTTAGTATGTTGCCATAACTAACTAAGACCTACCTAAACCCTAAAAATAAAATCCTACATTCCCTCTAACCACATTCCCACCCATTAGAAGGAAGGTTTCAGCCTAGTCCATACACCAAATGAACGAGATCGTAGAAAATCAAAGGGATCTACCCATTTTAGAAAACCTAGGAAATCCTACCCTAACCGACACCGGTTACCCTAAACCACTACCGGTCAACCCAAAACCACTGTCGGTTACCATTTAATCCCCAAAACAACCTTATTTTGAGGTTGGCACATCTTTTGAGAGCAAGAGACAAAACTAGAGCTGCATGCAAGCAGAACCAACATTCATACACGCATCAGAGCATCCACAACCAGCACCTGAAGCAACCACAGAGCCATTTTCCTTCACGAGAGCATCCGAGGAAGCACTAGCACCACACCAAGTTCCTTCCATTTGATCACCTACCATTTCCAACCAGACATCAAGCTCATACAATAGTAAGTGTTTTGTTAACTAGCACTTGTCCATTGTCATTTTAGTAGACTCTTTTACTATTGTTATTAGATTTTACTCCTATTTCCATTCCCCACCATTTACCTCCATGCAAACTTGATAATTCCTTCATGCACACCATTGAACTACCCATGCCAAGATTTTAATCACCCCTTAGTGTCCCTAAGATCTATACAAACCTAACCATTTTCCCTTCCATTTCCATTTAGCCTTAGATTTGTCATCCCACCAAGTTTTTTATAAGTTTTCTATACCCTGACCACACCGATGCCGGTCACCCATAACCTCCGCCAGTTAACCTAAACTGACATTAGTCATACCAAACCGATGTTGGTCTCGTGTTTTTTCCCTCACACAAAGAACAGAGCTTAAAACCTCTACCAAATACACAAAATAGCACGGAACTGGACCCAAACTAGTACCAATACTAGTACCTTGACAAAGACCTTGACCTTTGGATTCAATCATAGCTTAGCCTATTATGAACGAATTTTCTTATTGTAATAAAATGAGATACCTAAATCATTTTAACTACAGTAGGATTTCCTTTATTGTTAGCGTTAAGTTGTTTTAAACAAGAGATTGTGACCATCTAGGAAGTATCACACTTCTCGGATCTAGCATACGCTAGGTAGTCCACTGCATATACTATTTAAATTTTATTTAGTGGTCTCGTTTTCCATTTTAGGTAGTTCCTCCAAGCAAAAAGGATGCTCTCACGATCAGCTATGGATCAAGAAGTCATACATGTGCAACAACCTTCAACCAGAATTTCAACAGGTATTCCTCCTAGCCCTTCACCCTTATTTGTTTTGTCAGTATTCAAAGAAACAATCTAGAATCAGGTGAAACAATAAGATTAAGATTTTCAATAAGATCACATACTTTATTTTCTTGTTTCAACCATAGTCATGTTATTTTAAGCCCTCTTTGTAATAAATTGCTACGGGACTTTCACATAAATACTCTTAACTGAATTTTCATAGTTCATTCACTACTGTACATAATTCATTAGGATTTGAAGAATACACTATTGACTGTGGCGTACCAATTTTTTCTTTCACAATCATTTATCCAACTTAGTTCCTTTTTATAACATCTTAAGGTCACTTTACACACATAGTTTATACACTTATAAACACATATCGAGATAAATGCATATTTATTTTTTCAATACTTTTGATTCTTTATCTATTTAAAGTCATGCATCAATCCTTGTTCATAGCTAGGGAATATTGTTGTATGCCTCTTGGAACCCAAGACTTCTTCTTCCTTTAACAACCTCCTCAAACTAGAGTGCATAATATTTATCACAATCTTTCATACTTTTATTTGACTTTGTCATATGGGATTACTTCAAAATTATATAGTATATTACAAGGTATAGGTAGTCCGTCTATCTTCTTGAAGTAATTTGGAAGGATGTAGCTCATTTTGATTACTTGATGTCATCTTCATAGTCTCATCCTTGTCAACTTGTAATATTCATACTCAAAGTGTAGGACATATTCATACTACCTCTTCATTGGTCAAAAATGACTCACCGACCTACATAAGATCATGAATTCACCCTTTGCGATAAACTTTGACACTTAAGACACCTGTGGGGATTCATTATAGATTAAGTTCTAATTTTAGGCCTTTTTATATCACACCCAAGAACTAACAAACCTTGTCAAGAGAACCACATACATTGAATAAACCATTTGAGATAGAAATTTTATCACTTGAGACATTAGATCTGACTTTGGAACATAACTTGGACATACAAAGGACCATCTACTCATTCAAATGTTAATGATACTTGGCATGTGTTGTCCACTCAAAATTCCCCTGCTTTTAAGAAGTTGAAAATTAAAATTTTGAGGTTAAGTGTCTTTTCTGTTGTCCTGATAATGTGAAAAGTCAAGAAATTGGGAAAATCTATGTTTTTGGGTCATTTTGTGTGTTTTTCGGGCCTTTCGGACATTTTTTTCAAGCGTATCCTAGGTTCATTTAGGCTCTCTATTCCCGATCGGCCGGTTTACCGAAGTCCGTTCTTTTCGGGCCCGTCGGAACTTTTTCTCCCACATGTCACAAGTTCACCTGGACCGTTGTTCCTTTTCGTCCGCTCGGCCAATTCATGTATTCCACATACTTTCGTCTGCATGTCCCAAAACCATTTGTACGTATTTCCCCACATCGCTGAATCAGCCCAAACTACGTACTTTGCACTTTCACGTCCCTCGTGTCCCAAATGAACCAAGTGCCATTCGTGCTAATTTTTCCCACTCTACCCGAATATCTTGCTTTTCAATTTGGTAGATATGTATTTAATGTGCATTTATTACCTTTCTCTCTCCTAAATGGCTATATAATGAACTACCCCTATGTGTTTTTGCACACTGCTTTCATGCTATCTATTGCTCGAACCCTTGCAACCAAAATTTCTATGCGCGTATCCATTTCCCTTGCGATTCCATCCCAAGTCTAGCTTGCAGCTTTGCTCTCCAAGTTACTATCAACATGAAGATCAAATTCTAGGGCGGGAACAAGTTTCACCACTCGAGTCTGTCGTTCCTCGATATCGGGGATAGTGAAGTTCACCACCTTGATTTTGGGGATTTTTGGGCAAGGATGACAGATGCAAACCCTTCAGCTATGGCACAGATGATTCATGACAGTGGCTTGGCGTTCGCCGGTGGCTTCCCAATTTCAGTACAATGTGTAGACACTGTACTCACTTGCGGAGCTCATTTCAGTCCCGACTCAAGCGAACTAACAAATGTGCATGGAGAAGTGCCTCAAATTTTGGACTCGCCATCGCCAACACATCAGTCCCACGTGGTAGAGACATAGCCGAGAAGAGATTTAGATAACGGATCCTTAAATCAGTGGGTCCCTCCCAATCTTGAACGCTTGTCTTCTTCTCCTGATTTTTCTCCTTCTTCTCTTCTTCATCATGAATTTATTGTATTTAGTTGGGGTATTGCGATTTGCAGCCCTTTAACTAATCATTAGTTAAAATAAGTAGTTACCGGGAGTAACTAATTTGTAAACTATATAATGGCCTCTCCTCGCCATTTTGAAAAAGAGGAAGGAGCTTGGCTTATTTCTGAAAGTGTAAATAAATCTTAAAGAAATCAATACAGAAGGATTTTTCATTCTTTGTCTATCTGGTTTCCTTTATTCCTAAGCTATTCCTTTAATCTTGTTAAATCATTTTATGTCTGTATTATGTTGAGAAGCTTTGTATTCTTGCAGATGTTATTTACAGAACTTTGTGTGTTTTCAAATTTCATCTTATTAATGTGATATAAATGATCTTATTCCAATTAGCTGTACCCTCGTATGCATAAGGAATTACTTTGTCATCTATAATTCTGAATGGTGCCTTTCTGCTCGTTCTCGCATTTTCATTCCTCAGTCCTTTTGTGATTGATGATCCTTATAGAAAACACTTTCATAATATCCAAGTTCCACAAGAAAATCATGCTTTGTATATGTGTAAATAGGTTCATTTCTGAATAAGGGAACCTCTCCCATTAAAGAGGAGGGACTTCTTGTCCCCTGACTGTTGCTCTTCTTGAAGTCCTTTTTGACGACCAACAGTTTTTGGTGACTCCGCTGGGGAATCATATTCCAGTTCTATAATCATTTATTGATCATCTTTTGATCTGGCGACTCCACATTTTACTCGAGGGAGAAGGGCCCTTGGTATTGAAGATTCTCAGTTTCAACTTTTGGAACAGCAGGGTTTTCCTCTCCCTTCAACAAGGAGAAATAGAAAGGCTCGTTCAACAAGCACTCCACCTGTCCAAGATAGAATCCCTACGGGTGGTATTCCTTCAGAGCAAATCAGTCCTAATCTTCGAGCTTTGATTCTTGCTGGTGTTTTAGTTCCTCTTCAAGCCATTTTTCCAAGAATGGTGGTACCATTGCCTTGGGGCCATCATGTTGGGCCTCTTGCCCTTCCTCAGCCTTTGCATGAGTTACCCAGAGAGGTGACCGGAATAACTTTTATAAATTAAAAGGTGATGGTAAAGTACATCCTGATGAACACATCGCAGCCTTCATAGTTGCATGCGGAGTTCTGGGAGTTAAATATGAAGACATCTCCATAAGAATTTTTGTTGAGACTTTACAAGATTATGTTGCTGATTGGTTCTATCACCTTCCGGTAGGAGCTATCACTAGCTAGAATACGGTGAGAACTAGGTTTGAAAACCGTTTCAAATCGAGGGAAGACATGCATGCTTTGCTAGCCCAAATTTCTCAAATAAAGAAGGAATCACAAGAGCCCATGAGAGAATTTGTGGCTCGATTCAACAAGTTGATTAAAAAAATTCCACCAAATACTTAACCTGTAGATCAAATTCAAAAATGCTTCTTCCTAAACGCCCAATTTCCTGAAGTTAGTTATGCACTGAGAAGGGCTAATCTCACAACATTGGTCGAGGATCAAACTCTTGTTGTTAGTGTTGAAGATGATTTAATCATATCAGGGAAGTTGAGGAGAGACCCTTCTAAATCTAAGTCTACTTCTTCCTCCTCTTCTACTCCTAGACCTAATAATGATCCATTGGTACAAAAACTTGTAAATGATCTCATCGCCATTAAGAAACAATTGGCTCAACATACTCCCTATGCAGACATTCCAAGGAGGAATTTTCAGCCCAGAAATCGTTTTCCTGCTTCTCAAACAAGGCTAGCACTTGAAGGACCTCCTATTAAAGTTCTGTCAATGCAACCTGTGAAGTTGAGGAACCAAAGGATGAGGAGGTTAATGAAGATTGTGAGGAATTTGTTGAAGAGATTGATGATGAAATAGATGAACTTGAGGGATCTCGAGTTAATTTCTTCACCACTGAAGGCATTGATGAAGGGGATGATTATGACGAAGTAGTGGTAGACATGAATAGTGAATCATACGCTGTCATGACTCAAGAGCAGACAAATCAGAGGGAGAAAGTGATGCAGCCCACCAAGAAATCTAAGGAGCAGCTGACAACTATCCCTGTAATTACAAAAAGAGGATCTCCGATCCCCATTTCATCTACACCAAAGGTGAGTCTTGTCAATTCTGCTACTAAAGTTACTTCTTTTTCCCCTAAAATTGATAAAACTAGGATCTCAAGTGATGATAACCCATCCACTTCTGGGTCTTTCGATATTATTGATCACTTAAAAAAGACTAAGGTTCAAATCTCAGAGGCTGAATATTATCAAACTCATCCCAAGGCTTTTGCTAAAATGATTCACTTTGTCAATTCCCATTCTAAAACTACCTCTAAAGGCCTTTTACCCACTCCTTCTACACCATAGCCTAATCTGGTAGCCGCTGTCACCTCACCCAATGACAAAATCAAACCATTTTATGTAACACTCCTTATAGCTGGCCATAGGCTCAGTAATTGTGTCATAGACTCAGGAGCATCAGACAATGTAATGCCTACCAAAGTAGCTCACGCCTTAGGCTTGACTCTCACATGCACTTATGGATCTTGTTATTCCATGGAGAGTAAGGAAGTGCCCTTGGTTGGAAGAATTAAGGACGCACAAGTGGCTTTTGCTACTTTTCCTGAGAAGAAAGTTTTGGCTACTATCTTAGTAGCAAATATTCCTCCTTCATATGGGATGTTGCTAAGCAGGAACTTCTATAAGGATGTGGGTGGAGAAATTCAAATGGATTGGTCACATGCCCTCATACCTATTAATGGGCAAATGAAGAAGTTGTTGCCTGAGAAGCAGTCTGAGTATATTGTAAAAAAATTGATGATCCCAAAGAACAAATACTCTATGAGGATATGGGGCATGGAAACTACATGATTATGTCTCCAGAAGAAATCCAACTCCCCAAAGTCTCACCTAAAGATCCTAATGATGTTTGGATATTAGATTTTGATGGAAGTTGTTCTTCAGCTGGTTCTGGAGCTGGTGTCATATTGGTGTCACCTGAAGGAAGCATTCATCCTTTCTCATTCAAGTTGCAATTTGAAAATACCAATAATACAACAGAGTATGAAGCTCTCATTCTTGGACTCCAGGTGGTAAAAGAACAGGTGTGAAGAATCTTCTAGCTCGTGGGGATGCGGAATTGATTGTCAAGCAAGTTAGAAACCTCTTCCAGGTAAATAATGGAAGGTTGAAACATTACAGGAATCAAGTTTGGGACTCCATTGAATTTCTTGATGCCTTCTCCATCAAAGCAGTGCCTAGGGAGAAGAATACCAGGGCTGATTCTCTAGCAGTCTCAGGGTCATTGCTTATACCTCATCCTGACTTTTCTCAAGATAAGTTTACCATTGAAATGATTCATAGACCCAGTGTACCTGATAATACAAGTAACTGGCAAGTTTTCAATAACGATCAACACTTTCTTTCTTAGAACTCAAGGATAATTTTGAACAGTTGTACTTTGAAGGAAGCGATAATTTGCCTCGTGAAAGTGTGCCCTTTAACAAAGAAGCCACCCAAGAAGAAGAAGTGGATCAGGATGGATGTATCAAACTCAAAGGAAACAAGATTCCAAAAGGATTGGTGAGTTTAGAAAAACTGTTTGACAAACATGACAGGTATGTAAAGTTTAGAGCTTCTACTGGACCCCAACAATCAGCCGAATATGACAAAATCAATATTGGGAGTTCTACTGATCCTAAACTCGTGAACATTGGAAAATGTTGCACCTCAGAAGAAAAGAAGAAGGTAATGAATATTTTGAAAGAGTATAAGGATGCTCTTGCTTATTCCTATGAAGATTTAAAATCTTTTCAACTAAAGGAGATGCAACATTTTATCCCTCTCAAACCTGGGATTAAGCCTTTTAAACAGAAGTAGAGGCAATATAATCCTAAAATAGCTGACACCATTTTTCAAGAAATACAGAAGTTGTTGAAAGCCAAAATCATTTTTCCTATCCATCATTCAACATGGATTGCCAATATTGTGCCCGTTAGAAAGAAAAATGGTGAGATTCGTATCTGTGTTGACTTCAGGAATCTAAATCAAGCTTCCTTAAAAGATAATTATCCCTTACCTATGATGGATCAGGTCTTGCAAGTAGTAACGGGATCCGAAATGTTGTCTATGCTTGATGGATTCTCAGGATATAACCAGGTAGAAGTTAATACCACAGACCAACACAAAACGGCTTTCACTACCCCTTGGGGTACCTTTGCTTACAAAAGGATGCCTTTTGGGCTCATCAATGCCGGTGCCACTTTTCAGAGGGCTATGGATTTGGCCTTTGGAAGTTTGAAAGGAAAGTGTATCATCGTATACCTTGATGACTTGACTGTATTTTCTAAAACAAGGGCGGATCATTTCAAAGCATCTAGAAACAGCTTCGCTTAAGAAGTAGAGAACATGGGATCTCTTTGAATCCTAAGAAATCTATTTTTGTGTCACGAGGGGAAATTATTGGGGCACATTGTCTCCAAAGATGGTATAAAAATCGATCCTGAGCGAGTTCAAGCTATTCAGCAAATTCCTCTTCCAACCAACAAAAAGGGAGTGCACTCTTTCTTTGGTAAGATCAACTTTTTGAGAAGGTTCATCCCTGATTTTGCAGAGCTAACTTTGAATATCTCCCAAATGATGAAAGGAAAAAAAACATTTGGTTGGTCTCCTAAAGGGAAAGAATCCTTTGAAGGTATTAAAAGGGCCATTGCTAAAACTCCTGTTTTAGCATGTCCAGATTTCAGCAAAGATTTCATTATCTATTGCTATGCCACGGATAACACCTTGGCTGTTGTTTTGACTCAGGAAGATTCTAATGAGCATGAACTCCCAATTGCATTTATGAGCTATATTCTAAAAAATCATGAGTTAAAATACACCATAATGGAAAAACATGCTTTTGCAGTGGTTAAAGCTGTCAAGCAGTTTCATTTTTACATTCTTAACTCTCACTCCACGGTGTTGGTACCGGATACAACTATCAAGTCAATTCTCACACAGCAGGAATTTGGATCCAAGAGAGGGAACTGGGTGGCCAAGGTTCAAGAATATGATATTGACATCAAACCGACCAAGCTCGTCCATGGAAAAGGCCTGTGTGAACTCATCGCTGAAGGAGCTAGACATGAGTTACTGGAGGATAAAGTTGGTCTTCCTACCGTTCTATTTCTTAGCTCAGTTGATGAATGGTATGCTGATATCGCTCACTTTCTCACCTATGGAGAATGCTCCTCTCATTTGACTACCAAAGAGAAGAGAGCCGTTAAACTAAGGTCAACCCAATATGTGTTGTGGGAAAACACCTTGTTTAAACGTGGGTTAGATGGAAGGTTTTTGAAATGTGTGGACAAGGAACAACAGAAGAAGCTACTCTCAGCTTTTCATGATCAGGCATGTGGAGGGCATTACTCATCAACTGTCACTACTCATAAAATACTTCGTGGAGGATATTACTGGCCTACCTTGTTCAAGGATGCATCAAAATGGGTTGATAAATGTGAGGCTTGTCAGACTTTCGTGGGTAGACCCAAATTGGCCTCCTTGCCCCTTAAACCAGTTGTGATCGAAGAACCTTTTCAGCAATGGGGTTTAGATTTCATTGGAACACTTAATCCCTCTTCTAGTGCTGGTCATACCCATGTATTAACTACCACAGATTATTTCACCAAATGGGTAGAAGCCATTCCAGTAAAGAGTACTACTTCAGAAGTAGTATGCAGTTTTATCAAAGAAAACATCTTGATAAGGTATGGTGTGCCAAACAAGATTGTGACAGATAATGCTTCAAACTTTTCTTCAATCGAGATGATGGATTTTTGCTATGGATATGGCATCTCCCTAGCTCACTCCTCAGATTACTATCCTCAGGGAAATGGACAAGCAAAATCAACAAATAAAAATCTGGTGGCCATAATAAGGAAATTAGTCAATGAATCCCAACGGAACTGGCACAAGAAACTCTATGATGCTCTTTGGGCAGATAGGATCACACCTAAGAGAGCCATTGGGATGTCTCCTTTTCAGGTAGTATATGGAGTGGAGGCCCAATTGCCAGTCACAGTGGAGCTTCCAGCCCTGCATTTAATGAAGGCCATTGAAGATACCAGTTTCAATGATTCTTTGGATAAGAGAATCATGTATCTTCACAAATTGAATGAGGACAGATTGGAAGTTGCTGATAGGATATCTACTCACCAATAGAAAGTAAAAGTCTTATTTGATAAGAAAGCCAGGTTCAGGGATTTCAAAATTGGAGACACTGTTTTGTTGTGGGATAAAAGGCATGAACCTCATGGCAGCCATGGCAAGTTTGATTCCCTTTGGCTCGGACCTTTCAAGATCAGACACTTCGCTGGTAAGAATTCTTTTTACCTTGATTATATGGATGGTTCTTCTCTCCCACTTCCTTATAGTGGGTAGTACCTGAAACTGTTTAAGTCGTAGGTGATTAGGGAGTCCTGTGTATATTCTGTATAGTGTGTGTCCTCCTTTCCTTCCCTTGTTTTTGTGTGTTGTTTGCGGTGTTGTCTTCTGTATTGGTTTGCTTTTTGTTTCCGTGGCCCAATGGATAAGGTACTGGTCTACTTCCCTAAGTTTTTCTAAATTCTTGCCTTGTCTCATTCTTTGAATTTATGCCAAGTCATCCCCAGAAGGAGCCAGCTATTGTCCACTCAAAATTCCCCTGCTTTTAAGAAGTTGAAAATTAAAATTTTGAGGTTAAGTGTCTTTTCTGTTGTCCTGATAATGTGAAAAGTCAAGAAATTGGGAAAATCTGTGTTTTTGGGTCATTTTGTGTGTTTTTCAGGCCTGTCGGACATTTTTGTCCCGCGTGTCCTAGGTTCATTTGGGCTCTCTATTCCCCGATCGGCCGGTTTACCCGAAGTCCGTTCTTTTCGGGCCCATCGGAACTTTTTGTCCCACATGTCCCAAGTTCACCCGGACCCATTGTTCCCTTTTCGTCCGATTCAGCCGATTCACGTATTCCACGTACTTTCATCCCGCATGTCCCAAAAGCATTTGTGCGTCTTTTCCGACATCACCCGCATCGACTGAACCGCGTACTTCGTGCTTTCGCTTCCTCATGTCCCAAATGAACCAAGTGCCATTCGTGCTAATTTTTCCCGCTCTACCCGAATATCTTTCTTTTCAATTTGGTAGATATGTATTTAATGCACATTTATTACCTTTCTCTCTCCTAAATGGCTATATAATGAACTACCCCTATGCATTTTTTTCACACTGCTTTCATGTTATCTATTGCTTGAACCCTTGCAACCAAAATTTTTGTGTGCATATCCATTTCCCTTGTGATTCCATCCCAAGTCTAGCTTGCAGCTTTGCTCTCCGAGTTACTATCAACATGAAGATCAAATTCCAGGGGCAGGAACAAGTTTCACCACTCGAGTCTGCCATTCCCGATATCGGGGACAGTGAAGTTCGCCACCTTGATTTTGGGGATTTTTGGGCAAGGATGAAAGATGCAAACCCTTCAAAGCCTATGGTACGAGATGGTTCATGACAGTGGCTTGGTGTTCGCCGGTGGCTTCCCAATTTTAGTACAATGCGTAGACATTGTACGCCATGAGCCCATTTCGGTCCCGACTCAAGTGAACTAACAAACGTGCATGGAGAAGTGCCTTGGATTTTGGACTCGCCATCGCCAACACATCAGTCCCACGCGGCAAAGGCACGGCCGAGGCGTTGAAGAGATTCAGACAACGGATCCTTAAATCAGTGGGTCCCTCCCAATCTTGAATGCTTGTCTTCTTCTCCTGATTCTTCTCCTTCTTCTCTTCTTCATCATGAATTTATTGTATTTAGTTGGGGTATTGCGATTTGCAGCCCTTTAACTAATCATTAGTTAAAAGAAGTAGTTACCAGGAGTAACTAATTTGTAAACTATATAATGGCCTCTCCTCACCATTTTGAAAAAGAGGAAGGAACTTGGCTTATTTCTGAAAGTGTAAATAAATCTTAAAGAAATCAATACAGAAGGATTTTTCATTCTTTGTCTATCTGGTTTCCTTTATTCCTAAGCTATTCATTTAATCTTGTTAGATCATTTGTCTGTATTATGCTGAGAAGCTTTGTATTCTTGCAGATGTTATTTATAGAACTTTGTGTCTTTTCAAATTTCATCTTATTAATGTGATACAAATGATCTTATTCCAATTCGTTGTACCCTCGCATGCATAAGGAATTACTTTGTCATCTATAATTCTGAATGGTGCCTTTCTGCTCATTCTCACATTTTCATTCCTCAATCCTTTTGTGATTGATGATCCTTATAGAAAACACTTTCATAATATCCAAGTTCCACAAGAAAATCATGCTTTGTATATGTGTAAATAGGTTCATTTCTGAATAAGGGAACCTCTCCCATTAAAGAGGAGGGACTTTTTGTCCCCGACCGTTGTTGCTCTTCTTGAAGTCCTTTTTGATGACTAACAGCATGGAATCATGATGCATGATACTATACCATCTCAAGATAAAGACTTCACAACATGATGGACACAAACCTAAATAGGCTTAATTAAAATACATGACTTTGAAATACTCACTCGCATACTTTAAGGAACACAAATACATAGTTTCATATTATAAAAAGGAAAACATAGTCAATGTCAAACCATAAAGTACCTGATACTTGATAGCATCTCCAAACTTAGGCAAATAATGTTTTACTCTTTATGATACTAACTTGGAACACATCGGTTAACAACTCTTTGAGACATAACATTCTAGACACCTATCACTAAAAAGACTCAAACACTCAAGGATGGATCAAATGACATACATTACAACTTCCGAGGTATCCAAAACACCTAATTTATTTAAATTCTCAAGCACATGTGACTATTTTACATCAAGCTTTGACTCAAACTTCTTAACCTCATTTGTATGATTAAGCCTCTTGTTATCCTTATTTGGGCTTGAAATCTCCTTGGTTTCCTTTTGATCATTGACTTTGATTGAGACTAATTCTCCATTCACTGATTTTGGAACCCACACTTCCTTCAATTTAGGAGGCTCAACCTTCTTTACTTTCCTAGATGATTCATGAGATAAAAACCTTACAATATGATCCTTATGATGACACTTATGAAAAACAACCTCATGCCTTTCCCTTGAATGATCAATCTTTTGGTCTTTTAAATTGTTCCAAAGACACACACAACTAAAAGAATTCCTACAATCCTTTTCTCTATGAACAAAACCATTGAAATCATAAGAATAACCATGAATATTTTGATACCTCATTGGATTTGGCTGTCTAATGGAATTAGTTCTTGAATAGACCTTTTTTCCATGAACACCATCATCTTCACTCTCTTAGGAACTAGTATCATCTCCTTGATCTACTAGATTAGGATTTTCATCACCGTTGATCTTTAGGGTTTAAATCTCTTCTTTGATTTTGTCGATTCTTCTTCCTTGGTCTCAAGAACATCCATCATTCCTTTTATTTCAGACTTCAAAATGATGTTTTCCTTCCTATATAATTCCAAATCTACTTATAGATCCATCACCATCTCTTTGAGATCATCTTGTAAATGCATAAACACATCACAAGGCTTGAATTTCAATCTTTCACATTCTTTTTCTTTTGAACTCAAATTTGAAACAATCTTCTCCAATTGACTCTTACGGATTTTGATTGTTTCTTCATCCTTCATGGACATGGATTTAAAAATTTATTCTCTTTTCTAAATTACTTTTCCATATTTTTCTCAAAGGATATCCTCCAAGTTGTTAGAATTTCTTCTCAAGGACCTAATCTAATACCAATTGTTAGAGGAATAATGGAATGAAAGTGGGGTGAATAAGTCCAAAAAAAAATTCATTTCATTTACCATCACTTGCATTCATCATTACATTAATCCATTTAACATTCATAACCATATAAACACATTAGGACATGTGTATTAACCATTCAAAAATATATGAAGCAGAGAAGAAGACACATGAACACCATATATTAAGTGGGAAACCCTCATGGGGAATAAAACCCATTGAAAATATTTTTTATATTACATAAAACAAATAAATTTATTGAAACAACAACTTCACAAGGAGCACCAACCCCTAGTTTAGTAGAGCACCAACCCCTAATTTAGTGAAGCACCAAATCCACAAGGAGGCTACAACCCCATAAGATGACTAAGAACCAAATCATCCATCTAATGATGATGATATATGATTTTTTTCTACCACAACTGATGGAGATCTATAATTCAGTTCAAAACCCTTGCTCAAACTCTCATACATTTAATTCACTCTATCATCTTCTTCTTGGACTTTTCTTGGCCCTAAACCATTGCACACATGATCTCTAGAATTCTTCAACCTGTAACACTTCATATGAGTTGAAGTCATGTGAAAAAACCTACAATACACTCACCTATGGTTGCACTTTTCATTCAAAGAGCACTAGCCCTAAATGAATTCAAAACACTAACTTTATATGTTTTTATTCATCCAAAGATGAGATAGGTCAGTCCCTCATCATAATTTTGTCAAATAAAACATTGAAAATTTCCAAAAATGCTCATTAAAATTTTTACATATGACCCTTAGAGGTTGTATATGCCCAAAACCATCCAACTTGTACCAAAAAGCCTCAAAACGCCATCTTTAGGAAGCGAAAAATCCACTCATACCAAAACCATTATTATTGAAGCTCCTAAATTCACCATACATGAGTAATATAACATATAATAATCATACATGGTCACAAATTTACTTTAACCAATCAAATATTTCATTAAATGGGCCCACTAGTTCATTTCCTTCACAAAAACACCTATTTCCAACACCATGTATTTACCTTTGGGCCTCAAGACCTCTCAAAATGAAGTAAACTATGACATGTGACCACTCTTTGAAATTTTTAAGATAGTTAGAAAACTTATACACATTATATACCTCTTGAAACACCCACTGGTTCAAACCACATATACTATCTTCTTAACCAAAATAAGCTTCCCAAAAACCAATTTTAAATACTCAACTAGTTTACACCCTTTCTGATAATTTATAGGCATATTAATTCCTTCAATATATGTCAATTCACTGCTATTAACTTTATATTTTATATAAATAATCAAATCATCCATTTGATACTCCAACCAACTCATTATTTCAGCAAAAGTAGTCATGTCTTGAAAAGCAATAAACCTTCATCTCCATAAATTGACTCGAAACCAAATAAAATAAACTCAACATAAGAAAAAAATAATAATAATAGAAATATATATGAATCAAATTTCTATAACATATTGTAAATCCTTCCAACTCTACATTGAAGGCCTTTAACCAAGACAATCTCTGCAAATTGCTTCTTATTCCTTCTTAGACTTAAGAAATGACAATGAGCTCAACATGCTCCATCATACCAAAACTCACTTCCAAACTAAACCAAAGCATGTAACACACTTATACATGATGTAAAGTACTCAAAACCTTCAACAAGCTTGAATATTGATGTAATCACCCTGCATTCATGCTTTGAAGTCATGAAAACATCGTAACATTCACCTTTCTCATTAGTTCTCACCTTTCAAATACTAGCTGAAAAATTCAAAAATTCACAAAACCATTGTACCAATAATCAAAACCACTTCTAAAATGTGTAATATCATCAAATAATTTTTCTCACATCACTAAACTAGTTTAATTATTCCAATTTGCATCATTTTTCTTTTTGACCTTATATGCCCCCAAGACCAAGTGTTTTTCTCTAACCATTCATTAAATATTCCATATATTTCTAGGAGGTATAACTAGGTTAATTAGTTCACATTTGACTATGCCAACTTTCCCCTAAAATATCAGCTCTTAATTCTTTATACAATTCCTTGTAGGTCTCTTTTTGTGTTTTGGTCTACAAACCCTCCATTAGGTCTTCTACACCATAATATCATGATTATCTTCTCCTCCAAGGAATTTACAAGAAAAAAATTAAAAATTTTAAGGAATATAATAATTTTATTGACATTACCATAAATTTTCATAACTCAAATCCAAATATTGCATATACTTCCTTTATAAAATTAACCTCTTTTCTATCCTTTAAAACCGTGTTTAATCATCCCTTTTAAAATGTCATAAAATCCTGAAAAATTATCCATATTTCTTCAATTATCTTTCATGAATCTATTATTAAATAGTCTTGGAATGATATTGTAAGGATTGTGGAGTTGAATTGCTTCACAAATAGCTTGCTTTTACATGTTATTGGTTATGAAAGTAATCGACGTCGGTCGAGGTGTAATCAGCGTCGTCGGTCAAAGCATAAGAACCACCATTGGTCAGCATAAGAACTACCATCGGTTAGCATAAGAACCACCATTGGTCAACATAAGAACCACCATCAGTTAGGGTGAACCAACATCGATTACCTGTGTGGGAGTGTTTTAATTAACTCTCGGGAATTAGATCTATTTTTAACATTAAAGTATATCTATTGATTGTAATTGCATGGCTAAGTTCCCTAAGTTTATAAACAACTATATAAGCATGAAAGCTAGGGTTTAGAAGTAGAATTAAGAGAAGGATTGAATTAGATCCTTTATTCTCCTAGATTGAGAGGATGAAGAAGAAGAAGAAGAGAAAGAAAGAAGATGTTACATGAAGAAAAATTCTCCATGGAGAGGAGCTAGACAGAAGGAAATAGTAAGTACATCTGAATGGTGAGAAGAGGGTAACGTCTTCTACTATATTTTCTTTGTATAGTTATTGTCTCATTGTAATAGCTTATATAGTATGCAAAGAACATATAGTTTATTCTTATAGATCCACATGTTAGATGGATCTTGTATTATAGATCCATTTAGATCTAGTCTTGTATTGTAGATCCATGAGATCATATTGTATTGTTGATCCATGTAGATGTAGATACTATAGAGGAGGTTGTCTTCATGTTTACATAGGTTATGTAGTGATGGAGAGAAAGAAATACTTCTTGGTGCACAGTCATAGTTGCACACATGGTAGACCCATATGAGAGATCTTGTTTGCAGATCCTTAGAGAACTTAGTTGTAGTTCGGAGATGTAGTAGTTTTAATTATGTGAGACCTTCTTGTGGTGTTTAGAGGCACGGTTATAGTGCATTCATGGAGATCCATTTAGAGATCTAGAGGAGAAGAGATACTCTTGGAGAGATGCATTGTACTATTATATTGAAGAGTTGTTTTTTACTCTTGTTGTATTATATATATGAGATCTCTATCATTGGTGGATGTAGCCCACATTGGGTGAACCACGGTACATGTTGTGTTATGTGTGTACTTTGTTTTGATTTGGATTATTCTAGTTTATACTTCCACTGTTGTAGATTTTGGGGAATTTTTTAGATCTTGTGTGCATGATTTTGTTTGTTATTAAATCATAGCACTATTCCATAGTCTTGAATTCCCAACAACTAGTATCAGAGCTTGGTTAGCTTGGTTATTTTAGAGCAAGGGTTTTCTTCATGGTTTTTTTAGTGGTTTGACTGACATGTATGAGAGCAGGGTTTGTTTTGCTTGATGAGAAGATCATAGGAAGAGATTCAATCTCAAGTGGGAGATGGAAGAGTAAGGTTGCTCAAAATTATAGTTACCGACGTTAGTTAAGTGGAAATCCGTGTCAACGGGGTGACCGTGGTCAATTCTTGGGTAACCTAGTTTTAAACAAAAAATCACATATTTCAAGAAATGGAAAGATGCATGGAATGTATCTTGTTTTCTGAGGTGTCCCTAGTTCTTGGAGGCACAAACATGTTGGTCAGATTGCAGATCCGGTTATTGAGGTATGGTTTTATCTTGGTAATGTAGTGCCTATATTATTTTGGTTGCACATGCATGTTTGGGATCATAGATCTAGATCTGATAATGAGAGAAAAGGATAAGTTATGCATCCTTTGGTGTAGATAAATGCATGGGCTTCTTAGAGGGGTAGAATATAGTAGCACAACGTAAAGACGAGGTTTCCATCAGAGAAGTATGTTCTTCAGTTGAAGATGTGATTGAGTATCTTTATGCTGGTAAGGTGATGTATTTCATCTTGGTGCAATTTTTATTACATGTATTATTGTTGTTAAGTTTTTGTACAAGATTTGGGTGCTTCTTGAAATGACTAGCTCAACACAACTATCGGCTTTGGTCAAAGTAGGCACCTGGTTTGGTGACCTATGCCAATTTTTGGTGTTGTGTTAGTTCTAGTAGCACCGATATCGATTAGGGAACTGACATCGGTCACAAAGGGTAACTGGTACTGGTCAGCAAACCATAGTCGGTCTCTGTGACAAAGAATTTGCACATGGTTTCTTATAGTAGAAGAGGGCATGGATGGTTCAGTGTCTTGTTTTAGAGGATCATGTTTATTTCACAACATGTATAGGTAGAAATAGTGTTGATCACTTCAATGTTTGGATCAGAAAGAGAAATATTTTGTCTTAGTTATTCCAGTGAGACTTTGGGTCAAGTATCTCTATATGGTTCATATTTTCTTTCTTTCTTTTTGAGCAGTTGATATTATGTTTGGATAGTGTGCACAGATTTACACCATGTTTTTGGTGTTGTTTGACTTTTATTTCCCGATGGTGTGGAATCTTGAGGACAAGGATATCTAATCTAAGGATGAGATCCTCAATGAAAAGTCATGGTTAGGCACAGTTGTAGGTAACATAAGATGTTGAGTACACAAGATGAAAAGAAGTTGTTTCATCTACTTCACAAGAAGTACAAACTTCTATGATGTAGGAGTATTATTTGATAAGAAGGGAATCATTTTATATTTTCTTTTATCTGGTTTTATTTCTCAAAAATATATTAGCTTTTGAGCTTGGTGTTAGAATAAGTACAAGGGATTTTGTGTTTATTGGAGCAAGCCATGGTTGTTGGCATTGCGGGATTGGATACATGATGGACATGTAGAGTGATAGGAGATTGCTACTATTCGAGTGGCAAGTGGCACTAGTTGGTTTTGGAGGGAAGCCATAGATTTGCAGGTATATTGAGTTTATTGCTTTGTGATGTCACTTATGGTTTTTATTTTTGGTGCGAATATCCCTATGGGATTACAATCGATGGTTAGATTCAGGTTGGGTGAATATGATAGTGGAATTTTTAGAGTTTTAAGGGTTAAAAGGGAAAATTTTCTAGTTATAGGAGATTGGTGTCGGTTAGGATGAACCATGGTTAGTCATCTAGTAACTATGGTCGGTTAGGAAGTGAATGGTGTCGGTAGGGGAAACCGTGGTCAGTTTGGTCACATGTTTGATGAGTGTTTATTTACAATTTTATATGGTGTCATTGTTTTACTTTCATCTTGGTTAATTGTGTAGAGTATGTTGATGAAATGTTTTTCGTATTTGCACTATTTATTAGTAGCATGGTTTAGCATGGTTATTTTTATTGACATTGATGAGCATAGGTTTCATATATTGCTTTGAAGTTAGTTGGTGTGAGACTTAACGCTTACGGAGAGCCCGGTGATATGGATGGATGTATAGGTGAGTTTATACATGTGGATAGATTCAGTTTTGTGAGTCTATGATGATGCGAGATGTTTGATTTGCACATAGATGCCTATGAGAATAGTTTATATTCCTTGAGCATGAGTAGGGGATGTTTATATTTCCTCTTATTACTATGTTACTCCTTGATAGATATGTTATCTATAGATGAATGTCTTGGACATGTTAATTTTTATGCAATGTTAGATTTTCATATTGCAGTGTTTGGATTTCTTTGAGTTATGCAGGTGTTTATGGATTGATCACCCACTATTGCATGTAGAACTCATTCAGGGATGTTTTTACGCAGGATATTTTTTTGCTTTCGTATATTCCAATTTCACTTGTCTTTAGATAGTTTCATTGGTGGTTACATGAAGACATGGATAGATGGATGGAGAGAATGGTTGGTTTTATAGGTATGGCTATGGTTACCATTGAAGCTTAGTACTTCAGTTTGAGTGAGAGATCTTATAGGTGTGTTAGTCATGATGGCTTGGTTACATGAGAGGTTTGGTGTTATGATTTAGTGGGAGCTTGATGTATGGATAGCTCGGTTATCACGAATCAGTAGTAGCTTCATGCAAGTCTTTGGTAAGTCATGTTTTTTTTTTTTTGGTTTGAGAAGATGGTTTGATATTCTTGGTTTTATTTTTGAGAGAATTGTTGAAGGAAAGAATAGATGATCTTCGTAGTATGTAGAGGAAGATGATGTATAGGTATAGGTATAAAGATTCATAAATTCATCTCCAAGTGGGAGATTGTTAGGATTGTGGAGTTGAATTTCTTCACAAATAGCTTGCTTTTACATGTTATTGGTTTTGATAGTAACCGGCATCGGTTAGGGTGTAACCGTCATCAACCGGCGACTTAAGAACCACCATCATCGGCATAATAAGTGCCATTGGTCAGCATAAGAATCGCCATAAGTCAGCATAAGAACTACCATCGGTCAACATAATAACTTCCATCGATTAAGGTGAACCGACATTGGTTACCAGTCTTGGGAGTGTTTTAATTAACTCTCGGTAATTAGATCTATTTTTAGCATTAAAGTATATCTATGAATTTTAATTGCATGGCTAAGTACCCTAAGTTTATAAATTATTATATAAGCATGAAAGCTAGGGTTTAGAAGTAGAATTAAGAGAAGGATTGAATTAGATCCTTGATTCTCCTAGATTGAGAGGATGAAGAAGAAGAAGAGAAAGAAAGAACAGGTTACATGAAGATAGAGTCTCCATGGAGAGGAGCTAGACAGAAGGAAATAATAGGTACATCTGAATGGTGAGAAGAGGGTAACGTCTTCTACTATATTTTCTTTGTATAGTTATTGTCTCATTGTAATAGCTTGCATAATATGCAAAGAACATAGAGTTTATTCGTGTAGATCCACATGTTAGTGTGATCTTGTATTATAGATCCATTTAGATCTAGTCTTGTATCGTAGATCCATGATAGCATATTCTATTATTGATCCATGTAGATCTAGATATTGTAGAGGAGGTTGTCTTCATGTTTGCACAGGCTTTGCAATGATGGAGAGACAAACTTACTTCTTGGTGCATAGTCATAGTTACACATATGGTAGAACCATGTGAGAGGTCTTATTTCTAGATCAATAGAGAACTTGGTAGTAGTTCGAGATGTATTAGTTCCTGGTTATGTGAGATCTATTGGTCATGTTTGGAGGCACGGTTATAATGCATTCATGGAGATCCGTTTAGAGATTTGGAGGAGAGGAGATACTCTTGGAGAGATGCATTGTACTCTTATATTGAAGAGTTGGCTTGTACTCTTGTTGTATTATAAATATGAGATCTCTATCTTTGGTGGACATAGCCCACATTGGTTGAACCACTATACATGTTGTGTTATGTGTGTTTAATTTGTTTTTATTTGGATTATTCTAGTTTATACTTCCACTATTCTAGATTTTGGGGAATTTTTTAGATCATGTGTGCATGATTTTCTTTGTTATTAAATCATAGCACTATTTCACAGTCCTGAATTCCCAACAGATATGTTGAAAATTTCAGGTCAAAATAAGTTGATTTTCCCTCTCAAAATCATATCCCTAATAAGCTCACAATGTACGTTCCTAACACACCCAATAAGGGTATTTTTTCTATAACTTTTTCAAAACTTTGAATCAAGACTTGAAAATTTAATCACATGTTATTTTCCACCTTCTCTATGATATTTTATTACCATAAGTCTTAAATGCACATGAAAACATCCTTTTGTTAAATCCTTCTATTGCCATGTATCTGGAAAAAAATACTCACAACTTGCAAACAAGTTCTTAAACTATTATAACATGTAAATATGGGTATATCATTCCTTCTATTCACATTGTGGAATCTTTCTATAAGACTAATTAAATACTCTTTATTCCCTCAAATCTAGGAAAAAAAAATTGAATAGAAATTTTTATCTTCTTTCTCAACAAATCTCTTACCTTTTCAAATATTTAACGCTCACATGAAGTTGTTTCAGGAACAATCACTTAAGGGATATTGTATACTTACATAATCTTATTTTGATGTTTGACATAATGAGAATCTATCCATTCAATAATAGATACATGGTTCTCAAAAATTTATCCTTCTCCATATGAAAGACTAAGAATCACACTTTATCTTGTTTCCTTGAGCTTCAAATTGTGCATGTACACTTTTCCTAGATTTGCAATGTAAAACACTTTTCCAAAGACTTGAAAGCCTGACAATAACCATGATTTCACCAAGTACATCATATTGTAGATAGCTAAATTTGGTATCTAATCCTTCATTTTCTCATGTGAGAATATTTATCCCCTTGTTTAATTAAATGCCCATCCAGTCAGTAATAATTAATTAATCCATATTAATTAATTAATCATTTAATATTTTACATGCCCAATTATCCCATCCACATTAATCCTTATTAATTAATTAATTCATATTAATTAATTAATCATTTTATATCCTCATGGACCAAATCAAGTTTCTAATTAGGATGCTTTATTATTCTACATATAAATCACCTTGCTTTTCTAGCTTTCATCCCATCTATGTTTATGCCCCAACTACCTTCGATTCATCCCCAAGTAATCTAATCGTGTGTCATGCTTTAAAGCACTCACCTAAGCCTTAAAAGAAGGAAAAATCCTGACTTATATCAAAAATCATGCCCATTGGGGAAACTTTCCCCATAGTTGGCGGCGACCGGCCACTGGTCATCATCGAACCACTTTAAAAAGAGGGTTTTCTTTCCATTATGATCATTATTCGTGAGATATTCTTATCATTATCACATTATCTTAATCATATTATCATATATGTTTCATTTCTAACATCTTGTAGCTATCTGAAGCTTCGAGAACACTCAACAACCATCTCCCACAACTCCTTTTACTTGCAGGTTACCATCTTCATCCTTTCATCCATGGCTTTACATTTTTCGATATAGTTTTTGCTAATCCTCCCTATTCATCATCGACTAGGTTCTTGGCTATCAAAACTCTACTCAAATTCCCCTTTCTATCATTTATCCTACCTCTCTATTGTTGTTTCACTCTTGTAGACCCTTTTACAGTAGTTATAGACCCTTACTAGCCTTCAGATCACTCTCAGACCTTGCATGTTTGCATATTTCATCTACAGATCTAGATCCATCTTTGCAACTCACCGTCAACCTTTCTATGCATATTCTAGGTCACCATCGACCCAAACTAGGTAACCTTTATTTTTAGTTATTATCATCTAACTAAATTTACATTAGTTTCTTCCATTTTCGATTCAATTGATAATTTTATTTTTGCATGCCTTTGTTTTTACATCCTTCTATCTAACAAACAAGGGTTGACATCTGCCAAGGAAGTCAAAAGTTTCTTGGAACCATTTAATCAAGAAACCCCCGCATATATCTATCTAATCAAATATTGTTCAGTTTTATTTATAAGTTTGATAGCAACAACATTTCATCATTTAGTGCATGTATTGAGCATCAGACATCTGAGGTAACATAAAACCTCTAGGATCTATGAGTTGCTAATTTCTTTAGTAGCTAGTGCATTCATTTACATTAAGAATGAGAAATTTGGACAACATTCCTAGCATGCCCGGTGGGACCACCCTTTAGGTGGTTTCTTTATTTTCTATATCTTGTTTTTTCCTATTTTACACTAACCCCACAACATGAGGCTTTGCTTTATTGTTTGTTCGGTTTGTGGCTTGGATCACTCATCACTCAAAAGTGTAGAAAAATAGGAAAAGTGTTATCTAGGTATTCTCCTTTTCCTTATTTTATCCTTTTGCATCATACCTTCCCTTATTTTTTTGTACTCATCAAACATCACACCTCGTTTTGGGATTAAAAATAACCTTTCCTTTTGCATCTTGTTTTCTCATATAGTTTAAGTAGGGGTTAAATATTCTACATCACACATTATCTAACACATCAAAACATTCCTTTCACCTAGTTCACTGATTGGGATTTGATCACCCAACAGGAGACCATTTCAAACATTTCCTAGCCACAACTTACTTGAGACCAAACATAGTTTGCCATCTCCTAGGTCCATTCACATCCATCCTCTTCACACTTTCTTAATCAAAACATAAAAAGGAATTGTTTTCTTTCTTTCTTGTTTAAAAATGGAACCAAACTTTTCCTTGAGTAGTTCTTAGTAGTCCTATGTAACCCCATCCAAACCATCAGTTACTTCTAGGGATTTCTCTAGCCCTATCTATGACTATCTTCGTCATAAACCTTGCACCTATCACCCATATCGATATGTCGAACATGCTTCACCCTCATTTCCTTATGCATCATTCCCTTTATCTCCATCACCTTATACTCCATTGCCTTATATCTCATTGTAGACACCAAAATTGATCATACTCCCCTTTAAAACCCGTTTTTAAATTAACTATATCCTACCCATTCATATCCCATAGTACACATGTTAATTAAACTACTTATCTTATTTAAATTAATTAATATCATCACTTAACCACATCACCTAGCCACCTCACTCAATGACTTACTCCAACCTCATTAATGACCCAAGACCGAGTATAAACCTATCCTAACTAACTAGGACTTAGTCTAAACATTGAATTAAATCCTATTAACACACCTAAAAGGAATCCTACTTATCTTGCTATGATCTATCACTCGAGACTTGGTAGAAGGTTAGAGATAACACCAAAATAGCAAAAATCTAGCTATTTTTGACCAACCTAGTTATTTTTGCCTTAACCGAGCGTTGGTTATATCTCACCGATGTCGGTCACCTAACAGATTCCTGGTTAGGTTAAATATGTTTCCAAAAGCCTTTACCTAGGTTGGTCAATTGATTCAGGATCTCATTTATTCCAAAGACTTGGATCACTTAAATTTCTTTAGCACTCAGGAAAAATAAGACACACGGGAGCACTACCAAGATCAATCACCATTCATCATTCTCTTCATGACCACATATTTACAATAGAGAAGCACGAAAGTTTGAACTGATGTGACACAAATACGGTGGCTCTTCTCTTTGGATTTCTATTGTCACCGTCTTCATCACCTATGTTCTCCAATCTACTTTCTAGTAAGTATTCAACATCTCTACACTAAATCTCTAGTTTATTTGTGTCAATTTATTTATTCATCTTCATAGTCTATTTCTCTCCACACCCATATACTTCCTCCCATCAACCCATCACCTGATCATACCCAGAATTTTCACCCATTTTCACCCTCTCCTAATCATCTTTGAGTCCTCATGACCATTTTATGACCCCACTCTCACCATTTCCAATCTTTGTGCAATCATAGGGAGTCTAAAAAATCCCATTTTAACAAATTTATACTAATTAACCCTACCTATGCTAGTTAGCCAACCGACATCGGTCACTCGCCTAATTAGAATCGGGTCAGGTCACCGACATTGGTTACTGTGTCTATCAATATAGCTCAAGACAATGAGCTAATACCCACTTCCCATTAGCCCGAACCATTTCTAATCTTTACTGGACCTTACCTAAATCCTATACCGGACCTACAACTCAACACCAATGAGTTAACCCTCTCGTTTGACCTTAAACAACATTTTGAACAACCTTTCTTATTGTTTTCTATGAAATACCTAAATCATTTCAATTCCAATAGGATCTTTACTTCATGTATGATTTAACTAGCATTAATATTGATGCAGCCTAGAATTTGCAAGATAACACCCTAGTCATGCTGGCACATCACTCAACCTAGACTGAGCGCTCACCCGAAGCGCGCAAAGGTACTAGGTCCCTCTTTAGGGTTGTTATAACAGGATGTTAACATGATGAAGGAAGATACATATAGATTCATAACTAATCCATAATTTTGTAACGCATGCTACCCATAGATTTATGAAAGAACAATCTTAAATAGTAGTCATGATTTAACCATTAACACACACTACTCAATTACGTAGAATGACACTTAGATTCAGCCAATATCTTCCATCTATTAGTAAGTACAAAAGCTCCTTACAATATTGTTAGTCTATACCAATGCATGTATGGATCTGATACACACATTCATACATCGCACTCGTGATACATACACCTATCTCCTATGTACCTAACATCATATATATAGGGTGGGGACTTTCCCTTCACCACTTATCTATTCCAGAAATAGGTCACATGCTATTGATAGCCACACACAATTTATAATCATAGCCACACATGTAAGTGCACTATTTATATTCATCTTATAGTTAACTAAAGTGTCAAGTCTATTCTCAGTTTTTCTCCATGCATAGAAACTTGAACCACTTCTCCAAATATAGAAAATGCATGGCACGCACATCTCTACATCATTGATGTGTTCTACACACCATCTTCCAAACATAGGTCCTCATGCTCAAAATCAGCTAAGTCTTGAAATCTAAACTTTCCTTCTATGGGTGCGTCCTTCCTGTCCTTCTATTCCTTTGATCTTGGCCTTCTATCCCATGCAGACTCCTTGTATGATTTTTGATAAGTATTCCTTAATCAACATTACCCCACACTAATCTCATTTTCGTCCTAACAATGGGTATCTCCATGAATTCGAAGGAAAGAATAATAATGAAAGAATGTGGGTAAATAAATAATTGCTATGTAGTTATGAGGTTGTCTCCTCTATCTCGGTTTGTAGTATCATCTCACGAATACCTCTTTTATTGCGGCCTCCAAAACCTTTCATTCGGTGAGTGTTTTCTCTAATTTTTCGGGATGTCCATAGCAATGGATTCCAACTCATCCCACACAACCACTCCTTTCTCATTTTGTAGAACCAAAACAACATTGGACATTTATGTCATTATTCCTTCTAAAATGCCCATCTTTTGTGCAATCAACTTTCAAGCTCTTCTAACCACATCTTGTGTGGTTCTTATCTTCTTTGCCAAGGCCTCGTACTTTTGTTTAACCATTGAAAACATTTCTACACAGCCTAATGTCTCATCTTTCATTGCTTTTTGGACCTCATTATTCTCCTCAAAGGTCTTAATGTTGATAAGCACCTCTAGATCTGTGCATATATTTAAATTTTGGTCTGCTTTCTTCAATACTTCTTGTAATGCCTACAATAGCCCTTCATAAGATGTGATTTTTCTCATCACAGATGCTTTCTCCCATTCAACATCTTGTTCGAGGCATTCGGAACTTGCTTACGAAGAGTTTCATCTTCGAGCACCAAGTACACCAACTTCCCCACATAGTGTATTATTGAAGGAAATCTCTATGGTACCTTGGGTTCCAAGTGTGGCCTTGCTTTGATTAAATTATCCCCAATATCCTCTGCAATGCTTATAAACACTTCATTCTTCTTCCATGTGAAATCCCTTTCCTATGTTATGGGTGTTATTTCTACATCCTTTGTCTTCAAATATTCACGAGAACACGTTGATCGTGGAATATTTTTCCATGTTTCTTCTAGCCACCTCAGCTGAAACTTTCACCAATGCATTCTTGACCTACTCATCGACATGACGGCGAGATTTCTTGTCATGTGCCTAGCTTGAGGTGCCTTCTTTAGTCACCTCAAAACACATGACTCTTTGCACACATCAAATTCAGGATCATCCATGTGGGTGTACATTGATCACGATAGTTACTTTTGTGTGCACACATTCATCATGTCCTCATCCATCAACTCCTAGCCATATAAATATTTTTTAGCAATTGTTCTCTAGAAGTGGGCAAGGAAAATATTTCATACATCCTCTACATACCCCATGGCTAGTGGAATGTTCTCCCCACTTACCCTTCTAGACCTTTACTACTTAGGAACTTTAGCCTCTAAATTTGGGACTTGCATCTCCATATCCTGAACACCTTCTGCAGCTATCTCCTCTGGTCTTTTCTCTTCCTCTTCTTTTTCCTTTGATGCCTCACCCTGTTCTTCTATATGATCGGAAGTGTAGGAGATGTAGGCATGCTCTCATATGGCTCTTCTACCTCCTCATTCAACTTGGTTCCCTCCTTCTTTGTGCGGTCACCTCCTTTTGAGGGAGAGTCGTGGTTATTTACGCATAGTGGTTAGAGTAACACCTTGGGTCCTTAGAATAACCTTTTAAACTTGTGCTCCCCCTTGGACCACAATCAAGTCCTCATCATCCCCCTCTTGTGGCTAAGGTGGGGTAATGGTGCACTCAACTTCACCCGACTTGTAGGATTTCTCGTACCTCTATGCTCCAACCCCCACTATCTTGCGCTCCTCCTGCTCATCCTACACTTCAATTATCTCTATGGGCTTAGGCACTGGGATATTCTCTATTGTATGCTTTCCCTTTGGTGGTGTTAGAAGTGAAAAATCACCTTCCACATATTTTTATTCTCCATTTTTAGATTCAATTGGAGATACACCAATGCTACCCCCACATCTGCTACAACCAAACTTATTGGTTTGATATTCAAAAACTATGAAATGATTCTCTCTGTATAAGAACTTCTTCCAGGATACAAATGATTCTTCCTCAATGTATGGTAGTTGTAGTCTACCTTATCTGCATTGAAGATCAGTCTGCGTGTGTCTATAAATCTATGAACAAATTCTTGAAAATACCTTGTAGTGAATGCGTAAGGTAACTTACACCAAGGGTTCCAGAATCCATCCTTCATTGGGAAGCACGTGATGTAGAAATGCTGATATACAACAAATTGAACTTGTTTCCCTACCACTACTCTTGGTATGTCCTTGGGAATGTATCACTTTTCCCCAAATGCCACGTAGAGCATGGCATACCACTTCTCTACCATTTTCTTTACTTCATTTGTCATGGTCCCCTTATATAGGTACTTGCTCTCTATGGGGTATTCCCATATTTTCTCCTTTGGTTCGTCTGGTACTCCAATCTCCATGAAGACCAGTGATAGTAAAACAGCCCCAAAGCTGATCTTCCCTCATGTGCATGCTTCTTCAACTATTTGCTTTGTAATATAGCCTACAATGTTGTAGATTGTTCCTTCTAACATCTTACGTGCCACATGTAACCACATAGTGTTTACATACAACCACTTCTCCGATTATTTAACTTTGTAACAAGCGTGTTGTAACTTGTACAATTTGATAGTTCTTCAATTTATCTATGTCCATTCGTATGGACCCTTGGTGTATCCAAACTCTTGTTTGGTGCAGCAGAGTCACAACTTTATCTACAAGATCACCTTTTATGTATTCCCCTGTGTCCTTCGGACATGTAATCGTGAAACAAGTACAAAAAAATTCTAACTTTATGTCCTGCAAAGTAGAAGAAGTCTTTGTGTACCCTACTCATGAGCCACTGGTACAGGTTCATACTTCCTAAAATATGGAAGCTCATACAACTAATATAACCCAATTTTCTTTAAAATATTTTCACCCACATCGTCATATATTGGCATGTCATCTACCATGCATTTGTTTGTTCTAGCCATGAGCAAGGAATCAAGCTCCTTCTTGTTCTCCAAAGTCCTATGATTATATTCACTCACTTTTCTCTTTCTAATGGGTGAATCCCACTCTTGGTTGACAATGACTCCTTTTGGGTATTGCATCTCCAAAAAATGGATTTTGGGTGCCATCTCTTCCTCCTCAATGACCACCTTCTTCTTCCCTTTGATTGCTATTGTAGATGCCTTCTTTCGTGCCATTTTTATGTTATAAATGTTTCCTCTTAACCTCTGCAACTCTCCAAATCAAACCCTAGCTTGATTCAATTATGCCCTAGGTGGAAACTTCATAACCTAACCCTTTTCTATCTCCTTGTTTCTCTCAAACCCTTCACCACCGGGGATGCAAGCTTCTTATAGCACAAATATGGTTATCACTCTTGGTTTCACACCCTTCACACCTTAACTCAATCACTCGGATCTTCACACTTAGCTCTTCTCTCGAATACTCTTAGTTGCAATGGTAAAAATGAATCCACATCCCATTGTTATATAATTTTTTCAAATTTTGATGCATTTATTGCTCCTCCACCTACCAAATATCCCCTCATTCATTGACCAAATTTGTTTGTTCCGTACATCTTCACGCCCAACTATAACCTTCTAGTGCACCTTCCTACCCTCTGGTCACAAACTTCTCTTCGGTGCACGCTTCTATGCCCGATTACCTCATCTTTTGTACCTTCTCTTGGTAGCTATCATGGCCTCTACTTACCTCACATTATAATGTTACTTCATCCAAATCAAACCCTAGCTCGATTCAATTATGCCCTAGGTGGAAACTTCGTAACCTAACCCTTTTCTATCTCCCTGCTTCTCTCAAACCCTTCACCACCGGGATGCAAGCTTCTTATAGCACAAATCTGGTTGTCACTCTTGGTTTCACACCCTTCACACCTTAACTCGATCACTCAACTCTTCACACTTGGCTCTTCTCTCGAATACTCTTAGTTGCAACGGTAAAAATGAATCCACATCCCATCCTTATATTTTTTTCAAATTTTGATGCATTTATTGCTCCTCCACCTACAAAATATCCCATCATTCATTGACCAAATCTGTTTGTTCCGTGTGGTACATCTTCACACCCAGTTATAACCTTCTAGTGCACCTTCTTACCCTCTGGTCACAGACTTCTCTTTAGTGCACGCTCCTGCGCTTTGATTACCTCATCACTTTGTACCTTCTCTGGTAGCTATCATGGCCTCTACTTACCTCACATTATACTATTCCTTCATCCAAATCCATCCTTGGTCACCTTTTGAGAAGAAATATTATTTTGACTTAAAGCACACCCGTAGTAGCTTATTCCTTTCATCTTTCAATTCCCATAGTATTTTTCTATCTTTTTCTTGGATCACTACAACCACCCCACACTAAAAGTATGTGTAGTCATCTACACATAAACATTATTCATACAATAATTAACTTCATGTGCACAAGCATGCTTATTACACCAAAAAAAGCAACTAAATTGACAAAGCATAGCGAAAATGAAGGAAATACATTAAGGAAATAAATAAGTGAAAACCTAAACTAAATGGCAATACTGCCTTATTACAAACAACAAGAAGACTTATTTATAGTAGGGCTTCAGCGTAATCCCATTAAAGTAACTAGGTAGACATGTTCCATCAAGTGCTTCTAATCGAAAAGTACCCGATTCAAGTATAGGAGTGATAACATACGACCCCAACCAATGTAATTTGAGCTTGCCTAGATGGTGCAAGAACTTTGAGTGATAAATAAGTACCATTTATCCAATCTCAAACTTCTTATCCCTTATGTTTTTGTCATTTCATGCCTTCTTCCCGGCATTTTCTTGCTTTTGACTCCATCGTGCTATGGCTTGGTGCTTATCCGGTTGAATCATCTTTTTGATATGCTCTTCTAAATATTATTCATCAACTAGACCTCCAGCGCACACAATGTGAAAAGAAGGTAACATAAACTCTATAGGAAGAACAACTTCGCACCAAACACCAATTGAAATGGTGTGGCCTTGTTCAATCTCTTATAAGTTGTTATATATGCCCAAAGCATGGATGAAACTTTGTCATCCCAATCCTTTCTTCAACGTCACATATTTTTGTCAAAGTCGGCCCAATTTTTGTTGAAAGCCTCGGTAGTTCCATTTTATCAAGGATGCTAAGGTGTAATTTTATGGTGTGTAACCATAAACTCATCTAATAGGATCGATTTTCTCATTCAGAAAGTGTGTACCTATATCACTTGTCAAGCTTAAAGGACACCCATATCATGTAAGAACGTTATCCCATATAAAACTAGTTGTTGTAGCTGTTGTACATTATTTTATAGGTGTTGCTTCTACCCGTGAGATAATATATGCAAGTAATGTTATAATGTGACCCGGTCCTATTCATGGCTAATGAAATAGGTCCTACAAAATCAATGGCCCATTTCTCAAATGGTTCTACACTAATAATTGGTCTCGGGAATCTCATCTCTTTGCCTTGTTTTCTGAGGTGTTGACAATGATCACACAACTTACAATAATCTTTATAGTCTTTATACAGTGTCTCCCACCATAATCCAACAATTAGGATCTTTCGGGTAGTTGCATCACCTGCATAATGGCCTCCTGCAATACCACCATGAGATTCTTCCATGATATCCTTGTGCTCATGCTCTAACACACAACCACGTAATACTTCTTCTCTACCTAGCTTGTAAAGGTCACCAATGATTGACATAAATAGTGTCACGTGTATAGAAAGATGCTTCTTTTCTAATTATTTCATTCCTTCTGGTTCCATACCTGTTCTTAGAAAGAAAACAATGTCTTCTAATTCCATGGGTGCACATTGTAACCTATATAACTGTGCATCTAACATTGTCTCTTTAATTATCTTTGCATCCTCTCTTAAATTGATTCTAGTTAAATGGTCTGGTCTAGAATTACCTTTCCTTGGCTTCACCACGGTTGTGAAGTCAAACAATTGAAATAGGAGCACCCATCTACATATGCACCTCTGTAAGAAGGGATTTTTTTCCAAGTACTTAAATTTCATGTGATCTCGTATAAAACACAAATAGTTTTACTAACAAGTAATGTCAAAACTTGTATAATGCATAGATCATTGACAAAGATTTGTGCTCTGTAGTTGTATAATTCCATTTAGCAGGAGTCGGCTTCCTATTATCAAAAATATTGGATGATCTATAATACCTTCACCAAGTTGAGCTAACATAGTGCCAATGGCCATACCAGAAGCGTCCACATGCACATGAAATGGTTTATCCCATGAGGGAAAGTATAGAATGGGCACGGTAGTAAGTTTCTCTTTTAATATTTCAAACGCGTCGTTGTTGCGGTTCTCCCCAATAAAATGTACCTTTCCCCTTTAGTAATTTTTCTAGGGTGCAACAATTTTGGCATACCCTTTTATGAATTTTCTATAATATCCTATATGACCTAAAAATCCACACCTCACTTTGACTGGTAGGTGCTTCCAGGCCTAAAATGACTGTAACCTTGGCTGGATCAACTAACAAACCTTCCTTGTAGATTATATGTCCTAACAATATCCCAAATGGCGTAGTAAATATGCACTTCTTGATGTTCAAAGAGATACTCAATTGTCTACATCGTTCAAACATTAAGCACAGATTGTCACAATGATCTTTCACAAGCCCATATACTATCTAATCATCTAGGTAGACCTGTAAGAATTTGTGAATAAAATATTTGAATACCGAACAAGCGTGTTGAGAATACAATAGGCACATTTTTCAATCCAAAGGGCATCACAGTATAGGAAAAAATGCCCCATTCAGTAGTATATGTTGTATTTTCTTGATCCTCCTGAGTGATCCTAACCTGATGATACCCGGAAAATCCATCTGTGAAAGAATATATTTCATGCCCTACAACTCCTAGTATTTCCTCATTGAATGGTGTAGGGAATGGATCTATGATGCATGTAGTATTCAAATCCTGTATTCCACACATATCCTAATCTGTTCATCATTATTGATACTAATCACCATTGGGCTAACCCATTCGACTCATCAAGAGGCTTGATAATTCCAGATTTCAACATTTTACCAATTTTTTCTTTTACCTTTTCACGCAAATTAGGATTCATTCTGCAAGGCCTATTTCTAACTGGTCATCCACTATCCTTAAGTTTGATCTTCATTTCCCTAAGTGATTCATGCACACCCTTAAGTTCATGATATCCTTGAGGGAATGAGTCCTGATAATCCCTAAGTAAATCAATGATTTTTTCTACCTCTAAGTCTGACCAATAATCTCCAATTATGGCCTCCTTAGGCTTAGCCTCCGAACCTATATTTACCTTCTTTGTCTTCATGGGTTTGTGGTAGGTGTGTGTATCCTTTTCTGCACTATCCAAAACCTCGCGCATCCCCTGTGAATGTTCAATATCCAGGTTCTCAACTTCCTTGTCATCCACAATGTAGAACATCTTTCCTTTCTCTTTCTCAAGGCAAGTACGTTCAAGTAGTTTGGAGTCTATTTCTTCTTCCTTTTCAAAACATGCTCTAAACTCTATCTCACTAAATAATTCCTAAATATTCTCTTATGCTTTTGCACTATCTCCCATAGTTAAGTGCTTGAAAAATTTTAATGCCTCTTCTACATGAGGTTTAGTTGAGAAGTAGTCAAAGGTCTGGATCATACCTACAGTCAAATCTTTCCAGTTCCTAGTTTCTCTATGTAGTTTTGCATATACATACCAAGCATGTGTGCATCCTTGGAGCGTGGAATACAATCTATGCACCTAGAGTGAAGGTGGTAATGCTTCATATCCTACTATCCAGAGTCTCTCACACTACTGAATGCAATGTTGAACAGGTTTATCACCATGATAAGTGTAAATTTACGTAGGTGCATTGTTCCTTACAAACCTAGTAGACAAAGCTATTCCAATATCTTCCTAGTGTATAAGGTTATCTTTGTGGACTACCCACTAGCGTGCTACTATCCCACATAGTGTATATACTAACATATCCATTCTCTTTGCTTGATATGTGCATTGTGTTTCCATGGCCTTCAAAAATGCGGGGAGATCATACGTCCCCGATATACCAAAGTCTTGTACCTCTATTCGTTGAATTGAGCGAAGTCCATTCTTGTGCGTAACCATGATTTTCACCTCGTGCCCTAATAATTCATATGTATCATGAGCCAAATTATCACAAGTAATACTCATATTATCACTAATAGAATGAGAATCCTCCCACTTTAGGATGTCATCTTTTTATGGCCCATTAACCTCGGGTCTGAATAACACATATATAGACTATGTTTAAATCCTCCGAATTTGACACTCAACATACGGTGTAGTATTTCCATATGTAAAAGGTATCACAACCCTTTCCTCCTTGTTTTCAAAGATGATATACCCCTTATTGAATCTCATGTCAACATTATTCACATAACACTAAGGGCGTCCAAGCAAGGCTGGAAAATTGTCTACCTCTGCAAGTGCTAATACATCAAAATCCCCGAGTTAACTTGGCCCCTTGTATGGTGATAGATGCATCTTGTAAAACTCCTATGGGTGTGGCCTTAGTTTGGATTGCCATAAATAACACATTAGAGAATGGCTATAATGGGGGTCCCCATTTGTACCCAAGCATCTAATGTAAGCACATTTACTTCAGCACCTATATCTATCAATATGTTGCTCAACAACCATCCATCCATAACAGCATTCAAAGTAATTTGTTTGTCATGGTCAATTCTATCGGGGGAAGATTTTTATGTAAAATCTGTCATCTGGTCTCAAGACTTGTGCATGGGGTGTGCCCTTTTAACCAAGTTCCTAATAGTATAATAATGTTCTCTGGCGTAACATCTTGCACACCTCCAGTAGATCATCGATATCGGTTTGGACTATCTACGATATTTTCTTTTTCTCCTCTAGATCGTATCTCACCTTGAAGATTCTTTAGAACTTCCCAGTATCTTGGTAAAATTCCTTTGATGAGTAGGATCTAGTTACCTCGCATGCAAAACCTCCTCCTTAGTAATCATAGCCTTAGGTGCAATGCCTCTTGCGCATGCACAACTTCAGCATGTGTAGTGTGTTGGTACCCAATTTTTTTCTTATTTTCAGTCGAGGAACATCAAAGGTGTGGCATGAATCTTGAAGGAAGATAGATCATGATGTATGTCATTTTGTAGTCGAGGATGTGATCTACTACAGTACTCAGATTTGTGGTGAGATGGATAGCACTCAAATAGGACTTGATCTTGTCCTAACTTTTTTAGGTTGTGCCTTTCAACCAAGGTAAGAGAACCTATATTGTAACCTCTGTTCTGTGAAGGAGGTGAAAATTTCCTTATCTTGTGCTGATTTGTATGGAGATGGCCTTGAGAAAACATGATCAATTTTCCATTATTCAAACTCAACAGAGTTGTCACTACTAAATGATGGAAATGCTTTCAAGACAAGGCTGAGGCTACTAGAGACATGGTGTGATCTGATTGCATTGTGCATTTTTGTAAATGGATTAGATTCTTTTGTTGATACATAGGGAAAAGCAGGGGTAGTATGGGTAGGATTAGTTTGTTTGAATGAATTTTGGGTGGGAGATTTTAGACAAGACTAACCATAATTTGCCAAATTCTTTGAGGACCTTTGCAAAAACTTGTAAGACCTAAACAACTAGAATGCTTCAAAGAGGTTAATGTATTCCTTCAACTAGGATATGTGCACCAAATGGATGCCCAGATTTTCACTCTTCCACACAATCTTGACAACCTACAACAAAATATTGAAGTAGATGAACCAACAAAGTATCTAGAAATTTCTATTTAATCATGACCTAAGGTGCACCCAAAGGTTTACAGACAATCTCTGAAGTCAAGGAAGGTAAAGTGATTTTAAATTTGTTTATCTCTTTATCAGATGAAATCTCTTCTGAATGTGAGATTGCAAATGCCACTAAACTATCACAAGAAATGAGACCATTGTATGATCAAAAGAAACTCCAAACACCAGATTGCAATAGGAGCAAGAAACACAAATTGAAAACATTCTGAAACATAAGTGTATGCAAATTTTTCCAAGAGACAACACAAAATAATCCAGAAATGATCAAATTTATCAGTAGGGGAATGTTTCAAGAACAATCTCAGAGCTTGTTGATGGCTTTACAACTGAAACCAACTCAACATGATACAAATATGATGCAAAAAGGAATTAGAAATGGTTCTCAGGCGGTTTCTCAGAGAATGGGCTTCTTCCCAAATTTTCCCGTGAAATTTTTAGTTTCCAGGCTTCTTTTAAACTCTTCCAACCCTTTGCATGACAAATTCATGCAATATATAGCATTCCATTACAATTTATCCTTCTTTCCCAAGAAAATAATATCCTATGGCATCTTAGTTTGTTACAAATTCACTCATGACTTTCTGAAAGTGACATTTAACCAATTTTGCAAGGAGGAGATGTCAGGCATGCAAAAAAGCAAATTATTACAAATTTTCATCATTTCTTGTCATGGGAGCATGTATTCTTCTTTTGGCACCCACAACATCTTCCTCTTCCATCATTTCATCCTTTTCCCCTTCAAATTTCCATTCTACAACTTTGCTCTGTAATTTGGATTTGATATTTCACATTTTACACGAACTAGAGCAAAAGAATTTTGAAATGTGCCTTGGATCTACAAATTTACCCTCCAAGATGATCAATTTGAATCATGTAGGCCAAAACAACATGAATCCACAAAATTTTGGTGAAAATCGATGCAAAAAACACATTTCCACACTTCCTGGAGCCAAAATGGCGGTAAAAATGTCAAAATGTATAGTTGCCATTGATTTTCCTTTCTCCCTTTAATCTGAGCCCTCCACATGTCAAAATGTGATTGGAAATGGGTTTGGGATCACTTTTTGACATTTTAACACTTTTGGAAAAAAGTAAAAATTTGACAATTTTCTCCGCCCCTCCGCCCTTGAGATTTGGCACTGACACGTGGCACAATGTGGGTCCCATTGGAATCGCGGCTCGATTCTACACATTTCCACATTTTTTGGAAAAAGGAAATTTTTCACAATTTTCCCCATAGGCCCGTACCTCCTCCTCTCCTTGACACGTGTCTATCGCTGATTCGCCATGGGCTTGTGTTCCTCCTTTCATATTTTAATCTTATTTCACCAAAGGAAATTTTGTAATATTTCCTCCGCACTCTCGCACCTCCACCTTTCCCTGCCACATGTCACCTTCTAAATCATTGAGGATATGTGGGCTCATTTCACATTTTAACTCCTTTTTTTGCCAAAGGAAATTTTCCCACTTTTCTTTCTCTGGCACTTGCGCACGCGATCCGCGCATGGGCTTCAAATTCCTTCTTTGTCGGGGCCATGCTTTCTTTTAAGACTTTAAGTCCATTTTTCTAAAAAGGCAAAATTTCCTAATTGCCCCGAAATCCCGAACCTCCACTTTTCCATTATGAGAAAAAATGCGAACAAGGCATTAATTCAACTTAGTGGGCCCGCGGCCTTGTTTTGCATTTTAGTACATTTTGCCAAAAAGGAAAAAATTCTCCAAGTCCACCACCGATCTGCATCCCCTCTGCCAATTAGAACAAGCCACGTATGTAAAAGTATGTGAGCTATAATTTGATGGGTAAATGATGCCGTCGATCATTTGTGAAAACACGAGAAAACACTAGGGATGTCTGAATTCAATTTTTCTTCACGGATGAAGAATTTTTGGAACAAAGGATAGATGAAACATGTTTTCAAACATTTTACGACCATGGAAAAGGATTTTCAAATGCATACAAGTAAAAATTGATTAATTTTGAGCCTCCATGGTTGGGAAAAATGGCAGAGCCCATAAACTTGAAATATTTAGGGCAAAAACAAGAAAACTTAGGATTTCTCTTAGAAAGGGGCAAGGAAAATGAGTTTGTAAACAATTCAAGGCATAAAAATGGAGACAAAACATTATATCATCCATATCAAAAGGGAAAAATGTTTCAGGGCATGTTGAGCAAAGGGAAACAGTTGCAAAACCAATTGAGGGTCAAAATGGGCAACAACATTGGCTCTTTCTCGGGGATGGGCATTCCTAGTGAGTGCCACAAGAACAACGTAGACCAAGTGCCAAAAGAATCCATTGGGAAAAGGATTCATGAGCCAAATCCACCCAAAAAAAAAGCTAAGAAAATGACAAAAATGGTTTTCACACACCAAGGCAAACCACGAACCTGACAAAACACCAAAAACAAAGAAAAAGCTGAACACTATACACCATGTACAAGCTGGTATATAAACCTTGATTCAAAGAAAACAAATCACAGGAAATCCCATATGTTCTCCATGTTGGATATGACCATGCCAAAGGGTTCTTATATGTTTTTAGCAATCTGGAAATATACCTCTTTTTTTCTTCTTTGTTTAATTTGTAAACCATCTAGTTTCTTTGAAGCTCCTCCATTGTGTTCAAGTGAAACCTTTTGACATCTTTCAAGGCTGAATTGGGGACCATATTTCTAGAAAAACAACATACTTAGGAGATATGTTTTCAACAACTCCATACTCCACGAAATCCACAAAACTCACAAATTAATCAAGTCTAGCATCTGCCTATAAAACTTCATAAGATGCATTGTTTGGCTCTTAAATAAGGTACAACATCTTTCTCTCTCCATATAACTTGTGGGCTGCCTTGATGGGAATAGTGGAAAAATACATGTCCATTTGAACAGTCCCACCACACCGGTAGTCCACTTTCTTGACAATAACATACCCCATTTGGTAGGAAATCAACAATCATAACATCCAATTTCAAATTCCTCCCAAGATAAGATGTAAGTTACACCAATAGATCTTTCACACAACTAACTACTAACACTTCTCTTGAGTCAATGATAGTGAACTTTACATAGGCTATTGTCACTTTGATTCCCAATTCATTCATGACCTCTAAAGGCATGACATTACATGATGCCCTAGAGTCAAACATACTATTATGTAATAGCTTGTCTTTGATAACCAAGGTAGTGAAAAAGGATCCACATTAGTTGAGATTTAACCAAAGAATTTCCTAAGTAAACCTCGGGTGGTTCCCCAACTCCTCCAACACTTTTGGTTGTTCCAATTCTATAATGGTAATAGGAATCCCAACCTTATTTCCAACTCTTCCTTTGGTAATCTCTTTCTCTTTCAATCCAAATTACTCAAATGCTCTCTTCTTGTGCTTAGGAATCCTAAGCAACTCAATGAATGGAATACTCACTTTAATTTGGCTCAATACTTGGGCTATATCATAGGAAAATTCTTTGGAAAGGCAGTATTAGAAGGGAGACAAGTAGATTCATCAGATGGCATGGAAGTCTTTTTAGTTTGGGCATGGGGAGGATGACAATTTTTAGTTGGGGGAATAGGGCCTTTACCAGATGTAATTTTCTTTGTATTTTCTTTAGTAAGCAATAGAAATTTTGACTTGGCTTGTTACCCCTTGGCAGCCTTACTACGGTATTGTGCTCCTTTTCTAGGGAAACTACAACATTCATAATCAACTTCCTATCCTCCTCTGAAGGAACCAATCCATCATACTTCTTGATCATCAATTCCCTCAAGTATTCAAAATCATTACTGGGAAACTCAAAGGCTTGTACATTATCAATTTCTAAAACATGAGGAGGAGGAAGATGTACTCGTTGGATATAATCCCAAAAAACAATAACAGTCATAGCACTTATGACATCCATTGAAGTTGCTTCCCTTGGTGAATTTACAGGGATCTCCATCATGCAAGCATCATCATCAATTTCATCATCAACTTCCTCTTCAATTTTTTGATCTATTCCACATGGAGGATGGGGTAGAAAACACCTGTCACACTAGTCAATCTGATTTGCATCATCAACAATAGCCACCTTAGTAGTTAGGGGATCAGGTAACACTTTATTTTCCTTGGCCTGAGATTTCCTATTTCCAAATCCAATAGGCCCTTTACCTTTTTCATCAAATCTCTGATCACCCCTAGGATGATTGGAAAATCTGTCATGGTTTTGTGCTTTTTACTGACCTTGTGAAGTCTACCTAATTCCCTTCTCAGCTCTTGCCAACTTATAGGAAATCTCTTTGACAACCCTTGCCAAAGTCTTCACCACTTCTTCCAAGTCTACACTCTTGCTTGCTTGAGGCTTTTTATGGTTTATCAACTTTAAACCATCCCTTTTGAGAGGTTTTCCAATTGCCTTAATATTATTTTCAATCTGCAGTGCCATGGTAAAGGTCTTCCTTAAATTGGTAGGGTTCTTGTCTCTTAGGTAATAGGCTACCTTCTTATCAAATGCATCTGCATATTTGATCAAACAAGATTCATCACAAGGCCTCGGACTAACAAGTAATCTTCTCAAAGTTTTGTTCATTGGGGTTCTTTTTAATATTCTCAAATTCATACAATAGAAACCTAGGGTTATATCCTTTTGTTGACACACAATGTAATGTAGGGGTAGTATGGGTAGGATTAGTTTGTTTGAATGAATTTTTTGGTGGGGTGTTAGTAAGACAAACTGGGATATATCAGATCTTTAACAACCTCTACAATACTTGAACAACTATCAGATAAAATGCTTCAAATAATCAGGATATTCTTTCAACCAGTAGAGGCATAAATGGAAGCCTAGGTTGCAATCTTCACACAATATTTGAGAACTCACCACAAAATCTTGAAGTAAAGAACTCAATTAAATGCAAAAATCCTTAATCAAACCACACCTAAGGTACCCCCAAAGGCTTACAAGCAATCTCTGCAATCAAGGAAGGTAAAGTGATTTTAAATTTGTTTATCTCTTTATCATATGAAGGCTCTTCTAAACATGAGATTGAAAATTCCACTAAACTATCAATAAGAAATGGATATTCGTGTGATTCCTAAAGAATTTCAATGTAAGATTGAAACAAGAACAATGAAAAATATTTGCAGGCATTTAAAAATGATAATAGACATCATATTGCCCAGAAAAACATAGATTAACTCAAAATCTTGTTAGATTCATCAGCAGGGGGAGTTTCATGAACAATCTCAGAGATGTGTGATGGCTATACACTTGTAACCAACTCACATACATGAATATCCAACACAGAAGAAATTATTCTGGTCCTTTGGTGGGTTTCTCAAAAAATTATCTTTCTCTTACAATTTTCTCATGATTGTCAACTTCCCCCGTTTACATTTCTCAAAAATGCATTATATATCTCTTGCCACATTAGAGCCTTCTTTTCCAAGTAAAGAATATGCCAAGGGATCAATTCTGTTACAACAATTTCTCATGATTCACTAAAAATGACATTTAACAAATTTGCAACGAGATTTGCCAGGTGTTTCTAAAATGGTGAATCATTGCAAATATTCAAATCATTATCCATCTTGGAGGCATGTTTTTCATCATCAAGGTATGCAGATGCCTTTCCACTCATCATTTCACCTTTTCACCCTTTAAAACTACCTCTGCAACTTTAAATTTGGAATTTCACATTTTACTCGGGCTGAGTAAAAATTTATTACAAAAGCACCTCAAATCTATAAATTGAGTCATGAAACCAATTCCAATGTTCCTAGAAGGCCAAAACGACATGTAATCACCAAAAATTGATGAAATTTGATGTAAAATTCACGTTTCGGGCTGTTGGATCAAAAATGGTGGCTAAAAATGAAAGTGCACAGTTTCCCTTGATCTTCTCTTTATCCTTCAATCTAGGCCCTCCATGTGTCAAAGTATGATTGGAAATCAATTCGGGCTTACTTTTTGTCCTTTTGACATTTTTGAAAAAATAGAAAATTTTGACTATTTTCTTCGCCTCTCTGCCTTTGAATTTTGGAGCTGACATGTGGCATATGGTGTGTCCCATTGAAATTGCGCTTCAATTCTATGCATTTTGACCCCTTTTGGAAATTGGGAAAATTTTCACTTTTTGCCCCGCGGGCCCACACACCGGATTTCTCCCTTGCCACGTGTCACTTTCTCTATCACTAAAATCAAGGGGCCCGATTCTCATTTTAACTCCCTTTTTTGCTAAGGGAAAATTTTCAATTTTCCTTCCACTGCAGGCCGCCGACCCACTTTGCCTTTGCCACGTGTTTGTCGCTGATTCACCATGGGGCCATGCTCCAAAATTTTACCCTAGGTCTTTTTGACCAAAAGGGAAAATTTTCCTTTTTCTTCCATGGCCCACACTTCCCTCTAACTCTGTTAGACACGTGTCCACCTGTGATTGGCCACAGGGTCATGATCCAAACTTTCACTTTAACTTATTTTTCCTCCAAAGGCAAAAAAATCAAAAACCTCCACCATCTACATTCCCTTTGCCCAAAATTGATGCCACATGTCCTCCTTTGATTGGAGTGGGGGAAAAACTGATTTTGAAACTTTAGAAAAATAGAGATAAAAAACTCTAAGTCCCCCATGCCCGCTCCTCCATTTTTTATCTTTAGGACATGTGTCCTCTCTGGATTGGCTGTGAGGATTCAAACCATTTTTGACTTTTAAAATTTTTGCAAAATAAAGTCTAAAAATTCTAAGGGAATCTGATCACCCACCATTCCCCTGCCAATCAGAACATGCCATGTAGGAAAATTTGGAAAAAATGGGTCCCTGGGCCCGAAAATGCCCCATTTGTCAAAAAGGTGAAAAATGAAAAGTTACAACACTTCCCCACTTTTCCTCAGCCAATTAGAAGCTACCATGTACCCTCTGACATCTCAATAATAATTTGATGGCTAAAATATGTCTATCTCATCAAAAACACAAAAAAATTCCAATTGTGCCAAGAATCCAATTTTTTCTTCATGGGTGATGAATTTTTCACACAAAGGATAAATGGAACAAGCATTAAACATTTTATGACCATGGGGAGGGGTTTTTTGAGGGTAGACATGTATGAATCGATCATTTTTAAGCTTTCACAATTGGAGAAATGGAAAAACACGGCATAGCCTATAGATTTGGAAAACTTAGGGCATAGAACATGGCAAACCTAGGGATTTCTTTCAAATGGGGCATGCAAAATGATTTTCAAATGGACTAAGGCATGGAAATGGAAAAACAACTTCATCTCATCCATTCAAAGTGTATAAAATGTTGCAGAGCATGAAAATAGAAGGAACATTTAGACCAAAATAGTAGAGGATCAAAATGGACACCAATAAGATAATACATTTCATAGGAGAAATAACTATCTGGTAGGACTTTTGAATTTCTTGTTTTCATTCCTTTCTGATTGATTCATTAATTTTCACCCAATTTTGGGCTATAATGTACCTCAAGTAAGATCTTTAATCTTAAATGAACTTCCCATGATTGATTAAGCACTTGTCATGTGTTACTCTTGGGAAGTCTATTCGTATCTTTTCGTCCATCTTGGCTTAGAATGGATGCTTAGCCTGTGAAAGGAGATATGGTTGTGGCTTCCTCCTTAACATGTTAGTAGATTTGTTTAGAGAGAAGTTTGGTTACTTTGTTTACTACTCTTCACGAGTTGTTCCAACATTGAGGTTTGGGAAACTAGATATGTTTGATGTATAACTATTTTCCTTTCTCTGTAACTGATATACTGGCTAGAATCTTAAAGATGCTTTGATATATTTGAGATTTTTGGGTTGAAGAGTCTCTTAAGGATGTGATATAAGTCTCTGTTAGTGCAAAATCACATCACCCCTGGATGCAAATCAAGGTTCTAAATGATGTCTTAGGCATCCCGGTGTGATTGCACAACATGGAAACCTCTCTCCAAGTGTGGGACTTGAGAAAGGCGAGAGAGGAATCTCTAGATTAGAGGTTGGTTCCTCAAAATCCTCTCGATTTAGATCTATATTTGCACAACTACGAGAGGTTCGAGATCCTAATCCTACTCTAAATTACAAGGAGACAGGATAGAAATGCAAAAATTGAAACTAACTAAAGATGGTGATGCACCAAAAGGAGTGGTGAATATTTTTGTCATGCAAATAGACACAAACCAAATATTTCAACATAAAACATAAACAAGATGATAAGATATAATTTAGGATCTGAAATGAAGCAAATAATACAAACAAATGTGAAACCCATTCACAAAGCTTGCATTATCATCTCCAATGTCAAAACCACGCATTACAACCTCGAGAGAGGTAGAAAACCTATTACAATCTTTGAAGAGGTCTGATTCTTGCAAAAATCACTGGCTGGAGGTGAAAGAAGAAGTCTGCTATGCCAAAAATGTTCCACTTTTTAGAAATGAGCCAAATCTAGCTTTTACATTGCATGGGTCGAGCCCAAGAGAGAGAAAACGTACAAAACGTGGGAGCCCATTCCTCATTGACTGCAAATGCATTAAATCAGCATGGAGGACCTTAAAAACCCATACCCTGTCATTTTTGACTAAATTGGAGGAGAATGCGACCCATTCTGCATTAAATTTGGTCGCTGAAATGTCATTTCTGGCCATGGACACGTACCAGAGATGTTTTTGAATTTTCTCCATCCAAACTGAACTAAAATTAGAAATTGACCATGGAATATTTTAAAGAATTTCATAAGCTTTCCAATGATATGAAGAACGTGCAAATCTGAGCTCTGGATCAAAAGATATGAAGGTCTGAAGTTTTAGGGCAAAACGGCCCAAAAAACGGATGTCGGGCAAAAAAATTTTAAATTTTGACCTTTTTGCATTTTGGAATTTTTTTTGAAAAATTTCCGCGCTCTTCCAGTCAGATGACATGTGTTAGGTGCTGGTTCACTGAGCAATTCTCTCTCCTCCACCTTTCCGTGGGCTTTCCCTTGAAAATTTTGATCTTTTTAACTTTTGGAAAATTTTCCATTTTTCCCGCCATGCCCGCCACTTGGGACACGTGGCATGCTTTCATTGGTTGTGACAGGGGTGTGTGGGAATCTTTTACCTTTTAGTTTTTGGCCGAAGAACTTTTGTAAAAAACTTCAAAGTTTCCCCGAGCTCTGCACTTCCCTGCTCCATTGGACACGCGTCCTCTTTTTATTGGCTCGGGCCAACGCTCCAACTCACTCCCTTTAAAACTTGCATTGAACACTTAGCCAAAATTTTGTTTCACTCCTGCCATGAAATCTCTAGCCCTTAGGACACGTGTCCTATTCTGATTCATCCGCGGGCCTGCCGGCTTTTCACGTCCCTCGCGTATTTTCGGCCCGGGTGTCCCAAACCGTCTGGGACAAATTCCTCCGATCCGCCCGATTCGGGCTTCCCTGTCCCTCTTTGAGGCGAAGACACGTGGCGTGCTTTCATTGGCTCTCGGCTCTTCGGCTTTCCGTGTCCCATGCATCCCTTTGTCCCAACTGTCCTGAATGAAATTTCCCTGCGCCGGCCGATCCGGGTGGTTCGCGTCCTTCGCATCCCCACGGCCTAGAGCGTCGGCGGCCTACATTGCTCGCATGATTAGTCAATTTTGTTTTTACCTTCGGCCGGTTCACCTTTTCGCGTCCCCATGGCCCAGATGTCCCTTTGCTATGCGGACCACCTAGTGGCCTTTCGGTCGATTCACACCCGACGTCCCAACTATCCCAAGGACCGCCTGGACTAGGACTTAGCCAATTTTCATGATTTTTCCCACCCCAAGCTTGTTTTTTTGTAACTTTTTCACCCTTTTTTAGAAATTACTCTTTTTTCTTGGACAAGAGAGTTAGAAAAAAGCCGAGGGGACCCCAGAAACATGATTTTTCCTTGAATCAATCTATCTTGCTCGGGACCGAAGAATTTAATGCATGTTATCAAAATTACCCTGGGGGTGAATTTTGGATAACAATTTGGCGACTCAGCGGGGTCACACACTGCTAGGTAGAAGATACCCGGTTACAAGCGATCCATTGGGCATGGAGTCATCAAATATTCTATTTAGAACCCCAACTAACTCGGTATGTGTATGGAGGAAAATGGAATATTACGATTGAAAGCAAGGATCTGTAAAACATCTCCATGGACAACAAGTCGTGTCAAAGCACTTAGGGAAAACAAAACTAACCTACAGCAAAACAATGTGCACAAGCACTTGGAGGAATGAAAATCTAATCTAATATTTACAAGGTAGTGAATTTACCTCTAGAAGCAACGCTTGAGATAGATTCCATTTACTGGAATCTGCAGTTCTTCACCATCGAATGAGGCCAATTGGAAAGCATTGTTGTTCTTGCACTTCGTGACCATGTATGGGCCACTCCAAAGGGCATAAAATTTTTAATGCCTTCCCGGTTTTGCTCTATCCACATCCCATTTCAACACTAGATCTCCAACCTGAAAAGATCTATCCTTGGCCTTTCTATCGAAGGTCTTCTTGATCAAAGCTTGATCCTTTTCCATTGCTTGGGATGCCTAATTTCTAATCTCTTGCAGCTCCATCAACTCTGCATACCTCACCTCCATGGGCTCAAACTCTAGCAACTCCATCTGTTTCATGAGTTCCAATGTTGGAAACTCAAGCGACATGGGCAAGATTGCCTCTCTTCCATACGCAAGTTTGAATGGAGAGTTACCTATGGATATTTTGGGAGTTATCCTATCAGCCCATAAGGATTATTTCAGTTTGGTATGCCAAGACCTCTAATTCTCGTCAAGAGTCCTAATGATCCTCAACAAGTTCTTGTTTGTAGACTTGGCTTGGCCATTACCTTGAGGGTAATAGTTTGATGAAGTGCTTAGGTAGATACCGTTCTTGACAGCCCACTCAGTCACCTTAGATCCAATGAATGCCAATGCATTATCAGATATTATTGTAGTAGGTACACCAAATCTAGTTGTTATCCCCTCATAAAGGTCTAAGATGCTAGACTCATTTGCCTCTTTGAGTGCTACTGCTTCTATCCATCTGGTGAAGTACTCTGTGGCTGTCAAAATCCATTTATGCCCTTGGCTTGAATTGGGATTAATGACTCTAATGAAGTCTAAACCCCATTGCATGAATGGGTGGTCAACTGAGATTGGATGTAATGGAAGGGAAGCAAGTCTCTCTTTTCCCATCAAGAATGCACAATTCTTACACCTCTTGATCCATGCATAGCAATCACTGAAGATTTTAGGCCAATAATAACCAGCCTTCATGATTTTTAGAGCTGTCACTCTTGGTGTAAAATGACCACCAGCTGGTCCACCATGAAACTCTTCCAACACCCTTTGAATCTGATTTGTGCTAATGCACCTCAGCAGCACTCCATTCACATCTTTCTTGAACAAAACTCCATCAACAATGGCATACGGAACAAGCCTGCAATCTGAAGTGTCTCCTTTGGGTCTTGTTCATCTCCGGAGGGCATAGGCCTATGCCTAGGAAGTGTATAATACCTTGGGTCCAGCAAGGAGTGGGGGCAGCATCGTCTTCTTCTTGGTTGCCACTTGGCTCATGGCTGTCCTGGACTATCAAAATAGACTCTTCTTCATTGCATACTTCTTTTTGCTTCCCCAAAACTAGCTGCTCACACAATCCTTTCCCTCTTACCATCTTAGTGATCTTGATCTCAACGTCATACTCCATGACACGGGTGATCCAACCTACCCTTTTCTCATTCAAATCCTTGTTGAGGAGGAAGTCCTTGACCCCAGCATGTGAGACCAACAGCTGGACCTTGTTGTTTGAAACTAAATGCTTGAATTTCTTCAAGCTTCGATTCTTTGCAAGTACATGCTTCTCGATAAAAGAGTACCTCACCTCATAGTCATCTAGGATCCAACTTAAGAAGGCAATTGGCTGCTCATCATTATCCTTGTTCTCTTTGTACCAAAATGGCAGAAATAGTGTCATTACCTCGAATGCATAGAGGATGAAATCCTTGAGAAGTCTGGGTTGATGAGAGTTGGTGCTTGAGAGATGGCTTCTTTGATTGCTTCAAAATTATCCTTGCCTTCTGCTGTCCACTTGAAAGCCATGCTCTTCTTTAACATTTTGGTGATGGGCTTGACAAGGGCTGCAAAATCTGGGACAAACCTCCGAACAAAGTTTATCCTTCCCAAGAAACTCGAAGGGATTTCTTGTGTCTTGGCAATGGTGGTGCTCTTATGGCTTCAATCCTCTCTGGATAAATTGGTAATCCTTCTTTAGAGATAATATGGCCAAGGAGCTTTCCTTCATGTGCAAGAAAGATACACTTCTTAGGATTCAAAGACACTCCAAATCTTACGCACCTCGTGAAGACTTGCCTCAAATGAGAGAGGTGGTCTACTGCATTCTTGGAAAAAAAGTGATATCATCAAGGTAAATCAGCACCACATTGTTAATCAAACCTTTGAATTCCATGTCCATTGCCCTTTGGAAGGTAGCACCAGCGTTGGATAGCCCAAATGGCATTTTCCTGTATGCAAAAGTTCCCCATTTGGTTGTGAAGGCTGTCTTGAACTGGTCCTCTTCCTTCACCATAATCTGATTGTAGCCTGAGTAGCCATCAAGTAGTGAAAACCTCTCGGAGCCAGCCACAACTTGCAAGATTTTCTCCATGGAAGGGAGTGGGTAATGGTCCTTGAGAGAGGCTCTATTCAAGTCTCTGAAGTCAACACACAATCTGATCTCTCCACTCTTCTTTCTAACTGGAACTAAGTTGGAAACCCAACTAGAATGCTTGATTGGGAATATGATCCTTGACTCAATCAGCTTGTCCAATTCTTTCCTCATGAGAGGCTCCATGTGTGGATTGACTGGTCTTTGTTTCTTCCTAACAGGCTTAGTATTTGGATCCAATTCGATGGTATGCTGAGCTAAGTTGGGATTGAAACCTTTCAAGTCTTCATAGCTCCAAGAAAACATGTCAGGGAACTCTTGACACAGTTGTATGAACTCACCCCTTTCTTGTTCAGTTGTCATCCTCCCAATTTGCAATGGTTTGTTCTCTTCTACCAAGATGGATCTTTGAATCCTCTCTCTTGACCTGAATGTTTGCTTTCTCCTTTCTAAATTGATCATTGGGGTTAAAAATGGACTCCAAGGTGATAAGTCCCTTGGGCAGCTTGTTAGTTCTCAGTTGTACCACTTGGTCACCATATTCTTGTTCCAATTTTTCTTGATTCTTGGCTGAGAACTCAACTTCTTCTTACAAGAAATGGATGATTTACTGGTCATTTTCAAACACTTACCAACTGACATTGTTATTCGGAACTGAAGGCCTCACAATCACGTGGATGTTTGGCTGTACCTTGTCTTGTTGAATACTTTCCACAATGTCAAAGGCTGCCCCTACCGCTGCAAGCCTGTCAGTAGCTCGATTCTCTTCCCTAGGAATGAATTTGATGCCAAAACCCTCAAAATATTCCATGAGATCCCACACCCTATTCTTGTAGCACTTGAGAAGATCATTTTTAGTAGCATGCTGTCCCTTGACCTGATTTACAATCAATTCACTGTCCCCAAAGACTTGCAAGTTCTTTATTCCTCTCTTTATTGCCCAATGCATCCCTTGCACCAAGGCTTCATATTCAACAGTGTTATTGGAGCATGCAAACTGAAATCTAAAATTTGAATAGTACTTTACTCCTTGAGGTGAAACAAGCATAGCTCCCCCTCCTACACCTTGTCCACTCCTTGATCCATCAAAAAACAGCTGCCATACCTCATTGTCATCTTTGTGGTTTGGCTTGGTGATGCTAGGAATACGCTGATTTTCTTTGTGTATACAATAGACCCCTAGCTCAGATTCTTCTACTTCTTGATAAGGATCAAAAGCATGTATCTTGTTTTCCCATTCATCAAGAGTTAGATCGGGATGCTTCCAAAGCTTGGTGTCACCTCATCGGATTTGGCTGATCTTCTTGATCAAATCTTTGAGCAATTGGCATTAATTTGACTTGGAGTGTAATGCTCAATATGGAAGTTTGCAATAGGTTGACCTGATTGTAGCCTTAGTTCCATACCTCATTACGAAGCAACATGTGTGACCAATCAGCAGACAAATATCCCCCAATCATGGTGTGAAGTCCCTTGACAAGCATAGGGAAAAGAGTGGTGGAAGGTCTATGGTGATACATCTTGTAAAACAACAACGTTTGGACATGCATGCAAGGTAAGACTCAAGTTTCTAATCACTCCAAGCTGTTGCTACGCTGCTTTGTCCCATCTAGCTGCACTACCCCTTTGGATGTTGTTTCATCTTTGGAGCCCTAGCTGATCAGCTATTTGTTTAGGCATTACCAAGCTACTTGCCTGGAGTCTATCATGCAATTGTGCACTAGCTGATTTCCAATGATCAATGAAACATAGAAAGGAGGGGGCTTCAAAATTTCACCTTCTTTGTCCTCCATGATTTCCCTCGGGATGGGAAACATTTGTAAGAACTTTGTCTTGCATCCGATCCTATTGATTCGAAGTTGGCAGTCCTTCATGGCAGCTTGCAGCAGATCTCTTTGGCCTAGGATAGATAGGGATTCCCACATTGATATATTGACATTTGCCTTCTTTATCGATCAATGATCTTGAATGGTGATGAAGGATATCTTTTTGTCCCTTGGTTTACACATTCACTCCTTGCATGTGGGCAGAAACAACTAGTATTTGAGTTGTCCTAGGGGTTGTTCTTGGCTGCCCCTATGCATTTACAATTGAATTTTGTTTGCCAATCACTTGTGGAACCATAGAAGGTCATGGATTGGTTGGGGCTAATGGATTTTCTTCACCCAAATTCCTTCTTTTTGACCTTGTGTTGGCTGCAACACCTTGAGAAACTGCCTGGTTCATGCCACAAAAATCCTCGCTTGCCAATTTATCAATGTCTTTGTCCTTTGGGGCTGATTGATGTTGGAATGTTTCTTGTTGTTGGTTGTTTCTTCACCTTGAATGCCCTCACCCTCCACACCAGTAGTTGCCACCATTAATGCTTGATTCAAATCACCATTTAAGCACATGGATTTTTATGAGGCTCATTGCATGGAAAACACCAATCATACTCTTGGGCAATGTTGTTTTGTGTTGGCACCAATGCCTTAGAGGCGAGATATGGCATTTGGATTATAGGGCTGAAATGGTCTATTGGCAGGAGGCCTTGTTTGATTCATATTTGCAACTGAATTAGGTGGCCATTGTGATTGGTATGGGTGCCTTTTAGGCTGAGCTTGGGGTTGATAAAAAGGTCTAAAACCTTGGGCCTGCTGCCTTTCGAGAGTAACCAGCTCATTGCCTAGGTTTTGCAATTGCTTCATGACTTCTTGAAGCTCATTTGGGGCACTTGGAGATGAAGTAGAAGCTTCATTTGAACTCTGATTTCTAGGAGTGGGAGAAGGAGCCAAATTAGGTGCTTGATTGGTGTTTGGATTCTCTAAACTTGGAAACAATGGCATGGGAGGTCTAGGGGAAAGTTTGTCAGCTTGGATCAAACAATTTTCAGCCCTAATGGCAATGTTATAAGCCATAGGGATAGTTATGCCTCCCATGGACTGAATTAACATAGAAATATCAGAATTTAAAGCTTTGAGATAGTAGAGAAAAGCACCTTCTGCTATTGGCCTGATTGCCACTGGAATTCTCTCCCAAGTCTTTTGAAATCTGAAGTTGAAATCAGTCAGCTACTCATTGGGAGCTCTCTTGATGGTTGTCAGCTACTCTAAAAGAGACAAGTTGTCTCCCTTCTCTCCAAATTGCTCATGAAGTGCTATACACAGCTGATTCCAATTTGTGATAGAACCAGCTCCAAGGCTTCTAAACCATTGCAATGCTTTACCCTTGAATGAAGATGTCAGTAACTTGACAATGACCACTTGCATCTCATTAATTTCATGGATTGCACAAAGAAGCAATGTCTTTAACATGATCACCTGGAGTAGTCTGATTTTCTCCAGTGAAGTAGGGAATGTTCTTCAAGGCTGCAATAGGAATTGGATGTTGTGCATTGAGGGAAAGTGGGCTGCTGCCTGTGAAGTTGACATAGGGGTTGTTTTGTGCCATTCTTATTGGTCTTAAAACCCTTGTTGACTGAATGAAAGGCCTACTAGGTGGAGGAGTTGAGAGGGTTTTGTTTGGTGGAGATGGAGACCTTTGAATCCTTCTTCCTCTTTACCTTCTTCTTGGAGATAATTGCAAGTATTCAAACAACACTTCTTCTTCTCCAACTCTTGACCTTGTGGTGATCCTTCTCATGTGTTTTCAGCCTGCCTTGCTGAAACCAGTTGATTCTTCCCTTGAGTCGCGAGATATGAAAATAATAGCTCTTTTTAAGCAAGAAAATTGCAGCAGATGCACATCAACTTTATTGCAATAAAAATGAGACCTCTAGGTCCCACCAGGCGTGCAAAAATTGTTAGTACAAAATCACAGCACCCCTGGATGCAAATCAAGGTTCTAAATGATGTCTTAGGCATCCAAAGTGTGATTGCACAACATGGAAACCTCTCTCCAAGTGTGGGACTTGTGAAACCGAGAGAGGAATCTCTACATTAGAGGCTGGTTCCTCAAGCTCCTCGATTTATATCTATATTTGCACAACTACAGAGGTTCGAGATCCTAATCCTACTCTAAATTGCAAGAGAGAGGGGATAGAAATGTAAAAATTGAAACTAACTAAAGATGGTGATGCACCAAAAGGAGTGGTGAACATTTTTGTCATGCAAATAGACACAAACCAAATATTTCAACATAAAACATACACACAAGTGATAAGATATAATTTAGGATCTGAAATGAAGCAAATAATACAAACAAAGGACTGAAACCCATTCACAAAGCTTGCATTATCATCTCCAATGTCAAAACCACTGCATTACAACCTCAGAGAGGTAGAAAACCTGTTACAATCTTTGAAGAGGTCTGATTCTTGCAAAAATCACTTGCTGGAGGTGAAAGAAGAAGTTTGCTATGCCAAAAATGTTCCACTTTTTAGAAATGAGCCAAATTTGGCTTTTACATTACATGGGTCGAGCCTAGGAGAGAGAAAATGTACAAAACATGGGAACCCATTCCTCATTGACTGCAAATGCATTAAATCAGCATGGAGGACCTTAAAAACCCATACCCTATCATTTTTGACCAAATTGGAGGAGAATGCGACCCATTCTGCATTAAATTTGGTTGTTGAAATGTCATTTCTGGCCATGGACACGTACTAGAGCCATTTTTTTAATTTTCTCCATCCAAAATGAACCAAAATTAGAAATTGACCATGGAATCCTGTAGATAATTTCATAATCTTTCCAATGATATGAAGAACATGCAAATCCGATCTTTGGATCAAAAGATATGAAGGTCACGAAGTTTAGGGCAAAACGAAAAAAAACGGATGTCGGGCAAAAAAATTTAAATTTTGACCTTTTTGCATTTTGGAATTTTTTTGAAAAATTTCCATGCTCATGGTTGGATGGCACGTGTTAAGTGCTAGTTCATTGAGTAATTCTCTCTCCTCCACCTTTCCACGAGCTTTCCTTGAAAATTTTGATCTTTTTAACTTTTGGAAAATTTTCCATTTTTTCCCCTCGTGCCCCGCCACTTGGGACACATGGCACTCTTTCATTGGTTGTGAGGGGGTGCGGGGAATCTTTACCTCTTAGGTTTTGGCTGAAGAAATTTTGTAAAAAATTCAAAGTTCCCCCGAGCTCCGCATGATTCCCTACTCCATTGGACACGCGTCCTCTTTTATTAGCTTGGGCCAACGCTCCAACTCGCTCCCTTTAAAATTTGCATCGAACACTTAGCCAAAATTTTGTTTCACTCCCCACCGCAAACTCCCTGGCCCTTAGGACACTTGTCCTATTTTGATTCATCCATGGGCTCTAGCTTTACCGCGTCCCTCACATATTTTCCGCCCGGTGTCCCAAACCATCTGGGACAAATTCCTCTCGATCCGCTTTGATTCAGGATCTGTCCCTCTTTGAGGCGAAGACATGTGGCATGCTTTCATTGGCTCTCGGCTCTTCTGGCTTTCCATGTCACATGTGTCCCTTTTTCCCAACTGTCCCGAATGAAAGTTCCCTGCGCCGTCCGATCCGGGCGGTTCACGTCCTTCGCATCCCCACGGCCCAGACGTCCCAGCCTGTTCTACACAGCAGTTAGTCAATTTTTTTTTAACCTTCGGATGGTTCACCTTTTCACGTCCCATGCGTCCCCATGGCCTGGATGTCCCTTTGCTACGTAGACCGCTTGGCGGCCTTTCGGCCGATTTGCGCCCCGACGTCCGAACTGTCCCAAGGACCACCTGGACTAGGACTTAGCCAATTTTCATGATTTTTCCTGCCCCAAGCTTGTTTTTTGCAACTTTTTCACCCTTTTTTAGAGCTTTCTCTTTTCTTCTTGGATAGGAGAGTTAGAAAAAAGCTGAGGGGGACCCCAGAAACATGATTTTTCCTTGAATCAATCTATCTTGAAATTTTTTTCGGATGAAGAATTTAATGCATGTTATCAAAATTACCCTGGGGTGAATTTTGAATAACGATCTCTCTCTTTAATTCTGGAATGTTATTTATTCATTACCTTTGTAACCATTCCTTTAGGATGAACTCTAACATAAGTTAAAGGGAATGATATTGTTTAGTTTTGTTCTAAACTTAAACCATTCTGCCCCTTCTAGATTTGTTAGTGGTTGGTCGAAACTTATGTGTGATCCTGAAAGATAGATTATTTTCTTAGACTAGTTGAACCAATCAAAATACTATTGATAAGGTCTGTATGATGTTATCTTTGACTACTACCTTGAATTGAATACTAAACTGAACTCAGGACTTTTAGGATGCTTCAACCGAAATTACTTTGATTGTTTTAATGATTAAGTTATCCTTACCTATTTGTATGGACTTATTATGATCAATGTACTTCTTAGGCTATAGGATGAGCCTGAGATAGTATGATATTTAGCTAGAATGTAATGCTTAATTGTTGTCTAAATAGTTTTCTTAATCTGAAAGATAGTTTTATATATATCTTGTATTACTTCTTGAAAATTTAGAACTGGTTGTTGGAGAAACTTTATTTAGATACATGAATGAGAAGGTGAAGTTAGGAAGAAATAATAATTTCCTTTATTTAATCCTACTTTTTAATTCCATCTTGTTGAAAAGAGTTTTAAGATGAAAATTTAAGGTTGATATGTTGGTTAATTTAAAACTTACTTTCTCATTAGAAACTTTAATCTTTTCTCTCCTTCTGGTTGTAATATTTTAGGGAAAGTCTTATGTTTTATCTTGTTGTGTTTTGGAATTGTTTCATAAACAACATGGTTCTTTTATGAAATAGTTAGATAAAAGCACAACATTTTAATGATATAGTGCTTATCATGCTTAGTTCAAATGAACTGACCCATGCTAACAATTTTGTAGATGGATTTTGTAAAAGATGAAAGGAGAAAGACATATAGAAAGTTACATCTATTTTACTAAGAAAAATGTACCTTTATTATGATGATTATGTGGTGTCATTACTTATGTACTTTTTTGGTAAAGAAAGTTGTAATGAAACTATTTTTAAATTTTTGTTATGATACTTTGTAATCTCTGAGATACTTCTGGATTCAGTGAATGTATCACTCCTTGATGAATAAATGATGTGTTGATTGTTAAATAATACTTTATTGTAATACTTTCTTGTCATGAATTGGGATGTATTATTAAGTATTATCCTAATGAAGGAGGGTATTTTATATACTTAAATGTTATGGAATGGTTGGGGGAATCTGAAATGTTAGTTGGTTTATTTTCTCAATTAGAGATGTAACTTATAAGTTGACACTCATAAGTAGATCCTTAAACAATATAAAAGGACTATGTTTGAATTATATAGATGTATGTGTTTGAATTCTTGATGTATTTAAACATATGTAATATGTTTCATAAATGGAAATTAGTCCATAATATAGGGAAAAAGGTTACTTCCCATGAAATCAATCATAGAGACATAACTTAAGATCTTGTTAAAGTGTTATGAATGTTGTAAGTAAATGATTGAATGTGTACTTCCTTAGGAATATTTCCTTAATCAAAATTTGGAATTCTTAGAAAGGAATTAAATGGAATTTAGACTTCATCTCCATGAATTCTAAAATAAAGGTTTATAAGGAACTTATTTAAGCTAGGGCTGAAATAAGTAAGGAATCAATTAACACACTTTCATAACTTAAAGATCAATCTTGTCGTGATATAATGCAAGATGTTTTGTTTAAAGAAAAATTAAGCATGTAATAAAATGGTTAGGAAGCATATTTTATCAGCATACCTACCTCACATGTAATTTCAACTTGTAACCTTATAGGTTAAATGATCTAGTTGAATCTTTAAGCGTTGTTGTAATTAATCTTAAAGACAATGTTTAATGGGTTAATAAACTTATAATCTAAGGTATGCTAGTCCAGTTGAGGAAAATCAGTTGGATGTTGGCACACATCAACTACAATGTAGTACCTTCATAATGACAAGGGTCATTACATGATACTATGATGTAGTTGATATGTCTCAACACCCCACTCGTTTGTTTAACTTGATTGACATAAAAGTAAGACTAGATCACGGTTCCATCCTATATAGGGATAAGAACATGATCTAGTGTTGAGGTCAACTCCTATTGACTTAGGATAACTAGACACACCCAATCGACTTACGTCGATTGAGTATGTCTATGTACCCTTAGTCACCATGAGTAGTCTTCCACACTAGTGCATGTTACTGCCCTTGTCTAGTATGAAACCTTGAATCAGATTGGACTGATAGGAGTCAATAAAGACCACTCTAGATAATAGAACAAGTGTGGTGAGGGACTTATTCCATTTGACAAGTATGCCATCAAGGAATGTAAACATGATAAACATGTTTAAAAACATTTTCCAAAGTATCACAAGCTGCTAGTTGTGTAGTCCTATGTCACCCTGGTTTGAGAAGCTAGCTAGATTTCAAATGAACATCGAATATGAGATATTTAGATAGGCCTCTTAGACATAACACTTGGGTACCCCTAAAAGGGTAAAATAACCAAGTATACATTGTATACACATTATTGAGTTAACATGAGAGATCAGTTTAATATCGAGTCATGAAATGAGAGATCGGTGTTTCACCGAGTCATTTACAATTGCATATGGTTTTCTATTATGAGATGGATTGAAATTGCATATGGTTTTTGTTATGAGATGGATTGACATTAGAATGTGTGTTCTAAATTATGTTAATTTAGAACAGAGAACATTATGTATGATAAAAAAATAAAAAATAATCCTTGTTCTAAATTCTTAAAATGGGAATGTTACACTTATTTTGTTATAATTTTGATCTTTCTTATTGGAGATGCATCTTATCTCTTCTACTTATATTTGTTCTTGTATCTCCTTTATTAAATATGTTGGGGGTAAATGCATAATTTCATCAATTACAAACCTAAATTTTTCTAGATAGTATACTATTGCTTCAACTATTTCCATTTTTTTTCTTCCTATGTTGGCATCATATTCTTGTGCTAGTTGGGAAATGCCTCCTAGAGATCGGAATTTTTTATAATACCTATATGTTATTTTTGTTAAATGTATTTCCACCCGTTTTCTACCTCTTATAAAATATATGGTGCTTATTGTTCTTGTGGGTGTATGGGTGATGGAGTATCTTTTTTTTTTCTTGACCCCAAAATTTCTTTTATGTCTTTGGATTCTTCTTCTTATTTTTCTATGTTGGTCATGGTTTGTTTTAAATTCTCTTTTCTTGTCAATTATTTCTAGTGTTTGGTAATTGGTCTTGCAACATTAGGGGATTTATTTATTTTATATGTTTTGGGAACTCCTCCACTTGATCCTGGTTTCCCAATTTGTACTAAGTATTTTTGCCTATATTCTTTAAATGTTTATATTGATCTTCAAATTTGCACCCACATCTCAGATTTGGAAGAGCCAAGTTATTTTTGACAATAATGGAACCGTCCCCAAGTTATGGGACCTTGTGCTCTTGGGAAGGATCTCCAAATAAGGCTAGTTCCACTATCTATTTCTCTGTTATTATTGCTACTCCTAGTGCTAAAAGGGGAAACTAAGCTAATAAATGCAAAGGTACTAGGGATAGAAGGATAACATGAAAATAAAATACACTAAAAATGAAATAGCACTTGAAAAGAGGGATGGATGATATCATTCTAAGTGGGAATGAAAAGGGGATGCATGAGAGGAGGCTAGGAATGAGTAGCACTAGTTGAAAACATGTTTACTAGATCATTTTCATGGAACACAACTAAATAAGGAACTGCAAGGGACGTGAAGTGGCATAAAAAAACACAATGTAAAAAAAAGTCAAGAAGAAGGAATACAAACATGTTAGGACAAAGAATAGTCACAAAACGATGCTTCTATTACTTCTAGAAATGCATAGAGTTGTTACAATGGTGAAAGAGGCTGATATCCACATGCATGAGCTAGATCTAGAGGTATGCAACTCAAAATGTAGAAAATATGAAGTCCTTAGAAAAATGCGTAAGGATTTAGAGTATCCAACATTAATAATGAGCCCAACTCTTACATTTATAGATGAATTTGTGGAAGGAGAAGAGAAGGAGGGAAAACCTAAATTTGAAATACAACCACCAATAAGAAGCATTCAATGCCTACAAATCCACCTAAGAATCTATCGAATGCACTTCCCAGGTCTTTTTGGCATGTTGGAGGAGGAAGGAGGGAAGATCATATCAAATTGGGTGGTTGAAGCAATTAGATCTGCTTCATTAATGCTCAGAAAGACATTTTCCCATTTCTCACCTACCAGTCTGCCAAAATTTGAATTTGAATGTCTAGCACTATGGCTGATGTCAACAAATCTTTGACAAGTCCACGCACATGCTGATCAGATATCTATAGAAAAATATATGGCTTCGAGAGGATTTGAGATATGTCTATGCATGTAAGACACGTGGCGTGCGTAAATTGGCTAAAAGGATGGCCAACTGTGAAACCTATTTTTCATTTCTACCATGTGTCACTTACTGATTCGTTGCAATGATTCAATGCCCTGTTGGCACACTTTGACTGGTTGTGTGTTGTAATCTCAAGCATGTCAAAAGATGACCTAGCACAGAAGGGTGCAAAGCAGGGCATGAGGGAAGGGTGCACGGAAGAAAACATAGGAACGGGTAGAGGAATACATGTGACGCGCATGGGGAAATGAGGAACATTGGTGAGAAAAAAATGCATGATCAAGGCACAACCATTACAATATGATGTGCAGTGCGTGTGAGTGTGGACGGCTACCAGGAAGAAGGAGAATGCATAGAATAGGCATGCACAGGGGAGATGGAACAAACAAGGAACGAAAGGAATGGAAAAGGTGAAGCCCACAAGGGAATGTGAGGAAAAGAAAGGAATGAGCCAAGGGAACTTGAGTGTGCGCAATCTTGCAATGAAGAGCTCAAAACTAGAAGATGTATATAAGTTATCCAAATCACTAGGAGAGTTATTTGGATAACAATTTTGGTGACTTTGGGGCCATCTTCCTGCTAGATGAAGGATATCAGTAGCCTGAAGCATCCATTGGGCATGGAGTCGATCATTTAATCATTTGAAGAACTACCCCTGAAGCCACCTAAAGGATCATTTATTGACTCTATTCTTAATCTTGCAACTACTAAAAGAAGATCTACATTTTAGAAGCAAAAGAAGAGCACGTGTAGGAAGCACGCGAAAGGAAATAACTATGTACAAATAAAAAATGTGTGTGCAATGCACTTAGAGGAATTAAAACTACTCTAATATATACAAAATGATGCATCAAACCTAAAAGAAGGGTTTGAAATAGATCCCATTTACTGGATTTTAAAATGCGCCTCCATCAAGATGAATTAACTCAAAAGAGTTAGCTTCTTTACATGAACTGATGATATATGGGCCACTCCAAAGTGCATCAAACTTTGAATGGCACCCTGGTTTAGCTCTATCAGCATCCCATTTTAAGACCAAATCCCCAACTTTAAAATCTTGAGGCCTAGCCTTTCTCAAACCATTTCTTTGTTGCTCGTTGATGTTGTTCCAGCTTGATCATGATAGAGTTTCTTGATTCTTCAAGATTAACCAACTCTTCCATTCTAATTTCTCTCTAGTTTACACCTTCAAATTTTCATTATTGGACAAGCACCAATGAGTTCAAATCTAGTGTCAAAGGAAGGGTAGCCTCCTTTCCATAGACAAGCTTATAAGGTGAAGTTCCTATTGCCTTTTTGGCTATAATTCTATATGCCCAAAGCACGCGCGATACCTTTTTATGCCACTATCTTTGGATGATGCTCATTGTGTGCTTCATGGTTCTGATCAAGTTATTGTTTGTTGACTCTAAAAAACCATTTCCCTAGGTATAATAGTTAGAATAATTCTTTAGATAGATGCCTAGATTTAGGGCCCAATCAGTGATTTTGGTCCCAAGGAAGGATTTTGCATTATCAGAGATAATGGTTTGAGGAATGCCAAACCTTGTGACTATACCTATAAGAAATTCAAGGATGACTAACTTGGTTGATTCCTTGAGTGAGACATCTTCTGTCCATCTGGTGAAATATTCCATAGCTGTCAGCACCTGCTTGTGTCTAGCATTTGAAGGCAAATTTATCATACCTATGAAGTCAAGACCCCGTTACGTAAAAGTCTTATCCACTTGAATTGGTTGGAGAGGAAGCGCTAGAAATTTTTATTTCCTACAAATAAATCACATTCCTTATATTATGTGACCCACTTGTGTGCATCTACAAACGGGGTAAACCACAATATTCCTACCATTATGATTTTCATTGTTGTAGTTTTGGTAGAAAAGTGTCCACCAGAGAATCAATCGTGAAATTCTGCTAGCACTTTTTCAGTCTGCGCATTGTTGATACACCTCAATAGCATGTCATCAAGATTCTTCTTAAAGAGAAGTCCATCAATAAAAACATAAGGGATAGATTGTAACCTTAGATTTTTCTCTTTTCCTTGTTCAAACCAAGAGGGTATACTCCCTTGGAAAGGAATGTGACCATGTCCTTCATCTATTCTCACGTGCCAGGATCTTTATTTTTCTCAAGATATACACGCGAAAGACCTTCATCTAGAAATAATGAAGTCTCATATTCATTCTACACATCCTCAACAATCTACTGCAAAGCATGCTACCTCTTACAAGTTTTTTGGATTTGATAGTCACATCATACTCCATGATTTTTGTCACCCATCGTGTTCTCTTTTCAGTGATCTCTACTCCCATGATGAAGTATCTAACTGAAGAGTGGGAGACGATCACCTTGATATGATTTGTGGTGATCATACTATTTAATTTCTTGAGTGCATGCATGATGGTGAAGACCTACTTCTCCATGTGATTGTATCTTAATTCATAATCCTTTAGCGTCTAGCTAAAGAAAGTTGTTGGTTTCTCTATCCCTTGTTCATTTTCTGTGTTAGGATAACAACAATACTCATATCAGCGCCATAACAATAAATGATGAAATCCTTGGAATAATCGGGTTGATGAGTGTTGGTGTGAAAGTAATCTCTTTCTTTATTCTATTGAAACTTTCTCTTCATTCGCTATCCATCTAAAAGTTGTATCCTTCTTGAGCATCAGGGTGATAGGCCTTACAGGTCATGCAAAGTTAGGAATAAAGTGCCTAACGGATTTGATCTTGCAAAGGAAGGACTACAATTCCTTTTTATGCACCTAGCACGGAAAGAGTCAAGATGGATAAAATGTGCTTAGGATCAATTGTGATTCCATCCTTTGAAACCATGTGGCCCAAGAGTTTTCCCTGTGCCACCTCAAAATTGCACTTCTTGGGGTTAAGAGACACCTCGTACTTTTTGCATCTCTCAAAGAATTTCTCCAGGTGTGCCATATGATCCATGCTCTTCTTTGAGAATAATTTTATGTCATCAAGGTAAACCAAGATGAACTCATTTATGTAACATTTGAAGGCAATTCCCATGATGCATTGGAAAATTACACCTGTGTTTGTGCAGACAAAGGGAATTTTCTGATACGCATATGTGGGAGAAGGAAACCATGGCTGATTGAGCAAAAACTAACTCATTCGAAGTAATCTAGTTTGCATTAAAGGCATGAAAGACTTTTCTAGCTTTTTCTTCCTTGAAACCTACAAAAAATGATGTTTTTATGCCTACAAGTGCATAGAGGAGATCAAGATGATAGATCTTTTCATCAAGTCTCGATTTTTCCAAAATCGATCTCTGGATCAAAAGATATGCTCATCGAAGATTTAGGTAAAAATTAGGGCACAAATTTCAAGGCATGAATTAGGTCAAATATGGTGGTGAATCAGATTTAAAAATGGGTCCACGGGCCCAAATTTAAATGTTTTCCTTTTTTGAAAAATTTTCCAAAATCTCTCGGGTCCGCCACTCTAAGACACATGGCACCTTCTCGGTTCATCCACCGGCTTTGTAAAAACATTCGCCCCTTTTGCGCAATTGAAAATTTTTCCCACAATCCTCCACACCTCCACCACTCGCCAATGATGTGGACACACGATACCATCCAATTGGTCGATGGGACCTTGGGCTCATTTCTTTCCTTAAACCTTTTTTGACCAAAAAGGCAAAAAAATCAACTTTCCTCCGAACCCCACCTTAGTGTTGTCGACGTAGACTTGACATGTGGTGCCATCCTGTTAGTGTGGGGCCTTAACCAATTTTGTTTCATTTTATTTTACGGGCTCATGGGTGAAACTTTTCCTTTGATTTTTTTTCCCAAAAGGGCTAACTTCCAATTTTCCTCTGCCTCGCCAATGCGCTTCCTTCCTCCTCCGCAGCTTGCGGGCTACTTTGTGAATTTTATGCTTTTAGCCCAAAAAGTGCTAAGTCGTAATTTCTTCCTCCGCTCCTCCAGTCTGGGACACATGGCATCATTTCATTGGTTGTGGGCCTACCTTGGGAAAATTTCCCCTCAAACTTTACCGAGCCATAACTCAAAAATACAAGAAGCTAGGAGGACTACTTTACCTTTTCGGAAAGGAGAAGAAAAATCCTATCGATGAAGCCATTTCAAGAATTTTTGAGTGCTTACAATGTGTAAAAAATTAAGTTGAAGCACAAGGAAGGAAATAATGAGGGAAAGTTAGCCAAAATAAGCGAGGGCTCATTTTAGATAACAATTTGGTGACTCGGAGGGTCATCTTCTTGCTAGATGAATGATTAGTGGAATTTGTTGCATTCATGGGCATGGGGGCAAGCCCGATAACTAAATTTGATCTAAAAATGAAAATCTAACCTTTGAGACACTTAGAAACCAACTTAAACTTGGATTTGATCCTCTCCTTGAGCCACTGAATGCACCTTTGTGTAAGAGCAACAAAAACAACACCAAACAACTATGTACAAAATTGGAAATCATACATACCCCAAGTGGGATATGTAGAGTGTGCACAATCACTTCTTATACTGAAAGCAAACCTACCTACACTACTCTAATTGGAAGCAAAGGTAAGCTAAACAAACCCTACAACTGCTTGTGTAAAATAACTTCCCTTCTTTAAAATGGGCAATCATGAAATTGATTTGGAGTTGATCATGGCTAGTTGGATGAGTGGAAAATCAACTAGAAGTTTTTTTTCTACCCAAATTAGCAAGGTCTCAACTAAAAAAAAATTAGATATGTCTTTTAGTTGCTCTAAATTTTGATTGAAGAGGTATTACATCTGATCCTTGGTACTTTGAAGCTCATACTCATGCTCAGAAGTAAGCATGACTGGTTGTGGCTTCTCGTTTGGCTCCAATGAAGCCAAGTACCTGATTGGGCATGGTCTTATCCTTTGAATGTGCCCATTTCTCTGAAATATAACTCCAAGAATGGAGTCTTCTTGTGGACCTTCTTGAGTGGATGGTGTGGAAGGAATGGTGGAACTTTTCTGCTCTTTCTCTTCTTCCTCCAATGAAGAACATGGAAGATTTAAATCTCCTAAACTTGATTCCAAAGAGTTGTTATAATATGCATGCTACTACAAATTAATGTCCTCCTTCATGCCAGTAGGTTCTTGTGTTTGGAAGATGTATGATGAAGGAGAAAACAACATGATTTCAACTGGTTCCTCTCCATCCAAACGATCCTTCAAATCGAGATAGATAAACTACCTCATTGTTGTCCTGTTGTAAATGTTCAACTTCTTCCATGGTGTTCTTTTGATCTGCAACTTGATCACCATGGTTATCTTCATTCTCAAAGATGAAGTTTGAAATATCAAACTCTTCTTAAATGTTGGAGCTTAAATAGAATGAAGTAGAAGGAAGCACTAAAGGTTCTTCTATGATGCTTTTTGTGATTGAATCTTTTGGATTTGCATTTCTATCCTTCACAGCTAGAATGTGCTCCTCTTCTTTTGGATTTGGAGTAGCTTCTCCTTCCTCCATGGCTGATTGTGTAACTTCTATTTGATCAACATCTTCTTTCAAAGCATAGTGCCAACATGGACACTACACTCTGAGTAACTTGATGAATGATCTTCTTCTTCTCGCTACTATAAAATTAGTCCTAACCACCATTGAATCTTTATTTTTGGTCTACTCTGGAGGCTTCACCAAGCAAAGGAATTTTATCAATCCCATATCTAAGAGCCAACCTTACTAAGCTCTTAATCATTCCTTCTTTTCTTGGTTCTTCCTCTTGCTGTCCTTCATGACTGATTTTTGCAATTTCTTCTTCCCCACATGGAATTGGGAAGGCAAGAGGAGAAATAGGTTGGAGTTCAACCAATTTTGCATTTGTTTGTGGTGGTGGAGGAGGTGAAACTTCTTGTTTTTTTTGAGGGAATGTCTGTTTGGAAGGGAAAAGGATAGAAAGAAATGAGATGAGGTGGAAGACCAATGGATGGAGAAATGGAATCAACACTTAGGGAAATAGTCAATGGGAAGCTTAGAAATTGAAGCCCAAATTGAGATGGTGCTACTTGAGGAGTGGAAAGAGAAAAACTAGATGATGGTGTAGAACCTACCCATTGCCAAGCCTACCTGGCACCAAGTTTATAGGTCTCTATCTCCATTGTCCATTTTGTAAGTTGTAGTAGCATCCCAATCATGAAGTCCAGCTTCTCTTGAGGGTTGTAGTGTCTTGGAAAAGGGCCAACCCATGGACAAGGTGCCCTACAACCAATTTTGAAATCCTTCATTTGAGTTGTTTCTCTTGATTACACCATGTCAATATCCATTTTTTGGATCTTCTCCAACATACCAACATCTTGCATTTGATTTTCTTTATTGTTTGTATACCCCCGATCTTGAAAAGCTCCATTGCAAAACTAATTCTGGCACTTCTACTCATAAGGGTAACCATGCTGATTTTGGATTTACACAAAATGCTGATTTGAAGGATTTGTAAAGCATGTTGGAGGTGGAATGTACTACCTTGCTGCTTTGTGAATGTGAGTTCTATGATGGAAATGAAGTCATGATTGCACAACTTCATGGAATGGAAAAGAGTGAAAGGGATGGAAAGAAGAATAAATGAAAATGGATGGAAAACATGTCTCGCAACTCAGAGAATGAATTATTTACAAGATGGAGTTTCAAGATGTGTTTGCAAGTAACTCCAATGACTGAAATTTTAAACATGAACACATCAACTGTAAAAAAGAATTGGAAGACCTCTTGGTCCCCTTTGGGCATGCCAAAATTGTTAGTACAAATTCAAAGCACCCCAAAAATGACCTTAAAATCTACTATAGACAAATGACCAATTTTGTGTGAATGCACAACATTGAGTTTTCCCTAAGTGTGGGACCTTGCAAATTAGGAAAACTCTCCAAATTGAGGTTGGTTCCTACTCCTTTATTTAGGTGTATTTATGCAATTTTTGTAGAGGATTTGATTCAAAATTCCTACTCTAAAAATACCAAAGAGATAGGGTTGAGAGAAAAACATATAAATGGGAAAAAAACTAATAAAAAAGAGTGGTGATACACAAAGGAGTGCTGAATTTCTTGCTTTGCCAAGTAGACAAAGATCATAGAGATGTAACACCAAAGCATGCACAGATTGCTAAAATTAATTTTTTAGATCATAAGACAATGATAAATGCATGAGAGGATTGGAAAATCATTCACAAAACATGTGTTACCATTCCCAAGTTTATTACAATGCATTACAATGGTAGAGAGGCAATAAATGTTCCACAATCTCCAAGGAAGGTCTGAAACTCATTCAAATACACTTGCTAAGGAGAAAAGAAGAGCTTACAAGAGCAAGAACATCCAACAAAACAAAGGATCAAATCCTTTCCATTTATAGCTAAAGCAAAGAGAGAGAAAAATAGAAAAAGAAGTAAATCAGATCTTCTAATTCAACAATCCACCATTAATCCCTTTCAAATCATCCTACAAACCCATCAAATCAATTCCTTTGTTCCTATTTTGCATGTTGGAGGAAAAAGTGATGGATTTTAGCAAAACGCATCTCTCCAAGCAATCTGATCTTGGATTAATGGTGTGAGAAGACATTTTAGGGTTTTTTTCCATCAAATCAAGTTGATTCTTCATCCTTGGCGTGTGGGAGAAGGAAACCATGGTGGATTGAGAAAAAACCAACTCATTCAAAGCAATCTGGTTTGCATTAAAGGCATGAAAGATGTTTCTAGATTTTTCTTCCTCGAAACCTACAAAAATGATGTTTTTATGCCTCCAATGCATAGAGGAGATCAATATCTTTCCAATGAGTTTGATTTTTCCCAAATCTGATCTCTAGATCGAAAGATATGCTCATCGAAGATTTAGGGAAAAATTAGGGCATAAATTTAGGCACAAATTTCAAGGCATGAATTAGGTAAAAATGGTGGTGAATCATATTTGAAAATGGGTCCATGGGCCCAAATTTAAATTTTTCCCTTTTGGAAAAATTTCCCAAAATTCTTCGTGGCTCGCCACTTTAAGACACGTGACACCTTCTGGTTTGTCCGCGAGCTTCAAAATAACATTACGCCTTTTTGCGCAATTGAAATTTTTTCCCACAATCCTTTGTACCTCCACTCCACCAATGATGTGGACACGTGGCACCATCCTATTGGTCGATGGGACCGTGGGCTCATTTCTTGCCTTCAACCTTTTTGACCAAAAAGGAAAAAAACTTCAACTTTCCTCCAACCCCCACCTTGGTGTTGCCGATGTAGACTTGACACGTGGCATCATCCTATTGGTGCAAGGCCTTAACCAATTTTGTTTCCTTTTCTTTTGCGAGCTCGCAGGTGCAATTTTCCTTTGACTTTTTTGCCTAAAAGGGATAAGTGCCAAGTTTTCCTTTGCGCCTCCACCAATGCGCTTCCTTCCTCTCCACGGGCTGTGGGACACTTATTGAATTTTGTGCTTTTAGCCCAAAAAGTGCTAAGTCTTAATTTCTTCCTCCACTCCACCAGTCCAAGACATGTGGCATCATTTCATTGGTTGTGGGCCTACCTTGGGAAAAATTCCCCTCCAAACTCCACCGAACCATAACTCAAAATATGCAAGGAGCTAGGAGGACTTCTTTACCTTTCTGGAAAGGGGAAGAAAAATCCTATTTGATGAAGCTATTTCCAAAATATTTTGAGTTCTTACAATGTGTGAAAATTTAAGTTGAATCACAAGGAAGGAAAGAATGAGGGAAAGTTAGCCAAAATAATCAAGGGCTCATTTTAGATAACAATTTGGTGAATCAGAGGGGTCATCTCGCCTACTAGATGAATGATTAGTGGCCTTTGTTGCATCCATTGGACATGGAGTCAAGCATCATAACCAACTCGATCTAAACAATGAAAATTTAACGTCTAAGTCACTTGGAAATCCACTTAAACTTTGAGTTGTTCCTCTCCAAAAGCCATTAAATGCACTATGCAAGAGCAACCAAAACAACACCAAACAACTATGTACAAAATTAGAAATCATACATACCCCAAGTGGGATATGCAGAGTGTGCACAAGCACTTCTTCTACTGAAAGCAACTAGTTGTGTAAAATAACTTCCTTCTTCTTCAAAATGGGCAACCATGTAATTTATTTGGAGCTGATCATGGCTGGTTCGATGAGTGGAAAATAAACAAGAAGTTGTTCTTCTACCCAAATTAGCAAGGTGTCAACTGAAAACAAATTAGATACCTCTTTTAGTTTCTCTGCATTTGGATTGAAGAGGTATTACAGCTAATCCTTGGTACTTTGAAGCTCATACTCATGCTCAGAAGTAAGCATGACTGGTTGTGGCTTCTCCTTTGGCTCTATTGAAGCTAAGTACCTAATTGGGCACAGTTTAATCCTTTGAATGTTCCCATGTCTTTAAAATATAACTCCAAGAATGGAGTCTTCTTGTGGACCTTCTTGAGTAGATGGTGTGGAAGGAATGGTGGAACTTTTGTGCTCTTTCTCTTATTCCTCCAATGAAGAACATGAAAATCTCCTAAACTTCATTCCAAAGAGCTGCTATAAGATGCATATTGCTGTAAATGAATGCTCCCCTTCATGGTAGCAGGTTCTTATGTTTATAATATGTATGATGAAGGAGAAAGCAATGTGATTTCAACTGGTTCCTCTCCATCAAAATAGTCCTCCAAAAATGATAGATAAAATACCTCATTGTTATCCTGTTGCAAATGTTCAACTTCTTCCATGGTGTTCTTTTGATCTACGAAACTTTATCACCATGGTTATCTTCATTTTCAAAGATGAATTTCCAAAGATCAAACTCTTCTTCAACATTGGAGCTTAAAGAGAATGAAGTAAAAGGAAGAACCTAAGGTTCTTCTATAGCCTGTTTTGTTCTTGAAGCTTTTGGATCTTCATTTCTCTCCTTCACAGATGGAATGTGCTCCTCTTCTTTTGGATTTGGAGCAGCTCCTCCTTCCTCCATGGTTGATTGTGTGACTTCTATTATATTAGCATCTCCTTCCAACAGAGTGCCAACATGACACTACACTCTGAGTAACCTGATGATTGAGCTTCTTGCTTCTCTCGCTACTATAAAATTAGTCCTAACCAACATTGACTCTTCTTTTTTGGTCTACTTTGGATGCTTCACCAAGTAAAGGAATTTTATCAATCCCATATCTAAGATCCAACCTTACTAAGCTCTTAATCATTCCTTCTTTGTTTGGTTCTTCCTCTTACTGTCCTTCATGACTGATTTTTACAATTTCTTCTTCCCCACATGGAATTAGGAAGGAAAGAGGAGAAATAGGTTGGAGTTCAACCAACTTTGCATTTGTTTGTGGTGGTGGAGGAGGTGAAAATTTTTTTTTTTTTGGAGGGAATGTATATTTGGAAGGGAAAAGGAAAGAAGAAATGAGATGATGTGGAAGACTAGGGGATGGAGAAATGGAATCAATATTTGGGGCAACATTCAATGGGAAGCTTGGAAATCAAATCCCAAATTGAGATGGTGTTGCCTGAGGAGTGGAAAGAGAAAAACCAGCTAATGGTGTAGAACTTATCCATTGACAAGCCTTCCTAACACCAAGTTTATAGGCTTTTATCTCCACTATCCATTGTGCAAGTTGGGGCAGCATCCCAATCATGAAGTCCAGCTTCTCCTGAGGGCTGTAGTGTCTTGAAAAGGGCCAACCCTTGACAAGGTGCCTGCAACCAATTCGAAAGCCTTAATTTGAGTTGTTGCTCTTGATTGCACCATGTCAATTTCCATTTTTTGGATCTTCTCCAACAGACCAACATCTTGCATATGATTGTCTTCATTGTATGCATACCCCTACTCTTGAAACCTCCATAGCCAAACTTATTTTGGCACTATTGCTCATAGGGGTAACCATGCTGATTTTTTATTTACTCGAATGCTAATTTGAAGGATTTGTAAAGCATGTTGGAGGTGGAATGCACTGCTACTTCACGTGAATGTGAGTTCCATGATGGAAATGAAGTCATGATTTCACAACTTCAAGGAATAGAAAAGAGTGAAATAGATGGAAAGAAGAATGAATGAAAATGGATGGAAAAAAGGTCTGTAACTCAGAGAATGAATTATTTAATAGATGGAGTTCCCAGATGTGTTTGCAAGTAACTCTAATGGCTGAAATTTTAAACATGAACACATCAACCTGCAAATAATGAATGGGAAGACCCATTGGTCCCACCGGGTGTGCCAAAATTGTTAGTGTAAATTCACAGCACCCCCAAAATGACCTTCAGATATGCTGTAGACAAATGGCCAATTCAGCGTGAATGCACAACATTGAGATTTCCCTAAGTGTGAGACCTTGCAAATTGGGAAAACTCTCCAGATTGAGGCTGGTTCCTACTCCTCTGTTTAGGTGTATGCATGAAATTTTTAGAGGTTCTAATTCAAAATTCCTACTCTAAAACTACCAAGGAGATAGGGTTGAGAGAAAAACATGGAAATGGGAAACAAACTAAGCAAAAAAAGAGCAGTGATACACCAAAGGAGTGCTGAATTTCTTACTTTGCCAAGTAGACACAGATCATAGAGATGTAACACCAAAGCATGCATAGATTTCCAGAATATAATGAAAGATTAGAAGACAATGATAAATGCATGAGAGGATTGGAGAATCATTCACAGAACATGCATTGCCATTCCCAAGTTTAATACAATGCATTACAATGGTAGAGAGGCAATAAAATTCCATAATCTCCATGGAAGGTTTGAAACTCATTCAAATCCACCTGCTAAGGAGAAAAGAAGAGCTTGTAAGAGCAATAACATCCAACAAAACAAAGGATCAAATCCTTTGCATTTATAACTAAAGCAAAGAGAGAGAGAGAGAGAGAGATAGAAAAAGAAGAAAATCAGATATTATAATTAAACAATTGGCCATTAATCCCTTTCAAATCAGCCTACAAACCCATCAAATCGATTCCTCTGTTCCTGTTTTGTGTGTTGGTGGAAAAAGCGATGGATTTTATCAAAATGCATCTCTCCATGTAATCTGATCTTGGATTAATGGTGTGAGAAGACATTTTAGGGTTTTTTCCCATCAAATCGAGTTGATTCTTCATCCTTGGCATGTGGGAGAAGGCAACCATGGTAGATTGAGCAAAAAACAACTCATTCAAAGCAATCTGGTTTGCATTAAAGGTATGAAAGATGTTTCTAGATTTTTCTTCCTCAAAACCTACAAAAAATGATGTTTTTATGCCTCTAATGCATAGAGGAGATCAATATCTTTCCAACGAGTCTTATTTTTCCCAAATCTGATCTCTGGATCAAAATATATGCTCATCTAAAGATTTAGGGGAAAATAAGCGCATAAATTTAGGCACAAATTTCAAGGCATGAATTAGGTCAAAAATGGCAGCGAATCAGATTTGAAAATGGGTCCACAAGCCCAAATTTAATTTTCTCCCTTTTGAAAAATCTCGTGGGTCTGCCACTCTGAGACACGTGGCACCTTTTGGTTCATCTGCTGGCTTCAAAATAACATTCTGCCCCTTTTGTGGAATTGAGAAATTTTCCCACAATAAATGCATGTGCCTCGCCACTTCGCCAATGATTATGACACGTGGCACCATCTGATTTGTCAATGGGACCATGGGCTCATTTCTTACCTTCAACCTTTTTGAACAAAAAGGAAAAAACTTCAACTTTCCTCCGACCCCCACCTTGGCGTTGTCGACATAGACTTGACATGTGGCGCCATCCTATTATCAAAGTGCGGGGCCTTAACAACTTTTGTTTCCTTTTCTTTTGCGGGCTTATGGGTGAAAATTTTCATTTGAGTTTTTTTCCCAAAAGGGCTAAGTGCCAATTTTTCCTCCGCAACCTCAACCAATGCACTTCCTTCCCCTCTACGGGCCTATGGGTTGCTTATTGACTTTTGCACTTTTAGCCCAAAAAGTGCTAAGTCTTAACTTCTTCCTCTACTTTACCAATTAAGGACACATGGCCTCATTTCATTGGCTACGAGCCTGCATTGGGAAAATTTCCCCTCCAAACTCCACCGAGCAATAACTCAAAAAATACAAGGAGCTAGGAGGACTTCTTTACCTTTCTCGGAAAGGGGAAGAAACATCCTATTTAATGGAGCCATTTCTAGAATCTTTTTAGTGCTTGCAATACGTGAAAATTTAAGTTTAAGTACAAGGAAGGAAAGAATGAGGGCAAGTTAGCCAAAAAATAAGCACGGGTTCATTTTGGATAACATGAACTCATCATTAGGGATAAACATTTTTTCTAAGGTGACCATACCTTTAGGAAACTTGTTTTTCTTTAGTTGTATTACTTGGTCATCATAGTTGTCATACAAGTCAGCTTGCATGCTTGATGAGAACTCAACTTCATTTAGGATGAACTGGATGATCTATGCATCATTTTTAGACACTTTCCACTAGTATTGTTTTTTGGAATGGATTTCCTAATCACCATATTAATGTGCCGATTGTTTCTTTTGACAAATTCCTCAAGAGTAGGAGAGAACTATGAACCATGAGTGGCCATTTAATTAGCTTCCTTATTCATTTTATGCAGCACCACTTACGGGTTTAGAACATCAAATCTCTCAAGGAGGTCCCAAACTCCGTGCTTATAAGATTTGAGAAGCTTATTCTTTGTTAAGAACTTGTTGGTAACCTGATGGATAACCAACTCTGCATCCCCAAATATTTGTATTTCCTTAATCTTTTTATTTTCAAAAATCAATATACCATGCACTAGTGCCTCATATTATGCCACATTGTTGGAGCATACAAACTACATCCTATGCATGAAGAATAATTTCTCATCCCTAGGGGAAATGAGAACCACTCTTGGTCCCACGTTGTTTATGATTCTGGAACCATCAAAATATAACTTCCATAAACTAGGTTCAACTTTATCTTTCCTAAGCATACGCTGGAAACATAGTTTCTTCCTCAATAATGTAGTAAGTACCAAGCTTAGTTTCATAAGCTTCTAGTTCTTCAATATATGGATTAAATATATGGTGCCTCTATGCCCATTCATCAAGTACTATGTCATGAATGTAGGGTGGAAGAGGTTTTTATTCAGGAATTGAAGCTTATTCTTAGATTAGACAATTAGCTTGGAGAGGGGATGGGAAATATGGCTCTACATGATAGGAAAATATAGGCTCATTTATATGGTAAATTGGGTACCGTAACTTATCTTGATTAACATATAAGAAAATCAGAAGACGAGTAACCACCCACTTAAGAAGTGAAATCTCTTGACAGGACATAGGGAAAACAAAGGAGGTAAGTCAATCATTGAAAAATCTTGAGTAATTGTTAAACTTGGAAATGCATGAAGGTATAACTCAAGATCCTTGATGACTCCTAAGGTAGTGATAGTTGAGCCATCAAGTTGCAGGACTCCTTTAAACAAGGGGCTATACCTAAGACCTAGGACACTAACTATCTTCTTAGGCATAACAGAGGTACTAGTGCCCAAGTCTATCATGTAATTATGGAAAATATGTTTTCCTATGATTGAGGACATATTAAAGGGCAGGGTTTTGACAAGCTTACTTTCTTGCTTCTCATTTTCTTGATAGATGTTGATAGAAGTGCGCGATTTCGTATGGTTGGATCGGTGCGTAGGAGTTGCGCCATAACTTCATGAAACATATCCCACTAAGATGGAATAGTCGAGCATCCCACATTATGAAAATTATATTTTTCTTCTTCATCTGGTCAACAATGTTGAATGAAAGACACGTTGACTTGTTTATTTGAGGAACAACATCCCTTTTTTATTATTTTGGAACGGAAGTAAGAGTTTTAGTTGAAGCAGGATATTGACCTACCAAAGGAGGGATGCATGTCACTTCAGGAACCTTGCATGAGGCCTCTTGTGTAGGGAATTGAGCACTCTTAATCTTTGTATTCCTTGGCTAGTTCCTTTTGCTTTTGAGGACCGGTTTGTGTTTCGAGAGTGTGACTGTGCACCTGAATCCTACATTCTCTTATTATATCTTTTGTTGTCCACAACTTGGTCGCATGGTCTACTTGTACCATCTATTGCTTGGTTGATTTCATAGAAGTCCTCAACACCAAAGAACATAAAATTTTACTCTAGAGGAGCCTCTAGTATTCCTTGGTTTTCTGCTTCAAAGGCCCTTGTTTAAGGCTCACAAGATGAAGAATTATTGATCATGTAGGCTTGGGCACATGCAACATTCACATAGTGATATTGACTATGAGGCATATTACAAGGGATGCACCATTTTGATTCTTGAACCAAAGTGTTCGAATTAGAATGAGCACTTGAATTTTACTATGTAATGGAAGAGAGGGCATGGGAGGAACAACTTATAAGGGCAGATGCACGTTAGCATACCATCTATCATTTTGCTGGTTGGGCATGTATCTTTGGTTTCCATATTGATTCGTCTAAGGCGAGTGGTTTTGTTATTTTCTTGATTAGAATTGACTTTATAGGATTAAATCATTGTTTTTCTAATGATATGACTTTGTTTGATAAATTTATGATCGTGAGCCTTTGATTCTTCATCTTATTTTTACTTCCCAGAGAGTAGGATGTAGATTCAATTAGTTGCGCACTTTTTCGGGAATAGGAATAGGGGCCACATAATTTTGAGGCACTTGTGAAATTTTGGGAATAAGTGCATATGTGGTCTAGGAGCTATCTTTCCCGCCTAAATAAGACTATTTTATTCCCTTACTGCAATACTATAAGTAGCTGATAAGGTCTTATCTCCCATGGATTGAATCATGACTGAGATATCGTTGCTCAATGCCTTTAGATAATACATAAAAACATGTTGGGCTATAGGTCTTACCATAAGAGGGATTTAGTCCCAAGTCTTATAAAATATGATGTTGAAATCAGTCATCTACTCATTAGGCACCCTCCTTGTTGTTTTCAGTTGCTCCACTAGAGATAGGTAATTTGACTCATCTTCAAAGTAATTACAAAGAGCTATTCCAATCTCATCCCAAGTGGTAATAGATCCAAGTCTTAAGCCTCAGTATAATTGAAGTTCTTTACCTTCAAAAGAGGATGCAATTATCCTATTTGCTTCATCATCATGTGTGATCAGGTAGAGCGAACATAAATTTTCTACATCCTGGATATGCTCCTCAGGGGTGACTTGATTCTCACTAGTGAAGTATGTAATAATTTTGAGCATTCCATTTGGCATGTCATTTTTCATGGTTAGCACTAGGGACTCCCTCTATGAAGTTGGAAAATTTCCTTAATGGAGGAGGTGGCTAATGTGCCATCGCAGGTGCACTGGGTTGCCTATTCTAAGGAGGATTTGAATGGATGTGGTGCACAAGAGATAGATACGTGTGCGCGGGAATTCTAGAATGAAATCTTCTCAAGGATAACTAGAGGTACTCGAAATAATATTCAGCTATTGCACTTCTTCTTGTATGCACTCTTCTCATGAAAGGTGCTCAAGACTACTAAAATAGAGATCTGAAAATGTTGGGAGTCGCCATATGTGTTGAAATAAGCCTCCAAAGGGTAAAATACTAAGTCCACACATAAGAACATAGTAATATGAAATTTAATCTTTTATTTCTAGTCCCACCAGCGTAGCGTGCTGAAACCATTGGTCTTCAAGCTTGCACCAACATATCAGATCTAGAAGAGAAGAGTTGTTTTTGACAACAATAGAACTATCCCCAATTTTGGAACGTTGTGCTCTTAGAAAAATCTCCAGAGAAGGTTGATTCCTATATCTTTCTCTACTGCTATTGCTACTCCTAGTGTTGAAAGGGGAAACTAAGATAATAAATGCCAAGGGACTAGGGATAGAAGGATAACATGAAAAAACTACACTAAAAAGGTGATAGCACCAGAAAAATAGGGATGGATGCTATCTATTCTAAGTGGGAATGAAAAGGGGATGCATAAGAGGAGGCTAGGCATGAGTAACACAACTGAAAATACATTTACCAGATCATTCTCATGGAACACAACTAAATAAGGAATTGCAAGGGATGTGAAGTGACAAAAAAAACATGGAATACAAAAGAAAAGGTAAGAATAAGGAATGAAAACAACTTAGGACATATACTAGTCACAAAATAATGCTTTTATTACTTCTCAAAATGCACAGAGTTGTTACTATGGAGAAAGAGGTTGATATCCACACACATGAGTCAAATCTAGAGGTATGCAACTCAGAATGCAGAAAATACGAAGTCCTTAGCAAAATGCGTAAGGATGAATAGAGTATCCAACATTAATAATAATCCCATGTCTGAAATTTATAGATGAATATGTGGAAGGAGAAGAGAAAGAGGGAAAACCTGAATTTGAAATACAACCACCAAAAATAAGCATTCAATGCCTGCAAATCCACCTGAGAATCTATCAAATGCACTTCCTTAGGTCTATTTTGCATGTTAAAGGAGGAAGGAGGGTGGATCATATCAAATCAGGTGGTTGAAGCAATCAGATCTATTTCATTAATTCTTAGAAAAATAATTTCCCATTTCTCACCTACCAGGTCCATAAAAATTGGAATTTGAATGTCTAGCACTGTGGTTGATGTCAGCATCTATCTAACAAGTCCAAGCACACACTAATCAGAGCTCTATAGTAAAATATATGGTTATCGAGAGGATGTCGAGTCGTCTTCACATGAAATACACATGGCGTGCATGAATTGGCTGAAAGGATGGCCAATTGTGTAAAAAAATCATTTCTACCATGTGTCACTTACTGATTTGTTGAAACAAGTTGGTACCCTATTGACACACTTTGACTGGTTTCTTGTGGCACACTCAAGCATGTTAGAAGATGACCTAACATAGAAGGGCACAAAGGAGGGCACAAGATAAGGGAACGTGGAAGAAAATAGAGGAATGTACAAAGGAATGCATGTGATGCACGTGGGGAAATGAGGAAAATTCATGAGCATGAAATGCATGGTCAAGGCACAACCATTACAAGATGATATGTGGGTGTGCATGAGGCGTGAATGGATTCCAGGAAGAAGGTGAATGTGCAGAAGATGTGCACATGGGGAAGATGGAACAAAGAAGAAGAAAATGAAAGGAAGGGAAGAAGGGGAAGCACACAATCACTAGGTCATTTGAAGCCTTGTAGGGTAATGGAGGTATGTATTCTATGTGTGGATTTGTAGGCCAAATAAAGGTGTAATCAATGTCAGTAATAAAGTATACCTCTTTCTCATACCTTACCAAAATATGATCTTTGAAACCCTTATTTTATTCCCAATTATTTTCCTAATTTATTTATCCACCCTAATAATGATGTAATTTGGGTTATGAATTTAGATTGTTCATATGTTCTCAAATTTTTTTCCATGACCGGTTTATATTCCTGTCAGTCTACCAATTCAACTTTGTGAGGTACCTTTTTGTAAAATACATTGCTAAACATATCAATATTGAGCCATAGGAAAATGTATGCTTGCCTTATTTTATCTTCCTTATATTCTCATGAAATTCTATGGCTAATAATTCAATGATATTATATTTTGAGTGTGAATTAACCATATCTAGGGATAACTATGCACTTAATCCATGGGCACCATCTTTCTCTATTGGTGTGATAAATTTTTAAACAAGATGGCCTTAGTGGCATACCTTGAAGTGCATGATTAGTAATGTAGGTGATGCTTACCTCACGCTTTGATTTCATCACTCCCATTGCTAAGGCCATGTATTTTAGTTTTATCTTCTTCTTGGTAATCATTGAGCATCCTTTGTACCATAATCGGTAACCCTAGCCATCACTTCTACATCAATGAGATACGGTTGATCCAAATATAGCATTTGATTATGTAACTAGTTCAAAGAACTTTAATCGCATGATCTGCCCTTTGAAAGTATAGAATGTGACTCCATGCATCAATTTTCAATTCATCGATCACTTTTTGTTCTTTTTGTATACTATCTCCTTTGTATTGGGATCTTCTTCTAAAAGTAGGGCTCTATCCACTTTCGCATTATGTGATCGTATTCGAGGAAAGAGTGAATGTATTTTGCAAATCTCATGCATGTGGGCCAATTTGAATAGAATATGTGAGAATGATCCTTCGGGATCATGTTGATTTTCTTTCATTGATTTCTTCATGAATTTCAGCCTTGGAAGTTATTTTTTGTGACTTCAACTGGAGTATCCATGTTCTCTTCTTGATTTTCCCTAATTTTTCCCTAGCTTTTTTTTCACTTGTGGTGATGAGTTACTCGATCTCTTTTTAGATTTTTGTGCCTTATTTTTTTCATGTGGTTTCCTTTTATATCCATCCTCTTCTACCTACCCCATTTATTACATTTTTATAGAATAACTCTTTGTTTTGGTTATGGCTTTCATCCTGCATATTTTCGTGTTCCAATGTTTTTCTTTTTTAGTGGCTTTTCTCTTCATCCCATGGCTTTACCTTTATTTTATGGCTTTTATCAAAATCTCATTTACTCATGATCGGCTCTTTATTCCTTTATTATGTGTTTTCTCTTATTTCTTTTTTGGTGGTTTTTCTTCTTATGTCATGTCGCGACTTTTTCCCAATCCTTCGTTCCATGTTTTTCTATAGTCGATCCTTCTTTCCCTGGTTTCTATTATTTCCTATTCCATGTCTTTTTCGATGCGTATTTCTTCCTTTGTTATCCATGGTTTTGATCTATTTATTTCTTTTTCATCTCACTTCTTTCTTCCTTCCACATTTTTTTTCTCATTTGTTCTTTTCTTGGTTTTTTTCCTTCGTTCCTTCGTTGCATGGATTTTCCATTTCTTCTTTCCACATCTTTGTCTTCATTATTTCTATGGTATTTTTCCTTCATGGGTATTTTCTTTTCACATTATCCACCCTCCACACTTTTTTTTTTTTCGTTTCTTAGAGTAAGGAACCCTTGTGTGTGTTTTCATCCTACCCCTCATCCTATCCGCCAAATTTTTGGTTTTCAAATAGGCCAAATTTTATTTTTATTTTTTATTATATATATATATATATTTCTTCATCCTAATGCTTTAGGTATTGTACTTTTTCAATCTGGCTCCATTTACAAAGCCTGGTAATTATTTTTTTGTAAAGTCTCCAACTTTGTAGCTCATGAGGATAGTATATTTTTGACAATGTAAGGTCCTAGCCATCTTACCTTAAGCTTCCCTAGATGTTTCCATTTACTATCATATAAAAGGACCTTGTCTCCAACATCAAACTCCTTCTTTTTATGTGGCGGTCATGCCATGCTTTTTGTCTTATTTTCTCTTGGGTTTGGTTGTATGTAGCTATGAATCTTTTTCATCTAGCTTCTCCAATTCAATCAATCTTTCATGCAATGATGAATCTTCATTCATTCTAAAAGTAATTACAACTCTCAAACTTGGGAGCACAAAATCTAGAGGTAGCATGACTTCCAATCCATAAACCAATTGGAAGGGAGAGTATTTGGTAAGCTTTTGTATGTTGTTTGGTATGCCCATAGAGCAGTTGATATCTTCAAATCCCAATCTGCATGTTAGAGTGAACAAATATTGGTCAAAAAATTCTCCAAAAATTTATTAAATGATTCTACCATTCCATTCGCTTGGGGATGGTATGGTGTGCTCCTATTATGATTGATCATGAACTTACTCAACAATTCTTCAATGGTGGCATTGAAAAATGCTTCCCCGATCATTGGTAATACTTAATGGGCATCCAAACCTTGTAATAATGTTTTCATAGATAAACTTGACTGCAGTCTTAGTAGTACAATATTTGGTAGGAACCACCTCACCCATCTTGTTAAGTATTTAGTAGTTGTAATGATAAACATGGCCTGAGAATGTTTCACGGCTGGCTTGATTGGTCCAATGAAATCTATTGCCCATTTTTCAAATGGTGCAAGTGCTAACACAGGTTTCAATGGCATCTCATCACTTGCATTAGGTTTTCCTACTCTTTGAAAATATCACAAGATCTGGCATGCCTATGTGCATCTTTAAATAATGTGGGCCACCATAACCCAACCATCAATACCTTTCTTGTTGTTGATCCCCGCCATTGTGTCCTCCGCAACTCCTTCATGTGCTTTTGTTAAAATATTTTTCCTTTCATGTTCCAAAGCTACTCTTCTCAAGATGTCATCATGCCCTTTTTTGTATAATTGACCTTGAATCAAAGTGAATGGGAAGGCTCTAGTTAATAAACTTCTCTTCTATTGTTTAGTGTAATTTCTGGAAATTCTCTGTAGCAAGTAATTGAGCTATCTCATCTAATTATTTTGGAATTGCTTCAATCTAAATAAGTGAGCTCCAGGAAAATCATCATCTATTGGACCTTCATCCTCTCCATTCTCTATTCTTGATAAGTAATTCTGGTCCATTATTTAGCTTGCTTGACTTGATTGTTATAGTGAAATCAAACTCTTGAAATAACATCAACCATCTACAAATTATTCCTTGTAATTGGTTTGTTCAACAAATACTTTCAATGGCTCATGGTCGGTATAAAACACAAAAGAAGTGGCCAATAGATATTAGCGGTATTTTTGCAGAGCATACACCATACTTAAAGCTTCTCCTCTTTGTTGTTGAGTAATTTATTTCTGCCTTGGCTAGTTTCTTACTTGCAAAAGCAACTGGATGGTCCATTTTTCTCTAGGTTAGCATTAGTATTGCTCCAATTGCAATGTCGATGCATCCACATGAACATGGAAGGGAACCTTCCAATCAGGAAAGATTAGGATAGGTGTATGAGAATCTTGTCTTTTAATACTTCAAATGCATCTGCACATTCTTTTGACCATGGTACTTGTTTATTCATCCTTTTCTTCAATAATTCTTCCAGTGGTGCACTTATTTCCGCATAGTTCCTTATAAATTTTTTTTATGGTATCTTGTGTACCCTAGAATTGTTCTTACATCCTTTTGTGTCTTAGGTGGTGGAAATTAACAATCAAGATGTTTTGACTTGGGTCAATCAATAGTCCCTCTTTGCATATGATATGCCCCAATAATGTGCCAAACGAAGTTAAAAATATACACTTCTTCAAATTGAGGGAAATTTACAATGCCCTACATTTTTGGAACATCAACCTCAGTACCTGAATGTGATTTTTCAGCAATCCATACACATTCCAGTCATCTAAATATACTTCCAAGAAATCATGGATAAATTATTTAAAAGCATTAATCATTATCTGTTGAAGACTTGGTGCATTATTTAAGCCAAAAACATCACAATATACATAAATGACCCCCATTCTGTGGAAAATGTAGTCTTTGGCTGATCTTTAGGGAAATCCTAACTCTGATGGTAACCAGAGAAACCATCAGTAAATGAATATACTTCCCTTCCTGCCACATTCTCCAAGACTTCTTCTATGAAAGGTGTAGGGAAAGGTCATGAACACAAGCTTTGTTTAATTCCCTATAATCTACGCATATGTGTATTTCACAATTTTCTTATTTTGGATAACCATTGGACTTATCCATTCTGAGTCTTCTACTGGTTTGATAATTCCAACATTCAACATTTGTCAATTTCATATTTCACCTTGACCTTTAGATTTGGATTAAGTCTATAAGGTCTTTTCTTCAAAGGTTTGAAGCCTTCTTTTATCTAAATCTTCATTGTGCCCAGTTATTATTTTATTCCTTTCAACTCCTTAAAATCCTTGGGAAAATGTATTGAAATTCTTGTAGTAACTCTACTACCTTAGCCACTTCCTCATTTGACCAATAATCCCCAATCTTTGTAAATTTTCCTCTCCATTTATGCCAATGTTTTCAGTTCTAATTTCAAAGGCTGATAGTAATATTGATCTCCTTCCTCCTTGGTTTCTACCACTTCTCTTTCCCCTTCTATTGTTTTGTATCTTAGGTTTTTAGTTTTTCTTCCCTCTCTTGTTTTTCTACTATAAAACAACATGCCATTTTGGAGTTTTGTGTAAATTTACTAGTGGTTCTAGTACTTAGTTTCTAGTTTTTCTTTTGAATAATGGTTTGTTGCTTCTTCTAGAGTTAAGAACAAGAAATTTCTTATCTTATGTAATGCTTGCAAGGTGTTCAGATCTGCATCCCAAAAATTAAATGTATGACAAAATTATTTGACAATCTGATTCCACTCCCTTGTTTCACAGTTTGATTTCTTGGTGCATATACCAAGACCGTAGTATGGGTCCTAGAGTCCATACAAAAATTGTATCCATAATAAGGGTGAATTTCTCCACATATCTTCCAATGTCATTCACAAGTCTGAATATGTCTCTGTGGACCCATTTTCATGGTATATTCAGGTATTGTTGCATAGTAACCCTCACTTTCCAAATATCTTGTTCTAAGAAATGTAGTCAATGAATTCCAATGAGATATGTTTGGTTTATGAGCTACCCACCAACCCATGGACATTTATGGTTAGGGTATCATCCAAGGCTTCCATTTTGGCCTTTTCATTTGGAAATATTCTCTCCATTATCTAAATGTATCCCTCTAAATCTCCAAATCCTGAATACTTTGGTAGGTTTGGTGGGATGCCTCCATGGCTTAACCTATACACGTGTTTAATGGGTAAGTCTTCAAATTATTCTCTTGTAGGATAATACACCTCATCATTCTTTGAGTCCAAACTCTTCTTCTGTAGAATAGTACCCATTATCATCTCCAAATCCAAATTCTTATTTTGCAGAGTAATAACCATCATCTTCTTCAAATCTATCACATGGGAGAGAAAATGTCTAAATCAATATCCATGGTATCATTGTCCAAAGTGATTATTCATGGAGGGATCCTTCTTGCATAATGTAGTTCCTGGTTCTTGATTTTGGAAATACGTGTATCCAAGCTTCAATAACATTATATGAAGTGTCATTGTTATCTTCACTTTTGACCAAAATTTCACCCTCTGAATTTGGTTCAAATTCCTTATCGATATTAGAAAACTTATTTAGAGCATACAAACCCCTGAATATCATCAAATTATTCTTCTTTAGGGATTGTGTCCATACTTCTTCCACCCACAACACGTGCACTCATTCCGCATGTAAGGGTACATGTACACATATGTCATCTACTTGGAGTGTCACTTCTTTCTTTTGAATTAAGAGTTCCATTACAATCCATGAACCATTCTAAGGCTAAGATAACATTATAAGAAGGATTCAAAGATACATTTTCTACCACTTCAAAATTGACTCGCTTCTTTATGCCCATGACATTTACTTGACATTTTTCAATGCTCCTAGTGGTTGTCTAGATGATCCATCTGCTAAGCCAATAAAGTACTGGTGGGTTCCAAAGGAGGCCTACCTAGCCTCTCCCAAGTAGTCTTGGACATCATATTTACATCCATGCCAAGGTCTAGCAAGTACTCTGGTGATGGTGGTCTTGAATATATCAACGTCCAAGTAGATGGTGGATTTCACCATGTATGTTGGGTATGGAACACATTTATTTTCTTCCTATTCTATCCTTGCCTCAATTTCTCGGACATGAAAAGTCTTCTCCTCCTTATTCCAGTATTTGCTAAATTGTTTCAATTTTTCTACTAAACCATGGTTAATTGTTAGTTTAGTTATTTATTTTAAAGAAAGAATCTCTTCCTCCACAAAACAATTTTTTCTCCTTTTCTTCCGGGCTTGTGCTTCTTGTACCAAGGCCTTACTTTTCTCAATTTATTTTATATAGAGATCTGGTCTAATCTCTTTAGGGTTCCATTCTTCTTCACTTGAAGAACTTTCTTCTTGTGGTAATCTGATTATTTTCTTCTTTTTGGTGCAGCCTCATTCCTTGTGGCACTTCTAGTAGTAAGATTGCTTCTCTATATCTAGGTTCTTCAATTTTATGCCCTCCTTTTGCGCTTTTCTTCTCGGATAACTATTTTTATTCTTCTTCTTCTTCTTTTTGTTGTTTCTACTTCCGAGCTAGATGCTCTCGTGGCCTTATATTTTTTCTATTGTTTCCTCATCCCATGGAATTAGTAAGATGTTGTACATGTTTCTGAGCATATTTCCCCAAAGATTTGACTTAGTTCCTCCACTTCTATAGAACTATGTGGCTTTAGGAAAATTGAATGCATCATGGGATATTTCATGAAAAATCCACAAGGATCAGGTTTGGTGTAGTTTTTGGCTAGGTGTCCATCTTGACCACACTTATAGTAGTTCATTGGTCTCCTATCTTGATATCCACCTCCTTGATTGTCTCTATAGCCTCCATAGTAACCTCCATCATTGTATCCTTGGTAACCTCTTCCCCCTTGATAATTTTCATAGCCCTCTGTATCCTCCTTCGATAACCACCTCTATATCCTCCCTAAAGCCACCTCTGAAGCCTTTGTGGTATCCTCCTTCATTATATCCTTGGTAATTTGGATTATAATTGTTTCCCGATAGCCACCTCCGAACTTGTGGTTTCCCTCCTTACTTGGTTTGGGTACTGAGGTGAAATTATTGTTGGTTGTGTAGGTGGCGGGTTTTTTATAAGCATTGTTGTGTTGTAGGGGGAGGATTGGGTGTTGTAGTTTGTCTCGTGGCCATAACTATTCTAGTATTATAATATTTTAAATCTTCTAGGCCTCTACAGAGGGGCAAGTGTGATGGTAATGGTTATATGAACCACATGTAGTGTAATACATCAATTGATTTGTTGGAGGTGCTACTTCTAATAAGGGACAGTATCTTGGGTGTGTTGGTCCCATAATCTACAAATGCCACACCATGTTCTTTCTTGATGTTGGGATGTTACTAGAAGATTCCCTCGAGAGGAATGTTGTCTAATCATGGCTACTCTTTTTTAACTTTCCAAGTGAGGAGATTCTATTCTACTATGCCCTTCCACACAACATATTGTGCACCAAATCTTGGGTTTCAAGTGACTCCTTGGTGGTGAACTATTCCTAAGTCCTTCATTCTTCTGGATTTCTTGTTGAAGTTTTAATTTTCTAGTTCCAGTTGTACTCTTTCTAGTTCTATTTTTATTGAGGTTTCTCCTTCTCTCCTCCATGGTTGTGATTCTAGTTTGATATCCATTTCAATTTCCTATGCTAGTGTTTTGAATTGTTTTCCATCCAATGTCCCTTTGATATAGGGAAGAAGTCCTAGAAGTGAACCATTTGATCCTTTGTTTATCTATGAGGGGCTCCTCTAATTTCTGGTAGTAGTTTTGAATTGATGGATAAATTATTTAACTATTTCCTTCTCTCCCTATACAAGGTCTCTCATCTTTCTCACCCCTTCTGATGGTGCTTCTAGGAAATGGAAGTCTATCTTGAACTCCTTTTCAATAACATCCCAATCCTTATTTCCTTGGGCATTTGTTTTCATGTACCACCTCAACGCATCTTTACTCAGAGTGCCAATGAATTCATTTAACTTGACTACATTATCTGTGATATTTATGTTCTTCCACTAGGTCTCTAACAAAAATAGATGTTCCACAACATCACTTGAGTCTGAATCAAAAGTGGTAATTTGACCTTTTGTGCCATCCTTCCAACTGGTTGAGAAGGTCTTTCTTTGAGGTTGATTAATTGTCTGTTGTTTTACTGGTTTCACCTTTCTTGATTGATTATGGGAATTTACTAAGTTACTCTTTCATCCTTTGTCTCTTGTTAACTCAATATCAAAATATAATTCTCCTAGTAATTCTCTAAACTCTCTTACAATCTCTTGTCTCTTGACTCTCTTCTTAATTTGTGATATCTTTCTTCTAATATTTCTCCTTTTTCTATCTTTCTAATGGTGTTTCAAGTGGCACTTGGAATGGTGACCGATCCGGGGTCATCTCCTTTCCTTTCGTGTGTTGGTTGGGGATGACATGTCTTTACTTGGTGACTTTTCATAACTAACATTTTCCATAACTACCTTCCTATCTTTATTGTTTCTTAATCTATATCTTTCTTCTAATCCCTCATCACTCCCTCTCTTTTTTTTTTTTTTTTTCTTTCTCTTTTTCTTGTTTTTCCCATTTATTTTCTTCTTCATCTTTCTTTCCTATTATCTCTATCTTTTCTTCCTCTTGTTTCTCCCTATTTTCTTCTCCTTCCTCTTCCTTATCTACTATTTTTATTTTCTCTCTGAATTCCTCAATTAATTCCTTCATTCCAGTAACTTCTTCTTCTTCTTCTTTTTTTCCTTAATCATTAATGGGGTTCTAAAATCCTCTTCACCCCAAAATTCTCTCTCCTCTATTACCCTCTTAAAATTGGTTCTAAACCTCCACTAATTGTTATAAATCTCTCATTAGGATTGCTTGTCTCGTTATCACTTGTTGAACTGGACTTTCTATGGTGTATTGAAGCACATGGGATTTCGGTGGGGAGAAAAAACTTGTTGGTCTCCACATGAAGCAGGTATTATAGCTAGAATTGATGTCCACCTCCATTTCTAGGTGAGCCAATTGTTGGCCTCCACTTGATGTGGGTGATTCTTCTTTCTCTATTTTCTTTCTCTACTTTCTTAACCTTATTTAATTTTCCTTCCTTTCATTCATTTTCTTCGCTCTTTCTTCTCATGTTATCCTTTTTTTTTCCAATTTTTTCTTGCTTCTTTTTTTTATGTGGTTATCCTTTCTCTTTCTTCCATCCTCCTCATTTTAGTTATTCTTTTTAATATTACTAACTTCCCTTAATTTTCTTAATCCCCTCTTTGCCAACTATCTAATTTTTGTCTTTTTTTTCCCCATGTCATCCTATTTCTACCACCCCAACCAACACCCCATTAATCCTAATAAGTTATGTCTCTTGGATCACCCCCTTCACGTGTGCCGCCATCGTCTGCCTGGTGCCTTTCCCCTTAGAGGAACTTTTGTTGCGCTTTTGATTAAGCCCTTTTCTATCATCAAAATCTTAATTAAGAATGGAACTAATTTGAGAAAGCATCCTCTTAATCCACTTAAAACTTCTCCTTTCTTATAATCAAAATTGGTCCACCCTGTATGGCCCAAGTAATTATATATGAGTCTAGGGTAGTCTCATACCAGTGATCAATAGCCCTTGTCAAGGTTTGTCTAAGTGATTAACAATAGTTAACTTTACTACGAGTCCACTCGAAAGGTTCTCTTAAATGCAATCTAGACCACTTTGTTCTTTTGGCGTGAGCTAATAAACAAGGCCACAGAAGGTGAGGAAACTGTGACCAAAATTATTCCTCGTATTCTCAAGAACTTTGATTCTGTTACTTTATAAGAAATTTTCAATCTTTTAGCTTCTCCTTTCACAAATTTCTGAATTTGCACTTCCCACCAATCTTCTATCTATGTCAGTGTAGGCTTTCCAATAACCAGGTGGTGATATTTTTCCTGACATCTACTTAACAAAAGGATACCTAGGCTCAAACACCAAATTTTGACCTAAAACCCCGACAACAGTGTGGGATTTAGGTTCATTTCGACCTTCTGTTAAGGATGTACGTGGGAAAAGTAAATGGATCTAAACTATGAACAAAAATAGAAAACATATAACATAATTCATCCCAAACTCCACTATTTATTTATTTCTTATAAATCATTACATCAGTCTCAAATACATTCATATCCTTTCTCATTCTATCTCATATAATTCACTCCTAATACAATTCTCTCAATATGGCACTCACATATTCAATTCTTATGATGCACCCATATATAATGGATTAATTACAATAAATATACAAAAATCAAAATATCAAAAGTAAATTCTTTTGATTTTCTCCTCTGTCGACTTATGTCTCATACTAGTTCATTTTGTCTTCATACTGTGACATCATGTCGATTCCATGGCTTCCTAGAGTGTAATGCATATTTTTCCTATATTTAGTTGCTTTCTAGTCTTTTGCAGATTTCTTTAGTTAGGCACGGCTTCTTCCTTCTATATGCATCTTCTTCCTTTACCGAAAGATTCTTTACTTTACCTGTGAATTTTTCCTTATCTTTCGGCTTTCCTTTTTCCCTCATGACTTGACCTAACTCTTTACAACTATCTACCGACTTCAGTGGATTCATTCTTATGTTTGTGGCTTATAGAAAATTTATGAAGAAACCTCTCATGATAATCTTCACTAATCACGTTACCATCATCTTCTAACTCTTTAGGGGCTTGAATAACCCCAAAATCAATCATATGGGACAATGTCATTCTTGAATACTCTCTTTTTCTAACTTCCTTCTCATCTTCACAATTCATCCAGAAATATTCATAATGAGGTTTATACTCCATTTCAATGGGTGAAATACTTTGTATAATCTTATTTATATCATAATTATTTCTTTCCTTAAATTTATCCAACATGCACCTTCCCATTTCTCCTTCCAACATTTTTTCTTTCTGGATATTTGGGAAAGTGTAATTCCCAAATATTATGGGAAACATTATAGGGCATTTTAGATTCTTGTTGGTGATAATCGGGTATGCTGATAACAATTTCCTAAATAACTCCATCAACACCCACTTGGCATTCACACACTTGGGGAGAAAATAGGGACTCCCATCAAAACCGCTAACCCTGATATATGAATAAGTTCGAATTAGATAAAATAACACCCATATTGAGCAATAACTCTCTTGGCATCTTGGGAAAATCTTTTGGTCTCCCAATCAGGGTTTCATAAAAAAATTATGGGTGCAAAGAAGTGATTAGCAATATTCATGTAATGTATTTCATATTTTTCCAGATTTAGCTGATAGAAGACATCATACACCTTGGCACTACTAAGATCACCATCCATTAGTAATTATGGAAAAACTATATGAAAATAAATGTTATAAACCAAGTAAGAAGTCATGAAATTTTTTTCCATGCCACCTATCTCCTCTTGCAATTTGAGTAACTCCCATAATTTGTTCATGAATTGATTACATATTATGTCCGCCAAGAGGAGAGGTATCTTTTTGTGAATATTTCTGAATGAAATAAAACATCCATTCTTGGAAAAAATTAGTATATTCCATACCCATTACTTGGTTCAATAATATAATCACATCTCTAACTTCCTCAATGAATTCAGTTCTGTTCATCTTCTTTGTCACTCTAGGAGCAGAAGTTTACAGATTGGTCAACCAGCTTAGTATTAATAAACTTTATCTATTTATTCAACCATGAGTTCTAATACACCTACTGAATCTTTGGTAATATCACCTTCTTCCCATGTGGGAGGAAAACCCAAAATTCAATCAAATGCATACTCTTGGAAAGATAAGACCAAATCCCCTTCTTGTCCTAACTTCTTTAGTTAAAGGATTATAGTGTTGAGCACACACCCATATAATCTCTGGGCATGGCGTAATGGAGGGAAAGAAGTAGCAAGGTCAATACAACTATTAGATGCATGGGCCATGGTGTCACATATTTAAGGGGAATATAAGCTCTGCCTAAAATCTTCTAGGTTAGGATAAGTAAGGTCGAATCTATAATTTTGTATGAGGGGAAGAAAGATTGGAAATTTTTTTACGGACATCACCCGAAGCTTCATGATTCTGACATATTTTTATCAAACCTCTTCTTAATAAAAACCATAACTTTAAACTTCTCTCAAAAGATCACAAAAATATGGGAACTGATGAACTCACCTTTAACAAAACTTCTAGTTGTTGCTCAAAACTCGATTGAAAAATGCTTCAAATAGATTCCGATCTTAGAGGTTACCTCTTGCTTCAAATTTATTTCAATTTCACTTGAATATACTTTAGAGAATTCCAGTTTTAAGTATTGGTATGATATTTATATGAATTTATCACATTAACTTCTTGTGGATTCATGCATTAATGCCAAATATTGCATTCGTGGGAATTTTTGTAATTCTTAGTTATTTCCTCTTTTTAACTGTTACAATATTTTAAATTCCTATCACCCTCTTATATTTATTACATTATTCATCTCGCATCAATTGGTATACTCTTGTACGAATAGAAATTTAATGATCCCTTTTGGTCTATTAATGAGATTCGGAAGAATTTTGCAAAATAATCTCCACACCGCCTTTGTGATATACCAGATGCATTTATTTCTCCATTCCCATGTATGCCATATGTTTGGTCCATGTACCTAAGTCATCGAGCCTCGAGGTTGTTTTGACCAACTATAACTCTCAAATAAGCATGAGACTTCGTTCCTTTTTGTTTGGATTCTTGACTATTGTTTTCATACACCCCTTCATAGGGAATTTGGGCTCGGGAATTAGTTTATAAATTTACCCTCATTATGTGCACATCTTATACCTAGAATTTGGTCCTTATAAAATTATGTATTATGGACTTTTGGATCAAAATTCATCCTTTAGCTGAAAAAATATTATGATATCTGCAATAGCGACACGAAACGTCAAATCTATCTCAGGATAAACAATTTTTTATGTCTTATCATTTTTGTCGGGAACAATAATAGTCTTGACCCAAATTAGAATTACAAGACAGAGAAACAACAAAAATTATCTCAAGGTCATCTTATTCAAAATTCAAATAAATCCCAAATGAGAAAATAACTCAAACTAGGCACGGGACAAGATCAACAAAACAGAATACTCAAAAGTGCCTAAATATAACCAAACCAAATACGAGGCACTAACACAAGGATGGCACTCACTCTTTTTGGATCAATTATAAGGCCCTATTTTGAGATAATAGTTTTACTTCATGAATTAATAAGATATAGTTTTGGGGATGTAGTTAAATCCCAAACTATATGCATCTCTCAAATACATACTTGAGATGAAGTAGTTGATCATTTATATCTTTGGAGAAGATTGTGATGTCATCAACATATACAAGAAAATTATTATTGATCAATCCTTTAAATTCCATATCCATGGCTCTTTGTGTAACACCCATGTTATGCTTCAACAAAATAAGAGAATTTTTTTTTTTTTATAGACATTAAACTATGTTATATGCCTTTAGTGATTTTCATCATGCAAGACATAAATCAAACATTCATTTTAAGTTTATAAAATACTGATTAAAATAATTAATTAGACCAAAACTAAGTAATCCATCATTATTTATATGCTAGAATCCATCTTTACAACCTATCATAACCATGTGCAGCTATAAAGGGTTTCCATATCTCCACGATCCCCCTTAAACACTCTTACAAGTTGATTTACATTGTATACCTTTTGTTAGGTTTGAATAACTTGTGCATATTCTTAGTGTCATCTAGTAAAGCATGAAAGTAATTCACTCTAGCTCAAAGAAAAATTGAAAGATGAAATGGTGAACATATAATGTAATCAGTCCTTTGCACTATTGTGGCCACAATTTTTCAGCATTATTTTAACAATCCTAATTTTATGACTGTACATAAGCCACTCAAAAATTATATGCTAATCATCACACATCCATCTCAACATAGTTATTAAGGATTATCTTTCGTTGATTAAGTATTAAGTTTATAGTTAGCCATTTTAATTTATTCATGTCCAATAAGGTATGCTTTCCTCTTAAGGTAAGGATATGTTAATAGATTTTCATTAAGTTACCCTATTCATGATAGAGGTATACATTAACCTCATTGATTCTTTGAATAATGCATGTACCTCTTACCACATATAAGTCAAACTATATCATTCTACAATCTTTGGTTAAGTTTAGTCAAGTATGGAAATAACCAATTCATAACACTAATTAGTTATCATTCATGATCATTATTAGACACTTATACATTTTATTTTTTCAATTCAATTCAGTACATATGTACTTTAACTCATGATCACAATGTACCTTCTATTTTTGTTCCATATCGTTGTAACTATTTTCACACTGAAGTACAGTGGAATCAGGCATGTTACTTACAACAATAATACTTTAACTTAAAAGTGTATAATGCTGCTGTTAAAAGACAACAAATGTTTCTCATTTTGTCATACATATAAACTATTTTACATCATCTTATTTACCTAGGAAAAGTAAATATAATTTATTGACATACTTATCTTCGTTATGTACTATGTTGTATTTCCTTGTTTGACTAATTGTTTTTGTTACATTAATTCATTTGAATTATAACGACATCATAAATAGTTATGTTATCAAATTTTATATCAATCATAATAAATTCTTTGTTGTTATCAAGTAATACAAAATTTCTTAAAACACAATCATAATGATCGAAAAATCATATTTATTTTCATAATCATAATTAATAACATTAATACATGTTCATAAAGTGATTATCGAAGATAATCATTTAATACATTTATCTCATTTTCCTCATATAATTGTGAGTAAAAGTTCCACATAAATCAAGTATGAATATATTCATTACATTCCTATGAATATGTGCAATAATAATAAATGCATGTTTTGTAATACATTTCTTTAATCAAATCGAATACTACCCAATCCTGCAAGATGTAAAAATGGTAAGCATGGTCAATTCAAAAAAATGGCATGGGTTCATAACTCATAAACATATTGTTATATTATGAAATACATAATATTAAAAGGTTCTCTAATCTCTATAAATCAAAATGTACTTAATAAATTTAATAAAAATGATCATCAAGTCATGAAATGAACTTTACTTCTATAAGATATTTATGATGAAATAATATTATACAAAAATAGATTGGTCTTAGTATTAGCCATTGAGTTGAATATATTCCATATTGTTTCCCATTTCAATGTCGATTCAATCCTAACTAATCAAGCATAATCACTCATCTGAAATCAATATAGCTCAAGGTTTACATTTAAAACAAATAAATATCTCATGCAATCATATCTATATAACAATTTAATAATAGGTTAAATAAAACACAATTTTATTTCAAAAATAAACTTTTTTGACAAATATAGTTTGGGTGCAATATCCCGAATCTACAAGTCTCTAAAAAGGACAATATCGACTACTTTAATGTCATAAAATAATATGACACCATAGTAGGTTACATAAAACTATGTAACCAAGCAAAAAAACCATAAACACTTAAAGGAAGGGTAAAATCCTTGAAGATATACCATCTGTTAAAAACATAACTCAAAATTTTTAAAATAAATTTTCACTAATAAATTTTTCTCTCCCTTCATCTCTAATGAGCATGCAACATACTCCATATTATCCAAGTGAGATCAATTCGACTTTAAATTTACAACCCAACCATTCAATTACTTTTTTCTACCAAAGAGTATACATTCTCATGACACATTCTACTATTTAGTATCACCATCACAAACTAAATGGATCTACCTAGTAATACGTGGGTTGTAGGTTTTCCTTGATCAAACAAAGTAAGAGAAATTTTTCCTTCCACCAAGGGCCAAACAAATAAATTTTCCCAAAATCATGAGATACCACGGCTTGAAGTCTGTTATTTTTACAAATACAAAGATGACCTTTAATAAGTCATAACCATAATTCCACTAAATGTAAATAGGTGACAAAATAAACTCCTTACGAGTTACATTCTATATTATATTCGTTATTTTACATGCATCCAGTTAATCTTAATATTAATGGTCGTATATACTTTAATACCGGTAAATATATTAGATGATATATTCTATTAATAACCAACCTAGATTGAATGCACTGGAAGGGTCAAAATCCTAAATACACAACAATTTTTAAGTTTCCAACTTAATTTATCACACAACTAAAGCTAATACAATTTTTTTATTCATTTGCAAGATATTAAATAAATATAGAAAACCCATTACCAATCTAAATATCACAATGAAAAATAGGTTTGGGTTAAGAAACCATGCCTTAAAATTGTGATCTCCTCACACCGAAAAACCAAAAATACCCCGAGGTGTTTCTTCATGAAATAACACAAACTCATTCTAGTAAAATCAAGAATTCAAACACCAGATAAACCCCCATCCCATTAAAATTTATACATATTTAATATGCCCATGAGACCAAATAATACATACAAATATAGTAGATAATCCCATAATAACTCTTCTAAAATAGATTAAAAAACCTCTCATGCATAGTCCCTATTTTTAGCAAAAAGGGTCTATATACAATTAACCGAGAATAGCATCAATTTATCATGCATAGATTTCTTAGTAGATCTCAACAAAACCAATACAAGAATAAAATTTAATGCATGAAATTAGCTTCCTAGAGAAGCATCATGACTCTCCATAATCCCAATCACTTACATCAACGCATTTAATTCATATAGTGTTATGTAGTGGCGAATTAAATTTAAGATCTCCCTAAAAAATGGTAGTAGTGTTCGAAAGGTCTAAGGATTGTTTATAAAACTTAAAAATATCTCCCAATTTGTATGGTGGTCTGTTAATTGACCAAATAAATAGATAAAAATCAATTGCAACAATATTTTGGTCAAGTCCATATTTCTTCCAACCAATCAAATACCAATAAATATGGTTAAAGACCCAAAAAATAACCAATCCAAACAATTCATTCACTTTAATCACCAATGTAAATAATAAACAATCAAATACCACATAATATGGTCATCAAAATATTTATCACCATTTCCATATTAGATGGACTTAATCCTTTCAAACAACCACATAAATACTTTTCATTTAAATGAATACACCAAACACAAGTGATAACCAAGTTTACATGGAGAAATATGATCGGTCAAAGAGAGGAATCTAAACAATTTTAACACAATGCATGGTGATAATAAGATATTCAATTACACATTATATGTGTTATGGTTAAGCTCTTATAATAACCAAGATAATAATCAAATACCATTGTAATTAATATAATCTTATTGATTAAAAATCGTAAAGTCAGCCTTAAAATTTTACCTTGATGATCCCAAAGTTTTCCTATCCATTGGTGAAATCCATCATATTTTTACGATCAATGACCATCATAATGTCAAAAGAGTTAGTATACTTTAATCAATCATTATTATTTCTAATAACAAAAGTAATACGTTACATTTGTGTATATATTTATCATGTATCAAAATCATTAATTTCTATAAGAAGGATGAATCAAAATATCAATAAGCAGTACAACAACCAAATTTGTACAACAATGCATCAAAATCATCACATAAAACCAATAAGTTGGAGCACTATCTCACAAGTAAAACAATGAAATAGGTCTATAACCATTACAAAATCATCGCATACAACATGAAAAATAATCATACTCACAAGTTCAACAAGAATAAGTTTCTCTTTTATAAATAGTCAATGAATGCAAGGCGATGAGTACGGGCGCAAAGTGTTGGGTATGCACCTACACACATGCATATATTTCCTTGCAGAAATATGTGCATGTGTATAATTTCATATGCGGCCTCACATTGACACCAATCAACTTTCTTCCACAGGTTATTTATTACTTCACAACATATTTTTGCAACCAAACAAGAATGAAAAAGTGGGATGTGACACTTTGGAAAGTTGCTCCTGTATTAGACTAATTAAAATACATGTTCTAATAAGAATAGGCTCCCAAATTGGTAGTAAAGGTTATCTTTAACTATTCTCGCACCCTTCACCATAGTCTCGATTATATCTATAATATAAATCTAAAAGAGCTTCCTACTATTTTAATTTTCTCCATGAAGGAAACAGTAATGATATTTCAAAGATTCTTTATTCAAGTATCTATGGTCAACACACAACTTGATCTCCCCATTTCTATTTCTTAATGGAACTAGTTTTACAACCCATGATGAATTCTTGATGGGTAAATTGATGTTTTCCTTGATCAAATAGGTTTAAAGCCCTTAATTTCTTCACAAATCCATTTGAAAAAATCAACAAATTCTTGACAAAATTTTTCAAACACATGTTTCTCTCATGGGGTACATACCTTTCCAATCTTAAACAAATTGTCCTTATTGACTGATATGGGTTCATAGTCACCTTTGAATATCATTTTTTCATTTTATTTTATGAGATAATCATCGAAATTGAAGATGGAATCCAAATTCACTAATACTTTGGGTGATTTGTTTGATCTAATCTAGATAATTTGGTTTCCATATTGCTGTTACAATTTGTCTTGATTCCTTTATGAAAACTCAACTTCTTCCTGAATGAAAATAAGGTTTTGTTGATCATTTTCAAATAATTACCAATTTACGAGTGTTATTATCTAGTACAACTAGTCTTAGCACTACTTTTATAAGTGGCGGCAATCCAGGACTTCTTGATATTTTGAGCAATGTCAAACATTGCTCATATTATGGATAATTTGTCTTAAGGTTCATTTTATTTAATACAAATGGCATAGATGTTAAAGGCTTCACAATATTCCATCAGGTCCCAAAACTATGCTTTTAAGATTCAAGCATATAATTCTTAGCCACATCAAGCAGTCTGATTTTATTTATAACTAATTCATTATCCCCAAAGGTCCGCAATTACTTAATATTTTTCTTTCTTTCTCATTGCATAATGTATGATGATTCATACTCCAATGAGTTGTTAAAACATATAAATTGGAACCCGAGGGAAAAATAATACCTCATACTAGTATAACCGTAATTTCATTAAATATGGACATATTTCCAAGAATCTAGACTTATAGTATCATCATTTATGGTTTTATAATTGTTGAAATTGGATTCTAAAATTACCATTATTGGTTTTTATCTAGTGTGATATTGGATTCCAATATTGTTATTATTGGTTTTTAAGTAGTGTAATATTGTTGGGTTATCACACCGGTTGTACAAATATATTAATCAGATCTAAGCATGAAAAAAATAAATACGGAAATAAACAATAAGAAATAATACACAATATTTAACGTCGTTTACCTAGTGCGGGATACGTCCACATATAAATAGCCAATTTATCATCGAGAGGAAATACAATGAATATTTGTAATCTTCCACGCCTTCTTGGATATCTTGTTGCTTTTCTTCTCTACAAATTTATCTTTTTCTTTCAAAAGGAAACTTATCTCTATTCTCAATTGAATTCTACCTTATAAACCCTAGCTTTATGCTTATATGTGTATATACAATCTTAGGGAGATTTATCTACGTAATTACAACCATTAGATTCACTTTACAACTAAAGATAGATCTAATTCCCGTAACTTAATTATAGTAGTCACGCATAGGTAACCGATGTCGGTTAGCCTTAACCGATGTCTGTTAGCCCTAACTGATGTTGGTTTCTCCTTTCCGACCGATACCGGTCAATGGGTGACTAATAGCAGTTTGTCAACCGATCTTGGTTAATTTATATTCCATCAAGTCTAAAAAATCATGTTAGTGAAGAAATTAAGCTCCACAACTCAACAATATCCCACTTGGAGATAAATTACTGCACTATACCATACAACTCCATCCTATGATCCTTTCCTTTGGCTTGTTTCTCCCTCTTCAAGTCTCAAACTTAAAGACCAATAGAAGTGGAGTGTAGCTCCAACTCCTTTGTCAATGGCTTTGTTAGCATATCCACGAGGTTTCTCCTTTGTATTAATTTTCTCCAAATTTAGTTTCCCATCCTCTAATACATGTCATATACTGAGAGATATCTCAATTGAACATTTTTCATTCTCGGAATAAAACATTGATTTCTTTGCTAAATGAATTGCACTTTGACTATCATTGTACAATCTGTAATCTTCTTTCTCTTTTCCACTCTTCCATGAACCTAATCATCCATATCATCTCCTTGCTAGCTTCTATGGCTGTAACATACTCACCTTTGTAGTAAATAGGGCCACAACCTTATGCAATCTAGAAATCTAGCTAACTATCGTGCCACCTACTATGAAAACATATCCAGTGGTGCTCCTCCTACCATCCAAATCACCAGCCATGTTTGAATCCACATAGCCACATAAAGAAGTATCTGACCCTCCATAGCATAACTGCATGTCAGATGTCCCTCTCAAATACCTAAGAATCCATTGGACTACTTTCCAATGCTCTTTACTTGGATTAGCCATAAATATTCTCATAACTCCCACTTCCTATGCAATGTCTAGTTTGGTACAAACCATAACATACATCAAGCTCCCAACTGCTAAAGCATACAGTAATTCGTGCCATGTACTCAACCTCCTTATTTGATGTAGGACATTGATATTTGCTCAATTTTAAGTTTCTAGCCATAAGTGTACTTACAGGTTTTTAATTTTATAAATTAAACCTTTCCAACACCTTATTGATATAATGCTCCTAAGACAAATACAACTTCTTTTTTCTTGTCTCTATGAATTTGCATGCCAAGGATTCTCTTTGTATCTCCCAAATCCTTCATTGTAAATGTGTGAGCTATCTTTTCTTTAAGCTCACCAATGTCCTGCATACTAGATCCTACAATAAGCATATCATCCACATACAATAACAAAATAATATAGCTCCCATTTCCAATCATCTTGAAATAAACACAATGGTCAAATTCACATCTCAAATAACCATGCTCTTGCATGAAACTATCAAACCTCATTTACCATTTCCTTTTATCTTTCTTGAGCCCATATAGGCTCTTTTTCAATCTACACACAATTTTCTCCTTACCCTTGACTTCATACCTAAGCAACCCATTCATATAAATCTCTTCCCCCAAATCACCATGAAGAAATGATGTCTTGACATCAAGTTTCTCTAAATGAAAATTCTCTACCGCAACTAAACTCAATACAAAAGTATGAATAGAATTCATCTTGACTTCGTGGAGAAAATATTTCACCAAATTTAATATCTCGCTTTCTATGAAAATCCCTTTACTACAAGCATGGCCTTGTATCTCTTCTATCCACCCTCTTCATCCTTGATCATATAAACCCACTTGTTCTCGCAATGCTCTTTTACCTACCGACAACTTAACTAAATTCCATGTCCGGTTCTACTCTTAGGATTCCATCTCCTCATTCATTTCATTCTCTCATTACTTGTGGGATTTATACCGCATTACTTCTTCAAATATTTTTGTTCACCACTATTAGTCAATAATAAATAAGGTAAGGAAGGTGAAAATATTTCGGAGTTCTACTTAACCTTTATGACCTTCTAACTAATATTTGGGGTGTCGAAGCTCAATCTACTCATCCTGTAGATTTGTATCTACTTTGATAGTGACCAACACCAGTCACCTTTTGCCAATGCCATTTTGGCTAAGTGACACCAGTCCAACTCTTCTGTAATAGAAACTGGTAGAGGGGACCGATGTCAGTTAGGGGTAAACTAATACTATTTACATTGTAAACTTGTAGGTCTTAATTTTGAATCTGAGAGTTCATTTTCATCTACAAAATTCTCCACCGATTTAACTTTGGGTACCAAAACTCTATCCCTATACATTATCTTTTCATTCCAATCAATTTCACGACTCCTAATTATCTTATAACCTTCTAAATACCAAAACTACAATCCAAAATCACCGGATCCATAGCCAATGAAAATACATATTTTAGATTTTGCATCCAATTTATTTTGATTTTCCTTATCAAGATGCAAAAAATCTTCTCGAGCTAAATACTCTAAGAAAATAAAGATCTACCGCTTTTCTAGTCCAGCTTCTTCTCGGTACTCAACCATCTAAGTACACTTGAAGGTCCACAAGTTAATCAAATAAACCACTCGTGTCTATTATTTCCACCTAAAACTATAAGGGCAATCCAATATGTATCCTCATACTTCTATCATGTTCCATGATTTGCATGTTCATTCTCTCGCAAAACCATTCTCTTGTGGTGTTCTAGTAACCATCCTTTCTTTTTGTATTCCATTTACTAAAAATAATCATTGAAAGCATTTATGTAGTACTCACCACCATTTTACGATCTAAGGCATTTAAATTTTGAATTTGATTCATTTTCCATAAGTTCTTTCCATCTTGTAAAATTTTAAAAAACATCATATTTATTATCAATACAATAAACCCATACCATTCTTATGGCATCATCAATGAAAGTAACATAGTATTGGGATCATCCATGAAAAGTGACTTGGGCAATGGTCTCGACACATCTAAATGTACAAGATCCAATTTATGATTCTTATTTGTTACCCCAACTTTGATAAATCTCACTCTCTTTTACTTTCCAAAAATACAATGCTCATAGAAATCAATATCTACACATTTCAGATCTGATAACTTACCCTTTTCCTTTAAGATATGCATTCCTTTTTCACTCATATGGCCTAGCCGATTGTGCCATATGCTTGTATCTGAATATGAAGTAGATAGAACAAAAATGAATCAGTAATATAGATAGATAAATATAATGATCCTACCTTCTTTCCTCTTGCTACAACAAGAGATCCCTTGGTAACTTTCCAAGATTTGGCTATGAGTGTAACCATACAACTAGTTTCACACAATTGTCCTGCATAAATTAGATTTATTTTAAGGCTTGGAACATGCCTCACATCTTTCAATATCCATGTATTTCCATTCTACAATTTAAGATGAACTTCACATTTACTAGTAATATTGCATGGTTCATCATATCCTAAATAAACATGCCCAAAATTACCCTGGACATAATTTTTGAAATAACCCTTATTAGGGGTTGCATGGAAAGAAGCTCCTGAATCTAAAACCCATGACTCAATTTTATTATCCAAGGAGATAATTAGGGCATATTGCATTACCTATTTTGTAGCAACATTTTCCTCTTTACCTTTCTCTGGTACATTCTCTTTGTGTTCCTTGAACCAACAATCCTTCTTTACATGACCTTTCTTTCCACAATTATAGTAAATTATACCTCTACCTCTAGATTTAGATATACCATTCTTAGACTTTGATTTCTAATTATTATTGCTCTTGGATATATCCTTCTTCCTTCCCTTGATTTCTACATTCAAAGAATTCCTTGATGATTCTCCTATACTTTTCCTATGTATTGCTTCATTTGGGATTATACTAGCTGTTATCCGCTTCTCACACCCCATGTGAAATGGAGAACTTAACAGGTCAGAACATCGAGAGTTGATGGAAAAAGGGAAATGATTTTACAGTATGCAAGGTAGCTTGTGTTTTGGCTTGGTCATGTTAGTCATAACTCGTAGTGATCCAGCTCATTGTGGCGAATCTTGGAGTTGGAAACCAAGCTTATTTGAGAATTGGTGAGTTTGAGGAAGATTCAACTAGGTTGGTTGGTCAAATAGGCCAATGGGTTGGACAACATATGGTTAGACACCAAGGTTGAATGGGCAATGGGTTAGTCGGCTTAGTTAGAAATCCCAATGGTTGGCAGCTTAGTTAGATGGGTTATGAGTTCGTTAGCATCCAACCCAAAGTACGTAAGATAGGTTGGTTGAATAGGTTAGTTGGCTCGGTTGCATGGGTGATGGGTTAGTTGGATGGGTGTGTTAGCTAAATTTTGTGGCAGCTCAAAGGTTGGTGAGGTTATGATTTATCATATGGATCATATCTTGAGAGGTTGGTCAACATTCATAGACATCATCTAACCCCTCGGGGTTCAAACCCAACATAGATGGATGGGTTATAGTTGTGGTTAGTACGACATGGTTGGTTGATTTATTAGGTTGGTCATCTCATCATTTTATTGACCACTAGAATAGATAGTTAGTGAATCATACAGAAGAGATAGATGGTCATACAACCTCCGGGTAGGATGGCCCATAATGTGAAGATGGTAACTCCCAAGTTTTTCAAGACAAGAAGCATGTACAGTCATGAAGTTATATTTATTTCAAATCCAATGAAGTTGGACGATAATAAGGTTAGATGGTCTACTCACAATTGTATGGATCATGGTTAGAAAACCATTTAACCTGAATATGGAAAGAAACTTGTGGACCAGGCAATTTTTTTAAAGAGGATGGCCGACGTCCAACCCAACGTACTAAGACAACCCCCAAGAAGGACAAGTTACAAGCCAGATGAGGTTAGGTGAATAAATTACATCCTAACAACCAGAATTAATGAGGCATGGCACCAATGACCACTATAGAAAAAGTACAAAAATGAATGGTTGCCCATACCTCTTTAATGCATCCTGTCGGTTGGTGACCCAAATTTCCTATATATTGTAAAATTTACCTCATTTTGAAGGAGAATTTTTCAAAAAGAAAAGGAACTCTGTCAAAAATTTCTAGAGTTATTGTGAGCTAAAGGCCTTAAATTTGGGCTTATTGTAAAGGATTTTGTCTTGTGCTTATGATATAATGGATTGTGCATGTTTTTGAGCAATAAAATTCATGTTTTGTGGCCATTTTCACCCTAACTTGTATGAATTGCATCTTTTTCCTTCCATTATATTTATAAGTATATTGTGCATGTATTTATCTCTTTGTAGGGTTTGTAGTTTGTTGTGCTTTATGAATATATGGAATTGAATATTGTCTTGGACTACAACACTTCTACCATCCCTCTACTTCCTAGTTTTCTCCATATATTTCACTTACTTGGATTGTCTCACTCTTTCTTGGTGCATCACCTTCACTTAGATTAGTTTGTAAGATATCCCGTCACCTCTAAAAACACAATCAATCATCGCCACTCTCTTCAAGAAAATATTTTCTCATATGCACAAAGGAATCCATGTCACTCCTGTACCTATAAATTGTGTAATCTCACATGTAAGATTACCCAAGCCAAACAATTAAAATTTCTCCACATAACATCTTTCTAAGGTGTTCTAATTGATTTTACATTCTTCTAGTCATTCCTAAGTTATTCTCAAAGCATCTTCTAAATTATTCTAAGGCCTTCCTAAAGGCTAGACTCTACACTAGCGTAATCCTTTTTACACTATTACATCCCTTTATGCATGAACGCAAACCTATGCTAGAGTATACCTTTTAACGCTGGCACCTTCAATTTGAGACATGCACATGATCTTGCACTAAGCGTGCACATTTTCAAACTCATGCACTCATATTTACATTAACACATGCCTAAATTTTAACCTAACCCTAGTTCAATGCCTACGTGTGCATTTTAATACTAGTGAAAGGTCCTTCATGCTAGTGTGCCCAAAGGCTTGTACATGATTGTTAACCCACTAATTTCCTCTAGCCTAAAAATGTAATAAATGCACTCAAAAATCAATTTTTTTATTTTACTTACCATTGGACCATCCACATGAAGCCTCCCATACTTTCAAACATGATCTCGCACAAAGGTGTCTATGTATCTAACTTCACACCATTTCTCTCACAAGTCGAGAAAAATCTCACCAAATCTCAAAATGTCTAATAACAATAACTGGTCACGATGGATTTTAGCCCTCCCAACCTACTATTTATATCGATTTTTGACCTAATTCTTCATTTTTATTTCCTTCTAGGGGATAGATAACCAACGTGTTTCTTCTATCTTCTTCCTACCACGTCTTTGTCATTTCGTAGTGATGATTATTTTTATTAAATGGTCATTTTTGTAGCATTTTCCTTGTGATGGGGCATATTTTTGCTTCTCGATGACCTTGTCTTCTACATGGGGCATGTTTTTTATTTGTAACAATTTTTAGTGATATACCACAATGTCATCATTCTTCTAGATCATTATATTCCTAAAATGTCAAAAAAATCATTAAAAATCCAAAAACATTGTAAAAATTCAAAAAAAAAAAAATTGGTAAAAAAATGCACGCAGCCTAAAACATTTATCGATGTGTCATCCTCAAACATCAAAATTTTTCCTAAAAAATCTTTCTTTGGTCCTCATTTGTTCTCACAAATGACTCATAGATCATCTGGATCTACCTCCATTAACAAAGTTGGTTTTCTTACTATGTTTGTACTCCCTTACACAATGATTCATTTGGTATTGTTTCATAGTGTACGATTACTTTTCCATATGAACCTTGTGTCCTCCATATATTCACCTCACATGTATCTTTTCTTGGGGTGTCATTTTAAACACTTTTTACTAACTCAAACATTTGGGAACAAGAAGATCGATAAAAAAACATTGGTGTAGTTATCTTGAATATTGTTTGTTTGACTATTTGTGTTTGTACTTGTTTCCATGTCAAAGTTAGCTTGCTTACTTTCTCATATTTCATTACGTTATGTATTTTGCATAGAGTTAGCATTTTTTAGAACGAAAAATGTTAGTATTATAGCTTTTCATGTTATTTTACACTTTTTTTGTATGCTTATATTATAATAAAGATCTGATGACATAGATCATAAAGAAAAATGATGATACAAAGTTGTTCTTGAGCTAAGTTGGATGAAATATATTTCCATTCTCTTCATCTTCATTCTTCTTCATTATCATTTTCTTAATTATCATAATTTTTCTTCAATCCCACTTGGGTATATGGGGATTATTTTTATCCCCCTCCCCCTCCTTTTTCTTCTATCCATTTCCTTCATCTTTTCAATCGTTGATCAACCTATTTCATCACCCCATCAACACTTGAGGGGGCATCCTTCATTATACTATTTTTCCTTCTATCCATTCAAAATTTACTTATCTGTAATTTCTAATATCTTTGAAGTGGTGTCGATTATGCCACACCCTAAAGAGGGACAAATGTAGACACCTTAAATTTTCTTACGAAGTTTCAATACTAAGATTACACTAATTACCCTCTTTCCCATCATTTCCGTTATAATTAGTGATTTCCACTAATTAACTAATGTTTCCCTCCATTTTGATCAATTAACGACACTTCATTAATTAACTATCCTTTACCCCATTTTGGATGCCAATTAATGACACTTTGTTAGTTATAATCATCTTCCAATTAATTAATTAACTATTATTAGTTAATTAAGCCTTTTTAACCTTGTATTTAATCAATAAACCCTCTTATTGGTTAAATCCCCTCTCAAATCCTCCAAATCATACCTATTTCCCTCTAAATCACCTCTAAATAGCTTTCTAAGCTTATTCTAGCCTATTAATTAATCCTAGTTGATTAATTAAATCATCTCCAACTCCCATGAGTTGTTAATCACTTGTTAATTCCTCTAATCAAGTTTATTTCTTCTAAATCTACTTTATCCCACATGCACTATTTTGCAAGATTCTCCCAAATTGGAATTCTCGTATAATGGACCCTCTTACATTCTTTCACACCTACACCAAAATTTTTCTAGTGATTACTATAAGCTTATGATAAGAGCCTTATCCATTGTTGCAATAAATACTTCATCTTTGCATCCATTCTCTCATATTTGAGTAGTAAAGAAAGATCTAAACATGGCTTTGTAGCCATTTTAGTGAGATCATTTCCTCATCTAGATACAACCCACAAATTGATTTGTTATGATATAAATAGACTAATAATTAATAACAATAATACATAAAAGCAGTAGGAATGGTTTAGCATTAGATGTTTCATTCATGTTTATGCATTAGAGTAACTATTTCCTTTAATCTCTTATCTTGATGTTAATGGTAGATTAGTTTTTTTAAACTACTAGGTATTAGTTTCATTTCAATAGCATAGCAATTTTATCATAGAAAAAATGAGAAATTTCACCTCTTATCTCACTTTTACTAGGAAATTCATTATAATTCACATAATATTGAACTTGAAAATTTGAAAAAAAAAAATTAAGTTTTGAGTGCATTATTTTCTTTCTTGGCCACCCATATCTATGTTGATTTAGTAATGAATAACGATAATTTCAAAGTTAGGAATATTTTTGTGTTTTAGGGGCTTCGATAGGGTGAATCGAATGTTTGAGTAACATGAGGAACTATTATCTTACTCCCCCTTTTCCCCACAATGTCACATTTTCCAATTTTCTAAGTTAGTTCGGATCCATCGATGTTTTGTGCATTGTCGAATACATACCCCTATTCCTCCTCGTTGTTCACCGAATTCTGATTTCCCTACCCCATCACTTGAATTGGGAATTGTTGGAACTCTTTCCCTTGTTCCTACTGACCTCTCGTTAGTAAATTTTATGCTTCCACTAACTTTGTATGTACCCAAAAATGTAGGGTACTGCACCGTCTGGAAAATGTTACATGTGTCCCAATGATGATATATGTCTCCTCGCAAGGTGTTTGAAATTTAGAAAATCTCTCCAAGCATGCGTTAACATCCCACATGCCCCACTTAGCCCCTGCATGATTTTTTTTCTCTTCTCCCCTCTTTTTCTTTGTGTTTTGATCTTCAGTGCCTAAACCACTACCCTGCTTGGGTAACGGTCTCGTGACCGTCGCCCAGGTAGGGTGGCGGTCCTATAACCGCTGCCCGCTCAAGGTGGCAGTCCTTCACGCATTTTCTAGAATGCTCTTTTTAACGTGACTCGTGTAAATTTTCAATGTTTACCAGCTTTTTTCACCACCTTTGCTTGTATTTATGATTCTGGTTCCTTGGAATAGTGTTTTTGCATTGTTTATGGTTTAAGAGATCAAATTAGTTTTCACCTTTGGGTAAATGGAATTCTATAAATAGCTGGCTTGTGCTCAAGCAAATGGCCCCTCAAATTTGCCTCTCAATTTCTCATTTCAATAGCTTAGCCTTTCAATTTTGCTTAGGATTCATAGTTTCATTTGTTGTATGCATGGTTAGTGTTGTTTAGCTGTTAGGAAGCCACATAATCTTCTTGTGCTAGTGTAGTTACTATTTCATGCAATTCATTGGAATAGGATAGTTTGATTTTCAGTAGGAAGCCATTAAAGTTGTAGGTCTTGTTCATCAAGTAGGATAGTTTCAGGTTTTGGATGTTTTATGTTGTATGACTCGTAATAAATCCTACTAGGAATTACATAAGCCAAGCTCTATTCTCTTGCGCTATCCCTCTCCTACTCGCATTGTATTCAGTCTACATCCTAAGCTGCCATTATTTCGATACCAACTTCTGTTGATGCTAACATCACACGCTTTTCTAGATTCACGTGAGCATGAAGGAATGAGGAGATCATACTGAGGGGAAAAAGCCACACACCATTGGATTCGCCATTGTTCTACAAAATCCACATTCAAGCTTTCAAAGTTCTAGTTAAAACATATCAAATAGAGTATTCAATCATTTTATTTCAATTAATATAACTTTTGATATTGCTTAGGAAGTTGTGGGGATTGATAGTTTCGAGAAACTATGATTCACTCCTCACCGAGGTAGGATTGAGAGTCTTTCAAATAGATTAGATCAGTTATCTTGTTATTTAGAATAGATTTACAACTGCATAGGCAAGTAGCTATACTCGGCTGCTTTGTTTGTTTTAATTTCATTATTAGTTTAGTTGTTAATTTCTAGATATATTAGATAAATTGCTCTTTTAAAATTTTCAAGTAGTTTATCAAAAATATCAGATTTAGGAATATACATAGATATATCTTGCGTAGTTAATTTATTCTGTCATTAGTTAGACTTATATCTTTTCCTTTTTACATGACAATCATGGGACCTAGAGAGCCCAGAGAATATGTATTCAAGCCAATTGTGCCTCAACCCAATCTTGTTACAGCAATAGCTGATATAGATTAGAATCTTAAAATCCAAGTCTTCCAAACAACAATAAACTTACAATAGATCAGCTCACAAGTTAAGAGGGTTAAACATAGAAGATGACCAAGCACACACATTTTGGTCAAACCAGCCAAAATACATATTACCCTAGATAAAAATCCACATGACTGTAGAAGGGCTTGAAATAGAGCAAACATTCGGTTGTGACCCTTTGGTCCTAGAGAAAGATGCATGAGACATTCTCACTAATATAGACACTAGGTTAAGAATTCATGTTGTTATAACGTATGTAAGGTACTCTGAGAAGATTGCACAACTTGTAGTTCTAAACATAGAGACCGAAAAGGCATACGACTATTGGGATCGATTCCGCACATGACCATAGTAGGTTCACAACAACCACAAATCTATGATTTTGATCCACAAATCCAACAACCCAAGGAGTCCACAGGTCAATCCAATGTTGACGATGGCTTATGCACATTAGTATTCAAATCCACTCCACTTCCACCTACCATCATCACACAAGTTATACTTTTAGATATAACAACTAACGAAGCTAAGGATTTTTGAACTAGACCAAAGAATCACCCATAGAGTCCACTATATCCATCATCCATCCTATGACCCTATCTGGAGATATACACGAAACAATCCCAGGTCATTTTCCCGTATCCCACAACCTATAGACCAGATTACACCAAACCTTGATATTGATTGGAGACTTCGAGGAGTCATCCTCACCGACTGATCTATCACACCATTTTAGGTTAGGAGGGCCTTCTTTGCTTTAGATTCACATATTCCACTAGTGCACATCGAAGACATAAGATTACCTAAATAGCTTATATGCATCCCACGCATAGTCCATCCCCACCGGATGTCTCGGCACGACCTCAAAAGGTCGGGTGTGAGGAAGAGTTACTTGTAGATTCCCATGCTCACTTGTCACTTTTCCATCGTACAAAATTGGTGAACCCGACATGAAAGGAACAGTTGTTTCACTCTCACCTTTCCCCTTTTAGTGTTTCATTTTCTTCCATCCAACTTTACTCTTTCCCATTATTCTGCGAGTATCCAGATACCCCCCGACTATGTCAGGATTCAACGCATATGGCCGACCTCTCCTAGGTCTTGAAGCATATTATGATCAACTGAATAGACAACCATCACCCTCGCTCTTAGCATGGGGTGACAATTATTCAACTAACCAATTGTCAACAAAAACTCCTCTCCCAAGGACTATATATAGTTCTTCTTTCCAAATAGAGGATTTGGATCAGCTTGCTCAAATGTAACACCCAAAGCCTTCAGGCTCAGATGCCATGACGTTTACAGGACAATCTGGTTTGTATCCTTAGATATTTCTTAGACTGCAAATTAGTAGACAGTTGGATCCGTATCCATTTTTAGATAATGAACATTTAGTGCATTATGTCAGGAATGAACAACACTCTCGAAGTATGTACCCGCCTATAGGAAGTTTACAAACACAATCCGAGGTATCGTTTCAAGAAAACACCTCCATGCCGCTACCTATAGGAAATACCCTTAGGGAAACATGGCAAGGCAACGATCAATTCATAGGGGTACCACATGCCTATACAACCTCAAGATATATGAAAAACACCACTAAGGAAAAATACTATAACTTCGCCGATGAAGTCATCTCAACTTTAGTAGAAAAGGTTAGAGGGTTAGAGCTTGCTCAAGCAAGTCAAAATTCTCAATTCATGCAGGAAGGAAATTCCAATCCTCCACGTCATCCTAGCCAAGTAGACCTCCTCATAGGAATAGGCATGTTGGGCATGCCTCCTTAGTATTCACAACAAATGCCAACTAGAACTACCATTACTAACACTATTCCAGTGGCGAATATGTTACCTCCCAGTCTAGTACAAAATAATCCATTCCTAGGCAATACTCCTTCATACATAAACATGTATTCCAAATCACCATAGGGAGATGTGTTCTCCTCTCCTGGCATGTTTGCTCAACCACAGGGATTTCCTTATACCCCTGCAAATGCATATGCTACACCATATCAACAACCCATTCCACCTCCACCCCCTCAAGCAGCACCATCGATGATCGAAACCTACGCGATAGGGACTTATTCAGAATATTTGAAAGAACCCTTAGACTTCACTATATGAAGCATCATGCTTCCAAGACCTCTTCCCAATTTTCCCAAATACAAAGGGGAAGGAGACCCAAATGCACATATCAAGGCCTACACCACAGCTATTCTAGAACTGCTGCCTTGGGATGGGGTTGTTGATAAAATATTTCCCAAAATGTTAGAGGGCATTGCCCTCGATTGGTATTACAGAATACCTGAAGCTTCCATACATTCGTTTAAACAACTTTTTCAGAGTTCATCAAGGCGTTTGACATGAACAAACTGTTGAGAACAGGAATCAGTGAGTTCTTGCACATTAAACAAGAACACAAAGAATTTGTTGCTCACTTTATCCGAGATGGTGTACAGTCCTTTATTCTTGTAAAGTGCTCCAAATATGAACCAAATGAAACTATGTGATTTATTCCTTCATTCTCTCAATAGAGAGGTAAAGGAAGAAGTCCAGAAGTTCCCACTAAGGACTTACGATGAAGTACTTGAGAGTGCTCTCGAATAGATCAAGCGGCAATAGATAGCGGTCGCAAGATGTATGGAACAAATGGGAGGCTAATCACCCCCAGCTAGAATACTATGACTTATCCTACTACCACAAACATCAATCAAGGACCTAAGATCCTTAACAAAAATCATGGCGTAACCACAGATGGAGTAACTGACCAAGCTAAAAAGGCCAATGTTGTAAATACTCCATCACCGATTAATAATCAAGAAAACAACAAATTTACCCCGACAATCAATTCGGTGGATTTTAGTCATCCACAAAAACAACAAAGGTGGATCTAGACACATGGTCCAAGCCAAAATTCAACTGGATATCAGAATGAAAACCAAAACCAAAGACAACAAATGTAAAATCCTAATCGGCAACAGTTTGAGCAGAGTTTTGGATCACAATATGCGCCAAACCATCAACCTAGGAATTACAATCCCAATGCGTATTGTGGTTTCCACAAAATTTGAGGCCACGACACTAGGACTTGCCATGATTACAATAAGTTCATGCAATGCTTGCCAGAGGAACAAAGACAACTTTTCATAGATATGTTCTTGGTAGACCCCGCATCACCAGTGCCAAATAATTTTACAGGGGTTCCCCTCAAAATGCACCCCTCAAGATCTTCAATGATCCACTCCCAAATCACAATAACAACAAATTAAATCCAAATGGGATGAATAAGAGCGTAATGGCAGGAAACAATGATCATGAAGCCTTGACTTCACTAAACCCACCAGTTGCACCATAATTAGGGAGTCAACCACGACCCAAGATAGTCGGTTTAGTAGAGTTAGACACCGAACTACACGTAGAAGCTATAAAAAGGACACGAGAGTATTCCTCTCAGCCAAATCCAAGCTACCCACTAGAGGCAGATAACATCTAACAAACATTAGTAAAACCTGTAGGTGCCTATGATTTAATTAATGACCTAACAAAGACCTTCTCTCATAACTCCTTTTTGGATTTATTAAAGAACTCTCCTACCCATAGGGCCGCTCTCTTAGAAGCATTATGTTTAGGTCATTTAATTAACATCACTCCACCTCTTGAAACACAGGTAAACCATATAGACTTTGATATCCACCCTCCGGGGCAGCTGGATAGGGATACCGAGTTTATATTCGAGGTAAACAAAATGCCAACAGACATTGATATTACACATAGAGGTGATCTAGCCTTACATTTGCAAGTGTGGGTTTATAACAATTACATTAAAAATGCAATGGTTGATGATGGGGCAGCAGTTAACATAGTCCCCTTCTCTTTCCTTCAAAAGCTAGGGTATGGAGAAACAAATTGTTCCATGACTCGGAATACACTAAGAGGCTATGATAGACTTAAAGCCACGTCAATTAGGACTATGATACTACCAGTCACCTTAGGACCCAAAACAATCCTAACTCGAGTTTTATATTATAAATTGGTAAACTAATTATAATATGATCCTCGGGTGACCGTGGATACACCGTATGAAGGCAATCCCTTCTACATTATATCAAGAAGTAATATTCTTACACTTAGGAAAGGTATTCGTAGCCAAAGGATATCCAAAACCATTTGATATATAGCTAGCTGACTTAAAGAGAAGGCCGGAGTAGTCACTCTAAGTTTGAACTCCCAACAAACCAACTTAATAAACCAACCGACATGAAACCAGAAGAAAAGTTGGTACCTACAACAGAACTAGAAACTATGAGCCTAGTCAAGAATATCCCAGCCCTCAAGGATGAGGCTAACATTATCGAAATAGTATCATTAGGAACTACTACGAAGATTTTTGAATTTCTAGAACAGGATCTACCAATTTTCCTACCATTTGATTATGTAGGCATGGGATATACCCTAGGTGTTGGTTCTCTCCCAGCAGAGGATCTCTGCATGGTAGAAGTAACCGAAACTGAAGAAGTTGACATAGCAAATGTCCTAATGTCCATCTTCCCAACTAAATATTGGACTCTCCATTTCAATGGAGCTAGATGTCATTATGGGGCTGGGGAAGGTGTGATCTTTACTTCTCCCGAAGGAAAGATCTTACCATTCACCTTTAAATTAAACTTTGAATGTACAAACAATGGCACTGAATACAAAGCCCTCCTCCTTGGCCTCATCCTAGCTAAAAGGCTTGATGTTAATGACATCAGGGTGTTAGGAGATTCTCAATTAGTAGCAAACCAAGTCTCGAAGTGTATGAGACCGAGTTGAACACTTACTGACTCTACAAAACAGCAAAGATTAGATTTGAGCAAAGATTTTGACTTCATATCAATTGAAGCAATCCGTGAAAATAGAATCTTCTTGCAGATTTTATAGAACCTCAACTTCACGTTTCACTCCAAGCAAAGTGAGTGGAGGACACCCGTTTCATAGTATCCCTTTCCACTAAACCATTAGTGAAGAAAGCGTCAAACCCAATTTTAACAAACATAGCTGAGAAAAAATCTACTAGCGTGGATCACATTGATAGTGATAGAGCTACTCTTGATTACTTAAACGCCTATGTAGCATTACATCTCACCCATCACGTGGTAGATTTGTCCTTAATCCCACATTCATCTTCCTACTTCAGGAATCCCATGATAGAGCTTCCCCCACAAAAGGAACTTGAAATATACACAAGAGAGAATGAAGAAGATATGGAACTACCTCGGCCCCGCCCGAGTTTGAAGAAGGTAACGCTTCTTTAATCGAAGAAACGATTGATATTAACATCGTAACGGAGGATGAACCAAAGATCTTAAAACTAGGATCTTCGTTAACTCTAGAAGAAATAGAAATACACACTCGAATCCTCAAAGAACATCAGAAGGCTTTCACATTTAATTATAAAGAAATGACAGGGGTTGCACCACACATCATCACGGTACACAACCTCGTCACCAAATCAGATGCAAAGCCAATTAAACAAAAATTGAGGCCAATGAAACCCAAGGTGGCTCTCATGGTGAAAGAAGAAGTAGTGAAACTCCTCCAAGTAGGATTCATTAAGCCAGTTGATTATTCTTAGTGGATATCTAATATCATTCCCGTTCTCAAAAAGAATGGGAAGATACGCATTTGCATAGATTTATAAGACATTAACAAAGCATGCCCTAAGGACGACTTCCCATTACCATCCATTGATGTCATCATTGACGCAATAACTAGGTTTGAGCTTTTGTCTCTCATGGATGGATTCTCAGGATACAATCAAATCAGAATATCCGAACAAGACCAAGCCAAAACCACATTTATAACTCCTTGGGGAACTTATTGCTACGTTGTTATGCCATTCGGTCTCAAGAACGCTGGCGCTACATATCAATGGGCAATGACATATATATTTCATGATCTTATTCACAAAATCATGGAATCCTATGTAGATGACTTGTTGGCCAAAGCCAAGAAGTGTTGTGATCACCCAAAAGTGCTCCGCATCATTCTTTCATGTTTAATAGAATATGGAGTCACACTAAACCCAAAAAAATGTGTATTTGGTGTGACAGGAGGGAAGCTCCTAGGTTACATTATATCATCACGAGGGATCGATGTAGACCCAACTAAAATCTGGGCTGTTCTCGAAATGAGCCCACCATCAGATGAATCTGGAATCAAATTGTTTCTTGGGAAACTTGGTGCAATCCAAAGATGCATCCCAGATTTAAGCTTTACCATTCATCCAATCAACAATCTACTCGAGAAACAGTATAGTATCGATTGAACCGAAGACTGCAATGAGGCTTTCAAAGAAGTTAAGCATTTCTTGTTGTCACCACCTACACTAATGCCTCCTAAACCAGACCACCCTTTAATCTTATATTCATGAGCTACCAATGTCTCACTAGCCTTCATACTAGCCCAAGAAGATGATGACAAATGAGAATGTGCGATCTATTTTATTAGCCGAACATTACTTGATTATGAGACATGTTATACGCAAGTAGAGTGAGAACACCTCACTATAGTCTTCGCAACCAAATGCTTAAGAAATTACATGTTAAATCAAGAAACAAGGGTCATTGTAAAAATAGACCATTTACGAACCTTCCTCATGCAAGGGTCCTTGTCTAAAAAGGCTGGATGCTTTATAACCTTAATGGGTGAATTTGAATTAACATTTGTAAATAAAAAGTATGTTAAGGGACAAATCATTGTAGATTGGTTAGCTAATAACCCATTAGACAGAGGCAATCTAGTAGATCTAGACTTTCCCGATGAATGCATATACTACGTCGAAACTAGACCTCCCATCTCTGAATGTCCATGGTATACTGATATTATTAATTATATCATGGGCCATACATATCATGAAGGTGCTACACCACAAAAATAAGGTGGTTACACATTATCATGGCTAAATACGTTATTATAGAACAAGTGCTCTATTGTAAGGCTTTCGATGGAATGCTTCTAAGGTGTGTTGACACAGAAGAATCCAAGAAGATTCTCCACAAATATCATAGTGGAATATGTGGAGGACACTTTGTTGGTCATGCCACCACTCACAAAATACATCAGATGGGTTGTTTCTGGCCCACTCTAGAGCACGATGCAGTAGATTTTGTACACAAATGTCATAAATGCCAAGAATTTTCCCATGAGATTCACATGCCGACACAAGCTCTACAACCAATTGCAACTCCATGGACCTTTTCTACATGGGGCCTAGATTTGATAGGGAAATTCTCTCCCTCATCTACAGATGGCCATAACTTCATAATCACGGCCACCAAGTATTTTACCAAATGGGTAGAGGCTATGCCTCTTACCACTGTACTAGGTGTCGTGATCGCCAAGTTCATTTTGAACCAGATCATTTATAGGTACGGTGTCCCACAAATCATTATCTCAGATAATGGCACTTCTTTTAAGAATGATGAGGTTCATGAATTATGCAATAAATTTAAAATAAGCCATCATACAGCCTCCCTGTATTACCCTCAAGCCAACAGACAGGATGAAGCAACAAACAAAACATTAAAAGCTATTCTCCTTAAAACGGTAAAAGAAAATAAATGAGATTGGAATTTAAAGTTATACTTGGCCTTGTGGGCCCACCAAACCTCAATAATAACACCTATAGGAGAAACTCCTTTCTCATTAGTATTCAGAGCAGAAGTAGTTCTCCCACTTGAGGTTGAAATACCCAGTCTCCGTATCTCACTACAAGGGATTCTGGATGAAGAAGCTTATAGAGAAGCACATCTCTCTCAACTAGAAAGCCTAGATAAGGCTAGGCTAGATTGAACAATGGCATAGAATCTATGCTAACCGGATGTTCCGATAGTATAATAAAAAGGTCTATGAACGAGATATATATGAAGGAGATCTAGTTCTAAGACTAGACAACCGGATCGATAAAAAGACCGGCGAAGGAAGGAAATTCTGGCCCAAATGGTTGGGCCCATACCGAGTCACAAAAGACTATGGAAATGGTGCATATCTCTTATGTACACTAGAAGGTGAGGAATTTGGTGAAACTATCAATTCCCTACACCTTAAATGATTCTATGCATAAACAACCAGCACTATTTGTATAATTATATCTACATTTCATCTTCATGTAGTTAGGTTTATTTTTTCCACTTGTTTCGTATAATTTTGTGATCAAGGAACTTATTCTCAAAGAAATTCATTACAAAATTTTGATGGTATTGGCATTAGCATTCCAATCATACTTCTTCATTTTCATAACATCATCACCATTTCATAATCATTTCATTCATACAAAGCTAGATATGACAAAGTCTTAACGGTAACCATACCATGGTCTACATGCTTGTTCTCACTTTTGATTTCTTCCTAGGATAGGTTTCTTGCCTATGGTTTTTTCTAGAAGCTTCATAGTGTCACATATATCTTATATGCATATCTCTTTGGAAATAAGAACTTACTAGCATTTTGCTCAAATATATAAGTCAAACATAGATTAAACAAAAAAATTATTTTACACATTTCCTTGCCTACTACCAGGCCTTCGGTGATGAGCTTGCATCTCTTACTAGTGACGTAGGGTTAGGAAAGGATGGGAATGCCCTTACTCACCTGTACCTTGTCCATGGTGATAAACCCACGCTTCTTACTAGTAGCATGGGGCAAGGTGTAGGGGGTCCTCTTGAAAAATAAATGTTAAAGGTCATAAGAAAACAGTTCAAATAAACCTTTGAAATCTTGAGTCAAAAACAAATGAATCAAATGTCCAAAATTCTAAGAGAGCTCAAAACCCCAAAAACCAGATTTTGTCTACCATGTGGCCATCTACGGATCTAAGTCTGGATAAACCACAAAGCAAGTAGCATTCTAAAACTATGGAGTCACTTGAGTAGAGTAGGTTTGTAGCATCCTAATTTGGTTCCGCCAAATATTTGTCTATCTCTCATCACTATCATTCAACAAATTTTGTAGCTTACGCCATTTCTAGCTCTCGGTGATGAGCCCTCACATCTTACTAGTTGCGTGGAGTTAGGAATGGGGAAAGTTCATCTGCTCATCATACTGGTTTATCATCTCATTTTGTCAAAAAAAATATGAAGTACCAAACAATTTCTTATAGAAACTAAAGTTCAAAATCACATTATGTCTACATTATCATATATCAACATCACGAAATACAAAAAGAAAGAAAGCACTTGTATCATTTGTTCTCCACTGCATACATTTTGAAAAGCATATAAAAATGACATTGTAGTTTACATGTGGAAATGAATCATAAAAACATAGATACCAAGAGTTTGATCCAAAAAGAATATCTATATATATATATATAACCAACATTTCTGTATAATTCCATCATGCGCTAAGCATGGTAAAAATGCTCAAAGAGCTCGAGAAATACAAAATACATCATACAAATAATATAAGAGAGCCAAGTGGCTTCTCAACCCCTATGAGATCCCTCTAAAGGTGTACACCCATGTCTAGGGCTCGCTATGCCAACACTTTGAGTGCACAGAGGGCTCATGATCCCGAGGAGCAGCTGTGACCTCACCATGAGAGTGACTCCTCATCAGGCGCTCTTTTATCCTATATCCTACCAACTCGGTATAGAGGGTAGACACTATCCTGGCCACATGCCGAGAGGGGAAAAATTTTTGGTATGCCTACCGGCTGGCTGAGGGCTCCCCGCATCCATAGATAGCTCCACACATGTGTCTTCTCCATGGGGATCATATTGGTATCGGTGCATACCCAGTGAATCAGGTCTCGCCACTCATCAGCAGTCTCTACAAGAAAAGGAGAAAAAAATTAGAAATACTCAAAAGATAAAAACAAGAGTAAACAAAAGGAGAGATAACAACTAAGACAATCATAGCTAAAAACAAACATTAAAAGGAAAGATGATAACTCACTCTGATCTCCAGGCCTCTAAGATGGATCTCGGGGTCGGCAGCACCTACCATGATGCCATCACCGACAGTGTGCACTCCTCCTATGCCTAGGGCCACATAACATCCTACTAAGGACTCATCCTCTCTACCTAATCCCTGAGAAAGTGGCTCCTCTGAAGCTAGGGTCACCCTCTCTGCACTCTACTCGCCCTCTCCGCCTGTAAGATATCCTGAGTGTCATGCCACTCAAGATCACTATCCTCCTCTCCACCTGACTCACTAACCTCAGCCTCGGTCTCCTCCTCCATCTCTCCCCATGTGAACTCCTCAAACTCAGAGTCTATATCAATGGGGTCATCACTGCTGTGGGTGGGACCGGTGGCAATCTGAAGTAAGGGTGCCTGAGGAGCACCGGCTCTCCCTCGAGCACATACTACCCTCCTAGCTGCAATAGGGACACCGAAGTAACAATTGTCCAACCCCGGCCTCTAGGACCTCCTCTAGCCTCCCGAACCGATCTGTATACTAGCACCACTGGGGGAAACATACCCACTTAAGGAAGGAAAAACTACTGAGGAACTTGACCAAAGGGATGTATCTCCACCTTCCCCATCCTATCCACAAGCTTCCCTATGGTGGAGCAAGAAATCAAATTAAGGGCCTCCTCACCCCATAACCTTGCCATGGCCTGATAGGGTGTGGCCTCCATGTCATCAGTGGTCAAGGAGGTGACTAGTTGGTGAGGTGCTCTGAGCACCGACATGTCCTGTTCATCGGCTTCCCTCACGGCTCTAGGATCTGCCACCTCTACACCTCTTCCATAGGGGATGAAACGCTCATAGACCCAGCTCATAACTAGGGTCAGATGGCTCAAGGACTGCCCCTGTAAATGAACCACCCAAGTAAAGATCATGATAAGTGGTCCCAAGAATGTTGGCTCCCCAGGCTTAAATTTGGCCATGTCCCTCAATCTATGTAATGATGGGGGACCAACAATAAAGTAAAGTGTCTCCTCCCTTGTCCCCGATCAATCTCAAGGAAAGGATCCCCATAATAGCATGGTGAATCAAGGGGATAGGTAGGCTAGGAATAGATCAGACCCTCACCCCCTTCTTCAAACCTAGTGGAGATAACTGCGTCTCCCATATATGAAGCCCACTATGCTATCTGAGCCCGTGAACCTGCTGTCTCAAGTGTGAGTCATCTCCCAATGATCGAGACCCCCAAGATGCGGTAAACATCCTCCAAAGTGATGGTCCACTCACCTCTTGACTCCTGGAAATTAGAAAGTGTTCTGATCAGCATCCCAATATGAAAACAAGTCACAAAGTATGTGACTAGAAGGTGCAACATGCAAAACCCGTGATATGTGCAATATACCGGCCCTCTGAAGAGTGTCCTACTCATCCTAAGAAAGGGCATCCAATACTACCAGAAGCCAATCACACACACTCTCTCTCTCGGCTCCATCGGATATACTCCTCCTTCACCTGCATACACCCAAAAACACACAAAATGGAGTAAGTTAGTATTCAAACGACATTAGAAAAATCATGAAAACATATAAGAATGCTAGAAATGTAAAAATGAATTCAAATAAGTGTTGTTTAAGCATTTTGTGAAGGACCGCCACCCTGAGCAGGGTGCCGGTTCCATAACCGCCACCCCTCGGGGTGGTGGTCGTGTCCCAAATTTCCACACAAGTCATGTGCCCTAAAAACACCTAAAAAAATAAAATAAAGACTATTTTGACCAAAACAAAGCCTACCCATTAGGCGCTCCCCCTAAGTGACCCTATTAAAATTGACATTTTCAAAAATAATCCCCCTATGACAAAGATTTCACCATCTTAACATTTTGGGGATAAAAATGGTAAATCGAGAAAAACTAACTTGTGATCTTGCGGGTCGGTGTTCCACTCATGGAGGCATGATCACAATCTCATCCTGAAAATTTTGACTATACTCGCATCAGAAACCATCACCGTGGGTCCCAGAGCTCAAAATCAATCAAATCGACACGCACAAATGAATAGGAAAATGGGCCCACTTTTACATATATAACATCCTGACTTGTTTTGAATGCCCCTTTTTCGCAGGTTTGGAGCACCGACGGAGGTAAGTTCTTATCCCCACACAAATGGTACATCCTCATTTCATATTATTTTAGTATTTATTTTCCGATCTATTTTGTCTATCTACACTTGATTCCTCTTTTCATTTTACAGGTAGCGGGAATCTCGGAGGGCGTCATTTTGACACACGGGCGTATCAGGTATAATTTCTTACTTCCCATTTTAGGACTGCCATACTCAGACCCACCGTTTTACACCTCTTCATGGCTAAAACACTTCTTCGAGGGGGAAATATGTACGTACCCAAAATTATAGGGTGCTACACCGCCGGAACAACATTATACATGCCCCAATGATGACATAGGTCTCCTCTCAAGGTGTTCAGAATCCAAAAAAGCTCTCCAATCATATTTTAACATCCCACATGCCCCACTTAGCCCTTGCATGCTTTGTTTTCTCTTCTCCCCTCATTTTCTTTGTGTTTTGGTCTTGATGCGAAACCACCGCCCTACTGGGGTGGTCTCGTGATCGCCGCCCAGGCAGGGCGGTGGTCCTGTAACCACCACCCTGCTCAGGGTATTGGTCCTTCACGCATTTTCCAGAATGCTCTTTTTAACATGACTCATGTAAATTTTTAACATTTACCATATTTTTTCACCACCTTTGCTTCTATTTAAGATTTTGGTTCCCTAAAATAGTGTTTTTGCATTGTTTATGGTTTAAGAGATCAAATTGGTTTTCACCTTTGGGTAAATGGGATTCTATAAATAGCTAGCTTGTGCTCAAGCAAATGGCCCCTCAAATTTGCCTCTCAATTTCTCATTTCAATAGCTTATCCTTTCAATTTTGCTTAGGATTCATAGTTTTATTTGTTGTATGCATGGTTAGTGTTGTCTAGCTATTAGGAAGCCACATAATCTTCTTGTGCTAGTGTAGTTACTATTTCATGTAATTCATTGGAATAAGATAGTTTTATTTTTAGTAGGAAGCCATTAAAGTTACATGTCTTGTTCGTCAAGTAGGATAGTTTTAGGTTCTAGACGTTTTATATTGTATGACTCACAATAAATCCCGCTAGGAATTACATAAGCCAAGCTCTGTTTTCTTGTGCTATCCCTCTTCTACTCGCATTGTATTCAGTCTGCATCCTAAGCTACCGTTATTTCGATACCAACTTCTATTGATGCTAACATCACACACTTTTTTGGATTCACGTGAGTAGGAAGGAACAAGGAGATCATACTGAGGGGAAAAATCCACACACCATCAAATTCTCCACTGTTCTGAAAAATCCAGCTTCAAGCTTTCAAAGTTCTAGTTAAAACATATCAAATAGAGTAGTCAATCATTTCATTTCAATTAATCTCACTTTCGATATTACCGGGGAAGCTGTGGGGATTGATAGTTTCTGAGAAACTATGATTCACTCCTCACTTCTAAGGTAGGATCGAGAGTCTTTCAAATAGATTAGATTAGTTATCTGGTTATTTAGAATAAATTTACAACTACACAGGCAGGTAGCTATACTCAGCTACTTTGTTTGTTTTAATTTTGTTATTAGTTTAGTTGTTAATTTCTAGATATATTAGATAAATTTCTCTTTTAAAATTGTCAAGTAGTTTATCAAAAATATCAGATTTAGGAATATACATAGATATATCTTGTGTAGTTAATTTATTCTATCATTAGTTAGACTTATATCTTTTCCTTTTTGCATGACAATCACGGGACCTAGAGAGCCCAGAGAATATGTATTTGAGCCAATCATGCCTCAACCCAATCTTGTTATAGTAATAGCTAATATAGATCATAATCCTATAATCCAAGTCTTTCGAACAACAATAGACTTACAATAGATCAACTCACGTTAAGAGGGTTAAACATAGAAGACGACCAAGCACACACATTCTGGTCAAGCCAACCGGACTACTGATTACCCTAGATAAAAATCCACATGATTGTAGAAGGGCTTGAAAGAGAGAAAATGTTCGGTTGTTACCCTTTGGTCCCATAGCTTGAGCGCAGGAGACATTCTCATTGATATAGACACTATCTTAAGAATTGTGTTTCCAGAACGTCTATAAGGTACTCTGAGAAGATTGTAAAACTTGTAGTTCTAAACATAAAGACCGAAAAGGCATACGACTATTGGATACTATGGATTAGGGATTGATTCCACACATGACCATAGCAGGTCCACAACAACCACAAATATATGGTTTTGATCCACAAATCCCACAACCCAACGAGTCCACAGGTCAATCCAACATTGACGCTGGCTTACACACATTAGTATTCAGATCCACTCCACTTCCACCTACCATCATCACACAGTTATCCTTGTTAGATATAGCAGCTAACGAAGCTAAGGATTTCTGGACTAGACCAGAGAATCACCCGTAGAGTCCACTATATCCATCATCCATCCTATGACCCTATCTGGAGATATACACGAAACAATCCCAGGTCATTTTCCCCATATCCCATAACCTATAGACCGGATTACACAGAGCTCGATATTGATTGGAGCCTTCAAGAAGTCATCCTCGCCGACCGATCTATCACACCAGTTCAGGTTATGAGGGCCTTCTTTTCCTTAGATTTGCAGATTCCACTAGTGCACGTCGAAGACATAAGATTACCTAACTAGCTTGTCTACATCCCATGCATAGTCCATCCCCATCGGTTGTCTTGGCACGACCTCGGGAGGTCGGGTACGAGGAAGAGTTACTTGTAGATTCCCATGCTCACTTGTCACTTTTCCATCATATAGACTCATACTCTATCATTGGTAAAATCAACGAGTGCGGGAACATATCAAACAATTGGAAGTGTGCTCATATACCCATGTTCATTGAAATTCTGATTAAACCACCTTAAATTCCCAAAATTCTTAAATGGATATGGGTCTTTGGAGTTGTTCTATCGTGCATTAATTTATCTCGACTTGTTATTTTAAGAGCTTGAATGAGGAATGGTAAGAAGTTTGGTTCACAAATATTATAAAACTTTCCTCACTCCTTTTTTATCCTCATATTTCACAAATCACCCATGTTTTGTTGTTTTCATTCCCTTGTTTTCTCTCGTATCCAAAATCACTATTTTACTCATTTCTCTTTCATCTCGAGGAAAAATTTGAAAATTCAAATTGTTTTGAAGATGTTTAGAGGTAGCCTTTCTTTTATCTAGTTGGTGAACTACATTATCACTGTTTTTCCCAATTTTGAGATCATGTTTTTTTGTGTCCTTCCTCCGAATGCTTTTAGAAAATTCTTTGTAGAACCATTTTTCCTCTAACTAGTGTCCAATTTATCAAAATGAAATTTCAATATCTTTGGATATGAACACATTTCCTCTCTAGAAACCTTTATCCCGAAATAGGGGACAATGATATTAAACACATGGATTTAAATGATTTTTGGACTAGAATGAATGATAATAGCCCAACCATATTAGCCTAGAGAATTTTGAATAATAGTTTAGCTCACACAAGGATTTCCTACATTTTTTCATTGTACTAACACAGCTTCTAGCTTTGGCTTCTTGTTTTGATCCACAAACAAAGGAATTAAAGGATCCCTAAGGAAATCCATTAAAAACTAGATGTTCATCATATCAACTGGACTTGGGTTTACCTAATTTTGAAGGGTCTAATATCTTAACCAAATTTGATGCTCATAAGGAGTTCAACCTCACCCCAAATAAGTACTAGTCTATGATTTCCAAATCTTGGTTGAAAGTTAAAAAGAAAGGTCTATCAAATCTGCCAAAGATTATGTAGTGGATTTATTTTTTTGAGGAACTATTAGACATCATAACACTATTGGAAAGAGTAATAGACGTACCTTCTACTCAAGAATTCCAAGACTGGATGTGCATTTACATGCATATGATTTGTGAAGGTACATAAACATTAAATTGGCAAGAAATCATGTGTGAAAATTTGACTCAAAGAACTCACCAAAGTGCATCAAACCAAAACCTTCTACAGAACATACTATCTGATTTACACCATAAATAAGTACGCAATATGGATAGGATTATCAAGTCAGGACAACACATAAATCTTGCTATCTATGATTTTTTCACTCAGTTGACTTATGGGAATAGTATGAGTCACCACAGAAGGGTGAATGATGCCTTCACAATGTTCTTGGTAAGGTTATTGAAAGGAAATTTAAAAATTAAGATTTTAAAGGAAGCTAGGCAACTGATCTATGTTTATTACAACCTATTTATCTAATTCAAAAAAAATTCATATATGTGGCCAACAGTATTTGAGGGATATACTTACAAGTTTCCTATTTTTGTAGTGAAAAAATCATTCTAGTTGGAATTTGTAGATAAAATCATTCTAGATATAAATTTTTCCTTACTAAGATTTTAAATTACATGTTATATCAAAAAAATTATGTAATTATCCACATTGGTACCCTTCATATTAATTTATTTTCCATATCCATCCTTCATATCATTACATAAAAATTAATCAAGGGGAAATTTATAGATGAACAATTTTTTCCCACTCTCATCCTAATTAATCATCATATACCAAACATCTTACTTAACAAACATGTTCTATTTATTGAGAGCATGGACCAATAAATCAACCTTTAGGAATGATTTCACCGTTTACTTAGAATCTAAAGGACTATAATATTAAAGTAAAACAACCATTACCTAAAAAAATTCTAGTTAAAATTGAAGAGATTAAATAAACCATGGTAAATGTCCATGAGGACACTTGAACCCTCCATTACTATGAGGCTATGTGTCATGAAGGAGTCAAGGAAAGATACATTCTTACCCACCAATGAGATGAGAATGTAGTGACAATGTTGAACTTTGTAGATAGTTGGACCTCCTCCATAGAATTTGGAAAGGAAAATATCTATGGCATCCAATTTCCCATAAATTTGGGAAATTATACGTGTAGATCTTCCCTTGATGACCAAAATTTTGAAATAACCATATCTCCTTTCAATATGCACCCTTATTAGAAGAGGGATTCTTTTGACAGTAAGAAATTTCTTGGTAATAATCTCCAAATATCCTATCATCACCTGCCAACATTTGAAGACTATTGAGAAGACTGTCATGATGACTATGAAGTTAGAAAAAGAGTATATGGTAGGTTGAACCTACAACAAAGCCAATATTTCAAGTCGTACATTATACCAAAGGATATGATTGATGATGGATCAGATATTTTCTATCATAAATTCACTAATTTCATTTAAGACACACCTCTTCCTACCATGGATTAGTCTTTAAAGGAAAAGGATAATCCAAATGATCTTAACACTCTTGTTCTTTTAAGATCAAGGAATTGGTTTAATAGGAAAATGAAGGAATTCAATTCTTCTCAACAAGGAGTTTCTTATCATGAGGAAAATTATTCAAAAAAGGATAATCCTCCTCATCAAACTCCCCTCCCTCATAAATAAAATATAGAACTAAATTATATGCTAAGAAAGATAAAATTAAATAGTGAGAGAAGACAATTGAATTTGCTAAGAAAAGAGATGATGGTAAAGATGAAATGTAAGAAGTGGGAGGAGACACAACTCACAGAACAAGAAAGTAAATACAGGAAGGAAGGTGAGGAAGAAACCATAAAAAAGAATGAATATGAAGAAGAGGAAGAAAGTGAAGGGAGTGATGATGAATAAGAAGATGTGGTTGAGGTAATAAACCTTGACTCAGGGAAAAAAAAATGTCTCTAGGAAAAATTATATGTAATAATGCCCTCTTCTTCTGTTGTTATTATTGTAATATTGTAATCTCTCAAACCTCATCCTTCATAACTTTCTATTACATTTCCTTCTATAAGAAAATCATCTAGGGATTCATTTACTTGGGTGAAACATATGGTTGCTAGTAGAAAAGAAAATATCAATCCAAAGTTAGAATCCATAAATATGATGTAGTAATTTGGTCTTATTGATAATTTTCCTCCAAAAAAATCTAAGATAGTTTCTTGTCTTGTTTCTGATTCTAAAGGATTTTTTTCTAGAAATTGATAAAATAAAGAATGATAAAAGTGAAAAATATATTTATGCATATGATTTTGAGTTCACCGGGATCTCTTTGGGTGAATCAATCCCTAAGGTTGAAGTACATAACCTCATGGAAATTGTTTCTAAAGTAATTAAAAGAACTCGAGAAGGGGAAATAGACCCAAGAACAATTAGAATAACAAGTTTAGATCCTTTCCTCCTTCATTGAGTATATTATTTCCTCCAAGACCACCTTGTATTCTACTCTGTTGGATTATTTTGCACCTTCTAATGCCATAGCTGCTATTGAATTGAAGGAAATTAATGAGATTCATAGAAACATATTTTTGGGAAAATATGTAGAGGCTGATAGAGAAATTTCTCCTCATGAGACTAGAGTTCATTGATGAAGCCTGTAAAATGTATGATGACATAATTTCATCTCAAAAGAAAAAAAGTTTAGCTATTTATACAATTGAGAAACAAGTAAAGACTTGGGATGATGTCATACATGATCTCCATATCATGGTTTCAAATTATGAGAATATCCTTCTCTCTAATAATATAATTTATGATTCTAATAGTTATTTATCTTAGAATTTGTAATTCAACAAGGAATAGAGGATAAAATTTCTTGAGAAAGCATCCCTTTGAGATGTAGAATTCTATTCGTAAGGGGAAATCCTTAAAGTCTTAGATATTTTCTAATTTGAGAGATCTTCATTGTGATATTTTCAATAAAATTCACCTCAATGTATTTTATATAATCAGATTAAGGAGCATTTCGAGAAATTAATCAATGAAAACTTGTGTAAAATGGAAAATATAAACAAAGATAAAATGGAAGAATTATCGAGTTCAACAATGTGATTATAGAAGGTGATAAACAAATGTCTCATTCTAGGGGCATGCAATATGAGATGGAGAATTATTTTGGGAGAGTGGATGAGTAATTTAAATAATAATATTGTGTCAAATGATATAGAAACTTCCATTGCAATCACAAGGTTTTGGATGCATGCTCGAAGTTGAAGGTTCCCTGCCTCTTTTGTTTCCTCTCTTTATTATTCTTTAGGCTCATAATACTACTATTTGTTATATTTTGTCATTGAATTTATTTTTTAAAAAATAAATATGTAATATAAAGTCATTTGAATGTAACTCATTTAATTAAGTGTTTTATCACTTAATTAAAGCAACTAGTTAGTTAGGGTGGTTACTCCTCCCCATTACCTATATAAGGCTTCATTTTCTATTGTAAATGGGTTGGATGTTAGTGAATTTTGGATGTAAGAAATAATGATTTTGAATACGGAAGAAGAACCATTCTCTCTCTCTTTTCCTATTTTTTCTATCTTCTTTTCTGGTTCTATTCAATTTTATGTACTTCTTGCATTATCTAGATTTTGAAACTTTGTGTTCTTATGCATAGATAAGGATTTATTGAATTGTGATTCAATTTAAATATTGTTTAATGTGATAAATTCCATTATGTAGACATGTATGTTCTCAAGTTATTTTGGCATGTATGAGTAGAATAATATTTGCATTCTTCATATTCTAATTTTGTTTTATGTAATTATCTCATATTTTTCATCCATGTAGGTGTGGTGATCTTATACAACCAAGAGGGAACTGTGAATCCTTAATCAATAAATATGAATAATAACTGTGTCCTAATTTTTTTCCTCTTTCCAAGAAGCCTATACTTATGCATTCTTCTGATTATACTTTTCCTAACCCTTCTTTTGTATTTGAAATCATGAAATTAATCAATTCCACCAACATCCTCATTGAAACTTATTAGTTTGTAAATTTATAAATATTTTAGATTTCCATATTTTGGTTTGAATAAGGGAACCTCCCGATTAGAGAGGAGGGACTATTGTCCCTTTGAATGTTAAATGTGCCATCAACTAAAACTTTTTTAGCCAATAGTTTTTTGACAACCACAAAGTGGGGCAAATATTTTGTTGTTTGAGTAGTGCCCACAAAATATTATTCACCACATTTAAATTGTAATTCTTCAAGAAATATTTTTAAACTAGATGAAGAGAGATATACTACAATCCTAAGATCCCATGGCATTGAATATTCTACCTTCCAGTTTCATCAAAAATGTTCTTTCTAGATATCTCCAAAGAGAAGAGGTAAAGGAAAGAGGTCTGCAAGTACACCTCCAACTCAAAGGAAACCTATTTTACTTTCTCAATTAAGTACAACTCAATATTTAATTCTAGCTAGGATTAACTTCCCTTTATAAACTATTTTTCCTAGAATGGTAACATCAGTTTCATGGCGATAGAGTATTGGGCCTCTATCCCTTAATTAACCTCTACATGATTTATCTAAAGGAATTTGAAAGAAATTCCCCAAATTTAGAGGAGATGGTAAGGTTCATCCCGATGAGCATCTAACATCATTCTATGTTTTCTATGGAGTTCTTGGGGTTTCTCACAAGGATGTATCTATTAGATTTTTTGTTGAAAGTTTACAAGACAATTCCACATAGTGGTTCTATCATCTTCCTAACAATAGTTTCACCAGTTATGATACAATGGAATCTAAATTTGAGGCTAGATTCAAGCCAATGGAAGACTCTCATTCACTTCTAGCACAAATTTCCTAGATGAAGAAGGAACCCTATGAACAAATGAGAGAATTTGTAGAAAAGTCTAAAAGATTGTTACATAATATTTCGGCTACTGCCTAACCCACTACAGAGAATCTGAAATGTTTCTTCATCAATGCTCAACTTCCAAAGGTGATTTTTACATTAATAATACCATGATTACCAAACTTATCTGATGATCAATACTTAGACATAAGAGTCGCAGATGGCTTAATCATGTCTAGTAAGTTAAAGAAATAACCTTCCAAAGATAATGCTTCCACTTCAAGTCCAACTAATTTTAATCAATTAATTCATGAATTGGATAATGATTTGATTTCTCTAAAGAAATAACTTTCTCAGAATATTCCCCACAAATATGTTCCTAGTAATAATTTTCAACCAATGAATCATCTACCATTGTTCATCCTAAGCTAGCTATTAAGGCTCCTCCTTTAAAGGTTTTATTCAATGCAACTTGTGAAGTTAAAGAAGAGGGGGATGAAGTTATTACATAATAAATTGAATAGGTTGAAGAATATCTTGAGGAAACTAATGAATATGGTGAAGATTCTCAAATTGATTATGTTATTTATGAGTCCGAGGAAGGTGATTATAAATAAACAAAGTGACAAAAATAAACAATAAATCTTATGCACTCATGAGTAGAGAATAAATAAATAAAAACAAATATATTGTTCAACCAAACATGAAGGAGAAGGCTAAAGAGGCTCTTATGGTCATTCCAATAGTTACAATTATTCCCTCTACTACTAAGAAGGTAAGCACTCATGTACCTCCAACTACCACTACACCTCCAAAACATGTTCCTAAGATAACTAAAACTCCTAAATTTGATAAGCGTAAATTCCTTGTTGTGTCCAACTAAGAATATTCTTATTATTTAGGGTATTTTGATATAATTGATCATATTAGGAAAACCATGGTTCATATTTCTAAAGTTTAATATTATCAAACTCATTCGAGGTGTTTTCCCAAGTTGCCAAGTTTATTAATGCAAATATGGCTCAAGCTAATTCTTCTTCCAAAGGAATCCTACCCACCCCTAAAGATCCTTCCCCATTTTTTTAATCTTTTGTTCCCTCCACCTATGAAAATATTGAAACTTTCTACGTAACCTTATTGATAGTCATGAGTAAATTAAATAATTGTTTCATTGATTTTGGAGCATCTCATAATGTAATGTTTGCATAATTATCTCATGCAATAGGCCTTATCCCTACCTATACATTTGTCTCATGCTATTTTATGAATACCAAAGAGGATCCTTTAGTGGGATGGATAAAATATTCTCAAGTGGCCTTTGCATTTTTTCTGAAAAAGAGTTAAAACTACCATCTTGGTTTTCGATATACCTCCCTCTTAAGAAATGATTTTGAGTAGAAAATTTTACCAAGATGTAGGAGGAGAAATTAAAATGGATTGGTCCCATGCATTAATTATAGCGAAGGGAGAGATGAATAATTTGTTTCTTGAAATATGAGATAAGTATCTAGTTCAAAAGATAGATGGTCCTCAAGAACAAACTCTATATGAATACATTGGTCATGGAAATTACATGATAATGTCTAGTTCAAAATCAAATATCCCGAGGTCATTCAAGATGATTCAAATGATGTTTATACCCTTGAGTTTGATGGTATCTATTCTACGGTTGGTTCTACAAAGTAGAGTTAGTTCTTATCTTTCCCTTCAAAAAAGTTCACCCATTCTCATAAAAACTTCAAAATTTCCTAATAATAATAACATTTATGAGTACGAGGCTCTTCTTATTGGTCTAACAACAAAAAAGGAGATGGGGATTAAAAACATTCATGCACAAGGTTATGTAGAACTTATAGTCAAACAATTATCAATTTTATTTTAAGTCAAGAATTAAATATTAAACCATTATCAAAATAAAGTATGGGATTCGATTGAGTTCTTTAAATCATTTTTAATTAATTATGTGTCAAGAATTAATAATTCAAGAGTAGATGCTTTGGTAGTCTCTAGATCCTTTCTAATACCTCATCCTATTTTCACGTGGGATAAGTTCAAAACTGAAATGATTTATAGACCTAGTGTTCCATAGAATGTTGATAATTGGTAGTTATTCAATGATGATCAACATCTCATTTCCTTTCTACAATTAAACAATAATTTCAATCAGCTATATTTTGAAGGTAGTGAAGATGGTTATAGAGAGTCACTTTCATACACATCTTAATAAGGTATTGAATTGGAGTTTGATCAAGATGGATGTATTAATTTGAAATTTATTCAAATACCTAAGGATTTGGTCAGTTTGGAAGATATTTTTGACAAACATGACCACTTTATCAAAATAACAATGTCATAGAGCATGAATCAATCATCGAGAATGTGAAAATATAAATTTGGGAAGTGATGAAGAGCATACAGTTTTTTAATATTGGGAAATGTCCTGTTGACAAAAGGAATAATATGGTTGAAATATTAAAAAATGCATGGTTGTGCTTGCATACTATTATGAATATTTGAATAATTTCAAGTCCAGATATATGCAACATTATATCCCCTTAAATCCTTGTATTCATCCCTTCATGGAGAAACATAGACAATATAACCCCAAAATTGTAGGAACAATCTATCAAGAGATTCAAAAGTTATTGAATGTTAAGATCATATTTCCCATTCACCCTTCTTCTTGGGATACTAATATTGTACCCATTTGAAAGAAGAGAACAAAAATAATAATTGTGTATATTTCGCACTATAAATCAAGATTCTTTAAAATATAATTCCCCCCATTCTCATCATGGATCTGATTCTACAAAAATTAGCTTGTTCAAAAACGTTGTGAATGTTTGATGTATTTTCTAGTTATAATCAAATTGAGGTAGATGTTTAAGATCAACACAAAAATAACTTTACAACTCCATGGGTTACCTTTTACTAGATGAGGATTCCTTTGGCCTCATTAATGCAGGGATAATTTTCAAATAGATATGGATTTAGCTTTTGGGGACCTTAAAAACATATGTATTTTTATCTACTTAGATGATCTCACAATTTTCTCTAAGAGTAGGGAAGACCATTTTTACCACCTTAGGCTCATCCTTCAAATATGTAGAGATCATGACATATCTCTCAATCCTAAGAAATATTTTTGGAGTCATGGAAGGAAATTTTCTTGGCCACATTGTATCAAGAGACAAAATCAATATTGATCCGTAAAGAGTGTAGTTAATTAGTAAGATATCTCTTCCAACTAGTAAGAAATGAGCTCAATCTTTCTTTGGTAAAATCAATTTCCTCAGGAGATTTATCCTGGATGTATAGAATTGACTCAAAGTATAAAAAATATGATGAAGGGAAATAATTATTTACATTGGATTCTGAAGGAAAGAAGGCATTCAATGAAATAAAAGAGGCAATTGCAAAAACACTTTTTCTTGTTTTCCTAATTTTGATAAGGACTTCATTTTTTATTATTATACATCTGAGCATATGCTCTCTACCATTTTAGTTCAGATAAATTCTAAAGGATTTGAAACACCAATAAATTTTATGAGCTATGTTCTAAAGTCCCATGAATTGAATTATTATCATATAAAAAAACATGCCTTTTTTATATTCAAAGATGTAAATTATTTTAGGTTATACATTCTTAATTCTCATTCTACTATTTCTTCTCGAGACACCACAATGAAGTATATAGTAACACAACAAGAGTTTTATTCCAAAAGGGTTAATTAGATTTAAAAAAATTATGAGTATGAGCTTGATATTAATCCTACAAAAATGGTGTGGGGACAAAGTCTACGTTAGCTGATAGCAAAAGGTTTGAGTGAAGATCCATGTAATGATGAACCTGCTGAAATGCCAACTATTCTATTTTTGAGTTCTATAGATGAATGATACTCCAATATTTCCCACTTCCTCACATATAGGTGATGTCATACACATCTTGATGCCAAAGAAAATATAGTAGTTAAAATATGAGCTGTAAGGAATGTTCTATGGGTTATTTCTCTTTTCGGGGGAGGGATCGATTATCATTTCTTAAGGTGTGTAGATAAAGAAAATAGAAGAGGTTCTTTGAGAGCCTACCATGATCAAGCTTATGCTGGAAATTTCTCTTCCCCCGTGATTGTTCAAAAGGTTCTCTGAGAAGGTTAATATTGGGCAACCTTGTTTAAGAATGCAACTAAGTGGGTTTCAAAATGTGAATCTTCTCAAACATTCATTAGACAACCTAAGATGGAAAATATTCCATTGAATCCTGTTGTGATCGAAGAATCCTTCCAAAGCAATGGGGATTTGAATTCATTGGAACTCTCAATCTAAACTTTAATACAATACACACTCATGTTCAGAATACAATGAACTATTTCACAAAGTGGGTGGAATCCATTCCAGTTAAAAGCAAAAATTTGTAATTCATTTGTGATTTCATCAAAGAGAATATTTTGGTTCATTTCAGATTTCCTAACAAGATTATAATATATAATGCTCCAAATGTTTCCTCTTAAGAGATCATTAATTTTTTCTATGGGTATGGTATTTCTCTTCCACATTATTTTAATTATTATCTACATGAAAACAAACAAGCACAATTAACCAAGTAAAAATATGGTGACAATAGTCACAAAACTAGTCAATGAATCACAATAGAATTGGCATAAAAAGTTATATGATTCCCTTTGGAATGATTGTATAACACCAAAGAGAGTTATTGGAATTTATTCGTTTCAATTTGGTGTATAGGATAGATGCTAAATTTCTAGTTACACTTGAGATACCTACCTTGCACTTATCCATAATCATTGAAAATTGTCGAGTCAAGGATGCATTTGAAAAACAAATCATGTACTTGCAGAAGTTTGAATAAGAAAGGATGCATGTGATTGATCATATCTCAACCCATTAACAAACATTTAAATGACTTTTTGATAAGAATACCAAGTCTTGTCAATTCTAAGTTAGATATTTTGTTCTACTCTAGGACAAGAGTAGTGATCCACAAAAGAGCCATGGTAAGTTCGAATCCCTTTTTCTTGGTCCATTTCAAATCGACACATTACTAGAGAAAATTATAGGATAGGATCAGAATAATAAAATAATATATTTATCTTCTACAATTTGTCATACAAAATAAATGGTCGGTATATAGCCAAAATAACCAAAACAACCTCCTATAATTTAGGAGTGGTTACAAACAATGAACTAAATACGTGAAGTTGTTTTACCAACTTCACATATAATACCAAGTAATTATGAGTTGTTTCTCAACAACTCATAATACAATGTTTACACTATTTAATATTCCTAACATTCACCCCCTTAGTGTGAACATGGGGCAAAGTGTAGTTGAAACTAGAATCATATGCCTACGCATATTTTTAGGTCTGCATATTGCTCCTCTCCTCTAGACACCAGCTGCCCTCCTATACAATTGTTTCACTGACTGACACCTTCCACGCCACATCACAACACTTCAAGAGAACATATAGGAATACTCGCATGTACCAAGCAAACATACACAAACTGTTGCTCTTTATTCTACACACCAGATAAAATAAACACACAACTAGAAATAAATATATCACCATAAAAATGTGACCTCATCATTGGCGACTGATGAGAGGCACTGAGTAGCCTCCATCCTCCATTTCCTCCTACCTCTAGTTTGGTTATTTTAGAAGATATAATCTTCATCGCTAGGGAAAGAAATTTCTTCATCAGTTGCATAATCTTCCCAGTTAGTTTCTTCTTCAACAATATAAGCCTTTTGATCAAGTTTATCATCAAGGAGATCTTGTGCCCATTTCTTACAATTTAGTATGACATGTCCTACTTCTTTACAATAATAACATTTGATTTTTCCTTTTGTAGGAACATGCTTTGAATTATACCTTCCCTTTTTGATGACATACTAGCTTTAGTGTGTACATATAAGACTTCTTCCTCTGGTTCTAAAGGTTCATTCTGATCAAGAAGAGTAGAAACTACTCCTTCTAAACCAATTTTAATCTTGCTCAAAGTAAAAACCATATGAGACATTTTTTTAGGCAAACTATTCAAAATAATTTCTTTGGAATCATCATCATTTACCTTCTCATTAATACCCATAAGATGATTAAGAAGAGAGCGGAACTTGTTGATGTGTTCTGCCATTTTTGTACTTTCATCCATCTTTAACACATAAAGTCTTTGCTTAAGACTTGTCTTAGCACTATCTGCTTCAGATCCAAACAGTTTATTTAATGTCTCCCAAATTTCCTTTGCAGACTTTGTGAAGTCTACATGGTGCAAGTACGCTTTTGACAAACCGAGACCAATAGTTCCCAAGGCCTTTTGATCCTTGATATTCCACTTCATGAGATCTGTTGGATTTGTTGGTGTTGTCACATTTGGTTTGACCACATCCCACAAATATTTTTCAATCAAAGTCAGCTGCATTTGGATTCACCAAGTGTGAAAATCACGTCCTTCAAACTTCTCAACGAGACTCAATTTCTCCATTTTCATAACTATTGTATTTGTAAACAAAATGACTCCAATTGATGAATATAATACGTTTTACAAGAAGACTATATCGATAATTCAATATTTACAAAGTAATAAAGAAAAATTACTTTTTAAATACTCTAAACAATTTAATCAATCTTAAAAAACTCAATTCAGTGTATACAACCATTTGTTGTGTGAAGGATCCCTTCTTCACGCCCTTGCTTGGATTTGGCTTCAGACTTGAGATGGATATTCGACCGATAGAGGAAAGAAAGCCAACTTGGAATTCAATGCTCTGTTAATTGGTATGGGATGTTTTATTTCTGAGTGGAGGATCAAACTCATAGGAAATAAACCAAGAAAATGTAGATAACTGTAACTAACCGTAGATAACCATGACAAAATATTGACAGGGCCGTGAATACTCCAAATAAACTTAATAGGACTATGTAAATCAATTTCCAAATTCCTTATCTCGCATTGGCTGCAGGCTAGATGTTTATCTTCATGGCTTTCCAAACTGTGTGGACTGCTCCAACTGCACTCCAATCTACGTCGACTGCTCCAGCGATGCGTGGACTATGACTATTATCCACAGGACTATGGTTGTTAGTGCTCAATTAGACTGCGACTGTCACACATTTTATATTCTCCAACTGCGACTGCTTAAATATAACTATGTTCTCCAACTGCGTGGACACGACACTCCAAACTGCATAGAGAAACATATTCTCTCAAACATGCACTACCATCACATGGGGTAAGAGATCATCGACTGCCCCTTCAAACCTCGTATAGATCAACCTGGCTCTGATACCACATGATGAAAGGAATGATAACCATATCATACCAAGATAAGAACACAGATGTTAATCAAACACCATGATCAATCTCGATGAAAGCAATTCACCATAATAACTTTACCAAAAACCTTTGCAAAAAAATGAGCAGCAATATCATATATTATTATGGAACTCAATGCAATACATTGAGAATGGACCTTGCTTAAATAGGCAACCAATAACAATCTAATAACCAGTCAAGGTCGTAGATCAAGCCATAAATTAAGGAAATAACTAGTCATCAAAGAAATAGTCAAGACCATAGATTTAGGAGAGAACTAGACATCAAGGATCTAGTCAATACCATAAATCAAGGAAAGAAATATACCTAACAACTATATAATATCTCCTAATATCTAAATAAGATAAAAGAAATATCCACACACATAAGTGGGTGAGGATAAATACAATAAAGGTAAATAAAGTACCTAGGTGAACATGAGCTAAGGTAAATACCTACTCTAACACATGATAGGATAGGATCGAATAATAAAATAATATATTGATCTTCTACAATTCGTCATACAAAATACATGGCTGTTATATAGCCAAAATAGCCAAAACAACATCCTATAATTTAGGAGTGGTTACAAATAATAAACTAAATACGTGAAGTTGTTTTACGAACTTCACATATAATACCAAGTAATTATGATTTGTTTCTCAACAACTCATAATATAATGTTGACACTATTTAATATTCCTAACAGAAAATTCATATTACCTAGCCTATATAGATGGTATTTCCCTCACATTTACATATAACGGGAAGTATCTTAAATTATTCAAGTGTTGAGTAAGTGCATGTTTTTGTATATAGGTTATGTTTTTGGCTTTACTTTGGTTGTGTGTTTTCTTCCATTCCCTTGTTTTGGATCTCTTTTGTGTATGCTTATGTATGATATCTTGACTCTATGATAAAATGGATAAGGAAATAATATGGTAAACCATGAGATTACGGATTACGATATCTGTCTTGATTGTACCTTATTCAATCCAAGTCAATTCCTAGAAAGAGCTAGTCGATGTCATGAACTTGAAAATATTGAAAAAGTTGAATTTTTTTTTTTTTGAGTTTTGAGTGTGTTCTTTAATTCCTTCGCCACCCCTATATATGTTGATTCAATAATAAATAAGAATAATTTGGGATTTAGGAAATTTTTGGTGTTTTGGGGGATTGGTCGGGTTAATCGGATGTTTGAGGAATAAGAACTACTCTTTTATTCCTCTTGTTCCCGATAATTCCACCTTTTACACTTTGCTAAGTTTTTTTGGATCCATTGAATGTTTCAAGCATTTTTAGAAATTTTTCCCTTGTTCCTCTGTTCCTCTTGTTCTCTAACTTCATGATTTCCCACCCCGTCATTTGAATCGATTAAATTGGGCATTATTGGAATTCTCTCCCTTTTTCACTTGGGCCTATTATTTTCCAAATTACCACTCCCTCAACTCTCACTCCACCATCGGTCAAATCGAGATAGTGTGGGCACATAAAAAAACCATTGGAAGTGTGCTCATATACCCCTTATTCCCCAAAATTCTAATTTGAACACCTTAAACACCCCAAATTATTAAATGGAGATTGGGCCTTTGGATTTTTTGTTCCTTCGGGCGTGATTCCATCTAACTTGCTATTTTAAGAGCTTGAGTGAGGAATGGTAAGAAATTTGGTTTTCAAATATTATTAAACTTTATCCACTCCTTTCTTATCCTAAAATTTCACAAATCACCCCTACTTTGTTGTTTTCTTGCCATGGTTTTATCCTGTATCCAAAATCACTATTTTACTCATTTCTCCTTCATCTTGAGGCCAAATTTGAAAATTGAAATTACGTTGAAGATGTTGGGAGGTCACCTTTATGCTTATCTACTTGGTGAGTAACATTATCCTTTGTTTTGCACACTTTTAATACTATGCTTGTTTTAGTGCCTCTGTCCTCCAAATTCCTTCACAAAATCCTTTCTAAAACCCATTTTCCTATGATCTAGTGTCTAATTTTTCAAAATTAAGTTCCAATATGCCGGATATGAACACATTTCCTCTTTGGAAACCTTGGTCCCTAAAACAATGGATAGTGATATTAGACACATGGATTTGAATCATATTTGGGCTAGAATGAATGATAATATTCAAACCATATTATCCCATAGCATTTTTAATAGTGGTTTACATCACAAAGGGGGTTTCATACATCTATTTAGTGTTCTTACATAGTCCTAACATTTTCTTCCTATTTCAATCCACAAATCAAATAATTGAAGGATCCTTAAGGGAAATTCAAAGGCAAGTGCACATATAGATGCCCATCATATCAACATATCCTTATGTATACATAATTTCAAAGGGATGAATATCTTAATCAAATTCTATGCTCAAAAGGAGTTTAACCTTACCCAAAATACTTGTAATTTTATGATTACCAAATATTGGTTACAATTCAAAAAGAGAGGGCCATCAAAGTTGTTTAAGAATCTTTATAGGATTGATTTTGTTGAGGAACTATCAAACGTCATAACATTATGGCCCTACCTTCTACTCAAGAATTCTAAGAATGGATTTACATTTACATCAATTTGATTTGTGAAGATACATAAACGTTGAATTGAGAAGAAATCATATGTGAAAATTTGACTCATTAAATCACCCGTGCATCAAACCAAAACCTTCTACATGACTTACTATTTGATGTACACCATAACAGTGGTACATAGTATAGATTGACTTGTCAAGTCGGGACAACCAACATAAAATTGCTATATATGATTTCTATTCTCGGTTAACTTATGAGAATAGTAAGAGTCACCATAGAAGGATGAATGATGCCTTCAAAATGTTCCTGATAAGTTTATTAAAAGGAAATGTAATAAAAATATTTCACATGAAGATGATCTCAATTTATAGTAGCATTTTTATCCAATTCAGAATTTTTTCCTACATCTAGACCATAGGATTTAAGGGATCTACTTAGAAGCTTTGTATTTATTGTGGTGATAAAATAATTCTATTTAAAAATTTTAGATTGTTTAAAATCAAATAAAATTTGTATAGATAATAAGATATATAACATCCAATTTTGCATAACTTTGGGAAATTACACATGTAGGTCTTCCCTTGATTCCCAAAATGATGAAATAAACATATCTCCCTCCAATATTCACCCTTATCAGAATAGGGCTTCTTTTAACAACAAGAAATTTATTGGTAATAATATCTTACTCTCCTATTATAACCTACCATCATTTGAAGACTATTGGGTAGACTATTAGGATGACTATGAAGTTAGAAAAATAGTATATGGTAGGTTGACCCTATAAAAATCCAATATTTCAAGTTTTACATTGTACTAAAGGATATTATTGATGATGGATCAAATATTTTCTCTCTTTAATTTACTAATTCTATTTAATACACTCCTCTTCCTACAATTGATTGGTCTAAAAATGAAAATGATGATTCAGATGATCTTAACACTCCTATTATTTTAATAGAAAGGCATTGGTTTAATAGGAAACTAGAGGAATTTAATTATTATAAATAAGGAGATTCTTATAAAGAGGAAAAATTGTCACAAAATGATACTCCTCCTTATTAAACTACTCCCCCATCATATCTAGACCCAAGAACTAAAGTATATACTAAGAAATATAAAACTAAAGAGGGATATAATGTAATTGAATCTGTTAAGAATAGAGATGATGGTAAATATGAATCTTAGGAAGTTGGAGAAGAAAAATTCCTAAATAAGTAGGTAAATAAAGGAAGGAAGGTGAGGAAGACACCAACAAAAATAATTAAGAAGAAGAAAATTAAGTGAGTGATGATGAAGAAGAATATGTGGTTGAGGTAGATCCCTTGACTTAAGGGAAAAATGTCTCCGTGCCAAAATTGGATGTAAGAAGGGCCCCTTATTCTCTTATAACAAATACTGTAGTATTCACAATCTCTCAAAGTATCCTCCTTCACAAATTTATCTTACCTTGCCTCCTCGAGGAACATCATCCTGGGGATTCATTTACTTGGGTGCAACCTATGGCTTATAGTAGGAAGATAAAAGATAAATCCAAAGTTGAAATACCAAAATATGATGTAGTAACTACTCTTCTTATTACTTCTCATCCCCATCCAAATAAATCCAAGACAATTTATCATCTTGTTTATGATTTTTCAAGACAACAATTCCTATAAATTGCTTAATCAAAGAACAAGAGTGAAAAATATATTTCTACATTTGATTTTAAGTTGACCAGGATCTCTTTGGGTGAATCAACCCCTAAGGGTGGAGTTCAAAACCTCAGGGAAACTATTTCTAAAGTAATTAAAAGAGCTTAGAAGGGGAAGAAAACCTAAGAACAATTGAAATAACATGTTTAAATCCTTTCCTCCATTAATTCCATTTTTACTCTAAAACCACCTTGGATCCTACTTTGTTAGCTTCTCTCACACTGTTTACTACTACAATTGATATTGACTTGAATAAAATTATTGAAATTCATAAGAACAAAATTTTGGGAAAATAAGTAGAGGATTGGATATATAAAATTCTCCTCACTATACTGAAGTTCATTGACAAAAAGAAAAATGTATGATAACATAACTTCAGCTCATAAGTTGTTATGATGTTGCTTATGAGATGAAGTATGTTGCTATTGAGACAAATTAGAAAGAAGTGAAGAAATGTGATGATGTATTACACAATCTCTATATCATGGCTTGAAATGATGAGAAGATCCTTCTCTATAAGAATATATTTAATGATTATAATATTAAGTTATCTCAGAATTGGTCATTCAGCATGGAATTGAGGATAAAAGTTCTTGAGGAAGAATCCACTGAGCTGTAGAATTATATTTAGAAGGGGGAATCCTTAAAGTTTGATATCTTTGCTGATTTGAGAGTTGTTTGTTGTGATATTTTTAGGATAATTCACGTTAGCAGAATTAATCTAATTTGATTAAGGATTATTTCTAGAAATTGATCAAGGAAGACTTTTGTAAAATGGAAAATATAAACAAAGACAAAATGGAAGATTTTTCAGAGCTCAACAATGTGATTGTAAAAGTTGCTAAAGGATTTTCTCAAGTATGGGGACATGATTTTTGAGATGGAAAATTATTTGGGATCATGGATAAGTAATTTAACCAATTATTTTATGCCAAGGAGACAAAAATTTATGCTGCAGTCATAAGGTTCTAGATAAATGTTTTGAAGTTGAAGGTTCCTGCCTCTTCTATTTCCTCTCTTCATTCTTCTTCAAGATCATAATACTACTAGTTTTTAATATTTTTTCATTGAATTTATTTTTTAGAAAGATAAATATGTAATATAAATTCATTTAAATGTAAAAAAATTAATTGTGTTTTATCACTTAATTAAAGTAACTAGTTAGTTAGGGTGGTTACTCCTTCCCCTTTCCTATATAAGGATTCATTTTCTATTGTAAAGGGCTTGCACATTGGTGCATTTTTAAATGTAATAAATACTGATTTTGAATACAGAAGAAGAACCATTCTATCTCTCTTCTCTTGTTTTTTCTATCTTCTTTTCTTGGTTATGTTCCATTCCATGTATTGTTTGCATTATCTAGATGTTGAAACCTTGTATTCTTACTCATAGATTAAGAGTTACTAAAATTTGATGATTAAATATTGTCTACTATGATAAATTCCATTATGCAAAAATGTATGTTCTCAAGTTATTTTGACATGTATAAGTATAATAATATCTACATTCTTCTTATTAAAAAGTTGTGTTATCTATTTCTCTCATATTTTCGTCTATGTAGGTGTGGTGATTAACAAGAAGGAACTGTGAGTCCTTGATCAATAAATTTGAATAATAATTGTGTCTCCAAAATTTATTTGTATTGAAAATAAGCCTACATTTGTGCATTCTTCAGATTATTATTTTCCTAACCCTTATTTTGCATTTAAAATGATAAAACTAATCAATTCCACCAACATCCTTATTGAAAATTATTAGTTTGTTAATTTGTAAATAGTTTAGAGTTCTAGATTTTGGTTTGAATAAGGGAACCTCCCCATTAAAGAGGAGGGATTGTTGTCCCCTAACATGTTGATTGTGCCTTTAACTACAAATTTTCTAGCCAACTATAATATTCTTAGTACTTTTCTTATTTGTAAGGTTTCCCATGATGCTCAATCTCAAAAGTTTAGTGAAGATACTCCTTTTCAATTTATTAACCCTACATCTATTATTTACATATGTATCATGCTTATATCTATATGGGAACCTATTAAAAATGCTAAAATGTCTATTCCTACATGTACTACTATTACTACATATTTTGTGCAACCCCATGGTATTACCACTCTTCATCCAATAGAAATCCCCTTGAGCATCCTGGTAATGATTTATAAGATAATTTTTACAATTATAGTAAGGTGCCTCTAAGCCTTATAACATTATTGATTCATACTTTCCACTTGCACATGAAATAAATTATTGTATTTTACCCCTAATGGTTTTACCTTATAAAATTCCTATCTTTTAGGAAATAAGTGATCTTAAACAACATCTTATGTCATTTCATGTTGCTTTCCTAGAATATGCTTACAATGATCAATTAATTTTTTATTTATTTCCTTGAAGCCTTAAATATTATTCTCTATAATGGTTCTATAATTTACATATAAATTCCATAAGGTATTTATATCCTTTCGATAATCAATTCCTTAAAAACTTATATATCAATATTGTTGGCAAGATTTCATATGCTGAAATTCCTAAGATGTAACAAGGATCTATTGAACCAACTAGTGACTATGTTTTGTGTCATAACACCATACTTAATACGATGAAGTATATACATTTAGCTAAGGAGATCCAAAATATATTTACTCAACGTATTATATATCCTTTGTAATAATCAATTATGCTTGAAAAAATATAATATTTTGATGAGTTATGTCACACTTTAAAATAATGAGAGGCCAATATCTTTACTTTGAAGAAGATTAAATATGCATCTACCACTCCTATTATATATTCATTCAAATTTCAAGGTAGATATAATTATAAATGTAAACATGATGATAAAAATAATATTGCTAAGATTAAAATTAATCCATATATAAACATATAAATATTTATCTACAAAATACTCCTCAAAGGTAATATTGTAAACTCTCAAATTTGGTAATTCTATTCGACACTCCTATTATTGACATTTCTCTATTTCTCAAACAAGAATACTTTACCCATTCTCATTAGGTACATCTCTAGGTCTTTTTCTAGCTTTCTTGATCACAAAAATCATATGGTGATATTTTCGAGTACTAAATGCATTAAATCCATTTAGAAAGTCCACTTGTAAGATTGTAAAATTCACACTTCTTGATGTCTATACATTCATGACCATAGTGCACATTTTTCCAATTCTCACTTTGGTTCCTAAATTTCAATTCCACATTATTGTTTGGGTCAATCACTCCTTCCGAGTTTTCCTTTGTAACTTAAACCACCTTTGGAAGCATATACAAGTAATTGAAACTCACCTCATTTAGAACCTAGTTTAGACACCTAAAATTAGCACCGCTAATTTCCTTATTTGCATGCACTCACCCTCAAAAATATCAAATTAAAAAAGTTCATATAAACACATCTAACTATTATCCCGAGTTATATTATCCCCATGATATTTACTCCATGTAAATATTATCACTACCTGTAAATACCATTCTATAGCTGTAAAATCATATTTTACCCATCCTAAACCACCTAACCACTTTAAATCTACCCTAACCATTTTAAAACCACTTAAACCTATTTTATTAACACATCTCAACCTCCAAAACTCATCCATAACCTTGTCATAACCATTTACCTTTGTCATTTACCCGAAATACCTGTTTGGAAGGGGTTTTAAAAACTTCCTAAATGTTTTCCCTGAAAAAATAGAATCGTCGACGATCCTAACCGATCACAAGTGATTATAAATAGGAGTTTTATCTCCTTTATCAGGGATCTTTAGAAACCCTTTGCATGTTCTTATACTTCATTTTTAACTCCATAGAAAATCTAAGTCATTCTAGAGATCATAAAGAGCATGTATCAATATCCAACAACTATAACACATCATTTTGATAGTATTTTTCATCAATTAACTCTCATGAAGCTTAGCAATAGGGAGATATACTTCAAGTAACTCCATTTGATTATTTGAGGCATATTTTATCTTATTTTCACATCCAAAGGTATTCCTTTGTTTTGTTTATCATTTACAATTCATACAAGCATAAAAAAAAAAAAATTATCACTTTAGAGATTCATTTATCATTTTTATCAAAGTCTTCCTTTTATAAGTAATCATCATTAATCACTGAATTGCCAACAATCAACCTTAATTGAAAGTAATCCGTATCAAAACACATATATTTGTCAATTCATCATTTTATCTCAAATTTTATCAATCTTGTGGCTTTAAATTGTTCTTTACAAGCATGGATTTACTTTAGATGGTAGTTCTGGCCATTCTCATCCAATTACAAACATCTACAACCTTCATATAGTTCAACATCCCTTCTTTTGGGAACAATACAATATCCTTCATGAGTTAACATTGTGTGTAATATGATTTCACACCGATGAATAATATATTGAATATTAGTTTTAATTTCTCCAAGGTATCGAGAAAGAGACCAAAGAATTTTGGTACTACTACTTCAAGTATGCTCTATTAAATCCACCCTTGCGTGGGCCACCATCAAATTTACACAATACTTATGGTTCAACCTTGAATTCTAGGACTTCTCATATATCATACGTATATAATTTTTTATTACATATCATTATCATTATTTTTATCAATCTACTTAATTATTCTAAGAGAGATGACATCCTCCAGGAAGCCCCTTTGGATTTCTAGAATCGGCCTTTCCAAGAAGCTCGTTTATCCATCTATATAATATATTTTGTTTAGTTGTCTTTGATCTACAAGTTTCTTCACTAGTGAAAGGCTATTTTATCCATTAGCATTGACATCCATCATCGCAGGTATTAGTAAACCCCATCATCTTCAAATGTCAATTGGTTTATTGTTATTTCACTTCATTAAGTTAAAGTTGGAAAGTAAAAACTCTTTGGTATATTATGGCACACCCGGTGGGACCATTGTCCCTTTCTTTTATTTTAAATTAATTAAATTTCATCATTAGGTTCTCTTCTTTGCAATTTCTAACAATCCAATTGAATCGCCATTAATTGTTGTAGATTGTTTTTTATTGCTTAGTTGGTTAACCTCTAACATCCATTTTTAATTTTTCTTTTATTTTCATCTAACCCTTGTAGATTTCTATCTTGGGAGCTTGATTTTTGTGTTTTTTGGGCTAAATAAAAATCAAAAATCAAAAATTAAAAATTAAAAGGAAGTGTTTTATAGGTGCGTCTCTTTCCTTTCTTTTTCTTTTCAATAATTTCACCTTTCCTATTGTAATCATCAAAATAAATCTTTCTTTTGGGCTTAAAAAAACCACTCATCCTTTTTGATCATATAGTTTAATTAGTAGGTTAATAGATTACATTCACTTATTTTCCCCACACAAAAAAAAATTACTTAAAACAAAAAATTTCATCAAAACATTCCCACCCAAGTGGAGCTACTTGGATTTAATCACCAAGATGAAAAACTGAATCAATTTTCTGGTCAAGTATAATCAATTTGGTTTTTGGTATATTGGCTAAGCACATGAATCCCTTATTATTGTGGGACCATGAAGTGAGGGGGTAGGCTGTAATACTAGGCCTCGTACTAACACCAACACATATTCGGGCCTCATGTACCTTTAGGTATATCGAGGACTCCATCCATAAACATCACCGAAACCATCCTTAGATTTTCATTTCCTAGGACCCTATCAACCATTTTTCACATTTCACTTTTCTAAGTAATCAAGATAATCAAAGAAATTGTCTATGTGATTTTTTTGTTGTTTATAATCAACAATTTAGATTTATCTTTCATTTTAGGTGATTTTTCGTTTCAATTATTATTAAAAGATAAAAATATCACCTCCAAACTTCTAAAAACATGATCGTGAGGACACTTAGTATTGACTAGAAAACGATGAGCATCTCCATCACCCGACCAAAAGATCAATAAATCCCACATTCCCTAGTAGTCAATCATCCACATCTGAAACACCTAATCATTTTAGTCCTTGTTTATGTGATAGTGGGGACTCTTTATTTTCTAAAATCTTAGATTCAAACCCCGTTTCCCTTAATGCATACCTTTCTACCTGTGGTGTTGACCATCAATCATTTTCACATGAACCATGACCTTATGTACCTGACCCTCATATGCTTACTCCCATCTTATTGATCCAAAACACAAATCGGTCATTAAACAAATACATCCTTATTCTTCTAGTAGTTGATTAGAAAAATACAATTTTGTGTGTTAGCCCCCATAATTACCTTTGATCTTAATGTAGTTTCCTCATAGGCTACTAATAATCAATAATCCACAACCTCAACATACCTTTCATCCGGATCTACCTCATCTCAAAACAATACCAATGTAGCTTTATCCACATACACTCCTTTTTATTCTACCATCCAAACTCCTCCCATGAGGTTTGTAGCCTTCGCGTCAAGTGTAGATCAACCTACCTCATCTCAACAACCCATGTTCATTGTTCAAGTAATCATTCAATATCCCAAATGATACAACAAAAATCCCAACCTTTCATTCAAAACTCTATCCCCTTTTAGAACATACCCCACCAATCCCAACCACTCATTTATTCCTCCACCCCCTTCCAACATATTCTACGATAGTCACAACCTCTTATCCACACATCTATTCCCTTTCAACATGTATCACAATAATCACAACCCCTCCTTAACACTTCCCTTCCTTTCCAATATCAATACATCCAAAATTCATAGCCTTTAACTTCACAAAATATTTATAACACTCCCCTATATACCCCTTAATAACATAATATTCCCTTCCAACATGGTATCCCCTTGAAATATAAACCATTTCAACATCCCGACCAATTATCATATAATAAACATGGTTCATCCTCATCCACTAAAAGAAAAAACCATAGACCGGCCCTCCAAGCTTTAAGGAACATAATATCTACCCTCAAAGCTTCTTCCATGGGTCCCAATAACACATTATCATACAAACAAATATGTAATGACCCATCCATCTATTATTACCATAAACAATTTATCCTCCTCACTAGGAACTTCCCAAGTTCCTAAAATTTTATAGTAAGGAAGAACCTTAACAACAAATTTTGGCCTTCCGTCATGCCTATTACCTCATAGCTCACGATCAGGACTTAATGTTGAGAAATTTCCCATGTCCTTAGCAGTCCTTCATTAGACTAGTATAATAGTATACTGCAATATACACTCTTCTCATTTGTTCAACTTGCTCAACTCTTCCTCGAACACTTATCAATCAATATCATCCGTAAAATCATCATCACTAACATATATGTAATAAACCAATTTGAAGATGATTCGATTTCATAATTTATCACCCGTTTGAGGGGTATTATGAATCAGCCATCATTTTCCCTCCTATAAACTAAGCTAATGAAATTATTTTCTCATTCCTGCACCAAACATATATCATCCACACTTCAAATCCAATCCTTTCAGACATTTGATGAAGCCTTTACAATGGCCTACAAACTCAATCTCTAAGCTCTTGAGGAAGGTAGATTCAAACTTAGATCAAAGAAACCAAAATCTAAATTTTCATCCAAACCATCCTCTAGCCAAGAAAAATCCAAATCATTAGCCAATGTCATAGTCATCAAATCCACCCCTAAGGAATGTTTAACCACCAACTTATCTCATCCTCGGTGCAACTATACTCATATTGTTCATTCATACAACACAATGTTTGATAAAATCCTAGCTACTAACATGATCACTCTTCCACCTATCTACCCTATCGATACATCTATTTCAAAACCTTTTTAGTACAAAGATAATGATTATTGTAAAAACCATATGGTAAAAGGTCACAACATTGAAAGGTGTCACTCATTCTAAAATGTCCTTCAGGATCTAATCAAAAATGTGTTTTACATTTAAACAGCTTCTAATTCACCTCAAAATTAGAACCTTGACATCTTTAAACAACCATTTCCAAACCATACTTCGACAACTAGTCGACCAAAACCAATCATATGTAATCCCATCATACAATAAATAAAGTTAATGAGAAATAACTTGTGACATCCATACCCTATCACCAAATCTACATCGAACCTTCTTCCAAAGAGCTCCACTATGGATAAATCAAACATCAAATCAGTACCATCCTCGGGCCCTATCATTGAAAAAAAACCTTTCTCATCCACATCTGCTTCATCCTCCTCAAACCTATTTGTAATCTCTTCGTAATCTTCAAAAAATCAACCCATCTTACAAATTGTGAAAATCTAGTATGATGATTTTTTAGCCCATAATCACACACATCCATCCATGCAAGAAAGTTACAATCATATCATGTGACCATCCTACTTCCTCAACACAAAAATCAAAACTGCTTCCTTCTATCTTGGGGCCACATACGTCATCCAAGTTACCTATCATTGTTACACAATAAAAAACTATCCCTCAACACATTTCCAAAGAGGCCACATCAAAATTAATATCCCCATAAATTTTTAGTTGAAAGAAATGTCACTTCCTTCAACATCTACATCAGAAGGATATTATGCATAAACTCTTGAAAAACTTCTCCAACAGTCACTTATAACACTATCTCCCCATAAAATATCTAGTTATCGAGGTTGGAAGCCCTCCGAGTATGTATTTGAAGCCTTTTTGACTATCATCATACACTAGGACACTCCACAAAATATTTTAAAGCTCTTCATGTTGCCATCAAAAACCTTGCAAATAAGGGCCTTCCTCCCTTGGAGTTATAGAAGTCAAAAACATCTCATAAGACACCCACAACCAGTTCATATAAATCATCATCTACCATTACTACTTGGATTCTTCGAACAATAATCCCCTCATCAAATCAACATAGTTCATATTACCACTTGAGAAATTACCCATGATCATAAAGAATAAGACAAGACCAAGGTTTTCATTCCTCTCACTCCTAAATCATCTGATCAAACACCACCTCCAAAGACCAAATTGACTATCCTTACCACTCCTCCTACACAATCTATCGTTGTAATAAAAAAATTCATCAAACAACTACACCGGCCTCTAGTCAAGACATATCTTTATGAGTTGGTTCAAACCTCATCTTTACAAAAATAAGCCACGATTGAATCTCTCCAATCCATATCAGTTCCTTCAAACAATCCACAACTCTTCAAAAATTAGTAGGATCTCTCAAAGTGTCAACTTCCATCTCTTTTTATACTTCCAAAATACCCTCATTGTAACTAGAAGACCACAATCTTCCCCTCTTCATCACCGCCCAAATTAATGATGTTCTTATAAAAGAGTCATGATCAATAATGGCGCTAGTATTAATATCATATCATCATTTTCCTTTAACCAAATTTGATTACCAAATACCATTATCACCCAAACACTAGCTTACTCCAAGCCTTTAATGATACAATCACTCCCACATTAGGTACAATCATTCTACCTCTTAAATTCAAAGTGTCAAAAATATCCTTGAACTCTTATATCTTATAGAGGGAGAGTTCTAATATAACATATTGTTAGGCTGACCCTGGATATTTGTTATGCATTATATTCCTCAACCCTCCATCGATGCCTTAAATACAAACATGAGGGTAAAACCTTTACATTTTTGTGGATCCCAACCCCTTTGAGCTTGTAATATGATGCATCTTTTGAATGAAATAATTGTTCCTAAATAAAGTCCGGGATCCTTTGAGGAGGCATCTACCATCATATCCATTTGATCATCCAAACTACCAGATGAATCTTTATTTGGTAATTTTTGCAATGACTTTTTTTAGGGGAGTATTGTCTCCTTACGGTCAATTCACTTCCTACCCCCAATATATATGGAAGATTAGATAAAAAACCCATGTATGAACCTAAAATAGGAGATGTCATCTCCTACATTCCCCACATCTAAAAATGAATCTCATATATGGAGGGACCGACCACCCCTCTTCGTAGCCAACTTATATATGGTGTGCCATGCCATTCACATCAAACTTCAAATTCCTATATAATCAAGTCTTCACATAAATTTATTGTAAGATATAAAATCAACACGTGACCTTCTTCACACCTGACCTCTTGAGGTCATGCCAAGACAACCAGTGTAGAATGATTTTTAATGTGAGTGTGCTTGAAAGGAATCAAGCTAATTACGCAATCTTATATCTTCAACATGCAATGTTGGGGTCTACGAGTCTAAGGAAAAGAATTCTCTCCTAAATTGAAGTGGTGTGATGGTTTGGTCTGAGATAATGGCCACTTGTAAACTCCAATAAATATTGAGCTCGACTCGAGATTCTCGCTTTTTTGTTGGTTGTTGAACACGTGGAAAATGGCCTCGTGGGTCTCGTATAGATTTTTAGACAAAGATATGGAATTAAGAACAAGAGGCATGATGGAGCCATAGGTGTTTAAGGGAAATTTTCCGGTCTGGTCCAAAAATTCTTATCTTGATCGGCTGCTATGTTCAATAAGGAAAGGTGTGTAATGATGTCAGGTGGAAGTGGCGAAGATTTGAATACCGATATATGTAAAATAGTTTCAATATCTAACCGATTTGGTAGGCTCGTTGTTGGGTTAAGGGGCTTGAGGATCATAACCAAAGACTCATGGAGGCTATGGCCCTTGGATGGTCATGCACATAATCAAACCCTATTTCTAGGAGCATTCCAATAGTCATAGGCTTGATTAGCAGTGATGTTTAGTGTATTGAGTTCTATTTTCTTGAAAAAAAGATGCAGGTGTGTGTAAGATTGTTAAACATAAGATGGTATCAATATCAGTTATCAATTTGGCCCATTAGGTTGTGGGACCAAGGGATCAGAACTGTATGTCTTTTCCTATTGTGGACCGTTGATGGTAATTTAGAATGGGATAAAATGATTTCTGATAAACAACCTAATTAGTGAAGGAAATATAATCTATGTTTTTGGGGTTTTCACAATATTTTGGATCAAAGTAATGAAAGAAAACTAATCTATTAAAGGAAATATATTTTTTCTTTTCTAATCTTTAAGCAATGTGTTCTAATCTAATAAATAAACTAAATGCAAGTAATTAGACAGGATGTAGTTATTTACTTGTGTAAATGTATGAATCTAACTTAAAGAAAATAACCTAATCTAATCAAAATTGTACAAACCCTACGTCGAGAGATGAAGAATAAATCATGACCCTAAAAAGGGATATTATTCCTCACAACTTCTCTGGTAATGTTAAAGAGGAAAATTTACTAATGATTTAATTGAAATGAATGATTTTCTACTCTATTTGATATGAATGATTTTATACTCTATCCTGGTATGGATAATTTTTTGCTCTATTTGATATGAATGATTTAAACTAGTGATTTGAAATTGACAATTCAACAAACAAGGAAAACAAACACATAATTCAAACCTGGACAAGCAAGAGCTTTGGAAAATCTATTTGTGTATGTATCGGTCCCCTTGGTATGTTCCTTTATTTATTTGATTGTTCATCTGATTTCAAGTGATTAGGAATTCAAGAAGAACAGTAGGAGGATGGTTCTTGAGCAATGATAGCTTGATGGTAGTTCGGATGCAATGCAGGTAGAAGAGAGATAACACAAGAGATCAGAGCTTGGCTATGCAATTCCTAGCAAGATTGTAGCAACAATACAATGCAAGATACACAAAATTCTCAGGCCTTTTGCTTGAATACAAGCATGGAATATATAGGAATGGAGGATGGGAGGTGCCTTCATGCAAAAGGAAAGAAGGATCAATTCTAACCAATTAAATCTATTTAAAAATAGGAGGAAGGACAACCAAGCAATCAAATATAATTTTAGATAATTTGGCTCATGGATGCATGAAAAAATTAAAATTACGTTAATCGTCACATGTTAAAACATGCGTGAAGAATCTGGAAAAAGCAAGCAGGATCGCCTCCCTATGTAGGGTGGCAGTTTCAAGATCACCACCCTATTTTTGGTATGGTTTTAGAACCGCCACCTTGGTAGGGAGGCGATCCTGAATCGAAGGCCAAAACATGTGCATAAAGAGAGGGAAGCTGGAAGAGAGCATGGAAAAGCTAAGTAAGGATGTCTAGGATATAAATATATACTACGAATGGAAATTATAGCTCGAACACCTTCTTAAAAGGAACTGAATCATCATTGGGGACTTTTGTAACCATTTTTTGATAATGTAGCATATACAATTTTGGGTGCATACATATTGCCCCTTGCAAAAGTGTCTTATCCATGAAAAGGTGTAAAACGTAGAGTCTGAGTATGGCGTTCCCGAAATGGGGAGTTAGAATCTATATTTGACATGCCCATATGTCGAAATCTTTCCACATAAACCCCCACTACCTACCGAGGAGGAAAAGAAAACTCAAGTGCAGATAGATAAAATATCGAAAAATAAAAACTAAACCAAAATGAAAAAGAGGAATTACCATTTGTACGGGGACATAGAGATATACTTGTGCCAACGCTCCAGCCTTGTGAACACATACACTCAAAATGAGGTTAAACAACATATATATATATATATATATATATATATATATATATATATATATATCAAAACAACTTATTTTCCAATTCATTTGTGCTATTTGATTTGGTGAATTTGGATCTCTGGACCCACAGTGACCATTTTCGACAAGAGTATAGCCAATACGACCGTGACGAGATTGTGATCATGCCTCCACGAGTAGGAGATCAACCAACGTGGTTTAAGGTTGGTTATTTTAACTTTTTCTTTTAATACCTAAAATGTAAATACTTTGAAAAGTTCACCTAAGAGGGATCATTTTCAAATTTTTTTGTCTTAAATGAGTCTCTAGGGGCGCCCATAAGGCATTCTTTTATTTGGTCAAAAATAGTCTTTTTTTTTTTCTTTTTGAGCATTTTTAGGATAAATTACGCGTTTGGGAAATCAGTCAGGACCTTTGCCCAAAGTAGGGCAGTGATCCACAAGACCTGTCACCTTTCTAGGGCGGCAGTCTTGGAACCGCTTCTATATTGGGCAAAGCATATTTCTCTGAAAAGAATTAACAAGATGTGTATTTAACTTATATTTTTTTGGATTTTTGATGTTTTGTAATGTTTTTAGTGAGCTTATTATTTGGTATATGTTACTAACTTTCTCTTTTTCCATGTTTTGGTGAATGCATAAAAAGGAGGAGTACATCAAATGGAGTCGAAGAGGGAGTGTGATTGGCTCCCTGGTATCTTAGATCAGCTAACTTAGGATGAGATGGATCTTCTCCAGAGGGATGGTATTTGGAGGATTGCACAGGTTCCCCATGTTGCTCCTTCGGTCATATTCTATTTGAATTAGTTTCCTATTAGGATGTGGTGAAAAACCTTACGATTGCTAGGTGTCTAAGTGTGAGTGGACCATTACCCTAGAGGATGTGTACCATATTCTTGGGCTCTTAATACTTGGGAGGAGGCTGAATTTGGAGACAGCGGGGTCTAGGGAAAAGATGACATAGTGGGCCACATACATGGGAGATGCCATTTTCTCATCTGGCTTGAAGAAGGGGATGAGGGTTTGGTCTATTTCCACCACTCCTATTCCTATCATACATAGAACCATCATGGGCATCTTGTCCTCCCGACTGATTGGGGACAAGGGAGGTGACACCCTCTTATATTACTGGGATCCTATCGTAACACAGATCGAGGGGCATAACAATAAGTATGCTTGGGGTGTAGATATCTTGGGGACTACCTACCATGATTTATATAGGGTAGTCAGATTGCAGGGTAGTCATTGAGCCACCCCACTCTTGTTATGAGTTGGTTTTATGATCATTTCAACCCCTATGGCAAGGTATTACCAAAGTGTCGATCTAGGGGTTTTTAGGTAACTAGATGGATAGGTATGTCAGTACTTAGGATGCCACATTAGTCAGTGGCTTCCCTGACTATGGCAGACATGACTGCCACACCCTACCAGGACATGGCAGGGATATGGGGACAAGAGGTGACTACAATGGTAGCTTGATATTTGACAAGGTCAGCTAGTTGATAGAGCAAGGATACTTGAGGTCCACCCATTTGATCGGGTCCCCCAGCAGTTTGGCCTTTGTACATTGATATGCTCCCTCCGTTACACCAATTTATAGGACTATTCAGGAGGCTCAGAGGGGCCCTAGAGGGGATCCTAGTTGGACAGTGGTCATTCCAATTGTGCCCATTATGGTTATATGGGTGGTCCATGCTTGATGAGTAGTTGGTGCCCCTCGAGTGCCCCTACTTCAGATTGCTTCTACTCCTGCTCATAGTGGGGAGTAGGATGAGCCTATTGATCTAGAATCTAACTCTGAGGACGATATAGGGGATGAGACAAATGAGGATTTGGTTGGAGAGGATACGAGAGGATGAGGGAGTTGGTGTTGGGACTAGCAAGGCAGCCCATGTAGAGGAGGAGAGTGACCCTGAGTGGCATGATACTCAAGAGATGTTGAGAGTAGCATACGAGGAGGCCAGTGCTGAGAGAGAGACCTTAGTCTCAGAGACAACACTTCCTCATGATGGAGAGGGGGATGACAAGTCCATCATAGGATAGTGACTAGCTTCTAGATTTGAGGAATCCACCAAAAGTAGCATCGGTAGCGTGAGCTACCAATCTTACCTAGATGCTCGGAGACCCGAGTAAGTTTAATACTTTTCTCTCAACTTTGTTAGTTAGGAATGTTGGCTTGTATCTTTTTCTTTCTTTTGTTTTTCTAACTTATCGCTTCTTGTTCTTTTCTTGTAGCAATGACATAGGAATGGTGAGAGCTCATCCATCGGATGTGCATGGACATTCTACTGATCCCCTTGGGGAAGACCCAAACTGATTTGATTGTTGACTCGGTGCATGCCATTAGCTATTGGCAAACACATCGATGTGTTTTCCCCTGTGTGGGGGATAGTGGAGATAGTGACTTCCCTTCATACCTAGGTGACCGGATATGAGACTGTTGAGTTTTTATGAGACAGAGTCATTCTCACAGCGAGGCCATGAGAAGCAGATTCCATCATGATTACTCGCATCATTCGACTCACTCCCACTATCATCATAGCCATAGTAGGAGCCCTAGATGTGTCCGAGCATCATCCAAGGGATCCCACAGGGATTGATAGGCCGTAGGGCCATTTTTATTGCTTTGATGACATTTTTTTGGGTGTTTATGCTACTTTTTGTATATTTCAGTGCTCATTAATAGCATTTTGACCATTCCTAGTGCATGATGACATTGTATACAAACTTGATTCACCATGATATATACAGACTCTTATTTTTGGCTCGGTATTCCATTGTATCTGAGTTGAATTTCTTTTGGTTCCTTTCACATGTGTACTCTAGATGTTTTGAATTTCCACTTTTCTATGCTTTTCAGAATGTATTCAGTGGATTTGAAATGATAACAAAATGATTTCTTTTTGTATTTTCATAATGTTGATATATAATAATGTGAACATAATGTGATTTTTGAATTTTAGTTTCTTTAATAAATCTTTGATACTTCATATTTCCTTAGAAAAACATGGTGACAAAATGATATGATAAATAAATGTACTTGGCCCACCCCCAACTCCACACAACTACTAAGATATGAGGGATCAATACCGAGAATCGAAGCGGCATAAGTTATGAAAAATTATTTAATGGTAATAATGAGGGAAAGAAAATGGTTTGACATGACCAAATTGAGACACAACAACCTTATCCTAATCAATATATTTCATAGTTTAGGATGTGAATTTCTTTGAAGTTTATCTAAACTTGGATCCATAGATGGCCACTTTGATGTAGCCTAGAATTCACCGGAGATAATACCATAGACATGTTGGCCCATCACTCATCCTAGAATGAGCACTCACCGAAGTGCACAAAGGTACCGAGATCCCTCTTTAGGGTTGTTGTAGCGTAGTTTTAAGATGATGAAGACTTAAAGCATATAGATCTATAACTAATGCATCATTATACAAAGTGCATGGCAGATCTAGATCTATTAAATAATAGGGTTAAACAATAATCATGATAGAAATAAGAACATGCACTACCCCATTACACATAGGAATGCCACTTAGGTTCAGTCAATATCTTCCATCTTGTAATTATCACAATAACACGAAGCTTCTTACAATGCGACAATCTATGCCGATGCATGCATAGATTTGATATGGTAATATAGAAACATGTACATGTCTCTATATACTTATCCCTAACACACACACACACTATATTATCCATCTATCTATATCCATTGTCTCTCCCTCTTGGGTAATTTACTACATATATATAGGGTGGGGACTTGCCCTTCACCGCTTATCTATCCCAAAATAACTCGCATGGTATTAATAGCCACATGTTGTTTTCATGTATAGCCACACATGCAAGTGTGCTATCTATATACTACTGATAGTTAACTAAGGTGACAATCATATTCTTAGACTGTCTCCATGCAAAAGCACTCTGAATCTGATCCTCCAGAAATAGACAATGCGTGGTGCGCATGTCTTTGCATTGTTGGTGTGTTCTACATGTCATCTTCTAAAAATAGATCTTCATCATAAAAAATGGCTAAGTCCTAAATGATGACTTGTCCTACATGCGTGGGTTCTTCCTATCCCTTTGTGCCCTTGAACCTAGCCTATTTTCCCACGTAGAATTCTTGTGTGAGTTTTGTCAAGTGTTCTTTGATAAACATTACCCCACACTAATCTCATTGTCACCTCGACAATGGGCATCTCTAAAAAAATGGTGAATAGAAAGAATCAAAAAGAATTTGAATGAATAAAGAATGCTTTTATGTGGCATCCTCCTTTGTCTCATCTTGAAGGATCAACTTTGGATACTCCTCCTTTATTTCATCCTCTAAGGCCTGCCACTCGGTGAGAGCCTTCTTTGCTTTCTCTAGAATGTCCACAATGATGGATTCTAGTTCATCTTGCATTACTTCACCTTTCTCATACTGTAAGACCAACATAATGCTAGACATTGTAGCCATTCTCCCCTCTAGTACATCCATTTTCTATGCGATGAGTTTCCCAAGCTCATTTAATCTTTCCTTGTGCGGCTCTTGTGTTGCTATCAAGGCCTTGCACTTTTTTTTTACAATAGTTAACCTCTCTATGCAGCCTAAGGTATCATCCCTCATAGCCTTCTGGACTTCATTATCTTCTTCTAGAGTCTTTACCTTGATCAATGCCTTTAGAGTTGTGCATATATTTAAGGCATGATCCAATTTTTTTCAATTCTTCTTGAAGCGCTTGCAACAGTCTATCCTATGATGTAATTTTTCTAACTAGTGTAGCCTTCTCCCTTTCCACCTCTTCCTCAAGATTCTATTGTGGCATTCTAATGGTGTCATCTTCCAATACCAAGTCTACCAAAGTTCTAACATAGTGCATCGTTGAGGGGAATTGTGCAGGTACTTTGGATACCAGATGTGGGCGCACTTTCAACACATGATCCCCAATGGCCTCCACCATGATGATGAATGTAGTATATTTCTTCTTCTCTAAGTCCCTCTCTTAGGTTAGGCATGATATCTTTGCATCCTTTATCTTCATCTCCTTGTGCAACGCTCTTATTTTTACATCTTTTTCCATGTTTCTTCTTGCAACTTTAGTAGAAACCTTCACCAATGCGTTGCTGACCTTCTCATCTAACATAATAGTAGGCTTTACTATCATATGTCTAGCTTGGGGTGTGTTTTTCAGCCATCTCAACACGCATGACTCCTTGCATACATCAAAGTCAGGATCATCCATGTGGGTGTGCATTGACCATGACAACTACTTCCTCATGTGCACTATGGCCATATCTTCATCCATGAGATCCCAGCCATATAAGTCTTTCTATGTCAACATGCTTTGGAAATGGGAACAAAAATTTCACCTGCATCCTCTACATAACCCATGGCTAGTGGAATGTGTTCTCCAATTTTTCTTCTAGACCGTTATTGCTTAGGAACTTTATCTTCCAAATTTGGGACTTGTGTCTTCATTTCTTGAGCTGTTTCTATAGTTGTCTCCTCTATTCCTTTTTCTTCCTCTCCTCTTTCCTTAAATTCCTCATCCTTTTGTTCTTCTATGTTCTCTAGAAGTGTAGGATAATTAGGTGCACTTTCCTCTGACTATTCTACATCCTCATTTAACTTCAATTTCCTCCTTTACACGGTTGCCTCCTTTTGTGGAGAGAGTTTGGGTGATCTCGCAAACTATTTGTGGAGTAACACCTTAGGTATTTTTCTCCGAACACCCTCTTACATTTGTGCTCTCCTTGGACTACATTCAAGTCCTCATCATCCCCTCTTATGGCGAGGTGGTGTAGTCGCACACTTAGCTTCACCCTTATTCGTAGGATGTCTTCTACCTCTACGGTCCAAACAACCACTATTTTCATGCTCATCCTGCTCATCCTCCACTTCAATTGGCTCTATGGGCTTAGGTACCAATATGTTCTCCATTGTATGTTGACCCTTGACACCCTAGGAGCACAAAATCATTCTCAACATACTTATTTTTTCCATTTTTGGCTTCATCCGAAGTTATACTAGTGCTACCCTAATATCTCTAACAGTTAGACTCATGGGATTTATGCTCAATACTTCTTAAATTATCGTCTCGATATATTCGCTTCACCCTAGATACACATATTTATTTCTCAAGGTGTGGTAGTCATAGTCTACCTTCTCTGCATTGAAGGCCAGGCAAAGCAGGTGTCTGTGAATCTATGGACTGATGTTTGAAAGTACCTCGCTATGAAGGCATAAGACAATTTTCACTAAGGGCTCCAAGATTCATCTTTCATTAGGAAGCATACGATGTAGAAATACTGATATACAAAAACTGGACTTGTTTCCCTATTACCAAAGGTAGGTCCTTCGGGATGTGCCACTCTTCTTCAAAGGCTACATGGAGCCTATCATACCATTTCTCCACTCTTTTCTTGACATCGTCTGTCATGGACCCTTTACATAGGTACTTGTTGAACCTTTCAGTTGGTGACTTATTCTCCATGGGGTATTCCCATATCTTCTCCTTCAGTCCATTTGGTACTCCAATCTCCATGAATACCAGTGATAATAGAACAACTCCAAATCTGATTTTTCCTCCCATGCGTGCTTCCTCAACTATCTATTCTATAATGTAGCCTGCAATATTGTAGACTACTCCTTATTAAATCCAATTTGCAACATGTAGCCACATGGTGTTCACCGTGACTAGATCTTTGGTCATTCAACTTTTTAATAAGATGTTTTGTTGTTTGTACAACTAGAAAATTCTTTAGTTTATCAATGTACATACCACATGGACCCTTCAAGTATCGCAAATCATTCCTGGTTTCTATAATCACGGCCATATCTGTTAGGTAATTCTTCATATCCTCTCCAGTGGCCTTCAAACCTGTCACTGTGGAGATCAACGCAGATGAGATTTTGACTCTATGTCCTGCAAAGTAGAAAAAGTCCTCATGTACTCTGCTCATGAGCCATTGGTATAAAGGCTCATACTTCCTGAAATATGGAAGCTCATATAATTGGTAGACTCAATTCTTTTCAGAATTTTCTCACCTACATCATCATAAACCAACATGTCATCTATCGTGTGTTTGTTTGTCTTCGTGTTGAGTAGGGCATCGAGTTCTTTTTTTTCTCTTTGGACTTATGGTTGTACTCACCCACTTTTCTTTTTCTTATATGTGAATCCCACTCTTAGCCGACTATGAAGCCCTCTGGATATTGCATTTCTGAAAAATTGTTTTTAGGTGCCATCTCTTCCTCCTCTACAAATACCATCTTCTCCCCATTTTTTCCCACTATAGCTACTTTCTTGGGTACCATTTTTACCTTGCAATACTTTTATATACACTTACCTCTTTAACTTTGCAATTCCTAACTCAAACACTAGCTCCATTTAGTGTGCCCTAGGTGAAATCACGTGCCCTAGCTCCTCTCTACCATCCTTCTTCACTCAAACCCTTCACCACTGGGGATGAAAGCTTCTCCTACGCATAAATCTACTTGTCACATCTAGTTTCACACCCTTCGCACCTCAAATCAATTACTCAACTCTTCACACTTAGCTCTTTCTCAAATACTCTTAATCGCAATGGTAAAAATGAACTTGCATCCCGTCCTTATATAGATTTTTAAATTTTGATGTATTTATTGCTTCTACACCTACCAAATATCCTATCATTCATCGATCAAATTTTTTTCTTTCCACGTGGTACATATTCACAACCCAAAAATAACCTTCTAGTGCGCCTTCCTTCCCTTTGGTCATAGAATTCTCTTCAAAGACACACCCATACACCTAAGTACCTCATCATTGTACCTTATCCTAGTAGTTATCATGGCCTCTCGCTTACCTCGCGTTATCTTGTTCCTTTATTCATTTCCATCCTTGGTCACTTTTGAGAAGAAATATTTTTAATTTGACAAACACCTGTAGCATATTATTCCTTTCATCTTTCAATTCCCACAATCTTGTACCTAGATATCAGCAACCACCCCACACTAAAAGGATGTGCAGTCCTCTACGCATAAACATGATTCATGTAGTAATTATATTCATGTGTACAAGCACACTTATTACAGAAGAACAGAAACTAAAATGACAAATCATAGTGAAAATGAAGGAAATACATTAAGGAAATACATAATGGAAACCTAATCAAAATGGCAATAATTCCTTATTACAAATACCAAGAAAACTTATTGATAGTAGGGCTTCAGCCTACTCCCATTCAAGTAACCTAGTAGCATGTTCCATCAAGTGCTTCTAACTAGCAAGCACCTGTTTCAAGGATGTAAGTGATAAAATATGGCCCCACCAATGTACCTTAAGTTTTCCTAGATGGTGCAAGAACTTAGAGTCATAGAGAAGTACCATTTTTCCAATCTCAAACTTCTTATCCCTTATGTTTCTGTCATGCCATGCTTTCTACCTAGCCTTTTCCTGCTTCTGAATCCATTGTGCTATGGCTCGTCACTCATCTAGTTGAATCATCTTCTCAATACACTCTTCTAAATCCTACTCATCAGCTAGACCTCCAACACACACAATGCGCAAAGAAGGTAACATAAATTCTATAGGGAGAATGGCTTCGGTGCCAAACACCAACTGAAACAGTGTGGCTTTGTTCAATCTCTTATAATTTGTTCTATATGCCCAAAGAACAATTGACACTTTATCATCCCAATCCTTTCTTCCAACATCACAAATTTTTGTTAATGTCTAGCTCAAAATCTTGTTGAAAACCTCAACAGTTCCATTTTCCCGAGGATGATAGGGTGGTGGTGTGCAACCATAAACTCATCTAATAGGATCTTGATTGGTTCATTCAAAAAGTGTGTACCACTATCACTTATCAAGTTTAAAGGACATCCATATCTTGTAACAAAATTCTCCCATAGAAAACTAGCTATTGTAGACGATGTATAGTCCTTCATAGGTGCTTTGCTTCTTCCCACCTTGTGAGATAATCTATACAAGTAGTGATATAGTGCGACCCAGTCCTACATGTGGCTAGAAAAATAGGTCATACAAAATCAATGGCCCATTTCTCAAATGGTTCGACACTAGTAATGGGTCTCAAACGTATCTCATCTCTTTACCCTAGTTTACCTAGATGCCGACAATGGTCACATGCTTTACAATATACGTTACAATCTTTATACAAAGTTGTCTCCTACCATAATCCAACAAATATGATCTTTCGGGTAGTTGCATCACCTACATAGTGGTGTCTGTAATACCATCATGTGCCTCCTCCATTATATCCTTGTGCTCATGCTCTAATACAAAATGGTGTAATGCTTCATATCCGCCTAACTTGTAGAGGTCACCACCGAATAACATAAATGGAATCGCACCTATAGCAAGTTTTTTCTTTTCTAATTCCTTCATTTCTTCCGGTGCCACACAGTCCATAGAAAGACATAAATGTATTCTAATTCGATGGTGCACGTTGTAACCTATATAAGCTGCGTGCATCCGGCATGGTTTCTTCAATTGTTTGTGATTCTTCTCATGAGTTAATTCTAAACAGGTGGTCTTGTCCAGAGTTACTCTTCCCTAGCTTCACCACAACTGTGAAGTCAAACTCTTGAAATAGGAGTACCCATCTGCATATGCACCCTTGTAAGATGGGTTTTTTCACCAAATACTTCAATTCCATGTGATCTGTATAAAACACAAATGGGGTTTCTAACAAGTACTATCAAAACTTGTGTGCAATGCATAGATCATTGACAAAGCTTCGCACTCTGTAGTTGTATAATTTTGTTCAGTAGGAGTCAACTTCCTACTAGCAAAGAAAATTGGATGATCTACAATACCTTCACTAGGTTAAGCTAACACATTGCTAATGGCCATACCAGAGGCATCCACATGCACATGAAATGGTTTATCCCATGAGGGAAAGCACAGAATGGGTGCGGTAGTAAGTTTCTCCTTTAATATCTCAAATGTGTGTTGTTGCGGTTCTCCCCAATAAAATGTACCTTTTCCTTTTAGTAATTATTCCAAGGGTGTAGAAAACTTGGCATACCCTTTGATGAAATTCCAATAATATCCTATGTGACCCAAAAATTCACGCACCTAACTTTGACTGGTAGGCGCTTCCAGGCCTAGAATGAATTCAACCTTAGCTAGATCAACCAACAAAAATTCCTTACAGATTATATGTCCTAACAATATTCCAAAAGGTGTAGTAAATATGCAATTCTTGATGTTCAAAGAGATACTCAATTGTCTGCACCATTCAAACATTAAGTGTAGATTGTCACAAAGATCTTTCATAAGCCCATATACTGTCTAATCATTTAGATAAACCTATAAAGAATTGTGAATAAAATCTTTGAATTCCTGAACAACTATCTCGCAAGAATACAACAGAACATTTTTCAAGTATAAATGGCATCATATTATAGGAAAAACTACCCCATTCAGTAGTAAAATTTGTCTTTTCTTGATCCTCCTGAGAAATCCTAGCCGATGATACTCGAAAATCCCATCTATGAAGGAATATATTTTGCGCCTGCCACTCCTTCCAAGATTTCCTCGAGTGAATGGTGTAGGAAAAGGTCTGTGACACATTCAACATTCAACTCCCTATAATCTACACATATTTGAATCCTACCATCCTTCTTGATAATTATAACCATACGATTAACCCATTATGACTCATCCAAGGGTCAAATAATCCCATATTTCAGCATCTTATCAATCTCTTCCTTCACCTTTTCACGTAAATTGGGATTCATTCTATAAGGTTGCTTTCTAACTAGGCATGCACCATCCTTAAGCTTTATCTTCATTTCCCCAAGTGATTCATGCATACCTTTAAGTTCATGATACCCTTGAGGGAATAAGTCTTGATAATCCTTGAGTAACTCAATGATCTTTGCCACTTTTGATTCTGACCAATAGTCTCCAATTATGACCTCCTTTGGCTCATCCTCCAAACCTATATTCACCTTCTTTATCTTTATGGGTTCATGATAGGTTCACGTATACTTTTCTACACTTTCCAAGACCTCGTACACCCCTTGTGAATGTTCAATATCTAGGGTCTCACTTTCCTCATCATCCACTATGTAAACTATCTTTCCTTTCTCTTTCTTAAGGAAAGCACATTCAAGTAGTATGGATTCCATTTTTTCTACTTCGTCAAAACACGCTTGGACTTTGTCTCACAAAATATTTCTGAATAAGCTCTTTTGCCTTTGCACTATCTCCCCTAGTTAAGTGCTTGAAAAATTTTAATGCTTCTTCTACTAGAGGTTTAGTGGATTAGTAGTCAAAGTGTCTGGATCATTCCTATAGTCTTTGTAGAGTATAGTAAAATCTATGCATCTAGAGTGAAGGTGGTAATGCTTCTTGTCTCACTATTTAGAGTCTCTCACACTTTCTTTGAATGTGATGTTGAATAGGTTGATCACCATTATAAGTGTAGATCTATGTAGGTTTAATTCTTCTTAAAAACCTAGTAGATATGGTGATTCCAATCTCTTCCCATTCTATAATATTATCTCTGTGGACTACCCACAAGTGCAATGTTGTCCCGCGCAAGGTATACACTAACATATATCTTCTCTTAATTTGATCTTTCCACTATGCTTCCATGAATTTAAAACATATAGGAAGATCTTTGGCCCCATTATACCAAGGTGTTGCACTACCTATCCATCAAACAAAACAAATTCCATTATTGTGTGTAACCACATTTTTTATCTCGCGCTCTACTAGTTTATATGTACCATGAGCCCAATTGTCACAAGCAACACTGTAGTATCACTAATAGAATGAGAATCACGTAGGATGACTTCCTTTAATGGCTCATTGACCTCTACATCATGAATAACAATGAGAATTCTCCCACTTAGAGGCACAACATAGGATGACTTCTTTAATTCCTCATTGTTCTCAAAGTTGATATACCCCTTAGCATTGAATAACATAATGTTATTATAACATTCCCATTTTAAAGCTTTAGAAACTTGGTTTTTTTAAATAGCATTCTTTGTTCTAAATTATCATAATTTAGAAAACACATTTCAAGTTTTTAAATCTCTTACAACCCTTTCCTCATTGTTCTCAAAGTTGATAAATGATCATGATTTAGTATTATAAATTCCCATTTTAAAGCACATTGGTTTTTTCCATAGCATTCTTTGTTCTAAATCTCATAATTTAGAATAACCAAGTTTTTAAATAATGTTCTCTATTCTAAAAGATCATGATGAACTCCATGATAAATCTCATAACCGATCTCTCATTTCATGACTACCAATCTCTCATTTCATGACTCGGTGTTTCATCGGTCTCTCATTTCATGACTCGGTTTCTTACCAATCCTTCATGTTGACTCAATGTATTGTATACTAAGTATACTTGGTTCTCTTACCCTTTTTGGGTATTGAAGTGTTCCGTTTAAGAGGCCTATCTGAATATTTTTACCAATATTCATCTAAAATCCTACTTCTTAAACTAGGTGATATAGGACAACGCAACCAACATCTTGTGATACTTTGGCCAAAGATTTTCACATGCTTTACATGATCATATTCCTAGATGGCATACTCTCATCAATGGAATACGTCCTTCACCCCACTTCATCTATTATCTAGAATGGTCTTCACTAACTCCTATCAGTCCTCTTGTCCAAGGCTTACCATAACCCAGATTAGCAACATAGAAAGGTATAGAGCATCACTCGTGGTGACTAAGGGTACATAGACATACTCAATTGACTCAAGCTAATTGCGTGTGTCTAGTTACCTTTAGTCATCGTGATTTTCCCCAATATGAAGGCATGTCCCTAACCTGACCTAAGGTAAAACTAAGGTCAAGTCCAATTTTATGTAGATCTAGATGATCCAATTTCAAAGGGTCTTTGTGATGTGTCAGTACTGCAAACATTGTGCCATTATGAAGACCCCGATCTTCATGATGTCACAATACTGTAGTTGGCATGTTCCAACATCCTACGGAATCACCTCATTTGGAAGTACATATCCAGTTAAGAAGTTAAACACTTACTTATCTTCTTAATTAAGATTTAATTTCAGCAACCATGCTAAATCCTTAATTTCTTTGTTCATTAAGGTTGTTAACCATAATGATTGATAGTTACCATGTAGATAAATCTGCAATCAATCCCTCTTCCCAAAGGTTTGTATTTCATTCCATGGTATCTTATCATAAGATTCAATCTCATAAATAGAATCAATATACCATGGTAAGATTATCTTACTTTTCTTAACCAAGTTTAAGCATGATTAATTTTAGATTCTGGTTCCTTGTTAATAGACTTCATTAAGATGAAGTCTATTCATTATGTATGTATTTATTTCATTTTGGTTGCCATATTATGATTTGATTTAACTAGAGGGAGTATGTTTTCTCAAAAGGTATTAACAAAATGCTTATCCCCTTAGAATGATTACCTTTCTTTTATCTTTATATTATTTTAGGGTTCATTGCTGCCATTTACTTTATACAAGAGTTATAAATAGATTTCTCTTTTATTTACGTCATCTAGTAAACCATCATGACCTAGTTATGTTTCCATCTATTCATGCCAACTTAGAAGTTGCATTCGATAAAGGAATAAAGTATCAATTCCCTTCCTATCAGTTTCATTTGAGTTCAACTGAAATGATTCAAAACAGATAGGTTCACGAGAGAATAATGACAAGTTTACAAAATTTCCTTTACAATAAACCCAAAGTGAATAATACATCAAATACAAATAACAATCAATCCTTTTTCCCATTCCTCAAGTAAATTATACATTTTACAAGTCTAAACATTTTAGACTTCATTCCTACCAATCAACATTGATAAACTCAAACAAGAATACAACTTTTCCCTTTTTCAATTATATTATAATAAGAATAATAATTCCTCATAAAATATGTAGCCTTTAGGTAAACACAAGAGGCATCATAAAATAACTTGTCTTCTTTTTTCACTTATGAAATCCATCTGCAAAAATTGCTAGCATAGGTCAGTTCATCAAACTAAGCATGATAAGCACTAAACATTAAAACGATGTGCTTTCAACTAAATGTCTCATAAAAAGAACTCTGATTTTATGAAACATTAAGCAATTCAGATAGATATCTCATAAAGGAATAAGGATCCTAATAAGAAGGTCAAAATGAGAAATCCACAATACATTATGTAAGGATCATGATCAAAGCAACACTCTTCAACCAATAATTTCACAAGAAGGATTACAATAGATAAGTGATAATACATCTCAATTACTTATTGAACTCATACTATAGATGCATGTAATTCATTCTTGATTCAAACAAGTGTTCAAGAAGGGTACCAACCCTACAGTTCTCAAAACTAAACTATTTTAAAGAAGAAATTAATCATAATCCACAACACTAACATAACTCTTCATGCAATATCAGAAGCCAAATTCATTCTATAAAAAAGGATGGAATTTAGGATGAACCAATAATATTCTACACAAGAATTCCCTTCTTTCCAACATTGAATCAATATCAATCCAATTCCAATTTATCGATTCAAGGGAATAAGAAGTGCAAGATCCCACCTAATTACCCATTCAACCTCAACATGGTTAATATAGAGGAAAGGCAACAAATAGTTGAAAAGTAAACAACTTAAGTCATCCTTCAGTGTTCAATAAACAACATGGTATTCAACAATTTAGAGAAGAGAAAGAACCGAATGCAAATCCTTTTTACATTTTGAAGAAAAATAGTTTCGATGCATACCTAGCTCAAAAATAGAGAGAAGATCCCAATAATCCATCCTATTAAAAGGTTAAACATAGTCGACATCCCAAGAAGACCAAACTGATCCTTACCTAACAACATCCAAATTCAACAACCACTGCCACACAAACAACATAGTCAAAATTGAATCGATATAAGATAAACAACTAAATCAAGCAAGGTAGGGTCAAAGAGAGGGATTCTCATCAAATAAAGAGAATAGTCATAGTAGCACAAAATTGATACAATTTTTCAAAGCAACAAGCTCAACAACTAATTCCTTAGCTTCATTTCAGTGAAGATAGCCTCGGTCCAGACGTTTCCTCATTTCCCAAATAGAGAGAAACCTACAAGGTATTCCTATGTGCTCAAGAAAAATGAATACAAGCTACAACCAAGCCAACCATGTACCCACTTAACAGGAATCAAGGAAACAATCCATACATAAGAAAGAAAGGGCTCCATCCTAGATTCAAACAAGATGAAGGAAATTCAAAAGGAGGTTCAACCCCAAGTCGGTTCTCAAAATCAAACCCAAAAGAAGGAGAAGAGTAAAATCAAACCCTTCTAACTCATATACTTCAATTAACTAAAACTGAACTAATCCATTCTTTCAAAAACTTCTACAGATGTAAATCAAAAGGTTATTCACAAACCAATTCATACATGGAGAGAGAGAGAAACATCAATATCCTCACACAGTCCCAAGAAGAAGTTAAATCATAATTTACCAGATTTTGAGAAAGGAAGAACAAAACCAAATGAAATCCTTTCTTAATAGTTCAAAAAGTTCACAAATTCAAAACGTATTAAGCTCAGAAGGTGTCAACATATCACTTGTTTCTTTAAAACAAGTTTGAATCCACAAGAAAACAATGAATCAAGACCCATTTCAACATAACTTAACAGAGTGATAAAATTTGAAGCCACTTTAGATTTTAACTGAAACATCAATTTTCTTACCTTCTCCTAACAAAGGAAGATATTCCCGATCAAATTTTAAACCAATCATTATTTTTCCTTAAACCATTTTAGCACAGAGAGATCAAGAAGTCCACATGACTTAAGAAACCTTCCAAGTTTCAAATAAATAAACATGATTTACTCAACATGCATCAAGAAAAATACCCATTTTGAATATTTTCCAAACAACAAACTCAAGTAGAAGATCACAACAAAAATACACCAAGGCATTTCTACAAAACCATTCATTTCTAAGAGTAGAGTTATTTTAATGAAGACACTTAATAAAAAGTAGAACTATTTAACAAGAAGAGCCTATCATGCCTGATAAAATTTCTTGTTGATTTGTAGAAGATCTCGGCTAATTGAGCTTCTCAAGAATCTCTTCTTTTCAACCAACATCAACAGTCAAATCTCCCAACTTCCTCTACATTTCCATAAGTTTAGAAACAATCGAAGATACCCATGATTACAATGGGTGAAAAAAAGCTTCTTGGTTGAAGAACCTAAACTCTCATGTAGAGAAAAAACCAGAAAGATCCAAATGACCAACAACTTTCTCCAATTCCTCCTACCTAACTCCTAGGTGGTTTCCTCCACTGATCCCGAGGCTATTGAATGTATTGAATGCATTGAATGTTATTTCCCCCTCTTTCCTTATGCCACCGCCACTTCAAATTTGGTGAAACAAAATTCAAGAACTCCATTCATTTTAAATTTAGCAATGATGCTAGCTAGGCATCCCACCATCTTCTTATGCCTCCACCAATCTTGGTGAATTTAAGATGTAAGGAATGAAATCAATTCACATTAATAACTTAGAAACCACCACCACCAACCTTCCATTTTCCAAGTGACCCATAGGTCCCCTTTTCATCTTAGTAATAGTTTAGGTTACATTAGCATTGGTTAGGTTTTTCCACCTTAGTTCTTAGGTCACTAGGATTTATCTTAGGTTAGTTCAAGACTCCTAGCCATATAACATACCTCCTTAGGTTAGGTCATCACCTCTTAGATTAGAATTTATATAAGGTAGGAACCACAACCTAGTTTTAGGCATCAACCAAAATAGTTTAGTAATAGGTCCTAGGTAAGTATTATTACCTTAGGTCAAAAATCCAATAGGGAAACATTATAGTTTGGGTTAGATCCAAATAACAACACATGCATTCTGACCAAGGTTAAGGAATTTGCCTTATTAGCCCACAACAGATCCTTAATCTCCTCACACTGATCAACATTACAAAACATTAATAAAGGAGGTCCAAATTTATAGTTTGCAGCATGATGCCGAGTAAGGACACCTGAAGCTAGGTCCTTCACAATTTACAACAAAATACTACTTGGTTCCATAATATGTTTCATTCAGCATGTCAATTAACAAGATGAAAATAAAGAAGAACTGAAGCATACCTTGGATCAATGGAATTGATTCAAGGTGTGTTGTTAGCATATGGAAAATGTGAAAACAACAAGTATAGATTTACAACCTATATTTCACATAGCATAATGGTTTCACTTCCAAGTAAACAAAATTACAACTAGCATGAATTCTGAACAATAATAACTTATCCATTGCAAACATGATTTTCAACGTCAAAATAATACACCTTCCTAAGAAAATCACATGTCAACGTTTGCAATGTCAAAAGTGGAAGTCATCATAGTAACGGTCATGACCAAGACGTTACATACCTTCCTCCTTAAAAGAATCATCATCCGATGATTAACTTAATCAAACCATTAAGGTTTTAGGAAAAAATTAATTATTGTCCTTCCATTCATATGTTCATAACAAAACTAAATTTGAAAAATTCAAGTTTTCAAAACAATTATTTAAAATACTTGTCAAATTGTTCAATAACTACCCAAGTTTGGCAGATTTAACATCAAAATATGAATTAAAATTTTTAGATTTTATCAATTTTAGAATCAATTCTGATCAAACAAGTATGGAAAAGCAAGATCTCATATCTTCGAGATTTTCCCAGGTTGTACTTTCTTCATTAAACTGGTCCCATTGGACCTTACATTGACTTATTTCATGATTTCTTAAGTGCAACTGGTGAGTTTCCAGCACTTGAATGGGTTTAACCATGATTATTCCTGGGTCTTGGACCTACAAGGAATTCAATTCAACACATGTGATAAATCTGAAATGTATTTCTTAAGCAAAGAAATATGGAAAACATCATGCATTCGTGATAAAGTAGGAGGTAAAGCTAAATGATAAGCTATAGGGTTGATTACTTCAACTATTTCAAAGGGTCCCACATAACGAGGTGATAACTTGGCAGCCTTGCCAAAAGTTATAGAACTCTTTTTTGGCTTAACCCGAAGAAAGACTTTCTCACCAAGTTCAAATTTCCTATCAACCCACTTTAAGTCTACATAACTTTTCTACCTATCTCTATAGCTTCCTTCAAGCATTCATGAATCATTTTAACTTGTTGTTCCATTTCTGTAAGGATTTCAGGTCCTATCACCTCTCTATCTTCAATGTTGTCCCAACTAATAGGGGTTTTGCATTTCCTTCCGTATAGTGCTTCGAAAGGTGCCATTTTTAGAGAGGTGTGATAAGTGTTATTATAAGAAAAATCAACTAATGGAAGGTACTCCTCCCATTTATACTATTGATCCATACAATACATTCTTAGCATATCCTCTAAAACTTGATTAACTCTTTCAGTCTATCCATCCATTTTCGGGTGATACGTAGAACTGAAATTAGTTTAGTTCCTAGAGCTGCATTAAGCGTTTTCCAAAATCTTGATGTCATTCTCATGGATCTCTATCCGATATGATTAATTCAAGGTATTCCATGTAACCTAAAAATCTCATGCAAAAATCTTCTTGCTAACACAGGTGAATCATCCTTTAGATTACCAACAATAAAGTGTGCTACCTTTGTTAGTTTATCAACAACTACTAGAATAACATCATGTTTATTCTTTGACATAGGAAACCCTTGAACAAAATCCATGGTTATCACTTGCCATTTATTGTGGAATGTTGTGAGGGTACAATAAACCAGCTGGATGCATATGTTCCGCTTTAACTTGTTGACATTCTAAACAGTGCGTCATGATTTCCATCACATCCTTTTTCATCCCTTTCCAGAAATATTGTTGTTTTATATCAGCCAACATCTTTGTAATGCCAGGTGTCTAGAAAAAGGTGAGTTGTGAAATTCAACTAATAATTTCTTTCTTAAATCATTTGCCAAAGGTATGTATACCCTATTTTCAAACCACAAAATTCCTTCATTGTCGAAATGAAAACCTTTATATCTCGCATCATTTGGATTTGCAACAAGTGTTGTCCTTACTTGCTGAAAATAAGAATAAGATTCCATGACACTTTTCACCTCATCTTTAAACTGAGTTCTTAATGTTATAAGAGCATAAATGTGCTTCCTATGACTTAGAGCATCAACTACTCTATTTTCCTTGCCTTTAATATAGCTTATATCAAAATCATACTGAGATAGAAATTCCAACCATCTTCATTGTCTTGCATTCAGGTTTGGCTGAGTGAAAATATACTTCAACCCAAGATGGTCAGTTTTTAGTTCAAAAGGCCTACCGAGAAGATAATGCCTCCATATTTGAAGGGCATGAACAATGGCAAAAGCTCTAGGTCATGTGGAGCATAATTCCATTCATGTAACTTGAGTTTTCTACTTTCATAAGCTATGACATGGTCATCCTACAATAATAAATACCTCGAGGCCCTCTCAGATGCATCCATTACAATAGTAAAGTCCCCATTTGGATCAGGTATAGTCAGAATAGGTGTTGTAGTTAACTGATCCTTTAGAATCTTAAAATCAGATTCACATTTGTCATTCCAAACAAATTTCTTATCTTTCTTTTGTAATGAAGTTATTGGTGCAATAATCTTAGAAAAGTCTTTAACAAAATTTCTATAGTAACTAACAAGACCCATGAAGCTTCTAACTTCATGCACATTCTTGGGTGTAAAGCCACTTAGTTATAGCTATGATCTTTGAAGGATCTACAACTATTCCATTCTTTCTTATTACATGTCCCAAATAGTGTACTTCCGTGTCATAGAAGGAACATTTAGACAACTTACCATACAACTTTCTCTTTCTTAAGATTTCCAAGACTATCTTCAAATGCTCATGATGTTCTTCAATGCTTTTAGAGTATATGAGAATATCATCCAAGAATACAAGCACAAACTTGTCCAAGTATTCTTGAAAAATATTATTCATCAAATTCATAAAAGTGGCAGGTGCATTTGTCAACCAAAAGGTAAAAATGAATTTGTAATGCCCATACCTTGTTCTAAAAGTTGTTTTATGTATGTCTTCATCCTTTATTCTCAACTGATGATATCTGATCAAAGATCTATTTTAGAATACACTGATGCTCCATGCATCTGATCAAATAGATCATCAATTCTAGGAAGTGGATATCGGTTCTTAATAGTTTCCTTGTTCAACATTCTATAATCAATACACAATCTAAGTGTGTCATCCTTCTTTTTCACAAAGATTACCGGTGCTCCCCAAGGTGAGACACTTGGTCTTATCAATCCTTTTGACAAAATTTCCTATAACTGAGCCTTAAGCTCTACCAATTCAATGGTAGTCATTCTATAAGGTGCCTTGGATATAGGCTCGGTTCCTGGTTTGATCTCTATTGTGAATTCAAACTCCCATTTGGGTGGAAGACCCAGTAACTCTTCTAGAAATACATCTCTAAAATTTCGTAACAAAGGATATTTTTCCATAAAATCATTACCTTCTTCTATAGTTTTAGAAATCTTTACTGCATACAAGGTACAACCTTTGTTTTTGGCCTTTTTAAGTTGCATTGCTGACAACTTCCTAACTGAAATCTCATGTTTTACACCCTGAATGACCATTGTTTTCTATAGATCATCTAAACAACTAATATGTTTTTCAAAACAATCAACCTTTGCTTTATGCTCAGCTAGCTAGTTAACACCTATGATTATGTCATAAGACCCCAAAGGAGCAACATAAAGGTCAACTTCTATGGAAAAACTAGGCAAGTCAAGGACTGCTCCAAAAAGACACATACTAACCATATGAGCAACATTATTTCCATAATGCACAGTCCATAATTTATCCATTTTCTCAGCTTTTCTTTTTAATTTTGAAGCTAACTTAGTAGAGATAAAACATTCAGTAGCTCTAGTATCAAAAAGTATAGTCATAGGTATATCGAATAACTTACTTGGAACTTCTATGGGTGTGACTTGCTTTTTGCTTGCTTGTCAGCTACCACAACATGTATCCTATGTTGTTGATTGTGGTCATCCTTCTTCAAAGGAAATGACTCACATAATGATCCTTGCCACAATTAAAATAACCTCCAACATGCCCCTTCCTAGGCTCAAATTTATTTCCATCCTTGAAGTTATCATTTTGGCTTCCGTAGGACTTTTGTCCATTATTATTGTTCTTGAAAAAGTTATTCCATATACTAGCAACATGTTTTTTATTATTTTTCTCTTATTATTATAGTGGAAAATTTTTTTTCATGCCAAACCTCTTCCAGGGTCCCTTTTTAGGTGCAAGAGATGAAGAAGAGTTTGGAACCTTCTTTCTAATTTCCTCTCTATGAGCAAGAGATTGCTCTTAATTTTGTTCTTGCCTTATGGATTTTTCAACAACCCCTTCCATAGTGGTTGGACTGTGAACATCCACCTCACCTCCTATAATGGGATTTAATCCCATAATAAATTTCCTATATCCTAAACTTCTCGTCAGTTTGATACTGAGGCACATACTTAAGGAGTTTAGTAAACCTTTCCCAATACTCTGTCATAGTTAACTTTCCTTGAGATAAGTTTTGAAATTCAGTCATTTTTGATCATAGAAAAGTTGAGGCAGCCACCATTGCCTAAAGTAACTTTTAAATTGATCCCAAGTTATGTCTTGCTTTGACAATATTCAACTCAGCCTTATGGCTGTCCCACCATGAAGATGCCTCATGAGAAATTTGATACGCTCCCCATATTACTTTTGTTTCCTCAGAGAAGTTTCTTATAGAAAAGTACTTCTCCATTTCACTGAGCCAGTTCTCAGCCCCATCCCCAAGTGTAGTTCCATCAAACTTAGGAGGACTTATTCTTTTTATATCATTGGTGAGTTCCACTGCTAATCTTGCCTTTTTATTTTCAGGTTGATTAGGTATGTTTACATTACTATTATCAACACCTGGATTTCCCCATTGGTGTTGTCCACAGGAGGTGGCTGATTGTCATTATCAACATCTTCTTCCTCCTCCTCATTCCCATTACTTGTTGTTCTAATACAGCTAGATGATCCCTCGTGTCCAATAGGGAAGCAAGGATCTCATCAAGTTTTTGGGTAGTAGCTGCTTCTCCACCGGTGGTGGGTTGTTTACAACATTTCCTCTTATTCTAACCATTTTATATCTACAAGAAAATTTAATTTTTATCAGATTATGGACACAATAGGTCTAAGAGCTGCAACCTTCAGCTTTGATACCAAGATGTAACATTCCCATTTTAAAGCTTTAAAAAAGGGATTTTTTTTTTTTAATAGTGTTCTCTGTTCTAAATTATCATAATTTAGAACACATGTTTCAAGTTTTTAAATAATGTTCTCTATTCTAAATGATCATGATTTAGAACACACATTCCATGCCAATCAATCTCATAATAAATAACCATATGTAGTTGTAATGACTCGATGAACTGTCGATCTCTCATTTCATGACTCGGAGTTTCATCGGTCTCTCATTTCATGACTCGGTTTCTTACCGATCCTTCATGTTGACTCAATGTATTGTATACTAAGTATACTTGGTTCTCTTACCCTTTTTGGGTATTGAAGTGTTCCATTTAAGAGGCCTATCTAAATATTTGTTACCAATATTCATCTGAAATCTTGCTTCTTAAACTAGGTGATATAGGACAACAACCAACCAAAGCTTGTGATACTTTGGCCAAATATTTTCACATGCTTTACATGATCATATTCCTAGATGGCATACTCATCAATGGAATACATCCTTCACCCCCACTTCATTTGTTATCTAGAATGGTCTTTCTAACTCCTGTCAGTCCTCTTGTCCAAGGCTTACCATAACCCAAGATTAGCAACATAGAAAGGTATAGAGCATCACTCATGGTGACTAAGGGTACATAGACATACTCAATTCGACCCAAGTCAATTACATGTGTCTAGTTACCTTTAGTCATCGTGAGTTTCCCCCTATATGAAGGCATGTCCCTAACCTAACCTAAGGTAAAACTAAGGTCAAGTCCAAGTTTATGTAGATCTAGATGATCTAATTTGGAAGGGTGTTGTGACGTGTGTCGTTGAACAATGTGCCATTATGAAGACCCTAGTCTTCATGATGTCATAGTATTGTAGTTGGTGTGTACCAACATCCTATGGAATCACCTCATCTGGAAGTACATATCTAGTTAAGAAGTTAAACACTTACTTATCTTCTTAATTAAGATTTAATTTCAGCAACCCTGTTGAATCCTTAATTTCTTTGTTCATTAAGGTTGCTAACCATAATGATTGATAGTTACCATGTAGATAAATCTGCAATCAATCCCTCTTCTTGAAGGTTTGTATTTCATTCCATGGTATCTTATCATAAGATTCAAGCTCATAAACATAATCAATATACCATGGTAAGATTATCTTACTTTGCTTAACCAAGTTTAAGCATGATTAATTTTAGATTCTGGTTCCTTGTTAATAGACTTCATTAAGATGAAGTCTATTCATTACGTATGTATTTATTTCATTTCGGTTTCCATATTCTGATTTGATTTAACTAGAGGGAGTATGTTTTCTCAAAAGGTATTAACAAAATGCTTATCCCCTTAGAATGATTACCTTTCTTTTATCTTTATATTCTTTTAGGGTTCATTGCTTGCCATTTACTTTATACAAGAGTTATAAATAGATTTCTCTTTTATTTACATCATCTAGTAAACCATCATGACCTAGTTATGTTTCCATCTATTCGTGCAAACTTAGAAGTTGCATTGATAAAGGAATAAAGTATCAATTCCCTTCCTATCAGTTTCATTTGAGTTCAATTGAAATGATTCAAAATAGATAGGTTCACGAGAGAATAATGACAAGTTTACAAAATTTCCTTTATAGTAAACCCAAAGTGAATAATACATCAAATACAAATAACAATCAATCATTTTTCCCATTCCTCAAGTAAATTATACATTTTACAAGTCTAAACATTTAGACTTCATTCCTGCCAATCAACATTGATAAACTCAAACAAGAATACAACTTTTCCCTTTTTCAATTATATTACAATAAGAATAATAATTCCTCATAAAAGATGCAGCCTTTAGGTAAACACAAGAGGCATCATAAAATAACTTGTCTTCTTTTGTCACTTATAGAATCCATCTACAAAAATTGCTAGCATGGGTCAGTTCATCGAACTGAGCATGATAAGCACTAAATGTTAAAATGATGTGCTTTCAACTAACTGTCTCATAAAAAGAACTCTACTTTTATGAAACATTAAGAAATTTAGATAGATATCTCATAAAGGAATAAGGATCCTAACAGAAGGTCAAAATGAACAATCCACAATACATTATGTAAGGATCATGATCAAAGCAACACTCTTCAACCAGTAATTTCACAAGAAGGATTACAATAGTTAAGTGATAATACATCTCAATTACTTATCAGACTCATACTATAGATGCATCTAATTCATTCTTGATTCAAACAAGTGTTCAAGAAGGGTACCAACCCTATAGTTCTCAGAACTGAACTATTTTAAAGAAGTAATTAATCATAATCCACAACACTAACATAACTCTTCATGTAATATAGAAGCCAAATTCATTCTATCAAAAAGGATGGAATTTAGGATGAACCAATAATATTCTACACAAGAATTCCCTTCTTTCCAACATTGAATCAATATCAATCCAATTCCAATTTATCGATTCAAGGGAATAAGAAGTGCAGGATTCTACCTAATTACCCATTCAACCTCAACATGGTTAATACAGATGAAAGGTAGAAAACAATTGAAAAGAAAACAACTTAAGTCATCCTTCAGTGTTCAATGAACAACATGGCATTCAACAATTTAGAGAAGAGAAATAACGAATGTAAATCCTTTTACATTTTGAAGAAAAATAGCGATGCATACCTAGCTCAAAAATAGAGAGAAGATCCCAATAATCCATCTTATTAAAAGGTTAAACATAGTCGACATCCCAAGAAGACTGGATTGATCCTTACCTAACAACATCCAAATTCAACAACCACTACCACACAAACAACATAGTCAAAATTGAATCGATTATAAGATAAACAACTGAATCAAGCAAGGTAGGGTCGAAGAGAGGGCTTCTTGTCAAATAAAGAGAATAGTCACAACAACACAAAATTGATACAAGTTTTCAAAGCAACAAGCTCAACAACTAATTCCTTAGCTTCATTTTAGTGAAGATCCTGCTCAGACGTTTCCTCATTTCCCAAATAGAGAGAAACCTACAAGGTATTCCTATGTGCTCAAGAAAAATGAATACAAGCTACAACCAAGCCAACCATGTACCCACTTAATAGGAATCAAGGAAACAATCCATACGTAAGAAAGAAAGGGCTCCATCCCAGATTCAAACAAGATGAAGGCAATTCAAAGGGAGGTTCAACCCCAAGTCGGTTCTCAAAATCAAACCCAAAAGAAGGAGAAGAGTAAAATCAAACCTTCTAACTCATATACTTCAATTAACTAAAAATTGAACTATTCCATTCTTTCAACAACTTTATGTAGATGTAAATCAAAAGGTTATTCACAAACCAATTCATACATGGAGGAGAGAGAGAAACATCAATATCCTCACATAGTCCCAAGAGAAGAAGTTAAATTGTAATTTACCAGATTTTGAGAAAGGAAGAACAAAACCAAATGAAATCCTTTCTTAACAGTTCCAAAAAGTTCACAAATTCAAAACGTATTAAGCTTAGAAGGTGTCAACATATCACTATTTCTTTAAAAAAGTTTGAATCCACAAGAAAACAACGAATCCAAAGACCCATTTCAACATAACTTAACAACAGTGATAAAATTCAAAGCCACTTCAGATTTTAACTGAAACATCAATTTTTCTTACCTTCTCCTAACAAAGGAAGATATTCCCGATCAAATTTTAAACCAATCATTATTTTTCCTTAAACCATTTTTTACACAGAGATCGAAGTCCACATGACTTAAGCAACCTTCTAGTTTCAAATAAATAAACATGATTTACTCAACATGCATCAAGAAAAATACCCATTTTGAATCTTTTCCAAACAACAAACTCAAGTAGAAGATCACAAAAAAAATACACCAAGGAATTTCTACAAAACCATTTTTCTAAGAGAAAAGTTATTTTAATGAATACGCTTAATAAAAATAGAACTATTTAACAAGAAGAGCTTATCATGCCTGATAAAATTTCTTGTTGATTTGCTAGAAGATCTCGACCGAGCTTCTCAAGAATCTCTTCTTTTCAACCAATGTCAATAGTCAAATCTCCCAACTTCCTCTACATTTCCACAAGTTTAGAAATAGTCCAAAGATACCCATAATTACAATGGGTCAAAAAACAAGCTTGCTGGTTCAAAAACCTAAACTCTCATGCAGAGAAAAAACTAGAAAGATCCAAATGACCAACAACTTTCTCCAATTCCTCTTCCTAACTCCTAGGAGGTTTCCTCCACTAATCTCGAGGCTATTGAATGTATTGAATGCATTTAATGATATTTCCCCTCTTTCCTTATGTCATTACCACTTCAAATTTGGTGAAACAAAATTCAAGAACTCCATTCATTTTAAACTTAGCAATGATGTCAACTAGGCATCCCACCATCTTCTTATGCCTCCACAATCTTGGTGAATTTAAGATGTAAGGAATGAAATCAATTCACATTAATAACTTAGAAACCACTACCACCAACCTTCCATTTTCCAAGTGACCCATAGGTCCCCTTTTCATCTTAGTAATAGTTTAGGTTACATTAGCATTGGTTAGGTTTTCCACCTTAGTTCTTAGGTCACTAGGATTTATCTTAGGTTAGTTCAAGACTCCTAGCCATAGAACATACCTCCTTAGGTTAGGTCATCACCTCTTAGATTATAATTTATATAAGGTAGGAAACCACAACCTAGTTTTAGGCATCAACCATAATAGTTTAGTAATAGATCCTAGGTAAGTATTATTACCTTAGGTCAAAAATCCAATAGGGAAACATTATAGTTTGGGTCAGATCCAACTAACAACACACATTCTGACCAAGGTTAAGGAATTTTCCTTATTATCCCACAACAGATCCTTAATCTCCTCATGCTGATCAACGTTACAAAATATTAATAAAGGAGGTCCAAATTTATAGTTTGCAACATGATGCCGAGTAAGGACACCTAAAGCTAGGTCCTTCACAATTTACAACAAAATATTACTCGGTTCCATAATATGTTTCATTCAACATGTCAATTAACAAGATGACGATAAAAAAAACTTAAGAAGCATACCTTGGATCAATGGAATTGATTCAAGGTGTCTTTATTAGCATATAGAAAATGTGAAAACAATAGTATAAATTTACAACCTATATTTCACAAGCATAATGGTTTCACTTCCAATTTAACAAAATTACAGCTAGCATGGATTCTAAACAATAATAACTTATCCACTACAAACATGATTTTCAACATCAAAAGAATATACCTTCTAAGACAAATCACATGTTTTCCATTTATTCTTAGTGATTATACACAGAGCATTCCCCTTCAACCAATTTCCTAGCAATGGAATAATATTCTCCTGGCGCAACATTTTACAAACCTCTCTGATGTCATCAATATCGAGGGACTATGGAATAATATTATCCTAGCGCAAAGCATTTTACAAACCTCTCTGATGTCATCAATATCGAAGGGACCTTTTTTTGCTTCTTTCCTTTGCTCCATCTTCCTTGACTACTCCTTTAAACATTGTATCTCACCTTGAATATTCCTAAAGACCTCCATGGTCTCTTGATAGAATTCCTTTTGATGAGTAGGATCTAGGTACCTTGCATGCAAAACCTCCTCCTTGATGATTGTAGGCCTCTGGAGCAATGCCTCTCTTGCACGCATTGCTTCAAACATGTAGTAATATTCACTGTTAATGCCTCAGGTCCTAGTGCTATCTTGGGAATCCACTAATCTTCTACCATGCGCTGGATTCTAACCATCCCAAAACCTTTTTTCTTTCTTATATTTCTTACTCAAATGCTCATATAAGTCCAGGAACTCTTCATAGCTATGGTTTTTTCTGCAGAAAGAACATGTAATATTCTAGGAACATTCACGCCTATAGTGGTCGGGAGATCCACACATATAACATGTTCTGCGAGGGAACTCACCTTTTCCTCCACCATGGCATTGTCCTCCATACCCACCATGATATCCACGTCCTCCTCCACAAACTCCTTCAAAACACCCCTCATTCCTTTCATAGCATGTTTGATTATGATCCCAATCCTCGGTGCTTATTCTTACCCTTAGAATTATCTCTGTTATGCTTTCTTGTCATACCCTAATATCTATAGCATCCCGAATCTGAAAATCAACTAAAAATCTTTAGTATCGAGGGTCATGGACTAGAAAATTATACAATAACAAGATACATTATTCTTTATCATGCTTTGTAACAAAGAATAATGACTAGCATCATGATTCAAATGATAGTACTATTCTACGAGGAAAACTATCCTTTGTGTGACCCTCTAATTCACAATGCGTGTACCAAATTCTTGAGCATGTTTCATGGGATGAATTCACTGATAATTTCTCTAGTTGTTTTTCCATAGCTGTAATTTGTTCCTCTAAGAATGGGCTAACACCGTGTCAATACTCCTAAATGCCTCAACACATAAGGTTACTTCCAATGCCTCATGTGGATTAGTATATGTCTTATTTGACAATGCCATCCTAAATGGTGTAATCAATCCCCTAAAAACCATTGTGCATGCTAGCTTGTGATAACAATGTTTTAAATAATGCATCATACTCTTTAACACTTTCAGTTAGTGCCTTACTTAATATCCTTGAGTGCACTTATACTCTTCTTCTCAAACTTAGGGATATGGAAATATTTCAAGAAATCATCCTTTAAGATCGCATAATCCATGCAAGTTTGATCGGTGGTCAAACTTCATATACCAGATGTGTGCACATCCCTATAATGTAGTATAAAATTGACTTTCCTTGCACTTAGAAGTCGTGATCCCTTTTTCTTGCCACAATATTTCACACATGTACACATGCTCAAGCACCATCCTCTATGCCTCTATACTCCGTAAGACAAATATACATCTCCATATAAATATTTTAGGTTGGTGCAGACCTTGCCCACCTAATCTAAAAGCTCCTGTGTTTCCCTTGCCTCCAAAACCACCAAATCCACTAGAACTAGAACCACCTATACCTCTTGATCCTCCACTTGTAGCTAGAATAGGACCTTTACATGTATTCCCTTGTGCTCGACGAAGAGTACTATACTTAACCCCTACGGCCTATGTGGTAGTTCGCTCAGAGGTGAATCCAACATTCGACACACTTACATTCGCGTGTAGATGATGCACTTGAAAATTTTCCTCCAAATAACATTGAAGCCATCTATCCTGCCATTTATGTACTTGTTCTTTGACTTACTCTGGTTCTTTTGTTTCCCAAATTCACTTACTTCGATTACTTTTCATACTAGATAATGGAAAACCAAGTACAACGGCTAGGTCACCAAGTGGATTAAGATGCACGCACGTGGCCCAGGTAGTCTCTGTCGGTGCACTTCTATGTGAGGCCAAGGGGGTATCCCTATCACGCTTTCCAAGAATGGCTCTGGCTCCACATATTCTACATAAGCTTCAAATACTTCACGATCCATCTCTCCTCAATTTCATACTTTCTACAACGGCACGTAGCTTCTCTATCTCCCTCTCACGCACCTCATTATACTTAAGCCACATTTCCTCTCTCTACCTTTCTACCACTAGGTCTACCATATTTCACCAAACCTGTTCCTACCCTCACACATGGTGAGGTTTAGTTATCCATTGATTTAATCTCCGTGTTCAAAGTTACCATCAAGATCTTGATTTCCATTAGAATGTCTTACAGATAAGCTCCTCTTGGATATCATAAGAACTTGAATTCATCTACTTCTGGACACGAATAAGTGGAAACTGAGTACTCCAAGATATAACTATTTAGGACACCACAAAACCACGTATCCATAGCCCGAGTCCAAATCAAATAAACATCAAAAAGGGCCTAAAATTATTCTTGTGTCCAAAAAAGTGTGTGATACCTCCAATTCTGCTTAGATGCATAAGCAATTAGCCACTCGTATAATTCTACGGGAAAGATAGAAAAAAATATCTCATATAAGTTGTCATACAGATTCTATTCTACCCAAGTGTGTGCGTTAAACACAGATCCAATGTTGAACCGCTGTGCATATTATTCCTCCAAATCATGTATCCACTCTTCAATACTTGTTGGAGTTAAGCGGGTACGTCTTCATCACGAAATATCCTTAAAACAACTCAAAAATAGGTCTTAAATGGAACCAATGATGTAACCTAGAATTCACTAGATAATACCCTAGACATGTTGGCCCATCACTCACCTCTAGACTCGAGCACTCACCGAAGCACACAAAGGTACCGGGTCCTCTTTAGGGTTGTTGTAGTAAAATTTTAACATTATGAAGACTTAAAGCATATAGATCCATAACTAATACATCATTATACAATGCGTGATAGATCTAGATCGAGGAAATAATACGAGTTAAAGAATAATCATGATAGAAATAATAACATGCGCTACCCAATTACACACAGGAATGACACTTAGGTTTATTCAATATCTTCCATCTCTTAATTATCACAATATCACAAAAGCTTCTTACAATACTAGAAATCTATGTTGATGCGTGCATGGATCGGGTATGGTAATCTAGAAAGATATTCATGTCTCTATATAATTATCCCTCTCTCACACACACACTATTATCTATCTCTCTATATCCATCATCTCCCTACTAGGTAATTCACTACATATATATAGGGTGGGGACTTTCCCTTCACCGCTTATCTATCCCAAACATAGGCCAGATGTTGTTAATAGCCACACGTTGTTTTCATGCATAGCCACACATGCAAGTGTGTTATCTATATACTACTGATAGTTAACTAAGGTGAAAATCCTATTCTTAGACTGTCTCCATGTAAAAGCACTCTGAATATGATCCTCCAGAAATAGACAATATGTGGCGAGCACATCTCTACATCATTGGTGTGTATTGCATGCCCTCTTCTAAAAATAGATCTTCATGCTCAAAAATGGCTAAGTCCTAAATTCTAACTTGTTTGTGCATGCGGGTTCTTCTTGTCCCTTCACGCCCTTAAACCTATCCTATTTTCTTGCACAGACTTCTTGTGTGAGTTATGTCGAGTGTTCTCTGATCAACACACTTGGCTGACAAAATCTAGATTTGGGGTTTTAAAATCTTTTGTAATTTTGGACTTCTAAATCACTTTTTTTCTTATGATTTCACAACATTTTAATGAATTATTTTTACCTTTCAAGTTTTTCAATGAGACCCCCTACTCCTTGTCCCATGCTACCAAGAGGAAGCATGGGCTCATCACCACGAGTGGATAAGGAATATGTGAGTAAGGGACTTTATCTCCTTTCCCAACCCTACATCACCAGTAAGAGATGCAAGCTCGACACCGAAGGTTGGTAGGGAAAAGAAATGTGTAAAATAAAAACTTTCTGTGGATTTGCATTTGACTTACTCATCTAGGAAATTTTTTTAGTATGTTCTTATTTCCAAAGAGATTTTTATGGGATAGATGTGACACCATGAAACTTTTATAGCAGACTATAGTTAAAGAAACCTAATCTAGAAAGAGACTATAAGAAGAACCAAGTATGCAAGCCTTGGTATGATGATGGTCAAAAAAATTTCTTATCTTGCTTGAACTGATGAAATGATTCATAAATAATTGATGATAATGTGATGATTTGAAGAGATATGATTTGAATGTTTTGCCAATGTTTTTCAGAAGTTTTTAGGAGTTTCTATAAGAATAAATCCCTTGATCAAAAATTTTACAAAGTAAACTGGCATATGAAAATGTAATGTAGATGTAGTATTGTGCATATGAAAATGTTGGTGGATCATGTGTAGTACCTCTTTAGGTGAAGAGAGTTCACGGATTTTCTAAGTTCCTCACCCTCTACTATACATATGTAAAATGCCCCATTTTATAGTCTTCTACTACTCCATATGGACCCAACCACCTAGGTATGAATTTCCTTCCCTCACCAATTTTTTTGTCTATCTAGTTGTCAAGTATTAATACCAAATATCCTTCATATATCTCATGTTCATAAGCCTTCTTATTGTACACTGATCCTTAGGTTAGCGCACAAGTTGTGTCATTGTTAAGCGTTAAGTGTAGCATTGTCGATACTTTCTAATTGGGAGAGTCATGCTTCTTGATAACCCTCTTCTCCCAGGATCTCATGTAGTGAAATATGGAGACTAGGTATTTTGACTTTGAGCAGCAACACCTCCTCAAAGACCAACCACTAAAGAAAATGGGGTTTCCCCCATTGGTGTTCTAACTGATGTTTGATAGGCCCACAAGCCTAGAAAAATATTTAGGTACCAATCTCCTTTATTCTCTTTAACAATTTTGAGAAGGATGGCCTTTAATGTTTTATTCGTAGCCGCAGCTTGTCCATTAACCCGAGGATAGCAGAGAGAAGCCATGTGATGAATTATTTTGAACTTTGTACACAACTCACGCACCTCGTCATTTTTGAAGGATTTACCATTATCTAAAATAATGACTTATGGCACCCCATACCTAAAAATGATATGGTTCAAGATGAACTTAGTGATTACAGAGCCAGGTACGGTGGTAAGAGGCATGTATTATACCCACTTGGTAAAGTATTTTGTGGCCTTGATTATGAAGTCATGGCCATCCATTGATGAGGGAGATAACTTCCCTATCAAATCCAGGCCCCACGTGTAAAAGGGCCATGGGGTTATGATTGGATGCAAAGCTTGCGTCGGTATGTGGATCTCATGGGAGAAATCTTGGCATTTGTGAAATCTACACATAAACTCTACTGCATCATGCTCTAGAGTGGGCCTAAAATATCCCATTCAATGTATCTTCCGAGAAGTGGTGTGGCCGCTGAAGTGACCTTTGCATACTCCGTTGTGTGACTCAAAAATAATCTTTTCAGATTCTTCGATGTCAACACATCTTAACAAAATTACATCAAAGGCACTGTGATAAAGCACTTGTTCCAAAATAACGTACTTAGTGGTGATGACACATAACCACCTTCTTTGTTACGACGTTGCCCCTTTGGGTATGTATGGTCCATGATGGAATTAGAATTATTGATATACCAAGGGCATACAGAGATAGGGGCCTAGTTTTGACAAAGTACACACACTCATCGGGAAATTCTAAATCTACCAGATCACCTCCATCTAATAGATTGTCACCCAACCAGTCTGCAATGATTTGTCCTTTGATGGATTTCTGATTTACAATTGTTAGTTCAAACTTGCCCATTAGGGTTATGAAACTCCCGACCTTTTTAGAAAAGGATCCTTGCGTGAGGAATGTTTGTAAGTGATTTAACTTAACAATAACCCTCATTTCTTGATTCAGCATATAATGCCTTAAGCACTTTATTACAAATACTATGGCAAGGCATTCCTTTTCTTCCTATGTGTAACATGTCTCATAATCAAGCAACATTCAACTAATGAAATAAACTACACCTTCTCGTTTATCTTCATCCTATTGAGCTAACATGCGAGCTAACAAAACATCCATAGCTCGTGAATATAATATCAAAGGGTGATCTCGATTTAGGTGGAATTAGAATGGGAGGGGATAAAAAGAATTATTTAACTGCCTCGAAGGCCTCCTTGCATTCTTCTGTCCAATTAATGCTATAATCCTTTTCAACAAATTTCGAATGGATGAATAGAAAATGTTAAGTTAGGGATGAACCTTCGGATTGCACCGATTTTCCCAAGAAAATATTTAATACCAGACTCATCTGATGGTGGAAAAATTTCTAGCACAACCCATATTTTGGCTAGGTTGACATCAATACCTCATGAAGATATAATGTAACCCTGAAGCTTTCTCTCTGTTATGCTGAATACATACTATTTTGAATTCAATGTGACATCGTGTTTGATTAAGCATGAAAGGATGATATGAATCACCTCTGGGTGATCACAGCACTTTCTGGCCTTTGCTAGTAGTAGGTCATCCATATAAGATTCCACAATCTTATGAATAAGGTCATGGAATATATATGTAATTTCTCATTGGTACGTGGCGCCAACATTCTTCAGACCGAATGGCATGACATCATAACAGTAGGTCCCCCAAGGGGTTATAAATGTATTTTTGGCTTGGTCCTCCTCGAAGATTTTGATTTGATTATACCCGTAAAACCAATACATGAGAGATAAAAATTCAAATATAGTTCTTGTATCAACAATAATGTCGATGGATGGTAATGGGAAATCATCTTTGGGGAAATCCTTGTTAATTTATTGAAATTATATGTAAATGTGGATCTTTCCATTCTTTTTTAGAATGGGGATGATATTAGATACCCATTGTGAATAATTGACTGGCTTGATGAATCCTACCTAGAGAAGTTTCATTACTTCTTCTTTCACCATGAGGGCCACTTTTGGCTTCATGGGCCTCAAATTTTTCTTAATCAACTTCACATATGATTTGGTGATGAGATTGTGTACCATAATATGTGGTGTAATTCTTGTCATTTATTTGTAACTAAATGTGAAGGATTTTTGGTGTTCCTTGAGGATTTGAGTATGTATTTCCACCTTATATGGAGTAAAGGAGGATCCTAGCTTTAAGATTTTTGGCTCCTCCTCTGTTCTAATATTTATATCAATACTTAGGTGGGGCCATAGGTAACTCTAAATCCCCTTCTTCTTCTACCTCATAAATATCAATATCTTTTCTATGGGAGGATTCGATCATGGTATTCCAAAAATAGGAAGAGGAATGTGGAATTAAGGAAAGGTCTATCTCGTGATATGTAATATGTAGCTCTGTAAAAGTTTCTAAATATCTTAGATTTAATTCATCACCATTAACATGGTCTAAAAAATCAAGCTGATTCTCAGCTTCTACATATGTCAACATTAGGGTCATTGGTGCTTTATGAATCAAGGGCTCAGTAAACTGAAATCATGAAGTTGTATCTTCCGTGTCACCGCTTGGGGTGAAGCATGAAGTAAAATTTTCTATACATTCTGTGGGAAGGTTTTGTTCACGTGGAACTGCTTCAATTGATATGAAGTCAAACCCTTTTTTTAGGCCTAGTACTATTGTTTTGTAAAGTTATAGATGCTCAGCTCTAGTCTCATATACTTTGGATATCTGATTTGTGACTAGTTGTGAATCACCCAACACCCTAATATTAAGGATGCCCATTCTCTTAGCTACAATGAGACCTAATATGAGATCCTCATACTCAGCCCCATTATTTATACATTTTAAATTTAATTTAAAAGTAAAATGAAGAATCCTTCCTTCAGGCAAAGTAAGGATCACACCTAGCCCGATGCCAAAACAAAACTTGTATTTATCAAAATAGATATTCCAACAGCTACTCAGAAAGATAGATGTTGTGTCATATTTTTACCTTCTCCCTTTACCTTGGTTAGTTCAACCATGCAAACCTCATCTGCTGGAAGAGAACCAAGTCCTAGGATAATTCTCATACCCATAGAATCAAAGGGGAGGAGAATAGGAAAATCCTTCTCCAATAGCTCAACAATTTTTGTTGTGGTTCCTAGTGACACTATTTCTACAATAACGGTTTCATCCTTGACCATCGAATTCCCTCAATCAACCTCGTGACTTCTAACTTTGTCGTAGGGACTATATTTTCTTCTAGTACCACATTTGTAGGTTTTTTTAACTGATTCGAGGGAAGCTAAAACTCAGAGTGGACCCGTAACCTCTTCTTTAAGTTAGCCAAATGTATATCAAATGGTTTTGGATCACCTTGTGCCACAAATACTTTCCCTAAATGCAAGAATCTAACCTCCTATAATAGAGTGGAGGGTATTGCCTTCATGCAAAGTAGATCCAAAGATGGATAAGGATCATATTATAGTTGGTTTCCCATTCTATAATATAAAACTTAGTTAGTATTGTCTTAGTCGTTAGAGTAACTAGTAATACTATGGTTCTAATCAAGGTTGCCTTGAGGCTATCATAGCCTCTCAGTGTGTTTCATGTTGAGGAGCAATTGGTCTCCCCATACCCTAACTTCTTGAAGAAAAGAGAAGGGAACTATGTTAACTACCTCTGCATCATCGATCATTACATGCTTTACGTATTTATTGTAAATCCAAACTTGTAGAAACAAATTCAGGTTACCCTTAGGAACTATCTCATAATCCGTGGACATCTTGATGATGTAAAACACAAACCCAATATCTTTCTTAGGCTGCCTTAGAGGATTGAATTCAAAGTATTTGTGATTTATCTATTCCTTTGGTGTAGGGGTAACATTAATCAAATGGATGAGACCTATCACTTCGATAGAATGACTCTATGAGAAGGGAATTATTTAGTAGATCCAAGAAGGAAATGTGTGAAAAGGTCTTGGCTAGATCACTGATTAGATCATAAGCCCCTACTAGCTTGCTTAGCATATCATGAACATTTTTTGACATAGACGGATAAATCAGGATTGGCTATGTAGAATAATCCTTGGTTCTTCTGGTAGTGTTAATTTGGGGTTCAGCATCTAACTCTACCAAGCCCACAATTTTTGTTTGATGGCAACCATCCAAAGAAGGTGCCACTTGAGGGTTTGACAAAGTTGACACTTCGTGATCATGAGTACCTATTACAATAACTTTATTCAAACGATTGGGATCTAGTCTACTATCCTTTGAACACATGGGGAGATGATCATTAAAGATCCCCAATGGTGTGTTCTGCGAAGACACCGGTCCCATGTAGGAAATTTGACTAGGTGTTGTTGGGTTTGCTAAAAACATGTCAAAAAATAATTGTATTTGGTCTTCTGGAAAACACTATAAAAACTTATCATAATTTTGGAACATTCTTGCATCATACCTACAAACCCTATGGAAACCGCAATATAGGTCGGTATCGTGATCTCGTGGCCTTTGGTTTGTTCCTTGTTGTGGCCCGAAACTATAATTATTGTTCACTTACTATTTGTTATAATTAAAATTTTGGAACCCTTGCCATTAGTTTTGGAATTGGTTGGGTATCCCACTTGGGTATTAACTAGGGCTTGGGGTTAGTGTTTGTCCTTATTATTGAGATTGTTGTTGTTGTTGAGTATGATTAAAATCCACAGCGTTTACCGAGGGTGAGAAATTGTTGTTTCTCTCACTATTGTCATTTTTTTGTTGTTATTTGTAAGACATGTACTAGTTAAATTAACAACATTAGGATTTTGGGCGTGTCGGTCACACCGTTGGTTGTGGCTCCACGATTCTTATTAAGGATCTTTGGTCCTTGATTGTTGTTTTTGTTGTTGGATTAAGCGAGATTATTTTGACCGGGAGTGATTGAATTCCTGTTTTCTCCATAAGTCTTATGACCATTGTCAATGGCCACTTGGTCAATCTGAAGAGTACCCTCTAGCACCTCTTTATAGCTCCTTAGTGGGAAATTTTGAACCTCTTCCTTTGTCTCTCTATTGAGAGAGTGAAGGAACAAATCAAAAAAATTGTTTGATCCATATTTTGAGCGCTTGCAGAGGAGTAGAGGACTTGTCTCCACCTTTGAATAAAGTGGCTCTGAGACTCATTGTGTTCTTGCTTGATATGAAGGACCATTATTCTTTTTCTCAAATATTTTTTCATATCAAAAGATTTGATAAACTCTTATATGAGTTACTTCAATGAGTGTATTGAAGCCTTTGGTATCCTATAGTACCAGTCAAGAGAAATACCTTCTAGTGTCTTAGGGAAATTTTTCATGACGACCGTGTCCCATAGGAGTAGCTCTTGAATGGCCATTGCATAAGCCTTGATATGGACATTAGGATTGTGTTCCCCTTTGAATTTCAGAAGATTGGGAAGGGGTATCAAGAGCATGACTATCCAAATGGAGAATTCTAGGGGTTCTTTGAGATATTCAAAATAGGTTCCCATTGTGTATGTTTCCACCATTGAAGACCCTTGTTAGGGAGGTGGGGTTGCATTGGTTATTGAAAGGGATAGCATAAAAATTTGTTGAGGTGTATGACATCCCCTGTGGTTTTCCATATGGACATGGGTAGGTATCCATGTCTCCGTGGAGTTTTAGAATACATGTGTACATAGTGGGGTTAATTAAGGCACGAAGCTAGGGAATGTTGCATTTCTGGCTGGTATGGATTTTGAGAATGCACTTCCCACTGGTGCCTATTGTAGATATCCATATGTGGCTTGGGGAGGCATACCCAAGGTTCCCCTCTTTGTAAGAAGATCTCCAGGGTTTTGAGTATTCATGTAAACTGGAGGATTTTTACAGTAGGTATTTTCCCATAATTCGTAGGTAGGAAGGAATTCACACTTGCCCCACATATGAATTATATGTATTTTGGGAAATAACTAACTCCTTGACTTTTTCTACCAAAGCTGAAATGACATCACTTATTGACGAGGAATTTCTTTTCTTAGGTACCTTTTGTTGAACCCTCGGAGGTTGTTGAGGAGTATGGTATCCTACTATGAATTGTTCATAAGTTTTCTACCCCTCATTGTTAGTATTGTCGGTTGGTGGAGGGTAGTGTAATTTTTTTTGAAGCAGGACATCACGTTGTCCTTGTAACCTATCAAAATATTGGTTCATGTTATGGAAGTTTTTTCATTCCTATCATATTGTGCTAAATACTCCTCATCTAGATGAGGGAGTTGACCAAATTGAATGTTAATGGGCTATCAAAACAATACCCAAGAAGATGAATTTTCTTCACCAGTGAAATTCATATTTTTGAACTTGATTGTTTGTGGGGATAGGTATGAGTGACCTAGTCGATCTCCTCAATATATACATCAGAACCAACATTGGTTCCCGAATCAGAGGGTTTTGAGTGGATGAGTGGTTGTCTGCCCATGTTGAAAGTGAAGGTGATTTTTGTGGTATACTTGATTGGTAGTGGTACATGCCAAAACCTAGGATGGGCCAAACATACTTGTTATATCCTAACATATTCGGGGGTACAAGAATACGAATATAATAAAGTATGGATGAAGAAAGTAGAAATGTTTAGAGACTAGCTCTTCACATCGGGTTCACCAATTTGTACGACAAGAAAATCAACACGTGACCTTCTTCGCACCCAACCTCTTGAGGTCATGCCGAGATAGATGGTGTAGAATGATTGTGAATGTGAGTGTGGTGACGGGGATCAAGATAATTGGGCAATATTATATCTTCAACATGTAATGTCAGGATTTGTGAGTCTAAGGAAAATAATGCTCTCCTAACTTGAAGTTGTGTGATGGTTTAGTCTGAGATAATGTCTCGCTTGTAAACTCCAATCAATATCAATATCATATGATATATTTTTTTGGTTGTTGAACATGTGGAAAATTACCTAAGTGCCTCATATAGATTTTTAAAAGGTCATGGAAGTAAGAATAAGAGGCGTGATGGAGTCACAAGTTTTTATGGGAAATTTTCTGGTCTGGTCCAAAAAGTATTAGCTTGATCAGCTGCTATGTTCAATAAGGAAAGGTGTGCAATAATGTCGGGTAGAAGTGGAAAATATCTTAATACTAATATACACAAACTAGAGTCAATATCTAACTGACTAGTAGGCCTGTTGGATTATGACACCTGAAGATCACAACCAAATACTCGTGAAGGTTGTGGCCCTTGGATGGTCATGCATGTAATCAAACCCTATTTCCAGGAGAAGTCCAATAGTCGTAGGCTTGATTAATAGTGATGTTTAGTGTATTGAGTTCTATTTTCTCAGTAAAAGTTACAGGTGTGTGTAAGAATGTTAAACGTAAGCTAGTATCAATATCAGTTATCAATTTTGTCCTATTGGGTTGTGGGAACAAGGATCAAAAGCGTATGTATTTTCCTATTGTGGATTGTTGATGGTCATGTAGAACATGATACAATGATTTCTCATAAACAACCTAATTTCTTGAAGGAAATCTAATCTATGTTTTTGGGGTTTTTATAAAATTTTTGATCAAAGTAATGAAATCAAATTAATCTATTGAAGGAAATGTTTTTTTCTTTTCTAACCTTTAAGCAATGCATTCTAATCTAATAAATAAACTAAATAAAAGTAATCAGATAGATGTAGCTAGTTACTTGTGCAACTGTATGAATATAATCTAAATAAAATAACCTAATTTGATAAAAATCCTCCAAGCCCTACCTCATAGATGAAGAACAAATCATGAACCTAAAAAGGGATATTTTTCCTCACAATTTCCCTGGTAATGTTAAAGAGGATAATTTACTAATGATTTGATTGAAACAAATGATTTTATACTCTATTTGATATGAATGGTTTTCTACTCTATTTGGTATGGATGATTTTCTACTCTATTTGATATGAATGATTCAAACAAGTGATTTGAAATTGACAATTCAACAAACAAGGCAAACAAACACACAATTCCAACCTGGACAAGCAAGATCTTTGGAAAATCTATTTGTGTTTGTATACATCCTCTTAGTATGTTCCTTTCTTTCTCACGAGTGTATCTCATTCCTTTATCAACTAAAGAATCAACTAATAATTCCGAACTATTCTTTTCCATCCACCGATTTGGATCAACCACCTCACAAAAATTACCTCTCCTCTAATAATGTAATCGATTGAAATCCTACTGACCTTTAATACACGTAGACATTTGAATATCTCTTAGAATTTAAAATTCCTCCTAATCTAACTAAAAATTCTAAATGAACTTTCCTCCAATACGCTACCTAATATTTCATAATAGGTGACATCCTTTATAAATAGATATTTGATGGCCTTTTATTAAGATGCCTTAAATCTCATGAATCCACTAAGGCTATTCAAGAAGTCCACGATAGTATATGTGGTGGAAATTTTCAATGACACCACTTTCACTAAATGTGTCCTTTGGATTGGCTATTATTGGCCTATTATCAAAAAATATTATTGTGTGTATGTTAAGAAATGTGTTAAATGTCAACAACATTCAAATCTCACTCATATCCCTAGTTAAGGCTTATAACCTACACAAGACCTATGGCCTTTCTCACAATGGGGTTAGACCTCATTAGAACCATAAATCATCATTTGTATCAATAACATCATTCTTTCATTACGACCACTGAATATTTCACTAAATGGGTAGAAGTTATTTCCTTAACCTCTATTAAAGGAAATAAAATCATCGATTTCCTTTATTAGTACATCATATGTCATTTTTTTATCCCTCACAAAATTGTCATGGATAATGGTAAATCCTTAAAAAAATGATGTTAAGAAACTCTATGATACCTTTAACATAAAACTAAGCTTTTCATCATCATATTATTGTCAAGAAAAAGGACAAGCTGAAGCTTCTAACAAAAATCCTAGCAAAATACTCATGAATTTTTTTAAAAAGTAGGTAGGAGTTGACATCTCCACACCCCGTTTACTTTTTGGATTATAGAACTAGCATATGTATTCCTACATGTGCTATGCCCTTCTCACTAGTCTATGGATCTGAGGCGGTTTTGCCCCTTGAAGTTCAAATCACATCACTCTGTGAATCTCTCAAATACTTCATCCTTGAAGAATACTATCGACAAGACCGTCTAGCACAATTAGAACTACTAGATGAAAATGTTTAACAACTCTTGAACATCATCATATCTATCAAGAGCGTATCAAACATGCATATAATAAGCATATAAAATAATGTGACTTTAACATAGGTGATCTTGTCCTCAAGAAAAATTAAAATTTCACTACTGTAGAATGGAGTAAACGTGGAAATATTTCCCCTAACTAGATTGATCCGTATAGTATCACTCACAAGTATGGGTCAGGAGAATATCATTTATCCTCCCTTGATGGTACACTTGAAAAGGAACCTCTGAATGACTTGCACTTTCCTCCTTTCTACTATTAATATCTTGATATTCATGATGATAGTCACATCAAAGATATTATTTCATCATCAACTATCCATATTATCATCGTAATGATTTGAAAGTATGTGTTCTTTTGTCACTATCATAAAAACCTTAAATATTGAACACTATGAATCTTTTCATCACACCTTTCACATGGACAATTTCCTCTTATGCAAGAACACTGCAATCATTATATCCATCCACCTTGTTTATCAACCAAAAATATGTCACAGGGGAAGCATGTGTAGTTTGTGTACAAATATCTTCCCATCCTTGAAATGGTCTAGTAGGGTTTTCCCTCACCTCATAAGAAAGTCAAAATATCTATGGATGCATCCTATAAAATATATAGATTGATCCCTTGAAGGAAAAATGTCAAAAATTTAAAAATGATATGAAAAATTAGACTTATCCCTCAAAGGATTGTTACTCGATAAAATTATAGACTAATCTCTTGAAGGAAAGCTATAAAAATTCAAAATCATATTAAAAAGTAGACTTATCTCTAAGATTACATCTACTTGTTAAAATTATAGACTAGTCCCTTGAATGATGACTAGTAAAAGTAAAAAGTAAAAATTGTAGACCACTCCCTTGAAGGATGACTACCCATGTAAAAAGAGGCTTCCCATATCGACCATCCTTTAAAAATTCAAAATATCAAAATAATCCTAGGAAATCTTCCCACTTAGATAAAATTTTCCATCAAATAAAACTTCCTGCATCGATCAGTTTGCATCAAAAATAAAATATAAATATGGGGTATCTCTCTATGAAACCATTAACAGGAGAACCTACTCTCCCACACAACTTACATGTGTTAACATTTCCCATGTCCTAGGGAGGTACACTTTTCAATTCCATCTATATCCAATATCCTACACGTCACTACCCATTTATACTCATATGTTACCATTTGTAAAGGCTAAAAGTGCAAGTGCATTCACCAAATTTACTCCCATCATGTAAGTATCAAAGAATTCATTCTATGTTTTATTCTTATTTAAGAGTTACAAAAAAATTTAGCATACTTTGATCACATTAAATTTTTCATATTATTAGAAAAATATAGTTGATCAAGGAGCTATGGAAGGGATCTCTCCCATATATTCTTTGGAATATATGGAAGGAGAGAAATAATAGAGTCTTTAGAAACAAGGAAGCTAAACCTGGGAAAATTGTGAACATTATATTACAAAGTCTAAAGGACAATATAGTTGTTCATAAGCATAAGTGGCAAGGGGTTTTTTCAAAGGAAGAAGCTAAGATCTTACAGGCTCTCAAGATCAGCCTGACAAAAAGCACCAAGGTGGATTCTAAAAAAAAGGAAAAAGGGATAACTCAAAGTGGAAACCCCCACCCATAGGGTGGTGTAAAATCAACTTTGATGGATCGAAAAAATAAAGGGAGAGAGTCTCTGGAGGTGGAGGGTTGATTAGGAACCATCTTGGACATTATATATTGGTGTATGTTGGACCCTTGGGAGAAAATTCAAACAATTTTGTTGAAGCTGTGATAAGCTGTTAGGGGCTTAGACTAACCAAGAAGATTAATATTAATAAAATTATACTTGAAGGTGAATCACTCCTCATGATCAAGGCCATTCAAGGAAATTATAAACCCAGCTGGAATATTAAGAACCTTATTAATGAATCTAAGTCCATCATCACTCTTTTGAGGAAGTAGAGGTTTGCCACGCTTATCGTGAGGCCAATGCTTGTGCGGATAGTTTCACAAATCAAGGAAATTATTTGTCGAGTGGGAGGATTGGATGGAGTAATTACCTTGGAGAAACATGATAAAGCTAATCAAAAATTAATAAATAAATAATTGTTATCACATGATTTAGGGTAGAATGGGGCAAGCGATGTTGAAAGCCTCGAATTGGAAAGTTAAAGTTGGAACAAAAAAGGTGTTCCTTTATTTTTTGCTATCTTCTTGTGGTTTTTGTTACGACAGGTGGGCCTGAACTAGAGGGAGATATTAAAGAACAGGATGGGAGGGGAGAGAGTTAGGTCATAACCCATGTCCTATCAAGCCATCAAACATGACACCACTATCGGAGACTAATGAGAAAAAGGGGATTTACGGAGTTCATGAGAAAGCTAAAAGGTAGAGATATTATGCTTTTCATTGATTTTTCTACATCTTGGAACAAGGGGAATTGAAGTTTAAGTCACTTAGTATTTTATCATGGAGGTCAATGGGATGTAGACTAAGGGATTGAAGCTATTTAAAGATAAGAAATGAAGAAACCATGAAATATCTTTATTTTTTGGGTGGGGAAAATTTCCATTTATTTGATGATGGGATTTCTAGAACTTGTTTACCTAAAAGGTGGGATGATGTTTGTAAGGTGGTTATGAGGTATATCACCTTAGAGGGAAAGTTCATAAAAATATACACCCACCACTTGTCCATCCTCAATTTCTTCAGGAGGAATCAGGTGATGAGTCTACCTTTCTTTCTCCTTAGGTATTTGACTATCACGATTGAGGAGTTTCAAAAGGGTAAAAGTGATTCCCCCATCCACCATGGCTTGATCCTCCTACTATTACAAAAAGGGAAACCTATCATCCTGCTTTTTCCCCAACCTTCTGAGTCGGATGAGGAAACTTTGGCTAGCAGAATTCAGAGAAAGAAGAAAAATGGTGAAAGACAATAGAGACGATGTTTATGTGGAGGTTATTTCTAACTTGACACACGGTGAGTCTTCAAAGGGGAAGCATATTGAAAAAAATACTTGGAAGGGGGTTCTAGTAATGAGTCTAAGATTGCTAATCTAGAGATGGCGGTGGGATCCTGTTAAATATCATGAAGCATCTAATTGAAGAAATGAGAGAGTGGATCATGAAGGAAACCCTACAGGAGAATAGGATTAATGGCATTAAATCTGACTTAGAAATGCAGGAGACTAGAATCTCCATCATCCAAGACCAACTGGCTAGTCAAGCTCTGAAAGGAGGGTTCAACATGGTCCCGAATATCTTGGATAATGAGATCAACTTGGGATATGATACTACAAAGCGGGAATGTTAAAACTGAAACCACAATTAGTATGGAAGGAGGCTCAAGCTCTTGAACTAGAAGCACCTAGATGTAGAAATGGTAGAATACTTTTGGTAGAATGGTATGTATGGGTTTTTCTATGTGTTGTTTAGTTATGTCTTTTTAGTCTATATCTTTTATTGTCGGGATTTTTCTGTTGATACAGTCTTTTGTATAAGGGATATTTTTTTAAAAATATTATTGATTTGAGTCTTATAGGCCTCGCCCCTTATTGGGATCTTAGTTGGGTTAATATGGTTTGTCCTATTTTGAGTCCTTATCTCGATATTGGGCTAATATCTCACTCGGTTATTTTTCTAGTTATATATGTATCTTGTGGATGTTTTGGATCCCCAAGACCAAATATTTATCTAATCTAAAAAAATCATCATTTAACATCAATATGTAACAAAATTTCCATATAATCATAATACACATCAAATACATTAGAGCATCTATCAAAATTAAATATAACCATAAAAAAATGTCATCACATGGATATAAAAATAAACACATAAATCACAACTCAAATCCATCATCATCATATATATAAACATCATATCCAAATATATCTATACAATCATGTAGAGTCCCCAAACTCCATATATAAAAATCTATGCATCACAAATCAAAGCTTCACAAAAATTCATCTATATCAAAATAAAAATACATCATCACTATGAAGTAAACTAGACACCCACAAGAAAATAAATAGCATGGACTACAATCCCTTGACCATCCCCTCGACACCTTGAGCTCCCACATCTCCACCATCATCTCATGTATCTAGAACATGAGGTGGTTGGCCCAAACTTGGTACACTTATACTAGGGCCCACTCCTCTCTCGATATAGATTCTATGTATAACATAGTGCATTTGGTAGGTTCATGTACCACTAAGTCCTCATAATATGATAGATCCTCTCATATAAACCGGTAATGAGCTAGGCTAACCATGCCTAGAGGTCCCATCGATCGATCTACCGGACTAATCATGAGTTGTCATCTTGGCACTTAACACTAATGTCCCTATGATGATGATATCCCTTTTTAGGGTCTCTTGATGTTGTCTATATCTATCTCAATTATTTTTCGCATGTGCAAGTTCTTGTTGTACCCTCAATCTTTAACTTATCTTTCTCTTTCATCAAGTTATCCCTCTCTCCTCGGACGATCCCACTCTTCCACCACCATGACCTTCTCGGTTGTTAATTGTGTGATAGTGGCCTCCAAGGTTGCTCTATCTTCATATTCCTACTCATCACTAACATCAACCTTATGATGTGCCCCTCTCCTCGGGATCATACCCTCCTACCTCCTAGAGATATATTAGAAGCCTCCCATATGGTATATGTCGTAGTCCACTATGTCGTATAACCCACAATCACACTACCATCATCTATCATAACCATGTCCCCATGATTTTCCATACAAATAACTACCTCATCATCAATAATAATAAGAGGTGGTCCCACAACTACCTTATGGTATCCACATCCACGTCATCTCATCTATATAATGATGGATCCATGAGTTCATCCCGTATCAAACCAAACTAGTTTCGACACGACTAAATATGATAAGCTCAAAATCTCCCCTCGGCTTCCCCTACACCCATAACTCCTACTAAGTCACATTGATCTCACACTCTATCCCCAACCATATGGGAAAATAAATATAGTGCCTTCATAGCACATCCCCAACATGTAATACTGAAAGAATATGTCTGTAATGGTCCTCACTCTGTACTCCTATAGGATTCCCTACACCCAACTGTCATTTCTTGAACCCAGCCGATCTCCCAATCAAATTAACACCTCCCCATGGTAAACCATGAGGATGAGCCATGAAAATATTCTCAAAATCCCAACACCATAGTAAAAACATGACATATATCCCAAATCTCTTATGGACCCTCCAAGCCCATAACTCCCTATAATTATATGTTAGTAATGTAGGGGCCCACGTGAAAAATGTATGATGCTCCATCATCTCTGTAACAACACTCATCATCATCTAAGGAAATATACGACAACTATAATCACAAAAAGTAAAACAAGTGATCCCCATCATCATCATGGTCATCCGATTGTAACCCTCATTTTCTAAATAATATAAAGGATGATAGTAGAATCCACCAACACTATATATGACATCATTAACATCTTCTCTGTATAATATCCTAATGAACTCCTCCCTCTCGTTTCATCAATACAATAAAAACCCTCCCCATGTATAGAAAATGGAGTAATCCTATAAAAATCCTCTAGGGTGAGGGTCAATTCACCCATCGGTAACCATAAAGAACATGTGGCAGGATCTCACCCCTCCATTAATGCTAAGAACAATCCTTGATGTATATAGATGCATCTCGTAATCACGCATCCCTAGAAAACCTACCTCCTCCACATGTCCACAATCATCATCTGACATATCCTCCCTCACCTTGACTAAGATCACTATAATCCTATCCCAAATATCTAGCTTAGCCTTCACGTGCATCAATAAAACACAAATACATTAATTAGAATTAATTTTCATCAAAAAAATTCATCAATTTTTTAGTAAAAAAATTGATCACTAAAAATTATCATAGATCATAAACAATCCAACTATATCACCAAAGTGATTCTTATGAATTGCTAACAATGTACTACTCAATCACTAGTGATTCTGGAAATTTTAAAAACAAATCCTCTATACATGAATGAGAAACGAAAAAAATTAAAAACTAGCTAAAAACAAACAAAACTAAAGGACCAACCTCTACCGAGTGGGCCTCCTCTCGCTTGTTAGATGGTCCTATTGTTACCATTATTCCAAAATATCTCTTTTATCACTCAATTTCTCTCTCCTAAACCATAATTGTGAAAATGAACTATTACTAACATGGTCAGCTATTTATATCTCATGAAATTTTCACACATAAATTGTTGACAATTCTTACAATCGTCGGTGATTCATCATAATTTCTAGAATTGCACTACATATTAAACTCCATGTAGTTATTTTACATGTGTTATATAATCATGCCCTATGAATCCCTTTTGCAAGTGCACGTGATAGTGGGTGATAGCAAGATATACCAATGTAAATAGATGTGTTGATGGAAAAATGAACTTCCCCTTCCTTTGAAGTGTATACAGAAAATGAAATCCCTTATCCTTTATATGAGTGATAGATGGATGCCTTTGATGCTCTTAGATACCTTTGGATGCAATCTTAGGTGATTATAATAGATACTTAGATCTTTGTCCTTTATTTTGGTCACATAGATTTGTATTTATATGAATCCCTTGGTTGAATTTTGTAATTGACAACTGAAAGTATGACCCATTAGATAAAAATATCCCCAAATGATAAAATAATCCCAAAAAGAGCGTGTAAAGTGTAAAGAGGTTAGGGTATCCTAGTGGGGACAAGGGTGCATGGACACTAGCATCATGGTTGGGCGTTTATGTATAGAGTCATAAAATATAAGCAATTGAAATACTTTTGAGTGGTTTGTAGAGTGTAAAATTCTAGAAAGAAGAAAAGAAATAAAGCAAAGAGGCCAAATATAGTTTTCAATTACTAGTTTTCTCACTTAGAAATCATATGAATGAAAGTATGCTTTTAGGACCTAGAAACATAGCTAAGTGCATGTTTTTTTGTCTACACTATCTAATATCTTTTGTTTAGTTGTGTTTTATTATAGGTATCTTCCCTTGGAAAAGTGAGGAGTTATTTTTCATTGATCACTTAACATCATCCCGACATTGTGACTGTCAAAGACATTTATCAATAAATCCTACTATTTTTGAGTTTTAGCTACTTTCAACAGTTGATAGAATTTACCAAAAACTACCTAACATAATGATATTTTTTCATGTAGTAGATTTAACAAAAAATTCATCAACATAGTCTTTAATAATTTTTTGGATGTGATCATGAAATATATGTATCATAGCCCATTGGTATGTGGCACCAAAAAAATGTAGTCCAAAATACATAATGGTATAACATAAGGTGCCCTAAGGGGTAGTAAATAAGTATTTTCTTGTTCTTTGGGATTGAATTTTATTTGGTTATATCTGGCGCAAAACCATCAATGAATGAAAACATGTCATATCCAGTAGTAGAGTCAACTATCAAGTTGATGTGGGCTGATTTAATTAATTTTGAAATTAAATATAATATTGCAAAGTCACTATTGAAATAAAATGATGTACAAGTACTGAAATATAGAAATTACACAAACAAGCTAAGATGTAAATATGAAACCCTAAGCATAAGAGATAAGAGAAGAGACTTAGCTAATTTTTACGATTGATGCTGGGACTGATCCGAAATAGGAAAATTGTTGAATAGGCTGGGAATAATTTTGTAAATTCTAACAATAATTTTTGAAATACACAAACAATGTCGATATAAGAACTTGGAATAGGGTAGGGGTGCTTGGGCACTGAATACTGTTAACGGGTGCCCGTGATTGTGTAAATAGTCAAAATCTTGTTTTTATAGTGTCGTAAGATGTTTGTTGTTGTTCCCTATTATTTTTATGATGGTTGTTATTTGATTGCGAGAGGTACCTATAACTGCGGGAAAAATATTTACTTGCAACACCCACAAACGACATCAAACCCCAAAAATAAAGATGTAAAATAGGGAGTTAGAATAACCCCTACGGTCACCTCGAGAGTGAGCTTACGATTGAGTGTTTCACTACATATTAGAATCTATGTATTTCTTATGAGAGTGTGTGAGAATGATTCCCTAGGATGCCCCAATGAAATTTGCACTCAATATTAGGATAGCTAAAATGTAATAATGTAGTAGAATATGTGGATGGAATAAAATGAACTTCCTCCCTATGTTGTGTATGTAGAATATACAGTCCCTTGTCCCTTCAATGGATTCCTTGAAGTTCTTTAGGTTCCTTTTGGATGAAATCTTAGGTGATGATAGTAATGCTTAGTGTTTGGTCCTTGATTTTGGTCACATAACTATGTATTTATGTGATTCCCTTGTTTGAATTTTGTAATTGACATTTGGAAGGCCAACCCATAAGTGAAAAAGATTCCCAAAATATAAAAGAGACAAAAAAAGAGTGAGTGAGGTAAGAAATGGTTAATGGTTCCCGAGGGGACAAGAGTTCCCAGGTGGTGCTATCCATGTTGGACGTTGGTGTCTGAAGTCATAAAAGATAAATAAGTAGAGTTATGACTAGGTTGTATGGTGTGTAAGACTAAATAGAAAACAAAATAAAAATAAAAGAGGCCAAAGATAGTTTTTAATTACTATATTTCTCACTTAGGAATCATATAAATGCAAGTATGATTTTAGGACCTAGAAATTTACGCAAGTACATGATTTTTGTCTACATCCCCCCACTTTATGTTGTTGAGTTAATACTTGATAACATAAAATATATAATATATGTGTACCTTATGATCATGTAGAGCATGTGGAAAAATGTATGCTTAGTGGAAAAGTGAAGCATGGAATGATGTGAATTGAATCGCGAAGACTAGGAAAAAAGTGAGCCTAGGGGTTTATGCATTACATTGTAGACTACTGTTTTTGTGCTTGTGATTAATATTTCATCTAAGGAATAACTTGTAAAAAGGAGAGAAATAATGTATTCAAATTACTCTATATGATAAATAAGAGAAAATTATTGATAAGTATGTAAAATTATGTAAAAGTGTGTAAAGGAAAGTGTGCTTTGATGTAAACAGAGTGTAAAGGATATAAAAGTGTCCCGAATGTGAAGAACAAGTTATTTGGGTGATATCACACCAAGTGTGAGTTTTGGGTGATCTCATGCCCAAGTGTGATTTATTTGGGAAATTTAACTCCAACAATAAAGTGTTTGGGAGAGAGGTATAGTGTTACTCTCCTTCCATGAACCTTCCCTTGTTGTTATGTGTTTTTACAATGGTGAAATTCAACCACAAAACATGACAACTTTACCCTAGTGTCAAATTTTTTTGATAAACCATCCTAAGAACCCTTCTAGATCATTCCATCCTATGTGTTAAGCCTACCCTCATCCTCTAATTTTTCATATGTATCATAATTACCTTTCCCATGTGTTGGAAAGATAGAAACAATTTCATTAAATTCTTTCGAGATAGTACCTCTCAAGGAAATATTTTTAGTGGACTTAGAAAAGGCTATTTTTAGCATTTCTATGGTGGGTTTGCATCCTTTAGAGTGTATTTAAAGGCCCAAATTAATCAAGGAATTTTATTAAGTAGCTAAGATCATTTTAAAAGTGTTTTAGGAAGATTTAGGAAATATTTAGAGGTTTAGGAAAATTTCAGTGAAAAGTGGGTTTTGAAGGTGAAGGAGCTTGCACTTCAAAAAAGAACCTAAGCTTTGGAAGATGATTTTAAGATCTCTAGAATGATTTATAGGTCAAAAAATATATCATTTTAAATATAATTCAATTCCCTACATGGTTATATTTTTATATTTTTTACAAGACCAAGGAACTTCTTTCCACAACCCATTTTTGGCAAGTAAACCTTGTAGTATTGGGAAAAGGGATATTTTTAGGGTGTTTCAGGAAAAATTAGATCATTTGATCCATCTCATTATTCTCAAAATTATGTTTGGATTCAAAAATATATAAATATGTTTGAAAATATACCTTTTAGATATCTAGAAACTTCATCTTCAAGTTTGATTTCAAGTTACGCTCTTGTAGTTTGAAACTTTTGCGGGACCACATTTCAACATGGAATTAAGGCACACTTTTTTCCCCTCTTTTATCTTTCCAAGGGGAAAAAAATGTTCCCCACCCCCATTTCAGCTCCGGGTCCATCATATGACCGTGAAACCCTCAATAATCTCTTTTCACAAGTTTTTTAGCCCACACCTCATGCAACACATGTTTGACACTTGTCACCTTTGTGAGGCTAAGGAATATTTTTATGTCTCTTTCATCCATTTTCCAAGGGGACAAGGGGGATTTTTTTCCCTCCCTGTTGCTTCCACATGGTTCCTCACGTGACCCAAACTCAGCCCCGGAGTGCTAAAACAAATCCCTTCTCTCTCACCCACAATGAAAGTATGCTCGCCACTTATCCTCATAGGGATAAATTACATTTTATATCCCTTTCCCAATGGTACAAAGGGGAAAAGCATTTTTCTCTTCCCCCATAGAGTGATAAAAACCCGTAGTTATATTTTTCAATCTCCCTTTTTTCTCCCCACATGTCTGAAAAATCCCAAAGATGCTGCCGAAATTTTTCTAAGAAACCATTGATGCTGGTCTATCCACCATTTTTCTTCCATTCCTTCATGATCATAGATGAGAAATAATCAATAAATCTACATTTTATCTAGATACTATGCTGCAATTTTTCCAAAATGACTTTGTGCCCTAGATCGAAGAAAACTTCATATCTCACAATCCGGTAAACGGATCGAAGCGAGATTTTTTGCAAACTTCCTATTTTTCAATGCCTTCAAGGAGAAAGTGACAATATATTAAATGATTCAATATTTTTGATGGTGGAAAACCCTTGTTTTATGCCCTAGTTTTTGTTCCTTTTATTTCCCATCATTCGGCAAACTCATTAAGCTAAAAATTTGAACATATAGTCCAGAAGAAAAACCTATTCCGGTAAAGCCAATTTCATTGCAACCCGAGGTGGTAAAGAAAACTTTACAACAAAATTATGGACTACATTAATGGCTGCCATGACACAACATTGAAAGGGTAGAAATGTACCTCATCACTTCCTAGGGTTCCAGTGGGCGAATCTCACAAAAATTGGAGCAGAGCTTGAAATGAATTATGTAAACTTCTGCAAGTGGTTTCATCCGAATACATTGAGAAGACAACTTTATATTTTTAGTAAGTCTCTACCACATAGCTTACTAAAAATATTAATTCAAATAAAATTTTGGTTTTGGTATCTCAAGACACTCCTTCAAGTGTAAAACATTCAAAAATTGAAAAATTGAAAAAAATGGTAAGAATGGGTACCCATGTGAAACATGATAAAAATAGTAAATGATCAAAATGAGATAAATATGATCACATATGCTTCTCCTCTCCATTCCTTGCTAATTTAATATTTCACAAAGGTCAAACCTTAAATTTACAATCAAATCTCTACCTTCACAGTGTGGTGAGCATATGATGTCTCAAACAAGAAATGCCAATATTGGAAGTTCCTATAACTCTCCACCTATAACTAAGTCATGAAGATATTTCTATAGATCTCCTCATGAAAATTATAATGATAAATTCATACTTATGGAAAATTGAAGATGAATCATGAATCATATGGGTTGATTCCTAATTTTGGTCATCAATGTCCTCGGGGTGACAGGATCATCATGTTTGCATCATATAAGAACTTGGTCGGAAGGAATGTCAATGCTTCATGGTTTGGAATGGTTGTTTTAAGTAAAATAAGGCATTATTAATTATTTTCAATGGTATACTCATCATTTTTCACAATGTACCTTCTCATTGTATCACGGGAAATGTGGAGAGGTTCATCATTTCAAGATTTTTTAAATGAGGAAAAGGTGTTCAAAGTGGTTTTGGCAGAGCTTTCCATCAATGTATCAGTGTGGAGGGTCATCAAAGGTTAGATTATCATCTTCAACTTCCTCTAAGAATATTTCCATCAAATGCAGAGGCATCCTCATCTATGATTTGGAGAATTCCTTCTCTTCTCTCTTCATTCTTTCTCCTCTTATCTACCCCCTTTCTAATTCCCCATTATAAAAAATCATGACTTTTTTCCTATTCATTTAAATCATCTCGTAGTTAGTATTGTAATAAGTCACCCTCAATTAATAAAAATGGGACTTAATTTCATCCTTATGGATTCAAAGATTCACATATCATAGAAGACAAATGAAAATTTGTGTGGGGGTAGGTGAACAGTCCTCTTGAAATCTATAAATTTTACTAACTCACCAATTCAAAAGGGTTTTCAATTTTGTATGTTGAAGAGAATATAAATACTTGGGATAAGAAAAAAATATAATTATTTTCTTCCATTATCCTTCTCATATGTTCTTCACTTCTCCCATTGTACAACTTTTTCAATATGCCAATAAAGAATAAAGGAGTTTCATGTTTTTCTAGATGTTGGAATAAATAATACATTACGTTCATGGTTCCATCTTGTCTTGATATAACTAGTGAGGTTGTTAATATTTCTAATTTTTTGTGTTAATGTATTCTAATTAATCTTTGCAAGAATATAAGTTTTCCTCCTTGCAATATTAATCGCCCTCCTAGTTTCTTAGTCCCATTTCCCCACCTACCTAGAAAATTCCTCCCTTGTAAGAAATTGTAAGGTTTTTCCACATGTACAATGGAGTGTTCTGTTGGATCCCCAACCTCTAGGCCAACAATAGAGTTTTATTTTTGTTGACACATAATAATGGAGCTGCCCCATTCAAGTAGAGAAACCTAGTATTAGAGTGTTTGCAGAAACCACCTAATTTGTCCCATTGAAATTTTTATCACTAATAGGTTTTGCCACCCACAAGTGGGGCAGATTTAGTACTTTTGCACCCAATATATGAACCACAAAATCCAAAAATCAAATGTCCCAAAAAACCCAAAAAAATATAAAAATTGAAAACTCATTGTTAAAAAACCCACTATTGATTCCTGTGAGTAACCCTTCATATTCCACAATTCCCTTTCATATTCTTGTTGCAGGATTTTCCCAAAACCGACCAAAAGAAGATATAACAAGCTAAGACAATCGAGAGGAATTGTTGAGCCCACTTTTAAGCTTTTCAAAATCCATGAGAACAAATTAGAGATAACCCATATTTCTTCTCTCAAGCCTCATCTCCATCTGATTCCTTGAGTGGTACACCTGGAAATCCTATCAAAACTCTTTTTTATACTCCTAAAACCATCTTGATTCTTTGACCTTCCACCCGCCATTGAATTTTGAATTTTTAGAAGGAGAAGAAGAAGAAGAAGAAGAAATGGTAGAAGAATGAGAAATACCCCAACCCATTTTTCCATGGGGAAGGAATACGGGTCTACTCACTTTCTCACCTCCTCTTCATGATCTATAGACAAGTTCCCACAAGAATTTTCTAAAGTTCAAAGGTGATGGTTGTGTTCATGTTAAACTGGTTATACTAATTGAAAGAAACTAACACCTAGTAGTCTCAAAGAAAAGATAAATCTACCATTAAAATTATAATAAGGGCTTAAGGGAAATTAGCTATCTTGCATAAACATGAATTAAATCACCTAATGTTAATCATTCCTACTCTTTTAATGTATGATTACTTCTAAACATGAGCCTCTTTAGATCATGAGTAATCAAATTTGTGTTTATCTCCAAAGAGGGGGAAGGATCTAACCAAGAAATGGATACAATGCCATACTTAGATCTTCCTTTGTACTCAAGAATGAGAGAATGAATGCAAAGATGAAGTAACTATTCAAAAAAATGGAGAAGGATCTTATCATAAGATTGTATTAATCACTAATAATAGTGTGTTATAGGTGTGAAATAATGTAGGAGGGTCCTTTATACAACTTTTCTATTTGAGATAAGCTCACAAACTAGTGCATGTGTGAAAAAGTATAAAGTAGAATTAGAAGAATTAAATAGGGACTAGAAACTCATGGGCATTGGGGTGCTTCAATTAATCAAATAGGATTAATTAATAGGTTGGGATAAGCTTAGAAAGCCTTTAAAGATGATTTAGAGGGAGATGGGGTGAGTTTGAATGGTTAAAAGGGATTTTTAGCCAATAAGATGGTTTATTCATTAAATGAAATGGTACATAGGCTTAATTAACTAATAATAGTTGATTGTTTGATCGAGAAAAGGATTATAACTAACGAAGTGTCATTAATTGGCATCTAGAGTGGGGTAAAGACTAGTTAATTAACGAAGTGTTTGTAACACCAAATTTGGGTCACACTCCCCCTTTACCCCACATGTATATTAATTTAATTACCTACAATTAAATTAATGCCCATTCTCACAATATTCATTAATAAATACCTTAATTAAATTAATTTCCACCTCACCTAGACACCTCACCCCACCACATCACCTATGAAACCTCATCATAGACCTATTCTTACCATGTTTCCTTTTAACTAGGACTTAATCTCTACTTATAATAACTAACTGAGACTTAGTATAACCCTAAAACTAAATGCCTATTCTTCCTCTAACTGCATACACACTTACTTATGGGGAAAATACCTTTATAGATTTGTAACAACTGACAGAACTAGCCAAAAGATAGCCAAGATTTGTTATTTTGGCAGCCTAGGATATCCTACATTAACTGATGTTGGTCAACCCAAATCGAATCCGGTCACCCTAAACCATCATCGGTTACCATATATTCACTTTTGTAACCTTGTTCCATAGGTTGGAAGAATTATTTGGGTTCTGGAGAAGATATATCTATATGCAAGCACACACCAGAACACTCTTGCACATCTAGACATCTTGAACCAACACCAAGACTTATTTGAAGGTTAAGCATTCACAGTAACATTTTGGAAGCACAGCTGTGACAATGACCACCAATTCCATATATCAACCATCACCTCCATCTAACCACTATGTCTACAAGTACAAGTAAGTGCATTTGGATCTACATATTTCCATACTTATTTAGATCAATTTCTTTATCTCTATTTGGGATTCCTAGTCTCCTTTGCATCTCATCACCTCTCACCTTCCTGTCAATCCCTCCACCTAACCACCTACAACCTCCCATCTCTCCATACCCGACTCTAGACATCTCTGAGTATTCCCAACATTGTCATCAACCTCACCATTCTCTGTCTATTCTTTGTGCAATCATAGAGAATCATCAAAACCAAAATTTATTGAGTTTTTATTAGCCTAACCCTACTAATGCTAGTTAACTTAAAATTTTGTTAGTTTCCTCTCAACCAACATTGGTCATACTAGACCAACGTCGGTCTTTATATCTGGTAATTTTTCATATAACAACAACCTCATAACATTCACCCAAATAAACCAAATCACCCAAAACTTGATCCTGACCTGTCCCAGTCACCTTGGCTACCTGCCCCACCTCCATATCTGATCATAACCTTACCTGTTAGATTAAATTTGCTTATTTTATTTGAATGAGGTACCTAAATCATATCAACTACAGTAGGATGTTGTCTACTTATGTTATTTCTTGCATTGAATTATATTAAATAGTGGATTGATAGCCATCTAGGAAGTATCACACTTCTCGGATCTACCACACATTAGGAATTCCATTGACATATATTGTTTAATATTCCTCTTTTGGTCTTATTTTGCATTCACATGTAGTTCCTTCTAGAAAAAAAGAAGTTCTCGTAATCAGCATTGGATCGGGAAGTTAGAACACACACACTTTACCTTCCACCTTCATTCATGGTCTTCCTCCTCACCCTTACCCTATTTGTTTTCCTCATACATACGTAACTTATCGGATATTTTTTTTGGCATGCCTTGTGGGACCCTCATTCCTGGGTTTATTTTTATTCATGTAGTATGTATCTTGTGTGTTTCTTTTTAAATTTTTATTCACTAAATCTTATTCTCTAGTAATCTTCCCTTATTTCTAATTACTCTAAATGAAACATTTCTTTTGGTCCATTTAAAAATAAATCATTCTTCTTTCTTTTTGCATTAGTGAAAATCATCCTCTTTCTTATTCATCATTTGCTACATCAAATATAACTGTCGATTTGGGTTATTAAACTTGTTGCATTTCATCATTGTATGTGGCATTACTAGCTCACATTTAAAATTGAGGGAAACTTGTATGATGGAAGTCATTCCCAGCTGATGGTTGACACAATTGAATCATAGAAAGCACATTTCTCTCTTCTCTCTCTTTTCCAAACTACACAAATCTAAATTTACACATCTTCTTAAACAACACCTTACCTAGAAGAAGTTTTCAACAATCACATGATTAGAGGATTGATAGTGGGCACCCAACTGGTTTCTCTGTCCAATCATTACCTTAGAGAAAGGATTGCCCCGACAAAACATAACCTGAAACCTCACCTTTAGATTACCTCTTCATAGGATGCCTTCCTAACAAAAAAATATGTTCTAAAGTTCACAAGTCAGTCTCAAATAACATAAGCTAAAGTAACATAAAATCCACTCGTAGGATTATGTGTTTTTCTTATCTTTCTTCCTGAATTATGTTTTGAGTTGTGAGGATTACGTTTCTTCATTTTCTTCTTCCTTTCACACTCCCCATCATAGTTGGAGTATTCTGACTATTTCTGAGTGTGTCAAGGCCTCATATCATCATCCCCAGGTCTTCTAGGTTGTTTCTTCATCTGATTTAATTCACAAAATCCATTTTTATTCACTTCTTCATATTTTATAGTAACTAGTGTCGGTCTAACAACCATCATCAGTTCCCATTTGACCATCATCAGTTTACCTGACCGATGTCGGTTACCAGCTCTTTTAGTTATTTTACCCAAAAATAGTTCATCACCTTCTTTGTTCTATTTAAAGTCTCTTGGACATCATCATATTCCCAATATTTTGATATTACTATCAAGAACAATTTCCCCATTTCATTTTTCATCAGTTATACTCCTTTTTATCAAACTTTTGTTTTCCCACAAAGAATCGATATTGGTTAGTGCAAACTTCATCGGTATCCCTTAACCATCATCGGTCATCTAAATGGGGTCATTTTCCCTATTTTAATTATTAATTAAAAAATTGACCAAGTCTACCTACCAATATCTGTTGTTTTCTCGTGTCATCTATAGAATACAGTTTCACTAGGCAGTGCTAATTCACATGGTGTTGACTCGTAACCAAGCTAACGCCCTTATATTTCATGCTAGTCTTAAACCACTCCCACCTATCCCATCATCACCTTCCATCCTGTTGCCTATGGATCCAACTCAGCCTATCCCTATTTCTACCAGTGACAATGAGATTGCAAGACTCCTTGATCAAAATATAATGGCCTTACAATAGTACCTTTCCCACTCATCTACCCAGGACTCCTCAAGACAGCTAATATACTACATGTCTGTATATATTCCTCCTTCCCTTGCCCCCACTTCTACGTCAAATAATACTAGCTCGGTGCTGCCATCATCCACATTACCCCCTGTGGTCTCTCTGTGAGGCTCCACATCTGCCATAATTGTTGCCCCAATGACGTCTATTGCACCCATGGTGTCCGTAACACCCTTGACAGTTGTTATTTTCCTCCTTTGCATTTCAAGTGTTGACATGTGATTTTCCTTATAAAGATATGTTTTGTTGATTGTTGGAGATCATGATTGATATGGAAAAATCATTTCTATTCTTAATATCCTTTGACTAAATTGGAATGTCTTCCTTGAACCCATTTTTCACTTCTCGTAGGTGAGTTGCAATCTGTTTTAAGAGTTGTAATCTTATCTATTAATCGACTCATCCTTGGATCAATTGAAATTGATCCAAGGAATGTTTTAAATCTTCTCTATTGAATGAATGGTAAATTGACATTTCATGAACAAAGAGATATATTGACTGAACTTTGTTGTTACAAGTTCTTTTATTTTTATGTGAACGTATTTCCATTCGGTTGTATGTTGTGCTTGGATCCTTGGAGATCGATCATGGAAGGACATTGTAGACGAACAGAAAAATACAGCCTATTCACGGCATAGGAAGGATTCGGGATCCTAAAAAGGACTATCCTATGGAATCCTAAGCTAGGTAAGAATATTTGCTACCTAAGCTATGTCACTTAATAGAATTCTTATTCTAACCTAAAGCTTCCTATTCTACTTTGTTGGTTGATTGGCATCCTAACCTAAACTCTGTGCTAAAGGATATGGAAGGGTTACTAGGTTATTAAAATTAACCTAGAACCTAATACTATAAGGTTTTATGATGATCTAACCTAATGCCTAAAACTATTATGTTGTGAATTAATCTAACCTATGTGGAAACTACCTAAGGCTATGTGTTAAGACCTATGGTGGAAATTTGTTGTTAGGGTTATATCCTAAGGTATGTATTATAAACTACCTAAGATCTAACCTAAGCAATCTGATCTACCCTAAACTAATGGGTATGAAAGGGGAATTAGGTGGTCACATGCATTAAGGGCGACGGTTCCTATGGAATTTATGTTATTGATAAGGTTTTTAATGCATAGGGTACTTCTAGATATGGCAGAGGCTAGTTGACTTGGCAAAGGATTATGTGGAAGTGTCAGTAAAATGGAATTACATGTTAATTTTGATTTGGCATTCGCCAGACTTGGAAGGCAGCAAGGAAGGATAGGTGGGAAAATTGGAATTAATGAAATTTATTATTTTCGGTTTTCGTGCATGAACCGTCTTAGAAGGCATGCAAGCGGGTTTGTCTGGGGTTGTTTCACTTTGCATGTTTCATGATTTTTCTCTACATGCTCTCTAGTTTTTCAAACTAGCAGATTGAACTACACTTAATGGCTATTTTTGAAGTCTTAGACCTATTTTTAGTTTGTGGGATGTATAAGAGGCATTGTGGAAAAAGAATATGGTTGTTTGATCTTTCGTGGGGAAGAGGAGAAGTTGTGAGCTCGGCTGGAGGTCTCCTTCGATTTGGCAGAAGCACTATCAGGCATGATAGGCTCTAACCATTAAAATATCTTGCTTTCTTCTAAATGTTTTCATTAAAACAACTCTGCTCTATTAAGATTTGTGGATTGCATATTTTATCTGGTTATTTGCTCATTTGGGTTTAATAAATCTTGTGTTCTTGATCATGAATCCATGGTAAATATGGTTTTGTTGGAAACTTACGTTGTGTTTGTTTAAAAACATGATACATGCATGCAAAAACGTATTTTGTAACTCTGCTTGACATTTTTGTATCTGGTAATTGAAGGGTTCTGTTTTGATGACCTTCGTTGCTAATGATTATTGTGTTGAGTTATTTGGGAACCTTGGCTTCCGTCTGTTACTATGGGAATTCATGTTTGTTGATATTGAGCTCATATTTTGTTGTAACTTGTATTCAAGCTTGTATTTCTGTTGGATCTTGTTTTGGTTTTGTGTTTATTTTGAACTATTGATAGAGGTTCTTGTACTAAGGAATCGTGTTTTGATTCTTGTGATGACCTGGACTGTTGTTGAAGTCCGTATATGGCTTAGAGCTTGTGTTTTATTTTCTAGTGACCATTTGAACTATTATTGAAAGTTCATTAAGTACATGGCACTCATATTTTGTTATTGGTATAGGTCTGAACCCGGTAAGAAACTTATATTTCGTTTGAATTGGAAAATAGGGTTTGATGAGATGTTAACAGGAAATGGAAGCTCTCTGCTTTTCTAAATTGTTAATAGGTATCTGTATACTACCTTGTTTTAAGATGCTGGTGTATATTCGAACTCATGTATGAGATTCCATGATGCGACACTGTACAATTTAATTGTTACTAATGTGTTTGGAAATTGTAACCTGAGCAAGGTGTCGGTTCTGCTCTGGTGTTATTTTGGGTTTTCTTTGTTTAGGATGTAAACTAAAAAGAGAATATGTTGTTGTCCTGAACTTGTGTATATTCACTTGAGTGGTTCCGAACCTTTGTGGGAGCTTATGTTCAACATTGTGCTCGGAATTGTTTTACGAGTCCTGAACTAGTTGTATTACAAATATGATCGATTGGGTCTTGGCTTTGAAATTGGGTTTATTACTTGATTAAATGGTTTAATAACTCATAACTCTTTTTGAGACAAACTACATGTGCAAGGAGAAAAATTGGAAGCATGGTTTAAATGGGTTGTTGGGTAACCTCTTCGAGATCTTGTTTGGAATATATTGTTGGTTAACCTGTTCTTCTTGGAATCCCAATCTGTTTGCTCTTGTATTAAGAAGTTGAAAATTATTGCAAGTTAGTTTCTATCTTGACTGAGCATATGGGTAATTTTGGAGTTGTTAGTTTCCTATTCGGGTTTGACACTTCTTGTTGGGTCCAATAAATGAATGCTTGAGTCTTAAGGATAAAGGAAATTGTGATTTCTTAGGGATGTAGTGTTGTTTTAAACTTCACTGTTATACTGATTCGAGCTAAAAATGGAACTCATGCCTTTTTATGGTAAAGATTTTAGGGAAGGTTTCAATACGTTTTCTTCTTATTCTAAAGTTGATCTTGAACTCTCCTTTGGGAATAAATTTATGAACTTATTTGTTTGTATTAGAAAAAGGGAATTGTTGTTAAGTATAATGAGATGAATTAAGGATTGAACCATATCCTGTTAAGATTCCTTTTCTAAGGTTGTTGGGTTAAGTTCATTTGATTGGAACCACCTGTTAATTATTCTTATAGGAAAAGAAGATTATTACATTGTTTAGTCTTCTTGTACATAACATTTGACTGAAATAAAGTAGAAATAGATCGATGATTGGTTTGTTGAATAGAAAATGTAAACTTGTTGATTGATTGTTGATCCTTTATTTTCCTCTTGGATTAATATGTGATTCTGTTCTGATAAATATCTAAAATGTTGAATTTTAAGGTAGTTGACCTTTAAATGAAATAGTTTAAGTCATGACATGAACCTATTTCTACTTTGCGGATGTTATGTGTTTTGGGCATAGTTGAAATGGTTTCTCTTCTTCCTTTGCTTAAAAGTTAGGTTAATCACCCTACTGAGAACCATGTTGTAAACACTTCTTTGTCTTATAGTAAAGATAAGTGTTGTATTCTATTATTGAAGAATTGGGAACAATGAGATGATAAGATCTGTTGTTTGATAAAGGTAATTGTTAGGATCAATTAAACTTTAAATTGTAAGGCAAATGTTATATATTCTGCTCTCTCTCTTAGAAGCGAATTTAGATTTATTAATGTATTCCTTCTCTGATTGTTGTTACTTATGCTTATAGTATGATATACTAATTGTTTCATTAAAGAAGGGTTGTTTTTAATGGAACAATTAGTGGAATGCACTTTGTTTTAAGGCTTAGTGCTTATCATGCTTAGTTCATTAGTCGACTTTGCATAGCTTAATTTTTGCAGATGGACTTCGTAAGTGATAAAAGAAGGCAAAAACTTATATGATGCATGGGTTGATTTAAGTCTGATTCTTTGTAGAGAATTCTGATTCGTTCTTGAGTTGTATTGAAAAAGAAAAGTTATATTCTTTTTAGAAAGAAGGTTGTTGTTAGGCAGTATGCCTAAAATGCATAAGTTTTGTAAATGTATAAGTTTTAAAGATGAATTGAAAGTTGAGAATTTACTTGCATTGGATGTGTAAATTAACTTGTACTTTTATAACAGAGATGGAATCCTATCTTGTTGATATTCTCCATATTATTTATATGCTTAATTGGGTATTCTTGGATAAGTTTGATAATGGGATTTAGAATATTCTCCCTAAATAAGATGTAGCTTGCTAAGTTGCAGAATTTGATGATCATATCTAAACAATTCAACATAGTAATATGATGTGGAATGAACATTCAGTAAAAACTAAAGAATTTGTAAATGATATAAAGGGGTGCTAAACCCTAGCACTTAACCATGTAAAGGAAGACCCTTCCTCTAACATAAGAATGCAAATGAAAAGGAAGATATGATTCCTAATCATTAGACTTCATTTTAATAAAGTCTACTTAGTTACAACCTAGGTGGTTGCTACACTTCCTTGAATGGTTAAGTCACATTAAATGGAACTTATAATGTTGTTGTCATGTTTTGGTTAACAGCTTATTAAGCCCATTAAATGAACATTAAAGGCAATATTAAGTCAAGGAAGTTCTTTAATGATCAATTGAATCTGGTATAGAAAATAACTTAAGGAGTGTTGGATTAGGGCTTGGCAAGGTTGCTGAAATCTATTTTTAATAATCCAAATTAATTAAATTATAATAAGCTCCTAGGGGTATGTACATCTCGATGAGGTTGTTCTATAGGATGTTGGCACATGCCAACTACAGGGCTATACCTTCAAGAAGATTAGGATCTTCTCAAGGATACAAAGTGATGTAGTTGACATGTGGCAACACCCTTCTGCATTGATCATCTAGATCTACACACATTGGACTTGAACTTAGTTTCTCTCTAGGTCTGGTTAGTAGCATGTTTAAGATAAGGAGTAGCCCTCTAAAACTCAGGGTACCTTGGCACACTGGGGTTGACTTAGGTTGACCTAGTATGCCAACTTACCCTAAGTTTTCGTGAGCCTCTTCCTATCATAACATATGTTGTTAACTCAAACTAGGGTTAAACCTTGGGCAAGTGGACTGATGGAAGTTAGTAAAGGACATTCTAGATAACAATAGAGTGGGGTGAAGGATGTATTCGGATTGACGAGTATGTCGTCAAGGAATAGTAATATGAACAGTATGTTAGAAATATTTGGCCAAAGTATTGCAAGCTACTAGTTGCGTTGTCCTATGTCACCTAGTCTAAGGTTCATGATGCAGATGAATATTGGTAAAAATATTCTAGATAGGTTCCTTAGATAGATCACTCAATACCCAGAATAGGGAAAGGGAACCAAGTATATGTAGTATATAGAAAAGTATTCAATACTTAATGTTAAACATGAATAGATTGTAGTTCATTGAGTCATGAAATGAATAGATCGGTAGCTCACCGAGTCATTACAGCTGCATATGGTTATCTATTATAAGAATGGTTGTTAAATAATGTGTGTTCTAAATTATGTATTTAGAACAGAGAACATTATTCATGCAAAAAAAAAAATTCCCCTTGTTTCTAAAGTCTTAAAATGGGAATGTTACGGTGTCAACTGTTCCTTCACTAACCACTTTTAACATGGCCCCATCTACCCTCATTTCTTCTTATATACCAATTATATCCCAACCACCTCTAGTGTTAGAAACCAACACCCCATTCGAAACCTAGTTCTTTCCATCCCTCGCCTCTACCACCCATTACAACGAGAGTTGTTTTAACCATCCCACCTATTTACTCGCATCACCAAGTAACCCAAAATCTCATTTATCACTTATTCGGGGTACATTCCACCTATATCTATCCTCCCTTCACATTTTTCATATTCAACACCCCTATGTACTAGGATGTCATCCACATCATACACCCATCATCAACCTCCCTTTACTATAGGAGGTGCCCATTCCTCATAACCCACTAATGACCTCATTAGGATGATGATGGAAAAGATGCAGACATTAGAAGCATCGGTTTCTAGCTCTCGTAACTCCTTGACCTATGAAAAATATGTAATGAGCCTATTCATCTATCCATTCCTATTCACCCATACCCCATGCATTAGGAAATTCCCAAGTTCAAATGCTTCAATAGTAAAGAAGACCCACAACATTACTTGTGGTCATTCAAACATGGGTACTACCTAATTTCCCATCGGGATGCTTTGCTCTCACAAAATTCCCCATGTCCCTAACATGACCTACCTTAGATTGGTATAGTAGTTTACCTGGAAATTCCATATACTCCTTCAACCAAGTGGCTCAAGCATTCTTGGACTAGTTCTCAATCAATGTAGTCAAAAAAATAACCATGAATGACCTATATTTGACACGATAGTATTGTTATCCAAAATGTGCCCCTGCTCATTTTGTGGCTAACTCCCTTTCATATTTCCTTCTCTTGTGCCTCAGACATAATATTTTTCTTTTTAGGCACTCAAAACCTTCTAGAAATGACACCATTGGATAGAGCTCTTTCTCAACTTTCCAGAAAGGTAAAGTTTTCCTCCTAAATCCATGTATTTTTGAAGTTATGGCTCAGCGAAGTTTTTGGGAAAATTTTCCCCTGAAAGGCCCGTGGGTAATGAGATGCCACCACGTGGCACCTAGAGTGGTGGAGCATGGGGAAATTTTGGAAAATTTTCCAAATGACCAAAAAGGTGCAAAAATTTGAATTTTTGCCCGCCAACCCGATTTGGCCCTGTTTTGCCCTAAAACTTCAAATGGCCATATCTTTCGATCCAGAGCTCGGTTTTTTGCGTTCTTTATATCAATGGAAATCTGGTGAAATTATCTACAAGATTCTCGGGGTCAATTTTGCATTTTGATGGAGTTTGGAGAGAGAAAATCAAAAATGTCTCTGGCACGTGGTGATGAGCAGAAATGACGTTTCAACCACCGTTTTTAATGAAGAATGGCTCGCATTCTCTCCCAGCATGGTTAAAAATGTTAGCAAATGGGTCTATAAGGATGCCCATGCTATTTTGAATACATTTTTCTCAATGATTGAACCTCTCCCATGTTTTCCCATGTTTCTCTCTCTGGGCTCGTCCTCTGACCGTAAAAGCGATTTGGCTCATTTTCAAGGTGTGGAACATTTTTGTGTATTGCGAGGTCCCCTTTCTCACCTTGGAAGTGATTTTGGTGGATAATAAAACCTTTTCTAAGAGCTGTAACTTTATTTTGCCTCTCAGGTGTTGTAATGCAAGTGATTTTGATGATTAAAATAACAATACAACCTCTGTGATTAGTTTTCATCCTCTGCCTATGTTGTTTGGTTAATTTATGATCCTTCATTACAATTATCAGTTTGTGCATGAGGTTATTTGTTGCATTTTTATGGACTGTGTCAATCTACAGAAGTAAAAAATGCTCACCACTCCTTTGGTGCATCACCTATTAGCATTAGTTTTAGTTTATTCGTATTCTCTATCTCTGTCTCCTTTGGAATTTAGGGTAGGATTAGGAATATAGACCTCTGCAACTTGTAAGTGATAAATCTGACCAGAGGAATTGAGGAACCAACCTCTAAACTAGATATTCCTTTCTCATTTTGTAATTCCCACACTTGGGGAAAGGATTCAATGTTGTGCAATCACACTGGATGCTAGTATGATCAAACTAGAAATCTGATCAACATCCAAGGGGTGCTGCTGATTTTCCACAACATTTTTGGCATGCCCGAGTGGGACATAGAAGTCTTCATATTCATTACAACAAAATTGATGTGAATTTGTTTCAAGTTTCTTTCTTTAAAAGAGCTATAAATTACACATCCGCGACTACAAGGAAGAAGAATTAGTTGGTTTTAGCAAAGGCTGGACACTGAAAACTCATGAGAAGAATCACTACATGGTCAAGATCCGGAGAAGAAGAGAGGTGCTATTTGAATATCTCGTAATTATCTCCAAGAATAAGAAAAAGTGGGAGGAGAATCCAAAGGTCTCCCTCTCCACCAAATAGAACTCTCTCAACTCCTCCACTTGGTAGGCCTTTCATTCAATCAACAAGGGTTCTAAGGCCAATCGAATGACACAAAACAACCCCTATGTTAATTTCTTTGGCGGCAAAGAGCCCACTTGCTCTCAATGCATAAAATCCAATCCCAGTTGCAGCATTGAAGAACATTCCATACTTCACTGGAGAAAATCAGACCACTCCTGGTGATCATGTTAAGGATATTGCTAACATTTGTGCAATCCATGAGATCAATGAGATGCAAGTTACTGTCAAACTGCTAGCATCTTCATTCAAAGGGAAAGCTTTGCAATGGTTCAGGAGTCTTGCCTTAGGTTCTATTCAAAATTGGAATCAACTATGTATAGCCCTCCATGAGCAGTTTGGGGAAAAGGGAGACAACTTGTCCCTTTTGGAGCAGCTGACAACTATCAAAAGAGCTCCCAATGAGCAGCTAATTGATTTTAATTTCAGATTTCAAAGGACTTGGGAGAGAATTCCATGGCGGTCAAAGCCAACAGAAAAGCACTTTTCTTTATTACCTTAAATCTTTAAATTCGATATTTCGTGTTAATTCGGTCCATGGGAGGCACAACTATCGCCATTTCTTATAACATTGCCATTAGAACTGAAAATTGTTTGATTCAAGCTGACAAGCTAGCTCCTAGGCCTCCAATGCCATTATTTCCAAGTTTAGAGAGCCCAAGTACTAGCCAAGTGCCTAATTTAGCTTTTATTCCCACTCCTAGAAATCAGAATTCAAGTGAAGCTTCCACTTCATCTTCTAGTGCCTCAAATGAACTTCAAGAAGTCATGAAGCAATTACAAAATATAGGTAATGAGCTGGTTACACTCAAAAGGTAGAAAGCTCAAGGTTTTAGACCTTCTTTCCAGCCCCAAGCTCAGCCTAACAGCCAACCATATCAACCCCAAAGACCACCCAATCCAGCTGGAAATCTAACTCAAGCAAGGCCTCCTACCAACAGACCATTTCAGCCCTATAATCCCAATGCTACATCTGCATCTAAAGCATTAGTGCCAGTACAAAACAATATGGCTCAAGAGTATTATTGGTGTTTCCCATGCAATGAACCTCATAACCAGTCCATGTGCTTCAACGGTGCCTTGAATCAAGCATTAATGGTGACAAAAACTAGTGTGGAGGGTGAAGGTAGTCAAAGAAATGACCAACAACAAGAAACATTCCAAAGCAATCAGCTCCAAATGATACCACACTTATAACCGGCCGGAAGAAGTTTTTGTGGCATGAACCAGACAGTTTCCCAAAGTGTTGCATCCAACACAAGCTCAAAGAGGAGAAATTTGGGTGAAGAACAGCCATTGGCCCCAAGTAATTCATAACCTTCTATCACTCCACAAACTATTGGCAAGCAAAATGCAATCCCAAGCACACAAGGACTGCCTAAAACAGTTCCTAGGCCAACTCAAATGCCAATTTTTGCTGCCCATATACAAGGAATGAATGTGCAGGCTAAGGGACAACAAAAGGATACTTCATCCCCATTCAATATCATTGATCAGATGAAGAAGACAAATGTAAACATATCAATGTGGGAATCACTATCTATCCCAGGCCAAAGAGATTTGTTACAAGCTGCCATGAAGGACTGGTCAACTTCAAATCAGCAAGTCCAAATGCAGGAGAAGGTGCTCACAAATGCTTCCCAGCCTGAGGGGAATCATGGAGGACAGCAAGGTAAGATGTTGAAGCCCCCTCCATTCTATGTTTCATTGATCATTGGGAACCAATTAGTACACAATTGCATGATTGATTCTGGGGCAAGTAGTTCAATAATGCCCAAGAAAATAGTTGATCAGTTGGGAATTCAGTATGAAACCATATCCAAAGGGGTGGTACAATTGGATGGGACAGTAGTAACAATAGTTGGAGTGATTAAAACCTTGAGTCTTACTTTGCATGCATCTCCCAACGTGGTTGTTTTGCAAGAAGTCTTCGTAATAGACCTTCCACCACTCTTTTCCCTATGTTTGTCAAGGATTTCTGGCTAAGATTGGAGGTTACTTGTCTCGCTGATTGGTCACACATGCTATTCAGAACAAGATATGGAACCAAAGCCACAATCATCAGTCCGAACCTATTGCAAACTTTCACATTGAACCCGACACTCTAAGTCGATCAATACCAATTGTTCAACATTTGATCAAGAAGATTATCCAAGCACCGATGAAGGTGACACCAAGGTAGGAAGCATCCCATTTGACTCTTGATGAATGGGCAAGCAAGGTGCATGATTTTGATCCTTATTAAGAAATAGAAGAATCTGAGTTAGGAGTCTATTGCATGCATGAAGAAAATCAGTCTATTCCTAGCATCACCAAGCCATACCACAAATATGACAATGAGTTATGGAAACTATTTTTTGATGGATCAAGGAGTAGACAAGGTGCGGAGGGGGAGCTATGCTTGTTTCACCACAAGGAGTTAAGTATTATTCAAATTTTAGATTTCAGTTTACATGCTCTAATAATACTACTGAATATGAAGCCTTGGTGCAAGGACTGCATTGGGAAATCAAGAGAGGAATAAAGAACTTGCAAGTCTGTAATGCAGTGAGTTGATTGTCAACCAAGTCAAGGGGCAACATGTCAAGAATGATCTACTCAAGTGCTACAAGAACAGGTGTGGGACCTATTTGAATATTTTGAGGGTTTTGGCATCAAATCCATTCCTAGGAAAGAGAACCAAGCTGTTAATAGGCTTGCAGTAGTTGGGGCAGCCTTTGACATTGTGGAGAGCATTCAAAAGGACAAGGTACAGCAAAACACCCATGTGATTGTGAGGCCTTTAGTGCCAGAAAACAATGCAAGTTGGCAAGTATTTGAAAATGATCAGCAAATCATCCATTTCTTACAAGAAGAGGCTAAGTTCTTAGCCAAAAATTAGGAAAAGTTTGAGCAGCAGTATGGTGACCAGGCGGTGCAGCTGAGAACCAACAAACTACCAAAGGGGCTTATTACTTTGGAGTCCATTTTCAATCCTAATGATCAATTTAGGAAGGAGAAAGCAAACATCTAAGTGAAGGAAGAAGATTCAGTGTCCTTCTCGGTAGGAGAAGGAAAATCACTCCAAGTTGGCAAGATGACAACTGAGCAAGGAAGGTATGAGTTTATACAACTTTGTCAAGAATTCCCTGATGTGTTTTCTTAGAGTTATGAAGATTTGAAAGGTTTCAATCGAGTTAGCTCAACACACCATTGAATTGGATCCAAATACTAAGCCCATCAGGTAGAAACAAATTCCAGTCAACCCCCACATGATGCCTCTCATGAGAAAAGAATTGAATAAGTTGATAGAATCAAGAATCATATTCCCTATAAAGCATTCTAGTTGGGTTGCCAACTTGTTTCGATCGAGAAAGAAGAGTGGGGAAATCAGATTGCGTGTTGACTTCGAGAGAGATTTGAATAGAGCATCTCTTAAGGATCATTACCCACTTCCTTCCATGGAGCAAATTTTACAAGTTGTTTCGGCTCCGAGAGGTTTTCACCACTTGATGGCTATTCGTGGTACAATTAGATTATGGTGAAGGAAGAAGATCAGTTCAAGACAGCCTTTACAACCAAATGGGGAAGTTATGCATACGGGAAAATGCCATTTGGGATATCCAACGCCTGAGCTACCTTCCAAAGAGCAATGGACATGGTGTTCAAAGGTTTGATTAACAACATAGTGCTGATATATCATGATGATATCACTATTTTTCAAAAATATATGAGACCACCTCTCTCATTTGAGACAAGTGTTCCAAAGGTGCAGAAGATTTGGAGTCTCCTTGAATCCTAAAAAATGTATTTTCTTAGCTCATGAAGGAAAGCTCCTTGGTCACATTGTCTCCAAAGAAGGATTAACAATTGATCCAGAAAGAGTTGAAGCCATAAGAGCACTACCATTGCCAAGCCACAAGAAGGCCCTCCAGAGTTTCTTGGGGAGAATAAATTTTGTTCGGAGGTTTGTCCCAGATTTTGCAGCCCTTGTCAAGCCCATCACCAAGATGTTAAAGAAAAGCATGGCTTTCAAATGGACAGCAGAAGGCAAGGAAAGTTTTGAAGCAATCAAAGAAGCCATCTCTCAAGCCCCAACTCTCATCAACCTAGATTTCTCCAAGGATTTCATCCTCTATGCATTTGGGGGATGACACTATTTCTGCAATTTTGGTACAACAGAACAAGGACAATGATGAACAGCCAATTGCTTTCTTCAGCCAAAGCCTAGAGGACTATGAGGTGAGATATTCTTTCATTGAGAAGCATGTTATTGTAGTAATCAGAAGCTTGAAGAAGTTCAAGAATTTAATTTCAAACAATAAGGTGCAATTTCGGTTTCTCATGCGGGAGTTAAAGACTTCCTCCTCAACAAGAATTAAATGAAAAGAGAGCAGGTTGGATTAGTTGTGTCATAGAGTATGACATAGAGATCAAGGTCACCAAGTTGGTTAGAGGAAAAGGACTGTGTGAGCAGCTGATTTTGAGCAAGCAAAAGGAAGAATGCAATGAGAAAGAGACGTTTTGAAGTTACAAGACAACCATGAGCAAGGAAGCACTCAAGAGGAAAATAATGGTGTCCCCGCTCCTTGCTAGACCCAAAGTATAATGCACTTCCTAAGCACAGGCCTATGCCCTCTAGAGATGAACAAGACCCAAAGAAGACACTTCAGATTGCAGGTTATCCCATATGCCCTTGTTGATGGTGTTTTGTTCAAAAGAGATGTGAATGGAGTACTACTTGAGATGCATTGGTACAAATCAGATTCATAGGGTGTTGGAAGATTTCCATGGTGGACCAGCTGGTGGTCATTTTGCACCAAGAGTGATAGCTCTAAAGATCATGAGGGCTGGTTATTATTGGCCCAAAATTTTCAATGATTGCTACGCATGGATCAAGAGGTGCAAGAATTGTGCATTCTTCACAGGTAAAGAGAGGCTAGCTGCCCTTCCATTGCATCCAATTTCAGTTGACTAGCCATTCATGCAATGGGGTTTAGACTTCATTGGAGTCATTAATCCCAATTCAAGCCAAGGGCACAAGTGGATTTTAACAGCCACAGATTACTTCACTAAGTGGACTGAAGCAGTAGCACTCAAGGAAGCAAATGAATCTAGCATCCTAGACTTCTATGAGGGAATAGCAACCAGATTTGGTGTACCTGCTACAATAATATTAGATAATGCAATGGCATTCATTGGGTCCAAGGTGAGTGAATGGTCTATCAAGAACAGGATCTACCTAAGTACCTCATCAAACTATTATTCCGGGGTAATGGCTAGGCTGAATCTACAAACAAGAACTTGTTGAGGATCATGAAGAGGACTCTTGATGAAAATCAGAGGTCTTGGCATACTAAATTGAAATCAGCTTTATGGGATGATAGGATAACTCCTAAAAGATCTATAGGTAACTCTCCATTTAGGCTTGTTTACGGGAGAGAGGCAATTTTTCCCATATCACTTGAGTTGCCAACATTGGAACTCATGAAACAATTAGAGTTGTTAGAGTTTGAGCCCATGGAAGTTAGATATGCATAATTGATGGAGCTCCAAGAAATCAGGAATCAGGCATCCCAAGCAATGGAGAAGGATCAAGCTTTGATAAAGAATACCTTTGATAGAAAGGCCAAGAATAGATCCTTCCAAGTTGGAGATCTAGTGTTAAAATGGGATGCAGACAGAGCAAAACCGGGAAGGCATTCAAAATTTGATGCCATTTAGAGTGGCCCATACATGGTCACAAAGTGTAAGGACAACAATGCCTTCCAATTGTCTTCATTGGATGGCAAAGAACTGCAGATTCTAGTCAATGGGATCCATCTAAAGCATTGCTACTAAAGGGAAATTCTCCACCTTGTAAATATTAGCTTAGGTTTTCATTCCTCCAAGTGCTTGTGCACATTGTTTTCTTTGTAGGTTAGTTTTGCTTTCCCTAAGTGCTTTGGCATAGGCTTGCTGTTCCTAGGAATGTGTTTGCAGGCCTTGCTCCATCAGGTGATATTCCATGTTCCTCCTTGCAATGTTCTAGTCAGTTGGGGTATCAGATAGAAAATCAGGTGACTCCATGCCCAATGGATTGCTTCAGGCAACTGGTAACTTCATCCAGCAGGCAGATGACCCCTCTGAGTCACCAAAATTGTTATCCAAAATGTGCCCCCTACTCATTTTGTGGCTAACTCCCTTTCATATTTCCTTCTCTTGTGCCTCAGACATAATATTTTGCTTTTAGGCACTCAAAACCTTCTAGAAATGGCACCATTGGATAGAGCTCTTTCTCAGCTTTCCAGAAAGGTAAAGTTTTCCTCCTAACTCCATGTATTTTTGAAGTTATGGCTCGGTGGAGTTTTTTGGGAAAATTTTCCCCTGAAAGGCCGCGGCCAATGAGATGCCGCCACGTGGCACCTAGAGTGGTGGAGTGCGGGGAAATTTTGGAAAATTTTCCAAATGACCAAAAAGGTGCAAAATTTTGAATTTTTGCCCGCCAACCCGATTTGGCCCTGTTTTGCCCTAAAACTTCAAATGGCCATATCTTTCGATCCAGAGCTCGGTTTTTCATGTTATTTATATCAATGGAAAGATGGTGAAATTATCTACAAGATTCTAGGGTCAATTTTTAATTTTGATTGAGTTTGGAGAGAGAAAATAAAAAAATGTCTCTGGCACGTGGTGATGAGCAGAAATGACGTTTCAACCACCGTTTTTAATGAAGAATGGCTCACATTCTCTCCCAGCATGGTTAAAAATGTTAGGGAATGGGTTTGTAAGGATGCCCATGCTGTTTTGAATGCATTTTGGTCAATGATTGAACCTCTCCCATGTTTTCCCATGTTTCTCTCTCCTAGGCTCGTCCCTTGCACTGTAAAAGCCAGATTTGGCTCATTTTCAAAGTGTGGAACATTTTTGTGTATTACAGGTCCCCTTTCTCACCTTAGAAGTGATTTTGGTGGAATATCAGACCTTTTCTAAGAACTACAACTTTATTTTTCCTCTCAGGTGTTGTAATGCAAGTGATTTTGATGATTAAAATAACAATACAACCTCTGTGATTAGTTTTCATCCTCTGTCTGTGTTGTTTGGTTAATTTCTGATCCTTCATTACAATTATCAATTTGTGCATGAGGTTATTTGTTGCATTTTTATGGACTGTGTCAATCTGCAGAAGTAAAAAATGCTCACCACTCCTTTGGTGCATCACCTATTAGCATTAGTTTTAGTTTATCTGCATTCTCTATCTCTGTCTCCTTTGGAATTTAGGGTAGGATTAGGAATATAGACCTCTGTAACTTGTAAGTGATAAATCTGACCAGAGGAATTGAGGAACCAGCCTCTAAACTGGAGATTCCTTTCTCATTTTGCAAGTCCTGCACTTGGGGAAAGGATTCAATGTTGTGAAATCACACTGGATGCTAGTATGATCAAACTAGAAATCTGGTCAACATCCGGGGTGTCTTTGCTGATTTTCCACAACAAGTATGATGATGAATCTATCATAGATTTCATTTCTCACTGGTGAAGTTTTATCAACCAATTGACGTTCCAATTACCTCAAGCCAAACTTATTGAGTTTTTCACTAGAGCTTGTGCTAGACACATCTCACCAAATATTTAGGTAAAAACCTTCCATACCTTTAGCGAAGCATTTACCATGGCACGAAAGTTGGAAATTCATGCCATTGAAGAAAAGAAAATCCAATTACGAAACAAGAACACCTTGTTCAAATCAAATGATTCTTCTTCATCTTCAAAACCCCAAAATAATTATTCAAAAGCCAAAGGATCTTCCAATGCGGTAGTCCTCAAATATGGACCATATCATCCTTCTAATTAATCCAAACCTTATTCTAATCTTTCTCCTATCCATAACTTTCATTTTTGGCAAGAACAATGGAAGTACACTTCAATTGGAGAGCCCCATTCTTTAGTCTTGGAAAACCTTCTTAAAGATGGAGCCGTTACACTTCCCCTATAAAACCTCATACTAGTTTTGATCCCACTCATCCTATGCCTGCATGGTATATGGAACATGAATATTATAATTATCATCGCGTCAAAGGCCATAGTGACAATAATTACATAAATTTTAAGAACATTGTCTAGGAGATGATAGATAATGGAGATATGGTCATTGATAAACCAAATGCACTAGTAAATCAAAATTTGTACGTATTTAAGAAGACGTTCCCTAACCTAACCATCATCTAATAAAAATAGTGAACCTTCATCCAAAGTGAAAACAATGTCTGTGAAGTCCACGCAGTTTTTGATATCATACCGGCCATTCTTCAAATTCCACCTATTTCATCTATTAAGGAAATTTTGGCATGAGCTTCTCTACGCACAAAGGATTACCCTTCATCTCCTCTCTGCTCTCATGAAGGAACCCAAGTTTTCTACTGATTCCATTCCACCATCTACCTCACAACCTACCAAACAGTCAACAATATTAACTCTCCCATCCATAGGAGAATTGTCCTTTCCTTCTCGTCTACTAGGGAGAAGTCTACCTCACCCCACCTACCATCTCTCCTAACCATGGGAGATTATTCAAACATGCCACTTCCTATTGGGAATAATTCTCCCTCATCATCCCAGGATCCTGTTGACCTTGTAACACCTTTAACAAACTGTTATATTTCTCTTTGCATTACAAGCGTTGGCAAGTGATTTTCTTAAATGAGGTGTGTTTCCTTGATTGTTGAAAATCATGCTTGTTATGGATAAATCATCTCTGCTTTTGGATTCACTGGACTGAAATGATATGGCTTTCAGAATCCATTTTCACTTCTTATAGATAAGTTGTAATTGGATTTTAGAGTTGCAAACTTATCTCTTGTACTGACTCATCCTTGGATCAATTTCAGTGATCCAAGGAATGTTTTAAATCTTCTTAACAGACTGAATGGTAAATTGACATTCATTGGTTGAGAGACATAGTGAACTAAACCTTGTATGTTATAAGTTCTTTGGAATTGAGTGATCATGTCTTCATTTGGTTTTATGTTGTGCTTGGGTCTTTGGGATTGACCTTTGTAGGGTGCTTAATGGCATTAAGGGAAATAGAAACCTACTTTAGGATTCTTGAGAAAGAGAGAATATAAACATGTCCTATATCTAATAAGGTCTATCCTGATGGGATTCGAGACTCAGGTAAAATTTCCTAACTCCTTCTATGCTACTCTACGTTGTATGACATCCTAACCTAAGTTGTTAATACTAAGTTAGTATGAAGGGGAAATAACCTAAGGGATGTTAAGTTATTTCTAACCTATGCCTAATACTATTTGGTTAAGCTATGTCCTAACCTAAGGTGGCAATCTATTTGTTTAAAGGTTATATCCTAAGGTTATACTTTTAAATTAACCTAAGATCTAACCTAAGCAAATTGTATATATCCTAAACTAATGGGGTATGAAAGGGAACCTATGGGTCGATTGGTAAGTGGGATCTAAGCAATGGTTCCTAAGCTATTAATGAGATGTGATTTTGATTTAATAGGGTAGAAGTACTGCCAAACTTGGTAATTGCATGAAAATTTAGTGGAACCTATGTGGAGGCATCACTAAGTTTGGAAATACATGTTGAAGTTCAATTTGGTCTCGCCAAGTTTGGATGGCGATGGTAAGGAGAGATAAGTGGGAATATGCAATTTATTGTCATTAATTCACCTCGGTTTTGGTGAGAAAACCATCTAGGAAGGCATGCTAGCAGATTTTTTGGGGGTTGTTTGGTTTTGCATGCTTCATGATTTTTTCTCTGCATGGAGCTATCTGGTTCTTCAAACTAGTAGTTCAATCTTCACCTTGTGGTTATTTTTGATTTCTCTGATCTATTTTTGATTTATTTGATCTATTTTTGATTCGAGGAAAGTATATGAGGCATTTTGGAAAAATTTTATGGTTGGTTGATCTTGCTTGGAGAAGAAGAGGTGTTGGAAACTTGGCTGGAAGTCTTCTTTGAATTGGCAGAGGCACTATCAGGCATGATAGGCTCTACCCATTAAGATTTCTTACTTTCTTCTAAATGATTCATTAAAACAATTCTACTCACTTGAGATATATTTTTGCATGATGTGTCTAGTTATTTACTTGCATGTTTTCATGAAATCTATGTGGGTTTTGGAATGTGAATCCATTCTTTGTTAATGGTAGTTTTGGGAACTTTCTCTATACTAGTTATTAGTAGTATTCGTGAAAACTTACATTTGAAGCTCTATAACTTGTATTTGAAGCTCTGTAGCTTGTATTCAAAGCTCTGTAACTTGCATTCGAGACTAGTATCAACTGAATTGGCTTTGTTGCTTATATGGTTATAAATATTTTTTTAGTCTTGTGTTTTGTGAGCTTGAAGTGGAGCTTCGTGGTTGTTCTAAGCTTGTATTGAAGCTTCATGATTTGTTATGAGATTTTATTGGGACTTTGTGTTGGTTTTGGACTGAGTTGGAACTTGGTGTAGTTCTGAACTTTGGTTGAATCTTCGTATTCAACAACTATACTCATATTCAGTTCTTATGAATTCGAACTTACTGTTGAGTTGTTGAGTTTTGTTCTATACTTATGTTCTGAACTAGAATTTTATTCTCATTTAAGGATTTGAGAATACTTGGACTCATATTAGAGCATTGGTGTTTTGGTTTTGAGCTTGTATTTAGGGCTTCGTGTTTCTTATAGGCTCATATTTGATCTTGTGTTTGTCTGAGCCGGTGTTAGAGCCTTATAAAGTCTGAACTTATGTTTGAAGCTCATATTCAACACTGTACAAGTATTCCATTATTGTGTGTTCTAGACTTATGTTGGAATCAACGTGTTTACTTGTATTGTGAGTTAGGTTTGGTTGGTATTTGGTTTTGAAAATCTTTATTCTCTTTTAAGACTATCTGCTCGAAGGGGTCTTGAGAGTTCTATTTTTGTCGAGAAGTAGACCATGTAACTTATTTTTGAAACCTCCTCTGTTTTTCTTCTTATGAGGGAATGGTTGTATTACTTCTGTCTTTCAGGCCGCACGGTGTTCTTGAATTTGACAAGGCATGCGAATTCGAAATGTATCTTCTTCTTCTCTACCCTAAGTGAACTTGTGTCTTGTGGGAAGCTTGAATATTTTGTTCTTAGAAATAAATGGACTGGAACTACGTCCTGTTGTGGGATTAGTTGATCTTTAGTTTGTTTGGATCATTCATTAAAAGATTAGAGATTATGGAAGTATATTATTTACTTTCCTTCTTATTATTGATGTTGAAACAAATTCTTTCTTGTCATAAGATTTTAATTGGAACTCGAGAGGCTTGTGTTGATTCTGTTCAGTCAAGATGGAAGAAGTTTGGGACAGTACTTTTCTTAAACGAATTGTTTAGTTTCTTACTCTCTTATGATCTTTTATCTAATTTTTGGGATTTAATAGAATGTGAATCTAAAACCTATTATAATGAGTGTCATATGAAAGAATATAGTATTTCTATTCAAAATGCTTGTATTGTTGTTCTTTTGGGATTGTGATCTTCTTACTCATTTGCATTAAGTGTTGATGTCTTGTAATGGGAATTGAGTCCGTGAGATGTAGTGATCCTTGTTTATCTCTCACAGCTGTAGATTTATGTTCCTTGTTGGATTCATTGAACGAGTCTTTGGTTTTTAAAAGAGAATTGAAAATGTTCTCTTGGGGACAATAGACTATTTAGAGTCTGTATTGTGAATTTCATTTTGAGATTTGAATTGAACTTGAGCTTGGTGAATGGAAATAGGAAACCAGTTTGTAAGTTTTGTAATGGAAAGTTTGTAGTGTGCATTCTTTGACTATGCATTTAGTTTTGTGTTCTCTTTTGGGAACTAGATAAATAATTTCTAAGTTTGAATTAGATAAGGGATTTCATTTCATAGTATAAATGAAATGAATTATGGATTGGGTCCTTTTCTATTTGAGATCCTTTTTCTATTGTTGTATAAATTCATTGACTTAACTTCTCTTTAATTGATTCTCTTCTGAGATGGGAACTTCTTGTGGATTGGTTAAGAGATTTATTTTTCTTGAGTATAGCTTGGATTTGTGGACAGTCTGGTTTTAGACCTTTGAATTATATCTACTAACATATAGAAGTTAGTAAGACTTTCAGTTAGATTGTTTTTTCTCCTAATCTTCTTGGATTGAATTGGGATTCTTGTTTAGATGTTGTCTCTTTATTTATGGACTCCTTATATTGTTATCTTTGGACTGAGGTAGTGTTGAGTGTTCTAAACCTGATTCTATCCTTCAGATGATTTGTGTATAGGGAATAAGAATGTTTTGATTCTCTTCTTTTGTTTATATGGAAAGATGAATCTTCCTTATATGAGCTATGTTGTAATTAACTTCTTTTACTACTTAGAAAAGATAAATGTGTATTTCTATTCTTATGGAATTATGAAACAATTGGATGACAAGACCAGTTGATTGTTAAAAAGAAATTGATAGGATCAATTAAACCTTGTGATATAATTCTGATGTTGTGGATTATATTAAGTTCTTTTCTTAAAATTGAATTCATACTCTTTTATGGTACTTCTTTTCTGGATGTTATTACTTATGATTGTTTGTATGATGTATATTAATTGTTTCATTAAAGAAGATTTGTTTAATGGAACAATTAGTGGAATGCACTTTAGTTTAATGATTAGTGTCTATCATGCTTAGTTCATTGAATTGACCCGTGGTAGCAATTTTACAGATGGACATCGTAAGTGATAAAAGAAGACAAGAAATTGTATGATGTATTGGATTATTTAATTTGGGATCTTATGTAAAGATTTTGAATCATTCTTGAGATGTATTGGAAAAGAAAAGTGTTGTTCTTTTAAGATCTTAATTATGATTGACATGCAGAATGTCTGAATTGCATTGTCTTGTAAATGTATATTTTAAATCATGAATTGAAAGGTTTTGTGTTTGACTCAAATTTGTGATGTGAATTCTTTGGTACTTGAATGCCGAGAATTAATAGTGATATCTTGGCAGTATCCCTTATATCTGTTTGTATACTATTGTTGTTATCAGATATCGAGTTGGATTAAGGAGATAGTATAATCTCCCTTATTATAATGAATTTGTTAAATTACAAAAGATGTCATTCTTTAACTGCACAACCATAGTTTAATAATGAAATATGCTTGGGACATACAATTAAACTATATGAGTAACAAATGATAAAAAGGTTATGTTAAAACCTAACATTTAACCAGGTAGAGGAAGACTCTTCCTCTCCCAAAGAATGAAAGATAAGATGAATAGTGGTTATGATCCTTAACCTTTATAACTTTCTTTTATAAAGTAAACACTAGCTGAATCTAGGTGAATGTCACGCTTGATTTGGATAGCTAAGTTGCATTAGGAATTAAACGTTGATGTTTGTTGTCTTGTTTTTGGATAACTGCTTGTTATGCCACGTTAATGAACAATAATGCAACAAGGATTAATGAAGTTCTCCTTATCTAATTAAGATAAGTATGGGTAAAGAAATTAATAAATGTTGGAATTAGGGTTAGGCATGGTTGTTGTAATCTAAATCTTAATCCAATTTAATTATGATTAATGACCACTAAGGGGGTATGTACATCTTGATGAATCAGTTCTAATAGATGTTGGCACACGACAACTATAGGACTATACCCTTGAGAATATTTGGAATTTTTGAGGATACGGTGTTGTAGTTGACATGTGCCAAAACCATACCATATTTGTTCATCTAGATTTATGCGCATCTAGACTTGAACTTATTTTATCTCTAGGTCAAGTTAGTAGCATGTTTAGGATAGGTAGTAGCTTTCAATGAATCAGGGTACCTTGGTGCATCCGGTTGACTTAGTTCAACTGAGTATGCCCATATAACCTAATTCCTCATGAGCGTCTTCCTATAATAAATTATGTTTCTAACTTAGGCTAGGGTCAAACCTTGGGCAAGTGGATTGATAGTAGTCAGTAAAGACCATTCTAGATAACATAAGAGTGAGGTGAAGGACGTATTCTAGAATGATGAGTATGCCATCTAGGAATAGTAACATGAACAATATGTTGAAATTATTTGGCCAAAGTATTGCAAGCTACTAGTTGCGTTGTCCTATGTCACCTAGTTTAAAGCAACATGATGTTAGATGAATATTGGTAACAAATATTCATATAGGTTCTTTAAACAGATCACTTAGTACCCAGAATAGGGTAGGAGAACCAAGTATACGTAGTATACATAAAGTATTCTATAATTTAAGTTAACATGAGAGATCGGTTAGTAACCGAGTCATGGAATGAGAGATCGGTACTATATCGAGTCATTACAACTGCATATGGTTATCTGTTATGAGATTGATTGGCATGGAATGTGTGTTCTAAATGATTTTTTATTTAGAATAGAGACATTATTTTTAAAAAAAATTCCCTTGTTTCTAAAGTCTTAAAATGGGAATGTTACAGACCTTTTGTCAACTCTTTGACATATGGATTATGAGGCTAGCCAATTCCCTGTCTCACAGACATATTTTACAAAAATTGCCACCAAACCAATGGCACCTCCTCTTACGAAGTCCTATTTTCATGGTGGCTGATCGATTGGATTATGTTGATAATTCCATGCTCTGGGGACATCTTTGGCTCCCATTTTTGACTCAAATGTAAATGTTTCGAAGATACTTCTACGATCTACCTAAAGGTATTTACAAGTAACTTGATCGACCACGACCATGCCTATCGAAATGGATTCTTCCTCATCCCATATACCTACATCTAAACCTTTACCCACGACTAAAACCATTCCAATGCCTAAGAACCTACCTAAACCTATAATTTTTTCCATATCCATACCGATCACTACCTTGGGTGTCGGATGGATGTCAAGCCTTACTCATCCACTGTGAAATCAGATTTAGCCATGTCTTCCCAAACCCACACCAAAATTATCCTTCCACCTAAAAAGGAAGACCCAACCTTCTAGGCCATGTACATAAGTCTCACCTCAACACCTTTTTCACCTTTGACCCTTCTATCCATCCTAGGTCCTCACCCATCAACCACAGCCAAAAAATCTCCCACCCAAGGCCGGTTAAAAGCTAAGAAACCTAATGCTTCATAAGGATCCTTCATTACACCTCATTTACTTGCATGAAAAACACCCTCGCCCTCACTCATACATTTCTTACCATCTATACCTCCTCCGATTACTATAACTCACACTTTTCCGTTACAAATTCAACTCATACCATCCATCGCAACTCTATTTCCCCCTTGGGTAACCTATCCTCTTCCACCATTTACTTTCCCTTATGAATCATGTACTCCCGTGTCACCTTTACCCAAGAAGGTGAAACAGAAAGATAAGAACCCACTACCCTCCAATAAGGTAGTTAAACCAAAAAAACCTTTCCTTGTTAGCTCTTCTACCTCACCTTTACCCAATCAGATGCCATCAAAACCTAAGATAGTACCACTTACCAAACCAGTGGTCCAACCCATTCCTCTTATAAAGCCTCTTCCCTCACGATCATTAACACCTTTACCCAAACCCACACTCACTTTCCATTATGATCCGTTGACAAGGTCCTACACCAACACTCTAACTAACCTATTAGATACTTTTGCCATTACATTACCACCAATTTGACCTTACAACCCTCTCAAACCCAAACCAAAAGGGTTTGATGAAACTAAGATTTGTGTCAATCATCATGTGTTAGAACATGATGTAGAAAATTGTAAATCTCCAAAAATTATTCTTATCCAAATTTTTCGTCCTAAACAAAATTTTGACGATGATGATTTATTTGATGAGACCCATGTTCCACCTATACCTATCCCCACACATCATCATCCCTCGCTTCTTCAATGACGTGCATCTCCAACCCACCACAACCACTTTTTCCACCTCCAAAATTCAAGATACACATGAGTCTGACGAGAGTTGGCCAAAACACCACCCAAATGCCGTGTGCCCTACTAATTTCACATGGCTCTTTCCCCATTATCCTTTTATCCATCATTCATTTACACTACTCATGCCACACCTTCTCCATCTACCACATTCCCTCATATTAACATGGTCCAATTTTCCACCCGCGCCCAAAAGGACAAAGGAAATGATAAAATAACTAGCCCATCAACCAATCCCATGCCCAATATAACATTTGCAACGGCATCCGAATTCACCATTAGAGGACATACATACCCTATTTTTGATGAGGTCACCGATTGTGAAATGATAAAACTATTACATCAATCACCTCTAAAGATTTCTTTATATGATCTTTTCCAGACTTTAGAATCTCATAGACATACCCTTATGGAGGTTTTGCAATCCATCTAAGCTTTACCTAATGACCCCACACCATTAGCATTAATTCTCACCCTGCATCATGTGACCTCTATGACCAAATCGTCTCCTTCTTCTACCCCCACACCCACTCATCAATTCATCACCCTCAGTTTCTCTAACAAGGAGATTATACCTCTCCGGTCAGATGACCTTGATCCTGCCGTTTTCATCTCCATCTATATCAATAACCTATGCATACGATGCATTATGATCAATGGTGGTGCTAACATCAACATCATATCCTCCCACACATACAATCAAATGTGCATCCCTTCAAATTGTATGCATAATAACCTGTTATGTTGTGCTCCTTCAATGATGCCATCACCTCCACCCTTGGAACCATTATTCTTCATATTCATGTAGGACCTTACAATATCCCAGAACTATTCTATGTCTTAGAGGGAGAGTTCCAATATAACCTATTGCTCGACAGACCTTGGATTCACATCATGGGTTGTGTCCCTTAAACTTTACACCACTATGTAAAATTCAAACATGAAGGGCATACCTATACTATCCCATCCGACCCGTCACCATTCAAAACTTGTAACATGTTGTACCAACCTAATGATGTCCTGGTACCAGTTAAGGCATCTACCATTACCCTAACTTCGCTTCACCCATGACCCCATCCACCAATGCTACCTCAACCTCTCCAATGCCCAACTCTTCTATTCCTACTACTGCCGTAGCCTCTGTAGCTGACCCATCTACTTCCCAACCAACCAATACCCCTCCTTCCAAATTTTTGATTAGTTCACCTATCCTCGCATTACCGCATATCTACTACTGATCCCTTAGAAGTTATTTTTCAATGCCTCACTCGGGGTGTACTACCTCTACAATATCAACACATTCCTCACTCCGCAAGATTATGGAAACTTGCACCAACACCCTCATTATGACTATCGCATAGGAGAGGTTTTTCCTTATGGTCCTCCCCACCTTCACACTAACTTAACATATGGGGACTTGATACTACCACTTATTCACCTAAACCTCCATCCCAAACATGACCATTTTCATCTAACCTCCAATCCCTCACTAATCACCGCTTCTCCCACACTTTCCTTCACCATTGTGCATGGAAAGGATTTGGCTTCAGTTTTTATGAACAAGGCCATCATACCATCATTCCATGTACCACCCATAAACACAAAGATCACAATGGCATTGGATTTTCCACACCATCTTCCAAGAAGGCCCACATCGACCTCATTGAGGAAGACAAACCTTCTCCACCCCATTCACCAATGTCACCACCTTCACCCATGGAGTCCATAGATCCCGAATCGATTTCTCCTTACTTTTAATTGTGAAAAATATTTCCTTGGGACCTCTCGACTTATCAATGTGATGGTAAGGTTCCCACTTATCTTCCCTTCCTATATCCTGACATGGTCGAAGGCGATACACCTTCTATTAGTTTCATTCAATGTCGGGACAATCGGTCTATACTCACCTACCTTAGTGAGGAAGACTCTTATATTCACGGTCATTACCTTCCGAGATGTAAACCATATTGAATGAATGGACTATTGAAACCAAAATTAACACTCAAGACGACTGCACATTCTAAAGATAGGTCAATCTTTAGATGTTGTTGAACAAGAATCTTGTACTTATTTCCTCCAAGACCATAGCAACTCTTTTTCTTGTTCTTATGCTGATATGCCCGATATTGACCCAAACATTGTGGTCTACAATATCATAACCATTCGACACCAAACCCATAAAAGAAAAGTTGCAGAAAATGCATCCACGCATTTCTCTTCTTGTACAAGAATAACTTTAACGCCTTCTTTTAGATTCCTTCATCCTACCCATTGACTATCCCCAATGGTTTTATAACATCATTCCTATAACAAAAGAAATAGGGGACTCCATACTCCACATTTGCATAGATTTCGTGACCTCAACTTATATTTCCCCAAAGACAACTTTCCTCTACCAATGATTGACCAACTAGTTGATCTCACTACCGGCCATGAGATGCTATCACTCATTGATGGTTTCTCGGGTTATAATAAAATATTACTTGCTCTAGAAGATCAACACAAGACTACCTTCATCACTCCTTGGGGAACTTCTACTATCGAGTCATGCCTTTTGGCCTTAAAAACACTGGTGCTACATATCAACGAGCCATGAATTATATATTCCATGACATAATGCATCACATATTGGAAGATTACGTAGATGACATTCTTTCCAAATCCAAACATCGGGACGAACACCTTAAAGTCCTTAAGGTCATCTTTGACCGCCTCATCAAGTATTGTGTTTACCTTCAACCTAAGAAGTGTGTCTTTGCACTTCTTTCATGAAAGCTTCTTGGTTTCATCGCTTTTTTGTGTTACATAGAAGTCGATCCTACTAAAGTAAAGGCTATTCTCGAAATGCCTCCTCCTACTAATATCTGTCAACTTCGAAGTTTGCAAGGTAAGTTGCAATCTATTCATCGGTTTATTTCATAACTTTTTAAGCTGTTGTAAACCATTTCATTGTCTCCTCAAAATATATGTCTCATTCAAATGGGATGATGACTTCCACAAAGCCTTTGACACCTTATAAAAATACCTTCTTCAACCACCAAAGTGCTCATTCCCCTACATATGACCAACCCTTTTACCTATACATTTCAGCCACCGATCATTTCTTAAGAGCCATGCTCGCTCATCGTGACGAGTAACAAAGGGAGTAAGCAGCCTATTACATAAGTCATACCCTTTTGGAATACAAAACTAGGTACATCCATGTTGAGAAAATTTTCTTAGCCTTAGTTTTTATCACCACTAAAGTTCACAATTACCTACTCAACCACAAAACCTTTGTATCAATAACACTGATCCCCTACATTACATGTATGCAAAACCCTACTAGCATCAATGTGTTGCACGTTGGCTCATGCTCCTTGCATACCTTGACCTCGAATTCATCCATAAATTTTTTGTCAAATCCCAAGCCATCACTCGATCAAATTGTAGATGCACCTCTCTCCAGAGATCATCCTTCTAACTTCGATTTCCTGGATGAATCCATTTCTACCCTCTCTTTGGATGATACCACTTACTAAATGACCTTATTCTTTGATGGTTCCAAATGTCAGCGGGGAGGTGGTGTAGGTGTTATCCTCATTCCTATTGATGGTGAACCTATGTCTTTGTCTTTCTAACTATATTTTTATTGTACTAACAACATTACCGAATATGAAGCACTCATATTAGGCCTTCAAACCACCATCTCCCTAGATGTTAAATCAATTAATATATTTGGTGATTCCCAACTAATTGTAAACTAAGTCAATGGTATATACCAATTTCATAATGAAATAATCTAAAAGAACAAATGTCATCTCAACATACTTTTGACTACCTTTCACCATTACAAACATAAAACCACCCTACGTTCTACTAATAAATTTATGGATACCATGGCCTTCCTAGTTTCTCAGATACCCACTTTGCCTACCAAATCCAAAATATTTGTCACAATACAAAGGTTGCAATCACCCTCTTATTTATCTCGAGAGTTCAACTCCATCGGAACTGCTACACCTGACCCATGTGACCTTTGGTATAAGAAGTTTACAGACTATCTTTCCCTTTCCATTTTCCTTCCAATCTCACTTGTAATGGATAATTCCCATTTCTTAAAAGTGTCTCTCGCTATCTCATCATGGGTGGTATTATTTATAAATGTGGCTTCGACGGTATTCTCTTACAATGCCTTACAAGTTTTGAAATTCCCTACACCATCAAGGAAGTTCACAGTGGAATTTGTGGAGGTCATTTTAGTGGATTAGTTGTTGCTATACAAATTATTTTCCTAGGCTATTATTTACCAACCCTAAAATTTGATATTATGACTATGTCAAATGTTGTGTAAAATTCCAACAATGTGATAATCTAGGCAACTGCAAGGTTGACTCATATTTTTGTTCGATTGGAACTAGGTTAGGATGCTTTAAAACAATAGCATTTGTAATCATCTAAATTTTATTGTGTAATCCATGCACCCTTGCCTTCTCCTCTTTCAATTCACGACTTAGTTTTACAATGATTAATTATTCTTGTTTCAGATCCTTGATTTTCTTGAGAAGCTCTCCCTCCTTCTTCTCCCATTCTACCTCTAGAAATATCACCCTATCATTTATTCCAAAAAGTCTTTCCTTAACCTCAACTGAAACTTTGTTGAGTGCATTGCGAGAACTTGCTCATATGACAACCATTGATCATTAACTAAGGGTTTTATCCCTTTTCTCTACGGCATATTCATTAGCACCTCTTGGCTTACCTTAAACTTAGGTTCATCGACATGGTATTCAAATGCCCAAGATATCATTTTCTTGGTTCGTGGGTATGCGCCTTCTACATCGAATAAGAGCATGGCCGGGAGTTGTTATGTTAGCACAGTGCTCTAGAAGCACGTGTGTAGAACCTTTTTGGATCATTAATGTAACCCATTACTTCCCTTTGGTCTTCCACCATGCTCTTCCCATATGTTCGCGCGAGACTTTGGAAATATCAACTGCTAGAATGGGCCATGCTACAATGCTCCTTTCCAACACTTTCTTCCTCAATCTCCCTTATCACTTCATATGTATTATTCTCTACTTCCTATTCCATTAAGCTATTGATGATGTCTTCCACTTCTCTCTCTATGGCCTCCTTTATCTACTCCTTGGTGAGGCTTGGGTTCCTATGATCTTTTGTGTTTACTTCTTTGCTCACCCCTTTACCTTGAGCATCTGCTTCTTCCTCGCCATTCTTCCATTCACTTCTTATTCTGAATCATGTATATCATACATGGGATGATTATGAAATTCTTCATCCTTATCATCATCCTTATTTCCCCTTTAGGAATCCAAGTCCTTTGTTTCCTTTGAGTCTTCCTTCTCCACCGACTTTTGTTTCTTCATAACTGGAGATTTCGATAAAGGAGACTCTTCCCTCTCTTTATCTTCAGTGGGAAAATCCTTCCTTGGCAACTCTTCTCTAGTGAGGGCTCTTATTACTACGATGCCTCTTCTTCTAGAGGTCTTCTCCTTGACTAGGGACTTCTTCTTGCACACATAAGTGCTTGGCTTAGCACTTGTTTCTGGCGCGCCCATAGGTTGTGTTGTTTGCACACTTGGTGCCTTCTTCTCCTACACCTCTTCTCTCTCCCTCTTCTTTGGTGTGACCTTATTTCTTCTGTGGGGTCTTCTAGAATGGAGAAATCATTCTCTAGGTAGGTACCCTTCTCAAACTTTGGCCTTATGTGTAAATATACCCTTGTTGCAGCTCTTTCGACAATCGGCATATTTATCGGTTTCATCATCTACACTTCGTGGGAGACATATTTCTCCATATATGCATGATTCTATGGGTATATTAGCTTTCTTCATAGCTCATGGTGGTCCTAGTCTACTCACTAAGGTAAAACCTTAGTCTCTTGGCCTCCTTAAAATGATTGACCCCCACTTGGAAGTATTACACGGTGAAAGAAAATGGTAGCTTGCACCATGGACTCTTAGTCCCATATGTTAAGGTGAACTGGCCAATACAAAAATGTTGATATACAACAAAATCCACTTCCCCATCTACGAGTGTGGGAAAATGCTTAGGTATCCTCCACTCTTCCCGAATGTGTTGTGCATCCATTTATACCATTTTTCCATGCGCATCTTGTGAGTGGCCATCATGGTCTCACAAGTATATTTATCATACCTTTTTGTGGGAGAGGGATTTTCTTCTTGATACTCCCATACAAAATTATCTAGCCCATCGGGAACTTTAATCTCCAAGAACAGGATGGTGAGGATAATGTTGCCAACCAGTATCTTCTCTCCTTCCTACATGTTGCAAATGATCTCATCTACAATTTAGGAAGATAAGTTGTAAATGGTGCCTTTAGAAATCTTTTGGCATACATTCAATCATGCCTTGTTCACATGTTTCCACCTTTCTTGATCATTTAGGTTAGTAACCAAGAACGCTAACATTCTCATAACACGGTCGATGATATCGAGATATCGAAGTAGCGTAAACCCTTCTTATAGTCATAGGCCTCCATAGTTTCATTAATTGCCTCCTCATTAAAGTAATCATCTATGGAGTCTCCTTCACAATTCAGGCTAGTGAATTTTGATATGAGTTGAGGAGATATGCACATTTTACAGACTGCAAAATAGAAGTGGTCTTCATGTACCAATGGTATAACTGTTCGGGCTTGCCAAAATAGGGAAACTCATATAGTTGTAGTAACTGGTCTTCTCTAACTTCACCTTCACTTCGTCATTGTAGATCAAAATTCCTTCTGGTGTCCTCTTGTTAGTTGGATGAACTAGTTCCAACACCATCTATTTTTCTATAGTACTCGTGTGATAATTTTAGCTACTTATGGATATCTTCCTCAAGCTTGATTCCCACTCTTTCCCTAGTAACACTCCATCTGGGTAACACATTTTTTGCATACCACTCTTCATTGGAATTAGCAACAATAGTGATTTTTTTCCTTTTCCCTTGCCCTTCATTTTATTTCGTGAGATATGTTTCACCTTTTTCTTAGATTGTTTCTTTGAATCGTTGATGAAAAAGATAGGGTAGCGAGCATAGGAGGAATAGCCTGTAGAAATTTTGGTTGATGGGTTGTTGCATGCATATGACTTTTGAATCCATAGCTGACCGTGATAGCTTCCTTTTGGCTAGGAGGAACTACCTATAATGAAAGAAAGACCACCAAAAAGAATTAAAACATATAGGCAGTGAACTGCCTAGTGTGAGCTAGATCTAGGAAGTATGGTACTTCCTAGATGGCTGTCAGTCCACTATTTTAAACAAATTAATTCTGAAAACAAGGTAAATCATATTATTATTTTAAAATGATTTTGGCACCTCACTTAAAACATAATAAGAAAACAAATCTAATCTAACAGGCTAAGCTAGAATAGAATCCGTAGGTCAAATGGTTGGTTCTAGGTTCTAATGCAGTCTGATAAAGGTCTAAGATAGGTGACCAGGTGAATGAGGGTGAGATGAAATTAGGTGGGTAGGTCTCTATTCTAGGTTGTGTAGGTAAATATAGAGACTGGTGTCGGTCATGGGTGACCTACTGTGGTTAGGTATAACCGGCGCCGGTTACTATGAGATTTGAAAACGTCACAAAACAAGGTTTTGGCCTCCTTTGTGATTACACAAAGGACTTTGGTTGGTCGAGATGAGGTATTGGGTGGATGGAGTGAGATTTTGTGAGGCTTTGATGGGTATATGGAGGTGAAAATGTCGGAGAAGGTCAATAAGGAGCAAGATAAACAATAGGTGATAAAACAATGATGAAATGCAATATCCAGGAAAGTATGATATTGTAATTACTTGGATTTCACTCCTAAAGTATTGTGTGTGATGGATGGATGTTCCGGTGATGGATTTGAAGGGTGTAAGTGATTACCAACTAAATAAAATCTTTTGCATGGGCTGCATGAACAATCCTATTTTGCTTGGATAATTCAGAAGGTGGTTGGGATGGTTGTGTAGGAGAAGATGCTCAATCTCCTTCCTTGGATGTGAGTTCTTGCTAGAATTGGCTCTCTGAAGATGCGTTATCTTTTTGAGCTCTCATTCTTACTCATCAAATTTTCCCAATGTTTTCCAACCTTGAGAATAAGGTAGTTTAGGAGTTAAAAAGGGTAAGGGTGGTGGTCCAGCTTAACCAGCGGTGGTTAGGGGAAACCGATGTCGGTCAAGGTGGGATTTTCTAGGTTTACCAAACTTAGGGGAGATCCTCCTGATTTCCTTAGATCTCATGTCGTTATCCCATGGATTAGACTGGGAGCTTCTATGAGCATGTGGGAATGTGGTTAGAGGGAGTGTAGGCATTGATTTTTAGGGTTTGGGTAAGTCTTAGTTAGTTATGGTAACTTGCTAAGAATAGGTCTTAAGGTGAGTTAGCTTGATGAGGTGTCTAAGTGAACTATATGTGTAGATATTATTTAGATAAGATATTTAAATAATAAATATAGTGAGGGTAAAGAATTAATTTAATTAATTAATTAAATTAATACTAGTGTGGTGAAGGGGGCCATGGCTAGGTGAAAGTGATGAAGGGTACTTATATGTCAAAGGATGAAGGGGAGTGTGACCTAATTTTAGTGTCTACATTTTGCCCCTTTTGTTGTGTAGATTGTATTGGTAAGTGATGCTAACAAAAATAAGGTGTGGTTAGCCCATGTGAGGGTGAAGGTGATCCCCTCAAACTAGGGCCGACAAAGTAGCAAGTGAAGCGTGAGTGGTTTGATAAAAGGTAAATGTGAAGGAAAGGTAAACGGGTGTAGGGGAAGAGGTGAAAGGTCTACTTGGGAAATATAGGTAATGGAGTCGAGGTCAAAGGTATTAGTAGAGTCAAACACATGCACATGTATAAAGCGTAGCACGCTCTTTGGGTTGAAGAGCAGGCAAACTCTACATCATCTAAGGTTGATAGGTTTATCAAACAAGGGTGAAGTGAATCCGGTATCCAAGGTATGGGATAAGGTTAGGAAACACAACATAGGTTAGGTGCAGGAATTTTTAGGTATGTTTCGGTACACCAAAGGTAGGGTCAGGATAAATGGTCATGGCAATAGGCTAGGTAAGGTCATTAGGTCAATCAACACAGTAACTTGCAGTCTGCAAGATATAGTGAACACATGAGGTCAAAGGTCACTAGCGATGGTCCAGGTCCAAATATCGAGATCATGACATAGGTAAGGACAAGTTAGGGGTAAAATAATAAAGTTTCAACAACATACGCATGGAGGTTGAAGAAGGTGGAGGCCGAGGTGAAGGAAAAGTGGTTCAAGTAGGTGTAGGGATGGAAAAAGAAAAGGGAGTAAGGAAAATGAGGAAAAATGAGGGGGTAATGAGTACGTAGGGTAACCAACATCGGTCATAATGAATTAATGATGGTGTAGGGTAACTAATGGTGGTAGTATAGGGCAATGCACCAGTAGTAGTGGTTAAGGGTTAACTGACGTTAGGTCGGGTAGGGTATAAAAAGTGGATAACCCACGTTTGAAAATTCATTTGTGCATGTGGAAAAGTAGAAAAGGACAAGAAGAGAGAAAAGAGGAAAAGGACAAGAGAGTATAGTAGAGAGCTTGGTTGGTGAGCCACATAGGTGAGAGTGGGTGAGTGGGAGGTGGGGCCGTGAGAATAGGTGGCACGATTCATGTGGCTGAGGAGTGGTTGTGTAGTTGAGGATGGTAGAGGCTAGAGAGGGCTCGAGAGGAGCGGCACAGGAGGCCGGAGGTTCCACCATGATGGCTGCAAGTGAGATCAGGTAAGATTTGAATTTTTTGTTTGTGATTTCTTGGTGAATGTGATGCAAAATGTAGAAAATATATAAAAAATGGGGGGGTGGGGGGAAAGAATTTCAAAATGGGAAAAAGTGAGGGAAAAGGTAATATGAAATGGTAGGGGGTAGGGAAAAAAGGGTAATGTAGGCACAATGAAGGGTATAAAGAGGGATTTGGGTGGGAGAATGACAAGGAAGGGAAAAAATAGGGTTTGAAAGTTGGGGTGGGTGGTGTGATAGTGACGTCGTCGTCGGTCAGCTTGTGGCCAACGTCGATGGGTAGAGACGGTATCGATCATCAAAAAATGACCGATGTCGGTCAAGGGAGACCATGGTGGTCGGTCGATGATAACTAGGGTCGATTAACCATATGTGTGGGTAGGTTTGAGTGAGGGTTAGGTTAGATAGGTTCGAGTAGATGGGTTTGGGTAGGTTTGGGTGGATTTGGGTAGATAGTGTCAGGATGTGGGGTAAAATGGGTAAGTTGGTAAAGGTATACTAATAAAATGCTTTTGTGGGATGCAGGTGAGAGACGAGCTGTAGATGAGAGCCCAGGTGCCACCCTTGTTATTGAGAGTATAGGTGAGTGCGATGCATGTGGAGTGTCAGTATGTGGTAGAGGTGGGATTGATAGGGGTGAGGTGCTACTAGCATGTAGTCCGGGAGGTGAGTCTTATGGTTTCCCTCATCGATAGATGGGACTCGGTGACCAATACCTTCCATTTGCTGATGGTGAGATGACGATCACCCTGGAGGACATCTACAGGATCCTGTGGTTGCCCATATTGGGGGCCTAAGTTTATTCTATCTCTTCAGAGGCATCTGAGGAGTTACTGGCACCTATTTTTGGTGAGGGTGTAGTAGACCTGACATTCCATAGTGCTAGCATGAGCTATGGAGCGATGTATAGAGCTCATCGAGAGGAGATGAGGTTAGTGGTACTTATGATGGAGGTAGTGTGTTGCTTCGCACACGCCAGATGCAAAGGGTGGGAGGTTCTCGAGGTCACTGATGGGAGTCCTCCATGACATGATGATACATTGAACATGATTCGCATGGGAACTGCATTACTGACACAGGTGTATAGAGAGCTATGGGCCTACGGGTGACTACGAAGGTTCAACATCTGTTGCATCATATTACTACATTGTTGGGTGTACGAGCACATTGTTTGTGTTCGACCAAGTGGGGATGACCCCAGGCGTAGATGCATTCCCGATGGAGAGTTTTGAGAGTGGGTATGCAGGTGGTGGGTACCGGCTATGGGAGAGGGTTGAGGTGTCAGAGCTATACATGATGTAGCTTATTACAGGAGGTTGTTGGAGGGTTTTTGGGGTGGATGTCATTTGGAGGCTATATGTGGGCTTCCCTTCATATAGACAGATGGGCCATGGAGAGCTAGCTGGGTTATAGATACATCTATGTGGATAGAGGGGAGGAGAGTAGGAGAGCATGAGTGGATACCGTAGAGTGGGTTAGACATTAGTTTGGATTGGTCCAGGGTGTATCACCTCCATTCCCTCAGTACCAGAGAGATGATGTGGAGAGACCTATGTCTCCACACCGGGACCCACATGACTGAGGCTGGATAGGAGGAGAAGCTTTGTAGATACTCAAATTGATGATGTTGGGGTTACGTATGGGTACGAGAAGTGGTGGGTAGCACATGCTGAGAGCCGTGCCACCGAGGCTTAGGGGGAAGCCACACTTAGCCACCATTACGAGTTCGAGAGACACCCTACAGGGGTAGGTGGCTACATTGGTGATGTAGCTTGGGATCATGTAGGGGTAGCTGACAGGGACAAAGGCACATGTTTTCACATTACAAGCCCATATAATGACATTGCAGGCTTAGGTCGGGTAGGGCCAAGTACCTGCACAGGCAGAGGCATGGGGAGATGGAGATGGAGAGGAGGTAGGTGGAGATGGAGGGTAGATAGCCACCTTATAGGCATAGGTTCAGGCTTTACAGGGTCAATTGGCCATGGTGTAGAGATAGGTTATGGGTCTGCAGGGCCAGTTAATGGCAACACAGGCACAGATTACTACCTTGCAATCCCAACGACAGGCATAGGCACAAATTCTAGGCCCGACTCAGGCTCTAGCACCAGTACAGGGTTCATTGCAGGTTCAGGGATAGGGTCCCATTATACAGGTACCTACATAGGTAGTGGGACCCATGGCCAGATTTAGAGATGTCCTAGGAGAGGCACGGTATTACCATGATCGTTTGTTAGCTTTTGGGCTAGATGTGCCCTCCTATGCCGAGTACAGAGCACAACAGGCCTCGAGTGAGAGGACTAGATCCCCTGCACTCAATGTGTGGAGAGTACAGGGGGTTGGTGAGCTAGGGACTGGGTTGTGGTGAGGTCACTAGTGTGCGAGAGGCTAGCTCTGGTGTGAGGGTTCATCAACAGGAGGTGAGGTAGGTGCGAGACCCCGAGATAGTGTGTAGTAAAGGGGATAAGAGAGACATAATTTATATCTATATGGACCGGCCTACGTCTTTGAAGAGATATTGTATTTATTTTTTTGTTCATGATATATGAGCGGCCTACGAGCCGAAGACATTTTGTATTGGATAGTAGCATGTGAGCCGATGATGATTATTTGGAGATACACATTTATGTGAAAGGGATGTACATTGTATTGATACACACATGTATATATGAGGAGATAGATGATATTGTAGGTGATCTTTGTTGTGATGTGTATGAGTTTTACTTTATTATATATATGGATGAAACATAGATGAGCTAGGCATGATGGATTGAGTCGAGTTTGGTTTAGGAGTCGGAGTTGGTTTAGGCATGGATCAAGTCATTTTAAAGTCGGTTTAGGCATGGATTGAGTTAGGTCGGTTTAGGTATGGATTGAGTTAGGTCGGTTTTAGGCATGGATGGTTCAAGTTTGAGGTCAGTTTTTAGGCATGGATGTTTATTTTGGTATTTTGGTAACAAATGGCAATGTAAATGCATGAGATAGTGTAAAATGTGAAAAATGTTGAGAATGTGAAATAATATAAGTGGTAAAGGTATGTGGGATATGGTTCAAATGTTGAGGTTTTGAGATGAACAGGAAATTAGGTAAGGGTGAGGAAAATGGTTAGGGTAAAGAGTGGTCGAGCTAACCTTCAGGGACCTCATGCCCTATAAGTTCTACCTACATAGTCCTAATGAAAAGGGACCTCAAATTGATGTAGTTCTCCCATAAGCTAGGGAATAATATGATAAGATCAAAGAATAGGTAGGGCGGTTGATAGTTAGGTTGGGTTTGAGGTGATAAGTATGATGAGGTCAAGATCGATTAAGTGAGGTGGAATATAGGTAGATAGGTATGGGTGATTTTAGGTCATAGGTATAATTAGGTAGAGGGCATTGACGTTGGGGTTTGAGAATAGGTAGATAGGTAAAGGTGATTTGAGGTTAATGAAGGTGGGATAAGAGGGGGAAAGAAAACCACCCAATTGGAAAGGATCAAAATGTATGAAACATATCCTTAGAGAGGCTAATGAACATAAGACCAGAAAGACATTACATGATTGATTACTTCTAAGAGTGACGAATAGTCATAGAATCACAAAATTTCATAGGTGCAGTGGGTCCCTTGAGGAAGTATGAGGTGAAAGACAAAAGTAATGAGGTGTAGCTTATTGGGTCATAAAATGGGAAGTAGAATGCCTTGGGCAATAGAGCAAAGATCACAATAGGCAAGTCCATGATGAAAAAGCTTATTTTTCTTTTTCTTTGCTTTTTTTTTTTTTAGATAGTTAGATATATTGATCAATGCGGGAAGTCTATATGGGATGAATACATGGCTCCTTGAGGTCTTCATGAAGTTGATCGATGCGGGAAGCTTCTGAATTTTGATTTTTAAGAACATAGTCTTCTCTTTGGAAAAACTATGTAGAGAGTTGTGAGATTTTTATAGCTGTCCTTTGAGGGAGTCAGTCTACTTATAGTGATAATTGAAGGTGGAAGATGTCCTTTTGAGGGATTCATCTTTTATATTGGAAGTTTGACTCAAGGAGTGGATCCCTTATTTTGGAAGATGTCCTTCTGAGGGATTCATCTTGTTTGTTTTGTTTTTGGCTTTTAAGTCATGGATGAGACTATAACAAAGCATTTGGTTCTTGTTGAGAAGGAAAAGGTGAATGACCATGGGATCTCATCTAAAAAGAAGATGAAAAGTATCCATGAGAATCATGCCATGTGCAGAGCCGTGGTGCACATATTTAAGAATAGGAAAAAGGGTGACGGGTAATCACATGATCCTTATTTAGTCATTGGAGATGAGGTATGGAAAAGGTAAATGGCACTCAAGGGATGAGCATGAACTAGATAAATAGTGATGTAGGACTAGATGTCAATAGTAGAATGGTCAAAGATGTAATGTGTTAAGGGGCTTAGGTTTGGGTTTACCCTCAAGTGAGGACAACCGATAGGCACTTGATCCATAGGTATGAGTTACAATGTATGGTCCAAGCCAATTAGGAGAAAATTTTCCCCATTTTCTTTTCTCTACTTTGGTTACGTGTTGATTTTATTTCAAAACAAGGTCACCAACTTGGAAGGTACATTCATGAACACGTTTGTCATAGGCACGCTTGATGCATTTTTGATAGACTTGGAGGTGATCCAAAGCGTTAAGATGATGTTCATCTAATAACTCCAGTTGTGCTAAGTGATCCTAATGAAATTCATCATCAGTAAGCATGTCATGGAGATAAATGTGGAGTGAGGGGATCTAGACTTGAGAGGTAGAAACAAGCCTCGGTACCATAGTAGACTAGTGAAAAGGGGTAGCCATAGTGGCAGTGCGAATACTAGTACGGTATGCCCATAGAGCAAAAGGAATGTGTGTATGCCAATCCTTCCCAGTATCATCAACCACTTTCATGAGAATTTTATTGAGGGTTTTGTTAGTGGATTCAGCTTGGCCATTGGTTTGTGGGTAATAAGGTGAGGAGAAACTAAGCTAAATGTTGAAGGTGTCATGAAAGTTTTTGTAGTGTTTTGTTTTTGAATTACTTTCCATTGTCAGTGATGAGGTGATGAGGGACACAAAGTGACAAAATGATGTGATGGTTAATAAACTCACATATTTTCTCAACTTTCATGGAGATAAGTGGTATGGCTTCTACCCATTTTGTGTAGTATTTGGTAGCAATTATGATCCATTGATGGCGTTGGGAAGAATGAGGATTGATTTCTCTGACAAGATCCAAACCCCATTGAGAGAAGGGCCAAAGGTCACGAGTGACCTGTAAGGCATGACTGGGTGTATGATGAAGGTTGGAATGTTGTTGACATTTCACGTAGCATTTTACATAGTCACAACAATCATGATTAAGGGTCGGCTAGTAATAGCCTAGGTGAAGAATACGCTTAACAACAACAAGGCCACTGAAGTGACCTCCACATATGCCATCGTGAACTTCTTTAATGGTATAGGGGATTTTAGAGCTGGTGAGGCATCATAAGAGAATACCATCAAAGCCTCATTTATAGAGAAGGCCACCCATGATGACATAATGAGAGGCCTTTTTGAGAAAGGTGTGTTGTCCATTATGTGTGAGATCAGGAGGCAATATAGAAAGGGAAAGGTAATCAACATGTTGCTTATACCAAAGATTGTGTGTGTTTAGTGAGGTAGTTTGGATGAGGTTAATACAACAAGATTTATAAGAAGGTCTTGGTATGCATTTTATGGTAATAAAGATGTCTAAATCATCAGGTGAAGTGGGTATTTGAGAAGTGAGGCAAGCCATGGTATCCACAAATTTATTGGTGGATCGCGGAACATTTTGAATTTTATAATGGTCAAAGGTAGTCAACATGATGTCGATGTAGCATTTGTATTCTTGAAGTATTTCATTATGACACTGATAAACACCATTGACTTGGTTTACTACCAGTTGAGAATCACCAAAGATATTAATGGACTTAATGTCTAAGGCATAGGTAGTCATGAGACCCAATACGATCACTTCGTATTCAGTGATATTGTTGGTGCATTTGAAGTCGAGTTTAAATGATAAGGGCATGGGTTCACCCTCAAGAGGAATGAGGATAATTCCTACACCACCCCCACACTGACATTTGGAACCATCAAAGAATAAGGTCATTTGGTAAGGGTCGTCATCCAAAGAGAGGTGAGTAATGGATTCGTCAGGGAAATCAAAGTTTGGAGGGTTGCTCCCTGGCAATATGTGCATCAGCCAATTGGTCAGTGATAGCCTGGCCCTTAATGAACTTTTTGTGGATGAATTTGAGGTCAAGATCAGCTAAAAGCATAAGACATTGCGTAGTGTGCTAATTTTGATAAGGTTTAGCATACATGATGTGTAAAGGGTCGGTGTTGGTCACAACATAGGTTTTATGGTTGAGTAGGTAATGGTGGAGTTTGGTGGCAATAAAAACTAAGGCTAAGCATAGTTTTTCAAGGGTGAGTGTATCAGGTTTGTAGTCCAGAAGGGTACAACTTATATAATAAACCACCTGCTCCCTATGTTGTTCATCACGATGAGTGAGCATGGCTCCCAAAGAGTGATCGGTAGCTGATATGTATAGGTAAAAAGGTTGGTCGTCTTTAGGTGGGATAAGTATGGGTGGTTGGAGAAGGTATTGTTTTAAGGCCTCAAAAGCTTTGTGGTAGTCATCATCCCATTTGAAAGAGACATCCTTCCTAAGCTAGATGATGAAATGGTTGACAACGGTCGAGAGAGTTGGGAAATAAATCATTGAATGGACTGTAATTTACCTTGCAGGCTACGGAGTTGTTTGAGGTTCGTGGGAAGAGGAATTTCTAGAATGGCCTTGACTTTTGCTGGGTCAACTTCTATAACATGTAAGGAAATGATAAATCTCAGGAGATTTCTTGAGAGAACTGCGAAGACACACTTTTTAGGTTGAAGGAAGACGTAATATTTAATGAGGTGGTCAAAGATGGTTTTGAGGATAGCGAGGTGCTCGGCGCAAAATTTAGATTTAGGCAATAGATCATCCATGTAATCTTCCAATATGTGATGCATGATATCATGGAAGATGTAATTCAGAGCATGCTAATATGTAGCACCAGCATTTTTAAGGCCAAAAGGCATGACTCGATAGCAGAAGGTCCCCCAAGGGGTAATGAATGCGGTCTTGTGCTGATCCTCTGAGGCAAGAAAATTTGGTTATAACCGAGAAACCATCCATGAGTGAGATCATTTTGTGACCCACGGTAAGGTCTACCAGTTGATCAATACCAGGCAAGGGAAAGTCATCTTTTGGGTAGGTGAGGTTGAGGTCACGAAAGTCTATGCAAATGCAGAGTCCCCCTGTTGCTTTAGTGATAGGGACAATGTTAGAAATCCAATGAGGATAATCAATGGGTAAGATGAAGGAAATAAAAAGAAGGTGTTGAATTTCTTCTTTGACAAGAAGAGCAATGCGAGGGTGCATTTTCCTCATCTTTTGTTTGATAGGTTTGGCATCGGGAATGGTTATGATATTGTGGACCACTATGGTGGGGTCAATACCGAGCATGTCTGCGTAAGACCAAGCGAAAGCATGGTTATGATCTTGGAGAAAAGAAGTGAGGGCTTCTGTTTAGAGGCATCTAAAGATTGTCCGATATTTAGGATGTGGGTCATCCGAGTATGAATGTTATCTCGATAGTCAATTCATTTAACATGGTTTGTGTCTCAAAGGGTGATGACCGATGAATATATGAGTCTTCTGCACCAAGGTAGGTGAGTATGGATTCATCATCTTGACATTGAACGATGTTAATGGTTGGTGTGTGTCATCATTGATCATCTCGGATACGAGGAATGGAAGGGTGGAAGGGCCTCGCCTTCACATTGATAAGTCGAGGCCCCAAGGAAATGGTGTTTATGAAAAAAAAAAAAATTAGGAGGGATAGATTAGGATCCATCGACTCCGTCGGTGAGGGGGTGATGAAGGTGGAGAAGGGCTAGGGTGCTCAATGAATTCAATGTAGTCTTGTTTGGTAGAAGGTTCGGGGAAGCTGATACCACTACGATCATTATGTTTACGGGTGGTACATGGAATAATGGTATGGTGACCCTGTTCATAAAATGTGAAACCAAAACCCTTCCATACACAGTGGTGTAGGAAGGTGTGGGTGAAACGGTGATTGGTAAGTGATTCGAAGTCAATAGAAAATGGGTGGGGTTGTGAAGGTGGATTCAGTTGTGTAGGTGGTAGTATCAAGTCCCCATAGGTGAGACTAGTACAAAGATGAGGAGGACCATAAAGGAGGAATTCTCCTATACGGTGATCATAGTGAGGGTGTTGGTGAAGGCTTCCATACTTGTGTGGAGTAAGGAATGTGTTGACGTTATATAGGAGGTACTCCCCCAGAGTGAGGCATTGAAAAACACCTTCTAAGGGATCAATGGTTAGTATGTGGGTAGCTGGTATGGATGATGTGTCGGAGGTCGATGCGGAGGTGGTGTTAATGGATTGGGCAACTAATGGGTCAGCCATGGAGGTTATAGCAGTGGTAAGTATGGAGGAGGTTCGTGCGGTGAAAGTAATGGCCATATTGGTAGGTGTGGGTGTAGGTGTAGGTGAAGCGGTATTGGTTACGGAAGTAGATGGCTTGACCGGTATGAGTACATCATTGGGTCGGTAAAGCATGTTGCATGTTTTGAAAGGTGATGGGTCAGCTAGAATGGTATAAGTGTGTCCTTCATGTTCAAACTTTACACAATGATGTAAAGTGGAAGGAACGCAACCCATGACATAGATCCAGGGTCTACCAAGCAACAAGTTATATTGGAATTCCCCCTCAAAACATAAAACAATTCTGGAAACAGTGTGGGGGCCACGTGAACGTGAAGGATGACAATTACTAGTGTGGAGGTGATAGCATCGTTGAAAAATGCAACATGACCTGAATGTTTGTACATGTAATTGTTAGGTATACGCATTTGAGCAAAGGCATGGGATGAAATGATGTTAATGCTATCACCTCCATCAATCATCACACAGTGTACCCATATGTCATCAATGTGTAAAGAGATGAAGAGGGCTAGGTCTGGGTCATCATTTTGGTATGGCATGATCTCTACCTCTGAGAAGCTAAGGAGGCCACTTGGTGAACAAGGTGAGGTGAGGATGAAGGTGGTAATTTGGTGAGAGAGGTTACATGATGGGGTGTGATCATGGATGCTACGGGTGTAGGGTCATTGGGTAAAACCTTGATAGATTGAAGAACCTCCATGAGGGCTTGCCGATGGGATTCGAGGTTTGGATGAGGTCATATAAGGAAATTTTGAGGGGTGATTGGTGTAATTGTTTGAGCATGGTGTGATGTGTGATGCCATTAGAAATGGGGTATGTGGGGCCGCAAATAGTTATCTTAGGTATAGGTGCAGATGGTATGTTAGGTATAGGATTGGTTGGTGGGTCAGCTACCTTTTCTTTACCCATACGCACATGTAATAACGTGTACCATGTTGATTTGAGGGAATTTATCAAAGGGAGAGGGTGTAGGGTAAGTGGTATAACAACATGAAGGGAAAAAACCTACGAGAGGAGAAAATCCTGTGAGGTCAGTTGGGTACAACAACATTTGGGTGGTGGCGTGGAAAGTTCTCTGATGTGAACCATGTTAATTTAAAATTTTGTGTGTGGTTCTATGGGAGCTATGAGGGTGGAGGTTGTGGTTGTTGAGTATGCAGTGTGGGAATGGGGGTAGGTGAAGCAAGATCCTCATCAAGAAGGTCATCATCATCAAAGTTGGTTTCAGGTGGACATAATTGGAGAAGGATGGTTTTCAAAGCCTTACAGTTCTCCACATCGTGCCCTGGCACACGATGGTATGCAAAAATTTTGGTATCATCAAACCCTTTTGGCTTGGGTTTGAGGGGGTCGTAAGGTCAAAGTGGTGGTAATGTAATAACATATGTCTCAAGGAGGTTGGTTAAAATCTTGGCATAGGATCCTGCTAGTGGATCACAATGGGAAGTGAATGTGGGTTTGGGCATAGGTGTGATCGGCTGTCTAGGAATTATTTTTGGAATTGTAGGAACAGGTCAAACTATGGGTTTAGGCACTGGTGTGGTTTGAGGTATCGGTCGGGTTTGTTTAGGTATGGGTATAGTAGATGGATGGGTAGGAAGGTGTGGTTTTGGTTTGACTACCTTGTTGTGGGGTAGTGGGGTTTTGTTTTTGGGGTGCACCTTCTTGGGTAAAGGTGATGTGGGTGTATGAGGTCTAGAAGGAAAAGCAGATGGAGGAAGAGGGTGAGTTACCCATGGGGATAATGGGGGTGCTATGAAGGTAGATGACGTAGGTCATGCTTGGGGTGTGAGGGACAATGACTGAAGTGTAGTAGGTAGTGAAGCAATGGCTGAAGGTATCGGAGGTATTGGTGGTAAAGAGGCTGCAGTGTGGGTATGAGTCATGTTGTGTGACTAGGTAGGTTAGAGATTTGTGAGGTAGGAATGGGTGGTTATGTTATTGGGTTATGAATGGGTGAGGGGTGCTTGACCATGTTAGGTAGCTAAGGTCTTAAGGTAGATGGGACAAGTGCGGGTGTGATTGGTGTGGTAAGGGTATGAGGTTGATGAGTTTGTTTCTTTAGCTTGGGTGTCGGAGTAGGTGTTGTTTTGGAGGATGTAGTTAAATCCCGGTTTAATAGGTGGATGAGTAAGGTTGGTGGTTGGGTAACCCCTAAAGTGGTAATGGTTTAATGGAGGTAAATATTGTGGGTATGGGTTGGGGTTTAGGCATAGTTCGGGTTATGGGTAAGGGTGTGGTGTTAGTGCTAATGGGTATCATAGAAGGGGTTGCAACACAACAGTGGTTTTATGTGGTTTAATGGGTGGAAATGTGCTTGGGTAGATCGTGGAGGTGTCATCGAGGGATCTCTACATTTGTGTTGAGACAAGGAGTAAGAGGTGCCCCCATAACAAGGCTCTATCCACATACTCTAAGTGATCATTAAAATGCGAGAATGGCACATTTGTGGGTGGAGCTGGTTAAGACCTAATGGGAATTCCCATAAAATGAATCTTGGAGATGGGGAATCGGCTATTTTTAGCTTCCGTGGGTAAGAGACCTGAAAGTAGATCTATTAGATGTCGAGTAGTGGATGGAGAATGCTTACCAAGAGGCAAGGCTATCACTACTAGGTCTATGATGGGTAGAATGGATGGTGGGATTTCCTCTATAAGGGGAGGAATGCATAGGTGCTCCTTTATATGTGGAGGAGATAACAAGTTCTACTCTATAAGTGGAGGAGATAATGGGTGCTCCTCTATGGGTGGAGGTGATAATGGGTGATCCGCATTTATGGGTGGAGTTACGGTAGGTAAAGGTTCGCTAAGTGGAGAGGCTAGGGGTGAGAGGGTATCAATGTTAGTAAAAGACTCCTCTGGAATAGTGACGGTTAGTTCAGATGTGGAAGGAGGGTGTCGAGCTAGGATTTCCTCTATGGAAGGAATGTGAGGTAATTGAGATGTGGTAGGTACCTCATTAAATATTGTGTGAACCTCACAAGTATGGGTATTGTGAGTGGATGTCTCACCGATTTGATTGGATGAAGGGGCATGATTGGGAAATGGTTTTTTAAATATTTGTAGATTTTGGTTAGGGGCAACATTAGGATTATCCATGTCAACTCCCCTTTCTCAAGCATTTCTTGAACAATATTCTTAAAATTGATGTAGTTACCTTCACTATGACCCTTTACATGATGATAACTACGAAATATTTTTCCTTATACCATTAGGGCATGGGGCGAGTAGGGTCAAAACTAGTGTGTCCTTTTATTGGTGGAGGGGTGATGGTGTCAGCTTTGATCAACTTTTCTAAAATAGAAGAGTAAGGTTCCCCAATTGGGGTATATTTTCACTTGCTCTTGTCGAATCAAAAATCATGTACTGGTGATAGATTAGATGAGGGCATGGCTTGATTAGATGGATGAGTGGGCTGACCTTGAGTACCACTTTGTGTTAGTGGTACCTTTTGCCTTTGAATAAGCTGGTTGGGGGTTTAGAAGAAGAAGAGGTTTTATTCGACTTGAATTCCAAATTCTTATTTCGTACTTGAATTTTCTTCTCTTTAATGGCCCAAATCTCTAACTTTTGTGCCATAGTGAATGCCTCATCGAATGTTATAAAATTTTGGTCCTGTAAGGTTGGGGAGATATGTCTAGCAGAAGATCGAGTGAAGAGCTCGATGAGTTCAATTTGTGGTAGTTGAAAGGTAAGGTGATTGATCGGAGTTACGCGGTGAGCGACAAAATCTGATGATAGATTCATCCTCATCTTGACGTGTGGAATATAGATTAGTCATGGTAAATTTCTTGTGCAATGTTGATGGAAAAATTATCCAAGAAAGCTTGGGCTACCTAATTAAATGAAAATATGGAGTGTTTGGGTAACCCACTATACCGTCTAATGTAGGTCTAGTGAGAGACATAGGAAAAATTCTCAAAAGTAAGGCATCATCATGAGAAATCAAATAACACCCATTTTTAAAGGAGCACAAATGTTTTTGTGGGTCTTCCTTACTATTAAAATGATTGAATTTTGGCATTTCCCAATGCATAGGGTATGAACAGATGGGAATGGATGGGTGAATAGGCTCATTGAAAATCTCATCATAAGTGAGAGTGTAACGGGAGCTGGAAACCGATGCCTCCCAGTGTTTGCATCTTGTCCATCATCAATTTAATTAGGTCATTGGTGGGATGTGATGATTGGAAACCTCCTATAACGTGATGAGGTTGGTTTTGGTGTATAATGGGTGGGGAATTTCGGTGTACGGGGCTGCCATGTAAAGTGACGGAGGAGAAGGAAAAGAAATAGAGGGTACATACTTAGAATGACTAATAGATGAAATAGGTAGTTTTGGTAATATGTATATGGGGGAGGAAGGGTTGTGGTAAACCCGGTGGTAATAGGGGCTAATGATTGTGGAATAGAAAAGATGACATTTTGAAAAGGAGGTCACCGACACTAGAGGTGGGAACGTAGCTACGGGTAAATGTGAGACATGAGGAATGGATGAGGTTGTGTTTTGGGTAATCGATGAGGGTATGGTAGATGTAATGGGTGCTACGGGGGTAATAGATAGGGAAATCATAATGGGTATAGGACCTAAGCGTGAAATAATTGGGGATAAGGTGGATGCGGGTAACTATTGTATATATATCCCCCCTTGGGAGGATATAGACAAGCAGGAGAATATGAAGACAGTTGCACCTTGGCGCACAGAAATGGCACATGACACGGAGTGTCGACACAGAAATAGTTATGCCTTGGTGCATAGAAATGGTGCATGACATGGAGTGTCGACACAGGAAAAGTTGCGCCTTGGCACACAGAAATGGCGCATGACACGGAGTGTCGACATAGAGAAAGTTGCGCCTTGGCGCATAGAAATGGCGCATGACACGGAGTGTCGACACAGAAAAGTTGCACCTTGGTGCACAGAAATGGCGCATGACACGGAGTGTCGACACAAGAAAAAGTTGTGCCTTGGCACACGTGAAATGGCGTATGACATGGAGTGTCGACACAGAGAAAGTTGCGCCTTAGCGCCTTAAATGGCGCATGACATGGAGTGTCGACACAGAAAAGTGCGCCTTGGCCCACGAAATGGTGCATGACACTTGAGTGTCGACACACGAAAAATAGTTGTGCCTTGGTGCACAGAAATGGCGCATGACATGGAGTGTCGACACAGAAAAGTTGTGCCTTGGCGCACAGAAATGGCGCATGACACAGAGTGTCGACACAAAGAAAGTTGCGCCTTGGCACACAGAAATGGCGCATGACACGGAGTGTCAACACAGAAATAGTTATGCCTTGGCACATAGAAATGGTGCATGACATGGAGTGTCGACACAGGAAAAGTTTCACCTTGGCACACAGAAATGGCGCATGACATGGAGTGTCGACACAGGAAAAGTTGTGCCTTGGCACATAGAAATGGCGCATGACACGGAGTGTCGACACGGAAAGTTGCACCTTGGCGCACGTAAATGGTGCATGAAATAGAGTGTCGACATAAGAAAATTTGTGCCTTGGTGCATGTAAGAGGATGTCGACACACACATGAATGCGCCAAGGCACACCTTCAGAGGCGCAACATTACGAGTGCCGGGCAGGAAGTAGACCACAGCGCGAGATATTCAGATGGCCATAACTTTTGACTGGGAGCTCAGATTCATGCAAGTTTGGAATTTCTGGAAAGCTTACGAGGTCCTCTATCCAACTGTGACTAGATATCTTTAATTATGTGAGAAAAAATTCTTAAAAATTAAAAATACAGTTAGCCACTTTTGGGGGTTGCTTAGGGTTCTCACCTACCACAGAAAAGTTGCACCTTGGTGCACAGAAATGGCGCATGACACGGAGTGTCGACACAAGAAAAGTTGCACCTTGGTACACAGAAATGGCGCATGACACGGAGTGTCGACACAGAGAAAGTTGCGCCTTGGCGCACAGAAATGGCGCATGACATGGAGTGTCGACATAGGAAAAGTTGTGCCTTTACGCATAGAAATGGTGCATGACATGGAGTGTCGACACGAAATAGTTGTGCCTTGGTGCGTGAAATGGCACATGACATGGAGTGTCGACATAGGAAAAGTTGCGCCTTGGCGCACAGAAATGGTGCATGACACGGAGTGTCGACACAGAGAAAGTTGCGCCTTGGCACACAGAAATGGCGCATGACACGGAGTGTCGACACAGAAATAGTTGTGCCTTGGCACATAGAAATGGCGCATGACATGGAGTGTCGACACAGGAAAAGTTGCACCTTGGCACACAGAAATGGCGCATGACACGGAGTGTCGACACAGGAAAAGTTGTGCCTTGGCGCACAGAAATGGCGCATGACACGGAGTGTCGACACAGGAAAAGTTGCGCCTTGGCGCACAAAAATGGCGCATGACATAGAGTGTCGACATAGGAAAATTTGTGCCTTGGCGCATGTAAGAGGATGTCAACACGCACATGAATGTGCCAAGGCGCACCTTCAGGAGGCGCAACATTCTGAGTGCTGGCAGGAAGCAGACCCTGGCGCAGATATTCAGATGGCCATAACTTTTGACTGGGAGCTCGGATTCATGCAAGGTTGGACTTTCTGGAAAGCTTACGAGGTCCTCTATCCAACTATGACTAGATATATTTAATTGGGTGAGAAAAAATTCTTAAAAATGAAAAATACAGTTAGCCACTTTTGGGGGTCGCTAGGGTTCTCACCTACCACCATAATGAGATGAATTAAATACAACCTGCGGTGGTTGGGGTAGATTTGGAATTTCTCTCTCTTCCCTCTCTCATTCTTCCTATAAATTGTAAGGAGGGGCTTCTTTCTAAAGGTTGGACATTCTTGTTTTGCCCCTCCCTTCTTCTCTTTGGCAGGTGAATCTGTGGAGTTCAAACCTCCTATCTAAAACTGTAATGCAACCTTGTCTCTTGGCATTTTGTGGTGTATTGTATCAATCTTTGGAGCAAATAATGCATGTCTGTGGATGATTATCAACCCTCTCTGTGTTTATTTGCATCTTCCTGATCTTTCACTGCAAATCTGTTATCTGTGCATGATCTTGCATCGCATTTTAATAGTTTGTGTTTATTGGCAAGACAGTTGTTCTTCATTCCTCGGTGCATCACCTTTGTTAGTTTAGGTTTATTTTTATGCATCTTCTTACCCTGTCTCCTTGGAAAATTAGATTAGGTTTTGAGTAGACCCTCTACATTTTTATGTGTGCATCTGAACAGAGGAATAGGAACCGGCCTTCATCCGGAGAGCTTTTCCGATTTCGCAAGGTCCCACACTTGGGAAAAGCTCCATGTTATGCAATCACACTGAGAGTCTCAGCCCATCGAGTTGCAGACATTCAGGGGTGTTGTGATTCGACATCAATAGTTTTGGCACGCCTGGTGGGACCAAGAGGTCATTCCATCAAGATTTGAAGGAACGTTCAAGAAATTCGGACTTAAAAATTGCAGTCTAGCTTTTGAGGCTCATTTTTTCTAACACATCTGGTGACTCCGAAGGGGATAGAATTCAATGGTGTAGCACCAAAGGTTGCCCAGGAATATGAGAAGAATTCAAACCAAGTCCAATACCTGAGAAGAGGGGCTATTTTTCCACTTGCAACTTTCACCAGGTAGAGGAAGGAGAGGAAAAAGACCACAAAGATCACCATCTCCACCTAACAGGACTTTGTCTACACCTCCACCTGGTAGGCCTTTTCTCACATCAACCAGGGTTCTTAGGCCAATCATAATGGCACATCTACCACCGAATCCCTTTGTCAATTTCATGGGTAGTAGTCCACTTGCCCTAAATGCTCAGAATCAAATTCCAATTGCAGCACTAAAGAACATACCCTATTTCAGGAGAAAATCATACTACTCCTATTGATCACATCCAGGATATTGCTAATGGATGTGCAATTCATGAAATAAATGAAATGGATGTTGCGGTCAAGCTGTTGGCTTCATCTTTCAAAGGCAAGGCCTTACAATGGTTTAGGCGCCTTACAAAGCAGGTCTATTACAATTGGAACCATCTTTCTTCTACTCTTTGCACCCAATTTGGGGAGAGGCGGACAATTTATCTTTATTGGAACAAATTGACAACAATCAAGAGGATCCTAATGAACAAATGGTAGATTTCAACTTTAGATTCCAACGGACATGGGACAGATTCCAATAGCCGTTAGACCAACCAGCCGAAGGAGCATTCCTTTATTTCTTAAAGGCTATAAATTCAGACATAACCATGATGATCTAATCAATGGGAGGGACAACGCTGCCAGGGGCCTACGACACGGCTATCAGAGCAGAGAACTGTTTGATCCAAGCTGGCAAGCTTGAACCAAGGCCACCAATGCCTCTCTATCCGAGATATGGGAAATCCTGCAACCGATCAAGCACGAGTTGAATCCCATTCCAACTCCTAGAAATCAAAGCAAAATAATGAGGCGTCGACTTCTTCAAATACTTCAAAGGAATTGCAGGAGGTCATGAAACAATTACAGAACCTTGGAAATGAGCTTGTGACTATCAAAAGACAACAAGCTCAAAGTGCTAGACCATATCAGCCTCAAGCACAGTACCAAGCTAGGCCCCCATACCAACAAAATAGACCACCACCTCAAGATGCTAGGCCGTTTCAACCGTATGATCCAAATGCAACGACGTCCTCAAGAGATTTAATCCCGACACAAAATAACATGGCACAGGAGTACGACTGGTGTTACCCTTGCAATCTACCTCACAATCAGTCAGCATGTTTCAATGGTGCACTAAATCAGGCCTTGATGGTGCAAACCATTGGTGTTGCTCAAGAACCAAGCCAGGAGGAGAATCAACAGCAACAAACGCAACAAGAAGGACCTCCAACAGAAACCACATTGGAAAATTGGCAAACGAAAGACTTCGTGGAATTAACCAATGACCTTTTCAAGGCGTGGCTGCCAACACATGGTCAAAGAAGAGAAATATAGGAGAGGGACAACCGTGTAATCCAGTTGTTTCTCAACCCACTCTTACACAACAAGGGTCGAGAGACCAAACGCAGCTCCAAATGTGTAGAATCAACCCAAGGTACTGTTGTAGCAACACACACACACATGCTCAAGCTCCGAAAAGTTTACACCAAGTAAGGGACAACAAAAGGACAATTCATCCCCTTTCAGCATTATTGATCAAAGGAAGAAGACGAACGTGAATATATCAATGTGGGAATCTTTATCTATCCCAGGACAAAGAGATCTTCTACAAGCTGCCATGAAGAATTGGTCAACTTCAAACCAACAGGCCCATATGCAAGAGAAGGTCCTCACGAATGTTTTTCAGCTTGAAGGGAATCATGGAGGACGACAAGGTAAAGTTTTGAAACCCCCTCCATTCTATATTTCATTAATCATCGAGGATAAATTAGTACACAATTGCATGATTGATTCTGGGGCAAGTAGTTAGTGATGCCGAAGCAAATAGCGGATCAGCTGGGTTTGAAATATGAGCCGATCTTTGAAAGGAGTAGTACAACTAGATGGAGCAGGCAAAGAGGAACTGTTGGAGTCATCAAGGAGTTAAGTCTAACACTACATTCCTATCCTAATGTTACGTTTCTGCAAGATGTGTCTGTGATTGACCTTCCGCCACTCTTTGCGTTGTGTCTATCAAGAGACTTCACTGCAAAAATCGGTGGATATTTATCTACTGATTGGTCACACATGATTTTAGGACAAGGTATGGAGCCAAAGCAACGATCGTCAGTCAGAACCAATTGCCAATTTCCATTTTGAGCCTCATGTTCCAAATCCTATCAATGCAAATTGCTCGGCTTTTGACCAAGAGGAGTGTTCAAGTGATCTAGAAAGCAGTACTAAGGTCGAGGGAATTCTGATTTAACTTTGGATGAATGGGAAAACAAGAGTCATGAATTTGACCCATACTGAGGAAATTGAAGAATCTCAATTGGGCGTGTATTGTATACACGAAGAAAATTCACCCATTCCGACATCATTCGGCTGAACAAAAGGATGAAAAAAAGTTTGGAAATTATTTTTCGATGGTTCGAGAAGCGAGAAGGTCTTTGGAGGTGGTGCAATGTTGATTTCACCACAAGACATCAAATATTTTTCAGCTTTTCGTTTCCAGTTTTCCTATTCGAACAACATGGCTGAATACGAAGCATTGATTCATGGAATTCATTGGGCCAGGAAAAGGGGCATAAAGAACTTGCAGGTGTTTGGAGATAGTGATTTGATTGTCAATTAAGTTAGGGGACAACATACTACAAAGAACGACTTGCTGAGGAGCTACAAGAATAGGGTATGGGACCTCATTGAGGATTTCGAAGCTTTCAACATTGTGTCCATACCCAGGAAGAAAAATGAAGTCGCAGATAGGCTCGCAGCAGTTGGAGCAACGTTTGATGTGGTTGACAACATCAGAAGGGGAAAAACATAGCCACATATCCATGTGATTGTGAGGCCAGTAGTTCCAGATAATAACACAAGCTGGTAGGTGTTTGAGAACGATCAACAAATCGTTAATTTCTTACAAGAAGAGGCTGAATTTTCAGTTAGGAATCAGGACAGATTAGAGCAGCAGTATGGGGATCAAGTAGTACAGCTACGGAAAAACAAGCTTCCTAAGGGTTTAGTAACATTGGAGTCTATCTTCAACCCTAATGACCAATTTCGTAAGGAAAAGGCAAACATACAGGTCAAGAGAGAAGATTCAGAGCCAATTTCGGTTGGGGAAGGAAAAACACTTCAAATTGGCAAAGTGGCCACTGAGCAGGAGAAATCAGATTTCATACAACTTTGCCAAGAATTTCCAGATGTCTTCGCTTGGAGCTATGAAGACTTAAGAGGATTCGATCCAAATTTGGCACAACATACCATAGAATTGGATCCAGATGCTAAGCCCATCAGGTAGAAGCAGAGACCAGTCAACCCTCACATTGAACCTCTAATGAAGAAAGAGCTAAATAAGCTAATAGAGGCAAGCATTATATTCCCGATCAAGCACTCAAGCTGGGTTGCAAACTTGGTTCCAGTCAGGAAGAAGAGTGGAGAAATCAGGTTGTGTGTGGATTTCGAGACCTAAACAGGGCATCTCTCAAAGACCATTACCCACTTCCTTCAATGGAACAAATATTGCAAGTAGTATCCGGTTCAGAGAGATTCTCTCTCCTAGATGGCTACTCAGGGTACAATCAGGTGATGGTGAAAGAAGATGACCAATTCAAGATGGCTTTCACCACCAAATGGGGGACCTATGCCTACAAGAAAATGCCATTTGGGCTATCAAATGCTGGAGCCACCTTCCAAAGGGCAATGGATATGGCATTCAAGGGGTTGATCAATAAAATAGTTCTAATATATCTTGACGACATCACTGTATTCTCAAAAAATGCAGCGGATCACCTCTGTCATTTGAGGCAAGTATTTCAGAGGTGTAAAAGATTTGGGGTATCATTGAATCCCAAAAAATGCATATTTTTGGCTCATGAGGGAAAACTTCTAGGCCATATTGTTTCAAAGGAAGGGTTGACGATTGACTCGAGAAGAGTTGAAGCAATTCGAGAATTGCCATTGCCAAGTCACAAGAAGGCTCTTCAAAGATTCTTAGGAAGGATCAATTTTGTCTGCAGATTTGTGCCAAATTTTCTGCTCTTGTGAAGCCAATAACGCTGATGTTGAAGAAGAGCATGGCATTTAAGTGGACATCTCGAAGGCAAGGAAAATTTTGAGGCAATAAAAGAGGCTATATCTCAAGCTCGACTCCGTCAATCTAGACTTCTCTAAGGACTTCGTGCTATATGCCTTTGGTGGTGGGGACATGATTTCTGCAATCCTAGTACAACAAAACAAAGGAGGATTAGAACAACCAATTGCTTTTTTCAGTCAAGGCTTGGAGGAATACGAAAATAGGTACTCTTTCATTGAAAAGCATGTCCTCGCAGTAATCAGGAGCTTAAAGAAATTCAAGCACCTAGTCTCAAACAACAAGATCCAATTATTGGTCTCTCATGCGGGAGTCAGGGACTTCCTTCTAAACAAGGATCTGAATGAGAAACGTGCAGGATGGATAACTCGTGTCATGGAATATGACATCGAGATCAAGGTCACCAAACTAGTACGTGGGAAGGGACTATGTGAGCAGCTAGCCTTGAGTCAACAAGTTGAAGCAGGTGATGAAAAAGAGGTTGTCTTGGTACTACAGGATAACCAAGAACAAGAAAATGATGATGTGCCCACTCCCTGTTGGACTCAGAATGTGATACACTTCCTATAGACAGGCCTATGCCCTCCAGAAATGAGAAAAGCAAAGAGGAGATACTTCAGATTACAAGCCATTCCATATGTGCTTGTTGGTGGTGTTTTGTTTAAGAAAGACATCAATGGAGTTCTACTGAGGTGCATTGGGACAGGTCAAATTGAGAGGGTGTTACGAGATTTTCACGATGGAGATTCTAGAGGACATTTCGCCCCACGAGTAATAGCTCTCAAGATAATGAAGGCAGGGTATTATTGGGCGAGTCTTGATGGATGCTATACATGGATAAGAAAGTGTAGGAAATGTGCACTCTTCACAGGCAAAGAAAGACTAGCAGCACTTCCATTGCACCCAATTCTGGTTGACCAACCATTTATGCAATGGGGATTGGACTTCGTCGGGGTCATCAATCCAAACTCAAGCCAAGGCCACAAGTGGATTCTCACGGCAACGGACTATTTCACCAAGTGGACTGAAGCAGTAGTGCTCAAGGAAGCAAATGAGTCTAACATACTAGACTTTTATGAAGGAATAGTGACCAGGTTCGGTGTGCCGGCCACTATCATATCAGATAATGCATTGGCATTCATAGGTTCCAAGATTACAGAATGGGCTGTCAAGAATGGAATCTATTTGAGCACCTCTTCAAATTATTACCCGTAGGGTAATGGACAAGCAGAGTCCACGAACAAGAATTTGTTAAGAATCATCAGAAGGACTCTAGATGAAAACCAAAGGACATGGCATACCAAGCTAAAATCAGCATTATGGGCTGACAGGATAACGCCAAAGAGATCTACAGGTAATTCTCCCTACAAGTTGGTATATGGGAAAGAGGCAGTGTTGCCTATATCATTAGAATTGCCAGCATTGGAGCTCATGAAGCAGTTGGAGTTGTCTGAGTTCGAACCAATGGAGGCTAGGTATGCAGAGTTGATGGAATTGGAAGAAATAAGAGAACATGCAGTTCAGGCGATTGAAAAGGATCAGGCCTTAGTAAAAAGATGGTTTGATAAGAAAGCAAGAGCAAGGACCTTCCAGGAAGGAGACCTAGTTCTGAAATGGGATGTAGATCGGGCAAAACCAGGAAGGCATTCCAAGTTCGATGCCATTTGGAGTGGCCCCTACATGGTCACGAGATGTAAAATTAGTAATGCCTTCCAATTGTCCACTTTGGATGGAGGAGAATTCCCGATTCTCGGTTAACGGAATCCATCTTAAACATTGCTACTAAAAGAAAAAGGTTTACCCTTGTAATTATTAGCCTAGATTTAAATTCCTCTAAGTGCGTATGCACATTGTCTTGTTGTAGTTAGGTTTCATTTTTCCCTAAGTGCTCGGCACATGTTTTTCTCGCTCTCGGGTTGTTTTCTACAGTTGAGTCTTTGTCAGAGAAGAAGTTGCGCAGATCGTGCTCTGTGGATCGAGATATCAGGTTGGTTTCAGGTTATTTATTATGACTCCATGCCCAATGGATTACTAAAAGGCCACTAATCTTCTACCTAGTAGGAAGGTGATCCCATTGAGTCGCCAATTGTTGTATATATATCCCCCCTTGGGAGGATATAGACAAGCAGGAGAATATGAAGATAGTTGCGCCTTGGTGCACAGAAATGGTGCATGACACGGAGTGTCGACACAGAAATAGTTGCGCCTCGGCACACAAAAATGGTGCATGACATGGAGTGTAACACAGGAAAAGTTGCGCCTTGGTGCATAGAAATGGCATATGACACAGAGTGTCGACACAGAGGAAGTTGCGCCTTGGCGCACAGAAATGGCGCATGACACGAAGTGTCGACACAGGAAAAGTTGTGCCTTGGCACACAAAAATGGTGCATGACACGGAGTGTCGACACAAGAAAAGTTACACCTTGGCACACAGAAATGGCGCATGACACGGAGTGTCGACACAGAAGAAAGTGCGCGCTGGGCGCACGAAATGGCGCATGACATAGAGTGTCGACACAGGAAAAGTTGTGCCTTGGTGCACAGAAATGGTGCATGACACGGAGTGTCGACATAGAAATAGTTGTACCTTGGCACATAGAAATGGCACATGACATGGAGTGTCGACACAGGAAAAGTTGCGCCTTGGCACACAGAAATGGCGTATGACATGGATTGTCGACACAAAGAAAGTTGCGCCTTGCGCGCATGAAATGGCGCATGACACGGAGTGTCAACACAGAAATAGTTGCGCCTTGGCGCATAGAAATGGCACATGACATGGAGTGTTGACACAGGAAAAGTTGCACCTTGGCGCATAGAAATGGCGCATGACACAGAGTGTCGACACGGAGAAAAGTTGCACCTTGGGCACGTAAATGGCGCATGACATGGAGTGTTGACACGAAAGTTTCACCTTGGCGCGCAGAAATGGCGCATGACACGGAGTGTCGACACAAGAAAATTTGTGCCTTGGCACATGTAAGACGATGTCGACATGCACATGAATGCGGCAAGGTGCACCTTCAGGAGGCGCAACATTCTGAGTGCTGGCAGGAAGCAGACCACAGCGCGAGATATTCGATGGCCATAACTTTTGACCGGGAGCTCGATTCATGCAAGGTTGGACTTTACGGAAATATTAGGAGGTCCTATATTCAACTATGACTAGATATATTTGATTAGGTGAGAAAAAATTCTTAAAAATTAAAAATACGGTTAGCCACTTTTGGGGTCGCTAGGGTTCTCACCTACCACCATAATGAGATGAATTAAATACAACTTTGTGGTGGTTGGGGTAGATTTGGAATTTCTCTCTCTTCCCTCTCTCATTGTTCCTATAAATTGTAAGGAGGGGCTTCTTTCTAAATGTTGGACATTCTTGTTTTGCCCCTCCCTTCTTCTCTTTGGCGGAGTGAATGTGGAGTTCAAACCTCCTATCTAAAACTGTAATGCAACCTTGTTTCTTGGCATTTTGTGGTGTATTGTATCAATATTTGGAGCAAATAATGCATGTCTGTGGATGATTATCAACCCTCTCTATGTTTATTTGCATCTTCCTGATCTTTCACTGCAAATTTGTTATCTGTGCATGATCTTGCATCACATTTTAATAGTTTTTGTTTATTGGCAAGACAGTTGTTCTTCATTCCTCGGTGCATCACCTTTGTTAGTTTAGGTTTATTTTTATGCATCTTCTTACCCTGTCTCCTTGGAAAATTATATTATGTATTGAGTAGACCCTCTACATTTTTATGTGTGCATCTAAATAGAGGAATAGGAACCTACCTTCATCGGAGAGATTTTCCAATTTCGCAAGGTCCCACACTTGGGAAAAGCTCCATGTTATGCAATCACACTCGAGTCTCGGCCCATCGAGTTGCGAGACATTCATGGGTCTTTGTGATTCGACATCAATAGTAACATAGAACCGAGATGCAGCTAATGCGAAGTGGGTGCAAGATTCGAGGGGATGGATATGGGCATGTCATATATCAACCTGACCCGAGGCATTTCGAGTGGATGAATGGGAGAGGTAATACTACAAGGCATCAAGGTTACGGTCAAGGAGTCATGTGAACTCCTCATCTCTGGTAGTGATATTGGTAGGCTAGATGGAATCCATGGATGGTGATAAAATAGAAGGTGGTGAAGGACTAGGCGGGAGTGGTTGGCGGCGGTGTGGAGCACGAGGGCATTCGCTTGTCTTCGAGGTTAGTGCCATGTGAACTAAGTCGATCGGGAGAGGTTTGCTTCTCTATAAATAATACAGATAATAGTAGAAATAGGTGAATTTGGTGATAAAAAATGGATGAAGTGACAAATGGTGAGTGGAATGTGAAACAGGTTAATTGATGCCGGTTAGGAAAAACTAACATCTGTCGGGGGTAACATTGTTAGTTCTTGTGGAAAATAGATAGTGAGTAAACATTGAAGAAGAAGGGGAAATCTGACAAGTATTTCAAATATAGGAATATGTAAAACATCAATGGAAAAAGTGACAGTGACAGAGACTATGGCAAGTAGAAGAAAGTGAAGTGAAATGGTCCTTTTGAATAGGTTAGCAAAAGGACCCGGAACCGACGGTGGTTGGGCATAACCAATGGAGGTCATATTTAACCGATCACGATCACTTTGAAATTTAAACAGTGATGAGAAAAAGTGGTTGTGAATTAGAATTTGATGTGGAATCAAACCTAGAAGTCTGAGAATGATGAAGATGTGGTCAAGACACACTCAAACAAATTCATAATACACCGACTATGAATGGGAGTGTGCGAGGAAAGACAAAAATAATGATCGAAAGCTCTCACCTCAAAATGCAAATCAAATAGAATGCTAAGAAAGAACATTCCTAGAGTGCCTATTCTACTACGTTTGTTCGAAACTTATGCTATTCAGACTAACACATGAATTGTGAAGTAGAGTTTTTGGTGAGGATGGCTTCCTACAAAGAAGGAGATCTAAAGGGTGAGGTTTCAGGTTTGTTATGGTGGGGGTGGGCTACACTCTGAAGTATGACTCGATAGAGCTAGTGAGTTGGGTGCCCACTGTGTCGTGATCATGTGATCACCTATAGCTTCTTCTAGGTAAGATGTTGTTTAAGAATGTATATATTTGAATTTTTGTGTGGTTTGGTAAGACTCAAAAAAATAGAAAAGGATAGAAGTGGTTTTCTATAATTCGTTTGTCAACTATCACCTTAATGACATCCAACATATAGGTTGCCCTCAATTAATGTGAGCTAATGTAGAAAATTAGAATGAAATACACTTATTTTAAACCCAAATCGAAAGTATGATATTCGATGATAAAAAATAGATGAATAGGAAGAGGGATGCTCTTTCACTAAAATGCATAAAACATAAAGAGATGATTCCTTTCAAATACACCAAAAGAAAAGTTTCCTTTAGAGAAAATAGAAAGAAGGAGTGGATTATCAGGGAAGAAAATTAGTGTGTATGCTTTTAGAAGGGAAACAAACATACAATTTTTTCCTAGGAATGAATGAAATGCAAGGAACCCTGAATGGGTCCCACTTAAGTGCGTGCCAAAATGTTTCAAATTTTTCTTATATTGTTTCTTTGAATCGTTGTGAAACAAATAGGGCAACAGGCGTAGGAGGAATACCTATTCAAATGTCGGTTGATGAGTTATTGGGAGTGTATGACTTTGAATCCACAAATGACTGTGAGAGCTTCCTTTTGGCTAGGAGGAAATACTTGTAATGAAAGAAAGACCACGAGAAAGAATTAAAACATATAGGCGGTGAAGCTCGCCTAGCGTGAGATAGATCCGAGAAGTGTGGTACTTCCTAGATGGTATCAGTCCATTGTTTTAAAAAATTTACGCTGAAAACAAGATAAATCCTACTATTATTTTAAAATGATTTAGGTATCTCACTTTAAAAAAATAAGAAAATTGATCTAATCTAACAAGGCTAAGCTAAAATAGAATCGGTAGGTAAAATGGTTGGTTCTAGGTTCTACAGTCCGATAAAGGTCTCAAATAGGTCACCGATGAATACGGGTGAGATGCAATTAGCTAGGTAGGTCTCTGTTCTAGGTTGTGTAGGAAAATACGAGAGACGGTTTTGATCAGGGTGATTGATTGCGGTTAGGTATAACCGGTGCGATTCTTATGAGATTTGAAAATGTCACAAAACAAGGTTTTGGCCTCCTTTGTGATTACACAAAGGAATTTGGTTAGTCAAGACGAGGTATTGGGTGGCTGGAGTGAGATTTTGTGAGGTTTTGATGGGTATATGGAGGTGAAAATGTCGAGAGAAGGTCAACAATGAGAAAGATAAACAATAGGTGATGAAACAATGATGAATTGAAATAACCAAGAAAGTATGATATTGTACTTACTTGGATTTCACTCCTAAAGGCTTGTTTATGATGGATGGAGGTGCCAATGATGGATTTGAAAGTTGAAAGTGATTACCAACTAAAGAAAATATTCTCGCATGGGCTGCATGCACACTCCTCTTTGCTTGGGTAATTCGGAAGGTGATTGGGATGGTTATGCAGAGAAGATGCTCAATCTCCTTTCTTGGATGTGATTTCTTGCTAGAATTGGCTCTCTGAAGATGTGTTATCTTTTGAGATCTCGTTCTTGTTCGTCAACTTTTTCCCAATGTTTTCCAACCTTGAGAATAAGGTAGTTTAGGAGTTAAAAAGGGGTAACCGACAACGGTCCGGCTTAACCGGCGGTGGTTAGGGGAAACCGACGTCAGTCAAGGAAGGATTTTCTAGGTTTACCAAACTTAGGGGAGATCCTCCTGATTTCCTTGGATCTCATGTCGTTATCCCATGGATTAGACTAGGAGCTTCTATGAGCATGCGGGAATGTGGTTAGAGGGAGTGTAGGCATTGATTTTTAGGGTTTGGGTAAGTCTTAGTTAGTTATGGTAACTTGCTAAGAATAGTTCTTAAGGTGAGTTAGCTTGATGAGGTGTCTAAGTGAACTATATGTATAGATGTTATTTAGATAAGATATTTAAATAATAAATATAGTGAGGGTAAAGCATTAATTTAATTAACTTAATTAAATTAATACTAGTGTGGTGAAGGGGGTCATGGCAAGGTGAAAGTGATGAAGGGTACTTATATGTCAAAGGGAAAAGGGGAGTGTTACCTAATTTTAGTGTCTACAAGATGGTTTCCTTCTTTGGTGTCATTCTACTTGTCAGGTTAAAACTTAAATTCCTCCTTGCTCTACTCTACTACTCTACTCAACTCTAAGGCTCAACTCCACAAAGAATCCTCCTACCTCCATGCCCTAGCTGCCAAACCCTAACTAGGAAAACCCTTCCACAAGATGGCGTACTCCAAAAGAACTCTCCCCACGCCCGTGTACTCCTTCCACTCTAGTTTGTAGATCAACCCTATTCACGCACTTAGATCTCTATGATTCTTATTCCTTCACACAAATCTCTTTGTATTCCCTAGTTCACAAGATCTCTTCCACTTTGTAATTGCAAGGTAAAATAATGATTCATTCGACCTCATACTTATAGATTTTTCCTCCTTTCCAACAATAAATTCTATGCCACCTACCAATGTACTTAGCATTAAATGTGGATTTTTCCACTAAAGGTGCAAAAAAATCTTTACAACCTTCTGGCGTGTAAAAATCCTTACTAACCAAAGACTCTTACGCGTGCATCTACAACACCGAAGGCATCTCTTTTTTCCTTTACCCAATGTTTTCCCTCACCTACCTCATGTTTTTCCTATGCTTTTCCTTCTCTATACATGGTCTTTATAAAGCCTTATCCTGACACCAACCATTCTCGTCCACCATTTTCCCATGTGCTTTCTATCCTTCAACTAGGCCATTTAACTTTTACTGTCATCTTATACTTCACTTTGCACTACTCCACCCACACTAAAATAGATGCATGGTCCTCTGCACATGCACAACCTTTTGAAAATAATGTGGTTACCAGCGTACATAAGGTGTAAAACAGAACACAAAGAAAGGAACAAGCAATGAGAAAGGGAAACACAAGAAAAGAAAATGCATAAAGGGAAATCCTAAGCTAACTGGAAATACTACCTTATTTACAAACACAAAGAAGGCTTATTTATAGTAGGGATTCAACCTACTCCCATTGAAATGACCAGGTAGCTTTGTCCCATCTAGCACTTGTAACTAGCATGCACCTAAATCAAGGATGTATGAGATGATGTAAGGTCCCAAAAATGGAATTTCAACTTCCCAAGATGGCACAGATACTTGGAATCATATAACAAAACCATCTACCTAACCTCAAACTGCTTGTTCTTGATATGATGATCATGCCATGCCTTTTGTCTAGCCTTTTCAGTCTTCTGACTCCATCTAGCAAGTGATCATCTTTTGTCTAACTACATCAATTTATTGATCCTTTATTCAAGTTCTTTTTCATTAGCCAATCCTCTTGTGTGCACTATACACATTGATGGTAACATGAATTTAATGGGAAAAACAACCTCTGTGATAAACAACATTTGACATGGTGTGGCCTTGTTCAATATTTTTTAGGTTGTCATGTATGCCCATAGAATGAATGATAATTTTTCATCCCAATCATGTCTTTCAACATCACAAATATTGGTCAATGTGTGACTCAATATCTTGTTAAATGCCTTAGCAGTTCCATTCACTTAAGGTTGATATGGGGCATTCTTGTGATGGGCCACCATAAACTCTGCTAGCATAATCTGATTGTTTCATTAAGAAAATGTGTACCCCTATCACTAGTCAAGCTCAAAGGACATCTATACCTGTTGATTATGTTCTCCCATAAAAATATAGTAGTTTTCATTATAGTACAATCCTTTGTAGGCACTTCCTCTACCCATCTTGTCAAGTAATTAGTGCAAGTAATGATGTAGCACGAACCAGTCCTTTGCACAACAGTGAAATTGGCCCTACAAAGTCAATTGCCCATTTTTCAAATGGCTTTGCTTTGGCTATCGACCTTAATGACATCTCATCCCTATTTCTAGGTTTTCCCGAGCACTTTGAAAAATGGTCCCAAGCCTTGAAAAATTCAATACAATTTTGGTAGATGGTTTCCCACCAAATCCCTACTATTATAATCTTCTGCATTATAGAATTTCCTACAAAGTGTCCTCCTGCAATCACACCATGCACTTCTTCCATAATTACCATGTGCTCATGTTACAATGCGTATCGGTGCAAAACCTCATCACATCCTAACTTATACAGATCTCCACTAATCAACATGTAAGGTGTGGTATGTATAGCCAAATGCTTCATCTCTAGAGCCTTCATCCCTTTTGGTGCCATACCTATTTTAAATAAAACCATAATATCTTCTAACTCGAGGGAACGCTGCTGCAACCTAAATAGTTTCATGTCCAACATGGTATCCTCAATGCTTTACACGTCCTCCCCTGAATCAATCCTTGATAAGTGGTCAAGTCATGAATTGCTCTTCCCTGGTTTTACCACAACTGAAAAACTCAAATTCCTAAAATAACAGGACCTAACGATGTATACGCCCTTGTAGAATAGGCTTGTTCACAAAGTATTTAAAAGCCATGTTGTTTATATAGAATATAAATGGTGTTTCCAATAGGTACTGTCTGAACTTATGCAATGCGTAGATCATTGATAGTGCTTCACACTCAGTAGTGGTATAATTATATTTTTCTGGTGTCAACTTCCTACTTGCAAAACACAAGGGGTGATCAACAATCCCCTCACCAGGTTTTTCTAGTACTGATCCCATGGTTATTCCTAAGGCATCAACATGCACATGGAAAGGATTATCCCAAGAAGGAAAATGTAGTATGGGCATAGTGATAAGTTTATCCTTCAAATTTTCAAATGCCTTTTGTTGTGCCTCTCCCCAATGAAAGGCACTCTTGTGCTTTAGAAATTATTCAAAAGGAATGGAAATCTTGGGATATCCTTTAATGAAATTCTGTAGTACCACTGTATGCCTAAGAAATCCATGCATTGTGCTCTAACTAGTAGGCTCTCCCAATCCCACAATAACACCAACTTTTATGGGATCTACCAACAAAGCCTCCTTACATATAATATGTCCCAAATGGAGTAGAAAAGACACATTTCTTAATGTTGAGGGATATCCTCAACTGCCGACATCTCTCAAACATCAGCCTCAAATTTTCAAAATGGTCCTTCACTAGCCCATACACCATCCAGTCATCTAGGTAGACTTGAATAAAATTATGGATAAAGTCCTGGAATGCTTGTACCATGATGAGTGAGACACAACAGCAACATTTTTCAATCCAAAAGGAATGACCATATAGGCAAAGCTTCCCCACTTAGTGGTGAAAGTTGTCTTTATTTGGTCTTCCTTTGCAATCATGACTTGGTGATACCCTAAGAACCCATCCATGAAAGAGTAGACCTCACACCTAACTACTCCCTCCATAATTTATTCAAGTAAAGTGGGTTGGGAAAGGATCGATGAAAATACTGTATTCAAGTACCTATAGTCAACACAAATCCTTATTCTTACATCCTTCTTGATATTGATGACCATTATACTTATCCATTCGATTCTTCCACAACCTCAATGATGCCTGAAGTGATCATCTTATCTATTTCCTCCTTAACTTTGCATGTGTAAGTTTGAATTCATTCGATAAGGCCTCTTCCAAATCAGGTTCACACCTTTCTTTAACTTGATCTTCAACTCTCCCAAGGAATGGTGGATGCCTTTGAGTTCATTGTACTGTGTGGGAAAAAATACTACAAGTTGTGCAATAGATCAATGATTTTTGAAACCTCTATCTCGACCAATAGTCCCCAATGATAGCTTCCTTAAGTTTTGTCTCTATCTTTTTTTTTTCAAGGGCTCATGGTAGGTGTGCACTCACTCATTAGCGCTATCTATGACTTCACGTGTACCTTAAGAATGATTAACATACAAACTTTTCATTTCTTCGCCATCTACTACATAGAACATTTTTCCTATTCCCTTTTCCATACATGTGCGCTCAAGTTGTATCTCTTCTTATTCCTCTTCATCAAAGCACGTCTCCAAACTAGGTTCACTCAACAACTCTAGTAGCCTATCTTCTGCCATGGTGCTATCTCCCATTGTAAGGTGCTTGACAACTTACAATGCCTTATCCACTGATGGCTTGGTACTCCGATACTCAAAAGCTTGAATGAGATCAACCATTAACTCCTACCAATTCCTGTCTGATGGCGTGTCTCTAAGTGGATATACCATGCATGCCACAACCTTATAAGGTGGAATATAACTTATGCACCCATAAAAAATGTGGTAACACTTATGTTCTGTAATCTAGGCCTTCTCACAAGCTTGGATATGGAATGAGGTGGGTTCCTTTCCATGGTAGTCCTGTATGACAGTGGGTGCATTGCTTTTACAAAATATTATAGAGAATGTAACTCTTACCTTGTGCCACTCTAGGATACTCTCGCGATGTGTTTCCCACCAATGCATTGCAGTTCTAAGCAAGTTATAATTGAGCATACTTCTCCTTTCATCCTCATTTTCCAAATAATCCTCCATTTCTCATAAGAAATCATCGAGATTTCCTCCGGAGTAACTTGGTAGCTTATTTCTTCCCAGGCACTTGACTGAGTGCACATTTGTCATCCTTATTACATATCCTCTCAATTGTTGCCCAATCAATTCATAAGTCCCGTGCACCCAATTATCACATGTTATGCTAGTCGTATCACTCATCAACTGAGCATCTTCAAATTGGATAACCCTTCGTAGATGAATTATTTCAAGGTATTTGATGGAGAGCACATATATTCTATGGAGGACTTCCTCTCCTAATGGATTAGTATAGGGCACTAATTTTCCATTTGTCAAAGGGATGATGACATGTTTCTCCTTGTTCTCAAAACATATATACCTCTTGTTAAGCTGCAAGTCAACATTATTTTTGTAATACCGGGCGCCCAAGTAATGATGGGAAATTATCTGTCTTGGTGAGCACTAGGACTGCAAAGTCCCTAATGAACTTGGCCCCTGGAATAGTGATAACCACATCTTTCAAGACTCTAATGGGAATTTAATTTTTTTTGTTCTCCATATACAACAAATTTGAAGTTGGATGTAATGCGGGCCTTCCCATTTTATGACATGCATCCAATGTAAGAAAATTGACCACCACTTCCATGACAATGAGGATGTTACTCAGAATCCAACCATAATAACTACATTCAAGGTGATCTCCTTATCATATTCAAGGTTGTGAGGAGGAAGGTTTGCATTAAAAACCTATCTCTCACACTCTTCTCCAGCGTGTGGTATCCTCTCCCATAGCCATTCTCCTAATAAGGGAATAATATTCTCCTACATTAACATTTTTCATAGTTCCCTAACCTCATTTAGATCCCTCCATGAGCCTCAACATTCTTCCTTTGCTTCAACAGCCTTGAATGCTCTTTTAGACATTGCATCTCTCCTTGTAATCCCTGAATCACATCCATAGTCTCTTAGTATAATTCCTTCGATGGGAAGGGTCTAGATATTTCCCATGTACCAATTCTTCTCTAACAAATAGTTTTTGTCGTAGCATCTCCCTTGCATGCATAGCCTCTACTTGCATTTTCAGTAGTACGAGTTCTAATCTTGACTCACATGCCATTCTTGGCATCCACTATGGGTCGGCCTTATTTAAGATCACCATCACGGTGCCTTTGTCTTTCTAGTCTTATTGGCTCATGTTATCAAACAAATTAGGGAACTCCTCATACTTATTTTTTCCCACACTATCAACACTACAATAAATCGGGACACTCACACTTATAATGCTTTATAGACCCATAGTTATAATAGGTTCCTCACGGGAACTCACTTCCTCCTCCTCTGCAGATTACTAGGACCACAAAATCCTCTGTGAAATCATCTTCTACATACTCCTCCATCTTTGTGACATTCATAACAGCAATCATCATCCTTAGAACTACTTACAAGGCTAGTCTGGCACACACTAAGATCAATGATATCATGAATCTAGTCAATCAACCTACAATCCTTGGTATCATGGGTCGTAGAGGTACAAATATTACAATAACAAGAAACATTCTTACTGATTGTGTGTTGTAGTATAGGGCACTTATTTGTATCATGATCCCCATGGAAAATCTCACAGTCTACTATAATAGTGCATATCGACTTTCGAGGAAAGTATCCTTTATATGCCCTTACAATTCACATTTTGTGCACCAAAGACCACTATGAACCTCATGCGTTGAATTTTTAGATATCTTCTCCAACTGCTTGGCCATTGTAGTAATTTGAGCCTCAGAAAAGGGCTAACACCAAAGATCAATGCTTCTAATAGCCTCGGTGCACAGGGGTAGATTCTAAGGTCTCATCTTTGGTCTATGAAAGTCTTGTGTGACAATGCCCTTCTAAACGACATTATCAATCCCCAAAAAATGATTGAGCATACCGATAAGGGTGAGTGTCATAGGATATTTTTGATGAGAGACTTTTGAATCACATGTCATTCTCCCAAAAACTCTCCACCATTTCTTATTGGATCTCCTTCATAGGATTGATGCTCTTACGCCCAAACTCAAGAATATAGAACTCTACTAGGAAGAAATTATTTAATGTAATGTAATCCACCACTTTCTTATGTGGGTCATACTTTTGGTACCAAATGTGTGTGCACCCTTGTAACATCGTTACAAAATAACTTTCTTCTCAATGCAGGGTAGTGATTCCTTTGCGTGCCATAGAAATTCATATTTGTGCATGTTTTTGTGGCATCCTCAATGCCTCTCGTAGTCTAGCAAGTGCAAATACATCTCTAAGAATACTTGTGGAGGTGGCTAAGGCCCTTGTCCACCTGACCCAAAACCTTATTTTCCTCCATCACTAGATCAACTAGACCCACTAGGTCTTATCCCTCCTAACCCACCAGATCCTCCAGATCTGCTAAGTCCACCAGGTCCTCCATCTCTTATACCACTAGATTCACCTCCGATAGCTTGGTAAATGGATGAAGTGGTCGTGCCTAGTGTCTCTAATGTCCCACTTTGAACTACGCGCCGATGGTTTGTGATATTTTCCCACTACCATTTGTGTGTCCCGCACCAATTTTAGACGTGATACCCAAACCTTGTGTATTTACACCTTGTCTAAAAATTCCTCCAAATATGAGAATGGTTTGTGCAGCCATGGATGTCCCAAATGAGAAATTATATCTCCTAGGTGTATATTGGTTACTTCCATCGATACCAACTGGGTTAACAATAATTATCCCTTGATCTGGAAAACTAAGCGCCAGGGGTTGGTCACTAGGTGGGTTCAGATGTGCACCGATGGATCTCCTTTATCCATGTGATGAAATCTCATCAGAAGCTGAAGGGGATTCTCTCTCATGCTTGCCAAGATGGGGTAGTATAGACTACTTAGGTTCCACATCCTCTGTGTGAACCTAGACTCCTTCCCACAATGTCTACCTCCATGGATCCATTACACTAGCAACCTCCCATTGTCTATCCATCTCCCTTTTATGAGCTTCACTATATTTTATTCATCTCTCTTCCCTTTCCTTTTTAGCCACAATGTACACCATATTCCTCTACCCTAGCTTCCTTTCTCGGCACTCAGAGAAGCTTAGCTGACCATAGGGAATACCTCTAAACTTAGGCTAATGATCAAGATATTCATAGAGAAAGGGATAACATGTAAAAATGATCCTCTGTGCTCCCTCAAAAAATCAAACTCAGCAACCTATGGGAAAGAATACATAGAAATGGCATATTCTAGAGTATAACTGGTCAGCACTCCTTTCCACCAGTGATCAACAACACACATCCAAGTCAGATCTACATCTTGTAGCCTCTCATAATCATCTTGGGTCTATACATGTGACATATAGTACCATCTCAATTTGGATGCATATGTTGAAAGTCATTCATATAGTTCTACTAGAAAATAATAGAAGAACATCTCATACAACTCATGGTATAGGTTCTCTTCTACCCATATATGTGCATCGAACTCAGGTCCAGTGTTAAATCTTTGAGAAAACTCATCCTTTGTTCCCTTGAACCATGCTTCAACACTCTCCAAGTTCAGACATTCTATTGTCATGCATCACAAGGACCAAGATGTATGCCATTTCTCACAACAACTTCAAAAAAGGTCCTAGAAATGGAACCAAGATTTAGTTATTTCTATTCCCTTAGTCGATAGTCTAATCCCATGTGTGCCAACCTATCACCCAGTGGGAATTGGGTGCTCACCCAAGGTACGCGCGGGAGTCGAGCCCCTCCTTTATGTGAGTTTTGTGAGAATACATCCCCTATTGACAGAATCTTAGATGTAAGAAATGAAATAACCATGCATTCATAGGATGATTTACTATAAAAATGTATGTATTTAGATAACAAGGAAAATATAAAACAGATAACATATCTGATAATACAAAGAAAAGGCATTAGGGTTTATACCCATGAACAATGTATATATTTTAAAATAAAGCCATATATTCATATTACTCTCTGTTCAGTAACCACATTACATTCCTTAAGGTCATTACAAACCAAATGTATTAATACAGATAAGACTTATACATCATAATCCTAAACTATGCTTTCTAGATTACAAAGATGTTCATAGACCCATCCCTCTAGATATGTCATCTCTCCTATAGCCTTCCTAATGAGAATCCCTATAACCCATAGTTATTTCTACAGAGCTTTGCCTCTCCTCTTCTTCTTCTCTACCTCTCTTGATATCTCTCTTGATGCCCTTTTCTTCTACCTAAGAATCTCTATATATATCTTTAGCATCCACCGCCATGCCTTCTGGAGTAAAAACTAGTTGCCAAGTGTCCATGTGGTCCTTCAATGGAGCATGCTTCTTCCCATCCAAGCTCTCTACTTTTTGTAATGATGTCTTTCAGGATCCTTTATAACATGGAATATTCATTCCTTGACCTTTGATTTGTTAGGTGACACCTTATCCACTCCGTATGCTCATTTAGGTCATGATTTTCTTGTGTGCTGCTAAGAATGTTGAATATGGATAAGTCCTGAAACCATTTGCTTTGCTTTGCACACGCACTTTGGGTTATACTAAACCCTTCTAAAACCTTGTCATGCATGCATTTACCCTGAGTGCCCTTCTTCATATAGGTCCCGCACACTCACATGCCTTCTTGTACTTAGCCAATATTTTGAGGCCTAACACTCCATCTTGGTACTGAATTTCTACATACCACTCTTCATTGGAACTAGCGAAAGTAACATTTTGTTTTCCTTTGACCTTGCCCTTTGGTTTCTTTGGTGAGATGGTTTCCTTCTTTGGTTCCATTCTACTTATCAGGTTAAAACTTTAAATTCCTCCTATCTCTTCTCTACTACTTTACTCCACTCTAAGGCTCAACTCTGTGAAGAATCTTCCTACATCCATGCCCTTGCTACCAAACACTAACTAGGAAAACCCTTCCACAAGATGACATACTCAAAAATAACTCTCCCCACACCTATTTACTCCTTCCATGCTAGTTTTTCAATCAACCCTAGTCATGCACTTAGATCTCTATGATTAATAGGCTAGGATAAGATTAGAAAGCCTTTAGAGATGATTTAGAGGAAATGGGGTGATTTTGAATGGTTGAAAGGGGTTTTTACCCATAAGAGGGTTTATACATTAAATACAATGGTAAATAGGCTTAATTAACTAATAATAGTTGATTCCTTGATCAAAAGAGGATTATAACTAACGAAGTGTCATTAATTGACCAAAATAGAGGAAAACTTAGTTAATTAGTAGAAAATCACTAATTATAATGGAAATGATGGGAAATAGGGTAATTAGTGCAATCTTAGTATTAAAACTATGTATGTGGATTTTAAGTGTCTACATTTTCCCCTCTTTGGGGCAGTGTAAGGATGCCACTTCAAATATAGTAGATAAGTACAAACAAGTAAATTTTTAATGGATAGAAGAAAAATTACTATAATGAAGGATTCCCCCTCGAGTGTTGATGGGGTGATGAAAGAGGTCAATCAATAATAAAACATATGAAGGAAATGAATAAATATAAGAAATAAGGAGGGGATGGGTGTAAATATTTCCCAGGTGTTATTGAAGAAAAAATGATAATAAATAAAATAATGATGAAGAAGAATTGAGATGAAGAGAATAGAAATAGATTTCATCTAACTTAGCTCAAGAATAACTTTGTTTCATCAGCTTGCTCATGATCTATGTAACCAGACTCTTTATTATATACAAGCATATAACAAAAGTGTAAAATAGCTTGACAACACATAATAACAACATTTTCTTATTTCTAAAAAACTAACTCAATGCAACATGCATAATGTAATGTAAGGCGAGAAAGTAAACAGGCTAACCTAACAGGGGAAAACAAGTACAAACACACATACTCAAACAAATAACATTCAAGACAGTTCCACTAATATTTTATAGATGTGCCTTCATCACCTACTGACTTTGTATGATTACTTGGCATCCCTACTGATTATATCGGTGGCATGATGATAGTGTAGAGATCATCATTTCATACATTGATTACTTTATTATTGGTATCTAGAGTCACATTAGAGAGTGGTATTGTGTTGACCGATTCTACAACAATATTTTGGCCATATCTAGGGCATACCGGGAGATGATATGTGGTACACACCTAAAAACACGATACATTTAATTTTAGGCCACACATTAGACCTGTGGTGGGCACAAGATAACTTTAGTTATCTCATCCTGTAGAGATGGGTTGAGAAGCAACATGTATGAAAAAGTATGTCCTCTATGTATTATGATCCCACAGGATGAGATAGAGGTAGGTATGAAAAAGTATGCAAAAGTATTATGGGCCCTGGTATTATGGGCCCTAGTATGCAAAAGTATGTTCTCTGTGTATTATGATCCCATAGGATGCAATAGAGGTAGGTATAGCTGCAACAACATAGATTTTACATGGTTGGGAGTTGAGAGATTAGGCCAAATTAGGACAACCGGAGGTCGAGGTTGAGTTATAGACCCGGGACCAAGGTCCACGAGATATAGGTACATGTATAGGTGCCAGACCCTGCGCAGGTTCTCTCCCATAGTAGCCTTTGCAGCCATAGCCACAACCACATATTTAGGCACAATACGTGCCTACTATATAACAAATTGCTATATAGTGTATACAGGTATAGGCAAAACCATTTCTCGTGTTACAAGTTCCACCTTTACCACCATGAGTAGTGAGCCCACACCTTATAACTGGTGGGGATGGTGGGGATGGATATGATGGTGGGGATCAACCCCATATTTTCTAGGTGGTAGATGGTGATCATCACCTAGATCAACACGAGAGAGGACCATATATATTGGTGCCTAGACATAGGCTCATTATAAGAGAATATGGGTCATCGGTGGTAATGTTACATGTAAAAAGGGCCATGGCCATGAGGTGGGGTGATATAGCATGCATTATGGTACAATCCCTATAAAGACAGGTTGGATCGAGTGATTGTTGAGTGCTATCGAGGCGGAGAGCGAGAGAGGATCGCAACAACGCCACTTGCAGTAGCTTAAGACATAGCTATGGGTGGACAGATCCCATATTACAAGAGAGCATGATGCTCTTTATAGTATATCTAAAACATATGGATCTGGAGACTTAGTATATGACTTCGTAGCAACTTCAGGTGAGGTAGATTTTAATAGGGATCTATATCATGTGGTCATTCTAGCGGGATAGAGGAAGCCCCTTATAGTTAGCTAATAGGTAGAAGATCCATATCAAGATCACATAGGCCATCTAGGTCAACCAAATCAGTATAGATTCTACCACCCATTCAAAGGAAAGCCATCTTGAGTGATAGGACAAGGAGTCCTGGCATTGGTGAGAGTCATACATGACTCTTTATTCATGTACTATTTTTGATGTATGATTTGTAACGAGGAACATTTGTGTCATGATATATATTGTTTTTTATTATGCCTCGAGATGAAGGCACATTTTTATCCATGCCCATGATGGTGTATATTGTATCGATGTACATTGAGACACTTTTTGTATATGGACATTGATTTTATATGGATATATGATGATGATGGATTTTGATTATATCACATTTTTTTATGAGATAGCATGTTTATGATATCACATTGTGTTGTATGAGATATGATGTTTTATCCCATGTTTTTATTATGGTCTATGGTGAGGGGGATAAAGATAATCCCTCTCTCCCCTCTTTGATGATATTATATGATGTTAGCTTAGCATACATGTGTAATTTTCATTTGTATGATGATGTAGCTTAGCATTTATTGATATGTGATGATGTTTAGATGTGATGATAGATGATATTGATGATGAAATGATAACAAACTATACAATTAAAAAAGCAACACAAGCAAAAGTTAATCAAAAATAATACAACACAAATATGTATAATCATACAAATAGAGCTAATCTAATGAACTTCATAATAGATTTAAGTAAGACTTAATCTAAGAAAACAAAGAACCAATGAATCCTATTAAAGCATACAACATGAAAAAGAAAGCCAAGAAAACTATGTATAAACAAACAACCTAGTAAGCAAATACTATATTTTTTTGGGAAATTTTTGAAATGTTTTACATTGTTTATACATTTTCTCGATACTGGTGTTATATTGTTTTGATTTTTATATGAAATGTATTTGAATGTTTAGGGATTTTCAAAAAAATGTACTTGAATGTTTTTGAAATTTTCTAAAAAGTTATGTGAATTTTAGAGTTTTTAAAAAAGTTTTTCAAAGCTATGTGTAAGAAAACTAAAAATATGGATGCCCCCAACAATATATGGGAATGTAGAAGGCGAAACCATGCATATGTACAAGAAATTTAATATGTGAAGATGCCCCCAACATTATATGGGAATGTACAAAGGAAAAATCTTCGCATACATGAGTAGGAGCAGCCAGATCAAGGCCATGAAATATAAGCTCAAAATTATCTCAAGCATAGGAAAAAACTAGCTTAGGATAAAGCCACTGTATTCCTAGATATGATATTTTTGTAAAAAAAAACCCTCTAATGGTTCCATAAACCCGTTTTCACTAAAGGACTTGTCCAGAGTGCCACAATTACGTGGTTTTCACACTTGGATAGATTGATTTCTCTTTACTCTTTTATTCTCTTTTTGATTTTTATACTTTTTTATTTTTTAATATTTGAAGGACCTCCATGCTTAAGCATAGAACCTCTTGAGGTGCATGGAATACATATGCTCCCGCATCTCATCACCATCTAAATCAACAAGTTTTTATTCTCTTGAACCAAACTTAACAACCACAACATATGGTCCTAATCTGTTAGGCTCAAAATTACACTTCTTTTACGTATCCTTGGTGGTATTAAAATTATTATCATTTAGGACAAGGTTTCCTACCTCAAATTGGTGAGTTATGACTCTTTTTTTGTATCCTTGACATAATTTATTCTTAGACACTTTGATCGATCAAAGGCGTGAAGGATTTTCTCATCCAAAAACTCTAGTTCTGTGAGTCTAACAACTTTATAATCCTCCTCTTTGGCTAAATAGTGTCACAAATATATGCACAAAGAAGGGATATTGATCTCAAGGGTAGGTGCCTAAAACTAATGAATATGGGATAACACCGGTAAGTGTATGGATAGATGTTCTATAGCTAAGAGGGAAGGATGGATCTACAAATACCAATTACGGCTAGTCTTGTTAACCATCTTATCCATTATTCGAATAAGATTCTTGTTCAAGGCTTCAACTTGTCTATTACCTTGAGGGTAATAAAGATTTGACCATTTGATTTGGATTTTAAAGAGTTGACACAACATCTTCACATTTTTTTTCTTGAAATACTTTTTATTATCAATTCTGATAGGTGTAGAATGTCATAATGAAAAATGAGGTAATTCATAATGAACTTTGAAATTTTGGCACAGATAACATAGGTAAGATGAAAATTCTCTACCCATTTTTGAAGTACTCAATGGCAATAATAATAAACATGTGGAAATATGATGAAGTAGGGGTAAGTTTTCTAATGATATTGAGTCCTCACTTTGAAAAAGGATATGACGTTGTGATTGGCTTGAAATTGCATGTGCTAGGGAATGTATCAGGTTACTTTTGGCACAACATGCATTTCTTAACATATTGAAAACAATTAGTTTCCATGGTAGGCAAATAATAGACCACTCTTCACATTTTTTTAGCCATAACCATGCCACTTGTATGGGCCCCACATATACCTTCATACACCTCCTTGACCATTAAGGTATATTCATCTGAATTATGAAAACACAATAGATTCCTATCATAACCCCTATGATAGATCATACCCATAAGTATATTATAGAGGATATGCATTGGATAATGTTTATTTTTTAAAATCGGGAAATGTCAACAATGTTGAGTTATGGAGCTCAATTACTTAATTTTACCATGCAATTGGAACTTGCTAGAAAATACAATAACTTTCATCGTTTAAGGGGGAAGGCGCATCGGTCACCCAAGACCGGCATCAATTAGGTATGACTGGCATCGATCGGGAAAGTAAGGAACCCGTAGCACTTAGTGAGAACTAATGTCGATTACCTGTGTGATGAAGTTTTAATTAACTCTCGGGAATTATATCTATTTTTAGCATTATAATAGATTTATTGATTGTAATTGCATGGCTAAGTGCCCTAAGTCTATAAACAACTATATAAGCACAAAAGCTAGGGTTTAGAGGCAATGATAAACAAGAATTAGAAATAACTTGAAAAAGTTTGGTGAGAGAGAATTCTTGATGATGAAGAAAAAGTTTGATGGAAAGAAAATACTGAACATCTAAGAGGTGTGGAAGATTGTAAATCTTCAATGTATATCTTGTCAAAGCTTTGGATAATATATTGTCTTGTTTCTTGGTGGACATAGCCCAGATTGAGTGAACCACATTAAATCTACTATTGATTTATGTCTCTTGTTTTGTATATTTCTTTGGTAGAATATCAACTTTTATTTGCAAGTATACTTAGATATGATATATTGTTTGTACAACTAGTGTGCTAACCCCAAAACTGGTATCAAAGATTTTTTGATGTTTTTTTGTGTTGACGGATTTACTCATAGAGGGTTTTCTAATTAAGTTGGAGCTAAAAAATGGAAGAAGATAATAAATACAAGGTATATAAATTTGATGGCTGAAATTATCAATTATGGAAGATGCAAATTGAGGATTATCTGTATCAAATAAATTTTTACTTACCGTTGGATGATAAGTCTAGTCCTATGAATATGAATGATGAAGAATGTAAGATTCTTGATAGAAAGGATTTGGGATCTATAAGATTGATCTTGACAAAGCATCCGTGGCTTCCAATATTACATAAGCAACTTCTACGGAAAACTTAATGAAATCTCTTGCTAATTTATATGAAAAACCTAGAGCTTCAAATAAATTTTATTTAATGAAGAAAATATTTAGTTCTAAGATGCATGAAGGTGAATCCACCTCTAGTCATTTGAATGATTTCTGATCTATTGTAAATCAATTAAAATTGGTTGTAATACCGTTTTATGATGAAGTAAAATAACTTTTATTCTTATGTTCTTTTCCTGATAGTTAGGACAACTTGGTAATGGTTGTTAGTAATACATCATCTGCTAATAATATTTTGAAGTTTGATGATGTGGTTATTATAATCTTGAATGAATAAATTTGCAGGAAGAGTATAGAGGAAACATCATATGGAAATGCTTTGAATGTAGAAAGCAAGGGCAAGTAGAAGGAGAGATCCAAGAGTAAGAGGAATGGGAAATCAAATTCAAGGGAAAGTAGATCTAAATCCAAGAGTAAGGGAATTACTTGTTAGAAATGTGGAAAGAAATGACATGTAACAAAAGATTGTTGGTCAAAGGATAAAGAGAATAAAAAAACTAGACAAAGGTAAAGAGGTGAATCTTTCTTCATTAGAGGTAACGCAAGATGCTCTTATTATTTCTTTGGAAAATAGAATTAAATCATGGGTTTTAGATTCAAGAGCTTCTTTCCATGGAACCCCTAATATGGGTTATTTCAAAAATTATGTCCAGGGAAATTTTGGGCATGTTTATTTGGGTGATGATGAACCTTGCAGTATTATTGGTAAAGGGGAAGTTCATCTAGAATTGCAGAATGGAAATACATGGGTATTGAAAGATGTGAGGCATGTGCCAAACCTCATGAGGAATTTTATTTCGTAGGCAACTAGGTGAATTTGGTTACATGGTTAATTTTACATGAGACTCTTGGAAAGTCACCAAGGGTGCTTTTGTTGTGGCAAGAGGTAAGAAGGTAGGAATGTTATATTTATCTACCTATATTACTAATTCCTTTTCTACATTATCTACTTTAGATTCAGATGCATGCATGTGGCATAATCGGTTGGGTCATATGAGTCAAAAAGGAATGCAGATCTTAAAGGATAAGGGTAAGTTATTAGATTTGAAAGATTTAGATCTTGATTTATGTGAGTATTATATATTTGAAAAGAAAAAGAGAGTGAGATTTCTCAAAGTTGGGGCAACTAAGAAGGAGCATGAATTAGAGATTGTACACTCATATGTGTGGGGACCAGCTCAGGTATCTTCTCATGGAGGATCCCAATTTTATGTTACTTTCATTGATGATGCTATAAGAAAGGTATGGGTTTATTGTATTAAACATGAATATGATATTTTGAGACTTTTAAAAGATGGAAATCCCTTATTTAGAATGAATCAAATTTTAAGTTAAAGTTCCTTAGATTTGATAGTGGTGGTGAATATGTAGCAAGGATTTCAATGATTATTTTTCGATGAATGGGATACGTAGAGAAAGAATGGTTCCAAGAACACCACAAGAGAATGGTGTCTTTGAAAGAATGAATAGGACAATTATGGAATGTGCTACAATTATGAGGATACATTTTGGATTGCCCTTGAAGTTTTGGGCAGAAGCAGTTGATACAATGGTTTATTTGATTAACCATGGCCCTTCAAGTCTACTAGATGGAGGAATACCAGAGGAAGATGGACCAAAAAAGAGGTAGATATTTATTTTCTTAAAGTTTTTGGTTTGAAGCTTTTGTGCATGTTGATAGGGAAAATAGAAAAAAGTTGGATGCAAAATCCAAGAGGTGCACTTTCATTGGTTATGGATCTGGTGATTTTGGTTTCTATTTTTGGGATTTAGAGAATTCTAAAATTATTAGGAGTCATGATGTTGAATGGAATGAAAAGAGAATGTACAAGGATCAAATTTTGGTACCTAAGGATGAGAAAATTGAGAAGTTTATTGATGAAAATGAACTCTCAAGTTTTAAAGAAAAACCTACATAAATACACAGTAACCATGGTTAGTTAGTCCTTGAATGGCATCGGTCAGATGAACCACCAACATTTGAGAGGATCATAACCAAAATCGGTTAGCGGTAACCAATGTCAGTTTGAGTTGACCAGCGTCATTCAATGTCAGAAGTTGATACTAATTTTTAGGAGGCCCAGATAGAGCCTCGGTACCCCAAAGTCCTGAGAGAAGGTCACAAAGGGTAAGTAAAGTTCCAGAAAGATTTACACCTTCTCTATTTTATTTATTGTTGACTAATAGTGGTGAACCAGAGAGCTTTGAAGAAGCAATGTAGGATAAGATTCATGTTCAGTGGGAGCATGACATGGATGAGGAGATGGAATCCTTAGATCAAAACCAAACTTTGGATTTGGTTAAGTTTCCAGTAGGTAAGAGGACATTGCAAAACATGTGGCTTTACAGGATTAAGGAAGAAGAGGGTGGACAGAAAAGGTACAAGGAAAGGGTTGTAGTAAAGGGATTTACACATAAAGAAGGTATTGAATTTAGTGAAATATTTTCTTCTGTTGTTAAGATGACTTCTATTCATACTATATTGAGTTTAGTTGCAGTAAATGATTTGCATTTAGAGAAAATAGATGTGAAGACAACTTTCCTTTATGGTGATTTGGATGAAGAAATTTATATGCAGAAGCTGCTTGGGTATGAATTCAAGGGTAAGTAGAAACTAGTGTGCGAGGTTGAAAAAGAGCCTATATGGGCTCAAGTAAGCTCCAAGGAAATGGTACCTAAGGTTTGATAGTTTTATGCATGAGCATGGTTACTTGAGATGTGAATCTGACTATTGTGTTTATTTCAAGAAGCTTGAAAATGGGAGCTATATTATTTTTTTACTGTATGTGGATGTTATGCTTATTGCAGGATCTAGTATGTAGGATATTGGTAAGCTTAAGAGAAAGATAGATCACAAATTTGCTATGAAGGATTTAGGAGATGAAAAAAGAATCCTTGGCATGCAAATACATAGAGACAGGAAAAATAAGAAATTGTATTTGTCTCAAGAGGATTATATCTATAAGGTGTTAGAAAGGTTCAACATGCGAATGTAAAATCTGTTAGCACACATAGAGCTAGAAACTTCAAATTGATAAAATATCAGTTTCATTCATCACATGAGGAGGTCAAATACATGACATGAGTACCATATGCTTCAATAGTTGGGAGTCTCATGTATGCTATGGTTTGTACTAGACTAGACATTGCACAAGAAGTGGGAGTTGTGAGTAGATATATGGCTAATCCAGGTAAAGAGCATTGGAAAGAAGTCTAATGGATACTCAGGTATTTGAAAGGGACATCTAGCATGTAGTTATGCTATGGAGGTTCATATATTTCATTACATGGCTATGTTGATTCAAATATGGTTGGAGATCTGGATGGTAGGAGGAGCACTACTGGATATATTTTCACAGTAGGTGGAATGATAGTTAGCTATATTTTGAGATTGCAGAAGGTTGTGGATTTGTATACTATAGAGGTAGAGTATGTTGCAGCTAGAGAGGCTAGGAAGGAGATGATATGGATGAGTAGGTTTATGAAAGAGTTGGGAAAGGAGAAAATTGATTGTAAATTGTTTAGTGATAGTGAGTGCAATTCATTTGGCAAATAACTCAACGTTTCATTTTAATGAAACACATTCGAGATTGAGGTATCACTTACACGATAGAGTCTTGGAGGATAGATAGTTGAATCTGGAAAAGATTCATATGAGCAATAACCCCATGGATATGCTAATGACAACATTAGAAAAGGAGAAGTTGGAGCTACACTCCACTTATGTTGGTCTTCAAGTTGGAGACTTGAAGAGGAAGAAAAAAATCTAAGGAAGAATCCAAGAATGATGTGTACAGGTATGGTGCAGTAATTAAACTCCAAGTGGGAGATTGTTGAGTTTTGGAGCTCAATTACTTCATTTTAGCATGCAATTAGAACTTGCTGGAAAATATAATAACCGTCGGTGGTTAAGGGGGAGGCGACATCGGTCACCCAAGGTGGCATTGGTCAAGAAAGTAAGGAACCAAAAATGGTTAGAAGAACTAGTGTCGAGTTACCTGTGCGACAAAGTTTTAATTAACTCTCGGGAATTATATCTATTTTTAGCATTAAAATAGATTTATTGATTGTAATTGCATGGATAAGTTCCCTAAGTCTATAAACAACTATATAAACAAAAAATATAGGGTTTAGAGGCAATGATAAACAAGAATTAGAAAGAAATTGAAAAAGGTTGGTGAGAGAGAATTCTTGGTGATGAAGCAAAAGCTTGATGGAAAGAAAGTACTAAACATCTGAGAGGTGTGGAAGATTGTAAATCTTCAATATATATCTTGTCAAAGATTTGGATAATAGATTGGATTGTTTCTTGGTGGACGTAGCCCACTTGAGTGAACCACATTAAATTTGGTGTTGATTTATGTCTCTTATTTTGTATATTTCTTACGGTAGAATATTCGGTTTTATTTATATGTATGCTTAGATATGATATATTATCTATACAATTGGTGTGCTAACAATTTTAGCCAATTTTTTAGCCATAACCATGCCACTTGTATGGGCGTTATATATACTTCATACACCTTAACCATTAAGGTAGATTCATCTGAATTAAGAAAACACAATAGATTCCTGTCATAGCCTCTACGATAGATCGTACCCATAAGTAGAGTCTAGCGGGCTATGCACTGGATAATGTTTCTTTTTTCAAATTGGTAAATTTCAACAGGAAATGGTTTTTCATGGAGATAGTTAAAAATGTCATTATACCAAGGGGAAAAGGTACCAACAACTTCACATACCAAACAAGACTCCGACATGTCATATTTTAATATTCGTAGATGTTCAAAGAAGAACGACATGTCATTATTTCTAGGTGGGATGCGTAACATAGACCCAAATTTTTCCATATCATCTATTGAGATATTATGTCCTCTAGGTATCTGTTGGGAACGTGATTTTAATAAAAAAACTTTTTAGAGTGTCAACAAATTTCTTGTAAGGAATAATTTTTTCATCCTTAAATGTATATTAATCGTTTACATTTTTGATGATTAACTGAGAATCACCTATTACATTCACTTGTCTAATGTCCCACTTGATAGCCAATTTCAAATCATCGATAGCTTGGATCTTCCCTTGTAGACTGCTCTATTTCTTGAAGTTCTTAAGAGGATGTATTTCTATTATAGATGATACCTTTTCGGGATCTACTTCAATTCCTCTCATTCAAACAATAAAACTTAATAATTTTTTGGATGGTACCTTGAAGGTTAATTTATTTGAGTTGTGTCTCGACCTTATAGTCTCTAAGACAACTGAAATATGTGTCATAATATCATTGGATGGTCCTCTCAAGTCTTAGATTTTACCAAGATGTCATCCACATAATCTTTCGTTATATCATTTATCATGTCGTGAAATATTACAATCATAGCCCTTTAATAGGTTACACCTACATTCTTGAGGCCAAAGGGTATGAATTGATAACAAAATGTATGCCAAGGGGTAGTAAAAGTTATCTTGTGTTGATCTTCCTCTACAATTGTAATCTAATTATATACAAAAAACCACCCATGAGTGATAGTATTTCATAACTAGTAGTCGAATCAACAATCATATCGATTTGAGGAAGAGGAAAATCATCCTTAGGACATGCTTTATTAATATCATCTGAAGTCGGTAAAAATATTGATACCAATAGGTTTTTTCTATACATGTAATATATTGGAAATCCACTTTGATTAATCAATAAGCCTAATGAATCCTACCACTAATAGTTTCTTTAGTTCTTCTTTTACTAATACGGAAACACGAGGATGCATCTTTCTAAGCTTACGCTTTCGATGGGCTTTGCTTATTCACGAAAAACTAACAACTAGGTTATACGCTACTAATAAGGGATCTAACCCTGACATTTCCACATAGGACCAAGAAAATATATATGAAAATTCATACATAAGCATGAAAAATGTCTTATGCTCTTGTGCTGAAATCGAAGCTCCTAACTTAACCATTCTAGGTTGCTCCTATGTTCCAATGTTCACGTCTATAGTCTCCTCCACTAGCAATTTAGATTCTTCCTCCATATGTGTAGGTTTTGGGGAGGCGAGATATTCATCTAAAGGTGTCTCGATGAGATTTTCACCCTTAGAGTGATCACTTTTATGTCCAGTGATGTTTCCATTTGTTTGTCTACAAGTGCCTCAAAGAGGTTTTCACTATAGGACTTGGACTTTTTCTTTTTACAAGGCTTCTCTGAGGATATATTTCCCTTGTTTTTATTTTGATTTTTCTCACCATGAATTTCAACCTCCTCCCAAATTATGCACATGCATCAATATTAATGGAGAATCCTTCTTATGATCAGCTTGACAGGAATTCCGTCACGAGACCCATAAACTCACCAATTGCTTCGTTGTTCTCAAAGAAGTTGATTGGTACATGTTGTTGTTGGTCCCAATGGACAAGGGAAGGATAAAAAATATTTAACTTAGGAATGACAAGTGTAGACACCTAAAATCCTCTTACATAGTTTTAATACTTAAATTGCACTATCTTCTTTTCCATCATTTGGACAATTAACGACACTTGTCAAATAAACACCTCTTCTCCTCTCACTGGGTCAATTAATAACACTTCTCTAATTAACCATGATATTCAACTCTCTCTTTTTCAATTTATGACACTTCGCTAATAAACCACCATTTTCCCTCTATTCCCATTAATTAATTACATTTCTCTAATTAATTAACCTTTCTATAACTCAGGATGTCGATTAACAACCTTTCATTAATTAATGTCTTTTTCTACTTGGGTTAATTAATTATTATTTCTACTCTAAATCAATAAATCACCATTCATTGGATCAAATTCCTCTTTTATATCCCCCAAATAATACTATTTTTCCTCTAGTTAGCTTCTATAAGCTTGCATCTACCTATTAATTAATCATGCACGATTAATTACATCATTTCCAACTCCCTTAAGTTACTAATGATAAATTAAACTCTTCTAAATCAAACTTACCATTTTAAAAGCATGTTTATCCATTGTTAATATTATTTTCCCATATCCCACATTCACTAAGATGTAAATCTCTCTCAAACAAGAAGGTTATATAAATAACACTCCTCCTCCCCTTTCTTTTTACACCTCATTTGCATTAATGAAAACTATAGGCATTTTGATCTTGAGCCATTCTCCATTGTTGGAAATAGATTCTCCATCTTGCATCCATTCTCTCAAATTGAAGAGCATGGGAAGATCCAAAAATGGCCTTATATCCATTTCTAGTGATATCTCATCTTGATCCTTGAGGAAACAACACCAATTTGATTTTTAGGTGATCTAATTAGGTTTATTCATTAGGTAACAATATCAAAGAGTAGGAATGGCTTGAAATTTAATAGATTTATCATGTTTATGCATTATAGAAGTTTTATTTCCCTTAAGATCTTATCTTAATGGTTTTATAGTAGATTTTTCTTAGCTTTTAGACTACTAAGTGTTAGTCTATTTTAATTATCTTTACAAGTTTATTGTGAACACTGAGGAGGATAGCCTTGAAAATAATCATAGTTGGATCTGTCTAATATTTATGCGCCCAATACTACTACTGGTAAAAGAAGTCTATGGAAAGAGTTAACCTTGTTCCAAAGCAAGGTTGAAAACATGAACTGGTTGGTTATGGGAGACTTCAATACTCCTTTGAATCCAGGAGAAAAGTTTGGAGGAAGTTCTGAATTCTCCCTTGGTATGGAAGAATTTGCTGACTTCATCTCGACTCTTAATCTTATGGACATAGAGCTTCATGGCAATCAATTTACATGGTCCAACAGAAGATTAGGAGAGAGCTTAATTCAGGTTAAACTTGACAGAGCTCTTATTTCTACAAATTGGATCCTGGACCAGAATTTCCATCTCTCTACTCTCCCCAGAACGGGATCTGATCATAATCCAATAGTCCTCAATTTCTTCAATTGGACAAAACCTTTTCATGGTAATTTCAAATTTGAGAAAATGTGGTTCAAACATGAAGACATTCTGGACAAAATTAAAGAGTGGTGGGTTTGGGAAGGCACAGGGACGGCCCAATTCAGGCTTCTTCAGAAGCTAAAGAATGTTAAACAGAAAGTTAGAATATGGAATAAAGAGGTTTTTGGAAACATTTTTGAAAAGAAGAAAGAACTTAAGCAACAGCTAGAAGAGCTTGAGCTAAATGTCTCCATGAAAGGTATGACCCTAGAGGATCATCAGCGGGAAAAAAACTCCTATCAGATCTACATAATATAAACAACCATGAAGAAACCTTTTGGAGAATGAAATCTAGAGCCCTTTGGCTTAAGGATGGAGACAGAAATACAAATTTTTTTCATTTGACAGCCATCAAACATAGAGCTTGTAACAAAATTTCAGAGGTTGCTAAAGGAAATGGAAACATTACTAAGGATCCTGAGGATATCAAAACAGAGGCGCTTAATTTTTACAAGAACCTCCTCACTGAAGATACCTCCTACAATGAACAAGTGGCCTCTTTCCTCTTAGACTCCATTCCTAATAATCTAATACCTGCTGAGAGATTTAAAAGTCTTTCAAAAACTGTCACCATTGAGGAATTAAAAAAGGCTGTCTTTGCTTTAGAAGGGGATAAGGCTCCAGGTCCAGATGGCTTCTCGGCTAACTTTTACCAAAGATGTTGGGAAATATGCTCTGAAGATCTCTTGAAAGCTGTTAATGAATTTTACAGAATGGGAAATCTTATTAAAGAACTAAATAATACACACATTGTGCTTGCCCTAAAAAAGTTGGATGCAAAAGACTTCAAAGATTTCAGGCCTATCAGTTTGGTTAATGTCATTTATAGGATTTTCACAAAGATTCTCACCACTAGAATGCAACCTATACTCATGGAGATCATTTCTCAACAGCAGAGCGGATTCATCCAGGGAAGAATTATCCAAGATGGCATTATCATGGTTCATGAAACTATACATTCTATGGATAAAAGTAAAAAGGTGGGGATGGCCATCAAACTTGACATGCATAAAGCTTTCGATAGAGTCTCCTGGAGATTCATGGATGAGGTCCTATCCAAATTTGGTTTTCAAAGAAAATTCAGAAAAATCATTCACTCTTGCATCTCTACCTCTAGATTCTCTGTGGTTGTTAATGGGGAACCTGTGGGTTTTTTTGCCAGTAATAGAGGTATACGGCAAGGCGACCCAATCTCCCCTCTTTTATTCATTATTATGGCTGACAGTTTAAGTAGATCTATTTCCAAAGCTATTGACATTGGCATGATAAAAGGCTTCCCTCCAACTACTGGTAATCAGATCTCCTCTCATCAGTGCTTTGTTGATGACACTTTGCTGCTACTAATGGCTTCTATTATTGAGGCAAAGGCCATTAAAACTGTCCTTAGATTTTATGAGGAAGCCTCGGGACAAAAAGTTAATTTTGACAAAAGCTCTATTTATTTCTTCAATACTCCTGAGGAGAGGCAAAGAAAGATTGCTAATATTCTAGGATGCACTATTAATTCTCTACCAGCTACTTACTTAGGGTTACCTTTAAGTACTGGCAAGATTTCAGTGGAGGTATGGAATGATCTTATTAAGAGATTTCAAAGAAAGTTGGCTGGATGGAAAGGAGCCATTCTTTCAAGTGCAGGTAAGTGTCTTTTGGTTAAAAGCACGCTTCAAAACTTGCCTATTTACATACTGTCAATGTTCAGCATGCCTACAGTTGTGATGAACAGTATTGAGAAGATTCAAAAACACTTTCTGTGGCACAGTACTGAGGACAAATTCAGATATCATCTTGTGGCTTGGGAACAGGTTTGTAAACCTAAGAGACTAGGGGGGTTAGACATCAAAGATATCAAACATATGAGTACTGCCCTTACTGCAAAATTAGGATGGAGGCTTATAAAAGAGCACAGACCTTGGACAGAGCTGATTAAGATCAAATATCTTTCAAATCAAAACAAGATTTCCTTCATTTATGATCAGTCCTTCCGAGTGGTTATATTTTGGAACAACCTTACGCGCAGCGAACACACATTCTCTCTCGAAGTGCGGTGGAAGCTTGGAGATGGGCAAAACATAAACTTCTGGACTGATAAGTGGACGGATTCTAACTGGATTTCTGCTTATGATCATATTAAAGATAGATTAATTGCAAAGTATGGACACAAAATCCAGGGATACATTGAGAGGGATGGAAACAAAAGAAAATGGAAGCAGCTAAAAGTGGAGAATGATAATATTCAGGCTGATATTATATCTCTCCAGAATCAACTTTCCCTAATCCATATAAGTAATCAAAATCTTAAGGATGAGCTCATCTGGAAAGATTCTTTTGATGGGGAATACACTGTTAAATCAGGATATAATTCTTTCTTTGCATCCATGGAAAGCGAAATTAAGTGGCACAAGTTGTGGATGCCGGAGCTAACCCCTAGAGTGAACTTATTTTGGTGGCTAATTATTAATGGAAAGATCCTAACTAATGAAAACCTCATCAAGAAGGGATTCATCATGCCGAATAGATGTTGCATGTGTCAGCAAGAGGCTGAAGATATAAAGCATTTATTCCTTCATTGTGAGATTGCTTCCAAAATTTGGCAGCTTGTTTTTGTAAAATTTAATCTGAGATGGATTTTTCCCCTTACCTGCCTTTAGGCTTGGGAGAAATGGAGCTCTCTGTTTAAACATTGCATGGTGAAAAGGCTATGGAAATTGGTTCTGTCCCACACTATGTGGAGAATCTGGAAGGCTCGTAATGATAGTATTTTCAAAAAAAATAGACAGGCTTGTAACAAAGTATATAAGGAAATTATCATTGTTGTGCAAGATAATATTGCTATATTTAAACCCCCTAAAAATAGACTCTACCCGGAGAATGAAGAATGCATTCTGACTGAATGGAATATTGCCACTATCAATAGAAATAACAATGGTACTGACAGAAACACAGTCCGATGGATTAAACCCCCCACTGATTGGCACAAGTTAAATTTTGATGGGGCCTCTAAGGGCAATCCGGGTGACTCTAGAGGAGGGGGAATCATCAGGGATCAAAGAGGTTGTTATGTTGCTTCTTTTTCTGGGAAAATGGGCAGACAGACTAATCATTATTTCAAAGCCATGGCGGCTCTTTGGGGTATTAGACTTGCCAGAGATTGTAATATTTCAAATATCATAATTGAAGGTGATTCTCTAAATATTATCAATCTTCTGAATAAAAAGTAACACCCCAGCTGGTCTATCAGGGATTATATTGAGGAAGCTATTGATATATGCAAAATATTTGAAAAGGTCCAAATCACCCACACCTACCGGGAAGGAAATAGGGTCACTGACAGTTTGGCTAACTTTGGTGTTAATAATCCCTTTCAAACTTGGATTGGGGGGACATTTTTCCGCTCATGTCAATAAAGCCATTATCATTGATCTACATGGCAGTGAAAATCATAACTAACGGTTGTATTTTAGACGCTAATGTGCGGATCCCCAAGTACATGATGATGACATCACAAAATATTTGGATGATTGTTGCGATCTGTGTGGGCTGGACTGTCATCATTTCTTGGCATAGGAGGAAAGCCAAGGAGCAGGGCAATAATAACAAGTGTAGCATAATAATTAAACTGGATTTCACGGGAAGGAAAGATTCAAATACCAAAATCAAAGTTCGGCCTATCTGCACATTGGTAGCTATTTTACCATTGAGAACAGGAAAAGGAGCAGAGGAAACATGGGGGGGCCGCCATGCAAAACCGAACCGACCCACAATCCTGAGTGGAAAGAGAACACGGAGCTTTGGGATTACCTACAAATCGGGGGCCTGTCTAATTTCATTGAAAGGATCCAAGGCTTTGACCAAGACATCTTTATCAAATTCACCCAGGCTTGGAAGAATAGAATAATCAAATATAGTAACATGAAAATGGAAATCATGGAAGAGCTCATAGCTTAGATCATGGGCCTCAGTCTGGAAGGCACAAAATTCTTCAATAAGAAGGTAGACAGGGAGGTGGAAACCAAGAAATTTCTGGAAGAGGGGGAGAATCTTGAGTTCGTGATTGCTGGCCTCAAGGTGGTGTTGATCCTTGAACCTTTTGATGAACTGGCCAAAATGGTGGTAAGGTATGTTACCCTTGAAGGAAGATATGTGACTATACCTCAAAAGCATATGATTTTTCTGAATCATTTTTGTAGAAATAACATTATCATCTTTCCTCACTATCTGATTAACTCTCTGGAGAAATCTATAAGGGAAGTTCAAAGCCACTCTAGGGCTATCCCTTTACACCAAGGCCTTATCCTCTTGATTCACCGCCATTTCTCCAGCTGCCCTCCCATGAATCCTATCCCACCTCCCTCCTCCATACCTCCACCTGCCCACACTGCTCCCACTCCCCCCTACTAAAAAGAAAGAATGAAGATGTTGTCTCCAGCAAGAAAAGCAAGAGCCTCAAAGCTAAAATCCTTGCTTCCCAATGGGTCCTAAGGAGCCACAAAGACTTGGAACTAGCTGAAAACCTCCTGCATATTAGCAAGCCGGTGGAGGAGCCCAAAGAGGAGGAATTGCTAGATAGGGTGGATAGATTAGAAAAGGAGATACAAGAGCTCAAAGGGGCTATAAAAAACATGGAAAGAGCTAAGGGTAAAAGGATCCTTCAAAGTGAGGAGGAAGAGGGGGTTATTGGGGAAGTCTTCAAGAAACTAAAGTCCTTAGATGGTAGATTAGGGAATGCTAAAAGCCGAAATGATGCATCTGTCTCGCCCTTAAAAGCATTTATAATTTCATTAAACAACATGTCCACAGTGTTTGTAGTTTAAGTGGGATTAATGAGGACATATGGGGCCCTAAAGATAAAAGGGACATTGCAATTGCCCAAGTAGATTTGCAAGACTCCTCTCAGGCCACTGTCATTGCCTTCTTCATGTCATTGTAGGCTATCAAGACCAAAATTGACAGAGCCATCAAGTAACAATTTGTTGAGATGCTATTTTTAGCTGCGATGTGGTTGTCATCGAGGTGGTTCGGAGCTGTTTTTCGGCGGATCTCTTCATGTTGTTTCTCTTTTGGTTTCTTTTTATCTTTCCTTCTTTTTTGGATCTTTGTACGTTTAGATCCTTTTTTCTCCTATATTATAATATTTGGTTGTTGAGCCTTCCTTGGTTATTTGTTTTCCCTTCTCTGGGCTGCTTCTCTCATCTTTACTATCTTTCTTTTGAGCCCTTTTGTATATAGGGTATAGTCCCTTCAAAACTATTTTCCCTTAAAAAAAAAAAAAACACAACAGGGGATATGGTTAATATAGCCATGTCAGAAAATAAGTTTGTAGAGGAAAGGTCTTCATAAAGACTATGCCAGAATTTGTTTCACTTTCATAATCGGATGAACTATCTTCTTATTTAGAAGAGGTTTCTTCGACCTCTAGAGGATTGGACCCATATGGTTAGATACCAATATCATACTTAAAAACCTTGTGATGTGGTATCAGAAGAGCTTCCCACATACCTTGTTCATTTATGTCGTAGCCATATCCTTTGTATCCCATAGCATACATCATTTTATTTAGGATAACATACTTGGGTGATTGATAGCATGGAGCCATTTCATCATCTAAAGGTCGGGATACAATATTTTCAAGTAGCTTCTCATATATTAATAGACCACCATGAGTAAAAGTGTTAATGTTACAATGCTATTAGGTTCGTTGATATTTATAGCTAGGCCTACCCCACATCTTGGGTGACAGAGGGAGTTTGGAAACTAAAATGACCTTCGAGATATCATCCTCTCCACAACCATTTGCAATAACTTTCATCTTCCATGAAGCAAAGGGAGAGTCTAATATATAAGCACCATCTTTACAAGATCCCAAGCTATCTGGATCAACGTGTGAGGTGATCACCTTTGATTGAACTTGAACACCCATTTCTATAGAAGGAAACTCAAATGTGGTGGGAAAATAAGTTGATATTGCTCTGCAATGAGAAAAGGGTTGAGGATTCCCTTGAAGGGTAATAGTATGTCCTTCCTAGTATAGCTTTACCCACTTATGGTATGTGGAAAGCATGCCTTGCATGGCATGAATCCACAGTCAACCGAGGAGAATGTTGTAAGGAAGTTCCAAGTCCAAAACATGGAACTTGGTGTCATGAGTAATAGGCCCCACTTCCATAGGAAAATTGACCATGCCAGCTGATTTCCACTCTTCATTATCATAGGCCTTGATGGTGATGACCTTAGGTTCTAGATCAGCATCATTACGCAAGTGGTCAAACTAGTTTTGAGTACAAGTATTTAGGCCTGATATTCCATCCACAAGCACCCTTTTTATCTTCTTATGGTGGAAAATGACTTCAATATGTAAGGTTATATTATGTGTAGGATCCTCTTCAGGAATCTCTTGATGACTAAAGGTTATATGCTTAGTAGGAACAATCTGCATGACCAAATCTTGGAAACATGTAGGATAAATATCAACTAACACTCCTAACCCTTGTAGAATTTTGCAAAGGATGTCTTTATGAACATTAGATATTTTAAGAAGATCTAAGATCAAAATATTAGTAGTGGTATTCTCAAGTTGTTCTAAAACTTCATAATGACTATCTAAGGGGTAGAAAAAGGAGGTTATGGGATAACAAGGTAAGCACATCACATTGCCACATCACAATCTCTCACTTTAATCTTAATAGTGTTGATATGTTCAATAGGTGGGTTAACACAACCAATTAGAGAATCAAAAGGATTATTGGTTTTGGAAACATAGTTGGTACTCTTGTTTTGGGAAGATTGACCTTGATCCAAATTCTTCTCCCCTTTATTATGCTTAGGGAAAGGTTCCTTGTAAATTCCCAAGTTTTGATTAGAAGATTTTCTAGGTCATGGGAATCCATTTCCACATCTCTGCTATTGATTAGATCTTGTATGAAGTGTTTTAACTTTAGACACTTATCAATCTTGTGACCACTAACATGATGAAACCCACAATATTCATTTTCTCATAGCCATGTTAGTTTCAAAGTGCATCATCTCCATAAGGTATAGTATTTAGGTATTTATCCATTTCCACCATGTCTAACTATTTTAATATCAATGAAAAAGAATACATTAGAGGAGTAAATGTGTGACGCTTGAGTTCAGATGTAGCAATCCCTTTGGTAAGTTTCAAAGGTACATTATTTAGAGCTGGTTGCACATGTTTAGAATTAGTTATAACATCACCTATGGCATTTTTATTCTTATTTTGAAATAAATTTGGTTTATATGTAGGCTTTGATACATGGTTATATCTAGAAAAGGGTTTCAATTTCCTTTTAGCTAACAATGATTTTTCAATTTGGCTGCATTTTTCTATAACTTCTTCAAAAGTGTTACCAAAATGCATACAAGTGGAAAGAAATCTCAAGGTGAAGATTAGGAACAAAAATTCTAAAAAATTGTTTCTACAGTATGGAGCAAGGGAAGTGACTAGCTAACTCTCGCCATATTTGTAAGAAACTAGTAAAGTTTTCATTCTTTCATTGTTTTGCATTGCACAAGTCTATCACGGTGATGTCATTTTCCATGTTAAACAAAAAGTGACGAATAATTTTTTCTACTAATTACGGCCATGTAATGATTGACCCTTTAGGTATGTGTAAAAACCATTTAAGTGCTTGACCCCATAGAATTTTTGGAAATAAGTGAATGAGATGATTATCACTATATGTAACCTCTTGACATGTCATAAATAATTCTTTGACATGGTCCCACGGATCACCTTTATCTTTATACTTATCAAATTTTGGACAATCAAAGTAAAAAGGGAAAGGTGTTCTCAACATAGATCTATTAGAACAGATATGTACATGCTCTTTAAATTGATACTTTTTTTTATGTACCACATTTCCTTCTTATAAATAAGTGAGGGTGTTCTTCATATATAACCATTCCTGGTTGAATATTTAACCACGCATAGGTGAAGCAAGCATATATACATGGTTACTTATAGATGTTTCACCACCTTTATTATTTTTTTATAATTCATGATATGCCTATTTATGTTTTTCTTGACGTGGATTTTTGTGTAAAAATCATGATAAAATGATCTAGGTTTTCCTTGTCTTGGAGTCTTCGTAGGATCTTTGTTAACATGTGAAGCTAAAACTTCGCCAATTGATGAGTAAGGGATTGTATTTTTGTTCTATTGTAACCTCTTAGTTTTGTGTCTCTTCATGATTCTCATGAGGAGGGGGTTGTTCATGGTTTTTATGTTCTTCATGATCCTCACAATGAATTTTAACAACAGGGATGCGATAACCACCATTATTTTGTGAAGGAACTTCTTCCTCATTCTGTTGGAGAAGTAGAAGCATGTCCTAGGTTTAGGATTTCATCAACATTGTGAAGAGGATTATCTACGTATTCTTCTCCATGAACCATGTTCATGAGAAGAGCATGGTCAAATGTAGGTGGAAATTTAGCCCCTAATTCTATAACATGCATAAGGACTTCATGCCTTTTCTAAAATAGGAAGTTATCCATGTGGGTGGGATAAAATTCTAAGTCATTCTGATGAGAGTTCCTCTAATCAAAACTATGGTAAATAATATTATTATCTTTATAAATAGGGTTTAATTTGTTGTTAAAAAAGGGTTTTAACCTAATATTTGATGCTCCATCCTTGTGATAGGATGCATAGTGGGAAATATTTCAGTAAGGTTGATTAAAAATGATCCTAGGTAAAATAAAATAGTGTAATGACATCGAATTGTCAAAAAATAATGTCAAATAAAGAATGGAAAAGAATCCAAAGAATCAAGGAAATATGAACCAATGATACCAAATAATAAATAATGATATGTTGATACGAAATTATAGTAAGAAGTATCTAGGACAAATCAATCAAGTATAAGACCAAGATCTAATCACAAGAATAACTACTCCCTACGTTCTCAAAGATAAGTTTGGTGCAATAATGAAAACACTCAATTTCAATACTTAGATCAAGTTTGGGATAAACAAGACCTAAGTACTAAGATGGTTTTGACGTGATTTCCAAACAAGGTATACTTAAACAAGTTTATACACCCACAAATTCCAAGTATTGAAAAATGGAATCTACAAATGGGAGTAGTGTAACAACAAAAGTTGGACACATTAATCTATCTGTGTAGAAAAAGAAAGATATTATTATCAACATGATGTTGGCACAATGTGAGCAACATAACGAAAAATCTCTTCAAAACTAAAGAAAATATTGGAATAAAAACAAGGTCTAAGTATATCAAGAAGTTGATAGTTATGTGAGTAACGTAACAATACAACTTAGAGACTTAAATCAAGTTTCACAAAGGAAACAAGATGTAAGTATCAAAAATGTATTGATATGATGTGAGAAGCATAACAAATCAAGAGGAATTCAATGATGAGACAACCTAACTACAATGAAAGAGTCTTGACGTGGGTATCAAGACAAGGGCCTACCAAAACATGAAGATGTACTAACACACTTTCAACACTCACATTTTTTCATTATTGCAACCTATTCATGTGGTTAGAATAAAAAGTGGTAGACATGATTATTTATGGTGGTACCACGTATATATGCTATCTTTTTCCCAAATGGGTAACAAGAAAACAAAGGAGTAGACTAAGTGGTGATGAAAAATACTTAGCGTAACTTTGGAAGAGTTTCTCCTTGTCTTATGACAAGGTAGAAACTAGGACAAAGTGATGCCTTGTATTTTTGTGATGAATAACATGTGATTCAAACTTCAATGAACTCTCCCCTTGTTTGACTAACAATTTTTTGACTCCGAAGAATTGTTTTCTTTGTGAGAGCTCTTTGGAACACAATGGATAAATTCAAGTTGGCCTCAATGCCAAATGGTTTCCTAGGATTTTGTTCACAAAATCACCAATTCTTTCCTAGGAAAGGTATGCATTTCTAGTAAAATAGACAATGGACCATTAACCCACAATATAATTAATAAACGGGGCCTCATATGAGAAACATGAAGCTTTTCTCATAAGGGTTTTCAACTAGTCAAGTGGGTAGCGGGGCACTTCCCATTTCATCCACCAGTTATCTCAAGGTATGGACTACTTTGGGGTTCCTATGGTAATCCTCATAATGAGTTTTATGGCTTATTCCAAGATACTTCCCATAGTTTAAAGTAGACATGTTTTAACCCTTAACCGAACCTGTAAATACAATGTTTTGAATGAAGTGGTGTGTTTTTTAATCTTTTGATTAAAATGTGGTTTAACACACCATTGACAACCTGCAACACACTTGTAGTTATGAGTTTGTTTAGATCCCAAGTATTTGAAAAGTGTTAGGTCTTGCACACAAAATACTTAGTAGTTTCTATAGAAAGTGAATCAAAGCTACTTTTGATTCTCAAGATCATCCAAGGACGTAAGAGAAGAAAATACATAATAATTTGATTCAAATAGATAAATTCAAAGGAAAAATTTAAATCAAATGAACTTAAAAAATTATTGATAAATTATTCATTCCCTTAAACTAAAATGAAAATATTAATTTCCCAAATTAACTAAATGTTAGAAAAATGAAGACTAAAGTTGCTTTTGTTTCTCAAGATCACCCAAAACCGTAAGAGAAGAGCTTACACAAACTTTATCCCAACTTAAGAAAATCATGGAAACATTAAATTCATTAAATCTTGACAACATGTTTGAAATCTAATTAAAAATTGTAAAACCTACAAAATAAAGTTATAAAATCTATCAAACAGCAAAAAACATCAAAATCATAATGGAAACCTTGAAAACCAAGCCAAATATTAAAATAGAGAACTAGCGTAAGCTTTGTATAAAAGATAGTGCATGAATTTGAGCAGTATCATGTGGATAAAAGCACTAGTACAAGGAATCTCACACTAGAGAAGGGTTAATGTCAAAAAAAAATTAGTGACAAAAACGTAGAACAATGTGTTCAAGCTAGCGCAGAGCCAAGAGTCAATAGTGCAAGATAGGTAAGTGGTAGTACAAGCCTATAGTGTATTAGCGCAATCCTAACATAGAGCAACAAAATTTAAGTTAACAAAAATGCAGACTAAGAGGCTCTAGCGCAAGCCTATCAAGCACTAGGCAGTGTAAGATTAATAGTGATAGCACATGAGTTTTGTCACTAGCACAAGCCTTCTTCCGGCTACCACAAGGGTTCTATGCAAGCAGAAAAACATGGGATTTGACAAAAGGAAAGTAAAAAAAGCTAAAAAATTTGTCAATTTGATCTAAATTTGGCAACACCTCAACTCATTCATTCTTGCAAAAAGAACTAAAACCAAGAAAACTTAACTAAACTAGTTAAGAAACTCAAGATTTATCTAAAAATGCTAAAAATAGGGTTAGTAAGAAAAAATGAAACTAATCTACAAAAACTTGAAATTAAGGAAAAGGAAATTGGAGTAGGTCCACGGGCGTGCCAAATGTGTTCATGTTAAACTTTTATGCTAATTGAAAGAAACTAACACCTAGTAGTCTCAAAGCAAATCTAAATATACCATTAAAATTATGATAAGAGCTTAAGGGAAATTAGCTATCTTGCATAAAAATGAATTAAATCACCTAATGCTAACCATTCCTACTCTTTTAATGTATTATTACTTCTAAACATGATCCTCTTTACATCATGAGTATTCAATTTTTTGTTAATATCAAAAGAGAGGGAAGGATCTCACCAATAAATGGATACAAGTCCATATACTTAGATCTTATTTTCTACTTAACTATGAGAGAATGGATGTAAATATTAAGTAGCTAGTCTAGAGAATGAAGAAGGCTCATATCATAAGCTTATATGAATCACTAATCAAATTGTGGTGTAGGTGTGGAAGAATGTAGGAGGGTCCTTTATATAAATTTCCTATTTGGGAGAAGCTTACAAACTAGTGCATGTGGGATAAATGATAAAGTAAAATTAGAAGAATTAACAAGGGATTAACAACTCATGGGAGTTGGGGGTTATGTAATTAATCAAATAGGATTAATTAATAGGCTAGGATAATCATAGAAAGCCTTTAGAGATGATTTAAAGGAAATGGGGTGATTTTGAATGGTTAAAATGGGGGTTTTAACTAATAAGAGGGTTTATTGATTAAATACAAGGTTAAATAGGATTAATTAACTAATAATAGTTGATTGTTTTATTAGAAGAGGATTATAACTAATGAAGTTTCATTAATTGGCATCCAGAGCAGGGTAAAGACTAGTTAATTAATGAAGTATCATTAATTGACCATAATGGAGGGAAACATTAGTTAATTAGCGTAAAATAAATAATTATAATGGAAATGACAGGAAAGAGGGTAATTAGTGCAATCTTAGTATTAAAACTGTGTATGCAGATTTTAAGTGTTTACAATGGCACCCAACTTCTTGAAGAATGCACCTCTTCCTTCATAACCTCATGTGTAAGTATTGGGATTGAACACAAAGATGTTGCCATAAGATTTATTGTATAATCCCTACAAGAAAAGGAGGTGAAATGGTTTTATCTCCTTCTAAATATATCCATCACTTTCTAGGAAGGCATCAATACCGTTTTTTAGGATATATTCAATTCCACTTAACACTTTTAAGACCTCCTAGTGTAGCTGGTTTAAATGAAAAAGGGACCCAACAAGACTATGATGGATTTTTTTCTCATTATAATAGGTTTCTCAAAAGAATACCCTTTGAAGATACACCCTCCGATGACAACATGAAAATATTCTTCATCAATGCTTAATTTCTGAGTTAGGATTCATCCTTGAAGATATTTTCCTATGGATATTACACAATATCAAGAAATTTCCATCAAATTATAGGATGACCTTATCATATTAGGAAAGATCAAGAACCATACAAAGGATAAGGTCAAACATCCCAAAGATGAGAGAACTGATCCATTGTTGCAAAAATTGGAAAACAAATTGATAATATTGAAGAAGGAAGTTTCCCAATGAATATTCCATCAAACTCCTACTAGAATTTATATTGTAGGAATGTCCCAAAGGATTTCCTTAGAGGCTCCATATGTCAATGCAATTTATATAACTTAAGAAGATGAAGAAGGACTTGAACAAGATAATGAAGACAATGATATACTAGAGATTTAAGAAGCGAGGAATGATGCATAAATTGGATTATGTGAATATTCTAGAGGTGATGAAGATGATGATAAAGATGCACCTAGTTTCTCATGTGCGGTATTCACCCATTCTCATCCTCAAATAAGGGATTATTCCTCTACTTCCATGAAAAATAAGAAGGTTGAAGATCCTCTTATGGAAACTCTATAAAATAAAATAATCAGTCGAGGATATCCACTTCCACCCTCCATGGAGTCTACATTAGAGAAAATAAATCTTGTGGCAAGCAAGAGGTCACATGCTATTCCAAGTAAGTCTCACAATTCTCCCTCTAATTCCAATCCTTCTACCAAAGTTATTCCCTCAAGAGTCTCCAATTTTCCTTCAAAATCAGCCTATATTTCCCAAACATATGCTCTTTCTTCAAAGACTATTCTAGCTTAAAAAGTAGTGTATTCATCCCCCATCTTTATTTTATCCTTTTATATCATAGAACATGTGAAAAAATATAAAGTGCAGATTTCTGAATATGATTTGTTGCGCACTCATCCGAAACAATTTGAAAATCTTGTCCACCATATCAAGGGTAGTATGGAAAATCCCAATATTGTGACCCTAAGTTCTAAGGGACTAATAATAACCCCACCCGCACTTCCATCACATAGAATTTTTTATATGAGTGCATAAAATATTGATAAGATTGATCCTTTCTATGTCTACCTTCTTGTTGGAAGATGTTGATTGAATAATAACATGATAGATTTAGGTGCTTTTGAAAATGTAATTCCTATAAATGTTTCCAATTATCTTGGACTCTCCTTGACATGGGCCAGTGGCTCATGTTACTTCATGGAGTCAAAGGAGGTTCCATTTGTGGTAAATATCAATGATGCATAGGTGGATATTTCCTAATTTTCTAATAAAAGGTGTCAATGACTATTTTGGTAGTAGACATCCCAAATTCATTTGGAATGTTGTTGATTAGAATCTTCTATCGGAACTTAGGATGAAAAATATAGATGAATTGGTCTTCCAAAACCATTCCGGTTAAAGGAGCTATGAAGAAGTTTCTTCCTAAGAAAAATATGAAATACACAGTGAAAAAGTCAAGAAATCTAGGAGCTAACATCTTGTACCAAGATAGCAGGAAGATGAATCATTTCATAACATTTGAAGAGGAGGATGAGATTCCAATCTTAATAGGACCAAGAATTCCTTTCTAAGGGGAAATTGATCATGAAGAGTTATAGATAGATCTTGAGTCATAAGAGGATATCCCTGAGTTTATGGATAATGTAATCCATGAGGAAGATGAAATGGTTCTTGATGAGTTCCAAGCTGAGAAATCAGATAATGTGTTTACCCATGATGAGGAGGTTTTCTCATTCCCATTTGAAGATGAATATTATCTTGATCACATCATCCATAAAAAGTACAAGAAAACTTGTGATGAGCCTTTGAAAGGTTTGGAAAAATGATATGTGTAAGAAGTACTAAGAATTACAAAGGAAACATAAGACCCTCATATCAGTCTCAAACTCCTAATGCAATCCATGGATTTGCGAAACATGTATGAATTAAATCCTATATTCTCAACCAATTTTAAAATTAGTCATGATGAAATAAATAAAGGTGAAAACTATTATATCCCTCTTATGACAATGATTTATGGATATAATGATGAAATTGAGATCTTCTTTTTCCCATATAAAGAGGATGATTATATCTATGATGAAAATGTTGAAACAAAGAGTTTTGGGTCCTATAGAGATGAGACTCCCCACCATAGAAAAGTAATGGAATGTAATGAGATTTAGGGTGATGAATAAATTCCTCTAAGTGATTGCCTTGAATTTTAAAATAAAGATCCTTCAAATGAGTGTATAAAGGTGATCTTTTGGAAATTGCAAAGGAGTCCATACAAGAAATATTGAAATTTGAGAAGGTATAGAAGATCCTGAGCTAATTCTTGACCTCTTGACTTAAGTTATGGTAGTGCAAGATAGGTATGAGGTTATGTTTGATTCTTCACTCAATTTCCAAACACCTCATGATGAAATAGAACAAAAATATGAATTCAATTCCTCTAATGATTTTTTTTCAATAAACATGAATGTGGGAAAGAAGAAAACTCAGGATATTCAAGAAATTGAAACAAAAATCAGTCCTAGGGAAATGATGAGATGTTAAATGAGAAATTAGCAATGTGGGTGAACACAGAAGGCAATTTACACTCTGAAACTAATTTCAAAGATAATAAGAGCAATGGAATTTTTGATCGAAGCTCGAGCATAGAAAAAATCATGTAGGCTCAAGTATATAGGCAATCATGAAAGCACCTAGATTTCATAAACAATTGAGGAAAGGAGGCTACTTTCTTGAACTAGTCAATGGTTTCATGGAACATCATCACTCAGAGTTACCCCTTCGGTGGTACTTTTGAAAAAAAATCCCTACAACAAAAGTGGGGTGTTCCCCACATTGTACCATAGGTTATTTAGGTTATGTGTTTCCATTTCCCGCTATTTTTTTTTCCTTTCCATGTGTCGTGTGTGTCCTCCATTCAGTCCATCTTTGCTTAGGTAATGACTCTATAAATCCCAATGGATGAAAAAATGGTCCAAGTTGTATATTTAGATTCGGAGTTCATTATCATCATGTCCTCAACTGTTTGATCTATAATGAATCCCCAAGTGATATTTAGTTGTTGTCATGTGTTTTTGTAAGGGAAAAATTCAACCTAAAAATATGAAAAATTTACCCTAGTGTCAAAAGTTTTTTCGGTAAACCCTCCCGAGAACCCCTTGAGATCAATCCATCCTTTGTGTCGGGCATACCCTCATCCTCTAATTTATCATGTGTATCATAAATAAATTTCTAATGTGTTGGAAATATGAAAACAAGTTCATGAACTTATTTTCGAGACAAAGTACCTCTAAAGCCGAGACTTTTTAGTGGACTTAGAGAAGGCTATTTCTAGCCTTTCTAAGGTTCGTATTCATCCTTGGAGTGGAGTTGAAGGAAAAAAATTATCAGGGAATGTTATTAAGGATATATGAAATTTTTTAAATTGGTTTAGGAAGATTTAGAAAATATTTAGAGGTTTAGGTACAATTTAAGTGAAAATGGGTTTTGGAGGTGAAGGAGCTTGTACTTTAAAAAACACTTGAGCTTCAAAAGATGATTCCAAAGTATCTGGAATGAGTTTTAAGTAAAAGTATATATAATTGGAAATCTGATTCAATTTATTACATGGTAATATTTTCATACTTTTCACAAGACTAAGGAGATTCTTTCCACAACCCATTTTTGGCAAGGCACACCTTATGGTCTTGAGAAACAAAGGCTATGTTTTAGATATTTGATGGAATAATTAGACTATGGGATCCATCTGATTCTTCTCAAAATTATTTTTGGAGTCAAAAATATAAATAAGTGCAAAAATGACATCCTAGAGCTTAGACAACTTCATCTTCAAGTTCTCTCTCAAGGTACACTCTCACAATTAGAAAATTTTTGTAGTGCCACATGTCAGCAAGGCAATGAGGTGCACTTTTTTTCCCTCCCATCTCTATCTAAGGGGGAAATAGGGATAGTCAAAAATTTCTCACTCCCATTTAAGCTCGTGGACCCATCACATGACCCTTAGAACCCTTAGTAAGCTCTTTTCGCAAGTTTTCTAGCCCCCGCCTCATGCAACGCATATCTACCACTTGTCACCATGAGGACGAGGCATATTTTTCTATCCCTTTCATCCATTTTACAAGGGGAAAAGGGGACAATTGTTTTTTCCTCTCCTTTCTTTCTTGCACATGGTTCCCCACGTGACTCAAATGTAGCCCCTTTGTGCTAAAAACAATCCCTTCTCTCTCATCCGTCAATGAATGCATGCTCTCCACTTTTCCTCATAGGGATAAGGAACATTTTTCTATTCCTCTCATCCCTTTCCCAAGGGGAAAAATTGGACAAAAAAATGTACCCCTCCCTCATACATTTGTATAAAACTAGAGTCACATTTTTCAAGCTCCCATTTGTTCTTTCCCCACGTGCCTACAAATTCCTAGATATGTTGTAAAACATTTCTAAGAAACCATTACTTCCAATCTATCCACCATTTTCCATCCATTCCTCCATGATCAAAGATGATAAATAATCAATAAATATGCATTTTAAATAGACACCATGCTGAAATTTTGCTAGAATGACTTCGTGCCTAGATCAAAAAAAAAAATTCAAATCTTACAATCCAGAAAAGAGATCAAGTGAGATTTTTTCAAACTTCCTATTTTCTATATTCCTTCAATGATCAAGTGAAATAATATTAAATCATTCCCTATTTTTTTAACATAAAAAAACCCTTGTTTTGTTCCCTGTCTTTCATTCTTTTGATTTCCCATCATTTCGGCAGATGGATCGAGCTAAAATTTTTAATACGAAGTCTAGAAGAAAAACATATTCTAATGAAGTTGATTTCATCACAATCTAAGGTGGGAAAGAAAACTTTATAAAAATATTAGGGACTCCATTAATGGCTACCATGACACAACAATGAAAGGGAATCAAGGTACCTCATCACTTCCCAGGGTTCCAATGGGAAGAATCTCGCGAAAATTGGAGCAGAGATTCAAAATGAATTATGTAAACTTCTGCAAGTGGTTTCATTTGAATCTAACATTGGGAAGACCACTTTATATTTTTAGTAAGTCTCTACCACATAGCTTACTAAAAATAGTAAGTCCGAGGAAAATTTGGTTTTGGTATCTCAAGACACTCCTTCAAGTGCAAAACATTCAAAAGTGGAAAATTTGGCAAAAAATTAGCAAAATTAGTAAGAATGGGCACCCATGTGAAACATGCTAAAAATAGTAAATGATAAAAATGAGATCAAGATGATCACATATGTTTCTCCTCTCCATGCCTTACGTATTGGTTGGGAAGGAATGATAGTGTTTCATTTTTGAAATATTTTTTTGAAGTAAAAGAGGACATTCTTCATTGTTATCTATGACATACTAAACAATGATCATCACTTACCTTCTCAATGTATCCAGGAAATGTGGAGAGGTTCATCATTTCAAGAGTTTTTAAATGAGGTAAATGTGTTTAAAGTGGTCTTGAGAATATATTTACATCAATGTATCGGTGTAGAGGGTCATCGAGAGGGCATATTGTCATCTTCAACTTCCTCAGAGCATATTTCCATCGAAGGAAAAGAAATCCTCATCCATGATTTGGAGCATTTCTTCTCTTCTCTCTTCATTATTTCTTCTCTTCTCACCCCCTTTCTAAATCATGAATTTTGTCCTATTCAATTAAATATGACTATAGTTAATATTGTAATAATTAACCCTCAATTAATAAAAGAGGACTTAATTTCATCCTTAGGGATTCAAAGAGTCACATATCCTAGAAGAGAAATGAAAATTTGTGTGGGGGTAGGTGAAGTGTCCTCTTGAAATATAAAAATTGTAATGAGTCCCCCATTCTAAAGGGTTGTCAATTTTGTATGCTCAAGTGTAGATAACTACTTGGGATAAGGAAAAATGATAGCTATTTTCTTCCATTATCCTTCTCATATGTTATTTATTTCTCTCATTGTAAAAATTTTTCAATACGTAAATAAAGAATAAAGGATTTTCATGATTTTCTAGATGATGGAATATAATAATACATGGTGTTCATGGTTTCATCTTGTCTTGATATAAGTAGTGAGGTTGTTAATCTTTCTAATTTTATGTGTTAATGTATTCTAGTCAATCTTTACAAGCATCTAAATTTACATACTTGCAATATTAATTGCCCTTCTAGTTTCTTAGTTTTATTTCCCCACCTACCTAGAAAATTTCTCCCTTGTAATAAATTGTAGGGTTTTTCCACAGGTGCAATGGATTGTTCATGTTGGATCCCTGGCCTCTAGGCCAACAAAATAGTTTTATTTTTGTTTACACACAATAATGGATTTGATCCATTTAATAAGAGGAACCTATTCCTAGAGTTTTGGTGGGAATCCACCAATTTGTCCCATCAAATTTTTTTCTCACAAACAGCCCGATAAGCACCACTACAGATGGTATGTCCCCAATTTGTTCCTTTTTTCCTGAATTGTTCTTATTGTATTGATTGTTTCAATTTAAATGGATTGTAGGATATATAATGTATTTTGTTGCAAGAGGAGTGTTCCTATAAATGTAAAATTACTCTAAAGGCTTCTATGAATTGTGTTGATCTCGAGAAGATGGTTGTGTGTGACCTTAGGACATTATCTCCTGGGGGTAGTAAGGAGATCCGGACATTAGTTTGTTAATTTGGGTGCTAGTGTTTATGTTGTGTTGAGGACCCAAGTCGATTCTGTGCCATTATGTGATAATCTACATGTGTTGATTTTGTATTGTGTCAAACTGAACTATAGATTTGAGATGATGTAGGGATGATTTTTTCACCCAAATGCATGCCCACCCTTGTTTAGGGTGTATGCAATGATAGTAGGAGTGTGCAGACCAAAAGAGAGAGCTTGATGTTGTGTGAAGTGGATGCCTATAGGGGGTAGGGGATGCGTATGGTAGAAACCAAGGAACATGCAAACAATATGGCTAGTAATATGTGTTAGTAATAAAATATAGTAAGCATGCAATAGGAAATAGTGTAACAAGCAAGAGTGTAAATAAAGTAGAGCATGAAAAGTGGGTTTCAAACATGGAACATCACTCACAATGTCACAAGACAATAAATTCCAAATGTGGCTAAAATCATACAAACAAAGTGATCAAGAAATAAATAGGGTAAATCCCACAAAGAATAACATATAATGGCAAATAAGAATAAGCAAAATATAACAAACAACCATGGTGGCATATAGTCCTACAAGGAAAATGTTGCACATGAAGCACCCATTAGCATGTTAGAAAGATAAAATCATGTCAAGGCATGTATGTATCAATGGAAATGATGTGATAGAAAAAAATGAAACAATAGCTTATGTGATGTGTGAGAGTAGTAAATGTAGTTTCCCCAAGAGCCTCAATGAGAATAGTAAAGGATACAATGCCAAGCATCATCGCAACTTATGAAATTTTTAAGATATTTGAATTCACTCCAAAATATCAAGTGAACATGCCTACGTATATATATATATATATATAACAATAATGAAATATTGATTATCTAGCTAGCATAGTAAGATAAGTGCATCATGTAAGTATAAGAAAAAAGAGCAAGTGCAACCAAGATATGCAATATGCAGTCTATGAAAGTAGTGGAGTGGTATGTAATGTGAATGTTATAGAAGAAGTGTGCCCCCAAAAATGTGAATGACTATGAGATGAGGCTTGTTTGTATCCAAATTTAATCTCCTTCACAACTTGAACAACATCATGCATTTACACAAGACACTCAAGGGTAGATAGATGATTTGTATGTCATTTGTAGCCGGGAGCACATCTATCTGGCTTGTTGGCACTCAAGATTTGAGGGAGTGGATAGCACCTTCAAAAGGATCTTGATCTGATCCTCACTGTTTTAGGTTGTGCCTATCAACCAAGGCAAGAGAACCTATATTGCAGCCCTTGTATGGTAAAGGAGATTGAGATATCCTTGTATTTTGCACATTGTGTGGAGATGGCCTTGGGAAAACATGATCAATTATCCATTATTCAAACTCAAAGGAGTTTTCACTACTAAATGATGGAAATGCTTTCAAGACAAGGCTAAGGCTACTAGAGACATAATAAAATCCTGATATGCTTTGTGCATTTTTGTGAGTGGGTTGTATTCTTTTGTTAACACATAATGCAATATAGGGGTAGTATGGGTAGGATGAGTTAGTTTGAATGAATTTTTTTGGGAGATGTTTAGAAAATACTAGCTGGGAATTACCAACTTCTTGAAAACCTTTGCAAGAAGTTTGTAACACCTACACAACAAGAATACTTCCAGATGTTTTAAATGCTCCTTCAACTAGGATATGTGCACAAATGGAGGCCCAGATCTGAACTCTTCCACACAACCTCTCGGTAACCTGCCACAAAATTTTGAAGTAAAATAACAACAAAGTATCTAGGAATCCCTATTTAATCATGACCTAAGGTGCACCCAAAGGTTTACAAACAATCTCAATATTCAAGGACAATAAAATGATTTTAAATCTATTTATCTTCTATCAGATGAGGACTCTTCTGAATATAAGATTGCAAATTCCATTAAACCATCAAGAAGAAATGAGACCAAGTATGATCAAAGAGATCATAAACACAAGATTGCAACATGAGTAAGAAACACAAATTGAAAATATTCGAGACATAAGCATATGCAAATTTTGCCAAGAGATAACACCACATAATCCAAAATTTGATCAAATACATCAATAAGGGAATGCTATAAGAACAATCTCAAATCTTGTTGATGGCTTTACAACTGAAACCAACTCAACATGATGAAATATGATACAAAATGGAATTGAAAATGGCTCTCAGACAATTTTCTCCAGAGAAATGGATTTCTTCTAGCCTTTTGCTTGAAAAATTATAAGTTATTTTCTCTCTTTTGTCTCCCTCTTCTCCAAATTCTTCAAAAATACATTTTATACATCATGTCACTTGGAACCTTGCTTCCCAAGAAAAGAATATGCTTAAGGGATCAAATTTGTTACAAAACCCTTCATCATTTCATGAAAATGACATCAAACTATAAAACAACTCACATATTGCCAGGGATGCACAAGAATTTTAAAATATTACATGAGTTTGGATCCTTATCCATCCCAGGGTCATGTTTTTCACATTCAGGCATGCCAACATGCTTTAGCAATCATTCTTCACCTTTTACCCTTTCAATTTTTACCTCTGCAATTTTTAATTTTCACCTTTCACATTTTTTACATCGGGCCAAAGAAAAAATGCATCAAAAACATCACAGACCATCAAATTAGCTCATGAAAATGGTTCCATTATTCTCAGAAGGTCAAGGGGACTCAAAATCATATAAGGTCGATGAATTTTGATGAAGAAACGTGATTTCCAAGCTCCTTGGAGTTCCCATGGTGCCCAAAAATGAAATTGCATAGTAACCGTCGATTTTGGTCAACTTTTAATGCTAGCCCTCCACGTGGAGGATGAGATTCTTGAATATTCCCTTTTTCCTTTTGGATAAGGAGGTACACATGTCTCGAAAACCATTGGATCAAACCCCCATGCTTTAGAAATGCATTTGTGGCCCCTTTTTAATTTGGGAAAATTTTACAAAAAATCTCCACTTCTCCCCTGGACCCGCCATGTGTCCACATGTGGGCCCTACTTGAAAATGTGGGCCAATTTCATGAATTTTTCCACCCCTTTGAGAAAAGGAAAATTTTCTCAAAACACTCCATGGGCCCGAACACCCACTCTCTTCTCTGCCACGTGGCACCCTCTGATTCACCATGGGGCCACGCCTCCAACTCTACCTTCAGACCTCCCTACCAAATTTTGAAAAATTTAAAACCCATTACGGGCCCACAATCTCCTTTTGACCTCCTTGAAATGTGCCATGTGTCCAACGTGGATTGGCCATGGAAGCACGCCTTCAATTTTTCTTTGAAACATTTTCCGAGATTTGTAAAATTTCCAATGGTAACCCCGAGCTCCGAACCTCTGCCCCTCTGTTCACATTTCTTTGTATTTGGCAAAGCGGACAATTTTTTGATTTTAAGTTTTTTTCCCCAAATGCAAAAAAATCCAAAACATTCCCACCAACCCACTTTTCCCTTTCTTTCTTTTGAACACGTGTCTTCTTTTCATTGGTTGTGGGATTTTGGCTTGAAAAATTACTTTTACCTTTTGGAGTTAAAAACTTCAAAGTTATTTCAAAACCGAACCTCCAATTTTAGATTCTCCTAGACACGTGTCCACCTGCTATTGGATATGGGCCTTTGTGTCAAAATTTCCCCTTGACATCTTGAGTCAAAAATGTCAAAAATTCACCAACCTCTTTTCCATTCGCATTCCCACTTTTCCACGTGTCCTCTTTCAATTCATCACGGGACTTCGGGAAAAAAATTGACTTTGAGAATTTTTGCAAATTTTTTTTAAGGTAAATCTGCCACTCCTTGACCAATCAACATGTGCCATGTAGGCACTCTTTATAAAAGGTGGATCCATGGACCAAATTTTCATTTTAAAGTTTTGAAGTTAAAAACTTCAAATTCATCGACGCTTCCTCCCTTCCATGCTGACTCCTTTAGGACATGTGTCCCCCTGCCATTGGATGTGGGCCTTTGGGCAAAAATTTAACTTAGGAATTTTTACAAAATAGAAGAAAAATTTCTAAGGCAAAAACTCACCACCCGCCATTCTTCTAGCCAATCACAATGTGCCATGTAGGCACTTCACTGTAGCAAGCGGAGCTAGGGAACAAAATTTTCCTTTTGCCAAAATTTTAAAAATGACAAGTCAGAAACATTTTCCCGACCAATAGAAACCCACCACGTTACCATAATGCCATGATGATGAATTTGATGGGTATAATACACCCGTATGACCGTCAAAATGCCAAGAATGCAGAGGATGCCCTAGAAATCAAATTTTTTGACAAGGAAGGCTGATTTCTTGATCTTGAACCATTTAAAACATGTTTTGACGTCATTTTTGACCCTAGGATTGGGAAAATACTTGCACAAATTCAGGATTTGATCAATTTCGAGTTTTCCACAATTTGACAAAGGAGAAAAGACGCAACCCGTAAAAATGAAGAAATTAGGGCACAAAAAAGGGGGCAACTTGGAAATTTGTTTCAGTTTAGGGAAAAACAACAACATTATGAGCCTTTGAAAGTTTTCAACTAGAGAAAATGAATTGTAGATCACCCACTCAACCAATGAAACATTTCAGAGTAGAATTTGACATGAAAATTTTAAGGCACATTATGAAAACTCAATAATGGGACCAACATTGGCTCTTTCTTGGGGATGGGCACTCCTGGTGAGTGCCACAAGATCAAAACATAGACCAAGTGCCAAAAATCCATTGGGAAAAGGAGTCAAAACACAGGGCAGCCCAAAAACCAAAATTACCACCAAAAAGGACCGAGAAAACAAGCCAAAAATGGTTGCCAAGGACAAAAGGGCAAACCACACACCAACCAATAGCAAAAACAAAGCAAAAACAAAGACTATACAAATATACAACTTGTGCATACCTCACTAGGGGATTTAATCCAAGAAATGTTTTAAATGTCTGCCATTAACAGGCAGTTCCAGTAATTCCCCATCTAGATCTTTGAGAAAAAAGGTGTTCTCACCAATTCTGATGTCAATGGCATAAGGGCCCATCCATAATGCATCAAAATTTCCATGCTTTCCCTTGTCTTCATGCCTACTATCCCATAGAAAAACCAGATCTCCAACATTGAAGGCTCTAGGAGTGACCTTCTTATCAAACAACCTCTTCAATTTCTCTCTAAATCTGACATGTCTTTGATGGGAAATTCTTCTCTCTTCATCTAACTCAATGATCTGATTGATTCTTTATTCATATGGGTCGTGTTCTTGATCTTCCAACAATTGGGAAAACTAAAAAGTGGATAATTGCAGGTGTAAGGGTACAAAAACCTAAGTTCCATACACCAATTCAAATGGGCTCTTACTAATTTCTCTTTTAGGAGTTATTCTATCAGCCCAAACGTCAATTTCAATTGCTCTTCCCACTTCTTCTTGTTGATTTCCAAGGTCCTTCTAATGATCTTGAGAAATTTCTTGTTACTGGACTTAGCTTGTCCATTGCCTTATGGATTGTAGTTTGAAGAATAAGTCAAATTTATCCCATATTCATTGCACATTGCCATCAAAGGTTTGGCTCTAAAACACATGGCATTATCTAATACAATTTTAACTGGAGCTCCAAATATGCATATGATATGATTTAACAAGAAATCCATTACCACTTGGTGTGTTTCCTTTCTAGATGGAATTACCTCAACCCATTTTGTAAAATAATCAGTTGCTACAATGATCCATTTATGACCGGAACTAGAAGGATCTAAAATCTCACCAATGAAATCCATTCCCCATTTTTTAAAAGGAGATTAAATTGATATAGGATGTAAAGGAAGGGATCCTGAAGCTTTCAGTCTTCCAGAGAAACATTGGTAACTATCACACTCTCTAACTAGCTGGGTTGCATATTTAGAAAGGGTAGGCCACCAATAACCAGCTCTTAAAATCTTATGTGCTGTCACTCTCCTAGCAAAATGTCCTCCACAAACTCCCCCATGGAAATCAACAATCAACTTGGGAGATTCATCTTTAGTTATGCATTTTGAAGCCAACCCAAGGTCTGTTATGATATATTTTTGAGAAGATAGCTTGAGGGCTCTTTTCTGATTTTTATTCAAGTGACTAGGACAGCATAGGTGCCTGAGGTAGAAGATCACATCTTTGTACCACTCAAAATTTACCAACTTTGCAAGCACATCTATCCTTTCTTCCTCTAGCTGATTCACTTCCACATTTTGCAAGTTGCTCTCAGCCATGAGCTTGGCAAGACCCAAACCTCTTACTAGCTTTGTTGTTTGGATATCCATATCATATTCTTGTATATTTTTACCCATATACATCTCTTTCTTGATATCTCCATGTCTAATAAGATGTATTTAACCATGGTGTGGGGAACATAAGAAACAAATTTTTGAACTCAATATATAGGGCCTGAAAATCTTTATTTTTTTTACCAGTGCAAACACTTGTTTTTCCATGATTGTATACTTCAACTCAACTACTTGTAAAGCCTTGCTAAAGAAGGCAATAGGCCTCTCAGCTCCATTCTCATCCTCTTGTAACAAAACTGAAGTAGTAGTGAATTCGGGGAAAAATAAAAGATTTGGAAAGGCCTCTTATAGTTTGGGGATTCCAAAACATAGGCATGCTTAAGTGCATCCTTTATACTTAGCTCAGCAAAATTGGAAATAAACCCTCTAAATTGATTTTGCCAAAGAAAGATTGGATACCTTTCTTAGTTCTTGGGATAGGTACTTTGATGATTACCTCCACTCTCTCAGGGTCTATCATGACACCATCCTTAGACACAATATGTCTCAACAACTTGGCATTTTGCATGCCAAAATGACACTTCTTTGGATTAAGAGAAATTCCATACTCCCTACATCTGATCAGCATCTTCTCTAGGTGTTGCAAATGGTCTCCTCGCTACCTTGAAAATACAGTCACATCATCTTGGTAAACTGCAATAAATTCATTTATGTAACCAGCAAAGGTAACATTCATTTCTCTTTGAAAATTGGCTTCAACATTCATCAATCCAAAGGACATCCTCACAAAAACATAAGTTCCCCAAGGCGTAGTGAAGGTTTTCTTAAGTCTTTCTGATTCTTTAACAACCACTTGATTGTATCCAAAGAAACCATCCAAAGTAGAAAGAATTTCTGACCTTGTCACAAGTTGCAACATATTTTCCATATTTGGCAAGGGATAGTTGTCCTTCATGGATGCTTTGTTTAGATTCCTAAAATCCACACAAAGTCTGATGTCTCCATTCTTCTTTCTAACTGGCACAAGGTTTGCAACCCAAGATGAATACCTAGTGGGCTGAATAATACCTCCATCTCTCAACTTCTTCAACTCTTCTTGCATTTTCATGGAGAGAAGTGGATTAATAGGCCTTTGTCTCTATCTAAATGGCTTAGTCTTGGCCTCAAGAGGGATCTCATGTTGGAACAAATCTTCTCTATATGCCTTTAGCTCTGAATAAGACCAAGCAAGGTAGTCTTGATATTTCTTTAAAAGCTGGGCATAGGACTACTTTTCCTCCTTGCTGAGATTGCTGCCCAACCAAATCTTCCTTGGTTTACCCCTAGTTCCCAATTTGTGCTCTTCCACATCCCTTGAAGCAAACATGTTCCTATTAATGATGCAATCAACATTTCTGAAATTTGATTCAAGTGCAACAAGACCTTTAGGAATGGTATTTGTTTTTAATTGTATAATATCCTTGTCAAACAAAGTTTCTCTCCCTTCATTCATGCATACCATTGGCTCCCAATCAATGTTCTGACCAGAAAACTCACCTTGGCATTGTAAGAACCTTAACACTTGTGCATCATCATCAAAAATCTTCCAATGTTTCACATTATTTGGGACAGCTGGCCTTATTAGCTCTTCAACATTATATTCACAAAAAGGTGAAATGGTACAATTTTCAAATCTAGAGCTCAAGATACAGCCAACTTATTAGTAGATACATTAAGATTTCTATCATGGTAAAAATGTTAAAGGAATCAAAAATTTCAATCAAGTCCCAGACAACATGCTTATATTGTTTCATACGCTGATTTTTTGTGGCATATAAATTCCTTACTTGCTTGATAGCCAGCTCTGAATCCCCCTTAGCAACAATAACCTTCACTCTATATTTCCATGTAATCCTTAATCCTAACAACAATGCCTCATACTCAGTAATATTGTTAGTGCATTCAAAATTAAGTTTGAAGGAAAAAGAAAATCTTCCAAACTAGGAGAAAGCAAAACTATACCAACACCATTTCAAAATTCGGAGCAAGCTCCATCAAATAGCAAAGTCTAAGGAGAACCTATGATATCAAGGCATTTTGATTTATCCATCTTCTACTCTTTTCCATCAGAAAAACGAATGAAGTTGTCAATATCTACATCAGCAAACAACACTTCATAAGAAGCATTGTTTGGATCTTCAATCAAGTGCAACATCTTCTTTTCACCATAGAGTTTGACAAGGCTGCCCTCAATGAGAATGGTTGCCAAAGACATGTCCATTTGAACACTACCACCAACACTTGCAGCCCATTTTCTTGACAAAAGCATACCCCATTTGACAAGGTAATCAATAATTACAACATCAAGTTTTAAATTCTTACCCAGATAGGCTACAAGTTGCACTACTAAACCCTTCACACAACCAACAACAAACACTTCCCTTGAATCCATGGTTGTACATTTACCATATGCTATTTTCACTTTGATATCCAACTCATTCATGACTTCAGAGGCATGACATTACATGATGCATCGGAATCAAACATGCAATTATGAAGCAACCTATATTTCATGAGAAAAGTTGTGAAAAATAGATCAACATTCAATTGGGAATCAACCAAGGATGTCCCCAAATATAATTTAGGTGCCTCTCCAATATCTTCCATCGGTGGTGGTGTTTCAAGGCCAGCAATGATTTGAAGAGGAATTTCAACAACATTTACATTTCTGCTTGGGGTAATCTTCTCTTCTTTCAATCCCAAGTACTCGAATGCTCTCTTCTTATGCTTAGGTATTCTAAGCAACTCAATAATTGGAACACTTACTTTAATTTGGCTCAAAACTTGGGCCATATCATATGGAACATTTTTGGTAAGACAACATTGGAAGGGAAACAAGAAGGTTCATCAAATGGAGAAGTATTCTTGGCAACATGGGCATGAAGAGGGTGGTATTTTTGCATGGGATAGTAGGGTTCTTGGAAAGTGTTTCTTTTCAAGGATTATCCTTTGGAATGCTTGTGAGTAAGGGTATGTTGGTCCAAAAATCTGTCGCTTGGGCAGATCTATGGATAGACAAGCCAACAGTGCGCAGGGCATAGCCCCTCTTTGAGTCAGCAAAGTGAAACTGGTTTATTGCTATTCTACCAGCAGGAATCTGTGCAAGTCTCACAATATTCTGCCTTCGGGGGTTTGGGATCTCATCCCAGTAGGGTGTTTCCAACTGCGAAAAGAAAGGAATGAAAGAGAGGACGAAGGAAGAGTAGGTCCGAAGGGAGAAAAGAAATGAATTCCAAAGCAGAAAGGTCAGAGGGTTTATGTTTTGGGATTGGTAGTAAACAGAGCCAAACCTACTTACATAAACGAGCAAAGCAATACTGATGAATAAATGACAATAAAACAGAAGTAAATTCAACAGAACAAACACACAGATCTAACGTAAGAAAGATCCAATGCAAATAACACATGTATTCAGCACAAAGTCTAAATATTGTATTAATAATTCTTTCTGTTACAAAAAGCTCAAAGTCTTTTCTCCTTACTTCTATTTTTCATCTGAAAGATATTCACTCATGCACACCACAACAAGTATTGGGGTATTTATATAAGAAGGAGAGGAAAGAAGGAAAAAGGAACCAACCACCTATTTACAAAATGTCTACAAGGAGATAAAGAATATCTTAAAGTCATGTTGACTTTTGACAACTTGATGGATGACAACATCCCATGGTGCAACATGGACGATGTCATCGTTTGTGCCAACATCCTCCAGATATTTAAAAGAAAGGAAGTTGAAGAAGAGAGAGAAGAAGAAGAATCCACTATTCATCATCGTCATCCTTCGGCCGAAAGGGAGTAGCCTGCTTTTGCTGCTCAGGTGACAAGATGTGGAATTGAGCACGGTATTCCATGAACTTGCTGATCATGGGCCCTAGTTGATCCTGGGAAGGATCCTTGTGTCACTCACTGATCATCTCGCAAGTCTCCCACTCGTCTATGAGCTTCTCTGGGAGTTTGGAATAGTCTTTCTCCGCTTCTATGAGGAACCCGATGAAATCCCGACAGGCCAGCAGGTTATTGATGGACTCTGCGTCAAAAGTGACCTCTGGCCCTCTGATACTTATATTTCATTTCTTCCTCTGTAAGCTTGGCCTTGCCTTTGGATTTGGTGGGTCTCTTGCTTGATGTTGACATATGTTCTTCTGAGCTTAATTGCTGATCTACAAGAATAAGACGTGAAACCCAATCGAAGAAAGCCGTGTCAGCTGCTTGATTTTCCATTGAAATGCTGACAGAAGAAAGAGTTAGCAATTTTGAGGCTTCAGGGCGCATGGCGCATGAATATTACAGATTGCAGAGCTAAATAGGCAAGGTGCACAGGAAAAGGGTGTTGCAGGAGATAAATCAGCGCCAAAGGGTGCATGGCGCATAGACACTGCAGGGTACATTCTGTGTTGCTGCAAGGACAAGTGCGCCTGCGCCATGTGGATGCATTTTGTAAAGGGCGCACGAAATCTTTATGTTACATGGGAACAGGATGCGCCCGTGGCGCATGGATCTTTCATGTTGCATGGAACATCAGTGCGCCAAAGGGTGCATATAAAGTTTGTGTAACGTGTGCTTTTAGCGCTTTAAGGGAAATTGGCGCGGCGCATGGAGGGTTTGCACAACATGATGTTGCTGCGATGAGGAACGTGCCTGCGCCTTGTATAGCTTTGAACTTGGCGCATGGGAAACGACTGTTGCACGGATGCTGGGTGCACCAAAGGGCGCAGGAATAAGCAATGTTGCATCCAAGTTTGATGTGCTAAGAGGGTGCATTGAAAGCATTTGCAGTAAGTGAGAAAAGTGCGCCATTGACACGACTTTTCATGATGTAATAGGGGGTGACAGTGCGCCTAGGGCACAAATCTGTTTTGATAATGCATGGTGTGCCAATGTGCCAAAGAGAAAAGAAAATGCGGGTTCCTTTTCAAGGCTTTAATTCTTTAGAGGGTTTCCGCATATGGCTTAGTTCCTTCTGCAAGGCTCATTGAGGTGATGAAAAGGTTTAAACAAAGAGGTTTCAGACCATCACTTTTTTAGGACAGAGCTTCCTCTACCAGCAGATCTGGAAAGAGGGGGAAGAAAATATGGAAAAGACAGCAAGGGGGAAAAAAAAACACATGATTTTATTCTTTTCAATCCAAATCACCCACAAACAACCAAAAACCACAAACATGAAGCAGAAAGGAAAGAGGACCTCTTACCCGGATTTTATAACGAAGAAATGCACGAAAGGGGTCCACAAAGCGATTCGAAAGTGATGGGGCTGGTGCGCTGACAAGCTCAGAGAAAAATCATGTGTTTTGCATTGGTGACAATGACAGCGCAGACACGCTTATATATAGGCGAGGCAGCAATAAATGCGCTACCAACTTTTTAAAGGGGTGCACCAAATGAGCTGTCGACATGAGAAAACATGCACCCTTTGGCACACCGAAAGACTTGTCAACATGAAGATATGTGTTCCTATGGCGCACCGGAAGTGGTGTTGACAGAGGAAAATGTGCACCTTTGGCGCACCAAAAAGAGGCGCAACAAATGATTTGTCGACAGGAAGGCGCATGTGCCTCGGCGCACGCAGGGAAGCCTTAACAGGCAGAGGCGCACCAAAACACCTGTTGACACAAGAAAACATGTGCCAAAGGTTTTAAAGGGGGCGCATCAAAAGTTGATGTTGCATAGTCATTCTATGTGCCGGCAAAAAGACCAAAAATGACTAAGTTCGGAAAACCAGATTTCCCGGAAAGGGATTTTGCAATGTTCCGAACGCAAGGGTCCCTAACGAGGGATCGGAACAAAATTTTGGTATGGTTATCTATAAAATTTCCCTTGCCAATTTTACGAGATAACAGGGTGTCTTTGGCTTGGTTTGAGGACCAGCTCCTCTAACAAATTTACTTCTAGTATTATACTTCTTCTCTTGACCAACCATAACATTCATTAACAATTGTCTATCTTCCTCCAAAGGAATACCACCACCATACTTCTTGATAATTAAAGGCCTTATATATTCAAAGTCATTATTATGGATTTCAAATTCTGAACAACATCTACCTCGTGAGTTTGAGGAAGAGAAAGGAATGGTACTCTCTTTATGCAATCCCAAAAGCTCAGCAGCAGTCCTTGCACTTATCACATCCGTTGATGTTGCTGCTTGTTGTGAGCTAGAAGAGCTGACCATCATACAAATGTCATCATCCATTTCATCATCATTATCATATTCAATAACTTACTGGTCCATTTCACATGGAGGATGAGGAAGGAAACATCTATCACACCAATCAGATCAAGTAACCTCCGAACAACAACAACTCTTGTAGTTAGAGGGTCAGGGACCACTCTATTTTTTCACGTGTTTGGGGTTGTCTATTTCCCCACCAACAAGCCCTTTACCCCTATCATCTTGTTTTTTATCACCCCTAGGATGATTGTTGAATCTATCATGGTTTTGAGTTTTTTGTTGTCCTTGTGAACTTTTCCCAATTCCTTTCTCATCCCGGGCTAATTTGTAAGAAACTTCTTTGACAGCCCTGCCAAAGTCTTGACAACATCTTCTAAATCAACACCCTTGCTAGGTTGAGGATTCTCGGGGTTTATCAGCTTCACACCATCCCTCTTAATTGGTTTACCAATAACTTTAATATTATTTTCAATTTGAAGTGCCATGGTAAAGGCTTGCCTCAAGTTTGTAGGATTTTTGTCTCTCAAGTAATAGGCTTCCTTTTTATAAAATGTATCTTCATATTTGATCAAGAAAGATTCATAATAAGGTCTCAAGATGAGAGGAAACCTTCTCAATGTTTTGTTAAATCTTGTATTGAAGTCATGGACTGTCTCATTTAGGTTCTTTTTTATATTCTCAAATTAAAAAAAAGAAATCTAGGATCGATCTGTCACCATATTGCAACCTAAATGCATTTTTCTTCTCGAGTCCATGAATCAATAGAATTATTAGGTAGATCTTTGTACCAACCCCTAGCATCTTCTTCAAGTGTATGGATAAACAACTTGATATATACATCCTCAAATTATATATCAAAATATTTCATCATATTATCAAACAGTTTGAGATGTTGATCACAAGTAATTGCATTTTTACCTTGGAATTTTGGTAACCTATTTCTAACATTTTGTGGGAAAACATTTGGGTAACCATCCATTCCTCCAAAATTTATAGTACCAAAAGTGTTAAAAACAAATGTAGGTCTAGGTTAAGCCATATTGTTTGGTGGGGGTGATCTTGGAGGTGAAACAAATTGGTGAGTAGTACAATATCCTTGGGGCTCAAGAATGTGATTCATGAGATTGGTATCTTCTAAGTATTGATTTCCTTGGGAAGTTTTATTTGAATTAAAACATAGAGGTGTAGATTGGAGAAGGAACTTACCAGGTATAGCAAAAGGACCTTCACCAGCTAAGGCAAACAAGTTTATGAGAGGATTTCCTGAATCAGACTCACTTGAAGAAGAATGATAGTCTTCTACCAAAGGCTGATCTCTTTCACTAATGACTGTATATTTTCCTAGTGTATGACCTTTAACTACTTTCCAAACTCTTCTCCCTTCCAACTCTAAGTTTCTTAAGTCTGAGAACAATTTTTTAGTAGAGTCTTTAAGGAAGAGAGATATTCTTCCCTCCATTTTTACAGAGATCAATAGCACAAAAATAAATGACAGAAAGCTCAAGGCACTGGTATTTCTAAATTCAAATCAGCATGGAGTCGCCACTAAGGAATTTCACCTCAGTTGTGCAAGGATGCACTAAAATAATGTTGTCAAATGCTTGCTAATACTGATAACTTTGTAAAGCCTCATAAATCAGACCCTCCTCTTCTCAAATCAATCAAGGACAAAGCAAAACCAGGCTGCATAAACTATTGGTAAATGCAAAAGAGCAGGTTGAGCTTGAAATTTTTGCCTAAAACTTGTAGATCTGAAGTAAAAACAATATTCCAAGAATGAAACAGCTCAGACACTTGAATATGCAAATGCTCAAACCCCTCAAATGTTCCAAAAGTAAAAAGAAATTCAAAGAATCCCCTGCAACAAGTGCCACTCGGGTGTTGGTATCAAGATTAAATCTCCTTCACAACTTAAACAACATCATGCATTTTCACAAGACACTCAAGGGTAGATAGATGTTTTATATGTCATTTGTAGCTAGGGAGCACATCTATCTGGCTTGTTGGCACTCAATATTTGAGGGAGTGGATAGCACCTTCAAAAGGATCTTGATCTGATCCTCATTGTTTTAGGTTGTGCCTATCAACCAAGGCAAGAGAACCTATATTGCATCCCTTGTATGGTAAAGGAGATTGAGATATCCTTGTATTTTGCACATTGTGTGGAGATGGCCTTGGGAAAACATGATCAATTATCCATTATTCAAACTCAAAGGAGTTGTCACTACTAAATGATGGAAATTCTTTCAAGACAAGGCTAAGGCTGCTAGAGACATAATAAAATCCTGATATGCTTTGTGCATTTTTGTGAGTGGGTTGTATTCTTTTGTTAACACACAATGCAATGCAGGGGTAGTATGGGTAGGATGAGTTAGTTTGAATGAAATTTTGTTGGGAGATGTTTAGACAAGACTAGCTGGTAATTACCAACGGGTAAGTGCACCAAGTTGGGGGACAATTAAGTGGACATCAAATCCTGAATTTTACATTAAAAACAGCAAAACATCAAATTTAGTCTTCCACGGACTTGAACCATGCTGAAAAGTAAAAACTATGTCATAAAAATGGTACCATTGCATAGGGGAGACTATTAGCTTTGTAGAAATACTGATTTTAAAGTGAATAGAAGAGGATAAATATCATTTTATAATTTTTTACTAATAGTAGGTCTTTAAGACACTTTTTCCGTGAATGTTTATGTCTACGTTTAAGACTGCAAAATTTGTTTCACTTATCAGAATGTGATAAAAATTATACCATCCCAACCATGGTGAAATTATATACATGTTCAAAAAAAATTATTTGATTTCAATATTTTTTGATGAAGTTATGGTGGGCAAACAGAAAGTGCTCTGTTTTCTTTATGTTTTCATACCACTTTCACGGAAAAAATCATAAAAATAAAATATTACTCAAAAAATACAAAATAAAATCTATCCCAAGATAGATAGTGGCATATAACTTCTCACCAAAGGAAAAAAATATATATCAATTTTTGGTCATCCAAATTGCGGGCAAACAGACTACAATCTTATAGGCGTTAAAAAAAAAATACCAAGTCATTGAATTTTGAGTGTTTAATATAGCTAAACTTGTCCATTTTTACAAAAATTAGTATTTTAGAAACTATATTACGGATGCTACGATTCATATTAATATAATTTTATCTAATTTTGAGTGTATGTATTGCTAATAATCCCTACAAGTTGATATTATGTTGTTATTTGCAATATGATGTCCACGGATGACCCTATATTTGTCCATCAACTTCCCGCACTTACCCCAACTTCTTTCAAAACCTTTATAAGAAGTTTGTAACACCTACACAACAAGAATACATCCAGAGGTTTTAAATGCTCCTTCAAAAAGGATGTGTGCACAAATGGAGGCCTATATCTACACTCTTCCACACAACATTTGGTAAATGTTGTCACCAAACCACCGCACGCTCCGAATGGCTAGGATCTCGAATAAGACATTCGGTGTGATTGGGACACATGGGATCACCTCTCAAGCTGTGGGAAATGGGCTCGAGGTGAACCTCCGGAGAAGGCCAGCTTCCTCTTCCTAAACTAAGTGTTGTACTACTCCTAGTGTAACAAAAATGATTATCTAGTCCTATGCTAACATTTTCATGGGGTTTTAGGGAAAGAGATTTACAGAAATGAAACTATACTAGGGATGGTGATGCACCAAATAAAGGGTGTTTCTAGACTCAGGAAGGGTTAATTTGAAGAGGGTGTGTGCACCACAGGTCAACTTCACCTACTGCAACTTAGAGAGGGTACAAGATACCACAAACTAAGAGACACACATTCCCTTTGTTAAACTTTATCAGACCGAGAAATATACCAGTTTCCCGGTGAAGAAGGATGAACTCAAGAAGGGTGAACTCGACACCACAACTCAACTCGCATGCAATACTCCACCACTCAATAAGCACAGAACTCCCAAAACTTGCAATAGAAACTTAAACTTGCACGGTGTACTGCAAGTACGAGAAAGGCTCAAAGAAGAAGCTGAGAAGGATGGAAGGACTGAGATTAGTCACAAAAACACACTTTTATTGCTTCAATAACATGCACAATGCATCATACATTCAGAAGAGGCAATAGTTGCCATTACAGTCTTGAAGAGGAGGCTTGAAAGTTCTCTCAACACACAAGAACAACTTGCAGAAGAGAGAGGATTCTTGAAAAGTATACACTCGCCTGAGATATCTAACTGTCCAACTTGTCTGAACTATTGGAACCCTTTGAAATGAGCTTCCAACTTACATTTATAGAAGAATATGTGAGAAAGAAGAGGAAATGGTCATAATTACATTCCTAAAATGAAGGCCCATGATGTATTTATTACAGTTAGTTGAACCACTTGAGAAGGTTCCATCATGGGTCATTAATTGCCTGATGACCTAGTCTTCTCAATTAATTAAAAGAATATTTAAATAATAATAATAAATATTATTATTAAAATATTTAAATAAAAATATTAATTTAATTAACATAATGTTGGGACCCCCATTGACCCATTTGACTTGAAGAGGAGGGGGGTCTATGTGGATAGAGTCTGCACAAATCTCAACTCGGTGAGTTTTGAATCCTCTAACTTGGTGTTGCAATCGATTTTGAACCCCACACTAACTCTTTCCTTGCTTTGGTAATCGAGCTCTTTTGCATTGAGTCCTTCAAATGGTGAGCTATCAAACTTGATTCTTATCATTTTCCTCTGTTAACTCGAGGCCATTTATGCATTCCACGTTAAAACTTCATGAAACATCACCACGAGCTCCCTGCAAAGTCACCAAGCTCTTCATCCAAAGAAACGATCTTACCTTTCCTGCGCTCAAACTCACTTGAATACCGAGCTTAACCCAATATTTCTAAAAAGAATGGTTTTACCACAATGCTCAGGATTCTTCCTCATCATATAACACTTGTAGTAAGAATGTTTTGGCTTTTCCATAATAAGCACAATTTGTACCTTCCAAATGATGAGAAAATGCCATTATCAATAAAGACCTAGTGTTGCCATGATGATGACCCAGGCTCATGCCCGTAACATGTCGATAGACACCCTTGAGACTGATTTTTGGTCAAAGAGCCCTTCAAAAAATACATTGAACCACTGGGGAAACCAAGAGGACCTTGGAAAAATGTATAGGTAACAACCATATGAATTCTTCCTTAGTCGTGGATCAAAGCTAATAGAAATAAGCTAGATAAAATTAGCTTAAAACTGTAGTATAATCGTCCATTGTTAAAAAAACATAGTTTCTCTGAACTTGATAAAAGAATACTTTTATTGTCTGATTGGATGTACATAATGGAAGGGTATAAATATTGCCTACTACCCACAGAGTTTCTCAAAGAGACCATTTACAAGTGACAAGGATGTGGCATACAAAACGGCCGACCAGGTATTTCCGAGTTGACCTTCACATTCAATTCATTTCTAGGAGAAGAAATGTTGAGTAATATGAATCATTTCATTCTGCACCGTAATAAACCTTCATCTCCTGATTCAGGAAAATTTTATGAAGCCTTGAATGGCGTGACTCCAATCCATCATACACGGCAGTGAATATTTGTTTCCTGCCACTATTCGATCTGAGTTCAGAATAAGGATAAGCACGCATTCGATACTGAATAGATAACAACACAGTTGGACAACCTACTTGCTGGAAGCACTCAAAAGAAAGGCCTCTACTGTACTACAACATGCCTGTTGCCTGTGCATGGGAGCTTGTCTCGCGACCACATCAAGTTTAGAATTATACAGAGGACGAGGAGAAGGTCGTGGCAGCTATTAAAGCCGATTCAAAGTCTGAACAGTTCAGTGGAATCCTAACAAGGGCGGATCTGTATGAAAGGAGACACTTTCTTCGTATGATCTATGGAACCCAATCCATAGTCCATGCAACACGCATCCTTTCCATCTGGATGAGTTTTCAGCATTGCTTTCCCGTCAAACTCTTCGCATATGAGCCACGACTGAGCCATTAACGTATCACCTTGGTTGGGTCTGCCTGTAGCCTCCACTGAAATTGGTATCACGTCGCATTTTTAACCCATGACCTGCTCCAATTCACAACTGTCCTATTAATCCTCCCGGTGACTCGCACAAAGACTCGGACCACTCCAAGCTGCGTGAAATTCTATTTACATGGCCCGTGTGGAAGTCTCATGATGGATAGCCATCGTAATATTTCCGTGCTTGGCAGTTTGATCCGATTTCTCCCATTACGGAAGTTTGATCATGGTTTACCAACCCAATATTTCCACTTTACGATGCTTTCCTGAATCTCCCCTAGGTGGAGTGAACAACTTAGATTGCCATCGTCAAATCTCCGACCTCGGCATACTAGCTCCAAATCCCTGTGTAACGGCTTGGACACATTAATCCACGGGCCCCAGCCTCATCTTCGCTACGCAACCTTGGAAAGTTCGTTCCTTATCTCCACAATTCCCCCTAACATGTGGGATCACCATGATTTTTTCTCTGCCGAGTTCTCCTTCATCGATTTGAGGATAACATTAAACTTTCGGTCTGAGCAAACATTTCAATCTGTAGCTTGTAAGGTGTGATAATTTCAACAGAAACCTTTATGCTTTCCAACCTAGTGACTCGTTGAAGATGCTCATATAATTGCAAAGCAAATTGTGCCTCATGAATATTCTGATATGAAATAGTTCCACCTCTATGAGATTCACTTCCATGAGTTACATCGTAAAACAAGTAAGGTCTCGATAGAGAATCTTTGTAATAAATTTCATCAGGTCTCCCAGTAACACTCTCACTGTCACTTAATCAATTTTCATAAAAATATCTTGAAGGAAAATCCTGAATTTGAGGATGCATTCGATGCTGAACAGATAAAAACATAGTTGGACGACCTGCTTGCTGGAAGTGCTCAAAAGAACTTCTACTATACTGCAACATGTCAACTGCCTATGCGAATGCTCGGCCGAGGAAGGTCTGAACAATGTCAGCAAAAATATATATACTGTATTCACTTATACCCTAGCCCAGCATTCTTGTTACCACCTACATCGATCTCTACCGAGATCCTTATAGAGTTTCCTTCATTCGTCAATTTTCAACGAGCTATATTTTGCATTAACAAGACCTCATCGAGCTCTTACAACTGAGAGTCTCTACCGAGATGATTTCCGAGATGAATATCAATTTGACACCGGGTTCTTTATCAACTCAACTCTGAACTCTTCACTGAGTTGAGATCAACTGGGTGCCTTTCGATGCTAGGTGATCTCTTCATATGTAATTTAGGAATTATTTTTAATTATTGCATCTCGTTAATAACCGAAGGTGGGTTCCTGGCACTATTATTTCATTTTGAACGTGATAGGACCCCGTTGTCCAATCTTACCATGTGTGTAAAATTGGATAACATTTTTGGCGACCTCTCGGGGATGATTGCCTGCTAAGCATGATTCTAGTAGCCTTAAGTTATCCATTGGGCATGGAGTCTATGTTGGAATCCTAATAGTAGTATGATTTTCTTTGACACATCCTAGAATCTCCTTGAGCATTGCCGATATCCTGGGCATCCCTGGAATGCTAAGCATGAAGTATACTGAATCTATTGAATGCTTGACATCTACGGAACACTGCAAAATTTTGAATGAAGCAGATTTTGAACTATTATGGAAACCTTGAACCTTTCTTCTCTTTGACACCTTCCAATGATGAAACAATGTGCAGAACAACACAAAACACAACAACAAGGAAAGCAAAACAACAACACACAACAATGTGCATAAGCACTTGGAGGAAAACACCTAATTTAACTGTACAAGGGGTGGAACACTTCTCAAAAACAAGCTTTGAGATGTATCCCATTCACGTGAATGGGCAGTTCTTCTCCATTGAGCCTAGATAGACGAAATGAATTTGCCTCTTTGCAACTTGTGATGATATACGGCCCACTCCAGAGAGTGTCAAACTTGGCATGCCTGCCTGGTTTGGCCCTGTCTTCATCCCATTTGAGAACTAAATCTCCCTCTTGAAAACACTGTTAAGTGCCTTCTTATCAAAATATTTCTTAACTTGAGCCTGATGCTGCTCCAAAGTTTTCATAGCCTTGTCTCGTACTTCCTCTAACTCCATGAGTTCAACAAACCTTATTGTCAGAGGATCACTCTCTATAACTTCAAGTTGATGAGCTAACTCCAAAGAAGGTAACTCCAATGAGAGTGGGAGTTTTTCCTCTCTTCCATATACAAGAATGAAAGGAGAATTTCTGATGGCCCTTTTAGGTGTGATCAATCTGCCCATAAGGTAGTCTTAAGCTATGTATGCCAAGTCCTCTTGTTAGTCTCCATTGTGCGCTTAATAATCCTTATGAGGTTTTTGTTGCTAGACTCAACCAATCCGTTTCCTTGAGGATAGTAATTAGATGAATTTTTGAGGTATACCCCATTTTTAACATCCCATTCACTCAATTTCATACCAAGAAAAGCCAGCACATTGTTTGAAATGACGTAAAATGTAACACCGAACCTCATCATTATACCCTCCAAAAAAATTTAGAACGCCTTTTCATTGCTCTCTTTTAATGCTACCGCCTCTCGTCCATTGAGTAAAATAGTCTGTTGCGGTAAGGAACCACTTATGTCCATCACTAGATGGAGGATTAATCATTCTGATGAAGTCCAACCCCCATTGAACAAAGGGTTGATCCACTTGAATTGGATGTAATGGAAGAGTTGTCAACTTCTGCTAACCTGTGAAAAAGGCACATTCCTTACATTTCCTTACCCAGAAATGGGCATCCTTGAATAAATTTGGCCAATAGTAGCCATCTCGCATGATCTTGGTAGCTGTTGTTCATGAGGAATAATGTCCTCCAGATAGGCCATTATGAAATTCTTCTAGTATCTTACTGACCTGTTCTGGTCCTATGCACCGAAGGAGGACGTCATTCAAATCTTTTTGAAAGAGAACGCTATCTACCAAAACATATGGGATAGATTGAAGATGGAAAGTTTGCCTTTGGTTTTTATCCGTGTCTACCAGATATGCTCCCAAGAAGAGGAAACTCTTCATTTTGGATAACCAGTTAGCTTGATCAACATTCTCATCAGTATTTAGGAGTGTCACATCCTCATTACTTTTTGATTCCATGTCTCATTGCAAGTTGCTCACATAAACCCTTACCCTCGACAATTTTAGTGACTTTGATATGCACGTCATACTCCATTACCTTCGTGATTCATCCAAAGACACTTTTCATTCATTTCTTTGTTCGGTAAAAACTCCTTGACACTGGATGAGACACCATCGGATGAATCTTGTTGTTGGACAACATGTGCTATAATTTCTTCAAATCTCGAATAACCGAAAAGACTTTCTTTTCAATGAATGAGTATTTGAACTCATAGTCTTTGAGGGATTGATGAAGAAAGTGATTGGTTGCTCCATCAAAGTTGTTGTTTTGTTGAGTGAGGATCCCAAATGCTCTCTTGACTGCAAAAGCATAAAGGATAAAATCTTTGTCAAACACGGGGTTCACAAGCATGGGAGCTTGAGAAATGGCTGTTTTGATAGCTTTAAAGCTTTCTCGTCCTTCCTTTGACAATGAGAATGGAATGTTTTTCTTTAGCATGGATGTCAATGGTTTAGCCAATGTCATGAATTGAGGGATGAATCTCCGCACGAAATTTATGGTTCCCAGAAAACTCTGGAGGCCCTTCTTGTGACTTGGGAGAGATAAGGACATAATTTAATGAATCCTGGCTGGATCAATTGATAATCCTTCTACTGAAACCACATGCCCCAACAATTTTCCCTCATGCACTGCAAAAATACATTTCTTGGGGTTAAGTGAAACCCCAAATTCCCTACACCTTTGGAAAACTTTCCTTAGATGCGTGATGTGATCTTCTACATGATTAGAGTATACAATTATATCATCAAGGTAAACTAAAATAATATCGTTGATTAGTCCCTTAAATGCCATGTCCATGGCTCTTTGGAAAGTAGCCCGGCATTGGAAAATCTGAATGGCATTTTATTGTAGGCATACGTGCCCCACTTGGTAGTGAAAGCCATTTTGAATTGGTCAGATTCTTGGACTAGGATTTGATTGTAACCTGAATATCCATCGAGCAAAGAAAATATTTGAGCTCCTGCCACCGTTTGAAGGATCTACTCCATCGATGGAAGAGGATAATGGTCTTTTAATGATGCATGATTCAAATCCCTGAAATCTACGCATAACCGGATCTCTCCGTTCTTCTTCCTCACGGGCACCAAATTAGCTACCCATGAGGAATGCTTGATGGGAAAAATTATACAGGCCTCGATGAGCTTGGTTAGCTCCTTTCTCATTAGTGGCTCAATTTTGGGATTAATTGGTCTCTGTTTCTGACGAACTGGCTTAGCATTAGGATCTAGTTCGATGGTATGTTGTGCTAGACCTAGATCAAAACCATGCAGATATTTATAGCTCCATGCAAAGATGTCATGATACTCTTGACAAAGTTTGATGAAAGCTTCTTTCTCTTCAGAAGTACACACTTTTCCAATCTTAAGAAATTTTTCATTTGATACTTCAACTTCCTCAAAATATTCTTCTCTGACCACCATGTTAGGGATTTTTCTTGTGGCTTGGTCATATAAATTGAAAATGGATTCCAAAGTGACTAAACCTTTTGGTAACTTGTTACTTTCCAATTGGATAATTTTCTCACCATATGACTTCGCAACTTATCTTGATTCTTTGTAGCAAACTCCGTCTCTTCTTGTAGGAAGAGGACAATTTGTTTGTCACTATCAAACACTTGCCAACTACTCACATTATCAGGGACTACTGGTCGAACCACCATTTTAACAAATTGCTGCCCTTCTTTCATGATATCAACTGGTATGTTGTATTGTGAACCAATTGTAGCAAGCCTATCTGCATCTTGATTTTGATCTCTAGGGATTGCATGGATTCCAAAAGCTTCAAAATCTTCAATCAGGTCCCAAACTCGATTCTTATATGATCTTAAAAGATCATTTTTGGATGCACTACGTGCCGAAACTTGATGAACAACTAACTCACTATCTCCAAAAATAGTCAGGGCCTTGATTCCCTTCCTTTGGGCTAGCTGAATTCCTTGCACAAGAGCCTCGTATTCAAAAAACATTGTTAGTGCAATTGAACTGCAACCAAAAATATGAGAAGTACTTATTTCTCTCTGGAGAAATTAACATAACACCAGCACCAGATCCATTCTTACTTCTTGAGCCATCGAAGAACAATTGCCACAGTCCTTTAGAATCACTTGGTGTTTTGACAAGTTGTGGTATGATCGTATCTTCTTCATGGATACAGTAAGTACCTAATCCTGTTTCTTCCAAGACCAGCAAACCAACTTCTTCTTCTACCAATACATCAGCATAGGGATCGTACTGATGATTTCTACTTACTTCATCCAGAAAGTATCAGGAACTTCTTCAACAAGGGTGGTTGGTTCATGATCGACATCTTCCTCTTCGGGATCGCCGATGGTGTAATTTCCATTTATGGGACTAGCAGTGTAGGGTTCTACATGATTATGGTAGATTGGTTCTACCCTTATAGTTAATTTGGTTCAGATCGAGTCCCGAGAATCATATGCGACCAATCGGTGATAGGTGGCCACCATCTTGGCGGTGAAATCCCGTGATAGGCAGATGGCAAAGAGGGGAGGGAGATCGATGACCGATATGTCTTGGGTGAATGAAAAACTTGGGCATGCATGAATGGTAAGTTGAAGTCCTATGATAACCCCAATAGTCTTAACAGTTGTGCCATCCAGTTGAACAACCCCTCTTGCAACTGGCACATATTGTATGCCTAGTACATCTGCAATTTGTTTCGGCATGACTGAGCTACTGGCACCATAATCGATCATGCAATTATGTACCAGGTGGTCGCAAATGATCGGGAAATGTAGAATGGTGGCGGTTTGTTTGCCGTAGGAATGATTTTCCCTTCCGGTTGACACAAATTTGTAGCATTTGTCACTCCATGGCTTGGTGATCTCGCTAGTTTTACTAAAAGCATGCTCGTGAGCTTCTCGCAACAGGTTTTCTTTGGGAAGGGATCGAGAGTGCGTCCCACATGGTAATGCTTAGATTGGTTTTCTTCATTTATTCTACTATGCTCAAGGGAATTGATCCAACTTTGATGACACTTTTTTGGGCATTGGGGTCCTCCTTTGGAAAATGTTTGTTGGGTACCGTGATGCCTAGAGAACCATCTTTCCCTGCGGTGTGGCTAGCCGGTGTTTCTAGTGATTTCTTTCCCGCATTTTTATCAACTACCATTTGAAACCCAGGTTGAGAAGTGGACGCTAGATCAGCTTCGAGAGGTTGAGGCTCCATTGCTCTCTTTTTGGAACGAGTGTTTGCTGCCACTGATGAAGAATCTATATTCAATCCGTAAAAATCTTCTGCTTGCCAGTTTAGCAACGTGTATTCTTCAAGTTCCTATGGTTGATCTACTGCTTCTTGCATAGATGAATTTTTTGTTAACTCTGAAGGGGTAGATACACTTTGAACCATAAGGTCCTAGCTAAGAACCCCATTGGGACAAAGATTTTGATTGTGAGGTTGAGAGCAAGGATAACACCATTCGTAGTCTTGAACTAGATTATTTTGAACAGGTACTATAGCTCTAGATGAGCTAGTTGCAAGAGGGTTCTGAAAGTTCAAGGGCCTGACATTTGCAACTTGACTTGTAGTTTGATTTCGAGGCTGATTGTTCCCTTGAAAAGGAGAATGGTTAGCTTGATACTGCTGATTTTGTGGCTGATACGGACGATTGTATTGAAATTGTTGCCTTTTGAGTGCAACGAGCTCATTTCCAAAATTTTGCAGTAGTGACTTGACTTTAAATAGCTCATTTGAAGAGGTAGGGGGAGATTGATATGGTTACTTGGAGTCTACTGGAATAGGAGCAATGATAGGCTAATGATTCGTAAGATCTAGAGAAAAGGGCATTGGTGGTCATGGAGCTATCTCTCCAGCCTGAATCAAATAATTCTCTGCATTTATGGCAACTTCGTAAGCATCAGGAAGTGTAGTCCCTCCCATGGAGTGAATCATAACTACTACATCACTATTCAAGGCTCACAAATAGTACAAGAATGCATTATGCGCAGAAGGCTTTACGAGCGCCAGAATCCTATTCCAAGTTCTGTGGAATCGGAAGTTGAAATCACTCATGTATTCTTGGGAAGCTCTCTTTATGGTAGTAAGTTGTTCCAAAAGTGATAGGTGATCACTTTTGACTTCAAATTGTTTACATAGCTTTTCTCCCAACTCGTCCCAAGTGGTTATAGTGCCAACACCTAACCCACGAAACCATTGAAGCACTTTTCCCTTGAAAGAGGTAGCAAGAAGTCTAACTACAACGTTGTCTTCGATGATATTATGTACTGCGTAGATCCTGGCTACATCAAAGATATGCTCCACTGGAGTAACATGAGTTTCCCCCATGTAGAAGGGTAAACTTTTGAGTGTTGCAGAACAGGTATCGGATCATGTTGAGACAACATCAGAGGACTGCTTGCATTGAAAGGGGGAAAAACTTGGTTCCTTGCCATAGCAACGAAAGGTTGATTGTTCCTGGGTGGAGGAAACCTTCCGTAAGGAGGAGTTGAATGACCCCTACTAGGTAAATCTGCAACTAGGGATGTGGAAATGCCTCTTCTTCTTCTCTTTGGAGGAGACAAGGAAATTTCAATATGCTGATACTTTCCTTGCTTTGAAGAAGCTCTTGTCTGAATTCTTCACATAAGTTACTGCACTGAGATTTGGAATCCAGAGATATAGAGTCACCAGGTACTTTGACTTGTGTAAGTGAGAAGAGAAGTACCAACTCGGTCCCACCGAGAGTGCCAAAACTATTGTCGCAAATCATTGCACCCTACGAATGGCTAGGATGTGAATAAGACATTTAGTGTGATTGGGACACATGGGATCACCTCTCAAGCCGCATGTGTGACTTGGGCTCAAGGTGAACCTCCGGAGAAGGTGGCTTCCTCTTCCTAAACTAAGTGTTGTACTACTCCTAGTGTAACAAAAATGATTATCTAGTCCTATGCTAACATTTTCATGGGGTTTTAGGAAATAGATTTACAGTAAATGAAACTATACTAGGGATGGTGATGCACCAAAAAAAGGGTGTTTCCAGACTCGGGAAGGGTTAATTTGAAGAGGGTGTGTGCACCACAGTCAACTTCACTCTACCGCAACTTAGAGAGGGTACAAGATACCAAAACTAAGAGACACGCGTTCCCTTTGTTAAACTTTATCGACCGAGAAATATGCCAGCTTCCCAGTGAAGAAGGATGAACTCAAGAAGGGTGAACAGACACCACAACTCAACTACATGTAATACTCCACCACTCGATAAGCACGAACTCCAAGAACACCGCAATAGAAACTTAAACTTGTACAAAGTAAAATACTGTAAGTACAAGAAAGGCACAAGGAAGCATAGAAGGATGGAAGGACCGAGATTAGTCACAAACACACGCTTTATTGCTTTAATAACATGCACAATGCATCATACATTTAGAAGAGGCAATAGTTGCAATTATAGTCTTGAGGAGGAGGCTTGAAAGTTCTCTCAACACACAAGAACAACTTGTAAGAGAGAGGATTCTTGAAAAGTATACACTCACCGAGATATCTAACTCTGTCCAACTTGTCTAAACTATTGGAACCCTTTGAAATGAGCTTCTAACTTACATTTATAGAAGAATATGTGAGAAATAAGAGGAAATGGTCATAATTACATTCGTAAAATGAAGGCCCATGATGTATTTATTATAGTTAGTTGAACCACTTGAGAAGGTTCCATCATGGGTCATTAATTACCTGATGACCTAGTCTTCTCAATTAATTAAAAGAATATTTAAATAATAATAATAAATATTATTATTAAAATATTTAAATAAAAATATTAATTTAATTAACATAATGTTGGGACCCCCCCATTGACCCGTTTGACTTGAAGAGGAGGGGGGTCCATGTGGATAGAGTCTGCACAAATCTCAACTCGGTGAGTTTTGAATCCTCTAACTCGGTGTTGCAATCGATTTTGAACCCCACACTAACTCTTTCCTTGCTTTGGTAATCGGGCTCTTTTGCATTGAGTCCTTTGAATGGTGAGCTATCAAACTTGATTCTTATCATTTTCCTCTGTTAACTCGAGGCCATTTATGCATTCCACGTTCAAACTTCATGAAACATCACCACAAGCTCCCTGTGAAGTCACCGAGCTCTTCATCCAGCAAACGATCTTACCTTTCCTGGGCTCAAACTCACTTGAATACCGAGCTAAACCCAATATTTCTAAAAAGAATGGTTTTATTACAATGCTCGTCAGATTCTTCCTCATCATATAACACTTGTAGTAAGAATGTTTTGGCTTCTCCATAATAAGCACAATATGTACCTTCCAAACGATGAGAAAATACCATTATTAATAAAACCTATTACTACCATGATGATGACCAGGCTTATGCCCGTAACATGTCGATAGACACCCTTGAGACTGATTTTTGGTCAAAGAGTCCTTGAAAAAAATACATTGAACCTGGCAACCAAGAGGACCTTGGAAAAATGTATAGGTAACAACCATATGAATTCTTCCTTAGTCGTGGATCAAAGCTAATAGAAATAAGCTAGATAAAATTAGCTTGAAACTGCAGTATAATCATCCATTGTAAAAAAACACAGTTTCTCTGAACCTGGTAAAAGAATACTTTTATTGTCTGATTGGACGTACATAATGGAAGGGTATAAATATTTCCTACTACCCACAGAGTTTCTCAAAGAGACCATTTACAAGTGACAAGGATGTGGCATACAAAACGGCCGACCAGGTATTTCCAAGTTGACCTTCACATTCAATTCATTTCTAGGAGAAGAAATGTTGAGTAATATGAATCATTTCATTCTACACCATAATAAACCTTCATCTCCTGATTCAGGAAAATTTTATGAAGCCTTGAATGGCGTGACTCCAATCCATCATACATGGCAGTGAATATTTGTTTCCTGCAGCTGTTATTCGATCTGAGTTCAGAATAAGGATAAGCATGCATTCGATACTGAATAGATAACAACACAGTTGGACAACCTGCTTGTTGGAAGCACTCAAAAGAAAGGCCTCTACTGTACTACAACATGCCTGTTGCCTATGCATGGGAGCTTGTCTCACGACCACATCAAGTTCAGAATTATACAGAGGATGAGGAGAAGGTCGTGGCAGCTATTAAAGCCGATTCAAAGTCTGAATAGTTCAGTGGAATCCTAACAAGGGTGGATCTGTATGAAAGGAGACACTTTCTTTGTATGATCTATGGAACCCAATCCATAGTTGATGCAACATGCATCCTTTCCATCTGGATGAGTTTTCAGCATTTCTTTCCCATCTAACTCTTCGCATATGAGCCACGACTTAGCCATTAACGTATCACCTTGGTTGGGTCTGCCTGTAGCCTCCGCTGAAATTGGTATCACGTCACGTTTTTTTAACCCATGACCTGCTCCAATTCACAATTGTCCTATTAATCCTCCCGGTGACTGACTCAAAGACTCGGACCACTCCAAGTCGCGTGAAATTCTATTTATATGGCCCGTGTAGAAGTCTCATGATGGATAACCATCGTAATATTTTCGTGCTTGGAAATTTGATCCAATTTCTCCCATTGCGGAAGTTTGATCATGGTTTACCAACCCAATATTTCCACTTGGTGATGCTTTCCCGAATATCCCCAGGCAGAGTGAACGACTTGATCGCCATCGTCAAATCTCGACCTCGGCATACTAGCTCCAAATCCCCACTTAACGGCTTGGACACATTAATCCACGAGCCCCTGTGCTCATCTTCTATGCAACCTTGGCAAGTTCGCTCCTTATCTCCACAATTCCCCCCTAGCGCGGGATCACCATGATGTTTTCTCCCGCCGAGTTTTTCTTCATCATATTTGAGGATAACATTAAACTTTCAAAGGCAAACATTTCAACTATAGCTTATAAGGTGTGATAATTTCAACAGAAACCTTAATACTTGCCAACCTAGTGAATTGTTGAAGATGCTCATATAATTGCAAAGAAATTTGTGCCTCATGAATATTCTGATATGAAACAGTTCCACCTCTACGAGATTCGCTTCCATGAGTTGCATCGTAAAACAAGTAAGGTCTTGATAGAGAATCTTTGTAATAAATTTCATCAGAGTCTCCTGGTAACACTCTCACTGTCACTTAATAAATTTTCATAAAAATATCTTGAAGGAAAATCCCGAATTTGAGGATGCATTCGATGCTGAACAGATAAAAACATAGTTGGACGACCTACTTGCTGGAAGTGCTCAAAAGAACTTCTGCTATACTGCAACATGTCAACTGCCTGTGCACCAAATGCTCGGCCAAGGAAGGTTTGAACAACGTCAGCGAAAATATATATATTTTATCCACTTATACCCTAGCTCGACATTCTTTTCATATCGCTCGCATCGATCTCTACTGAGATCCTTATAGAGTTTCCTTCATTTGTCAATTTTCAACGAGCTATATTTTGCATTAACAAGACCTCATCGAGCTCTTACAACTGAGAGTCTCTACCGAGATGATTTCCGACATGACTATCAATTTGACACTCGGGTTCTTTATCAACTCGACTCTGAACTCTTCACTGAGTTGAGATCAACTGGGTGCCTTTCGATGCTAGGTGATCTCTTCATATGCAATTTAGGAATTATTTTTAATTATTACATCTCGTTAATAACCGAAGGTGGGTTCCTGCCACTATTATTTCATTTTGAACGTGATAGGACCCGTTGTCCAATCTTGCCATGTGTGCAAAATTGGATAACAAAGAACTCCGCCACAAAAGCTTGAAGAAAAATACCAACAAAGTATCTAGGAATCCCTATTTAATCATGACCTAAGGTGCATCCAAAGGTTTACAAACAATCTCAATATTCAAGGATAGTAAAATGATTTTAAATTTGTTTATCTTCTATCGATGATGAATCTCCTAAATATGAGATTGCAAATTCCATTAAACCATCAACAAGAAATGAGACCCTGTATGATTAAAGAGATCCTAAACACAAGATTGTAACATGAGCAAGAAAAACAAATTGAAAATATTCTGAGACATAAGCATATGCAAATTTTGCCAAGAGATAATGCCACATAATCCAAAATTTGATCAAATGCATCAGTAGGGGAATGCTATAAGAACAATCTCAAAGCTTTTGATGGCTTTACAACTGAAACCAACTCTACATGATGAAATCTGATACAAAATGGAATTGAAAATGGCTCTCAGGTGGTTTTCTCCAGAGAAATGGATTTCTTCCACCTTTTGCTTGAAAAATTCTAAGTTATTTTCTCTCTTCTGTCTCCCTATTCTCCAAATGCTTCAAAAATACATTTTATACATCATGTCAGCTTGGAACCTTTATTCCCAAGCAAATAATATGCTTAAGGGATAAAATTTGTTACAAAACCCTTTATCATTTCATGAAAATGACATCAAACTGTAAAACAACTCACATATTGCCATGGATGCACAAGAATTTTAAAATATTAAATGGGTTTGGATCCTTATCCATCCTAGGGTCACGTTTTTTGCATTCAGGCATGCCAACATGCTTTAGCAATCATTCTTCACGTTTTACCATTTCAATTTTTACCTTTACAATTTTTAATTTTCACCTTTCACATTTTTTACATCGAGCCAAAGAAAAAATGCATCAAAAACATCAATGACCATCAAATCAACTCATGAAAATGGTGCCATTGTTCTTAGAAGGCCAAGGGGACTCAAAATCATATAAGATCGATGAATTTTGATGAAGAAATGTGATTTCCAAGCTCCTTGGATTTCTAATGGTGCCCAAAATGAAATTACACAAGAATCGTCGATTTCGGTAAACTTTTAATGCTAGCCCTCCACATGGAGGATGAGATTATTGAATATTCCCCTTTTCCATTTTTTATAAGGAGGGACATGGGTCCGAGACCCATTAAATAAAACCCCATGCTTTAGAAATGCATTGGCAGCCCCTTTTTAATTTGGGAAAAATTTACAAAAATCTCCGCTTCTCCCCTAGACTCACCATGTGTCCACATGTGGGCCCTACTTGAAATTACAGCCCAATTTCATGAATTTTTCCACCCCTTTGAGAAAAGGAAAATTTTCTCAAAACACTTTGTAGGCCCAAACACCCACTCTCTTCTCTGCCATGTGGTGCACTCTGATTCACTGCGGGGCCACGCCTCCAACTCTACCTTCAAACCTCCCTGCCAAATTTTGAAAAATTTAAAACCCATTATAAGCCCCCACAATATTCTTTTAACCTTCTTGAAATAAACCACATGTACAACGTGGATTGGCCACAAAAGCATGCCTCCAATTTTTTCTTGGAAACATTTGCTGAGATTTGTAAAATTTCCAATGGTAACCCTAAGCTCCGAACCTCCGCCCCTCCATTCACATTTCTTTGTATTTGGCAAAGCAGACAATTTTTTGATTTTAAGTTTTTTGCCCCCAAATGCAAAAAATCCAAAACATTCCCACCAACCCTCTTTTCCCTTTCTTTCTTTTGAACACGTGTCTTCTTTTCATTGGTCATGGATTTTGGCTTGTAAAATTACTTTTAACTTTTAAAGTTAAAAACTTCAAAGTTATTTAAAAACTAGCCCTCCCATTTTAGCTTCTCTGGACACGTGTCCACCTGCTATTGGATATGGGCCTTCGGGTCAAAATTTCCCCTTGACACCTTGAGTCAAAAATGTTGAAATTTCACCAACCTCTTCGCCATCCGCATTCCCACTTTTCCACGTGTCCTCTTTCTATTCGTCACAGGCCTTCGGGCAAAAACTTGACTTTGATATTTTTGCAAAATTTTTTAAGGTAAATCTGCCACTCCTCGACCAATCAACATGTGCCACGTAGGCACTCTTTATAAAAGGTGGATCCATGGACCAAATTTTCATTTTAAAGATTTGAAGTTAAAAACTTCAAATTCATCGATGTTTCCTCCCTTCCATACTGCCTCCTTCGGGACATGTGTCCCCATGCCATTGGATGCGTGCCTTCAGAAAAAATTTAACTTAGGAATTTTTAAAAATGGAAGAAAAATTTCTAAGACAAAAACTCACCACCCGCCATTCTTCTAGCCAATCACAATGTACCACATAGGCACTTCACTGTAGCAAGCAGAGCTAGGGAAAAAAAATTTCCTTTTGCCAAAATTTTAAAAATGACTAGTCAGAAACATTTTCCCGACCAATAGAAACCCACCACATTACCATAATGCCATGATGATGAATTTGATGGGTATAATACGCCCGTATGACTGTCAAAATGCCAAGAATGCAGAGGATGCCCTAGAAATAAAAATTTTTGACAAGGAAGGCTGATTTCTTGATCTTGAACCATTTAAAACATGTTTTGACGTCATTTTCGACCATGAGATCGGGAAAATACTTTCACATATTTGGGATTTGATCAATTTCAAGTTTTCCATGATTTTCCAAAGGGGAAAAGACCTAGCCCATAAAAATGAAGAAATTAGGGCACAAAAAAGGGGGCAACTTGGAAATTTGTTTCAGTTTAGGGAAAAACAACAACATTATGAGCCTTTGAAAGTTTTCAACTAGAGAAAATGAAATATAGATCACCCACTCGACCAATGAAATTTTTTAGAGAAGAATTTGACTTAAAAAATTTTAAGGCACATTATGAAAACTCAATAATGGGACCAACAAGCCTCATTTATAAAAGACCCTCAACAATCAATAATGAACCATAAAACAAGAGTGTGTCATTTGGAAATGATTTGATAGTATGTACTAGATAGATAGATCATGAATCATAGAGCATGAAAAGTGTGAGTGAGGTGAGGTTCATTTCAAATTTACACCCTCAACAATCAAGTATGAACCATGGAACTAGAGTGCGTCATAGGGTAATGACGATACAAGGTATGTATCAAGATGTGTAAAAGTAATAAGAAAGATGAAATGTGAAGAACAAAGTGTAATAGGATCTAGTGTAGACAACTAATGATGTTAGGAGGGGGTAGAAAGTGTAATTCCCACAAGTGTATGATATGGAGAAGTATTAAGTAAAATCATCTAGAATATCATTAGTGTCAAGGTCATAACCAATAGGATTTGGATTGGAGACTTGGTAAGAAATAGTGTGAGGTTGATCATATAAAGAGCCTTTACGACGTAAATTGTACATACCCATTGCATATTCTTCATCACCGAAAGGTTTTTGTGGAAAATTGTGTGCACACTAGTGAGTAATAATTTGAGTACAACCAAGAAATCAATCATTACAAATAGAAATTCGGCCAAAAGGCATTGTAAATGTGATATCAATATGATTAGGATCCAGTGTGCCACCAATGTAATCAAGCCAAGACTACCCAAGTGTGAGTGGAAAGAAATGATGAGTGCATGAAAAAATATTAACAAATGGAAGATAAAGAGACCATAAGCGGTGGTAATGAGTGCACATTTGTGATAAAGGTGAGGAGAGTGAGGTGGAGGAAGGAGATTAGCAATTGTGAATCCTAGCTGAGCCAAGTCATCATGCGTGAAAATAGTCTCATAGTAAGTAGGTTCAAATGGAATATGAGGCTAATATGAGTTATGAATGAAGACATTACATGTGAAGAGAACTTAAGGAAATGTGGATGGAGTTTTGGAAGATGTAGTAGAGGGTAAAGTATCCAATGTATGTACATCCCTTGAGAAGGTATCATTGCATTAGTGGAAGGAGGAGGTTTCTTGAATTGGTATTCACTGGGCCAATAGCAAAAAAAGTATCCGGAAGTAAGAGTCATCAACATTAATAAGAGTGAAGTTAAGATTATACAATGTGTCATTGTTAAGATGTACAACATTAGCCTCATTATTGGAATCATCGGTTCTAACATTATCTTAATGGATAAAACTATCAAGGATATTGGTGGGCATGGAGTCAAATGTAAAAGTGAGAGGAGCCATGATAAGTGTGTTGGTACCCAAAGAGGTCCTCCCTTTGTGGTCAAGAAACATCAAAAGAATGAGAAGGATGCTTAGAAGATGATAGATCTAGATTTGTGTCATTTTATAGCCAGGAAGGATCTCATCATCTCTTTATCACTTAAACTTAGAGGAATTAGGTAGCACTGTGCTAAGGGTATGACCTACCCTCTTACTTTAGGCTCTACCTTTAGCCTAGGGTGAGAGGACTTGTTCTGTAGTCTATAATTATGAGTGGGGTGGATGTATCAACAATATTTGGCACTCTTTTGTAGAGTAATTGAAAAATAACTCTGGGAAGACATGGTCAATTCAGAAAAGGCTAACTCTCATGAGTTGTCACTTCTAGATAGTGTAGATGTCTTCTAAACAAATCTTAGACTACTAAAGATAGTATGGAACCAAACTTGATTTAGCATATTTTTGGATTTAATGAGGCAAGAATGGGTAGTTATGGTAGGATTAGTTAGTTTTGGTTGTATTTGATTTGGGGAATTAAGTAGGATAAAGTTGATTATACCAGATTTCAAGGAAATTTTAACAAATGTTGGGATATCTACCAAGTGTAAGACAAATATACCTCAAATATCTCACAATGAACCTTCAACCAAAAGATGTACACTCATGGAAGCCCAAGAATGCACGATTTCACACAATCTTTAAGGATTTAAACACAATCTCATGCTGAAAAATTAATAAAACATTAGTTATTCATAATTTATCACACCTAAGATACACTTAAAGGATTATAAGTAACATTTAACAAAGTGGAGACATAGTGACTTTAAAATTGTTAATTACTCGAATGTAATGAAAGATCTTCTCAACAATGCAATTGCAATTTCTAGAATTCTACCAGAATGATAAAGTTCTATGTGACTTAAAGGATATCTAAAATAATATTGCAATGGGAACATGAATAACTATTTTAAAGTATATCATCTTTACAAAGATACAACAATGTTCATGATTAACAAAATTAATTCAAGGCTCATCAAATTTATCAACAAGGGAAAGTAGATCTATAGTCTCAGTGTTTGTCAATGGTTGTACACTTGCAACCATCTTGACATGATTTAATTTGAAGGCTTAAAGAAAGTAACAGGTTTCTCAGATGAGTTCTGGGAAATTGGGTTTTCTCTCAATTTTCCTTTTTCTTGAAATTTTTTTCTTAAAATTGTAACCCCCTATGCAAGAGTCTTCTCATCGCCTTTATACAATTCTATTTTCTCACTTACTCCCCAATTTTCCCCAAAAATGTGGATCTTCAAGAGAATATCCTTCTTTACAATATACAATTCAATTTATGTTATCCTCGTGGAGATGTCTCATCGAATGCTGCCATGTATAAGAAATACAAGTTTTTCATGTTTTTTTTATGTTTATGTATGACTAGGATGCAATGTCATCACTTTTGGTCATTTATTTAATCATATTTTTCCCTTGGTGACTGGACATCCACTTTTGGGGACTTTTGAGTGCTCTAGGTGATTCAATTTGATAGATACTCTCATTTTCTTTTCTAGAATCTATTTTGAATGTTGTACATTTATTTTCATGTCTTTTAGGTTAGTTATCACACATGATTCTTATCAAATCAGATCGATTCACAATTTTTTATCACTGTTAATTCATTTCAACTTTCAATTTCCTTGTATAGATATCTTATCGAGATCTCAGAATGATTTTCACCATGATTGCACCCAACTCAGCTTATATGCTTTGAAAATCCTATAAAAACATGCCATTCACTTAATCAATTCATACTTTCTTATTTTGTGTATAGGAACTTTGAAGAAATTCATTTATATCATGGCGAGGGAACCAGTAAGCGTCTAGTCTAAAGGAAATATCTTGTGAAGACTTGCATTCCATTTTTGATTTATCAGGTCCAGATGAATCTTTTGTGAGGATGCTTTTTGAAATTGATGACCCTGAGGATTACACCGGCCCTTGACACCTCCAACTATTCAAGATGCATTAGTTAGGAGACTTGTCAAGATAAGTCCCATGTTCTTTTCCTTTCAGATGATGTACTTTCACTTGTTTAGGATTGAACTTCATAGAAATCCCAAGTCACTAAGGAAATTTTGGCTTGTGAGAAGGCCTCATATGCACTATTTTTCCAATCATATATGCCCATACATTTCTAATGAGGAATTTGTTGTGAAAGAAATCCCTCTAGATTCATATGTTCTTGATGGAGATATTTTGTTAGACACAATACCTTCCCTCTATTGTCAATTGAATGCATTGGAGAAGTGTGTTTCAGTCTTGGAGGAAAACAACCAGTGAGCACACCCCCCTAGCTCCCGAACCATCACTTCCTTTTGTGAAAAACATAAGGGTGAGTCTAGTTCTGGGCCTTCTCGATCCAATTACTACCTCCATGCCTTCTACTCCAATTTTTCCAAGGTCATTTGTGGTCGTACTTCTAGTTCAAGCTTCTCAACCAACTTATTCTACCAAAACTAGATGGAAAAGGGCTTATTCTAAAGGTAGTTTTGATGAGTGAATGGTTCTTTTATTACAAGAAGCGTTCAAAATTACTTGGTTTGCTAGATAGTCCCTTGTCTAGTATGGATGATCTTTTACAAATGGCATGTCTCGCACATTGGTAGGAGACATTATTTTTGTTCAAATGACACTAGGGACAGATGAACATGGGCTTAGGAAAAATAAATTAGTGAAGAAACTTCCTCTTTTCAAAGAATATTTTTAAAGGAGTTTGTGGTATTGGATGCCTAAAGTTTCTTATTATTGTTCCCTTTTGTGATATAACTCTCAAGGATATATGTAATCTTTCTTTTCATGGGTTAGGGCCCTATAGATCCCCATTTTTATTTTTCAAAATATAGAAAGTAAAAACATCTCATTATTTTATATGCTTTCACAATGGACATAAAATTTCATCCAAGCAATATAAAAATCTAATGCATTGTATCAAATTACAACTTACATAAGAGAATAACAAGCTTTAAAAGTAATATCGATTCTTTATCAAGTAGTAGTATCAAATTAACACTCAATTACAAATGAAATATGAAAATAAGATAAATTTTAAATAATGCCAAGCCTAAGCTTGTTCATAATCTTTCATTTTTGCATACTTTTCTTCTTCAGCTTCTTCTCCCGATTCTTTTGTAACCTTACAGATATGCATCATACCTTCAAAAATCTCATTGATTTCTTCTTCATCCAGCCCTATATGGTGTTGGAAAATTAGTATCTTCCTATTTATTACATCCACACAGTGACCTATTTTCCACTTAAACTCCAATGGTTTAGCTCTCAACACTGCAATTCCGGTCTCAATTTTCCTCATTGCTTTAATAACTTCATAAGAAAATTCATCTTTCTGAATGATTTTCTCAAAAGAACTAAACAAAAAGTTAGTATTTAGATGACTATAGATCTTCTTGAATTTGTCAAAAACCATATCTTCAAGTTTTAAATGTATAGCATCTAAGGTATCATCAACACATTTCTTTTAGCTTATACTTTTCTTTGATCCCATTCAAAACTTCCACCCTGATATTTCCTAATTCCTCCATAGCATGTTGAGTTCCTTTGAATTCCTTTGGCACAATCCCTTCTTTTTCAACCAATTCATCACTGAGTTGAGTTATATGGTTTAACTTGGGAAAAATCATTCAAAGTATAAGATTTCATTATCACACTACTCAATCATTTCATCAATTTAATTAAATCCTATTCTTGAGCTCTTCATACTTTGTACTAGTTTCTTAAATTGTTTCTTTTCCCTTTTTTGTCAAATTCTCAACCCATGTGTCCACAGCCTAAAATTTATTAATAGTCTTATCAATCTTTTGCATTCCTTCAGGGGTATTGACAGCGGTAATTTCTTGAGTTTGATTAGATTTCCCATTAATTTTTACAGACTAGAACTCAAATATTTCACTTCTTTCAATTTTTTTAGTTATCCTATCCTCATAGACCTTTTGTAACAAGTCACTTACTACCTCTGATACTACCTATTTTAGTTGGTATCTTGAAGGATTTCTTAAGGGAATAATTTGGACACTATAATCACTAGCTATTATATTTAATCTTGTCTTTGACATATTTCCACTTCTAAATTTCTAGATCTTAGTGGATTAATATGAGTTTTGGTGAGAACTCTAGCCCTTTGGAGGTTCTCATTGTTTTTGAAAAGATAGAGTTGTGAGATCTATAGCCTTCACAAGGACAATTTCCTCTTCTTCTTTTGAGATCATATCTTCTATCCATCCTTTTGTAAGAGTGTTCCTAATTTTTTTTCCTACAGTTCTTGTTGGGGTTTCTTGGGGACAATCACCAACTGATTAGACACCTCTTGTACCTCTTGGACTGATGATTCTATGTATTTTTACTATTAAACTCCCACATTTATCTCTTTGTTCTTACTCTATACTGGAACTTCCCCTGATTGTTTTCCTTCTTGATCTTGAGTTTGGGGTTGGCCAATATCCTTTAGAATTACATCAATGATTATAATTTTTCTTTCTTTATCTCCTTAGTTCATGCAAAAAAAATTCAAACTTTTCCTTGGGATTTTCTTGAACTGGTACCTCTCTTACAGGCATTCCTTTTCCTTCCATGATTCCACTCTCCTTTGGAGGATACTGAATTGAAAAATTATCATCATTTTTCCCTATTGATACCTCGTGTTGGAGCATGGTGGGTTGGATTTCCATTATTGGTTCCTTATCCTTACCCAAAGCGTGTACATCCACATTATCAATAAGCTTATCCTCAATAGTTGCATCTTGTGCAACCTATAATTTATTTTCATCTGTACATTTTCATTTTTGACATGGTTCACTATCCTTAATGACCTTCACTTCTCATTCAATACCTTTGTACTTACACTTTTTCCACTAGGTACTTCTATCTTGCTCAACTTTGGATCTATCTAATCTGTCGAGAGTACCTATGATGTTTGAACTCTATTTTAAGTAGTTAGCACATGATTATTTTTTCCTACTCCACTAAATTGAGGATCACTTACACCCTTTACTGGTTGTTCATCAATAGATATGTCAAATGCATCCAATGTGGAAAATCCTCACTAATATCAATATCCATTATCTCAACCTGAATCTTTGCTGACTCTTGCAATTGTTTAAATAAAGGTACAATGATATTTTCAACTGACATGGTTTCATATGTTTTCACACCTTGATTCAAGAAATCACTATCTACTAGATTAGATAAGACATTACCTTGAGTTTTTGTTCTTGAGTACTCCCAATTGTCACTCCCTCTGAAGAAAAATATGAAAATAAAGGCACTAATGCTACATGTTGTACTTAGGAAATATCAATTCTATCATGTTTTAGGGGATGAATTGATACATCCATGTGCTTATGTTTCTTGTGTGTATGAGCACCTTATCTTACCAAGATTGGCTCATACACAATTTTGTGTCTCTTGTGTGCCCTTTCAAATTTCTTAAGGTCTAGGTTTGTTCTCTTTTCTTCACCATGTGGCTTATGTTGTGCATGACCAATTGTTATGGCCCCACTCATTAACTTATTAGCACTTTGGGTTTTGGAAAAAAATATGGAGGAGTCCTATGAGTATTCATACCCTTTCCTTTTGATTGTAGTGGAACTACAAAAGTGATAGTAGCATTTCACATTGATTCTAGGAGCATTCCTTCAGTTTTCTGCTTTAGAGAAAACATAAAAGTACCAATCCCACTGGTAGCAGAAGTCCATTCATCTATAGGTCTAGAAGTAGGAATTTTTAAGGAAATTGAGGAGATTTTCCTCCCAAGGGATCCATTCTATTAGATCCTTATTTTAAGGGAGGAATTTCATCTTTTAATTTTCACAAAATCCTAAACTTATTAAGAACTCTTGTGCTTTGAATTGATAAATCAATGTTTTTATGGGCTAGCCAATTCAACATTCTTCTCATTACATTATTTATTTGGGTATATGAATCATATGACTCATTTTATTTCCAATTAAAAGGGACCATTGGTTTTCCCTCAACCTTTTGATCAAGATAGTATTTACTCATAGTATGTGGATAATCCACAACTCCCTCAGGGATAACAAAAATATTGAAATCTATAATTTGAGTGAGGGTCATTCTTGAGAAATATCTTAGCTTAACATCCTCCTCATCTCTACAATTCATCCAATAATCCTCAAATTGAGGCTCATGTTCAAAAGTGTTTGCAAGATTATTGAATACCCACCTGATGTCATAGTTGGCCCTCAAACATTTCCTCAAACCTTTTCATCTCATCTTCCATCAATCTAGATTTTATAATTGAAGGGTAGGAGTACCTTCTAATCTTTATGGGGAACTTAATGTTTGTCTTGTGTTTTCTAGAAATTAATTTGTGAATTGGTGTCAATTGTCTTGCCAATTCACACAAGGCCATTTTGTCATCTAAATATCTGGGCAACTTACATGGTTGGCCTTCAAATCCACTAACCTTGATGTATGTAAAATTCTTGTACTGAATGAAATAACATCCATATTCCATGATTACTTGTCTAGCCTCTTCAAAAATCTTATATTGTTCCCATTATAGCTTGAATAAGAAGATGATTAGTGCAAAGAAGGCATCATTAAATAATCTCACATTCTCTCTCTAATTACTCAACTATAATTGAGGGAAGATCTTATGCATTTGGAACTTCTTAAAGTTAGCACGTGGCACAAGGCCAGGGAACCACATGTGGCTTGCAATATTATAAATCAAGTAGGTCATCATGTAAAATTACAATTCACCAAGTGTCATCCATTTGCATTTTTTTGTCAGTGATATCATGTGGTTATGAAGTGCTTCTGTAATGAAGGTTTCGCAACAAATTTTCCCCTTCTTCTCCAAAATTATCCACATATATGTGCACATCCACTTCTTGAATTTGATTGTTGTCTTTAATCCAACCATTCGACTCAACAATACAATCACATCTTCTACTTCCTCAATGAATTGTGCCCTAACAAGTATTTTAGGGATTTGAGTGGTTGTTTTCTTCTCTGTTAAAATCCATTTGGTATTTATAAGGGAATAGTCCTTTTTCTTAGCTTCATAATCTTGTAGGGCTAAGTCGATACCCAAGGTTATCGGATTTTTAATCATAGGAAATTTTAGCATTATCCTGATGGTTGTGGGTGTCAAAGTTAATACCGCTTCACCACTTCCATCCAATACTTCCCTCTTCTCTAGCTTGTAATTCATCACACAAAGTGTTACCAGTTTAGGGAAATGTACTAAGGTTTAAATAGTGCTAGCTAAAGAAATATTACTGGTTTTATTTACTTCCATTAATTCACTCGTGTTTCAGCTATTGAATGTTTACAAGAATTAATCTAGCTCAAAGCATTCATCAAATATGTATCCGTGATTTTTTCTAGATTACTATTGATTCCAAAAGTAATAGGAAAACCGAAGGCATGGTCTTCATCTTTAGTGCCCTATTTTTACTTCAAATTTCCTTGCATGAATGAATATTCAATGTTACCAATGTTTTGGTGAATATCCATGAAATTTGTCTCTAGTTTGAAGGCTCTTCAATCTCTGGTTCTCTATTCGTGCTCCATGATCGATTTCACATTGTTCCTCAAGGAATTATGCTAACAATGACATCTAGATCTCAACAAATGATAGAAAAAATATCAATGCATTTGAATACTTAAAAATTCCTCCTTGATTTGTGTGAAAATGCATTGATGGTGACAGTCATTAATGTGTTGCATCATGGCCATCCATTTTACCTTTCCCAATTTTAAATATGAGCCGTCCACGTGGAAAATCCTTATGTAATGCGGGCTCAGGGAAAATTTTTGCACTCTTGCATCATGTTTTAAATGCATACATATTGAGTTATTTGACTTGATCACCCACCCTTGACTTCCATCCCAAGTTTGACACATGGTTACATCCCAACAAGTGGTGAGTTCAGGCCATTTTTGAATATTTTTTCTCATTCCATTTGAAATCAAAGTTACCAATTTCCTCCGATGACCCGCTTCCCCACTATTTGCATGAAAAAGTGCCACATGTCCTTGGTGGGTCTCGGGAGCTTCTTTTCACTTTTATATTTTATCACCTTATAGTCAAGATATACAATCAAGCCCCGACCCCACATTCATCAAAATTGTGACACATGTACTTCTTGGAGGCGGAGTCAATTTCTATTTTTACATTTTTGACTGTAAATATTCGAAGGAATATTTATCGGGCCTCGGGGATAAGTTATCAAATTTTTAATGTTATATTATTATTATAACTTTGCAACTTAAACCCTCTATATCACAAGCAACTGGAGAAAACCATGTATCATCAGACGATGGAATCAAATGTTAAATTTACAAAACGTTTAGGGAATGGTATACAAAGGCATTTTTCACTATTTAAAACTAATTCATGATGAATTTTTTAGGGATCTTTGGGAAAACACATCTAACACGATCCTTGACCAAAAAAGAGGAAAAATAACCTAAACACGGGACTTTCAAATGGATTTATCATGACTGTAATGTTTGAACTCACATTTTCACATGGACAAACCAAATAACGTAAAAATTTTGAAGAGGTGTTCAAGACAAAGGGGTGATATCAGTTTGAGCACCAACACCGGCTCGACTTGGGGATGGGTACCCTCTGTGGGTGCCATAAGAACCACACAAAATATAGACATTGCAGATCAAGTGCCAAAGTCCATTGGGTTATGGAGTCAAGTAAAATACACACTAGGTCAAGTGAAAATAACACATCTCTCAAAAATGTACCAAGAAACCAAGGCAATTGGTCACTGTAGACCAGAAAATGAAAAGGGAAATAAAAACATGCACAAAAATGAAAAACAAAAAAAAATACTATACATTGTACATTGATTCATACCTTACTTTGAAATCAATCGAGGAAATGTTTTAGGTTCCTGCCATTAATAGGTAACTCAAGTAATTCTCCATCTATATCCTTCAATAAGAAAGTGTGTTCACCAATTCTGATATTAATGGAATAAGGGCCCATCCACAATGCATCAAATTTTCCATGTTTCCCCTTATCCTCATGTCTACTATCCCACAATAATACAAGATCTCCAACACTGAAAATTCTAGGAGTTACCTTTTTATTGAATAACCTTTTGATATTTTCCTGAAATTCAAATTCCTTTAGTGGGATTCTCTCCTTTCTTCATCTAACTCAACAATTTGATTAATCCTTGCATCATAAGGGCTAACTTCTTCATCCTCAAGCTGTTGAATGAATTGGTAAGAAGATAATTGCATGTGTAGGGGAGAAGGGTCTAAAATCCATAGACTAATTTGAATGGGATATTTCTAGTGGCTCTTTTAGTAGTGATTCTATCTACCCAAATAACAAACTTTAACTACTCACCCCATCTTCTTTTGTTAACCTCTAGTGTCCTTCTAATTATCTTCATAAAATTTGTATTACTTGATTCAATCTATCCATTTCACTGAGGGCCATAGTTAGATGCATATGTTAGGTTTATCCCATACTCTTGACACATGGCCACTAATGGTTTGTCTCGAAATCTCATGGAATTATCAACAACTATTTTGGTAGGTACTCCAAACCTACAAATTATATGATTTAAGATAAAATCCATAACAATCTGATGAGTTGCTTTCTTAGTAGGGATAGCCTCAACCCACTTGGTGAAGTAATCAGTGGCCACCAATATCCATCTGTGGCCTGCACTTGAAGGATCTAAAATCTCTCCAACAAAATCCATACCCCATTGTTTAAAAGGGGCTTCAATTGACACTAGTTGTAAAGGGAGAGCACCTGAAGCCTTCATTCTTCCTGAAAATATTTGAAAACTTTCACATTTTCTTACTAACAAGGTTGTATCTTTAAAGAGTGTGGGCCACCAATAACTTTCCCTCAAGATCTTATGGGAAGTTACCCTTCCAGCAAAATGACCCCCACATACTCCACCATGAAAATATGCAATTAATTTGGGGGCTTCATCCTCAGTAATACATCTTAGGAGGACCCCTTCAGGATTATTCCATGTCAACCCATAATCAATGATGATGTACTTCTGGGAGGATAATTTAAGTGTCCTTCTCTGATTCTTATCTAAATGCCCAAGACACTCTAAATTCTTGAGGTAAAATATGATGTCCTTATACCATGTGTCCCTCCCCAACTTCATTTACTTCCATCACTTATAGATCACTTTTATTCCATTAGCTTTGCCAAGCCTAGACCTCTAACCAACTTATTAGTCTAAATATCCATGTCATATTCTTGCAATTTTTTCACCCATCGACATATTTTACTTGAGATTTCCATTTCTGATAAGATGTCCTTGACCATGGTATGGGGAACATAATCTATGATCTTAGAACTTAAGATATATGACCTAAAAATTTCTCTAACCAAAGAAATGGCATGCTTCTCTATGATGGTGTATTTCAACTCAGCCCCTATAATTATTTACTGAAAAAATAAATTGGCCTTTCATTTCCTTCCTCATCCTTCTGCAATAGTACAAATGCAATGGTATTTTTAGAGGAAAAATAAAAAAATTGAAAATATTTTTTGTAATCAGAGGCTACTAAGAAAAAATAATTCTTTAGTGCTTCCTTGATTCTAGTAAAATCTTGGACAACTTCCTCTTCCCATTTGATAATCTGATCCTTATTTAGCATACTTGTGATGGGGATAGTCATCTTGGAAAAATTGGAAATGAATCTCTTGATGAAGTTTATCTTACCAAAGAAGAATTGATTCCTTTCTTGGTTTTGGGAATAGGAACTTTTCCAATAGCTTCCACTCTTTTAGGGTCAATCATGACCCCTTCCTTAGATACAATGTGCCCCAATATCTTTTCCTTTTGAACCCCAAAATGAAACTTCTTAGGTTCAATGAGATTCCATACTCTCTACATCTCAGCAACATATTTTCCACATGTTGCAAGTGATCATTCCTCTTTCTTGAGAACATTGTCACATCATCTTGGTACACAAAAATAAAATCATTGATGTAACCTGAGAATGCTACATCCATAGCTCTTTGAAAGGTATCTCTAGCATTCATTAGGCCAAATGGAATTCTCACATATACATAGGTACTGCATGGAGTGGTGGTGAAAGCATTTTTATTCTTTTCGATTACTTTACCACAACTTGGCTATATCTTGAGAATCCATCTAGAGTAGACAACAACTCAGATCTAGTAACCAGTTACAACATGTTATCCATATTAGGTAATGGATAGTTGTCTTTTATTGAGGCCTTATTCAAATTTATAAATTCCACACACAACCTTATATATCCATTTTTCTTTCAAACTGGCACTAGGTTTTCCACCCATGAAGAATATCTTGTTGGTTGTATGATGCCTCCATCCCTTAATTTTTTTAACTCTTCTTGCATTTTGAGGGAAAGGAGTGGATTGATTGGCCTTTTCTTTTGCCTAAATGTCCAAAGCATTAGGTTCTAATGGTATCTCATGTTGTAAAAGGTCTTCCCTATATGCCTTCAATTTTGAATATGACCATGCCAAAAATTCTGGTATTTTTAACAACTAGACATAAGACTGCTTTTCTTCTTTACTCAGGTTACTACCTAGCCATATTTTTATAGGTTTTTCCTTAGTCCCCAAGTTGTTCTCTTCCACATCTCTTGAGGCTAACATATGTCTATTAACAATCCTATTAGCATTGTCAAAATTTGACTCTAAAGCAACCAAACCTCTTGGAATGGTATTGGTTTTTAGTTGAATAATATCTTTACCAAATAGGGTCTCCTTACCATCACAAACACAAACCATTAGTTTCAGTCCACATTTTGGTTTGTAAACTCTCTTTTATTCTATAATAACCTCTAAACCTAGGCATCATCTTCAAAAACCTACCAATGTCTGACATTTTCAGGGACATATGGTCTTGACAAAACTTCTATATCATATTCACAATAAGGAGACATTGTATAATTTTCAAATCTAGATCCCAATACTACCAACCTATCTACAACAACATTCCAATTTCTGTCATGGTATACTATGTTGAAATATTCAAACATTTCAATAAAGTCCCAAACTACATGCTTATATTATTTCATTATTTGATTATTGGATGAATAAATTTCCTAACTTATTTGAATACCAATTTTGAATCTCCTTTGACAAAAATTTCCTTGATACCATACCTCCAAGAAATCCTTAAACCAAAGATCAGTGCTTCATATTCTATAATATTATTAGTGCACTCAAACCCGAGTTTAAAGGAAAAGCTAAAAACCTCATGGTTTGGAGACACAAGGATAATGCCATCACTTTGTTCCCAAATTTAGAGCAAGCTCTATCAAATATAAAAATCTAGGGAAAGCCAATTTTCTTAGGACATTTACACTTATAAATGATATGCTCTTTAAAATCTGAATAACCCACAAAATTATCAAAGCATCTAAAATTGTATTTAATACTTCATAAGAAGTATTGTTAGGGTCTTCAATCATATGTAGCATCTTTTTCTCACCATATAATTTAACAAATATTCCCTCTACTGGTATGGTTACATATGACATGTCCATTTGTAAACTCCCACCCACACTAGTAGCTCACTTTCTTGAAAATAACATTCCCCACTTGGCATGACAATCCATAATAACTACATTCATGGTTAAATATTTTCTCGAGTAAGATGTCAATTGCACTACCAATCCTTTAACATACCCAATCACCGACACCTCCCTTGAATCCATAGTAGTGCATTTTCCAAAATATAATTTCACTTTGATATTCAATTCATTCATTACCTCAAGAGGCATCACATTACATGAGGCCCTTGAATCAAACATGCAGTTGTGCACTAATCTTTCCTTGATGATTAAAGTAGTATAGAAAGGATCAACATCAAGCTAAGATTCAACAAGAGAAGTACCCAGATATACCTCAGGTGATTCTCCCAAGTCTTCTAATGCTTGTGGCACTTCTAGTTCTATAATAATAGGGGTATCCAACATGAGGCCCTTGAATCAAACATGCAGTTGTGCACTAATATTTCCTTGATGATTAATGTATTATATGAAGGATCAATATCAAACTGAGATTCAACAAGAGAAGTACCCAAATATACCTCGGGAATTTCTCCCAAGTCTTCCAATGCTTGTGGAACTTCTAGTTATATAATAATAGGGGTATCCACATTATTCACATTCTTTTTGGGGTATTACCTCCTCTTTGAATCCCAAATATTCAAATTCCCTTTTCTATGCTCAGGGATCCTAAGAAATTAAACAATAGGAACAATGAATTTGATAAATGTATGGGCTATATCACGGGGATGTATTTGGGTAAGACTGTATTGGGAGGGAGAGTTATTACCCCTTCTTGTGGTATGAGACTCTTTACAACTTGGGCATGAGATGGGGTACAAGTTTTATTTGGAGTGACTGGTCCTTTTCTAGGTGTATCCTTTGGGATATTAGTGAGAATTGGAGTTTTTGTCTTGGCTTGTGGCCGTCCCCCTTTAAAAAATCTAATTATGAGATTGTACTCCTTTTCTTGAGAAACCATTGCATTCATCAAAATTTGCTTGTCTTCCTTAGAAGGAATTCCCCCATCATACTTCTTAATCATTAGAGCTCTCAAATATTCAAATTCATGATTAGGTAAATCAAAATCTTGCACCATATCAACTTCAATATCATCATTAGGAGGAAGAGGAGATACCCATGAATGCAATCCCAAAAAATTTCTATAGTCCTAACACTTATCACTCAGTTGAAGTGACACCTTGTTGTGGATTATCAGGGAACTCCATCATGCATACATCATCGTAAGTTTCATCATCATCTGCCTCTTCAAATTCCTTATTTAGATCACAAGGGGGATGTGGTAAGAGACACTTTTCACACCAATCAATAACATGGTCTTATTCTACCATGGCAACCCCGATACGATCAAAGGATGAAGGACAAGCTTATTTTCTCTTGGTTGTGGTTGTTTATTTCCTGATCCCATGGGCCCTTTTCCTCTCTCATCTGATCTATGATCACCTCTAGGATGATTTCCAAATATATTTTGGCCTTGAGGTTGGTGTTGGCCTTGAGAACTATGTCCTATTCCTTTTTCTACTCTGGAAATCTTATAAGATATTTCTTTAACTGCTCCAACCAGAGTCTTCACAACTTCTTCTAGATCCACTGCCTTTCCTGACTAAGGTTTCTCAAGATTAATCAATTTGACACCCTCCCTCTTAGGAGGTTTTCTATCTTCCTTAATATTGTTTTCAATTTGTAAGGCCATGGTGAAGGCCTACCTTAAATTTCCTGATTCTTATCCCTCAAATAATAAGAAAATTTCTTGTCAAAAGCATCAAAATATTTAATTAGGAAAGACTCATCACTAGGCCTCAAAATTATGGGTAGTCTAGTCAAATTCTTATTGAATCTGGTATTGAATTCTTGAACAAGCTCATTGGGATTCTTTTTTATATTCTCAAACTCAGATAAGAGGAACCTTGGGTCAGTCTTATCCCCATACTATAATCTGAAAGAATTCTTCATCTCAGTCCATTAATCTATTGAGTTGTCTAGTAAATATTTATACTAATCACGTTCATCTTCTTCAAGAGTGTGTGTGATGCCCGGTTAAAACAACCCACTTGAGAACCATGAACAACCTAGGTTTAGTTAGAAAATTATGGAATAATTTTTATTTTTTTATAAGGAGTTAACGACCAAAGTCTCAAAGACAATTAAATTCAACATATCACTTTTCCCATTATAAAGCAACAAGTGCAATAAGTCCACCCTAGCTCAAATCTCTCTAGGGATTAATTTAATTTCTGATTACATTGACATTTTAGCTAAATATTCCCTGATTAAAATTTTAGGGTTAAGGGACCAAAAACAATTAAATACCCAAGGTATTTAATTTCCACCAGATCAAAGACAAGAGTAGGGTTTAATTACAGTGAGGAAAGGAATACATATTTAAAATCAACAGAGTAAGGTCTCACTTACCCACTCCCAGAACTTGATTAGGAGTGTCTACAACCAGTTGCTATAAAAACCGCCACTAATAGATTATGGAATAAATCAAATCCACAAGAACAAAATATCTTTTATTAATAGTCCTTACAGTCATAAGGCCCAAAACTTAGGGCTAGAATTTTCAGTTAGGTTCAGGGAGAAATTTACCCCAAACCCACTCTCTAACAGGATAATAGTTTCAACTTTATTTTTCTCACACTTGATGCCCCCAAAATTTCCCTAAATCATTTCCATTGGATAGGAAATTTTCTCACCTTTCCGGTGATATAAAGAAGTCCTAACTCTTTATAGAACTCAAGATATGGTCGGGTGGAGTTTTGGGGTCAAATTTTCCCCAAGGGGGACACATGTCAAGAGGAGGGTAAAACCTTATGGTGGGTTGGCGGGTCTCGGGGCAGCTCTAGAAATTTTCTCTTTGCATAGGAAAATTTTTCCAAACGCACCCACACCTCCGTGGGTCCTCCAAGGACACGTGGCGGCCTCAGAGACAACGCCGGGGAACAGGGAAGGGCGGAGTGGTGGAAGGATTTGGGACATTATGCCCAAAGAAGAGGAAAAAACCAAACAATGCTCCCACACTGCGCAGGTTTCTTCTTGGGGACATGTTACACTCCATGGTTGGCTACAGGAGAGGAGAGAAGGAGGGGCGTGGAGCGGTGGGGAGATATGAATAATTTTTCCAAAAGGGACAAAGGGGAGAAAGGGAAAAATTACGTGTGTGGGTCCACGTGTCTGCGGAGGGGTCACACTAAGGCAAAGGTGGGAGTACGGGGCCGCAGAGCATTTTATGGAATTTTTCCAAAGGCAAAAAATTCTAAGGCCACAAATTAATCCCTCCTCCAAAATTTTCAAAAGGCTAAGGGAAAAAGAAAATGCCGCACCTCCACCACTGCCCTGTGAGGACACATGGTAGCCTCTGATTGGCTATGGGCCAGTAGAGGAAAATGTGCAAATTTTCCCAAGCCAAAATTTCAAAAAAATCCTAAGGATTTTTAAATGGGAATTTTTCAGGCCGCAGGCCTGCCAGGGAAAAGTTTTCCAAATTTTCCTGCCAAGGCACAAAAACTTCAAAGTGCCATAACATTTGCTAGGAAGCTCAATTTTGGAAAAACAAGGACTTTTTGGAAAGGTCTCGATGCCCTCTTTGCCCAAAAACACAAATTTTACATTTTGATAAGTTTTAAAGGGTCAATTTTGCAAAAAGGATCTATAGGCTTTTAAGAAGCCAACTGGAAATTTCTAACTTCCTAATTTGATTAAATTGGATCTCCTCCTTCACTCAACATGCCAAATAGGCATGGAGAATTGATCTAGGGAGGGTTTAAAGTGTTTTAGAGAAGGTAAGTTTTGTTCAATTGATTCCAATTTGTAATTTTCCAATAGTTGACGGAAAAAGACAGTGAGAAGGATTTGGATCTAATTTGCAATGTTTAAACTTGTTTTCATAAGGGTTCTTTGTCAAGTGAGTTCATTGCTAATATATCATGTGGAATTTTAAGGTTTCCAAGTTGATTTAAAAGTGCAGGTCCGAACTGTACATTTTTATTAAAATTAATTTCCAGTGTTGAGTTTGTGATAGAAATCTCGTTTCTAGAAATTTGTTTATCAAAATTCACCCTTCAAATATGGCACTTCATTCCTAAACTAGTCCAATACATTAAGTTGTTTCTAAACAATTCATTTCCAAGTTAAATTACAAGTTCTGATTTCAATTTTAATATAATTCCAAGGATGCAAAAACAATATACTTCCTTCCTACGCATTCTTCTTTCCAACAGAGATTTTAATTCACAATAGCAATTCAATTTCAATACAATCATGCAAGTTTGAGAAGGTAGGGCATTCCTTTATTGATTTCCAACAACAAATTTACAACTTATCTCTTTCTTTTAACTTCAAAATACAATATACAATACATATAACAATTCTTCACATTCCTTTTCAAAACAGAGGATGGAATATAACTCTTTACATTTCACATTTCAATTTCAATATTTCTTCATCAATACAAGTATCTTCTTATTAAAAATAATTATACAATTCATCCACTTCAGAGTGGGAAAGGATTACAATTATGAGGGTATTCACAAGGACTACCAAACTTTTTTTCCATTGCTCCTGAACAATAGCATGCTCATTTTCTCTTTTCTCCAACTTGATCACAACAAAAGAGGGGAAAGGCTACGCTCTCCACCCAACCAAGACATCAGATGAAAGGACAAGCCTTCCTTCATCATTTTCCCTTGAGATCCAACCAAATTACAATCAAAGGTGTAATTTAACCATGGCAACAACTAGATTCCACAACACAACATTATCTAACATACACATTTCTTTTTATTGAAACACAAAACAAACAACAGTTCACAATTGCATTTAAGAACATTTCAAAATAGAACTCAGTCTTGATGTTGCAATCCAAAGGAGCAAGGACTATGGGGTAAGCTACGTATGCCTCCCAATTGGTAATTGGGCATCCACCTATAATTATACCACCAATATAACATATCATATCCCATAAACCTTATGTCTCCCAACCCCTCCTTATTCCCCCCACAAATTTTCCCTTATGCCTCCCACAAGTAAGAAATTCAAGCTATTTCTTTTCCATGGTGGATCCCAAATCCAAAACTCCCTCCACAATGAAATTGATGCCACTGACATTCCCTTATGCCCCCACATGGATTCCCCATAGCCTTCTCCTACACCTTCCCTAAGGAAGTCTACCCAACCAGCCAAAAAAAAGCAATAAAACATTCTCCATACACACAACACAACAAGAAAATAACAGCAATAAAAGAAGGAATAAACTCCTACCTCTCCATGGTAACTTTTCTTCCAACAACAAGCTTCAAATGCCAAGAAAACACAGTCCAAAACAGCAATGCCAAAGTATCAAATGCTCTCCAATTTCCTCCAAATCAACAAGATCTCTAATCACAGAAAAATGTGCCCCCAAGGATGAATGCAAAGAGGTTCAATAACCAAGCAACAGTCTTCACCAAAGCTTCTCCAAAGTAAGAGCTCCCATCACAAAAAAATGCGCCCAAGGATGCATGCAAAAATGTTTCAACAACCCAAAACAAGAAGAGAGTTTGAATTAAATAGAAGAGGGAGAGAAGAGGATGATGTGGATCCATGTAGGATGCCACATCAAACCTCCACCAATTCAAACACAAAATACAAAAATCCATTCTCCCAAGCACAATAAAGAGGTGGGTGAAAATATGATAGGTTACTTGCACACTCCAAAAAGAGCCCACACCTCAAGGGACAACAATTTAATAAAATGTAAGAGAGTGCAATCCAAAACAAGCAACATGAGGAATAAAATTCATTTAAAAGTCACAAATCACAACTCCTTCATAAGTATGGTTGGTATATTAAATTTAAAGGTATGGGACAAGTTTTTCTTGTCCCACAAGCCTCCAAAAACAGCTCCCAAGGACAAATTCGAATTTTTCATGGAGGTGGAGTGTTTCATACTCCAAAACAGACTTAAACATACTCTTACCCAAACCAACAACTTCCATTGTTATTTTCACATATCCCCATTATATTTATTTAAATTTTAATCCTAATATTTCCACATTAATCTACCACAACTTTAATTAATTAAAGGAAGGAATATATTACTAATAAAATACATACAACAATAAATAAACATTTTACCACATTAATAAAATACACAAACCCATGGTCACATGTAAAGATGATCCCCCCCATGGGAATCTCTAACAAAATACAACACACACACAAAACAAGTTTCCATGGTGACCTTGTCGAATTCACCTAGAATTCCACTTTGGTTAGTCTCCAATCCCCTAATGTCTGTTGTGATATTTTAAACATGTAAAACACAAATAACTCCTTCAGCCTTGTGGCCATATCAGAACGTCCAAAATGAATATATAATAAAATCACAAAATCATCTATACATATGAATCACAACAATCACCAAGGAAATCAACAAAATCATTTACAATTTATATCGACAACTATATCATCATCAAATAATTTTCCTTTTCTAGGTTTACTCATAATCTCCAAAATCACATATCCGACAACATCCATAAAATATCCATGTCCAATAATATATCATCATCCACATGTAAGGTGTCTCTAATAATCACCATGCATTATATATAATCAGATTCAACAATAATCCAGGATCTGACATCTAACACCATACTAAATCAAAACTATTAAAATGTCTGTCATATAGTCTATAGTATCATGATCAGTAATAAAAGGTGCCAAAGGGAAGTGGGCACTATAGTGTGAATGAATATCTTTACATATAAATCTTCATGTTCTATTTCAAAATCCTCCATCATATTAATAAAGATTTTTAAGTGTTGATCACCAAAGTGATGGAATTATTTCCTTGAAATTTGGGCAACTTATTTCTTACATATTATGGTATAGCATTATGATACCCAACCATGCCTCTAAAATCTATTGGTCTAAACACATTGACAACAAAGGGAGGTCTAGGTGGAGGATGAGCCATGTTATTCTAAGGAGGTGATCCTATAGGAGGATTAAAATGGTGTGGGACAAGAGGTCTTTGGGACACATGTGTATGATATTCAAAGTAAGTATCCTTCAATGAATCAGTCTCACAAAAACCTTATTAGTTCTAAGTGATAAAGGAGGGAGGTGAGGAATACCTATTCTAGTTATAAATTATGGCCCTTCACCAGTTGGAGTGTTTATATTTTCATGAGGATTTCCAGATTCTGAACTATCTGAAGATGTAGAATAATCCTCTATTATAGGTTGATCACTTTCCACAACTGGCACTACCTTCTCTCATGACCTTTGATCCCCCAACACTTTCCAGACTTGTTTCTTATTTGGGTTTGTTCTTCCAAGCTCTAGAAACAATATTCTAGTAGGATCTTTGTTAAAGAAAGACCTTCTTCCTTCTAGATTTGCAAATATCAACAAAAATCTCAATTGTCAAAGCTTAAGACATTGGTATTTACCAAAAATTCTGAACAAAATATGGATTCGCCACTAAGGATTTGCACCTTAGATGTGTAAAACATTGTAAATGACTTGTCAATTATAAATCAATACTCAATTTCTATAAAGCTTGACAAATCTAAGCATCCTTTATCAATATTTACCATTATCCAAGTAAATTTAGTGCAAAGTTCTCTTAAACTAGGAAATATCATGCAAATAACTTCGATCTTGCTTAATTTTCACAAATATCAACAAAGGATGACATTTAGACCACATATTTGCATCTAAACATGTATGAAACATTACCAGAGGTTGATATTTGTATATATTTTCACAAATGTCCCCTGGAAACGACGCCAGAGAGGTTTTGGTACCCAAATCATTTCTCCCTTTGTGGTTGAGAAACATCAATAGAATGAGAAGGATGCTTAGAGGATGATAGATCTAGATTTGTGTCATTTTTAGTCGGGAAGGATCTCATCATCTCTTTATCACTTGATCTCAGAGTATTTAGGTAGCATCATGTTGAGGGTATGACCTACCTCATAGTTTAGGCTCTTACTTTATCCAGGGTGAGAGGACTTGTTATGTATTCTGTAATTGTGAGTGAGGGGGATGTATCATCAATATTTGACATTCCTTTGTAAATTAATTGAAAAATAGCTCTAGGAAGACATGGTCAATTCAGTCAAAGGCTAACTCTCACAAGTTGTCACTTCTAGATAGTGTAGATATCTTCTAAACAAATATTAGACTACTAAAGATAGTATGGAACCAAATTTATTTAGCATATTTTTGCTTTAATGAGGTAAGCATGGGTTTTTTGGTAGGATTAGTTAGTTTTGGTTATATTTGATTTGGGGAATCAAGAAGGATAAATTTTTTATACAGATTTCAAAGAAATTTTAATAAATGTTGGGAGATCTACCAAGTGCAAGACAAATATACCTCAAATAGCTCACAATGAACCTTCAACCAGAAGATGTACACTCATGGAAGCTCAATAATTCACACATTTGCACAATCTTTAAGGATTCAAACATAAAATATCATGTGAAGACTTAATAAAACATCAGAGATTCACAATTTATCATGCCTAAGATACACTCAAAGGATTACAAGAAACATTTAACAAAGTGGAGACATAATGAATTTAAAATTGTTTATTACACAAATGAAATGAAATCTCTTCTCAATAGTGCAATTATAATTTCTAGAATGCTACCAGAATGATAAAGTTTTATGTGACTTAAAGGATATCTAAAATAAGATTGCAATGGGAACATGAATAACTATTTTAAAGTATATCATCTTGATAGCAGATACAACAATGCTCATGATTAACATAATTAATTCAAGGCTCATCAAATTTATCAACAAGGGAAAGTAGATCTATAGTCTCAGTGTTTTTAATGGTTGTACACTAGAAATAATGTTTAAATGATTTAATTTGAAGGCTCAAAGAAAGTAACAAGTTTCTCAGATGATTTCAATGGAAATTGGATTTTTCTCACTTTTCCTTTTCTTTGAAAAAATATCAAAAAATTTAACCCCCTATGCAAGTATCTTCTCAACTCCTTTATACAATTCTATTTTCTCACTTACTCCCCAATTTTCCCCAAAAAAATGGATCTTCAAAAGAATATCCTTATTTACAATATATAATTCAATTTATGTTATCCTCATGGAGATGACTCATAAAATGCTTTCAGGTGTGAGAAATAAGATATTTTCACATTTTGTTAATGTTTATGTATGATTGGGATGTAATGTCATCACTTTTGGCCATTTATTTAATCATTATTTTTCCCTTGGTGACTTTAGATTAGCTTTTGGGGCCTTTCAAGTGCCTCCAGGTGAATCAATTTGATAGAAACTCTTATTTTCCTTTCTAGAATCCATTTTGAATGTTGTACATTTATTTTCATGCATTTTGGGTTAGTTATCATGCATGGTTCTTGTCAAATCATATCAATTCACCATTTTTTCTCAATTCCAATTCATTTCAACTTTTAATTTCAGCACGCAAATATCTTATTGGGATCGGGAGTGATTTTCACCATGATTGCACCCGACTCAACTTATATGATTTGATAATACTATAAAAACAAGCCATTCACTTAATCAATTCATAGTTTATTCTTTTACATATAGAAACTTTGAAGAAATTCATTTTTATCATGGTGGGGGAACCAATAACATCTAGTCTGAAGGAAATATCCCATGAATACTTGCATTCTAGTTTTCATTTATCAGGTCTAGATGAAGCTTTTGTGAGTATTTTTGAAATTGATGGCCCTAAGGATTACAGGGCCCTTGAAACCTCCATTTGTTTGAGTTGCATTAGTTAGGAGACTTGTCAAGATAAGTCCCATGTTCTCTACCTTTTAGATGATGTACTTTCACTTATTCAGATTGAACTTTAGAGAACTCCTAAGTCACTGAGGAAATTTTGGCTTATGAGTAGGCCTCATATGCATTGTGTTTCCAATCATGTATGCCCATACATTTCTAATGAGGAATTTTTGTGAAATAAATCCCTCTGGAGTCATATGTGCTTGATGGAGAGCTTTCGTTGGACACAATACCTTCCCTCTATCATCAATTAAATGCATTGGAGAAGCATGTTTCAGTCTTGGAGGTAAAAAAACTAGTGATCACACCCCCTACTCCGAACCATCACTTCCTTTTGTGAAAAAACATAAGGGTGAGTCTAGCTCCGGGCCTTTTACTCTAATTACTACCTCCATGCCTTCTGCTCCAATTACTATCTCCGTGACTAATTTTCCAATTTTTCTAGGGTCAGTTGTGGTCACACTTCTAGTTCAAGCTTCTCAACCAACTTCTTCTTCCAAAACTAGAGGGAAAAGGGAATTTTCTAAAGGTGGTTTGGATATGAGTGAATGGGTCTCTTCTTACAAGAAGAGGTCATAATTGTCTGGTTTGTTAGATAGTTCCTTTTCTAGTATGGATGACCTTCGCACGCAATTGGGCATGTATCGACATCTTGGCAAGAGACATTATTTTTATTCCAATGGCACTATAGACAGATGAACATGGAATTAGTGAAAAAATTAGTGAAGAAACTTCCTCTTTGTAGAGAGGATTTTGTAAAGGATTTTGTGGTATTTGATGCCTGAAGCTTCTTATTATTGTTCCTTTTTGTGATACAACTCTCAAGGATATATGTAATCTTTATTTTCATGCGATGGGGCCCCTATAGATCCCCATTTTTTTTTTTTCAAAATACAGAAAGTACAAACATCTCATTAGTTTATATGTTTTCACAATGGACATAAAATTTCATCTAGGCACTATAAAAATCTAATGCATTATATCAAATTAAAACTTACATTAGAGAATTACAAGATTTAAAAGTAATGTCAATTCTTTATGAAGTAATAGTGTCAAATTAAGCATCAATTATAAATGGAATATGAAAATAAGATAAAGTTGTAGGAATGACAAGCCTAAGATTGTTCATCATCTATGATGTCTGCATCCTTTTCTTCTTTAGCTTCTTCTCCCGCTTCTTATGGTAACCTTTCCAGACATGAATCATAAATTTGAAAAATCTCATTGATTTGTTCTTCATATTGCCCTGTATGGTGTTGGAAAATCGAGTATCTCGCCTATTTATTACATCCTTACAATGACCTATTTTCTTCTTAAACTCCAATGGTTTAGCTCTCAGCTATGTAATTCTTGTCTCAATTTTTCTCATTGCTTTAATAACCTCATAAGAAAAGTCATCCTTTGAATGCTTTTCTCAAAATAACTAAACAAAAATTCAGTCTTTAGATCACCATAGCTCTTCTTGAATTTTTCAAAAACCATATCTTCAATATTTAAATCAATAGCATCTAAGGTATTAATATCATCAAAACCAAATTTTTTTATTTGATCCCATTTAAAACTTCCACTATAATATTTGCTAATTCCTCCATAGCATGTTGATTTCCTTTTAATTAATTTGGCATAATCCCTTATTTTTCAGCCAATTCATCACTGAGTTGAGTTATACGATTTAACTTGGGAAAAATTCCTTCAAAGTAGAAGATTTCGTTATCACACTACTCAATCATTTCATCAATTTAGTTAAGCCTATTCTTGAGTTCATCATACTTTGTCATAGTTTCTTCAATTGTTTCTTTTCCATTTTTGTCAACTTCTCAACTCATTCATCCGCAACATAAAATTTCTCAATAGCCTTATCAATATTTTACATTTCTTCAGGGGTATTGGCGGAGGTACTTGTTTGAGTTTTATTAGACTGCCCAATTAATTATTGCAGACTAGAACTCAAAGCTTTGACTTGTTCTTTGAATTGTTTTTGAGTTGTCCTATCTTGATCAACCTTTTTAACAAGTCACTTACTACCCTTGATACTCCCTATTTTATTTGGTCTCTTGAAGGATTTCCTAAGGGAATAAGTTGGACACTATAATCATTAGTTGTTATATTTTCTCTTGTCTTTCCCTCATGAGGGATTGCCACTTCTAAAGTTTTAGATCCCAGTGGATCAGTATGATTTTTGGTGAGAACTCTATCCCTTTTGGAGGTTCTCATTGGTTTTGGAAAAGATAGAGTTGTGAGATCTATAGCCTTCATAGGGACAATTTCCTCTTCTTCTTTTGAGATCAACTCTCCTATCCATCCTTTTGTAAGAGTGGTCCCAAATTTTGTTTCCTGTAGTTCTTGTTGGGGTTTCTTGGGGAAAATCACCAACTGATTAGAAACCTCTTGTACCTCTTGGACTGATGATTCTACCTATTTTTCCTATTCATCTCCCATAGTTATCTCTTTGTTCTTACTCTGTACTAGCACTTCCCCTAATTGTTTTCCTTCTTGATCTTGAGTTTGGGGTTGGCAGTCTCCTTCAGAATTACATCAGTGATTACAATTTGTTCTTTATTTATTTCCTCAGTTGATGCAATATTTTCTTGAAACTTTTCCTTGAAAGTTTATTTAACTAGTACCTCTCTTGCAGAATTCCTTTTCCTTCCATGATTCCCATATCCTTTAGAGGATGTTGAGTTAACACATTATCATCCTTTTTCCCTATTGATACCTCATGTTGTAGCATGGTGGGTTGGATTTCCATTATTGGTTCCTTATCCTTACCCAAATCTTGTACATCCACACTATCAATAAGTTTATCCTCAATAGTTGCATCTTATGCAACCTCTGTTATATTTTCATCTGCATATTTTCCTTTTGAGATGGTTCACTATCCTTAATGACCTTGACTTCATGGGAGGGATCCTTCTCATCCAATACCTCTGTACTTAAACTTTTCCACTAGGTACTTCTAGCTTTCTCAACTCTGGATCTTCCTGATCTGTAGAGAGTACCTCTGATGTTTGAACTCTAGTTTTAGTAGTTGGCACATGAGTAGTTTTTTCTACTCCTTCACTCAATTGAGGATCACTTACACCCTTTATTGGTTGTTCATCAATAGATATGTCAAATGCATCCAATGTGGAAAACTCCTCACCAATATCAACATCCATTATCTCTACCGACTCTTGCAATTGTTCAAATAAAGGTACACTGATATTTTCAACTGACATGGTTTTAGATGTTTTCACACCTTGATTCAAGACATCACTATCTACTGGATTAGATAAGACATTACCTTGAGTTGTTTTTTCCTAAGTGCTCCCAATTATCACTCCCTCTAAAGAAAAAGATGAAAATAAAGGCACTGATGCTACATGTTGTACCTAGGAAACATCAATTCTCTCATGTTACGGGGATCAATTACTACATCCCTATGCTTATGTTTCTTGTGTGTATGAGCACCTTCTCTTACCAGGATTGGCTCATACACAATTTTGTGTCTCTTGTGTTCCCTTTCAAACTTCTTAAGGTTTGGTGCTGCTCTCTTTTCTTCACCATGTGGCTTAGGTTGTGCATGACCACTTGTTATGGCCCTGCTCATTAAATTATCAACACTTTGGGGTTTTGGTCAAAAATTAGAGGAGTCTTATGAGTAGTTATACCCTTTCCTTTTGATTGTAGTGAAACTACAAAATTGATAGTAGAAATTTTCATTGATTTCAGGAGCATTTATTCACTTTTCTACTTTAAAGCGAGACATTGAAGTACCGGTGCCGCTAGTAGAAAAATTCTAATCATCTACAAGTCTTGAAGTAGGCCTTTGAAGGAAATTGTGGAGATTTTCCTCCCAAGGGATGTAGTATGTAAGCTCCTTATTTCAGGGGAGGAAGGTCATCTTTCAATTTTCCCAAATCCTTGAACTTATTAAGAACTCTTGTGCTTTGAATTGATAAATCAATGTTTTTCTAGGCCAGCCAATTCAATGTTATTCTCATTACATAGTTATTCAAGCATATGAATCATCTGACTCCTCTTCATTCCAATTCAAGGGGACCATTGGTTTTCCCTCCACCTTTTGATCAAGATAGTATTTACTCACATTATGTGGATCATCCATAACTCCCTCAGGGATAATAGCAATCTTGAAATCTATAATTTGAGTTAGGGTCATTCTTGAGAAATCTCTTAGCCTGACCTCCTCCTCATCTCTAAAATTCATCCAATAATACTCAAATTGAGGCTCATGTTCAAAAGTGTTTGCAAGATTATTGAATAACCACTTGATGTTATAGTTGTCCCTTCCCTCAAACCTTTTCATCTCATTTTCCATAGAATTTTATAATTGAAGGGCAAGTGTACCTTCCAATCTTGATGGGGAACTTAATGTTTGTCTTGTTTTTTCCAATAATTAATTTGTGAACTGGTGTCGATTGTCATTCTAATTCACACATGGCCATTTTATTCAATGAGATGAAGTTCTTCCTCTTGATATGAGGCCAATGTTTTAATTAGATGAAGTTGGACTGATTAGTTCATATCTCAATTAACTTTATCAAACAATTATTTGTTGAAATAATATTATTAACCACTTCATGGATAATAGTGTATATGTAATGGAAAATTTCTTGATTGATCAAAAGAAATTAATCCAAGAAGCCGTAGATGCACTTCTTGATAACGACATCAATGGAAAACCAGTGAGAGATAGTCAAGATAGGCCTTATAAATCATTCTCGATTTCATCCAAGGAAAAGACGGAAGGTTTCATGAAAATTTACTTAGTAAACGAGTTGATTATTTAGGTCATTCTGTTTTATGGTAGGTCCCCTTCTCTCATTGTATCAATGTGGATTACCCCAGAAATCGCAATAGAAATTTTTCAAGAATTTTGAATTCATGATCTAATTGAGCGACATATTTCTCCCAATCTAAGAGATGCTTAAATTCTAATTCGAGATAGGGGACCCATTATATGGAACGTACTTAAAAAAATTATGCAAAGACATCCCATATTGTTAAATTGAGTGCCTACTTCTATATATATGGGCATCTTATATGGTTGGGAGTCAAATTCACTAACCACCGATGAATGTAAACTTCATGTACTAAATGAAATAGCATCCATATTCCATGATTACTTGTCTAGCCTCTTTAGAAATCTTGTATTGTTCCCATTCTAGCATGAATAAGCATATGATTGGTGCAAATAAGGCATCATTAACTAATCTCACATTCTCTCTCTAATTACTCAACTATAATTGAGGGAAGATCTTATTCATTTGGAACTTCTTAAATTCAGCATGTGGCATAAGGCTAGGGAACCTTCTATGGCTGTAATATTATAAATCAAGTAGGTCATCATGTAAAATTCCAATTCTCCAATGTCATCCATCTACATTTTTTTTTCATTGTTATCACATGGTCATGAAGTGTTTATGCAATAAAGTTTTCCCAAAAAATGTTCCCCTTCTTCTCCAAAATTATCCACATATAGGTGCACATCCACTCCTTGAATTCATTTTTATCTCTAATCCATCCATTCGACTCAACAATACAATCACATCTTCTGCTTCCTTAATGAATTGTGCCCTAACAAGTCTTTTTAGGGATTTAAGTGGTTGTTTTATTTTTGTTAAAATCCATTTGGTATTTATAAGTCGGGCATAGTCCTTTTTCTTAGCTTCATAATATTGTAGGGCTAAGTCGATACCTAGGGTTATCATATTTTTAATCACATGAAATTTTAGCATTATCCTGATGGTTGCGGGTGTCAAATTTAATACCAATTCACCACTTCCATCCAGTACTTCCATATTCTCTAGGTTGTAATTCATCGTGCAAAGTCTTACCAGTTTTGGGAAGTGTACTGAGGGTGAAATAGCACCAGCTAAAGCAATATTATTGGTTTGAATTGCTTCCATTAATTCACTCTTGTTTGGGCTATTGACTCTTTGCAAGAATTCATCTAGGTCAGCATTCATCAAATCTATATCCGTGATTTTTTCTAGATTACTAGTGATTCTAGAAGTAACAAGAAAACCCGATGGCATGGTCTTCATCTTTAGTGCCCTAGTTTTACTTCAAATTTCCTAGAAATGAATAAGAGGACAAGGGTATCTTGGTTCTTACTAATTTTCTAGAGAATATTTGTGCAATTTAGATTTGTTTTGAAGTCTCTTCAATATTTGGTTCTGTATTCGTGCTCTGCGATCGATTTCACACTATTCTTCAAGGAATTTTACTAATAATGGCATCCAAATATCATCAAATGATAGAAAAAATCTCAATGTGTTTGAAGACTTCAAAATTCCTCCTTGATTTGTGTGAAAACACATTGATGGTGGCAGTCATTAATGTGTTGCATCATGGCCGTCCATTTCACCTTTAACAATTTTAAATATGAGTTGTCCACGTGGAAAATCCTTATGCAATGCGGGCTCAAGGAAACTTTTTCACTCTTTCATCGTGTTTTAAACGCATACATATTGAGCTATTTGACCCGATTTCCTTCCCTAAATTCCATCTCGAGTTTGACACATGGTTGTATCCCAATGGTGGCGGAGTTGCGGGCCATTTATGAATATTTGTTCTCATTCCATTTGAACTCAAAGTTACCAATTTCCTCTGATGACCCACTTCCCGCTCTTTGCATGAAAAAGCACCATGTGTCCTTGGTGGGTCTCGGGAGATTCTTTGCACTTTTATATTTTATCACCTTATAGTCAAGAGATACAATCAAGCCTCGACCCCCACATTCATCCAACTTGTGACATGTGTACTTCTTCGAGGTGAAATCAATTTCTATTTTTGCATTTTTGACTGCGAATATTCAAAGGAATATTTGTCGGGCCTCAGGGATAAGTTAGCAAATTTTTAATGTTATATGATTGTTGTAACTTTGCAACTTAAACCCGCCATACCATAAACAACCTGGAGAGCACCAAATATCATTAGGAAGTGGAATCAAATGTTAAATTTACAACAAAAATAGGGAATGGTATACAAAGGCATTTTTAACTATTTAAAACTAATTCAGGATGACTTTTTGTAGGTATCTTTGGGAACAACACATCTAACACAATATTTGACAAAAAAGAGGAAAATAACCTAAAAACGGGACTTTCAAATGGATTTAACATTATTGTAACATTTGAACTCACATTTTCACATGGACAAACCAAATAACATAAAAAAATTTGAAGGCGTGTTCAAGAAAAAGGGGCGAGATCATTTTGAGAACCAACAAGGTGACTAAGTAGTGATTGTAGGGGTAGACATGGTAGGCGATAGAATATCGGTAGTATTATTAGGAATATATGGAGTACATGTAGAGGTAGCCTAAGGAGTAGAAGTGATAGATTGATCAATGTCATATGTATTAATATTGTGATATGGAATAAGTTGTGATGGAGGAATGGGCATGGTGGTAATAGGGTATACATAATAAAAATTGAATGGTTCAAGATTGATAGCAATGGTATTTTCATATACATCATGTAAAAATTTAATGCACCTATGAATTATAGAGGGAACATCATGCATGACATTAATCCAGGGTCTACCAAGTAAGTAATTGAACTGAAATGTAGCATCAATAACAAAGAATACAGTAGGAAAAAATTTAGGCCCAACTTGTAAAGGTAGATTGATAGTGCCCATGCATGTACAAGTAGTAAAATCCTATCCATGAATGACTTGAGAATGTTTATTAAGTAGATTGTCAATAATGCATATTTTCCCGATGAGGGAGAGATCACATAGATTTATAGAAAATTCATTATCAATGAGTACACACTTAATACCGATGACACCAATAATAGCAATAATAAGTAAGGGTGCAAATGGATCATCAGTAATGGAAGGATGGATATCCTCATCACTAAAATATATAACATGTGGTATATTTTTGAGGGATTGAATGAGGTGAGTAAAGGTAATAGGTGAATTATTTATTTCAATGTGGATCAAATGAAGGGTGGCCCCTAAAGTATGATGAAAATCAGGTACATTGTGCAAGGGATCTTAAAGACATATATATTTTTATTTATTCTTAAGTTTCTCAATGATTTCATAACCCTTAGAGGTAGTGGTAGGAACGTAAAAGTGAGGGGTGGTGGAACAGAGATGGGTGTAGCCACTGGAGGATGAATGTGGTGGGTGGTGATTATACTCATTGTTGGATCATGTATTTTAGTAATGAAGTGAGGAGGATGCTAAGTATGAACTCACATAAAATTAGTAGCAGTAATAGTCTTGCCATAAACCTTGGTTGGGGTAAAATAAGGATACGAAGATTGATCCATGAATTGAAGGAGATAGATTTTGATACATTCTTAAAAGGTAGGGTTTAAATGAGTGGGTTCACCAAATGATTTAATTAAATTTTAAATTAAATCTAATATTTCAGATTTAGTACTGAAATATAGAAATGACACTAGAGTAAACTAAGATGTAAAAATGAAACCCTAAGCATAAGAGATAGGAGAAGAGACTTAGCTGATTTAATCTTAATCGAGACTGATATGAAGCCGGGAAAAGTGTTGAAAATATTGGTTAGAGTATCGTAAATACTCACAAAGATAAATTCTGAAATGCATGAAAAAGTTGGACATGGGTGCTTGGAACAAGGTAGGAGCACATGGGCACTAGAGATCTCATCGGGTCCTTGTGACTATGCAAATAGTCGAATCTAGTTTTTACGGTGTCACAATATGTTTTTTGTTGTTCCCTATTGATCACCGAATGGTCCTTATTTGATCATAGAGGTACTTGTAACTTGCAAGACAAATATTTACCTACAAAACCCACAAACCACATCAAACCCAAAAAGAAAGATGTAAAATAGGAGTCATTTATACTGACCCCGATGGTCACCCTAAGAGTGAATTTACAACTGATTGTTTCACTAAATCTCAAACTCCATGTAGTTCTTTTGATTGTGTGGGATAATGATGCCATAGGATTCCCTAGTACAAGTTGCACTCGATAGCGGGTTAGCTAGGATGTAGTAATGTAGTAGAATGTGTGGATGGAATAGAATGAACTTCCCCTTCCTATGGTGTGTATGAAAAATATGCAGTCCATTTTATGTCAAATGGATGTTATATGGATGTCATTAAGTTCTTTAGGTTCCTTTTAGATGCAAGCTTAGGTGATGATAGTAATTATTAGTGTTTAGTCCTTGATTTTGGTCACATAATTATGTATTTATATGATTCCCTTGTTTGAATTTCATAATTGACAACTGGAAGGCCAACCCATAAGTGAAAAAATATGGCCAAAAGATAAAAGAGACCCAAAAAGTAGAGTGAGTGAGGTAAGAAAGGGTCGGGGATGACCAAAGGGGACATGAGCACCTAGATGTTACTTTCCTAGATGGGTGCTGGTGTCTCAAGCCATGAAAGATAAATAAGTAAATTTATGATTGGGTAGGGTGTGTAAGACCACATAGAAAACAAAAGACAAAGAAAAGAAGACAAATATAGTTGTTGTTATCAAATTTCACCCCAGGGTAATTTTGATAACATGCATCAGAATATTCAAGTCCCAGGCAAGTAGGTTGATCCAGGAAAAATCGTGAAAATTGGCTAAGTCCTGCTCAAGGACGCCTTTGGGACGTGTGGGACAGAAAGACGCGGATCGGCCGAAAAGCCTCCAGGCGGCCCGCTAAGCATTTGGGACAATCGGGCCAGAAGTACGCGGCGGACGCGGAAAGCCCGGATCGGCCGGAAAGGAGAACTTTCACACTAACTGCTTTGGGACATCTGGGACAAAGATACGCGAACCATTTGGTTCGGCCAAAATGAGAACAAGCGATGAAAGCGATTAGGACGTCGGGACGCGTGGGACGCAGAAAGGCGGTTCGGCCGAAGGAAAGGAAAATCGAACTGTTTCTGGGACAGTTGGAACAAATAGACCCGAACCGGCCGGATCGGCCGAAATGAGGAACTTCAGTCCGAAACAAAGTGGGACATCTGGGACAAAAAGGCGCGAACCGGCGGTTCGGCCGAAATCAGCACAAGGAGCACAAGGAAAAATGGGACATAGGGACGCGCGGGATGCGGATCGCTGAAAGGGCCGAGGACCAATCAACGCATGACACGTGTCACAAGGGGAAAGGTCCAGAAAGGTCAAAGGGTGAAGTTTCGAGCACTGGCCCGAACCAATGGGATAGTGCCACGTGTCCCAGCTAGGGCCCACAGGGAAATTTCAAAGGAGAGCCCACCAAGAGGTGAAGGGAGAGAGTTGCTCAGCGAGTCAGAACCTGCCACGTGTCATCCAGGTGGCAGAGCGCGGGAAGAAATTTAAAAATCCGTTTTCGCCTGTTCCGTGCCCTAAATCTTCAGATCGCCATAACTTTTGATCCAGATATCGGATTTGCACGTTCTTTATATCAATGGAAAGCTGGTAAAATTATCTACACAATTCCAAGGTCAATCTTGCGTTTTGGAGAAGTTTGGAGGGAGAAAATTGAGAAACGGCTCTGACGCGTGTTCATGGCCAGAAATGACATTCTAGTGACCAGATTTAATGCAGAATGGGTCGCATTCTCCTGTAATCCGGTCAAAGTGATAGTGTATGGGTTTGTAAGGTCCCCATGCCATTTTAATGCACCTGCAGTCAAGAAGAATGGGCTCCCATGCCTTTGTACGTTTTCTATCTCCTGGGTTCGACCCATGTAATGTTAAAAAGCCAGATTTGGCTCATTTTCAAGGGGAACATTTTTGGGCATAGCAGACTTCTTCTTTCACCTCCAGCAAGTGATTGATGAAGGATCAGACCTCTCCAAGGATTGTAACAGTTTTCTTTTACCTCTCTGAGGGTGTAATGTGTGTTTTGACATTGAAATGATAATGCAAGCTCTGTGAATGGGTTTCAATCCTCTGTTTGTATTATTTTCTTGATTTCAGATACTAAATTATACATTATCAGTCTGTGTATGTTTTATGTTGTGAACTTTGGTATGTGTCTATTTGCATGACAAATATGTTTCACCACTCCTTTTGGTGCATCACCATCTTTAGTTAGTTTCAATTTTTGCACTTCTACCCCTGTCTCCTTGCAAGTTAGAGTAGGATTAGGATCTAAACCTCTGTAGTTTTGCAAAATATAGATCTAAATCAGAGGAGTTTGAGGAACCAGCCTCTAATCTGGAGATTCCTCTCTCAGTTTCACAAGTCCCCACACTTGGAGAGAGGTTTCCATGTTGTGCAATCACACTGGATGCTAGAGTGATCAACCTAGAAGCCCGACCGCATCCGGGGAAGTCTTTGTGAGTCTGCAACAACAGTTTTGCACACCCGGTGGGACCTAGAGGTCTTATTTTTATTGTAGAAAAGTTGATATGAATCTGCTGCAATTTTCTTGCTTGAAAAGAGCTATTATTCACATATCTAGTGACTCCAAAAGGAAGATCAAGCTGGTTTCAAGAATGTAGCGAGCTGAAAGCTTATGAGAAGAATCACAAGGTCAAGAGTTGGAGAAGAGGAAGTGTTGTTTGAATACCTGCAATTATCTCCAAGAAGAAGGCAAAGAGGAAGAAGGATTCAAAGGTCTCCATCTCCACCAAACAGAACTCTCTCAACTCCTCCACCTGCTCGGCCTTTCATTCAGTATTCAAGAGTCCTTCGACCAATCAGAATGGCACAACCAGCAAATCCCTTTGTCAATTTCACTGGCAGCAGCCCACTTGCCCTCAATGCACAGAATCCAGTTCCAATTGCAGCGTTGAAGAACATTCCATTTTTTACTGGAGAAAATCATACCACTCCTGGTGATCATGTCAAAGACATTGCTAACATCTGTGCAATCCATGAGATAAATGAAATGGATGTGGCTGTCAAACTGCTGGCATCATCATTCAAAGGGAAGGCATTGCAATGGTTCAGAAGCCTTGAAGCTGGTTCTATCACAAACTGGAATCAGCTGTGTATTGCACTTCATGATCAATTTGGAGAGAAGGGAGACAACTTGTCTCTTTTGGAGCAGCTGACAACTATCAAGAGAGCCCCCAACGAGCAGCTGACTGATTTCAACTTCAGATTTCAAAGGTCTTGGGATAGGATTCCAGTAGCAGTCAGGCCAACAGCAGAAGGTGCTTTTCTATATTACCTTAAAGCTTTAAATTCTGATATTTCTATGTTGGTTCAATCTATGGGAGGCACAACTATCCCTGCTGCTTATAGTATTGCCATTAGAGCTGAAAATTGTCTGATTCAAGCTGGCAAGCTAGCTCCTAGGCCTCCAATGCCATTATATCCAAGTTTAGAGAGCCCAAGTGCTAGTCAAGCACCTGTCTTAGCTCCTATTCCCACTCCTAGAAATCAGAGTTCAAATGAAGCCTCCACTTCATCTCCAAGTGCCCCAAATGAGCTTCAAGAGGTCATGAAGCAATTGCAAAATCTAGGCAATGAGCTGGTCACTCTCAAAAGACAGCAAGCTCAAGGTTTTAGACCTTCATATCAGCCTCAAGCTCAACCTAATAGGCAGCCATATCAGCCTCAAAGGCCACCCAATCCAGCTGCAAATCTGAATCAAACAAGGCCTCCTGCCAATAGACCATTCCAGCCCTATAATCCAAATGCCATATCTACCTCTAAGGCATTAGTACCAGCACAAAACAACATTGCCCAGGAGTATGATTGGTGTTTTCCATGTAATGAACCTCATAATCAATCCATGTGCTACAATGGTGCTTTGACTCAAGCTTTAATGATAACAACTACTGGTGTGGATGGTGAGAACATTCAAGAAAATAGACAACAACAAGAAACATTCCAACAGCAATCAGCCCCAAATGACACCACATTGGTAAATTGGCAAGCAGAGGATTTCTGTGGCATGAATCAGGTAGTTTCTCAAGGTGTTGCAGCCAACACAAGGTCAAAAAGGAGAAATTTGGGTGAAGAACAACCATTAGCCCCAGCCAATCCACAACCTTCCATAGCTCCACAAATGATTGGCAAGCAAAACCCAGTTTCAAATGCACAAGGGCAGCCAAGAACAGCCCCTAGGCCAACTCAAATGCCAGCTGTTGCTGCCCACATACAAGGAATAAATGTGCAAACCAAAGGACAACAGAGAGATCCTTCATCACCATTCAGTATCATTGATCAGATGAAGAAGACAAACGTCAATATATCTATGTGGGAATCCCTATCCATCCCAGGCCAAAGAAATCTGCTGCAAGCTGCCATGAAGGATTGGCCAACTTCGAATCAGCAGAGTCCAAATGCAAGAGAAGGTACTCACAAATGCTGCCCAGCCTAAAGGAAATCATGGAGCACAACAAGGTAAAATGTTGAAGCCCCCTTTCTATGTTTCGTTAATCATTGGAAATCAGCTAGTGCATAATTGCATGATAGATTCCGGGGCAAGTAGCTCAGTAATGCCTAAACAGATAGCTGATCAGTTAGGGCTCCAGTATGAAATAACATCTAAGGGAGTAGTGCAGCTAGATGGGACAGCAATAGCAACAGTTGGAGTGATTAGAAATTTGAGTCTTACCTTGCATGCATGTCTAAATGTTGATGTCTTACAGGATATATCAGTCATAGACCTTCCACCACTCTTTGCCCTATGTTTATCAAGGGACTTCACTGCCAAAATTGGGGGATATTTGTCCACTGATTGGTCTCACATGCTATTCAGAATGAGGTATGGAACTAAGGCTACAATTAGATCAGAACCTATTGCAAACTTCCACATTGAGCCCTACACTCCAAATCAGATTAATGCCAATTGCTCGGCATTTGATCAAGAAGATCACCCTAGCATTGATGAAGCTGACACTAAGGTTAGAAGTATCCCAGATTTGACTCTTGATGAATGGGCAAGCAAGGTGCATGCTTTTGATCCTTATCAAGGAATAGAAGAATCTGAGCTAGGAATCTATTGTATACACGAAGAAAGTCAACCTATTCCTAGCATCATCAAGCCAAACCACAAGGATGACAATGAGGTATGACAGCTGCTTTTTGATGGATCAAGGAGTAGACAAGGTGCAGGAGGTGGAGTCGTGCTTATTTCACCTCAAGGAGTAAAGTATTATTCAGCTTTTAGATTTCAATTTGCATGCTCCAATAACACTGCTGAATATGAAGCCTTGGTGTAAGGGATGCATTGGGCAATCAAGAAAAAAATAAAGAACTTGCAAGTCTTTGGGGACAGTGAATTGATTGTAAATCAGGTCAAGGGACAACATGCTACCAAAAATGATCTACTCAGGTGCTACAAGAACAGGGTGTGGGACCTCATGGAAGATTTTGAGGGTTTCGGCATCAAAGCCATCCCTAGGAAAGAGAATCAAGCTGCTGACAGGCTTGCAGCAGTAGGGGCAGCCTTTGACATTGTGGAAAACATTCAACAAGACAAGATACAGCCAAACATCCACATGATTGTGAGGCCTTCAGTGCCGGATAACGATGTCAGTTGGCAAGTATTTGAGAATGACCAGCAAATCATCCATTTCTTGCAAGAAGAAGCTGAGTTCTTAGCCAAGAATCAAGAAAAGTTGGAACATCAATATGGTGACCAGGTGATACAGCTGAGAACTGACAAGCTGCCCAAGGGACTTATCACTTTGGAGTCCATTTTTAACCCCAATGATCAGTTTAGAAAGGAGAAAGCAAACATTCAGGTCAAGAGAGAAGATTCGGTATCCATCTTGGTAGAAGAGAACAAGCCATTGCAAATTGGAAAGATGACAACTGAGCAAGAAAGGTGTGAGTTCATACAGCTATGTCAAGAATTCCCTGACGTGTTTTCTTGGAGCTATGAAGACTTGAAAGGTTTCAATCCCAACTTAGCTCAGCATACCATTGAATTGGATCCAAATACTAAGCCTGTCAGGCAGAAACAGAGACCAGTCAATCCACACATGGAGCCTCTCATGAGGAAAGAATTGGACAAGCTGATTGAGTCAGCAATTATATTCCCAATCAAGCATTCTAGTTGGGTTGCCAACTTAGTTCCAGTCAGAAAGAAGAGTGGAGAGATCAGGCTATGTGTTGACTTCAGAGATTTGAATAGAGCCTCTCTCAAGGACCATTATCCACTCCCTTCCATGGAGCAAATATTGCAGATCGTAGCTGGTTCAGAAAGGTTTTCACTACTTGATGGTTACTCAGGCTTCAATCAGATTATGGTAAAGGAGGAAGACCAGTTCAAGACAGCCTTCACAACCAAATGGGGCACATATGCTTACAAGAAGATGCCATTTGGTGTCGAACGCTAGGAGCAACATTCCAGTGAGCTATGGATATGGCATTCAAAGGCTTGATTAACAAGATAGTCTTTGGTATACCTAGATGATATCACTTGTCTTCTCAAAGAATGCTCGGACCATCTCTCTCTTTCACCCCGTGCAAGTGTTTGAGAGATGTAGAAAGTTTGGAGTGTCTTTGAATCCTAATAAGTGCATCTTTCTTGCACATGAAGGGAAGCTCCTTGGCCATATTGTCTCCAAGGAAGGATTAGCAATTGATCTAGAGAGGGTTGAAGCCATAAGAGCTCTACCATTGCCAAGCCACAAGAAAGCCCTTCAGAGTTTCCTGGGAAGGATAAACTTTGTTCGGAGGTTTGTCCCAGATTTTTAGCCCTTGTCAAGCCCATCACCAAAATGTTAAAGAAAAGCATGGCTTTCAAATGGACGAAGAAGGCAAGGAGAGTTTTGAAGCAATCAAAGAAGCCATCTCCCAGGCACCCACTCTCATCAACCCAGACTTTTCCAAGGATTTCATCCTCTATGCATTTGGAGGTGATGACACTATTTCTGCCATTCTGGTGCAGCAGAACAAAGATAATGATGAACAGTCGATTGCCTTCTTCAGCCAGAGCCTAGATGACTGCGAAGTGAGATACTCTTTTATTGAAAAACATGTGCTTGCAGTAATCAGGAGCTTGAAGAAATTCAAGCATTTAGTCTCAAACAACAAGGTCCAGTTGCTGGTCTCACATGCTGGGGTTAAGGATTTCCTCCTCAACAAGGATTTGAATGAGAAAAGGGCAGGTTGGATCACCCGTGTCATGGAGTATGACATTGAGATCAAGATCACCAAGTTGGTAAGAGGGAAAGGATTGTGTGAACAGCTGGTTTTGGGAAAGCAAAAAGAAGTATGCAACGAAGAAGAGGCTGTTTGTAGATTCAAGACAGCCATGAGCCGAGTGGCGAGCAAGAAGAAGACAATGCTACCCCGACTCCCTTGCTAGACCCAAGGCATTATACACTTCCTACAAATAGGCCTATGCCCTCAAGAGATGAGCAAGACCCAAAGGAGACATTTCAGATTGCGGCAGCTGTCCCGTACGCCATTTTGATGGAGTTTTGTTCAAGAAAGATGTGAATGGAGTGCTTTGAGATGCATTAACACAGTCGAGATCAAAGGGTATTAGAAGAATTTCATAATGGACCAGCTGGTGTCCATTTTGCACCAAGAGTGACGGCTCTAAAAATCATGAAGGTTGGTTATTATTGGCCTAGAATCTTTAGTGATTGCTATGCATGGATCAAGAGGTGTAAGAATTTTGCATTCTTCACAGGAAAGAGAGACTCGCTACCCTTCCATTACATCCAATTACGGTAGATCAGCCATTCATGCGGTGGGGGATTTGGACTTCATTGGAGCCATCAATCCCAATTCAAGCCGGGGCACAAATGGATTTTGTGACCACTGAGACTACTTCACCAAATGGACAGAAGCAGTAGCACTCAAAGTGGCAAATGAGTCTAACATCTTAGACTTTTGTGAGTAGATAACAACCAGATTTGGTGTACCTGCCACAATAATTTCTGATAATGCATTGGCATTCATTTGATCCAGGGTGACTGAGTGGGCTGTCAAGAACGGTATTTACCTAAGCACTTCATCAAACTATTACCCTCAAGGTAATGGCCAAGTCGAGTCTACAAACAAGAACTTGTTGAAGATCATTAGGAGGACTCTTGATGAGAATTAGAGGTCTTGGCATACCAAGCTGAAATCAGCCTTATGGGCTGATAGGATAACTCCCAAAAGATCCACAGGTAACTCTCCATTTAGGCTTGTCTGCAAAAGAGAGGAAATCTTGCCCATGTCACTTGAGTTGCCAACGTTGGAACTCATGAAACAGCTGGAATTGCTTGAGTTTGAGCCCATGGAGGTGAGGTATGCAGAATTGATGGAGCTGCAAGAGATCAGAGATCAGGCATCCCAAGCAATGGAAAAGGATCAAGCTTTGATCAAGAAGACCTTTGATAGGAAGGCCAAAGATAGATCTTTTCAAGTAGGAGATCTAGTGTTGAAATGGGATGTGGACAGAGCAAAACCGGGAAGGCATTCAAAATTTGATGCCATTTGGAGTGGCCCATACATGGTCACAAAGTGCAAGAACAACAATGCTTTCCAATTGGCCTCATTAGATGGTGAAGAACTGCAGATTCCAGTAAATGGAATCTATCTCAAGCGTTGCTTCTAGAGGGAGGTTCACTACATCTGTAAATATTAGATTAGATTTTCTTTCCTCCAAGTGCTTGTGCACATTGTTTTGCTGTAGGTTAGTTTTGTTTTCCCTAAGTGCCTTGGCACAGCTTGCTGTCCATGGAGATGTTTAGCATGTCTTTGCTTTCATCAGGTAACATTCCATCTTCCTCCTTGCACATTCTGAGTCAGTTTGGATTCTAAACAGAATATTTGATGACTCCATGCCCAATGGATTGCTTCAGGCAACTGGTCTTTTCATCTAGCAGGCAGATGACCCCGCTGAGTCGCCAAATTGTTATCCAAATTTCACCCCCAGGTAAATTTGATAACATGCATCAGAATATTCAAGTCCCAGGCAAGTAGGTTGATCCAGGAAAAATCATGAAAATTGGCTAAGTCCTGCTCAAGGATGCCTTTGGGGACGTGTGGGACGAGAAAGGCGTGGATCGGCTAAAAGCCTCCGGGCAGCCCGCTAAGCATTTGGGACAATCGGGCCAGAAGTGCACGCGGTGACGCGAAAGCCGGATCGGCCGGAAAGGAGAACTTTCGCACTAACTGCTTTGGGACATCTGGGACAAAGATACGCGAATCGGCGGTTCGGATGAAATGAGAACAAAAAATGATCAAAGCGAGTTGGGACGTCGGGATGCGTGGGGCGTGGAAAGGCGGTTGGTGAAGGAAAGGAAAATCGAACTGTTTCTAGGACAGTTGGAACAAATAGACCCGAACCGGCCGGTTCGGCTGAAATGAGGAACTTCAGTCCGAAACAAAGTGGGACATCAGGACAAAAGGCGTGAACGGCCGGTTCGGCCGAAATCAGCATAAGGAGCACAAGGAAAAATGGGACATAGGGACGCGCGGGACGCGGATCGCCGAAAGGGCCAAGGACCAATCAACGCATGACACGTGTCACAAGGGGAAAGGTCCAGAAAGGTCAAAGGGTGAAGTTTTGAGCACTGGCCCGAACCAATGGGATAGTGCCACGTGTCCCAGCTAGGGCCCACAGGGAAATTTCAAAGGAGAGCCCGCCAAGAGGTGAAGGGAGAGATTTTCTCAGCGAGTCAGAACCTGCCACGTGTCATCCAGGTGGCAGAGCGTGGGAAGAAATTTAAAAATCCGTTTTCACCTGTTTTGTGCCCTAAATCTTTAGATCGCCATAACTTTTGATCCAGAGATCAGATTTGCATTTTCTTTATATCAACGGAAAGCTGGTGAAATTCTCTACACGATTCCGGGGTAAATATTTCGTTTTGGAGTAGTTTGGAGGAGAAAATTGAGAAACAGCTCGACACGTGTTCATGGCGAAATAACATTCCAATGACGGATTTAATGTAGAATGGATCGCATTCTCCTGTAATCCAGTCAAAGTGATAGGGTATGGGTTTGTAAGGTCCCCCATGCTATTTTAATGCACCTGCAGTCAAGAAAGAATGGGCTCCCATGCCTTTGTACGTTTTCTATCTCCTGGGTTTGACCCATGCAATGTAAAAAGCCAGACTTGGCTCATTCCGAATGGGGAACATTTTTGGGCATAGCAGACTTCTTCTTTCACCTCCAGCAAGTGATTGATGAAGGATCAGACCTCTCCAAAGATTGTAACAATTTTCTTTTACCTCTCTGAGGGTGTAATGCGTGTTTTGACATTGAAATGATAATGCAAGCTCTGTGAATGGGTTTCAATCCTCTGTTTGTATTATTTGCTTGATTTCAGATACTAAATTATACATTATCAGTCTGTGTATGTTTTATGTTGTGAACTTTGGTCTGTGTCTATTTTCATGACAAATATGTTTCACCACTCCTTTTGGTGCATCACCATCTTTAGTTAGTTTCAATTTTTGCACTTCTACCCCTATCTCCTTACAAGTTAGAATAGGATTAGGATCTAAACCTCTGTAGTTTTGCAAAATATAGATCTAAATCAGAGGAGTTTGAGGAACCAGCCTCTAATCTGGAGATTCCTCTCTCAGTTTCACAAGTCCCCATGCTTGGAGAGAGGTTTCCATGTTGTGCAATCACCTTTGGATGTTAGAGTGATCAACCTAGAAGCGACTGCATCCGGAAGTCTTTGTGAGTCTGCAACAACGATTGTCAATTACTAGTTTTTTCTCTTGGAAATCATATGAATGCTAGTATGATTTTAGGACCTAGAAATGTACCCAAGTGTATGATTTTGTATCTACATGGGGAAGAGGAAAACTATCTTTTGGAAAAAAATTGTTAAAGTCCTTAAAATCAATAAAAAAATAAATTTTTCCATTGGTTTTAGCTACATGTACCATGTTGGGCACCCATGCGATAATCCACAACACAAAAAAATCCATCATCGAGAATCCATTGAATTTCCTTTTTTACAAAGAGAGCCACACAAGGATGCATTTTCTAAATCTTTTGTTAGATGATTTTGGCATTAACATGTAGGATAATATTATTCATATCAACTAATTTTTTAATTCCAAGCATGTAACTATAATTCCAACCTAAAATATATGGGAAATATTGGAGGACTTGTTGTATTGTAGTGTGTTTCATGTCACTAAGAGCAGTGTAAAGAAACACCATATGAGGGTCATCACTAATACCAAAGTTGAAAGATGTATTTTCATCATTAAGTAGAGTCAATCGATATTCAATATAAGGTTTTTTCACATATTTTCATGAGAATTAGGAAATGTTTTAGAAGGAATTTCTTCTACAAAGTACGTATGAGGCCTTAATGTATGAGAAAACCTATTCTTATGAAATAAAGGAGGGAGATCCTCATATACACCCAGGTACTCAAGAAGGGATTCCTCTTTAGAAAATTCATCTAGCAAAGGGATATTCTTGGAGAAATTATCATCAATAAGATCGGCTAGACTAATTTTAGAGCTTGTGTGTAATGTGTATTAAATGCTTCTTATAAATGATTTTGTGATACATGAGAAATGTTAGGGCCATAATGGGTTTGCAAAAGGGAGTTAGAGAATAACCAATTCCTTCTTTTTTTATATTTAATTTTTTTATTAACATATATGAAAGGATGAAATAATACAATAAGAGGCTATTTTGATTTAATTAAATTCCAACATTAATTTCCCAAATAAGAATAATGCTTTATAATGTGACTATTGATCTAGGAACTATCAAAACAAAAATAAGTGATTTCAATTAGCTGATTTTGTGTGGATATGGGAGATTCTTAGTAGTTTGAGTGCAGGAATAGGCTAATCTAATCTTTGAAAGTGCTTTGTTGCTAAGAATAACACCTGATATTGTACCTTATCAAAACCATACAACTAGGTCAAATCTATATGTACGGTCCTCGACCTTTTTGTATGTTATTAAACCTTCTTAGATTCAGAATTTTAAATTTTTTGTGAGCCTCACCTTCACGAAACCGATTATCATTGTGTTTCATTCTTTTTTTTCTCCTTTTGAATGTCTCTATAACTATTATCAAACCCTCATAGTGTAAGATGGATTTCCTACAAAAAAAAATTAAGTGGATTGTGGGCACAGTTGTGCACCACCAATGTCACCACTACTCTCAATAGGGATAAAACCACACGTCATTCTCCTATCATGTGATATCTACCATAGTTCAATTAGAGTTTGGAAAAACATTCTTTGACAATACTTTGTTGAGTTTTAAACTTTCTCAAATACTTGGGAAGGGTCACTTTACTTGATTTTGGAGAAAATATGGAGACTCTTGAACACAGTAAGAGACTATAGACCTATAGGTACTACCCTAATGAACGTGTATGAGTTATTTTACAACTTTGGGAGCTTGGAGTGCTATTTATGTTTGCTTTTATATGAATATTTTTTAAAGTGTCAATACCTTAAATGAGATATGATCAACTTGCTTAAATAGGATTTCGATGGTTATTATGTCATGAAAGGTTGACCAAGAGGGAATATTAGTCCATATGAAGAAAATGAAAAATGTGTCGGTCCAAAACAATACACTAGGGTTGACTTGTATATTTTTACAAACCAACCAAATCCGACATTTTCAAATCAAGAGGAAAAAGTTGATTTTTACTTCATAGAGTTGGGGATAGATATTTATAGGTATGTTTTTGTCATTAAACATTAGAAAGCTGATGAAAGCTATGCAAAGATAAAAAAGTGACTTAAGGGATATTAATGTGTGCTAACACGAATGAGGGGTGTATTTATGCATGTGAGTGTGTAATGTCAAGACAAAAAATTTCAAATGTTATATTTCCAAATTTGAGTGTCTACATTTCCCCCTTTAAATATGAAATTAAAATTACATGTTTAAAGGAAAATATACATGAGTTTGTAGACACACTTTGTCTTTACTCATGATAACTTTTTTACAAAATATCGTTGTGTTGGTGTTAGATAATACAAAATGAAACCTACAACATAGACGTAGTTAATGCCTAAGATAGGAAACTAAATTCTAACTCAAAATGTAATGCAAGTACTATAAAAAAATGTGCAATAAAAGATACCAAAAGAGATGTAAAACATGGAAGGAATATAGTTTTATGTCTTACGGAGGTAATGTACTCCCATTTTGTGATTTAATTTTTTTAGCTATGATGAAGGGCTAGGGTGATCAATCCAAAATTCATGATGAAGAGAGGTCTATGTATTAGGTGTACCAACCCAACACACAAATACTGAAGATAAGAACCAAAAAAATGAGTTGAAGCACCCTTGCAAAGGAGGAAAACTATGTATCAAATTTATTCTATGACTATGGTATTGTTGTCTCCCGAAAAACCACTTTTTGTTTTCCAAGTTAATTTTAGAATTTTAAGCTCTCACCCTTCTAAAGTATTTAATCCAAGTTCAAAGTTCAAATAAATAGTAAAATACATGCCCTAGTGTTGTTTAAATCTCTGTTTTGCTCATTTTGAGAAATTTTCCATATCTCAGATTGTGCATGTAATATCCTCTTTATAATCTCCTTTTTGATCGAAATGTTCACTTGTTCTATGGCATGGGTCATCAAATCATTATTTTACCTCCATGTATCTAGCTTGTGAAGGAAATTAAAAATTGGATTCAAAATGACAAAGTTCTCTTCCTCTGTGTATTTTTCCCATAGTCGGGAACGATGGGTGTTTTCTTTCTGTAAAAATTTGGCCCCCTCATCAACTGATATGTGGGTCTCTCTGATTGGATGTGGTTCATACATATTTCAAAATCTAGCGGAAGCAACAACGTGTCCAAATGACACAACTCTAGGGGTAGGGTCTAAGGGACAGTCTTCAATTAAGCGTAGGCTTTCCATGTGTCCTAGGTACAAAATGAAGGTAAAACAGGCTAAAATCAGCTAAGTATGGAAAGCTTAGCAGATGACTCCATGTGCCACAACAAAGTGTAATTCCAAAGGTGGGGTAGAAAGGGCCAATTACCAAATTAGCGCTAGATTGCCATGTGGTCGAGTCATTGGAGAGGCAAAGCCTGCCATTGAAAAGTCAAAGCGGACGAGTGGGCCATTGGGGGGATTTGAGATTTTGAGCCTCTTTGTAAAAAAGGTGAAAAGTTAAAAAGTAACCCATAGCCCCGATCAGGCTATTAGGGAAAAAGTCAAATCTTGAGCCCACAGGGAAAAATTCAAAGGTGAAGCCCACCGTTGAAAAGTCAAAGCGGACGAGCGGGCCATCGGGGAACTTTTGGAAATTTAACCAAATTTCCAAAAGCGAAGTAAAATTTCTAGAATTCTCTGTGGCTCCACCAAGGTCTTGGGCCCACCATTGAAAATTCAAAGCGGAAGAGCGGGTTGGTGGAGGAATTTGAGTTTTTGAGCCTTTTTCTAAAAAAAGGTTAAAATGTTGAGAAAAGGGCCTCATCCCCATTTCTAATGAAAACATTCCATGTGCCAAAGTTAAAAATGTTGAAGCGGAGGTGCGGGCCAATTTGTTCCAAATTTCCAAATCTCGAAAAAAATTGCAAAACGCAAAGGGCTTTCCCCTGTACCCACTCCAATTTCTTCCTACCACGTGGACGGCCCGATTTCAAAGTTATAAGATAAAATCAAATGGTCTATATTCAAACTAGAAAATCAAATGTAATGTTCGCATTGCAAGATCTAGTTTTTAACATGCCATAAGCATTTTCTTCACAATGAAGGAATTTGAAGAGGTGTAAATGATTTGTAAGGTTGTAACCATTTTGGATTGAGATATAATGGCTCCTCAAAGCCATTCCAGGGGGATGGCGATTGATTTCAAAAAGACCAGAGTGCTCTGTACCTGGAAAAGACAGAAAATGCCATACTTCTTCTATTTTCCCTTCTCCTTAGATTTTCCTCTATTCTCAAAGCTCTGTACAAATTCTGCTTTAGCTTCAATAATAAAAGAAGGAATTTTCACCTCTTTGATTAAGGGATTGTTTGGTACTTTGTGACCAATGAATTTCATTCGGTCTTGTAGCTTCTCCTATGGATTTTTTTTCTTCTAACTATAAATGCATGTAAATGAAATTTCTAATTAATGTGTGTGGGCATCTTATATTCTACTCACAACATTAGTTTTATCCTACCTACATTTCCACTCCCCTTCCCCTTTCTAGGATAAATTTTCTTCTCTAGCAAGACATTGTTAGCTTTTCCATAGGGTCGGGTGGAGTGCCCTCTTTGGATCTGCGGTGAAAGGCCACCATTGAAACCCATCTTTCATCCATGAACCTATGGAAGATGAAGCTGTTCAAGTAGAGGGACTTAGATTCTCATAGCATTGGCTTAAAATGCACCAATTTGTCCACAAGAAAAAATTTCTCACCAACAGTTTTGGCATGCACTATGGGGAAAATTTTAAAGCATCTGCACCTAAAAACAACCTCAAGGTCATAAAATATAAAAATAAAAATATTCTAGAAGAAATTTTTTTGGAGATTGAATAATCACACAAACTACATGGATGTAAATCATGGCTTTTCTAGGAAATCCTCTTGTTGAGATACTAGATTTACTCTTTCATATCTAAGAAGACATTGCTTCCTATCTGAGAGAAGCTATTTGGCATAATAGATAAAGTGTCAATCAATACTTCATTGCCATAAGGATTCTAGACCTGGAAGAGGAATGTGCTACCGAATTCAAAAGGTACAGATAAATTCTAGCACCCCAGAGAAGAGCATAAATTTTCAAACCTGAATGATAGAAGATACACCTAGAAACTAAGGATAGGAGGACAAATTGATCCCACATTTGGAGAGCTTGAAAGAGAGGAAGGAGATGAAGAGGAAATAAGGGCTCAACTTGAAGAAATATAAATACTCCAAATTGAAGTAGAGGAAAGGGTAGCAACAAAAGCACCCTTAGCAAGATTGGAGGTTGGAAACAGGAATAGAATGGGTGATCATGAGCATGGAGTACGCAGGAATAATGTGCCATGGTGAAGAAATACTATTACACTTTCTCTTCCACAACCACTTCATGAGCTCCCAAGAGGCTCAAGAAATAACTTCCCAAAATTCAAAGGGGATGGTTCTCAGCTCCCTGAAGAACATGTAGCAGCATTCATCACATCTTGTGGAGTGTTGGGAGTTGAAAATGAAGATGTTTCAGTTAGGCTCTTTATGGAGTCACTCCAAGAAAACAATATTGAATGGTTCTACATGTTACCCCCAAGATCTGTCACATGATGGGAAGATATAAGAAGTGCATTTGAACATAGGTTCAAGAGCACAAAAGATTGTCAGGATCTATTGGTCTAATTGGTTTAGATGAAGAAGGAGACCTCTAAATCAATGAGATATTTTTAGCAAGGTATGATAGGATGAAAATAAGGATCTCCAGAAGATGTGGTACCCCCTAAAAACAACTTGAAAAGGTTCTTCATCAGTGCTTTGCCATCAGAATTTGGTTTCTTCCTTAGAAGATCCCAACCAAGAACATTGAGGGAAGTTCAAGACTTTGCAATTGAGATTGATGATGATCTAATTATTTTTGGCAAAGTGAAAGAACCAAATGGGAAGAAAAAAGGTCAGAGTTCAAATTTAGTCACCATTGATCCAATGTTCCAAAAAATGGAAAATGACCTAGTTGTTTTGAAAAAAGCAGTTGTCATAAACCACAATGAGGAATATTCCAAGGAGACCAAATCCTCATTATAGACCAAGAATTGCTCAACCTCCTTGTAGGTTTTCTCTTGAAGCACCACCATTCAATGCCATCTATGACACTAGGGAATCAAAAGAAGGAACAAAAATTGAGGAAACTGAAGAAGAAAGTATGAATGACTATGAAAACTATCTTGAAATTGAAGAGATTGGTATACACAATGGCCTGATTGAATACATTGATGATGAGGAGGAAGGTGATGAAGAAGCTCCAAGTTTTTCATGTGTTGTTTTCACTCATACATAATCTAAGAATGGTGTTTCAGCCTCACCGTTTCTACTGTGAGTAGGAATTACAAAGAAGATAGCTCTTCAAAGCCTCCACTAAACAAGATCATCAACAATAGATCACCATTACCACCTTCCATGGAATCAGCTAGAGAGAAATCAGATTCACCAATTGTCAAGGATCACACTGTTATGCCAAGTAAGTTATCTGATTCTTCTCCCAACTCAAAATTTGTTAAGAGTAATTCTCTTCTAAATGTTGGTTCATGAGAACATCTAAATTTGCATCAAAGGCTACACCCCCATCTCCTTCCAAGACAATTTATACATTTGGAAAGGATAACCCAACACCAAAAGTAATGATGAATCTTTTATTTAAGTCCTCATCTACCATAACTTCATTTGAATTTGTAGAGCATGCTAGCAAATCCAAAGTCTAGCTCTCTCAAATTGAATACCTATAAACACATCCGCCCAATTTGTGATTCATCAAGGAAGTTTGGGGTGGTAACTTTACATCTCCAATTTCTAAGTCTAAAGTCTTACTTCCCACACAATCCATGCCATCTTCTCAAAACATGCTAGCCCTCAAAGTGCCTCCGGCACCAATAAAGTTGAGCCTTTTTACCTGTCACTTCTCATCAAAGGTTTCCAAATTTGAATAATTGTATTGTAGATTCTAGAGCCTTGGTAATGTGATGCCAACAAAAGTTTCAAATGCTCTTGGCCTCACTTTGACCTAGGTAAATGGAACATGCTACTCAATGGAATCCAAACAAGTTCCATTGGTAGGAAGGATTAAGGATGCTCAAGTTGCACTAGCTGATTACCCTAACTAGAAGATACTCCTGACCATTTTAGTGGTAGACATCCTAGTATCTTTTGGTATGTTGTTGAGTAGAAGTTTTGCAAAGATCTAGGTGGAGAAATAAAAATGAATTGGTCATATGTAACTATCCTAGTGAAAGGAGAAATGAAGAAGTTACTGCTAGTTAGAAAAATGTTCATAGTAAGGACGTATGATGATCCAAGAGCTGATATCCTTTTTCAATATTATGGGATTGGAAATTACCTCCTTACATCATAGAAGGAAGAGGACTTTCCACTTCTCATGGAGGAAGAAGAAGACTAAATCTGTACAATGGAGTTTGATCGTAATCATTCCAAAGCAAGTTCGGAGTTGGTGTAGTATTATACTATCCCTCTAATGAGGTATATCCTTTTTCCTACAATCTAAAATTTGACAATACAAATAATATAATAGAGTATGAAGCATTAGTCTTAGGCATGAATAAAATAGAGGACATGGGAATCAAGAAGTTGAGATGCAAAGGTGATGCAAAGGTTGTGGTAAAGTAGGTCGACAACAATATCGGGTGAAAAATCCCGGACTCGGGCACAATCGAAACAGAGTGTGGGAATGCATTGAATCCTTTGATGCATTTTCTATTGAAGATATCCCTAGGGAGAAAAATGAAAAGGCTAATTCTCTAATGAGTGTTAGTTTCCTTAGTGACACCTCATCCTTCTTTTGGAAAGGATAAGTGACCTTTGATTTGGTGTTCGAGACCAAGTGTACTAGACAATGCAAATCACTGGGCGGGTCTTCAATGATGACAATCTGATCCTAGCCTTCTTAGAACAAAGGTATAACTTCAATAATATTTTCTTTGAAGGAAGTGAAAAACCCACACTTTGAATCAGTCTCAAAGAAGAGAAGGAATGGATTGAGGGAATTGATGAAGATGGAGTAATCAAACTAAAAGGAAACAAAATCCCCAAAGGCCTAGTTTCTTTCGAAGACCTATTTTCCAAGTATGATAGGTTCATCCAAGAGAAATAAAAACAGTCTTGTTAGTATCCATCTAATTTTGATCAAGAAAACATTGGCACTTTAGAGAATCCAAGGATGGTTAACATTGGTAAATGTTGCTCACCAGAAGAGAAGAGAAAGTTTGTTTCTCTACTAAAAAAGTACTCATATGTCCTGGCCTATTCCTATGATGAACTCAAATCTTTTCAGCCAAAGGAAATGCATCACTCCATTCCTTTGAAGCAAGGAGCTAAGCCCTTCAGGAAAAAACAAAGGCCCTACAATCCAAAGATTTCCAATGTTATCAAAGAAGAGGTGACAAAGATGCTCAATGATAGAATCATCTTCCCCATCCACCATTCAACATGGGTGGCTAACATTATGCCAGTAAGGAAGAAGAATGGGGAAATAAGGATTTTTGTAGACTTTGAAATCTAAATCAGGCATCTCTCAAGGACAACTACCCTCTTCTAATCATGGATCATATTTTGCAAGCAGTCACTAGATCTAAAATTCTCTCTTTGCTTGATGGATTCTCAGGGTACAACCAAATCAAGGTGGCAGAAGAGGATTGCAACAAAACAGCCTTCACAACATCTTGGGGCACTTTTGCCTATAGTAGAATGCCTTTTGGATTGATCAATGTTGGAGCCACTTTCAGAGAGCAATGGACTTGGCCTTCAAATATTTGAAACATTGCATTGTCATTTACCTTAATGACCTCATGGTTTTTTCAAAGAGGAGGAGAGATCATATCTGTCATTTGGATCAAGTCCTTGTAAGGTGTAGGAAACATGGCATTTATTCAAATCCAAAGAAGTGCATTTTTAGAGTCGTAGAAGGTAAGTTTCTGGGACACATTGTGAACAAACATGGAGCACACATTGATCATGAGAGGATCAAAGCTATCCAAGTACTAGCCTTACCAACCAAAAAGAAGTGAGTTCATTCATTATTTGGAAAGGTTAACTTCCTTCGTCATTTTGTGCCTAAGTTTCTGAACTGACTAAGCATATAACTTCCATGATGAATCCTCAAGCAATTTTCAAGTGGAATAAGGAAGGAAAACCAACATTTGAGGAGATCAATAAATCCATTTCCAAAGCTCCAACTCTTGTATCTCTAGATTTCAACAAGGAGTTCATCATGTATTGCTATGCTTTAGAACATACACTCTCTGTTGTCCTTACTCAGAAAAATGATGAACTTTTGGCAGCACCCATTACTTTCATGAGTTGTCCTTTGAAAAATCATGAGCTGAAGTACAAAAAATTGGAGAAAAATGCCTACCCAGTTGTCAAAACTATTAAAAGCTTCAAATTATACATTCCCAATTCCCATACAATGGTGATGGTCCCTGGAAGTGCAATCAAATCCATTTTGACTCAACAAGATCCTAGGGATAAGAGAGGGAGTTGGATTGCAAAGACCTAAGAGTATGACTTGGAGATTAGACCCTCTAATATGGTAAGAGGAAATGGTTTGTGCCAACTAATTGCTGAAGATGAAGCTCTATGGGCTTAGTAGGGAGAAAAACATGATTTTTTATCAACCTGTTTAGGAGATAGTCCACAGGTGCTCTTTGTCACCACTACTGATGAGTGGTATGCTGAAAATGCTTATCACCTCACTTATGGAGAATGACCTCCTCATCTTTATTACAAACAAAGAAGGACACTTAAGCTAAAGGTAGCCAAGTTTGTGATCTAGAATCATGTACTTTACAAGAGAGGCCTAGATGGTTGTTTCCTCAGGTGTGTAGATAAGGAGCAAGTAATAAAAGTTGCTCAGGGCATATCATGATCAAGCTTGTGGTGGACATTTTTCAGCAATGATCACCACACATAAGATACTCAAAGGGAGATATTATTGGCCCTCCATATTTGTAGACACTCAGGATTGGGTTTCCAAATGTAAATCATGCCAACAATTTGTTGGAAAGCCACAACTAGTTGCATTACCACTCCTGCCTATGGTGATTGAAGAACCATTTCAGCAATGGGGGCTAGATTTTATTGGTGTTTTGAATCCTCATTCTAGTATAGGGAATACTTATGTACTCACCTGTAACAAAGTACTTCACTAAATGGGTGGAGGCCATCCTGACCAAGTAAGCCACTCTAAAATAGTCTCGTAACTTCATCAAGGAGAATATCATTGTTGGTTTTGGAATACCACATAAATTGTTATAGACAATGACACGTATTTCTCTTCCAATGAGCTTACTTAATTTTTATGGCTTTGGAATCTCCCAATCTCACTCTTCTGACTACTACCCATAGGGAAATGGGCAAGCTGAATCAAGCAACAAGAACATTGTGACCATTGTTCGCAAGCTGGTAGATGAGAATCAAAGGAACTGGCACAAGAAGTTATATGATGCATTACAGCCGATAGGATCACTCCTAATAAGGCAATAGGTATGTCACCTTTCCAAATGTTGTATGGAGTTGAGGAAGAGATTCCCCTCACAATTGAGATGCCAGCTCTCAAGTTGCTATAAGAAATAGAAGATGGTCAATACAAAGACTCCATTGACAAGAGGATCCTCTTCTTGGAGAAGCTAGAAGAAAGTAGATGCCAAGTGGTGGATAGAATTAAAGAACACCAATTGAAAGTGAAGAAGATCTTTGACAAGAGGGAAAAGGCAAGAGAATTCAAGGTTGGAGACTTTGTCCTACTATGGGACAAGAGAAGAGAACTAAAAGGTAGTCATGGAAAGTTTGATTCATTATGGCTTGGCCCATTCCAAATTCATGGAACTTGTGGTGAGAATTTTTTTCTCCTCTTATACTTGGATGGAACACTATTAGAATAGCCTCAAAGTAGGAAATAGTTGAAATTGTATCATCAATGAAAGTGGGTTGTCCCTTACCTTGTACCATAGGTGATTTCGTAGGTTTTTTTTCCCCTTTTCTATTGTTTGGTTTTGGTTTAGTTTTGTTTGGTTTTTTTGTGTGTGGTTTGGATTGTTGTTTCCTCCTTATTCTTATTTCTCGAGAATTATACATGACTCTACAAGGCCCAATGGATAAGGCTCTGGTCAATGTTATACGGTTTAAAAATTTAGATATTCTTGATCCTCATACCATGTCTTCATCATGCTCAGTCCATTCCATGTCCCCAAGCTAGAGTCATTTGTTGTCTCCCGAAAAAAAAATTTCATTTTCCAACTTAAATTCAAAAATTTGATCTCTTTCCCTCCTAAAGTATTTAAGCCAAGTTAAAAGTTCAAAGAAATAGTAAAATCTATGCCCTAGTGTTGTTTAAATCTCTATTTTGCTTCTTTTGAGAAATTCTCCATATCCCAGTCTATGCATGTAATATCCTTTTTACAATATCCTTTTTGATCTAGAATTTTCCCTTGTTCTATGGCTTGGGTTGTTAAATCATTATTTTGCATCCATGCCTTGGGCTCATGAAGGAAATTCAAAAATTGGACTCAAAATGATGAAGTTCTCTTCCTCTGTGTATTTTTCCCACAGCCAGGAATGATGGGTGTTTCTTCCCCATAAAATTTTGGCCCCATAATCCAATGATATGTGGGTCTCTCTAATTAGATGTAGTTCTGTCATGTTTCAAAATCTAGTGGAAGCAACCACGTGTCCAAACAATGCAACTCTAGGGGTAGGGTCTAAGGGATAGTCTTCAATTAAGTGCAGTCTTTCCACATGTCCCAGGTACAAAATGAAGGTAAAAAATCTAGAATTGGGTAAGTATGGAAGGATCGGTGACAAATCCATGTGCCACAAACGGCGTAATTCCAAAGGTGGGGTAGAAAGGGCCAATTACCAAATCAGTGCTAGATCACCATGTGGTCAAAGTCATTGGAGAGGCGGAGCAAGGCATTGAAAATTCAAAGTAGATGAGTGGGCCATCGGGGGATTTGAGATTTTGAGCCTCTTTGTAAAAAGGTGAAAAGTTAAAAAGTAACCCATAGCCCTGATCAGGCTATCAGGGAAAAATTCAAATCTTGAGCCCATAGGGAAAAAGTCAAATCTTGAGCCCACAGGGAAAAAGTCAAAGGTGAAGCCTGCATTGAAAATTCAAAGTAGATGAGCAGGCCATCGGGACACTTTTGGAAATTTAACCAAATTTCCAAAAGTGAAGTAAAAGTTCTAGAATGCTCCACGGCTCCACCAAGATCTCGGGCTCAGCTGTTGAAAAGTCAAAGTGGGAGAGTGGGTCGGTGGAGGAATTTGAGTTTTTGAGCCTTTTTCCAAAAAAGGTTAAAATGTTGAGAAAAGGGTGTGACCCCATTTCCAATGAAAACATGCCACGTGCCTAAGTTAAAAATTTGAAGCGGGGGTGCGAGGCCAATTTGTTCCAAATTGCCAAATCTCTAAAAAAATCACAAAATGCAAAGGGATTTCCCCCATACCCACTCCAATCTCTTCCTACCACATGGACGGCCTGATTTCAAAGTTATAAGAGAAAATCAAATGGTACGTATTCAAAGCTGGAAAATAAAATGTAAGCGTTTGCGTTGCAAGATCCAGTTTTAACCCGCCATGAGTGTTTTCTTCACAATGGAGGAATTTGAAGAGGCATACATGATTTGTAAGGTTGTAACCATTTTGGCTTGAGATATAATGGCTCCTCAAAGCCATTATAAGGGGTTGGCAATTGATTTCAAAAATACGAGTTCTCTGTACCTAAAAGGATAAAAACACCATACTTCTTCTATTTTCCCTTCTCCTTAGATTTTCCTCTATTCTCAAAGCTCTGTACAAATTCTTCTTTATCTTCATAATAAAAGAAGGATTTTTTTCCTATTTGATTGAGGATTGTTTGGTACTTGCGACCAATGAATTTCATTCGATCTTGTAGATTCTTATGCGGATTTGTTTTTCTTCTAACTATAAATTCTTGTAAATGAAATTTCTAATTAATGTGTGTGGGCATATGATATTCTACTCACAACATTATTTTTCTCCTACCTATAATTCCACTCCCCTTCCCCTTTCTGGATAAATTTTCTTCTCTAGCAAGACATTGCTAGCTTTTCCACAGGGTCAGTGGAGTGCCCTTGTTGGATCTCTAGTCGAAAGGCTGCCATTAAAACCCATCTTTCATACATGGACCTATGGAAGCTGCACCATTCAATTAGAGGGACTTAGATTCCCATAGCATTGGCTCGAAACCCACCAATTTTTCCACAAGAAAATTTTTCTCGCCAATGGTATCTTCTCATTAATTATAAAGAGGATAGGAAATATTTCCCATGAAGAAATTAGCTACCTCATTTATTTCCATAACCCCATGGACCATATTGGCCTCGAGAAAAATATAAGCCCAATTTTGTAACTTGAAACACATAGTAGAAGAGAGAAATAAGTGCCCCATACTATTCCCATGTGTCATAAAGCTAAGTAGAAACTAAATAAGACTGATTTTATTCCAAAATATGAGTTTATAAAGGATAACCATACACCTAATGTGTCTAAATCCGGAAGTGAGACCGAGTCCTATGGAGAAGGAGAGAATGAAATACTTCATTCCCCTTAAAATTATGCAAAACTAAGCCAATCTGAGTATGAAACCATATAATAATGATGTAATAATGATGATAAATCTTAGAATTCTAACACATTTGGAGAATTTTTCCCTAGGCAAACATGTATGGTATTGTTAAAATCATATGTATGGTCTTGACCAGTTTGTATGGTTTTGAACCTATGTAAATTTTCCATTTTTCTTCATCTAAAAAAAAAAAATCGAGGCATTCTTATCTTCTTGTATATATGACTATACCTAGAAAAATTATTTTTTTCTGTTAGAAGTATAGAAGAAGACCCTAAATGTTTACCCCCTCTTTTTAGGTTTGTGTGATTAGGAATTTGAGCGTGTATCTCAAAAAAAAAAAAAAAGATAGACATAACCATATATAAGTGTCTAAGAATATGTATATAACCTTTGAATGATTGATGTGGTGGCCACCAAGAAGAAATTGCACCTGCAAAATGGGGTGCACATGGTAGAGACCATGACATGAAACAATAATAATAAGAATAAGAAGCATTATAATAATAACAATATTAATGCAAAAAAATAGTAGTATCAACAACGAGAAAATGGTGTGTTAGTAGAAAATAAGTGCATACAATGTAGAAACAAGTGTAAAACATGTCAAGCAATGTCACACAAAAAGTAAAAAATGTCTGCAAACATGGGACACCCATGGTGTCGTAAGACAATCAAGGCTCATGAGCCTGCAAACAAGAGATACACAACCACACACAAGGTATTTCATCATAAACATGGGACACACATAGTTTCACAATACAATCAAGGCTCTTAGGCCATAATCAAAGTAGGAAGCAAGCATACACACACAACTAGCAAACATGGATGAAAAAATCATAGCAAGATGTGATGTAAAGCATATGATATATGATATATGAAAGAGATAGAAATAATTGTAAATGTTACACAAGACACATGTGTTAGTCATATTAGTCCAAAAGATAACAAATACATAATATATATATGTAATTAAGGATAATGAGGAAAGAAACAAACTATAATGGAAATATAGCACCTAGATGTAGTATGTAAAAGGAAGATTCCCCTAGAGGTTAGCGATGCAGGTAAAGGGAAAGCCAACACCTATCAATATGTACCACTCTCGGGTGTAGACACAAAATCACGCACATACTACTATTTTACTATACCACCAAGTATGTTATTTTATATATAGATATTACATAAGGAAAGTATTCACTATTGTCCCCTTTGTCTAGTCTATCTATTTTTCTTGTTTTATTTTATTTATCTATCTCTCACATCTGTCACTTCTACACCCATTTTTGGTCGGAGTCACGAGGGGTCCCTGTCTGTCGGTCTTTACACATTTTTCATAAGTTCTCTCTAGACACTAGCACCCATGACTGGACACTAGCACCTAGGTGCTCCTGTCCATCACGGGAACTGTGTCCTCTTTTTTTCTTGGTTACATTTTTCATCAGCCTTTTTGGTTTTCTTACTCCTATCTCGAGGTCATAGTCAACATTTCAGGTCATTAGTGTCGAAATTCAAGCAAGAGATCCCTATATAAACACAACATACATACCATTACAATGGGGACAATTATTAACAAGGGTTATCTATCTACATATCAAAGGGACTACATTTGGGCTCATTACTCTACATACACACTGCATAGGAAAGGGAATTTCATTTTTTCATACCCCATATTCGCATCTATTTAGCTACTACCCACTATCTTGGCATCATCGACATGAGGAAAATATAGGAGTACTATTACACACACAAGCACATAGAACTACATTGGGTCTGAGATGTAGTGCAATTCCAAATCGTAATTTCACTTGTTTAACATCGAGGAAAGTTCAACTCCTCATTTTGCATCATTTATTTTTAAGACTTGATGTTGCTTGAGGGTTTTGCAAGTGTTTCATTTTGACTACATGTTCTAGGAAAATAATAGAAAGCTCTAGAAAATTACAAGTGATCATCGATGAACAAGAGAAAAACTCTGAAGCAACACTAGAGAGACTAGATTCTAAGTTTTTCACAAAATATAACACCCATTAGAGGTCTTAGGTACCCCATGTGCCCTCACCCCTTCCCGGGAACCCCATTCTAGGAACTTCCAACACTTCTACATTTTCATGAGTGTGATTACGACATTCTAAGTTTCTATTTCATATGTTCCTCCTATGTAGATACACTTCGGGATAAGAAAAATCAAGATAAGTTCCCTATCTCCCTCATTTTATTTCATAATTACATCAAGTAAAATTTCTTAACATCTATATTTCATTCTATATCATTGTAGTAGTATTCAAATTCATATTTTAATAAAATATTTCATATTTTATTTAATCATTTAGATTTCCTGCAACATGCTCAATATACCATGTGAACACATGTGTGTAAAGAAGAAATGTCATCTATAAAACCAAGGGAGTAAAAACGTATAAAATGTAAAGTGCAAACAATGTATGCGCTATAAAAATTGGTCCTAATTTTGTTTTTTTCAAATATTTGAATGTTTTTGTGTTGAAGGCCCAAGGTGGTACCATCAAACTTTGGTGGGTTGATCCTTTTAATATCATTTGACAATTTATCTTCCAAATGATCCCTCTTATTCTTAGGTGGGTTAACTTCATTAACATTATGATTTGAATTAGAATTTTCATTTGCAGCATTAAGATCTACAACATCACTTTTTCAGCATTCAGATGCTTATATGGTGTTTCTTCACCATCACTTTCCCGATCACTAACATTTCCTAGGATCTGTTGTTCCAGAAAAACCATCATATTTCTCATGTCCTAAAGGGTATTGAGAATCTCATCCAACTTCTACGTTGTGGCAACCTTTTCATTCAAAAGTTGGTAATTCACAATGTTTCCTCTTGTTCCAACTATATTTTTATTAGAAAATAATTTGAGTTTGTGTTTGTGTAAGGACTCAATAGGTCCAAGAGTTGTAACCTTGGGGGTTCGATACCAAAATGTAACAACCACTTTCCAAACACCGTAATTATGGGAAAAATTTTTGTTTCCCGATTTAAACATATGCCTTCAATGATTTAAATGTACAAACTAAAATTTAAATCCAACATCAAATAATTACAATTCTTCAAATAACAAATCAATTAAGCATGTGCATGTTCATGGGTCAATTAGATCCTTCTTTCTTTTGAGTCAATATAATAGGTATAATTTTTTGTGCCCTTCTCATATTGATTTTACAAGTGAATTTTCAAATTGTCTACCTAGGGTTTGGTCAATCGATTCCACTCCTACATATTACACTTTAGTTAGAACTAGGTGAACCTGACAGTGTACTGACATACAGTACTTTAGCCAAAGTTTATAAATCATGCATTGCATGTTCTATTTCTAGACTACACAATGTCTATGAAACATGTCACATCACCATGTCACTTGGTTCTGTTATCATAATTGAATCATTGTTTAAGTTAATCATATTCAAGCTTGTGCATCTAGTAAGATGAGCACATATGTGCCAAATTAGGTTTCCTATGGGAGAGAAAGATCTCACACAATGACTTACATCATCACAAGATCACTTTCTTACCCATATCCAACATAATTTGGTACAAAGAACAAGACCAAACTGAATAGAAAACATCTACATCAAATCATAACTTAGTTCATGTTGATTATGACATGTGTAATAAATGGAACTCAAGGGACAACTTAGGATAAATTCTATAGTCATTCAATGAACATTGAACTATAACAGCCATCCAAAGTTGGCCTATTGAGTGCCATGCATTAGGTTTTTCATACTATTCACCTCATTGAATTAGTTTTATGATAGATTTATATTTCATAATGTAGTGATATTCATCACATTAATTATTTGATCCTAAGGTCCATAAATTAGTTTTGATTAATCAATCATAATCAATTTCCATAATTTTTTATGTACAATCATTAAGAATTTAAGTTAATTAGGAAGCAATCTATATTAACTACACGGTCCTGATTTATTTATAGGATGACAATGTCATTAAAACTTCTTAAGTAAAAACTATACAACTCATCATTATATGTAAACAATCATTTATACCCATAGGGTTTACTTACTTAGGGCTATCTATTACACCCTAGAAATGCATATAATACATATTTTCATGTCCATAATGATTTTATAATATCAAATCATTAATCATAAATTATCATTTAATAGTCCCATAATACAATCTATGAAATAACAATCACAATTATTTAATTTAGTAGATTGTCTCTTATATGAACTGTATAGATTTAGTGTAATTTATAGTATTAAAGCCACCACACAAAGGATATTATTCCGACTTATTCATATCTCAATTTAATAATAGTAACTATCATGAATAGGAGTGTTTAATTCAATCTCATTAACATTTTAATAGGTTCACAAATCTGAATAAATGTCATAAACATCCAAGAGAAATATTACAAAATTATTCAAACTTGAATTAAACTTTTATTATCCTTTCCAAAAATTGATACAAAAGCTTAGAGGCTTAAATGCCTTCAAAAATTAATCAACAAAGCACAATCTTGCTTTACAATAGTAAAATAAGAATACATCCTTTAATCATGCAAAATAAAATCAACATAGCCTTAACAAATCATCTACCAGATAAGATCTAAACTTCGCCATCTGTAAAAATGTTAGGCAACCATCAGTTCAAAAGAACTAGCATGAAAAATTCTACCATCTTATCTTTACCATTTAAAGAACATAAATATTTCAATGAAACATAATCCACATAATCTAAAAATCATAAAGGATACAACATAACTTTTCTCCTTTTTATTTCTTTGATAATCCATAAAGAAATAATTGATTTTCCAACTCTAATCAATAACAAGATAATTTAGATTGCTAAGGAACAACATTTATATTTAACAAAAAAAAATTCATTAATTATGTCTTTTATACTGAAGCAGGGTTAATTCAAACATAAAACAAGTATTACTATAGTAAAAATATACATACTTGTTTGTATCATTTTCATATAATAATAATACGAATCAGGTATAGTCATATGACCCACTCAATCTATCACTCCAGGTTTATATAACCAATTGTTAAGGAGCAAAGTATATTAATATTTGTTATTATCTTAATAATATTATTATTACAATTAGATAATATTAAAATTATTCAACTTAACAATTTAATATTATCATACTTAATAGTTAATTAAATTAATAATAAACTCGGATAATAGATTACATTATTATTCAAAGGAATATAATATTTTAAACATTGTTTAATAATAATAGTTTAATAAACAATGTACTTTTTCCCTTTGACTACTTTAACCTTTTCAAATAAACCTTAAACCTTCTGAAGAAACAATTTTGTGTTTGAACCAAAACAAACAAAGACCATATACCATCACAGTCAAGGTTTGAGAAAACCATTAAAAAGAAAATATCCAATCTCTTCACCACATGGTGACTAGAAAACATTCAATTTTAGCATCAACCATGAAGTAGTATTCAAAATAATGTAATGAACCAATAAATGGTCATACTGAGACCCCATTAACCTACCCACCTAAGAAATGTTTGGTTACGAACAACAAACAAGGTCACGAGACCCATTCCCATAAGTGATTGAGTCACATCTTATTCATGTTTCCATCATTATAAATATAAAACATATAGAGCTTGTATATTAATGAACAATGAAGATAATCCAAGCACAAAGAGTATCAACCACTAAGTGGTTAGAAATAATTTTAAGGTAAATGTTTAGAATAGATGAACCATCCTAGATTCATAACGCCCAGTACTACAACTTAGTCCATAATTTACAATAAGAATGACACAAACCCTATGATAGTGGCGACCAAGTTTCATGTATCTATTAAGTAAAACATAAAGGAAAACCCAGAGACAACTGAGAATCCCAAATCCACATAACGGTGCCATTAAAATATATGCTACGAACATAAGAGCTAAAACTCAAAAATAATATTTGTATAGCCATTTCAAACAACTAGAATATTGGCTCGAAAAACACCATTCAATTAAGGTAAAATGAAATATGATCAACAGAGAGTCAATACTTCCTAAAATTCCTAAAACAAAGAGTAGATACCATAAAATGATATGATACACGTTATTGAGATCAAGCTCATTAAAATAACCTCATAGACATCTATAAAATCCTACACCAGTAAATAAATTGACTCCACCCCAATTGGGTGTGTATATAGTTATTAAAATGATATTCGGTTCTTATAAAACTTATACTTGTAAGAATGTATGAGTACTAGGTAACTCTACCAATCAAGGGAAACACAAAAATGCCATGGCCCAAATAGACCTTTAGTACGTATATATATATATATATATATATATATATATATATATATATATATATATATATATATATATATCAACCACATGTAATTTTAAAATAACATATTTACATTTGAATATAACTAGGTATAGATAGAACTATCAAACCTGAATGATATCCACCATACCCATGAAAGAAAAATGATGTTACAGAAGGAAACACAAAATTTCTCCATTTTCATTAAAATATTTTAATGCTAAAAATGATAAAGATGAGAAAGAGATGATTCCATGCCTGAAATATGCTTGAAGAAGGTTAAATATTCTTTCTTCCTTCCTCATAAATCCTCCAATACTTTCACACAACACTAGATATAATAATAATGACAAATCGAAGAAAGATCCTAATAAAACCCATGATCAACAACTATATAATATCCTTAACAAACTGGAGTTAATATTTCACATGTAGAAGCCAACAATATGCCCAAAAATAGCCAAAATAAACTTTCATGCAGAGCTCACATGGAGGAGAAAAAGGTCAAAAATGAAAAATGTAAAACCAAATAACCACTTAGCTCGGTGGTGGATTCCTTAAGAATCTTCCCATTCTTCTTGAGGTTAAAGCCTCATTAATTTTTCATTTAATGAAAATGGTACAGATTCTGTCCAACTTCCCTTAAACCCTGTTGAATAATCATTCATATTTGACATGTCCACCCCAAAATTCCCTAAAATCTTAGCCCCTCGTTTCGGCATTTTGAAACATCCAACGGTTGGAATCCATCCCAATTTCTAACCCCATAAACCACTTACTAGCACATACTACGAGGTGATAACTTCCACTTAACAAAATTATTGTAGAGGTGGTGGAACTAAAAGCTCATTTGGAGCTCGGGTGGGGTTTGTTTGAGTTTGCCACCCCTATGCATTACACTATAAAAATTTCATTTCTCATAGCATATCGCTCAACCATTATGGTCATTGTTAGGTGTAATCATAAGCCAAAGCAACATTACAAATTGCATATATATATATATATATATATATATATATATATATATATAAGTTTTTATCCATTACTAGGAAAGACTTAATAACCATTACAAACTAGTCAACATTTGCATAAACACCTTATAAAGGCTTTCAAAATAATGTTTTAAATATAAGCCCAGAGTCTATACCTTTTTTCACCAACAAGGGTGTCACCTATTTAATCTACCATACAAGGGTCGTAAGGTTAAACAATTGCACACAATTGCAGATTGAAGATCAGTACACATAAATATAAGATTAAACAAGAAGAAATCTTACACATTAATCAAGCCATCACTATGATTTCATAAATAATGAAATTAGCATGATAAAACAACAACCATACGGTTTACACATTATTCAAATCAAATCAAGCATGATAATCACACACACACATTCACCTACAACTAAAAATATACAATAACCAAGGATAGTTTCTAACGAGGGTATGACACATAGCCTTTGAATTATCACTACACAAATTCTTATTTACTGTACTTATTGGTGGAGTGGCAAGAGTAGTGTAACCATCCTCCACATATTTCCAAAAATCAAAACCTACGGACATAATGTGAGTTCTCATTCTCATACTCAAAAGGCATAGTTTAATCCATCAAACAATGGTTCCTTCTTTGCTAGAAAATCCACTCGATGACTCACATTTTTGTTCTTCAAAGGATCTCCTTTAAAGTGATAAAACTTCTCCAAAATTGACTACTCTATTACTAATTTTTTTAAGCAAAATGGGTGAGAGGGGGATGAATCAGTCCTTCAAAAACCTTAACCAATTTCAAATTAACCTTTGTACACCATTAAGATTCAACCATGCATTAATGTTATCTCAACAATAAAAAAAAAAAACCATCCAAAATAAAAAAACATGAAGGAGTACACAAGAACACAAGATACAAGTGGGAAACCCTCAAGGGGAAGAAAACCCACTAAAAACTTTGTTGATCTTTCACACAAAAATAATCAATTGAATATTACACATCACAAGAGATTTCTTTAGTGAGGCACCATCCCCACAAGGAGCACCAACCCATAATCCCTTGTTGATATTACTCACAAAAAAAATACATGAATGAATATGACTCATTAAAAAATATTTAGATAATAATATTAATGAATATATGCTGCAACAACTCAATTGATGGTGATCACAAGATTCAACTCTAAACTCCTTCAAACCCTAGCTTAAACCCTCATTCACCTAGCTTGCTCTTTCACACACTTTCACAACTTATCTTTGATTCAATACCTTTTACAAACACTCTATAAAATTACTCATGATTTCACACAATTATTCATCTTTGAATCAATGTCTTCATACATATTACAATCACACACATGGGTCACACTTTTTCCCTCTCCCACTATTACTACAAATTTGAATTCAAATAAGAACTTTATACCCTTATCATATCTCAAAAATAAATCAAGTCAGTCTACCTAATTTTATTTAAACCAATAAATATTATAATAATCTCAATAAATTAATTAAAACATTCATCTTTGGGCCCATGTAGATCAGCCATACCCAAAAACACCAAACTAGCTCAAAACCCCATCACCCGAATAAGCTAAAACCACAAACACTATAACCATGATTTTTCAAGCTTCTAAATTCCTCATACATGATAAATATAGCATATTAAAATCATCCATGGTATTTAATTATCTTTCACCAATCAAATTATTTATAACACAACAAAAATTCTCATATCTTTCACCAAACAATTGTTTCTAGGACCCTGTCTTCACCTTTAGACCTCAAGCACACACCAAAACACCTCAAATATGGAATTTAATAACCAATTTTAATCATATGGACATGAATATCACATCAATGCATGTTATATCTCATGATATATCCATATGTGCAAGCGACACTCACTTTCCTCTTCACCAAATTGAGTTTCCCAGAAAGTAGTTTTACAAACTCAACTAGTTTGCACCATTTATGTCATTTAAAATACATTAAAATGAATTAAATAGGAAATAAATTCATCCCTATTAACTCTCAACTGATATCAAACATCAACTCATTCATATCATGCATATTCTACATCCATCTACTAGAAAAACAATTCTTTCATGTGAAATAAGAAACCTTCTTCTTCACAACTCAAGATGGATGACCAATAAAATATCATAATAATAAGAAAAACCATATACCACTATAAATACCACTAAATCCTAATTCCATAAAATCATACATTTCCTTCTAACTCTAAGTGGGATACCTTCAACCAAGTCCATCTCTCTAAAAAGCTGCTAACAACTACCTTAAAACTACCTTATGACCAATATTCATTAATAGGAGAACTTTTATATTTAGAATAACCACCATGATCTGAAAAAACCATGGACATCAATTAAAATTCCCATAACAAAAAAATGCTAATTTATTTTTAACTCCTTTGGACAACCTTGTCCCAAACCTGGACTTTTTAAGAAACTTTTATTTTCATGTGGGGTACACTCATCACCACATACTATATCATACCTTTATGGAAATATGGAGGATTCCTCTACATCATAAAATCATCATAATATTACAATAAATTAATTCTAGGAACGTACCAAGAAAATATTTCTTGCCACTTTCAAGATAGGGTTTTAAGCACATAAAAATTTGTTTACCTTCTTAACATTCGTTCATAAAAACATGAAGATGAAACCACTGCATTATTTTTGTGAAAATATCTTAGCTCAATGTAAAATAATCCATGAAATCCACAAGTTACCATGAAAAGCAAAAACTTCATGGTGAGCATCAGAAGGTGCAATTCAAGCTGGAAATCACCTTCTTCTTGACCTTATTTCACCAAAAACAACATAACTTGAAAAATATTCTTTAGAATGACTCCAAAATTTTCTCACACCTCTAGGACACTGTTTTACATCATCATAGATTAAATAGGTCTCCATATTCTCAACCCATCTCATTTTCATGACTATCCCTTGGGGTTTTACATGGTTTAGGCTAGGGTCAACTAAACCAACATTGTAACTCATCATGAAACCTCTCAAAAAGGTCCTAAAAACCTTAATACATCATTAATAACTCACATACATTAATCCATGATCTCTCGTGGCTCTACAACTCATTCTTATGCCTCCAAGCACCTAGACGAGGGTCTAAATGGACACTGAATCTAGGTCTTCAACCTATACATGTACCCTAGACCTCATGTGAGTTCCTAAAAAATATCAAAACATCCTCTCCATTATGCTACCATTCTATTAAAACCACCAAGCCACTTAAACCTCCATGTACCTTCACCTAGGCTAGCTAGGTCACTTGACTAGGCTTGTTAGACCAAGCCAATCTCACTGAATCACCTCATGCCATCATGAAACCACTTGATTCTCCATGTCATCAATGTATTGATCATCCTATGATCCTTATCCATTATCCTCTTTGTCATTAATGAGATTTTACATCAATGAAAACACCTAGAAATAAAAATGCTAATAAAAATGATCCCTCTTATCTTCACTAACGTGGATAAAATCATCAATTTCATTTCTCATCATATTATTTTTCACTTTTATATCCCTCATAAAATCATCGAGATAATGGTAAATCATTCAAAAATAATAAAATTCAAAATTTTTTTGACACTTATAATATCAAACTTAAATTTTCCACACTTACTATCCACAAGCTAGTAATGAAGTGAAGAATCCAACAAATCCCTCATCAAGTGTTAGAGTAGCTATTTACCTTAGTTCATGCTCACATAGGTACTTTATTTACCTTTATTGTATTTATCCTCACCCACTTATGTGTGTGGATATTTCTTTTATCTTATTTAGATATTAGGAGATATTATCTAGTTGTTAGGTATAGTTCTTTCCTTAATCTATGGTATTGACTAGTTCTTTCCTTGGTCTATGGTATTGACTAGATCCTTGATGTCTAGTTCTCTCCTAAATCTATGGTCTTGACTAGTTCTTTGATGACTAGTTATTTCCTTGATTTATGGCTTGATCTATGACCTTGAATGGTTCTTAGATTGTTATTTCTTGCCTATTTAAGTAAGGCCCATTCTCAATGTATTACATTGAGTTCCATAATAATATATGATATTGTTTCTCATTTGTTTGCAAAGGTTTTATGTAAAGTTATTCTGGTGAATTGTTTTCATCTTATTGATCGTGGTGTTTGATTAGCATCTGTGTTCTTGGCTTGGCATGATCTGGTTATCATTCCTTTCATGGTATCACAGCAAGAGATTGTTGTTGGCATCCATCTGTAAGTTTTATTTTGCAAATAAATTCATTGTATATTCATATATTTGGGATTTGGTCGTATGTTTTTGTTGCATGCATTTTTATGGAAAACAAAGGCTTCCATTGGATCTAGAAGGCATGAAAACCCTAAGATCAACTATAAACTCGTTGTTTCTGCAGATAGTCATTTTTGTGGTTTTTTTGTTGTTACAGAGAAGCACACTTTGGTTCACCTCGGGATTCATGCCCACCAGGAAAAGAAATTATGGGATTATTTTTTATGTTGCGTATTTTTCTCAGTTTACATGCAGGAAGGTTTTTGGATCTTTCCTTTTTAGGCAGGGGTCCATGGATGCTATGCACATTTTTTTCTATTTCGGGAATATCTTCAGGTTGCTATTTTCGAGTAATAAAGGTCATTGTCTACAAAGTCCAGAAATAGTAATTCTTACCAGAAGAGGCAGTTGGATGTGACTTTCTCAATAGTAAGTTGTGCAAACATCCATTAATATCCTTAGCCCTTGGACATATTGTATGGTCATATGAGGGCTTAAAACTTGTGATTCCTACTTAACTTGAGCCCCCTTTAATTTTATTTGTGTGGTGAAGGCAACAACAATTTATTTTGTTTTAGTGGCAACTAAAATAAATAGCAGAGCATTATATTGAAAAGTTTGTATCTTTTGCTCGGTAACTCGGTTTTGAGTGCCATTTTTTGCAAAAGTGCTTGTTTTTTCAAGCTCTTTCCATTGGAGTTATTTATTTTGAGACTTTCACTATAATTATAAAGTGCCAAATATGGAGGAGTGTTGTAATCAATTATGGATGTAATTTCGGCTGAGCTCGACATCCTAAACTTTTGGGAGTTGCAGTTTGTACCTATCATGGATTTTGAGAATGATATGCTTTTCTCTGAAGTGTGTGGACTTCAAGAGGCTATTGTAAAATTTGTGAGATAAAATAGATCACTCAGAAGTAAAATTCTCTTCTACAATCACTCATTCACGATAAGGATACAATAATACACTCCCTGCAGAACAAACTTGCTAGCCTATAACATCACCATCATATTGTGGACAACCATAACCATGCTCCTAGTCCACTTGTAGCTATTACTCCTGAACCCACTGACATTGATCGATAGTCTTTGAGTCTATTCCTGCTCTTGATGCTCATACACCTATGAAGCTTGTTACTGCATGCTCTTCCACATCTGTGCCTATTACAATACCACATGTTGTGTATCCTATTTCTGCTTTCAGCTACATGGATTTTTTGACAAGCATACTACTGCATTCATTTCTCACATGATCCATTCTATGGGTCTTACTAGCGAGAGTCATTGGTAGACATTCACAGGGTATTGTTTCCTTTATTCCACATGTTAAGTGGAATTCTCGTCATGACATTGGTTTTCGAGAAGATACTTCATTGGGATCACACATTGACAGAGCTCCTTTTTTGTTCACTTGACTCTTTTTGAGGATCTGAGCAACACATGAGTTCTACATCTTCACTTAGGCTTGAGAAACCTGATATTTTAGTTGTCAGACATGATTAACCTAAAAAACATTCTAATGTTCTTTTGCATGCACCCATTGTGCATTTTACACCAAGTCATATGCAGGCATCTTCTTCATCCATCCGTGTTGATTTGGGGTGGATATCTGATCACTCGTGGAGGTGACATAGGAATTCGTTGAGAGGACTCTACAAGCATGGCTCCTCCACCATTCGGCCTCTTGCTCCCCTTTCTATACCTTTTGCATTATAATTCTTGTTGTTTTGAGCATTTTTCTTTAGCAGGTGTAGTGTATCTCTCTTGTTTATTGAGATATTTTGTTATGTATTTTCGACACTTTTGACATGTCGACGGTATCTCTTGTGGGGGTTCTATTCGGTGAAATCCAGTGTCCTTTTGTCGAGTGTTTGAGTAGTTGATTTTGGGCAACTCATACAAATTTGTAGTGTCACTCCACCCACTCAAAGCAATATGAGAGGGTGTGGTGTTGATCCTACTTCTTTGGGTTTCATGTCCTTACCTTGTTGCCTTGGCTTTTCTTGGATTGTGACACTCGGAGTTTGTGTCTTTGCCTTGTTGCTTTGGTTATTGTTCTTGGATCGTGGCACACCTATTTGAAGTAATTGATTGAATTATTTTTGTTGTTTTTTTAGACTTTCGACATCACTCGTTGTGATCTCCTTGTATGGAGCTATTCGGTGGATCCCAGTGTCGGTTGTTTTTGAGTTTTGTGATTTAGTAGTGGATTTAGATCACAATGTACACCAAAATTCTTCAAAATTGTATGACTTTTTTGATCCGAGCTTCTTGGGATGCTTTGGATCAGATCTTTACTCTCTTTACTTTGTTGTTACTAGTTTTGGTACCTTGTGGTGTCCCTTTTTTCCAGGTTATTGTACATGAGTACCTCATCGGGCCTAGTTTCGAGGAGACGACACTGTGTACATGCCACTTTTATTTTGGCCCCTAGCTTCACTTGAGGGGGGGTGTTAGAGTAGGTATTTACCTTAGCTCATGTTCACCTAGGTATTTTATTTACCTTTATTGTATTTATCCTCACCCACTTATGTATGTGGATATTTCTTTTATCTTATTTAGATATTAGGAGATATTATCTAGTTGTTAGGTATAGTTCTTTCCTTGATCTATGGTATTGACTAGTTCTTTCCTTGATTTATGGTATTGACTAGATCCTTGATGTCTAGTTCTCTCCTAAATCTATGGTCTTGACTAGTTCTTTGATGACTAGTTATTTCCTTGATTTATGGCTTGATCTACGACCTTGACTAGTTCTTAGATTGTTATTTATTACCTATTTAAGCAAGGTCCATTCTCAATGTATTGCATTGAGTTCCATAATAATATATGATATTGTTTCTCATTTGTTTACAAAGGTTTTATGTAAAGTTATTCTAGTGAATTGCTTTCATCTTATTGATCATGGTGTTTGATTAGCATCTGTGTTCTTGGCTTGGCATGATCTGGTTATCATTCCTTTCATCTAGATCCTTATTAATACGGTTGATCGGGGTGGTATATATTGGCACCTTTAGATAGAATTTACATTATGGTCTTATCAAACTAGCATTTGAACCCCTACGGGTGCTACACCTTTCATCTTAGTGTATGACACCTTTGAAGTTATTATTCCTCTTGAATTCCATATTCCATCCCTATGTGTTTCCCTTAAATATTTCATCCCCAAATAATAATATTGTCAAGAATACCTATCAAAACTATAAATTTTATACGAATGTCAACTAACTACACTCAAACATATCAACATATATCAATAATTAATCAAACAAGCATACAAAAACACCTCAAAGAGTGTGACTTCAATGTTGGTGATCATGTCCTCAAATAAAATCAACATGTCACTAACATGGAGAAGATAAAACATGGGAATTTTTATCAAAAATTGCTTGGACCATATATCATCACTCATAAATATGGGTTTGGAGCTTATTGTTTAGCTTCCCTTGATGGTAAACCTTAAAAATAACCTCTTAATGCCTTGTACTTGTGGCCATTTTATTGTTAACATATCGACTCACATGACCTTAGTCAAATTAAAATATCCCTCCATCCACCTACTTATCTTTTACACTTGTAATGATTTGGAATCATGTGGGTTCTCATTAGCATACCAATTATGACCTTAAATATGAGCATCATAACTCTACTCTTAGCATGTTCCACATGGATAAGTTCCCTACTCATAATTAGGGAACCCCACAATCATTACTATCCACTATATATCCCTATCAACCTAGCTCATATATGTGTAGCTTTTACATTTACTTTTCCCTTTCTAAAATGGTCACATAGGCTTTCCCTAAGCTCAAAACAATAAAATTATCCATGGGATGGATATGATCAAAATAAATATCGATCCCTCAAAGGAAGGTTATTAATAAGAAAATATTTATATCATTAAACATGTATACCACTCCCTCAAAGGATGGATATCTAATTAAAGTATACACATGGAAACAAAAGGGCTTCCCACATTTATCATCTCTCATATTCAAATAAAATAAAAAAGCAACCATCCTAGGAAAGCTTCCTGCATCAATAATATTTCCCAAAGACACAAGCTTCCTGCATTGATTAGCTTGCACAATATATAATAAAGATGGGGAAAAACCAAGGAACCATCAAGAAGGACAATTTATTCTATACACACTACACGCAAACCTTTCCCATCTCATAAAAAGTTAAATAAAAATATATCATATGCATCCACAATCCTAGTATGACTAAACATTCTGATCTATATGTCAACATTAATCATAAGGACACACATGTAATGTCATATACATGAAAAAATTACCATCATACATTATATATGCTAAAAATAAGTAAGGAAGAAAACATCCCACAACATGTTCTTAACTATAGTAAATTTTATAATAATAAAAACTAGATCATCATTTGTTACAACCATATCTAAAATTATCAACTCATAACACACACATCTATAATTTAAAACATACATCTCAAATATATCCATAACACATCACATCCAATCATAATAAAACTTAAACATAACACAAATCTTGAAATCATATATTATAAAGAAAAAAATTGTACATCATCAAGGGCTTCAAGAGCCTCATACATAAAAATTCTCATACTTCCAAATCTCTCATAAAGGGCCTTAAAAACTATGTAATGAATTGTAATCTCTCAATAATTGAATGTTCCCTCCATCTTTGCTCCCCTAGCCACCATTAGAGTCCCTAGATGGTCCCTTATTAGGATCCCTATATGGTTGGTCCATGCTTGCAAAAGTCCCTGATGGATTTGGTTTCCGTTGAGTCATATAGTCACCATATTTATGCTCATCTGGAAGGCTTCATCTAATAATGAAGCTCATCTCCAAATAAATGATACTAAGCCATGATCCCACTAGTTGGTGACCCCATCTATCCATTGGCATGTGCCATGGCTTCCTCAAAATTTTCTCCCGATATCAAACTTGTAGTCACCCCTAAATTATGTCACAAGGTATCTCTCTCTATCTTCTCTCACCTAGGTGAGATCCCCCGCATGATTGTAAGTTTCTAGATTATCTTATCCCTCTTTGTAATAATTTTGTCTCACTCTCGAGTCATGACATATTGAGTAGATATAGTTCTATCCTACTTAGTAATCAAAGTGGCCCACTCAACTATCTATGTGGCCCTATCTACCTCTAGACTCACCACTTTTTCCTCTAAAAAATCATTCCATCATCCTCCTCACCCCCCTCAACACCACCCTCCTATGGAGCCTCCAATAATTTTCACACTCTCCTCTCAAAACCATCCACCTAACCCTACCAACGAGTAACATATTACTCGGTTACGACACCCACCTCCACCCCTTATGTATCCACCCTCACCCCAACTCTCCTCCTCATCTAAAATCTATAATAGATCCTAAAACTTTGGAATCCCCATGTCTACATCCCCATTATCACGCCTATACACCACAACTACCTCAAGCAGATCCTAAACTAAACAAAATTATCTTCTGACATGACTAAACCTGATTAACTCCTAATGATTGGATTTTCAACCCCGTACCCACATCTCATGTTGAATCACTCTCAACTCCCCTCTACTCCTTCCCAGGACTCGGGAAACCTTTGTACATCCTCCATAATAAATCCCTTTCCTATAAGTCTACCGGGATATTGCTATCATTATCATTTCCTCTCACAGGACATGTAGCCCCAAATAATGACCACCATATCATGAAAACAATGTTATAACATAGGCCAATCCTTGGGTTTCATGGTTACCCTCTCGCCTAGGAGTCACTTCTATATTCTCATATTCACAACACTCCAACAAAAACAACATCAACCCTTAATCTTCTCCTTATCCTCCAAGACCAAAACTCCTGTAGATATTAGCTAATAAATAAGGAGACAAACTAAATACTACCACGTGATCTAACATATCACCCACCACTCCGGTCAACATCCATGAAAACCTACAACCTTCTCGAGTCTAGTGGGCCATAAAAACTAATACCAATTATCACCATGGTCACTAGGGAATGACCATCCTAATCATCACTAAAAATGTACCATATTTAAATTACCCAGGATGAATATACAATATCTTGGGCATCATCACCATAAATATTTACATAGTGGCACATCTTCTTACCTCGTCGATAACAAATACCTTATCACCATGCATTGGTATTCACGGGATCCTATGAACATGATTCAAAGATACATTCATATCATTTGTCAAAGCAACTAGAAAGTTCCTATAACATGATCCCATCTCTCAAATAAAGCCAATAATAACCCCATATCCTTGTGGATAGGCCTATAGTGACATATCCTCCCAAAATAATATCCTCCAGGTCTCCCCAAGAATCCTCTTATAAATACTCACGCACACTATCTAATAACCTTTGGGATCTAATCCTGTGTTGTCAATCGATCCCTTGCCTACATCCATGGAAAAAAAACAAACTATTAAGCACAACTTATCAAATCACTCAATAAATTCTAAAATAAAACTTCATATTATCAAATTATTGGAATCACTAGAAATTCTACTAAATCACTTTGATTACCCCTTTTAATAACTTGTGATTCTATAAAATTGCTAACAATTTTCTTGTGATTCACTCACTCTCAATAAAAACAAAAACAAACAAAAATTTTAAAAATCCACTCACCTCTAAAAGGGTAGGTATCGACATCTTTGTCTCCGCCTCTAAACACCTCCATCACTATGAAAATTCTAGGAATTTAGAAAATCAAATCACACCCTAGATGTATCTCTCTAAAAATCACAATAGACAAAATGATCTCCACAAGATATTTATATCAAATTTTTTTGCCCTCAAATCATTAGTGATCCCAGATAATCTCCAAAAACTCACATGCCATATACAATGTATCTTTGTTTAATGTCAAAAACTTTTCAAAACATTGATTTTTATCATCATCCCTATTTTTACACCTTTTCCCTATTCAAGTGATCCCATGAATTTATGCATCCCTTGCAAAAATTACAAATTTTCAAAGTATGTGCTTCCTTTTTTTGGGCCCCAAGACCCTCTTAAAAACAAAATTCATCCTATCGATCCCATGTTTATCAATCCAACATAGATTTTATAGCCTCTTAGTAACTTTTCCATGTCACTTGCCTTTAATTCATATGTCTATAGGTTGAGAACCCATTGGTTCCCCTATCACTTGACTTCCTAGATGCATGAGTCCACTTTTTTGGCAACATATTTCATATCAAGCCTGTGTTTCCCAATACATTATAGATTCATTAGATTTCTAGGAAATTTTTCTTGTTATTCCCTAAAAGTTATATGACTATAGGTCAAGAACCCATTAGTTTCCCTATCACTTGACTTCACAGATGCGTAAGCCCACCTTAGTGGAAATATATTCACCTGCATAATCTTGGGGCATCTTAAATCAAAACCCATATTCTCACAAAATGTAATCTTACAAAAACCTATACACTCTTTTGTTTATTAATTCACCATCCATTCAAACCAGTGACCATTACACCTTATCGTAGAGACCCCTAGTTTGGTGGGACACCTATCTAAATCAAATATAACTATCTCACTCTAGTTTATCTATTGTCTTTTCTATTACAAACCACTTGATAAAAGGGGGAAAATGTAGACACTAGTTTTTTAGCACCCCTATGTGGCCTACCCACATAGCTTATATTCATATTTTAATCGTTATATATAATTCCTAAGTAATATTCTACCCCTGTAACACTTATTTACTCCCATAAATAGTCACTTACCACCTCATAAAACTCCTAAACTCATTTTAGCTTGATAAGGTGAAACCATCATAACCTCCCAACCCCCCTTACACACTCTTACCTACCTTATTTTATCCCCAACCTAAAAATTACCATTTAGAGGTAGTTCTAACCAATTTAAAGTGTGTTTTATCCACTCTTCTTGGATCACCATTGAATTAAAAAATTGTTGAAAATACTATATAAACTTACCAAATTCCTTGAATGAGGATCCTTGCACATTGTATCGATATTATACCATTTTTGAGACTTTAAACAACATCAATCATGACATCTTAGAACCTTGTGGAACCACACCAAGCCCCCAGGATTTCATACCATTGTAAGGATTATCTGTGATATTCAACATTTCCATTTTGCACCAAAGGAAAAGTATTATCTCGTAGACACCTACAAAAATATCTCTTTATGATATGTAAACTTCTAGCTTTGGAAATTTACAAGACCAAAAACAATTAGAATTCTACTTTTAATTCTTTAAAAATGATAGTCTTAAAGTTAGTAAATAAAATTGAAACTTAGAACTATTTTTCAACAATGAAAAGATGATAATTCAACACAATATTTATCTTAGAAACCCCCAAGTTGAGGGAAAACCATCCGGGAAGGGAAATTTCTCTTTCTTCCCAATATTATATTGGCCAATTTAGATGAAAATATAGATTACAAGAAGTTGAAGTAAGGCAAACAATGTCATATCCTCCCTTCTCTACTTGTTTGGTCTGTTCTCACACCTTGCTTCTACAAAACACTTCCAGCTCCAATGGTTTCTTGCTCACTTTTCTTCATTCCAACTTCGATGATCAATTATTTCCTATCCTCTTACTTAAATAGATTTCTCCCCATGTCCTCCCATGTACTGGAGAATGAGAAGAGTCATCTAAGGAAGAGAAACGGCTGGGTGTTTGAATTCCATGACTATATGTGGCTTCATTTTATTTTTTCATCCATTACTAAGAGGAACACCATTGTATACTGAGACCATTTATTACACAACCATTGTTCTTTGTATAGGCGGTTATAAAATTCCAAGGCAATTACGAAACCACTACTCTGCATAGAGGGGTGGTTCTATAACTTAACAATGTGATCTTCATTTTGTCTGATTTTTCTTTTGGTTTGGTTGTTCTGATGAAGTTGTGTTCTTCTAGATCCTTATGGATCAGACCTCCCCTTATTAAGAGGCTTTTGGTGCCACAAAATTTTAGTAGGGGAGTAGATGAGGAAACAATTCCATCACTTTCTCCTTTGAGTACCATTGGGCCTACCTTGGTTTCATCCCCATAATTCCAATCTTCCAAGACTCCTGTGGACCTCTCCTTGTCTCTTTGATCTTCTACTGCAGCACTAAATCCTCCTCAAATTCACCTCATGAGTCCAAGATGCAATCCTCTATGGAAGGTAGTAGCTGACATTATTTTTCCTCATCAAGCATGGATGACTTATATAGGTGTAAGTTCTCACAATTTACTACTGAGTACATCTACATTAATGGTGGAAAATCAAGCATGAAGGCATTTTATCTAACCTTCTCTAGTATAGTGAAGTTTCCAAACCACAGTGGCTTGAGTTTCCTCTCTTGTCCTTATAACCTATCCTTACTCAAGTAAAGCCAAACTCTATCTCCAACATGAAGTTTATGCTCTCTCTGATGTTGATCGTGTCTAGCCTTATACTTAGCTTGGGATTTCTCCAGTTGTTCTTTCACCTTGAGATGGATTTTCCAGATCCTCTCAACAAAATTTTCTAATCTAATCACCTCTAATTCATGTATATCCCCTTCTTCTTGCTTCCCAACTTCCATGTCTAGTGGATTAGTAGGTAGATATCCTAAGGATGCTTCAAAATTTGATTACATAATGGATGTATGTACCACCTAGTTGTAGGAATGATGAATGTAGTCTAAGGACTCATCCCAAGTCAATGGATCTTTTCTATTATATCCTCTAATTAGATACACTAAAGTCATGTTCACCACCTTCATTTGTCCATCTATCTGTGGATGGAAATTTGTTCTCTGTAATGAAATTACTTGTATAATTTAGATCATGAGCAAAAATATAACACCAAATAACACAATATTCCGAATAATGATCTCAATATGCAATTAGAATAGCTTTTCCACTTCAAGGGCCAACCTCCAAACAATAAAATAGTACTCAAATGCTCCAATGATGATAAACTACTACCTACTAACTTCTATATATACTATTCCTATGCTATGGCCAACACCAAGGCTGACCCACTAATGAAAATATAACATATATGAAAGAGATACATAATGATAAGAAGTTATGATAACCACAAGTCAGGTATATACATCCAATATAAGATATATGATTAAGGGCGTAGCATGCCCCTCCCCTTTGAAGCAACATTGTCCCCAATGTTGAGAATATGTGGATGCTGCTGTAGGAAATTTACATCCTCCCAAGTTACATCTTAATTGTCTAGATTTTTCCACTTGATCAAATAGTCAGTGATGAACCTTGTCCTGAACTTCTTAGTGTGTGTCGGAAGGATGAATTCTAGTTCTAAGATGATTCTTCCCTCTTCATCAAGATCAGGTAACATTGTCTGGGTTGATATTGTATGTCCAATTACCTTCTTTAGGCAAGATACATGGAAGTTTGGATGAATTCGAGTAGCCGGAGGAAGTTCCAATTTGTATGCTACATTGCCAATCTTCTGTAACACTTGATAAGGACCATAATACTTAGGTGAAATCTTGTTATCCTTTTTGTGTTGTTTTAAGGAAATTTTCTTATATGGTTGTAAACACACAAAAACCCAATCACCGACTTTAAAATGTCTTTCACTATGATGTTGGTTTGCCTGCTGCTTCATGTGGTTTTGTGACATGGCTAAATTCTCCTTGAGACTAGAAAACACCTCTTATTGGTGTTGAATATGTTCTTCAATTGCTCAAACCTTTGGCTGGACTCTCAAAGATGAAGTGATAGATGGTGGATGGTACCCATATAATGCCAAGAAAGGAGACATTTTAGATGAAGTATGAAAGGAGGTGTTATACCACCATTCTTCCAATGGTAACCATTGGACCCATCTCGCTTGCTTATCTGATGTAAAACAATGAAGATATCCCTCCAAGCACTTATTTACCACCTTTGTTTTCCCATCAGATTAGGGATGATAAGAGGAACTATGAGCTAGTTGTGTGCCCAAGCATGAGAATAAGTCAGTCCAAAAATTACTAGTAAAGATAGGGTCTCGATCACTTACTATAATCTTTGGTGTCCCATGTAGCTTCTGAATTATATCCCTGACGGCCATTGCTACTGTACTCACAACAAATGGATGTGATAAAGCACAAAAATGGGCATATTTTGTGATTCTATCCACCACCACCATGATTACATTTTTACCTTCTGATTTAGGAAATCATGTGATGAAGTCCATAAACACCTCTTCCCACCTCTAGCTAGGAATAGATAGAGGTTGTAAAAGACTTGGGGACTTAATTGTTTCGCCCTTATTTTTTTGACAAACCATGCATCCTGCCATAAAATTTTGGACATCTCCTTTTAGCCCTTCCCAAAAAAAATCATGCTTGATTCGATGATAAGTCTCAGTAACAAGCCGAGAATGACCCCCTACTAGAGAAACATGGAGCTCAGATAGAACCCTATTTTTAAGGATTGTATTCTTACATAGATATAATCTATCTTTATACCATAAATCATCTCCTTTCCATAAAATTTTTTTGACATGTTTGGATCTTGTTGGAGATTCTGAATGAGATTTTGTGTACCTGGGTCATTTTTCCATTTAGACCTTACATCCTCTATCCAATCCTCTGTAATACAAATATGGCACACAACAATGCCTGGGAAGATTCATCCTTCCGAGATAAAGCATCAACAACTACATTCTCTTTCCCTTTCTTGTATATTATCTCAAAATCATACCCCAACATTTTTGAGACCCATTTTTGTTGTTCTTCTGATGATAAACGTTTCTCTAAGAAGTATTTCAAACTATCATGATCTATCTTTACTTTGAAATGTCATCCCATTAGATATGGTCTCCATTATTTCACTACATGAAGTATTGCTAACATTTCTTTCTCATAAAATGGTTTAGAGATATTATTACCTTTGAATTGGTGGCTCTTAAAGGCAATGGGTCACCCTTCTTGCATGAGTACTACCCCCATACCATACCACAAGCTTCACATTCAATAATGATTTTTTTGAAAAATTTGGGGTGGCTAGAACTGGAGTGGTGCACATGGCCTCCTTCAACTTCTCAAAGGCCATAGTAGCTTGCTCATTCCAATGGAAAGAGTCCTTCAATAAAGTTATGAGTGGTGCTATGATGCTGTCATAATTCCTTACAAATCTATGATAATAACTTGTAAGCCCCAAAATCCTCAGAGATTTTTTAGGGTTTTGGGAACCTTCCATTCAAGCATGGCTTTTATCTTGTTAGGATCCACTTTAACACCTTCATAAGAGACAATATGACCCAGATATTCAACCTCCTTGACTCCAAAAGAACACTTAGAAGGATTTGCATAAAGTTGATGTTGTTTAAGAGTTTCCAACACCTTATTTACATGATGCAGGTGTTCCTCCCATGTTTTACTATAAATTAATATATCATCAAAGAACACTAAAAAAACTTTCAAAGAAATGGCTTAAAGATGGAATTCATCAAGCTTTGAAATGTAGAGGGTGCATTTGTTAGTCCAAAAGGCATTACCAAGAACTCATAGTGTCCTTCATGTGTCTGAAGGCTGTTTTATGAATATCTTCATCCTTGATTCTAATCTGATGATATCCAGAATGAAGATCAAGTTTTGTAAAGTAAACAACACCATGTAACTCATCTAGAAAATCATCAATTATAGGAATAGGAAACTTATATTTAATTGTGTACTTATTGAGTTCCCTGTAATCTAGACACATGCGCCAATTGTCATCTTTTTCCGTACCATCACTACAGGAGAAGAGTAAGCACTTTGACTATGACGAATAAGTCTTGCTTCTAACATCTCTTGAACTATCTTCTCAATCTGTACTCTTTTACATATAGGGGTACCTATAAGGTCTAATGTTGGGTGGTTGACTCCCTGATACTAGCTAGATGGCATGGTCATGGTATATTTTGGAGGCAAACCCTTGGGCATTTCTCCAAAAACCCCTGAGTGCTCATCTATAACTGCTTGCATATTTATGGGTATAAATGTATTGGAATGATGTGCTTCCAATGAAAATAGTTGTGCTACAAACCCTTTTGCACCCTTTCTAAGAAATTTTTGCATCTGATGAGAACTTACCATCTGTGGGGACTTTTCTCTTAGTCCTTTTAGTTTAAAATTCCTCCCTTCTGACTGAAATTACATGAACAACTCTTGGAAATTCATTTCAATGGTTCCTAAGGTGGTAAGCCATTGAACTCCTAACACAATGTCTGCTCCTCCCATGGAAATGGCATACATATTGCTAGTTAGCAAGTAATCTCCCATGGCAAGATTAATGTTATGGCATTTTCCTGAACAACTAACAATTTTCCCATCAACGATCATGACTTGACATTCTGGAGCTGGATAAACAAAGCAGTTCAAGCGTACCGCTAACTTATGATTGATGAAATTGTGAGTACTTCCCAAATCAATCAACACTGTTACCCTTTGTTTTTAAGAATCCAACTACTTTGAGAGTTTGGGGAGTGCTAATACCAGAAATTACATGGCATGATATTGTTGGTTGGGGATCTCCTATATCCTCCTCTATCTCTATCTCTTCATCTTCTTCATTTTCTTCTTCTTCAATAGGTCCCTTAATGTAGAACAACTTCTTTTCCGCACACTTATGTCCTAGTCCAAATTTGTTGTCACAATTAAAACATAACCCTTTGGCTCTCTTTTATTCAATTTTTTGAGGTGTCACTCTCACTGGTCGAGGGAATGATGGTGGAAGGGTGCTGATCTACGATAATCTTGACGGTTTGTTTCCGACTTGAAAAAAAAAATTCCTTTGCCTTACGTGCCATGATCATAGAGTATGAAACCTTATGAGGATTAAACATATGCACCTTGGTCTAAATTTTTCTTTGAGACCCCAAGAAATAATTCATTTAAATTATTTTCAAGAATATTTTCCACCCGTAAGGAAAGGTTTTGGAATTGATGGATGTAATCTTTGACTGTTCCTATTTGTCTAAGCTTTGCTAATTGGCTGAAATAATTCTCCGACACACTAGAACTATAGTTCAATTGAAACTCTTTGGTGAATACTATCCATGTAACATTGAGGCCACTCTTTTTCCTTCGAGCACATAACCATCAATACCAAATGAATTGGTCAGGTTCATGATACAACGATACCATGGTAATGTCCCAATGGAATATGATGAAGATCAAATAAATTCTCCATTTGGTTAATCCAATTGAGTGGCTCCTTTCCATCAAACTTCCACATTTACGCTTTTGGAAGCATGTTATGGGCTTGTAGAGTGTTTGTATTTGGATTGGTCATGTTTGCAGATCCACCCTAGCTAGTTTGTTTATTACTTTGACCTAAAGATCCACCATGGTTAATATGAGTATGATTGAGTTGTGGCTCATTAGGAATGATATGATGACCCATGATATTGTAGCTAAATTTTTGAATGAAATCCTCCAATTGTTGTCCAATCTTTTCTACATCTTCTTTGTTGGCCACTCTACCTTCGAGGTTTCACAACTCTAACTCAAGATAGCTGACCTTATGGTCAGTTGAAGTAAACCCTAACCCTGAGGACTCTGTAGATACCCCTTCTGACTCTAACTCCTCAACTATTATCTCATCCTTATCAGGGGTTTTACCCAGAGTGATGGGATTCTTTTTGCCTCTTGTCGAAGGCCCACCATGATGCCCCAAAATGGTAAGATTTAAGGATCAAGGTCGAAATTTAGGGTTTCAGATTTCAATAGGAATTCGGAATTTTTTATAAAAATCAAAGAAAGAACTCAAACTAATTTTTAATCTTCTTTCTGGAAATGTAAATAAATTTTAAAAATTCCACAAATTTCACCCTATGTAGCCTAATTATGAAAAAACATAAAACCGCTATAACTTTTGTAAAAAGAGTAAAAAAATATTAAAATTTTGAGGAAGCTTACTTTACTGATTTTTCCACACCATAGAAAAATTTGTTGAAAAATTCACTACCGATGTTGAGATATGGATGAACCTTCAAAATTAGGGTTTGAAGCAGTGTTGGCCGAGTTCAAACTCTGATACCACTTGTAATGAAATTACTTGTATAATTTAGATCATGAGCAGAAATATAACACCAAATAACACAATATTCTAGAATAATTATCTCAATATACAATTAGAATAGCTTCGCCACTTCGAGGGGGAAACCTCCAAACCATATAATAGTACTCAAATGCTCCAATGATGATAAGCTACTACCTACTAACCTCTATATATATTATTCCTATGCTATGGCCAACACCAAGGCCAACCCATTGATGAAAATATAACATATATGAAAGAGATACATAATGATAAGAAGTTATGATAGCCACAATTTGGCTATATACATCTAATAGAAGATATATGATTAAGGGTGTAGCATCTCCTATGTAACTTGGTGTCCATCTTGTCCCAAAAAGTAGTCCAAAATTTCCCCAACAACCTAGAATATCTGTGAGAAATAATAGAATTTGGTAAACCAAAATGCACCCATACATTAGCAAAGAAAATTTCATTTTTCTCATATGCTTTTATTGTCTTTTTATATGCCATAAGAATACACATCTTACTGAATTTATCTACAACAACATATAGATAATCATGGAAATGTTTATACATATGAAGTCCTCCTAAAAAATCCATAGAAATATATTACCATGGACGAGAAGGGACCGGTAAAGGAATATACAAACCTTCCTTCCTAATTTTAGGCTTACTCATACAACAAATTTTATGTCATCTTATGAATTTAGATACTTCTTGCATATTAGTCCAATACATATCTTTTCAAGTGGGCCATGGTCTTGCCAACACCAAAATGTCCTACTACTTTTGAGGTATGTGCTTCCCTCATCAATAAAATCATTTCTTCCTTTAGCACACAAATCTTCCCCCATCAGTAGAGCAACCTATATTTGAGATAACAATCTTTCGTACCCATATTTTCATCCCTTGGAACTATTTGTTGATATGTCACCCCAAAATATTTTTCTTGATAATATGCCTCTCCATAAGTTTCCTTCATGAAGGGCTCAATCTGAGAAATAGTGACCAAACTAGATATTTTTTCCTATGTGGGCATCCTAGATAACATGTCTACCACCAAATTTATGTTACCTTTCTTATACTTGATCATTAAATTGAATTGTTGAAGGAATTCCATCCACTTGTAGGGCCATGCCTGCTACAATGTAGATTGTGCTTGCAAATACTTGGGAGGTTTGTAGTCAATGTGCACAATATTTTATTTATCCAACAAATAATGTTTCAATTTATTTATTTCTGAACTAGTGCATACATTTCTTTATCATATACTGAATATCCCTTAACCGCTGAAGTGAAAGTTTCAGAATGATAACATACTAGCTTACCTACCTATAACAACACCTCTCCCATAACATACTCACTGAAATATGTCTCTAATTCAAATGGATGATGCAAATTAGGAAGAATGAGTACTAGAGAATGACTAATCTTGTATTTTAATAACTCAAAATCCTAATCTTGTTCCTTAACTCATTCAAAAAATTTACTCTTTATGGCGCTATGTGTAGAGGTGTTGTAATAGTGAAGAAGACCAAAATGAACTTTCTCATGTATTGTATTTCTCCCACAAAACCTCTAGTATCTGTGGCTCTGTTAGTTTCAGAAATTTTATTATGGCTTTCACCTTCTTTGGATCCACTTGTAGCTCTCCTCCTCCAACCATGTACCCTAGATAGACAAGTGAATGTTTAGAAAATTCACACTTCTTCATGTTTCATAACAGATGTTTCTCGCTGAAAACTTACAAGACTTATTGCAAATGTGTTAGATGTTCTTCCCACGTGGAACTAAAAATTAGAATATCATCTAGATATACAATGACACATGAATCTATGAATTCCCACAATACATCATTCATCAATATCATAAATGTATCTGGTGCATTACATAAACCAAATGGAAGTACTAACCACTCATACAAAAACTAGTTTTTCTTGAAGTTAGTCTTCCATATATAAATCCTACTTCATCTTGACTTGGTGATAATCTGAATTGAGATCCAACTTCGTGAATAAATTTTCATGTTAAAGTCAGTCCAATATGTCATCTATGCATGGCGGTGGATATATATTTTTAACTACCCAATTGATTCTCTTTATGGCTAAAGTGGTCATCCTAAGTTTATGGTTCATACTCCTCCCAAGCATCTTGATTTTTATGATGGTGAGAATGATGAAATAAACCTTTGAATATCACCTCTAGTCTTCCTAATGTCACTATCTCCCAACCACGTTCCACCTTATAGCTATAATCATGTAAGAAGGATGTTGATTGTATCTCTATTACTACTACTCTCACTAAGCATCCTCCTATAGAACATCTCATCTAACCCAAGAATATCATTGACTCATGTGTTATTGATGTTACTAAACCCAATCATGATGATGGTTACTCTCCTAATAATTAATTCTCATAAATATATTTCCATGATAAAAATGTAAAAATATTCACCATCATGGTACTCTACACTCTTCCTTTAGTCATAGCATAAATATTATCATTATATCCTCGCAAGATTGACATCCTACCTTAAATATGAAGGAAAATGATCTTATGGAAGATGATTAAATCTACACTAATTTTGAATCTAAGGATGATCTTATGAACTAAACTCTCCTAATTATCAATATGATGTTTGAGCCATAATATTCTCCATCGTTAACCCTTTTACAACACCTATTGTGACATCTCCCCTCCTTCCCCTTTTTACTCTCCACATGTTGACACAACTCTACCTTGTACAACATTACCACCATATCTTCTTCCCATCATGGCTCCTAGCCCGCATACCATGAGGCTCTTAGAAATGATGTTTTATATTATAGAGCGTGTTGATAAAATATAAAGAAACTCAAAGCGAGAATCTTGATTTCTCTTTCGAGGGTGAATATTTTCATTCCTTTTTAAGTTTTAAGAATGTTACACTAACAAACATAAAAGGATTAAAATAATGTAACAGTGAATATTCTTATTTAATTAACTTCCAATATTAAATACAAAAATTAGAATAACAATTTTCAAAGTAACTAATGATCTAAAAAATATCAAAACACAAGTGGAAAAAATTACTTATTTTATTTTGTGTGGATCTAAAATATTTTGGGTGATTTGAGTTTCAGAATAGGCTAATTTGAAACTAAAAATGCTTTGTTACTTAAAGCGGCATCTAAAAGCCTGAACTCGGTCATAATTGTACAATGGGTTAAAAGTATTCATATTGTTTTGGCCCTTCTATATGATCTTGTAACTACTTGGAATTTGGGTTTGTAACTTATTAACTAATCCACTTTCCTATAAATATATGTTGTTACGTGTCAGCTTTTTTTTCTCACCTTCATAATTTCTCTATAAACTCTACTCAAAACATAGAACCGTGTAGTGCAAAAAGGGTTTCTTGTAAAATAAATTTAGGTGAGTTGTGGGCACCCTTGTACACCAATGAAATTGCTACTACTCGAAGATGGATCAAACCATACATCATTCTCCTAGCATTTGATATCTACCATATTGCAATTCGAACTTGGTAACCATGATTTGACAATGCTTCACTTGAGTTTCAAACTCGCTCAAATAATTGGGAAGAGTCACTTTACTTTTATTTTGAATGAATATCAATACTCCTAAGCTATAAAGAAATTTATACATGTAGATGGTATTTCCCTAATGGATTTGCATGATTTATTTCATAGTTTAGGAAGCTTTGAGTGCCTTTTGTACTTTTTTCATGAGGAGTTACTAAAGTTCCAGGTTTTTAAATGAGGTATGATTTACTTACTTATATATACTTATGGAGTTTATTATGTCATGAAATGCCAACCAAGGTGATATATTTACTCATAATAATGTGATAGAATTTAAATAATTAGATCAACACATGTCATTCCAAAACCATACACTACGGTCGGGTTTATAGATTTTTATAACCCAACCAAAAATGGCATTTTTGACCGGGAGGTAAAAATTATGTTTTGATTTTATGGGTTGGAGAATGAATGATTCTACCTGATTTTTTTGCTATTAAAATTCATAAACTAATAATAGAGATGTGTGCAAAGATAAGTGTTGGTGAAATAATTTGTTACGAGTGATGATTATTTGTTTTCACCAACAATCATGAGGCTAAGACCCTCCTTGTGTATGGTGAGGATGCCATTATTGAATCTAAAATAACTAAAAATAGTGGGTGGCTGTTAGGAAAGAGATCACACAGGATTACTCCACTAAACATGTGGTAAAGTACTTGTATAGTATACTGAGGAGGAATTTTCTATGAGGAGAGGTAAAGGAGAAATAAGGAGAAAGGGTTAATGTTATGAGTAGGCTTATATAATTCACATACATTAACCAAATTAGGTCCACATTAAATTATAAGAATACAACAATGTAAGCAAATCGGCAAGACTAATAAACTAGGGACACAACGTTCTGCTTGATTCATTAATCAAGGACATAAAGTTCATTCTTGGTTATACAATATCATCATGCTTGTAAATTTGGAGAGTAGAGAGGATAGAGGAACATATAAAATGACATAGAAGAAATGTAGCTCTTTTTTCTTGGTGTCATAGTGATACAAAGCTCAAAAACATACAATAATCCATAATTACAACCCTTTGGAATGGAGAATCCATTCCAATTTATAGCATACAAAAATGTATCTTTATCTACCTCACACATGAATTTTCACCTATCTCCATCACTTGTGACCTTTCATATTCCTAGGAAACAAAAGTGATTCTTTTCCTTATTAGTGAAAAATGACTCTTACAATGTTGATGTTGAAGGTCACTTAAGTGAATAAGATGAAATAACAAAAAGTGAATTCTTAATGAAGAATTAGAATATGGAGAGAGAAGAAAAAGGAGGAATAGAAAAGTTTTAATCAATATGATGAAGATGATGCTTTTTCTTATGAATAACTTCATGAATTGGAGCATTGTGATCACAATATCCTTCTTTCAGCGTGAGATAATGGAAATATTATGGAGCATTGAATAAGTATTCAAAAACATTATTATGAGATATGCATTGTGATGGGAATATGATGATATCTTCTGATTACAAGGAAGGAGTAAGGATCACTTTCTTACTTCTTTAGGCCTTCAAAATTCACCCTAGTGATCACAAATCAACTCCATGATGCTCAAACCTCTTTATGATTGTATCTTAATCACTAAAACACGTATTTTTCTTATAGGTATAAGTATTTCTTCCCAAATTAAGTTATTGACTTATGGCCATCCCTTTAACTGAAATGAGGTGATGTTAATGCGCTTCCTCCTTGAGGTGTTATGACACTATAGGGTGTTGAATGAGCGTTTAAGAACACTACCAAGTGAAGACAATAAGTGAAATTGAGATTATTTCCCATTCTTGTAAACATGGGTCTCCATATGAATATAATCATCTTTCCTTCTTATATCTATAATTATCCTTACATAAAATCAACTTTAGGATGCTCATACACCCTCTTGCTCATATGATTCTCATGAGAATAGATGACTCCTTGATCCTTCACACATGATGGTCCTAAGTACCTTGATAGCTTGATTATCTCATTTTGACTTGTTTCTTAGAGAGATTTGGACATGATGGAAGATTCAAGATATGATGATCCTCAACTTACTCTATGAGCTTCCCATTTCACTTTTGAAAATGACGACCCTTCACTATTCACTTTACTAACCAAGATGTCACATGAGTGGAAACATGCTTATGGTATATGAATACATTTTTACTTAATTTCTCCTCATAGACATAGGTTTCCTCTTCCAAATAAGAGTGTTAACCCTAAATAATACTTGAGGATGAGTTACATGTTCTCAATCTTCAAATTTCATTGAAACACTACAAATGCCACCTATCGACTTGTAATATGTGAGCACATCACAAGCAATCGATTAAGTGTTTAGGAACACTCTCATGAGATATGCATTATTTGTGATCTTGAGATGAATGCAAACCTCACTCATGGTGATCTTATATTATCATACTCATGATGACCATATCCTTGATGACCTTGAGTTTCAGTGAAGCTCTTAATGTTCTATATCCTTTAAGAACCTCATGATTTTCTTGATTAGACCCATTGTCTAAGAGACTGTATTTTACAAAAATTGACACTCTAATTTGTTCCTTGACACAATGTGATCTATATGATGTCCCTTTCATAGATGGATCCATCTAGAATGACTCTTTTCTGCTAAAATTAGGATGATTTGGACCATTTAGCTTCTTGCATCAAATTGTGCCATGCAGGATCACCTCAGAATTAATGCTTTGAGAGCCTACGTGGGGTTTTATTTCATATTTGGGCCATGAAACAACTTCCTAGCCTTAAAATGATGGAAAAAGTAAATGAGGTAAGCATAATGGGATTTTCCATAGCTTTCTAAGCTCAATTATAAGACTTACTATTTTTAAAAGGTCTTATTAAGAATCATTATTTTTAGTAAATTTTTGTAGTTTTCACCTTTTGATATTTCTTATCATTTGGAGTGCCAAGAATGTTGAGGAACTTATATTTTTAGTTAGGCCCAACCATGAACACCTATTATTTTTAAAAATGGCACCTATTAGTGTTGGATTTATATGAAACTAGTCTCAAAATTTTATGATTTTTAATGATGCTCCACACGATTATAAATACGATTCCCTTGTTTGGATAGATGGTAAAATGATAATTTTATAGAATATGGAAGAATACTGAGAGAAACCTTAGTCATCCATATCTAAAAAAATTAGCCACCTCGTCATGTAAGAAATAGATCGGATGAAATCATATTTTACGAGGAACATTTTCTCTAAATTTTAGGATTTTTACCTCTCGGATATCCATAAAATCAAAAAGGAAAATTTCTTCAATTTGATGTTGTGGTATGGTTTTCATTAATGGAGGCTAGAGGAAAAAAACACAACTATAATGAATATTTTTTTATGGGATAAGTTAGCTAAGTTTTTGAGTGATTTTTGACCTATTTTTGGCTATGAAAGCTTGTTTGTAGTTAGAAAAATTTACACAAGAGGGGAGAGGGTTGCAATTTTGTGTCCTCTCTATCCCTTGGGGAAGAGAGGGGATAGATATGACACCTAATTTTCTAAAGTGTGACCTAGGTGGGTGAGGGAATTGAAAATGAGATGCGGGGGCTAGGAAATGGGACCACAATAATTGGAGGTGGTCACATAGGGTCCATGAGCTACATGCATGATATGGTTCACATTTTTGTGTCCCCTTATCCCTTTGGGATAGAGGGAATTGAGGGTACACTAGGGACACCAAAGCATTACCTAGGAGGAGGAGGGAGGTTATACTTTGGAGTACCCCTTGCACATGGCGATAGAGGGGACACTGGTTTTCCAAAGTTTGACTCAAGGAGGAGATTGAGGTCAAAATTTGGTGTACCCCTTGTCCCTTGAAGGAAATATGGTACAAAATAGTGTCCAAAGTGTGGCTTTTCTATTCTAGGAAAATAAATTTTACCTTGTATGTCCAAATTGGGACACCTAAACTGATGTTTTCAACTCTAGGGATTAAGAAAATGTTGTGGGGTCAAATATTATCTGATTTTGACTCTAAATCACATTTTAAGATCAGTTTAACTATTCTAAAAATAAAATTATACCCTCATTTCCAAATTTAGCACCTATTTCATTTTGAACTTGGAGGGGTAGCTACAGAGTTTTGAAATACCTTAGGAAATATTTAATCCTTGAATAAAATTTGATGTTTCCATCTTATAGAGGATTTATTTATAATGCCTATTTTTTCTTATTAAATCCTTACAGAACTTCTATAATCATCCGAAGAAGTCAAGTTTCACTGAGGAGATTTCATTCCCTACACCTTGATTACCCTGTGTTGAATATATTGTTTGAATTAAATTTTTATCCTAAACTTTCCTAAATTTCTTCAAAGATCTTCAATAATCTCCAGCATAACCCTAAAATTATTTATATTTTCCCTAAATGCTTCTATAGGGTGTTTAATTAGCTACTGAGAATGGCCAAAATGGCCTATTTAGGCCTTGAAGGAAATTTTCTTTTATCAAAACTCACTAAGTTCATCAATCATCATAGAAAATATTCCTTACACACTAAATTATTTGGTTATAAATTTCCTCTATGCTTACATGAGGGTGTGAATTAAGGTAGGTTGGATAGAGGTAATATGTGCAATGACATGGAAGACTAGTTTTCAATTAAGGGCTTAGTTATTATGTTGAAAAGTTTCAATTTTTCATGCTATATATTTTTCATGACAATAGTTGGCTCTAGCTTGTGGAAATTTGACTGTAAGGGAAATAGAGAATATCAAGTATCTCATGGGTAGTAAACTAGTGCTTTATACATTAGGTAAAGTATTCCTTACATTGAACAAAAATAAAATCTACAAAAATGACCAAGAAACAAACATGACCAACACACAACAGGGAAATGAAACACAAGACAGAAAGGGAAACACACAACTAAAGGAAAACTATTGGTGTTAATTCTTAGTTTGCATAATGTGCCCTAATGTTCCATGCCCAAATCTACTCATAAATATTTTATTTTTTGATTTGGTGGTCTACAGTTCATCTTCCCCAATTGAATACCTTCAAAATGCCCATAATGTTATTGTTTTTCCCTATTCTAAAACAATATTCTAAGTTGCCCCCTTTTTGTGCCCTAGTTTCTTAAATTTATTCCGGTTGTGTCATCTTTCTTTTGTCAAATTGTGTAAAAACTCAAAATTGATCGAATCCCAAATATTTTTATGTGTTTCCCCAATCCCAAGCTCTAAAACAATGTCAAATCATGTTTCAATTGATTTAAAACAAAAAAATCTACCTCCCTTGTCGAAAATTGTGAATTTGAGGGAATCCTCTATATTTTCCATGTTTTGACGATCGGACGGGTGTTTTACTGTCCAATTCATCCTTTGCATACAAGGCCAATGTGGCGGGTTCCTATTGGCTAGGGGTGGTCAGAAATGTTTTCTAACTTGTCATTTTTGAAATTTTGGCTAAAGGGAAAAATTTTGGTCGTGGCTCCGCTTCTTACAAAGGGTGCCTACGTGGCACATTCTGATTGGTCGAGGGGTGGCAGGTTTACCTTAAGAATTTTGGCTTTCATTTTGCAAAATTCTCAAAGTCAATTCTTGGCCTGAAATCCCGCAATGAATGGGAAGAGGACACGTGGCTTGGGAACATGCGGGTGGTGGGAGGAGTTGGTGAATTTTTGTGTTTTTTGGCTCAAAGTGTCAAGGGAAATTTTTGACCCGAAGGCCCTCATCCAATAGTAGGTGGACACATGGCTAGAAGAAGTCAATATGAGGAGTCGGTGGGTTTTGTGATGGTTTTGAAGTTTTTAACTTCAAATGGTATAAAGTCAAGTTTTGGGCCGAAGGTCCCCAACCAATGAGAAGTGGACATGTGTCTAGAAATGTAAAAGTCAAGCAGGGGGTTGAAGGAAAATTTTATGAAATTTTTGCCACTCCAATCTAGAGCTAACACATGTCCCAAATGGCAAAATTAAGAGTGCGGGCTTGAGGAGGAATTTTGAAATTTTGCAAATTTGGTAGGGAGGTCGAAGGAAGAATTGGAGGCCTAGACCCACAGCAAATGGGAGAGTGCCACGTGGCGAGGAAGAGAGTGGGTGTTCAGGCCCACGGAGAATTTTGAGCAAAATTTCCTTTTTCAAAAAAGGAGAAAAATGGATAGAATTGGCCCGCAATTTCAAAGGGGCCCACATATGGACACATGGCGGGTCCAGGGGAGAAGCGGGGAAATTTTGCAAAATTTTCCAAAATTAAAAAAGGTTGCAAATGCATTTTTAAAGATGGGAGCCTGATCCAATCATGTTTTGACATGTGTCCCACCTTATCCAGAGTCAAAAAAGGTAATTTTGGGCTTATGTTTGGGATCTCATCTACCACGTGGAGGGCTGGTATTTAAAGTTATCCAAAATCGATGGCAACTATACATTCTTCCTTCTTGCCACCATTGGAGCTCCAAGAAGCTTGGAATTACATTTTCTTCATCAATTTTCTTCAAACCTTATATGATTTTGCATTGTCTCAGCCTTCTAAGTGCAATGACACTATTTTCATGACCTAATTCGGTGATCTATGGTGTTTTTGATATATTATTTTCTCAGGCCCGATAAAAAACGTGAAAGATGAAAATCAAAAGTTGCAGAGTTAAAATTGAAAAGGTAAAAGGGTAAAAATGATTGGTAAAACATACTAGCATGCCTGAATGGTAAAAACATGACCCTGGGATGGATAATGATCCAAATTTATGTAATGATTTAAAATTTTTGGGCACACCTAGTGTTCATCGAGCATTTTTCTGTTTGTTGTCCCTTTCTGCAAATCATGAAGTTTTTGTAACAAATTTGATCCCATAAGCACATTATTTTCTTAGGAAGCAAGAATCCAAGCTGGCATAGAGTATATATCATATTTTTGGAGAATTTGAAGAAGAGGAGAGAATTTAGAATTTCACGAGAAAACTGGAAGAAGCCCATTTCTCTGAGGAAACCGCCTGAGAGCCATTTTCAATTCTATTTTGCATCAGACTTTATCATGTTGAGTTGGTTTCAATTTTTAAAGCCATCAACAATCTTTGATATGGTTCTCATGACATTCCCATGCTGATATATTTGATCATTTTCTAGATTATCTGGTTTATTCTCTTGGCAAAGTTTACATATACTTATGTTTCAAAATATTTTCAATTTGTGTTTCTTTCTCATGTTGCAATCTTGTGTTTAGGATATCTTTGATCATACATGGTATCATTTCTTGTTGATTTTTTGATGACATATGCAATCTTATATCTAGAAGATCCTTCATCTGATAGAATATAAACAGATTTAAAATCATTTTACTATCCTTGAATCTTGAGATTATTTGTAAAACTTTGGGGGTACCTTAGGTCATGATGAAATAAGGATTTCTCGGATATTTTTTGGTATATTCACTTCAAGATTTTGTATCGGGTTGTCAAAGATTGTGTGGAAGAGTGTAGATCTAGGCCTCCATTTGTGCACATATCCTAGTTGAAGGGGTATTGTAAACCTTTTGAAGCATTCCTACTGTTTAAGTGTTACAAATTTCTTGCAAAGGTCCTCAAAGAGTTTTGTAATTTATGGTTGGTCTATTCTAATATCTCCCAAATAAATTTCATTAAAAATAACTAACCCTACCCTATACTACCCCTACATTGCATTGTGTGTTAACAAGAGAATACAATCCATTTACAAAAAATGCACAAAGCAAATTAGGATAATACTATGTCTCTAGCAGCCTCAGCCTTGTTTTGAAAACATTTCCATCATTTAGTAGTGACAACTCTTTTGAGTTTGAATAATGGAGAATTGATCATGTTTTCCCAAGGTCCCTTCCATACAATATGCAAAATACAAGGATATCTCCACCTCCTTCACTAAAAAAAGGCTGCAATATAGGTTCTCTTGCCTTGGTTGATAGGCACAACCTAAAATAGTGAGGATCAGATCAAAATCCTTCTGAGGTGCTACCCACTCCTTCAAATCTTGAGTGCTAACAAGTCAGATAGATGTCTCCCCAGCTACAAATGACATACAAATCATTTATCTACCTCTGAGTGTCTTGTGCAAATCCATGATGTTGCTTGAGTTGTGAAGGAGATTAAGTTTGGGTACCAACACTAGAGTGGCACCGTTGCTAGGGAATTCTTGGAATTTCTTGGTGTTTTTGAGGTGTATTTAGGTATTTGAGCTACTGCATTGTCAAGATATCATCCTATGTTTCAGATCTGCAAGTTTTAAAGCAAAGGTTTCAAGCTCAGCCTACCCTTTTTCATTTCCCAGCAGTTTAGACACTTTTTGTTGCATTATGTTTGGTTGATTCAAGAAGAAGAAGGTCTGGTTTATAAAACCTTGCAAAGTTATTAGTATTAGCAAACATTTGATAGAATTACTTTAGTGCATTCTTGCACAACTGAGGTGAAATTCCATAGTGGCAACTCCATGCTGATTTGATTTTAGAAATACGAATGTCTTGAGCTTTCAGTCATTTATCTTTGTGCTGATTTATCTCTGCAAAACTGGAGGGAAGAAGATCTCTCTTCCTTAAATACTCTGCTAAGAAATTTTTCTCATATTTAAAAAATTCAGAGTTGAAAGGGAGAAGAGTTTGGAAGGTGGTTAAAGGTCAGGCATTAGGAAAAGATATAGTCATTAGTGAGAGAGATCAGCCTTTGGTAGAGGACTATCATTCTTCTTCAAGTGATTCTGATTCAAGCAATCCTCTCATAAACTTTTTTTCCTTAGCTAGTGAAGGTCCTTCTGCTATACCTGCACAGTAATTTTTGTCTCCAATCTACACCTCTCGTGTTTTAATTGAAGTGAAACTTTCCCGAAACTCAAAGTACTTAGAGGATACCAGTCTTGTGAATCACATTTTTGAGCCCCAAGGATATTGTACTCCTCACCAGCTTGTTTCACCTCCAAGATCACCCCCACCAAACAATATGGCTCAGCCTAGACCTCCATTTGTTGTTAACACCTTTGGTCCTATAAATTTTAGAGGAATGGATGGTTACCCAAATGTTGTCCCACAAGATGTTAGAAATAGGTTGCCAAAATTCCAAGGTAACAATGTTATTATTGGTGATCAAAATCTCAAACTTTTTGATAATATGATGGAATATTTTGGATAGAGTTTGAAGATGTGTATATTAATTTGTTTATTCATACACTAGAATAAGATGCCAGGGATTGGTACAAGGCTCTACCTAATAAATCTTTTGATTCAAGGACTAAAATGAAAAATGCATTTAGGTTGTAATATGGTGACAGGACTAATCCTAGATTTCTTTTGTCTGAGTTTGAGAATATCAAGAAGAACCCTAATGAATCAGTCCATGACTTCAACACAAGGTTTAAAAAAACTTTGAGAAGGTTTCCTATTGGTTTGAGGCCTTGTGATGAATCATATTTAATCAAATATGCATATGCATTTGATAAAAAGGCAGCCTATTACCTAAGAGACAAGAACCCAACCAATATAAGACAAGCTTTCACCATGGCACTTCAAATTGAGAACAATATCAAGGCTGTTAGGAAACCTCTTAAGAGAGATGGTGTAAAATTGATAAACCCTGAAAAACCTCAAGCTAGCAAAGGTGCTGATTTAGAAGAGGTTGTGAAGACTTTGGTAGGGGATGTCAAAGAAATCTCATACAAGTTGGCAAGAGCTGAGAAGGGAATTGGGCTAGACTTCACAAGGTCAACCTAGGTAGTAGGCACAAGATATATTTGGCAATCACCATAGAAATGAGTAGAGGTTTGATGATAAGGGTAAAGGGCCTATTGGATCTACAAATAGACAACCCCAAACACGTGAAAATAGATTGGTCCTTGACCCTCTAACTACCAGGGTTATTGTTGTTGATGAAGTTGCTGATATGGATTGGTGTGATAGATGTTTTCTTCCTCATCCCCCATGTGAAGTGTACCAACAATTTGATGAAGTTGATAGTAAGGATGTAATTGATGATGATATTTGCATGGTGGGCTATTCTTCAAGCTCACAAGGAGGAGCAACATCTACTGAAGTAATAAGTGTTAGGACTACTGCAACCTTTTGGGATTGCATAAAGTAGGTACCACTTCTTTCTCTTTCTCAAGATCATGATGTAGATGTAGTTCAAGCCTTTGAAATTCCAATAATGAATTTGAATATCTAAGAGCTTTGATGATCAAGAATTATGATGGTGGTATCCCTTCAGAGGAAGATAGAAAATTTGTTGATGAATGTTGTTGTAGCTCAAGAAAAGGACTATAACACTAGAAGAAAACTTGTTAAGGGAGTTGGGCCTCAAGCCAAAACTAAAACACCCTTACTCACAAGCATTCCAAAGGATGCTCCTAGGAAAGAAACACTTGCTAAAGGTTCTGCTGTCCCAAAAAAATTTACATTCCTTCTCATGCCTAGGATACCAAGAATCCTTTTCCATCTGATGAATCTTATTGTATCCCTTCTAATGTTGTTTTTCCAAAGAGTGTCCCCTATGACATAGTGCAAGTATTGAGCCAAATTAATGTGAGTGTTCCAATTATTGAGTTGCTTAGAATTCTGAGCATAAGAAGAAAACATTTAAGTACTTGGGATTGAAAGAAGAGAAGATCACCCCAAGCGAAATGTAAATGTTGTTGAGACTCCTCTTCAAATCATTGCTGGCCTTGAAACACCTCCAGTAGTGAAAGATCTTGGAGAGGAACCTAAGGTATACTTAGGGACATCCTTGGTGTATTCCCAATTGAATGTTGATCCATTATTTACAACTTTTCTCATAAAAGACAGGCTACTTCACAATTCCATGTTTGATTTTGGTGCATCATGTAATGTCATGCCTCTAGAAGTCATGAATGAGTTGGATATCAAAGTGACAATAGCCTATGGGAAGTGCCGGTTGTTGGTTGTGTGAAGGGTTTAGTAGTGTAACTTACAACCTATACGGGTAAGAACTTGAAACTTAATGTTGTAATTGTTGACTGCCCTACCAAGTGGGGTATGATTTTGTCAAGAAAATGGGCTGCAAGTGTTGGTGGTAGTGTTTATATGGACATGTCTTTTTCCACCATTCCCATTGAGGGAAGCCTTGTCAAACTCTATGGTGAAAAGAAAATGTTGCACTTGATTGAAGATCCCAACAATGCTTCCTATGAAGTGTTATTTGCTGATGTAGATGCTGAAAATTTCATTGGCTTTGTTGATGGAAAAGAACACAAGATGGATAGATCAAAGTTCCTTGATATGGTAGGTTCTCCTTGGAACTTTCTATTTGATGGAGCTTGCTCCAAATTTGGAAATGGTGCTAGTATAGTTCTATTTTCTCCTAGTTTAGAAGAGTATGATTTTTTTTTTAAAGCTTAATTTTGAATCCATATAACAACATTGTTGAATATGAGGCATTGTTGTTGGGGTTAAGAATTGCATGGAAGTATGTAGTGAAAGATATTGTTGTGAAAGGAGACTCGAGCTGGTAGTCAAACAAATAAAAAATTGTATGCTACAAAAAATTAGTGTATGAAATAGTATAAGCATGCAGTTTGGGATCTAATTGAAATGTTTGATTCCTTTAACATTGTTTACCATGACAGAGGTATTAATGTTGCTGCTGATAAGTTGGTAGTGTTGGGTTATAGATTTGAAAATTGCATCATTTCACCTTATTGTGAATACAACATTGAAGTGTTGACTAGGCCGTTGTCCCTGATAATGTGAAACATTGGAAAGTGTTTGACAATGATGCTCAAGTGCTTAGGTTCTTACAAAACCAAGGCGAGTTTGTAAATTATAATATTGATTGGGAGCCAATGGTATGCATGACTGAAGGAAAAGAAACTTTGTTTGGAAAAGATATCATCAATTGAAAACAAACACCATTCCAAGAGGTCTCGTTGCACTTGAGTCAAATTTTAACAATGCTACTTACATCATAAATAGAAACATGTCTACTTCAAGGGATGTGGAAGAGCATGAATTTGGAATGAAGAACAAACCAAGGAAGGTTTGGTTGGGTAGAAATTTAAGTAAAGAAGAAAAACAGTCCTATGCCCAACTCTTGAAAAAATATCAAGATTGCCTTGCTTGGTCCTATTCAAAGCTGAAAGCATACAGAGAAGATTTATTTCAGCATGAGATCCCTCTTGAAAAAAATTCCAAACCATTTAGACAGAGGAAAAGGCTGATTAATCCACTTCTCACCATGAAAATGCAAGAGGAGTTAAAGAAGTTGAGAGATGGAGGTATTATTCATCCCATTAGATATTCATCTGGGTTGCAAACCTTGTGCCGATTAAAAAGAAGAATAGAGATATCAGACTTCGTGTGGATTTTAGAAATCTAAATAAAGCATCCATGAAGGACAACTATCCCTTGCCAAACATGGAGAATATGTTGCAGCGTATGAAAAGGTCTAAAATGCTTTCTACATTGGATGGTTTCTCTGGATATAATCAAGTGGTAGTTAAAGAATCGAAAGACTTAAGACAACCTTCACCACTCCATGGGGGACTTATGATATTGTTAGGATGCCCTTTCGATTGATGAATGTTGGTGCTAATTTTCAAAGAGCTATGGATGTTGATTTTTCTGGTTACATCAATGAGTTCATTGTAGTTTACCAAGATGATGTGATTTGTGTTTTCAAGGCAGCGAGGTGATCATTTGCAACACTTGGAGAAGATCTTTGATAAGATGTAGGGAGTATGGAATTTATCTTAATCCAAAGAAGTTTCATTTTGGCATGAAAAAGGCCAAGTTTCTAGGACATATTGTATCTAAATATGGTGTTATGATAGACCCTGAGAGAGTGGATGCAATCAGCAAAGTACCTATCCCAAGAACCAAGAAAGGCATCCAATATTTCTTTGGCCAAATCAATTTTATTAGAAGGTTTGTTTCCAATTTTTCTGAGCTAACTCTTCCAATCACAAGCATGTTAAAAAAGGATCAAGTTATCAGGTGGGAGGAGGCTGCCATTCAAGATTTTGAAGGAATAAAGGATGCACTTAAGCATGCACCTGTTTTAGCAGCTCCAAACTATAAAAGGCCTTTCCAAATCTTTTCCTTTGCCTCTGAATATACCATTGCTTCAGTTTTGTTACAAAAGGATGAAAATGGGGCTGAGAGGCCTATTTCCTTCTTTAGCAAGGCTTTACAAGTAGCTGAATTGAAGTATACAATCATGGAAAAATAAGTGTTTTCCTTGGTGAAAGCAACAAATATTTTCAGGCCTTATATACTGAGCTCAAAATTTGTTGCTTATGTTCCCCACACCATGGTGAAATACATCTTATCAAAGATGGAGATATCAAGCAAAATATGTAGATGGGTGAACAAATTGCAAGAGTATGATATGGATATCCAAACCACAAAGTTAGTAAGAGGTTTGGGTCTTGCTAAGCTCATGGTTGAGAGAAACTTGCAAAATGTAGAAGTGAATCAGCTAGAGGAAGAAAGGACATATCTTCTTGAGAAATTAATGAGTTATGAATGGTACAAGGATGTGATCGTCTACCTCAGGCACCTATGCTGTCCTAGTCACTTGAATAAAAATAAAAAAAGAGCCCTCAGGCTAGCTTCTCAAGAGTATATCATAACAGACCTTGGGCTAGCTTGGAAGAACCCTGAAGGTGTCCTCTTCAAATGCATAATTGAAGATGAAGCTCCCAGAATAGTTGTTGATTTCCATGGGGAGTTTGTGGAGGAAATTTTTTTGGGAGGGTTACAACATATAATATTTTGAGAGCTAGTTATTGGTGGCCTAATATTTTTAAAGATGCAACCCAGCTGGTTAGAAAGTGTGATAGTTGCCAACATTTCTCTGGAAGACTGAAAGCTTTAAGATCCCTTCCTTTGTAGCCTGTATCAATTTAATACCCTTTCAAACAATGGGGAATGGACTTCATTGATGATATTTCAAACCCTTTTAGTGCTGGTCATAAGTGGATTCTTGTAGCCACTGATTATTTTACAAAGTGGGTTGAAGCAATTCCATCTAAGAAGGAAACACACCAAGTGGCAATGGATTTCTTGTTGGATCATATCATATGCATATTTGGAGTTCCAGTTAAGATTGTATCTGATAATTCCATGTGCTTTAGAGCCAAACCTTTAATGGCAATGTGCAATGAATATGGAATAAATTTGACTTATTCTTCAAACTACAATCCACAAGGGAACGGGAAAACTGAGTCCAGTAATAAGAAATTACTTAAGATCATTAGAAGAACCTTGGAAATGAACAAGAAAAAGTGGGGAGAACAATTGAAGTTTGTAGTTTGGGCTGATAGAATAACTCCTAAAAGAGCAACTGGTAAAATCCCATTTGAATTGGTGTATGGAGTTCAAGCTTTGCTGCCCTTACACCTACAATTATCCTCATTTCAGTTTTCCCAATAGTTGGAAGATCAAGAGCATGGCCCATATGAATCAAGGATTAATCAGATCATTGAGTTAGATGAGGAAAGAAGAGCATCCCATCAAAGGCATATCAGATTTAGAGAGAAATTGAAGAAATTGTTTGATAAGAAGGTCACTCCTAGAGCCTTCAATGTTGGAGATCTGGTTTTGTTGTGGGATAGTAGGCATGAAGACAAGGGAAAGCATGGAAAGTTTGATGCTTTATGGATGGGCCCTTATGCCATTGATATCAGAATTGGTGAACATACCTTTTTTCTCAAAGATCTAGATGGGGAATTGTTGGAGCTTCCTGTTAATGGCAGACATTTAAAACATTTCTTGGATTAAATCCCCAAATTGAGGTATGCAAAAATTGTACATTTGTATAGTCCTTGTTCTTTCTTTGTTTTTTGCTATTTTTTGGTGTGTGGTTTGCCCTTTTGTCCTTGGTAGCCATTCTAGTTGTTTTCTCGGTCTATTTTTGGTGGTAGTTTTGGTTTTTGGGCTGCCTTGCATTTTTGACTCCTTGCCCAATGGATTTTGGCACTTGGTCTATGTTTTTTCCTTGTGGCACTCACTGGGAGTGCCCATCCCCAAGCAAGAGCCAATGTTGGTGCTAATTCTCAGTTTGCATAATGTGCCCTAATGTTCCATGCCCAAATCTGCTCACAAACATTTTATTTTTCGATTTGGTGGTCTACAGTTCATCTTCCCCAATTGAATACCTTATAAATGCCCATAATGTTTTTGTTTTCCCTATTCTGAAAAAATATTTTAAGTTGCCCCCTTTTTTGCCCTAGTTTCTTCAATTTTTTGGGCTGTGTCGTCTTTCTTTTGTCAAATCATGCAAAAACTCAAAATTGATCGAATCCCGATTATGTGTATGTGTTTCCCCAATCCCAAGCTCTAAAACAACGTCAAATCATGATTCAATATATTTAAAACCAAAAAATCTACCTCCCTTGTCAAAAATTTTGAATTCTAGGGCATCCTCTATATTTTCCACATTTTGACGGTTAGATGGGCATTTTTGCCCGTAGAATTTGTCCTCTGCATACTGAGGAAATGTTGCAAGATCATATTGGCCGGGGGTGGTCGGGAAATGTTTTCTAACTTTTCATTTTCAAAAATTCTGGCTAAAGGGAAATTTTTGTTAGTGCTTCCGCTTCTTACAAAGGGTTCCTACGTGGCACATTTTGATGGGTCAAGGGGTGGTGGGTTTACCTTAAGAATTTTGGCTTTCATTTGAAAAATTCTCAAAGTCAATTCTTGGCCCAAAAGCCTACAGTGAATGGGAAGAGGACATGTGGCTTGGGGGACATGTAGGTGGTGGGAGGAGTTGGTGAATTTTTATGTTTTTTGGCTCAAAGTGTCAAGGGAAATTTTTGACCCGAAGGCCCTCATCCAATAGTAGGTAGACACGTCGCAAGAAGAAGTCAATATGAGGGGTCGGTGGGTTTTGTGATGGTTTTGAAGTTTTAACTTCAAATGGTATAAAGTCAAGTTTTGGGCCGAAGGTCCCCGACCAATGAGAAGTGGACATGTGTCCAGAAATGTAAAAAGTCAAGCAAGGGGGGCTGAAGGAAAATTTTATGAAATTTGTGCCACTCCAATCCAGAGCCAACATGTGTCCCAAATGGCAAAATGAAGAGCATGGGCCCAAGGAGGAATTTTGAAATTTTACAAATTTGGCAGGGAGGTCTGAAGGAAGAATTAGAGGCCTAGACCCACAGAATGGGAGAGTGCCACATGGCAAGGAAGAGAGTAGGTGTTTGGGCCAGTGGAGAATTTTGAGAAAAAAATCTTTTTAAAAAAGGAGAAAAATGGATAGAATTGGCCCACAATTTCAAAGGGGCCCACATATGGACACGTGGCAGGTCCAGGAGAGAAGTGAGGAAATTTTGCAAAATTTTCAAAAATTAAAAAGGTCACAAATGCATTTTTAAAGATGGAAGCCCGATCCAATCATGTTTTGACATGTGTCCCACATTATCTAGAGTCAAAAAGGTAATTTTGGGCTTATTTTTGGATCTCATCTACCACGTGGAGGGATGGTATTTAAAGTTATCCAAAATCGATGGCAAGCGTTGTACATTCTTCTTTCTTGCCACCATTGGAGCTCTAAGAACCTTGGAATCACGATTTCTTCATTAATTTTCTTCGAACCTTATATGATTTTGCATCGTCTTGGCCTTCTGAGTGTAATGGAACTATTTTCATGACCTAATTTGGTGATCTATGGTGTTTTTGATACATTTTTTCTTGGGCCCGATAAAAAACGTGAAAAATGAAAATCAAAAGTTGCAGAGGTAAAATTGAAAAGGTAAAAGGGTGAAAAATGATTGGTAAAACATGTTGGCATGCCTAAATGGTAAAAACATGACCTTGGGATGGATAATGATCCAAATTTATGTAATGATTTAAAATTTTGGGCACACCTGGCATTCATCGAGCATTTTTCTATTTGTTTTCCCTTTCTGCAAATCATGAAGTTTTTTGTAACAAATTTGATCCCATAAGCATATTATTTTCTTGGGAAGCAAGACTCCAAGCTTGCATAAAGTATATATGATACTTTTGGAGAATTTTAAGAAGAGAAGAGAATTTAGAATTTCACGGGATAAGCGGAAGAAACCCATTTCTACGAGGAAACCTCCTAAGAGCCATTTTCAATTCTATTTTGCATTAGAATTTATCATGTTGAGTTGGTTTCAAGTTGTAAAGAGCTCAACAAGCTCTGAGATTGTTCTCATGAAATTCCCTGTGATATATTTGATCATTTTCTAGATTATCTGGTTTATTCTCTTAGTAAATTTTGCATATACTTATGTTTCAGAATGTTTCCAATTTGTGTTTCTTTCTCATGTTGCAATATTGTGTTTATGATCTCTTTGATCATACATGGTCTCATTTCTTATTGATGGTTTGATGACATATGCAATCTTATATCTAGAAGAGCCTTCATCTGATAGAAGATAAATAGATTTAAAATCATTTTACTATCCTTGAATCTTTACATTATTTGTAAAACTTTGGGGGTACCTTAGGTCATGATCAAATAGGGATTTATAGATATTTTATTGGTATATTTTCTTCAAGATTTTGTATCAGGTTGTCAAATATTGTGTGGAAGAGTGTAGATATGGGCCTCCACTTGTGCACATATCCTAGTTAAAGGGGTATTGTAAACCTTTTGAAGCATTCCTACTATTTAATGTTACAAATTTCTTGCAAAGGTCCTCAAAGAGTTTGGTAATTTATGGTTGGTCTTGTCTAATATCTCCCAAAAAAATTTCATTCACAACTAACCCTACCCTATACTACCCCTACATTGTATTGTGTGTTAATAAGAGAATACAATCTATTTGCAAAAAATGCACAAAGCAAATCAGGATAATACTATGTCTCTAGCAGCCTTAGCCTTGTTTTGAAAACATTTCCATCATTTAGTAGTGACAACTCTTTTGAGTTTGAATAATGGATAATTGATCATGTTTTCCCAAGGCCCCTTCCATATAATATGCAAAATACAAGGATATCTCCACCTCCTTCACTAAACAAAGGCTGCAATATAGGTTCTCTTGCCTTGGTTGATAGGCACAACCTAAAATAGTGAGGATCAAATCAAAATCCTTCTGAGGTGCTACCCACTCCTTCAAATATTGAGTGCTAACAAGTCAGATAGATGTCTCCCTAGCTACAAATGACATACAAATCATTTATCTACCTCTGAGTGTCTTGTGCAAATCCATGATGCTGCTTGAGTTGTGAAGGAGATTAAGTTTGGGTACTAATAGAAACCATGACAAAAATCCTAAATCACCTATTTACATGAAAATGATAGCTTGTTTCACTGCAATGCCAATTTTACTAAATTCTTACTCGTATATAGGTATCATTGAATGTCTTTCTTCCGCAAATCCATTTACATGCTCAATATGAACCCTTTCTTAATTTCTTGAGGATGTTTACATGATTTTTCTTGTAATTAAGGGTCTATTCATTCATTTCATTACCTTTCTTTCTTTGACATCTTCTTTCCATATTCTTGTTTATTACAAAGTTCATTTTGTAGACACTCGAAATTTGCGCCACTCATTTTCCTTATCATTCACACTATCTTCACAATTATACTTATCAAAGTCACTATTTAATTCATATATCCCTTATCCTAAGTATAAAACCCCCCACCATATTTACTCCATGTAAATATCCTTCACAGTTGTAAAAACCCATCTTTATCTCTCTTAAAACCACCCAAACCACTTAAAAACTAAAATCAAATAAAACAAAACCAAATTAAAACAATTCTATAACTATCTCAACCTCTTCACATCGACTTCCAACACCCCTTTAATCATTTACCCATACCTTGAATCAAAATCCATGATTAAAATTGGTTTCAACCACTATGCAGTTGTTTCCCCACAAAAACCAAATTGTGAGAAATTTAGTTGAATCGCCAATGATTATAAATAACACTTTTGTGCTCTCCCTTAGGGATCTTAGACATCAAATATAGAGCATCCTTTTTGTTCCCACACTTATTTTTCTAACACTATGATATCCAAGATGTCATAAAGCACTATCGAGCATCAATATCGGACATTTTCAAGCATTTTTGGTGAGCATTTTCATCAGTCAAACTTCAAGCAACATCTAGCATAACTTATCCATTCAGATCTTTCCTATTGAAGATTTGAGGCATCATTTAGCTCCAAATCCACTCAAAGGTATTACTTAACCTCTTTCTATCATTTTTCTATCATATTAATATTTTAGATCAATCAAAAACATCATCTTAGAACTTTAATCTCTCTTTTTTATTAAAATTTTCAAAATCACAGAAATTACTATCAATTCACTCTAATCACCAAAAATTGGCCTAAAGCACCTACGATTCTGTAAAAATTATCATTTTATCAGTTTTATCATATCCTCTGCATTTAAAATTATTGTTTCCAAGCATGGCTCTCTATTAGATGGTAGTTCCAGCCATTCACATCCAATTACTAGCATTTACAACCTTCCAATAGTCCGACATCCATTCTTCTAGGAACAATACAACATTTTACATGAGCTCACACTTTGTGCAATCTAATTTGTTGACACCAACCAAGACATCAAAGATCAATTTGAATTCCTTCACGAGATCGAGCAAGAAACTAATGAATTTTGGTACGACTACTTTGAACATGTCTAGATTGCATCTACCCTCGCTTGGGCTACCTTCGAATCTGCTCAAAACCTACCTATTCATCTTGAGTTCTAGATCCATTATCTTGTATCTACTTATAATTATTTATCATATATCCTTATCATTTATTTTATCAATCTACTTAATTTTCTATAAACGAGTTGACATCCTCCAAGGCGTCCCTTTGAATTCCTATAATCGGAATGTGTTGAACAACTCATCTATCCATTTATCTTATTATTTTTTTCTAGTGTCTTTGAGTGCAGGTTGGTTTACAGGATAGGAGGACTTACACATTCATTCAGAAATGAAAATTTCAATTGAACATCAACATCAACACACATCTTCATGGGTATCAGTAAACTTCATCGTATTTTGAGGTCACTTTATTTTTATTGTTTCACTTCATTAATTTAAATTAGAAAGGTAAAAACATCTCTGAACATTTTGGCACGCCTGGTGGGACCTTAGTCCCTTCTTTATTTTTGTTTTTATTTCATTTAAATCAATTTTTCATACATTTTAGGCGTTCTTCTCTCTAATTACCGGTGATCTAGTCAAACGCCAATGATTGTGTGAATTTTCAATGATTCTGTCAATCACCAATGATCTCTATAACTACTTATGATTACTTAATAATTTAGCCTTTAACATCATTTTTATTTTTTTATTTTTTGTCTTCTCGCTAACCTTTTTATAGGCTTCTACTTTGAGGTATTTTTCTTTTTGTGTTATTGCATTACTAAAAATATAAAAAAACTAAAAATTTAAAAGGAAGATGATGAGACCCTTTTATTACTATTTTTGTCTCATCTATTGTGTATCTTGTATACCCCTGCACTGTTATCTTTGTGATCCTATCAGAACATTTCCACTTGAACCTAAAACTTATGGCACTTATATATTAATTAGTATAATTATTACTAAGTTACTTTATTTCATGGATTTTGAATGTGCATTTTAATCTCTTTGATGCAATGAATGATTATTAAGTGTTTTATCTGAATGTTGTACTTGTTGCAAGAAGTTGTTATGTATTGTCACTAACATGTAGCTAAAGAAACTCTGTCACAAAGTAAGGAGGAATCATCCGCAGAAAATGGCATGCAACAACTGGGACTCGTCCATAGCAAGGCACCTGCAACTAAAGGAAAACATGCACATATACCAAGACATGATTGTGGGAAACTTGATCAACAAGAATTCTCCACCTGAGTTCATACCTTATAGTAAAGAAGTAGTTACGACAACAATAATGGATCTCATGCCACTTCAACTGAATATCTCACTCTCTAAAATATTAGAAGATGAACGAGCAGGGTTTAACTAATTATGATGTTCTCATTTCTATCCTACTTTGGCATCCTATGAACTACTAGATGAAGGTATTCCTATCGGTTGGATTCTTTTACTGACTTCAATCGTTGACCATTTACCAAGTATTTTGAATCTTACGGGATCAATGGTGGTGAGTTTCATAGCTCCATTGGAAAATATCTTCTCAATTTTATATTTTCCAATCCACCTTATCTTGAGTTTCCCCATATGGTCCTTGTATTTGGAGTCACGAGATAAGTGCCTAATCACGTACTCCACCTTCATCTAAGAAAGTCACAATCATAATTTTTTCAAATACACCTACAAAAATATAAAAACATCAACCCTCTATCCTAGGGCCACATCCCTCATCTAAATCATCTATTACCATCCCATAATAAAAAACCACTAATCAACAAAAATAAGAAATTCACACCAAAAATAATGCCTCCTATAATTTCCTAACCAAATGAGACATCATCACCTTCTACATCTACATCAAAAGGAAACTATGCAACTCTCCTAGAGAAACTCATTCAACAAACACTCATAGTGCTACCTCCCCTTAAGCCATCTAGATCTTGAGGTTGGAAATCGTCCTGGTATAATTTTGAAGTCATATGTGACTATCACTAATCACCGGGACATTCTATAGAAGGCTATAAAGCCTTTAATGAAGTCATTAAGAAATTTAAAAGTAAAGGTCTTCTCCCATCAAAGACATCCAATTCAACATCTACATCCATCACTATTGAGGAATCTTTGAGTAAACCCCTCCCTCATCAATTCATTTTTTCCACATTATTACTCAAGCCCATACCCATGAATCAAATTTTTTAGAATAGAGAAAACCCAATACCTTTATCCCCATCCTGCCACCTTCATAACTCACCTCATATTCATCTAAAGATAAGCCTAAGGTATTGATAAAACTTAGAATTTATGAGATAACACCCTAGATGTGTTGGCACATCACTCATCCTAGATTGAGTGCTCACCTGAAGTGCGCAAAGGTACTAGGTCCCTCTTTAGGGTTACTATAACAAGATGCTAGCATGATGAAGGAAGAAGCATATAGATCCATAACTATTCCATCATTCCACAATGTATGATACATTCATATCTATAAAAGAACAAGATTTAAACAATAATCATGATTGAATCAAGAACATGCATTACTCAATTACACACAGAATAACACTTATATTTAACCAATATCTTGCATATATTATTAAACACAAAATCTCTTTAAAATAATGTCAATCTATACCAATGCAAACTTGGATATAATATAGTAATTTAGTCATATGTGTATATCTCTATACCTTCATACATCTATCTCTCTCTTACACACATACACTACTATGTACTTCACGTCATATATATAGGGTGGGGACTTTCCCTTCACCACTTATCCTAGAAATAGGCCACATGCTATTAATATCCAAGCATCATTTATAGGCATATCCACACATGTAAGTGTGCTATTTATAGACCTCTTGCAGTTAACTAAAGTGACAATCCTATTCTTAGCTCGTCTCCATGTAAAATGCTTCGATCTCGATCCTCCAAAGATAAACAATTCATGGTGTGCACATCTCTACATAATTGGTGTGTTGTGCACGCCATCTTCTAAAAATATGTCTTCATACTCAAAATTGGCTAAGTCTTGAATGCTAAACTTTCCCTTTGTGTGTGGGTTCTTCTTATCCCTCTACACCCTTGATCCTGGCCTTCTCTCCCATGTGGAATTCTTGTGTGATCTCTAACAAGTATTCTTTGATCAAAATTACCCCACACTAATCTCATTGTCATCCCGACAATGGTTATCTCAAAAATTGAAGTAAAGAATAGAAGAATGGAAAGAATAAGAATGAAAGAATGTAGATAAATAAAGAAGTTTTATGAGGCTATGAGGTAGCCTCCTCTATATCAATTTGAAGTATCAACTTTGGATACTCCTCCTTTATTTTGGCCTCCAAGGCCTACCATTCAATGAGTGCTTGTTCTAATTTTTCTAGAATTTCCACAATAATGGACTCCAACTCATCCCTCGTAATCTCCCCTTTTTCATTTTATAGAACCAACACAATGCTAGACATTGAGGTCATTCTTCCTTCTAGAAGATCCATCTTCTGTGTAATTAGCTTCCCAAGCTCTTCCAACCGAGTCTTGTACGGTTCTTGTACTATTGTCAGGGCCTCGCGCTTTTTCTTAACCATTGACAATATTTCTACACCGCCTAATGTCTCATCGTTCATTGATTTACGGACGTCATTACTTTCTTCTAGGGTCTTCATATTGATAAGCACTTCGGATCTCGTGTATATGTTTAAAGTTTGGTCTGCTTTCTTCAATACTTCTTATAGCGCTAGCAGCAACCCTTCATAGGATGCAATATTTCACATCACTGAATATTTCTCTCATTCTTCCTCTTGCTCTAACTTCCGCACCTGTCGGTGTAGAGGTTCATCTCAAGCACCAGGTCCACCATCTTTCCTACATAAGTTATTGCTCGGGAAACGTATGTGGTACCTTGGTCTCGAAGTGTGGCCTAGGTCTTATGAAATTATCCCCAATATCATCTAAAAATATGATAAATACTTCATTCTTCTTTTGCAACAAGTCCCTCTCTTGTGTTATGTGTGCTATCTCTACATCCTTTGTCTTTAGCTCCTCACGCAATGCTCTTATTGTTGCAGCTTTATCCATGTTTCTCCTTGAAACTTCAGCAAAAACCTTCACCAATGCATTCTTGACCTACTCATCGACATGACAATGAGGCTTTACGAGCATATTTCTAGATTTCTATGCCTTCTTTAGCCATCTTGAAACACATGATTCTTCGCATATATCAAAATCAGGCTCATCCATATGGGTGTGCATTGACCATGATAGTTACTTCGAGTGTGCACATTCACCATATCCTCATCCATTAGCTCCTAGTAGAATAAATCATTTTGTGCTATGATGCTTTGGAAGTGGGAATAAACAATTTTACCTGCATTCTCTACATACCCCATGGCTGGTGGAATGTGATCTCTACTTGTTCTTCTAGACCATTTCTACTTAGGGACTTTAGCTTCCAAATTTGAACTTATGTCTCTATGTCCTGAAAATTATTTGTAGCTATCTCCTCTAGTCCTTTCTCATCCTCTCATTTGTCCTTTGATTCCTCACCCTATTCTTCTATGTTCTCTAGAAGTGTAGGAGAATTAGGTGCACTTTCCTTTGACTCTTCTGCCTCCTCATTTAACTTTAGTTTCCTCCTTTACATGGTTTCCTCCTTCTATGGAGAGAGTCTAGGTGATAGGTGCATCATTTTTGGAGTAGCACCTTAGGTCCTTATTCTCCTAAACACACTCTTAAATGTATGCTCCCCTTGGACTACATTCAAGTCCTCATCATCCCCCTCTTATGGCTGAGGTGGTGTAGTGGCACACTCAGCTTCATCCTTATTTATAGGATGTCTCCTACCTATATGCTCCAAACCACCACTATCTTCACACTCCTCCTCATCCTCCACTTCCATTGGCTCTATGGGCTTAGGCTGGGATGTTCTCCATTGTATGATTTCCCTTTGGTGGTGCTAGAAGTGCAAACTCACCTTTCACATACATGTTATTCTCCATCTTTGGCTTCAATGAAGATAACTAATGTTTCCCCTACATCCACTATAGCAGAATTATTATCTTAGTATTCAACACCTCCAAAATTATCCTTTCAGTGTAGGCACTTCTTCCAGGATACACATGCTTCTTCCTCAACATATGGTAGTCGCAGTCTACCTTATTTGCATTGAAGACCAATCAACATTTTTCTATAAATATGTGAATAGATGCTTGGAAATACCTTGTAGTGAATGCATAAGGAAATTTACACCAAGGGCTCTAGACTCCATCTCTCATTGGGAAGCACACAATGTAGAAATGTTGATATACAACAAACTAGACTTATTTCCCTACTACTGATGGTAGGTCCTTTGGGATGCACCACTCTTCTCCAAATGCCACATGGAGCCTATCGTACCATTTCTCTACCCTTTTCTTGACATCATCTGTCATGGCCCCTTTACATAGGTACTTGCTAAACCTTTTAGCTAGTGACTTATTCTCCATGGGGTATTCCCATACCTTTTCCTTCACCCATTTGGTACTCCAATTTCCATGAATACTAGTGATAGTAGAACAGCCCCAAAGCTGATCTTCCCTCATGTGTGCACTTCCTCAACTATTTTTTCTGTAATGTAGCCTGCAATATTGTAGATTTCCCCTTTTGACATCTTACGCACAACATGTAACCACATAGTATTTACCTATGACCATTGCTCTTGATCATTCAACTTTGTAACAAGGTCTGCTGCTACTTGCACAACCAGAAAATTATTCATATTGTCTATATCCATACCACGCAGACCCTTCAGTACCCCAACTCCTATCTGGTCTTTAAGATCATGACTTTATCTATGAGATCATTCTTTATGTCCTCTCCTGTGGCCTTCAAACCTGTAACTGATGAGATAAGCACAGATGAGATTCTAACTTTACGTCTTGCAAAGTAGAAGAAGTCCTCATGTAATTTTTCATGAGCCACTGATACAAGGGCTCATACTTCTTGAAATATGGAAGCTCATATAATTAGTAGACCTCAATTCTCTTTAGAATATTCTCACCTACATCATCATAAACTAGCATGTCATCCATCGTATGCTTGTTCATCCTAGCAGTGAGAAAGGAATCAAGCTCTTTCTTATTCTCTGCGGTCCTGTGATTGTATTCACTCACTTTTCTCTTTCTGATGGGTGAATCGCATTCTTTTCCGATGATGACACCTAGATATTACATTTTTGAAAAATCACTTTCGGGTGCCATCTCTTCTTCCTTGAATACAACCTTCTTCTTTCCTTTTGTTGTTGCTGCAACTACCTTCTTATGTGCCATTTTTACTTGTAAATGTCTCCTCTTTTAATGTTACAATTTGTGAATCAAACCCTAGCTCGATTCAATTTTTTTCCTAGGTGGAAACTTCGTGCCCTAACTCCTCTCTGTCTCCTTGCTTTACTCAAACCCTTCACCATCGAGGACTCAAGACTCTTTTCACACAGATCTATTTGTCACGCTTGGTTTCACACCCTTCGAACCTTAACCCAATAACTCGGCTCGTCACATTTACCTCTTTCCGCAAATTCTCTTAGTTGTAATGGTAAAAATGAATCCACATCTTATCCTTATATAATTTTTCAAATTTTGATGCATTTATTTCTCCTTCACCTACCAAATATCATCTCATTTATTAACCAAATTCATTCTTTCCACATGGTACATCTTTGCACCCTAGTTATAACCTTCTAGTGTGCCTTCCTACCCTTTGATCATGCACTTATCTTGATGCGTTCCCTCGCATCCAAGTACCTCGTCGCTATACCTTCTATTGGTAGTTATCATGGCCTCTACTTAGCTCACATTATATTTTCCTTTCATTCTCCAACCCTGGTAACTTTTGAGAAGTAGTCTTCTTTCGAATTAAAGCACACTCGTAGCAACTTATTCCTTTCACCTTTCAATTCCAATGAGTCTTTTACTTGAATAACTACACTCGCCCCACATTAAAAGTATGTGCAGTCCTCTACACATAAACATTATTCACATGATAATTAGCTTCATGCATGCAAGTGCACTTATTACACAAGAACAATAACTAAATTGACAAAGCATAATGACAATGAAGGAAATACATTAAGGAAATATAGAATGCAAACCTAATCTAAATGGTAATACTGCCTTATTAAAAACACTAAGAAGACTTATTTATAGTAGGGCTTCATCCTACTCCCGTTAAAGTAACCTGGTAGCCATGTTTCATCAAGTGCTTCTAACTGGCAAGTACCTGATTCAAGTATGTAAGTGATGACATACATCCCCAACCAATGTACCTTGAGCTTACTTGAATGGCGCAAGAACTTAGAGTCATAAACAAGTACCATTTGTCCAATCTCAAACTTCTTATCCCTTATGTTTCTATCATGCCATGTTTTCTACCTGGCCTTTTCCTTCTTATAACTCCATCATGCTAGGGCTCGTCACTCATCTAGTTAAATCATTTTCTCAATATGCTCTTCTAAATCCTACTCATCAAATAGACCTCCAAGGCACGTAATGCATAAAGAAGTTAACATAAATTCTATAGGGAGAAAATCTTCGCACCAAACACCAATCGAAAAAAGTATGGCTTTGTTCAATCTCTTGTAAGTTATTCTATATGCCCAAAGAATAGCTGACACTTTTTCATCCCAATCCTTTCTTCCAACATCACAATTTTTTTGTCAAATTTTGGCTCAAAATCTTGTTGAAATCCTCGAAGTTCCATTTTCTAGAGGATGGTAAGGTGCGATTTTATGGTATACAACCATAAAATCATCTAATAAGATCTTGATTGTCTCATTCAAAAATTATGTACCCCTATCACTTATCAAGCTTAAAGGACATCCATATCTTGTAAGAACATTCTCCCATAGAAACCTAACTACTGTAGCTATTGTATAGTCCTTAATAGGTGTTGCTTCTACCCACCATGTGAGATAATCATGTAACTAATGAAATAGCATGATCTAGTCTGCGTGCACTGGAAAAATATGTCCTATAAAGTCAATGGCCCATTTCTCAAATGGTTCGACACTAGTAATTGGTCTCAAATGCATCTCATCTCTTTGCCCTAGTTTTCCTAAGAGCCGACAATGATCAAATGCCTTACAATATACTTTACAGTCTTTATACAATGTCTCCCACCATAATCCAACAAGTAGAATCTTTTGGGCAATCGAATCACCTACATGATGGCCTCCTACAATACCACCATGGGATTTTTCCATAAGATCCTTGTGCTCATGATCTAATACAAAATGACATGATACTTCATCTCTGCCTAACTTGTAGAGGTCGCCACTAATTAACATAAATGGTTCTGCACATATAACAAGTTATTTCTTTTCTAATGCCTTCATTCCTTCGGTGCCACACTAGTTCATAGGAAGACAACAATGTCTTCTAATTCGATGGCATGCATCATTGTAACCTATCTAACCATACATCTAGCATAGTTTCTTTAATTGTCTATGCTTCTTCTCTTGAGTTAATTATCGATAAGTGGTCTGGTCCAAGTTACTCCTCCCTACCTTCACCACAACCGTGAAGTCAAAATCTTGAAATAGGAGCACCCATCTTCATATGTGCCCATGTAATATGGGCTTGTTTACCAAGTATTTGAATTCCATGTAGTCTGTATAAAACATAAATGGTGTTGCTAACAAGTACTATCAAAACTTGTGTAATGCATAGATCATTGACAAGGCTTCGTGCTCGTAGTTATATAATTTCGTTCAATAGGATTTAGTTTCCTACTAGAAAAAGCAGATTAGATGATTGATAATACCTTCACTAGGTTGATCTAACATAGTTCCAATGGCCATGCCATGGGCATCCACATGTACATGAAATGGTTTATCCCATGAAGGAAAAAACTAAATGGGCACGGTAGTAAGTTTCTCCATTAGTATCTCAAACCCACATTATCTGCGGTTCTCCCCAATAAAATGTACCTTTCCCCTTCAGTAACTCTTCCAAGGGTGCAGCAATTTTGGCATACCCTTTGATGAATTTTCTATAATATCCTGTATGACCTAAAAATCCACGCACCTCACTTTGACTGGTAGGTGCTTCCAGGCCTAGAATGACTGCAACCTTAGTTGGATCAACCAGAAAACCTTCCTTGCAGATTATATGTCCTAACAATATCCCAAATGGTGTAGAAAATATGCACTTCTTGATGTTTAAAGAGATACTCAATTGTCTGCACCGTTTAAACATTAAGTGTAGATTGTCAAAATGATCTTTCACAAGCCCATATATTGTCCAATCATCTAGATAAACTTGTAAGAAGTTGTGAATAAAATCCTTAAATGCCTGAACAACTATCCGCAAGAATACAACATGCACATTTTTCAATCCAAAAGGCATAACATTATAAGAAAAACTACCCCATTCAGTAGTGAAAGTTGTCTTTTCTTGATCCTCTTGAGTAATTCTAACCTGATGATACCCAGAAAGCCCATCTGTGAAAGAAGATATTTCACACCCTATCACTCCTTCTAGTATTTCCTTAGTGAATGGCATATGGAATGCATCTATTACACATGCAACATTCAGCTCCCGTAGTCCACACATATTCTAATTCATCCATCCTTCTTGATATTGATCACCATTGGACTAACCCATTCTAACTCATCAAGGGGCTTGATAATTCCATATTTCAACATTTTATCAATTTCTTCTTTTACCTTTTCATGCAAATTAGGATTCATTCTATAAGGCCTCTTTCTAACTAGGCGTGCACCTTCCTTAAGATTTATCTTCATTTCCCCAAGTGATTCATGCACACCTTTAAGTTCATGATACCCTTGAGGGAATAAGTCCTGATAATCCTTGAGTAACTCAATAATATTTTCCACCTCCAAGTCTAACTAGTAGTCTCTAATGATGGCCTCCTTAGGCTCAGCCTCCGAACCTATATTCACCTTCTTTTTCTTCATGGGTTTGTGATAGGCATGTGTATCCTTGTCTACACTATCTAAGACCTTGTGTACCCCTTGTGAATGTTCAATATCCAGGTTCTCAACTTCCTCATCATCCATGATGTAAACCATCTTTCCCTTATCTTTCTCAAGGAAAGCGTGTTCAAGTAGTATGGAATCCATTTCTTCTTCCTTTTCAAAATGTGCTTTGGACTCTGTCTCACCAAATAATTTCTAGATATGCTCTTCTAATTTTGCACTATCTCCTATAGTTAAGTGCTTGAAAAATTTTAATGCCTCTTCTATTGGAGGTTGGGAAGAAAAGTAGTCAAAGGTCTAGATCATTCCTACAGTCAAATTTTTCTAGTTTCCAGTCTCTTGATGTAGTTCTACGTATACATAATAGGTGTGTGTGCATCCTTGTAGCATAGACTACAATCTATGTACCTAGAGTGAAGGTGGTAATGCTTCTTGTCCTACTGTCTAGAGTCTCTCACACTATGAATGTGATTTTGAATAGGTTGATCACCATGATAAGTGCAAATCTACATAGGTGCATTGTTCCTTACAAACCTAGTAGATAAGGTGACTCCAATCTCTTCCCATTCTATAAGATTATCTCTGTGGACTACCCACTAGTGTGCTACTATCCCACGCAAGGTATATAATAACATATCTCTTCTCTTAATTTGATCTATCCACTATGTTTCCATGGCTTTCAAAAATGCAGGAAGATCTTCTACCCCTGTATACCAAGGTATTATGCCACCTATCTGTCAAACCAAACGAAGTCCATTCTTGCACGCAAACACACTTTTTACCTTATGCCCTTCTATTTTATATGTACTATGAGCCCAATTGTAACAAGCAATACTCATAGTATCACTAATAGAATGAGAATCCTCCCACCGTAGGATGCCTTCTTTTGATGCATCATTGACCTCGGGTCCTGAATAGCACATACATAGTTTTTTTATGTCCTCCTCACTTAGAGGCTCAACATATGGTGTAGACTTCCCATATGTCAAAGGTATCACAACTCTTTCCTCCTTTTTCTCGAAACCGATATACCCCTCATTAAATCTTAAGTCAACATTGTTCACATAACACCAAGGGCATCAAGCAAGGATGGAAAATTATCTACTTTTGTAAGTTCTAATACCTCAAAATCGCTACTAAACTTGGCCCCTTGTATGGTTATAGATGCATCCTTCAAAACCCCTATGGGAGTGGCCTTAGTCCTATTTTCCATAAACAACATATTAGATGATGGCTGTAATGGAGGCCTCCCAATTTGTACCCATGCATCTAATGTTCAATAAATATGTTTCTCAGTAGCCATCCATCCACAACAACATTCAGAGTAATTTCCTTGTCATAGTCAATGCTATCAGGGGGAAGATTTGCATACATAATCTATCATCCAGTCTTAATACTTATGTGTAGAGTCTTCCCTTTTAACCAACTTCCTAATAGTGGAATAATGTTCTCTTGGCACAAAATTTTGCACACTTCTCTTAGATCATCTATATCAGTTTGACTGTCTCGATGCCTTCTTCTAATCCTTTAAGTACTATATTTCTCCCTTAATATTCCTTATCAATTTCATGGTATCCCGATAGACCTCCTTTATATGAACCAAATGTAGGTAACTTTCATGTAAAACCTCCTCCTTTGTGATCGTAGGATTCGGTATGATGCATCTCTTGTGCGTGTCACTTCGTAACATGTAGTAATATTCACTATCAATGCCTCAGTCCTTCTCGCTATCTTTGGCTTCTACTAATCTTCTACCATGAGCTAGATTCTAACCATCCTGATGCATTTGTTCTCTTACTTATGTTTATTTACCGAGATGCTCATATAAGTCTGGAACTCCTCATAGCTATGAGACTTTCTCGTAAAAATAACATGTAATATTCTGAGGACATTCATGCCTATAGTGGTCAGGATATCCACATGTATAACATGTTCCACAAGGGAACTCACCTCTTCCTCCACCACGGCCTCATCCTCCATATGCACCATGATATCCATGTCCCCTTCCACAACCTCCTTTAAAACACCCCTCATTCCTGTCATAGCATGTTTGATTATGATCCCGATCCTGGTGCTCATTCTTACCCTTAGAATTATATGTTATACTTGTTTGTTATACCCCAATGTCTATAGCATCCTGGATCTAACCAATCAACCGATAATATTCAATATCATGGGTCATGGACTGGAAAATTTTGCAAAAACAAGATACATTCTTCCTTATCATGCACGTTGTAATAAAGGACAATGACTAGCATCATGATTCAAATGAAAAATCTCACAATCCAACAGTAATGAGTGTACAGATCTGCAAGGGAAACTATCCTTGGTGTGACCTTCCACTTCATAATCAGACACCAAATTTCGAGCATGTTTCATGGGCTGAATTTTCCGATAGCTTCTCTAACTGATTTTCCATAGCTGCACTTTGTGCCTCTAAGAATGGACTAATGCAAGTGTCAATGCTCCCAATTGCCTCAACACACAAAGTTGATTTCTAGTGCTTCACATGGATCAGTGTATGTCTTATGTGACATCGCCCTTCTAAATGGTGTAATCAATCCTCCAACAAACCATTGTGCATGTTGGCTTGTGTGAATATCATAAGATAGCTTAGATAGAAGTGTTTTAAAATGGGCATCATACTCACGTACACTCTCAGTAGTGCCTTGCTTGATATCCTTGAGCACACTTATACTCTTCTTCTCAAACTCAGGGATATGGAACTCTTTCAAGAAAGCATCCTTCAATGCTACATAATCCACACAAGTTTGATTAGGGTCAAACTTCATATACCAGCTATGTGCACATCCCTGTAATGTAGTAGAAAATTGACTTTCCTTTCACTTAGAAGTTATGATCCCTTTCACGTACCATAATATTTCACACATATGCACATGTTCGGCAGCATCCTTTATACCTTTATACTCCGAGAAGATGAAGAGACATCTCCATATAGATATTTTGTGGTTGTTGCGGGCCTTGACCACCTGATCTAGAACCTTGTGTTTCCTCTACCTCTAGAACCACCAAATCCATCGAACTAGAACCACCTATACCTCTTGATCCTCCACCTGTAGCTGGAATAGGACTTGTAGATGTACTCCCATGTGCTCTAATAGTAGTACTATATTGAACCCCTATAGTCTGTGAGGTAGTTCCACTTCTAGAGGTGAATCTAACATTCAACATGCTTACATTCTCGTGTAGATTATGTGCCCGTAAATGTTCCTCAAAATAACATTGAAGCCATCTATCCTATTATTGATGTACTAGCTCCTTGACTTTCTCCTACTCTCATACTTCCCAAGTTATATTTTTGGTTACTTATCATAATAGATGCTGGAAAAAATAGCAAGAGCTAGATCACTAGGTGTATTAAGATGCATGCCCATGGCCTAGGTAGTCTTTCTTGGCACACTTTTATGTCAATCCAAGGGGGATCTCTATCATACTTTCCTAGATAGGGGAGTTCCCGATGCTCTTGCTCCATGTCTTCTACATGACATTCAAATCCTTCACGAGCCATCTCTCTCCTCAATGTTATACTTTCGCAATGGAATGTTTCTTCTTTATCTCCCTCTTGCGTGCCTCATTATAATTAAGCCACCTCTCTCTCTCTCTCGCCTATCTACCACTAGGTCCGCCATCTTTTACCAAACTGCTCCCGCCTCGTGCATGGTGAAGCTTAGTTAGCCATTGGTTTACTCTATAGATTCAAAGTTACCATCAAGATATTGATCGCGGTGGAATACCTTGAAAATATTTTCCTCTAGGATACCGTAAAAATTGGAATTTAGCTACCTCCGAGCAAGAATACATCAAAATTGAATATTCTAGAATATAATTGTTTAGAACACCATGAAACCACGTATCCATAGTGTGAGTCCAGATCAGATTAGCATCATAAAGGTTTCCTCAAATTCTTCTTGTGTCTGCAGACAAGTGTACAACACCTCGAATTCCTCTTAGATGCATAAGCAATCAGCCATTCATATAATTCTACTAGAAAGATGGCAAAAATCTCTCATATAAGCTATCATATAGATTCGGTTCTACCCAACTACGTGTGTTAAACTCATATCCACTACTAAAATATCATGCATATTATTCCTCCATATCATGTATCCACTCCGAATACTTCAGAGTTAACCAAGTATGTCTTCATCATGAACCATCCCGAAAAAAATGAAAAATAGGTCCCAAAGAACGGAACCAATGATGCAGCCTAGAATTTACGAGATAAAACCATAGACACGTTGGCACATCACTCAGCCTATACCGAGTGTTCACCCAAAGCACACAAAGGTATCGTTAGTGTAAAATCATAGCACCCCCAAATGAATCATAAGATCTACTTTTCTAAGGTGATTAATTTGGTGTGATCTGCATAACATTGAGTTTTCTCCAAAGTGTGGGACTTAGAAAATGAGAAAAATCTCTAGATTAAAGGTTGGTTCTTATTCCTCTATTTAGGTGCATGTGTGAAAACTTGCAGAGGGCCTATTCCTAAACCTAATCTAAGTTTTACCAAAGAGACAGGGGATAAAAGGGATGCGGGAAATCAAACTACGCTATAACATGATGCACCAAAGGAATGATGAACATTTGTTTTGCTAATAGAAACAAACTAATAAAAATCATACAATAACCAAGCATAGATAACCAGATCTATAATGAAAGACCAGATGAAAGAAAAAGAGACAAGCAAGGATATAAAATTGATCACAGATGTGTTTTGTTACTCTGCAGATTGATACAATGCATTATAAAGTGGCCAAAGGGTAGAAAATGTATTACAGTTTAGTGGAACGTTTGAAAACCCCACGAGTTCCTTTTGAGAAGAAAAGGTAAGCATTTAAAATAGAAGAATGTCCAACCCTTTACAATGATTCTTGACCCTATATTTATAGATTCAATCAGAGAGAAGAAATAAAGAGAGATAAGTGAGAAAAGAAAGTCGAAGCTCAACCACTATTATTAATGCCTCCTACAAAATCTGCCCCAAATCTACCTTGATTGTGTTGATCACTGGTTTGGCAACTCAAAGGAGGATGAAACAATGGAACAAATTGAATCCGACCTAGTTGTTGAGGCAAATAGATCTCACATTAATGACCCTGAAGATGTTTTCTCCAATTTCTCCTACCTAACCTCCCCAAACTTAAAGATTCGGATCTCTATTGTGTAGACAACGCCGATATCTTTCCAATGGTGTCATATTTGTAATATTTCAAGCCCCGAGTAAAAATATATGCCCCTTCAAAGTTTGCATCGGGTACGTACCAAAGAGTGGTAAAACTATTTTGAAAGATAGCCCCCTCCTTTAATATGGGACACGTGGTTGGTTAGCACATGTCTGAGGGTGGCCTCTATTTTTAGCTTTTGGAAAGGCGTGGATCTGACACGTGGCTTCATCCACCAGCCTACTCCATTTCTTTTTATCTTGGCTAAGTCCTTTTCTTGGCGGGGGTTTATTCCTTGATCGGGGACACACGGAGGTCTGGCACTTGTTTGAGAATCCTCTCTCTAATTCACCCTTGAGTTAGCACTATTTGGACACTTGGCACTCTCCACCGGCCTGCCACTATACATTGACTATTCAACCTAACCCTATCCCCTTCAAAGAGAGTAGATGCATGGAGGTTCTACACTTGCTTGAAAGCCCAATCAGATTTTTCCTTTGAAGGAGCATCAAGTTGACACTTGGAAGCTTCCATGGGTCTTTGGAATTTTCAATGACCTCTCCCTTCCTTTTCAAACCACGGGCTATGTGGTAAACTAGTGCTTGTTTGGGCCTCCACATTTGGACTCAACTTTGAATAAGCATTGTTCCGACACGTGGCTCTTTCCGCAACATCCTCCATACTTAAACTAATTTTGGGACTCATTCTAAACTATTTTGGGCCCGAGGACTTCGTATCATCATCGTTTCTTCCCTCAATTTTACCTCGGCTTCTTTGAGTGCCACTCCTCCTCCTCTAACCCTGTTGTTCTATTTCTGACCCTAACTGAAACCTATAGAATGGATTTAAGGCCCAGACCCACTCAATAGAGCCGTCTTCTAGATTTCTCCCATATAGGGTTGTTTGACCTTCACAGCCTTGCCACTTCCATTATAGAGTCCTCTACAATATTTTTGCAGGATATGAACGTGATTTCTCAAAGTTATTTCGGTGTGGGGTATTTTGATCCAATATTTTTCCGGGGAAAAATATGGATAGCAATTTGGTGACTCACAGGGGTATCTGCCTGCTAGATGAAAAGACCAATTTCCTTTTCATATCTATTGGGCATGGAGTCGAGAATAACAATTTGATACTGGTCCAACCTCTGATTCATGATGCCAATTGTTTTCACTCTTGATCTTCAAAATAAATCTTGAAATTATGGTTTCTGAGAGTAGAAACTTTCTTTGACTTGAGGCTTCATCTGTCTCTTTCTGGGTTGTGCAAGAGCAAAAAAATAGCACCATAAATATATATAACATTGAAATCATACACGCTCCAAGTAGAGCATGAAGAGCGTGAAAAATCACTTAGGAGAAAAATAACCTAAACTATAACAATACAACATGCACAATCACTTAGAGGAATGAGAAACTAAACTAGTATGTACAAGGTGAGAAATTTCCTTTTAGTAGTAGTGTTTAAGATAAATTCCATTCACCAGAATCTGTAACTCTTCACCCTCTAATGTAGATAATTGGAAAGCATTGCTACTTTTACATTTTGTGACCATGTAAGGGCCACTCCAAATGACATCAAACTTGGAATTCCTTCCTAGTTTTTCCCGATCTCGCATCCCATTTCGAACTAGGTCTCCTTCCTAGAAGGTCTTTTTCTTACCATCTTAAATAAGCACCTCTTAATTGATACCTAGTCCTTATATATTTTCTAAAGTGCATGTTCTCTGGTTTCTTCCAACTCCATCAGATCTACATACCTAGCTTCCACTTTGGTTAAAACTCGAGACATATCTAAGCGCCGGGAGTTCTAATGCTGGAAACTCAAATGATATAGGCAACACTGTCTCTTTCCCATAGACGAGTTTGAATAGAGAGTTATATGTAGACCTCTTGGGTGTTGTACTATCATCCCATAAGGATTGTTTGAGTTTTGTATGCCAATTCCTCGATTTTCATCAACACTTCTTCCGACATTCCTCAGCATGATTCTTGTTTGTAGACCCAACTTAGCCATTACCCTGAGGGTAATAGTTTGATGAAGTGCTCAAGTAAATTCCATTTAACTAACAGCCCATCCTGTGATTTTGGAACCTATGAATTCCAATCCATTATCTCGATATAATGGTGGTGGAACTCCTCATCTAGTCACTATACCTTCATAGAAGTCTAATATGTTGGACTCATTAGCTTCTTTGAGTGCCACTACCTCGGTCCACTTGGTAAAATAGTTTGTTGCCATCAGAATCCACTTGTGGCCTTGGCTCAAATTTGGATTGATGACCCCAATGAAATCCAACCCCCATTGCATGAATGGTTGGTCCACTGAAATTGTGTGCAATGGGAGTGCTGCTAGCCTCTCCTTGCCTCTGAAGAATGCATAGTTCCTGCACTTTTTGATCTATGCATAGCAGTCACTAAACACCCTAGGCCAATAATAACCCACCTTCATGATATTTAGCGATGTAACTCATGGAGAAAACTTTCCTCCAACTACTTCATCATGGAACTCTTGTAACACTCTCTCAAATTGATTTGTCCCAATGCACCTTAACAGAATGCCATTGATATCCCTTTTAAACAAGGCAACGTTGTCAATGAGTACATATGGGATGGCCTGTAGTCTAAAATTCCTCCTTTTTGTTTTATTCATTTCTAGAAGACACAAAATTGTTGGAAGGAAGTGCACCATGTTTTGATTCCAACAAGGATTGGGCACATCCTCATTTTCTTCCTCTCAACTATTCAGCAGGAAAAAAACATCTTTTTCATCACTTTCTTCTTCTTGTTGACTTGAGCCCACTGTTCAAACAATCCCTTTCCACATACCAGCTTAGTGACCTTGATCTCAATATCATACTCCATGACATGAGTGATCCATCCCGCACATTTTTCATTCGGATCCTTGCTAAGGAGGAAGTCTTTAACTACTACATGGGAGACTAACAGTTAGATTTTTCTATTTGACCAAATTCTTAAACTTTTTCAATCCTATAATCACCACTAGGACCTATTTTTTGATGAAAGAGTATTTCACTTCATAATCTTCCAGACCTGGGTGAAGAAAGCAATTGGTTTCTTTGTGTCCTCTTTGTTCTATTGTACTAGGATTGTAGAAATTTTATCACTACCTCCAAAGGCATATAGTATGAATTCCTTGGAAAAATATGGATTCATGAGAGTTGGGGCCTGTGATATAGCTTCTTAGATGGCCTCAAAACTTGCCTTTCATTCAACTATCCACCTAAGGGTAGCAAGGTTTGGTAAAACCTGCTGAGACAAATTTGATTTTTCCTAAGAAGCTTTGAAGCGCCTTCTTATGTCTTGGAAATGGCAATGCTTTTATCACTTCAACTCTTCCTTCCTTTGACACAATGTGGCCTAGAATCCTTCCCTCATGGGCCAAGAATATGCATTTTAGGGTTTAATGATACCCCAAATATCCTACACCTTTGAAACATCTGCCTTAGGTGAAAAAGGTGGTCTACTGTATTTCCAGAGAACATAGTAATGTCATCCAAATAGATCAGTACTATTTTGTTGATCATCCCTTTAAATGTCATATCCTTTTCCCTTTAGAAAGAGGCTCGGCATTAGACAATCTAAATGGAATTTTCTAAAGGCATAGGTGCCCCATTTGGTGGTGAAATTTGTTTTGAATTGATCATATTATTTCACCATGATCTGGTTGTATCCTGAGTAGCCATCAAGGAGAGAGAATCTTTCGATCCGGGAACCACTTGCAAGATCTACTCCATTGAGGGAAGTGGGTAGTGATCTTTGAGGGAAGCTCTATTCAAGTCATGAAATTCAACACACAACCTAATCTCTCCACTCTTTTTGCTAACTGGGACCTAATTTGTAACCCAACTTGAGTGTTTGATTGGGACCTGTGATACTTGCCTCTATCGCCTTGTTTAGGTCTCTTCATCAAAGGCTCAATATGTGGATTGACTGGTCTCTATTTTTTTCGATGGGCTTAGCAACTAGATCTAGCTCAATTGTGTGTTGGGATAACTTTGGATTGAACCCTCTTAGGTCTTCATAGCTCCAAGCAAATATATCTGGAAACTCTTGGCAAAGGTGTATGAATTCATACCTTTCTTGCTTGGTGACCACCTTACCAACTTGTAGTGTTTTTCCTTCTCTAACTAGAATTGGATCTGAATCTTCCCCTTTGATCTGTATGTTAGCCTTCTCTTTTGAAACTGATTGTTAGGATTGAAGATAGAATCCAATGTCACTAAGCCTTTGGGAAGCATGTTTGTATGTAGCTGCACTATTTGTTCTCCATATTGCTACTCTAATATCCTTTGATTTTGAGATGAGAACTTAGCTTCCTCTTACAAAAAATTGATTATCTATTGATCATTCTCAAATACCTACCAACATGTGTTGTTATCTTACATCTTTGTTGGCCTCACAACCACATAGATATGTGGTTTTCCTTTATCCCTCTTGATGTTGTCAACCACATCAAATGTTGTTCCAACTATTATAAGCCTATCAGCAGCTTCATTCTCCTTCCAAGGTATGGACACAATGTTGAAGGCTTTGAAATCCTTAATGAGATCACATACCCTATTCTTGTAACCTTTGAGTAGGTCATTTTTATAGCATTTTGTCCTTTTGACTTCATTGACAACTATTTCACTGTAACCAAACACCTCCAGGTTATTGATTCCTCATCTTCTAGCCCAATGTAGTCCATGTACCAAAGCCTCATATTCCGTAGTGTTATTTGAGCAGGAAAACTAAAATCTGAAAGCCAAATAATACTTCATACCTTGGGGGGACACAATCATAGCTCCACCTCTAGCTCCTTGTTTACTCCTTGAACCATCAAATAAAAATAGCCATACTTCATTGTCATCTCTGTATTTTGTCTTAATTATGTTAAGAAAAGGACGATTTTCTTCATGTAGGTAGTATACTCCTAGCTTAGATTCTTCCATCTCCTTATAGGGATCGAAAGCATGTCTTTTGACCATCCAATCATCAAGAGTCAAGTCTGGGATACACCCTACTTTGGTATCTACCTCAGAAGTATTTAGGAGGTCCTCCGATCAAAAGACAAACAATTTACATTGATTGGGAAAGGTACATAAGACTCAATGTGATTATGTGCTATGGGCTTGGATCTGATTGTGGCCTTCACTCCATGCCTTTTTCTAAAGAGCATATGTGACCAGTAAGTAGACAAATACCCTCATATTTTGGAAGTGAATTAAGCTGGACAAACACAATGCAAAATGTGGTGTTAATTCTATGATTGATATGTTCGCAATACTGATCACATTAGTGTAGGCATGTAAAGTGAGGATCATATCCTCGATGACTCCAATAGTTATCACTTTTGTCCCATCTAATTGTATTACTCCTCTAGAGATGACTTCATCATCTTGGAGACCCAGTTGATCAGCTATTTGTTTGGGAATTACTGAACTACTTGCCCCGAATCGATCATACGGTTGTGCACCAATTTAACTCAATGATTGATGAAACATAAAATGGAGGTGGCTTCAGATTCTTACCTCGTTTTTCTCCATTTTTTCTCTCAAGTTGAGCCGCATTAGTAAGGACTTTCTCTTGTTGGTGGGGGTTGATTTAATCTCGACCAATTTTGCATGGTAGCTACAATAGATCCCTCTCGCCTTGGAATGGCTAGTGACTCCCACGGTGAAATGTTTACACTTGTCCTCTTCATTTTCTCAATGATATTAAATGAACTCGGCTTTTGTTGCCCCTTCCTTGTCATGTTTTTCTCTTACACATGGGTTGTTACAACCTTTTCCTAAGTAGGTCCGGGAGGTGACTTGGATTCAATCTACACATTGGGAGTTATATTTTAAATGCCAATACCTTGTGGAGTAACGGAGGGTTAAGGATCACACGATCTTGGTGAATGTCCATCTCTAATATTTATCTTTTTGGACCGTGTATTGGTAGCTATACTTTGAGAAGGGGTCTAATTCATTCCACAAAAATCCTCAGCCTACCAATTGATAAGCATAGTTTCACTTGGGGGTTCCTCTTAGTGAGCTCCTTACTACTGATTTTATTCCTAGCTAGGTTCTTGTGACACACCAATGGTTTGCACCATCAGAGCCTAATTTAATGCGCCATTGAAACACATCGACTTATTATGTGGTTGATTGCATGGGAAACACTAATAATATTCTTGTGTCATGTTATTCTATGTTGGAACCAATGCTCTTGATGTTGAAGTTGTGTTTGGATCATATGACCGAAAGGTCTAGTCGCTTGAGGTTACCCTTGGTGTTGACTCGATTTACATCACGGGTTGGTGGTCTATTTTATTGATACAAGGGTCTAGCCGATATTGAGTTTGGGGATGATATGGCCTAGGAAACTCTAAGCCTGCTATATTTTAATGGTTATTATCTCATTTCCCAAGTTTTGTAGTTGTTTCATAACCTCCTTAAGCTCCTTTGAGGTGTTAGATGATGAAGTGGAGGATTCAAACTGAAATTTGACTCAAGGGGTGGGTATAGGAGCTAATGTGGGTGTTTGGCTAGTACTTGGTGTTGGTGCCCATTTTGATCCTTTGTTATATTCCCATCTTTCCCCTTTTTTTCGTGTGTGCTCTAAGACATTTTCTCTCAAATTGGTGATCTGTAACTTTCCCCATCTAGATTGAATGCCTTGAAATGCTCAATAATTTATTATTTTTCCCCAATTTGAAAGAGGAATGCATGTATGCCCTATTTTGTGCCCTAAATTTCCAAATCCACGGGCCTCTATTGTTTTTTCCAATTTTTCCTAGCCTTTGGAGCTCGTGGTTGCTCATTTTATGTTTATTTTCCTCAAAAATCTATCCCCATGGTCGAAAATTGCCTAAAATCACTTTCCATTTGTTTTTTGACCAAAAATCCTTCACCCACGAAGAAAAATCAAATTTGGGCATCCCTAGAAATTTCTATGTTTTTTACGGTCATACGGGTGTCCTCTACCCATCAAAATTAATCCCAAACATCCCCTCATACGTGGCCACTTGTGGTTGGAAAAGGTTCGGTGGGTTTGTTCTAAAAACTTAACGTTTTTGTGTTTTGGAAAAAAATCAAACTTTCCCCCATAACTCTGCAGGTCCCAGAGGAGGACATGTGTCATGTTCTCATTCAAAGGTGGGATGGAAGGCTGACAGGGGACTTAGAAGATTTTTTCCTTTTTGTGAAAAGGGATAAATGTTGAAAAAAAGGGCCGCAGTCAACAATGGAGCAAAGGGAGACACGTGGTGGCTTGAGCATAGAACGGGTCAACGGGCCATTAAAGGAATAAAGGAATTTTTCCCTTTTTACAAAATGAGTCAGAGTGAAAATTTGAAGTGTTGGACCACAATGAAGCAAAGGGAGACACGTGGTAGGGATGGAATTGGAGGCACGAGCCACCGGAGGAAAAGTGATAAAATTTCCTCGCAAAAAGGAAGTTAAAATGTGAAATGAGCTGCAGATCCTCAGTGATAGAGAAGGTGACATGTGTTAAGGATAGAGATGGAGGCACGGGCCCACGGGGAAAAAAGTGAAAATTTTCCAAATTTCCAAAAAGGGTGGAAATGTGTAGAATTGAGCCGTGATTCCAATGGGGCCCACCTTTTGCCATGTGTCAGCACCAAATCTCAAGGGTGGAGGGGCAGAGAAAAAGTTCAATTTTTTTCATTTTTTTCAAAAATGTTAAAAACTCAAAAGTGATCCCAAATCCATTCCCAATTGTATTTTGACACATGGAGGGCTCAGATTGAATGAAGAAAGGGAAAATCAATGGTAACTATGCATTTTTCATTTTGGCCACCATTTTTTCTCCAGGAAGCTTGGAGATGTGAATTTTACATCAATTTTCATCAAATTTTTGGTGAATTTGTGTCATTTGTGCCTACAAGGACCAATGCAAGTGGTTTTAGGGATCACTTTGTAGATTTGAGATCTTTTGAAGTGAATTTTTACCCTAGCCTGTCCAAAAGTGTGAAAGATCAAATCAAGAGGTTGCAGAGTTAAATTTTGGAGGGATAGGGATGAAATAATGAAATGAAAGGGTTATGCATGCTTTGAGGATGAAAAACTTACCTCCAAAATAGATAATGATGAAATTTTTGTAATGATTCACATTTTTGAAACACCTTGCAACTTTTGGTGCAAATATGTTAAACGTCCCTCTCTATGAATCATGTTGAAATTATGTAACAAACTTGATTCTTGGCATATTCTTTTCTTGGGAAAGAAGGATCAAATGTAATAGAATGTTATATAATGCATTTTTTTTGACATGCAAAAGGACGGAGAAACTTGGAATTTCACGGGAAAATCTAGGAAGAATCCCATTCTCTGATAAACCACCTGAGAACCATTTATAATTCCTTTTTACATCATATTTGTATCATGTTGAGTTGGTTTAAGTTATAAATCCATCAACAAGCTCGATATTGTTCTTATAATGTTCCCCCGCTAATAGATTTGATCATTTCTGGATTTATTTTGTGTTATGTTATCTCTTGGCAAAATTTGCATATACTTATATTTCAGAATGTTTTCAATTTGTGTTTCTTGCTCTGTTGCAGTCTTGTGTCTAAAATCTCTCTTGATCATACATGGTCTCATTTCTTATTGATAGTTTAGTGGCATTTTCAATCTCACATTCGAAGAGATTTTATCTGATAAAGAGATAAACAATTTTAAAATCACTTTACCTTCCTTGAATTTAGAGATTTTTGTAAACCTTTGGGTGCACCTTAGGTCATGATAAAATAGAGGTTTTGGATGCTTTGTTAGTTCATACGCTTGAGATTTTTGGCGAGGTTTTCAAATATTGTGTGGAAGAGTGTATATCTAGGCCTCCATTTGGTGCACATATCCTAGTTGAAGGAGTACCTTAACCCCTTTGAAGCATTCTTTTGTTTAGGTCTTACAAAATTCTTGTAAAGGTCCTCAAAGAATTTAGAAAATTCTGGTTAGTCTTGTCTAAAATATCCCACCAAAATTCATTCAAACAAACTAATCCTACCCATACTACGCCTGCATTACATTGTGTGTCAACAAAAGAATACAATCCATTACAAAAATGCAAAAATCAAATCAGGATCATACAATGTCTTCAGTAACCCTTGCCTTATATTGAAAATATTGCCATAATCTAGGAGTGACAACTTGTGAAAGTTAGATTTGGAGTGTTGATCATATTTTCCCAAGGCCCTTTCCATACTATTTACAAAAATTGAGGGATATTTTCATCTCCTTCACCATTTGAGTGTTACAAAATAGGTCCTATTACCTTGGTTGATTGGCACAACCTAAAACAGTTAGGACAAGATCAAGTCCTATTTGAGTGCTATCTATCTCTCCACAAATCTGAGTGCCAGTTAGATCACATCCCTAGCTACAAAATGACACACATCATGATCTATCTGACTTCAAGCTTCATGCCATATCTCTGATGCTACTCAGACTAAAAAGGAGAATAAATTTGGGTACCAACACTTATGGCACCACTGCCGAGGAGATTCTTAGTTCAATTTGATCCATGTGCATACATATTTGAGATATTTGAATGCATATCAAACCTTGATAATTTCCCTTGTAAATTATACATAAAAATACATTGTTGAAGCATCATTTTATAATCATATTTGTAAGGATTAAGTGAAGATATAAGTTCTACCTATAATTTTATCAGTTTCTAGTAGTAGTTGCACTTCATTTGCATTTGTGATTGATAAATTCAAGAAGGAAGGTATGATCTATAAATTTTTGCAAGATTTTCAGTGCTAATAGGTATTTGACAAAGTATTTTAGTGCATTTTCACAACTAGGGTGAAAGTCCTTAGTGGCGACTCCATGTTGTTCTGATCTTGATAAATACCAGTGTCTTACCTTTCTGTCATTTATTGTTGTATTACTAATCTCTACAAAACTAGAAGGAAGAAGATCTCTCTTCATTAGAGACTCTACTAAGAAGTTGTTTTCAGATTCAAGGAACTCAAAATTAGAAGGAAGAAGAGTTTGGAAGGTTGTTAAAGGTCAAACATTAGGAAAATATATATCCATTGGTGAGAGAGATCAGCCTTTAGTAGAGGATTAGTGTGATAGGTGATTTTTCCCCATCCTCCATGTGAATTGGACAAGAAATATGGTGAAGCTAATAATGATGATGGTATTGATGATGATATATGCATGGTGGGTTGTTCTTCAAGCTCACAAGGAGCAGCAACGTCTACTAAAGTAATAAGTGCAAGGACAAATGTAACCTTTTGGGATTGCATCAAATGGATACAAGTATTTCTTCCCCCTCATACTCTTGAAGTTGATTTATTGCAATATTTTGATATTCCTAAGAATGACTTTGAATACTTAAGATCTTTGATGTTAAGAAGTATGATGGTGGTATCCCTTTGGAGGAAGATAGACAATTGTTGATGAATGTTATTGTAGCTCAAGAGAAAGACTATAACACTAGGAGTAAAGTTGTTAAGGGAGTTGGGCCTCAAGCCAAACCTAAAACACCCTTTCTTACAAGTATCCCCTATGAAGATCCTAGAAGGGAAACACCTACCAAAATCTTTGTTTTCCCAAGAAAAAATTACAGTCCTCCTCATGCCCAAGATACCAAAAATCACTTGCCATCTAATGAATTTTCTTGTCTCCCTTCCAATGTTGCTTTTCCAAAGAGTGTTCCCTATGACATAGCCCAAGTATTGAGCCAAATCAAAGTGAGTGTTCCAATCATTGAGATTCTTAGGATTCCTGAGCATAAGAAGAGAGCATTTGAGTACTTGGGATTGATGTTATTGAAACTCCTCCTCAAATCATTGTTGACCTTGAAACATCACCAGTAGTAGAGGATCTTAGTGAAACACCTGAGGTATATTTGGGGACATCTTTGGTTTATTCCCAATTTAATGTTGATCCATTCTTCACAACTTTGATCATAAAGGATAGACTACTTCACAATTGTATGTTTGATTTTGGTGCATCATGTAATGTCATGCCTCTAGAAGTCATGAATGAGTTGGATATCAAAGTGACAGTAGCCTATGGAAAGTGTACTACCATGGACTCAAGAGAAGTGTTGGTAGTTGGTTGTGTGAAGGGTTTGGTGGTGCAACTTGCATCTTATCCTGGGAGGAATTTAAAATTGGATGTTGTGATTGTTGATTTCCCTGCCAAATGGGGTATGTTATTGTCAAGAAAGTGGGATGCAAGTGTTGGAGGGAGTGTCGAAATGGACATGTCTTTTGCCACCATTCCCATTGAGGGCAGCCTTGTCAAGATCTATGGAGAAAAGAAGATGTTGCATCTAATTGAGGATCCAAACAATGTTTCCTATGAGGTGTTGTTTGTTGATGTTGATGCTGATAATTTTATTGGGTTTGCTGATGGAAAATAACACAAGATGGATTAGTCAAAATGCCTTGAACAGGTATGTTCTCCTTGGACCTTTCTATTTGATGGAGCTTTCTCCAAATTTGGAAATGGTGATGGTATAATTCTGATTTCTCCTAGCTTGGAAGAATTTGTTTTTTCCTTCGAGCTTAATTTTGAATGTACTAAAAAAATTGTTGAGTATGAAGCCTTTTTGTTGGGTCCGAGAATTGAATGGAAGTATGGTGTCGAGACATCATTGCAAAAGGATATTAAGAGTTAGTTTTCAAACAAATAAGAAAATTATATGCTACAAAAAACCAGCATATGAAACAGTACAAACATGCAGTTTGGGATCTAATTGAGATGTTTGATTCTTTAAATATTGTGCATCATGATAGAAGTTTCAATGCTCATCGCTAATAAGTTTGCAGTTTTGGGGTCAAGATTTGGATATTTCACCATTTCACCTTATTGTGAGTACAATGTTGAAGTGTTAAGCGGCTAACTACCCTGGACAACATCAAGCATTGCCAAGTGTTTAATGATGATGCTCAAGTACAAAGGTTATTACAAAATCCAGGTGATTTTGTGGATCAGAATATTATTAGGAACCAATGGTATGTGTGACTGAAGGAAGAGATACTTTGTTTGGAAAGGATATTATCCAATTGAAAACTAACACCATTCCTAAGGTCTTGTTGCACTTGAGTCAAATTTTAGCAATGTTGATTGTATCATCTATAGAAACATGTCTACCTCAAGGGATGTGGAAGAGTATAAATTGGAAACTAATGATAAACCAAGAAAATTTTGGTTAGGAAGCAGTTTAAGCAAGGAAGAAAAATAGTCTTACCTCCAATTGTTAAAACAATATCAATATTGTCTTGCTTGGCCATATTCAGATCTGAAAGCATGTAGAGAATACTTATTCCAACATGAGATTCCTCTTGAGAAAGGTTTCAAACCATTCGGATAGAAGAAAATGCTAATTAATCCACTACTCCCCATGAGAATGCAAGATGAATTGAAGAAAATGAAAGAGGGAGGGATCATTCATCCCATAAGGTATTCATCTTGGGTTACAAACCCCGTGCCAATCAGAAAGAAAAATAGAGATATCATAATTTGTGTAGACTTTAGAAATCTGAATAGAGCTTCATTAAAAGATAATTATCCTTTGCCAAACATGGAAAACACATTGCAACTAATGACTGGATCTAAATTGTTGTCCACCTTGGATGGTTTCTCTGGCTATAATCAAGTTTTTTTCAAGGAGTTAGAAAGATTTAAAACTACCTTTACCAATCCTTGGGAACATATGTTTATGTAAGAATTCCTTTTGGTCTCATGAATGCTAGAGCTACCTTCCAAAGAGCAATGGATGTTTATTTTTCGGTTACATAAATGAATTCATTAGAGTTTATCAGGATGATGTGACTGTGTTTTCAAGGAGCAGAAAAGATCATTTGCAGCACCTGGAAAGAATGTTGATCAGATGTAGAGAATTTGGAATCTCTTTCAATCCAAAAAGTGTAACTTTGCGGTGAAAACAACCAAGCTTCTTGGTCACATTGTTTCAAAGAGTGGTGTCATGATTGACCCCGAGAGGGTAAAAGCAATCAACAAGGTCCTAATTCCAAGAACAAAGAAGGGTATCCAATCCTTCTTTGGGAAAATCAACTTCATTATCAGGTTTGTGTCTAATTTTTCTGAATTGACTATTCCTATTACATACATGTTAAAGAAAGATCAAGTTATCAAATGGGAGGAGGCCACTATTCAGGATTTTGAAGGAATCAAAGAATAACTTAAACATTCACCTATCTTGGCAGCTCCAATTACAAGAAACCTTTCCAAATCTTATCCTTTGCTTCGAAAATACTATTGCATCTGTTTTGATCCAAAAGGATGAAGATGGGGTTGAGAGGCCTATTTCCTTCTTTAGTAAGGATTTGCAAGCTATTGAGTTAAAGTACACAATCATGGAAAAATAAGCATTTACCTTGGTGAAAGTAACAAAGGTTTTCGGACCTTATATCTTAAGTTCAAAAGTTGTTGCTTATGTTCCCCACACCATGATAAAAGACAACTTATCAAGGATGGATATCTCAAGTAAAATATGTAGATGGGTGAACAAACTATAGGAGTATGATATGGACATCCAAACTACAAAGCTAGTAAGAGGTTTGGGTCTTGTCAAGCTCATGGATGAGAGAAACTTGTAGATTGTGGAAGTGAATTAAGTAGAGGAAGAAAGGGTAGATGTTTTTGAAAAATTGGTAAGTTCTCGAGTGGTACAAGGATATAATCTTTTATCTTAGACACCTATGTTGTCTTGATCATTTAAATAAAAATAAAAAAAGATCCCTCAAGATGGATTCTTTAAAATACATCATTATCGACTGGGTTGGCTTGGAAGAACACTCGAAGGTGTCCTCTTGAATGTGTAACTGAAGATGAAGCTCCCAAAGTAATTTCTTATTTCCATGGGGGAGTTTTTGGAGGACACTTTGTTGGAAGGGTTACGACACACAAAGTTTTGAGAGCTGGTTATTGGTGGCCTACTCTCTTCAAATATGTAACCATGCTGATTAGAAAATGTGAAAGTTGTCAGCGTTTCTCTGGAAGAATGAAAGTTTTAGGCCTCCCTTCCTTTGTAGCCTGTATTAATTGAAGCTCCTTTCAAGTAATGGGGGATGGACTTCATTGGTGAAATTTCAGACCCTTCCAGTGGGATCCTTGTAGCCACAGATTACTTCACCAAGTGGGTAGAGGAAACCCCCACCAAGAAAGCAACACACCAAGTTGTTATGGAATTTTTGAATAATATCATATGTAGATTTGGTGTGCCAATAAAGATTATGGCTGATAATTCCATGTGTTTCAGAGCTAAACCTTTGATGACAATGTGCAAGGAGTATGGAACCAATTTAAATTATTCTTCAAAGTATAACCCCAAGGAAATGGACAAGCTAAGTCCAGAATAAGAACTTGTTGAAGATCATTAGGAGAACCTTGGAGTTGAACAAGAGAAAGTGGGGTGAACAACCAAAATTTATAGTTTGGGATGATAGAATCACTGCTAATAGAGCTACTGGTAAGAGCCCATTTGAGTTGGTGTATGGAACTCAAGCTCTTCTGCCCTTACATCTACAATTATCTACATTTCAGTTTATTAAACAACTTGAGGATCAAGAGGTCAGTCCATATGAAGCAAGGATTAATCAGATTGTAGAGCTAGATGAAGAGAGAAGAGCATCCCACCAAAGGCATGTCAAATTTAGAGAGAAGTTGAAAAATTTGTTTGACAAGAAGGTCACTCCTAGGACCTTCAATATTGGAGATCTGGTTTTGTTATGGGATAACAGAAATGAAGATAGGGGCAAACATGGTAAATTTGATGCATTATGGATGGGCCCTTACTCCATTGATATCAGAATTGGTCAGAATAACTTTTTTCTCAAATACTTAGATGGGGAACTACTTGAACTCCCTATTAATGGTAGGAAACTGAAGCATTTCTTGGATTAATCCCCAAATTTGAGGTATGCACCAACTTGTACAATGTATAGTGTTTGGTTTACACTATGTTTTTATGTTTTGGTGGTTCATGATTTATCTTGGTGTGTGGCACCATTTTTGTCTGTTTCTCGGCTGATTTTTTGGTGGCTTTGTCTTATTACTCCTCTTCCCAATGGATTATTTTGGCACTTGGTCTACTTTTGTTCTTGTGGCACTCATTGGGAGTGCCCATCCCTAAGCAGGAGCCGATGTTGGTGCCAATTTTGATCCTCTATTATATTCCCATCTTTCCCCTTTATTTTGTGTGGTGTAAGACATTTTCTCTCAAATTGGTGATCTCTGTAACTTTCCCCATCTAGATTGAATGCCTTGAAATGCTCACTAATTTATTATTTTGATCCAATTTGAAAGAGGAATGCATGTATGCCCTATTTTGTGCCCTAAATTTCCAAATCCATGAGCCTCTGTCATTTTTTCCACTTTTCCTGGACTTTGGAGCTTATGGTTGCTCATTTTATGCTTATTTTCACTCAAAAATATATCCCCATGGTTGAAAATTTCCTAAAATCACTTTCCATTTGTTTTTTGACCAAAAAATCCTTCACCCACGAAGAAAAAAATCAAATTCGGGAATTCTGGCAATTTATGTGTTTTTTACGGTCATACGGATGTCCTCTGCCTCTCAAAATTATCCCAAACATCCCCTCATACGTGTTTGTAGTTGGACAAGGTTCGGTGGGTTTGTTTTAAAACTTAACATTTTTTTTTTGTTTTGGAAAAAAATCAAACTTTCTCCGTAACTCCACGGGTTCCTTAGGAGGAAACGTGTCATGTTCTCATTTAAAGGTAGGATGGAAGGTCATGGGGGGACTTAGAATATTTTTACCTTTTGACAAAAAGGGAAAAACTTTGAGGAAGGGTTGTGGGTCCATAATGGAGCAAAGGTAGACACATGGTAGCTTTGAGCATAGAGTAGGTCCGGGACGCCAAAGGAAAAAGGGATTTTTTCCCTTTACGTAAAATAAGTCGAGTGAAAATTTGAAGCATTGGCCCGCAATGAACAAAAGGAAGACACGTAGAAGGGATGGAATCGGGAGGCGCTGGCTGCCAAAGGCAAAGTGAGTAAATTTCCCTTAGTGAAAAAGGGAGTTAAAATGTGAAATGAGCCTGTAGATCCTCAGCGATAGAAAAGGTGACACATGTCAAGGACAGAGATGGAGGTGTGGGCCCATGGGGAAAAAAGTGAAAAATTTCCAAATTTCCAAAAAGGGTGAAAATGTGCATAATTGAGCCGTGATTCTAATGGGGCCCACCTTTTGCCACGTGTCAGCACCAAATCTCAAGGGCGGAGGGGCGGAGAAAAAGTTCAAAATTTTACATTTTTTCAAAAATGTTAAAAATTCAAAAAGTGATCCCAAATCCATTCCCAATTTTATTTTGACATGTGGAGGGCTCAAATTGAATGAAGAAAGGGAAAATCAACAATAATTGTGCATTTTTCATTTTGACCGTCATTTTTTCTCTACAAATCTTGAAGATGTAAATTTGCATCAATTTTCATCAAATTTTTGGTGAATTCATGTTGTTTGTGCCTGTAAAGACCAAAGCAAGTGGTTTTAGGGATCAATTTTCAGATTTGAGATGTTTTGAAGTGAATTTTTTCCCCAACCCATCCAAAAGTGTGAAAGATCAAATCAAGAGGTTACAAAATCAAATTTTGGAGGGATAGGGATGAAATAATGAAATGAAAGGGTTCTATATACTTTGAGGATGAAAACTTTCCTCCAAAATGGATAATGATGAAGGTTTTGTAATGATTCACATTTTTGAAACACCTAGCAACTTTTGTTGCAAATATGTTAAACGTCCCTATCTACGAATCATGTTGGAATTCTATAACAAACTTGATTCTTGATATATTCTTTTCTTAGGAAAGAAGGATCAAATGTAATAGAATGTTATATAATGCATGTTTTTCGACATCCAAAAGGTCGGAAAAACTTGGAATTTCATGGGAAAATTTGGGAAGAAGCCCATTCTCTGAGAAACCACCTGAGAACCATTTCTAATTCCTTTTTGCATCATATTTGTATCATGTTGAGTTGGTTTAAGTTGTAAATCCATCAACAAGCTCTAATATTGGTCTTATAACATTCCCTGCTAATAGATTTGATGATTTCTAGATTATTTTGTGTTGTCTCTTGGCAAAATTTACATATATTTATATTTCATAATGTTTTCAATTTGTGTTTCTTGCTCCTGTATTCTGATCTTGTGTCTAAAATCTCTCTTGATCATACATGGTCTCATTTCTTGTTGATATTTTAGTGGCATTTTCAATCTCAAATTCAGAAGAGCTTTCATCGATAAAGAGATAAATAGTTTTAAAATCACTTTACCTTCCTTGAATTTAGAGATTACTTATTAAGCTTTGGGTGCACCTTAGGTCATGATAAAATAGAGGTTTTGGATGCTTTGTTGGTTCTTATGCTTCAAGATTTTGTGGTAGGTTGTCAAATATTGTGTGGAAGATTATAGATCTAGGCCTCCATTTGGTACACATATCCTGGTTGAAGGAGTACCTTAACCCCTTTGAAGCATTCTATTGTTTAGGTCTTACAAATTCTTGCAAAGGTCCTAAAAGAATTTGGCAAATTCTGGTTAGTCTTTTCTAAAATCTCCCACCAAAATTCATTCAAATAAACTAATCCTACCCATACTACCCCTGTATTGCATTGTGTGTCAACAAAATAATACAATCCATTTACAAAAATGCACAAAGTAAATCAGGATCATACAATGTCTTCAGTAACCCTTGCCTTGCATTGAAAATATCTCCATAACTGGGAGTGAGCAGTGAAAGTCATATTTTGAGTGTTGATCATATTTTCCCAAGGCCATTTCCATAATATTTACACAAATTGAGGGATATTTTCATCTCCTTCACCATTTGAAGGTTACAAAATAGGTCCTCTTACCTTGGTTGAAAGGCACAACCTAAAACAGTTAGGATAAGATCAAGTCCTATTTGAGTGCTATCCATCTCTCCACAAATATGAGTGCCGTTAGATCACATCCTGGCTATAAAATGACACACATCATGATCTATCTAGCTTCATGCCATATCTTTGATGGTGCTCAAATTGAAAAGGAGAACAAATTTTGGTACCAACACCTGGGTTTCTAACTCGGGGTAAAGAGGCATGGATGGCCTAGGAGCAAGTTTTCTAGCTTTGAATCAAACAATTCTCAGCTCTTATGGAAAGGCTATAGGCTATAGGCAAGGTTGTTCCCCCATTGACTGAATCATCAAAGAAATATTAGAATTTAAATCTCTAAATATGTATAAGAAGGCACCTTCATTAGTGGTTTTTACTACTATTAGAATCCTATCCTAGGTTTATTGAAATATGAGGTTGAAATCTGTCAATTTATCATTCGGATCTCTCTTGATCATTGTCACTACTCCAAGAAGGATAGGTTATCCCTCTTTTCTCCGAACTAGTTGTAAAGAGTTGTGCATAGTTGGTCCCATTCTGAATAGACCCTACTTCAAGGCTCCTAAACCATTGTAAAGTTTACCTTTAATCGAAGAGGCTAGAACTTGACTTCAATATCCATTTCATTGATCTCATGGATTATAAATACATTTGTAATGTCTTGGAAGTGGTCACTAGGAGAAGTTTTGTTTTCCCAGGTGAAATATGGGATGCTCTTCAATCCTACTATCGGGACTGTATTTTTGCATTCAAAGCGAGTGGGTTTCGCCGGTGGAATTGACATAAGGATTTGGTTGAGCCATCCTAATTGGCCTGAGCACCCTTCTTGATTGAAATAATAGCCCACTTTGGGAGGAGGTGTCGATAAGGTTCTATTTGGTGGAGATAGAGACCTCTCGGGATCTTCTTCTTCTCCTTCTATCTGGAGACAAGTGTATGTGTACAAACTATCCTTATTCCCCTATTCTAGACCTTGTTTACATCCTTCTCATGAAATTGGGTAACTTGGACTACTAGAACCAGGTTGATTTTGTCCCTTTTGGAGTCACTAAATGTGAAGTTTTTAAGAGCTTCTTAAACCTAGAATCACAACAAGTTCACATCAACCTTACTGTAAAAATATGGAGACTTCTTAGTCCCACTAGGCGTGCCAAAAATGTTAGTGAAAAATCACAACACCCCCAAATGAATCGTTAGATCTTATTTTCTAAGGCAGAGTCATTTGGTGTGATCCACATAACATTAAGTTTTCTCCAAAGTGTGGGACTTAGAAAATGAGAAAAATTTCAGATTAAAGGTTGGTTCCTATTCCTCTAGTTAGGTGCATGCATGAAAACTTGTAGAGGGCCAATTCCTAAACCTAATCTAATTTTTACCAAGGAGACAGGGATAAAAGGGATGCAGGAAATCAAACTAAGCTATAAGGTGATGCACCAAAGGAATGATGAACATTTCTTTTTCTAATAGACACAAACCAATAACATGCATACAATAACCAAACATAGATAACAAAATATATAATGAAAGACTAGATGAAAGAAAAAGAGATGAGAAAGGATCTAAAATAGATCACATACATGTTTTGTTGCTCGTAGATTAATATAATGCATTAAAAAGTGGCCAAAATGTAGAAAACATATTACACTCTAGTGGAAGGTCCGAAAACCCCACGAGTTAATTTTGCCGGAAGAAAAGGGGAGCCTGTAAAATAGAAGAATGTCTAACCATTTACAATGAGTCTTGACCCTATATTTATAGATTCAATCGGAGAGAAGAAAGAGAGAGAAGTGGGAAAAGCAGGTCGAAGCTCAACCACTGCTATTAATGCCTCCTACAAAATCTTCCCCCAAATCTTCCTTGATTATGTTGATCACTAGTTTGGCACCTTGAAAGAGGAGGAAATGACATAACAGATCGAATCCGACCTAGTTGTTGAGGTAGATAGATTCAAAATTAATGACCCTGAAGACATTTTCTCCATATTCTCCTACCTAACCTCCCCAAACTTAAAGTTTTAGATCTCCATGGCATAGATGAGGCTGAGATCTTTCCAATGTGTTAGATTTGCAATATTTTGGGCCTTAAGTCAAAATATATGCCCTTCAAAGTTTTCATTAGGTCTGTACCAAAGAGCAGGGAAAAATAGTTTGAAAGATGGGCCCCTTCTTTAATATGGGACACATGGTTGGTTGGTGCATGTCTGAGGGTGGCCTATGTTTTTAGCTTTTGGAAAGGTGAAGAGCTGAAAAGTGGCTTCATCTACCAACCTGCTCCATTTCTTTGTTTCTTGGCTAAGTCCTTTGCTTGGTGGGGGTCTATTCCTTGACCTGGAGACATGTGGCGCCCCGGCACTTGTTTGAGAACCTCTCTCTAATTCACCCTTGACTTAGCATCGTTTGGACACTTGGTACTCTCCACCGGCCTATCACTATGTATTGACTATTCAATCTAACTCTGTCCCCTTCAAAGAGACTAGATGCATGGAGGCTCCGCACTTGTTTGAAAGCCTGACCAGATCTTGCCTTTGAAGGAGTGTCGGGTTGACACTTGGAAGCCTCCATGGGTCTTTGGAATTTTCAATGATCTCTCCCTTCCTTTTCAGACCCTAGGCTACATGGAAAATTGGCACTTGTTTGGGCCTCTGCATTTGGACTCAAATTTGGATAAGTGTCATTCTGACATGTGGTTCTTTCCACAACATCCTCCATACTTAGCTAATTTTTGGACTCATTCTGAACTATTTTTGGCCCAAGGACTTTGGATCTTCACTATTTCTTCCCTCAATTTTCCCTGGATTCTTTGAGTGTCACTCCTCCTCCGACCATGTTGTTCTATTTCTGAGCGTACCTGAAACCTATAGAATGGATTTAAGGCACAAACCCACTCGATGCAGATCCATCTTCTATATTTATCCCATACAAGGTTGTTTGAACTTCACACACGCACCACTTCTATTATAGAGTCCCTCTGTAATCTATTTTCAAGATCTGAACGTGATTTCTCAGGTTCTTTGAGTGAGGGGGAGTTCTGATCCAATATTTTTCCCGAGGGAAAAATATGGATAATAGGTACCAGATCCCTCTTTAGGTTTGTTGTAGCAGGATGTTAGAATGATGAAGGAAGAAGCATATAAGTCCATAACTATTCCATCATTCTACAATGCATGCTACATTCAGATCTATAAAAGAACAAGCTTTAAACATTGATCATGATTGAATCAAGAACATGCACTAATCAATTACACACAGTAATGACACTTAGGTTCAGCCACTATCTTCCATCTATTGATAAACATAAAATCTCCTTACAATAATGTTAATCTATACCAATGCACACATGGATCTAATATAGTAATTCATTCATATGCATATATCTCTATACCTTCATACATCTATCTCTCTCTGACACACACACACACTACTATGTGCCTCACATCATATATATAGGGTGGGGACTTTCCCTTCACCGCTTATCTATTCGAGAAATAGGATGCATGTTATTAATAGCCATGCATCATTTATAGGTAGATCCACACATGCAAGTGTGCTATCTATAGACCTCTTGCAATTAATCAAGTGACAATCCTATTCGATCTCGTCTCCATGTAAAATGCTTTGATCTAATCCTCTAAAGATAAACAATGTGTGGCACACATGTCTCTACATCATTGGTGTGTTCCACATGCCATCTTCTAAAACTTCATACTCAAAATAAGCTAAGTCCTAAATTTGAACTTGCCCTCCACGCACGGGTTATTCCTATCCCTCCACACCCTTGATCCTTGCCTTCTCTCCCACATGGACTTCTTGTGTGATCTCTAACAATTATTATCTCGATCAACATGTCTCCATTTCTCTCGCCCCTATAACTTACGACCAAATGTCACAACCCAAGACTAAAATCTCCATCCTTTCTACACCACCATCTTCCACTACAATACAAAAGGTCATCATTAAAAAATTACACCAAGCTCTAGTTAAAATGTCACTTTACAAGCTGGTCCAAACCTCACCATCACATAAACAAGCCATGATCGAAGCCCTTCAATCTATTGTTATGCCTATAGAAGACCCATTATATTTTTCTAAATTTTTAGGTTCTCTCAAAGAACCCACTTTGCCATCCCATTTCAGTCATCATAAATACCATCACTTCACCCTCAAGATCATGAATTTCCTCTCTTCATCACCACCCAAATCAATGATGTCCTCATTAAAATGGTCATGATTGATGGGGTACTGCTATCAATATCATATCATCTATCACCTTTAATCAAATTATATTACCAAATACCATTATTACCCAAACACTAGTCCTCCTTTGATCTTTCAATGATACAATAATGCTCACGATAGGGACTGTTATTCTTCCTCTTACAGTTGGTGTCAAACCCCTTTCATAACTCTTCTACATTATAGAGGGATAGTTCTAGTATAACATGTTGTGAGGATGACCTTGGATACATAACATGTATTGTGTCCCTTTGAAGCTTCAATAGTGCCTTAAATATGAATATGAGGGTAAAGCATTCACAATCCTTGTAGCTACAAATCCTTTCACTGACTGCAACATGACATTTAGTCCAAATGATGTGTTAGTACCTAAATCAACATCTAAATCATCTGAAAAAGCATCTACTAGTATATCTATTCCATCATCCAACTTACCTGATGAATCCTTCCTTGGTGACATTATGGATCATCTTTCATTGGGGGAGTACTACTTTCTCATGCTAAATTCTCTTTGTACACTAAAAATGTATGGAAAACCTAACAAATAACCTATGTATGAGCCTAACATTGGAGATGTCATCTCCTATGGCCCCGTGTATCTAAAAACAAACCTCTTTTATGGGGGATTTGACCTTCCTTCTTCATAATACAATCATAAACACCATGTCATGCCTTTTAAATCTGATTTCAACTGTTTATATAACCCATCTTTCACTCAAATTTACCTCCATTAATTTTCCTAGAAAGGATTTTGTTTTGGACGCTACAAATAATGGATACACAATTTGATCGTCCAACATTCCCTCAAACCACATGAAAATTATGGGCTAGGATATGAAATACCCATTTTTGAATCATCTACACATACCACATCTATATGTATCACTGAATTAGAACCATCACCATCCACCAAAACTAATGATCCCATGGACACTGATGATAACATCTCCATCCCACCTAACTTTTTTTAGTCAATATTATTTCCTTAGGTCCATTAACTTATCAATCCAATCATGTCACCAAAAAAATTCCTCTCATTTTTCCAGAAATGATTGAAGAAGATTCACCCACCATTGATATCCTTCAATGTCGCGATGATCAAGATATTCTCTCCCATATGGGAGCAGATGACCATTTCCTTTAGAAATCCTTACCACCTAATACATCAACCCTTATCAATGAATCCACTATTGACATTAACTTAGGAACTACTCAAGAACCCCATATAGTTAAGGTCGGTTAGTCACTAAATCCATAAGAATTAAATGATTTCACTAACTTCTTATCCAAGTATAGCCAAGCCTTTTCCTAGTTGTATAGTGATATGTCACGTATCAATCCAAATATCATTATACATACCATTGTCACTTATCCAAATGCTAAACATGTCAAAAAAAAAAATCCATATGATTCATCCCCGCATGGATATTCTCATCAAAGAAGAGTTACAACAACTACTTTCTGCTAGTTTCATCATACCCATTGATTATCCACAATGGATTTCTAATATTGTAAACGTAACCAAATCCTCGTGAAAGCTACGCATTTGCAATGACTTCGAGAACCTTAATCTTGCTTTCCCTTAATATGAATTCCCTCTTTCAAACATTGATCATCTTATCGATATAACATTTGATCACAAATTTCTCTCTTATGGATGACTTATACGGTTATAATCAAATCCTTATCGCCACTAATGATAAAAAGAAAACATCCTTCTTTACCCCTTGGGGGACATTCTATTACTACGGCATGCCTTTCAGACTTTAAAATTTGGGAGCCACTTATCAATGTGCCATGACATACATCTTTCACAACCTTATCCACAAAATCATAGAAGACTACATTGATGATCTCTTAGGAAAATATAAACAATTCAAAAATCACCTCGTTGTCCTTGAATCAATATTCATCCAACTCATTCAATATTTCCTTCGCCTTAACTCACCAAATGTGTTTTCGGTGTTCTCACTAGAAAACTTCTAGGGTTTATCATGTCTATCTAAGGTATTAAAGTATACCAAGCCAAAATTAAAGCAATCATTGAAATTCCTCCTTCATCAAACCTCAAACAATTGTGTAGCCTTCAAGGTAAACTGCAGTCTATCTGACATTTCATATCTCAACTCTCAGATCATTTTCAACCATTTCATCACCTCCTTCACAAATATGTTGAATTTAGATAGGATTTTAATTGTTGAAAGGCCTTCGAAGGAATTAAATATTATCTCTTATTAACACTGTACTCACTCCTCCTCATGAGGGGGAGCCTTTCTGCCTTTACATATCCACCACAGATCATTCCTTAAGATCCATGCTCACTCATCATGATGACCAAGGCATGTGAACAATCCATTTATTACATAAGTCATGCCCTCCATGAATATGAAACCCATTATACTGAAGATGAAAAATTATGTTATGATTTATACTTCCCAACATTGAAACTATGCAATTATCTTCTCAATAAAAAATATATGTATTCACCAACTTTAACCCACTCAAAACCATACATTCTAAACCATATCATAGTGACCACATAACTCGGTGGCTCATTCTTATGACCGAGTTTGACCTTGAATTTATATCACAAAAATCCATTAAAGGAAAATCCATCATAGACCAGCTTGGTAAAGCACCCTTCACGACACCCATCTCCCTTATGAACAACTTCCTAACAAATATATCAACACTATTGAAAAACATGAATTTAATCCTATCAAAATGACCCTCTTATTCGATGGATCTAAATTCTAGCAAGGGGAGGGGTCTAGTATCATTATCATACCTCCCTGGGGGATTCCTATTCTACTATCATTTAAACTTAATTTTGAGTGTACTAATAACATGGCAAAATATGAAGCTTTAATCATGGGTCTTACAACTACTATTCTACTAGGTGTTCACATCTTAGAAATCTACAGAGACTCACAACTCATCATTAATCAAATAAAAGGAGAATATCAGTGTAAAAATGAAATATTATAAAAATATAAATCCAATGTCTATTTCCTCCTTTGATCCTTTGATCATTACACCATCCAAACCATTCCACAATCCTCTAATAATTTTACAGATACTATGGCCTCTTTAGGAGAACTCATTCCTTTATCAACTGAATAATTAATCGATAACCCCAAAATATCCGTGTTCATTCAAATATTGGATGACCCTCACATAAAAAAACTCCCTCATATCAACACCCTCGAAACTAATTCAATTGACCTATGGTATTCTCAAATATTCGACTATCTTTTGGAATCTAAAATTCCCTTTGATTTATCATGAAATGCTAAACAATCATTTCTTCAACATGCCACTCATTATGTCATCATAGGTGGTATCTTGTATAAACATGGTTTTGATGGCCTCCTATTAATATGTCTTAAATCACATGAATCTATCAAAGTAATCCAAGAAGTCCATGACGGTATATGCGGTGGAAATTTCAATTATAATGCCTTTGCTAAATGTGTCTTTTGACTCGGTTATTATTCACCTACTATAAATAAAAAAATTTGTGTGTATGTCAAGAAGTGTGTCAAATGTCAATAACATTCTAATCTCATCCATGTTCCTAGTCAAGCCTTTGCAACCTTCTCATGATCTATGGCCTTTCTCACAATGGGGATTAGACCTCATTGGCACTGTCAATCCTAAATCATCTCAACAACATCATTCAATCATCACAGCCACTAAATACTTTACAAAATGGGTTGAGGTCATCCCCTTAACTTCAACTAAAGAAAATCAAATTGTCAATTTCATTTATCAATACATCATATGTCGCTTTGGTGTCCCTCATAAACTTATTACAGATAATGGAAAATATTTCAAAAACAAATATGTCAAGAAACTTTGTGACACCTTCAACATCAAACTTAGTTTTTCATCACCATACTATCCCCAAGAAAATGGATAGGTTGAGGCCTCTAACAATACACTTACTAAGATTCTCATGAAAAAAAAAGATGAAGTAGGCGAGAATTGGCATCTCCAAATCTTGTTTTCTCTCTAAGCTTATCAAATATGTATAACTACGGATTGCTATACCCTTCTCACTATTCTATGGATCTGAGGTATTTATACCACTTGAAGTTCAAATTCCATCACTCTATGTGTCATTTAAATAATTTATCCTTGATGAAAAACATCAACAAGACCGCTTGACACAATTAGAATTGTTAGATGAAAAATGTTTAATGGCCCTTGAACATCATCATGTCTATCAAGAATATATCAAACACACATATAATAAACATGTAAAAGAATGTGAATTCAAAATTGGTGATCTTTTTCTCAAGGAAAATCAAAATGTCACTACTTTAGAATGGAGTAAACATGGAAATTTTTCCCCTAAGTGGATCGGTCCATATGTTGTCACTCACAAGTATGGGTTGTGAGCATATCGTTTAGCCTCCCTTGATAATATAATTGAAAAAGGAACCTTTGAATGCCTTTCACTTGTGGAATTTATATTGATAACTTCTTACCATCATGACAATATTTTCATCCAAATATATTAATCATCCATTAACCCACCATCTTCACATAGTAATGATTTGAAAGCATGTGGTATTCCATCACTATCCTAAAAACCTTAAAGATGAGCACCATGGCTCTGTTCATTGCATCTTTCATATGGAAAGTTTCCTTCTTAGCAATAACCCCGCAATTATTACACCTGCTTACCTTATATCAATTGAAATCATTTCATATAGGAAAATATGTGTAGGTCATGTACACATCTCTTTCCCCCTCTTTGAAATAGTCTATTCGGGTCTTTCCCTCAAATCAAAACAAAAAATTCAAAAGAATCTATGGATGTTTCCTATCAAAACTTTAATAAATGTATATTGATCCCTTAAAGTATGGTTATTTATGTAAATAGCAAAAGTAAAAAATTGTAGACCACTCCCCTAAAGGATGACTACTTATGTAAAAATAATTCCTACATCGATCAAAATTTAAAAATGAAAATATCAAAAGCATCCTAGGAAAGCTGCCCGCTTTGACCAGTTTTCCCATCAAGAAAACTTCCCACATCAATCAGTTTGCATCAAGAATATGTATAGCTAGGGCATACCTCTAAGAATTTGTTGAAAAGGAGAATCCTCCTTCCCACATTAACCTACACATGCAAAAATCCTTTCATGTCCTAGGAAGGTACATCTCATCACTTCACCTCTATAGCAAAGATCTCATGTGTAACTACCCATTAATAGTCTCATTTTAACATTGTTAAAGGATAAAAGTGCAAGTTCTTTCACATATCATACCCATCACATATGTATCAAATCCATATTTAAGTAATCATTCCATTTTTACTCCTTTTAGATTTAAAACACTTTTGATAAATTTGGATCACATCTAAAGTCACAACCTTCTCAATACATCACCATCCAAATCACATAAATATCTAAATTACATTAACATTCACATCACATAAATATTTCATCTATGAACATAAATGAAAAACAGTAAAGGCATATAAAAATACACATCAAGATGTGTAAATCATAAACCAAACACATCATCATATCATATAATCAAAGTATCAAAATTATACATATCAAATATCGCCCACTCTATCTATAAAAAACTATACATCAAAAATACTTCATAAAAAGAGTCATATACATATCAAAACTATTCAAGTAAAATGAATATCACTAAGAAATCCACTATCACAAAAACACTCCCATCACCCTCTTGCATGCCTCCATTGCCACCATCTCCTCCACAAGCTCCTCGAGGTTACAAATCCACACTCCCTCCACTAGCGTTAGGATATACTCCTTATTGTGTCATATAATCAACATACATAACTACATTAGGCAAGTCATGTATCACCATATCCTCATAATAGGCCAAGTATTCCCTCGAGAGAATGATCATGTGCATAACTAATCATTCCTAGGGCTCCCATTTTTCCGCTAGCTTGTGCCCATGCTACCAACTTTGCACATGATATAAAATATCCTATAATACCGAGATCCCTTTTTAGGGCCTCTCATTGTTCTCTATATTGATTCGATCAAGAACGACATGTGCTAACTATGCTCTCATCCAGCTCGCTCCATTATAACACCACCTCTCTCCCTAATCAAATTAGTTCTCACTCTAATTAAATCATTTCTCTCCCTCTCGCATGTTATACCTCTCAACATCCATTGTGGCCTTCTTAGATATCAACTATGCAATTGTTGCCTCTAGATCCTCCTCATCACCATCACCCCCTAATCATCACTAACATCAAAACCTCCTATGTTCCCTCCACCCGAGCACGCACCCTCCTCCCTCTCTAAATCAATTAAGTCCTCTCAAACTCTGCATATGCACCATCCCACCATTTCCTATAACTAGCATTTGCTCCAACATTATCACTCAAAACTAGGTATTTATCCTCATCTAAACCCATGTCTCCCCGCCCACCGGCTATAATAGGAGTTGATCATACAACTACCTTGGGAGTCTCCAAATCTCCCTCATCATGTTTATACAATACTAGATACTCAGAACATCATGTATTAAATCAAATTGATTTCTAACATGGATAAAACAGACAAGCTCCCACTCTCCCCCTCATCTCCCTAGTACCCAATACTCATGTTGTAGTCCATCAAGCTCACACTCACAACCTAGCCACACTGGAAAATCAAGATACGGCCTCCACACAACATCTCTAACCTGTAATCCTATAATAATATCTTTGTAATGATCTTCCATCTTCCCCATTGAATTCCCCACATCCCCTTGTCCTCTCATGAATCCAAAGATCTCCCAATCATATCCACACTTCCCCATGGAAATCCATGCAGATGAGCTATGGCAATGTGCTCAAAATCCCAACACTATAACAAAAATGCAACATCAATACCAAACCTCTTGTGGAATTTCCAATCCCACATCTCCTATATGTTTTTGTTAGTAATGCATGGCCCAAGAAAACACAATGTAGTGTTCCATCATCTCCATAACTACCCCTTTCATCATCCATGGAAATCTCCCTCCTCTAGAATTAGGAAAATAAAAACAAGATATACCCATCATCAACATCATCATCCAAGTACATCCATCCCTTTGTTCATGATATAAAGACTAATAATAAAACCCCATGAATTATATAAAACATCATTGCATCATCTCCATGCAATTGCCTTGTCACATCATCTCTCTCTATCTTATCAATGCAATAGATACCCTCTCCATGTAATCGGCGGTTTCGTAATCCGATGAGTATCCTCCACAGTGATCATGATCTCACCCGTAGGTAACCAAAATGTACAGGTGGTTGGATCCCATCTCTCCATCAAATCTAACAATAACCCCTAACAACTATGAATATGTCTATAACACACTACCCTATAAATCCAACCTCCTCTATAAAAATCCAATCATCATCCAACATATCCTCTCAAACCTCTACTAAAATCAATGGAATCCTATCCCAGATAATCAACTTTACATTCACCTACAACCATATACATACCATAAACACACATTAGAAATGATATTTACTTTAAATAACATCAAAACCTTTATCAAAATACATGGGCCTAAACCTAATCAACCCGATAAAAAAATCAGATAAATCACTAATGTTTCACTTGAATCGCTGAAAATTAACTTGAATCACTAGCGATTCTGAAGATTTTAAAGTCAAATATTCTATACCATCAAAAATGACACATATAGTCAAAATCAATTAAAAATTAACAAAAACAAAAAAATTAGGCACTCACCTCTACCTGTGTGGGCCTCTTATGCCTTTTCCTTGATGTCATCACTCCAAATCACCCAATTTTCACTTCAATATCTCAAATTCGCAATAATCAAGTTGTAAAAATAAACCGATCACCACCAATATAGGGATTTTGGTTTCATGTCCTTGCCTTGTTACCTTAGCTTTTCTTGGATCGTGATACTCGAATTAAATGTCCTTGCCTTGTTGCTTTGGTTTTTATTCTTGGATCATGGCACACCTATTTGCAGTAGTTGATCGAATTATGTTTGGTGTTTTTTACACTTTTGACATCACTCCGTTGTGATATCCTTATATGGAGCTATTCCGGTGAAACCCAGTGTCAGTTGTTTTTGGGTTTTTGATCAAGTAGTGGATTTAGACCACAGTGCACACCAAACTTCTTTAGCATTGTGCAAGTTTTATGATCCGAGCTTCTTGGGATGCCTTGGAGCGGGTCTTTACTCTCTTTACTTTATTGTTGCTGGTTTTGGGTACCTTCCAGTGTCCCTTTTTCCCCGGTTGTTGTATATGAGTACCTCATCAAAGGCCTAGTTATTGGGGCTCATATTGTGGACATTCCACTTCTATTTCGGCCCCTAGCTTCACTTGAGGGGGGTGTTAGAGTAGGTATTTACCTTATCTCATATTCACCTAGGTACTTTATTTACCTTTATTGTATTTATCCTCACCCACTTATGTGTGTGGATATTTCTTTTATCTTATTTAGATATTAGGAGATATTATCTAGTTGTTAGGTATATTTATTTCGTTGATCTATGGTATTGACTAGATCCTTGATGTTTAGTTCTCTCCTAAATCTATATTCTTGACTAGTTCTTTGATAACTAGTTATTTCCTTGATTTATGGCTTGATCTACGACCTTGATTTGGTTCTTAGATTGTTATTCCTTACCTATTTAAGCAAGGCCCATTCTCAATGTATTGCATTGAGTTCCATAATAGTATATGATATTAATGCTCATTATTTTGTAAAGGTTTTATGTAAAGCTATCCTAGTGAATTACACTCATCTTATTGATCATGGTGTTTGATTAGCATCTCTGTGTTCTTGGCTTGGTACGATCTCGGTTATCGTTCCTTTCAAGATACACCATTGCTATCATTACCTTAAGTGGTTAGAATGTTTAAGTTTATACTCTAGAAAAACTCATTAAACCATCCAAATACTTCAATCCAAACACAATATTCCATCCAAATATTACTAACTTCAATCATACTCGTCCTATAACATTCTACATTTAATCCCAAAACTTAGTCAAGAAGTTACATAAATGTAACAAACCTAAGAAGGACAACATCTTTACCAAGTTCAAAGCTGAAATAAGATTAAAGGAAGGAGAGGGAGAGAGATCACTACCCCAAAAATCTTTTATGATTAAAAGATAACCTTAAGAAACCAATAACCTATATTGACAAGGTCATTTATCTAATGTTTCAAACCAAAATCCCAAACAAAGATTTAATTATGGGTTCAAATTGAATGAACAAAAACCAGGAGAAAGGAAAGAAATGAATAACAAAAAAATTCCATTACCTTTCATCATTCAAAGAGATGGTAAAGATAGCCTTAATTTATGAAAGATAACAAATAAACCATTTCCCAACAAACACAGAGAGGAAAATAAGATATTAACAGTAATGGTAAGTCTCGAATAGTCCTCCCAACTCGAGATCCGTATAGGAGAAGTATATAATATGATTTAACCAAAACATGAGCCATCATTCCATTTTCATGAAGAAAACATTTCCTAATATCTGAAAGAACTGAAACTAAGTTTGATGGTCCAAGGTCTAGAAACATGCTAAAACAATACATCAACATAATGTCAATAGAGCTATCAAGAAGTTCAAGTTGTCAACAATAACCAAAATACAGTAAACCAATACCCAAGGGAGTTTTCCCTTCTTAGCACCAGATTCCATAATTTCATAGGTTACCCAATGACCCAATAGAGTAGAAAATGGAATATCATTTCCCTTACGGGCTTCCAAAAATCAGGCTTTGAAAACAACTAAACAATTCCAGAGAATAGTAGAAATATACATTAGCAGGCTTTTAAAAATAATAACCTGGAAGAACTTAAACAAGTCCATGGAGACGTTAAACCAATTCCTAAAAAAACCCACAACAATTTATCTTTCCTTAATAATCACAGGGTCAGAAGTCTGTAATAGAAAGAATACAAACAAAACCTGATTCACAATCACAGACAATGATAAGAAAATATACATGTTCACCAATTTTGAGCATTCCATCAGTACTAAAAGAATATGTATAAGAAGGCATCACAAAATGTTATCTTCCCTAAAGAATCATGTAAGATTCAATCAAAAGTAAAGGTATTTAAAATAGTTTAATAACTGCAGTTTTCCAACAGAGAGGAAACAAGATCATTTTAGAACAAGTTCCACAGATTAAAGAAAACCAAGCTACCTACAAGATTTAAATAGTTCAAACAAGATCACATACGGTTTTTCAAATTTGATCTCAAGCCCATGCAGAAAGATTAAATCATAACCCAACTATCCACACAAGAAAAACCAAAACCCAGATCATACTTTCCATCATTCAAACGGAGTCAAAAACATTCCCAATAAACAACACAAAAACCTCAAGCAAAGTAATCTTATCAATGAACAAAAACTAGTCTATTCCAAAGAGCAGAGTTGTTCTTACGAAACACTTAAGTAAAATAAAAATATTAATGGATAGAGCCTATCATGCCTGATAGCACTTCACCTTCACCGATTCACGAAGTATCCAAGTAGAGCCTCAATCCTCCTTTCGAAATGTAAAAACAACACAAAAACTTCCTCTATCTCCTCCTTATAGTCTCATAGTGCCAACTCTTTCTTCCACACCATGCAAGGAAGAAAAACTCATGCATTTCCACATTGCATGCAAAAATCAAACTGGAGGTTCAAAAACAAAAACAACCACATGCAGAGCTCTAGCTCCAAACCGAATGAATCGACAAAACCAAACCCTCTATCTTCTTCCTAGGCGGTTTCACAAATTTCCAAAAATTAAATGTAGAGTAGGATTATCAGTCCTTCCTATTTTCCCACCACCTCCATCTCCAAATTTGGAGTGGACTTATTTCAAACAAAAACATGCATTCAAAACTTTGGTGAAAATGCCAACTCACCCTTCTAAAGTTTCCAACTGCCTTTGCCAAATTTGGCTACAAAAAGAGATAAGGGCTTGATAAATTGCCTTTAATTCCTTGAATTCGCTACTTCCCACTTGAACCTTCTCCCATATTTTTGATAGGCCCCCTTAGGTTAGCCATTCCCTTAGTTAGGTTAGACACTAATTTAAGAATCAACATAGGTCCATAGGTAAGTCCTTAGTCTTAGGTTAATTTAACCACTTAAAAAGAAAATAACTTAGTAACTTAGGTTAAATTACCCTTTTTAGGACTAGGTTATAGATCTAAGGAACATAGTGTAGTTAGGTCCCATTTCCCCTATGAAAAATTCATCATACCATAATAGAAAAAGAAGAACCAAATTGTTACTCGATTCAAATACGAAGCAAAGGTCCATGGAGAGGATCATACATAACCTTTGCACATTCCAGGTCCGAACCCTTCCATCTATCCAAATTGGACATCATGACAACAAGACATGAAAATTAGAAGCATACCTTGGATCAATGGAATTGATCCAAGGTAATGTTGTTTGAAACCCCATAAAAACTGAAACTCAAATTCATAATCCCTAGTAGTGAATTTATTCTACATAAAGAGATGGATTGCTTCATTTTCAATTAAGCAAAAACATGACAGAATGTACCTATTCCCAACAGATAACTTCTTATCTTCTACAAACATGATTTCCTAAGTCATAAGAGTACACCATATTAAGAAAAAATCACATGTCAATGTTTGTACCTTCTATAGTATAAGTCATCATAGGTACTAGTCATGATAGAGACGTTACAAAACCTGCCCTAGCCATGAAGAACCTCATACCACAAGAAAATTAATTACCCTACCTCTTAGTACAATCTTACCCAAGTATACCCCTTGCAATATGGCTCAAATTTTGAGCTAGATCAAGTTCACTGTACCCATCATTGAGTTTCTTAGGATCCTTGAGCACAAAAGAAGAGAATTTGAGTACTTGGGATTTAAGGAGGAGGTAGTGGCCCCGGGAAAAGATGTTAACAATATTGATATTCCTCATGTTATTAAATAATTGGAAGTTCCCCTAGACATTGAAAATCTTGGGGGAATCCCTTGAAGTATATCTAGTAACCTCCCTTATTGAATCCCAACTTTATGTTGATCCCTTCTATACTAATTTTATTATTAAAGACAAAAATTTCACAATTACATGTTTGATTCAAGAGCTTCATGTAATGTGATGCCCCTTAAAGTTATGAATGAGTTGGATATCAAAGTAACAACAACCTTTGGAAAGTGCACTACCATGGAATCAAGAGAAGTACTAGTCATTGGGTATGTGAAGGGTTTAGTAGTGCAATTAGCAACTTATCCTGGTAAATATTTAACCATGAATGTAGTCATTGTTGACTTCCCTACTAAATGGGGTATGTTGTTGTCAAGGAAGTGGGCTGCTAGTGTTGGTGGAAGTGTGTAAATGGATATGTCATATGCCACCATACCAGTAGAAGGGAATCTTGTCAAGTTATATGGGGAGAAGAAGATGTTACATCGATTGAAGATCCTAATAATGCTACTTATGAAGTTCTGTATACAGATGTCGATGTTAATAATTTTGTTGGGTATGCATATTTTGAAGAACATAGTATTGATAAGAGTAAATTCTTGGAACAAGTTGGTGTCCCTTGGACCTTGATGTTTGATAAAGCTTTCTCTAATATGGGAAATGGGGCTGGAGTTGTACTTATATCTCCAAGCCAAGAAACTTTTAATTTCTCCTTCAAATTGAAATTTGAATGCACAAACAACATTGCCAAGTATGAGGCATTACTCTTGGGTTTGAGGATTTCTTGGAAGTATGGTATAAAATATATAATTGTTAAAGGAGATTCAGAGCTTGTAGTGAAACAAGTAAGGAAATTGTATGCCATGAAAAAACCAAATAATGAAACAATATAAACATGTAGTATGGGATTTTATTGAGATGTTTGATTCCTTTAACATTTTGTATCATGATAGAACTCAAAATGCTGTAGCAAATAGATTGGCAATGTTTGGATATAGGTTTGAAAATAGAATTGTTTCTCCTTATTGTGATTATGATATTGAATTATTGACAAGACCATCTGTTCTTGATAACGTGAAACATTGGCAAGTATTTGATGATGATGCCCAGGTTTAGAGGTTTTTACAGAATGAAGGAGAATTCACTAATCAATGCATGGATTGGGAGCCAATGGTTGCAATATGTGATGGAAAGGAAACCCTGTTTGGAAAGGATATAATTCAATTGAAAACCAACACAATTCCAAAGGGTTAGTGGCTTTAGAGTCTAATTTTGATAATGCTGACATGGTGGTTCATAGACACATCTTTTCTATTGAAGAATTCAATTTGGAAACTAAAGAAAATCCCAAAAAAGTTTAGATAGAAGTAATTTGAGTAAAGAGGAAAAGCATTATTATGTTGAATTGTTGAAGAAATATCAGACTGCTTAGCATGGTCTTACTCATAATTGAAATCATATAGGGAAGATTTATTTCAACATGAAATACCTTTAGAACCTAATGCTAAACCATTTAGGAAAAAACAAAGGCCAATCAATCCACTTCTTTCCCTCAAGATGTAGGAAGAATTAAAAAAGTTAAGGGATGGAGGGATAATACAACCTACAAGATATTCTTCATGGGTGGAAAACTTAGTGCTAGTAAGAAAGAAAATGGAGATATAAGGCTATGTGTGGATTTTAGAAATTTAAACAAGGCCTCAATCAAAGACAACTATCCATTGCCTAATATGGATAACATGCTACAATTGGTCACTGGATCTGAGTTGCTTTCCACATTGGATGGATTCTTAGGATACAACCAGGTAGTTGTGAAGCAATCAGAAAGAATTAAAATTACTTTTACCACTCCTTGGGGTACTTATGTCTATGTAAGAATTCCATTTGGTTTGATGAATGTTGGGGCTACATTCTAAAGAGCCATGGATGTTGCATTCTTAGGCTACATCAATGATTTTATTGTAGTTTATCAAGATGATGTGACAATGTTCTCTAGAAAGAAAATTGACCACTTAAGCCATGTGGAGAGGATGTTGATAAGATGTAGAGAGTATGACATCTCATTGAATCCTAAAAAGTGTCATTTTGGGGTTCAGAAAGAAAATCGTTGGGGTGCATTGTATCAAAAGAATGGGTCATGATTGATACTAAAAGGGTAGAAGCAATTGGTAAATTCCCAGTCTTGAAAAATAATGAACGGATTCAGTCCTTCTTTGGTTAATTAAACTTCATTAGGAGGTTCATTTCTAATTTTTCTGAAATGACTATCCCCATTACAAACATGTTAAAGAAGGACCATATTATTCAATGGGAAGAAGGATCCCTCAAATATTTCACTAGAATAAAAGAAGTGTTGAAAAATGCCCCAGTGTTGGCAGCCCCAGATTATAAGAAGGCTTTTCAGATATTCTCCTTTGCATCTAAAAACACCATTGCATATGTATTATTACAAAAGGATGAGGAAGGAAATGAAAGGCCTATCACATTTTTCAGTAAATCCTTATAGGGGGTTGAACTAAAGTATACCATCATGGAGAAGTAGGATTTTTCTTTGGTGAGAGAAACTAAAATTTTCAGGCCCTATATCTTGAGTTCCAAGATTGTAGCATATGTTCCTCATACTATGGTCAAAGATATCTTATCAGAGATGGAATTTACTATCAAGAAATTCCATTAGGTGAAGAGGATACAAGAGTATGACATGGATATACAAACCACCAAGCTAGTTAGAGGTTTGGACCTTGTAAGATTGATGGCAGTGAGTAACCTTTAGGTAATGTAAATTTACAAGATTGAGGAAGGAAGTAAAGATGTCCTCGATAAAGTAGTCAATTCCACATGGTATAAGGACATAATATTTTACCTCAGGAATTTGGAGTGTCCTGACCACTTAGAAAAAAATCAGAGGACACTCAAATTTCCTTCTCGAAATATATCATAACTAATTATGGGTTGGCTTGGAAGAATCCGAGGGGTTCTTTTGAGATGTATCACAGAGGAAGAATCTCCCAAACTTATTGCAGAGTTCCATGGGGGAGTATGTGGAGGCCACTTTTCTAGAAGAGTGACTTCCCACAAGATATTAAGGGTAGGTTACTAGTGGCCCACACTTTTCAAAGACGTGGCCTTGTTGGTTAGGAAATGTGAAAGTTGTCAAAGATTTTTAGGAATAATGAAAGCTTCAGGTGCCCTTCCTTTGCAACCAGTGTCAATAAAATCTCCTTTTAAACAATGGGGCATGGATTTTATTGGATAGAAATCATATCCCTCAAGTGCAGGGCATAAATGGATACTAGTGGCCACATATTCTTTTACCAAGTTGGTGAAGTTATTCCCGCCAAAAAAGAAAATAATCAAATTGTCATGGATTTCATCCTAAATCACATAATTTGTAGGTTTGGGGTACCTGCAAAAATAGTTGTTGACAATGCTATGAGCTTTAGAGATAAACCACTGATAGCTATGTGCCAAGAGTATGGGATAAATTTGACATATGCATCCAATTATAATCCTCGGGGAATGAACAAGATGAATCAAGCAATAATAATTTTCTTAAGATCATTAGGAGGACATTGGAGATTAACAAAATAAAATGGGGTGAGCAGTTGAAATTTTCTTTATGGGAGATAGAATTACTACAAAAAGGGCTACTAGAAAGAGTCCATTTGAATTATTTTATGGAGTCTAATCTCTCTTGTCCCTACATATGTAGTTTTCCTCTTATCATTTCATAAAAACCTTGAGGATGAAGAGGTGAATCCATATGAAGCAAGGATTAATCAGATTATGTATTTGGATGAAGAGAGAAGAGAGTCTCACCAAAGAAACCTTAAGTTAGAGAGAAACTCAAAAAAATATTTGATAAAAACGTGACTCCTAGAACCTTCAATGTTAGAGATCTTGTTTTTTTGTGGGACAACGGGCATGGGGATAAAGGAAAACATTGTAAATATTATGCCTTTATGATGGGTCGTTACTCTATTGACATAAGAATTGGTGAGCACACATTTTTCCTGAAAGACCTGGATGGAGATTTTCTAGAGCTGCCTATTAATGGTAGGCATCTAAAACGCTTCCTAGATTTTGTATAGTGTATAGTCCTGTTGGTTTTCTTTCTTGTTTTTTTGTTTTTATTTCCTTTTTTTACGGCCTACAATAACCGGTTTCTGGGTATCTCCATGTATTTTTGTGGGGTGTTTTGTTTCATTTTGGCCTTATGTGAGTTTTTAAGCGACTCCATAACCCAATGGATCTAGGAACTTGGTTTGTTTTATGTTTGGTTGGTTTGGTTCTTGTGGCACCTATAGTGGTGCCCATCCCGATTCGAGCTAGTTTTTGTGCTTGAATTTATCTCACAATTTTCTTGTAAATTCCTTCAAAAATGTTTCTCTAATTTGGTTAGCCCATGTAAAAAAATTATTATTGAAAGATATAATTGTATTTAATGTGAATGAAAACCTTGTGTTTAGGGTGTTGATCCTCTTTTCGGTTAAGGATTGTGAAAGTGTGTCATTACTGAAAAAACCCTATGAAATAGGTCAAAAAAACTATGTAAAACTATGGTTTGTCCCTTTCAAATGTTGCCCTTGTTGTCCCAGTGTAAATTGCAGATTGCAAAAAAATTCTATGACTTGGCGGGTATTCAAAGACAAAAATTGAGAAGCCACAAAAGTGAGGAACATCACCATGGAAAGAAGGAAGGTTATCCATGTGTCCTTCTAGCGTACCTTTGAAAAAGTGCAAGAAATCGGGAGCCTCCAAGTTGTGAGGGTTGACCACGTGGCTTAAGTGCGGTAGGGCAACCCAAGTGGGCTGAAAAGTCAAAACAAAGGAAAATAACACACATGCATTCACGTGTAACCTAGGTGTAACTTCAAAAGAGAATAAGTTTGTGCAAGGAAGGAATGTTCTAAAAAACAAAGAAAAGGCCACACAGATGGATATTTAGAGCCGTACTACTCTAAGTAATGTTGCAAACTAAGGTAATAGTGCAAGGTGAGATGTGGATCACAATGAAGTGAATCACATCATCTAGATGAGCCACGAAGGTTTTAAAAATATGTGATACACTAAAGGATGGAGAAAACACGTGGCACGACACCATTGGATGTGATGTGATGAGTTTATTTTGCAAACAATGTTGATATCAAGCCCAAGAGTTTTGAATCCAAAAATAGAGGAGAATTGCATGACAAAGGATAAGGAATCAGTTGAAAGTGGTGATATTGATTGTGGAACCCGAGGAAATGATCATGGAAGAGAATTGCATAGATCAAGCTCAAAAAATTGAATTTCATAATTATAAGAAAGGCCATGGGAATACAAGTAAATAATGGATTAGTGTGTGGATGTATTGAGAATGCAGACCTAATATTTGTTTCCCCTAAACCATTATTTTATCTTATTATAACTATTATCCTTATTTCATGAAAACTGAATATCACTTTGAAGTAGTTTCAGACATAAATCAAAATGGGGATTCTATAGGGGCCCCTACCCATGAAAGATATATACATTCTCAAAAATTACATCAAAAAAGGAAACTAAGAGAAGAAAATCATTTAGTCATCCCCTACTTCTATTTTGAAATCTCCTAAAAATGGGGGAATTCTATTTAACAACATGTTCTTCCTCAGGATAAAATCCTCTAAGCCTTGAGCTGATTGAGAAAATAAAATTGACCCAACCAAATTGTGAGACATCCCCATATCCATAAATGATTCAATATTCATCCTGGGGCCATCCATGATATTCCTCATCTCCATCTTCTTCTGGTAAGATGATACCCAGTCCAGAAGATCCAAACCACCTGTAGGAAATGTCGTCTTCCCTTTTTCCTTGTAAGGAGTAGAATAATCATGAATAGGATAAGAAAGGGAATTTGCAGTGGCTGAAAGATAAAATATTACATCCCGGGAACCTAGTGGAACAAGGGATTTCAAAATAAAATCACCTCGGTTCTTCCTCATAAAAGGTGGGCGTTCTATTGGAAGAGGAATATGAAAAGGTTCTGATAATTTTTTCTCCATCAAAGGAGCATGTCAGACTGAATGAATGGAAGGTTGGAGAGAAAACTTTCCCTTACCCTCCTGGGTAGTAAAAAGTGATGCATTAAGACACCGAGGGGATGAAGGATCTACTTATTCCTCATCCAAAATAACAATATTGGGGCTGAAATCTTGTTTTCTCCTTATTTCCTCTTGCTGATGGTGGTGGTGTTATAGATTGTTGAGGTGGTAAAGGTATCGTTATAAATTTTTCTAGAAAAGTGACCCATCTCTCCAATTCTTCCATTTTTTAGAAATTTCAGGAAGCTGTATCAATCTAAGTCTTGTCATAAAGCACGTAAGACTCCTAGGGAACCTCTTTCAGCACAAATCCTTCATTGCATAAAAAGGGACATTTATATTCAGCCATCCCTATCATAGTAGGCCTCCTCTCAATCTAAAATTTCTTCAACTCTTTCGGATAATTTTAGTGCTCCCACGAGAAGAGATAATAGTACAAATACTTTGGAAAGCTAATAAAATAGGATTGATCTTAATAAATATCATGAGGAGGGAAAGGTGAACCTCCTGATATGTCAACGGCCCTTTTTATCCATCGGGTCAACAATTTCAAATAAATCCCTGACGAATGCTTCATTTTGGCTAGTTAGATCAAAGATTTGACTTATATCTTCGAGGATATTTCTTTCAAACTAGTTGCCACAACTACTCTTGCCATTACACCAACAAAAAATCCTTGCAGTAGCTTTTCAAGTATAAAAATGGAAGGAGGATATATACCAATGAAGAAGTGAAGATGAATTTATAATGAAAATGGTATAGATGAGTTGTAATAGACAAAATCATTTCCATAAAATGAAGAAATATCTTTCACTCAACTCACATGAAAGAAATAAATTTGAGGGAGATTGGCATTGTGCAAAAAAAAAAATCTAGTACGATGTGACACAATTTATGGAAAAGTATTCAGCCAGAAAGACACAAACATGAGTGTGTGTTGTTCGAGATTGATCCTCAAAAGGTGAAAGGGATTTACATATCACATCAAGCCATGCTACGCCCTTAACCTATTGCTTGTATTAGGATATGAGTAGCCGACTTGTGGCTTACCATATCATTTTATTATATCATTTATAATTTCTCATGCTTAGTAGGTCAACGTTGGTGTTGGCCATAACATATGAATAATATATATAGGGGATTTTAGGTAGTAGTTCATCATCATTTGGAGAATTTGAGTCTTATTGTATGGTTTGAAGGTTTCCCCCTCGAAGTGGCAAAGCTATTCTAATTGCATATTGAGATCATTATTACGAGAATATTGTGTTATTTGGTGTTATATTTTTCTCATGATCTAAATTATACAAGTAATTTCATTACAAATGGTATCGTAGTGTGATCGGGTCAAAATTAGGGTAAAACCCTAATTTTTGTTTCGCCATATATTGCGAACAAAAGCTTGCGAATTGGTGGGAGATAATTTTACCAGAGTTGAAAAACATTTCAAGTAAGGTTCCCTGAAAATTTTAGACTTTTTGATTTATTTTGCAAAATTTATTACAAATTTAGGTTTTTTCATAAAATCGCTCCCTAGGGTGCAAATTGTGGAATTTTTTCAAATTCATTACATTTTTGGAAAGCACAAAAAAATTATTTGGGGTTTGTTCTTTAAGTTTTTTTATATTTGGCTGAATTCGTATTGAAATACGAAACCCTAAAATTTGACTATGATCCCTACATCCTACTATTTTGGGGCATCATGCATTTGGGCCTTCCACAGAGAGAAAAAAGAATCCCATCACTCTGGGTAAAACACTAGAAAAGGGTGAGATAGTATTTAAGGAGTTGGAGATAGAAGATATAACTACAGATTCCTCAGGGTTAGGGTTTACTTTGACAAACCACAAAGTAAGCCAACTTGAGTTTAACCTAAGAGACCTCGAATCTCGGGTGGCCAACAAAGAAGATGTGGATAGGATTGGAAAAATATTGGAGGATTTCATGTAAAAATTCAGTACATATATGATGGGTAATCATACTTATTTCAATCAAGGTGGATCCTCAGGTCAACATAATAGAAACATGAGCCAGAGTGGATCTTCGAATGTGCACAATCCAAATACGAGAACTCTGCAAGCCCGTATTATGTTTCCAAAAGTGGAGATGTGTAAGTTTGATGGAAAGGATCCACTCAATTGGATCAACCAAATCAAGAATTTTTTTGAGCTACATTAGATTCCACCAAGGAAAAAGGTGACCATGGCAGCTTTGTATCTCAAACCTGACCAATTCATCTGGTATCAATGGTTATGTGCTCAAAGGTAGAAGAGTGGTCTCAATGTTACATGGACAATGTTCATTGAAAAGTTGTGATTACACTATAGTTCCAGTGTGTCAGATAATTACTTCAGCCAACTAGAAAAATTGAGACAGATAGGATCTATTAAGGATTACATTCATCACTTCCAAAACCTTTCTCTATGGGTGGAAAATATTAGTGAAGAGAATTTGAATGACTTATTTATTGGGGATCTTAAGGATCAAATTGAGCATGAGGTTCATATGTTTAATCCTCATAAGGTTTCTGATTTGATGATTATGGCAAGAAGGGTAGAGGAGAAATTTGTTTCAAGTAGGAGACAACATTTCACTTATACTAGAGATCGCAACACCTTAGCCCCAGCACTCCCTCGACCAGTTAGATTGACACCTCAACAAATTGAAGAAAAAAGAGAAAAAGGTTTATGTTTTAACTGTGATAGTAAATTTGGACCAGGACATAAATGTGTTGAAAAGAAGTTGTTCTACATTGATGGGCCTAGTGAAGATGAAGAGAAGGATGAAGATTCAAAGTTAGAGGTCTTGGTTGAGCTAGAGGAGAGGTCGGAGATCCTTAGCCAAAATCTCATGTGATTAAATTTCAGGTATTAGCACCCCCCAAACCCTAAAGGTGGTTGGATTCCTAAAAAATGGAGGGTCACGGTGTTGATTGATTTAGGAAGTACTCACAACTTTATCAATCATAAGTTAGTAATGCACCTAAACTGCTTCATTTATCCAACTCCTGAATGTCAAGTAATGATTGCTGATGGAGGTACTATTACTTGTTATAGAAAATGCCATAGCATTAAGCTTACCATGGGAGATTACATACTAAATAGTTCAATGTATGCAATTTCTATGGGAGGAGCAAACATTGTGTTAGGGGTTCAATGGCTTACCACTTTGGGAACCATTGAGGTGAACTTCCAAGACTTGTTCATGTGATTTCACTCTGAAGGAAGGACTTTTGAGCTAATAGGCTTAAGAGCAAAGTCTCCACAAATAGTAAGTTCTCATCATATGCAAAAAATTCTAAAAAAGGGTGCAGAGGGATTTGTGGCACAACTATTTTCATTGTAGGCTCATCATTTTAAGGACATTATACCATCAGATATGCAAGTAGTGTTGGATGCACACTCTGTTGTATTTTAAAATATACCAAAGGGATTACCTCTAAAGAGAGATCATGATCATGCTATTCAGTTATTACCAGGAATTCAACTACCTAACATTAGACCTTATAGGTACCCATATGTGCAAAAGAGTGAAATTGAAAAGATTGTACAAGAGATGTTGGAAGCAGGAATTATCCATCATAGTCAGAGTGCTTATTCTTCTCCAGTAGTGATGGTATGGAAGAAAGATGACATGTGGCACATGTGTCCTGATTATAGGGAACTTAATAAGTACACAATCAAAGATAAGTTTCCTATTCCTATAATTGATGATTTGCTTGATGAGTTACATGGTGTTGTTTATTTTACAAAGCTTGATCTTCATTTGGGATACCACGAAATCAAAATCAAGGATGAGGATGTTCATAAAAATTCCTTTTGGACACATGAAGGCCATTATGAATTCTGGTAATGCCTTTTGGAATCACAAATGCACCTTCTACATTTCAAAGTTTGATGAATTTGATTTTTAAGTATTCTGTGGAAGTTTATCTTAGTGTTTTTGATGATATATTAATTTATAACAAAACATGGGAGGAACATTTGCATCATGTAAATAAGGTTCTAGAAACCCTTGAGAAATATCAACTTTATGCAAAGCCCTCTAAGTGTTCTTTTAGACTCAAGGAGGTTGAATATTTGGGTCACATTGTCTCTCATGAAGGGGTTAAAGTGGATCCTAATAAGATCAAAGCCATGATGGAGTGGAAGGTTCCAAAAACCCTAAAGAATCTACGAGGATTTTTGGGGCTTACAGGTTATTACCAAAGATTCGTAAGGCATTATGGAAGCATATCTGCACCTCTCACAACTTTATTAAAGAAGGAATCCTTCCATTGGAGTGAGGATGCAACCAAAGCATTTGAGAAACTAAAGGAGGCCATGTGCACCACTCCAGTCTTGGCTACTCCATATTTTTCCAAAACATTCATTATTGAATGTGATGCATCAAGGGTGGGTATGGGGGTAGTTATCATGCAAGAAGGCCATCCTATTTCCTTTTGAGTTGTCAATTCAAAGGTAAGAATCTTTCCAAGCTGACTTATGAGAAGGAAATCCTAGCCATACTTCATGCAAGAGAAAGCAATGGAGACCATATATCATAGGAAGACACTTTAAAGTGAAGACAGATCATGATAGTCTGGAATACTTCTTGGAGCAATGTTTATCATTTGAATAAGAATAAAAATGGGTCTCCAAGATGTTGGGATATGATTTTGAGATTATCTTTAAGAAAGGGAAGGAGAATGTGGTTGTGGATGCTCTGTCATGGAAAGATGAATCAACTGCAGTCTTGTTCCATGCCATATCCATATTACAGGAAGATTGGATAGATGAGGCAAGGTCCAAATGGAGAAATGACCCAACCACATAAAACCTCATTCATCATCTCTAGAATGATCCAAGCATGTCTGAAAAATTTGTATTGAAAGGGGATGCTTTATGGTATAAAGATAGATTATACCTATGTAAGAACTCCACTCTTAAAAATAGGATTCTATCTGAGCTTCACTCTTCTCTAGTAGGGGGAACTCTGGATTCTTGAAGACTTATCATCGAGTCAAACAAGATTTCTTTTAGGAAGGTCTCAAAGGGGATGTCCAAAAATTTGTGGCAGAATGCATGGTTTTTCAGCAAAATAAGGGTGAAACAGTTCGATCCCTAGGTCTTCTAAAACCTCTATCTATTCCTAGCCAACGGTGGGAAGATATTTCCATGGACTTTATCATAAGATTGGCTAAATCTGAAGGAAAAAATTTCATCGTGGTTATGGTGGATAGACTCACCAAATATGCTCATTTTTGTGCCTTGGCACACCCATTTGCTGCAAGCACAGTAGCAATAACCTTCATGGACATAGTTTAGAAGCTTTATGGGACACTGAAGATTATAGTAAGTGATCGAGACCCTATATTTACTAGTAATTTTTGGAATGAATTATTCTCATGTTTAGGTGTTCAGTTAGCTCATAGCTCTTCTTATCATCCCCAGTCTGATGGGAAAATAGAAGTTGTAAATAAGTGTTTGGAGGGATATCTTTGTTTCTTTACATCAGATAAACAAGCAAGATGGGTCCAATGGTTGCCACTTATAGAATGGTGGTATAACACTTCCTTCCATACTTCATCTAAAATGTCTCCTTTTTTGGCACTCTATGGGTACCATCCACCATCCATCACATCATCGTTGAGAGGAAAACCATGGGTTAGAGTAGTAAAAGAACACATTCGATGTATCAACAAGAGGTCCTCTCTATTCTCAAGGAGAACATGGTCATGACACAAAGCGCATGAAGCAACAGGTGATCAACATCACACAAAAGGAATTTTGAATTCGGTGATTGGATTTTTGTACAGTTACAACCATATAGGAAAATGTCTTTGAAACAACAAAAAAAGAATAAAAACTATCACCGAAGCATTATGGCCCCTATCAAGTATTGCAGAAGATTAGTACTATAGCATACAAATTAGAACTTCCACAATCAACTAAAATACATCCAGTATTTCATGTTTCTTTCCTGAAGAAATTAATTGGATAGAGAGTATCATCCCAAACAGTGTTACTTGAGCTCGATGAGGAGGAGAGAGTCATCTTGGAACCTGAATGCATCCTTTAAACACACACTAAAAGATTGAGGACATGGGTTATTATTGAGTACCTGATCAAGTGGAAGAATATGGACAATGAAAATGCAACATGGGAAGATATGACATTCCTACAGCAGAACACCTAGAACTTCTCAACATTCGGGACAATGTTGCTTTGAAGGGGAAGGGCATGCTACACCCTTAACCTATTGCTTGTATTAGGATATGAGTAGCCAACTTGTGGCTTACCATGTCATTTATTATATCATTTATACTTTCTCATGCTTAATAGGTCGGCCTTGGTGTTGGCCATAACATATGAATAGTATATATAGGGGATTTTAGGTAGTAGTTCATCATCATTTGGAGCATTTGATTCTTATTGTATGGTTTGGAGGTTGCCCCCTCGAAGTCTTTGAAGCTATTCTAATTTCATATTGAGATCATTATTATGGAATATTGTGTTATTTGGTGTTATATTTATGCTCATGATCTGAATTATACAAGTAATTTCATTACAAGCCATATGGAGGCACCAAAAAATATCGAAAGGGGATTTCATTTCCCACCAAAAGGGAGAAATGATTAAAAAAATGCAAAGAGGAATGACATAGCATCCCAGCCATATGTAAATGATTTGAAAAATGGGAGTAACTCATAATTCTTCCACCTGATAACATAAGATAACATATTAAATTGTATGATGTGAAGAAGAATATTCTTTGGATATTCATGCTTTTGGGGGGAAAATGAAAAGTGAGTGAGTGATTGAAAATGTATAAATGCGATGAGAATACTCTTGCATAGGGGGTTAAAATTTTCTAAGCTTTAGAAAAGAAAGGAGAGAACTTGTTTGTACTAGCTGAAAATTGAACCAATCTGAGATACAACTATTATTCATTTGTTCCCAAGCCTTCTCACCAAGATGATTGCACATTGTACAGTCATTGGAAAATATTGAGGTCATAGTTGTTGTGTCCCCTTATTGAAGAATTGGTGTTTCTTGAATCAATTTGTGTGTAGTCTCATGAGCATTATTACTTTGTTCAAGATGAATTGTTTTGAATCGATTGTCTACATTTCTGTTGCAATATTATGCTAATTAATCTCTCTGAATTACATAAATCCTTAGTTAAAATAGTGACAATTTGTAACTTGTAATTGCATGATTGATGGAGATTTCCTTCATAATGTGGTAAACGGTTTTAAAATCAATTTGTATCTATTTGATCTAAGATCTTTGTCAGTTCCTGAGTGTATCTGGAACATATTTGATTAGAGATTGTTAGTATTTTGTTGAGAGTTTGTCATGATCTTTTGTGTTTGAATTCTCAAATTTTGTGTGAAATCTTGTGTTCTTGGGCTTCCATGAATACAAACCTTCTAGTTGAAGGAATGATTTGGACTATGTGATCCATATTTTACATCAAGAATAATTGTTTGCAGTATTTGTAAGGTTTATTTGAGGTTTTTGTATAATCAACTTTATCTGCTTAACTTCCCAACAATACATCAAAATTACAACCAATAACCATCAGATCCACCTAAATTACCCATGCTTGCATTGTCTATGCATAAATACTAAGGAGATTTGTTGAATTTTCCCATCCTTTATCCAAAATATGTAGAAATAAGTTGGAATTTCTTTAGTAACATGAGCCTTCTTTAGAAGATATCTACATTTTCTAGTGTGACAACTCATGAGAGTTAGATAATGTTTGTATTGACCATGTCTTCTTGAGGCTATTTTTCACTTCCTTGAGAAAAGGAGTCCAAATATTGTTGTTCTATCCACCACTTTTCACAAATACAGGTTACAAAATGGGTCCTCTCACCCTGGTTTCAAGTAGAACCTAAAGTAGCATGGTAGGTCATACCCTTAGTGAGGTGTTATCCAACATTCCCCAAGTCCAAGTAAAAAGAGACTACCAGATCCATCCCTAGCTACAAAATGACTCAAATCTTGGTCTGTATTTCTCTAAGCATCATGATTAGCCTTTTGATGTTGCTCAACTTACAAAGTGGAACTAATGCAGGTACTAACAAGTTGAATGAAAATCTTGAGAGAAAACTGAACTTCTTCAAAAACTTACATTTTTTGAGTGGGGTCCACACACAACCATGACACCTAAATTAAACTTGAAGAAACATGAGAGAGTCCTCTATAAATGAAAAATAATCATACTATCCAAATAAACTCATTATGAGAATGTATACTCAATATCTCCTCCATCACTTTTGACCTAGGGTTTAAGAAGGCTTTAAGATTTATTTTCCTTCTTAAGGATTCTTCATTAAAGTATGTGACATATATAAAGAGATCAGCCTACCATTCAAAGATTTCACATGCCAATGAGAATCCTAAATTCCAATTCGACCTTAAAATCTCACTTCTAAAAATTTTGTAGGGGCAAAAATAACATAACTTGCAACATCTTCAACATTATGAATGTATATTTGGACCACACATCTGAATCAACATGATAACACATCTATAATCCTCAAATGCACTCGAAATGATGAATCTACTTCATTAAGTCATACTTACTCAAGATCTAGGTCTAGGAACATACCTAGACACCAAGTATAACACTTGAAACAACACTATAAGACAGATGTGAGTGTCTCAAAACCTCATACTCATTTTACCCATGCTATCAAAAATCTCAAACATCTCAGACATACATGTACTTCATCATGCTATACCACATGCAAGCTGATTAGGCCTCATAATAAAACACCATGAACATGCTTGCTTTACCACATGACCATCTCATCACTTTTCCACTCATGCACACCTATCGGGACCTTAAAAAAGAATCATGAAATCATTATAGAATTACTTTACCTCTTCCATACTTCTGAAAGACACTACAAGTCATCATACCTACTCAAGACATCATGAATCATCATCATGACCAAGAAACTCAACAGACACTACCAATTACCCTTCATGTTTCTTAACTCTTTTGACATTAATTCAACCTTGGAAATCAATGAAAACATCACCCCTTGATATAAATAACAACACAATTCCAATAGTTACGATGATGAGAGTATTGATGAGGAAACCTCTCCTCCCTCTCCCGACCACCTTTCGAGAGAATGTTGAACCCTATGTTTACCCATCAAACATCGGGAAGTCATGTTCCCATCCTCATACTTTCATTAAATCCTCCTCCATTCCACATCCAATATGTGAGGCTTCCTCCACTCCTCTTACTTATTGTGTTGATGATACATACCTATCAGACATTTCTCTTCTATTTGTCAAGCAACCCTTTTGGGACGAGTATTTTCCAAACCTTAGTTGTGTCTTCACAATTCTTACTTGTGTTTAATCATAGGGAGTTTCTCTTCCATATACAAGTGTTTTGGAGGAGTCCTTCATTACTTTATTTAGAGTTCCCCTTTTGGGACCTTCATCACTTCCACTATTTTTGGATACCATCATTGATCCAACCTTGCTTGTGGATAATCTTTCTACATCTATGGACGTTGTTGTTCCTTCACTTTATATGGAAATTATTTTAGCAAGTGATCCATTTCCTTACTCTGATATTTATACTTTAGTGGCATTACCTTTAGTACTTGAGAACCTATTTTCCAAACCTTTATCATTTTCGAGTGGACCGATTCAAAGTTCTTTGTACTTCTATCTTTTATTTCCTTTACATATTGTGTAGACTTGATAGTCCATTTTTTCCTCCTAAGTTCATAAACACTATTTAATGTGAATGGACCCTCTTGATCTATAGGTGGAAGACCACATCATCGACACTCTTCTTGGAGACTTCATAGAGTTTTGGAATTCAGATCAGGTTGTGTGCTTCCTTAGAAAACCCTTCATTAACGCCAAGTTTCCTTACTTGTTCTCTCATCTTGGGTTAGGTCCACTGCAACTTCACATATTCATTAGGCTTTTGAGTCCCTAATGTGCCAAAATCAAAAGGAACTTGACAAGGTAATTAATTGATTTTGGTGTCCGTTTGAGTCCATGTTTTTGAAACCACATGTTTTGATGAGATGAACATATTACCAGCCCACCCTACCGGTTGGAGTAAGTTTAGGAACATTTTTGGGCCCTAAATCTGTCATATTGAGGCTGAAAATTAGGATTTAATTTGTTTAGTTTTTTCCTATTTTTGGGCATTAGTTAATTTTAGTCTATTAGTTGCATTATGAGTTAGAAAGTTGGAAATTCCTCTAATTTAGGAATGTAGAAGATGTGTGGCAATTTCTATGCCCATACGAATAAGCATGCAAACTTACTAAGAATAGCAGGTTCTAGTAAACTGCTAAAAATAGTAATTTCCACCACCTAGAGTAGATTTAGTCAAAGTTAGTTAGAGTTTACTTGGCAACTCGAGTTGGGAGTTGTTTTCCTATTTAGGAAACATTGTAATTCATTATTGAATAATGAATAAGGAGATCTATTTTCTTTTGGAGTTCATATTATCAAGTTTTTTTATAATTTGGCTACATTATCTGGTTTTGGAGTGGTTCGATTCTTTAAAAAAATGGCAAGAAGATGAAGAGGAAGAGGAGGCGATATTGCTTAGATGAATATAACTATACGGTATCTACGAGAGGAAAGTTCTTGCGCTTACTACAATGATAACCCAGGGAGGAAATCAAGGTGGAGATGACACAGATGAAGAAGTTTGTGAAGAGGAGGAAATGAAAGCACCACCATTAGCTTTTGAAGAAAGGATGCTTGAGCATTAGGAGAAAAGAATGATGGGATAAGATTTGATATTTTAGAGTATGGTGGTAGTTTAAAACCATAGGAGATGATAGAATGATTGAATAGCATGGGTAAATGTTTTGAGTGGAAGGTTATATACGAAGAAAAAGGTAAAATTTGCATAGACAAAATTAAAAGGTCATGCTATGTTATGGTGGGATCACCTATAGAAAGAGTGGTCAAGAAAGGGGAAAGAAAGAATTAGGATGTGGAGTAAGATGGAGAAGAAGCTGAAAGATAAATTTCTCCCTGTGGATTATGCATAAACCCTTTACAGGAGGTTTCAGAATCTCAAATAGAACTTACAAATAGTGTAAGAATACATAGATGAGTTCTACAAGTTTTCCATTCATGTAGAGCATGAAGAAACTAAGGAACAAATGGTTGTAAGGTATGTAAATGGATTAAATTTTCTATTCAAGATGAGATAAGTATACATAGGATTAAGAGCATGGAGGATGCCTATCAATTAGCCTTAAATGTCGAGGAAAAACAAAATCGTTAAATTTTTAGGAGATCACTTAGAGTGAATAGGGGTAAGACAGAGAAGAATATGAAAGATAAATTTCTCCTGTTGATTATGCATAAACCCTTTGCGGGAGGTTTGGAATCTCAAATAGAACTTACAAATAGTGTAAGAATACACGGATGAGTTCTACAAGTTTTCCATTCATGTAGAGCATGAAGAAACTAAGGAACAAATGGATGTAAGGTATGTAAATGGATTAAATTTTCTATTCAAGCTGAGATAAGTATACATAGGATTAAGAGCATGGAGGATGCCTATCAATTAGCCTTAAATGTCGAGGAAAAACAAAATTGTTAAATTTTTAGGAGATCACCTAGAGTGAATAGGGGGCCTCATATTCCTTTCAATGATGAGATGGTTTCATCCAAGGTAGGGGATAATCGTCTCGTGGATTGGAAAATAAAGGAGATACAAGACAAGATTTCTAGAATCCACGAAGAGGTAGAGGATTTTCTAGGGGCACAGGATATGTTGGCGATAAAGGATGGGAGGCTCCACGAAGAAAATTTGTTTGTTATAGATGTGGTGAAGAGGGGCATCATGATTTTTAATGCCCACATTATTATACACATGACAAAGGGTAAGGAGATGCTCCAATAGTAAATCTTGTTAAAGATGAAAAAATAGAAGATGAATAGGACCAATAAATTCCACCTGATGTTGGAGAAAATATGATGATCAAGAGGATGATGATTTCTCCAAGAAAATATATCAAGGGGGATGCATGGTTGCATAAAAATATTTTCAAAATAAGATGCACTTCAGGAGGAAAGGTATGTAATGTTGTTATTGATGGTGGTAGTTGTGAGAACATGGTTTCAAATGAGATGGTTGAGAAATTGGGTCTACATTGTGAGAAGAATCCTAACCCTTACCGTATTACATGGTTTAAGAAGGGTAATGAAGTTATTGTTGATAAGATATGTTTAATAAGTTTTCTATTGGGAAAAGTTACAAGGATGATATTTGGTGTGATGTTATTCCTATGGATGCATGTCATATGTTGCTAGGAAGACAATGGCAATTTGATAGAAAAGTTATTCATGATGGGGAAAGAATACTTATACTTTCTAGAAGGATGGCACAAAAATAGTTTTGTTACCTCTTAAGGAAGAGGGGAAGGCTGAAAATATGCTCTCTACAAAGGAATTTGTGAAGGAGGCAAAGGTAATCGGTTTTATTTATGCACTAGTAGCAAATAAGGATGGACCTACAAGTGCACAAATACTAGTAGAAATATCATAAATGATAGAATAATTTCATGATGTTATTCTTGATGAGTTGCAGACGGATTACCACCTAAAAGAGATATTCAAAACCATATTGATTTGATTCTAGGGACTTCACTCCCAAATCAAGTGGCTTATAGGATGAGCCTGACATTGCATGCAAAGTTGAATAGGAAAGTGGCAGAGCTCGTGAGAAAGGGGTCATAAGGGAGAGCATGAGTCGTGTACAACCCTAGCTTTATTAACACAAAAGAAGGATGGAACATGGAGAATGTGAATGGATAATAAAGTAATCAATAAAATTATAATGAAGGATAGATTCCCAATACCTCACCTTGATGATATGATGGATGTGCTTGTTAGATCTAGGTATTTAACCAAGATTGATATTCAAAGTGGTTACCATCAGATTCGAGATAAGAGAAGAAGATGAGTGGAAATAACATTCAAGACAGGAAATGGATTATATGAGTGGTTGGTGATGTCATTCGGGTTATCCAATGCACGTAGTACTTTTATGAAACTGATGAACACTATGTTGACAGGAGTATAATGGTAAGTTTATTGTGGTTTATTTTGATGATATCTTGATCTTTAGTAAAACTAAGGAAGAACATTTGAGGCATCTAAGGGTGATATTTGAAGTGTTAAGGAAAGAGAAACTCTATGCAAATATGAATAAGTGCACATTCATGCAAGAGAGTTTGGTATTCTTGGGCTTTATTATTTCAGCAGATGGGGTACAGATGGAATCAAAAAAGATAAAGGAAATTATTGAATGGCCTACTCCATGAAGTATAACAAGGGTAAGAAGCTTTCATGGTCTAGGACCATTTTACATAAAGTTTATAAAAATTTCAGTAGTATTGTAGCACTTGTAATAGATTGCAAAAAAGGAAGGGAGTTTTTGTGGACAAAGGTAGTTGAGGATAGTTTTCAGTTCTTGAAGAATAAGGTGACAGAGGCACCCGTTTTTACACTACAAGATTTTGATAAAGTGTTTGAGGTTGATTGTGATGCCTCACACATGGGTATTGGTGTTGTTCTAATTCAAGATGGAAATCCATTAGCTTTCTTTAGCGAAAAACTGAATGAGGTAAGAAAGAAATACTCTACTTATGATGTGGAATTTTATCTAATTGTATAAGCATTAAGGCATTGGAGGCATTACTTAGTGCCTAAGGAGTTTGTGTTATTTACAAACCACATAGCCCTGAAGTATGTGAATACACAAAAGAAGTTGAATAGTAGGCGTGCAAAGTGGGTATCATTTTGTAGGGTAATACTTTTTCTATAAAACATAAATAAGGAAAATAGAATCAAGTTGTAGATGCATTAAGTAGGCGTGTGAATTTGTTTACCACTATGGAAAATGAGGTTGTGGGTTTTGAAGCAATCAAGGGTTTGTATTCTTTTGATTCTAATTTCAAGAATATTATTGAAAGGTTAATTGGTCCATTGTATGATAATGCGGGATATTTCTTGGATGAGTACATTTTACAGGATGGCTACCTATTCAAGGGATGCCAACTATGTATTCCAATTGGGTCTATGAGAGAGAATATAGTGAAAGAGTTGCATAACAGAGGATTGGCTAGGCATTTTGGTAAAGATAAGAGATAGCCTTGGCAGAAGAGAAATACTATTGGCCAAAACTGAAAAGAGATGTGGTAAAATATGTGGAGAGGTGTCGAATTATTCAAGTTTGAAAGGCCACACACATGATACGGGGTTTTATATCTTTGTAGCATGTTCATAAAGGGTCGTGGACACATCGAGTATGGATTTTGTTTTGGGATTACCAAAAACACAATGAGGAAATGAATTAATTTTTTTGGTTTTTGTTAGGTTTTCTAAGATGGTTCATCTTATTCTAGCAAGAAAACAAGTGATGCAACAAGCATAGCAGATTTAGTTTTCGAGAGAAGTTGTTCATTTGCAGCGTGTTCCAAAACCATTACTTTAGATAGGAACACAAGGTTCTTAAGTCACTTTAGCGGAATTTATGGAAGAAATTGGGAACTCAACTAAAATTCACAAGTGCCTATCATCCTTTTACTAATGGGAAAATAGAGGTGGTAAATCTGAGTTTGGGAAACCTATTAAGGTGCATCGTTGGGGAAAAGCCAAAACAATGGGACTTAGCATTACCACAAGCCGAGTTTGCATATAACAGTTCCATAAATAGATCCATAGGAAAGTCTCCATTTTCAATTATGCATGGGAGTAATCCAAATGGGGTGTTAGATTTGGTATAGCTACTAGTTGACGGTAGAGTCAGTGATGATGAAGAAGTATTTTCTAAACACATACAACAATTGCAGGAAGAAGTGTGGAAGAAGTTGTAGAATAGTAATGATAAGTATAAGGAAATAACAAATGTGCATAGACAAAGAAAGATATCTAAAGTTGGTGAGTTGGTTATGGTATATCTGTGGAAGGAAAGGTTTCCAAACGGAACCTATAACAAGCTAAAGTACAAGAATATTGGTCCCTATAAAATCGTGAATCAAATAAATGATAATGCTTATGAGGTAGAATTTCATTAGAATTTTGATATTTCTCTAGTGTTTAATGTTTTAGATTTGTATTATTTTTGTGAGGATGGCGCAGAAGGGTATTTTATTAATTAGTTATTAGATTGGAGGCAAGCGAGGTTTGAGTTAATAAGAAAGAAGAATTGGATCAGATTCTAGATAAGAAAACAATGGACACGCGACATGGGAAATACAACAAATATTTGGTCCATTGGAAAGGAATTAAACAAGAGGAAAATACTTGGGTCATATGGTGGGAGATTAAGAAGTTGGATGCAAATAAATGGAAGGAATTTGAAGAAGAAAACTTGCAAGAGCTATGTTTTTTTCACGTAGGGGAGAATGATGTGCCAAAATTAGCAGGAACTTGACAAGGTCATAACTTGAGCTCCGATAGTCTATTTGAGTCCATTTATTTTTGAAACCACATGTTTTGATGATAAGAATGCACCAAAAATCCTCCCTACTAGTTGAAGCAAGTTTCGGCACATTTTCGAGCCCTAAATCTACCATCTTGAGGCCAAAAATTAGGATTTAAGTTGTAGTTCGGTTTTTTCCTATTTTTGGGCATTAGTTAATTTTAGTCTATTAGTTACATTATGAGTTAGAAAGTTGGAAATTCCTCTAATTTAGGAATGTAGAAGATGTGTGGCAATTTCTGTGCCCGTACAAATAAGCATGTGAACTTACTAAGAATAGTAGGTTCTAGTAAACTGCTAAAAATAGTAATTTCCACCACCTAGAGTAGATTTAGTCAAAGTTAGTTAGAGTTTACTTGGAAAATCGAGTTGGGAGTTGTTTTCCTATTTAGGAAACATTTTAATTCATTATTGAATAATGAAGAAGGAGATCTATTTTCTTTTGGAGTTCATATTATTTGCAGTATATCAAGTTTGTTTAGAATTTGGCTACATTATCTGGTATCAGAGTTGGTTCGAGTCTTTAAAAAAAATGGTAGGAAGAGGAAGAGGAGGCGGTATTGCTCAGATGAATAGAAATATGCAATATTTGTAGAGGAAAGTTGTTGCGCTTGCTGCAATGATAACCCAGAGAGGAAATCAAGGTGGAGATGACACAAATGAAGAAGAAGTTTGTGAAGAGGAGGAAATGCAAATGTCGAAATGAGATTTTGAAGAAAGGATGATTCAAGCATTAGAAGGAAATAATGATGGGATAATATTTGATGTCTCGAGTATGGTGGTAGTCTAAAACCATAAGAGTGATAGACTAGTTGACTAGCATGGGGAAAGTTTTTGAGTGGAAGGCTATGTCAGAAGAAAAAAAGGTAAAATTTACATGCACAAAATTGAAATGTCATGCTATGTTATGGTGGGATCACCTACAGAAAGGCTGGTCAAGAAAGGGGAAAGAAAGAATTAGGATGTGGAGTAAAATGGAGAAGAAGCTGAAAGATAAATTTATCCATGAGGATTATGCACAAACCCTTTACATGAGGTTTCAAAATCTCAAACAGAACTTATAAACAGTGCAAGAATACACAGATGAGTTCTAAAAATTTTCCATTTGTGTAGAGCATGAAGAAACTGAGGAAAAATGGCTACAAGGTATGTAAATGGATTAAAGTTTTCTATTCAAGATGAGATAAGTATGCATAGGATTAAGAGCATGGAGGATACCTATCAATTAGCCTTAAAGGCCAAGGAAAAAAAAATCATCGAAGTTTTATGAGATCACCCGAAATGAATAGGGGGGCCTCATCTTCCTTTCGGGGATGATCTGGTTTCATCCAAGGTAGGGGAGAATCATCTCATGGATTGAAAAATAAAGAAGATATGAGACAAGATTTCTAGAATCCACAAAGAGGTAGAGAATTTTCTAGGGGGAGAGGATATGCTAGCGATAGAGGATGGTAGGCTCCAAAAAAACCATTTGTTTATTATGAGATGTGGTGAAGAGGGGCATCATGATTTTTAATGCCCACATTCTTATACACATGAAAAGATGCAAGGAGATGCTCTAAGAGTAATCTTGTTGAAGTTTTGAACAAATAGAAGATGAATAGGACTTAGAAATTCCACCAGATGTTGGAGAAAATATGATGATCAAGAGGATGATGATTTCTCCAAGAAATTATATCAAGGGGGATGCATGGCTGCGTACAAATATTTTCAGAACAAGATGCACTTTAGGAGGAAAGGTATGTAATTTTATTATTGATGATGGTAGTTGTGAGAACATGATTTCAAATGAGATGGTGGAGAAATCGGGTCCGCATTATGAGAAGAATCCTAACCGTTACCGTATTGCATTGTTTGAAGGGGTAATGAAGTTCTTGTTGATAAGAGATGTTTAATAATTTTTCTATTGGGAACAATTATAATGATGAGGTTTGGTGTGATGTTATTCCTATGATTGCATGTCATATACTACTAGGAAGACCATGGCAATATAATAGAAAAGTTATTCATGTTGGGGAAAGAATACTTATACTTTCTTGAAGGATGGAAAAAAAATAGTTTTGCTACCTCTTAAGGAAGAGGGGAAGGCTGAAAATATGCTTTCTAAAAAATAATTTGTGAAGGAGGTAAAGGAAAATGGGTTTTGTTATGCACTGGTCGCAAATAAGGATGAACCTGCAAGTGCACAAATACCAGTAGAAACAACAAAATTAATATAAGAATTTTTTGATGTTATTCTTGATGAGCTACCAGATGGATTACCACCCAAAAGATATATTCAACACAATATTGATTTTATTTGAGGGTCTTCACTCCCAAATTGAGATACTTATAGGATGAGATTGACATTGCATGCATATTTGAATAGGCAAGTGACAGATCTCATGAGAAAGGGGGTTGTAAGGGAGAGCATGAGCCCGTGTGTAACCCCGTATTTATTAACAACAAATAAGGATGGAATGTGGAGAATGTGAAGGGATAGTAGAGAAATCAATAAATTTACAATCAACGACAGAGTTCCCAATACCTCGCCTTGATGATATGATGGATGTGTTGACTAGATCTAGGTATTTCACCAAGATTGATCTTCAAAGTTGTTACCATAAAATTCGGATCAGAGAAGGAGACAAGTGGAAAACAACATTCAAGATAGGAAATGGATTATATGAATGGTTAGTGATGCCATTCGGGTTATCCAATGCACCTAGTACTTTTATGAGACTGATGAACACCGTGCTGTAGGAGTATAATGGTAAGTTTGTTGTGGTTTATTTTGATGATATATTGATCTTTAGTAAAACTACGGAAGAAAATTTGAGGCATCTAAGGGTGATATTTTAAGTGTTAAGGAAACAGTAACTCTATGCAAATATGAAGAAGTGCATATTTATGTAAGAGAGTTTGGTATTCTTATGCTTTATTATTTCAGAAGATGGGGTACATATGGACTCATAAAAGATAAAGGCAATTATTGAATGGCCTACTCCATGGAGTATAACAAAGGTAAGAATATTTCATGGTCTAGCAACATTTTACAGAAAGTTTATTAAAAATTTCAGCAAAGATTGAAGCACCTATTACAGATTGCACAAAAGGAAGGGAGTTTTTGTGGACAAAGGTAGTTGAGGATAATTTTTAGTTCTTGAAGAAGAAGGTGATAGACGCACCCATTTTGACACTACCGATTTTGATAAAGTGTTTGAGGTTGATTGTGATGCCTCACATGTGGGTATTGGCGTTTTTCTAAGTCAAGGTGTAAATCCAAATGACTTTCTTTAGTGAGAAGCGAATGAGGTAAAAAGAACTACTCTACTTATGATGTGGAATTTTATGCAATTGTACAAGCATTAAGGCATTTGAGGAATTACTTAGTGCCTAAGGAGTTTGTGTTATTTATATACCACATAGCCCTAAAGTATGTGAATACACAAAAGAATTTGAATAGTAGGCATGCAAAGTCAGTATCCTTTTTGTAGGGTTATACTTTTTCTCTAAAACATAAATAACGAAAACAGAATCAAGTTGCAGATGTATTGAGTAGGCATGTGACTTTGTTTATCACTATGGAAAATGAGGTGGTGGGTTTTGAAGAAATAAAGGGTTTGTATTCCTTTGATTCTGATTTCAAGGATATTGTTGAAAGGTTAATTCGTCCATTGTCAGACAATGCAAGAGATGTCCTAGATGAGTAAATTTTATAGGTTGGCTACCTATTGAAGGGACGCTAACTATGTATTCCAATTGCGTATATGAGAGAGAATATCATGAAAGTGTTAGGAAATAAGAGATAAAATATGCAAAATAATCCCTTACAGAATTGCAACAGTAGAAACTAATATGCAGAAAATTATTACAGATCTCAAATAAAATTGTAGAATAAAATAACACAACACAAAGAGACAGTATTTAATGTGGTTCTCCCAATTTGGGCTATGTCCACCAAGAATCACTTGCTCAGATTTTATTACAAGCCTCCACTCTCTCAATACAATACCCAGATCCATTTGGAGCTATGCTCAACAAACTCTATAGAATTCACACCCGAATTCAAAACACATCTGCAATACATTTACTTATACATCTATCATATGCATAAGACCATATAAATAGACAACTGCTTAAGTAGTTTTAAAAAACCGTGGGTATCAAAACCATTGGCAAAACCCATCCCATAAACCTATGGGTCAAAAACTCACCCATATGAGAAGAGCACGTTTCTCAATATGTCAGTGCATTTTTGAGGCCAAAAACATTTACGCCTAAAAAAATTTGGGGGCTGCGCCACCGAACCACAAAGTGAGGATACATGAAAAGTGTACAGTCTTCAACACTTTCACACATGAAAATAGGCTCCACAACCTAACAATCTCCCACTTAGAGGCTAGTTTTCCTTTGAGCAAGCTTCTCAACCCTTCACTAGTTTCGTGAAGACTAACCAAAGCTAAACACAACTTTAGTTTTTCCTTGTGACCACCTTGGTCATCATGTCCGTAGGATTCGAGTGGTATGAATCTTCTCCAACTTCAACTTGTCTTCCTCCAAATTTGTCCTAATAAAATGGTACCTTAACTATATATGCTTCATTCGGAGTAGAAAGAAGAGTTCTCAAGCTGGGAGTATAGCACTCTGACTATCACTATGTAGCTTACATTCCTCCTGCTTATGCTCCAAATCCTCAAGCAATTGGTGTAACCAAATCATCTATTTTCTTGCCTCTGTTGCAGCAACATACTTAGCCTCCATGGTTGACAAAGCCACCAGCTTCTGTAGTCGTGAAATCCAGCTCACTGTTGTCCCACCTATAGTGTAAATATAACTGTCATGCTCCTCCTGCTGTCTACATCTCCAGCCATGTCTGAATCTACATAACCACGTAAAGTGGTGTCTGATCCACTGTAACACAAAACTGCTCCCATGGTTCCTCTCAAATACCAAAGGATCCACTTTTTTCGCTTATCAATGCTTTTTACGGATCACTCATAAATCTACTCACAGCTCCCACTGCATGGGCAATATCAGGCCTAGTGCACACCATAGCATACATCAAACTGCCAACTACTGATGAGTAAGGTACCTTGGACATCTGGTTTCTTTCCTGCTCTATCTTGGGACACTGCTCCTTTGATAACTTAAAATGGCCTGCCAAAGGAGTCCCAACTGGTTTAGCATCCTGCATGTTAAACCTATCCAATACCTTCTTAATGTATTCTTCCTGAGATAAAGTTAGCTTTCGTTCCTTCCTATCCCGAGTTATCCTTATACCAAGGATTTTTCTGGCTTCCCCAAAATCCTTCATATCAAAGGATTCACTTATTTGTTTCTTGAGTACTTTTATTTCGCATGTTTTTCCTGCAACCAACATGTCATCTACATACAAACACAGGATAATATAACTTCCATCCTCAAATTTCTTTGTATACATGCAATGGTCAGAATGACATCTAATATAACCTTACTCCATCATGAAGCTATCAAACTTCTTATACCATTGACGTGGAGCAAGTTTCAGGCCATACAAGCTCTTCTTCAGTTTGCACACCATCTCCTCTTTACCTTTGACTTCATATCCTTCTGGCTGCTGCATTTATAGCTCCTCCTCCAAATCACCATGAAGAAATGTAGTCTTTACATCTAACTGTTCTAAGTGTAAGTCTTCTGCTGCCACTATTCCAAGAATATTTATGATAGAAGTCATTTTTACTACAGAAGAAAAAATCTCATCAAAATATATACCTTTTTCTGTGTAAACCCCTTGACCACCAACCAAGCCTTATATCTTTTCTTTCCTCCTTCTTCATATTTAACTCTATACACCCACTTGTTCGCAATGCTCTTTTGCCTTCCGGTAGCTTCACCAAATCCCAAGTCCTGGTTCTCCATGAGAGAATTATGCTCCTCATCCATGGCTTACTCCCACTTCTTACTGGCATCTACCCGCATTGCTTCATCAAAGCTCTCGGCTCTCCACTATCGGTGAGTAATAAATAATAAAGAGAAGGAGAAAAATGTTCAAAGTTATTTTCTTACCCTATAAGACCTCCTCACTATAGGAGTTTGGGGTTCTGTTGAGTAGTTTCTGGCGATTCATGGGTCACTTTCCCATCCGGAAGATTCTCTACCACTGCATATTATTTCTTAGATTCTTCCCTGTTTCCCGCAATTTGTTGCTTATACATGACTTTCTCATTAAAGACCACATCCCTAGACCGAATGATTTTCTTGTCCTTAATACTCCAACATTTAAATCCAAATTCATCACCACCATAACCAATGAAAGTACATTTTTATGATTTATCCTCTAGCTTGGTCCTATCATCCTTGTCTATATGAACAAACACTTCACATCCAAAGACTCTAAGAAATGAATAATCAACTTTCTTACCATACCATGTCTCCTAAGGTATTCCTCCATCCAAGGCACTTGAGGGTCCTCTGTTTATCAAGTACACAGCTGTGCTCACCACTTCTACCCAAAAAGAAAGAGGTAGTCCTGCATGTAACCTCATGCTCCTAGCATGTTCCATTATTGTTCTGTTCATCCTTTCTGATACCCCATTCTGCTTTGTAGAGTTCCTGGAACTGTCTTTTGCATGTGGATTCCATTCTTAGAATAGTAATCATTAAATTCATTGCTACAATACTCCCCTCCATTATCTAACCTGAGAAATTTTAGCTTAAGACCTATTTCATTCTCTACCAAGGCTTTCCATTTAACAAAAGTGTCAAATACATCAGATTTGTTTCTAATACAATAAACCCAAACTTTCCTTGTTGCATCATCAATAAAAGTAACATAATAACTTGAACCCCTAAGAGATGATACCTGAGCCAGCCCCCACACATCAGAATGTACCAGCTCTAACTTACTCTCTTTCTTCATAGGTCCAACCTTGAGAAACCTTACTCGCTTCTGTTTCCCATATATGCAGTTCTCATAGAAATCCAAACCTATTTCTATATATCCAGGAAAATTCTTCTTTATGATGTTCATGCCCTTATGGCTCATATGACCAAGCCTATAGTGCCATAATGTTGTATCTACATTTGAAGCCACAAGATTACAATCATTAGTACTATCAGTGGTTAAATACAAGGTTCCAACCTTCTTACCTCTTGCCACCACAAGATCACCCTTGGTAACCTTCCAAGAGTTAGCTGTAAATATCACAGTACAACCATCACTTCCCAATTGCCCTACCGATATCAAGTTTCTCCTTAATGCAGGCACATGTCTGACATCCTTCAATAGCCATGTATTCACATTCTACATCTTAACCTAAATAGAACCTTTTCCAACTATATTGCAAGGCTCATCATCACTAAGAAAAATATTCCCAAAATATGCTTGAACATAATCAACAAAATAATGTCTATGTGGAGAATCATGGAAAGAAGCCCCTGAATCTAAAACCCAAGATTCAGTAATATTTTACAAAGAAAGAATCAAAGCATCCTGACATACATTACCCGTTGCCACATTTTCCTCCTTTTTTTCTTCTTGTTGTTTCTTCTTATCCCGAAGCTCCCAACAATCCTTTGCATGTCAGAGCTTTCCCCAATTCTAGCATACAATCTTGTTCTTGGATTTTGACCTTGCCCAATCTTTTGATTTTCCACGGTTTCCTCTATTCCTCTGTCTCCCTCTAGTTTCCATTGTCAAAGCATTCCCTGAAGTAGAATATTCCCTAGATATTTTTCTTCACATTTCCTCGCTTAGAATCACCCCTACAACATCCTCAAACTTCAACTTTGAGTTAGCTAGAACCGAGTTACTTACTTCCATTACCAGGCTATTCCAACTCTCAGGTAAAGAGCACAGAATTAATAAAGCCCTAACTTCTTCATCAAATTCTATTGTAACTAAAGCTAACATATTCACAACCGTATTGAAATAATTTAAATGATCTACTACTGAAATATTCTTAGACATCTTCATATTAAACAAATTTTTCATTAAAAATATCTTATTAGAGGTAGAGGTTTTTCATACAACTTCCCTAATGCATCCATTAGATCTTTTGTAGTCTTTTCCTTTAAAAAATTAAATAATACCGAAGATGCAAGACACAGCCAGATCATTCCAAGTGCCTTCCGATCCAACAAATCCCATTCCGCATCTATCATACTCAAGGGTTTGTTCACCTTCTTAGACAACGAAGTATAAAGATCCTTCTAATAAAGGTAATCTTCCATCTGCATCTTCCAAAGACTGAAATTATGCCCGTTGAATTTATCAACCCTAGATCTTCCATCATCTACCATAGCTCCCACTCAAGCTAAAAAATTCCCTGTGATTCAACACTTCAGCAAACTAAACCAGGCTCTGATACCAATTGTTAGGAAATAATAGATAAAATATGCAGAATAATCCCTTACGGAATCACAATGAAGTAAAAACTAATATGCAGAAAATTATTACAGATCTCAAATAAAATTGTAAAATAAAATAACACAACACAAAGAGAGTATTTAATGTGGTTCACCCAATTTGGGCTACGTCCACCAAGAATCACTTGCTCAGATTTTATTACAAGCCTCCACTCTCTCAATACAATACCCAGATCCATTTGGAGCTATGCTCAACAAACTCTACAGAATTCACACCCGAATTCAAAACACATCTGCAATACATTTACTTGTACATCTATCATATGCATAAGACCATATAAATAGACAACTGCTTAAGTAGTTTTACAAAACCATGGGAAAAACCCGTCCCATAAACCTATGGGTCAAAAAACTCGCCCATATGAGAAGAGCACGTTTCCTATATGTCGGGTGCATTTTTCGAGGCCAAAAAAATTTAGGCCTAAATTATTTTTTTTTGGGGTGCGCCTCGAACCCCTGCTACTGGGGCTACCACCCCGAAACCCCACTCGGGGCACTGGCCCGGCCCCGAACCTCGGTAAGGATACATGAAAAGTGTACAGTACTCTTAGTGTACAGTCTTCAACACTTTCACACATGAAAACAAGCTCCACGACCTAACGAGAAAGAGTTTCATACTAGAGGATTAGCTGGGCATTTTGGTAAAGATAAGACAATAGCCTTGGTAGCAAGGAAATACTATTGACCAAAGCTGAAAAGAGATGTGTTAAGATATTTGGATAGGTGTCAAATTTGTCAAGTCTCAAAAGTTCACGCATAGAATACATGGTTGTATATGCCATTACTTGTTCCTAAAGGGTCATGGACAGATATGAGTATGGATTTTGTTTTGGGATTACCAAAAAAATGAGGAAATGAATCAATTTTTGTGGTTGTTGATAGGTTTTATAAGATGGTTCATTTTATTTCCTACAATAAAACAAGTGATGCAACAGGCATAGCAGATTTATTTTTTAGAGAAGTTGTTCGTTTACATGGTGTTCCAAAAACCATTACTTTAGATAGGGACACAAGGTTCTTAAGTCACTTTTGGCAGACTTTATGGAAGAAATTGGGAACTCAACTACAGTTCAGTCAGTGCCTATCATCCTCAGATTGATGGGAAAATAGAGGTGGTAAATCAAAGTTTGGGAAACCTATTAAGGTGCATTGTTGGGGAAAAGATGAAACAATGGGACTTAGCATTACCACAAGCTGAGTTTGCATATAATAGTTCCATAAACAGATCCATAGGAAAGTCTCAATTTTCAATTATGTATGGGAGTAATAAAAATGGGGTGTTATATTTGGTATAGCTACCAGTTGATGGCAGAGTCAGTGATGATGCAGAAGCATTTTCCGAACATATACAAAAATTGCACGAAGAAGTGTGGAAGAAGCTATAGAATAGTAATGATAAGTATAAGGAAATAACAGATGTGCACAGAAAGAGAAATATATTTATAGTTGGTGAGTTAGTTATGGTATATCTATGGAAGGAAAGGTTTCCAAAAGGAACCTATAACAAGTGAAGTACAAGAAGATTGGTCCCTACAAAATTGTGAAAAAAATAAATGATAATGCTTATGAGGTAGAATTTCCAAGAATTTTGATATTTCTCTAGTGTTTAATGTTTCAGATTTGTATTATTTTCATGGGGATGGTGCAGAAGGGGATTTTATTAATTAAGTAGTATATTAGAGGTAGTAGGTTCCGATTAATAAGAAAGAAGAAGTGGATCAGATTCTAGATAAGAAAACAATGGACACGCGACATGGGAAATACAACAAATATTTGGTCCATTGGAAAGGACTAGAACAAGAGGACAATACTTGGGTCACATAGTGGGAGATTAAGAAGTTGGATGCAGATAAATGAAAGGAGTTTGAAGAAGACAACTTGTAGGAGCTGCGTTTTTTCAAGTAGGGAAGAATGATGCGCCAAAATTAGTAAGAACTTGACAAGGTCATAACTTGAGCTCCATGTGTCTATTTGAGTCCATTTATTTTTTAAACCAGATGTTTTGATGAGAAGAACACACTTGCGGCATGCCCTACTAGTTGGAGCAATTTTTTACACATTTTTGGGCCCTAAATTCTCCATCTTGAGGCTGAAAATTAGGATTTAAGTTGTAGTTCGGTTTTTTTCCTATTTTTGGGAATTAGTTAATTTTAGTCTATTAGTTACATTATGAGTTAGAAATTTGGAAATTACTCTAATTTAGGAATGTAGAAGATGCGTGGAAATTTTTTTGCCCATACGAATAAGCATGTGAACTTACTAAGAATAGCAGGTTCTAGTAAACTACTAAAAATAGTAATTTCCGCCACCTAGAGTAGATTTAGTCAAAGTTAGTTAGATTTTTCTTGGAAAATTGAGTTGGGAGTTGTTTTCCTATTTAGGAAACATTTTAATTCATTATTAAATAATGAAGAAGAAGATCTATTTTCTTTTAGAGTTCATATTATTTGCAGTATATCAAGTTTGTTTAGAATTTTGCTACATTAGTCCCCTTCTTCTTTTTCCTCTCTTCTTTTTCTTCTAGAAGGATTGCAATTTTTTTATGGGTAGCTTCTAAGGCTTTTAGTTCTGGGACCCATTTTATGCATATTTCTCCCTTGTTTTTAGGGAGTCTTCTATCTCTTGCAAATGGGTGTTTTCCCCATTGGGCTTTCTGCATAACTTGAGATCCTTATTCTACATGTGTACCTCATCATGCGTAGCTACCAAGACATATAACTCATTTTTCACTTGCCATGCCTCATATTATATTATGATGAGAGGGGGTATTTTTGTGAGGTATTTCACTTACCTCATCTTAGGTTGTTCCCTCACACATGGTAAGTCATCTCACCTTAGGTGAGGCCACAGTCTTAGGTGCCTTTAGTATATATGAAAAATTCTATCATAGAACATGTCTTACGCATCGGTGTGCATCATTACATCATACATGAGTTACTATCAATTTCTAGAAACTAAATCATTTCTTCCTTGTGTCTAGGTATGATGGGTCTTGCATTGGAAGTTAAATAACAATCCTATTTGTACTTTATTTTTTGATCTATAAGAATGAGGAGACATTTTTCTTATATGCAAAATTTCATGGTGGTTGAATTCATGTTTACTATTTTGAGCTACATCATGTTTTTTTAGTTCAACTCAATTGATATGCATTCCTCCCCGCTTGATCCTTGTACTCTCATTATCTTACAAATTCATTCTTAGATGATTTATCCTTCTCTGTTCTCATCTCATATGTAGTGATAATCGTATGCATCTCATTCATTATTAGGGTGTTTCAGTCCTTCATCTCTTCAATGGTAGATAATTTTGCATCAAACCCTTAAATTTATATATCTTAACACTTTTTCACAATATTCTCATCTTTAATTTATTCTCCAAGCCCTCTAATAGTGTTGAAAATTTCATCCATATAAAGAAGATATTTCGATGTTTTCATCATCCATCGTTTTCAACCCCTTCAAATTGAATTTTATGTGTTTAGAGTTTTGATTTCTTTACTTTATCATCTCCTTCATAGATGTTCTTGAGTTTATCCCAAATTTCCTTGGATAAAACACAATGCATCACCTTAACAAATTATGATTCAAATAATCCACACAATATTGCATTCATATCCTTTGCATTTCTCTCACTTGCCTTCTTTCCAACTTGATATATTGGAGGATTTAATGGAGCTTCATAACCATTCACAAATTATTGAAAAATGTCAAACCCAAGAGCCATTAGATAGGTGCACATCCTTATACTCCAAAAATAATAATTAGTTTCATCAAAAATAGAACTCTATTTGTAACACCTACTTTTCAATGCTTCAAATTAAGGGATTTTTTTAATTTTCCAAATAACTTCATGCCTTCAATGATTTAAATACAAAACATTTAAATCCAGCATTAATGTAAATTCAATCCATCGATAACAATCAAAACCATGTGCAATTGTATGGGTCAATTAGATCTACCCGATCCCCCATAGTTTACTCTTAACGAGCATGTATACAAAGTATATAATTGGTCACCTTTTCTAGGAATTGTTAACTAAGTGATGTTTTTAAAGTTTCTACCTAGAACCCAATCAATCAAATCCAATTCAGCATCCTACAAATTTAGTTAGAACTTGGTAAATATGATAGTGTAACCAAAAACTTACACTACTTCGGAAAAAGTGTAAGAGACATGCTTGCATGCTAATTTTTGTGACGACATATTCTTCATTAGAAAATTATCCTTTCACCATATCACTTTTTTTAGTTATCTGGATTTAAATTAGTTAGCTAATTCATTTTATTAACGTGTTATGCACAAGGCACAAGACCTGTCCAACATGTGCGTAGGAACACGTCTATGCCAACTTAGGTTTCCTATGGGAGAGCAAATACTTATGTAATGACTTTCATCATTTCACAAACAATTCCTTCCCCATAGCCAACTTAAATTGGTACCAAGGTGTTCTTATTGAATAGGTTAAAACACTCTAGTAACTCAGCATAACACAATTTAGCTTTAGTTACAATATTAATAAGGAGCGGACCTTGAAAGGGTAGCTTTAGATACCTACTATAAGGTAGTAATCACTTAATGACTCACTTCATTAAATGGATATGATATTATAGTAGTCATTTGAGGTTATCTTATTGAGTTCCATTCATTAGGAACATCGTATCCCAGGGATTAATTAATTACAATTTAATCAGTTTACAACTTTCCTTTTTATCACAACGATAAATTTATCGCATCTACTTATGTCCCTAAGGTTCATAAGTTTAGTATCATAACAAGTTATGATTACATTAACAAGTAATTAATTACAACCCCTTTAATATATTAACTATAATTTAGGATAGCTTACTATGTTATCACAACAGTTATTTAATTGCACATTATGACATTGTCACAATATTACTTAATGTAAACATATTTCATATGTTGGTACATTTTATTGTACTTTACTATTGTATCACTTTATAAATTAACTTGGATACATTTGATTCATAATACTTTTAACCTCAATTAATCAATGGTATATTTAATGATAATTTCCCAAACCATTAAATCCATTTAATGTTTACTTTTAATACATGACATACTTGGTGAAATCATTATCACTACGACATACATGTAATCATCACTTTACAAATATGAACTCAATAATAAATACAAGTACAAATGGTATTTCGAAATAACACGTTCAAATCAGGCTATTTTGCCTTTTAATTTAAATAGGACAATGAAGTATTACTTCACTTTACAATAACATCATGTAATTAATACAACAACACATCTTAATCAAGGTTAATACAAATAACTCATGCAATGTATTTCTTAGAAATCTGCAAAAGAAAACTCATTTTCCGCTATTTGTAAGAGAGAGAAAAATGGCAAAAGCAGTTAGTTCAGAATGAACTCGCATGAAAGGTTGTTTCGAACATCTTTATAATTTATGTTGCTATAATACCTAAATGAATAAATTTTAGGAAAAACATTATCAAAATAACATAAAACTAAGATAATGGGACCAATATGATATTTCCTATCTCATGCACTATTAATTCTTTCACATAAGTAATTTCATAATCTATGGGACTTCGTATTGATTAAGGACAACAAAATATCAATGAAAACATCATATCAATATTAATAACAGTCCCATAACTTTACAAGTAGTATACATTTAGGCTCATATTTCATCACTCAAACATTATCTATGCTAGGAATAATAATAATAAATATTATACTTGTAACTAGATATCATTTTTCATTTATTAGATCAATAATAATGTAAATTGTTTATAAGTCTAGATGTATACAAGCAAACTAAATTTTTCTTTCCTTTATTTCCTTTTAAAGCAAAGAAGTAACCTATATACTTTTTCTTATCATTATTTGACATGTTAATCATATCGAAACAAATAGAAATACAAATAGTCACCCTTCAAGTAGAGAAAATGAAAGGCATCAACCATCTTATGGAAATAAGATATAATACCTTAAAATTTTTGAATTACCTCAAATTTCAAAAACCATTAAATAAATTTCCTTAATTTCATCAAAAATTAAGTCAATACCTTAACATAATCGATTGCACAATGTTTCATCTACATATTCAAACTATAACATGATATGATTCCACACGGTCAAATTTTCATCATCCAATTTATTCTATAAAAAAACATATATAATCTAAAGGGTCTGGTCAATAATAACCGTGCCATATAAGGCTCATAGGAACATCATTCTACATAAAAACTTCCCTCTCAACTCGTACCCTTGTTTATACACAAAATACCGATCCTCGCATTTATTTTTCTTTAAAATAGTTAAGCCATTAAGATCTCAAATTCCACTTAGCCCTTTAAAGACAAGAAAACCAAAAGCTTACACATAGGCACCCGAAAAAGGAGGGTTTATAATATGAGTTCAATTGTATATAATTTTACTTGTAGAAAAATCATGTCGAATAACCCATATGGGTTTATTAATAAGTGAGAATTATATTCAATACTTGATTAATAACTAAATCGACGTTAAACCAAACTAAAAGATAAATATCCTTGAATTCCATGCATATATATATATATATATATATATATATATATATATATATATATATTCTTTTATTGGATATTATTGCGTATTTGGATACATATCCAAGACAAAAAAATTACATACAAATTTATACTGCACCTATAATGGGTGTTTTTAACAAAATAAACATATATATATATATATATATATATATATATATATATATATATATATGTTCGAGACAAATAAACACTCAATTCATTTAACCATTCACATAAATAATCCATCATTAAATATCCTAACAACTTATTTATATAGTACTCACAGCTTTATAAATACCATATATTACAGTAGATTTACATAATGTAAGGATTATAACGAATAAACTATAAAGAAGGAGAGAAAACGATTCATGCCTATTTTAGGTGATAAAAATCTTCTCCAGACTTTCCTCTAAACTTCCATAGATTCATTCCCAAATATTTCAAAATTCCAAAACCCAATTGGTTTGACCTCAAAACTCTCCAATATCTTCCAAATTTCCCATTAATTATGCCATAATTTCTAAAATAAATACATATTGAAGAAAAAATGAGTTTCCCTCATGAAAATAGAAGACTTCAAAATCAAAATGCCATTATTACAACTTCAACATATAGGGTTGTAGAAGAGTGAGAGATTATAAAAACAAAGAATGAAAACTAAAAATGCCCATATCCCCCAATAGCTTCCTCAAGAAACTTCTCACTTCATTCAAGGTCTGTGGAGGTGGAGTAAATGCGAGTTAATGCATGTGTGTACATAAATCCAGTTCCCTCCAAAAAAATTGACTTATCAACCACCAGTTTGATTTAGAAATACCATTAAATATTTCTAGATTTATCTCCTTAGTAAATCGCACATGGATATCACCATCGAACGGTCAAATATTATTTTTCCATTCAAAACTTAGCATTGCATGGTGAACCAAATGGCTAATTAAAATAAAAACCAAATTTAATTAACAATTATAGCTGGGTCAGTCAAAATCATCATAGGCTTGACATTGCACCGTTAGCCTAAGCCAATCATGACATGATTTAAATTTCAATAACATATAAATATTGGGTCGGTTATCGACCATCTCTAAAATCCTTATACCAATAATGTAGCCAAACTGTAACACACACAAAATATACTGCAAATATCTTGAACTTAAAGAAAATAAATCTTCTTCTTCATTATTCAATGATGAATTACAATGCTTCATAAATAAGAAAACAAATCCCAACTCAAGTTGCCAAGAAAACTATAACTAACTTTGACTAAATCTATTATAGATAGAAAAATTTACCATTTTTAGCAGTTTACTCTAAACCTGCTATTCTTAGTAAGTTCACATGCTTATTCATACGGGAATTTTTTTCCATGCATCTTCTACATGCCTAAATTAGAGGAATTTCTAAATTTCTAACCTACTATGCATTCAAGAGACTAAAATTAACTAATTCCCTAAAATAGGAAAAAATGAATTACAACTTAAATCCTAATTTTGGCCCCTAAATGGTGGATTTTGGGCACAAAAATGTGCCAAAAATAGCTTTAATAAGAAGTACAAGTTGGTGGTGCATTTATATCATCAAAACAAGTGGTTTTTAAAAAATGACTCAAACAGACACCTAGATCAAAAGATATGACCATTTTAAGTTTTTGCTAAAAATAGTGCATCATTCTCCCCTGCTGAAAAAACGCAACTCCTACAAGTTGTCTTCTTCAAATTTCTGCCATTTATCTTTATCTAACTTCTTAATCTCCCACTCTATGACCCATGTGTTTTCCTCTTGTTCCAATCCTTTCCAATGTACCAAATATTTGTTGTATTTTCCATGTCACGTGTTCATTGTTTTCTTATCTAAAATATGATCCACTTCTTCTTTCTTTTTAACCAAAACCTGCTGCCTCTAATGTATAACTTCTTCAATAAAATCCACTTCTTCACCATCCCCATGAAAATAATATAATTCTAAAACACTAAACAATGGAAAAATAATATTTGACCGTTCGATGGTGATATCCATGTGCGATTTACTAAGGAGATAAATCTAGAAATATTTAATGGGATTTCTAAATCAAACCGGTGGTTGATAAGTCAATTTTTTTGGAGGGAACTAGATTTATGTACACACATGCATTAACTACATTTACTCCACCTCCATGGACCTTGAATGAAGTGAGAAGATTCTTGAGGAAGCTATTGGGGGATATGGGCATTTTTAGTTTTCATTCTTTGTTTTTATAATCTCTCACTCTTCTAGAGCTACGTATGTTGAAGTTGTAATAATGGCATTTTGAGTTTGAAGTCTTCTATTTTCATGAGGGAAACTCATTTTTTCTTGAAGATGTATTTATTTTAGAAATTATGGCATAATTAATGGGAAATTTGGAAGATATTGGAGAGTTTTTGAGGTCAAACCAATTGGGTTTTGGAATTTTGAAATATTTGGGAATGAATCTATGGAAGTTTAGAGGAAAGTCGGAGAAGATTTTTATCACCTAAAATAGGCATGAATCGCGTTTTTCTCTCCTTCTTTATGGTTTATTCGTTATAATCCTTACATTATTTAAATCTCTACGTAATATATGGTATTTATAAAAGCGTGAGTACTATATAAATAAGTTGTTAGGATATTTAATGATGGATGATTTATGTGAATGGTTAAATGAATTGAGTGTTTATTCATGTCTCGAACACACACACACACACACACACACACACATATTACATTGTCTATTTTGTTAAAAACACCCATTACAAAAAGTGAGTATAAATTTGTATGTAATTTTTTTGTCTTGGATATGTATCCGAATACACAATAATATCAATAAAAGAATATATATATATATATATATATATATATATATATATATATATATATATTCAAGCATTCAAGGATATTTAAATTTTAGTCTGGTTCAACGTCAATTTAGTTATTAATCAGTATTGAATATAATTCTCAGCTTATTAATAAACCCATATGGGTTATTCGACACAGATTTTTCTACAAGTAAAATTATATACAATTGAACTCATATTATAAACCCTCCTTTTTTGGGTGCCTACGTGTAAGCTTTTGGTTTTCTTGTCTTTAAGGGGCTAAGTGGAATTTGAGATCTTAATGGCTTAACTATTTTAAAGAAAAATAAATGCAGGGATCGGTATTTTGTGTATAAACAAGGATACGAGTTGAGAGGGAAGTTTTTATGTAGAATGATGTTCCTATGAGCCTTATATGGCACAGTTATTATTGACTGACCCTTTAGATTATATATGTTTATGTATAGAATAAATTGGATGATGAAAATTTGACTGTGTGGAATCATATCATGTTATAGTTTTAATATGTAGATGAAACATTGTGCAATCGATTACATTAAGGTATTGACCTAATTCTTTGATGAAATTAAGGAAAGTTATTTTATGGTTTGTGAAATTTGAGGTAATTCAAATTTTTAAGGTATTATATCTTATTTCCATAAGATGGTCGATGCCTTTCATTTTCTCTACTTGAAGGGTGACTATTTGTATTCCTATTTGTTTCGATATGATTAACATGTCAAATAATGATAAGAAAAAGTATATAGGTTACTGCTTTAAAAGGAAATAAAGGAAAGAAAAAATTCAATTTTCTTGTATATATCTATACTTATAAACAATTTACATTATTATTGATCTAATAAATGAAAAATGATATCTAGTTACAAGTATAATATTTATTATTATTATTTCCTAGCATAGATAATGTTTGAGTGATGAAATATGAGCCTAAATGTATACTACTTGTAAAGTTATGGGACTATTATTAATATTGATATGATGTTTTCATTGATATTTTGTTGTCCTTAATCAATACGAAGTCCCATAGATTATGAAATTACTTATGTGAAAGAATTAATGGTGCATGAGATAGGAAATATCATATTGGTCCCATTATCTTAGTCTTATGTTATTTTGATCATGTTGTTGCTGAAATTTATTCATTTAGGTATTATAGCAACATAAATTGTAAAGATGTTCACAACAACCTTTCATGCGAGTTCATTCCGAACTAACCACTTTTACCATTTTTCTCTCTCTTACAGATGGCGGAAAATGATTTTTCTTTTTGCAGATGTCTAAGAAATACATTGCATGAGTTATTTGTATTAACCTTGATTAAGATGTGTTGTTGTATTAATTACATGATGTTATTATAAAGTGAAGTAATACTTCTTTGTCCTATTTAAATTAAAAGGCAAAATAGCCTGATTTGAACGTGTTATTTCAGAAATACCATTTGTACTTGTATTTATTATTGAGTTCATATTTGTTAAGTGATGATTACATGTATGTCATAGTGATAATGATTTCAGCAAAGTATGTCATGTATTAAAAGTAAACATTAAATGGATTTAATGGTTTGGGAAATTATCATTAAATATACCATTGATTAATTGAGGTTAAAAGTAATATGAATCAAATGTATCCAAGTTAATTTATAAAGTGATACAATAGTAAAGTATGATAAAATGTACCAACATATGAAATATGTTACATTAAGTAATATTGCAACAATGTCATAATGTGCAATTAAATAACTGTTGTGATAACATAGTAAGCTATCCTAAATTATAGTTAAGATATTAAAGGGGTTGTAATTAATTACTTGTTAATGTAATCATAACTTGTTATGATACTAAACATATGAACCTTAGGGACATAATTAGATGCAATAAATTTATCGTTGAGATAAAAAGGAAAGTTGTTGTAAACTGATTAAATTATAATTAATTAATCCCTAGAATAAGATGTTCCTAATGAACATAACTCAATAAGATAACCTCATATGATTACTATAATATCATATCCATTTAATGAAGTGATTCATTAAGTGATTACTACCTATAGCAGGTATCTAAAGCTACCCTTTCAAGGTCCACTCTGTATTAATATTGTAACTAAAGCTAAATTGTGCTATGCTTTGAGTTACTAGAGTGTTTCAACCTATTCAATAAGAACACCTTGGTACCAATTTAAGTTGGCTATGGGGAAGGAATTGTTTGTGAAATGATGCAAGTCTCGGTCAAAATCATCATAGGCTTGACATTGCATCGTTAGCCTAAGCCAATCATGACATGATTTAAATTTCAATAACATATAAATATTGGGTCGGTTATCGACCATTTCTAAAATCCTTAAACCAATAATGTAGCCAAATCGTAACACACATAAAATATACTACAAATATCTTGACCTTAAAGAAAATAAATCTTTTCTTCATTATTCAATGATGAATTACAATGCTTCATAAATAAGAAAAAAATCCCAACTCAAGTTGCCAAGAAAACTATAACTAACTTTAACTAAATCTATTATAGATAGAAAAATTTACCATTTTTAGCAGTTTACTCTAAACCTACTATTCTTAGTAAGTTCACATGCTTATTAAATACGGGAATTTTTTTCCATGCATCTTCTACATGACTGGATTAGAGGAATTTCTAAATTTCTAACATACTATGCATTCAAGAGACTAAAATTAACTAATTCCCTAAAATAGGAAAAAAATGAATTACAACTTAAATCTTAATTTGGACCCCTAAATGGTGGATTTTGGGACAGAAAATGTGCCAAAAATAGCTCTAATAATAAGTACAGGTTGAATGGTGCATTTATATCATCGAAACAAGTAGTTTTTAAAAATGATTCAAACAGACACCCGGATCAAAAGATATGACCATTTTAAGTTTTTTCTAAAAATAATGCATCATTCTCCCCTACTTGAAAAAAACGTAGCCCCTATAAGTTGTCTTCTTCAAATTTCTTCCATTTATCTTTATTTAAATTCTTAATCTCCCACTCTATGACCCATGTTTTTTCCTCTTGTTCCAATCCTTTTGAATGTACCAAATATTTGGTGTATTGTCCATGTCACGTGTTCATTGTTTTCCTATCTAAAATATGATCCACTTATTCTTTCTTTTTAACCGAACCTCACCGCCTCTAATGTATAACTTATTCAATAAAATCCACTTTTTGATTATCCCCATGAAAATAATATAATTCTAAAACACTAAACAATGGAGAAATATCAAAATTTTTCTGGCAATTCTACCTCATAAGCATTATCATTTATTTTTTCAACGATTTTGTAGGGACCAATCTTCTTATACTTCATCTTGTTATAGGTTCCTTTTGGAAACCTTTCCTTCGAAGGTATACCATAACCAACTCACCCAATGTAAAAACATTTCTCCTTCTGTGCACATATTCTATTTCCTTATACTTATCATTACTATTATGCAGCTTCTTCCACCCTTCTTTCTACAATTTGTGTATATGTTTGGAAAATGCTTCTACATCATCACTGATTTTACCATCAATTTGTAGATGCACCAAATCTAACACCATATTTGACTACTCACATACACAATATAAAATGGTGACTTTCCTGTGGATATATTTACTGAGTTATTATAATCAAACTCAGCTTGTGGTAATGCTAAGTCCCATTGTTTTGGCTTTTCCCCAACTATGCACCTTAACAGGTTTCCCAAACTCCTATTTACCACCTTTGTTTTCCCATCAGTTTGAGGATGATAGGCACTGTTGAATTGTAGTTTAGTTCCCAAATTCTTCCATAAATTCCTCTAGAAATGACTTAAGAACCTTGTGTCCCTATCTAAAGTAATGGTTTTGGAACACCATGCAACCTAACAACTTCTCGAAAAATAAATTTGCTACTCTTGTTGCATCACTAGTTTTCTTACAAGAAATAAAATGAACCATCTTAGAGAACCTATCAACAACCACAAAAATTGATTCATTACCTCATTGTGTTTTTGGTAATCCCAAAACAAAATCCATACTCAAATCTTTCCACGGTCCTTTGGGAACATGCAATGGCATATACAACCCTGTATTTTGTGCATGGCCTTTCGAGACTTGGAAAATTCTACACCTCTCCACATATCTTACCACATCTCTTTTCATCTTTTGCTAATAGTATTTATCTTCTACCAAAGAAATAGTATTATCCTTACCAAAGTGCCTAGCCAATCCTTTGCTATACAACTCTTTCACTATATTATCTCTCATAGACCCAATTGGAATACATAGTTGTCATCCCTTAAATAGATAGCCATCCTACAAAAGGTACTCATCCTGGACATCACCTGCATCACTTGACAATGGTCTACTTAACCTTTCAACAATATCCTTGAAATCAAAATAAAAAAATACAAATCCTTTATTGCTTCAAAACCAACCACCTCATTCTCCATAGTTGTAAATAGAGTCACATGCCTACTCAATGCATCCACAACTTGGTTCTGTTTTCTGATTTATGCTTTAGAGAAAAATTATAACCCTGTAAAAATGATACCCACTTTGCATGCCTATTGTTTAACTTATTTTGTGTATTCACATACTTCAGGGCTATGTGGTCTATAAATAACACAAACTCCTTAGGCACTAAGTAATGCCTCTAATGCCTCAGTGCTTGTACAATTGCATAAAATTCCACATCATAAGTAGAGTAGTTCTTCCTTACCTCATTCAATTTATCACTAAAGAAATCTATTGGATTCCCTCCTTGACTTAGGAAAACACCAATTCCCACATGTGAGGCGTCACAATCAACCTCGAACACTTTATTAAAATCTGGTAGTGCCAAAATAGGTACTTTGTCATCTTCTTCTTCAAGAAGTTAAATATATCCTATGATTCCTTTGTCCAAAAAAAAACCCCCTTCCTTTTGTGAAATTTTTTATAGGTGCTACAATAGTTCTAAATTTTTTAATAAAATTTCTGCAAAAGTTTTCTAAACCATGAAAACTTCTTACCTATGTTATACTCTATGGAGTAGCCCATTCAATAATTTCCTTTATCTTTTCTAAGTCCACCTGTATCCCATTTGATGAAATAATAAAACCCAAAAATACCAAACTCTCTTGCATAAATGTGTACTTATTAAAATTTGGATAGAGATTCTCTTTCCTTAACACTTCAAATATCACCCTCAGATGCCTCAAATGTTCTTCTTTATTTTTATTGAAAATCAAGATATCATCAAAATAAACCATAACAAACTTACCATTGTACTCCTATAGCATAGTGTTCATCAACCTCATAAAAGTGCTAGGTGCATTAGATAACCCGAATGGCATCACCAACCACTCATATAATACATCCCCTATCTTGAATGTTGTTTTCCAATCATCTCCTTCGATGAACCAAATTTTATGGTAAGAACTACGAAGATCAATCTTTGCAAAATACCTAGATCCAATAAGAACATACATCATATCATCAAGGAAAGGTATAGGAAACTGATACTTGATTGTAATTTTATTGATTTCTCTATTATCCATGCACATTCTCCATGTTCCATCCTTCTTTGGAGTTAATAAATTTGGAGTTGCACATGGACTCATGCTCTCCCTTACTACACCCTTTCTCACAAGCTCGCCACTTATTCAATTTTGCATGTAATATAAGTTTCATCCTATAAGATACTTGATTTGGGATTGAAGAACATGGGATCAAATAAATATAGTGCTGAATATATATTTTGGGTGGTAACCCATCTGGTAACTCATTAGGAATAACATTAGAAAATTCTTCTATTAATTATGTTGCCTCTATTGGTATTTGTGCACTTACAGGTTCATCCTTATTTGTGACCAACACATAACAAAACCCAGTTGCCTTTTCCTCCTTCACAACTTATTTTTTGAAAGAATATTTTCATACTTTTCCTCTTCTTTAAGAGGTAGAAAACCTATTTTTGTGTCATCCTTCCAATAAGTATACGTATTCTTCCCTTTTTCATGAATAATGTTTCTTTCAAATTTCCATGGTATTCCTAAAGCAACATATCACTTGCATTCATAGGAATTGTAATTCCCATTTAAACAACCACTTGAGACCCAAGAAAAAACCTAGGGTTAACTAGAAAAATTAACGGATAATTTTTCTTGATTTAAAGTGTCTACAACCAGGTTACAAGACATTAGCTTTCACTAAAATATTCCGAACAAGACCAACTTACTACAAAATATGTTTTCCTTTATTAACTAATATGAAGTTCACAAGGTTCAAACCTTAGGATTTCATGTTTTAGTTAGGTTTAGGGAGTAGTTTACCCCCATGCCTACTCTCTAACAGGCTCAGAGTTTCAACTATATTTTTCTTGTACTTAATTATTCCTAAATTTCCCTAAACCATTCCTAATGGATAGGAAATTTTCTCACCTTTCTGGTGATATAAGGAAGTCCTCCTAACTCCTTGTAGAACTCTAGATATATGCGGGTGGAGTTACTAGGGAAAATTTTCCCTAGGTGGGACACGTGTCAAGAGGAGGAGAAAGCAACTTGAATAGGTGGCGGGTCATGGGCGGGTTAGGGAATTTTTCCCATTACATGAGCTCAAAGTCTCAAAACATCCCACGCCTCCACGGGTCTGCTAGGGACACGTGGCAACTGCAGAGTCGATGCCATAGAAGACCAAGAACCGAAGGGGTGATGGAAGAAATTAGCACCTTGCACTTAAGGTGGGGGAGAAAAAGGAAAGAAACGACGCACAGTGCCCGCGTGCCCGTGGAAGAGGAAAATTTTGAGGGAGAAGGCGTAGAGTTGCGGACCGCGGGGAAGATTTTAGAAAATTTTCCAATGTCCAAAAATAAGAAAATAAAAAGGGTTCTGCCCTCCCGCTGCCACCCCAAGGTGCCATGTGGCACCTCCTCATTGGCTACAGTCGCAGGGCCAAAATGGAAATTTTTTCCCCAAAATTTTCAAAAAGGTTAAGTTCAAAAAGGAACCGTGCCCACGCCATAGCCCCTAGAGGACATGTGGCGCCCTCTAATTGGATGTGGGTTGGCAGAGGGAAAAGTGAAAATTTTCCAAAAATTTTCAAAAGAGATAGGAGTTAAAAACAAACATCACATTTTCCTCGCCCCTAGAGGACACGTGGCAACCTCGATTGGCTGTGGGCCGATGGAGGAAAAAACAAAACTTTTCCCAAGGAATTTTTTTAAAAAATGGATAAGTTAAAAACTTTGGTCCGCCCCTTAGAGGTGCCACGTGGCAGATCTTGATTGGTTGAGGGATGGCAGGGGCCACATAATTTTTAGGGAAATTTTTCCAAAGTTAAAATTTGAATTTTTCTAACAGTTAGATTTATTTGTTTTTTTTTTTTTTTTTGAGTGCCAATTTGAAGTAAAACTTCAAATGGCCATAACTTGAGCTAGAAAGATAAGTATTGGGAAAACAAGGACTTTTCAAAAATCTCTCGATGCCCTCTTTGCATAAAAACAATAAATTTTTGAAATTGATGAAGTTTAAGAGGTCAATTTTGAGAAACCAATCTGCAGGGTTTTAATTTGTAAACTGACAATTTTCAACTTTTCAATTTGTTCAAATTCGGTTTCCTCCTTCACTCAACATGTCAAACAGACATGGAGTATTGATATAGGGAGGGTTTAGAGTGTTTTAGGGAAGTATATTTGTTCAATTTAATCAAGATTGTATTTTTCTGACAATAGACAGAAAAACGATTGTGCAAGTTCCAAATTGGATTTTTATAAAGTTTGAAAGTTCTTTCTTAAATGTTATGGTAAATTTGAGTTCCTTAGGACTTACCAAGTCTGAATTTCAATATTTCATATCTTGTTTCTTGGTGCAAGTTTGAACTACTCATTTTTATTAAAATATGATTTGCCAGAATGTAGTTTATAACAGTGAACTACTTCTTTTAAATTTGTATATCAATTTTGTCATTTTCTTCTAAATAAATCCAATGCATTTGCTTGTTAAATCAACCATTCAATTCTAAGTTAAAGTGTAGTTTTGATTTCAATCCTAATATACATTTTAAGAGAAATCACAACATTTTCCTTCTTCATACACATTCTTCTTTTTTTCAAACAGCAATCTCATTCTTTGACAACAAATCAATTCCAATACACAATACAATTTTGAAAACTAATGCAATCCTTTATTCATATTCCAATACAACTTTACAACTTATCACTTTTCCATTTGATTTCAATATAGTATATAAAATATACAACATTATTTCTTGTTCCTTTCCAAAACAAAAAATGGAAGATAGTTCTTTACGTTTCACCACTTAAGTTCAATCTTTCATCTATCAATGCACATGGTTTCACATTAAAAATATTATACAACTTATCCACTCAAGGTGGGAATGGTTACAATGAACTTTCTCAAAATAATGATACTATCAATCTATATATTCTTCTTTCTCCAAAACAACAGCATGCTAGTTCTCCATCTTTTCATCTTTGATCACAACAAGGAACGGGAAAGACAACGCTCTCCACCCAACCAAGACATCCAATGAGAAGGGAGAAGAAATCCTTCCTCACTGGCCCCTGAGCCCCAACCATATTGAAATAAGAGATGAAAATCAACACATGGAAATAATGGCTTCTAAATAAAACAAACAGTATTCCTTCACATGCATAAAACAATAAGAAACATAGTCCAAGCAAAAATAGCAGTTCACTATTGCATTTGGAATCATTCACACAAAACTTAGGCTTGATCAAGCAAGCCAACAAGAGAAAGGAACTATGGGGAACTACTTATTCCTCCCTATTTGGAATTGGGCATCCACCTACAGTCATACCGCCAATATCACATATCAAACCCATAAACCTTATGCCTCCCAACCCCTCCTTATGCGCCCCAAGAATAAGAAATGCAAGCTATTTCTTTTCCGGTGGATCCCAAACAAAATCTCCCTCCACAATAAAATATATGCCATTGGCATTCCCTTATTCCCCCATTTTAAATCCTTATAGCCTTCTCCTACACCATGTACTAAGAAATCTACCCAACTTGCCAAGAACACATAACACATTTACCATTTCATACATGCATGCAAGAGAAAGAAAACATTTTAAAAAGGCTCAAGTTCCTACCTCTCCATAATGGAGTTTGTTCCAAGATCCACAAGATTTCTAAATGTCAAAGTGCAGTCCAAGATCAAAAATGTCGAAGCATGCAAAAAGGCTCCAACTCCTTCCACAACAAGCTCCCAAAACAGCAAGCAAAAATGTGCCCCCAAGAGGAATGAACAAAGTTTCAACAACCACAAACAAGCAAGGAGTTTTTAATTTAAAGGAGAGGGAAGAGAAGAGGATGATGTGGATCCATGTGGGATGCCACATCATTCTTCCTCAACCCCAAGAGGAAAGTCAACATCATGCACCTAAACACAATAAATAAAATGACAAATTTACTTCCACACTCCAAAATAACCCATACTCCAAAAGGACTAAATTAAAACCATGTAAGAGAAGTGCAATTAAAACTTACAAATAGTCATTTCAAAATGTATTTAAAAGGCATAATTTTAACCTCCAAACCATAAGTATGGTTGGTGAATAATTATAAGAGGTGTGGGACAAGCTCATCTTGTCCTACAAGCCTCCAAAGTTAGCCTCTAAGGACAAATTCGAATTGCTAAGAGGATGAAGTGTCTTTCACTCAAAAATCTACCTTACACTCTCTTACATATCTCTTACACCTTCTTACACATTAACATTTAAAATCAACAACTTCATTTATTACATTCTTATGACATATTGATTTATTTATTTTTACACATGATTAACCACAACATTACACAACACATAATAACTAAAGAAGAGGGTAACACATCACAAATAAACACATCAAACATTAATAAATTACACAAACCCATGGTCACATATAATGGAAATTCCCCCATGGAAATCCCTAACAACATACAACACACACACAACAATTTTTATGGTGACCTTGTTGAATTCACCCAGAATTTCAATATGGTTAGTCTCTAGTCCCCCGACATTTTTGTGATATTTAACCTACAAAACAAAAATACCTCCTTCAGCCTCGTGGCCATATCAGAACATCCAAAATGATATAAACAACATCTCAAGATCATCTAAACACATGAATCACAACAATATCAAGAATTCAACATTATCATTTTAAATTAATTAATCAACTATATCATCATCAATAATCTTCCATACTAGGTCTACTCAAAATATCCAATGTCACAAGTCCAAATCAACATCTATAATATGTCCATGTCAAATAGTATATCATCATCCACATATAAAAATGTCTCTAGTAACCATCATGCATAATAACTGAATCCAGATCAATAATAATCCATGATCTAACATCTAACCGTCATACTAAAACAAAACATAATAGTGTCTATAATAAGATCAATAGTATCAAGATTAGTATCTACAAGTGTCAAAAATAAGTGGGGACTACATCCCCCTCCCCTTAGACTTGACTTCCTCTTAGAAGTCACTAGAAAAAATGTGGAAACTACACTCATAATATTTGGGCATCCTCCCAAGTGGCTGCAGTCTTGTTGTATCTATCCAACTGCACTGTATCGATCAATCTCTTTGCCTCAAAGGTCCGGGGTCATGTGATCTATGATATGGATGGACTCTACCATAACCGGTCCCCGATCCTACACCTGTAATGATGTCCAATCTAGTACATGAGATGGATCTACAATATATCTCCTAAGAACTAAAACACGAAACACATCATGTACGTGAGACAAGCTGGGTGGCAATGCTAGATGGTAGACCAAAGGGCCTATACGCTCCAAGATCTCAAAAGGACCAGTGAATCTAGGAGCTAACTTAGAACCTTTTCCATAAAAGATAGGGTTCTTACGTGTCCTGACACGAAGGAACACGTTCATGCTCACATCAAAACTACGATCAATCCTATGTTGATCTACATATTTCTTCTACCTGTCCTGTGCCTCTTGCAACCTCTACCTAATCAACACTACCTGCTGCTCCATGTCCTGTAATAGAGCTAGTCCAAGAGATACTCTATCCTCTAACCTGTCTCAGCTAAGAGGTGTCCTACACTCTCTACCATACAAATCCTGAAAAGGAGCCATGCCTATAGAACTCTGAAAACTATTATGTAGGCAAACTCCACTAAGTACAAGTACTCCTCCCACTTAGATTGATGATCCATCACATACATCCTAAGCTTATCCCCTAAAAACTAATTCAATCACTCGGTTTGTCCATCTGTCTAAGGTTGATATGATGTGCTGAAGTTGATCCTCATCCAGAGAACATACTGCATGGTAGTCTAAAAGTGTGAAGTGTACAAAGGATCACGGTCACAAATGATCTTCCACAAAATCCTGTGCAACCTAAAAATCTCATCCAAATATACTCGTGCCACTACTCTAGCTGTATAAGTGGTCTTCACTGAGAGAAAAGTGAGCCACTTTTGTCAATTTATCAACCGTGAGCATAATGGCATCATGGTGATATCTCGACATCGGTAGCCCAATAATGAAATCCATGGAAATGGTGTCCCACTTCCATTCCGATATGGCATGAGGATAAAAGAGACTTTCTAGATGTTGATGATTGACCTTAACCCTCTGGCACTCCAAACACCATGACAAAAACTGAGCCACATCTCAATGAAGTCCTCTCCAGTGGTATAAGTGTCTCAAGGTAGCGTGCATCTTCTTCAACCCGGGTGGGCTGAATAGGGTGCACAATGTGCATCTACCAAGATGTCTGCCTCAATCCTCCCTCTCGAGAACATATATCCTACCTTTGTGCCTTAGAATAGTATCTTCCTCTAAGTAAAAACCATCAAACTTCCCCTCAAGGGGTCTCTATGACTCAATCTCTGCTCATACTAAGATGTAGAAGCTATCAAGAGGAAGTTGTTGAAGAATCTTGATCCACAAGTTTGTGCTCACTGAGGTGGCCATAGCCATATGTCTCTACCTACTAAGAGTGTCTGCTACCACATTCTCCTTCCCCTTCACATGCTTGATCTCCATGTCATACTCACAAAGCAACTCCATCCAATGCCGCTGACGAGTGTTGAGATTGGGCTATGTGAAGAGGTGGTGAAGACTCAAATGATCTGTCCTAAGTGTGAATATTCATCCAAAAGGAAATTTCTCCATATAAATAAATCATGCACAACTACTGAAAACTCAATATCATGGGTAGGATAATTAAGCTCATGATCCTTGAGTTTGCGAGACTTGAAAGCCATTACTCTTCCATCATGCATCAACACACCTCCCAACCCTGCTAAAGAAGCATCTGTGTAAACAAAGAACTCACTCTATGGATCCAACATTGTGAGAATGGGTGTTTTAGTGAGGCACTCCTTCAGTATGTTAAAATCCTACTCACATCTGTCTGACCAAAAAAACTTCTTCCCTTTCCTCTGAAGGAAAGTGATGGGGTGTGCAATTTGAGAGAAGTCCTGAACAAATCTCCTGTAGTATCCTACTAATCCCATGAAGCTGCGCACCTCAGTCACTGTAGTGGGTATTGGCTAGTCCATAATGGCTCTAATCTTGGAAGGATTGACTATGATACCTTCCCCAGAAATAACATGAGCCAAAATCGCACCTCTACCTAAAAGAAAGCACACTTCTCTAAGTTCCTGTAAAGCTGCTGCTCACGAAGACACTGAAGAACCTGGAAAAGGTGCCCCTCATGCTCCTCACATATACGTGAGTATATCAAAATTTCATCTAGGAAGATGAGCATGAAGCAATCTAAAATGGTCCTAAATACCCCATTCATCAAACTCATAAACAACCTGCGGGGAATTTGTCAAACCAAAAGGCACCCTTTGTGAACTCATAGTGCCCATATCTTGTGCAGAAGGTGGTCTTATGAATTTCTTCCTCTAAAATCCTTAGCTGATGGTACCATAACTTGAGATCAATCTTAGAGAACACCATGGATCCCTTCATCTAATCAAACAAGTCATTGATGCAAGGAAGAGGATAATGATTCTTTATCATTACCTTGTTTAACTAGCGGTAATCAATACACAACCGTAAGGATCCATCCTTCTTCTTCACAAAGATCACCGGTGGGCCCCAAGGGGATACACTAGGATGGATAAGGCCCTTCTCTAAAAGGCCCTCAAGCTATAACTTGAGCTCACAGAGATCCGGGGTGGTCATCCGATAAGGTGCTTGTGAGATAGGCTCTGCTCTAGGAACTAAATCTATATGAAAATCAATCTCACGTGGGGATGGTAACCTCGGTAAATACCCAGGAAAGACACCCTAAAATCTCTCAATATGGGATGATCATCAAGCGATGGTCCACTAGACCCATCCTCTGATCTATCACTGACTGTAATAGCATACATCTGACAACCCCATTGCACACACCTCTTAAGTTGCATAGCTGAGATGGTGTGAATAGAAATGAGCCTCTTGACCCCCGAGATCACCGACTCAACTCCTAAATCATCTACACAATATATAGTCTTGTGATAACAATCCATCCTGGCCCTATGTACAGATAACCAATCCATACCTAAGATGACTCCATATGAGCCCAAAGGAAGAATACGAGAGATCTGAGGTAGTGGCAAAAGGTCCCAAATCCACTACACACTCCTTAACTAAGGAGTCCATAAAGATCTTGGCTCTAGAAGCCATCTTGACATCCCAGCTAAGACATTTCCTAACTGCCACTAGCCTGCATTGCTCTACTAAAGATGGTGCAATGAAATAATTAGAAGAACCAGAATCAAACAATACAGAGGTGGGAATACCACCAATGCTACCTGTGGTCTAAATGACTATGCTCTGGTGCTCTACCTGGTGGTTCTCAACCACTGCATAAATCCTGTGACTGTGTCTCATGTCACTAATTGTTGGCTCTAAAACCTGTGCCTTACTCTTGTTAGATTTCTAAGGGAAATCTCTCTAGAAATGTCCAGCAACTCCACATCCGAAGAAACCATCTAATCCTCTCCAAGGAGTAGCACCTCCAATAGGTGCTCTAGAAGTCTGTGGCATGGATCCTAATGATCTGGCTATGGTCTACTAAGGTCTTTGATAGTGAGCTCCCCTTTTGACCCGAGTTGTAGGTCCACCATGTGTCCTAATGGGACCCTTAGGAGGAGACCCCATACTCCGGCCTCTCTATGCATCGGCTCTCTATGGATCTCTCTATAAGGTGGGCGGGGCTGATGTTCTATGCTTTGTGGCCTAAAGGATTACTATGAGGAATGCTGACCACCACGAGGAGGAGGTACTAAACCTCTTGATCTACCATCCTGCATCTACTGAATGCGGCTCTTGACTTAGTCTCTAGCCTGTTGGGTTTTACCCCGAGTCTCCTCTGCAATATAGGCCTTCTCGCGACCTCTACTAAATTTTATGGTCGGTGAATCCACACCTTGCACCTCTAATATCCAAATTTATACCCCGAATGAACCTGTGAATCCACACCTTCTCATCCTGCATATACTCTACATACTGGAGTAGATCTAGAAATCTACTCTCAGACTATGCTATAGAAAGAGAAGCTTGTCGAGAGGTCATGGAACTCATTGATCCTCTCTTTGGATGAACCTCTGTGAAGGATACCTACTCCTGAATCTCTCCTCAAACAGCTCTCAAGTCACTATCTCTGAATCTACATGGAGCTTCTACTCCTCTGTCCTCCACCATACTCTTGCTCCATCCCTCAGTAGATGGATCACAACACGAGCTTTCGTGTTGCTAGAACAAGGAAAAATCTTGAAGCAACTGCTCAAGCTCACTAGCCAGGCCTCTACCTGAAATCCACCTGTATCACCTGAGTAATGTGAGGGTTGAAGCTTCAGGATCTCCCTAATGTGATCCGCTACTATGGTCTGTCAGCCTCTAGGTCTCTCTGCACACTCATCCCTAAGCCTAGGGCTCCGAGACCTCTCTCTATGCTCTGGAACTTTGTCACCCTGTCTCCTAGGTGGTGACTCTACTCTTGCTGACTCCGCATGGGATTTCTCTCCTCTATGCTCCTCGCTAAGTCAAGGAGATACCTGAACCTCGATAGAAGGAGCTCTATCATGACTAGCTGCATGTCCTCCTCCTAAGCCTCCACGTAGAGCGGCATTGACATCCTGAAGGGTCTGTAGAATATGAGGTAGAATGGCTACCACACCATGATCGATGGTGGTGGTGGTGGTGGTGGTGATTCTGAGTCTCTGTGAAATTTCCTCTCACTCCGTCTGAGCCTCCTACATAGACCAAAGTGAGAGTTAGTTCATTTTGCTAAGTTTTACACAACTTCCATGTTTACTAAAATATACAATTTCTTGCTAAGTTGTTTTCTAGATTTACAAGTGTACTAGGTTTAAGTTTTCATGTCTCAAGTTTTCTAGTGTGCCCAATGGTCCAAGCCTTTGAACCACTACTCTGATACCAAACTGTAATGCCTATTTAAACAACCACTTGAGACCCAAGAAACAACCTAGGGTTAACTAGAAAAATTATGGGATAATTTTTTTTGATTTAAAGTGTCTACAACCAGGTTGCAAGACATCAGTTTTCACTAACAGGTTCGAAACAAGACCAACTTACTACAACATATGTTTTCCTTTATTAACTAATATCAAGTTCACAAGGTTCAAACCTTAGGGTTTCATGTTTTAGTTAGGTTCAGGGAGTAGTTTACCCCCATGCCTGCTCTCTAACAGGCTTATATTTTCAACTAGATTTTTCTCCTACTTAATGCTTCCTAAATTTCCCTAAACCATTCCCAATGGATAAGAAATTTTCTCACCTTTTGGTGATATAAGGAAGTCCTCCTAACTCCTTGTAGATCTCTAGATATATGTGGGTGGAGTTCCTAGGGAAAATTTTCCCTAGGTGGGACACGTGTCAAGAGGAGGAGAAAGCACCTTGAATGGGTTGGCGGGTCACGAGTGGCTTAGGGAATTTTTCCCATTGCACAGGCTCAAAGTCTCAAAACATCCTACACCTACGTGGGTTCGCTAGGGACCCGTGATGACACACAGTTCGATGCTAGAGAAGACCAAGAAGGGATAGGGCGATGCAAGAAATTGGTGCCTTGTGCCCGAGGGGGAGAAAAAGGAAAGAAAGGATGCATAGGTCCGCGCACCCGCGGAAGAGGAGAATTCTGAGAGAGAAGGCGGAGTTGCGGACCACGGGGAAGATTTTAGAAATTTTTCCAAGGGCTAAAAACCAAAATAATAAAGGGTTCCGCCCTCCCCGCTACCACCCCAAGGTGCCACGTGGCACCTCCTCATTTGGTTGTGGGCCACGGGGCCAAAATGGAATTTTTCCCCAAAATTTTCAAAAATGTTAAGTTAAAAAAGGAACTACGCCCACGCCATAGCCACTAGAGGACAAGTGGCGGCCTCTCGATTGGTTGTGGGCTAAAGCAGAGGGAAACGTGAAAATTTTCCAAAATTTTCAAAAGGGATAAGGGTTAAAAACAAATTGCGCCTCTGCCTCAGCCCCTAGAAGACATGTGGTGCCGTTTGATTGGTCGCAGTCGGCGGAGGAAAAAGGAAAAAAAATTCCAAAGCGCTTTTTTTTAAAATGGATAAGTTAAAAACTTTGGTCCACCCCTTCAAAGTTCCATGTGGTAGATCTTGATTGGTTGAGGGATGGCAAGGGCCATGGAATTTTTAGGGAAATTTTTCCAAAGCTAAAGTTTGAATTTTTCTAACAGTTAAATTTATTTGTTTTATTTTTTTGAGTGCCAATTTGAAGTAAAACTTCAAATGGCCATAACTTGAGCTAGAAAGCTCGGTTTTTGGAAAATGAGGACTTTTCAGAAATATCTTGATGCCCTTTTTCAAAAAAACCATAAATTTTTGAAATTGATGAAGTTTGAAAGGTCAATTTTTAGAAACCAATCTATAGGTTTTTACTTTGCAAACTGACAATTTTCAACTTTTCAATTTGTTCAAATTCGGTTTCCTCCTTCACTCAACATGTCAAACAGACATGGAGTATTGATCTAGGGAGGGTTTAGAGTGTTTTAGGGAATTATATTTGTTTAATTTAATCAATTTTTTTTTCCGACAATAGACAGAAAAATGACTGTGCAAGTTCCAAATTGGATTTTTATAAAGTTTGAAAGTTCTTTCTTAAATGTTATGGTAAATTTGAGTTCCTTAGGACTTACCAAGTCTGAATTTCAATATTTCATATCTTTTTTCTTGGTACAAGTTTGAACTACTCATTTTTATTAAAATATGATTTTCCAGAATGTAGTTTATAACAGTGAACTACTTTTAAATTTGTATATCAATTTTGTCATTTAAATATGTGTATAGCTTCTAAATTAGTCCAATACATTTTCTTGTTAAATCAACCATTCAATTCTAAGTTAAAGTGTAGTTCTGATTTCAATCTCATTCTTTGACAACAAATCAATTCCAATACACAATACAATTTTGAAAACTAATGCAATCCTTTATTCATATTCCAATACAACTTTACAACTTATCACTTTTCCATTTGATTTCAATACAAGTATATAAAATATACAACACTATTTCTTGTTCCTTTCCAAAACAGAAAATGGAAGATAGTTCTTTACATTTCACCATTTAAGTTCAATCTTTCCTCTATCAATGCACATGGTTTCACATTACAAATATTATACAACTCATCCACTCAAGGTGGGAAGGGTTACAATGAACTTTCTCAAAATAATGGGACTGTCAATCTATATATTCTTCTTACTCCAAAACAGCAGCATGCTAGTTCTCCATATTTTCATCTTTGATCACAACAAGGGGGAAAGACAACGCTCTCCACCTAACTAAGACATCCAATGAGAAGGGAGAAACCATCCTTCCTCATTATTTTGAGCCCTAACCATATTGAAATAAGAAATGAAAATAAACACATGGAAACAATGGCTTCCACAAAAAACAAATAGTATTTCTTCACATACATAACACAATAAGAAACACAATCCAAGAAAAAACAGCAATTCACAACTACATTTGGAATCATTCACAAAAAACATAGGCTTGATCAAGAAAGCCAACAAGAGCAAGGAACTATGGGGAACTACTTATGCCTCCCTATTTGGAATTGGGCATCCACCTATAGTCATCTTGCCAATATCACATATCAAACCCATAAACCTTATGCCTCCCAACCCCTCCTTATGTCCCCCAAAGTTTCTCCCTTATGCACCCCCAAGAGTAAGAAATGAAAGCTATTTATTTTCCAGGTGGATCCCAAACCAAATCTCCCTCCACAATAAAACAAATGCCATTGGCATTCCCTTATGCCCCCATTTGAAATCCCCATAGCCTTCTCCTACACCATGTCTTAAGCAATCTACCCAACCAACCAAGAACACATAACACATTTACCATTTCATACATGCATGTAAGAGAAAGAAAACATTCTAAAAAGGCTCAAGTTCCTACCTCTCCATAATGGAGTTTGTTCCAAGATCCACAAGCTTTCCACGTGCAGTCTAAGATTAGTAATTTCCAAACATGCAAAAAGGCTCCAACTCCTTCCACAATAAGCTCCCAAAATAGCAAAGCAAAAATGCGCCCCAAGAGGAATTAAAATTTTTCAACAACCACAAACAAGCAAGGAGTTTTGAATTTAAAGGAGAGGGAAGAGAACAGGATGATGTGGATCCATGTGGGATGCGACATCATTCTTCCTCAACCCCAAGAGTAAAGTCAACATCATGCACCTAAACACAATAAATAAAATGAAAAATTTACTTCCACACTCCAAAATAGCCAATACTCCAGAAGGACTGAATTAAAACCATGTAAGAGAAGTGAAATTAAAAATTACAAATAGTCATTTCAAAATGCATTTAAAAGGCCTAAATTTAACCTCCAAACCATAGGTATGGTTGGTGAATCATTTTAAGAGGTGTGGGACAAGCTCAACTTGTCCCACACGCCTCCATATTTAGCCTCCAAGGAAAAAATCGAATTCCTAAGAGGATGGAGTGTCTTTCACTCCAAAATCTACCTTACATACTCTTACATATCCCTTACACCTTCTTACACATTAACATTTAAAATCAACAACTTCATTTATTACATTCTTATGACATATTGATTTATTTATTTTTACACATGATTAACCACAACATTACACAACACATAACAACTAAAGAAGAGGGTAACACATCACAAATAAACACATGCAACATTAATAAAGGAAACACATGCAACATTACACAAACCCATGTTCACATATAATGGAAACTCCCCCATGGAAATACTTTAACAACATACAACACACACACACACACACACACACACACACACACACACACACAACAATTGCCATGGTGACCTTGTTAAATTCACCCAAATTTTTAATATGGTTAGTCTCCATTCCCCTGACATTGTTGTGATATTTAACTTTAAAAATGCAAATACCTCCTTTGGCCTCGTGGCCATATCAGAACATCCAAAATGATATAAACAAAATCTCAAGATCATTTAAACACATTAATCATAACAATATCAAGAATTCAACATTATCATTTTAAATTAATTAATCAACTATATCATCATCAATAATCTTCCATACTAGGTCTACTCAAAATATCCAATGTCACAAGTCCAAATCAACATCTATAATATGTCCATGTCAAATAGTATATCATCATCCACATATAAAAATTTCTCTAGTAACCATCATGCATAATAATTGAATCCAAATAAATAATAATCCATGATCTAACATCTAACCATCATACTAAAACAAAACATAATAGTGTCCATAATAAGATCAACAATATCAAGATCAGTATCTAAAAGTGTCAAAAGGAAGTGGGAACTACAGGAATAACATCACACCAAATCTCAGCTTTGTATATTTTCTCAATATAAAAACTTATTTAACATCTCTTATCAATATTTACCTCATTACCCTTCTTAAACCATGTAATACGGTAAGGGTTAAGATTATTCTCTCAATGAAGGCCTAGTTTCTCACCAATCTCATTTAAGACTATGTTTTCACAACTACCACCATCAATAATAACATTACATACCTTTCCTCCTGAATTGCATCTGGTTTTGAAAATATTTGTATGTAGCCATTTATCCCCCTTGATCTCCTTTCTTAGAGAAATCATTGTCCTTTTGATCATTAGATTTTCTCCCACATCTAGTGGAATGACAGTTTTTTTTTTTTTCTTCTTGTTCAACTTAAATAGGATTTACTCTTGGAGGATTTTCTTGCCTCTTGTCATGTGTATAATAATGTGTGAAGTAAAATGCCCAATTCTCCTCTTCACCACATATATAACAAATAAATGGTCTTCGTGGAGCCTCCTATCCTTTTCCACCAACATATCCTCTTGCCTGAGGAAATCCTCTACCTCTTTTCTGATTTGGGAGATCTTGTCTTGTATCTTCTTTATTTTCCACTCCACTAGGTTTTCTCCTATACCTTGAATGAAACCAAATAATCCTTGAAAAGGAGGATGAGGCCCCGATTCATGTCAGGTGATATCCTAAAACTTTGATAAAAAAATTTCTTTGGCATTTAAAGCTAGTTGATAGGCATCCTCCATGCTCTTGATCTTGTGCATGCTTATCTCATCTTGAATAGAAAATTTTAATCCATTTACATACCTTGTAGCCATTTGTTCCTTAGTTTCTTCATGCTCTACATGAATGGAAAAATTGTAAAACTCATTTGTGTATTCTTGCATGGTTTGTAAGTTCTATCTAAGATTCTGAAACCTTCTATAAAGGGTTTGTGCATAATCTATAGGGAGAAATTTTTCTTTTATCTTCTTCTCCATCTTACTCCATGTCCTAATCATTTCTTTCTCCTTTCTTGACCTCTCCTTTTTATGTGATCCCACCATAACATAGCATGAACTTTTAATTTTTTGCATGCAAATTTTACATTCTTTTCCTCTAACATAGCCTTCCACTCAAAAAAATTTCCATTCTAGCCAACTCATCTATCAAATCCTCTACTTTGAAGCTACCTTCATATTCTGAAACATCAAATCTTATCCCATCATTATTTCCTTCTAATTCTCGAAGCATCCTTTCTTTAAAAGATAAGTGTGGTCCTTGTGTTTCTTCCTCTTCACAAGCTTCTTCTTCATCTCTGTCATCTCCACCTTGATTTCCTCTCTTGGCTATAATCGTAGCAATCTCTCGAAAAAATCCTCTACAGATCCTACATGTTTCTATTCATTTGGGAAATACCACCCCCTCTTCCTCTTCCTCTTCCTACCATTTTTTCTCCACCAAGACTCGAACTTGCTCTTATACCAAGTAATGTATCAAAGCGTAACACACACACACATAAACACGATATAATGCAAATATCTTAAACTCAAATAAAATAAATATTCTTCTTTGTTATTCAATGATGAATTACAATACTTCATAAATAATAAAACAACTCCCAACTTGATTTTCTAAGCAAACGTAGCTAATTGTGACTAAATCTACTCTAGATGAAGATATTTAGTATTTTTAGTAGTTTACTAGAACTTGTTATTCTTAGTAAGTTCACATGCTTATTCATACAAGAACAAAAATTTCCACACATCTTCTACATGCCTAAATTATAGGAATTTCCAAATTTCTAACCTACTATGCATTTAATAGACTAAAATTAACTAATGCCACGAAATAGGACAAAACTGAATTACATCTTAAATCCTAATTGTTGGCCCCTAGATGGCAGATTTACGTCTAAAAATGTGCGAGAAATGGCTCCAACCAGCGGGGTGGGTTGACTAGTGCATTCATCTCATCAAAACAAGTGGTTTTAAAAAAAAAAAACTCAAAGAGACACCTTGATCAAAATATATAACCATTTCAAGTTTTTGCTAAAAATAGTGCATCAAACAATAATGATCTAATCACATAGTCGAAGGCTAGGGTGGTTTTGCACCAAGAGTATGGTTTCAACCAATTAAACATAATTCACTTATCATTTATCACCTCAACTTAATGATCTTACCCATATTTAATTTACCAACCTTACTCATTATGACATCATCAATTATCATACGGAATGGTATTTCCTCTTAAAAAACAACCAAACTTACCATTATTAAATGCCCAAGTTTTTAAGGGTTTTTATCCATTTAACAATTTTTTTAAAGGTCTATGATCTCTTTCATTTATGTTTCCACTAAACACAAATTGAAAAAAGTTAAGATCAACAATATTTTATACTCTAGTCATTTGTGTAAACACCGTAATGATAACAATATAGTATACACTCAGTAGTGCAAACAAGACATGTATGTTCATCCAAACATCAAAATCATCCACAAGTTCAACGTTATCAATATCAACAACCAATAGAGTCAAGTATGACATAAGCGTAAAGTGAATTACAACTTGAAAAGGTATGACTACGGGTCAAATTATCATCTACAACAAGAATGAATTAATAAAAATCATTCAAAGTATATAGAACAAGTTACGATACTTGAAAATTTTCAAGACATGATGGTAATTTTTGATACACTATCATGTTTATGGGAAGCATACCGAAACCAGTCCCAGTGTCGTTGATTTTCTTGATATTGAATCTCATTTACAACAAAACGTAATAAGAAAAATAGGGGTGTGACACTATTTTAGGATAATCCTTCTTAACTCATCATGAGTGCTTTTGAGATCTACCTCCTTGTTGTTAGGATACTCTTTAAGGAACCTTACTTTGATACTAATTGAAGAGCACCCAATAATACTAATAAGGGGGTGAATCAATACTATACAAACTATTAATTATTTAAAAGCTAACATCCACAACAATAACAATCATAAAATATTCAAAAATTAAGAAACATAAGATCTATGTCAAAACGCTTTAAGGAGAAAACCATAGAGTAAATACTACTTAGATATAATGTCCAAATCTAGTCACAAAATTGATTTCTTTACAAATTTTTATGGGAATCAACCTACTAGAGACACTAATCCCTAATGCAAGGCACCAACTCCTCTAATTCGTGAGCACCAAATCACTAAAGACACCAATCCCTAATGAGAAGAACCCACTCAGCCAATTCATGAGAACCATATCACTCGAGACACCAATCCCTAAAGTGAATAATATACTTATCCTATTAATCAACTCATATTACTTTATATTTCTGCTCTTTATTCTTACAATTCATTGTTTTTTTTAATATTGGTAAATAGTTTTTTGAAAGGGACTATACCCTTGTGTACAAAAGGAGGCCTAAAAGCCTGAATAAGAGAGAGGAGCAGAGAAGCTGTATCAAAGCACAAAAGTTACAGCAAAGAACACCGAAGCCTAGAAACAGCAACACAAACGAGACTTAACAGCAAAACAACGGCAACAAAACAGCAAGCCTACAGCCAAGAAGCAGTAGTAAAACTGGACTACTTCTTGGCCGCTTGATCAATACTCATCTTTACTTTTTTCCAAGCATGATACATACCCAGCGTGGTCATATGAGCAGCATCCATCTTATCGAGCTCCTCTCTGGTTCTTTTACTCTCTTTCTCATTGCCCCAAAGAGTAATCGGGACACCGCTGAGATGCGAAACACTTCTTGCATGACCTTCGATGAATTCCTCTATGGCCCTGAATGCTGCAATATTATACTCATGCCTAGTCTTCGTTTTCCCAAGGCGGGAGTCTAGGGAGGTCAGTTTTTTGTATATTTCATCAAGCTGGCTATTGCCAATGCTCCCTTCTCCCTCAATGCTTTTTTTGCCTTTTTGCTTAGCAAGATTTTTTACCTCATCCTTCAGCAATTTAAGCTCAGCCTCTAAGGCCTCCAATCTTCTAGAAGGGTTATCCGTTGGTGCCGCCTGGGGACTGGCACTACTAATGTTCAGCAGATCACGAGCAATGTCATCCAAAGGTTCATCCCCCTCAGCAGTAGACTCAAGGTTGAGTCTCCTAGAAGCCCTGGTGACACGTTTAGAAGTAGAGACAGTGTGGGTGGCAGGGGCAGCAGCAGGAGGAAAAGAAGGAGAAGCATGAGCAGCCTGCATGGGGGCATCAGCACCGGAGGCGGGGGCAGCAGCAGGGACAGCAGGGGAGACAGGACTGGCAGCCACGGAGCCCAACAAAGCCAGGCCGGGAGAGGAAGGGAGACCGGGGAATTTGATAAGGCAGTGCTTGTGAATAAGCAGAATAAGCCCTTGGTGAAGGGGAACCGCCCGGGTATGCTTCTGGAACTCCAAAATGGAGCGCTCAAGAGAGTTTAACAGATAGTGGGGGAAGCAAACCAACCTACTCCTACGAAAGTGATTCAAAAGACAAGGTGCTTGGCAGGACGAATAAATCTGCGCTTCCAAGGATATGTAGTGAATCATCATGTGGGTGACTTCATCATACGGAGAAGGAATTGAATTAACAAGCAGACCCGCGGTGTTGAATATAAGCTTCTCCTCCTCCTCCACAAATCTTCTCTCTTCAGCCTCTTTGATAACCCTCTTGTTGAAGAAGCGGTATCCTTCCAAGCTGAGGCCAGTCGCTTCGGCTATGAGTTCGTCATTAATAAGAATCTTCTGCCCTCCATAGTCGACCATCCTCTCATTCCACTCCTTGGCAAAGCGAACAGAGATGCTTTGATCATGCCCTTGCACTCTCTCCACAAAGTTGGTGAATCCGCCAATACTAAGAATGTTCCAGAGCTCAGTGTTATCTTTCCAGTCAGGGTCTGCACACGGCTCAATCTGGCAGGGAGGCCCTCCCATCTTCACAAGGATGTGCTGGTTACAACAATTTTCAAAATACCTTTGGGCGTTGAGAGTGGTTCGTTTCTCACCGTTGCGGGTCGCATAAAAATGGGAACTGTAGCCGTTGGTCCTCCCACGAACGGCTGTAGGATTGCCGATCTGAGTCTGCGTGAAGTCGCGCGTGAAAACCCTTATCCTGTCAGCTTTCACCTTGTAGTTATCTTCGGTTTTCGCGGAGCTTGGCAACCGAATATCAACAGCTATTGTACTTCCCGCGTGCGCTGTTTTTAAATTTAGACAACTCCACTTGAAGTTCCTAAACAAAATCTTGCTATCATTTGGAGTAGATATCATATGCCACGCCAAATAAACTAAAACAGCACCTGTGGAAGAATTTATGGATTTCCTCCAAAGATTAAAGCATATCTTTAGAGATTGTTTGCGTGTGAAGGTCCGCATGTATGCTGTTGTGAAGCTGATTAGGGATACTATCATTATCCCAAATAGTGAAATTTAAATTAATGCCATAATTGGCCATTGCATCGGCCAGTTTGTTTCCTTCCCTGTAAGTATGTATGATTCTGATGCTGTTGAAGGTATGACTGATGCTTATGGACTCAGAGATAAAATCTTTGATATTCCAGCTAGGAGAAGAGGACTGATTAAGCAGATTAATAATATTAAGGGAGTCCCCTTCAACAATGAGGTTCTGGATATTTTGGGCCCGAGCAACTCTCAAACCCCAGAGAACAGATAAAGCTTCTGCAAAATGATTGGTTTGGATTCCCATTTTTCCAGCATATGCAACAATCAAATTACCTTTATGGTCCCGTATTGCTCCTCCTCCAGCTGCTGTTCCAGGGTTCCCCTTAGAGGCACCATCAAAGTTCAGCTTGAACCAATTGGATTCAGGGGGATGCCATTTGACCAAAGATCTATCCACACTATTCCCGGGGTTGCTCCAATATCCGATCTGCCAATTTGATAAGATGTGCTTTTCATTTTCAGGGTAACAATTGTTCTTAGGAGGTTTAAATCTGGCCATGTCCTCTTTGATGCCTTGGGAGATCTTGCCAGTAGTGAGTTTAAAATTCTGCTTCTTATTTCTAAAAACTATATTATTTCTATCCTTCCAGATCCTCCAAATTAAATGCGGGATGGCTAATTTCCAGATTCTTTTGATAGCACAATGTCTGAATGGTGGGTTCCATTGGTTCCACAGCTGAGTAAGATCCTCCGGCATCACCCAGAGAGCTTCAAATTTGGAAAGGACAAAGTTCCAAACTCTAAAGGCATAATCACAGTGTATGAACAGATGTCTAATGTCTTCATAGTTATTCCTACAAAGGTGGCACCAATTGGGAATGATAAATCCTCTTTTCATCAAATTGTCAGTGGTGAGAATTTTACCTCTGATGGCCAGCCAAAGAAAAAAATTTATTTTGGGGGTTAACTCAGGCATCCAGATCAAGTTCCAGTTAAAGTCTGATTGGTTACTGTGGAAAAGACTGGTATAGCCAGATTTGACTGAGTATTTACCCTCGTGTGAATTGCTCCAGATCAGCTCATCCTTGGAATCCAGCTGACACAAAGGGAAGAGATCCAAAAGGTCTTGGAGGGAGGAAATAGTCTGTTTCAGTTCAATACTCTCCATAGTAAGTCTTTTCCAATTCTTGTTGGTGCCATTTCCATCAATGTAGTCCTTGACTTTAGTTCCATATTTTCTTATAAGACTGTCCTTAGCAGTCCCAAATCTCTCCAAGAGATTATCATTGGACCAGTTATCCTCCCAGAAGTTAATGTCGCTGCCATCCCCAATTTTCCATTTGCTTCCCTTCTTAATGAAGTTTCTACTCTTAACCAGATTATTCCAAAAAATGGAACCATTGGGGAGTTGCTCATCATGCGAGATAGAGTAAAAGCGACTTGCTTTGATTCAAGTATTTTGTTTTAATGACATCAATCCGGGGTTGTTTCTTACAATTCATTGTTATTATATAAGTTTCTTTCCTTTTCTTCTATTATCTTATTCAAATGCGCTCAATATAATTTTAGTATCCCACTCTCATCTACTTGCTCCACTCATACCCATTAATGCATTACTTGTCTTTCTCCCTATACATTCTTTACTCACTCCACACTTCACATATTTCATAATTTTATTATCTTTCCCACGTCTTCATCAATTCACCAGTTTAGTATTCTTGATTTTTCTCTTCCATACTCTTAAAAAATTCTCTATTATTCCATACTCAAAAATATGCTTTAGACTTAAAATTATGTCTTTATTAGTCACTCCTTTCTTCTCCTCTTTGTTGTTCATTCTTCCATCTCCTCACAATAGTTCACTATTTTTCCTCACAAGCTCATATTTTTCATTCTAATTTGAATCTCTTTTATACTTGAATATATCTCTTGGATTTGGGCTTCATGAAATATGTACATCAACCAAAAATTTGAATGTAAGTACCAAGACAAGGAATGGTCACCAAAGTAGGGAGTGTCGGCCATAGTTTGAATCGAAACATGAAAAATAAGGGATTCAAATGTTAGTACCAAGAATGAGCATGAGTTGGCTTAATACAACTAGCTTTAGACCAAATAAACCACAAACTCTGGACCAATTATTTTCAATATCTAAACCAAAAATTATCTCTTGATGATGTATGTTACAAGCGAGATCTAATCAAGATGCATTACGAGTTATGATCTCGGTCTATACATATCACTAGATCTAAACCATTTATACTAGTAGTGTTGGATGACCAAAACTATATGCAATCTCTAGACGATCTATACTAAGAGCTTAAAAAATTTATACTTATATCTCTAGATGAGAAACACTATTACATGTTCCTCCGAGATCCACACCATTTATACTTCTAGCTCTATACAAGCAACACTGTGACCAGCTTTGGACAAGCTACACTGCAAGCTCTAGATGATAGACATTTTGGTCAATTTCCGGACCAAATAGAAAAATCCTTTAACAAGCATTGTAGGAAATATTTGGATGAGATACAACATGAGCTCCAGATGATAGATGTTGTGGCTAAGATCCAATCTAAATAGTAAAAATTCTAACATCAATGACAATAAATCCAACATTATTGCCATAATATTTTGATCTACAACTCAACAATTATCACCTCATTATTTCAAAGTTATATGATTTTTATTTATCCATATTAATTGGAATTTCATTTTATTTGAAATTAAAAGAGGATTACCTTTGGTTAAAACTATTTATATGTTTTGTTTGTATCCATCTAAATTGATATTATACTTTTTTACACAAGAAAACTTCATTTTGGCTATTACTATCTTGTAATATAATTTATAGAATACGAGTCTTACACAATGAGTGAATGATAATTTGGGGTTCATTATATAACATAATTTTCAGTAAATATATATTGAATACACACACACACACACACACACACACACACACACACACACACACACACACACACACACACACACACACACACACACGTATATAAGATGGCTTTTGATTATCCTTTATGTCCATTACTTTCATTTATATATCCACCTACACAATGTTTCATAATTTTTGTTAATAACCATATAAGGTTGTCAACATGGGGATTTGGTCATGATAAAATATAAACAATGATCTATACTAAAGTGGTCATGATTTTTATTTTGGGTTCTCTCCTTAACACATGAACAAAAATATATAATTAAATTTGATCGAAAAAGTGTATATATTTGAAAAACAAAATCAATTTTAGTGATGGTGTGCCTTGTTGGAACTCAATATACTAAAAATATCTAAGATTCACTTTAAAAATGTGATAATATTCATATATATCTTGATATATATTCTTATTCCATACACTTCCTTTTCATACCTTCTTATTATTGGTGGTTTTCCTTGTGAACTTACAATATTATATGAGAAAATTTCCTATTTTATTACTTAATAGTTATACCTCCATACATTTGAACATGTATTATTTCTATCATCGTTGGCATGATTAATATTGAAAATTCCATCTACATCTAATTTCCAACGTGCTAATTTTATTCTCTACTTATTTTCATCACCATTTAATCACATTTTGTAATATTTTTATTGAAGATTTCTAATTTCTCTCTTTGAATTTTTTTCATCCATGTCTCAAGGTATAACATCATAACTTTATCCAAAAGATGCATAGTTTTTTTCAATGCTAAAATTTTCAAGTGATCAACCTAGTTGATATTTCCCAAAAAAATTTCATCCTCTTAGAATTGAGGGTGAATATAACTACTACAAAAATCAATTTATTGAATTTCTATACACTCTTTCAAGTTTACTTTTTACATTATAAAGTACATATATATTGAAAACAAAAATGAAGAGGTGACCAATTTTTTCTTCATCAATTTTTCAACCTAAAGAATCCAATAAATGCCAATGAATACTTTATTTAAAATATTGTACAAAGTGAGTAATGTTTGGTGTTTACAATCTAGATAAAACTAGTTTCCTTAGGCCAAAGCTTTGGTACATTAGTTTTTATCCAAGTAAAACTTGTTTATACCATCATTCCTTTTTAAAAAGTCCATATCATATTCTAAACGATTATTCTATCTTATCATTCCAAACCTATCTAACCTTATCATTCATAAGCATTAGACCACTTACATGAGAGAAATTTATTCATTTATTTAAAGTGTCCTGTGTATGATCCCACATTTTTTATACATTGAGTTAAGTGGGTGTGTATACTTCTAAGCATACATTTTTTTAATGAGAATGCTTTAGTAGTGATATTATATGGTCACCTTAAATTCTTACTATAACCAAAATTCTATGTACAATAATTACAAACAATTCACTCACTTATCGACATAGTTAGAAATTTCTTATTCTCAAACCATAGCTAGAGTCCTAACACATATTATTATTCATTTAAAATGAAAAAAACCACTTAAAAATATTAAATTCAATTATATTTATCCATATCTAAATGTAAAATGCAATATAGCCCCATGATCTTATATGGGACACACTCTACAACATGTAAGTATGAAAAACCTTGAAATAAAAATCTCATAATAACATATTGAGGGTTATAGTAAAACCAAAAACATCATGTGAAGTGTTATCCCATTTTAGTGATTCCAGCTAAAATCAAGATAACCATAGAAATTTTTGAAAAAATCTACTAAAATGCCCATTTGAAGAGTATTTCAGGTTTTCAAGTTTCAACAACATGCAAACATGTTATTTACATGCTATATGCTAATTGTTTCCCAAAACCCAAAACCCGATTCAACTCCCTTGTGTCAGGTTTTTGGAACTCCAGAGCATCGAACATGCGTGATCAAAAACATGCTTCATGTCACATGACTTCCGAAACCCAAAACCCGATATGTTCCTTTGTGTCGGGTTTTTGGAACCTTCGAGCATCTAAACATATCATGCTTCATGTCGGGTTTCCGGACACTCCAAGCATGATGACATGGCATTAATGTCGAGTTGTAGGGTAGTTGGCACACGCGTCAAGTGAGATGTAATAAATGTGGGGTTTTTATAAATAGTTGGATTTACACGTCATTTTTATCTTTTGTGCTTTTGGTTGCATGGATTTTCTCCTACATGCTCTCTCAACCTCTGAACCCAATTTTATCTCTTGCTTGATTGCTTGGTCCATTTTCAATTATTTTTGAATTTCTTTGAGGGTATTTACTCGCTTTCGCTTGTGAAGTTTTGTTGAAATTTTTTTTGTGATGTTCTTTGTATCTCCTCCTTCCTTTCCTATTTTTATTTTTAGGTTTAGGGTTTTAGGTTTTTCTTCTTCTTTTGAGTTGTATTTCAATAGAAATCATTGATTAAAATTTCACCCTTAAGGTGTTTGCTTATTCTATTCCTTGGAATATACCTTTTTTATTTTAAAGAAAAGAATAAGAATACAAAAATCCTAAACTGTTTAAATGACAGAAAAATTTCATGTCTTGACATATCAAAAACCCAACCCCTTATTTTTGGGTTTTGCAGGGTGTTTTACAATCTCCAAGTTCCCACAGTGTTTCAGGATTTTAGAGTGTCGGACATATACTAGTTTCCAACACATTCTCTCCTAGTGTGTTGGGTCTAGCAAGGTGCTCGACATCTTCTATTCCCACAATATATCAGGTTTTGCAAAGTGTCAGACATATACTGGTTTCTAACACATTCTCTCCAGTGTGTCAAGTTTTATAAAGTGTTTGACAAAACCTAACCTCGACACGCTCAAGTACATCGGAGTTTATGGGGTTTTTCAACAAGTTTTCAAACTCGAGTGTTCAAACCAGAAGTGATCAAGGCATTTCTCCTCCAAAACTCCTCATGTTGGATCCTGGTCCATCACAGGATAATTCGGATAAATCAGGGAAGGTGAAGTAAAAATTCAAGAAGGTGGAGTCTTCTTCCTACATTGATTGCAATTATGACATCCATGATATAGAACTCAGAAATATAGACAAGGAATATTTTCGAATAGAGTCAAGAGTTCTTCCCAAACCCCTAGATGAGATCAATAGCTAGCAGTGGCATCCCTCTTACAACAGGATTCCCCATGTCTACTCAGTGCCCTGAGTTCATTTTGGCATGTGCTTCAAATTATGACTCTGCTTCTCGTTCAGTGAGAAATCAGGTGGGAGAAGTCATAGTTAAGTTAGATGGAGGTTACTTCGATGACCTTCTCAGATTTCCTAACTTCAAGGAGTATGGGGATGTAGATCTCAAGTCAGCCCGAAATCCTGGGACAAAGATCAAGAAGACTATATTAAACATGTGAATAAGAAGTTCCTAATCAAAGCTAATCCGGTTGTCTCTAGGTTTCCAAGATTTGTTCCTAGAAGTGATTTCATTCAAGAGATCAATGATATCATTACTTTGTTGAGCCGAGTTTTTGGATTTCTGAGTCAAATGTTTTCCAAGGATGGATGTACCAATTCATGGTCATCATTAAGAAGAATCAACAAGGGATTGATTGGGGTAGTCTTATCAGTGATGAGATAGACTCCCAGATGAAAATAGTCTTGTCTACGGGAAAGTTTAATGTCCTTATATGTCACTTATGCAGCAGCTGGTATGAGGAATTATCCTAGATTGGACACAAAGGGGAACAAGGCAGCTGAACACATTTATCAGTATTTTCCTCAGCTAACAAGGAAGGGGTCCGAGGACCAATTCAGAAGAGTAAATGATGCTTTCTTTTACGAGAACATCTGTAGGATGAACCCTGAACTAAGGAAAACAAGAGTCTCTAATGAGGCATGGGCTGAAGTTTAAAAATGGGGTTGTGTCTTCTTGCAATATAAGAAATTCATGTATCTTCGAGTGTTCATGTACCAGGTTATCCTTTCCGATTTCCTAGATACCCAGGAGATAAGCTGGTCTGATGGAGTTGGTCAGGAAATTGTTGGATTTCCACAAGTTCCAATAGAGTAAGCACAAGGCAACCATATCCTTCCTAATTTATATTAGAAGGTATACCTACTCAATGGTGGTAAAATCCAAGAATGTAGTGCATGAACTTCAGGAGAAGTTAGAGAAGCACATGAAGCCTAGAGATGGGTTCAACTTTCAAGGAGTTCTTGAGTCATATGGAACCTTGTACCTGCATGTGCCTAGCATAAAAGACATTTGGGTTGATCTTCATGATGAAGTTGTTGTCCATAAAAATGATCATAGCAGATTAACACTTGAATAGATTCGGATATTCGAGCTCACCGACATCCTAGAGGGTCTTTGGCAATAATGAAAGTTTTCTAGATGTTTCATATGACAGATTGGATGAGGATCGAGTATGTTTTCCTAGCTATTGATTGGTCTATCGGTGAAAAATCTTCTATTATGGATAGATCAACTCCAATTCTCACATGCACTTAGGCATGGCTCACCTCTTTGGGAATGAGTTAAAAGAAGAGAGTTTTTCAAAGTTGGTTTCTTTGAAAGTGGGGCCCTCCAAAAAGGAAAAGGACAAGAGCTCTTCTAAGAGGCCTATAAAGGTCAAATTCATCAAGAAGGGAGGAGAAAAAGAAACCCCTTCAACTACCACTCTAGTTGAGATGGTGAGCATACCAGATTCACCAACACCGCCAGAAATAAGGGAAATCTCTTTGGAGGTAGAGGTGAGTCAACCTCTAATTTCACCGTTTGCTGATTACCTGACAGAAGTAAGTTTATCCCTCATTTCCTAGGCTTTGGCTTTAGGATCAACACCTCCTCCTTCGTAACCACTTCCACCTCCTCTTTCTACATCTTCTTCATCAGCCATGGCTAGCATTTTCTCTAAACTCTCACCTCTCTCTGCTAGAACCAAAGTGACTATAGATATGCCTCCTCCTTCTGCACCTCTTTTCACTGAATCCACTACCACACTTGTGGCTGTTCCCACTCCACCAGTAAGTCTTCCTCCACCTGTAAGTGCGACCCAAAATCCTGTAATAGTAGTAACTTCCTATGGCACACCTCAAGGGTTGCTTGATTAGACTCGAGGAAAAGGAAGGTGGTAGTTCCCCTACCATCCTTTGATTTCAGTTCACTCAAGACCTCTACTGCTAAATCAGCCAAGAAACCCAAAATAGTTTCAAAGGTTTCAGTGGATGCTTCAGGGCACAAATTTGCAGAGATCACCTCTCCTGTAGCTAAAAATACCAGAGAGGACATAATGGCCTCTGACTATCAGATAACCAGGGTCAATCTAGGGAAGGTGATGGTAGAAGGAGCACAACAAGATGCACGAGATGCTATGAATGTGCTATGTCAGAAGTTAAAAGAAACAAAGGAAAGTAGGGATGAGCTTAAAGAGAAAGTGGAGTAGTTGACCAAAGTATTACTCAAGCTCTCAAAGCCCCCTGAGTCAACACCATCATCCTCTACTCCTATCGGGTTTGATTTTTCATCGGTACCCATGATCGAGAAGATTAATGAAAAGGGGAGAACAGTTGATGAATGGACCCAAAGGCTGCTCCTGCAGGGAAAAGAAGTCATTAAAGATACTATGGAAGTTTACCAATCTTTAGAGGACATAAAGAAAGATGGAGAGAAAATGGATGACGAATTTTCTTCAAAAATCGGGAACCTAGAGCTGACTTTCGAAGCTCTCCAAATGCTGAAACAGATCCCATCCCGCATCTTGGTCGAGGAGGGCATCATCCCACATGGGGATAAACATTTTCAGATGACTAAATCCATCAGATTCAGAATAAATATTCTCAATGAAGCTTTCAGAAAATTGAGAGAATCAAGAGATCAATTGGTCAATGGCAAGAACAACTTGAAGAAGAACTGGTCAAAATCTATGTGAAAGTGTTGAGTGAAGGCTCGGGTATCCTACTTGTTTAACTTCTTTACAAAAAGATCCAAGAATCAATTCAACATGAACCAACTTATGGATTTTGTATGGAATTCATTCATAGGTTTGTGAAAATTGAACATTCTTTGGAAACCTTGAGGAAACTCAACAAGAGATTGAAAAAGCTTCCTGGCAATGCTAAAGATACTTAGGAAACATGTGAAATTATGAGTGATCATTCCACTGCACCTAATGAGAATGAAATGCAAGGTATAATCTGAAAATTCCAAGAATTTTGGAACAAGCAGGCTTTGTTGGAGGAAGAGAAAGATGACGATTCAGAATAGGCACAATGCAACATGTCATTTCAATCTTGAAATTGACATGTCTTTTTCATTTCTGTTTCGTCACGTAGGAAGTAGATTTTGACTTGGTCTCCTGCGTGAGAGTCAAGAAAAATAGGACTCTTGTTAAAAGACTATTTCCTAGGATTTATCCTATTTTCTCTCTACTCTTTTTATTATAAATAAGGGATACTTATGCATTCCAAAGGGTTGAAATTTTTAGAATATTGAGAACTTTTGTGAAGGAGAAAAACTTTGTGTTTTCTTTTAATCATTTGAAGAATAGAAATCGATTTTATTTTTGCAAACTTTGTGTTGTGAGGTTCATCTCTCTTAAGATATTGTTCTTATGTTTAGGATATTAAGATTTTCTTTGTTTAGCATTCTCAATCATTTTAATCGTTTCGAACATTACATTACATTTGTTATCTAGAACTCGTATGATTATTTCGTGATCTGTGTTTGCTCAAAATAAAATATGTTCTCATCATTTCCTTTCCATTGTGAATTCTTTCCAATCCATTTTACTTTGAAAACAGCAATATCTCCATTTACGGTGGATATGGATTCTAGGATTCTATCCCAACCCCAATGGTTACATTAGTGTAGATATTCTATTTATTATTTCTACTGTGTTTTAGATTAGTAATAAACAGGTAGCCTCACCTGTCTTTGAGGAGGGATTTTATCCCATGCACTGTGGCTGAACCTCATATTTTGTCTTGAAAAAATATCTAACCAATAGTTTTTGGCGACTCCGTTGGGGAATACGGATTGATAATATAAAGCTTATCCTTTTGGTGTCCTGAGACTATGTGTTTGCATTATTTTCAAAAAGTTCTATTTTTAGTTCAAGATGGCAGAAATATCTTCACTCGGTCAAGCTGAGCCCAAGGTGAAACCGATTCATTCTTTGATCTACTTCAATAGCATAATTTTAGACTTTCACCCAAAGGTGTTGCATCTAGCTGGGCAAGAATTTCTTCACTCATCCAAAGGAATCGAATTCCTCAAGAACCAGCAGTCTCCACAACTTGACATCCATTATTCTTGTTGGATATTCATATTCATGTTCACACTTCATTTAGAAGAATGGTAGCAAAACATGTGCCTTGGGGCACAGCTATTGGTCCTCTTTCCCTTACTCCACCTTTGCATGACCTACCTCATGGATCACGGAAGAATATTCCTAAGTTCAACGGTGACGGAAACAACATCGACGAACATTGCCTCATTTTTTGTTGCATGCGGTGTTCTTATGGTAACTCACGAAGATGTCTCTATTTGACTCTTCATTGAAACATTGCATGGCATAGCCGCATAATGGTTCTATCATCTCCCAAATTCATGCATTACTAATTGGGCTACCATGAGATCTGTATTTGAAGCAAGGTTCAAACCAGCTGAAGATTCTCACACCTTGTTGGCACAACTTACCCACATGAAGAAAGAGTCTTACGAACCCATGCGAGATTTCATAGCCAAATTTAACAAGCTGATTTGCAAGATTCTGGATCATGTTGTTCCTACTCTTGAGAATCAAAAATGTTTCTCTATCAAGGCTCAATCTTTGGATGTGATATTTTTGTTAAGAAGATCTATTATCCCTGATTTGGCCATTACTCAAGCTACGGCCACCGAAATAGAAGACAACCTTATTCTAGCCAGAAAGATCAAAAAGAATCATCCAATCCTAAAAATCAGAGTTCTTCTCAAAGTACTACTGACCCCATGATTCAGAAGATGGCTAATGACTTGATTGCTTTAAAAAATAAAATGTCTCAATAGGTGAGCATTGTTCCGTATCGAGATATCCCTAGATAGAATTTAAATAATACTAATGGCGCGTCCACAAGAGATAGACCACGGTTAAATGTTGCTCAACCAAGGCTTGCCATCGAAGGTCCTCATATTAACGTAGCAGTAGAGATAGTCGAATATGATGAGGAACCAGAAGATCAGGATTATCAGGAAGCTTTTGAAGCTTCGGGATATGCTGATGAGTCTTATGATGATTCAGCTAGTGACTCTAGCATTGGGTATTTGGAATATGAATAATATGAATGTGAACTTGATGGTCAGTCATTCGTGGTCTTCACTCAATCTCAATCCCAGAATCCTAGAAAATTGGTGGAAAGCTCCAAGGAGAAGAGTAAAGATGCTCCCATGGTCATAGCTAAGAGAGGCTCTCCTATCTCAACACAAACTGAAAAGGAGATGACTAAAAAAGTAACAACTTCCTCCTATTCTCCTTCTCCTAAGGCCAGTACCACAACTCAGGCCCATGTGATCAGAAATGAACCTACCATCACTCCTTCATACATTGCTTTTGACATCATTGACCATGCAAAAAGAACCAAGATCCAAATGTCAGAAGCAGAATACCTTCAATCAAACCCAAAGCAATTCAAGAAACTTGCCAAATTCATTAGAAGCAAGGATGCTATTCCTTCACCTTCAAAAGGCATTTTTTCAAGTCCTATTCATCCTTCACCTCAGAAAAATATGACTTCTACTCCTTCTTTAGGGAAGATTGAACCATTTTATTTGTCCTTACTTATAAATGATTCAAACTTAGCAATTACATCATTAACTCAGGAGCCTCTGATAACATGATGCCCACAAAGGTAGCCCATGCCCTTAGAATTACTTTGACTAAATCATATGGACAATGTTACTCCATGGAAACCAAGCAAGTCCCCTTGATTGGTCAAATATAAGATGCACAATTTGCATTCGTCGCCTTCCCAGAGAAGAGAGTAAAAATGACCATTTAGTTGCTGATATTCCAGTTGCCTATGGTATTCTTTTAGGAAGAGGTTTTTGTAAAGACATTGGGGGAGAGATCAACATGGACTGGAAAAAGGCTAAAATCCTAGTTAATTCTGAACCTCAAGCAAAGTATTTGGTCACTAAATCGAGATGACCCCAAGGCTCAAATTCTTTTTATAGATGCTAGCTTGGGAAATTACTTCATGACATAGAGGTACCATTTGTAGATGTCAAAAAGAAGAGTATTCTAATGCTATTTGGACCCTTGAATTCAATGGGAGATATTTAAATACTGGATCGGGAGCTGGTGTAGTTCTTATATATCTAGATTCTGAAATATTTCCCTTGACCTTCAAGCTGCAGTTTGATAACACTAATAATACAGCTGAGTATGAAGCCTTGTTATTAGGATTAGAAATGGCCAGAAAAATGGAATTCGAAATCTCAAGGTTCAAGGAGATGTGGAACTGATTGTTAACCAGGTAAAAGGGATCTATCAAGTGAAAAATGATCACCTAAAACATTACAGGAATAAGGTATGGGATAGCATAGAATGCTTTGATGCTTTTTCCATCAAGGTAGTTTTGAGGGATCATAATGACAAAGATAATTCTTTATCCGTGTCTGTATCTCTTCTCCTTCCTCATCCATAGTTCAAACGGGACACGTACACCATTGAAATTGTATATCGTCCCAATGTTCCGGATAACTCAGCCCATTGGCAAGTATTTAATGATGATCAACAGATATTGTCTTTTCTGGAAAAAGCTGATAACTTTAGTGAACTATATTTTGAAGGGTCAGAATCAGCTTTCCATGAATCTATTTCGAATTCATATCAAGAGGTTGATGGTGAGTTCATTCAGCTAAAAGGCAATAAGATTCCCAAGGGATTGGTTTCTCTGGAAGGTCTGTTTGATAAACATGATTGTTTTATCTAGAATAAAAGGTAGACTGAAGGCACCTCCTCATCAGAAGTAGATCAAGTTAATTTGGGCTCTCTGGATCAACCATGGATGGTGAATATCAGGAAATGTTGTTCCCCTAAGGAGAAAGAAAAATTCACTTCACTCCTGAAGAGATATATGGATGTCTTGGCCTAGTCCTATGCAGATTTAAAATCCTTTAAGCCCAAAGATGTGTAACATAGAATTCCCTTGAAGCCTGAAGTTAAACCCCATAGGCGAAGCAAAGACATTAAAACCCCAAGATCTCAGGGACTATTCTTGCAAAAATTTATAAAATATTAGATGCAAGGATTATCTTTCCAATCCATCATTCCACCTAGGTTGCTAACATCATCCCTATCAGGAAGAAGAATGGCGAAATCCGGATTTGTGTTGATTTCCGGAACCTGAATCAGTCTTCATTAAAAGACAACTATCCCTTACCTATCATGGATCAGGTGTTATAGACTGTTACTGGATCAGAGATGCTATCCATGCTCGATGGATTTTCAAGATATAATCAAGTTGAGGTAGCTACTGAGGATCAACACAAAATGACATTCACAACCCCATGGGGGACCTTTGCTTATAGGAGGATGCCTTTTGGTTTGATCAACGTTGGGGCCACATTTCAGAGAGCTATGGACTTGGATTTCAGAGATTTGATGGGAAAATTTATAGTTGTATATTTGGATGACTTGACCATTTTCTCTAAAAGGCGGAGCGATCATTATGATCATCTAGAGCAGGTACTCTTGAGATGCAGTGTCATGGGATTTCATTAAATCCTAAGAAGTCCATGTTTGGAGTGACAGAGGGAAAGTTGTTGGGTCATATTGTGACTAGAGAAGGAACCAAGATCAACCTAGAGAGGGTGAAGGCCATTCAAAGCCTTACCCTACCCACAAGAAAAACTAGAGTTCATTCCTTTTTCGGAAAGGTCAATTTCCTAAGGAGGTTTGTACCGAATTCATAGATAAAACCAAGGATATCCTTGGGATGATGAAAGGTAAAACTCCATTCGATGGAGTACCAAAGGAAGCTTGTAAAAAGGCAATTTCTCATGCTCCTATTTTGGTATGTCCAGATTTCAAAAAATATTTCATCATGTACAGCTATGCTTCCGTACACACAGTGTCAACATCGATGCGGGAGAATGAAAAAAGCATTAAAGATCCCATCGCTTTCACAAGCTTACCATTAAAGGAACATGAACTAAAGATGTCACATATTGAAAAGCATGCTTATGCGGTGGTACAAATGGTGAAACATTTCAGATACTATGTGTTGAGTTCTCATACCCTCATTCTCGTTCCTGATACTACAGTTCAAAAGTATGACTTGGACATCAGACTTACCAAGTTGGTACAAGGAAGGGGCTTGTTTTAATTGATAACGGAGAATAATGTTGAGACAGAATGTGAAGAAAGTAAAGATACCTCCTCAAAATTGCCTATGGTACTTTTTGTAAGCACAACAGATGAATGGTATATAGATATTGCTTTCTTTTTAACTTATGCCAAATGTCCCCCACATTTAAGCCAAAAGGAGAAAAGGACAGTTAAGTTAAGATTTGCAAGATACATTCTGTGGGACAATGGAATATACAAGAAGGGTATTGATGGCATATTCCTTCGTTGTGTTGATAAATCTCAGTAGGTAAGGTTGCTTGAGTCCTTCCATAGCGTAGCATGCGGAGGAAATTTATCTTCTTGATGATAGCTTAGACAATCCTACAAGCCGAGATACTATTGGCCTACTCTCTTTCGAGACTCAACAGAATGGGTATCCAAGTGTGAAGCTTGTCAACATTTTGTTGGTCGCCCTAAGCTAGTAGCTCTCCCCTGAAGCCTGTAGTGATCGAAGAACCTTTTCACCAGTGGGGAATTGATTTCATTGGAACGTTGAATCCTACCTCTAGTGTCGGACACAATTACGTGCTTACTACTACAGACTATTTCACCAAGTGGGTGGAAGCTGCGCCAATCAAGTAGGTAACCTCAGAAGCCGTGTGCAAATTCCTTAAAGAAAATATAATTGTTAGATTTGGTGTGCCTCACAAGATTGTGGCTGATAACACCTCCAATTTCTCATCACATGAGCTGACGAATTTTTTTATGGATTTGGGATCACCTTGGCTCACTCATCTGACTATTATCCCTAAGGCAATGGTCAAGCTGAATCCAACAACAAGAACCTAGTTACCATAATTAGAAAGCTAGTGGATGAGAACCAGAGGACATGGCACAAAGCATTGTATGATGTGTTATGGGCAGATCAGATTACTCCAAAGTGAGCTATTGGAATGTCCCCTTTCTAGGTGTTGTATGGAATTGATGCTGAAATTCCCATTTCCATAGAACTGCCAGCCTTACAGTTGGCCAAAGCAGTCGAAGATGAGACTTTTCAAAACTCTATTGAGAAAAGGGTAATGTACCTAGCCAGGCTAGAAGAGGAATGAAGAAAGGTGGTTGATCACATTGTAGATCATCAGAGAAAAGTAAATAAGATATTTGATAAGAAATCAAAGCAACATGACTTTCAAATTGGAGATCTGGTGCTTCTTTGGGATAAGAGAAGGGAGCAGAAAGGAATGCATGGAAAGTTTGATTCTTTATGGAAAGGACCTTTCAAGATTCATCATCTGAATGGTGAAAATAGCTTTTTTCTATCATATATTGATGGAGAGTTGCTTCCTTTACCTTTTAGTGGTCAACATCTGAAGTTGTTCCATCAGTAATGCAAGAAGCTCTCTTGTATTGTACATAATTTGTCTTTTGTCGTGTGTTTGCTTTTGTTTATTTCTTTCTTTCTTTCTTTTGTTTGTTTTTGGTTTTTTTCTTCTTCCAGACTCTATAGCCCAATGGATAAAGCCAAAAATTTTGAGTCCTCTTCCTTTGACATTGCAAAGAAAGTCCCCAACTAGAGCCAGCTATTATCCCATTTTAGTGATTCCAGCTAAAATCAAGATAACCATAGAAATTTAAAAAAAAATCTACTAAAATTCCCGTTTGAAGATTATTTCAGGTTTTTAGGTTTCAACAACATGCAAACATGTTGTTTACATGCTATATACTAATTTTTTCCTGAAACCCAAAACTGATTCAAATCCTTTGTGTCGGGTTTTCAGAACTCGAAGCATTAGAACATGCATGATCAAAAACATGCTTCATGTCACATGACTTCCGAAACCCGATATGTTCCTTTGTTTTAGGTTTTCAAAAACTTTGAGCATCTAAACATATCATGCTTCATGTCAAGTTTCTAGACACTCTAAGCATGATGACATGGCATTAATGCCGAGTTGTCAGGTAGTTGGCACACGCATCAAGTGAGATGTAATAAATGTGAGGTTTTTATAAATAGTTGGATTTACACGTCATTTTTATCTTTTGTGATTTTGGTTGCATGGATTTTCTCCTACATGCTCTCTCAGCCTCCGAACCCGATTTGATCTCGTGCTCGATTGCGTGGTCCATTTTCAATTATTTTTTGAATTTGCTGAAGGTATTTACTCTGCTTTCCGCTTGTGAAGTTTTGTTGAAATTGTTTTTGTGATGTTCTTTGTATCTCCTCCTTCCTTTCCTATTTTTCTTTTTAGGTTTAGGGTTTTAGGTTTTTCTTCTTCTTTTGAGTTGTATTCCAATAGAAATCATTGATTAAAAGTTCACCCTTAGGGTGTTTGCTTATTCTATTCCTTGGAATATACCTTTTTGTATTTTAAAGAAAAGAAGAAGAATACAAAAATCCTAACTGTTGAAATGACGGAAAAATTTCATGTCTTGACATCTCAAAACCTGACCCCTTATTTTTGGTTTTGTAGGGTGTTTTACAATCTCCAAGTTCCGCGGTTTTTCAAGATTTTCAGAGTTTCAGACATATATTGGTTTTTGACACATTCTCTTCAGTGTGTCGGGTCTAGCAAGGTGCTCGACATCTTGATTCCTACGATATATCAGGTTTTGCAGAGTGTCAGACATATACTGGTTTCTAACACATTCTCTCCAGTGTGTCGGGTTTTGTAAAGTTTCTGACAAAGCCTAACCTCCGACACGCTCAGCAGTGCATCGGGTATGTGGGGTTGTTCAACAAGTTTCCAAACCCGAGTGTTCAAATCACAAGTGATCAAGACATTTCTCCTCCAAGAATCATCATGTCGGATCCTGGTCCATCACAGGATAAGTTGGATAAATCAGGGAAGATGAAGTACAAATTCAGGAAGGTGGAGTATCCTTCCTACATTGATTGCAATTATGACATCCGGGATACATAACTCAGAAATATAGACATGGAAGATTTTTGGAATAGAGTCAAGAGTTCTTCCCAAGCCACCTGGATGAGATGAATAGCTGGTAGTGGCCTCCCTCTTACAGTAGGATTCCCCATGTCTTGTTAGTGCACCAAGTTCATTTTTGGCATGTGCTTTGGTTTATGAATCTACTTCTCATTCAGTGAGAAATTAGGCAAGAGAAGTCATAGTTAAGTTAGATGGAGGTTACTTCTATGCCCTTCTCAGATTTCCTAACTTCGAGGAGTATGGGGATGTAGATATCAAGTCAGCCTAGAAATCTGTGAAAAGAATAGGAAGACTGTATTAAACATGTGAATAAGAAGTTCCTGATCAAAGCCAAGCCAGCTGTCTCTAGGTTTCCAAGATTTGTTCCTAGAAGTGATTTCATTCAAGAGATCAATGATATCATTACTTTACTAAGCCGGGTTTTGGATTTCCTGAGTCAAATGTTTTCCAAGGATGGATGTACCAATTCATGGTCATCATTAAGAAGAATCAACAAGGGATTGATTGGGGTAGTCTTATCAGTGATGAGATAGACTCCTAGATGAAAATAGTCTTGTCTACAAGAAATTTTTATATGTCCTCATATGTCACTTATGCAGCAGCTGGTATGAGGAATTATCTGGATTGGACACAAAGGGGAACAAGGCAGTTGAACACATTTATCAGTATTTTCCTTAGCTAACAAGGAAGGGGTCTGAGGACCAATTCAGAAGAGTAAATGATGCCTTATTTTATGAGAACATCTGTAGGATGAACCCCGAACTGAGGAAAACAAGAGTCTCTGATGAGGCATGGGCTAAAGTTTCAAAATGGGGTTGTGTCTTCTTTCAATTTAAGAAGTTCACATATCTTCGAGTGGTCATGTACTCAGGTGATCTTTTCTGATTTCCCAGATACCTAGGAGACAAGTTAGTCCTAATGGAGTTGGTCAGGTAATTGTTGGATTTCCAAAAGTTCAAAAAGGGTAAGCACAAGGCTATTGTATCCTTCCCAATTTCTATTGGAGGGTATACCTACTCAATGGTGGTAAAATCCAAGAACACAAAGTGCATAAACTTCAAGATAATTTAAAGAAGCACATGAAGCCTAGAGATGGGTTTGACTTTTGAGGAGTTCTTAAGTCATATGGAACCCTGTACCTGCACGTGCCTAGCATAGAAGACATTTGGGTTGATCTTTATGATGAATTTGGTGTCCACATAAAGGATCATAGTAGATTAACACTTGAAGAAATTCAGACACTCGAGCTCGCTGACATCCCAGAAGGTACTGGTGACAATGAAAGTGTTCTAGATGCTTCATACGATCGGACTGAATGAGGATCAATATGTTTTCCCAGCTATTGATTGGTCTATCGGTGAAAAAGCTTCTATTGTGGATAGATCATCTCGATTCTCACACGCACTAAGGCATGGCTCACCTCTTGGGGAATGAGTTACAAAGAAGATAGTTTTTCAAAGTTGGTTGCTTTGGAAGTGGGGCCCTCCAAAAAGGAAAAGGACAAGAGCTCTTCTAAGAGGCCTATAAAGGTAAAATTTTTCAAGAAGGGAGGAGAACAAGAAACCCCTTCAAATTCCACTCCAGTTGAGATGGTGAGCATACCAGATTCACCAACACCACCAGAAATAGGGGAAATCTCTTTGGAGGTAGAGGTGAGTCAACCTCTAATTTCACTATTTGTTGATTACGACAAAAGTAAGTTTATCTCTCACTTCCGAGGCTTTGGCTTTAGGATTTGCACCTCCTCCTTCACAACCACTTCCACCTCCTCTTTATCCATCTTGGATCATCCATGGCTAGAATTTTCTTCGGACTCTCACGTCTCTCTCCGGAACCAAAGTGACTATAGATATGCCTCCTTCTTTTGTACCTCTTTTCACTTGAATCCACTACCACACTTGTGGTTGTTCCCACTCCACCAGTAAGTCTTCCTCCACCTGCAAGTGTGACCCAAACTCCTGCAATAGTAGCAACTTCCTCTAGCATGCCTCAATGGTTTCTTGATCAGACTCAAGGAAAAGGAAGGTGGTAGTTCCCCTACTAGCCTTTGATTTTAGTTCACTCAAGGCCTCTACTGCTAAATCAGCCAAGAAACCCAAAATAGTTTCAAAGGTTTCAGTGGATGCTTTTGGGCACAAATTTGTAGAGATCGCCACTCCCGCAGCTGACAAGACCAAAGAGGACATAACGGCGTTTGACTATCAGATAACCAGGGTCGATCTAGGGAAGGTGATGACAGAAAGAGAACAATAAGATGCATGAGATGCTATGAACGTGCTATGTTAGAAGTTAAAAGAAATAAAGGAAATAAGGGATGAGCTTAAAGAGAAAGTGGAGCAATTGACTGAATTATTACTCAAGCTCTCAAAGCTCCCTGACTCAACACCATCATCCTCTACTCCTATCAGGTTTGATTTTTCATCAGTACCCATGATCGAGAAGATTAATGAAAAGGGTAGAACAATTGATGAATGGACCCAAAGGCTACTCCTGTAGTGAAAAGAAGTCATTAAAGATAATGTGGAAGTTTACCAATCCTTATAGGACATAAAGAAAGATGGAGAGAAAATGGATGATGAATTTTCTTCAGAAATTAGGAACCTGGAGCTCACTTTCAAAGCTCTCCAAATGCTGAAACAGATCCCATCCCACATCTTGGTCGAGGAGGGCATCATTCCACATGGGGATAAACATTTTCATCTGACTAAAGCCATCAGATTCAGAATAAATATTCTTAATGAAGCTTGCATCAAATTGAGAGAATCAAGAAATAAATTGGTCAATGGCAAGAATGACTTGGAAGAAGAATTGGTCAAAATCTGTGTGAAAGTGTTGAGTGAAGGCTCGGGTAACCTACCTGTTGATGATCTTTACAAAAACATCCAAGAATCAATTTAGCACGAACCAACTTACTGTTTTGGCATGGAAGTCATTGGCAAGTTTGTGAAAATTGAACATTCTTTGGAGACCCTAAGGAAACTCAACAAGAGATTGAAAAAGCTTCCCAGAAATGCTATGATACTCAGGAAACATGTGAACTTCTGAGTGATCATTCCACCGCCTGATGAGAATGAAATGCAAGGTATAATCTGAAAATTCCAAGAATTTCGGAACAAGTAGGATTTATTGGAGGAAGAGAAAGATGATGATTCAGAATAGGCACAATGCAACATGTCATTTCAATCTTGAAATTGACATGTCTTTTTCATTTCTATTTCATCACGTAGGAAGCATATTTTGACTTGGTCTCCTGCGTGAGAGTCAAGCAAAATAGGACTCTTGTTAAAAGACTATTTCCTAGGATTTATCCTATTTTCTCTCTACTCTTTTTATTATAAATAAGGGATGCTTATGCATTCCAAAGGGTTGAGATTTTTGGAATATTGAGAACTTTTGTGAAGGATAAAAACTTTCTACATTTTCTTTTAATCATTTGAAGAATAGAAATCGATGTTATTTTCACAAACTTTGCATTATGAGGTTCATCTCTCTTAAGATATTGTTCTTATATTCAGGATCTTAAGCTATTCTTTGTTTAGAATTCTCAATCATTTTAATTGTTTCAAAGATTACATTACATTTTTATCTAGAACTCGTATGATTATTTCATGATCTGTGTTTGCTTGAAAGAAAATATGTTCTCGTCATTTCCTTTCTATTGTGTATTCTTTCTAATCCATTTTACTTCGAAAACAACAATATCTCCATTTACGGTGGATATGGATTCTGGGATTCTATCCCAACCCCAATGGTTAGATTAGTGTAAATATTATACGTATTATTTCTGCCGTGTTTTAGATTAGTAATAAACAAGTAGCCTCACCTATCTTTGAGGAGGGATTTTATCCCATGCACTGTGGTTGAACCTCGTATTTTGTCTTGACAAAATATCCAACCAACATGAAGCTAATAAACCTATGAATGGATAACACAATACCTTTCTCTTTAAAATGTGTAATTACTTAACTAAAGGAAAAGGGTTATAGTGAATATGTAAATATATTTAAGGGAACATAACTAATCCACAATATATCACTACTTTCTTTATTAATAAATAGATAAATGATATAGTCCTTATTACAAAATGTAGAACAAATCAATCAACATCATGGAATTTATGCTTGGGTAGTGGAAGTCACACAATAAATAATGTTGATTTTTTTGGTCACATGTGAGTAAAGGGTTGAAAAGTGATACTTTATTTACATATGATAATTTTATAAATAATATGTAAGAAGTAATTGGTTCATACTTACCTTCAAAGGGATAGAATTAGAAGGGAATTCTTATTTTGTAAGAGAAAAATACATAATCTATTGATATTATGAATATATTTCCAATGGATCACCCCATTGAAATGTATTTTTATAGTATATTCCCCTTTTTGTTTAACAAGGGTCACTTCGATGGTGTAAGATTAATATTAAATCTTGGAATCTGCTTTGAATACAAAAGGTAATAGGTTTTTGACACACTTACTTTACTTTAGCATCATGCATGTGGAACCTTATATGGTTGTAATGTTAAGAAAGTTTTAGAATAACAAGTAAGAGAAATTTAAGGTATCTAATGATGGTTTTATTCTATTTCTCTTGATATATCTTCTTGGCGATAAAAATAAAAATAACCATTACTCTTGTCACCAAATCACTTTGCACCCTCCAAATGGCGGGATGTGAATAGAATGTTCGGTGTGATTGGGACACATGGGATCACCTCTCAAGCTATGGGACATGGGATTGAAGTGAACCTTTGGAGAAGGTCAGCTTCCTCTTCCTCAACTAAGTGTTGTATTACTCCTAGTGTAATAAAATGATTATCTAGTCCTATGCTAACATTTTTATGGGTTTTAGGGAAACAGGGTTACAAGAAACAAAACTATACTAGGGATGGTGATGCACCAAATAATGGGTGTTTCAGGACATAGGGAGGGTTAATTTGAAGAGTTTGTGTGCACCACAAGTCAACTTTACCTATTACAACTCGAGAGAGGATATGACATACCACGGACTAGGAATCATGCATTCCCTTTGTTAAACTCATCTGCGGAAAAATAATATAATAGTCTTCTAGTGAAGAAGGATGAACTTGGGAAGGACGAATGAGAACCACAACTCAAATGCATGCAATAATTCACCACTTGATAAGCACGAAATCAAAGAACCGCAATAGAAACTTAAACTTGCATTATGTACTTGCAAGTATGATAAAGGCACTAAGAAGCATAGAAGGATGAAAGGACCTAGATTAGTCACAAAACGCACACTTTTATTCCTTGATAACATGCACAATGCATCATACATTCGAAGAGGAAATGGTTTCCATCATAGTATTGAAAGGAGGCTTGAAAGTTCCCTCAAAGATACAAGAACAACTTACGAAGAGAGAGAACTCTTGAAAAACATAGACTTGCCTAATATGTCTAAGCTGCTCAACTTGTTTGACCTATTGGAACCCCTTGAAAATGAGATTCCAACTAACATTTATAGAAGAATATGTGATAAATAGAGGAAAGGTCATAATTACATTCCTAAGTTGAAGGCCCATGATGTATTTATTCTTTGTTAGTTGAACCACGAGAAGGTTCCATCATGCGTCATTAATTACTTGATGACCTAGTCTTCTTAATTAATAAAAACAATATTTAAATAAAATATTTAAATAATAATAATAAATATTATTATTAAAATATTTAAATAAAAATCTTGAATTAATTAACATAATGTCGGGAACCCCCCATTGACCCGTTTGACTTGAAGAGGATGGGGTTTCATGTGAATAGAGTTCGTACATAGCCCAACTCGGTGGTTGGCTCGCCGAGCCAACTCACCAAGTTGGTCATGAGCTCCATTGTCCTTCACCACAAACGAGCTCCCATTCCACATCAAACTATTCTTCACGAGCTCTATCTTGACTCACCCTTCAAGCTGAGTTACTCCTTATATGTTGGTGGTTATCAAGCATGTTATGGTGATTGTTGAGCTCCATATCTACCGTAACCATTCCAACTTGATGAGTTTTGAATCCTCTAACTCAGGTCTGCACTCGATTTTTAATCCCACAACAACTCTTTCCTTACCTTGGAAATCAAGCTCTTTTGCATTGAGTCCTTTGAATGGTGAGCTATGAAACTCAATTCTTATTGTTTACCTTGGCTAACTCAAGGCCATTTATGCATTTCGCATTACCTTTCATGAAACATCTGTGAGCTTCCCCACGAAGTCATCGAGCTCTTCATCCAAGGAAATGATCTTACCTTTCCTGGGCTCAAATTCACCTCTCGAGCCAAGTCCTCATTCGAGCCCGAAACTTGAATGAGCCTCTTTCATACAAACTTACCACCAAGCTCTTCTTCAAGATTGTAATGATCTCTCCACCATATTCACCATTTTTCTCACTATCTTTCCATTTTCCGAACTCGTTGCACTTTTATTGAGCCACTCGATATTACTCCACCCTAGCTCAGTAGAGTCTCCCCTTTACTACTCATGTCATACTTCTTCAAGTGCTAATTCATGCCCAACCGAATCACCATCTCGCTTAATGTTGATTTCATTTGTAACTATGATCTCCTTTACCTCAAGCTACCGAATGCTCTCACTAGTATTGAAATCGAACTCCATATTTGACACATAACTTCAACACCAAGCCACCATATGTATTCTTCACTTTGAGTGCACGAGACATTCCGTGAGTGGTGGGAAGCTTGATCAAGACCTTACTTAATCAATTCAGTGAGCCACCTCGGATCCCATTTGACATGCTCAAGAACTAACTCTGCAACTCTTACTTTACTTATGCAAGTATTAGCTTGGCTCAACCCGGGCTATTTCCTTATGTACATGGCGGGTAGACCACCATTTTGAGGTGATAGTGTTTTTCCGTATGCACCTCTGCGAACACTGAATTTGGCCCAAACACCCCAATTAACACCTTCACCATTTATTTCCTCAAAATTTATATCCTGAGCTTAAGTCAAACTCTTGTGGCTCATAACTGAGCTATTTCCCACATATCGGCTCACCATATTCACCCAATTAAACAAGCTATCAAAGGTTCCTGTGATTGCCGCATCTCAAAATTTGACCTTTGGGTTTCTCGAGATGATACGAATGCATTGAGCTCATCTTTGGCTCCATGCACACATCCACAAGGCCAGATCACAGACCAATCTCTTCTCTATATCAACCGAGCTCATCACATTCATTCTCTCGATCCGAATTTACCGCAAAACGACTCATATATACAGATGAAACCACATCCATTTGACTCGCTAAGATGTATTATTAAATTAGATGAATCCCTCTACTCGTTGATATCCAAAGAGGTCGACATACACCATTTAAATCCTCACCCGATGTTTGAAAGAATCATGCTTCACATAAACCTTGAGATATTTATGGCTCGACCAGCTCATTTGCTTCTCTCACAATCACCAAACCATTAGAGCCTAAATGTCCACAAACTCATTCACTTCACGGCTGAATGAAACAATCCAACGCACATCTTAACATGGACTTGGCAAGATGTTCAAGCTCCTGAGTAGCTCATTAAATCATCTCTTCCCACACTTATTTGCATTCATGCACATTTCAGGAGTACCTTCTAACCGGTTGGAGGCCCATCTATCACTGCACTTTAACTCGAATCCCTGAGCTCCTAAGCTGAATATGCCACCACTCCGAGCAACCCAAACTCATGCTTCCTGGTCAAAATGAGATCCTTGGCTTTGCATTGACACCCAAAATTGATCAAACTTTTCCATTTTAGATTGGATTCATCTATGAACTTGACTTATCCTCTTAACCTGGCTCACTACCGATTGTCTAGCTTCCATCAGGATGAGTTCTCGGCATCTGCTGCCCATCAAGCTCTTCACACATGAGCCACGGTCGAGCCATTAACCGATCAACTTGGTTCGGTCTTGCAATGAGATACAAAGCCAATTTCATTCCTCATGGTGGTGAACTAAGTGAATATTCAGGCTAAATTCTAAAATGCTCTCCTTTTTCCACACATTCAAACCACAAACGCCAACCCCACTCATCATGTTGCTCAGTCTCATGTAACAAACATCTACATAATGCGGTGAACAAAAATATATCTCGGCCTGTAGCCTCCCTAACAACTCAGCAAACTACATGGCCATTAACTCAAATTTTAGTTACACATTCAATTTCTGGAACTCATCCCTTGGCATGTTAGGTGATTATCACCGTATGGTGATGATTCACACTCCTGTGAGATAGAAATTCTGTTACGGTTTTCATGGGATTGTCTCCACCTGGCAATCGGTTTTCATTTCTCCAACTCACGGAAATACCATTATGGTTTGCCATGGTTTTATCACACTTGGTGATGTTTTCTCAAATTTCCACGTCCTTGGCAAGATGAAACTAGGGGCCCCTTTTGCGTGGAAACCTTGTGTTGGTTTTCCATCAACGGAAACCCACTTGGAAATCATCATGAACTTTTCCCATGCATGGAAATATCATATTGGTTTGCCATGACATTATCTCCATCATGGCTTCAAAGGCTTGAAACTCCCCCTCATCATGGTAATGTGAGTTGCCACCTTGCATCAACCAAGATACTCATCATTTCAACCTAGCTCATCCGAGCTTCTCTGAGTGGCATTCTCATTACCCCATGGTGTGACCCATGAACTTGCAAATAACTCAGCTCGAGCTTGGTCCATATTCACCTCCGAGTTGGGTTAACTCCTCAATCATTTTACGAGTTTCTGGCTATTCTCTAGTGAGACGTTTATTCTACCAACCGACATTGATCCCCCACGAATCAGATCACCATGTCTATCTTTGCCAATGTGTGAACTCCTTGCTACGAGCTCTTCCATCCGAGCTACCATGAACCCACTTCGAGCTTCTTCAATGCTGCAAACATCAATTTCAAGTCCACATCTTTAAGGTCGGTGAGCTCTTATATCGACCCTCACAGAAATAATTTTATCTTGGATTCAAAACGGTTCATCGAGTCCATCTTTTCCTTCACGAGCTACCACCATGATGATCTTTTTCCACATCTGTTTATCTCGGGTAATCTCTTGGTGAACTTTTACCAACCCGAGCTCCTTATGCTTTCACCGTAACCGAGATTTGCATCAAATGAATTCCCATTCTATCTGCAACCGAGCTATGTCTCAACTCCATCATGAGATTCTAGCTCTCTCACCGAGTCACTCATTGGGCTGATCAGTGAGTTAGTTGAGCTCATAGAGACATAGATATATGTTAAATCTCTTCAACATGATTAATCAATTATTTTAATTATTTTATCTCGATAATGACCGAGAGGTGGGTTTCGGGACTCTTTGTTTCATTTTGAACATGATAGGATTGCTTGCCCAATTTTTCCATGTGTGTAAAATTGGATAACATTTTGCGACCTCTCGGGAATGATTACCTTCTAAGCATAATTCTAGTAGCCTTAAGTCATCCATTGGGCATGGAGTCTGTGTTAGAATCCTGAAAGTAGTCTAATTTTCTGTGACACATCATGGAATCTCTTTGAGCATTATCAATATCCGGACCTCTCTGGAATGCTAAACATGAAGTATACTAAAATTGTTGAATGCTTGACATCTATGGAGCGCTACAAAATTTGAATGAAGCGAGATGTTGAAACTCTTATGTAATATTTCAATCTTCCTTCTCCCGACACCTTCCAATGATGAAACAATGTGTAGAACAACACAAAACACAATAGCAAGGAAAGAAAAAAACAACACACAACAATGTGCATAAGCACTTGGAGGAAAAAACCTAATATAACTATACAGGTAGTGGAATGCTTCTCAAAAACAAGTTTTGAGATGTATCCCATTCACATGAATGGGTAGTTCTTCTCCTTTGAGCCTAGATAGACAAAATGAATTTTCCTCTTTAAACTTGTGATGATGTATTTCCCACTCCAGAGAGCGTCAAACTTGGCATGCCTACCTAGTTTGGCCCTATCTTCATCCCATTTGAGAACTAAATATCCCTCTTGAATACACCTGTCGGATGCCTTCTTGTCAAAAGATTTCTTAACTTGAGCTTGATGCTACTCCAAATTTTTCATAGCCTTGTCTCATACTTCCTCTCGACTCCATAAGTTCAGTGAAACTTCTCATCGGAGGATCACTCTCTATAACTTCAAGTTGATGAGATAACTCCAAAAAAAGATAACTCTAATGAGAGCAGGATTTTTCTCTTCCATAAACAAGAACAAAAGGAGAATTTATAATGACCCTTTTAGGTGTGATCAATCTTCCCATAAGGCGGTCTTAAGTGTGTATGCCAAGTCCTCTTGTTAGTCTCCATTATGTGCTTAATAATCCTTATGAGGTTTTTATTGCTAGACCCACCAATCCGTTTCCTTGCGGATAGTAATTGGACAAAGTTTTGAGGTATACCCCATTTTAATGCCCATTCACTCAACTTCATACCAAGAAAATCCGAGTGCATTATCGAAATGATTTGTAAATGGAACACTTGAACCTCATCATTATACCCTACAAAAAATTCAAAACTACCTTTCATTGCATTGCTCTCTTTTAATGCTACCACCTCTATCCATCAATTAATATAGTACATTGTAGTAAGGACCCACTTATGTCCGTCTTTGGATAGAGGATTAATTATTCAATGAATTCCAACCCCCATTGAACAAAGGGTTGATCCACTTGAATTAGATGTAGCGAAAGAGCTGCCAACTTTTGCTGCACTGTGAAAAGGCACATTCCTTACATTTCCTTACCTAAATATGGGTGTCCTTGAATAAATCCAGCCAATAGTAGCTAGCTCACATGATCTTGGTACCTATTGTTCATGCGAGATAATGTCCTCCAGATAGGCCATTATGAAAATCTTCTAGTATCATACTTACCATTGGTCTGTCCTATGCACCGAAGGAGAGCGTTGCTTAAATCCTTTCGAAAGAGAACGTTATCTACCAAAACATATGGAATAGATTGAAGATGGAAATTTCATCTTCAATTTTTATCCACGTTTGTTGGATATGCTCTGAGAAGAGGAAATTCTTCATTTGGATAACCAGTCAACTTTATCAGCATTCTCATTAGTATTTAGGAGTGTCACATCCTCATTACCTTTTGATTCCATGTCTACAGCAAGTTGTTGACACAAACCCTTACCTCTAAAAAGTTTAGTGACTTTGATGTGCACATCATACTCCATTACCTTCATGATCCATCCAAAGCATGCTTTTCGTTCATCTCTTTGTTTAGAAAAAACTCCTTGACACCTGGATGAGACACCATCAGATGAATCTTGTTATTGGACAACATGTGCTTGAATTTCTTCAAAGCTTGAATAACCACAAAGACTTTATTTTTAATGAATGATTATTTGAACTCGTATTCTTTGAGGGATTAGTGAAGAAATAAATTGGTTGCTCCATCGGGTTGTTGTTTTGTTGGGTGAGGATCCTGAAATGCTCTCTCTTGACTGCGAAAAGAATAAAGGATAAAGTATTTGTCAAACTTAGGGTTCACTAGCATGGGAGCTTGAGAAATGGCTATTTTGATGGCTTCTAAGCTTTCTCTTCCTTCCTTTTCCATGAGAATGGCATGTTTTCTTGAGCATGGCTGTCGGTGGTTTTGCCAATGTCATGAATTGAGGGATGAATCTCTGCACGAAGTTTATGGTTCCCGAAAAATCTGGAGGCCCTTCCTATGACTTGGGAGAGATAAGGACATATTCAAACAAATCCTATCTTTATCGATTAATAATCCTTCTGCTGAAACAACATTCCCTAAAAATTTCCCTCATGCACTTTGTGAAAATACATTTCTTGGGGTTAAGTAAAACCCAAAATCCCTACACCTTTAGAAAACGTTCTTAGATGTGTGATGTGATCTTCTACATGCTTAGAGTATATAGTTATATCATCAAGGTAAACCAAAATAATATCACTGATTTATCCCTTCAATTCCTTGTCCATGGCTCTTTAGAAAGTAGCCCCAACATTAGACAATCTGAATGGCATTTTATTGTAGGCATACGTGCCCCACTTGGTAGTGAAATCCGTTTTGAATTGGTTAGATTCTTGGACTAGGATTTGATTATAACCTGAATATCCATTGAGAAAAGAAAATATTTGAGCTCCTGCCACCGTTTGAAGGCTCTACTCCATCGATGGAAGAGGATAATGGTCTTTTAATGATGCACGATTCAAATCCCTAAAATATAAGCATAATTGGATCTCTCCATTCTTCTTTCTCACAGCCACCAGATTGGCTACCCATGAGGAATGCTTGATGGGAAAAATTATAGGATTCAATGAGCTTGGTTAGCTCCTTTCTCATTAGTGGCACAATTTTGGGATTAATTGGCCTCTATTTTTGATGAACTGACTTGGCATTAGGATCCAGATTCGATGGTATGTTGTGCTAGACCTAGATCAAAACCGTGCAGATATTTATAGCTCCATGTAAAGATGTCATGATAATCTTGACAAAGTTTGATGAAAGATTATTTCTCTTCATAAGCACACACTTTTCCAATCTTAAGAAACTTTGCATTTGATACCTCGACTTCCTCAAAATATTCTTCTTTGACCACCATGTTAGGGCTTTGTCTTTTGGCTTGGTCATCGAATTGAAAGTGGATTCCAAATTGACTAAACCTTTTAGTAGCTGTTTGCTTTTAAATTGGATAATTTTCTCACCATATGAATCCTCAAGCAACTTATCTTAATTTTTTACAAAAGCAAACTCCACCTCTTGTTGTAGGAAGAGGACCATTTGTTTGTCACTATCGAACACTTGCCAACTACTCACATTATCGGGGACTTCCAGTCAAACCACCATTTTAAAAAATTGTGTCCGTCTTTTATGATATCCAGTATGTGGTATGTTGTATTGTGAACCAATTGTAGCAAGCCTATCTCGCATCTTGATTTTGATTTCTAGAGCTGCATGGATCCCAAAAGCTTCGAAATCTTCAATCAGGTCCTAGACTCGGTTCTTGTATGATCTTAAAAGATCATTTTTTGATGCACTATCTACCAAAACTTGATGAATAACTAACTCACTATCTCCAAAAATAGTCAGGGATTTGATTCCCTTCCTTTGGGCTACCTAAATTCCTTGCACAAGAGCCTTGTATTCAGTAACATTGTTAGTGTAACTAAACTACAACTGGAAAGATGAGAAGTACTTATCTCCTCTAGAGAAATTAACATAGCACCAGCACTGGATCCATTCTTACTTCTTGAGCCATCGAAGAAAAATTGCCACATTCCTTTAGAATCACTTGGTGTTTTGACAAGTTGTGGTATGATCGTATCTTCTTCATGGATAAAGTAGGTACCTAATCCTATTTCTTCCAAGACTAGAAAACCAACTTCTTCTTTTTCCAATACATCAACATATGGATTGTATTGTTGATCTCTATTTACTTCATCTAGCACAAGTATCGGGGACTTCTTCAACAAGGGTGGTTGGCTCATGATCGACATCTTCCTCTTACGGATCACCAATGGTGTAATTTCCATTTATGGGACTAGTAGTGTAGGTTTCTACATGATTATGGCAGATTGGTTCTACCCTTATAGTTACTTTGGTTCTATATCAAGTCCCGAGAATCATATGTGACCAATCGTCTGATAGGTAACCACCCATCTTGGCGGTGAAATCTCGTGATAGGCAGATGTAAAAAAGGGGAGGGAGATCAATGACTGATATGTCTTGGGTGAATGAAAAACTTGGGCATGCGTGGATGGTAAGTTGAAGTCCTTTGATAACCCCAATAGTCTTAACAAATGTGTCATCCAAATTTAACAACTCCTCTTGCAACTAGCGCATATTGTATGCCTAGTACATCTATAATTTGTTTAGGCATGATAGAGCTCTTTGGAACAAGAATCGATCATGCAATTATGTACCGGTGGTCACCAATGATCGGGAAATGTAGAATGGTGGTGGTTTTTTTCCACAGAATAATTTTCCCTTTTAGTTGACACAAACTTTTAGTAGTTATTGCTCCATGACCTAGTGATTTGCTGGTTGTACCAAAAGTGTTCAAAGATTCTCGCAACAAGCTTCTTTGAGAAGGGATCGAGAGCGTCCCACATGGTAACACTCGATTTTTTTCTTCATTTTTATACTATACTCAAGGGAATCAATCCTACTTTGATGACACTTTTTTTGGGTATTGGGGTCCTCCTTTGGAAAATGTTTATTGGGTACAGTGACGCCTGGAGAACCGTCTTTCCTACGGCATGGCTAGCTAGTGTTTTTGGTGATTCCTTTCCCACATTTTTATCAATGCCATTTGTGACTAAGGTTGAGAAGTGGACACTTGGTCAACTTTGGTAGGTTGAGGCTCTATTTCTCTCTTCTTGGAACGAGTGTTTACTACCACTGATGAGGAATCTATATTCAACCCACAAAAATCTTACGCTCGCTTGTCGGTTTAGCAAAGTGGATTCTTCAAGTGCCTGTGGTTGATCATTGCTTATTGTGTAGATGAATTTTTGTTAACTCGAAGGGGTAGATACACTTTGAACCATAAGGGCTTTGCTAAGAACTCCATTGGGAAAAATATTTTGATTGTGGGGTTGAGAGCAAGGATAGCACCATTTGTAGTCTTGAACTAGATTATTCTAAATAGGTACTATAGCTCTAGATGAGCTAGTTGTAAGATGGTTCCAAAGTTCAAGGGGCGACATTTGTAACTTGACTTGTAGTTTGATTTTGAGGCTGATTGTTCCCTTGAAAAGGAGGACGGTTAGCCTGATACTACTGATTTTTGGCTGGTATGGACGATTATATTGAAATTGTTGCCTCTTGAGTGCAACGAGCTCATTCCCAAAATTTTACAAGATGGCGACTTGACTTCAAATAGGTCATTTGAAGAGGCGGGGAAGACCGAGATGGTTGCTTGGAGTTTTTGGAATAGGACCAAAGATAGGTGATGATTCGTAAGATCCGGAGAAAAGGGCATTGGTGGTCGTGGAGATATCTTTCTAGCATGAATCAAAGAATTCTTTTCTCTTATGGTAAGTTTGTAAGCATCAGGAAGTGTAGTCCCTCTCATATACTATATCATAACTTCTACATCACTATTCAAGGCTCACAAATAGTACAAGAATGCATTATGTGTAGAAGAATTTACAAGCGCTTGAATGCTATTCCAAGTCTGTGGAATTAGAAGTTAAAATCACTCATGTATTCTTAGGAAGCTCTCTTCATGGTAGTGAGTTGTTCTAAAAGTGATAGGTGATCACTTTGTCTTCGAACTATTTACATAGTTTTCTCCCAACTCATCCCAAGTGGTTATAGTGCCAACACCTAACTCGCGAAATCATTGAAGTGCTTTTCCTTCAAAGAGGTAGCAAAAGAAGTCTAACTACAATGTTGTCTTCTCGTGATATTATGTACTACATAGATGCTAGCTACATCAAAGATATGCTCCATCGAGTAACGTAAGTTTCCCCCATATAGAAGGGTAAACTTTTGAGTGTCGCAAGCAGTATCGGGTCACATTGAGCCAACGAGAAGAGGACCGCTTGCATTGAAAGGGGGAAAACTTGGTTCCTCGCCATAAGAACGAAAGGTTGATTGTTCTGGGTGGAGGAAACATTCCGTAAGGAGTCGAATGACCCCTACTAGGTAAATTTGCAATCGGGATGCGGAAATGCCTCTTATTCTTCTCTTTGGAGGAGATAAGGAAATTTTGATATGCTTGATAATTTCCTTTCTTTGAAGAAGCTCTCGTATGAATTCTTTGCATAAGTTAATGCACTTTGAGATTTAGAATCTAGAGTTATATAGTTGCAGTACATTGACTTGTGCAAGTGAGAAGAGAAGTACCAAGTCGGTCCCATCGGGCGTGTTAAAACATTTTGTCACCAAATCACTGCACCCTCCGAATGGTCAAGATGTGAATAGGACGTTCGGTGTGATTGGGACACATGGGATCACCTCTCAAGTTATGGGACTTGGGCTCAAAGTGAACTTTTGAGAAGGCCGGCTTCCTCTTCCTAAACTAAGTGTTGTACTACTCCTAGTGTAATAAAATGATTATCTAGTTGTATGCTAACATTTTTATGGGTTTTAGGGAAAGAGGGTTGCAAGAAACAAAACTATACTAGGGATGGTGATGCACCAAATAACGGGTGTTTTCAAACTCAAGAAGGGTTAATTTGAAGAGGGTGTGTACACCACAAGTTAACTTCGCCTACTACAACTCAAAGAGGGTATGAGATACCACACACTAGGAAGCATGCATTCCCTTTGTTAAACTCAATCGGGAAAAATAATATATCAGTCTTCCAATGAAGAAGGATGAACTTGGGAAGGGAAAATAAGAACCACAGCTCAAATGCATGCAATAATTCCCACTTGATAATCGCATAACTCTAATAACATACAATAGAAACTTAAACTTGCATAGTGTACCTACAAGTACGAGAAAGGCACAAAGAAGCACGTGAAGGATGAAAGGACCAAGATTAGTCACAAAACACACACTTTTATTGCTTCAATAACATGAACAATGCATCATACATTCAGAAGAGGAAATGGTTGCCATCATAGTCTTGAAAGGAGGCTTGAAAGTTACCTCAACATACAAGAACAACTTACAAAAGAGAGAGAAATCTTGAAAAACATACACTTGCCTAAGATTTCTAACTGTTCAACTTGTAATACGATCTGTTCATGACCCCTTGAAAATGAGCTTCTAACTTACATTTATAGAAGAATATGTGAGAAAGAAGAGGAAAGGTCATAATTACATTCCTAAATTAAAAGCCCATGATGTCTTTATTACGCTTAGTTGAACCACCCGAGAAGGTTCCATCATGCGTCATTAATTGCTTGATGGCCTAGTCTTCTCAATTAATGAAAAGAATATTTAAATAATAATAAATATTATTATTAAAATATTTAAATAAAAATATTAAATTAATTAACATAATGTCGGGACCCCTCGTTGACCTATTTGACTTGAAGAGGAGGGGGGTCCATGTGAATAGATTCTTCACATAGCCCAACTTAGTGGTTGGCTCACCGAGCCAACTCACTGAGTTGGTAACGAGCTCCATCATCCTTCACCGCAATTGAGCTCCCATTTCGCATCAAACTATTCTTCACAAGCTCTATCTTGACTCAACCTTCAAGCCAAGTTACTCCTTATATGTTGGCGGTTATCAAGCATGTTACAGTGATCGTTGAGCTCCATATCTTCCATAACCATTCCAACTCAACGAGTTTCAATCCTCTAACTTGGTGTTGCACTCGATTTTTAACCCCACAACATCTCTTTCCTTACCTTGGAATTAAAGCTCTTTTGCATTGGGTCCTTTAAATGGTGAGCTATCAAACTCAATTCTTATCGTTTACCTTGGCTAACTCAAGGCCATTTATGCATTCCACATTGCCTTTCGTGAAACATATGTGAGCTTCCCCATGAAGTCACTGAGCTCTTCATCCAGCAAAATGAGCTTACCTTTCCTGGGCTCAAACTCACCTCTGAGCCGAGTCCTCATTTGAGCCTGAAACTTGAGTGAGCTTATTTCATACAAACTTACCACCGAGCTCTTCTTCAAGATTGCAATGATCTTGCCACCATATTCACCATTTTTCTCACTATCTTTCCATTTTCCGAACTCGTTGTGATTTTATCGAGCCACTCGATATTACTCCACCCTAGCTTGGTAGAGTCTCCCCTTTACTACTCATGTCATACTTCTCCGAGTTCTAATTCATGCCCAACCGAAACACCATCTCGCTCAATGTTGATTTCATTTCTAAGTATGAGCTCCTTTACCTTGAGCTATTGAGTGCTCTCACTAGTATTGAAAACTGAACTCCATATTTGACACATAGATTCACCACCAAGCCACCCTCTATATTCTTCACCGAGTGCACAAGACATTCCATGAGCTGGGGAAGCTTGATCAAGACCTTACTTAATCAGTTCAGTGAGCCACCTTGGATCCCATTCGACATGCTTGGGAACCAACTCTGCAACTCTTACTTTACCTGTGTGAGCGTTAGCTCAGCTCAACCCAGGCTATTTCCTTATGTACATGGCGGGTAGAACACCATTTTGAGGTGATAGTGTTTTGCCGTATGCACCTCCACGAACACTGAATTTGGCCCAAACACCCCAATTAACACCTTCATCATTTATTTCCTCAAAATAGTATCTTGAGCTTAAGTCAAACTCCTATGGCTTATAACTGAGCTATTTCCCACATATCGGCTCACCATATTCACCTAGTTAAACAAGCTATCCAAGGCTCTCGTGATTTCTCGCATCTCAGAATTTGACCTTTGGGTTTTCCGGGATGATAAAGATGCATTGAGCTCATCTTCAGCACCATGCATGCATCCACAAGGCTAGATCACAGACCAATATCTTCTCCATATCAACCAAGCTTCTCACATTCACTTTCTCGATCTGGATTTACCTCAAAATGACTCGTATATACACATGAAACCATATCCATTCGACTCGCTAAGATGTATTACTAAATGAGATGACTCCCTCTACTTGCTGATATCTAGAGAACTTGACATGCACCATTTAAATCCTCACCGATGTTGAACGACTCATACTTCACATAAACCTTGAGATATTTATGGCTCGACCAGCTCAGTTTCCTCTCTCACGATCACCAAACCATCAGAGCCTGAACGTCCATAGACTCATTCGCTTCACTCAATGAAACAAGCCAACTCACATCTTAACATGGACTTGGCAAGATGTTCAAGCTCCTGAGTAGCTCATTGAATCACATCTTCCCACACTTATCTGCATTTATGCACAGTTCGTGAGTACCTTCTAACTAGTTGGAGGCCCATCTATCACTGCACTTCAACTCAAATCCCTGAGCTCCTTAGATGCATATGCCACCACTCCGAGCAACCCAAACTCATGCTTCCTGGTCAAAACGAGATCCTTGGCTTTACATTGACCCCAAAATTGATCGAACTCTACCATTTTAGCTTGGCTTCATCCGTGAACTCGACTTAGCCTCTTAACTTAGCTCACCACCGATTACCTAGCTTCCATCAGGATGAGTTCTCAGCATCGCTTTCCCGTCAAGATCTTCACACATGAGCCATGACTAAGCCATTAACGCATCAACTTGGTTAGGTCCTATGATGAGATACGAAGCCACTTTCATTCCTCATAGTGGTGAACCAAGTGAATCTTCAAGCTAAATTCTGAAATTCTCTCCTTTTTCCATGCATTTGAACTAAAAGCATTGATCCCCACTTGTCATGTTACTCGGTCTCATTTAACAAACATCTGCATAATGTAGTGATCAAAACTTTATCTCAGCCTATAGCCTCCCTAACAACTTGGCAGACTACTCGGCCATTGAATCGGCTTTTAGTTGCACATTCAATTTCTAGAACTCATCCCTTGGCATGTCAGGTGATTATCCCCGTATGGTAATGCTTCCCACACTCCCTGTGAGATAGAAATTCTATTACAGTTTGTCATTGGATTGTCTCCACCTGGAAATCAGTTTTCATTTCTCCAACTCACGGAAATCCCATTATGGTTTGCCATGGTTTTATCACGCTTGGTGATGTTTTCTCAAATTTCCACATCCTTGGCAAGATGAAACTCGGGGCCCCCTTTGCGTGGAAACCTTGTGTTGGTTTTCCATCAATGGAAACCCACTTGGACATCATCAAAAAAATTACCATGTGTGAAAATATCATATTTGTTTGCCACAAAATTATCTCCATCGTGGCTTTAAAGTCCTGAAACTCCCCCTCATCGTGGTAATGTAAGTTTCCACCTTGCATCGACCGAGATACTCATCATTTCAACCTAGCTCATCTGAGCTTCTCTGAGTGGCATTCTCATTGCCCCATGGTGTGACCACAAACTTGCAAACAACTCGGCTCAAGCTTGGTCCATATTCACCTCCGAGTTGGGTTAACTCCTCAATCATTTTACGAGTTTCTGACTATTCTCTAGTGAGACGTTTATTCCACCAAACTGACATTGATCCCCCATGAATCGGATCACCATGTCTATCTCAGCCAATGTGTGAACTCCTTGCTACAAGCTCTTCCTACCGAGCTCCCACGAACCCACTTTGAGCTTCTTCAATGCTGCAAACATCAATTTCAAGTCCACATCTTTAAGGTTGGCAAGCTCTTATATCGACCCTCACGGAAATAATTTTAGCTTGGATTCAAAACGGTTCACCGAGTCCATCTTTTCCTTCATGGGCTACCGCCATGATGATCTTGTTCCACATCTGTTCGGCTCAGGTACTCTCTTTAGTGAGCTTTTACCAACCCGAGCTCCTTATGCTTTCACCGTAACCGAGCTTTGCATCAAACGAATTCCCATTCTATCTTGCAACCAAGCTATGTCTCAACTCCATCATGAGCTTCTAGCTCTCTCACTGAGTCACTCACTGGGCTGATCAGTGAGTTAATTGAGCTCATAGAGACATAGAGACATGTTAAAGCTCTTCAACATGATTAATCAATTATTTTAATTATTGTATCTTGATAATGACCGGAGGTGGGTTCCTGGGACTATTGTTTCATTTTGAACGTGATAGGACCCCATTGTCCAATTTTGCCATGTGTGCAAAATTGGATAACAATTACTATGTAGGATATCCCATATTCATTATAATTATTTGGAACTAAATTATAGTTTTCCCTCTTTAACAACTAATAAATTCTCTAGTAATATACATGTATAATAAGTAAGTTTGTAGGAGTTTTTTAAATCACGTGCGTTTATATTTTAGTTGAGTACCTATTTCATAGTGAATGATTAAAGAATGCTTATAGAAATAGATTTGTAGATCTAGTAAGGAATTATTAGGAATAAGATTTAAATTTTACTTAAAAAGATAAAATAGTCAAACACACATTTCAACAAAAATAACTAAATGAAAGTGTTGTAAAAAATATAACTACTAGAAAAATTCATAATCTAATAGATTAACACATACTACCTATAAAGGAATGCTTACTCATTAAAAATCCTAATATATCATTCCATGATATAAAAATCATTCAAGATATGCGAAATATCAATTGCCCTTGTATAAAAAAAGATAATGTTCCAAATTATCAGCTTAGTAACCACCTTCATTCATCAATTTTTACACGTTTTTATTCCCAAAATGAAATCCCGTGGTCATTTTATATCTGTTGAATATGAAACATCATGCACTTGGAAAAAACCAACTTCCTATTATCCCAATATTATTTGCATGTCTTGAAAAGGCGGAATGAAACAATTCCATAGCTTACATCCCATATAAATATAACATGTGAGAATTATGGAGATATATTTTATGGGAGTTATCTAGGTCAACACATTGTGTATATGGGTCCAATAAGCTCACTTTTACTCTAGAATACATAGTTTCATATATTTCCTTCGGAAAATATCCTCTCTTGACCCTCATTTAGGGCTCGTAGGAGTTTTGCACAATAATATTCTTCAAGATAATAATTCCAATTACTATTAGTAGTAATATCATGTCCATCTTATCATAGTATCTTGGATTTACACATCTCAAAAGTTGTTTTTCAATAACATTCCACACAAGAACTAGAGTTAAAAATAATGGAGGTATGTACCAAATTACCAATAAACCATTTTGAAGTTGAGAAATAATTTTAATCACAATAATTTCCATCTATAATGCCCACTTTATATTATTAGGGGAGATTATTTATTTCTTCTTAAGGTAATGTAGAATCCCTTCACATGTTTTAGTATAAGATGGGAAAGCCGAGTTGAATGTTATTGTGGTATGTGCTCTAAAATGTTTTGAAAATTTTGTTAAGTTTGTGATATATATCTATTTTATCTGAGGATGGTAATTTTTTTAGAGAAGTGACAAATGCGAGGTTTTGGATGTTCATCCTCATCAATAGGTTTACACTTTCCAAAATCTTGTGTTTTTTCATTACAGCTTGTTGATTATGTAATAAGGAAATATATGTCAAAATTTGAACCTTTCTAACAAAAAAATTAACCATAAAGTTGATGAGATAGCCTAAATTTTTAATGTAAGTAAAATTCATAAATAAAATTAAGATATTTGGTAGTGATTGACACATTCATAAAAAAATCATCTTTAAAACCATGAGGTTCATATAGGATATCTTAAATGATTTCTACTTGAATTTTTTACCTAATAAACAATGCATAAAAATGTGATGTCATCATACACTATAAAAGAGATTCACTAATGTGGAAGACAATGGAGAAATTGGTCTCTAGTAACTTTTTTTTAGACACTTAACGCAATGATATATTTGTTATTGTTTTTAATTTTCTTTTCTAGTCGGTATACTTGTTCATCCATGTTTGAACTCCTGTTAAAGTAGGGATATTCTACACTATTTTTATTATCCTCATTAGAGAACTCAATTTCTAATCAATATGTACAATTTTAAATCAATATGTACAATTTTATACCTCTTACTTGGAAAATTTATGGCTAGGTGTGTTATTTTATTTAGTTCCTCTATTTCGCCATATCTTTAGTGACCTTCTAAACAATGTGACAATGGAATTTTGAAACTTTTGTTCCACCAATATCCTTTTAGTATCATTTTCCATTAGAGAAGTTTCCAAATTTTCATTTTTACTACTCTTTTCCTTGGAAGACCGGTTCTTCATCCTTACTCTAATTTAGCTCATTCTCTAATTGACCTATTGTCTTTTATAAAGAAAAGATTTGTGATTTTTCTTATACAAATTCTTATTTTAGGAGAGGATGGTTCATCCCTCCCCTAAAGCAATTTTTAAAAATATATATTTATTTACTTTGAATTTGTAAAAATGAATCAACTTTGGATAGGGATACTACCCAGAGAGTTTGTTTATCTTCTTCGGTTGAGTCAAAAATTTAATCTTCTTTAAATTATTACATGGGAGATTTTCCTTTATCAATTATGGATTGAGATTGAGATGGATAATATCATTTAGACATTGTATTTTACTCATGAAATAATTCTTGGAAAAGTGATGCAAAGGGTCCCTTAAAGGAAATAGTGTAAGGATGCAAAGTACTTATAATTTTAGAAATGGTCTCATCCTTATCAAACCTTTTATAGAGAGGAATATAAGATTTTTGTTTCTTAACCATTTTAGGAGAAGGGAATATTCTCTATCTTTATTTTCTCGTAACTAGTAGGGCTCCAAATTTAGAGTTGATATTTCATAGAATATCATTTTTACATACAGACTTGGGATCCTTCATGGACCTGGGATCAAAGTATATCTTATTTCCAACTATATTTCTAGATTTCATTGTTAGAATGGTGGGTTTAATGGAAATAGAGGGTTCCAAAATATGCTTCATCTTCCTATGTTAATCATATTAAAATTTATTTCACTTATCTTCTCCATCTTCCTTTTTCAAGAAGTGGTGTTTACCAACTAATTGAATAAGGCCATGATGCTTCAAAGGGTATGAACCTTATTTGAATTTTTTTGTCCATTTTACATAGAGAGGATTAAAGGAAACTACACAAATTTACATTATATTCATCCCCTACTCCTCAATAGCTCAAATGGTTGAGCATTTTCATACTAGATCTGAATACCACCCATCACATGTAAAGTACTTCATCACCCACATGATGAGTATTTTCCATGGATCTAGAAGGTTTTCTCTCATGAGTACTTTTAGTTCTCCTCTCTACCCTTACAAGAAATTTTTAGTACGTTTTCATTCTTGGGAAAATATTTTAATGATTTCATTATAAGACACTTTATGATTTGAAAATTTTTTCCCCTTCCTTTTAAATTCCATAGAGTTCACTAATGATGGAAGAGCTTAATACAAATTTTACACCATGAACCATAGAACATTTTCCCTTCAAATTAGAGATAATTATTCTACATTTTTTTCAATATATCCCTCAATTTTTTGGAGGAAATGTAGCCACCATGTATCCCTAATAATTAGGGTGAAAATTTCATTTTTCAATAGTTATTGAGAAGATGTGGGCTCATAATTTATCTTCACTTCCATATTTTCATGATTTATTCTTACAACACACTATATTTGTAACAATTATATAGGGTAGAAGATAAATATCAAGTTGGAAAGTGTAAAAATAGAGTAATAAAAAAGATTAATTTATAAAAATAGATTATAAGGTGAACACAGAATATCAAGTTGGTAAGTGGAAGGATAGAGTAAGAAATGTAGAATAATTTAGAAAGGTAGTGTAGAAGGTGATTAAATAAAATTTAAAGAAGTGAATAAATTTACAATTTTCCATAAAATTTACGTGCTTGTGGTTATTTAGCTCATATTCTCCATCGTTTTGTATCATGTCACTAGTTTTTCTCTTTACACTTAGACAATATATAAATAATTCCTTGCATGTTATTTTAGTTACCCATTTTTCCTAACATTTGAAATTATTTAATACCTTTTTGAAATGATGAAACTTAATGCCACATGAATTTTTAAGTTTTTAATTTTAATTTATGTTTTTATTAATCATGACAAAAATAATGTCGCTTCAAATTGAAAATTCCCTTATTGAGATCCCTGTGCAATCAAAGGTTGATTAGCAGATTAGACACCCCATTAGGGAACATCAAGTAATTCCAAACTCAATATTCCATAATTAATATTATTGTGAAAAAAAAATTGATTTGTTTTATAGGGAACTCTATTAAGGCACATTGATAACTCGATTGATTGCGTGGCATGACAATTCCATGCCAATTTGTTAAAATGGTATTTAGAGGTGCAAGTTGAATTTTAAAATGTGATTAGTTGGTGTAGGTCACATTACTCATCCTAACCCTGTGCAAAAATAACCGCCACAATTTTAAATGACACTTAATAGTACCGCCACACAAAATTTAAAGATAAATACTTGGGTGCCATCACATTCAATATTTCAATCCTAATTATAACACCTTTAATTGAACTTAAGGTAAATCATAACCATGTTTATGTTTATGGGATAAATATATTTATATATGGGATATAATATATATATATATATATATATATATATATCCTATAGGTATAAATGTGAACCTAGGTGTAAATGTGAACCTATACACTAAGTAAACACCCTAAACATTATTTTTACTCTCTAAACATGAATAAGATACCCTAAAAATGCAATATGGACACCTTAAACACCAATGCGGTACCTAAAAATATATAACACCATAAACACAATCGTGACACCCTAAACAATAATGCAAGCCTAAATAACATAAATATGACACCCTAAATAAAAATTCCACACTGTAGACTTGGTGTTTTGGGTGTTCATTTTTAGGGGCTTGATTTGGTGTTTAGGGTGTTTTGTTAGTGTTTAGCATATCAAATTATTGTTTTTGATGGTGTATTGGTGTTTAGGTTATCCCACATCTATTATTTATGGTATCCATTTATCTTTTAGAGTTTAAAATTGGTGTTTAGGGTGTCAAATTTGCGTATAGGTTTACATTGGAACCTAGGGTACTTAATATCTCCTATTTGAGTACTCCATATAACCTAAATAATAATGGGACAACCTATACACTAAGTGAATAATGGTGTTGAATTTCCCCATTACTTATGCAAGTTGGGGTTTTTAAATCTAATAAGAAATCCATTTGTTAATTTTAATGAAATTTTTATTAATCATGATAAAAATAATTTCATTTAAAACTTGATATAAACTTATTGAGATCCTATGCAATCAATCAGTTAATTAGTAGTATAAGACACCCCATTAGGGCACACCTAGTCATTTCAAATTTGATATTAACTTATCGAGATACTTGTGAAACCAATTTATTCATTGGTTATATGGGATAATTCATTAGGGAAAATCAATAAGTATATTGATCATGGCATGATAATTAAATAATAGTTTGTTAAAACTCGTAACGCGTCCATAAATTTGGCACACAAATACAATAGTAAAAATATTAGAATAATTTTTTTACTTACATTGATTGATACATGACAACACAAGGGATTGGTTAGGAAAACGTATAACACATTTGACACTTGCAAAAACAATATCGACATAAGTAACATGAAAATAACATGATTCACATCAAGGCCACCTTTCCAAAATGACAAGGAAAAACATAACAATTCAACTACAGTATAAACTTCTATATAGGCACCATCCATAACACAACACTTTCGTGGTTTACATATTTATTACAGTCATATTTTGTTATTGACCTTAATTACTTGAAAATAACTTATCATGCATTCCTTCATTCTTCTTTAAACTAGACTACATTATCTTTATCTTGCTTAACATTCTACTTGTAATGGTTCCATCTGACTTTTCTCTTTTCTCTTATTGTAATAGAAAGATGTAGCCTGATTGTTGGTAGGAACATATGTACACACATGATCCTATTAGTGTTTGTTATAAGGATTTATTTTCTAAGTTGCATGTTCGTTTGGATTTGTAATTTATCTCAGTTGCAACAAGGGAGGTTCACATGAAACAAAGGAAGTTTATTAGTTTAAGAGTAAATAGATTACATGTTCTTTTCATATTAGCATTTAATTACCAAGGTTACTCTATTTTGTTTTAATTTATTACAACTAAATGTATATTCTAACTACTTCACTTAAATACTTAGTTTTCATTGATCATGATACACAATAGAGGATTTTCCTCGAGTCAAAAGGGTCAATCCTCAAATTTCATTTTTAATAATTTAATATTATTGTTTAAACCACGTTGAGGGGTGTGGTGATTATGTTCATCCCTTACGTATCACAAGTTTCCCCATTCACTAGGTTGAAATATTGCTAAGGAGTAAGCTTTCACACTTGACCAAGTTTGCATTATTACTAGGAAATTTTAATTAGATGTGTATTACAAGGTGACAAGACATTATAAATTATACATCTTATGGCCCTCTAGTGACTACCCTTCTCCCTTATCAAAATTTATTAATGTGTGATTCACTCTAATTCTCATAAGAGGTCCACATTCAACTACTTTCTATTACCACCGAAAAAAGACACCATACTAAAAGGATAAACTAGAGAAATAATTATGCTTACCCCAAAACTTATACAAAACTAGAAACACTCCTCCAATGTAATAGCCTTGTTTGTGAAGAGAAAGGGGATTCAAACTCACAGGTTTCATAAATAGGTATCTTATGACACGGGTTCCACTCATGGTCCAAAACCTCATATCATAGGTACATAACCTGATTAGCACTAAGTCCATGGGATAAATCATGAATTTTAATTTATATTAGGTTTAACTCTTCATTAGGAACAAGTCTAGATGTTTATAATAAATATGATATTTGTAAAGTGAAACACAAGGGAAAAAAACTTTATCAAGAGGTCCTATCGAAGCACAAAACATGAGATTAGGATTGTTAATTGGTAAATAATAGAACCCGTCTTGAGGATGATCATATTTAGAGTGGGAATCACTCAATATGGAATAAATCTCAAGCTTTTCTCAATTGTATAGTGTCAAGTTTTACCTACTAGTCATGTGATAATCAAGAGAAGATGAAGAATTAAAGGGAATTTTAATTTATAAAGAGATACTTTTATCTACCATACATGATGTAAGTTTCACAACATAGCTATAAATGAAGTCAAGAAGAGCATTAAATAATATTTGGCTAACTCTTTAAACTCAATAACAAAGAACCATTAAAACTTCATGTAGGATAAGGACAATCCTTGTTATTTGAAAGAAAATAGGGAAGTGACACTTTACTATAACATAACAATACACTTTTTTTTCCATTAACATATATAAATTACAATAATACACAAAATGAATTACAACCATGCCATTTTTCCATCTTATATGCATCTTGCAAAACCATGTGAGCATGAGTCAATGAAAATCATTGGCATGACATCCACCCTAATCTAGCATAATTAATGTTTTTGGTTTTCCATTTACAAAATCATAATAATTCATATTCAGAAAGAGAGGATTAGGGACATATATTCATTTCACTTCATTTCATTTCTTAGCTAAGGGAGGAGAGAGAAAGAGAGGGAAGAGAGAAGCACTATTTTTACAAAATTTATATTTCACACAACAATCCATAAGATAGAGTTGCATACAATTAATTATAAGTGTCAATAAGTTTTGACTATGGTTCAATGTCTTGACTAGGGTCCTACAACCTTATTTTACATATTTCTACTAGTTGCGAAAATGTCTAATTTTGGATCCGAGGCTAAAGGACCACATTCAAAAATATCTTCCGATCAAAAATGCACAACATGCAAATTCCTACATGTACTCCTATATACCAAAAATTCATAGGAACTAACGAAATTCGAACTAGCAGATGGTATTCAAATGGAGGTTAGTTTTCTAGGGTCATCGGGCATAATTGACTAGTTGCAAAAGTAACTTATTTTAGCTCAAGGGATAAGAAACCATGTCCAAAAATAAATTCCGATAGATGAATTATCAATGGAATAATTCCTACACAATATCCTATATATCGATATTTGAATGGAGTTGACGGAATAGAGAACATACAAACGAGTGACGAACATCGACTAGTTTTTAGGAGCCACCGGTCATAATTGGTCCAATTTTACCTAGCCAAACAACAATTGGGGTCCTTCAAAACCCTTTTTCCAAACTACCTAAATATTTATTTTTTTCCCAAAGTGAAGGTTGCAAGAATTTATATAATATAAACACTAGAGGTTTGCGAAGGCGGAAAAGTGATCCTTCTCAGTTCCAAACGGTGAGTCAATACGAAAAGAAACTTCTCACTTTTAGAAGCTCCCTAAAACTACAAAATGGGGTAATGTGGCTCCTAGAGGGGCGTCAAAAAGAGCACAAATATTCAAACAAGGTTGATTAATTATTGATTCAACTCCCCACATAACATGGAATACAAACCAAACTTCACATTTACTTTCTAGATTTTAGAGGGTTGCTTTTCGGGTATTCGAATATTGCATTTTTATAACTTGCAAGGTAGAAAAAAATGGTTACTTTAGTTGATGACTCATTTAAATATCACCAGTACCAGTGGACATGAGTACCTAAATATGATACCTTAGGTTAACAACGTATGAGGTTGTGGTAGCAATCCCAGTTGATGGTCGAGGTGTAAATTGGTTACACAAATCACAAGGTGGAGTTTTGTTGTTTTACACTATCTAGTTTGGTTAAATATCCAATTGTATAATTATCCACTGGTTTACTATTTCTATTATATTGTAAATGAAGAACCAAAAATATGAAAATTATAAAATATGAAGGTAAGGAGACAATACGGAAGAAAATTTTTGATCGTATATGCTCTCGCCCTTCCAATCGACTGTTTCGCACAAACCTTACCGTTGTTGCACTCTACATGACTACACTTTCTTGAGTCATTTCATCAAAAAAATCACATGGTTTTCATATGGCCCCAAAGGCATTTTTAGTAGATATTTGTTTACATCTCTAACAGTCAATGCAAATGAAGTATTGCCAAACCACATCCACCAATGTCACACATCTATAAAAGTTGAGCTAATCATAAATGTATCCACTACATGGAGTGCCGATAAAATATTCACACTCACACAATTTTTCTATTTCATTATGGGAAGAGGCTTAAGAAATTTATATGTCTCTTTGAGATTAATCTTATAGAGCAGATCAACCGGATGGCTCCTGCAGCTGTCTGAAAATGCGTATTCCAAGCCATACTTATTCCTATCAACGGGTAATTCAAGCTTCGTTGATGGCTTATCAGATACTCTATGGCCCATGCTTTCTGAGGAAAAGTATTGAAGGCTTGTGAAAGGTGTTATTTTCAAATATTTAGGACTAATATCTCAACTTTTTCTACTCAGGCCATCATTCTTTCCATCTAGCACAGTGTGCTTTCTTTCCTATGCCATTTTTTTCCTCTAATCTCCTTAATACCAGATCCTTTGAACAAATATCCTGTCCTGGAAGAAAAATTAATGTATTGCATGTCATATATAATGAAACCCAAACTACTCCATAGCCCTTGCCAAAGTGAAGCAAAAAAAAGGTTGAATTCCTACATTTACGTTTTACTTCCTTCCCTGAAGTAAAGTATATCATTGTCCTTCCATTCTTGGTGCAAGAAAGAAGCTTCTATAAATGGTTATGGAGTTTGACTCTACCCCTACCCTCTAGGTGCCTATACCTTTCTCTAAACTCCCATTTTGGCATGAATTGGGAGAGGTCTGGGAATGGCTATGGATTGGGCATTTAGTCTTCCATTTGTATTAGCTTGAAAGTTCAAAATCCATTTCACAAAAAAACATTTTTGTACATACCCAATGATCAATGCATTCCATGAGACCATCTCTTTAAGGGTGGCTACAAAGGTTACAATTCAAGTAACACATCCGATCGGAAGCAAAAGAAGTAAAATCAATATGGCTATAATTTATGCCATAATAATTTCCCTCTAACCCTCAATCTTGTTCTTCTTATCCTATATACAATATACAAAACAATGGCAACAACATCTTCCTTTCTCTCTTAGAGATAAAATAACCCACTTAAAAAAATAGATACACATCCGGTTCAATTAATTTATGTATAGTAAAATGAGGAGATATTCAGGTTACAAATTTATCTCCTATGGGCAATGCTTCCTTAACCCATAATGCACTAATTTTAGGATGGCTAATAATAGAGCTTGTTTAGCCCATCTCTATGCAATATTCTATTTATTTAATCATGAGTTCTTTGCACTCACTGCAACTATCCAATTATTGCTAAATTACAACATTAACTTAGGTTTCAACTTCGTATATGCCTTGGATTTCAAATAAAGTGGTTGAATAATTATGCAAGGAAAATGATCGGTCCGAATGCCTTCGATTCCCATACCCCGCTCAACTCTGCCATATGACATATTACCCCCACATGTCAATCTGCAGTGGCTAATCTCCACTCAATATGCACTGTCAATGATGACAGTCCACACATCATGACCGTCCATTCCACAATGGACTATCATGATGCATTGATCGACATTGACCGGGTGCATATTGAGTGGAGGGTAGCCTCTTCTTGTCAATCCACTCCTTCTACCACCATAAAAATCCATAAAAATCCTCTAACTCGGTGTTTATTTCTCACACCCACCCAAATCTAATTTCATTCCCTTATTTTATTATTATTATATATTATTACTATTATTATTATTATTCCATTTTCGTATTTTGTTATCTAAAAAATTTGATTTATTAATTTGATTGTTATTATTATTATTTTACTATGCCAAAGACATTCCCCTATGGGAAAGGCCCTTGTAGACGTTTCTACAACTATGTTAAATTTGACGGTTTGATGATTGTTTGGATGTTTTTTGTGTTTTTAGGCTATTTTTAACAGTTTTTAGATCCTTGCATGCTCGGCTCCATGTGCACCGCTTTGTACGCATGATTTTAGAAGAGATGGAATGCTCGATTTTATACGCATGCTTTGAGCAGAGATGACATGCTCTAATTTTATGTCGCAAGGCCTCCACAATTACTGTGTACATTCTTTCTTGTGGGTTCCATGAATGTTATGTTTTTATTTTCTATAAATTCTACGACTGCAGGATTAAGTAGAATTATTCCCTCTATACAGGAGCTAGCATATTTAGGCCATACCATTGAACAAAAAATTATAGAGAAGGTTCAAGAATTCACCTTTGTAGAGGCTTTGTATTTTGGTAAGAAAAGTAAGGAGAAGAGTGTTTTTCCTCACAAATGGAGATGTCTCTGCAACTATGAAGTTAGCTAATCATGTCAAAAAAAAGTGTTTGACATCATCGAGAACATCAGAGGTGGAGGTATCACGGAGAGGCCATTATGGAAAGGAAGGAGAAAAGAAAACTAGAGCGAGGGATCTGGCAATGACTATTTCTGTAGAAGAACCTGAAGTAAGAAAAACCACACCCAAAGTTGTCAAGGAGAATGGTTTCTTGCCAAAGCACAGGACAAAAGAATTGAAAGGAATGGGTGCTACATCAAATGAGTCAAAGATCAGTGAATTCTACTTCAATTCACAAGAGATGAAAACTTCTAGTCATGTTGACAATAGTAGGCCTTTGGGAGAGGATGTTACTCGAGATAGGTTTGGAAAGTTGTTAATGGTCTTGATGATCAAAAATAGGAAATTTTGACTCATGATAACATTAATGCTATGGACATCCCTATAATTGATGGAATAATTATCGATAAGACTAGTCCAACAAGCATTCTTACGGAAGCTGAAGGAAACAAAGACTTCAAGTGTCTTAGCACTAAGCCTGAAAAGCCCTCGAGTGCATGGGTTCAATGTGATAAGTGCACAAAATGGCATCAGATTCCTATTGAACTAGCTGATTATATAGACATAACAAAACCTAGATGGTATGCAAATCTTTTCATTGTTGTTTTTTGAAAGGTGGAAATTCTTCCCAAGTGGTGATTGTTACATGAAATAATTTTTTTAAGATTTGAGATTAATCCACTGTATTTCACCATTCATGACTTTTGGCTTTAGTATTCAGTATTTTTGTGTTGCAAAGAGGGTAGAAATTCAATTTATTCTTGTGCTTGTTTTTAAAAACTAATTATAAACATAGATTGCAACTCTATCAAAGAGGTTGACATGTAATTACACTCAAAGCCAAGGCCTTATGATTCTGCGCAATGATTGACCGCAAGAATGCGTGTAGATGCTCTACATGTTTGCTAAAATAGAGAGTTGTTTCTGAAGTTCTCTTATATTTTATTCCTTCTTATGGTTTTTGTCTAATGTATGACTTTTCCGGTAAAATCATTTTTTCCTACATCCTTATCCAATGTTTGTGGACTTTAAAAATGTTCAATTCCATGATGTTTGTTTTTGTTTCAATCAACCTCTCGATTTCATCATTACAATTCAAAATTTCTGTCTTAAATCAATCTCTATTACAAGATTACAATTTTAAATAGACATTTTGAAAAACACTATTCCTTCTCATGGAAGCTGAATTTAAAGAAACGAGATTGGCCAAATACAATCACATGGTAACTTATGAGGCTCCCAATACCTCATAGAAATTATTATCTTTATAGCATGAATTCATAAGAATGTGTAAGACCATTTATGCCTGCAAAATCTACAGGGGCATTGTTAATGAAACTCCACCGACATTTTGATCGTGGTTGAAGAATCGATAGAACAAATGTGGAGGGGATTATTGTTTTATTCAAGACTAGTGAACAAAATCATTATATATGTTAGGAACAAGAGCCTTCTCATAAAATAGATCATGAAATACACATTTCATGTAGCATTAGAGTGTAACCTAAGCAATGGAGGTCCATCTAATTCATATTCTAGCATTCTTGGACTGTATGAGTATATTAATGATGTATATCTTCATTATAGATAATATTGGTGATCATCTCTGAGGAGATCAATGTGTTGTTGCTTATTAGATCTGGGATTTTGCTATGAATTTTTGAAGCTATTCAAATCAGCTATTTTTTTACTTTGAAAATTTATTTTTATGCTCTGAAAATCACCAAATTGCTTGTATTGTCTTTCACAAAGTGATTAATAAAAACATCAATATCCCTGGGAAATCTAGTGGAATTTACGACACTCCTTGATTTGTCTAGTTTGAGTTGTATTAATGTCGGTGGTACAAAAAAATGGTGAAGTAGATAATTTGTTACGTTTAGGATCTCATCATGCCGTAAGAAGATAATATTATGAAAAGTGGATAGAGATAGAGGGTAGAACTTCAATTTATGTTTGTGCTTATTTTTAGAAAACTAATTTTAAACATAGATTGTAACTCTATCAAAGAGGTTGACATGTAATTGCACTCATGCATTGCTTTACTCCCATACAAATTCTAACAAGAGCCATTGTTTGGTAGGTGTCCACTATCCAGTCAAAGACATAAGCAACAACAATCCATCCACCACCTCCAAATCCCTTCAATTTCGTTTCACTTTCAAATTTGGGTACCTTTCCTGTCATCTTTTTCTCCTCTCTCACCACCTCCTTTGACTTTTTATCTTCAAGTACAAACTATATTTAGCCATTTTTCATGCTTTTATTCATCAAAATCTTATACCCATTTGGCCAATTTATTGCAAGACAAAAGTTGCAACAACCTACAAGGATCTTGGGATTGTAAGAAAAATCTTCCAGTTTGCCTTGTTTTGCACTAAAAAATGGGCCTCGATCGACACCCATTATCAACATCAACTATAAAATTAATTGCTAACCTTCTAAATCAAATTACATATATCATTCAGTGATCACATTGCATTGTGCACATGCAATTGCTAGTTTATTGACTTAGATCATACATGTGCCTATATATATACCTATTAATATATTTATAATTTTGTTTTTATCAAATTAAGATGTCGAATTTGGATCCTAATAATAATATTATCATTTCTATTATCTTGCAAAACAAAAGGTGAGTTTTGAGCGATTGAAGACCACCTTCCTCGATGTGATCAAAGACACAAAAAATACAAGGGTGCTTATCTACGAGACAAGTCTACAATGGAAATGATAGAGAGATGGCCACCAAAGGTGTTTTTAGAATCAGAGAAAGGAGTGACAACACAAGGTTGTAAACTCATATGATCATTTTGATACCCTCATGAGAAACGACCCTAAACTCGACGAAGTCCTTAGAGACACCGAAATCAAAAAAATGTTTGACAAGATAAGATTTCCTAACGATGGATCAGTCATTTGTGAAGGTGGAACCCACACTTCACCGATTAGGAAAATGAAGTGAGGAATTACAAAAACCATATTGTGTAAATTGAATTTTAGAATGTGACTAGTTGGTGTAGATCACACTACTCATCCTAATACTATGATAAACTATTACATGAAAATTTCATTGAAACTCAGTAGTACTTCTACACAATATTTATAGAAAATACCAAGTCCCAAGTCATACAAAGTGAATATAGTTTTGAAATATCATGTTTTGAGTAAATACAAATACAAAAACTTATATGATTGTGCTTTGTGTATATCACTGTATCACCTTTCTTAAAGATACACTACTATAAATTTTGAAATATCAATCAATCACTTCAAATAATAATGTATACCATATGAGATTTGAATATAAGATCTAATTGACATCATTATATTTTTGTTCTATTTTTCATTACAAGTTGAGTAGGAGATAAAAAATTTGTATTTAATTTGGAGAAGCTTCAAATATTAATAATTAAAATTAAGTAATATTTATCCTAAATATTTGGTATTGTACTTAAATAAATATTTTCTCTAATTTATAGGGTCACTTCTCAAAAAAATTTAAGATATATGCACTAGTTATTTATGTCAATACATTGTTTTGTAAGGTGTTAGTTATTTAAGCCTAATATTGAAAACTTATAATGCGTAAAATATTAATATATTATATTAATAATTAATATTTAAAATACATGAAAATTATTTATAATATTATCAAAATTCTGCAAAATAAGGATTTTTTCTAATAAAAATTTAAACAAAAAATATTAATGGCTGTATGTTTTATTTAATCAAATATGGAGCAAACTTTTAATGTTTAAGATGGAAAATTTAAATTTCATACAATAATATTTGATGATTTATTTGAAAGAAGATTTGAAGTTTGAATGGATTAATTAATTAAGGATTTGGAGATAAAATTTAATTTCCTAAAATATATTTTAAAGTATATTTGGATGGATATTATGTTTGAATTCGTTATTTCAAGCATTTCGAGGGAATTTTATAGTTTGTTAAAAAAATGGAGAAATTTATGGAGGAAGATTTAAAGTTTGAATGGTTTATTTTTGGGATTTCAAAGAGATTTAAAATTTATTTGGAGGATTTTAAAGGGAAAAATATCTATACTTGTGCCAATTTCCATCATTCTATTTTTGAAAGAGTGTGCAAAAGAAGAGCCAAGGGAAAAATATGAAGGAAACGTAGAGGAAATAAGCGTGGGAGAAGAGGATGGAATTTATATTTGATAAAAATACTTTTTTCAAAATTTGATTCAAGTGCCTATACTATTTTGGGTTTTAGAACTTTCTGTTCTATATACTTTTTATTTGACAATGAGGGTTGGTAGGTCCCTTCATTGCCAACTAAAACACTCAAATAACATAAAAACAAAAATTGCTCCTTTTTTATTTGTGAAGTCAACATCAAAAGAAATTTGACACTCTCATGTTGCATTTCCAATCCAAATAAACATACCTCCTAATTTTCCTAATGACATCCATAGAATTTATAAAATCCTTTACCCTTGGATACTCACCACCACGATTCCCAAACCAATATTTGTTTGAAATAGAATTTCCTTAGTACAAGACTATTCCAACATCAATAGGTCCTTATTTAAATCTAGCACTACCTTAATCATAAATCCTAATTTAGTGTGTTTTTACCCACATATTTATCACCTTTCATTTTAGGTTGTTGTATCTTTCCCTTGGTGTAAGTTCTTGTCTCTATAGTTGGAGAAACACTCCCATATTTTATAACCCATTTTTGGACATTATGGAAAACCTATTCTATAAATATTTTCATAGAACACTCCATTACTTTGTATAGGAGATGATTACATATAAAATATATATAGCGAAGCCCTTCATAATAGGTTTTAGGTTATTGCCTAGGTTTTATCTTCTTTTCTAGTTTATTTCTTGTATGTATCTTGAAGTGTGTGGATGCTTAGCTATGTGGGTCAATGTTTTTTGTTTAGATACTCATTTATATACTTCACTGTGAAACCCTAAGATTCTATCACACCTAAGTTTATAATTGGGTAGGGCCACTCCTAACACCCACTATATGGATGGGATCAACTTATTATGTAGTGCCCACTTCCCTATGACACTTTTAGATACTAATATTAATACTATTGATCTTATTATAGACACTATTATGTTTTGTTTTAGTATGATGGATAGATGTTAGATCATGGATTATTATTGATCTAGATTTAGTTATTATGCATGATGATTATTAGATACATTTCTATATGTGGATGATGATATACTATTTGACATGGATATGTGATGGATGTTATTCGGCCATATGATTTTGAATATTATGAATAGATCTAGAAAATGAATATTTTATGATACTGATATAGTTGATTAATTTAAACTGAAAATGATAATGTTGATTTCTTGATGTTGTTGTGATTCACATGTTTAGATGATCTTGAAATATTGTTTATATCATTTTGGATGTTCGATATGGCCATGAGGCCGAAGGAGGTATTTGTGTTTTGCAGGTCAAAATATCACAACAATGTCGGGGGAATGGAGACTAACCATATTGAAATTCTGGGTGAATTCAACAAGGTCACCATGGCAACTATTTTGTGTGTGTGTGTTGCTTTATGTTAGGGATTCCCATGGGGGGAATCACCTTTGAATGTGACCATGGGTTTGTGTAAATTATTATGTGGTTTCTTTATTAATGTTGCATGTATTTATTTTGTGATGTGTTACCCCTTTCATTAATTATTTTTATGTTGTGTTAATGTTGTAAATAATCATGTGTTAAAATAAATAAATCAATATGTCATAAGAATGTAATTAATGAAGTTGTTGATCTTAAATGTAATGTTGTAAGAGTGTGTATGAAATGTTGTAAGAAATGTGTAAGAAGGTGTACGAGATATGTAAGAAATGTAAGATAGATTTTTGGAGTGTGAAACACTTCATCCTTTGGGAAATTCGAATTTTTCCTTGGAGGCTTTATTTGGAGGCTTGTGGGACAAGTTAAACTTGTCCCACACCTCTTAAAATTATTCACCAACCATACCTAAGGTTTGGAGGTTAAATTTAGGACTTTTTAATACAATTTGAAATGACTATTTGTAATTTTTAATTGCACTTCTCTTACATGTTTTTAACTCAGTCCTTTTGGGGTATGGGTTATTTTAGAGAGTGTAAGTTAATTGTTCATTTTATTTATTATGTTTAGGTGAATGACGTTGACTTTGGTCTTGAAGATGAGGAAGAATGATGTGGCATCCCACATGGATCTTTATCATCCTCTTCTCTTCCCTCTCCTTTAAAAATTCAAATTTCTTGCTTGTTGGGGTTGTTGAAACTTTGCATACCTTCCTTGGGGGTGAATTTCTTGCTGATTTTGGAGTTTTGCTGGTGAAAGAAGATTGGAGACCATTGTATGTTGTGTGTTGCTGATTTTGGACTACATTTTGGCATTTGGAAAGCTTGTTGATCTTGGAACAAACTCCATTATGGAGAGGTAGGAACTTGAGCCTTTTTAAAATGCTTCTTTCTCTTGCATGCTTGAATGGAAATGGTGATTGCTATTATGTGTGTGTTGGCTGGTTGGGTAGACTGCTTAGGACATGGTGTAGGAGAAGGCTATGGGGATTTCATATGGGGGGCATAAGGGAATGCCAATGACATCATTTTTATTGTGGAGGAGTTTGTAATTGGGATCCACACTAGAAAAGAAATAGCTTGCATTTATTACTCTTAGGGGGCATAAGGGAGAAACTTTGGGGGCATAAGGAGGGGTTGGGAGGCATAATGTTTATGGGATATGATATTGATATTGGTAGTATGATTGTTGGTGGATGCCCAATTCCAAATTGGGAGGGATAAGTAACCTCCCCATAGATCCTTTCTCTTGTTGGATTTCTTGGAAGAAGCCTCAATTTTGTTTACATGTATATAATGTAGTGGTGAACTACATTCCTCTTGAACTGTGTTGTTTAAATATTAAAATGCTTCTTGTATGTTTTGTGGAAGCCTTGTTGCCATGAGTTGAATCTCATCTCTTATTTCAATATGGTTGGGGCTCGGGGGCCAATGAGGAAGGATGGCTTCTCCCTTCTCATTGGATGTCTTGGTTGGGTGGAGAGCATTGCCTTTCCCCCTTCCTTGTTGTGATCAAGATGAAAAGATGAAGGAATGGAGCATGTTGTTGTTTTGAAGTCAAGAAATGTGCAGTTTGACAGTCCCTTCTTTTGAGCAAGTTCATTGTAACCCTTCCCACTTTGGAGTGGATGAATTGTTTAGCAAATTTTTAATGTGAAGATAATTGTATTGGCAATGGAAGAAGAAATTGGAATGTGAAATGTAAAGGAGTTATATGCTACTCTCTATTTTTGAAAAAGAATGTTGTATATTTTGTAAGTTACACTTTGTATTTAGAAATCAAATGGAAAAGAGAAGATTGTAAAGTTGTATTAGAAATGAATAAAGGATTGCATTAGTTCTCAAAATTGTAGTGTGTATTGGAATTGAATTACTATTGTGAATGTAATCTCTGTTTAAATGCAAGAAGAAGAAACATGTAAGTGGAAACTATATTGTAATTGTTCTCCCTTGAAATATAAATTAGAAATGAAATCAAAATTGTAATTCAACTTGGAAATGAATGGAAAAAATTTCCTTTTTCCTCCGCCGGCCCATAACCAATCAGAGGTTGCCACATGTCCTCACAGGGGTGCAGCGGAGGTGTGGCATTTCCTTGTCCTTTTTCCCTTTTGAAAATCTTGGGAAAAGTTTTCTTTTAGTCCCGCCAGCCCACAGCAAATGAGATGGTGCCACGTGGCACCTTGGGGGTGGCAGCGGGGAGGGCGGACCCTTTTTCTTTCCTTGGTTTGGGTCTTGGGAAAATTGGGAAATATTTCCCCATGGCTCTATTTCCCACCTTCACTTTGGGTAGTACCTCCGCAGGTGCATGGACTCGCGTGACCCATTTTGACTTATATCCTCCCTTTGGCTCAATGCCTTAAGATTCCCCACCGCTCCACCAATCCCTTACCCTTTTCCCACTTGAACCTAGGCCCGATACATGTCCACAGGGACCCGCGGAGGCGCGGGAGGACTTGTGACTTTGTGTCCACACCTTTGTTGGAAAAATTCCTAAGCCACCCCAAGACCCTTTAACCCATTCAAAGAACTTTCCCCACCTCTTGACACATGTCCCACCTGGGAAAATTTGACCCCAAAACTCCTCCCCCGGCCATATCTTGAGAAATATATGGAGTTAGGAGGACTTATTTATATGGCTAGAAAGGTGAGAAAATTTCCTATCGAATGGGAATGGTTTAGGGAAATTTATGAAGCATTAAGTATGATAAAAATCCTATTGAAACTCTAAGGTTGTTAAAAAGAGCAAACATGGGCGTAAATTACTCCCTGAATCTAACTAAAACATATAACCCTAAAATTTGAACCTTGTGAACTTGTTATTAGTTAATGAAGGGAACATATGTTGTAGTACATTGGTCTTGTTTTGAAACCTATTAGTGAAAACTAATGTCTTGCAACCTGGTTGTAGACACTTCAAAAAAATTATCCCATAATTTTTCTAGCTAACCCTAGGTTGTTTCTTGGGTCTCAAGTGGTTGTTTAAACGGGCACTACAATTTAGTATCAGAGCAATGGTTCTAAATCTTGGACCATTGGGCACACTAGAAAATTTGAGACATGAAAACTTAAACCTAGTGCACTTTAAATCTAGAAAACAACTTAACAAGAATTTGTATGTTTTTAATAAACATATAAGTTGTATAAACTTAACAAATGAACTAATTCTCACTTTGGTCTATGCAGGAGGCTCAAATAGAGTGAGAGGAACCTTGACAGAGGCTCAAAATCACCACCACCAGGACCACCACCGGATCAGGGGTGCAAAGCAGCCATTCTACCTCAGATTCTATAGACCCTTCAGGATGTTAATGCCGCTCTACGTGGAGGATTAGGAGGAGGACACGCAACTAGTCACGATAGAGCCCCTTCTATTGAGGGTCAGGTCTCTCCTCGACTCAATGAGGAGTATAGAGGAGATAAATCCCATGTAGATTGGGTCAGAGTAGAGTCACCACCTAGGAGACATGGTGACAGAGTTCCATAGCATAAAGAGAGATCTTAGAGCCCTAGGCTTAGGGATGAGTGTACTGAGATACCTAGAGGCTGACAAACCAAAGTAGTGGATCACATCAGGGAGATCCTAAAGCTTTGGCCCTCACATTACTCAGGTGATATAGGTGGATTCCAGGCAGAGGCCTGGCTAGTGAGCTTGAGCAGTTGTTCAAGCTTTGTCCTTATTCTAGCAACATGAAATCTCTTGTTGTGATCCATCTACTGAGGGATGGAGCAGGAGTGTGGTGGAGGACAGAGGAGCAAAAGCTCCATGTAGATTCAGAGATAGTGACTTGGGAGCTATTTGAGGAGAGATTTAGGAGCAGGTATTTATCATGGAGGTTCATCTAGCTAGAGGATTGACGAGTTCCATGACCTCCAACAGGATTCTCTTTTAGTAGTAGAGTATGAGAGTAGATTTCTAGATCTACTCCGTATGTAGAGTATATGCAGGATGAGCAGGTGTGGATTCACAGGTTCATCCAGGGCCTAAATTTGGATATCGAGGTGTAGTGTGGATCCACTATCTATAGACATTAGCAAAGGCTGTCGAGAAGGCCTATATTACAGAGGAGACTCGGGGTAAGACCCAAAGCAGATAGAAACCGAGTCTCGAACCCACATTCAGCGGATGCATGATGATAGATTGAGAGGTTCAGTACCTCTTCCTCGTGGTGGCCAAGGTAAAACATATTCATCCTTTAGGTTGTAGTAGTAGTAGTCTCACCCACCCCATAAACCTCCATAGAGAGCTAATGCATAGAGAGGTCAGAGTATGGGGCCTCCTCTGGGGACCCATTAGGACACAGTGGTGGACCTAGAGATCACCAACAGGAGCTCACATGTAGAGACCTCAATAGACCACAACTAGATCATCAAGATCCACATCATAGTCTTCAAGGAACCTACTAAAGGTGCTACTCCTTGGATAGGATCGGAGTGGTTTCTTTAGATGTGGAGTTATGGAAAATTTTTGGAGAGATTACCCTCGAACCCTAACAAGGGTAAGGCACATATTTCAGAGCCAAATATTGGTGACATGGGACATAGCCACATGATTTATGTAGTGGTTGAGAATCTGCCAGGTTGAGCAGCAAAGTACCATCATTGAGACCATAGGTAGCATTGGTGGTATTCCTACCTCTGTATTTTTAATTCTGGTTCTTCTGATTCTTTCATTACACCATCTTTAGTAAAGCGATGTAGGCTGGTGGAAGTTAGGAAAGGTCTTAGTTGGGATGTCGAGATGGCTTCGGAGCCAAGATCTCTGCGGAATACTTGGTTAAGGAGTGTGTTGTAGATTCGGGACCTTTCACCACTACCTCAAATATCTGTATTCTTCCTTTGGGCTTGTATGGAGTCATTTTGGGTATGGATTGGTTATCTGTACATAGGGCCGAGATGGATTATTACCACAACACTATATCTTGTGTAGATGATTTGGGAGTTGAGTTGGTGATCTTAGGGGTCAAGAGACCCGTTTCTATTTGCACCATCTCAGCTATGTAGCTCAAGCAAAGTGTGTGTGACGGGGTTGTCAAATGTATCTTTGTTACATTTAGTGATAGATCGAGGATGGATCTAGTGGACCATCGCTAGATGACCATCCCATCTTGAGATATTTTTTTGATGTCTTTCTAGGGGATCTACCAGGGTTACCACCCCCACATGAGATTGATTTTCATATAGATCTAGTTCTGGAGCAAAGCCTATCTCAAGAGAACCTTATCGGATGACCACCCCAGAGCTATCTGAGCTCAAGTTGTAGTTTGAGGGCCTTTTGGAGAAGGGCCTTATCCATCCTAGTGTATCCCCTTGGGGTGCACCAGTGATCTTTATGAAGAAGAAGGATGGATCCTTGCGGTTGTGTATTGATTACCACCAGTTGAACAAGGTAACGATCAAGAATCGTTATCCTCTTCCTCACATCAATGACTTGTTTGATCAGATGAAGGGACCCACGGCATTCTCTAAGATTGATCTCAAGTCAGGGTACCATCAACTAAGGATTTCAGAGGTGGACATTCATAATACCACCTTTTACATGAGATATGGGAACTATGAGTTCATAGTGGTGCCTTTTGGTTTGATGATATACTCACGTACACTTGAGGAGCACAAGGGGCACCTTCACCGGGTTCTTCGGTGTCTTCATGAGCAGCAGATTTATGGGAACTTAGAGAAGTGTGCTTTCTTTCACACAGAGGTCCAGTATTTGGGTCATGTTATTTTTGGGGAAGGTATCACAGTCGATCCTTCCAAGATTAGAACCATTATGGATTAGCAGACTACTACGGTGACCGAGGTGCATAGCTTCATGGGATTATCGAGGCTAGTACCAGAGATTTGTTCAAGACTTCTCTCGGATTGCACATCGTATCACTTCCCTTTAGAAGAAAGGGAAGAAGTTTATTGGTAAGACAGATGTGAGAAATCCTTTAGGACACTAAAGGAGTGCCTCACTAAAGCACCCACTCTTGTAGCACCGGATCCACAGGGTGAGTTATTTGTTTGTACATATGCTTCATTAGCAGTTCTTGGAGGTGTGTTGATGTAGGATGGTAGGGTTATAGGTTTTGAGTCCCACAAACTCAAGGATCACGAGCTTAATTATTTGACCCATGATCTTGAGCTTGTAGCATTGTGCATACTTTGGTTAGATGGAGAAATTTTCTCCTTGGATGGAGATTCACACTCAAGACTGATCATTTCAGTCTTCGCCACCTCTTCATGCAGCCCAATCTCAATGCTCGACAACGGCGGCGTTAGATGGAGTTGCTTTGCGATTACAACATGTAGATAGAGAATGTGAAAGGGAAGGAGAATGTGGTAGAAGATGCTCTCGGTAGATGGATACATGTGGCTATGGCCACTACAAAGGAGCACAGATTTGTAGAGCAGATTCTTCAAGATGGCTTCCTCTTGGCATGATTCTACATTGTAGTACGAGCAGAGATCAGGTCACAAAGACCCCTTGAGGGGAATTTTGATGGTTATTCCTTAAAGGCAAATGGTCTTCTGAGCACGAGAGGCTAGATATATGTTCCAGAGATGGAGGCTTGAGGTAGGACATCTTAGTAGAGGAAAATTGTGCACCCTATTCAGCCCATCCGGGGGTGAAGAAGATGCACGCCACCTTACGAAAGTTATACCATCGAGAGGACTTCATTGAGACGTGGCTCGGTTTATGTCTCGGTGTTTAGAGTTCCAGAGGGTTAAGGCTGAGCATCAAAGCATCTAACCGGACCTTCTTTATCATCATGCCATACCTAAATGGAAGTGGGACACCATTTCTATGGATTTCATTGTTGGGCTATCGATGTCAAGATATCACCATGACGCCATTATGGTCACGGTTGATAAATTGATGAAAGTGGCTCACTTTTCTCTCAGTGAAGACCACTTATAATGAAAGAGGGTTTGAAAACCGCAAGTGAGGATCATGAGGGATGACATGCACATCAAAAATGTGTGAATGGTAGTGTGAAGAGATCTCTGTGGGGAGCGAGCATCAACCGAATGTGCATGAAAAGATTCGACAAATGGGAAAAACCTGGTTAAGCCATAAAACTCTCCTCTATCTCATAGATCAAATGGGGTGTACATATAGGAGGTGTTGAGTAACCCCCAGTGTTGTAATCATGACAACTCGAGTAGAGATGGGGAGTTACATTCCCAGAATAGAAGTGTAACTCCCAATGACACATATGACACACTGATGCATTGACGTGTTGATGCACTGACGTGTAAGGGAATCTCATAATGACCCCTAAATGACACATGGACCTATGATCTCACCTAAGTGAGATGACTCACCTAATGATGTGGAAAATACACACACCAACACCCCCCCTTCATCGTAACTTAGGATGAGGCGGCAAGTCAGAAATGAGAAATGGGTCCCGACACAAAGCCTGATGAGGTACCCATGTACAAGAAAGAAGTCCCAAGTAGTGAAGGAAAACCCAGTGGGAAAAACATCCACCACAAGAGAACAAAACACTCTCTAATCTAAGAAAGATGCCAAATATGGGTCCCGGCCATAGACAAGCCTGAAAGGGTACCCATGTACAAAGAGGAAATCTCTCATAAAGAAGAAGAAGAGAGAAGAAGAGGGAGACGAGAGGAATGCAAAAGATGCCATGGACAAATCTGAACTCTACAGCTCTAGGAAGTCTCCTAGAATTTCGATGATGAGATCCTCTACCTCTGGACTGAAGAAGAGCCACCCGCAATGAACTGTGTGCCTGCCCTTAGGAAGGATAGAAATGATGTGCTGGAAGTCTGCCCACTCCACAAAGGAAATTGAAGGCAACAACACGAAGAACTCTGAGTCTGGTGCACAAAAGTGTGACATAGGTCTAGCGAGTGAGTGCCAAGGAACCGAAGGTAATGTCACGAGTGCAGAACTGTCAGAGTATAAAAGAGGAACACCCATGGAAAGGATGTCCAAGTGATGTGAAGGGAACAAAACATCCTCCACAACAGAAAAGGGATCCACAGCTGAGGGTGGATCAATGAAGGTCTCGGAAAAGTGGAAGTGGTAAGAATCCTAGAAGGGGCACTCCCAACAATGGAGATGATGAACTCCTCTGAAACACCTGTAGATGGATGAGGAACCTATAGTGCATCACAAGTAGACTCTGCAAAAAGATGACTAAGGTCAGGTAGATACTCGTCCCAATGAGGGGGCTCAACAAATAGAAGAGCGATGTCAGATAGGTATGAGTCATCCAATGAAGGTAGAGGAGTGAAGTGGGCCTCGCACATTGGAAGTGGAAAGGAGGTGGATGTGATGACTATGTGAGACTAAGTAGGAGACTGCTCGATATATGATGAGATGTGGGAAGTCTCAACACTCTCTAGAATAGTGACAGAAAGAGGAGAAGAGTCCTTTGTAGTACTCTCGACATCAGAACTAGGTGCACAATCCTCATCATCAGAAGTAGAACCAAGTGAACATATGTCAGTGGAACTACCATCAAATGAAGAAGAGGAGACAACTGAATCAATAGCAAGAACAATGACTGTAGTATGTGAAGGGTCTCCATAGAAGGACTGAAGAATGCTCTAGACACGGTGAGGTGGATCTGAGTCTACCACGTGAAACCAGAGAGAATGAGAGACATGCATCATCATGTGACCATAGATGTGGTCACAAGTGTCAAGGAAGTCCTCTAGATGATGATGATTAGTGGGTGCAGGAACTGGCCCAAGTAAGAAGGTGAAAGACCCTCGTGGGTGAAGTAACGTTCCATGGAAGCACGCCAAGTTGAATAGGTCTCTCTCCTAGTGAGAAGTGGTGGAGGCTGTAAGGTGATCCTATGACACTCACGTCTAGAAAGAGAACTCTCCATGATGCAAAAATAAAGATGCACAAAAGCAAGACATCGGACTCGGCCGATAATGCGTTTGCATGTGTAGGCCCAAGAGTACAATCAACCCCCAAGAATGTGGCACTTTATAAAGTAGTGCATTTTCAAAATTGGCAATGCCATCACGTAAAGTACAAAAAATCATGTAACTTTAACTAAAGAAGTGCTCATAAATGAGCAGTGAGTCAAAAGTTATAGCATTAAAACGATTCGTGCAATCGATGGAAAATGTCAATAAATTCTACAAACGCATTAAAAAAGTACATGAGTTGGGTGTAAAGGGTATTGTGTGGGTACTCGTTGGAAATGGCATCAAATTTTAGGCATATTTTTTTTTTTTTGTGAGGGGTTTTAGCCTCTTGCTAACCCTGAGACCTCGCCCTCCGTCTTCGACGCTCGTAGGAGGATTGATAAAACAAGCCAAATAACCCAAATTTTTACAATGCCAAGAAATGAAATGTTTTTTTTTTTAATAATCACCCTAAAACATCATAAAAGAAGGTGATGAGAGGGGGACCCACGTTGGAAGGTGGGCTGCCATGTGGAAGAGAGGAGAGCAGCGGTGAGTTAGCACATGTTGGGAAGAGGTTGAACGGGCCGGAGACTACTTTGTAGGGCCATGTGGGTGGTGGACTGGAGTTGAAATGGCCGCTGTGAAAGGAGAAAATGCCAGAGGAGAAAATGCAGGTTGATGTTGAACACAAAGCAACCAAAACGCCTAGCAATGAACTTAGAACCAAAAAAACATTTTATAACAGCTAGAAATGTAGAATCTGAAATGTTTTTCAATGCAGAGGCACTTGAGTTGTTGAAGCAACATCGTTTAAGGTCCACGTGCGTGTGAGGTAGATTGCCAAAGAAGAAGGAAAACACGAGAAGATTCCAATGCTAGAAGGGTTGCAAAAACGACGAGCGATCACATGAGTAGTCACACGAGAAAACAACAAAAAATGACAGTCACACGAGAAGTCACATGAGAAAATAACAAAAACGAGCAGCGGTGGGTGGAGCTCCAAGGGTGGCAGCGAGCTAGTTGCAGAGGATGAATGCAAGGCACGAGTTGGAGTGTGTAGCCCAATACATGAGTCATGGAAAGGAGCCACGAACCAGGCCGAGAATGGGATGCTACTGTAAGATGCAGTGAGAGCATTCACGGTAACCAACACTCAACGCAGCACAATGCAAGGCTTGACACAAAGGCCAAAAATAATCCCCTACCAACACGATGCATAGATAATGATGAACCACAAAAATGACCACAAATCTCTGTTTGAGAAATAATGCACGTTAACACTGACAAAGGCACAAATGGAGCACCCAATGTTGAATCCAAACATGAACATGCAAGAAAAAATGGATTTGCAGCCTCTGAAATGCAGCCTCAAACTGTAATAGACCGAAACCATCTCATGCAAGGCCGAACACCCAAATAACTCAAACACATGAACCGAGAAGGAACCACAGGTCCACACCAGGCAAAAAAACAATGCACAAGCAAGAGCATTCAACACAAGCCAAAGCACGGATAGCCCTTCGATCGTGCAAACCATGAACAACACCATGGGAAGAGAAAACCAAGCAGAGGTATCAACCCCAAACTCAGTGCAAGAAGAGCATGAATGGAATATCCATTATGACACATGTTGAAAGAGATCTGAATATCACACCGAAAGCCAGAAAATGCACAAAAACACCGATAACTGCACAGATCCACAAGATCCACTCTGATACCATGAAAGAGGGTTTGAAAACCCACAAGTGAGGATCACGAGGGACAATGTGCACATCAACGGATGTGTGAATGATAGCATGAAGAGATCTCGGGAGGAGCAAGCATCAACCGAATGTGCATGCAAAGATTCGACAAATGGGCAGAACCTGGATAAGCCATAAAACTCTCCTCTATCTCATAGATCAAATGGGGTGTACATATAGGAGGTCTTTGAGTAACCCCAGTCTTGTAATCATGACAATTCGAGTAGAGAGGGGGAGTTACATTCCCAGAATAGAAGTGTAACTCCCAATGACGCATATGATGCACTAACGCACTGATGCACTTTGACTTGTTAATGCACTGATGCGTAAGGGAATCTCATAATGACCCCTAAATGACACATGTACCTATGATCTCACCTAAGTGAGATGACTCACCAAATGATGTGGAAAATACACACACCAACATATACAACTATAGTAGTGGCATGAGTATATTTTGATGAGATCGTTAGGTTACAAGGTATTCTGCGAAAGATCATTTGTGACCGTGATGCTTTGTACACTTCACTTTTCTCGGACTACCATGCAGTATGTCCTCGGGACGAGGATTAACTTCAGCATAGCATATCACCTTGAGACAGAGATGAATAGACTGAGCAAGTGAATTGAATTTTAGAGGATATGTTCGGGATCTATTTGATGGATCAACAGTCTAAGTGGGAGGAGTACCTATAATTAGTGGAGTTTTCCTACAATAACAGTTTTCAAAGTTCCATAGGCATGGATCCTTTTCAGGCTTTGTATGGTAGAGAGTACAGGAAACCTCTTAGCTGGGACATGTTAGAGGATAGAGTATCTCTTGGACTAGCTCTTTTGTAAGACATGGAGCAGCAGGAAGTGTTGATTAGACAGAGATTGTAGGAGGCACATGACAGGAAAAAGAAGTATGTGGATTAACATAGGATTGACCATAGTTTTGATGTGGGCATGAAGGTGTTCCTTCGTGTTAGGCCACACAAGAGCCCTATCCGTTATGGAAAAGGTTCTAAGTGAGCTCCTAGATTTGTTGGTCATTTTGAGATCTTGGAGTGTATCGGCTCTTTGGCCTATCATCTAGCATTGCCACCCAGCTTGTCTTGCATACAAGATGTGTTTCATGTTTTGATTCTTAGGAGATATATTATAGATCCATCTCATGTAATGGATTAGACATCATTGTAGGTGCAGGATCAGGGGTAGGTGATAGTGGAGCATGTCTGTATCATAGATCGTAGGACCTTGGGCCTTCGAGGAAGAGAGATTGACCAAGTATGGGTGCAGTGGGACAAATATGATGAGACTGCAGCCACATGGGAGGATGCCACAATATTACAGTGCAGTTTCCACATTTGTTCTAATGACTTCGGGAGAAATTTGAGTCTAAGGGGAGGGGGATGTAGTGCGTACTTCCCTATAACACTTTTAGATACTAATCTTGATATTGTTGATCTTATTATGGACACTATTATGTTTTGTTTTAGTATGATGGATAGATGTTAGATCATGGATTATTATTGATCTGGATTCAGTTATTATGCATGATGATTATTAGATACATTTCTATATGTGGATGATGATATACTATTTGACATGGATATGTGATGGATGTTATTCAGCCATATGATTTTGAATATTATGAATAGATCTAGAAAATGAATATTTTATGATACTGATATAGTTGATTAATTTAAACTTAAAATGATAATGTTGATTTCTTGATGTTGTTGTGATTCACATGTTTATATGATATTGAAATATTGTTTATATCATTTTGGATGTTCTGATATGGCCATGAGGCCGAAGGAGGTATTTGTGTTTTGCAGTTCAAAATATCACAACAATGTTGAGGGAATGGAGACTAACCATATTGAAATTCTAGGTGAATTCAACAAGGTCACCATGGCAGCTATTTTGTGTGTGTGTTGCTTTATGTTAGGGATTCCAATGGGGAGAAATCACCTTTGAATGTGACCATGGGTTTGTGTAAATTATTATGCGTTTTCTTTATTAATGTTGCATGTATCCCCTTTCATTAATTATATTTATGTTGTGTTAATGTTGTAAATAATCTTATGTTAAAATAAATAAATCAATATGTCATAAGAATGTAATTAATGAAGTTGTTGATCTTAAATGTAATGTTGTAAGAGTGTGTATGAAATGTTGTAAGAAATGCGAAAGAAGGTGTAAGAGATATGTAAGAGAATGTAAGATAGATTTTTGGAGTGTGAAACACTTCATCCTTTTGGAAAATTCGAATTTGTCCTTGGAGGCTTTATTTGGAGGCTTGTGCGACAAGTTACACTTGTCCCACACCTCTTAAAATTATTCACCAACCATACCTATGGTTTGGAGGTTAAATTTAAGCCTTTTTTAATGCATTTTGAAATGACTATTTGTAAGTTTTAATTGCACTTCTCTTACATGTTTTTAATTCAGTCCTTTTGGGGTATGGGTTATTTTAGAGTGTGTAAGTTAATTTGTCATTTTATTTATTATGTTTAGGTGAATGATGTTGACTTTGGTCTTGGGGTTGAGGAAGAATGATGTGGCATCCCACATGGATCCACATCATCCTCTTCTCTTCCCTCTCCTTTAAAAATTTGAATTTCTTGCTTGTTGGGGGTTGTTGAAACTTTGCATACCTTCCTTGGGGGTGAATTTCTTGCTGATTTTGGAGTTTTGCTGGTGAAAGAAGATTGGAGACCATTGTACGTTCTTTGTTTCTGATTTTGGACTAAATATTGGCATTTGGAAAGCTTTTTGATCTTGGAACAAACTCCATTATGGAGAGGTAGGAACTTGAGCCTTTTTAAAATGCTTCTTTCTCTTGCATGCTTGAATGGAAATGGTGATTGTTGTTATGTGTGTGTTGGCTGGTTGGGTAGACTACTTAGGATATGGTGTAGGAGAATTCTATGTGGATTTCATATGGGGGGGCATAAGGGAATGCCAATGGCATCAGTTTTATTGTGGAGGGAGTTTGGGATGGGCATTGGAAAATAAATAGCTTGAATTTCTTACTCTTGGGGGCATAAGGGAGAAACTTTTGAGGGGGCATAAGGAGGGGTTGGGAGGTATAAGGTTTATGGAATATGATATTGATATTGGTGGTATGATTATTGGTGGATGCCCAATTCCCAATTGGGAGGCATAAGTAACTTCCCCATAGATCCTTGCTCTTGTTGGCTTTCTTGGAAGAAGCCTCAGTTTTGTTTGCATGTATATAATGTAGTGGTGAACTACATTCCTCTTGAACTGTGTTGTTTAAATGTGAAAATGCTACTTGTATGTTTTGTGGAAGCCTTGTTGCCATGAGTTGAATCTCATCTCTTATTTCAATATGGTTGGGGCTCGGGGGCCAATGAGGAAGGATGGCTTCTCCCTTCTCATTGGATGTCTTGGTTTGGTGGAGAGCATTGCCTTTACCCCTATTTTGATTAAGATGAAAAGATGAAGGAATGGAGCATGTTGCTGTTTTGAAGTCAAGAAATGTGCAGTTTGACAGTCCCTTCTTTTGAGAAAGTTCATTGTAACCCTTCCCACTTTGGAGTGGATGAATTGTTTAGCAAATTTTTAATGTGAAGATAATTGTATTGGCAATGGAATAATAAATTGGAATGTGAAATGTAAAGGAGATATATGCTACTCTATATTTTTGAAAAAGAATGTTGTATATTTTGTAAGTTGCACTTTGTATTTAGAAATCAAATGGAAAAGAGAATATTGTAAAGTTGTATTATAAATGAATAAAGGATTGCATTAGTTCTCAAAATTGTAGTGTGTATTGGAATTGAATTACTATTGTGAATGTAATCTTTGTTTAAATGCAAGAAGAAGAAACACGTAAGTGGAAACTATACTGTAATTGTTCTCCCTTGAAATATAAATTAGAAATGAAATCAAAATTGTAATTCAACTTGGAAATGAATGGTTAATTTAATTCAGCAAATGTATTAGACTAGTTTAGAAACTCTACACACATTTAAATGATAAATTGATATACAGATTTAGAAGAAAAAAAGATCACTGTTATAAACTTCACACTGGTAATTATTTTTCATAAAAATGTACAGTTCAGACTTGCACTTAATAATCAACTTAAAAATGTTATGGAATAGCATGCTAAGACACTAAGGAATTCAATTTGATAAATAAAACTTAAGAAAATAACTTCACCATAGCTAATTCGAATACAATTCCTTTAACAGTCATTTTTTTGTCATTTGATGGAAAAATAATATTTTTAAATCAATTGAATAAATTAACTTCCCTAAAACACTCTAAACCCTCCCTAGATCAATTCTCCATGTCTTTTTGACATGTTGAGTGAAGGAGGGAACCAAATTTAAACAAATTGAAAATTTGAAAATTGCCAGTTTGAAAATTAAGAACCTGCATATCTATTTTATAAATTTGACCTTCTAAATTTCATCAAAAATTAAATTTTATTGTTTTTGTACAAAGAGAGCATCGAGAGCTTTCCGAAAAGTCCTTGTTTTCCCAAAAATGAGCTTTCTAGCTCAAGTTATGGCCATTTGGAGTTTTACTTCAATTTGGCATTCAAAAATTAAAATAAATCTAACTATTAACTTTAATTTTTGACTTTGGAAAATTTTTCCTAAAAGTCTACAGCCCCGACATCCTACAACCAATCGGGACCTACCATGTGGCACCTCGAGGGGTGGACCAAATTTAAACTTATCTTCTTTAAAAATTTACCTTGGGAAATTTTTCCCATTTTACCCCGCATCCCCACCGGCCCGCAGCCAATCATGTGCTGACACGTGGTTCAACGGATGTGCAGGAGAATTTTGAAAGTTTAACTTTTAATTCTTCTTTTGGAAAAATTTTCCTTTTTCCTCCGCCGGCTGGTTGCCAATCAGAGGCTGCCACATGTCCTCACGGGGCGCAACGGAGGCATGGCATTTCCTTGTCCTTTTTCCCTTTTGAAAATCTTGGGAAAAGTTTTCTTTTAGTCCTGCCACCCGCAGCAAATGAGATGGTGCCACGTGGCACCTGGGGTGGCAGCAGGGAGGGCGGACCCTTTTTCTTTCCTTGGTTTGGGTCTTGGGAAAATTGGGAAATATTTCCCGTGGCTCCATATTTCCCACCTTCACTTTGGGTAGTACTTCCATAGGTGCGTGGACCCACGTGACCCATTTTGACTTCTATCCTCCCTTTGGCTCAATGCCTTAAGATTCCCGCCGCTCCGCCAATCCCTTACCCTTTTCTTGCTTGAACCTAGGCTCGACGCGTGTCCACCAAGGACTTGCAGAGGCATAGGAGGACTTGTGAATTTGTGTCCATGCTATGTGAAAAATTCCCTAAGCCACCCCATGACCCGTCAACCCATTCAAGGCACTTTCCCCACCTCTTGACACGTGTCCCCCTAGGGGAAAATTTGACCCCAAAACTCCTCCCACCATATCTTGAGAAATATAAGGAGTTAGGAGGACTTCTTTATATCGCTGGAAAGGTGAGAAAATTTCCTATCCAATGGGAATGGTTTAAGGAAATTTATGAAGCATTAATTATGAGAAAAATTCTGTTGAAACTATGAGGTTGCTAGAGAGCAGGCATGGGGATAAATTACTCCCTCAATCTAACTAAAACATATAACCCTAAAAATTGAACCTTTGAACTTGTTACTAGTTAATGAAGGGAACATATGTTGTAGTACATTGGTCTTGTTTGAAACCTATTAGTGAAAACTGATGTCTTGGAACCTAGTTGTAGACACTTCAAAAAAAAAAAATTATCACATAATTTTTCTAGCTAACCCTAAGTTGTTTCTTGGGTCTCAAGTAGTTATTTAAATGGGCACTACATATTCTATTAAGGTTTTGTTTTGTATGAGATGACAAAGAGCTATAAAATTTTGAAATATTGTATCATTATTCATGTAACTTGTTAATTTATTTTTAACATGAATAATAGTCCTTATAAGACTAATTTTGTATAAATATACCATTTGGGATTCAAATATAGATTTTTACTAGTTTTGAATGCCTTATGAAGTAGGTATTTGATTATTTATTTGAATAATTTATAATTATAGAAATTTTTGAATATGATTGATATTTCAAGCATGTTTTTCTCCCTAGAGGAACAACATCATAGTACTATTATTTCAATATTACAAATGTACCCCTCATGGATGTTTATTTACTGTAATGTGATTAAGAAATGATGCTCAAAAGAACTTTATGATATGTAATATAGGTGGATATTCCTTAGTAATCTCCACCAACATAGATACTTGATGTTTCAATTCAAATAATAACAAAAATTTGCATGAAACTAGAGCTATAATATGATATAAAGGAATATGCAAATTATAAAACATATAAAAAGGGAACAAAGAAAATGTACAAGAACATAAGAATGAAATATTGATCCTATAAAAAGTAATCAAGGGGAAAATTTTTAGTGGGTGAGGTAATAGAACTCCTATTTAACTATACAATTCACAATTTGCACACCATACTACCATTTTCATGGCCTTAATGGAAATAAAAATATATTTCAAATATTTTACAAAACTTAGTTCACACTTTTCAGAAATTATTTCTACTCTACCACACTCCCATACATCAAAGCACTAACTAAAAACAACTTTAGTTTCCTCTAAAATCCTCCTATCTCCGAGGAAGATTCTCATTGTGTAACTCATCTGTCCATTATTGATTATTTATGACATCCCTTAGAGTTGGATCGATTCCATCTACCTTAGAAAACCATCAAAAATTGCAAAATAGATTTTGGAATTTGTAACCATTTTAAATTCACACTTATTCAGATAAATAAAACAATCACCACCTTCGTAGGAGGCGGTTACACAACTTCCATTGTTGAATGTGCACTTGAAAATGATCAACATGAAACTACCACTATCAAATGTGTATTTGAAAGTGATGAACATGAAACTTAGAATAACAAATGCACATTCACCGCTGATAAATTTGTAACCGTCATGGTAATTCTATGTTAGGAAAAATTCCTTCAACTTCAAGAGGCCATAAATTTTGCATATGAACTTAAAATTGGGTGTCATTTGTTGGAAAGTGTGTATTTTTTTAGAGGAACCAAATATATCATAAAATTAGAGATTTATATTGTGAATTTATAATAAATGGTATTTTTAAGTCTATACAATATGAATTACAATAATTTGACCTATATGGATCCAAGTTTGGATCATACCTCCCAAATTGAGAATTTTAAGTCCCTAAAATCTTCAAGGATTGATTGAGGAAATTTATTCCCCACATATTCTATATAATACCATTTATCATTACTAATTAGTTGACATTTTAACCCAACAAGTGAATGTCCTTTCTCTCCTCTTTGTGTTGTCCTTTCTTTCCACTACAATACAACATCCTCTTTATCTCTATCTAACTATCAAGATAAATATATTCCATTCGGGGTAGAAAAAACACCTCGTATTCATTTTATAACATAAAAAGATCAAATATATGTAAGATCTCAACATTGAAAACTAAATAGATTTTCATGTAAGGAGGTAAGTGAAGCCTACACACATTCTTTCCTACTTATTAAAAAATATAGTATGGACCATACCTCAAAGGATTTATCTTCTTAGTATCACATTGGATCCCATCTCTACTCAAGTACAACTATATATTATCCCCAAAAAATAAAGAATGATATGTTCTATGTTGATCATATCATGTTTTGTACTTGGATTGTGAATCCTTCTACATCTCTAAGTACATGGAGGTTAAGTTTCTAAATGTTGTAAATTATTTTTTTATCTAAGTTATTTACTTCTAGATATAATTTAACATTTTTCCTACATGATGATATCAAAAACAAGTAAATGCACATGTACATAGATAACTTAAAAAAGTTTCAAAGGATTTTTACTATTATAAGAATGAATTTCCTACTTATAAGAATGTTGGATATATACCAAATTTTGATTGTATGTCTTAGGATGCTTCCTATTATACCCTATCACGTGTTTTACTAATGTGATTGTTTATTTTTCCTTGAACAAGATCTCTGCGCAAAACTAGGTTCGACTAGAATGGAGAAAACTATGGCAACGCGGTTTCTGCAGTTCTGGCTGCAGAATGTCTACGCACTAAGGTTAAAAATGCTGAGGAGAGGCTGATCTGTGGCCAGAATCGGTCATTTGTGAGCACGAGTACGAACGAAGGAGAAAGCACTGGAGGTACTGTCAGTGTTGTTTCTGCAGTTCTGGCCGCAGAAAGTCTACGCAATAAACCAAAGCATGCTGAAAAAAGTAGATCTCTGGCCATAATCGGACGGTTATAAATGAAAATGGGGAAATGTTGGGATCCACACCTATGGCCTGGAATAAGTTGCTTCAAAGCCCTAACATCAAGGTGGGTCCGAAAATTACTGGTCAGTTCACGTGGGAAATGGACAACGAGGGTGCCACCTGCCTGAGGGTCCCAGATGGATTTGTTGATAGAGCCTTAAGCAAAGCGAATCTCTCCCTCATTGGTAAGTTTCTTGGCTCTAGACCTAATATTGATTTCATTAGAAAATGGGCTTTGAGAAAGTGGAAACCTAAGGGAGCCCTGAACATTACCATCATGCCAAAAGGATTTTTTCTGGCAAAATTTAATCAGCAAGAGGATTTGGATTCGGTGCTTCTGGGAGGTCCCTGGTGGTTGGGTAACATGGGCCTTTTTTTGAAAAAATGGTATCCGGTTTTGATCCTAATACTGAAAATATAAACACCATCCCAATCTGGTGTAGGTTACCAGGACTACCATTGCATTTCTGGGATGATGAAATTCTGCTAAATATTACAAAATCCTTAGGTGCACCTATTGGGCTGGATGGACCCATGAGAAATAGATCCAGACTTGCTTTTTCTCATTTCTGCATTTTCTCTGCTATGGATCAGGAATTTCCGGAGCACATACTCTTGAAATCTAGATTTGGGATATGGACTCAAAAAATTGAGGTTGAAACTTTGAGATGTAAACATTGTCATAGCATTGGACACTCTGACAAAAGTTGTTCCAAGAAGAAGACCCCTACTTTGGATGCTGAACAGCCTGGGGAGGGCTCAGATCTGAACAAGGATAGTAGGGTTCCAAGCACGGATAGCTGGAATGAAGACAAAGCCCCTAGTCAGAAGGATTTGGAGTTTAATAGAAAAGGAAAAAAAAGGGGTTTTAGAACTCAAATAAGGAAACATCTCATCTGGCATCCCAAAGTCACAGCAGCAGAGCTTTTCCTGAAGCATCTAACAAAGAAGACTTGGATAAACCTGTGAAGGTATCCTTGGATAAACCTATTGAAGCATCTAACAAAGAAGACTTGGATAAATCTGTGAAGGTATCCATGGTGGTGAACGAGCAAGATGGCTCTGTGAAGATTAATATAGTCCCTATTGAGCAATTTCAGAATAGTATGATAGTCGAGAAAGATAATCAGTTGTGCATCACTGAGGAAACTTCGAACAAGGACTGTATGGCTCTTAAAGAACCTTTGAAGAAAAACTCTCCTAGGGGAGATGGTAATGCAGATCTACTTCCTTGTTCCAGCAACATAACAAGCAGTTTCACCGGCTTGTTTCAGCACCAGATCAGCTGCTACTCACACACCTGACAGGATTCAGAAAGAACGTGAAGAGGGAGAAGTTACGCCTATCATGGATAAGGAGGATCCAGATTCTGGATTCACAATGGTCATTTCAAAAAAGAAAAAAAGAATGAAAGGTTTTGAAATGATCCCAGAATCACTTTACAGTGATAAAAAAAGAAAAAGACAATTGGGACACCTCTACATCCAGAACAACTAGATCTTCTGCTAGACGAATAGCTGACTTTGGAGGAAGTACAAAAAGAGGAAGACCATCTAAAAAGACTCTTAGATCTAAAAGAACGGAGAGGGACATTGCAGATGGAGTTCAGCGTCAGTTGAACCATCAGGCAATTCCAACCACCAATCATTCCATATGAAGATTATTTCTTGGAACATCAGAGGCCTAAATGGAAACTCCAAGCAGAGAACCATCAAGGAGTTACGGGATTCCAGTAATCCTAGTATTTTGATTCTGCAAGAAACTAAGATGAAAGCTAAGACCCTTGAAACTATTAAAAAGAATTTTTGGGAAAACTCTGAAATGGCGGCTGTTGACTCCCAGGGAGCTTCTGGAGGACTGGCTACTCTTTGGGATAAAAGACACTGTACTGGTATGGTTCTCAATGCTAATGTTAATCATCTTGCAATTAAATTTGTTACTATTGAGAATAAGGGTGAATGGATCCTTTCTAACATCTATGCCCCTAATTCGGTTAGTGGTAGAAGGAAGCTTTGGGCTGACCTTAAAACATTTAGAAACCAGTATTGTTCTGCTAACTGGCTTATTATGGGGGATTTCAACTCCCCACTAAACCCTGGTGAGAAGTTTGGAGGTACCTCCAGCTTTTCTACTGGTATGGAGGATTTTGCTGATTTTATTGCTGAACATAACCTCTTAGATGTGGATCTTCATGGAAATAAATACACTTGGAATAATAGAAGGTTGGGAAAGGAGTTTATTCAGGTGAGATTGGATAGGGCTCTAATTTCAGCGAGCTGGATTCTCAGTCAAGACTTCCACCTCTCTTCCCTACCCAGAGTTGGATCGGATCACAATCCGATTGCTTTAAATTTTCTCAATTGGACTAAACCCACCAGAAGCTCATTCAAATTTGAAAAGATGTGGATGGAGCATGACAATATCTATGACAAGATAAAAGAATGGTGGGGATGGAATGGCAAAGGCATTGCTCAATTTATATTGGTTCAAAAGCTCAAAAATGTCAAAAAGCAAGTCAAAATCTGGAATAAAAGCGTTTTTGGTAATGTATTTGACAAAAAAAAGTTAAAACAAAAGCTTCAGGATCTGGAATTAAAAATGGATACTATGGGGAGATCGGCTGAAGATGAAGTAAATGAAAAGAATATTCTTTCAGAGTTGCATACGATCTGCAGCAGAGAGGAATCTTTATGGCGGCTTAAATCTAGAGCTATTTGGCTCAAAGAGGGAGACAGGAACACGAAGTTCTTTCATATGACTACTCTGAAGCACAGAGCCTGTAATAGGATCTTAGAAGTCTCTAAAAACAACGGAAATATCATTAAAGATCCCAATAGCATTAAGAAAGAAGCGCTTGATTTTTATAAAAAACTTCTTGAAGAGAGGAATATCATCAACTCTGAAGCTATTTCCTTTATGTTGGAGGCCATTCCCCAAAATAAAATTGAAGATCAGAAATTCAGAAGTATCACCAAAGCGGTCACGCTTGAAGAGCTGCAAAAAGTTGTTTTTGCTTTAGAGGGAGACAAGGCTCCTGGTCCGGATGGGTTCTCTATAAATTTTTCTAGAAATTCTGGGAAATCTAGGAGGATCTTCTCAGAGCGGTGAATGAATTCTATAGAACGGGAAATATTTTAAAAGAGCTTAACAACACTCACATTGTGCTGGCTCCTAAAAAAATGGATGCTAAAGATTTCAAGGACTTCAGACCTATCAGTCTTGTGAATGCCATATATAGAATTTTTACCAAAATTATTACTACTAGACTTCAGCTCATTATGAATGATCTCATCTCAAGGCAGCAGAGTGGCTTCATCAAAGGCAGGATTATACAAGACGGAGTGATTATGGTTCACGAGACCATACATTCCATGGAAAATAATAAAAAGGAAAATATGGTCCTTAAGCTTGATATGAATAAAGCTTTTGACAAGGTCTCTTGGGTTTTCCTTGACAAAGTTTTAACTAAATTTGGGTTTCCGGAAAAATTTAGAAGAATTATTAAGGCTTGTATCTCTACGGCCAGATTCTCTGTGGTTGTTAATGGTGAGCCTGTGGGTTTTTTCACTAGCAGCAGAGGACTTAGACAAGGGGACCCTATCTCCCCCTTACTCTTCATTCTTTTGGCTGACAGCCTTAGTAGAACTATTGGCAAAGCGGTTAAAGACGGGATTTTAAATGGCTCTAAGCCCACTTCCATCAGCCAAGTTGTCTCCCATCAGCAATTTGCGGACGACACTATCCTTCTTCTTTTGGCATCAGTCATTGAAGCTAAGGCTATCAAGGCTTTACTGCAGCTCTATGAATCTACTGGGCAAGAGATTAATTATGATAAAAGTACCATATTCTTTTTCAACACTCCTGAGGAAAGGCAGCTCAAAATTGCTAAAATTCTGGGCTGTAAAATAAGTGCTCTTCCTGCCACTTACTTGGGCCTCCCTCTCGGCACTAGGAAAGTTTCTTACAAGGTGTGGGATGATTTATTGGAGAGATTCCAAAAAAAAATGGCTGGTTGGAAAGGAGCCACTTTATCTAGTGCTGGTAAGTGCCTGCTCATTAAAAGTACTCTTCAAAATCTGCCCATCTATGTCATGTCGCTCTTCAAGATCCCATCTTCCTTCAGAGATAAAATTGAAAGGATTCAAAAAAAAAATTATGGCAAGGCATGGAAGAGAAGTTCAAATTTCACTTAGTGGCTTGGGATAAGGTTTGCACCCCGAAGTTTATGGGTGGTCTGGGTATAAAAATATTGAGAGAATGAATGAGGCCCTCATTGCTAAAATGGGCTGGAGAATGTTGTCTGAGAAACAACCCTGGATTGATTTAATCAAAGAAAAATATTTAAATCATCAAGCTGTGTATTCTTATCTTCAAGATGAGCACCTCCCCTATGGTTCCATTTTTTGGAATAATCTGGTCAAGAGCAGAAATTTCATCAAGCAGGGTAGTAAATGGAAAGTGGGGGATGGTAGGGACATATGCTTCTGGGAGGATAATTGGTTTAATGGCAATCTCATGGACAAATTTGGGGTGGTTAAGGACAGTCTCATAAGCAAGTATGGCATTAAAATCAAGGACTATATTGAAGGAAATGGTACCAGCAAGTATTGGAAAAAACTTACTGTGGAGAGAATTGATCTGAAACAAATTACTTCCTCCCTTCAAGATCAATTAGACCTTATTCCATTAAGTCAGCTGGATTCCAAGGATGAGCTGGTATGGAATAATTCCGATGATGGGAATTACTCTGTCAAATCTGGATATAATAATTTCTTCCATAATAGTCAAACAGAGTTCAATTGGAACAAGATTTGGATGTCTGAATTAACTCCCAAAATAATTTTTTTCCTTTGGTTGGCTATCAGAGGCAGGATTCTTACCACTGACAACCTGATGAGAAGAGGATTTATAATTCCTAATAGATGCCATCTTTGTAAGAATGAATCTGAGGATATCAGCCACCTGTTCATGCATTGTGATTATGCCACCAGAATATGGAGTTTTTCCTCTCTAAATTTGAAGCTCTCTGGGTGTTGCCGAAGGATCTTAATCAGCTTTGGACTCAATGGAACCCACCCTTCAGGCATTGTGTTGTTAAAAGGATCTGGAAGCTGGTCATCCCTCATTTAATCTGGAGGATATGGAAGGATAGAAATGATATTATCTTCAGAAATAAGAAGCAAAACTATAAACTTAGTATTGGTAAAATTTCTAATGGTATCAAAGAAAATATTGCTAGATTTAAACCCCCCAAGAACAAGAGATATCCAGAGAATGAAGAATACATCTTATCCAATTGGCAGATTGGAACTATCAACAGTCGGAGCAATCCCGGGAATAGCATTGATAGATCTTCGATCAAATGGCATCCTCCTAATTTTAATTGGTATAAGTTGAACTTTGATGGGGCCTCTAAGGGAAACCCTAGGATAGCGGCAGGAGGAGGAGCGATACAGATCATAAAGGTAATCTGATTACTGCGTATGCTGGGAAAATGGGAATTCAAACTAATCATTTTGCTGAAGCATTATCTGCACTATGGGGCCTGAGAATTTCCCAGACTCAAAATATTCAGAACCTCATTATTGAAGGGGACTCCCTGAATGTCATTAATCTTCTTAAACAGTGCTCATCTCCTAGTTGGAGCATTAAGGATTTTATCTCAGAGTCCATAAGTATTAGTCATACTTTCAATAACATCAGGATCATGCATACTTACAGGGAGGGTAATAAATTGGTGGATGCGCTGGCTAATTATGGCATTAATGTTAACCTCACTGTTTGGGATAATAATAGCATCCCTAAGCAGCTCCATAATAGCATTCATGCGGATTTCTATACGCAAACAATATCTAGAGCTGAGTCATGATCTTTGGGTGTGGATCAACATCAATAATACTCCCACACGTATTAACTTAATGAATATGATGATGCAAATCATGTCAAATAAACATGTTAGTGTGAAATATATGGGGAACTCCAAGTGGAGTTACATTGATTTGAAAATCGCGCATGCGGGCCGTATTCATGATCGTTAAAAGCGGATATAAAGATACATGGAAACCGAAGACAGTAGTAATGTGATTGATGACAGGGAGCGGGCTATTCCCACATGTGATTTTTTCGCAGGCTCAGTTCAGCAGACACACAGCCGTTCATGGGAAAAGCAACGGCTCTCATTTCCAATCTTGTGCGGATTACAATAGCAAGAAGCGGACGGGTCTCAGCGCTCACAAGAATTTGGGAATTTGTTGCAATCAGTTAAGCACAGAGAAGATGGGGGGACCTCCCTACCAAATTGAGCCAAGTGCGGACCCGGACTGGAAGGATAATTTTGAGCTATGGAGCATTCTCAGCAAGGGTGGCATTACCAACTTCATGGAGAAGGTTCAGGGGCATGATCAAAGCATTTCTGTGTGTTTTGCAAAGGAATGGAAGGAGTGGACTGTTGATTATGGGGGCGTAAGATCTTGTCAATGAATAACTTGTTGCTTAAGAGACCAGCCTTAGTTTGGAGGGATACCGTTTCTTTAACAAAAGGGTCGACAGAGATGCTGAAGAGAGGAGATTTGTGGAAGGATCTGAGAAGCTAATATATGTTATAGCGAGCATGCTTGTTAGCTTGATTCCTCCACCCTATGATGATGTTACTCACATGATGATACGGTTCATCTCCTTGGAAGGTAGGTTTGTCACTGTTCCTTCTAAACATCTTATCTTTCTTAACCACTTCCGTAGGAATCGTTTGGTTTGTTTTCCCCATTACTTGTTGAAATCTCTTGAATGCTCCATTTTGGAGTTTCAGAAGCATACCCGGGTAGTTCCCTTACACCAAGGGCTTATTTTTTTGCTCCATAAATGTTGTCTTCTTAAGTACCCTGGTCTCCCTTCCTCTCCTAGCTCGGTTCCCCTCTCCGGGCTCTCGCGCCGCCACCTTGTTTCTCCATCTCGCCCCGCCACCGCCGCAGCTCACCCCCCCGGCCTGTCCAAGCTTATCCTTCCATTCCCCTTCTATTGCTCCCACCACCCACCTCACCTCTACCTCTAAAAGACCGATTACTGTGGCCTCTAGAAAGCTTAACCTTGAGACTCTTGCTGTGGAGAAGGGGCCTCATGAAATTGAAATTGCACATGACCTTCTCGAATATCAAGCAAAGTGCTACCCCCGGGATGTGCATATGGAAAGTTCTTCAAAAAGGCTGGATGCCTTAGAGGCTGATATGAAACTATGAAGGATGAGGTTAAGAACTTGGCTAAACAGAAAGGCAAGAGAAAAAAGGAGGAGGAGGATTTTGATAGCAGCCAGATTGGTGATATCTACAAGAAGCTGACCTCCTTAGACTTCCGTTTAGGGAAGGCCAAAACTCGACATGATTACAACATGGCCATCTTTAGGGCGATTGAGGAGTTCATCGAACAACATGTCAAAAGTGTCTCCAACCTCAGCGGTGTTCCGGCTACACTTTGGGGTAACGAAAAGGAAAGCAAAAGGACCATTGAGCAGCTGGATAATACTGATGCTGCCCACATGACAACTTTGGGTATGTTCCACTCCTGGAAGAATATCAAGACCAACATTGACAAAGCTGCCAAGAAGTAGTTGTAGTTGCTTTTACTGTTCTTGTATGTTTTTATGTTTTTTTTCATGGTCTCTACTACTTTTTTTGCAGTAATTTTGTTGTTTTGTCTCGTTTGGGTAGCTGTTTTTAGGCTACTTGAGCTTCATCAGAACACTTGGATTTTGATCCTTTTCTTTCTCGGTTCACACGCTATTTCGCTCCTAGGCCATATTTTGTTCTCAAGGGTATAGTCCCTTTCAAAAACTATTTGCCAATAATAAAAAAATGTTATATTTACCACTTCTATTTCCTATTGGTTTTTAGGTACAAAGTAGTAGACCTCTTCTATTTTGTAAAAATATTTTCCCATAATGTATCCCAAAACTTTCAAAAAAATATTGATCCCAATCTGAATTAATGGTGTTAGTAAAACTACAAGTAAACCCACACATTAGCAAAAAAAAATCATCTACATCGTTTCCTTGAGGTTTTTCTTTCAAGGAATAAGAATGCACATCTTGCTAAAATGGTCCACAACCACAAAGATATAGTCATGACCCTTCCTTTACATAGGTATACCACCTAAAAAATCCATGGAGATACTTTCCCATGGCCTATAAGGAACTATTAAGGGCATATACAACCCCTAATTTATTTTACCACGCTTGCTAGTATTACATAAAACATAACCTCGAAAAACTTGACAACATCAACTTGCATATTAGGCTAATAAACATACCTTTATAAGTGTGAAATAGTATTTATAACACCAAAAGGTCATATAACCTTATAAGTGTGGTCTTATCTCATCAACTTAAATCTTTCCTCCTTAAGCACTTAACTTATTACTCTCCTTAGGATCAAAGAACATACTTTGGTACTTCTTTGTTTGAAGGAATGGATCCCCAAAATCTAAATCTTGCTCATATAATTTATGTAAGACTCATCCACAAAAATTTCTAAAATATTTATCATGCCCATAGATTAAAAAAATGAGGAATAAGCAACATAATAATTAGCTTGTGATTTACACCTTTATTATACTTTATAGCTAAATGAAATTGTTGCAAAAGCCCATCCACTTATAGTTTCTAGTTTTATGAAGTTTTTTTGAGCTAGAAAATATTGAATAGGTTGATGATATGTATCAATAATAGTTTCCTTACCCATGAGAAAGTGCATCCATTTATTAACTAATTAAACAAGGGCATACAGCTTCCTTATTATATATAGAATAATTTAGAATCACTTTGTGAAACAACTCGAGAATGATAATGTACGTGAATACCTCCTTAAAGTAGGATAAGACCCATAACATAATAAATAAAATTTGTTTCTACCTCAAAAGGAAGTAGTAAGTTAGGTAAAGATAAAAATGAAGCGTGACTAATCTAATATTTAAAAATATCAAATACAACTTGTTGCTTCTTACCCCAATAAAAAGTCTTACCACCTTATATAATAGAATGTAAATGAGCACCCATAGAGGATAAGTTATTAATGAACTTATGTAGATAATGAACTACGGTAACAAAAATCCTTAATTTGGTCACATAATAAGGTTTAAGCTAGTTCAAAATATCCTCTATATTGGATAGATATATCCTCAACTCACCATCTCCAACCACATGCTCCAAAAATACAAGTTATTTTTGAGAAAACTAACACTTCTTCTCATTCCACACCACTTGGTTCTCCTCCAAAATTGGAAAACTTATTTTAAATGAACAACATGCTCATCAAACATCTTACTATAAAAATAATATCATCTAAATTCATAATGAAAAAGTAATCAATAAATCACATCATTCATTAACCACATAAAGGTAGCCAACACATTACATAGCCTGATGGGTAGAACCAACCACTCATATGACCTTTGAATTTTATTGAATTATATTTTCCAAATGTCCTCTTCCTTTCGTACTTGGTGGTATCTAAATATCAAATTATGATTCGAAAAGTGCATATGATATTATAATAGATCTTGTTACAAATCATCAATCCATATAAAAGCATACCTATTTTTTATGGTTATCTTATTAAATGATCTATAATCAAGATATAATTTCTATGTACCATATTTCTTAGGTACTAATATAATAGAAAAACCATATGAGGAAGTATTAGAAAGGGTTAAACCTTAATTATTTAAAGAGTGTAATGATGTTTTACCTCCTTAGAATCCTTCAAGGACTATTATACAAACCGATATTTGGAAGTGAGATGTCCGGTATAAAATGGATTTCATGCTCAATTGGCCTAGGTGGAGAAAACCCCATAGGACCTTTGAAAAAAATCTTTGAACTATTATACTAACCCTTTCAAATTATTTTTTTGTTTAGTAAAGTAAACATACTATAAGAGGTATTACATGAAATAAATTCCTTGTCTTGAATATCTCTCAATAGAAACATAGTAAAATGATTACTAGCATTAATAAGTTTCTTAACTTGAGAGGAACTTACCAAATATAATGTTGAGTCTCCTTTATAAGATGAAATTATGAATCTCTTACCATCCTTTACAAGGAGGTATTGGTTGGATCTCCGATCAAGATAACATCCCAATATAAAATTAGGGGCTACCAAACTCTACACAACACACATCTAGAGGAACAACATCCACCATAACTTCATCAAGAAAATGTGCATTAACACCATACCTAATCTTACATTTCTTTTTGACCTTGATGTTTATCCATTTTTTCACCCATCCCAAGGAATAAGGGCTTGGATGATTGTAAGTCTCTATTTTCAGCTTATCTACTAACTCCTTGCTTATCAAATTATCTTGAGAACAAGTATAAAAAAGAGAATCTAATCTTGTTTTCTTCATTTGAATTTTAATATGAAAAATCTTAGAAATTTCATTATCTTGAGACTAGTATTATCCAAACATATCCTTTGTTGATGGAGGCACAACACAAAGTTTTATCCACATCACTTATGCAACTTATCTTCTCTTCTTAGATGGGTGAAAATATTTATGAAGCTTCTATTTTTCCCCTTGGATTTAATATCAAAATTACATTCACCACTGTGAACTTTACTATAATTTTTAGTAAAAATTCTCTTTCCTTTAACATTTTCCTTAGACTCGCCTTTCTATTTTGGAGAATTTCAAGAGGTAGAATTGTTTTCCATATTTTCCATCTCTAAGTAATGAGCTTGAGAACAAGCCTAATCTTAATCTATAGGATATTCCAAGAGGGTTTGTATCCTTAAATTTCTATGGATTCCACTAACACAATTCATCAAGATACATATCAATCTACTATATCTTTTTCTATTTGGATAACCTTCTTACATAACTCACTTGTGTACTCCTACATGTTTTGACATTGTTTTTGCATGAGATATTGGAAATAAATGGAGATCTCTTCCTCAGAAAAAATAGGATAAAATATACTTCTTTATTGTCATCTTTAAATCATTCCACTTAGTAATAAGAGTAAGATTCTCAACAAAAATAGTATGTACATAAATTTCATACACATTTAGAGAATGATTGGTTAATTTTAACCCCGAAGTGAAATATGTTGACGTTCATTAATCTAATGCAAATTGAAACATAACTCCAGTTGAACTATCCAATGGTCTAGATTCTTAATATTCACATCTCCATCATGGGACCAAATATCTATTTTTTCTTCAACCTTGAAAGAAGGTGGAGGTTGGTGACACAATTTTATTCTCCCTTTTTCTCATGCTAAGGAGTATCCTCCTTGTTTTTCCTTAGTGAATTCATATAAATACCAATATTTTCAATAAGAAATCCCATGATGAACTCCAACTGGTCAATATTACATATAAAAAGAGATATGCTAGAAAAATATTCTTCAAGGTTTTAAAATCTTTCCTTTGTTTCTCAAGAATCTTCATCATCAATACAAATATTTATATGAAATTAATACTTCCACTTTCTTCTAAAAATATCTAATTTAAAGGGTACTATGATACCTTCACTACTAGCACTCTTAGATCTAGTGATGAGAATAAAATATAATGCAACAAAATAAAAATGCCACACACATAAAAATAATTATAATGACTAGCTCGATACTAATATGATTCTTAAGATAGGTAGATATTCAACATTAAGCTTCATGATGTGAATCCAGCTCCAAGATGTTGAAATACCTCCAAAACACACATAAAAACTTTGGAAATAAAAACCAGGAGTCTAAAAATAGCTTTATTCTAATTCTGGAATCCACACTAAGCTAATACATCATTACAATCCACCTTTTATTTCAAGTCTACTCTAAAAACCCTAAAATGCCAAAAAACCCTAAATTACCAAAAAGCCCTAAAATGCCAAAAATTACCTACTAGTAAAAAAACTCAGATGGGCCCTAAAATTTACGTACCAAATATTCCTTCATAAATTAATGCTCACACAAAATTTTGACTTATTCTAACTAGCAAAACAAAAGTTATTAAAGTTCTAAGACCTAGTCAAAAGTAAAAAAATGTTTGGAGCCAATTTTAAGCCACTAGATGAAGAAATCCAAACCCAAAAATGTGCCAAAATGGCTACAACCTTACAATTAAATTGACTCAACATGGTACTAATGTATATCTATGACCATGTAAAATTTCAAGATGATCCAATGGTTGGATCAAAAGTTATGGTCTCCGCAAGTTATGCTCCCGCATCATTCTCCCCTGGTTGAAAAGAATTCAGCTCCTGCGAATTTAGTTGACTGGAATTCATCTAATTTTGCATTGTCAATATTCTTCAACTCCCACTCAAGAATCCAAGTATTTTCTTCTTACTGCAAACCTTCCCATTGTACCAAATATTTGTTGTAGCTCCCATGTCTAGTAGTGATTGTCTTTTGGTCCAAGACATGCATTACCCTTTCCTTTTTCTTCTTCGACATTTGTTGCTCCAGTTTATTTCTTCCTCCTCCAAAAAATTTTCATCATGACCTGGAAAATTATATAAGTTATAAACATAAAAAATGGTGAGATAGAAAAGTTGTCAGGTAGCTCCACCTTGTAGGCATTATCACTCATTTTCTTCATAATCCTACACGGCCCAATCTTCTTATACTTGAGTTTATTATATGTCCCTTTTGGAAACCTCTCCTTTCTAAGATGAACCATCACCATATATCCTTCTTCAAATACACTTACTCTCCTGCTGGCATCTGTAGTTGCTTTATATTGTGCATTACTCACTTTCAAATTTTCCCTCACTTCATCCTGTAGCTATAGAATGTGTTATGCAAATGCTTCTACATCATCACTAGTTTTATCTTCACTAGGTAGCACAATTAGATATAGGAATCCCTTGGGATTCCTACCATACACAATCTAGAAAGGAGACCTCCCTGTTGACCTATTTACCGAGCTATTATAAGAAAAATTAGCTTGGGATAAAGCTAAGTCCCATTGTTTTGGCTTTTCTTCAACTATGCAACGTAGGAGATTTCCCAAGCTTCTGTTCACTACTTCTATCAACCCATCAGCCTAGGGGTGATACGCACTACTAAAGCGTAGTTGTTTCCCTAGTTTCCTCCACAAATTCTTCCAAAAGTGACTCAAAAACTTTGTGTCATGATTTGAAGTGATTGTTCTTAGAAATCCATACAATCTATCCACTTATGAACAAAACAAATCTACAACTCTAGAAGCATCATTAGTTGTTTTACAAGAAATGAAATGCGTCATCTTAGAGAATCTATCAACCACAACAAATATATAAGTATTCCCTCATTGTGTGTTAGGATGTCCTAACACAAAATCTATACTCAAATCAACCCATGGCTCTCAGGGACAGTTAATGGCATAAACAACCCATTATTTCGTGTATGGCCATTAGCCATTTGGCACACTCTACATCTTTCTATAATCCTACTTTTGTTCCTCTTTACATTTGGTCAATAAATATTTTCTACAACAAGAGAAATTTCCTTACTTATACCAAAGTGTCCAAAGAAACCTCCAGCCTATGAAATTCTCTTATAATATTTTCTCTCATTGAACTAACAGGATGCACAATTGTTTCCCCATGAAAAAATAACCATCATGCATCAAATAATCGGAAGAACCACTAGCTACTATAGGGTCCTTAATATATCTCATAACATCACCAAAATTTGGATCACCTTCATACAATTCTATAAGCGCCTCAAACCCTACTACTTCGTTTTCAATTGTTGTCAAAAGTGTTACACGACTACTCAAGGAATCAACAACTTGATTCTTCTTACCCGACTTATGATTTAAGACAGAATTATATTCTTGCAAAAATGAAACCCATTTTACATGCCTAATATTTATTTTCTTTTGTGTGTTTACATACCTCAAGGATTCATGGTCAGTGAAGAGTAAAAATTCTTTTGCTACCAAGTAATGTCTCTAGTGCCTTAATGCTTGAACAATAGCATAAAATTCCACATCATAAGTAGAATATTTTCTCCGACTTCATTTAAATTTTCTTTGAATAATGCCACAGTTCATCCTCCTTGACTTAGTATAGCTCCAATCCTGGCATGTGAGGCATCGAGTCAACCTTGAAGACCTTGCTAAAATATGGCAATACTAAAACAGTGCTTTTGACACTTTCTTATTTAACAATTAAAAACTATCTCGTTGTTTCCTTGATCAATACAAACTCCCTCCCTTTTGTACACTTTGTTATAGGTGCAATAATGTTACTAAAATTCTGATGAACTTCCTATAAAAATTTTCCAATCCATGAAATACGAACCTCTATCGCATTCCTTGGAATAGGCCATTCTAAAATTGCCTTTAATTTTTCCTCACCCCATCCTCTAATATGAGAAACCCCAAAAAAACAAGACTCTTACGAAGAAATCTACAATTATTTAAGTTTTTATATATACTCTCTTTATGTAACAAGTGTTCTTCAAATGTCTTACTATATAACAAAATATCATCAAAATGGACAACAACAAAATTACAACTATATTCTCGAGTATTTTTTCATCAGCCTCATGAATGTATTTGGTGTATTAGATAGCATAAATGGCATCACCATCCACTCGTACAATCCTTATCTTGTTTTGAAATCCATTTTCCATTCATCCCCTTCACGGATCCACATCTGGTAGTACTCACTCCATAGGTCAATCTTGTTAAAATATCGGGCTCCCACTAGCACATCCATCATCTCATCCAATCTTGGAATTAGGAACTGATACTTAATTTTGATCTTATTCATGACCCCGCTATCTACACACATTCTCCAGTCTATATATTTTTGGGAGTCAAAAGTGTTGGAGTTACACATGGACTAATTATTTCTCTCACTAACCCTTTCGTATTAGATCCGTCACTTGTCTTTTTAACTCTTGACTCTGTATCAAACTCATCCTATAGGATTCCTAGTTTGGAAGGGCCAATCACGGGATCAAATGAATATGGCATTGAATATCTCGCCGTTCGAGAGGCAACCCATTTGGTATCTCATGTGGTATGACATCTTTGTATTCATTTAGTACATTTTCTGCAACAAAAAGTATATTAAAATCATCTATTTCCACCTTCTTTGACATCAAAGTGCATAACACCAACCAACTTCTTCCATTTTTGTAATAAACTCTTTTGTAGCCAACAATCCCTCACTCTTCTCTTCTTCCTTAAAGGGTAACAAGATCACCTTTACACCATCCTTCAAAAAGTATATGTATTTTTCCCTCCATCATGTGTAACCTTTCTATCATATTTCCAAGGCCTCCCCAATAATATATTGCATGCATCCATTGGGATAACATCACACCACACCTCATCCTTTTAGGTATTCCCAATCAAAAATTTTATAAGGCATCTTTTATCTATGGTTACCTTATTCCCTTTCTTGAACCATGATATATGATAGGGATATGCGTACTTCTCACATTTCAAATTGATTTTATCAACCATCACAGTTGAAACCATATTTTCACAACTACCACCATCAATAATAATTTTGCATACCTTTCCTTCAGAGGTGCATCTTGTTTGAAATATATTTTTTGTAGCCACGAATAACACCAACAACATCATGTTCTTTCTCCTTCCTTGGGAAACTCTTCATCCTCCTTATCATAATGGCTTAACCCAAGTCTACAACAGTCTACATTTCTTCTTCCTCTTCATCTTCAACCAAATTTACTCGTGGTTGTTCTCCTTACCACCTATATTTTGTAGAATAGTGCAGACACTCAAAAGATATGTGCCCCTCTTCACCACATATGTAACATGTATATTTCCTTTGGGGGCTATTCTATCCTCTTACTCTATTATAACCTCTTCCCATCGAAACTCCCTACCTCTTTGGTAGTTACCACGGCCAAGAACAGAATCTTCACGTCCTTCTCAGTATTACAGATTCACCTTTTTAGATTCAAATATACACCTACCTCTCATTGGAGATGATGATGGGACTCTCTTCAAACCTCTTCTAAAAAAATTCCTCTTTTTCTTTTCTTCTTCCTTTAATGTGAGTTGATAAGCATCATCCAAGCTATGGATCTGGAGCATACTCAACTCATCTTGTATGGTGTAACTCAACCCATTTATATACCATGTAGCCTTCTATTCTTCAGACTCTCCTATTCCACTGATTGACAACTTGTAAAATTCATTAGTATACTCCTCAATGCTAAGATCCTTCTTTCTTAGGTTTTGAAACCTTCGAAAGAGTGTCTGAGCATAATCTACAAGAAGAAACTTTTCTTTTAGCTTCTTTACCATTTTATTCTAGTTTCGGATCTTTCCCTTTCCATTCCTTTGTCTTTCATTTTGTAGGCGATCCCACCGAGATCAATTTATGTCTAGCCAACTTAGTGCATGAAAAATTAACCTTCTTCTCCTCTGAAAGGTTTTTCTACTCAAATAATTTTTCCATGCGATTTAACAAGTCAATCAACTCCTCTAGTCGAAACCCTCCACTATAATCAGGAACATTAATCTTGATGCCGTCACTCTTTCCCTCTAAATCCTAAATCCATCTCTCCTCAAATGGTCTATCATTCAAGGTTTATTCATATCTCTCATTTTCTTCTTCATCTCATCCTTCATTCATTAATGTATGTACTTCTTTAGTATCGTTATCTAGGTCCGCATCCCCATTTACATGTCTCTTTCTAACGCGCGTAACTTCTCCTGTGAGCTCAGCAACTTGTCTCTATAGCTCCTGCATATACCTATTCATCTAGGCATAACATCCTCTCATGCGTGCCTAGCCATGATTATATAAAATAGAGGTAAAAATTACACAGAAAAATGTAATATGTTTCCTTAACTATTTCCACGATATAAAAATCCCGCTCGATACCAATTGATGTGAATCCATCTACAAGAGGTTGAAATACATCAAAAACACACATAAACATATTTTCAAATAAAAAATAGTAGTTTCAAAATAGATTTATTCTCATTCTGTAATACACATTAATCTTTTACATCATTACAATCCACCTTTTATTTCACATCTACTCTAAAAACCCTAAAATGCCAAAAACCCCTAAAATGCAAAACATTACCAACTAGCAAAACAACTCAGATGGGCCCAAATTTTTTTGTGCCAAATATACCTTCAAAAATTAAGGCTAACGTAAAATCTTGACTTATTCTAACAAGCATAACAAAAGTTATTAAAGTTCTAAGACCTAGTCAAAAGTGAAAAAAATGTTCGGAGCCAATTTTAGGCCACTAGATGAAGGAATCGGACCCAAAATGTGCTGAAATGGACACAACATTACAAGAAAGTTGACCCCATATTATTAATAATGTTAATATACCACCCTGTAAAACTTCAAGACGATCCAACAGTTGGATCAAAAGTTATGTTCTCTGCAAGTTATGCTCCCGCATCACTTTAACAACATAGATACTTTTTGTTTGAATTAAAATAAAGTGATGAATAACTCAAATTTGCATGAAACAAGAGCTATAAAATACTGTAAATGAATGTGAAACTTAGAAAATAAATATAAAAGGAAGAAGAGAACAATTTTAAGAACATAATATTTATCCTAGAGGAACCCAATAAGGAAAACAATTCCACTACGTGAGGTAATAACACTATGCAATTAATAGTTATTATATCATACTTCCATTTTCATGTCATTAAAAGAAATATAATTATCTTCCAAATATTGAACAATACTTAGTTCAAAATTTTTATATATTATCTTCACTCTACAATGCTCACATACATAACCATTCGACTAGGAACAATTTGAGTTTCCTCTGGAACCTCCCAACTCAAGGAGATTCTCATTGTGTAACTCCTCTACCCATTACCGATGATTTTTGACATACCTCAAAATTGTATTGATTCTCTACACCATATAAAACTAACAAAAATCCTAAAACATCTTTGAGAAGCTAAAAACGTTTGCAACCATTTCAAATTCATGATTGTTTGGGCTAAAAATGGAACTACTAACATCAAACATGAAACTACCACTGTTGAACATGTATTTAACTGTTATGAACATGTAATTAAATTTGAGGAATGTACATTTTCCACTAACTAATGTACACCCTCCGGGGTGGTCCTATGTTATGGAAAAGTGCTCCAACTTCCAAAGGCTATAAATTTTGTACACAAACTTGAAATTGGGTGCCATTGTTTTTGTAAGTATTTATTTTTTCAAGAGGAACTAAAATATGTGATCAAAACATAGATTTTATATTGTGAATTTACAATAAATGTAAATTTTCAAGTCTATACAATATCAATTACTTGAGAATTGGGCATATCTATGATCCGTAAACTTCTACTTTGGAACTCTATGAAATCACACAATTATGTTGTTCTACTTTCAACTTTGGAAAATGACAGATTGATTGAAGATTAGAGATTTAGTGACTGATTATCTAATTTTATAGAGATAAAATTTAAGAGAATAGGAAATAATTCAAACTCCAAACACAAATAATTTTATCCTAGAAACCTTGAATGGTGGAAAACCAATCAGGAATGGAAAAAACACTCTTTCTTCCCACTTTTATTGGTCAATTATAGACAATTAGAGATTACAAGAAGTAGAAAATGGAGGTAATAATGTAAACCTCTCCTTTCCTATGCTTTTTTGCTATATTTCTACACCTTACTCCTACAATTCCACTCTAAAGATGAAGATCTTGCTCACTTGCTCTCATATAATTAATACTTTGCTTCTTGATCTCTCCGAATCTTTGACTATCTCAATTCTCTTTCTCCTCCTTGTTATTATGGCCTTCTCCCATGTCCTCTAATGCACTAGAAAATGGGAAAGGTCGGGTAGAAAGAGAAAGCAGTCGGGCGCTTCAAATTTGTGTCCATTCGTGCTCCATTTCTCTTTTCATTCGAAAGAGTCAAGATTGTCACCTTGCGCTTGGACCAGCAATTTCAAGGCCTTTTCCATAATTTGGGAAGTAGTTATAGACCACCACCCTACAAGGTAGTGGTTCTGCGCAACCACCGCTCTACATAGAGCAACGGTTCTGTCTAGAACCTTTTTTACTTCATTCTTATTCATTTTCTTCAATTCTTCTTCTTGGTGTGATGGAACCGATGAAGTGGTGTGTTTTCTTGGATCCCTATGGATCAATCTAGATCTAATTTTGGATCAATTTATCTTATCTATAAGTTTTATTTCCATTTTTAGGTTTGCATTTTATTTTTGTGTTTTTCAAGTTTTATCTACTAATATATCTTTTGTAGTATTATATTTCATTTTAGAGTTTGTAATATTTTAGACATAACTATTTTTACATTTTAATATTTGATTTACGGGGTTTTAAATTTTCATATAATTTTCTCTTTAATTATAAGTAAAATTATTGTTTCATATAATTTTATTTTCTTACAATTCATCTTCAACGTTTATATATAATATTTCGTAACATTTTTAAATTTAAATCTATTATTCACATACACACACATTACATATATAATTAAGGGTAAAAGAGGGTTAAGGGTCCCTTCCCCATATACAAATCAACTCAAATGAGTAGATAACTAGTCAATTAAAACCAACAAGACCAAACCAATAGCTACACATAGATCAAACTAACAAAAAAATAATAAAAACTAAGAAAATAATAAAAACTAAGAACATAACATAGTAGTAAAGTAACACATAAATCTTGATCGTTGTCAATTTTTTCCCTCTTGGATAAAAATTGGACAATGCCCTGAGGGCCCACTTCCTGTGAACAATGGAAAAAATGATCGAATTAATAAATAATGTCTTAAGGGGCCTTTTTGTGTTTCTATCCCTCACAAAATCTAGGGCTCGAGAAAATCGAAGCTCGATGCATCAAGCTCTATTTTGATGGCATGTGTTGATAGCTAGTAGCTCGGGTTCTACGTTGGTAATGCATGATTAATGAATACCGAGTTCCATTATAATTTAATTGAGTTAAATAGGCGAGCTGATGATTAGTGGCTCATGGAATAGATGATTCAATGAATCATCATAAAAAATTAACTTTGTTATGGCATCTAGCGAGTGAGAATTATTACACACGGAGCTCACAAGATAAAAATGCATGCAAGGCCGACTCAGGGTCATGTCAAGTTGTGAACGTGCTTGTCAAAATGGTATAGGAATGGCTCATTTGACCGAGCCAGGGTAAGCCCATTCAGGGAAAGTTTCATGCTGACAAGTGAATGGCTCAGTATGCATATGATCAAAGTATCAAAAGGAGTGTTGATGATCCCATTAAACCAGGGAATTGAACGAGATCACTACAAGTTTAAATTTGAGTTCATCTCAGCTCAAGAAGGACTGAGTCAACAAAAAAATTGACCGAGGTTGAGAAAATGTAAGAAACAAGCCAATTTAGCTCGAATGAGTTACATCAATGGGAGACCCCATCACGACGGGAAGGAAAATGGATTGCTCAGCTAAAGGCACACTTAGCACTGAACGTATGCAATGAATTCATGGTAGAAGGAGTTCGTTGTGTATAGCTCAGGAGGAATACGTGTTAAAATTCGAAGGAAAAGCTTCAATGAGATTAGAATTTGTAGGTCGAGCTAATAGAGCTTGAGAAAAACTCAGGAGAGGAGTTTGGTTTTAGGAGAAAGCTCGTAAGGCGAGTTGTAGAGTTTGGATGGTGAATAATTAAGGGAAAGATATTCCAAAGAGTTTAGAATCGAAAATAGGTACCGGTCAATCATCCAATGAGCCAACATAAGATCGAGCATGAAACGAGGACAACTTAAACTGAAGATTAAGTGGGAGGTAATTTAGTTTTATGAGCAGAATGGACTGAGCTCGCTAATTGAGCATATCACCAAGCCAGGATACAAAGGAGTCCACTTGTAAGGGTTGATAATGCAAGGGGATGACAAAATCATATGGCTCGAAGGGTATTTCTTTTTCATGGAATGACATGTAGGTTTCGGCCAAGAAGGATGGGTACCGTAACTCAGAGCTCGGCTCGTCATGGAATGGCACGTGAATGGAGGCCTCATTAAAGCTCGCCATGTCATGGAGATGTAGTATGGTGTTGATTTTATCTCAAAACTTTACCCCTATAGAATGAGTTATTTGGATAAGCTCAGTGAGCTCATAGACGGCTCAGTGAGCCAACATTAACTAATCAACAAGATCATGCATCGCAAGATTTATTAGAATAGCAAATCAGTCGCTAAGATGAGCTAAGTATAGTTGGACTCACAAGCATGAGACTCAGGAGCAGAATTTTACTCAACATGGCCAAGCTATGTGATGGGAATAGATGTTAAGGATGACCCCGTGATTAAATAAATATCATTGAGTCGTGTTGAAGTAAATTGATTTGAATCTGAGCACTAGGTTTGCTCGTAAGAAGGATTAAGGGAAACATTAGTTCAAGAGACTCGCATGCAGGGTTGACAAAGTGACCAAAGCCATGGCAAAGCATTGCCGGAATAGATTCACAATAGAAGAAATGGTGGAAGGAATTATGTTGGAAGATTATTAAGTCATAACACAAAAATCAGGAGATCCAAACTCGAACCACGCAAGTTAATAATGTAACAGGATCTTAGAGCTAGCCAATGTTGCGTACAAAGAACTACTTCACCATGAGTAGATATGGCGTTGCAGTGGAGTTATAAATATTTACTTTTAGAGCTCGCAGCGATCTTGGTAGCTCGAATCGTAAGGATCGTGGATGCAAATGGAGGTTGGGTTATCATGATAGCCCGGGCGAGCTTGTGGGGATTCGGTGCTCTAAAAAGAGAATGGTGAGTGGTTCGGTAAATGAGATAACTCAGGAGGAGGCTGAGTGGAGGCCGAGTCAATCAGTGAACATGTGTTTTCAGTTAAGGAACCCGGTGCTTGAGCATGGAGAAAATTTGGTTGGAGCTGAAACGTGAAAAGAATGATTGAGTCTCAATGCATTCGGTAAGGAAATGAGAAATGGCTCTCAAGCGAGTTATTTTAGTTCATTCCGGGACTGTGCGTAAAGATAGGTAAGGCCATTTTCATTGTCCCATTAGGTGAGCCTTGACATGGCTTGTTTTGGAGTTTTAAGATCATTCGGTTGGAATTTTATAGCATTTCTTGAACTATTTGTAGTAGAAATATGAGCTCACAGTGCTCGAAAGAGATAACAGGTGAGATCTGGACTCAAGATAAATCTCACGGATACCTTGGGTCGGTTCAGTTAGGTGAGGTGAGGTTCTCGCAAACCGGGCTCAAGAATCGAATAGTTCAACATTAGTAAGTCGGTGCTTAGGAGAAGCTTTGGGTATGTGGCTCAGGATTCAGTGAGTACAGTTACACATTGGAAAGAATGAATGAGTTAGGGAACCGAGCTTAACATCATCGAGTTAATTCACAGAGATCAGAGATCAACTAGGTGTTGGATGATTTCTTTCTCTAAATGAAATAATCACCAAAATATTGGATGAAAGCCAAGTTACAGTGAATGTGGGGATACATTTTTAGAGTGCGATGTTGTTAAGGTTGAAACAGTGATACGGGATCTATGGTCTACACACTATCTCATTTCGGAGGTGCCCATTTCAGGCTTTCAGACATTTTGGGTTCGGAATGCATCCCACCGATTTGACAAAAATAAGATTGAAGAGTCTGAAGCCCGAAACTCTGAAATTCATAGTTTCAGATTTGCGGGATTTGGAAGTCCATGCCTTTGGGGTTCATGAAATGTTTGTGCCGTGAGTTGTTTTAGGTTTCAATTCTAAAGTGGACCGAGTCGGGAGCTCATAAATGCAAAGGCCCGAATGAGTCATTTTAGAGGGCACTAAAAATATGGCTTACCGAGGCATATGATGAGTCAAATGCCAAGGTGATCGTGATATGTCTGGTGGTTTAGTTCAATGGTACGTGGAAAATATAAAGGAACCGATGAATGAGTGGAAGGTTTGAGGATATTACCGAGCTAGTAATTTGGTTGAGTCATTGAGCGGTTGACCAATAAAATCGGTGGAAAAAAGAAATGCAAAGAGGCGGTCGGTCAACATGGAGCCACGTGTAAAGGAACTCATGGGAGGAAAATAGGTGGGGCTCATACAATGAGCCATGTAGGCTTAGAAATATGACAAGAGTAAGTTACCAGTTAGCTCAAAGGAAGTATTGGAGCTTGCTTATGTGAAGATTGAGTGGGTTGATTAAAACATGGGTTTGAGCATTAGAGAAAATATAAAGAGCCACTGAGTTATTTTTTAGAGTTGAAGGGTATGAACACAAAAGGCGGTGAGTTGGGTAAAAGTATGATGCAACAAACAAAAAATTCGTTGGGAAATAACCAAGGCTCTAGAAGACCATAATTTTTGAATACATTATTGGCAAACTAAATATGTTAAGACTTTTTCTATAACTTTTTAATCTTGAAAAGGATAATCTCTTTTCATGATGTTAGCTGCAGAAATGAAGATAATATGTTAAGATCCTTAAAAGGAATGTGTTTAACTGGACCCTTGTTTTTGTAATTTTTTACTTGGGATAGAGGTTATTATTGCTTGTGTTTTGCAAAATGAGACAACAGACTTGTTGTATGTTTGATGAACTCTTATTGTTGATTGATAACACACCTTGAATCAATTCCATTGATCCAAGGTATGTTGTGGCCTTCTTGTGATCGCTTTGTCGATTTACTTCTAAACTGAATGAAGTCTCGAAAACCGATGAAGGTTGATATAAATATTAAAGCACTTTTTGATTTCGTGTATGAATATCAGTACATAGATGCCAATGGAAAAGGTTTGATTCCCGAACCACATAGTTGTAATGCTAGACAACGTAAGACAATAAGAGCCTGGATGCAAGTGACACAGGTATGTGTTGAACATAGGACGAAACGTCCTGCATTGTGTTGAATGTGAATGCCAGTCGGTAAGACTTGTTGGAAACTATTAAATAAATAGTATGGGGATTAAATTCTAACCTATAACTAAGTTTTATCCTATAACCTAACTACTACCCTACGTGGATTTTATATAGCATGGGGTGTAAGTTATGGAAAATCCTAATGATTTGCAACCTAGGTGAAAACCTAAACTAATACTAACCTATGGAGGGGACCTATGGACCCATATGAAGAAATGGATAAGAAGGGAAGGTTAGAGATTTATTAGGACAATAAATGATGTCCTTACAGTTTCAGCGCCAAGTTTGGCGGGAACATGGGAAAAGTTGGAGGCATCCAACTAGCTAAGTGGCTAAAAAGGAATTACATGCAAAATTTGAAAAAGGAAACTCGCCAACCCTGAGTCGGCGGTGGCGTGAAAATTGATGAAAAAGCAATGCATTCAATGCATTCAATGATCTTGGTCTTAGCGACCAGCTCGCCTTGGAAGGAGGATAGAGGAAAATTGTTTGTTATTGTGTTCATTCGGTTTTTTTAGTTGCTCTGCATTTCTTCCATGGTTCTTTCGAACCTGCTATTATTTTTGGTTATTGTTGCTGTTGTTGGAATAGCCACGACTATTTTTGAGCTTGAGGAAGTTAGTGGACTGTTGGGAAAGCCCTGCTGCGGACGCCATGGAGAGAAATAGCTCCTGTGGACGCGGTTTTCTTCGAACCACAAAAAGAATTGCAGGCATGTTAAGCCCTTCTCCTTAAACCGTTTGCTTTTGTTTAAACGTCTCATTAAAACAACCCTGCTCTTATGATGGGGGTTTTGGTTATATGATTTTGCTGATATGTTGAGGTGATTTTTGGGTTGAGTCATTTTCTTTTGCTGCATGTGACTTGAGCATTTCTTTGCATAATGATTAAGTCGAATAAAACTGTCCATGTTGTGTGGGTTCGTTTTGACAGTGTTGGGTATTCATTTTTATTACCCAATATGAGTTTGTGCTGATGAATACATTAGCTATGCGTGTATCAATTCTGAGTTCTGTGCATTCTTGTAAAAATGGAAGGATGAGATGATTCTGTATGCCTGGTTTGAACTGTCATTATAAAGATGAATACGACTTGGGTATTCTTGTGCGTTTTGAAGAAAACGAGTGTTTTTCTTATTGAAATTATTAATGAATTAAGTTTTCTCTTTTGCTGTTTTGAAATCTGAAGGTAATGGTAAGTGGATTTTATTGTGCATTATGGATTCGGTTTTATGTAAATGATACTGATATGGAGATTGTTTTCTGAATTCTGTGCGTGAATGGTTTTTGAAGAACCGTGAGAATGATAGATGGAACTGTTGTGTGAGTTATTTTCCCTGAGGGTATACAACGCATAGAATATAAATTCTTGGGAACAGTGGGCTTGTTTCATCGTTTTACTCTCACGCCCTTTTAAAACGATTAAAAGCCTCCGTATTTGGTTTGAAATCCATGAAAGATTTTGTTTAAGGAATTATTTTCCCTAATTCTGGAACTGAGTATCTGGATATTTACCAGATGGATTAAAGTTTACTATTTCAGTCTTCTTTGGATTGGATGATTAAATTATTTGCATATATATGTATGTATATCTATACAAACTACCTTCTCGACTTCTTGATGTTTCATCAAGACTGAACCAAAATGGAATTCTTACTTTGAATGTTGGAAAATGATTCTTTTTACTATTATGATGAAACTCATGATTTTGTAGCTAGCTGTACATTCTTGTTGTTCAGGTCTAGCTGAAATGCTTGTTTTGATGAAACGTTGCTTATAAAACTAGCTGTATATTCTTGCTTGTTTATATCTGGACGAGAAAGTCCGTTGAGTGAAATATATGGAGGAAATGATTGTATTTAGAGGTTCTTTTGGTACTAATGCTTACGGACCAGTTGCAATGAACTCTGGTCAACTTTTTGGAAAGGTAATTAGTAGTTTTGAATACTGAAATATACTATTCAGAATGAATCATACTATTATGTCTATTCTAAATAGTGGATATTTGGTTAGACAGTGAGAAGAGGTAATATGATCCTTCTTCCTTTTATTCGATTATTGATTTTATTTACTTCTCTTTGAGCTGTTATCATTGATTGATATCACGTCTGGATTAAATTATTCAGTACAGTTATGATGAAAGGAAAGAGAGTGTTGATGGATAATTTGAAGTAATGATCATTTCCTCTTTTAAATAGTTGAAATTCTATACTTGTTATGGAATGAATTTTGTCTTGCCTTAAGCATAATCATCGCATGTAATTGTTGTTTATTTCTTTGGTTTGAAAAGAAGTATTATGCCATTACCAAATTTTGAGAGTTGACACCAATGAGTTCATGGTGAATGACTACCTTTCTCTTTAGCGATTGATTGTTGAAATCAAATGAGTAGTACTGAAAGGAAAGGAAAGTAGTTCGGTTTGAATTTTTAGTTAAATTCTATCTTTTGAAATTACAACTATTAAGGGAATGGAATTTATATCATTTACATTAGAACAATAGTATGTACATATGTGTATTATTTCTCACAGATGTTTATTTCTGGAACTATTTGGAGGAAATTACTTCTTGTAGTAATTAATCGGGAAAAGGATTAGCAATCTTTTTATCTCGAATGATGGTAATTAGATGATTAATTTGTTAAGTTGTTCATCCTTATCAATACTTAATTGTAGATGATGTTCATCTCTTTATTTTAACATTTCATAAAAGCAAGGTTCTTTTATTGAGGCAGGTTAATTAAAAGCACCTCATTTTAATGACAAGTGCTTAATATGCTTAGTTGATAGGCCCTGAACCCGTCTGCAAGTAATTTTGTAGATGGATCTTGAGTAAAAACGAAGACATGGTTGTTTTCTGATACTTCTTTTGATTAGTTGAGGATGGATCATATTTGATAGCTATTATTCCTCTACGAGGAAATGGGAAAAGAAGAAGTTACATTCTTCTATCCTTATGTGTTGAAATGTTGTTTGATATAAACGAAGTCCAGTTGTTTTGGACTGGCGATTATATAGATTGTAAATCTTATGGATGAATACAAGGAAAAGTGTGATATTTTAATGGTTGTATCATTTTGAAACTGTTTGAATAAAGATTGAGAATATAGTGTTATTCTTTGATTTGGAGTTATTCAAATGATAGTGGATAAATTAAAAGGAAATAATATCTATTCTTTACTTGAATACAACTTTTAAGTTGGAATGTGCAATTAATCCATACTTGGGTAATATGAAATTTAGATTGACGTTAAAAAAGGGTTTAAATGAACATGAACTCTTAATTGAAGGATATTCGGGATTAGTATATAAGCTAAGGAATATCAAATAATAGAAGAGGTAGATGAACCTTGTATTCGGACTTTGTTAATATCCTCGTAGTGTGCAAATTCAGAAATAATAGATATGAGGGAAACATATCTATTGGTAACAAACCTTAACTGAAGTAAGGTTATGGAGGATAAATGAATACATTCATTTAGAATTAGACCTCGTTTAAATGATGTCTAATAAGATGGAATTCTGAATTTGTTTACAGTTGTGGGTAAAACTTGGTTAAGTTTAATAGGTTAAACTTACTACGTTCATCTGTAATGGACTGTTAGTCGAAGTTTAAAGAAAAGAACCAAGAAGAAAATATGAAACCCTTTGGTATGAAGGAGAGGATGTATATTAAGCTATAAGACAAATTAAGTCTCTCTTAGCTATATAAAATTGTAATGAATGACAAGGTTAAAGGATCAACATGGTTGCTGAAAATTGATCTTAAATATTAAGATTATAACCTAATCACATTCGAGCTGGATGTGTACTCCTTGATGAGAGGATTCCGTAGGACCTTGGCACATGCCAGCTGCAATATGGTGCCTTCATGAAGGCGGGGCCTTCATGACAACACAATGTTGTAGCTGACATGTTACAACGCCCTCCCAAATCGAATCATCAAGTTTACATAAGTTGGGTACTAAGTTACTTAGATGGGGATAGGAATGTGATCACGTATATGGAGTGACTCCGGAGGACTAAAGGTAACTAGACACATGGAGTCACCTAGGGATGACACCGTATGTCTGCGAACCTTTAGTTACCATGAGTGCCTTCCTATACTCATTCATATTGCTAGTTAGGATTAGAGTTTGACCTTGGATGGAAGGACTGACAAGAGATCAGGAAAGACCATTCTAGATAACAGACGAAGTGAGGTGAAGGACGTATTCCATTGATGTGTATGACATCTAGGAATATGATCATGTAAAGCATGTGAAAATCTTTGGCCAAAGTATCGCAAGTTGCTGGTTGTGTTGTCCTAATCACCTAGTTTAAGAAGCAGGATGTCAGATGAATATCAATAACAAATATTCAGATAGGCCTCTTAAATGGATCACTTCGATAACCGGAAATGGTAAAAGAACCCTGTATACTTATTATACAATGCATGGATTAACATGAAGGATCGGTAAGTCACCGAGTCATGAAATGAGAGATCGCTGAAACTCGAGCCATAAAATGGGAGATCGGTAGTTCTTCGAGTCATTTACAGTAGCATATGGTATCTGTTATATGATTGAATGACATTGAATGTGTGTTCCATATTGTAAATATGTGAACAGAGAACATTGGTTTTAAAAAGAAATTGTGTGATCCGAATTACATTAATTGGACAGAGAACAATTATTAAAACTTGAACGTGTGTTTGAATTACATAATTCAGAACAGAGAACGTTGTATGTAAAATTTTTTTCCCTTGTTCTAGTATCTTAAAATGGGGATGTTACATCTTGGTATCAGAGCTGAAGGTTGCAGCTCTTGGACCTAATGAGTCCACAATTTAATAAGGTTTACATTTTCTTATTGAACAGAAAATGGTTAGAACAAGAGGAAATGTTGCGAACAACCCGTTACCGGGTGGAGAAGTAGCTACTGCTCAAAAGCTGGATGAAATCCTTGCTGCCCTACTGGATATGAGAGATCGTCTAACTATTTTGGAACAACAATCAATGGGAAATGAGGAGGAGGAAGAAGAAGTTGATATAAATGATCAGCCACCTCCTGTGGACAACACCAATGGAGGGAATCGGGTGTTGATAATAGTAATGTGAATGCTCCTAATCATCCTGAAAATAAAAGGGCAAGATTAGCAGCTGAACTTACAAATGATATAAAGAGAATAAGTCCTCCAAAGTTTGATGGAACAACACTTGGGGACGGAGCTGAAAATTGGCTCAGTGAAATGGAGAAGTACTTTGCAATAAGAAACTTCTCCGAGGAGACCAAAGCGATATGGGGAGCATATCAGCTTTCTCATGAAGCATCATCATGGTGGGACAACCATAAGGTTGAGTTGAATATTGTCGAAATAGACATAACTTGGGATCAATTTAAGGGTTACTTTAGGCAACGGTGGCTGCCTCAACTCTATTTTGATAGGAAAATGATTGAATTCTAAGGCGGTCGCAAGGAAGGTGACGGTGATAGAATCTTTGGGAAGGGTTTACTAAACTCCTTAAGTATGTGCCACAGTACCAAGCTGATGAGAAGTTTAGAATACGAAAGTTCATAATGGGACTGAATCCCATCATTGGTGGCGAAGTGGATGTCCACGGTCCAACCACTATGGAAGGAGTTGTCGAAAAGGCAATAAGACAGGAACAGAAATTGAGAGCAATTTTTGCTCATAGGGAGGAGATTAGGAAGAAGATTCCCAACTCTTCTTTATCTCTCACACCCAAAAGGGGGCCCTGGAAAAGGTTTGGTGTGAAAAACAAAATTGTTGTAGATAACAACAAGAAATTTGTAATGAACAAACCTGTAAATAGTGTGTGGAGCAGCTTTGCAAAAGTTAGTGGCAATGGACAAAAGTCCTATGGAAGCCAGAGTGATAACTTCAAAGCTGGTAGCAAATTGAGCCTAGGAAAGGGCCAGTTGGAGGATGCTTCAACTATGGAAAGGACCATTATGTGAGTCACTATCCTCTAAAAAAGGATGATCACGATCACAACATAGGATACACGCTGTGGTGGCTAACAAACAAGCTGAAAAGCAAGTTACACCCATAGAAGTTCGGGTAAGTTATTCGGTACACCTGTAGTCATACTTTTTGATACTAGAGCTACTGAATGCTTTATTTCTACTAAACTTGCAATGAAATTAAAAAGAAAAGTTGAACGAATGGATAAGACATGGACAGTGCATTATGGGAATAATGTTGTCCATACAGTCGAAATGTGCCTTTTTGGGGCAATTCTTGACTTTCCCAGTTTCTCCACCGAAGTTGACCTGTATGTCACTCCTTTAGGATCATATGATATCATTATTGGAGTTAACTAGTTGGCAGAACATAAGGCAAAGGTCGACTATTATGAAAAACAAATTTGTTGTTTTGATGACCCTGTGAAAGCAGCAGTCATTCAAGGTGTAAGGCGTGAGGTTGCAGTTAGGAAACTAATAGCTATGCAACTAAAAAGGGCTAAAAATAGAGGTTGCACCTTTTATGCCGTAAAAATGACAAAAAATGCTGAGGAAGATAATGATTTCATGGAAAGGTACCCATTATTAAGGGATTTTAGTGATGTATTTCTAGAGGAATTACCAGGTCTTCCGCCCAAATGAGAGTTTGAATTTACAATAGAGATCAAGCCAGGAATTAAACCCATATCTAAGGCACTTTCCAGAATGACCACCCTTGAGTTGGTGGAGCTTAAGGCTCAAGTACAGGAACTTTTGACTAAGGGGCTGATAAGACCGAACGTCTCACCATGGGGAGCGCCGGTAATTTTTGTAAAGAAGAAGGATGGCACACTGAGACTGTGCATTGATTACATAATGTTGAATAAGGAAACTATTAAGAATCGATACCCACTTCCTAGGATTGATGATCTGTTTGACCAGATGCGTGGAGCATCAGTCTATTCAAAAATAGATCTTCGATCTAGATATCATCAGTTGAGAATAAAGGAAGAAGATATTCATAAAACAGACTTTTAGAACAAGGTACGGGCATTATGAATTCATGGTGTTACCTTTTGGGTTGACAAATGCACCTGCCGCCTTCATGAATTTGATGAATAATATTTTTCAAGAATACCTAGACAAGTTCGTGCTTGTATTCTTGGATGACATTCTTATATACTCTAAAAATGTCGAAGAGCACCAAGAACATTTAAGGATAGTGCTGGAAGTTTTAAGAAAGAGAAAGTTGTATGGTAAACTATCTAAATGTTCCTTTTATGATGTAGAGGTGCATTATTTGGGACACGTTATAAGCAAGAACGGGATAGCTATAGACCCTTCAAAGATCGTAGCTATAACCGAGTGGCCTGTGCCTAAGAACGTGCATGAAGTAAGAAGCTTCATGGGCTTGGCAGGATATTATAGAAAGTTCATTAAGGACTTTTCAAAAATTGCTGCCCCAATCACCTCACTACAAAAGAAAGATAAGAAATTTTTCTGGACTGACAAATGTGAATCTACCTTTAAAAATTTAAAGGAACAGTTAACTACAACACCTATTTTAACCGTACCAGACCCAAATGGAAATTTTACGGTTGTAACGGATGCGTCTGGAGAAGGTCTTGGAGGCATTCTGTTACAGAATAACCATGTCATAGCTTATGAAAGCAGAAAGCTTAAGTTACATGAACAAAATTATGCTCCACATGACCTAGAGCTCACTGCCATTGTACATGCACTTCAAATGTGGAGGCATTACCTTCTTGGCAAACCCTTTGAGTTAAAAACCAACCATCTGGGGTTGAAGTATATTTTTACTCAACCAAACCTGAATGCAAGACAATGAAGATGGTTAGAATTTCTGTCTCAGTATGATTTTGATATAAGCTACATCAAAGGCAAGGAAAATAGAGTGGCAGATGCTCTGAGTCGAAGGAAGCACATCTCTGCTCTTATAACATTAAGAACTCAGTTTAAGGATGAGGTGAAAGATGTCATGGAATCAGACTCTTATTTCCAGCAAGTTAAAACAACACTTGCTGCAGATCCAAAGGATGTGAAGTATAAGGGATTTTTTTGATAATGAAGGAATTCTGAGGTTCGAAAACAGGGTATATATACCCTTGGCAAATGATTTAAGAAAGAAATTGTTAACTGAATTTCATAATTCACCTTTTTCTGGACACCCTGGCATTACAAAAATGCTTGTTGATCTTAAGCAAGCAATACTTCTGGAAGGGAATGAAAAAGGATGTGGTGGAATTTGTAACACACTGCTTGGAATGTCAGCATGTTAAGGTGGAACATATGCATCCCGCTGGATTATTGTATCCCCATAGCATTCCCAAGTACAAATGGCAAGTGATAACGATGGATTTCGTTCAAGGATTGCCTATGTCAAGGAATAAGCATGATATCATCTGTTAGTTGTCATGAAAAATTAACCAAAGTGGCACACTTCACTTACTGGTAATTTGAAAGATGATGCACCAATGTTAGCAAGAAGATTTGTACATGAAATTTTTAGATTGCATGGAATACCCAAATTGATCATATCAGACAGAGATCCGAGGATGACATCAAGGTTTTGGAAAATGCTTAATGTGGCCTTGGGAACTAAATTAAACTTCAGCTCTGCGTATCATCCAAAACGGATGGACAGACCGAGAGAGTCAACCAAGTTTTAGAGGATATGTTAAGAATGTATTGCATGGACCAGCAGTATAAATGGGAGGAATACCTTCCGTTGGTTGAATTTTCCTACAATAATACATACCACACCTCTTTAAAAATGGCGCCTTTTGAAGCATTGTATGGAAGAAAATGTAGAACCCCTGTTAGTTGGGACAACGTAGAGGACAAAGAGGTAATTGGGCCAGAAATCCTCACGGAAATGGAACAACAAATCAAAATGATCCGGGAACATCTAAAGGAGGCTGCTCATAGGCAAAAGAGTTATGCGAGACTTAAAGTGGGTTGATAGGAATTATAAACTTGGTGAGAAATTCTTTCTTTGAGTTAAGCGAAAAAGAGCTCAATAACTTTTGGCAAGGCTGCCAAGTTATCGCCTCGTTATGTGGGACCTTTTGAAATTGTTGAAATAATCAACCCTGTAGCTTATCGTCTAGCATTACCTCCTGCTTTATCACAAATGCATGATGTTTTTCATATTTCTTTGCTTAAGAAATACGTATCAGATTTATCACATGTGCTGAATTGGAATTCCTTGCAGGTCCAAGACCCAGGAATAATCGTGGTTAAGCCCATTCGAGTGTTGGGAACTCGCTAGTTGTACTTAAGAAATCGTGAAGTGAATCAATGTAAGGTCCAATGGGACTAGTTTAGTGAAGAAAGTGCAACTTGGGAAAATCTGAAGAAATGAGATCTACTTTTCCATACTTGTTTGATCGAAATTGAATTCAAAAAAATGATAATTCTACCAAATATAGACAATTACTGGTCTATTTTACAGTTATCTTAAAACATTGTTTTGATGATTAGATCTGTTTTTGGTATGAACTTATGAATGGAAGGACAATAACTGAATTTTGTCCTAGAAACTCTATGAATTGGCTAATTTGATCATCGGGATGATGATTCTTTAAGAAGGGAGGAATGTAACGTCTTGATTTTTATAAGCTATCATGGTAATCTCTTTTCATGATGTTGTAACTGCAGAAATGAAGATAAATATGTTAAGATATATCTTTTAATCTTAAAAGGAATGTGTTACTAATCTGGACCCTTGTTTGCTGTAATTTGTTTACTTGGGATGGAGGTTATTATTGCTTGTGTTTTGCAAAATGAGACAACAGACTTGTTGTATGTTGATGAACTCTTGTTGATTGATTGACAGACACACCTTGAATCAATTCCATTGATCCAAGGTATGTTGTGGCCTTCTTGTGATCGCTTTGTCGATTTACTTCTAAACCAGAATGAAGTCTGAAACCAGACTGAAGGTTGATATAAATGTTGCAGCACCTGATTTCAGGTATGAATATCTGGTACATAGATGCCAATGGAAAAGGTTCGATTCCCGAACCACATACAAGTTGTAACACTAGACAGCGTAAGACAATAAGAGCCTGGATGCAAGTGACACAGGTATGTGTTGAACATAGGATGAAACGTCCTGCATTGTGTTGAATGTGAACGCCAGTCGGTAAGACTTGTTGGAAACTATTAAATAAATAGTATGGGGATTAAATTCTAACCTACAACTAAGTTTTATCCTATAACCTAACTACTACCCTACGTGGATTTTATATAGCATGGGGTGTAAGTTATGGCAAATCCTAATGATTTGCAACCTAGGTGAAAAACCTAAACTAATACTAACCTATGGAGGGGACCTATGGACCCATATGAAGAAATGGATAAGAAGGGAAGGTTAGAGATTTATTAGGACAATAAATGATGTCCTTGTAGTTCAATGCCAAGTTTGGCGGGAACATGGGAAAAGTTGGAGGCATCCAACTAGCTAAGAAGCTAAAAAGGAATTACATGCAAAATTTGAAAAAGGAAACTCGCCAACCCTGAGTCGGTGGTGGCGTGAAAATTGATGAAAAAGCAATGCATTCAATGCATTCAATGATCTTGGTCTTAGCGACCAGCTCGCCTTGGAAGGAGGATAGAGGAAAAATTGTTTGTTATTGTGTTCATTGGGTTTTTTAGTTGCTCTGCATTTCTTCCATGGTTCTGTCGAACCTACTGTTATTTTTGGTTATTGTTGCTGTTGTTGGAATAGCCACGGCTATTTTTGAGCTTGAGGAAGTTAGTGGACTGTTGGGAAAGCCCTGCTGCGGATGTCGTGGAGAGAAATAGCTCATGTGGACGTGGTTTTCTTTGAACCACAAAAAGAATTGCAGGCATGTTAAGCCCTTCTCCTTAAACCATTTGCTTTTGTTTAAACGTCTCATTAAAACAACCCTACTCTTATGATGGGTGTTTTGGTTATATGATTTTGCGTTGATATGTTGAGGTGATTTTTGGGTTGAGTCATTTTTTTTGTTGTACTTGCGACTTGAGCATTTCTTTGCATAATGATTAAGTCGAATAAAACTATCCATGATGTGTGGGTTGTTTTGATGTTGTTGGGTATTCATTTTTATTACCCAATATGAGTTTGTGTTGATGAATATATTAGCTATGCGTGTATTAATTTTGAGTTCTGTGCATTCTTGTAAAAATGGAAGGATGAGATGATTTACGTATGACCTGGTTTGAAGCTGTCATTATAAAATGAATACGACTTGGGTATTCTTGTGCGTTTTAAAAAGAAAACGAGTGTTTTCTTCTTGAAATTATTAATGAATTAAGTTTTCTCTTCATTGTTTTGAAATCGAAGGTAAAGGTAAGTGGATTTTATTGTGCATTATGGATTCGGTTTTATGTAAATGTAATCGATATGGAGATTGTTTTTGAATTTTGTGTGAATGGTTTTGAAAACATGAGAATGATAGATGGAACTCATGTTGTGTGAGTTATTTTCCCGAGGGTATACAGTGCATAGAATATAAATTCTTGGGAACAGTGGGCTTGTTTCATCATTTTACTCTCACGCCCTTTTAAAATGATTAAAAGCCTCCGTATTTGGTTTGAAATCCATGAAAGATTTTGTTTAAGGAATTATTTTCCTAATTCTGGAACTGAGTATCTGGATATTTACCAGATGGATTAGAGTTTACTATTTCAGTCTTCTTTGGATTGGATGATGAAATTATTTGCATATATATGTATGTATATCTATACAAACTACCTTCTAGACTTCTTGTTGTTTCATCAAGACCGAACTGAAGTGGAATTCTTACTTTGAATGTTGGAAAATGATTCTTTTTACTATTATGATGAAACTCATGATTTCGTAGCTAGCTGTACATTCTTGTTGTTCAGGTCTAGCTGAAATGCTTGTTTTTGATGAAACGTTGCTTATAAAACTAGTTGTATATTCTTGCTTGTTTATATCTGGACGAGAAAGTCCGTTGAGTGAAATATATGGAGGAAATGATTGTATTTAGAGGTTCTTTTGGTACTAATGCTTACGGACCAGTTGCAATGAACTCTGGTCAACTTTTGGAAAGGTAATTAGTAGTTTTTGAATATTGAAATATATTATTCAGAATGAATCATACTATTGGATTATGTCTGTTCTAAATAGTGGATATTTGGTTAGACAGTGAGAAGAGGTAATATGATCCTTCTTCCTTTTATTCGATTATTGATTTTATTTACTTCTCTTTGGACTGTTATCATTGATTGATATCACGTCTGGATTAAATTATTCAAGAACAGTTATGATGAAAGGAAAGAGAGTGTTGGATGGATAATTTGAAGTAATGATCATTTCTTCTTTTATACAGTTGAAATTCTATACTTGTTATGGAATGAATTTTGTACTGCCTTAGGCATAATCATCTGCATTTAATTGTTGTTTACTTTCTTCTGATTTGAAAGAAGTATTATGCCGTTACCAAATTTTGAGAGTTGACACCAATGAGTTCATGGTGAATGACTACTTTTCTCTTCAGCGATTGATTGTTGAAATCAGATGAGTAGTACGAAAGGAAAGGAAAGTAGTTCGGTTTGAATTTTTAGTTAAATTCTATCTTTTGAAATTACAACTATTGTAAGGGAATGGAATTTATAGCATTTACATTAGAACAACAGTATGTACATATGTGTATTAGTTCTCACAGATGTTTATTTTGGAACTATTTGGAGGAAATTACTTCTTGTAGTAATTAATCGGGGAAAAGGATTAGCAATCTTTTTGTCTGAATGATGGTAATTAGATGATTAAGTTGTTAAGTTGTTCATCCTTATCAGTACTTAATTGTAGATGATGTTCATCTCTTTATTTTAATGTTTCATAAAAGCAGGGTTCTTTTATTGAGACAGTTAATTAAAAGCACCTCATTTTAATGACAAGTGCTTAATATGCTCAGTTCAATGAACTGACCCATGCAAGTAATTTTGCAGATGGATCTTGAGTAAAAATGAAGACATGGTTGTTTTCTGATACTTCTTTTGATTAGCTGAGGATGGATCATATTTGATAGCTATTATTCCTCTATGAGGAAATGGGAAAAGAAGAAGTTACATTCTTCTATCCTTATGTGTTGAAATGTTGTTTGATATAAACGAAGTCTAGTTGTTTGGACTGGCGATTGTATAGATTGTAAATCTTATGGATGAATACAAGGAAAAGTGTGATATTTTAATGGTTGTATCATTTTGAAACTATTTGAATAAAGATTGAGAATATAGTGTTATTCTTTGATTTGGAGTTATTCAAATGATAGTGGATAGATTTAAAAGGAAATAATATCTATTCTTTACTTGAATACAACTTTTAAGTTGGAATGTGCAATTAATTCATACTTGGGTTAATATGAAATTTAGATTGACATTAAAAAGGGTTTAAATGAATATGAACTCTTAATTGAATGATATTCGGGATTAGTATATAAGCTAAGGAATATCAAATAACAGAAGAGGTAGCTGAACCTTGTATTCGGACTTCGTTAATATCCTCGTAGTGTGCAAATTCAAAAATAATAGATATGAGGGAAACATATCTATTGGTAACAAACCTTAACTGAAGTAAGGTTATGGAGAATAAATGAATACATTCATTTAGAATTAGACCTCGTTTAAATGATGTCTAATAAGATGGAATTCTGAATTTGTTTACAGTTGTGGGTAAAACTTGGTTAAGTTTAATAGGTTAAACTTACTACGTTCATCTGTAATGGACTGTTAGTCGAAGTTTAAAGAAAAGAACCAAGAAGAAAATATGCAACCCTTTGGTATGAAGGAGAGGATGTATATTAAGCTATAAGACAAATTAAGTCTCTCTTAGCTATATACAACTGTAATGAATGACGAGGTTAAAGGATCAGCGTGGTTGCTGAAAATTGATCTTAAATATTAAGATTATAATCTAATCACACTCGAGTTGGATGTGTACTCCTTGATGAGAGGATTCCATAGGACCTTGACACACGCCAGCTGCAATATGGTGTCTTCATGAAGGTGGGGCCTTCATGACGACACAATGTTGTAGCTGACATGTTACAACGCCCTCTCGAATCGAATCATCAAGTTTACATAAGCTTGGGTACTAAGTTACTTAGATGGGGATAGGAATGTGATCGCATATATGGAGTGACTCCGGAGGACTAAAGGTAACTAGACACATGGAGTCACCTAGGGACGACACCGTATGTCTGTGTACCTTTAGTTACCATGAGTGCCTTCCTATACTCGTTCATATTGCTAGTTAGGATTAGAGTTTGACCTTGGACGGAAGGACTGACAGAGATCAAGAAAGACCATTCTAGATAACAGACGAAGTGAGGTGAAGGACGTATTCCATTGATGTGTATGACATCTGGGAATATGATCATGCAAAGCATGTGAAAATCTTTGGCCAAAGTATCACAAGTTGCTGGTTGCGTTGTCCTAATCACCTAGTTTAAGAAGCAGGATGTCAGATGAATATCAGTAACAGATATTCAGATAGGCCTCTTAAATGGATCACTTCGATAACCGGAAATGGTAAAAGAACCCTGTATACTTATTATACAATGCATGGATTAACATGAAGGATCGGTAAGTCGCCGAGTCATGAAATGAGAGATCGTTGAAACTCCGAGCCATAAAATGGGAGATCGGTAGTTCTTCGAGTCATTTACAACAACATATGGTATCTATTATATGATTGAATGGCATTGAATGTGTGTTCCATATTGTAAATATGTGAACAAAGAACATTGGTTTTAAAAAGAAATTGTGTGATCGAATTACATTAATTGGATGAGAGAACAATTATTAAAATTAAACATGTGTTTGAATTACATAATTCAAAAGCAGAACGTTGTATAATTTTTTTTCCCCTTGTTCTAGTATCTTAAAATGGGGATGTTACATCCTCCTTGGTTTCCTTTTTCACAAAATTTGTTTCCTACATTATGGACTAGTTTTTAGGGTTTCTTCTTTCTTTTCTCACCACTCGGCCAAGTTCTATAAATTATAAAGGGGTGCTTATTTTGAAAGTGTTAGAAATTCTTCCAAGATTCCCCTCTCTTCACCATCCGTGCTATTGTGAAGTTGTAGGCTCTCAAGCCTTTCTTCTAAAATTGTAAAGACAACCTATGCATTTTTCCCATTGTAATGATGCACCGTGCAAGTGATTGATGTAATGAGAATGATGTTTTGTGATCAGTTATATGTCCTTTCATGATTTTTTCCGCTTCTATTTTCCTCTCTCATGTTTGTAGGTGAACCGTGTAACCAAGGTTTCTTTGGTAAGTTTTGGAGGTCATTTGTTTATCAAGGAGTGAAGTCGTATGTAAATTGGGTTCATAATGCATGTTTATTCTTCCCCATGATCATCTCTCTTCATCAAGCAAGATAGAATTTTGTCTAGAAAAACTCTTTATTGGTGCATCATCACTTCTAGTTTAGGTTTTATTACTTTCAAATCTCTCTCCCCAATCCCTTGAAATGTTAACATAGGTATAGTTATCCATTTTTATTGCATTAGGAGTAGTGTAGTGCTTAGTTTAGGAAGAGGAATCCGTCTGTCTCTGGAGGTTTACCTTGAGCCAAAGTCCCATAACTTGAGAGGTGATCCCATGTTACCCAATCACACCGAATTTCACGTTCACCTTTAGGCCATTCACGGGTGCAGTGATTTAGTGATAACGATAACATCAAATCAAATCCATCACTCCAATTTAGGATCCTCCTCTTTTTCAATATCATCTAGAAGATTAGTCCATTATTTAGAAAGAGCCTCAATGAAAGTCCCAAGATAGGAAAGATACGCCTCTATTTGAAGCCTCGTTGTTGTCATTTTTCATGTTAGTACTAATCAATATGCCAATAGGTAGAGGTGTTGGATATTATATTTTATGTTAAACATATTCCACTTCGTTACTTGTTGGAGAAGTTCCTTCAAATTCTCCACTTATTTTTCCAAAGATTTACATTTATCTTCTACCTTTTCCAAACTATCATTGTTCATAATGAGAGAAATTTTTTCCACCTTGCCTCTCATAGAGTGTCAATATTTAAGAATAAATTACAACATGTTTTTATTTAGGTTGGTGTCATTCCTAATATTCTCTAGGATCTCTTGATCCATCATCACATCACTATAAGAGCTTTACCCCTTATTCTTCCATTTTTTTCAACAAGTATACACACTAACTTCATCTTCTTATTAACATTCTTTAGACCCATAACCACTTCTACGGTCTCCTTGGGCTCGACACCTATATCCTTCCAAGGATATTCCTCACTAGAATCTTCTTCATCCTCAGTGTCTTGGTCAATTTATCGACACGGACTCAATTAGGGCTTAAACCGGTGGTCCCGGATATTTGTGAGACTTAATTACATATATAGATCATGTTATTTAAAAAAATTAGCACCATCATATTTTTATGATATAGATCCCTAATTTTTGATAAGCAGTTTAGGCACGCTCAATGGGACTACAAGTTAATATTTCCACTTTTTCCAAGTTTTGGTATCTATCTTAGTAAAATTTCAGCATGTTAAGGCTCGTACCAACACATATTGTGATTCAAAACATTCTATTTATTGGTTTAATTAGTTAAGGTGCTTGAGTGTTATGATAATAATTCAAACAAGTTCAATAACTAAAGAATAATGAACTTTTTAATACCTGCAGTCATCACCTGGGAGGAAAATAAGGGGAGAAGAATTTCATAGGTAACCTTCACTACCAAATAGGAATATTTTTAATCCACCTCATGGTTTTCCTTTCTTGCAATATACTAGAGAGACCTATCATTATGGTGGCACCACCATCGTAGAGGAATTTACCATTTTTCAACTTTACTGGTGGAAGCCCTCTTGTTCTTAATGTACAAAATGACATACCAAAGTAGCCACACTCAAAAGTATTCTATATTTCACTTTGGTGAAAATTGAGTTTCTCCTGCTGAGCACATTCAAGACTTTGTAAATGTATGCTTTGTTCATCTAGTTACACATGATGATATAATGAGTTAGGCTTGTAGTGTCTTCACTCAAGGGTAAAACACTTTAATGGTATAAAAGCTTGAGACATGCATCCATTGCCAATTGGGATGATCTTGGCATAGCCCTATGTAACCATTTTGATGAAAAATAAGATCACATGTCTTTGGTAGAGCATTTGACAACACCAAAAGGTTCTGTAGAGAGAAGATGACATACTTTAAGACTAGATTCCAAAATATGGGAGGTAGGACCTTACCTAAATTTGTATATAACATTTCTATTAAGGTGAGAATAGTCTTATCCATGGTAGGAAACTTGATCCTAGACCTCTAATGCCTATTTACCCATAGATTGAGAACCCAAACTCTCATCAAACATATAATTTAGCACCTATCCCAACCCCAAGAAATCAAATCTCTAATGAGGCATCTACTTCCTCAAGTACATTAGTTAAATTGTAAAAAGTAATGAAACAATCAATTTTTTTGGGAATGATTTGGTATCCATTAAGAGGAAGCAAGCACAAAAATTCAGACCCTATCAGCCTCCATATCAACCTAATAAGGATCCATACCAACCAAACAAGCATCCAACCCAAGCTAAAAATAAATTTCAAAACCAATTTCCTTCTACTAGGTCATTTCAACCATACAATCCCAATGCAGCCAATGCAACTAGATCATCGATATTTCATTCCTATTTAGAACAATATTGTATAATATTATGAGTGGTGTTTCCATTTTCATCTTCCACACAACCAAACAACATGCCTCAATGGCATTCTAAACCAAGCTTTGATGGTGTAAAGTGATTTTGATTTTCAAGATACACTGCAGAGATTAAGCCTTCTTATCTTGCAGTTGACTAATGGATATTCTCATTAGATAATTATCACTTCCAATGCTTCCAAAATCTATCAAAATCCCATCACGATGCTCCTATAAAGTTTCCTAAACCTATTTAAGACCCCTAATTAATCCTAAGAGATTAATTAGTTCCTAAAATTAGTCAAATCTTGCTTTGACTTGCTAAAAGTGCTTTTTGGATTTACCTTTTGTCCCACATGCATACAAAACCTCCCTTTCTAGAAATAAGAAACCTATAAATATAATTGTACCCCCTCAATTTTATAAGAACACTTCTCCTTCTTTAGGCTAAACTACAGCATTTTTGTTAGGATTTAGAGCATTCTTCATTTTTATTGAGCTATCACTATCTATTGCATTTTCCAAACTCAAGCTTGAGTAAATGAGAGGAACTATATGGACTTATAGCCATTAACAGAGAGCTATCACTCTCAAACCCTTGAGCATCAAACAATCAAAAGTGATTTCTAGGATATTCATAGGTTCATATTTTTATAGCTTTCAAAGAGTAGAGAGTAATATACATGTTAGTTTGATGTTTTTTTGTCAAAGTTATAATGCATGCATAAGAGTATCTCTTGTTTATCTCTTATCTAGATGGTTCGTAGTTGAGTTTGTGAAAGCTTTAGAGTTTATTTAGTGTTTTAACCTCATTTAATAGCTTTTCAAACTTACTCATGTTCACATATAGCACACCTAGTGGGACCTTACTCCATGGTCTTTAGAAGTTGTTTTAAAAGATTTTTACTTCAATTTCTAACCATTTTCATGCATTTTGAAGGTTAACTAATGTAGTTTCAAGATTTTGATGATCTGAAAGGTAGTTAATCTTCCTTTTGCATGCATATTTGTTTGGTTTATATTATAAATTGAGTTAAAAGGAAAAAATATAACCTATTTGCAGTTTTAGATTTTGGTTCTCATTTTTTGTGGTTTTCGAGGCCCATGCATACGTGTTATGGAAGGGAATGCATACATCAAAACCCAAACACACCTATTTGAAATCATGAGAACCTTTCCATAGGGAGGCACACAAGTTTCCCGACCGCGCATACCTTTACCTTGTATTCTTCACCTCCTGCCAAGAATTTCTAAAGAGTCATGCATACATCATGATCAAGGCACACATGCTTTCCTACACACATATATGTTCCTCGGGACGCATAGGTGCTTATTAGATCTATGTCAAACTATTTTTTTCCTTACATACGCATATGTTTTACGGGGGGTGCACATATGCTAAAACACATGTGTAGACGTCATTCTACCCACTTGCGCAGGTGTGATTTATCCCTGTACTTTCCAAAGAGGCACACACTTTTCATTATGGGCACACACATGTTGCTAGGCACATGAAAATGCCATAAAGGGTGCACAAGCATTGTTTTTAGAGTCAAAATTTGTTATAACACTTGCAGGGTTACTTCTTTGAAATTTCTAACACTTTGCAAGTCTCTTGTCGATGTTAATAAGTGGTTTTGTAGGTTTGATAAAATTGATTTTTTGAGCTAATATTACTTTGTTTGTGTTGATGAATGTTACATTTTTATTTGTAAGGTTTGAAATGTGTATGCTCTTCCCTTGCACCTTCTAGGTGATCTTGGGAATAAAAAATGTTTCAATACCTTCTTTATTATTTTACAAACACTTTAATTAATTTTTAAAATGATTAGCTTCAAAGTTGGTTAAAAAGAACTTAATTTTCAAATTTGATTGAGTGTTTTCCATTTTTGTAAGATTAGTGAGGTATTTTGTTGTGTATTCTCTTTCCTTGCATCTTAGGATGATCTGGGAAATAAAAAACAACATTCTATCTCCTTTATATGATGTATTGATAGTTTAGATAATTACTAATCATTGTGTGAAGGTCCATATCGCATGTCAAATAAATCAAGATCTAAACCAAATCTAACGTGTTTGTAGGTTTCTAATGGAATTCAAAACCACATTAAGCTAAATAGATAAAATAAACACCATATTCAACACACTTGATTTGCAGGTTCGGATAAGGGTACCCCCATGCACTTTAAGCTAGGACATAAATCATTTCGCATAATCCTTAAGCTACAACAATGGGGGTGGTCCTAGGAATCCCAAAGTAGTCCACACAAGAGGGAACGTTGAGGATGAAATGGGAAGTTCTCCACTTTCCCACTTGATTAGATTTTACTTTTGAGTTTAACACCAAAACATTATCCATTGCGACCCTAGTGAAAGAATGCATGAATGCATTCATTTCTCATCTTATTTTAAGGGGGTAAAGTAAAGTTGAGATACTCCATGACTATTCAGTTCAAATCTCTTGGGAAATTGAGCTCGAAGAGGGTGTTTGTGGTAACTAGTTGAGAGAACCACCTAGGAAATCCATATCATCTTGGAGAGAGCTCTCATGAAGTGATGACTTGCTTGGAGTAAAAATCTGATTTCTTGAACAAGGTAAGAGTCCACTTAAGTTAAAGCTAAGTGTTATTCATCATGGACTTACGATGTGTCACTTTAACATAGTTCTTCACTTACCCTAAGGTAAGGCAAAACTCTATCGAAGTTATACTTAGTTTGTTTCATCATCACTTGGTCTACACCTTTTTTATCTTGTTTCCCATTTGGGACAAAAGATAAACAACATGTGTGGATACCACTGGAAATAATTGTGTCCACCACTTTTGTATTCTTCTTGCATGACTAGGTTGCACTACCAGAATGTAAGAGTTGAAAGTGTGAATGGTACATCATTACGTTCTAGTAGGCCCTATGTCTCAAACCCATATTGAGACACATTATCAATGTAGTTAGGCTTGATTCATATTTTTATCTCCCTTAGACATGTTACCTTGTTCACATTGCATCAATTTTTTTGATACTTACGTTTTGTTCCTTGTGAATGTGATCTAAGTGTCCGTATTGTGGCATTACACTACCTACATTTTAACAAATCCTTAGTATAATTTTACTTAGGTTTATTTCAAACAATACCTTGACTCTTAAAAAGTGGTGGTTACGTTGTTTGTGTATCATATTCATACTATTTCGGTGCTAAAACCTTGCCTTCTCTTAAAACTTGGTTAATGTACTTTAGTAGTATTGTTACGTTCCTTACACATGTAATTTATACCTTGTAAGGCTTAAGTATTGCTTGTTTTGAAACTAGTCATAGTATCATTTGATTGGGAGTCACATCTACCCCTTGTTAATACTTACCCCGCATTCATTTATGAACTTGACATAAGTGTCGACATTGAGTTGATCATCTATACATCAAAATACATTTAAGAAACATAAGGTGTATAAATGGGTTGATTGACTAGTTTATTTTTAGGCTTAGATGATTGGTCCTTGTGTGATAACAGTTGCATAGACTTATATCTAGGACACATAATTGGATTCTTTTACACATCATTCGTTAAATAATTTATTAGTAAAAAATTGATACTTTAGGAAACTTATACCATGTTATACCTAGGTTTGTTACACCTTGATCACACTTAGAAAAAAACCTAGTACAAAAGATACCAATGATGCTGCCCATTATGAGAATGACATCTAATAAAATTGAACATGAAGCAAAGTTAAATCCTTTTGTGAACTATCCATTTAGTGGCCACAACTTGGGTCCCCTCTTTTCAGAGGTTAAATACACGAAAGTATTAATTGACCATAGTGGTGATGATTCTGACTCATCTAAAGAGCAACACACTCTTGACTTAGCTCACTTTGAAAAACTCCTATTTTATAATATATATAAAAATTAATAGAATTAGGAGCAATATTACCACAACAATGTGAAGTATCCATAAAAATATCAAAGAGGAGGAAGAGCCACAAAGACCTCCCCTTATTGACATGGAAAATCCTTTTGATGGAGGATATGCTTCCACTTCGGGTGTTCATAACAAAAAATTTGAGAGTGAAAGATCAAAACCAATAGATGGTTCTCGGAGACCATATTTTAAAGCCTCACGCAAAGTTAAAGTTGAACATGAACACAAGGAGTTACCTCCTCCTCAATACAACAAAGAATATGATCCTCACACTAAAGAGGATATCATACAAAGACAAATACTCAAGCTTAGTCAAAAGCTAGCAAACTTAGGTTCCTCTAGTAAGAGTGCACGTAAAGAAAAACTTAAGACCAAATCAGGTTAATTTCACACTGACCCTTACTGATGATGAAACATTAAGGGTTACTCGGGTGAATAGACCATCATCCCCTACGAAATAGCAACTCATTACACAAGAGTTTCAATCCATGAAAAACATGCTCACAATGCTCTAAGAGAGTAATGTAGGTCATATTAAGAAATACCAATATGAAGAACTATGTCCTTACCCCTTTGAGAGAGACATGTTATGAGTGTCATTCCCTAAAAAAATTTATTGTCCTAAATTCAAAAAAAGTATAAAGGAAAAGGTGATCCTCGTGATCACATTAAAGACTTCTACATGGATTTCAGGAATTCTCCTTTAGCAACAATTATCTTATACATTTTTTCCCTCATACCTTAGGAGGACAAGTACTAGAATGGTTCCTCCATATACCTAAGGGAACAATCACAACATGGCCCATGGTAGCTGAAAATTTTGTGTGTCACTTCTCTTTTAACATGGAGAGTGACATTAGCATGGTGGACCTTTGCAATGAAAAATAAATACTGAATGAGACCTTCGTTGGTTTCTTATAGTGATTTCGGAGGTTGGAAAGTTGTTTCCCTTGTCACATTTCGAAAAAAAAATTGTCGAGTGTCTTTGTTCTAAACTTAAACTAAGAGATATCCTTCCATCTATAGATGAACCGCATCACTAAATTTGAAGAATTTATTGAGAAGGGAAGCCAAATCAAGAAATATCTTAGAGAAAAGGGAATGATTAAACCTTTTTCAAAGATAAACTTGAGACAAAATCCTCAGAAAAACCAAAGTTCTTCAATAAGAACAAGCATGTTGTTGGATACAAAATCACAAACTCTAAAAGAATCCAATATATACAAAATGGTCCACTCTTAAAGCTTACAAAAGGACCTCACCTGAAAGTGTCCCCAAAAAAAACATTTACACCTTTAACTGAATCCTTATCTTCCATCCTTAAACAATTAGACATTGTAACCATGGTGTAATTTGTAACCATAACAATACCCTATCCAAATGACACACCTAAACTAGTATGGCTCAAATAACATGAATATTGTGACTTTCACCGTGTCAAAGGACACAAGAATGACACATGTCTAAATTTGTGGCATTTCATTCAAGACCTTATTGAAGAAGGAAAGATTGAGGTAGATTCACCTAAATTTGGACAAGGTCCTAATGAGAAAATGGGAATATTCAAACATCCTTTCCCCAAACATGGTAAAAAGGAAATGAGAAGCTAGATCATGGCCAATCCTCTAATGACTATAGAACTACTAACTATGTGTATCCATCAAATAATAATCCCTTTGATTCCCTCATAGGTTGTATTCATTCATCTGATGAACATGTAAAAACTATTAGAATCTTAGGTAACAGTTGTGTTGTAGGCACGCAGAACACTTGCTTAGTGATCCCAAAACCTTCTCAACCTATCCCTTAGGAAGTTTAGTATGAATTACTAGAACAATTGCAGAAAACAATAGCTAAGATATCGATATTAGACGTCTTAAAAATCACAAATTCTCATAATAACATACTGTATAAAATTCTCCAGGGATCAGAAGTATCCATAGATGTAGATCCTACACACCTTCAAGAGATGGTTACAAATATAAATCCCAATGATTACATATATTTTGATTAAAATGAAATCCCACATAAAAAACCAGAGCACAACTTACCTTTATACAAAGAGGTCTTGGTTACTCAATGTAAGATAAAGAAAGTGCTTGTGGACAGCAGATTCAGTCTAAATATTTTTACATTGAAGCTTGTTAGGAAGATAGGCCACATAGAAGAAGATCTGGATGCTAAGACCATTACAATAACAGCTTATGAAAATGTAGAGCATGAATCAATAGGTACCATAGTGATCCCAATGGAAGTAGGGCCCATGTATCATGATACAAAGTTCCATGTCCTTAACTTGGACCTTCCATATAACATGCTTTTAGGTCACCCATGGATTCATGCCATGTAGGTCATTCCTTCCATCTTCCATCAGTGCATCAAGCTATGTCATGGAAAAACAATCACCATCCTAGGGGATACAAAACTCTTTACACATTGTAGATCACTACACAATTTTTCTCATGCAACATATAAATGTCCCTCTATTGATATTGTTATCCCATTATGAAGTGAGGCTATGAAGGATCGTATAGATCCAGATACATTGAATCCTTGTAATCAGAATTTTCCCACACTAGTCAATCCCTTTACCTCATGGGAAGAAACATTTGGAAAATATGGCCCAGAGGACCAATTCAAACTTTAATAGGATCTCTTAATATCAGACCTTTCAGTATCACCTAAGAAATGTGGTAGACCATACTTCTAGTTCAATAGCACTCGGTGTAGTTTCCTTAAATCTTTGAGAGGTTTTTTCCTATTGGTCTCTTGTCAGATGAAAAGATGCTAGAAGAACCTACCCCACTAGGTACTGAAGGAACGATGGCTTCATGTCACCAAGCCCCATAATATGTTAAGGGTAATAGAATGATGCATGTCATGGGTTATAAAGGATTTGGATGTGGCACAAGCGCTCAAGGAAGATTAGAGCCCATTCCTATTCCTCGTTTTAAATCTAATAAACATGGCCTTGGTATCAAGCCTCATAACACTCCACCCTCGAGATAGATGCTACTTCTTATGAACATGAGGATATCTCATCTCATTCAGATAACGACACTTTGATTCCCAATGTAGCCTATACAAGGATCTTGCGTATACTAATCTGTTTCTAGATTTTGTTATCTTCTCCCATTCCAGATCAATTCCCATATCAATTTCCAAGTCACTCTTATATATCTTGAAATATTTGATTGGGATCATAAACTTCACATGTTGGTTGATTTCTTTGAAAATGATGAGGCAATTATAGAATTCATGGGACTTAGAGATACCATTCCAAGTAATGATCATAAGAAAGGTTTCTCTATCAAACTAGATGCACTACCTACTTTGGGGAAGAAAAATAATTATGTAGTCATTTGAGCAAGAAGATAGACGAGAAAAGAAAAAAGTAATATAAAAATAATTGCAGCAAGAATAGCGTAAGTCTCATAGCGAAAAGCTATTTGAGACGCTTGTGGATGAAAAAAAGGAGAAATCAACAGAAAAGGTAGTCCCACGATGGTAAGATAAATCTCTTTTAGAACTACCTATAGAATGGATCTTACTTTCCCCATGATTCTACATGGATGGAAGACACATCAAAAATGTTATTTGAAGAGATAATCAATGTTTATATCAGGTAAGAAGAGGATCCTAAGATGATAAATTTGGGATCTTCACTTTTTCTGCAAGAACATAAAGCCCTCATAACACTTTTATGAGAGTTTATGAACATATTTGCATGGACATATGCAGATATTCTAGGTTTGGACCCAATTTTGGTCATGTATAACTTTTTGTGCGATTCCAAACCTATCAAGAAAAAAATAAGGAAGATGAACTCAAAGATTTCATTGATTTTCAAAGAAGAACCAGATAGAGTATTAGCAATAGGTTTTATGAAACCTATTGACTATTTAGACTAGATATATAACATAGTACGAGTCTATAAAAAACTAGTTAGAATTATAATATGCACCGAATTCAGAGACATTAACAAATCATATCCCAAAGATTACCTCCCCTTTCCTAACATTGACATGATTTTCGATTCCACTTTTAGTTATGAACTGTTTTCCTTAATGGATGGATTTTTAGGATACAACTAGATCTAGTTCGTAGAGGAAGACCGACATAAGAATGCTTTCATCACCCCTTTGGGGAAATTTTTCTATCTAGTCATGCCTTTCGAAATCAAGAATGTCGAAGCTACATATCAACGCGCAATGATCATCATCTTTCATGACATGATGAATGGAATCATGGCATATTAAGTGGATGATATACTAAAAAAATATTAGACTAGAGAAGAGAACCCAAAAGTGTTGAGGTGCATCTTTCAATATCTATGAGATTACAAGGTTAACTTGAACCCCAAGAAGTGCATATTTGATGTCTAATCAGGGAATTTTTTGGGTTTCATTATTTCAAAAAGAGGGATAGAGGTAGATCCCACCAAGGTTGTAGCTATTACAGAGATTCCTCCACCAACGAACCTCAAACAATTACAAAGTCTACAAGGAAAGATTTAGGAAATCCATCGATTTATATCACAACTTACGGATAAGTGCCATCCTTTCATGCATCTTTTGAAGAAAGATGTCACTTTTAACTAGGGACCTGACTGTCAAAAGGCTTTTGAAATGCTTAAGCAATATCTAGTAAGTCCACTTGTCCTCATGCCGCCTACCCCTGGTGAACCCCTACTACTATATATTATAGCTACTCAATTCTCTATTGGTGCACTGCTTTCCTAATATGACCTTGGCTATAAAGAAAGGGCGTGTATTACCTTAGCCACACCTTAATTGCTTATGAGCTGAACTATCCTTAGATTGAAAAATCCTTCCTAGATGTGGTCTTCACATTTTATAAACTCACCATTACCTCATTAATAATAATACCAAGCTAATATCCAAAGTTGACCCTCTCAAATACCTCTTATCTAAACCTGCCCTTATAAGATAATGGCTAACTAGATCATCATCCTTAGTGAGTTTGATATTGAATTCGTTAACAAAAATCCTTATAATGAAAGGTACTTATAGATTAGTGGCGAAGCTCCACTACTAGGAATAGAACCATTGTGTCTAGATTTTCCAGATGCATCTATGATTTATATTAAGGAATATGTCATATGGAAATTACACTTCAACGGGTCATTCACATTTCACAATTTAGGAGTAGGAGTGGTACTTACCACTCCTATAGGAGAGGTTATTCTCGCAAGAATTTCATTTGGGATCCCTTGCACAAATAATATTACAGAGTATGAGGTGCTTATCTCGGCCTTAAATTAGCTATCACATGGAACATCAAACAACTATGAGTAATTGGGGATTCCCAATTGATCATCAAATAAATTAACGATGAGTACAAATTTAAAGATGAAAAACTTGTTCCATCTGATAAATTAGTGAAAACTCGAAGGAGTACTTTATATAGGTTATCTTTGTGACAAGCCCAAGATCACATAAGCGATCGGTAGATGATATGGCTACCATCAGTTCTTTAATATGCATTCGCCTCATGTAAACAAGATTCCTTTCTTTGTGGAAAACTTGCGAGTGCACTGCATATGACATATCGAGAATCTTGTATAACATGTGAAGTTGTTGGTCCTTTATCCCCTTGGTACCATTCCATTTTTAACTACTTATAATATTTAACTTTTCCCCAAATATTTACCATACTAAGAAAAGATCCCATATCGTCGCATAGCCCGGTATACTCTCCTAAGAGGCACACTCTATCATCTTGGAAACAATAGGAATGTGTTACATTGTTTGGATGTGGTGAAGTCGATCCAAGAAATCAAGGAAGTACATGGAGGCATTTGTGGAGAACACAAAAGTGGGATGGTCCTTACTAAGAAATTATTGAGAGTAGGTTACTACTAGCCTATAATAGAAGCAGTTTGTTGCAAATTTTTCAAGAGATGTGAAATTTGTCAAAAGTATGGAAACTTGATACATATACCAGACAGATTTGTAGACCACAATGAAACCCTCGACATTTTCATAATGGGGACTTGATCTCATAGGGAAGCTCACTCCAACTTCCCGAGATGGAAACACTCATATCATCACCACCATCGAGTAATTCACCAAATGGGTAGTACTTCACCAAACGGGTAGAGGTTGTACCTCTCACTTACATAACCGATGAATTTTTTTCTAAATTTATAATGAACTATCTCATTTTCCTTTACGTAATCTCCTACGCCATTATAGTGACAATGATAAGTCCTACAAATACAAGATGGTTAAATCATTATTCCAATGCTTCCAAATTTGAATCAAGTGGTCAACCCCTATTACCCTCAAGGAAATGGATAAGCTAAGGCTACTAATAAAACCCATGTTCATATCATGGACAATATGGTTAATGTGATGGCCATAATTGGCACCTTAAGATCCATCCCACCCTCTAGTATTATTGAACCTCCATCCACACCCCTATTGGTGCCACTCTTTATCCATTAGTAATTGGCATTGAGGTCATTATAGCTTTGAAATTTGAGCTTCCCTCCCTAAGAATATATCTTTGGGATTATACGGACAAAGATGAAGACTACGAGCTAGCTCGTCTAATAGAGTTGGAGATACTAGATGAGAAGCACATGAGGGCACTCAATCATTTGAAATTTTATCAAAACCGAGTTTTATATCACCATGATTATCTTGAACTCATCTTGTCTGCCTTTCTTTTGTTATAAATTCTTATACTCAACTCATATTTCCCATCTTGCATTTTTATATTTTATATGTTGAAAAAGGTCTAATGGACTTCTCTATTTTCAACATGGCGGGATTGTGATGGCACCCAAATTGAAGGAGATTTCCTATGAATATTTGGAGAAAATATTCAACTTTGGTAGGCCTTGATGAGGTATTTGTAAGGATATTGTTTGACATTAAAGACCCTAGAGATTAAAATGGACCATTGACCGCCCAAGTTGTTTGTTTAGCATTGATTTGAAGGAATATTAGGATCAAGCCTATCTTTTATTCCTTGTAGATGATATATTTTCATCTCTTCATACTAGAACACCAAAAGAATCCTGATGTGTTGAGAATATTTTGGCTCAAGAGCAGGCCTACTGTATAAGGTGCATATAACTACACATTCCCTTTCATTTGTGATGAAGGATTCAATATGAAGGAAATCCCATTAGGATCTTATGTACTTGATGAAGGGATTTCATTAGGTATTATGCCTACTCTCTTTCACAAGATGAATGAAATGGAGCACCATGTCTCAATCTTGGATAGGAAACCATTAGGGAATATGTCTTCACTGCCTCATGAAGCACCACCAATATTTATGAAGAAGTGTAGGGGTGATTATAGTTCCAAACCTCATGCTCTATATACTCCAAGACTAGTTGTAATTACACTTCCAGCTTCTACACGGACTACCAATCCATCCTCCACTTTCAAAGCAACAGGGAAGAAGTCTTTTCCTAAAGGAGGTCTAGACATTACTGAATGAGTTTCCTCCTATGAGAGGAGATCACAATTTATTAGTTTGTTGGATGGTCCTATGGCTAGCATTGATGAGCTTATGTCTTTGGGTATGTCTTGTAATTTATTAGGAGACATTGTGTTTGTTCAAATGGTGGTGGGAATAGAGGAATTTGTTCCTAGAAAGAATAGGCTTGTGAAGAAACTTCCTCTTTGCAGAGAGGATTTAAAATTAGTAGATGATTAGGTATTTTCTCTTAGTTTCTTTTGTGATGTAATTCTCAAGAATGTATGCAAATTTTTCATGGGTTGGGGCCCCTATAGAATCCCTATTTTTCTTTTTTCCATAATACAAAAAACTCAAACTGTTACATCAATACACATGCTTCATAATAGATTTAGAATTATATCAAATAAATATAAAATTCTAATGTATTGTATATAGTTAGATTAATGTTTGAAAACAAAAATTTAAAATAATTTCAACCTTTATGAAACAAGAATACTAATTTTCATAAGATGAAAAGTTGTTTAAAGAGAACCAGCCTAAGCTTTCTCATTGGTCTTCATGGTTGTATCCTCATATTCATCATCTTCCTCCTCCTTTGGCTTCCTTTCCATGTATGCATCATACCTTTGAAATAACTACCTTACATCCTCTTCAGTTGGACCTGTGTGATGTTGGAATATTAGGGTCTTCTTGTTCAACGCATCCCCACATTGATCCATTTTTTGCTTATGTTCCCATGACTTTCCTTTCAATTCTACAATTTTTTTCTCTATAGCCATTAGCCTCTTGATAACCTCATAAGAAAATTTTTCATCTTGGATGTATTTCTCAAAATAATTGATTAAGAAGTCACTTTTCAAGTCACCATAACTCTTCTTGTTTTTATCAAACACCATGCCTTCCAATTTCATATCTATGGTGTCAATGATTTTTTCAACCCATTTCTTTTCTATCTCCATCTTTTCTCTAACTTGATTCAAAACTTCAATCCTAATTTTAGAAAAATCTTCAATTGCATATTGGGTTCCCATTTTATCTAGTGGCACAATTCCTTCCTTTTCAACTAGATCTTCATCAATTTGATTGATACGGTTTATCTTGGGAAGGATTCCTTCATAGTAGAAAATCTCATTGTCACATTGTTCAATCAAATCAATAAATTCAATGAGTTTGGTATTAATTTCTTAATACCTCTTTCTTTCTTTCTCAATGATCTTCTTCCCTTTTCACTTAACTTCTCAACCTAATCATCAATAACCTTAACCTTATTACTCACCTTTTCTATTTTATCTAGTAATTTAGGGGTGATAGTAGTAGCAAATTCTTGATCCCCTTCTACAGGATCTATCAATTTTTTCAAGCATGAAGTCAGTGCTCCTATATACTCTTTCACTACTTCTTTGATATTTTATCCTTATCTACATTTTGCAAGTAGACTTTCAAATGCCTATGTAGCACATTGATTCAATGATTATCTAGTATGCATCCCTAATTTTATGTGTTGGACATTAGAGTCAATTTATGTAATATCATACTTTGTCTTGCCTGGTGAGTAGTTTTCGAGTTCTAAAGTCCTAAACCCATGCTGGTCTACTTGCATCCCGGTAAGGATATTTGCTTTCTTCAAATATTGTTGGGGCTTTGGAATTGATATGTCGATGATACTCAAAGCCCCCTTCTAAATTATTTCCTTATGTCCTTATTGAATGAGCCATCCTAACCATCCAACCATGGGGGTATTCCCCTTATTCTCTTTCTGTGGGGTCTTAGAATACAATACCAATTCTTTTGATGTTCCTTCAACTTTTACAATTTGTTTTTCATTGTCAATGTTAAAACCCCTTGTTTCCCTGTGTCATGTCCCTAAATATGTGGTTTAGTGATACCTTCTGGTTTCTTGTCACCCACTACCTTTTCATCTTGACTTTTATTTTGTGTAGATATTACAGGTTCATTCACTGTTTCCTTTGGATATTTGGTAGGAGGAGCCACTATACTGGTATCTACATCCTTTATTGAGCTGATTTTCAAATTTTGTAATTTCGTTTTAGAGCATCCTTATCCAAGCATGGGGTTTTAACTGGTTCCTTATCTTTTGTAATGTCCTCACCCCCTGTCAATGGTTATTTAGTGGATAAATCCTCTTGGGGATGCTCTTCATTTACTTCATGCTTTGTTGGTTGGGCTTCTAGATGTGATTTTTGATTATTTCTTGTACTTTCTTCAAGAGGAATCTCAACAAGTTTACTTATTTCTTTTAACACCTCAGCTACACCTTCTTTCATGGTATTTGTTTCTTGAGAAACCTCACCTTCTTTGACTGTCTTTGAATCCTTTGATGGTTGAATTTTAGTATGAAAACATCTATTACAAGTGTTTCACTCAAACTTGTTTGAACTATATTTTCAACATTCATGACATAGGTTATACCTTCACTTTGAATATTTTGGGGTTGAGCCCCCACACTTGCACTTGATGCCTGATGGATATCTTGAACATGCACTTCTTGTTCAGTGGACATTTACACTCTTAGTTGTATGATTCTAAATATTTACATCATCCATTTCCAATTCAATAATTTATGTAGGCAATTCAACTATCTCATCAAATATTATTGACTTCTTTTCAATCTATTCAATTATTGGTTTGATTTTTACTTTTTCTTCTATAACTCGCAAATGATTGACTAGACATATGAGCACCACCAATTGTTCTTGGAATAGTTTTAGTAGGGACTAAAAATGTAGCTACACTAGGAAATATCAAACTTGGAGTAGAATGCACACTCTCATGAGTCTGGGATGGCAACACTTGATGGGATAATGAAGCAACAACCCTTTGTTGGTCTTAATCAAAGCAGGAGGATCAATTACCTCAGGATCTCTATGTTTTTGCTTTTTTGATGCATGACCACTTTATTTCACTGAAATACCAACATCTCTTGCCAAAGGTTGTTCAAATACCAATTTAACTTTCTTCTTAGTTCTTTCAAAATGCCTGACATCTGGTGCCTCTCTTTTTTTGGTACTACATGATTTGGATTGGATATCAACACTGATAGGGTTCCCCTCATCATATTTCTAGTGCTAGATAATCCTGGTAACACCTCTGAGGGAGTTTTTGTGTAATCAAGCCTTTCCCTTTTTCTTGGATTGGTACTGCTTTAGTGATGGGGGCATCTTGCATGGCCTTCAAAAGTATCCCTCAAATTTTTGAATCAAAATAGTTCTTGAAGTCCCATTCTTGCTGGTTGTTGATGTCCATTCATCTATAGTCTTTGTGGTAGGCTTGTTACTAGGTAATTGAGGAGATTTTCCATTTAAGGGATCCATTTTATCTTCTCCCTCCTTCAGTGGGGGGAGATCTCCTTCCAACACTTTCAAATCCTGAAAATCCTTCAATACCTTTGTATTTTGTAAGGATAAATCCAATCCCTTTCCAGTAAACCAAGTTAATGTTCTTCTCAATACATTGGAAATCCTCATATGAGGGCTATTTGATTCCTTCTCCTTCAAATCAATAGAGTTGATTTTTATCCAATCTTCTAGTCATGGTAATATTGTCCCACCACATATTTTTCATTTGCAAGTCCTTGTGGGACTACAATAATCTTGAAATTAATAATCGACTCAAGGTCATTCTTTAAAAATCTCAAAACCTAATTTATTCTTCATTTATATAGTTCATCTAGTAATCCCATAAGTGAGGCTCATGTTCTTTCTGTCTTTGACAACCCATTAAATGTCATACTTAGGTCTTTGTTAGAATTTTTCCATTTTGAATCTCTCCATTTCTTACTCCATTAGTCCAGCCTTAAATATACTTTGGCATGAATATCTTAAAATTTGGATGGTGAATATGATATTTATTTTGTGTTTTTTTACAATCTTCTTATACACAAATGTCAATTGTCTTGACAATTCCATTAAGGCCCAATTGTCATACACATATTTTGGTAGTTTACAAGATTGTCCCTCAAATCCACTTACCCTAAAGTATGTAAAGAACTTGTATTGTATAAAGATGCAACCATATTCAAGAATTATAGCCCTAATAGTGATAGATAGTCTAAATTGTTCCCAATCTGGTTTGATAAGACAAGTCATAAGGAAATGAAGGCATCATTTATCAACCTGACATTCCCTTTCCAATTATCCAACCTCAATTTTGGGTACACATCATACACTCTATGATATTTAAAAATTTATTGTAATGGGAGATGAGTAAATGACTTGAAACAAGCAATGTTATAGATGAAATAAGACATCATATAGAAATTGATGTCAACTAGATTACCCTCACCAATATTTACAACTATTGTCAAAAATTTAGCATGGATGGATGCTGATATGAAGCTTGCCTAACAAAATTTTCCTTGTTCTTCTAAGATAATCATTATAAAAGGGCACATCCATTCTTGAAAATCAGTAGCTCCCTCTAACCCTTCCATTCTTCTCAGTAACACAATAAGGTCCTCAAATTCATCGACAAACATGTACTTGGTGGGTATCTCTAGGATTATCTTAACGAGATGGTTTTTATCCTTGACCATTTGGAATTTAGCATTATAGCATACTCATCATGCCTTACCTCAGAATAAATATGTGTAGACTCAAGCTGTAGTAATTATCCATTGATCCAAATTAGGTAGCCCTAGAATTTCCTAAAATCCCCGGTGTCAAGTTTATAACTCTTTCTCCACTTCCATCTAATGATTATTTTGTTTTTGGATTGTATTTGTCATCACATAACCATATTTGAGGCACATTTATGGCAAAGTGGGAAAGTAGGCTTGAGGGAAATGCCACTAACATCAATGGTTTTCATCCACTTACTTTTATTTGGATTACTCAACCTTCTTTGAAAATAATATAAGTCAGCATTTAAAAACTTCATATCCATTACCTTATCTAAATAAATGGTAATGCTAGAACTTACATGGAAAACGATGCTTAGGTCCTTATCTTGCGGATCTTTTCTTTTAATTTTCAACTTATGTATTGAGAATCAATAATGGTAGAGCTAAGAGTTACCTTGTTTTTTTACAAACTCTATGAAATTTCCTTCTGATTTTGCACGTCCCAGTTCTTGGGCTAAAATTTTCCTCTTCTCAATCAATTTTTCTCCTTTCCTTTCACCAATTCATGTAGTTAGGGAACCTAGATCTTTGTATGTAATAGTAACAATTCAAAATGATTGGAAGCTTTTAAGAGTTATACCTTGATTCGTGTAAAAATTATTAATAATTACATCCATAAATGTTTTACATCCTAACCATCAATCTTTCTTTATTAATTTGAATGTGGACCATCCACGTGGTTTAATATGGTTCTTTACGAGGCTATAAAGTCTTTTTCACATTTGCATTGCCTTTTTAATGAGTGCAAGTTTGCAATCTTGACCCGAACCTCCGCCTCTTGAATTTTGATGAGGGGTTGCCACATGTTTCAATATGAAAGGTGACAGAGCTACGAGATCTCATTTGCATTTTAACCAACCTTTCACATAAGTGTAAAACTACATTATTGACTAGAGCATCCTCCTGTTGACTTTGCCTAGAAAACTTACACGTTTCCTCCATCAAGCTTTAGAGGCATATTCATATTTTGCACTATAATTTTACTTTGAATAAAAACTACACCAATTATCCTTTTCCCCATTCCAACCATATTTAGACATGTATTCTCTTTAGGAAGTGGAACCTTCTTTGCATTTTGCACTCGTAACTCAAATATTCCCTAGAATATTCTAATTGGTTTCAAGCTAAGCTTGCATTTTGTATTTTTCATGCAAATTATGAAATATTGTAAACATAGCTGATTGTAGCACCACGGTTATATTATTCCACATATCCTCGGGCATCAAAGGACTAAGTGCAATTTACACTAGATATCACAAGAACTATACAGGATGAATTTTCGAGGATAATCACGATCTTTAATCAATTATTTCATAAGGATTTTTAGGGATGACATGATTACCACATTCCTTGACCAAAAAAGAGGATTCACACCTAAATAAAAGATTTATTTTAATTCAAAGCAATTACATTTTCAAGCATGAATTTTTTAAACATGGGAAAATCAGTCAAAGGAAAAATTTGAAGGCACACATTGGATAAAAGGGAGAGATCGAATTGAGAACAAACACCAGCTGTGACTTGGGGATGCGAACCCCTATGGGTGCCACAATAACCACATAAAATAATTATTTCATGGACCAATTGCTATAGTCCATTTGGCATCGGAGTCATTTTAAAACATGCACAAGTACAAATAGAGTGAACATACTTCACAAAAACATACCAAGACACAAAGGAAATTGGTCACTGTAGACCAGGAAAATGAAAAAGGGAAACAAAAACAAAAACAAAAAACCAACAAGACTATACACTATATAAGAGTTCATACCTTGATTGTATGTGTTCAATCCAGAAAGTGTTTAAGATTCCTACCATTAACATGACAACTCTATCAATTCTCCATCCAAATATTTCAAGAAGAAAGTATGCTCACCAATCCTTATATCGATGGAGTAGGGTCCCATCCACAATGCATCAAAATTTCCATGCTTTCCTTTTTCCTCATGCATGTTATCCCATATTAATACCATATCTTTGATCTTGAAAGCTCTATGGGTCACCTTTTACCAATTTTTTTTCTTAAGTCTTTCTCTAAATTTAAGGTGCCTTTAATGGGATTCCCTTATTTCCTCATCCAATTCCACTATCTGATTGATCCTAGATTCGTAGGGGTTTACTTCTTCATCTTCAAGATGTTGCATGAATTGATAGGAATACAATTTCATATGTAAGGGTAACAAAGCCTGAACTCCATAAAATAATTAAACGAGTTTTTCCACTAGCTCTCTTAGCGGTGATCTGTCTCGCCCACAAATAAAAATTTAGATGTTCACCCCATTTTCTTTTATTCACTTCCAATGTCCTCCTAATTATCTTGAGAAAATTTTTATTACTTGATTTAGCTTGACCATTCCCCTGAGGATTGTAATTGGATGCATATGTTAGATTGATTCCATACTCTTGACACATAGTTACTAATGGTTTAGCCCTAAAGATCATAACATTATCAACAAATATTTTTGTAGGTACTCCAAACCTACAAATTATATTATTCTAGAATGAAATCCATGACTACTTGGTGAGTTTCCTTCTTGGTAGGGATAAATTCAACCCACTTGGTGAAGTAGTCAGTAGCAACCAAGATCCATCTATGTCTAGCACTGGAGGAATCTGAGATTTTTCTAATGAAATTTGTCCCCAAATATTTGAAAGGAGCTTCTACTGATCTGGTTACAAGGGTAAAGCACCTGAATCTTTCATCCTCCCAGAAAACCTTTGACAACTTTCACACTTTCTAACTAACAAAGTTACATCTTTAAAAAGTGTTGGCCACCAATAACCTACTCTCAAAATCTTATGACCAGTCACTCTTCCAAAAAGTGACCTCCACATACTACCCCATGTAGTTCTACAATAATCTTAGGATCTTATTCTTCTGTGATGCATCTCAAGAGGACCCCCTCTAGATTTTTCCAATTCAACCCATATTCAGTTATAACATATTTTTGGGAAGCCAATTTCAGTGTCCTTCTCTGATTTTTGTCTAAATGACTTAGGAACACCAAATTTTTAAGGTGAAATATTATATCCTTGTACCATGTGGAATTGATAAGATTTTCTTGAACATCCGTATGTCTGTTTTCAACTTTATTTATTTCCATTACTTGCAATTTTCTTTTTGCCATCAATTTTGCAAGACCCAAACCCCTAACTAATTTGGTGGTTTAATATTCATATCATATTTGTGTACCTTGTTCACCCAATGACATATTTTTCTAGAAATTTCCATCTTTGACAAAATATCCTTAACCATTGTATGAGGAACATAGGCTACAATCTTGGAACTCAAGATGTAAGGCCTGAAAATTTTAGTAGCTCTAACCAAAGGAAAAACTTGTTTTTCTATGATAGTGTACTTCAACTCAACAATGTGCAAGGCTTTACTTAAAAAATAAATAGGTCATTCATTTCCTTCATCATACTTTTACAATAACACTAATTCAATGTTATTCTCAGATAAAAAAGAGAATATCTAAAAACCTTTTTACAATCAAGACTTACAGTAGTGGGGCATTATTCAATGCTTCTTTTATTCCATTGAAATCTTGGATGGCTTCTTCTTCTCATTTTATGTTTTGGTCCTTTTCCATATTGCTTGTTATGGGAATGGTTATCTCAAAAAATCATAAATAAACCTCCCAATAAAATTAGTTTGACCAAAAAAGGATTGAATCCCCTTTTTAGTTTTAGGGATAAGAACTTTACCAATTTCTTCCACTCTCTCAAGATCTATCATGACCCCTTGCTTTGACGCAATGTTCCCTAATAATTTTTCCTTTTGAAATCCAAAATGACATTTTTAGGATTTAATGAAATTCCATATTCCTTGAATCTTATTAGCATCTTTTCCACATGGCTAAGGTGGTCATTTCTATTCCTGGAGAATATAGTTACATCATCATAATATACTGCAATAAAGTCATTAATGTAACCTATAAAGGCAACATCCATAGCTCTTTGGAAGGTAGCCCCAAAATTCATTAAGCCAAATGGCATTATCACATATACATAAGTACCCCATGGAGTGGTGAAAGAAGTTTTAATTCTTTTTGATTACTTCACAACCACTTGATTGTATCTTGAGAATCCATCTAATGTAGAGAGAAATTTAGATCCAGTGACCAATTGTAACATATTATCCATGTTAGGAAATGGATAGTTATCCTTGATGGAAGCCTTATTTAGATTCCTAAAATCCACACACAACCTTATATCTCCATTTTTATTTCTAATAGGCACAAGATTTTCCACTCATGAATAATACCTTATGGGTTGTTGGTGCGAAATCACAACACCACTGGATGTTCATCAGATTTCTAGGTTGATCACTCTAGCATCTAGTGTGATTGCACAACATGGAATCATTTCTCCAAGTGTGGGACTTGTAAAGATGAGAAAGGATTCTCCAGAGAAGGCTGGTTCCTATTCCTCTGTTCAGATGCACATGAAAATGTAGAGGGTTCACTCAAAGTCTAATCTAACTTGCCAAGGAGACAGGGTAAGAAAATGCATAAAGATAAACCTAAGCTAATAGAGGTGATGCACCAAGGAATGAAGAACATCTATCTTGCCAATAAACACAGACCATTCAAATGTAATGCAAGATCATACATAGACAACAAAATTTGCAGTGAAAGACCAGGAGGATGCAAATGAACACAGAGAGGGTTGAGAATCATCCACAGACATGCATTACTTGCTCCAAGGATTGATACAATACACTAAAAAATGCCAAGAGGTAGAGTCACATTACAGTTTCAAATGGGATATTCGAGCTCCAAAAATTCACGATAAAGAGAAGAAGGGAGGAGCAAAGCAGAAAATGTTCGACCTCTTGAAAGAAGCCCCTCTTTACAATATATAAGAAGAATGAGAGAGGGAAGAGAGAGGAAAGTCGAATCTACGACAACCACTTCTAGATCGCATTTAGCTCATCTCATTATGGAAAAAGTGGTGAATCTTGGCAAAATGGCAGGTGTGCAGCGAGAAGCGGCAAAGTATACATTGTATTAAAAGTTGGTTGTTGAAATGCGATTCACTGGTCATTATCACGCATCAGAGCTGTTTCTTAAATTTCTCTCTACAAACTAAACCAAAATGCAAGCTTGACCTCAGAATCATGTAGAGGATTTCACTAGCTTTCCATTGATATAAAGAGCGTGCAAATCTGAGCTCTGGATTGAAATTTATGGCGATCTGAAGATTTAGGGCAAAAAACAAGCCAAAACGGATATTTGAAATTATTCCCGTGCTCGCCACACTGGTTGACACATGTCGGGCACTCGATTAGATGAGAAATTCTCTCTCCTCTTGCCTTTCCATGGGTTTTCCTTGAGAATTTTGACTTTTTATAACTTTTGGGAAATTTTCCATTTTTTTCCCCGCACCCGCCTTAGGGACATGTGGCGTGATCTGGTTGAAGGACGGGCGTGGGGTCATCCTTTACCTTTTTGATTTTTGGCCAAAGCTATTGCCAAATTCTCCAAGTCCTCCCCGAGCTCCGCACTTTCCCCGCCTTAGGACACGTGGTGTTTCTGATTCGTTCTCGGCTTTTCTAGGTCTTCGCATCCCTCACGTATTTTTAGCCCGGATGTCCCAAACCTTTAGGGACAAATTTCTCCGATCCACCCGATTCGGTCTTCTCTATCCCTATTTGAGGTGAAGACATGTGGCACATTTCCATTGGATCTCAGCTCCTTCAACTTTCTGCATCCCACGTGTCCCTTTGTCCCAGTGTCATCCATCGGCATGCTGGGACAAATTCTTCCGAGCCACCCGAAATGGGTTGCCTTTGCTCTTGGCCACTTCGCCTTTTCACGTCCTTTGCGCCCTTTTTGTCCTCACGGCCCAGATGTCCTAGCCTTATCTGCACAACAGTTAGTCAATTTTTCACCTTGGCTGGTTCGCCCTTTCGCGTCCGCCCAGCGTCCCCACGGCCCGGATGCCCCTTTCTTTGTGTGGACCGCTGGTAGCCTTTCGGCAAATTCATGCTTTTACACCCCAACCTGTCCCAAACCTTACGGACCAGGACTTAGCGATTCTCACGATTTTTTTGTCCCAAGCTTAGTTTTTTTTGTAATTTTTTCACCTTTTTCTAACCTGTTGGGTTTTCTTCTTGAACAGGAGAGTTACAAAGAAGGCCGAGGGGCCCCAAAAACATGATTTTGGGCCTTGAATCAATCTACTTTCACGGGACTTGAAGAATCGATGCATGTTATCAAAATTACCCTGGGGGGTGAATTTTGGATAACAATTTGGTGACTCAGCAGGGTCACCTACCTACTAGGTAGAAGATACCCGGTTGCCTAAAGTAGTCCATTGGGTATGGAGTCATAAAATATTCTATTTAGAACCCCAACCGACTTAGAATGTGTAAGGAGGAAGGTGGAATATCACACGATGGAAGTAAGGACTGCAAAACATCTCCGTGGACAACAACCTATGCCAAAGCACTTAGGGAAAACAAAACTAACCTACAAAGAAAACAATGTGCACAAGCACTTGGAGGGATGAAAATCTAATCTAATATTTACAAGGTGGTAATTTTTTTCTAGAAGCAATGCTTGAGATAGATTCCATTTCTTGGAATCTGCAGGTTCTTCACCGTCCAATGAGGCCAATTGGAAAGCATTGCTATTCTTGTACTTCGTGACCATGTATGGGCCACTCCAAATGGCATCAAATTTTGAATGCCTTCCCGGTTTTGCTCTATCCACATCCCATTTTAACACTAGATCTCAACCTAAAAAGATCTATCCTTGGCCTTCCTATCAAAGGTCTTTTTGATAAAAGCTTGATCCTTCTCCATTGCTTGGGATGCCTGATTTTTGATCTCTTGCAGCTCCATCGACTCTGCATACCTCACTTCCATGGGCTCAAACTCTAGCAACTCCAGCTTCTTCATGAGCTCCAATGTTGGAAACTCAAGTGACATAGGCAAGATTGCTTCTCTTCCATAGACAAGCCTGAATGGAGAGTTACCTGTGGATCTCTTGGGAGTTATCCTATCATCCCATAAGGTTGATTTCAGTTTGGTATGCCAAGACCTCTGATTCTCGTCAAGAGTCGTCCTAATGATCCTCAACAAGTTCTTGTTTGTAGACTTGGCTTGGTCATTACCTTGAGGGTAATAGTTTGATGAAGTGCTTAGGTAGATACCGTTCTTGACAAGCCCACTCGGTCACCTTAGATCCAATGAATGCTAATGCATTATCAAAGATTATTTTAGCAGGTACACCAAATTTGGTTGTTATCCCCTCATAAAAGTCTAAGATTCTAGACTCAGTTGCCTCTTTGAGTGCTATTGCTTCTGTCCATTTGGTGAAATAGTCCGTGGCTGTCAAAATTCATTTGTGCCCTTGGCTTGAATTGGGATTAATGACTCCAATGAAGTCCAAACCCCATTGCATGAATGGCTGGTTAACTAAGATTGGATGTAATGGAAGGGCAGCAAGTCTCTCTTTTCCTGTGAAGAATGCACAATTCTTACACCTCTTGATCCATGCATAACAATCACTGAAGATTTTAGGCCAATAATAACTAGCCTTCATGATTTTTAGATTTGTCACTCTTGGTGCAAAATGACCACCAGCTAGTCCACCATGGAACTCTTCCAGCACCCTTTGAATCTGATTTGTGCTAATGCATCTTAGCAACACTCCATTCACATCTTTCTTGAACAAAACTCCATCAATAATGGCATACGGGACAACCTGCAATCTGAAGTGTCTCCTTTGGGTCTTGTTCATCTCCGGAGGGCATAGGCCTGTGCCTAGGAAGTGTATAATACCTTGGGTCCAGCAAGGAGTGGGGGTAGCATTGTCTTCTTCTTGATTGCCACTTGGCTCATGGCTGTCCTGGACTGTCAAAATAGCCTCTTCTTCATTGCATACTTCTTTTTGCTTCCCAAAACCAGCTACTCACACAATCCTTTCCCTCTTACCAGCTTGGTGATCTTGATCTCAATGTCATATTCCATGACATGGGTGATCCAACCTGCCCTTTTCTCATTCAAATCCTTGTTGAGGAGGAAGTCCTTAACTCCAGCATGTGAGACCAACAACTAGACCTTGTTGCTTGAGATTAAATGCTTGAATTTCTTCAAGCTTTTGATTACTACAAGTACATGCTTCTCAATAAAAGAGTACCTCAACTCATAGTCATCTAGGCTCTGGCTGAAGAAGGCAATTGGCTGCTCATCATTGTCCTTGTTCTGCTGTACCAAAATGGTAGAAATAGTGTCATTACCTCCAAATGCATAGAGGATGAAATCCTTGGAGAAGTTTTGGTTGATGAGAGTTGGTGCTTGAGAGATGGCTTCTTTGATTGCTTCAAAACTCTCCTTGCCTTCTGCTGTCCACTTGAAAGCCATGCTCTTCTTTAACATTTTGGTGATGGGCTTGACAAGGGTTGCAAAATCTGGGAAAAACCTCCGAACAAAGTTTATCCTTCCCAAGAAACTCTGAAGGGCTTTCTTGTGGCTTGGAAATGGTAGTGCTCTTATGGCTTGAACCATCTCTGGATCAATTGCTAATCCTTCTTTGGAGACAATATGGCCAAGGAGCTTTCCTTCATGTGTAAGAAAGATACACTTCTTAGGATTCAAAGACACTCCAAATCTCCTGCACCTCGTGAAGACTTGTCTCAAATGAGAGAGGTGGTCTGCTGCATTTTTGGAAAAAATAGTGATGTCATCAAGGTAAATCAGCACCACATTGTTAATCAAACCTTTGAATGCCATGTCCATTGCCCTTTGGAAGGTAGCACCAGCGTTGGACAACCCAAATGGCATTTTCCTATATGCAAAAGTTCCCCATTTGGTTGTGAAGGCTGTCTTGAACTCGTCTTCTTCCTTCACCATAATCTAATTGTAGCCTGAGTAACCATCAAGTAGTGAAAACCTCTCAGAGCTAGCCACAACTTGCAAGATTTGTTCCATGGAAGGGAGTGGGTAATGGTCCTTGAGAGAGGCTCTATTCAAGATCTCGAAGTCAACACACAATCTGATCTCTCCACTCTTCTTTCATTTGGAACTAAGTTGGCAACCCAACTAGAATGCTTGATTGGGAATATGATCCTTGACTTAATTAGCTTGTCTAATTCCTTCCTCATGAGAGGCTCCATGTGTGGATTGGTGGTCTTTGTTTCACTTTGTGAGGCTTAGTATTTGGATCCAATTCGATGGTATCTTTGAGCTAAGTTGGGATTGAAACCTTTCAAGTATTCATAGCTCTAAGCAAATATGTCAGGGAACTCTTGACATAGTTGTATGAACTCATATCTTTCTTGTTCAGTTGTCATCCTTCCAATTTGCAATGGTTTGTTCTCTTCAACCAAGATGGATACTGAATCCTCTCTCTTGACCTGAATGTTTGCTTTCTCCTTTCTAAACTGATCATTGGGATTAAAAATGGAATCCAAAGTAATAAGTCCCTTGGGTAGCTTGTTAGTTCTCAGCTGTACCACTTGGTCACCATATTGTTGTTCCAATATTTCTTGATTCCTAGTGAGAACTCGACTTCTTCTTACAAGAAATGGATGATTTTTTGGTCATTTTCAAACACTTGCCAACTGACATTGTTATCTGGCACTGAAGGCCTCACAATCACGTGGATGTTTGGCTGTACCTTGTCTTGTTGAATACTTTCCACAATGTCAAAGGCTGCCCCTACTGCTGCAAGCCTATCAGCAGCTTGATTCTCTTTCCTAGGAATGGATTTGATGCCAAAACCCTCAAAATCTTCCATGAGGTCCCACACCCTGTTCTTGTAGCATTTGAGTAGATCATTCTTGGCAGCATGTTGTCCCTTGACCTGATTTACAATCAATTCACTGTCCCCAAAGACTTGCAAGTTCTTTATTTTCTTCTTGATTGCCCAATGCATCCCTTGCACCAAGGCTTCATATTCAGTAGTGTTATTGGAGCATGCAAACTGAAATCTAAAAGCTGAATAGTACTTTACTCCTCGAGGTGAAACAAGCATGGCTCCACCTCCTGCACCTTGTCTACTCCTTGATTCGTCAAAAAACAGCTGCCATACCTCATTGTCATCTTTGTGGTTTGGCTTGGTGATGCTGGGAATAGGCTGATTTTCTTCATGTATGCAATAGACCCCTAGCTCAGATTCTTCTACTTCTTGATAAGGATCAAAAGCATGTATCTTGTTTTCCCATTCATCAAGAGTTAGATCCGGGATGCTTCCAAATTTAGTGTCAGCTTCATCAGAGCTTGGGTGATCTTCTTGATCAAATGCTGAGCAATTGGCATTAATCTGACTTGGAGTGTAAGGCTCAATATGGAAGTCTGCAATAGGTTCTGACCTGATGGTGGCTTTGGTTCCATACCTTGTTCTAAACAGCATGTGTGACCAATCAGCAGAAAGATAGCCTCCAATTTTGGCTGTGAAGTCCCTTGACAAGCAAAGGGCAAAGAGTGGTGGAAGGTCTATGACTGATACATCTTGTAAAACAACAACGTTTGGACATGCATGCAAGGTAAGACTCAAGTTTTTAATCACTCCAACTGTTGCTTCTTGATGTCCCATCTATTGCACTACCCCTTTGGATATTGTTTCATCTTTGGAGCCCTAGCCGAACTCGCTATTTGTTTAGGCATTCCGAGCTACTTGCCTTAGAGTCTATCATACAATTGTGCACTAGCTAATTTCCAATGATCAATGAAACATAGAAAGGAGGGGTTTCAACATTTTACCTTGCTATCCTCCATGATTTCCTTCGGGTTGGGAAGCATTTGTAAGCACTTTGTCTTGCATCGAACTTGTTGATTTGAAGTTGGCAGTCCTTCATGGCAGCTTACGGTGAGATCTCTTTGGCCTGGAATGGATAGGGATTCCCACATTGATATATTGACATTTGTCTTCTTCATCTGATCAATGATACTGAATGGTGATGAAGGATCTCTTTGTTGTCCCTTTGCTTGTACATTCACTCCTTGCATGTGGGCAGCAACAACTGGTATTTGAGTTGGCCTAGGGGCTGTTCTTGGCTGCCCTTGTGCATTTGAAATTGGACCTTGCTTGCCAACCATTTGTGGAGCCATGGAAGGTTGTGGATTGGTTGGGGCTAATGGCTGTTCTTCACCCAAATTCCTCCTTTTTGACCTTGTGTTGGCTGCAACACCTTGAGAAACTACTGGTTCATGCCACAAAATCCTCTGCTTGCCAATTTACCAATGTGGTGTCATTTGGGGCTGATTGCTATTGGAATGTTTCTTGTTGTTGGCTGTTTCCTTGACTGCCCTCACCCTCCACACCAGTAGTTGTCACCATTAATGCTTGATTCAAAGCACCATTGAAGCACATGGATTGGTTATGAGGCTCATTGCATGGAAAACACCAATCATACTCCTGGGCAATGTTGTTTTGTGTTGGCACCAATGCCTTAGAGGCAGATATGACATTTGGGTTATAGGGCTGAAATGGTCTATTGGCAGGAGGCCTGGTTTGATTTATATTTATAGCTGGATTAGGAGGCCTTTGTGGTTGGTATGGCTGCCTGTTAGGCTGAGCTTGGGGTTGATAAGAAGGTCTAAAACCTTGGGCTTGTTGCCTCTTGAGAGTAACCAACTCATTGCCTAGGTTTTGAAATTGCTTCATGACTTCTTAAAGCTCATTTGGGGCACTTGGAGATGAAGTGGAAGCTTCATTTGAACTCTGATTTCTAGGAGTGGGAGAAGGAGCCAAATTAGGTGCTTGATTGGTGTTTGGACTCTCTAAAATTGGAAATAGTGGCATAGGAGGTCTAGGGGCAAGTTTACTGACTTGATCAAGCAATTTTCAGCCTAATGGCAATGCTTTATAAGCCATAGGGATAGTTATGCCTCCCATGGACTGAATCAACATAGAAATATAAGAATTTAGAGCTTTGAGATAGTAGAGAAAAGCACCTTCTGTTGTTGGTCTGATTGCCATTGGAATTCTCTCCCAAGTCTTTTGAAATCTGAAGTTGAAGTCGGTCAGCTGCTCATTGGGAGCTCTCTTGATGGTTTTCAGCTGCTCCAAAAGAGACAAGTTGTCTCCCTTTTCTCCAAATTGCTTCATGAAGTGCTATACACAGCTGATTCCAATTTGTGATAGAACCAGCTCCAAGGCTTCTAAACCATTGCAATGCTTTCCCCTTGAATGAAGATGCCACTAACTTGACAGCCACTTGCATTTCATCGATTTCATGGATTGCACAAAGGTTAGCAATATCTTTAACATGATCACCTAGAGTAGTCTGATTTTCTCCAGTGAAGTATGGAATGTTCTTCAAGGCTACAATAGGAATTGGATGTTGTGCATTGAGGGCAAGTGGGCTGCTACCTGTGAAGTTGACATAGGGGTTGTTTTGTGCCATTCTAATTGGTCTTAAAACCCTTGTTGACTGAATGAAAGGCCTACCAGGTGGAGGAGTTGAGAGAGTTCTATTTGGTGGAGATGGAGACCTTTGAATCCTTCTTCCTCTTTGCCTTCTTCTTGGAGATAATTGCAGGTATTCAAACAACACCTCTTCTTCTCCAACTCTTGACCTTGTGGTGACTCTTCTCATGAGTTTTCAGGCCTGCACTGCTGAAACCAGTTGATTCTTCCCCTTGGAGTCACCAGATATGCAAACAATAAAATTGCAGCAGATGCACATCAATTTTGCTGCAATAAAAATGAGACCTTTGGTCCCACCCGACGTGCCAAAGCTGTTGGTGTGAAATCACAAAGCACCTCACGGATATTGATCAGATTTCTAGGTTGATCACTCAAGCATCTAGTTTGATTGCACAACATGAAATCCTTTCTCCAAGTGTGGGACTCATAAAGATGAGAAAGGATTCTCCAGAGAAGGCTGGTTCCTATTCCTCTGTTTAGATGCACACGAAAAATGCAGAGGGTTCACTCAAAGTCTAATCTAACTTGCCAAGGAGATAGGGTAAGAAAATGCATAAAGATAAACCTAAGCTAATAGAGGTGATGCGAGGAATGAAGAACATATATCTTGCCAATAAACATAGACCATTCAAATGTAATGCAAGATCATACAAAGATAACAAAATTTGCAGTGAAAGACCAGGAGGATACAAATGAACACAAAGAGGGTTGAGAATCATCCACAGACATGCATTACTTGCTCCAAGGATTGATACAATACACTACAAAATTCCAAGAGACAGAGTCACATTACGTTTCAAATGGGAGGTTCGAGCTCCACAAATTCACACGATAAAGAGAAGAAGGGAGGATTAAAACAGAAAATGTTCGACCTCTTGAAAGAAGCCCCTCTTTACAATATATAAGAAGAATGAGAGAGGGAAGAGAGAGGAAAGTCAAATATACCACAACCACTTCTAGATCACATTTAGCTCATCTCATTATGGAAAAAGTGGTGAATCCTGGCAAAACGATAGACTGTCTAGCAGAAACGGTGAACTATCTGTTGTATTAAAGCTGGTTGTTGAAACACCGGTTCTAGTCATTATCACGCATCAGATCCATTTCTTAACTTTCTCTCTCTAGACTGAACCAAAATGCAAGCTTGACCCCATAATCGTGTAGAGGATTTCACCAGCTTTCCATTGATATAAAGAACATGCAAATCTGAGCTCTGGATTGAAAGTTATGGCGATCTGAAGATTTAAGGAAAAAAACAAGCCAAAACAGATATTTGAAATTATTCCCGCGCTCTCGCCACCGAGATGACATGTGTCGAGGCAGCGATTGGATGAGCAATTCTCTCTCCTCTACCTTTCCATGGGTTTTCCTTGAGAATTTTGACTTTTTATAACTTTTGGGAAATTTTCCATTTTTCCCGCGCCCCCGCCTTAGGGACATGTGGCATGATCTAGTTGGAGGATAGGGCGCGGGATCATCCTTTACCTTTTTGCTTTTCTGGCCAAAGCTATTGCAAAATTCTTCAAGTCCTCCCAGAGCTCTGCACTTTCCCTACCTTAGGACACGTGGCATTTCCTGATTCGTTCTCGGCTTTTCCGGGTCTTCGTGTACCTCATGTATTTTTGGCCCGGATGTCCCAAACCTTCTAGGACAAATTTCTCCGATCCGCCCGATTCGAGCTTCCCTGTCCCTCTTTGAGGTGAAGATACGTGGCACATTTCCATTGGCTCTCGGCTCCTTCGGCTTTCCACATCCCACGCGTCCCTTTGTCCCCTGTGTGCATCGGTATGCTGGGACAAATTCTTCCGAACCGCCCGAAATGGGATACCTTTGCTCTTGGCCACTTCGCCTTTTCACGTCCTTCGCGCCCTTCGCGTCCTCACGGCAATGATGTCTTAGGCTTATCTGCACAATAGTTAGTCAATTTTTTCACCTTCAGCTGGTTCACCCTTTCACGTCCCATGCGTCCCCACGGCCCGGATGCCCCTTTGGTGCGCGGACCACTGGCGTCCTTTCGGCTGATTCGTGCTTTTACGCGCCAATGTTGTCCCAAACCTTCTAGACTAGGAATTAGCCGATTCTCATGATTTTTTCTATCCCAATCTTAGTTTTTTTGCAATTTTTTCACCTTTTTCTAACCTATTGGGTTTTCTTCTTGAACAGGAGAGTTAGAAAGAAGGCCGAGGACCCCAAAACATGATTTTGGGCCTTGAATCGATCTACTTGCCTAGGACTTGAAGAATCTGATGCATGTTATCAAAATTACCCTTGGGGGTGAATTTTGGATAACAGTTGTATTATCCCCCCATCCCTCAAATTTGTTAATTATTCTTGCATAGTGAGAAAAATGGGTTAATAGGCATATATTTTTTCCTAAATGATTTAGAATTTATTTCCAAAGGTATTTATTGTTGAAATAAACCTTCCCTATATGCTTTTAATTCTAAGTAAGACCACTCTAAATAGTCTTGTTATTTTGTCAACAATTCAACATAAGATTATTTTTCTTCCTTGCTTAAATTTATCCCTATCCAAACTTTCCTAGGACTTTCCTTAGTTCCCAAATTATATTCTTCAACATCCTTGAAGCAAAGATGTGTCTATGAACCACCCTATCAACATTATCAAAGTTGGATTCTAAAGAAACCAACCCCCTAGGAATGGTGTTGGTTTTTAACTAAATAATATCCTTTCCAAACAAAGTTTCTTTACCATCACAAAAAAAGAGACCATCGGTTCCCATTCCATACATTGATTTGTGAATTCTCCTTCATTTAGCAAAAACCTCTGTACCTAGGCATCATCATCAAATACTTGCCAATGCTTCACATTATCTGGAACAAATGGTCTAGACAATATTTTAACATCATAATTGTAGTAAGGAGAGACTGTGCAATTACCAAACCTAGATGAAAGGACAAAACACTTGTCAGCTACAAAATTCTTATTACTATCATGGTATAAGATGTTGAAAGAATCAAATAGATCAAAAAAATCCCATACTGCATTCTTGTATTCCTTCATTATTTGATTCTTTTTAGCATATAAATTCCTCACTTGTTTCACCATAAGCTTTGAATATCCTTTCAAAATTATATCCTTTATACCATATCTCCAAGAAATACTCAAGCCCAAGAGCAGTGTCTCATATTCTACAATATTCTTTGTGCACTCAAATTTCAGCTTGAAGGAGAAATTAAAATTCTATTGGCTTGGAGATATAAGTACAACTCCAGCTCCATTTCCCATATTAGAGAAAGCCCCATCAAACATCAAGTTTTAAGGGGCACGGAATTTTTCAAAACACTTACTCTCATTGATAATATGCTCCTAAAAATCTGCATAACCAACACAATTATTAACATCCACATCTGCATATAGTACTTCATAAGATGCTGTTAGGATTAATATTGTTTACATTATTAATCATGATTATTAATTGTAATATAATATGAGTTGGTTAACAACTCATATTATTTATTATATGTTTTGTTATAACTAATATTTGTAATATGTGAAGTTGTTAATAAACAACTCACGTGAATAGGAGTTTGGTGAGAGATTTAAGGAGAGTATGTTATGAGTGGTTGTAGGAGAGGTTATAGCTACCTCCTAGATTTTAGGAAAGCCATTTCTTATATAAATGGCTATGTGTAATATGAAAGACGTATGAAATAAAAAAATATTATTTCTGTGTATTCGGTGTATAAACTGATGTTATGCTTTTTAGATGCATTGTTGGGATCTTGATTAGATGCAACATCTTCTTTTCCCCATACAACTTGAAAATATTTCCTTCCACTAGTATAGTGGCATATGACATGTCCATTTGCACACTTCCCCTCACACTAGCAACCCACTTCCTTGATAGCAACATACCTTGTTTTGTAGGACAGTCAACAATGACCACATTTATAGTAAAATAATTACCGAGGTAAGCTGCTAATTGCACCACCAAACCTTTGACATAACCAATTACTGGTACTTCTCTTGAATCCCTAACAGTGGAATTTCTAAAGGTTATTTTTACCTTAATATCTAATTCATTCATCACTTCAAGAGGCATTACATTACATGAAGCTCTTGAATCGAACATGCAGTTGTGAACAAGTATGTCTTTAATAATCAAAGTAGTGTAAAGGGATCAACATCAAGTTGGGACTCAACAAGAGGAAGTTCCTAGAAATACTTTGGGGATTCTTCCAAATTTTTCAATCCTTGTGGCACTTCCAATTCTACAATGGCAGGGGAAATAAACACTCTTAACATCCTTTCCTAGGGCCACTACCTCCTCCTTAAACCCAAAGTACTTGAATGCTCTTCTTTCATGATCAGGGATTCTAAGAAACACAAAAATGGGTACAGATAACCTTGATCGACTCAAAATTTGAGCCATATCATAGTGGGTATAGTTGGGTAATGTTGTATTTATAGGTAGGGTAAATTTTTTTCTTGTGGTATGAGATTCTTCATGGCTTGGGTAGGGACAGGGGTAATGGATTTATTGGTAGTAACTAGGCCTTTTTTGGGTGCATCTTCTTGGAGGATCCTTTGGGATATTGGTGACGAGAGGATTCTTTGGTTTGGGATGTGGCCCTAGCCATTTAATATTTCTTTTTCTTAGATTATACACCTTTTCTTGGGTAAGCACTACATTTATTAAGAGTTTTATGTCCTCCTCAAAAGTAATTCCTCCATCATTTTTTTGAATCACTAATGTTTTCAAGTACTCAAAATCATGATTGGGAAACTCAAAAACCTGAACCATGTCAATATCAAGGTTAGCAATATAAGGGACCAAAATTACCCATTGTATATAGTCCCAAAAGCCTTCCATAGTCCTTTCACTTAGTAACTCAGTGGAATTAGATACTTATTGTGATCTATTAGTACATTCTATCATACAAACATCACCATAAGTAGTACTTTGATCAACATCTTAACTTTCCTCAGTAGGGTCACATGGGGAATGTGGGAAAAACACTTATCACATCAATCAATCACATGATATTCTTTAACTAAGGACACCCTAGAAGTTAATGGATAAGGGACTTATTTATTTACTCTTGGTGGTTGTTTCTTATTTCCTGATCCCATGGGCCTTTTTCCTCTATCATCTGATCTATGGTCACCTCTAGGATGGTTTCTAAATTTTTTTGACCTTGAGTTTGGTGCTAGGCCTGATAATTATGACCTATCCCTTTCTATGCTCTAGCAAGTTTATAAGATATTTCCTTCACTGCTCCTACTAGAGTCTTAACCACTTCTTCCAGATCTACTCCCTTTCTTTCCTGAGGCTTTTCAGGATTTACCAACTTGACACTCTCCCTCTTAGGAGGCTTTCCTACTGCCTTAATATTGTTCTCAATTTGTAATTCCATAGAGAAAGCTTGTCTCAAATTCCTAAGGTTTTTTGTCCCTCAAATAATATGTAGCTTTCTTATCAAAGGCATCAAAATATTTTATTAGATAGGATTCATCACTTGGCCTTAAAATTATAGGCAATATAGTCAAGGTCTTATTGAATCTGGTATTAAAATCTTGGACAGGTTCATTGGGATTCTTCTTTATATTTTCAAATTCTGAGAGGAGAAACATAGGATTAGTCTTATCCCCATATTGTGATCTAAATGCATTTTCATTTTAGTCCATGAATCAATTGAATTTTCTAGTAAGGATTTATACCAATCATGGGCATCCTCTTCTAAGGTATGAATAAACAATTTCACATACACATCCTCATGCTCAATCTCAAAATATTCCATAATATTAACAAATATCTTGAGGTGCTGGTCACCAATGATAGCATTATTTCCTTGAAAATTAGGAAATCTATTTCTCACCTCTTGTGGAACTACATTAGGATAACCCACCATACCCTAGAAATCTATAGGTCCAAAAAAATTTACAACAAAGGGGGTCTAGGTGGAGGCTGAGCCATATTATTTTGAGGAGGTGTCCCAACAGGAGGATTAAAATGGTATGGGACATGAGGTCTTTGAGGTAATGGGGTATGATATTCAAAATATTGATCCTTCAATGATTCAGTTTCACAAAACACTCTATTATTTCTAAGTAACAGAGGAGGGAAATGAGGAATACCCTGAGTTGTGAATGAAGGATCCTCTTGAGTTGGAGTGTACAAATTTGTGCAAGGACTACTTGACCCAGAATCATTTGAAGAGATAGAATAATCTTTTATCAATTGTTGATCATTCTCAACAATAAGGACCACTTTCTCTTCTAACCTTTGATCAACCAAAGATCTCTAGACTTGTTTTCTTATTATATTTGTCTTTCTTAGCTCTGGAAACAACTTTCTAGAAGGATTTGTTTTGAATAAGGACCTTCTTCCTTAAAGATTTATAAATTTTTCTTCAAATATCACAATAATTGAAGCTCAAGGTATTTGATGTTTACCATATTTTCGAATAACATGGAGTCACCACTAAGGTCTTGTACCTTAGATATGTAAATCAATGTAAACAACTTTCCAATTAAAATTCATAATCAATTTCATTAAATATTGGCAGATCTTGCTATCCTTTATCAATATTTACCCCTAGCCAAGTAAAATTTAATGGAAAGCTTAATTAACTCGAAAATGTCAAGCAAATGAAATTTGATTAAGCTCATTTTTGGTAAAGTTGTACAAAGAATCAAGTATAGATCACCGTATTTGTATCTAAACATACTTAATACATTACTAGGGGTCGCTATTTATTTGTATTTATAAAAATAGTCCCCGAAAACAATTCCAGGAGAGTGTTGGTACCCAAATCTACACCACCTTGAGATCCAAGCAACATTTACAATCTGAATTGGATGTTTAAAGTCAATCAGATCAAAAATATAGTCATTTTGTAGCTAGGGACATGTATGATTAACTCTTTAAGAGCTTGAATTTGGAAAAGATTAGGATACACTCACAAAAGGGGATGACCTTCCCTACTACTTTAGGTTTTTCCTTTAACTAGGGTGAGAGGACCCAATTTGTGACCTGTAATTATGAGAATAATGGATGAAATTGTAGTTTCTAAACGTTCTCTTTGAGATATGAAAGGTAATCCTGGAAAGACATGGTCAATGCAAGAACTATTTAACTCTCATGAGTTGTCACTTTAAATAATGCATATATCTTTCAAAATAGGACTTTAGGTCACTTTAGACAGTGTAGATCTTAGCTTGCTTCTACATATTTATGAAAGGGAGGGTAGAAATGGTAAAATCCCTTAGAAAATGGTTATAAGCAGAGAAAACATGGATAATTTAGAAGGATTTGACAATTGTAGGTTATAATTTGTGTGTATTTGAATGGGAGATTAAAGAAGGATAAAGTTGATTATACATATTTCACAAGAAAAATTTACAAATGCTTACAAATTACCTCAAGGAAAGAAAAACACATCACACAACTAGTATCAACCCTTTAATCGAAGGTATGCACTAATGGAGGCCCAAGAGTATAATATTTCACACAATATTTGAGAATTTAAACATAAAAGCTCATGCTAAATCCTCAACAAAACATTTACAGATCCTAATCAACTATGCTCAAGATACACTCAAAATATTACAAAAATATTCTCAAATGAACAACAGTAACATGGATTTAAAACTATTTATCACATTACATAAAGAAAGCTCCATTTATAATGCAATTGCAGTTTCCAAAATTCTTCAAATCCAAACAATATCTAGTGTAATTGAAAGGAACTATTGATCTAAGATTGTAATAAGGGAGAAAAATAACTATTTCAAAGTATTCTACCTTAAGAACAAAGACAACATTGCTCAGGAGACAACACACAATTGATTTTAAGAAATGAAAATTTCTCAGCAAGGGACCATAAATCCTATGGCCTCAATGCTTTCTAATGATTGTACACTCACAATCATCTTGGCATGAGAAGATTTAGACAAATTAAAATAACTAAATGGTTTCTCGATTTGATTCAGATTTTCTAGGAAAAGTACAGTCAATTTTGTTCTATTTTCTCTAAAATCTTAGAAAAATTTAACCCCCAATACGAGAACATTCCTCTCATATATATATAATTTCTTTCCTCTCATCTTTCTCTTTTCCCCCCAAAAGTGTGAATCTTAAAAATAATATTCCCCTTTATGGAACACAATTTGATCCATTATTATTCTTTTGAAAATATTCTATTTTCATGTTGCCAGGTGGAGGAATTACGAATGATTCACATTATTTCATTCTCTTAGAATGACTGGGATGCCATGTTTCCTTTATAATATTATTTGTTTAATCATTTCCTTTTCAGGTGAGTAGAGATACTTTTCAATGATTTTCAAGCGCCTCCAGATGGTTTGATTTGATGTGTAATCCCTTTTTCCTTTTGAGAATCCATCTTGGAGAACACTCATTCATTTTACATCTTTATGGGTTGAGTGCTCTTTCATGGACTATGTCACAAAAATCCAACCATTATCTTTTATGTAATGTAAATTTACTTCAAACTTATTTCTTTCATGTGGGTATCACATACAAATCTTAGAGGTCATCTCACCATGATTATACTCAACTCATCTTTCCCACCTTGCATTTATTATAAATGCACATTATTTCCTTTAAAAATCACATTATTTTAGTGTAAAAAAGGTCTAGTGGACTTATTTATTTTTAACATGGTGGGATTAACAGTGGCACCAAACTTGAGCGATATTTTCTCCGAAGATTTGGAGAAAATATAAGACACGGTAGGCCCCCGATGAGGCATTTGTAAGGATGTTGTTTGACATTACTGACCACTCGAGGATTACAATGGGCTATCGGCCACCCAAGTTTTTTGTATAGCATTGATTTGAAGGCATATTAGGATAACATTTGTATTTTCTACCTTCCAAATGATGTATTTTCATCTCTTCAGACTAGACCACCAAAATACTCTTGATGTGTTGAAACATTTTTTCCTATGAAAGAGATCCCCTTAGGATATTATGCACTTGATGAATGGATTTCATTAGGTACCATGCCTACTCTCTTTCATAAGATGAATGAACTAGAACAACATGTCTCAATCTTGGAGAGGAAACCATCAGGGGAACATATCTTTGTAGCCTCGTGAAGCACCACCAGTCTTTATGAATAAGTGTAGGGATGAGTCTAGTTCCAAACCTCATGCTCCATCCTCTCCAAGAAAAATATAATTCCACTTCCAACACGCATGATTACCAATCCATCCTCCACTTTCAAAGAAATAGGGAAGAAGGCCTTTCCTATTGGAGGTATAGACAATACTTGATTGAGTTTCTTCCTATGAGAGGAGATCACAATTGATTAGTTTGTTGGATGGTCTTATGGCTAGCATTGATGAGCTTATGTCTTTGGGTATGTCTCATACTTTAGCAGGAGACATTGTGTTTGTTCAAATGGTGGTGGGAACAAAGGAATTTTTTCCTAGAAAGAATAGGCTTGTGAAGAAACTTCCTCTTTGCAGAGAGGATTTCAAATTAGTAGATGATTAGGTATTTTCTCTTAGTTTCTTTTGTGATGTAATTCTCAAGAATGTATGTAATTGTTTCATGGGCTTAGGCCCTATATAACCCCTATTTTACTTTTTTCCACAATACAAAAAACTCAAACTATTACATCAATACACATGCTTCATAATAGATTTAGAATTATATCAAAGCAATAAAAAAGTCTAATGTATTATATCAAGTTACATTCATGTTTGAAAACAAAAATTCAAAATAATGTTCAACTTTTATGAAACAAGAGTATCAATTATAATAAGATGAAAATTTATTTAAAGAAAACAAGCCTAAGCTTGCTCATTGGTCTTCATGGTTGTATCCTCATCTTCATCATCTTCCTCCAATTTTAGCTACATTTACATGTATGCATCATACCTTTGAAATAAATTCCTTACATCCTCTTGATTGGACCTGTGTAATGTTGGAATATTAGGGTCTGCCTATTCAACACATCCCCACATTGATCCTTTTTTGGCTTATGTTCCCATGACTTTCCTTTCAATTATGCAATTATTTTCTATATAGCCATTAGCCTCTTGATAACCTTATAAGAAAATTTTTCATCTTAGATGTATTTATCAAAGTAATTAACTAAGAAGTCACTCTTCAAGTCACCATAACTCTTCTATAGTTTATCAGACACCATGCCTTCAAATTTCATATCTACGGTGTTAATGATTTTTTTAAGCCATTTATTTTCTATCTCCATATTTTCTCTAAATTCATTCAAAACTTCAATCATGATTTTAGAAAAATATTCAATTGCATATTGGGTTCCCATTTTATCTAGTGGCACAATTCCTTCCTTTTCAACTAGATCTTCATCAAGTTGATTGATAAAGTTTAGCTTGGGAAGGATTCCTTCATAGTAGAAAATCTCATTGTCACATTGTTCAATCAAATCATTAACTTCATTGAGCTTGGTCTTAAGTTCTTCATACCTCTTTCTTGCTTTCTCAAAGATCTTCTTCCCTTTTTCAATTAACTTCTCAACCTAGTCATCAACATACTTAACCTTATTAATGGCCTTTTCTATTTTATCTAGTAATTCAGGGGTGACAGTAGTAGTAATTTCTTTATCCCCTTCTGTAGGCTCTATCAATTTTTTCAAGCATGAATTCAGTTCTCGTATCTCCTCTTTCAGATATTTATTTGATATTTTATCCTCATCCACCATTTGCGGTAGACCTTCAACTGCCTCTATAACACCTTGCTTCAATGATTCTCTAGTATGCCTCCCCAATTGGATGTGTTGGACATCATAGTCACTTTCTGTAATATCATACTTTTTCTTTCCCTGGTGAAGAGTTGTCACTTCTAAAGTCCTAAACCCATGTTGGTCTACTCATGTCTTGGTAAGGATATTTGCTTTCTTCAAATATTGTTAGGGATTTGGAATTGAAATGTTGGTGATACTTAAAGCCTCCTTCTGAGTGATTTCCTTCTCTCCTTATTGAAGGAGTCCTCCTAACCATCCAACCATGGGGTATTCCCCTTCTTCTCTTTTTGTGGGGTCTCAGAATATAATACCAATTCTTTTGATGTTCCTTCAACCTTTACAAAAAAATTCACCTTGTAATGTTACAACCCCTGATTTCCTTATGTCTTGTCCCTGAATCGTGGTTGAGTGATACCTTCGATTTCTTGTCATCCACTGCCTTTTCATCATGATTTTAATTTTTGTAGAGATTACAGGTTCATTCACTATTTCCTTTGGATATTTGGTAGGAGGAGACACTGTACTGGTATCTACATTCTCTGTTGAAGTGATTGTCACATTTGTAATTTCTTTTGGAGCATCCTTATCCAAGCCTAGGGTTTTAACTGGTTCCTTATATTTTGCAATGTCCTCACCCCCTACTAGTGGATGTTTAGTGGATAAATCCTCTTGAACTGCTCTTCATGTACTTCATACTTTTTAACTAGGCTTACATATGTTACTTATGATTCTTCATTTTACTTTCTTCAAGAGGAATCTCAACAAGTTTACTTATTTATTTTAACACCTCAGCTACACCTTCTTTCATGGTATTTGTTTCTTGAGAAAACTCACCTTGTTTTCCTTTCTTTGAATCCTTTGATGATTGAATTTCAATATGAACAACATATATTACAAGTGTTTCACTCAAAATTATTTGAACTATCTTTTCAACATTGCCATTAATCATCATATCTTGCGATGGAGAGATCTACGGGGGCACGGTTTCCGCAGTTTCCGCAGTTTTGGCTGCAGAATGTCTGCGAACCACGGTTAAAAATGCTGAGGAAAGGCTGAGCTATAGCCAATGCAGGGCGTTTGTAGACACGGGTAAGAACGTCGCAAAAGCGGAAGAACAGCATGTGTCGGTCTCTGCAGATTCGGCGCGAAATCTCGCGCAATATGACAAAAACTACGAGGAAAAGCAGATCTCAGACTGCAATCGGACGGCTAGCAAAGAAAATGAGGAAATACTGAGGTCCACACCTTTGGCCTGGAATAAGCTTTTTCAAAGCCCTAACCTCAAGGTGGGTCCGAAAAGCTTGAGCAGCTTTACATGGGAAATGGACAAAGAGGGTGCCACCTGTCTTAGGGTCCCAGATGGTTTTGTTGATAGAGCTTTAAACAAAACAAACCTCTCCCTTGTTGGTAAGTTTCTTAGCTCTAGACCTAATATTGATTTCATTAGAAAATGGGCTATGAGAAAATGGAAACCCAAGGGAGCCCTAAGCATTACCATTATGCCAAAAGGTTTTTTCTTGGCTAAATTTAACCAACAAGAGGATTTAGATTCGGTGTTACTTGGTGGCCCCTGGTGGCTGGGAAATATGGGTCTTTTTTTGAAAAAATGGTATCCGGGTTTTGATCCAAATACAGAAAATATAAACACCATTCCAATCTGGTGTAGGCTGCCAGGGCTGCCATTGCATCTATGGGATGATGAAATACTGTTAAATATTGCAAAATCCCTAGGCACACCTATTGGGTTAGATGGACCCACAAGAAACAGATCCAGGCTTGCTTTTGCTCGGTTCTGCATTGTCTCAGCTATTGATCAGGAGTTTCCAGAGCACATAATATTGAAAACTAGATTTGGATCCTGGACTCAAAGTATTGAAGTTGAGACCTTAAGATGTAAGCGGTGCCAAAGCATTGGTCACTCTGATGAAAACTGCAACAAGAAGAAGACCCCTCTTTTGGTTTCTGATCAGCCTGGGATTGACTCAGATCTAAACAATGTTAACAGGGATCCAAGCAAGGAAAGGAAAACTGAAGATAAAGGTCCCAGCCAGAGGAATGTGCAATTAAATAGCAGGGGGAAAAAAAAGAAAAAAGGGGGTTTTAGAACTCATATTAAGAAACATCTTGTCTGGCGTCCCAAAGATGCTACAAAAGCTTTGCCTGAAACCCCCAACAAAGAAGTAGTGGACAAAACTGTGAAGGCATCTCCGGGCAAACCTTTTGAAACTTCTGTGAAGGATGACCTTGTTAAGGTTTCCTTGGAAGTGAACGAACAAGAAGGTTTAATCCCTTCTGGTTCAGAAGAGAAAGAAATCCTGTCATTCATTAGAGAGGAAGCTTGTAACAAGGAGAATATGGATGTGAGTGAACCTCTGGAGATCCTCTCTACTGGAGAGACAGGAAATGCGGATCCGCTGCCATACCTCAGCATTTCAACAGCGACTGCGCAGGACTGCTGCAGCATCAAAACTGCTTCTGATCATACTCCTGACAGTTTCCTTAAGGAACAAAAGGAAGGGGGGATCACGCCTTCCATGGAAAAGAAGACCTATTTAATCCCTTCTGGTTCAGAAGAGAAAGAATTCCTGCCATTCGTTAGAGAGGAAGCTTGTATCAAGGAGGATATGAGGGTGTTTGAGCCCCTGGAGTCTCTCCCTACTGGAGAGAAAGGTAATGCGGATCCGCTGCCATACCTCAAAGATTTCAACAAAGGATCGAGCAGGTCAGTGCCGTTGCAATCACACTCCTGTCAGAATTCATAAGGAACAAGAGGAAGGAGAGATTACGCCTTCCAAGGAAAAGGAAGATCCAGACTCTGGGTTCACTTTGGTCATCTCAAAAAAAAAAAAAAAAAAAGAATGGAAGGATTTGAAAGGATCCCAGAATCACTTTATAGTGAAAAGAAAAAGGAAATTGACAATTGGGAAACCTCTACCTCCAGAAAAACCAGATCTTCAGTTAGACGAATAGCTGATTTTGGAGGAAGCTCGAAAAGAGGAAGGCCCTCTAAAAAGACTCTCAGAGCAAAGAAAACAGAGAGGGATATTGCAGATGGTGTTCAGCGGCAACTGAACCAGCAAGCAATTCCAACTACCAACCATTCCATATGAAGATCATATCTTGGAATATTAGAGGCCTTAACGGTTACTCTAAGCAAAGAAACATCAAGGAGTTACGGGACTCCAGTAACCCCAGCATTTTGATTCTTCAAGAAACTAAGATGAAAGCAATGACCATGGATAATATTAAATTTTTTTTTTGGGACAGCTCTGAAATGGCGGCTGTTGATTCTCAGGGTGCTTCCGGAGGGCTGGCTACTCTTTGGGATAAAAGGCACTGTACTGGTATGATTCTTAGTGATAATATTAATCATCTTGCAATTAAATTTGTCACTATTGAAAATAAGTGTGAATGGATCTTGTCTAATATTTATGCCCCTAACTCTGCTAGTGGTAGAAGAAAACTATGGGCTGATCTTAAAATCTTTAGAAACCAAACACATTCGTTAATCGGCTTATCATGGGAGACTTCAACTCCCTCTAAACCCAGTGCGAAAAGTTTGGGGAACCCCCACCTTCTCTAATGGTATGGAGGATTTTGCTGATTTTATCACCGAACAAAACCTCATTGATGTGGATCTGCATGGTAATAAGTATACTTGGAATAATAGAAGGTTGGGAAAGGAGCTCATTCGTGTGAGACCGGACAGCAGGCACTAATCTCAACAAAGCTGGATCCTTAGCCAAGACTTTTACCTTTCTTCCCCGCCTGCAATTGGATCGGATCATAATCCGATTGCTTTAAGCTTTCTAAATTGGACCAAACTGCAAGAAGCTCATTCAAATTTGAAAAATGTGGATGGAGCACGTTGATATCCATGATAGAATAAAGGAATGGTGGGATTGGAATGGGAAGGCACCGCCTAAAGACATGATTGGTCCAAAACTCAAAATGTCAAAAACAAGTCAAACTTTGGAACAAAAATGTGTTTGGAAACATCTTCGGAAAAAAGAAAGAATTAAAACAGAAGCTTCAGGATCTTGAGTTAAAGATGGATACTATGGGGAGATCAGTTGAAGATGAAGTAAAAGAAAAGAAAATTCTTTCTGAGTTGCACACGATCTGCAGTAGAGAAGATTCCTTTTGGCGCCTTAAATCTAGAGCTATCTGGCTTAAAGAGGGGGACAGGAACACCAAGTTCTTTCACATGACCACTCTAAAGCACAGAGCCAGTAATAGGATCTTAGAGGTTTCTAAAAGCAACGGAAGTATCACTAAAGATCCAAACAGCATTAAGAAACAAGCACTTGAATTCTACAAAAATCTTCTTAGAGAGAGTAATGTCAGCAACCCGGAAGCTATTTCCTTCATGCTAGAAGCCATCCCTCAGAATGATATTGAGGACCAGAAATTCAGAGATATCACTAAAGCTGTCACGCTTGAAGAGCTGAAAAAGGCTGTTTTTTCTCTTGAGGGGGATAAGGCTCCTGGACCGGATGGATTCTCCATTAATTTTTTTCAGAAATTCTGGGAAATATGCTCGGAGGATCTACTCAAAGCGGTTAATGAATTTTATAGATCGGGAAATCTTCTAAAAGAACTCAATAACACACACATTGTGCTGGCACCTAAAAAAATGGATGCAAAAGATTTCAAGGATTTCAGACCTATCAGTCTTGTTAATGCTATTTTTAGAATTTTTACCAAAATCATTGCTTCTAGGCTGCAGCTCATAATGAATGATCTCATCTCAAGACAGCAGAGTGGCTTCATTAAAGGCAGGATAATACAAGACGGTGTGATTATGGTGCCTAAACTATGCATTCTATGGAAAATAATAAAAAGGCAAACATGATCCTTAAGCTTGATATGAATAAAGCTTTTGACAAAGTTTCTTGGGTCTTCCTTGACAGGATTTTATCTAAATTTGGGTTCACGGAAAAGTTTAGAAAAATTGTTAAGTCTTGTATATCTACAGCTAGGTTCTCTGTGGTTGTTAATGGAGAGCCTGTGGGATTTTTCACCAGCAGCAGAGGTCTAAGGCAGGGAGACCCCATCTCCCCCTTACTCTTCATCCTTCTGGCTGATAGCCTTAGTAGAACAATTAGCAGAGCGGTGGAAGTCGGCCTTTTAAATGGTTCTAAACCCACTTCTCTCGGCCAAGTGTCTCTCTCATCATCAATTGCAGACGACACCATCCTTCTTCTTCTGGCCTCAGTTGTAGAAGCTAAAGCTATCAAGGCTCTTCTGCAGCTATATGAATCTGCTTCCCGGCAAGAGATCAATTACGACAAAAGCATCCTTTTTTTCTTTAACACCCGGGAAAGACACTCAAGATTGCTAAAATTCAGGTCAGAAATTGGTACTCTTCCAAAGAACATACTTAGGCCTCCCTCTTCGCACGAAGAAAGTCTCTCACATGGTGTGGGATGATTTATTGACGAGATTTCAGAAAAAAATGGCCGGTTGGAAAGGGACCACTCTCTCTAGTGCTGGTAAGTGCCTTCTCATTAAAAGCACACTCCAAAGTTTGCCCATATATATCATGTCACTATTCAAAATTCCTTCCTCCTTCAGAGAGAAAGTGGAAAGGATTCAGAAAAATTTTTATGGCAAGGCATGGAAGAAAAGTTCAGATTTCACCTTGTGGCCTGGGATAAAGTCTGCACCCCAAAATCTAGGGGAGGGCTGGGAATAAAAAATATTGAGAAAATGAACGAGGCACTCATTGCTAAGATGGGCTGGAGATTGCTTTCGGAGAAACAACCCTGGATTGATGTTATTAAAACAAAATACTTGAATCAGCAAGCTGTTTACTCCTATCTGCATGATGAGCAACTCCCCAATGGTTCCATATTTTGGAATAATCTGGTTAAGAGTAGAAACTTCATTAAGAAGGGAAGCAAATGGAAAGTTGGGGATGGCAGCGACATAAACTTCTGGGAGGATAACTGGTCCAATGATAATCTCTTGGAGAGATTTGGGATTGCTAAGGACAGCCTTATAAGAAAGTATGGAACTAAAGTCAAGGACTACATTGATGGAAATGGCACCAACAAGAATTGGAAAAAACTTACTGTGGAGCGTATTGAACTGAAACAAATTATCTCCTCCCTCCAAGACCTTTTAGATCTCTTTCCTTTGTGTCAGTTGGATTCCAAGGATGAGCTGATCTGGATCAATTCACACGATGGCAAATACTCAGTCAAATCTGGTTATACCAGTCTTTTCCACAGTAACCAATCAGATTTTAACTGGAACTTGATCTGGATGCCTGAGTTAACCCCCAAAATAAATTTTTTTCTTTGGCTGGCCATCAGAGGCAAAATTCTCACCACTGACAATTTGATGAAAAGAGGATTTATCATTCCCAATTGGTGCCACCTTTGCAGGAATAACTATGAAGACATTAGCCATCTGTTCATACATTGTGATTATGCCTTTAGAGCTTGGAACTTTGTCCTTTCCAAATTGGAAGCTCTCGGGTGATGCCGAGGATCTCATTCAGCTATGGAATCAATGGAACCCACCATTCGGACATTGTGCTATCAAAAGAATCGGAAATTAGCCATCCGCATTTAATTTGGAGGATCTGGAAGGATAGAAATAATATCGTTTTTAGAAATAAGAAGCAGAATTTTAAATTCACTACTGGCAAGATCTCCCAAGGCATCAAAGAGGACATGGCCAGATTTAAACCTCCCAAGAACAATTGTTACCCTGAAAATGAAAAGCACATCTTATCAAATTGGCAGATCGGATATTGGAGCAACCCCGGGAATAGTGTGGATAGATCTTTGGTTAAATGGCATCCCCCTGAATCCAATTGGTTCAAGCTGAACTTTGATGGAGCCTCTAAGGGGAACCCTCGAACAGCAGCTGGAGGAGGAGCAATACGGGACCATAAAGGTAATTTGATTGCTGCATATGCTGGAAAAATGGGAATCCAAACCAATCATTTTGCAGAAGCTTTATCTGCTCTATGGGGATTGAGAGTTGCACGGGCCCAAAATATCCAGAACCTCATTGTTGAAGGGGACTCCCTTAATATTATTAAACTGCTTAATCAGTCCTCTTCTCCTAGCTGGAATATCAAAGATTTTATCTCTGAATCCATAAGCATCAGTCATACCTTCAACAGCATCAGAATCATACATTCTTACAGGGAGGGAAACAAACTGGCCGATGCATTGGCCAATTATGGCATTAATATAAATTTCACTATTTGGGATAATGATAGTATCCCTAATCAGCTTCACAACAGCATACATGCGGACCTTCACACGCAAACAATCTCTAGAGACATGCCTTAATCTTTGGAGGAAATCCATAAATTCTTCCACATGTGCTGTTTTAATTTATTTGGCGTGGCAAATGATATCTAATTCAAATGATAGCAAGATTTTGTTTAGGAACTTCAAGTGGAGTGGTCTAAATTTAAAAACATTGCACGCGGGAGGTACAATAGCTGTTGATATTCGGATGCCTAGCTCCGCGAAAACCGAATATAACTACAAGGTGAAAGCCGACAGGAAAGGGTTTTCACGCGCGACTCCACGCAGCTCGATCGGCAATCATACGCCTGCCGTTCGTGGGAGGACCAACGGCTACAGCTTCCCATTTTTATGCGACCGCAATGCTGAGAAACAAACCACTCTCAACGCCCAAAGGTATTCTCGAAAATTGTTGTAACTCGCACATCATTGTGAAGATGGGAGGGCCTCCCCGCGATTGAGCCGTGCGCGCTGGACCCCGATGGAAAGAAAACACCGAGCTCTGGAACATTCTTAGCATCGGCGGATTCACCAACTTTGTGGAAAGAGTGCAAGGACATGATCAAAGCATTTCTTCGCTTTGCCAAGGAGTGGAATGAGAGGACGTTCGACTATGGAGGGCGAAAATTCTTATTAATGAGGAACTCATAGCCAAGCGATCGGCCTCACTTGGAAGGATACCGCTTCTTCAACAAGAGGGTCATCAAAGAGGTTGAAGAGAGAAGATTTGTGGAGGAGGAGGAGAAGCTTATATTCAACACCGCGGGTCTGCTTATTAACTCAATTCCATCCCCGTATGATGAAGTCACCCGCATGATGATTCGCTTCATATCCTTAGAAGGCAGGTTTGTTCATATCGTCCTTGCCAAGCACCTTGTCTTTTTGAATCACTTTCGTAGGAGTAGGTTGGTTTGCTTCCCTCACTATCTGTTAAATTCTCTTGAACGCTCCATTTTGGAGTTCCAGAAGCATACCCGGGCGGTTCCCTTACACCAAGGGCTTATTTTGCTTATTCACAAGCACTGCCTTGTTAAATTCCCCGGTCTCCCTTCCTCTCCCGGCCCGGCTTTGTTGGGTTCCGCTGCTGCCAGTCCTGTCTCCCCTGCTGCCCCTGCTGCTGCCCCGCCTTCGGTGCTGCTACCCCCATGCCGGCTGCTCATGCTTCTCCTTCTTTTCCTCCTGTTGCTGCCCCTGCCACCCACCCTGTCTCTACCTCTAAACGTGTCACCAGGGCTTCTAGGAGACTCAACCTTGAGTCTACTGCTGAGGGGGTTGAACCTTTGGAGGACATTGCTCGTGATCTGCTGAACATTAGTAGTGCCAGTCCCCAGGCGGCACCAACGGATAACCCTTCTAGGAGATTGGAGGCCTTAGAGGCTGAGCTTAAATTGCTGAAGGATGAGGTTAAAAACCTTGCTAAGCAAAAAGGCAAACAAAGCATTGAGGGGGAAGGGAGCATTGGCAATAGCCAGATTGATGACATATACAAAAAACTGACCTCCTTAGACTCCCGCCTAGGGAAGATGAAGACTAGGCATGAGTATAATATTGCAGCCTTCAGGGCCATCGAGGAGTTCATCGAAGGTCATGCAAGAAGTGTTTCACAACTTAGCGGTGTCCCGGCTACACTTTGGGGCAATGAGAAAGAGAGCAAAAGAACCAGAGAGGAGCTTGATAAGACGGATGCTGCTCATATGACCACGCTGGGCATGTATCATGCTTGGAAAAGAGTAAAGATGAGTATTGATCAAGCGGCCAAGAAGTAGTCCCGACTACTTTTGCTGGTCCTTATTGTTTTTATTACTGCTTCGCCGTAGGCTTGCTTTTTTTGCCGTGCCGTTGTTTTTTTGTTAAGTCTCGATTGTATAGTTTCAGGCTTCGTTGTTCTTTTGTTGAACTTTTGTGCTTTGCACTTCTGACTTTCTCTGCTCTCTCTCTTATTCCGGCTTTTAGGCCTTCTTTTTTTGTACACAAGGGTATAGTCCCTTTCAAAAACTATTTACCAATATTAAAAAAACATTCATGATAGAGGTTATAGCTCCACTTTTAATATTTTGGGGTTGAGCCCCCACACTTGCACTTGATGCCTGATGGAGATATTGAACATGCACTTCTTATTCAGGGACATTTAAACTCTCATTTGTATGAGTCTCAATTTTTACATCATCCATTTCTAATTCAGACATTTCTTTAAGCAATTCAACTATCTCATCAACTATTTTTGACTACTTTTCAAGTTGTTCAATCACTAGTTTGTTTTACACTTGTTCTTCCTTAACTCCAACTGATTGACTAGACATATGAGCACCACTAATTTTTCTTGGAATAGTTTCAGTAGGGACTAAAAATATAGCTACACTAGGCAATATCACACTTGGAGTAGAATGCATACTCTCATGAGTCTGGGATGGCAACACTTGATGGGATAATGAAGCAACAACCCTATGTTGGTCTTCAGTCAAAGCAAGAGGATCAATTAACTCAGGCTCTCTATGTTTGTGAAATTTTTATACATGACCACTTTTGTCACTCAAATACCAATGTCTCTTGTCAAAGGTTTTTAAACTAAAAATTTAACTTTCTTCTTAGTTCTTTCAAGATTCCTAACATTTTGTGCCTCTCTTTCTTTGGTACTACATGATTTAGATTGGATATCAGCACCTAATAGGGTTTCCTCATCATATTTATAGTGCCAGATAATCCTGTTAACACCTCTAAGGGATTTTTTTGTGTGATCAAGCCTTTCCCTTTTTCTTGGATTAGTACTGCTTGTCAAAGTGATGGGGGCAGCTTGCATGGCCTTCAAAATTATTCCCTCAAATTTTGAATCAAAATAGTTCTTAAAGTCCCGTCTTATTGGTTGTTGATGTCCATTCATCTAGAGTCTATGTTTTAGGCTTATTACTAGGTAATTGAGGAGTTTTTCCATTTAAGGAATCCATTTTATCTTCTCCCTCCTTCATTGGGGGGATATCTCCTTCCAACACTTTTGAATCTCAAAATCCTTCAATACCTTTGTATTTTGCAAGGATAAATCCAAACCCTTTACAGTCAACCAAGTTAATGTTCTTCTCAATACATTGGAAATCCTCATATGAGGGCTATCTGATTCCTTCTCCTTCCAATCAATAGAGTACATTTTTTTATTCAATCTTCTGGTTATGGTAATATTGTCCCACCACATCTTTTTCATATACAATTCCTTATGGGACTAAAACAATATTGAAATCAATAATCTAACTCAAGGTCATTCTGGAGAAGTCTCTTAACCTGATTTATTCTTCATCTATATAATTCATCTAGTAATCCTCAAAGTGAGGCTCATGTTCTTCTGTGTTGAAAACCCATCGATGTCATAGTTAGGTCTTGGTGTGAATTTTTCCATTTGGAATCTCTCCATTTCTTCCTCCATCAATCTGGCCTTCAGTATACTTTGGCATGAATATCTGCCAATTTGGATGGGGAACTTGATATTTATTTTGTTCTTTTTGTAATCTTCTTATGCACAAAAGTCAACTATCTTGACAATTCCATTAAGGCCCACTTGTCATTCACATATCTAGGTAGTTTACAAGGTTTTCCCTCAAATCCACTTACCCTAAAGTATGTAAAGAACTTGTATTGTATAAATATGTAACCATATTCTAGAATTGTAGTCCTAGCAGTGGTAGATAGTCTAAATTGTTCCCACTCTAGTTTGAAAAGACAAGTCACATGGGCAATGAAGGCATCATTTATCAACCTAAAATTCCCTTTCTAATTATCCAACCTCAATTGTGGGTACACATCATACACTCTATGATCTTTAAAACTTGCTTGTAATGGGAGACCAAGAAATGACTTGAAACAAGAAATGTTATAGATGAAATAAGACATCATATAGAAATTGATGTCAACTAGATTACCCTCACCAATCTTTATAGTTATTGTCAAAAATTTAGCATGGAAAGATGATGATACGAATCTTTCCCAACAAAAATTTCCTTGTTCTTATAAGATAATCATTATAAAAGGGCACATCCATTCTTGAAAATCAATAGCTCCCTCTAACCCTGCCATTCTACTCAGTAACACAATAAGGTCCTCAACTTCATCGAAAAACATGGACCTAGTCAATCTCTTTGGGATTCTCTTGATGATGGTTTTTTATCCTTCAACCATTTGGCATTTAGCATTATAGCATACTCATCATGCCTTTCCTCATAATCAATATGTGTAGACTCAACTGTAGTAATTATCGGTTGATCCAAATTTGGTAACCCTAGAATTTCCCTAAAATCCCCCGGTGTCAAGTTTATAACCCTTTCTCCACTTCTATCCAATACTTATTTCATTTCTATATTGTAGTTCTCATTACATAACCATACAAGTTTAGGCTCTTGTATGGATGGTGGGAAAGAAATTGTAAGGGAAATTCCACTAACATCAATGGATGCCATCCACTTTTATTTGGATTACTCAAACTTCTCTCGAAAATCATTTAAGTTAGCATTTAACAACTTCATGTCCATGACCTTATCTAAATCACTGGTAATGCTAGAACCTATGTGGAAACTTGATGCTAAGGTATTCATCTTTTCTTTTAATTTTCAACTTGCGTATTGAGAATCAATAATGGAAAATCTAAGACTTGCTCATTTTTTGATGAAATCTGAGAACTTTACTTCTGCTTTCACACTTCCTAGTTCTTTAGCTCAAATTTTATACTTCTCAATCAATTTTTCTCCTTTCCTTTCACCAATTCATGTAGCTAGGGCACCTAGATCTTTGTATGCAATGGTAACAATTCAAAATTCTTGGAATCTTTTAAGATTTCTACCTTGAATTGTGAAAAATAATATTAATGGTGATAACCATAAATGCATTACATCCTAGCCGTCAATATTTTTTTCTTCATTTGAACATGGACTGTCCATGTGGATTAATCTTTTTCTTTATGGGGATAGGGAGTATTTTTACACATTTACATTTCCTTTTGAATTAGTGCAAGTTTGCAACCTTGACCCAAACCTCCGCCTCTTGACTTTTGATGAGGGGTTTCCACGTGTTTCAATCTAAAAGGTGGTGGTGCTACAGATCCCATTTTCTTTTTTAACCAATCTTTCACACAAGTGTAAAACTACATTATTGACCTGAGCATCCACCTATTGACTTTGCTTAGAAAACTAACATGTGTCCTCCGTCGGGCTTTAGAGGTATATTCACACTTTGCACTATAATTTTCCTTTGGTGTAAAACTACATCGATGATCCACTTCCCCGCTCAAACCATATTTAGACACATATTCTCTTGAAGTGCAATCTTCTTTACATTTTACACTTGTAACTTGAATATTCCTTGGAATATTCTATTAAGTTTTAGAGCTATGCCTGTATTGTGTAGTTGTCATGCAAATTGTGCAATTTTACAAACATGACCCGTCGTAGCACCACTAGTTATATTATGCCATGCATCTTGGGGTGTTGGTGGACTAAGTGCAATTTACACCGAATATCATAAAGCGTAGAGGATTAATTTTTGAGGATAATCATGATCTTTCATTGATTATTTCATAAGTATTTTTGGGGATGACATGATTACCACATTCCTTGATTGAAAAATAGGATTCACACCCTAAATACAATATTTTCATTTGCATTCAACACGATTACATTTTCAAGCATACATTTTTTAAACATGGGAAAATAGTCAAAGGAAATTTTGAAGGCACACATTGGATAAAAGGGAAATATTTAATGGAGCACTAACAATGGGGATATAAAAATGGATCATACATCTTTAATTGAGGTAGGAGCTATCATTTTCAAAGAAAACTAGTTTAACACATTCAAGGATTGAGAAAAGAAAGGCAAGTTTGAAAACCATCTGGTTAGGACCATATGTCGTGGTTGCTAAATATAGTTCAAGGAATATAAATTATCTCACTTAGATAGTGAGGAATCAAAATAACTAATGAATTCAATTCATCTCAAGCAGTTCTATGCTTGAATATGAGGTTCCTCAAAAAAGGAAAAAACAAGCAAAAAAATAAAAAATCAAGAAAATAGTAAAAAGAAAATAGGTCATCCAACTGTGAAAACCACACAATTGTGGCACATTGGGAGGATCCTTTGGTAAAAACCAGCTTCGATGCTTAAGGAGGATTCATTGTTCACAAGTAACTCTGACATCTTGAAAAGTAACGATCACTTCTATTTAGGGCTGGTTTTCTTAAAGTCTAGGGATCCTCTTGAACCTTTCTTTCCGGCCTTGATCTGGTTGATCTATTCTTGTATCTATGTGAAGGAAATTCCTTTGTATATTCTCATCTAACGTTGGGAAAACTTCTACACTTTCATTTTCTTTCACATAATGTGTGGCATTCTTCCTTTGTACATCCCCTCTATCATTGGGGGCTTCCATGCGTCTTTGGTTTGTTGTACATAGCTTTGGAAAAACTTGAAAAAAACACAAAAACATTCAAATATGTTAGAAAACCCTAAAAATAAGAAAACTCCTTTTAGAAAAAAACCATGAAAACAATGTGAACAAGATTACCTTTAAAAATTGATCTTTGGGATGACACCAAAAATAGTAGAAAACATTTCAAAAAGAAGTGTCCTGTAAAAACAAATTCGTCTCTTATTTACTTTTAGTTATCCATTTATAGAGATTTTTATTGCATTATCTTTCCAAGTTGTGTGATTTAGATTGGATTCATTTTCTTATTTTAAAGTGTTACTTTATTTTATTGTACATAGGCATTGAGTTCATTTTATATTGCATACTTGTTTATAATTGTGTTGTATTAGATAAATTTAATTAAATTGTATTTTTTTATGTTGTATAATTTTTTGTTGTCATAGCATCATATCATCTATCATCACATCTATACAACATATATCAATAAAACTCTAAGCTGCATAATCATGAACAATAAAATTAAACATGTATACTAAGCTAAATCCATAAAATATCACCATGAGGGGCAAGAGGGACCACCTTCTATCCCCCCTCAAATATATAGAATAATAAAACCATGGATAATCATAAATATCACATAAAAACAACATGATATAATCATGCTATCTCATACACCATGTGATAAGTAAAACATGAAACATATCATCAAAACACATGATATAATCTACTGCTATCTCATACATCATGTGACAAGTAGAACATGAAACATATCATCAAAACATGTGATATCATTTATATGTTATCTCATAAATCAAAGAACATGTGATACAATAATACATATTATAAATGAGTCCATAATCATCATAATCATCACCATAATCATATAACATATCAAAATCAAATTTCCATGTATAAAGTGTCTCGATACATCTGGATAAAAAATATGCCATCAGGGGCATGAATCAAAAGGATCCTTCACCATGAGGCACGATAAAAAGGATACATATACATCGATAAAAAATGAACCTTCATAAGAGGCATACATCAAGAGTATATACATATGTGTCTACATCAAAATTGAGTCATGTATGATTTGATCCCTCATGGGGACTAGGTGGCCTACACTTTGGAGGAGTACCCATAACTTATGGAACTGTTGGCATGACAGATTCCCTATCTATTGACCTCGTGGTTTCTCAACTAATCCACCGATATTGATAGCCTCTTTGATCTTGTAGATCTACTCAACTATTGGCTATAGCTGGGTTCCCTCTTGCCCTCTATGACAACCTCATAATATAAGGATCTGTAATAATAATATCTTCCTAAGATTTCCCCAAATCCCTATGCATGTGTGGTGTCATTACAACTCCATCGAGTGCATTAGAATGAGGCTATATCAGCAAAAAGTCTAGCAATCTTGGCCTACCCCATTATCCACTTAGGTTGGAGCTGATCTCGCTCCATAATAACTCCCTTTACTTGTGCCCTAAGTAACAAGGATCTGATCTCTCTCTTATTGGATTTGATCTCACTCCAATGTGACTTACTATAATTGAGCTGCTAGCTAGTCTCGAGTCACTCTAGAGATGTGTCCTATCAACCATTGCCTAATCCCGCTCAATAATAAACCTATCTTGCTCTGCAGTGAATTGTAGTTGGACCGCTACAACCTGTTGTAGCTATTGCTATAGTACAACTAGCTCTCTTGCACACTTTGTGGGATCTACTCCCATACCTCACCTATAGGACTCTATGATGGAGTCTCTCATATATCCCCTGCCTCCTCCTCGTAGGATGTGTGGTTGAGTAACAATATGAACTTACCGATGAGGCTGATGTACATGGGCTTACAAAAGTACTGTAGTAAGGGAATATCTAACCCCACCTACATACCCATCTCGAGCCATTGGAATATGAATATGTACATGAGGCTATGCGCAGAACCCGTCTGGGTACCCTTTGTGCCTACTTGTGGCCATGTGCCTTCCTATGGCCTTATCTCCGTCCCCTCCATCATCCCCATCATTTCTATCATCATCATCACTATCATCCTACTCCTAACATATTTCGAGCCCATCATTGTCCTCTCCCTCTATGAGGAGGTTTCTCTACTATTAGTCACACTCCTACATCCCATACAACGTGTGGAATAGTAAGTCATCTAGGAAAAATTGTAGGGTATCATTCCACATAAGCTTGTATAAAACCTAGATATCTAGTCTCTTGAAGTGGAGACCATACTAGAGGAACCATATGATCAAAACTGTCCCTAGCTCTTTGTAATATAATCTAAGGGCAAATATTAAAGGTGTACCTATTTTTCTCCCATACCATATCTTAGAGTAGGGCACATCATTTACAGCCCCAAACTACCATTGTATTTTGTCAATCCTATAATACTCATGAATGTATATGTGGCTACCAAACATAAAGTGCATAACCATGCATAGAATAAGATCCATTTCATCCTCTCGCCACTGATAGTGTCTATAGGGTATCCAAGTGATAAAATGTTGTTGGATATCATCTAGGGCTCGAAATAGAATTATGTATCTCCGATGTGTCCTCAAACATCATCACCAATATGAGCCTAACCAAAACTAAAGGCTCATCAGAGCTCGATCTCGGCAAATCTCCTATTGGGAGACATATATCTATTTGGTCCCAAGTCTAGATCTAGAAAAGGGTCATTAGACCCACCATCTTCGATGGTAGTAATTAATCAAGTGAAGATCCCAATATAAATGTGCAAATATTCACCGACCACAATAATAGCACTTTCCTTGAATAGAACTTGCATCACTATAATCAGACCTAAAGGTAATGATGTGCTTGTCTTGTCATAGACTAGAATGCCATTGATAAGAGCCATGAGATAAACCAACACATGATGTAATCTTAGATCCATAATACATTGATGCATATGAACTATCATACCTTGTCGAGGTATGTCATCTACACAAAAGAGCTCAATAAGGCTATCCAGAATCTATGTCTCATCAAGTATCACACTCAATCAAGCTACCTATGATAGGAACTCATAGGATCCTTCAAAAATCCTCTAATGTAACTGTCATCTCATGGTAGGAAGCCTGAAGCAATGGCTCTCATTGTGCCACTTCTCGATAAGGATGTGATAAGGCTATGATCAAAGGTAATGTGAGGCATATGCACCACAAATCTAAGTCCTATCACATATAGAGTGATAACTAAATACTTCCTCTCACGTCGTGAGAGGGTAGCATCATAGTTGGCCGATGGCCATGTTGCTCACACACTTGTAAAATAGGTGATTGTCTCTACAAAAATAAAACAACACACTTGTTATATTTTCTTCATATCTAACCTCGGCTAACACTTAACATATTCATCATTTTGTTCTTTTAGGATAATTTCCTATGTTCTTCTAAAAAAATTTCCTATGTTATTCTAAATTTTTTTCCTATGTTCTTATAAAACATTTTCCTATGTTCTTCTACATTCCTTCAAAAACCTATTCTTGTTCTTTTAAGTGTTCATGAACACATTTTTGACACATGCGTGCCCCTAGTGACAAATGCACACACCTTTTGGCATATGTGCACATAATAACGCATGCACCTACATTTTGACACATGCACTCACATATCAACAAATGTGTGGAACCCCTCTTCTCACCCTTATTCTAATCCATATGCGCTCTCCCATGTGCATGCATGCTCCTTTTAGTGTGTGTTTCTATGCGCATTTGTTTTGGCCCTCTCGTATGCATATGCACCCCTTTTGGCACATGCACACATACACATACTATTTTTCCACGGATGTGTGCATATGCATATGATTTTCCACATATGCACATGTCCGCACCCATTTTTAAGCATGTGCATGTTCTTGATAGTATATGTGTGCCCCTAAGACTCACACATGCATTATCGACCCCGTAAATGCTAATAAATTCAATTAAATGACCTTAAATGCTAAAATTGACAAAGAGGGATAGGGTACTCACATAGGGTCCATCACTTGGCATCCGCACATACTCTCGAACAATGTCATCTCAACTCATATGCCTCTAAACTCATGCCATCTCTCCTCAGGGTCAGAGAAAAGGTAAATGGTAAATCAACAAAGGGTCGGTATCAAATGAATTACTCGTGATGCTTTTACCCCCTTAGGAGGGGTATATGTGGTCATTTTAACCTACCGTGATGACTTCTCAATCACCGTGAAGCTTAGAATGTGTGATTTAACTACCGTGATCATTCTAACTTCCTCTATTACCCATCGTGATGATTATTTTTATTAAATAATTATTTTTGACCCGTTTTCTTCTTGTCGGGGCATATTTTTGCTACTTGATGCCTGTTTCTTTGCAGACTTTGGGGTATTTTTCGTGTGATTTTAGGTAATATTTCACTTTCTAAATTCTTCTAACTCGATCAAAAAATATAAAAATTGCAAAAATCATAATTTTCCAAAAAAATTATAAATGTTTTCAAAAAATCTTAAAATTGAAAAAATCATAATTTTCCAAAAAATAATAATTTTTTTCAAAAACCAAAAAAACTTAAAAATTCAAAAATGGAAAAAATTTGGTAAACAACTCATACATGGCTGAAATTTGTGTCACATGCATGGTATTCATTTCATATATTGCTTGCATTTTCACATGTGTTCAAACCAAATGACTTGCGGATCATCTAGATCTATAACCACTTACCATGCTAGAATACTTGCTTCATCTGTACTCTGGGGCACAACGAGTTTCCTAGTACTATTTCAAAGCATAGAACATTTTTCATTGGACCCAAGTGTTCTCCATCAATTCCCCTTGCATGTATCCTTTCTTGGGGCACCACTTTTAACCCTTGTCATTTATCATGAACATTTGGGAACTAAATCTCAATAACAAAACATTTGTGCAACTTTCTTAAATGTTGTTGGTTTGAGTATGTGTGTTTGTACTTGTTTCCTATTATATCAACTTGTTTACTTCTTGTAGTACATTACATTTTTTATGTTGCGTGGATTTGGAATTTTAGCAATGGTGAGTTTCTCATATTATGGCTTTTCATGTCATTTCACACTTTTGTCGTATGCTTATATTTGTAATAAGGACTAATGATGATTTTTTCTAGCACTATGATGAAATAAATATTATTTTATATGATATTGGATCGTTGATAGCTCAATCTTCCTTCCTCATTATTTTTCTTCTATATCCAGTTTCTTCTTTCTTCCCTATTCTACTATTTCACTCAGGGCATCTTGTCCCTCCTCATCCTTCTATTATCTTCTTTTCTTCTTTTGCATCGTCTATTGACCTCTTCCATCACCCCACCAAAAATCGAGGGGGAATCCTTCAATCTACTAATTTTTCTTCCACCCCTTCAAAAAATATATTTGTTTGTGCTTTTCTAATTTCTTTGAAGTGGAATAGCTTACACCACCCCAAAGAGGGGAAAATATAGACACCTATAGTTTGATCAAAGCAATATTATTCCTAACATTTCACTAGCTATTCTACTTCTTGAAAATTGATGACACTTCATCAATTAGACTTCTTTTCCCTTCAAAACCTCTTAATTGACCAATACACGTTGATTAAGCCTACTTATCTTGTAGTTGACTAATGGATCTTCTTATTAGCTAATTCGCTACTTCCAACACTTCCAAAATCTATTGAAATCCCCTCCTAATGCTCCCAGAAATATTTCTAAACCTTTTTGGGACCCCTAATTAATCTTAAGAGATTAATTAGTCCCTAAACTTAGTCAAATCTTTCTTTTACTCACGAAAAGTTCTTTTGGACTTACCTTTTGTCCCACATGCATCCAAAACCTCCCTTTCTAGAAATCAAAAACCTATAAATAGAACTCTACCCCCTCACTTTTCTAAGAACACTTCTCCTTCTTTAGGCTAAACTATAGTATTTTTGTTAGGATTTAGAGCATTCTTCATTGTTATTGAGCTATCACTATCTATTGCATTTTCCAAACTCAAGCTTGAGTAAATGAGAAGAACCATATGGCCTTGTAGCCATTAATGGTGAGCTCTCACTCTCAAACCCTTGAGCATCAAACAATCAAAATTGATTGTTAGGATCTTCATAGGTTCATATTTTTATAGCTTTCAAAGAGTAGAGAGTAATATACATGTTAGTTTGATGTTTTTGTCAAAGTTATAATGCATGCATAGGAGTAGCTCTTATTTATCTCTTATCTAGATGGTTCATATTTGAGTTTGTGAAATCTTTGGGGTTTATTTAGTGTTCTAACCTCATTTCATAGCTTTTCAAACTTACTCATGTTCACACAAACCACCACAACTATCACAAGTTCCTTCTAAAGATGATTTCTTATTTAAAAATGTCCTTCTTCCCTTGTACAAAAACACTTGAGATGAAATTTATTATTGATTTAGGTGGAATGTTTATCATACACTCCAAAATATTCTCAAGTATGAAAATTAACACATATATGCTGGAAAATATCATAATGCATAACAAATTCAATATGGATCCTACAACAAATAGTCTATGAGTGATTTATTTTAACATAAAAAGGTTTTGAAATTTCAAAATACCTTTGACTAATTTGTATTTCGGGATGAGTCTCTTTAAACTTATTAAAAAATTGTGTTTGTGTCATATCCAAAAATGTTTAGGATGTGATTCATGGTTTCTAGAACCAATTCTTATTTTTAAAACGTCTTTTTCATTAGGTGAAACCCTTGTATTATTTTTCCAAAATTCTAAAAAATTGATTTTAACTCATCAACTATGTCTTTTTATTTTCATGGCAGTCTACCAGAGAATTCCCATAATTCATTGTTATTTGTATCTTCAATTCTTTCATGACGCTCGAGAGCTTTATATAGTGTTTTTCTATTTATTTTTAGGCACTACTTATTTTTCTAACTAAACAAGAATTTTTGTTTCTTTACTTACTATAGTTGATGTAATAACACATGGCGTAGCATTATTATCTTTAGTATGTGAGGTTGAACCTACTGATTGATATGTATTCATTAGATTTTTTACAATAAATTTTTCACTATTGGTCTTATATGTTCTTAGACCAAGGGTTTTCATTATAGGTCTATAATTAATATTTTTAATCATTTTAACAAATAATTGACATCTACTTGTTTCATTTAAGTCATTAAAATATGTTTTCCATATCTAATTATCTTTTCTTCTACAAGTGCATTGACAAATATTATTAGTCATTGGATTTAAAATATTTTCATCAATCTCAAGTAAAAGTTTGGGTGTTTTCCACAAAATTTTAATTGGTGATTTTAATGGAAATGATTGTTGAATATCATCTAAACATTGTTCATTTTCTATTTGTCATTCATCTTCATAATTTGGTAAAGAGTGTGTGTTTTCAATAGGTTGGTCATCTGGTGTAACATCTATGTCATTCATTGAATATTCATTATTTATTGATTCAATTGGTGTTTCAAGATATCTTGCACCATCAATTTCATTTGGAAGAGATGACATACCTTCATCTCCATACGTTGATTTCTTTTTTCACAATTTTTTGTACTCGCTCCCTTGTTTTATTTCTTTTATCTTCTTTCTTGGATTTGTAGGATGATATATTGCCTTTAGAATCATCTTCAATCTCTGGTAAAGACATGTTCAATTTATTTTTTCACGCCCTTTTTTCATCCGTTCCCTTTGTTTTTCCAATTGCTTGAGTGTTTTCTTTCGTGGTCTCCTCCCCATAATTCTCAAATATATTTATCACCACAAGAAAATTGACAAAAATGTTATTAAGTGTTAGGAATATAAAAACAATACAAACACACTCATATCTCAAAAAATGCTTAAATAATTCACAAAACAATCTCTATATAAGACAAAATAATCAAAATTGTCAATAAGAATAAAAAGTGCAGGAATATGTAGGAATATGCAGTAGTTTTCAGACAACCCATGACTAGTGGGACCAAATTTGTAGATTCCTTTTATTTTTTGTACGTTTGGATTTTAGTTCAGGACATAATGCGCTCACATTATAATGCACTCATGTTTCACCTTCTATGGGTTTTGGAATTTGAATTCATAGGATTGGATTTTCCTAAGATATCTTACCCTAATACTTGGACTATGTAATCCATGAATAAATTTGTGATTTACAAAAAAACATCAAAATGTCACGTGTACACCCTAATATTGCATGCGTTATAACATAATATTCCAAAAAAATTATACTATGATGTCAATCTCAGTTTTACCTTGGTGACAATATGCTTATTTCTATAATCGATTAGTTTAAGGCTTTCATGCTTAATTTATTTTATCAGTTCCTTATTTTCTTGTCAAAATGTATGCATAAGTTTTTGTACACAATTTATGATTTTTTCATAAAACAAAATCCTCTTATAAACTCCATTCTACACACATTAAAAAAATGACTATTTTCTCAAAGAGGTGTACACACAAATATTTTAATTTTTTGGTATGTGTGCATTTTGAAAATTAATAATTTTTTTATATATTCATCCAAAATTTATGAAAATTTTTTGGGATCTCGTACATGGAATTACCTAACTTTCTACTAAATGGATTTTAAACATTATTTATAAAACTCAAAAAATGGGGGGGGGGGTGCATACACAATAGGTTCTTATCTTTTTGACACAACAATAGAAATAATTTGTATGCGCACAACATTTGAACCTCTTAATATCCACCATTTTTGAAAAACATTAGTAGTTTAGAAACTATATTTCAATCTTTAGAATACTTATTCTTATCACTTTGTTAAATTTTTAGCATATACATGCCAAATTCTTAGATGAAGTTCAGGTTTCACTAATTTCAAGAAAAATGTGTTCCTTTTTGATCCCCTTTTGGCCCCCTATTTCCATGCACTTACCCTAGAAGTGGTTCATTTTTCTCATTCAAAAATAGAGACAAGAACATCCTATTTCATTAATGAGTACCAAATTAAAGGAGGCATAACTCAATTATTCCATGATGGATAAAAATATTTTGAACTAGTAAAAGCTTTAAAAAAATTCAGAAGTATTTACTCAAAAATAAAGTGCACACAATTATCACAAATCCATCCATCAAGTTAATGCTAGGAGAGAATGATTTGGGAGAAGGAAGAGGGAAATTAATGAAAAAGATACAATAATTTTATTTAGAGATTAAATAGACCAAGATGGTTAGAGTTCAAGGCTTGGAACAAGTCATAGTAGATGTAGATCCAATAATATATATAATGGAAATGGATGAAATAAATATGCAAAAGGTTTAATGTTACAACCACATTATCCATTATCAATTGTATGATACATGCCCATATCAATTAAAAAGATAAAAAGAGCACCGAGTCTCAAATAAGCTCATTTCATGATCGAGAAAAGGAGTATTGTTTTGAAAAAATTATGAATGCATCTACTTAATTTCTGTTTCTAAATAAGAAGTTTTGGATATTATGCATAGTTTCCACAAAAGGCTAAGAAATGGCCATACATCAGGGAGATAAATTTCCCATAAGATTTTGAAGGTTGGTTATTATTATACAATATTGTTCGAGATGCTCATTCCCATATAAGAAGTGTCCACTAATTGTAAACCTTTGCCAACAAGGAAGTACATATAGTTTTTACACTACATCAAGTAATTAAGACTATACTATTTACACAATGGGGCTCGAACTTCATTGGATTCATCAACCGAAATTCATTAGTGGGATATAAGTTTTATCTTGAATTCCACCTGATTATTGTACAAGGTAAACTAAAGCTACAACTACTAATATTTATATGATAATTAATGTTTTCTAATTATTATAAGAAAAAATATAACCAAATTTGTCTATCCCTTTTCTCTTATATGTGAAAATGGACTAGCATTTTCTTCTACTGAATTCACCAAATGGGCCTATGATAATGATATAATAAACAATTTTGCATCAAATTATTATAACTAAGGAAAAGGAGTGGGTGAGTCAACAAAAAATATTATCAATGCCATAAAAAAATCAGCAAACAAGAAGCCAAGAGAGTGACATTATTTATTGAAATATGCATTATGGGATCAAAACAAAAGATTAAAAAAATATTTGAAATTTTCTTTGTTGGAATAAAAATGGAATAAGAAGGGGGGGTGAATCAGTCCTTATGAAATTAAATCATATTTGAGATTACTTATTCAAATCACAAAAACCACTTATCCAACTATTAATGTGTGCACCATATTTTAAAACTATATATGAAATTAACCATAAACAAGATATAAGTGGGAAAACCTAAAGGGGAAGAAAACCCACTAAAAAATTATTTTTATTGATATGTTTCAATTTTAGTGAGGCACTAACCCCACAAGGAGCACCAACACCTAGTTTAGTAGAGATATAACCCAACAAGGAGAACCAACCCCTAGTTTTGTAAAGCACTACTCCACAAGGAGAATTCAATCCCCCAATATTATCAATCACAAATAAACCACCTTATGATTAAGATATATTGTGTATTTTTTCTTCTAGAATTGGTAGAGATCACAAATTCATCTCACACTCCTTCAAACCCTAGATCTTAGAACTCTCACAAAATAACATTTTTTCACTTCTCACAACATCAAACCCTTACACATACATCTGAAAAAAATTCCTTAATATTTCATACACTTTATCATCTCATATATCATTCTCCAACACCTTAAAATCAATTGCACCTAGGTCACACTTTTCATACCCTCTCAACTAGCTCACAAAAACACCCAAAAATTCATTTTTATAAGTTCTCCTTCATTAAAATTCAAAATAGGTCTGTTTAACTCCTTTATTTCAAAAAAATAATCTTAAAAACATCTCATATGAATCACCAAAAAAGTCACATATGAACCAAGTAGGTCATCCTATCCAAAAACCACTCATCATGCACTAACAATCCTCAAAATCCCATAGTTAGGATGAGAAAAATCTAATCATGGAAAAAATATTATTATTCATCTTCTAAAAATCACCACACTTGAGTAATATGAAATTTAAAAATCGTTAATGGTTGCAATTTACTTTAACCAATCAAATTATTTCATTTAATGGGCCCAGTGTCACATTTCCTTCATAGAATAGTTGTTTCCAACACCCTATCTTCCTTTGGGCCTCAATAACACCCAATAACACATAGAATATGGAATGTGACCACTAAATTTAAATCCAAAAACATATAGAAATATTCTATGCATGTTATACATCATGAAACATTCACCTGATGAAACCACAACTACTTGTGTCCTCACCAAAATATGTTGCCCAAAAATTAGTTTTATAAATGTAACTGGTTGGTACCCTTTATGATACCTTCAACACATATAAATTGATTAAATTGATGCATAACTAGTCCCTCTTAACTCTCTAGGTGATAACAATCATTAAAAAAATCCATTTCATGCACTAACCAACTCAATCTTTTAGAAAAAATAGTCATGTCCTGAAAAGTAAAAACCTTTTTCTCACAAAATGACCTAGAAACCTCATAAAATAAATTCATAATGAGGTAAAACATATGCCATTATAACTCTATCTGAAATACCTTTCCAAAACATATGTTAACTCCTTCCAACTCCAAGTGAAATTCCTTCAACCAAGATGATCTCTTCAAACTATCTGAAACTACCCCAAAACTATCCTTTCACTCATCAACATGAAAGAAGCATACTTGCACATTTAATTGCATCACCATGTCCCAAAAATATCATTTACATCAATAAAAACTCACATAATCACCATAATGGTCATTTAATCTGCAACTCCTTTGGACAACCTTGTCCCAAGCTTAAATTTTTCATAAATTGACTTTTTTGAGTGGGGTCCACTCATCACCACAACCATTAGCGTACCTTTCTGGAAACCTTCAGGAGTATTCTATACCTTAAAATCCTCCTTCATGCACTATCAAGAAATTTTGTCCAATTATAGTCATTTTATCTCCTACCACTTTTGAGCTACGGTTTCAAACACATAAAGAGTTGTTTACCTTCTTAACATTCGTTCATAAAAACCATGAAAATTAATTTACATCATTATTTTTTGAAACCTTCTAGACTCAATTTATAAACATCCTTGAAATCCACAAGGTCCCATAAAATAACATAATTTAGGGTGAGCATCAAAGATCCAATTCGAGATGGAAATGACCTCCTTTTGGACCCTGTTTCACCAAAATTGACATATCTTGCAAAATACTCATCATGAAAACCTAAAAATTTTCCCACATAATCATGACACACTATACTAATATCTTGATTCATCACCATATCACAACTAGCTCTTAATATTTCTAGCCACTAAGACTTGCATAACAATCCTTGATGGTTTTGCACTATAAAGGCCAAGGTCAAATGAAATAAAACTATAACTCATATAAAGACTCCAAAAGGTCCTAACATACTTGTTAAATCATGAATAAACTACCTACATTCATCTATGAGCTCACATGGCTCCACAAGTCATCCTCATACCTCCTAACATCCATACCTAGTCCAAACAAGCACCTAAAACTTGGTCACCAACTTGTATCTATACCCTGAAACTCATGTGAGTGTTTAAAAACTCCCTGATAATTCTCTCCATGCTTCCAAAATTCTTCTCAAGATACCAATAATATCTTACCACCATACAACATCACTTAGAATAGCTAGGTCTGCTAAATAGGCTTCCAAGAATAAGAAATTCTCAATGAATACACATATGAAACGAAAAACATACCTAAATATCCATGTCATCATCACTCTGAGCATCATCTGACCCCAATCCATCATCCAATTTTTCATTAATGAGGTTTTACATCAATGAAAACACCTATACCACAACATGCCAATATTCTTCATTATTATTGGTGGTTGGAAAATAACCTCTTTCTCAATTACCCTTAGGTTTCCAACCTATGAGTTTATGTAAGAATATATGGAGAAAGAAGAAAAGGTATAAGAATTAATCCTATACATAATCTAAATGGAATATGTAGAATAAATCATTACAAAATTTTAGAAAACACCAAGGCGATGTCAAAAGGTGGTTTGAAAAAGAGACAAAGTTAAAACATTCATAATATCATACCTTGTTCTACTATGGGATAAATCCCATGATAAAAATGGCAGCATGGAAATCTCACATTTCTATGGTTTGGGCCTTACCAAATAGCTGAAATTCAGTGTCAAAATTCCTTTAGAATGAAGTATCTACAAGGAAAAGATATGATGTTATCAGTCAATGGATAGTTCCTAAAGTATTATTAATCTATAGCTTGATCTCAAGTCCCAATAGAATGAACAAATAGAGAATTATATTAGTTTCCCTTTCCTTCATTTTCCTTCTTTAGTATATTAGTTTCCCTTCCCTTCATTTTCCTACTTTGGTAGATTAGTTTCCCTATTTTTGTGTTTTCCTTTGGTTGTCTATTTTTTAATTTTGTGTTTGGTTGGCCTTGCATTCATAATCAATCGAAACAAATTGGTTGATTATATTCATAAGGAAGTACTATTGTATCAAGTATTTAAGTGTCTCATATAATTTTTTTGGAAGGATTTGAAATCAAAACTCAATATCCCTTATTCAAGCCAACTTTGACGAATTGAAACATCTAAAGTACAAGGTGAATCATAGAATGGTTTTAGTCATTCAATATAAAATGAGCCACACTAAAATATCATGGAATTTTTTTACTCAATCCTAATTGATATCAAAGAGGAATGCCAAAATGATTCAATTTGAAAACATCCTATAAATTTTCTAACTTGGTTCCTAAACCTCTAAGAATATTTCAAAGGAATTCAAAAGGATGAAACCCAAAAAGTTTATCTAAAAGGTGATTTTGGTAAAATCCACAAGGGATATGGATGTCTAATTGGTAGTGGAGAAAGGCCATGAAAGGAACCAAAGGTATCTTTTTTAGGGATATGGATGCCTAGCTAGCAACAAAGAAATTCCCAAGCACTCCCCTCCTTGAGCCATCCTAAATTCAAAAAAGAGAGAAATGAAGAAAAAAAACCCAGCTAGAAAATTCTCAAATAAAATTCTTTTCTTGGGATAACATCATGATCAAATAGAATAAAGGCTAATAAATTCATAAGAACACACAAAGCTCATTTCCTCTTAGTGATATAAACCTAGTATGCCATTAAGTAGTTTTGGGTATTTTTAACAAAATGTGTGCTTGAAATAGAGATATTTATCTTTGAATTCATAATACTCCAAAATCCATTCAAAACTAGAGAATTTGAGTTCTAAATACTTGGTAGTATTCCCCCGTGAGTCTTTATTTATTATTACATAACTTTCCCCACCTTGTAAAAATTATTTCATTTTCTTAAATGGGTAGGGACCCTATTTGGTTAATAAAATTTGGTAAAGTTGATTATCGGAAAGTATTAGGATTCTAAATACTAATCGATTGGGTTACATATACCTGTGGTTCAGAAAGAGGATGAGTTGGTATGGTATTTGACTAAGGATGGTAAGTATTCTGTTAAAACAGGGTATGGAATAGCAAGAGATTGTCCCCCTTCTCAACCTTTTTGGAAAAATATTTGGGATAAGAATCTCATTCTGAAGGTGAATTTGTTTTTGTGGCATGTTATTCAGAATAAAATTTTAACCATTGATAACTCTAGAGGAAAGGTATGATGATCCCTAACTGGTGTGTTTTGTGCAAAAATGATAGTGAATCAGTTCAACATATTTTTCTTCACTGCCCCTTTTCCTGTAGGGTTATGTCTCATGTTATGAAAGTCTTTCAGATTTTTTGGATCTTTCCAGAGACTTTTACTGGTATGAGCAATGGACAAGTCCTTTTGTTTCTCTAAATCTCTCAAAAGCTTGGAGTTTTGTGGTGCCTCATTTTTTATGGGGAATTTGGCTTGAAAGGAATAGTCAAATTTTTAGGGATAAACAAAAAATATCTCTCGAGGGTGGGGAGTGGTATATTAGGATCTTTGAGAAACAATCTCTCTATTGTGAAGATTAAAGAGAAAAGTGGGTTTCCTCATCATGAGCAGGAGATTATTCAAGGTTTAGGAATTATTGTAAAGAAAGCTTCTCTGGTGAAGGAGGTGGGTAGAAGAAGTGCTAAATGGGCTAGGCCAATGGAAGGATGGATGAAATTAAATTTTGATGGAGCTGCTAAAGGGAGTACTAGGTTAGCGGTAGTTGGGGGTATTATTAGGAATGATGTGGGTGATTTGGTTTTAGCTTATGCTGAACCTATTGGAAGTAAGTCAAATAACTATGCTGAAGCTTATGCCCTTTTGATAGGGTTGCAATGGGCTATCTCTATGCAAATTAAGAAAATTCAGGTGGAGGGGGATTCTTTATACATTATAAATGTGATGAAGGGCCTAGCTAAACATCATATAAATATAGACTCTATTATAAGGGATGCAAAGTCCATGGTTATTAATTTTGATGTTATTCTTTTTAAACATGTGTTTTAAGAATCTAACATGTGTGTGGAAACGTTGGATAATTTTTGTGGTTGGATTCATAATGAAAGGTGGTGGCAGGATGAGGTGGAGCTGTCCCAAAGTACAAAGGATGTGATTTATGCTGAAAGACAGATTTAAGTGTGGGAATAGGATTTGTGACATCTCGGGTAATTATTTCACATTGGGTGAAACCAATCGATCAAATCATTATCTGGTTTATGTTGGGTTGGAGTGATTATTTAAATTTATGGATCAAGTTTTTTTGTAGTTTTTTCATATTTGGTTCAGTGGTCTGATAGTGATGGGTAGAGCTAGGGTTAGGGTGGAGCCTTCCTCATCGACTATTTTGGAAAGGGACTCATTTATTTGGGATATTTTCAAACAGGGGGTATTTCTTATTTTATTTAGAATCTGAGGGGTGCTGATGAAATTATTTCATGGGATTTTTCTTTGGCATGGGATAATGGTTTGGTTTCTATGAGGGGGTGAGATTTCTGGTCTCTGAGGAGCTTATTGGTAGTGTGACCAAGATGGACTATGGGGGAAGTAAAGTTTTCAAAGATAGGTCTCGGCTTCAAGAAGAAGTGCATGTTTTTCTATGGAAAGTGATGAAAATATTTGTTTCATGGAGGATGGTATTGCTCGGAAATCTCTGCCAGGGAGGTGGGTGGAAGTCTATTTTTACATCATGAAGTACATAACCTTGGATGGGAGGTATAGGAAGTTGCATTCGCAGCACCTAATGCTCTTGAATCATTTTTGAAGAAATAAAAGGATGAGTATCCCCTTTTATTTGTTTAATTCATTGAGTTTGTCGGTTAAAAATTACAAAGAGGAGAAAACAGAGCTCCTTCTACATCAAGGGCTTATTCTATTGTTGGTTAAATCAGGTAAACTAATTTTGCATCCTAGGGGGTTGGTACCCATTTGGGGAATGATTGGGAAGATCATATTTCTCTTGTTGATCAAACTAGGCTTCTGAAAATGAAGGAGAGAGTGGCTAAGGAGTTGGATGCGGTGACAACCTTAAAAAACCTTGTTGGGGAAGTGGACGAGGAAGGCTGGGGGAAAATAATATTGTTTTTATTTTCCTTGCTAGTAAGATGGAGGCCCTTGAGGACTTGGTTACTCAAGTCAAGGCCCAAAACTAGAATCTACTATGGGGTCTGCAAAGAACAAATGCGGAGGTGAAATTTTTAGAGAATAGGGTTGAGACCCTTTAGAGTATGGTGGCAGGGGACAAGGGAAAAAAGAGGCAGATGGTTATCAGTTCCTCTGATGATGATGATTTTCATGAGGGTGATGCTGGTCCTAGTTCTTAGACTAGGGCCAGGGGTGTTTAAGTACTTTTTGTTGATCTTTTGTTGACTGGTCTTTTCTTTTCTTTGGTTTTTTGTTTTCGTTAGGCTATTTGTGGGTCAATGTTTTGTTGACTCTAGGTTTTTTTTGCTGGGGTTTTTTTGATAGATACTTTTGTTTAATATGGAGATTCATTGTAATATCCTTTTGTAATGGGCCCTTGGAGCCTTTTTTTCCAACTATTATCTATCTAAAAAAGTTGGTAAATATGAAGTATTTACTTTTTCATGTAAGAATAATCATTAGTGGAGTAACCTTATTTCATAGTTTCTAGTGTTTTATCTTTATTAAATTAATTGAACTAAGTCTTCACTTAGTCTAATTAATTAAACTAAGTATTTACTTAATTTTAAATTTAAAACACTTGTACTTATAATTTTTGGTCCTCACACTTCCTATGTGCGAGAACTCACATTGGATTATTTATTTTTCCTCGTTCTCACACTCCATGATTTTGTCGCACTTGTAATTCAAAAAGAGTCCGAAACTACAGAGTTTGAATTTTTCTTATAAGCCAAAGAGTGATACCTTGCACTTCCAAATGTTAGAATTGTTAGCATAGTAGTTGGCTAACACGATGAGATCCCTCTCCACCACCTACTCGATCTTCTCGTGTGATAGAAAATTGTAACATGGTATCGAGCCTGTAATTAAGCGTACTCGACTGGAGTAATACTAGGATGGGTGACATCCTGGGAAGTCCCAGTGTCATTTCCTCCTAATGTCATTGGGCCTAATTAGGTGAATACATGGTGGGCACAGAGCTCAAATGGTTACATTCGGATCTATCATGCAAGGCTATGTTAGCGTAACAATTGATTAACATGATGAGATCCCTCTCCACCATCAGTTTGAGCTTTTGGTGTGATGGAAAATTGTAACATGGTATCAAAGACAGGAAGTTAAGCGCACCTCACCTAGAGTAGTACTGGGTTGGGTGACCTCCGGGAAGTCCCAATGTTGTTACCTCCTAATGTTGTTGGACCTAATTTGGTGAATACATGGTGGGCCGGGTATCACATGGTTGAAAATGGATCCATCGTGTGGGGGTGTGTTGGCATAATAGTTGGTTAACATGATGAGATCCCTCTCCACCACCAGTTCAAGATTTTGGTGTGACGGTAAATTGTAACATGGTATCGATCCAGGCATTTAAGCATGCCCGACTTGGAGTAATCTTGGATTGAGTGATCTCCAGGAACTCCCAATATCATTGCCTCCTAATGTTGTTGGACCTAATTTGGTGAATACATGTTGGGCATAGGGCTCAATTGGTTACATATAGATCTATTGTGTAGGGGTGTGTTGGCGTAGCAGCTGGTTAACACAATGAGATCCCTCTCCACCACCGGCCGAGCTTTTGGTGTGACGGAAAATTGTGACAAGAATTTTCAAGGAAATAATTTTAAAGAGTGAGAACTTGCACTTCTCAATTGTGAGTATCGAAAAGGAGATCTCATAAATATGATTATAATAAACTTGCACTTCCTAAGTGAAAGTGTTAGAAATACCAAATACCAAGATGTGAGCTCTGATTTTTTAAATCTCTCACTTTACACTTAATATTAAAACTAACTTGCACTTTCGAATGTGAGAAAATACAAAGAAGGTTAAAGTAAAGAAAAATTAAAATACACATCATAAATTGAGAAGGGAAAGCCAATCCCAATATTATATGTGGCATACCACATGTCATATGCATGACTTCTAAGTCCCAAGAGGAAAAAGGCTAGTTAAAAACTGGTGGCTATGATTTAGCCTAGTTTGCACAGATGTAAGGTTCACATTCAAAAGGTTAATAAATTAAAAAAGGTATAATTCTTTGAGAAAAAACATCAAGTCATACATTATGTGCCATTAATATGAGCCATGCCATTTTATATGAAATATTTCCTAATTTATCGAATATTGTTTTAACCAAGGTAATTAATTTGATCCTTTAAGCTTCGAATTACTTGTGAAAGATTAATCCCTTTCTCTCCTACTATCAAGAATATTATTTCAAGGAATCCAGATTAACATGTTATTAGTAAAATAATTTTTTGTATGGAAAATAAGGTGTTTCCAACAATGCTCACAGGATACACCTCTCCTTATTGTGTATGGGGAGGCTCCCATTATTGTATTTTACTATCCTAATTTTATCTAAATGTTGTGGGGTAGTAAAATAGGCAGGATCACACAAGAAAACTTCACCAAACCTATTTCAATGTAATTTTATGGGGTACAAGGAGGAAATTGCAATGATGAGGGGTGAATAAGAGAAATAAGATGAAGGAAGGTTATTGATGTGATTAGGCATAAGTAGAATTCACATCTAATAACTAGAGTAGTTACACATTCAATTAGAGGAGAGTAACAATATAGCCATTTAGCAAGACTAAAAACCAAAGACATACTATTCTTCAAGTTCATCTATCAAGGACACCAAGTTCCTTCTTGATCACCATACTTGCAAAGTTGTAAAAGAGAGAGTAGAAGAAAAACATGAACAAAGAACATGGAAGAATGTATATTTTATTTATTGTGTTGGTGATAGAAATCTCAACACTCAAACCACAATCCAAAATTGCTACCAAGAACTAAAATTTTGGATCCTTTGGAATGGAGAAGCCATTGCAATTTACAACCTTGTGAATTGACCTTTCATCTCCTCTCACATGACTCTTCATGTTCCTATGCCACTTGTGACCTTTAAATTTCCTCTAGAAGAGACATTCAATATCTCTCATATAATTTTGAGATAATGCATTTTAAAAATTACAAATATTGTCACTTAAGTGAATAGGACAAAATACTATGATTGCATAAAATGAAGAATTAAAAGAAAGGGATACAAGTGGAAAATGGAATGGGATTGACTAATCTTGTCGATGAATAAATTGTTGATGATGATCGCAATATCCTCCTTTTGCATGATGTACAAGCACCTTGGGATGTCTAATGAGTGTATAGAAACACTATTGAGAGATATCCTAATGTGAGCTCAAGATTACCATAGACATTTCTCATGATAATCCTCTTTATGCTTGATTGATCAACTCCCTTACCTCACTAATCTCAAGGATCCCACTCGGTTGGCTCATCTCATTACTACCAGATTACTAAAACCATCTCATTACTCGGTTGGCTCATTGTGTAGTCATTTTTACCCTTATTGTAAATAAAGGAATCCCATGCGCATCGACCTATCACCCAATGAAAGCTAGGCGCTCACCCGAGGCACGTGCCGGTGCCGAGTCTCTCTTTATGTGAATTCGGTGGGAAACATCATCTACAATTTGTGTTTAAAAATAACTTCAAATGGGTTCGGGACATAGAATAAACATAGGGCTTAGAATGGCCTCTATATCTTTACAGTCATTTCAGGTAGAGTACTTAATGAATCTACAATGTGCATCATTTCAAAAAGAGGCATACAAGCATCCATACTTTAACATGAAAGGAAAGAGAACTCATGAGAGAGAAGTATGCATCAAAATCATTGATATTCATGTATATATATGTATATATAATAGGTAACCTCATTACATCCATTGAGCCATTACAGAGTGTCACAGAGAAGCAGACCACAGTCATGCATTGCAACTGGACTTATGTAAATAAGCTACCAAAAATAAAATTACAATCCCCATGCCTAATATATCCTCTCTTGAATGCATTTACCCATTAATAGAGTCCTTGCATTATTTCTATAGAGCTCTCCCCATACTCTCTGTCTCTCCTTTTTAGTCTATAGCGCTTGTATTTATAGCTTTTCGGACTTCCAACTCATCCTTTGGCACCTTCAAATCCAATGCCAAGTGTCCGAATGTGGTCCTTCATGCGAGCATGCTCCTCCGTGCCCGAGCTTCTCACTTTGTCCCATGATGTGCTTCTCGAAGATTATATTGTAGACATGCTCCTTCCTGGGCCAACCTATCACCAGTCGACACCTTATCCATGTGTAATCAGGTCATGCTTTTCACATGTTCTACTTCGAATACCCAATTTTCTAAGTCCCAAACCCTTGGTTCTATCTACGCATGTTGTACGTGCCAAGGGATTCCTTAAACTCTTTTCTAAAACCCTGTCTTACATGCTTTGTTTTGTGTTCCTCTGGGGCCCAACATCACCCCACACTACACCTGTTCTCCATCCATGAGAACACTTCCCTTAGTGAGAGAAAGAATACAAATAGGCTTATGCCTAGGAAAATAATAAGAGGATGAAAGAATGCGAAAAAAGAAAGAATGGGAGAGTGAAAGAATCATTACAACAGACTGGGAAAATCCTTTTGCAAGTCGGCATCCAATTTATTCTAGGCATCGACTTCATTTTATGCTTCTCTGACAGAGGTCACCGACTGAGCACTTACCTCTTCAAAATTTAGTCCATCTCCTTGCGCGCTCATAATATCTATGATTGATTTGAAAATGAGTGTTGTATTTTTTTCACTTTTAAAAGTTTCCAGAGATCATGATTTTCTTAACCAATTTTAAGTATTCTAAACTCAAAAATTGATTAAATTATTATTATTATGCATCCATAGAAGTGCGGAAAACTTGGGTAACAAATAAATAATAAGAAAACTGAAAACACTTAGATAACAAACAAGATTGTTTATGGGGTTCAGAAATTCCTATGTCCTCGGGTTCGGATTGAACTAATCCATTAATAATATTGAAATGTAAGTACAATAACTCTTACAAACAACCAATAATGAATCACAACCTGAAAATGAGCTGATCAATGTCCCAAGAACTCTGAAAAATAGTAGAAACTGTCCCAAGAACGATCCGTGGCTCCTACAGTGTTTTCACAATGTGATCTCCCTGCAACTGCATTAGAAAAACACCTACAAATGGATATTTAAAAACATTATATGAAAAAAATCATATATCTAAGATCATATCTGAATTCTAACACTTTTCATGTTTACACCAAGTCACTTTTTGGACCAGAAGTGCATTGAAATTCATGTTTTCCAACTAGCTGTCTTGTAGATCCTTGTTAAAAAATGCATTCAAAGCTTCCAAAAATAGGTCAAAAATCAACAAAAATATCAAATCTTACATCGTTGTAATTGCCTTAGAATTCACTACATTTCACCTTTTTCTCCGAGTTCTTAGTCCGAGTGCAGGGCCTTCAAAAATGGTGTTTTCTGAAAACTGCCTCCTTATGGCTTTTACACAGACCTTGCACTTCCCTTGTATAAGTTGAAGCGACCCATTTTATAATCCGCCCAAGCCTCTAGGTGAGTTGGTTGGCATATGTGTCTTGGGAAGCAGAGGTCATGGGTTTAAGGCTCATCTCCTATCCCTTTGCCGGTGCTTCACTTATTTCATAAGTGGGAAAATCCCATATCTTCAGTGTGAAAGGTGGAAAGAAGGTTTATTTTGGGCTAAACCACCCATTATCCTTGTGGCTTGGGCCACATCTATTCCACTTGTTTTTTGTGCCAAAAAAATATGGTGCCATTTATATTCGTGACTTGCCATAGCATATTGGATAAGTAAGCGGTGTATTTGGAGGGATAAGGTTTGAATAAATTGCATGACACTTATCATATAAGGCATGGCAAATACATGAAATGCGTGGGAGATAATATCTTATGCCAAAGGAGATATTGGTATGTCTAGATATATACATAAACCGAGTTGATAGGATATGATATATCCTTGGCTATTGATAAGGTAATCCTCAGTATATCCTCGAGCTCTCCAAGTTGGATAATAATAAGCCCGAACATAGCAAATAACGTGGCTTGGTAATTAACATGGAAGTTAATATCAAAGAATTACAAAGGTAATAAAATGGAATTCAACCCAAGTAATATAATGTGATATTCAAAATGAACTATGAAAACCGAGACCACTTGTTGATCCTTGATAGGCAAATCGAACATGTGGTGGCTTGAGGACCTACCACATTGGCGATGATATAATCATCCTCACAGCCGGTGAGGCTCCCTTTCGTTATAAAAGTTGAGCCTCTTGTTCTAGCTCGGTTTTACATGTGTCGAAGACCAGAGGTTGAAAACAACTCGTATAACCTTAATTTTTGCTTTTTCTCCTTTTGCCACGTGTTGCAGTGCTATTGGTCCATTATTGACTTGTTGACCAAAGTTGACTTCCTGTTGATTGAACTTTGACTGGACATAACTTGAGCTCAGAGTATCTATTTTTCATGTTCTTACAGTCGTCAGAAAGCTCTCTAAAGGCTCTACTACACTGGCATGGTTTAGGGAAGTTTAGGGAACATTTGACATTGAAATTGATCCCTTGATCACTCTTCCCTATTGAGAAGGCTTTTTATCCACAAAAAGTTGTTTATCAACCCACAAATAATGCTATCTCTTCTTGCATTGCACAAACACATACAAGAACCTGAAATAACATTATAGGTTAATAAAAATGCAAATAGTTGATTAGCTAATTACATAACCAATCAAATAATAACACCCAATTAAGCTAGTGTTCAATTGAAACGTTGTAACCTTGTCAACTTATCGACTCGCACACAACTATGAATTGTCATACCCCACTGTAATGCCTTCACAATTAACTAACCAGATAATAACACCCATCTATAATGGAAGCTAATGTTCAACTGACACTTTGTGATTATGCTGATTACAACTGCAAATATTCACTATCTAGAATAATTAAACCATCAATGCCAAAAATAGCTATAGTCAAAATCAAAATGTGAATCCAAATATTCTATCCATACACTGAATTGTAAAGGGATAGATTATAAATTGTATGCTTACCCAAATTGGTGAATTGCCATAATCTACAAAATGATCACCTGGTGCCTTTGCAAACCAGTTTGTTAGTGTAATAAATTTACACCCTAATTGCAACCACATCTGATAGTTACAAAAATCAAATTTTCCCAAAATGAGGGTCTTATTGCAAATAACCAATTTACACAACTGACAACTGTATAAAACTACAAGTTTCAAATTTAGACATGCTACTGATGCCTATCCCTGCATACTATTTTCAACAATGGAACTACTAACCAATATGAGAAAACAAAACATGAGTATGATGAACATATCACTCAAATCTTCTCTTCATCTATTTCCATTCATTTTCAAAGCTTAAATATTAACTTAGGAACAAATCCTTATCAATCAACAGGAATCCCTAAAATATAGCTCTGAAAAAAATTTGCTTGCCTACTATCAACAATTTATTGTAGTGTAAATATAAAGTTGAGGAGTGTTTTTCCCAACCAATCACTTGGGTTTTTCCATTTTTGTTGTTTTACCTTCTCAGTACCAAAATGAGTTTTAGTTAGGTCTAGACTCGCTGGTTTTACAATATTGTTCTTTTTAACCACTTTCCAATTTTTTTGTTTAGGAACAAACCAAAAAATCTTAACATCATGGCCATTCCTATTACAATGGGAACAAAATTTAACTTCCCTATTTTTAGGAGTCTTACCCATTTTATCTTTCTCGAACTCAACGAGAATGATTCCCTATTTAGGAGAGGTAACATTCTTGCCATTTCTCACATTTCCTTAGTGAGATTGGTCTTTAGCACCTACCTTATCATTCACAAAAGGAATTAACTTCTTAATCAAAATTTTCCTCTTCCAACAATATGCAATAGAATGATTAGTACCTTCACAAAATGTGCAAGGGAAAGCATATTTCTGCCTACCAAAGCTATATTGTTCCAACTGAAAGAGTGTATTAGAAGTTTTAGGATTTGATTTTCCCTTAGTGTTATTTTTAGTGTAAGTGGAAGGAGGTGGAATTTGATTACCTATTTTACTTGTTGTATTACACCATTCATTGTTCCTCCTGATTGTGAAATCCTGAAATTATAGTGGCATAGATCCTTGGCTATTGGAAGCTTGTCTTCCTTCACCTGCTTTGGAACTTTCTTCAATTTCCATTTTCGACTAGAATAACCGAAACCTACAAACCGAGGCTAATCCTCTACTGTATTGGGTTAGCATCACCTTGTCCATTTTTACCAAGGCCCTTTCCATTAAATATCATCTTAACCATTAGCTTAGACACAATCCCTGTGTTTTTCAAATTGACCCAAAGGAATATCTCAAACTCGAATGAGAGGAAGAATTAAAATGTGAATAACTTACATAGTGCATTCTCGTCATAGTACTCGCATCTGATTTGGAAGGCATTTCCTTCTTATGTTCACCTTGTTGCGGCTTTTCCAAGAGGGCATCCTTGGTCCGTATTTCTTCTTGCAACTCTTTAACAAATCCCATCAACTTCTTGCTCTCTTCAAGCATCTTGTTAACATACTCCTCTTTCTTGGTTATAGAGGATTGTGGCTCAGATTTTAACTGCACTTTCCACTTCCAAGGAATAAAAATTATCTCTCAAGAAAGATTTTTATTCTTGGAGTGGCGGTTTATGGCTTTAAGCTCATCCAATTGCTCCTGTTTGGATGACTTGCCCATGATTCATTATTCCTGCAAACACAACTTGTACTTCAAAACTAAAATCGTGAAAGAAGATTAACAAGCCCCAAAATGTCTACACATTAAAAAGTGAAATCAATACTGAAACTGAAGCCAAATTTCCAAACACAATTAGAAGCTAATCGGCAATCTAACCGCTCTGATACCAAACTTGATCTGAAAATGAGTGTTGTATTTTTTTCACTTTTAAAAGTTTCCAAAGATCGTGATTTTATTAAGCAATTTTTAGTATTCTAAACTCCACAAATTGATTAAATTATGATTATTATGCATCCATACCAGTGTGTAAAAATTTGGTAACAAATAAATAATCAGAAAACTAAAAACACTTAGATAACAAACAAGATTGTTTACGGGGTTTAGAAATTCCTACGTCCCCATGTTTGGATTGAACCGATCCATTAATAATATTGAAATTTAAGTACAATAACTCTTACAAACAACCAATAATGAATCACAACCTACAAATGAGCTGATCAATGTCCCAAGAACTCTGAAAAATAGTAGAAATTGTCCCAAGAATGATCTGTGGCTCCTACAGTGTTTTCACAATGTGATCTCCCTGCAACTACGTTAGAAAAACACCTACAAATGGAGATTTAAAAACATTCTATGAAAAAAATCATATATATGAGATTATTTCTGAATTCTAAACACTTTTCATGTTTACACCAAGTCACTTTTTAGACAAGAAGTGCATTGAAATTCATGTTTTCCAACTAGCTGTCTTGTAGATCCCTGTTAAAAACTGCATTCAAAGCTTCCAAAAATAGGATAAAACTCAAAAAAAATATCAAATCTTACATTTTTGGAATTTTCTCAGAATTCCCTACATTTCAATTTTTTTCTCCAAGTTCTCATTCTTAGTGAAAGGCCTTCAAAATGGCATTTTTCAAAACCGCCTCCTTATGGGTTTTACATGGACCCTAGCACTTCACTTGTATAAGTTGCAGTGACCCATTTTATAATCCGCCCAAGCCTCTAGGCAAGTTGGTTGGTGGATGTGTCTTGGACAGAGGAGGTCATGGGTTCAAGGCTCATCTCCTATCCCTTTGCTAGTGCTTCACTTATTTCATAAGTGGGAAAATCCCATATCTTCGGTGTGAAAGGTGGAAAGAAGGTTTATTTTGGGCTAAACTACCCATTATCCTTGTGGCTTGGGCCACATCTATTCCACTTGTTTTTTGTGCCAAAAAAATATGGTGCCATTTATATTGGTGACTCGCCATAGCATATTGGATAAGTAAGCAGTGTATTTGGAGGGATAAGGTTTGAATAAAATGCATGGCACTTATCATATAAGGCATGGAAATTACATGAAATGCGTGGGAGATAATATCTTGCACCAAAGGAGATATTGGTATGTTTGGATATATACATACACCGAGTTGATAGGATATGATATATCCTTGGCTATTGATAAGGTAATCCCCGGTATATCCTCGAGCTCTCCAAGTTGGATAATAATAAGCCCGAACATAGCAAATAACGTGGCTTGGTAATTAACATGGAAGTTAATATCAAAGAATTACAAAGGTAATAAAATGGAATTCAACCCAAGTAATATAATGTGATATTCAAAATGAACTATGACAACTAAGACCACCTGTCAATCCTCGATAGGAAAATTGAACACGTGGTGGCTTGAGGACCCACCACGTCGGTGATGATATAATCATCCTCACGGTGGCCAGGCTCCCTTCCGTTATAAAAGTTGAGCCTCTTGTTCTGGCCCACTTTTACGTGTGTCGAAGACCGGAGGTTGAAAACAACTCAAACAACCTTCATTTTTCACTTTTTCTCCTTTTGGCACATGTCATAGTGCTATTGGTCCATTATTGACTGTTGACCAAAGTTGACTTCCATGTCGGTGAACTTTGATTGAACATAACTTGAGCTCGAGTATCCATTTTTCATGTTCTTATAGTAATTGGAAAGCTCTCTAAAGGCTCTAATACATTGGCATGGTTTAGGGAATTTTAAGGAACATTTGATACTAATAATAATCCCCTAATTATTGATTTTTTCTAACTCTTTGCATATATCCTCCAACGCATCCATTCTTCGTGTGATACATGATATATCTCCTTTAACCAATTTTTGATTAAAACCAATAAGGTTTCAATGGCCTCTCGATTTGTTCTCAACCTTGGCAAGGATTTTTCCTCATTCCACCCTATTCCCCTTTTTTCTCCTAGAACTCCTTGAGTTTATCCTCACGAGTGGTAACCAGGGTGCCTATCACTTTGTCTCTATCCACACAATTTTCGTACATGATCTCAGCAGAAGTATGGGAAGTGGCCCTTACATCAACAATCAATTTCCTATACTCTACGATGAGCACCATTATTTTCAACTTTTCTTCCCTATCTAAGCACGTGGCTACTTCCTCTACATATTCCAAGGTCTGGTGGCTGTCTTTCCATAGTGAGCACTCTTGTCAAATCCTCTAGGAATCCCAAGGAAGATCCATACTTCTGTGTGGGAGATGCTAGGTCTGGATGCTTCAATAGTATGGCCCCGTTGATGGATTCTACCTTCTTATACACAACACTCACCTTGGTATTTTTATCCTTCAATTCCCACTGCCACTGGGCATTGATTAACTTTTCCTCGCTCAGCTCTTTGGTTAATGTAGCTAGCTCCTTTTCCTTCTCCTTCAGTTCCCATTCCAGATCCCTGATCCTATCATTTCACCCGAAGAGTCTAGCTTCTATCTCAATGGAGACTTTGTTAAGCATGTTACTCATTTGTTCATCTGAGAGTTGCTGGGTATCCACCACCGGGTTATCTTCTCCTAGTCCTGACAATGTTACTATTTCCCCTCACTTACCTCAAACTCCGATTCATCAAGGTGGGACTCAATTGCCTAAGAGATCATCTTCCATGTCCACAGGTAGGCAACCTCTTTGTTGAAAGATGACATGCACACAATCTCCTTCATTGGAAGTGTACTCTGGAACCACACACAAAACACCTTCTTGGGGTCATCAATATAACCCATCTCTCGGCATCCCTCCCTCTACGTGCCTTCCTCCCGTACACGTATCCTTGGGAATACTTATAGTTAAAACCGAGCCTATGGTGCCACCATGTTCCTCTTCTCGTGCTCTCCTTCTCCTTGTTTAAAAGCTGTCTCCGCACTATGCTCCACCTTTTCCTCCACTAGGTTCTCAAGGTTCCTTGTATTTTCTTCTACCGCCACCTTGGTCATTTGTTCTTTTTTTGAGCTTGACATCTCTTATTTCTACCCACTAGCCTCTTCATATTTTCCCATGTCCGGGTGCTTCCTCCTTCATGGCTATCCTTCTCTTCCATGTACTTATCCATACTTCCAGATTCTTCCGAGGTGGTCCCCTCTTCTACCTTCTACTTTTTCCTAACCGGATATTCTGGTGTAGGTGACTCTGTTTTTTCTTCTGAAGACTCCTTATCTGATGGTTCCTCTAGTTTAGGAGTCTTTTCTCTAATTACAGCTTATTTCTTATGTGTACGTACGCATAGTTACTGGTTCGGTGCTTATCCCAAGGGAACCTATTTCCTATGTCCCCACCACACTAGGGATTTTCTTTTCTAGTTATTTTTCCTCCCATTTGAGTGTGGGCCTTTTCCTTCTAGTTGGATCCTAAGGTATATATACCTCATTCTCTAGGTATGTTCTCTTCTCTAACTTGGGCCTCATGTGAGTGAAAACATGTGCCGTGGATCCTTATGTAATGGGAAGAGTCATGGGCCTTGGCATTTTTACTTCATGAGAAACATACCACTCTATGTATGAGGGATTGTCAGGGTAGACCAACCCCCCTTGCGCAATTCCCTGTGGTCTTTGTCTAAGCCACCACATGATAATTTTCTCCCACAAGAACCATGCCACTATGGCTCTGTGCAATCTTTAGTTGGGGATTCCTTTGCCCACCTAGTCAAATAATTTGTGCAAGTGATGACATAGCGTGACCCGGCCCTACGCACCGCTAGTACAATAGGGCCCACAAAGTCTATTTCCCACTTTTCAAAAGGCTCCGCCCTAGGGATAGGGTGAAAAGGCATTTCATCCCTCCTTTTGGGTTTTCCAATGTGCTGACAATGGTCACACACTTTACAATAGTCTTTACAATCCTTGTAAAAGGTTTCCCACCAAAAACCTACCATTAATATTTTACGTGCGGTGGCATCACCTGCATAATGTCCACATGCACTTTCTCCATGTGCTTCCTCCATGATGGCTAGGTGCTCATGATCTAATACACACTATGAAAAACTTCATCACGTCCCAACTTATATAAGTCTCCACTGATTAACATATAGGGCATGACATGTATGACCAACTTCTTTTTCTCTAATGTCTTCATTCCTTCGGTGCCACACCTTCCTTTAAAAATAATGCAATCTCTTCCAAATATGATGGCGCACAACGCAACCTAAATAGTTGTGCTTCTGGAATTGTATCCTCAATACTCTACATGTCCTCCCCTGAATCAATTCTCAATAGATGATCAGGTCCACAATTTCTTTTCACAGGCTTCACTATAACAAAATTCAAACTCTAGAAACAACACCCACTAACATATGCACCCTTGTCGAACATGCTTGTTCACCAAATAATTTAATGCCATGTGGTCGGTGTAAAACACAAAGGGTGTTGCCAATAGATACTACCTAAACTTGATAAGTGCATAGATCATTGACAATGCCTTGTGCTTAGTTGTGGTGTAATCTTTGCTCTGCTGGTGTTAGCTTCTTGCTTGCAAAACATAGAGGATGATCAACAATCCCTTCACCCAGATGTGTAAGAAATACTCTAATAGTGGTCCCTGAGGCATATACATGGACATGAAAGGGCTTATCCCAATAGGTAAAATGAAATATAGGTGTGGTGACAAGCCTATCTTTTAATGTATCAAACACCCTCTATTGCGCCTCTCCCCAATGAAAGGAACTTTTATGTCTGAGAAGTTCCTCTAAAGGCACAACGATCTTGGCATACCCCTTGATGAATTTCTTGTAATAACCCATATGCCCAAGGAATCCATGCACTGCACTCTGGCTAGTAGGCTCCCCTAACCCCATAATAACTACAACTTTAGCGAGATCTACTAGTAAGCCCTCCTTACATATGATATGCCCCAATAAAGTCCTGAAGGGTGTAGAAAACACACACTTCTTAATGTTAAGGGATATCCTCAACTTCCTACACCTCTCAAACATTAGCCTTAAATTGTTATAATGGTCTTTAACTAGACCATACACTGTCCAATCATCCAAATAGACTTGAAGAAACTTATGGATGAAATCCTGGAATGCTTGTACCACTATGCATGAGAAAAAAACAAGAAAATTCTTCAACCTAAAGGGCATGACTATGTATGCAAAAATTCCCCACTCGGTGGCAAAAGTTGTCTTCTTCTCGGTCCTCCTTTGCAATCCAGACTTGTTGGTACCTCGAAAATCCATCCATAAAGGAATAGATTTTACGCCAAAGTGACTCCTTCCAAAATTTTTCTTCGTGAAGGGGGTTGGAAAGGGATCAATGATACAAAATATGTTCAACTCCCTATAATCAATTCAAATCCTAATCCGCCCATCCTTCTTGATGTTGTTTACCATAAGACTTATCACTCGATTCCTCCACCGCCTCAATGATCCCGAAGCTATCATCTTTTCTATCTCCTCCTTAGCCTTTACAAACAAATTTGGATTCATTTGGTATGGCATCTTTTGACCAAAGCACACCATCCTTCAGCTTTATCTTTATCTCCCCTGGGAATGATGAATGCCTTTGAGCTCATGGTACCCACGTGGGATTAAATCCTCAAATTCATGAATCAAATCAATGATCTTAGAAACTTCCTTCTCCAACCAGTAGTCTCTAATAATAGCTTTATTAGGTTCTTCTCCTGAACTGATGTTAACATTCTTTGTATTTAAGGGTTCATGGTAGGTATGCACATGAGTATCCACACTGTCCACTACCTCACGTGTCCCTATAGAATGGTTAACATCCAAGATTTCGATTCCTCTCCATCAATCACATACACCAAATTTACTTTCTCCTTTTTAAAACATGTGTGCTCAAGCTATAACTCTTTTGTTTCCTCTACTTCTTCTTTAAAGTGTGCCCCAAATCCTAGTTCATTTAGTAATTCCAATAGATTATCCTCCATCATGGAACTATCCCTTATGAAAAGGCGCTTGATACCTCGAAAGGCCTTATCAACTGACGTCTTAGTACTCTGATACTCAAAGGTTTGAATAAGGTCAGATATGAGCTCTTTCCAATTCCTTGTCTAACGGCATGTCTCCTAATGAATGTACCATGCACGCGCACAAACCTACAAGTGTAGAATACATGTAGTCAATTTTACTCCCATTATAAAAGGAAGGAATCCCATGCACGCCAGACTATCACCCAACTGAAGATGAGAATTCACTTGAGGAACGTGCAGGTGCTGAGTCTCTCTTTTATGTAAGTTTTAGTGCGAAGCATTCATCTATGAGTAGTATAAGAGTATTCAGGAAATAATTTTAGACATACAAGAATCATAGGGCTCAGAATGTCCTCCAGATCCTGTAATTTCTTGATTGAGTGTTTTAAAATACTCCATATATTATAACAGAAAGAAAGATACAACCATTCATTCATCGCATGAAAGGAAAGAGAACTTCTATGAATGAGATATACATAAAACCCACTGATATTCATATCCAAATGCAATAGGTAACCTCATTGTATTCATCGTTTCATTACAAAGATCCATAGAGAGCATACCGTAGTCATGCACATCACTAGGCTTGTATAATTATGCCAAAAAGAAAAAGAAATTACAATGCTAAGCTTAGTACATTCCTTTCTACATCAAAGTTCCACTCACAGTAATCCTACAGAGCTTCACCCATGTTATCTTTCTTTCTCTATGTATATCTCTTCCTCTATCTCTATATCCCCATTTGTATGTTATCTCGGTCTCCTTGTCTCTGTCTCTCTTTTCCTATCAAGGAACTTGTATTTATCACCTTCCTATGCTGCCAACTCACCTTTCTGTGCCCTCAGATCCATCGCCAAGTGTCAAATGTGGTCCTTCAATGAGCATGTTTCCTTAGGCCTGAGCTCTCCACTCCATCTCATGATGGTCTTCTAGAAGATTCCTTCACTAGCATGCTCTTTCCTGGGCCACCTGTTGCTAGGTTGGAATCTTATCTCATGCGTAACCAATCACACTTTTCACGTGTTCTACCTTTGTTGCTTAAATTAGCTAAGTCCTGAACCTCCTTTCACACACCGTGTGAACCATATGCCTCCTTAACTCTTCCTCCTATGTGCTTTTTCCTTACGCACCCTTCTATAACTAGGGTCTCATGTGCCCACGTGCCTTCATACTTAGTCAATATTCCAGGGGCCCAACATCACCCCACACTATGCCTGTTCTCCACCCTTAGAAACATTCTACTTGACCAAGGTGCAAGTTGGTTCAATGGAACCAAGATGTAGACAAATATTACAAAAATGAATAAGGAATGAAATAATAGGGGAAAGAATGAAGAATGGGGGACATTAATTTAGAACTGGGAAAGTCTCATCGTAGATCTACCTCCATCTTGTTCTATACTTCGACCTCATCCTTCACCTTCTGGAATAGGTCGCCCACCAAGGTACTTACTTCATAAAAGCTTAGACTAGCTCCTTGGTGCCAGGTGTCCACAATTTGTTCCATTTCCTTTCCTAGGTCTGCGAGATTTTCCATTCTCCTTGTAATTTGGGGGTACAGTTCCTTTAGCTGGGCCTTAGTTGAGCTTCTTAAAGCCTCAATCACCTCTAATTTATTTTCTACTTTGGCCAGAACCTTGTCCCTTTCTGCCCTATTCCCCTTATTATTTTCCTAGAACTCCTTTAGCTCTACTTCAAGCATGGCAACCAAAGAGCTTGCCACCTTATCTTGATCTGTGCATGTGTCATATGTGGCTTCTGTAGACTAGGCAACGACCTTGATCTCCACGAGTACTTGACTATACTTGGCAACAAGTGCTATCACTTTTAACCGGTCCTCCTCCTTTAGGCATGTGGCCACTTCCTCCATAGATTCCAATGCCAAGGGTCACCTCTCCATGGTGAGGATGTGCATTAAGTCTTCTAGGCATTCCAACATCGATGTGTACCTCTGGGGGATAGGCATTAGATCTGGGTGTTTCAAAATGATGGCACTTTTATTGAGTCTAATTTCTTGTAGACCTCCTGCACCTTTTCCTTCTCCTCCTTGAGCTCATGCTTTAGCTGCGCGTTGATTAATTCCTCCTATTTTAAGCTTCTGGCCACCTTAGCCAACTCTTCCTCCTTGGAAAGCTTTTCCTCTAAAGCCTTTATGCTATCATTCTGCGTGAATAGCCTCACCTCTGTTTCCACCATGACCTTGTTTAGAGCATTGCAGACTTGCTCATCTGAGAGCTCCTAGGCATTTACTAAGGGGTTATCTCCCTTAGACTCTGGTAGCATGATAAGTGCCTTTTGGTAGACTTCAAATTTTGGCTCATCGATGTGGGACTCAAATTCCCAAGAAAGCATCTTCTTGGTCCTGGGGTACGCGCCCTCCTTCTCGAATGATCCCATGGCTATAAGTATTTCGGTGGGTATTGTGCTCTAGAATCGTGTGCATAGCACCTTCCTTGAATCATCCATGTAGCCCATTATCTACCTTTGTTCTACATCCAGAGGTCTTCTACCCGAGTGCATGCCTTTAGGGAAGCTAACTGTCAGAGTGGGGCCTCCTAGGCTGTCATGTCCTTTTTCAATGCTCTCCTCCTTCCCTTCCTTTAGCACTATGTCTACGCTACGCTCTAACTCCTAGTCTACAAGGGCCTCAAGCATCTTCTTCACTTCTCACTCTACTACTTCAGTTATCTACTCCTTTGTAAAATTTGTGGCTCTCTTCCCCTCGACATCCCTCTCATCTACCTTTGTATCTTTAGTGCCTTCATCACCTTGTGTGCCTTTCCATTGCACAAATATGAGCTCTTGATTTTCATCCCCACTCTCTTCCTCTGAGTCATAGAAACTAAATACATGAGGTTCTAGGGGTTCCCTGTCTTTCTCTAGCTCTTCCTCCTCATCGCCACCTCCTTCACTCTCATCCTCTCCTTCTCCCAGGCATCTCTCCAAGCTATTGGTCATCTCTGAGTTAGCTTCTTCATCTACCTTATTCTTCTTCCTAAGAGGTGTCTTATGGATAGGAGATTCTACCTTATCTTCTTCTTCTTGTGACTCTTCCATGATGGTGGGTTGTTCGAGTGCCTCTACTTTTGGCGTCTTCTCCTTTCTGGAGACTTCTTCCTCGAATATAGGTGCTTGGCTTGGTTCTCTTAGAAGGCATGCTCACTGTCATCGACATTTGGTACACTTGGTGCTCCTTCCTCTCCTCTGCCCCTCTTCTTAGACACTGGCTTCTTCTTTCCCAAGGGGTCTTCAGGTATTGAGATCTCATCCACCAAGTATGTGCCATTCTCAAAATTTGGCCTTATGCGCATGTATACATGCGTCACAGATCCTCCAGCAATAGGAAGTGTTATTGGCCTAGTCATATGGATCTCATGTGACACATACTTCTCCATATACGCACGCTTACCTCTAGGATAGTTCAGTTTCTTCCTCATATCCCTATGCTTTACGGTCCAAATTTCCTAGCTCCAGCCTTAGCTTCTTCAATTCTTTAAATTTGTTCACTCCCACTTGGAAGTATTGGGTAGTGAACATGAAAGGGAGCTTGCACCAAGGGCTCCATGATTCATCAATAAGTTTGAACCTACCCAAGTAGTAGTGTTGGTACATGGGAAAAGGATCTTCGGATGGGTACTCCCACACAAACTTATATGGTGCATCTGGCACTCCAATTTTTGCAAACACTATGGTGAGTAGGACATTACCAAAGAGGATCTTGTCCCCTTCCTTCACACACTTTATAATTTCCTTGGCAATGTATGTAGATAAGTTATAAATAGTCCCCTCTACAATCTTCCTGTAGAGATGTAGCCATGGCTTGTTGACTTGCATCCATCTTTCTTGGCCATTTAGCTTCATTACCAGGTGTGCAACCATCTTCATAACTGGGTCCTTGATGTATGAGATGTCATAATACCATGACCCTTTCTTGCAAGAATACTCTGTGATGGTCTTTGGAATGGCATCCTTGTTGCAAGGTCATCTTCCGGGCTATCTCCCTCACATATGAGGCCTGTAAACTATGCAATCTACACGCATCTTGCACCCAACAAAGTGGAAGTAGTCCTCATGTACCCGAGACATCAACCACTGGTACAAGTGATTTGGCTTCCCAAAATAAGGCAACTCATAAAGTTGAAAGCAGCCTTGCCTTCCCAAACTTGACCTTCATGTCATCATTGAGATAAGAAACCCTTCAAGTGTTCACTTTATTGGTTGGGTACCAATTCTAATGCCATTTATTTCTCTATAGTGCTAGTGTGGTGATTATAGTCATTGACTGATATGTTTCTCAAATGGGACTCCCATTCCTTCCCCATCATCACTTCATTAGGGTACTACATTTCTGCATACCATTCTTCATTTGTATCTACCTTGGGTTTTGGTTATTTAGCCTTCACTTTTCCCTTTCCTTTCTTCGGTGCCATGGTCGAGGTAATTGTGTCACTCCAATCCTCTCCTTGTTACTCTACTTTCCTTCTCCCAACCTTCGATCTTAGATCCACGATACAATTCTTCTAAACCCGTGCCCTAGTTTGTTGAACCCTATCTTTGATAAATTCTTCACAAGACAATGTCTTTTCACTTCTCTCCACACCCGTGTAATTCCTTCCTTCTGGTTTGCAATCTCAAACTGGATCTTCACATTTTTAATCACACAAATCTTTCAATTTACCCAATATGAGAAACCCTAGCTTATATCTCCAACTCTTCATTTTCGTAAAGTAAAATGAGAGTGCCTCGACCCTCTATTTATAGTTTTTCCTTTTTCTAGTCATTAAATGCTACTTTACCTACCCCATACTTTGTTCATTTAATGCAATTTTTTAAAATAAAGCTCGTCTTTAGTGCCTTCACTCACACACCCTTCCTGTGTGAAAACTCCTCCAAGCTACTGACATGTAATTAAACCAACCTGACAGGAGACTCTTACGCGCACTCAACCCACGCCGAAGGAACTTATTCTATCCAGATTCTTACTTTCACCTACCTCATGTTGCTTTAAATGTGCTTCTTTTTCCTTTGTACGTGGGATCTACGAGTAGCTTTACCCTGGCACCAACCATTCTATCTTTTCTCTTCATCTCTCTTTTAACTGGGCTACTCAACAAGGCTCTTCAACACAACTTCCTTAGTACTTTTAATCACACACTTCTTCACTTTTCTCCACCCCACACTTAAATGATGCATGGTCCTCTATGCACTCATAAATTATCTAAAAATAGCAATAAGGTTACAAGTTCCCAAGGCATAAAACAAAACAACAACACGAAAGGGAAACACAAGGAAAGGAAAATGCATAAGGGAAAATTCTAAACTAACTGGAAAAACTACCTTATTTACAAACACCAAGAAGAATTATTTATAGTAGGGCTTCAGCCTACTGCCATTGAAGTGTCCAAGCAACTTCATTCCATCTAGCACTTGTAACTGGCACACACCTGAATCAAGGATGTATGAGATTGTGTAGGGACCTAACCAATGGACTTTCAACTTCCCAGGATGGCGTAGAAATTTAGAATCATACAATAACACCATCTGCCCAACCTCAAACTTCTTGTTTCTAATATGGTGATCATGCCAAGCCTTTTGCTTTGCCTTTTCCACTATTTGGCTCCAACGGGAAAGTGATCATCTCTCATCCATTTTCATTAGTTCATCAATTATTTCTTCCAGTGCTTGTTCATCGATAATCCTCTTGCGCACGCTATTCATAGAGAAGGTAACATAAATTTAAATAGCAAAACAAATTTTGTGCCAAACACCGATTGAAAAGGTGTGGCTTTATTTATTCTTTTATATGTAGTCCTGTAAGCCCATAAAACTACTGATACCTTGTCATCCCAATCGTGTCTTCTAACATCATAGATTTTGGTCAAGGTATGACTCAATATTCTGTTGAATGCTTCCACGGTTCCATTTTCTTGTGGGTGATAGGGCGTAGTCTTATGATGATCCACCGTGAACTTAGATAGTAGGATCCTCGCTATCTCATTTATAAAATGTGTACCAATATCATTGGTCAAACTTAAAGGGCATCCATACCTTGTGATAATGTTCTCCCATATGAACCTTACCTTTGTCATTGCTGTGCAATATTTAGTCGGGGCTACTTCCACCCACCTTGTGAGATAATCCGTGCAAGTGATGACATAACGTGACACAGTCCTACGTGCTACCAATGTAATAGGTCCTATAAAATCTATCACCCACTTTTCAAAAGGCTCCGCACTAGGAATAGGATGCAAAGCCATTTCATCTCTCCTTCCTAGTTTTCCAATGTGCTGACAGTGGTCACATGCTTTACAATAATCCCTACAATCCTTGTACAAGGTTTCCCACAATAAACCTACTATTAAAATATTTCGTGCTGTGGCATCACCTGCATAATTCCCACCCACACTTCCTCCGTGTGCTTCCTCCATGATTGTCGACGCCGATGCCCCAACACACATCTACACAAAACTTCATCACATCCCAATTTGTATAAGTCTCCACTAATCAATATGTAGGACACGGTGCATATGGCCAACTACTTCTTTTCCAATGCCCTCATTCCATCTGGTGCCACACCTTATTTTAAAAATATAACAATCTCTTCCAAATCTGAGGGCGTGCACCGTAATCTAAACAGTTGTGCATTTGGCATTGCTTCCTCAATACTTTACGCATCCTCTCCTGAATCAATTCTTGATAGATGATTAGGTCCATAATTGCTTTTTCTAGGCTTCACTACAATGGTGAACTCAAACTCTTGAAACAACAACACCCATTGACATATGCGCCCTTGAAGAATGGGCTTATTCACTAAATACTTTAATGCCATGTGGTTGGTGTAGAATACAAAGGGTGTTTCCAATAGATACTGTCAAAATTTGAAAAGTGCATAGATCATTGACAATGCCTCGCGCTCGGTTGTGGTATAATTCTGATTTGTTGGTGTTAACTTCTTGCTCGCAAAATAGAGAGGATGATTAACAATCCCCTCACCTGGTTATACAAGTACTACTCCAATGGTGGTTCCTGAGGCATCTACATGGACATGGAAGGGCTTGCTTCAAAAGGGAAATCATAAAATAGGTGTGGTAATAAGCCTATCTTTTAAGGTGTCAAACACCCTCTGCTGCACCTTTCCCCAATGGAAGGTACTTTTGTGTCTAAGCATCTCCTCTAAAGGTGTGGTGATCTTGGCATACCCCTTAATGAATTTTTTGTAATATCTTGTATGCGTAAGGAATCCGTGCACTGCGCTCTAGCTAGTAGGCTCCCTTAACCCCACAATAACTATAACTTTAGCGGGATCTACTAGTAAGCCCTCCTTACATATGATATGCCCCAATAAAGTCCCAAATGGTGTAGAAAACACACACTTCTTGATCTTGAGGGATATCCTCAACTGCCTACACCTTTCAAACATTAATCTCAAGTTGTCACAATGGTCCTTAACTAGACCATATACTGTCCAATCATCCAAGTAAACCTAAAGAAACTTATGAATGAAGTCCTGGAATGCTTGCACGTCTATGCGCGAAAAGACAGTAGGTTCATTCTTCAACCCAAAGGGCATGACCATATATGTGAAACTTCCCCACTCGGTGGAAAATTTTTTCTTCTCCTGGTCCTCCTTTACAATATGAACTTGGTGGTATCCTGAAAATCCATGCGTAAAGGAATAGATTTCATGCCCAACGACTCCTAAAATTTCTTCCATGAAGGGGGTTGGAAAGGGATCAATGACACAAACTGCATTCAGTTCCCTATAATCCACACAAATCCTAATCTTCCCATCATTTTTGATGCTAATTACCATCATATTTATCCATTCTGATTATTCTACTACCTCAATGATCCTAGAATCTATCATCTTTTCTATCTCCTCCTTAACCTTCACGTGTAAGTTGGGATTCATCTTGTAGGGCCTTTTTCTAACCGGATGTGCACCTTCCTTTAGTTTTATCCTCATCTCCCCTAAGGAATGGTGGATACCTTTCAGCTCATGGTACCCGCATTGGAATAAATCCTCGAATTCATGCAACTGATCAATGATCTTTGATACTTCCTTCTCCATTCAATAATCCCCAATAATATCTTCCTTAGGTTCTTCTCCTAAACTAATGTTAACCTTCTTTGTCTTTAACGGCTCATGGTAAGCATGCACGTGAGCATCTGCACTATCCACTACTTCACGCATCCCCACAAAATGGATAACATATAAACTTTTCGATTCCTCTCCATCAATCACATATAATAACTTTCCCTTCTCCTTCTCCAAACACACATGCTCAAGCTATAACTCTTTTATTTCTTCAATCTCTTCAAACGCGCCTCCAATCCTAGTTCACCTAGTAATTCCAATAGCCTATCTTCCATTCTGGCACTATCCCCCATGGTAAGGCACTTGATACCTTACAAGGCCTTATCAACCAATGGTTTGGTACTCTGATACTCAAAGGCTTGAATAAGATTAGTTGCAAGCTCTTACCAATTCCTTGTCTGGCAGTGTGTCTCTAAATGAATGTACCATGTGTGTGCACAACCTTGCAATGTAGAATACAACTTGTGCACCCAGAGGGATGGTGGCAAGGATTCTGTGCCTTCTCTCTAGACCCATTCACACTCCTGGATATGAAAAGAGGTGGGATCCTTCCTATGGTACTCCTTGATGATGGTGGGTATATTACTTCTAGAAAATTTTGAGAGAGCAATTCCTACCTCACACCACTCTAAAAGCTCTCCTAATGCATGGTCCACCAATGAGCTGCCATGCTGAGAAAGACATAACTCAAAATCTCCCTTCATTCCTTCTCATTCTTCTACCGATCTTGAATCTCATGTAGAAAGATCTCGTGGAAGGCTCCTCCTAATTACTTGGGTAGTTCTTTCCTCCGAGGTTTCGAGCTATGCGTGCTTTTGTTACCTTGATTACCGATCCTCTCAACTTCCGTCCCATTAATTCAAATGTCCCATGTGCCCAATTTTCACATGCTAGACTGTGGTGGTATCACTCACCGACCGAGCATCTTCAAACCTCGATAACCTCGTTAATAGGGAGTACCATCTCAGGTCTCGATTGAGCACACATAAATATTGTCCAAAACCTTTTCTCACAATGGTTCAATGAAGGGTGCTAACTTCCCATCAACTAGGGGTATAATGACCTGCTCCTCTTTGTTCTCAAAACTGATGTACCCTTTGTTGAACTAGAGGTTTTCATTGTTCTTGTAACACTAAGGGCACCCAAGTAATGCTAGGAAATTGTCCACCTCAAAGCAAAGCACCAAGACTTCAAAGTCCCTAGTAAACTTGGCTCCCTGAATAGTAATAGCTACATCCTTCAAGACACCGATGGGAATTGCCTTAGTCTTGTTTGCCATATATAACACATTTAAGGATGGTTCTAATGTAGGTCTCCCCATCTGATGCCATTCATCCAAAGTCAAAACATTAACCTCTCTGCGCAGTGTTAATGAGTATATTGTTGAGGAGCCATCCATCCACAACTACATTCAATTCAATCTCTTTGTCATAGTTGAAATTTGTGAAGGGGAAGATTTGTGTGTAAGACCTATCTCTTGTGCTCTTCTCCGGTGTGTGGTACCTTCTCTCTCAACCGAGATCCTAGCAAAGAAATGATGTTCTCTTGCCTTAGCATTTTTCACACCTCCTTGACCTCATCCAGTCATCCTTCTACACCTCGATCCTCCTTCCTTATTCCTCCCTCCTGGATCGCTCCTTTAGACACTGGATCTCCCCTTACAAGCTTTGAATAACATCCATGGTGTCTTGATATATCTCCTTATAATGCGCGGGGTCTAGGTACTTTCTATGAATGACCTCTTCTCTTAAAACCATGCTCTTCTATCTTGGTATCTCCCTTACGTGCGTGGCTTCTACCCTTGTTGTTACCAAGACATGCTATAAACCTTCATCCCATGTTACCCAAGGCATCCATTATATGTCTTCCTTCTTGATCCTAATCATCATAACACCTTTTTCCTTTCGTGCTGCTTGATTCATATGCTAAAATAATTGGGCATTCCTCATACTTATGCTTCCTTTTGCACCATAAGCACCGTAATAAGTTTGGGCACACATGCTTGTAATGTTATGTAGATCCACAGTTAAAACATGTCCATTGTGGGAACTCACTCCTTCCTCTGCAGCTATTACCTTGTCCATAGAATCCTCCTCGAAAACCTCTTCCACGCGTGCCTCCATTTATGCACTCCTCATAACGGTGATCATCATTTTTAGAACCACTGGCAATGCTGGTTTGGCACACTCCATGATCAATGGCCTCATGTATCTAATCAATGAGCCTACATTCTTTAGGATCATAGGTCATGAAGGTGAAAATATTGCAATAACAGGATACATTCGTCCTAATCATGCATTGTAGTAAGGGACATCTACCGGCATCATGGTCCCCATGATGATTTCACAATCTAATTTTTACGGTGCAGGCGTACCATCCTCTGGGAAATTTTCCTTAACATGCCCCTCTATCTAACAATTTGTGCACCAAAACCATTGTGAGTCTCATGGACCAAGTTCACAAATAAATTTTCCAATCGCTGCTTAGCCATAACATAAATATGAACATCCAAGAACGGGCTAACTCTAGTATCAATACTACTAATAGGTTCGGCATGCAAGGAAACCTCCAATGCTTCACACGGATCTGTAAAATTTTTATGAGACAAGGCCCTTCTAAAAGGGGTGATCAATCCTCCAACAAACCACTGTGCATGCTGAGAAGGATGTATATCATATGATAATTTAGACAAGAGAGTCTTAAAGCGCACATCATACTCCCGCACACTCTCTATCATTCCTTGTTGTATCTCCTTCAAAGTGCTAATGCTTTTTTCTCAAACTCAGGAATGTGGAACTCTTCCAGGAATACATTCTTTAAGGTAGTGTAATCCACCACTATTTGATGAGGATCATAATTTCTATACCAACAATGCACATGCCCTTGCAATGTGGTTATAAATTGACTAGCCTTTCATTATGGGGTTGTGATACCTTTCACATGCCATAGCAATTCACACTTGTGAACATGTTCCGTAGCATCCTCAATGCCCATGTAATCTAGTAAATGTAGAGACATTTCAAAGAAAACTTGAGGTGGTGGCTGGGGTCCTTGTCCTAAACCAGAGCCTCGGTTCCCTTTGGTGTTTTCTCCACTACCTGATCCACCAAGTCCACCGGGTCCTGTACCTCTAGAGCCACCAGATCCACCAGAACCACTGGGTCCAATAGGGCCTATAGGAGCTATGCCAAGCACCCCCATGGTCCCACTGAACTGTGTGCTGACGGTCTGTGATAGTACCCCACTACCACTACTTTGTCCCACGCCACTCCCTGATGTGAGACCAAAATCTTGTACACTTGCCTCTTGTCTAAAAATTCTCTCGAATCATTGGAATATGTGCATCCATAGAAGAAGGGAATGTAAAATTGTATCTCCTAGGCATGGATCTGTCTCTTCCACTAGTTTCAATTGGATCAATACTTCTTTCTAGTTTGGGAAAACCAAGCACCAGGGCTCGGTCACTGGGTGGGTTCAGATATGTGCCAATGACTCTCCTTTCTCCATGTGATGAGATATCACCAGAAGCCGAAGGGGTCTCCCTTACGTGCTTGCCAAGATGGGGTAGCATAGACTACTTAGGTTCCACGTCCTCTGCGTGAACCTCAAATCCATCACACTAGCAGCCTCACGTCATTTAGTAATATCCCTTTCACACACTTTGCATACTTGAGCCGTCTTTCTTCCTTCTCCCTTTCTGTCATTTCATTTTCCATCTTCCTCAACCTGAGCTTCCTTACCCAATGCTCATAACAGTTTAGCCATCCATTGGGAGTGCCTATAAACTCATAGTAACCATTAATATCTTCATGGCTAGAGGAATAACACATAAAAAGGCTCCTCTAGGTTCTCATAGAAACTCAAACTCAACAATCTTTGGGAAAGAATACATGGAAATGGTGTATTCTAGAGTTTAGCTAGCTAGTAATCCTCCCCACTAGTGATCTACAACATGGGTCCATGTCAGATTTGCATCCTACAACCTCTGGTAGTCTTCTTCAGTCTATATCCGTAATCCATAATGCCAACTTGATCTAGATGCATAGGCTGGAAGCCACCCAAATAACTCTACTGGGAAGCATAAAAAAGTATCATATAGATCATGGTAGATATTCTCCTCTACCCATCTACGTGTATCAAACTTAGGTCCAGTGCTGAATCTCTAGGAAAATTCATCCTCCATGCTCTTGAACCATGATTCAATAATTTCCAATGTTAACCGATCTATCGTTACTCTTTACATAGATCATGATGCATGTTATATCCCACTATAACTTTGAAAAGAGTTCCCAGTAATGGAACCAAGATGTAGTCAATTTTACTCCCACTATAAAAGGAAGGAATCCCATGCACACCGGCCTATCACCTAGTAGAAGCTGAGTGCTCACCTAAGGCACGCACGGGTGCCAAGTCTCTCTTTTATGTGAGTTTTAGTGGGAAGCATTCATCTATGAGTAGTATAAGAGTATTCAGGAAATAAGTTTAGACATATAAGAATCATAGGGCTCATAACGGCCTCTAGATCCCTATAGTTTCTTTAGACCGAGTGTTTTAAAATACTCCATAACATATATTATAATAAAAAGAGAAAACCATTCATTCATAGCATGAAAGGAAAGAGAACTTCTATGAATGAAATATACATAAAACCCATTGATATTCATATCCAAATGTAATAGGTAACCTCATTGTATTCATCATTTCATTACAAAGAGCCATAGAGAGCAGACCACAGTCATGCACATCACTAGGCTTGTATAATTATGCCAAAAAGAAAAAGAAATTACAATGCTAAGCTTAGTACATTCCTTTCTGCATCGAAGTTCCACTTGCAGTAATCGTGTAGAGCTTCACCCATGTTATCTTTCTTTCTCTATGTATATCTCTTCCTCTATCTCTATATCCCCATCTATATGTTATCTTGGTCTCCTTGTCTCTGTCTCTCTTTTCCCACTACAGAACTTGTATTTATCACCTTCCCATGCTACCAACTCACCTTGCTACGCCCTTAGATCTGTCACCAAGTGTCAAATGTGGTCCTTCAGCAAGCATGTTTCCTCATGCCTGAGCTCTCCACTCCATCTCATGATGGTCTTCTAGAAGATTCCTTCATTGGCATGCTCTTTCCTGGGCCACCTGTTGCTAGGCTGACATCTTATCCACACACAACCGATCACACTTTTCATGTGTTCTTCCTTTGTTGCTTAAATCGGCTAAGTCCCGAACCTCCTTTTGCATGCCATACAAACAATATGCATCCTTAACTCTTCCTCCTACGCACTTTTTCCTTGTGCGCCCTTCTATAACTGGGGTCTTGCGCACCCACGCGCCTTCATACTTAGTCAATATTCTAAGGGCCCAACAATACAACTTTTGCACCTAGAGGGATGGTGGAATTTTTTTTTTGCCTTCTCTCTAGACTGTTCACACTCTTGGACATGGAAAGAGGAGGGCTCCTTCCCATGGTAGTCCTTGATGATGGTGGGCACATTGCTCCTAAAGAATCTCGAGAGAGAGAGAAATTATTACCTCGTGCCACTCCAAAAGTCTTTCCGATGTATAGCCCGCCACCGTGCCACCGTGTCGAGAAAGATATAAATTAGCATCCCTCTTCATTCCTTCTCATCCCTCACCGAGCTTCCACCTCCTACAGATAGATCTCGTGGAAGGGTCCTCCGAATACTTGGGTATTTCTTTTCCTCCTAGGCACCGAACTATGCACACCTTTGTTACCTTGGTCACCAAACCTCTTAACTACCATCCCATCAATTCATAAGTCCCATGCACCCAATTGTCACATGTTATACTAGTGGTATTACTTATCGATCGGGCATCCTCAAATGGATAACTCCATTAGTAGGATGTATTATCTCTCGGGTCCTTGATTGAGTGCATGTATATCCTTTCCAAAAATTCTTCCCACAAAGGTTTAATATAGGCTGTTGACTTCCCATCACCCATGGGTATAATGACTGCTGCTCCTCCTTTTTTCAAATATGATGTACCCTTTGTTGAACCAAGGCCCGCATTATTCTTGTAACACCATGGGCACCCAAGTAGTGCTGGGAAATTGTTTGACTTGGTGAGTACCAAGACTTCAAAGTCCCCAGTAAACTTATCTCCTTGGATAGTAATAGTTGCATCCTTTAACACACCTATGGGCATCACCTTAGTCTTGTTTTCCATAAACAACACATTCAAAGATAGCTGTAACGCAAGTCTTCCCATATGATTCCATGCATCCAAAGTTATAACATTAACCTCTACACCAGTGTCAATGAGGATATTACTGAGGATCCATCCATCTATAACTACATTTAACGTGATCTCCTTGTCATAGTCAAGGTTGTGAGGGGGAAGGTTTACATGCAATGCCTTCCTCTTGCACTCTCCTCTGGCATGTGGTACCTTATCTCTCAACCATGATCCTAACAAGGGAATGATATTATCTTGCCTTAGCATTTTACACACCTCCTTGACCTCATCTAGGTCATCCTTTGGCACCTCGACTCTCCTTCCTTTTTCCTCCCTCTTGGATTTCTCCTTTAGACACTGGATTTCCCCTTGTAAGCTCCAAATGACATCCATAGTGTCTTGATATACCTCCTTATGATGCACAAGGTCTAGATAATTTCCATGAACTACTTCTTCCCTTGAGACCAGGTTCCTCTGTCTTGGTATCTCTCTCTTACATGCATGGCTTCTAGCCTTGTTGTTACCAAGACAGGCTCCAAACTTGCATCCCGTGTTACCCAAGGCATCCACTAGGTGTCTTCCTTCTTAATACTAACCATTGCAGTGCCCTTGTCTTTGCGGTGCTACTTGATTCATGTGTTCAAAAAATTCCAGGCACTCCTCATACTTATGCTTCTTTCTACACCACGAGCACTGCAACAGGTCTGGGCATTCACATTTGTAATGATTTGTAGATCCACAATTGAAACATGTTCCATACAGAACTCAATCCTTCCTCTTGTGTGGTTACCATGACCATGGAACCCTCCTCAAAATGTCTTCCATGCGTGCCTCCATCTCAGTGCATTCCTCATAATGATGATCATCACCCTTAGAATTCCGACAACATCAGCAGTGCGGCACACCCCATGATCAATGACCTCATGGATCGATCAATGAGCCTACGATCCTTAGTATCATGGGTTGTAGAGGTGAAAATATCATAGTAACATGATACATTCTTCCGGATTGTGTTCTGCAGCAAGGGAACCTACTCACATCATGGTCCCCATGAAAATTTCACAATCACCCATGCCATGGTGCGTATTATCCTCCGAGGGAAATTATCCTTAACATGCCCTCTACTTCACAATCAATGCACCACAAACCACTACAAGTCTCATGGGTTGAGTTAGTGGACAAATTTTCCAACTGCTTAGCCATAACAACAATTTGAGCCTCCAGGAATGGGCTAATGCCAATATAAACACTACCAACAGCCTCAGTGCGCATAGCAGCTTCCAATTCCTCACACGGGTCTGTAAAAGTTTTATTAGATAAGGCCCTTCTAAAACGAGTGATCAACCCCCAAAAAATCATTAAGCATGCTGTGAAGGGTGAATATCATATAATAATTTAGACAAGAGAGTTTTAAAGCATGCATCATACTCCTGCACACTCTCTGTCATTCATTTTTGAATCTCCTTCAAAGTGTTGATGCTCTTCTGCTCAAACTCAGGAATGTGGAATTATACCAAGAATGCATTCTTTAAAGTAGTATAGTACACTATTGTCTGGTGAGGGTCATACTTCCTATACCAGCTATGTGTGTGCCCTTGCAACATGGTTGTAAACTGACTAGCCTTTCATTCTGGGGTTGTGATACCCTTCACATGCCATAGTAGTTCACACTTGTGAACATGTTCCATAACATCCTCAATACCTCTGTAATTGGGAAAATGTAGAGACATTTCAAAGAAAACTTGTGGGGGTGGTTGGGGCTGAAACCTCCTAAGCCACCTAAGCGGAGAGCCTTGGTTTCTACCGTGTTTCCCCCTACCTAATCCACCAGGTCCACTAGGTCCTGAACCACTAGATCCACTAGGCCCACCAGGTCTTGAACCACTAGATCCACCAGACCCACCAGCTCCTATTCCTCCTAAACCACCACACCCACCAGGTCCACTAGGTCCTAAACCACCAGATCCACTAGACCCACCAGTCCCGACGGTTCCACCGAGCTACATACCTACGAGTCTCATGACAATGCCCCACTATTAATAGTATACCCCGTACTCAATCTTAAATGTGAGACCAAAATCTTGTGTGTCTATACCTTTCCTAAAAATTCCTAACATTAGGTTGGTGTTTGCAGCCATAGAAGGCCCAAACGATAAATTATACCTCCTGGGTGTAGATCGGCAATGGATCGGCAATAATTTCCCCCTTGATCGGAAAACCAAGTCCCTAGGGTCTGGTCACTAGGGGCTCAAATGCATGCCAATGGTTCTTCTTTCTCCGCATGACAAAATCTCATCAGAAGCCGAAGGAGTTTCTCTCACGCACTTGCCAAGATGGGGTCATACTGATGCTCAGTTTCACATCCTCTGTGTGAACCTCAAATCCTTCCCATAACATCTGTTACCATACATCCATCACACCTACAACCTCGCATTGTCTCGCAATCTCCCTTTCATGTACTTTACCATACGTGAGTAATCTTTCCTCCCTATCCTTCTCCATCACAACATTTGTCATCTTCCTCTACCCTACCTTCCTCACCAAATTCTTAGAATGGTTTAGTGGCCATTGGGAATGCCTATAGACTCGTATTAAGATCTTTAGAGCCGGAGGGACAACACATAGAAATGATCCTCTGGGCTCCCAGAAACTCAAACTCAACAAACTCTAGACGGTATATGTGGAAATGGAATACTCCAGAGTGTAGCTAGCTAATACTCCTTTCCACCAATGATCCATAGCATGAGTTCACATAAAATCTATATCCTATAGCCTCTAGTATTCTTCTTGGGTCCACACATGCGATCCATAACAAAAATTGATCTAGATGCACAGTGTGAACCATTCATACTGGCTCCACCGGGAAGCAACAAAAAAGGTCTCATACGAGGTCATTGTAGAGGTTCTCTTCTACCCATCTACGTGCATTAAACTTAGGTCCAATGTTGAATCTCTTAGTGAATTCATCCTCCATGCTCTTAAACCATGATTCAATACTTTCCAAATTTAACCGCTCTATCATTACTCACTACACAGATCATGATGCATGTTATTTCCCACTACAACTTTGAAAAGGGTTCTCGACAATGAAACAAGATGTAGTCATTTTTACCCTTAACATAAAGAAAGGAATCCCATGCACGCTAGCCTATCACCTAATGAAAGATAGACACTTACCCGAGGCATGCACGGGTGCCGAGTCTCCCTTTTATGTGAGTTCATTTAAAAACATCATCTATGATTTGTGTTTAAAAAGACCTTCAAATTGGTTTAGGACATACAATAACCATAGGGCTTAGAATGGCCTCTAGATCATTTTAGTCATTTCAGGTAGAGTACTTAATAGAATCTACAACATGCATCATTTCAAAAAGAGGCATAAAATCATCCATACTTTAGCATGAAAGGAAAGGGAACTCATGAGAGATAAGTATGCATCAAAATCATTGATATTCATGTATATATATAATAGGTAACCTCATTACATCCATTTAGCCATTACAGTGTCACAGAGAAGTAGATCGCAGTCATGCATTACAACTGGAATTATGTAACTAAGCTACCAAAAATAAAATTACAATCCCCATGCCTAATACATCCTCTCCCGAATGCATTTACCCATTAACAGAGTCCTTGCAGTATTTTTGTAGAGCTCCACCCATACTCTCCGTCTCCCACTTTTTACTTTGTAGGCACTTGTATTTATAGCTTTTTTGGACTGCCAACTCATCCTCCAGTGCCCTCAAATTTGATGCCAAGTGTCTGAATGTGGTCCTTCATGCAAGCATGCTCCTCTAGGCCTAAGCTTCCCACTTTATCCCATGATGTGCTTCTAGAAGATTCTACCACAGGCATGCTCCTTCCTGGGCTGACTGTTGCCAGTGGCACCTTATCCACGTGCGGTTGAGTAATGCTTTTCATGTGTTCTACTCCGAATGTCCAATTTTTTGAATTCCCGAAGCCTTGGATATATCCATGCACATCGTGCATGCCACGGGATTCCTTAAACCCTTTTCTAAAACCATACCTTGTGCGCTTTGTCCTGTGTGCCTTTTGTACTTACTTAATATTCTAGGGGGGGCAACACTGAGCTAAGCTTATTAAAAATATGATGATGGCTTCATGATCCTTGCATAAGGTTGAATATCATGTTCTAGCTGTGAGATAACTCTAAGACTATATGAAGATGGAAAAACTCGGTGAGATGAGTGAAGTTAGAGCCCACTGCTAACTTTTTATTTTTAGTAGGTACGCCCCATGAGATGCTTTTTTTGGAATTTTTGTCATTTTTCATCCCCTGATACATTTTTCATATCTTGAGGATCGTGAATGTCGATAACTAAACTTATTCAACCAATTTTTATTTTTAGGCATGCTCTACCATGGAAATATGATATTTTTAGTAGGTCACCACATGTGTTGGATTGCACTTTGAAAAAATGTCTCAAAATTCTAGGTTTCATTCCAAGATTCCCTATTCCAATTTTTGGATGATTTATTCATCTGAACAAGTGGAAAAATGGATTTTTATCAAATAGGTCATAATATTGAGAAAAATCAGTCCTCAATATCTTGAAAAATCAACAACTTCATCACGTAAAAACTAGTTTAAATGAAACTAGATTTTTGAAGACCCTTCCTTCAAATTTTGGATGATTTCACCTATAAGATGTTCAGGGAATTTTATGATTTATTTTAAGAGGTAAGAATTTTGATGAGAAAAAATTCCTTCATATCCCTAAAAAATAGGGACTTCATGGCATGAAAATTAGTTCTCGTAAAACTAGATTTTTAGTGATCGTTTCCTCCAATTTTCACGTGTTTCGACTATCAGATCTATGGGAAGTGAAGAGGTGGCTTGTTTCCATTTTTATACTATATCATGGAAGCTAATAATGTAGGATTGAGTATTTTAAAACAATAAAATCATCTATATGCCCTCACCCTTGGATTGACAAGTGATGTTGTTGCATTGGTCAATGGGAAGGGTTGGAATGAGGTGAAAAAGAGCTTAAAATGCATCACATAGCTTGACCAAGGTCATATGATGAATCAATGGGAATAACTAGGGATGGGAAAAAATAAATTCCCAACTATTTCAATGAGATGGGACATATGAGACAGAAAAATGTGTAATGCACCGGGAGGTGAAAGTTTGTAATCGCTGAAAGCATACCTGAGAGACACCTTGAAGATGACGTTTTCGAAGGTCCAAGAGGTCATTTATGATAAAAGAATATATTATTTTAACTCAAAATATAAATTCCCAACTATTTCAATGAGATGGGACATATGAGACAGAAAAATGTAATGCACCAGAGATGAAAGTTTCTAAGCGTGAAAGCATACCTTGAGAGACACCTTGAAGATGACATTTCTGAAGGTCCAATAGGTCATTTATGATAAAACCATATATAATTTTAACTCAAAAGATACTTTTTAAGACAATGGAATGAGTCTAAAGAACCAAGTATTCCTAAAAACCCCTCAAATTTCTCCTTATTTCTCGGGACAACAAGGTGTGCCTTCCAAAAATGAGATGTGGAAAGAAGCACCTATATCTTGTGAAAGATTTGAAAATTTCATCATGTAGATAAATATCCAAGATTTATAATGAGTATTATTTTACACTTAAATCCTTATGTATCTCTTGGAATCATTCATGTTAGATCAAGTACTTATTTTCACCGCCTTCTCCTTACACCTTAGAAACTCGGGGGATGAGATTGGGTCACATGAAGAACCATGGAAAGAGTTGGAGGAGGGAGTATTTTGTCCCAAATATCCCAAACTTACAAGATATATAGGAAAAAAATTTCTCTCACGTGGGAGTGGCAAGTGAAAGGATGTGATTTGACGAGGTAGAGAGGGGAAAGGGCTGAAAAATGGCTTGTGGAGCCTTCCTAAGGTCATGTGGAGAACCAAGGGCCAATATAAGCATGGGGTACATTTTTATGTCCCAACTTTACCAAAGGGTAGGGAAAAATTTGGAAAAATTCTGTCACCCTAGTTTGACAAGTGTCAAGTTGTGATTGAACGATGGAAAGGGTTATAATGAGGTGAAAAGGAGCTTAACTTATATAACAGAGCTTTTTAGGGTAATATGATTCTCCAAGGGTCTTAATTGAGCATAGGAACATTTTTTATGTCTCAAATATCCCAAATGGATGGAAAAGATAGGATAGAAAAATATTACTCAACCTCATGCTGACATGTGTCCACCTATTAAAGTGGCTAAGTCTCGTAAGCTTACCTTGAGGAGAGCATTGAAGAAGAAATTTCAGAGCTCCGGAAGAAATTTTTGGAAATTATTTATATGAAATTGAATCCCAACATATTTTTGTGATGAATGGGATGGGTCCTATGATCTAATTTTTCCTGTAACCCCCTTTAAAATATCATTTTTTGTCGGGACCGTAGTGTGTGTCTACTTAATATTGGTTGTGGAAACCTCTCCTAGATCTTGTGAAACATATCAAAAAACCATCATTTATAGAGCTGAATTATATTTCCTATTATATCTTATTTTACCTATAACTATTTATATATCTCTTAGAATCATCTTCTGAAGCTCATGCACTATTTTAAACTGTAAGCTCCTTCACCTTCAAAAACCCACTTTCACTGAACTTGTTGAAAACCCTTCAAATCTTCCCTAAAATTTCCTAAATAACTTACACTATGTTATTATCTCCTAAACACAACTTCTTTATGAATTTGGACCTTCAAATCTATCCCAAAAAGGGTACACACGTATCCCAAAATGGCTAGGAATAGCCTTTTTTGGTCTACTGAAGAATATGCCTTTAGAATAACCGCATCGAAATAACTTCATGAACTTGTTTTCATAATTCAAAAAATTATGAAAGGATATTACAAATATACAATAACTTTTAGGATGAGGATAGGTATGAAATATAGGGATAAATGATCCGGAGAAGTTCTTAGGGGGTTTACATGCAAAATTATTGACACTAGGGTATAGTTGTCTGTTTGAAAATTAAATTTTTCCTTTGCAAAAACATATGAAAACAACTAGGTCTAGATTGGGGACATGTTCTAGATTGAGTGTATTGATGATATGGAAATGAGGAACCCCACAATATCAAGACACCATGTGGACTAGTGCCTTATCCATTAGGCTATATAGAGTCACCACAGAGATACACAACATAATTTTGTTTATTGAACACACACATACAACAAGAAACACACACATGACTGAAGGGAAAAACAAAAATGCATGAATGGAAACAAACAACATGAGGGAAATATAAAAAAACAAGATGGAAACATCCTAAATCACTTATGTACATGCGGGGGACAACCCACTTTGATTGAAGTAATTATTTGAACCGAGCACCTTCTTATGAATGGGTATCACCATATGCCTTTATTCCACAAATATGTTAATAGGTTCATTGGAGTATGAACCTATCCTCATCTTCTTAAGAAATATAACATAATCAATAGTGTAATTTATGATCCATTTATTCATTCTACCACCTTTGACGCTTCAACACACTCTTTCGGCTTCTCTTTGATTCTCAGGTTTGTTCCACTTGCTTAATTTTCACCGCTTCCATGAAGATGGTTATTAATTATACTTGACTTATCATTTTCATACCAATACATTTGTTCTTCATTGTGCATCTACTTCATGACCACCTTTCTTCATGAGTTGATTCTCAATAGATGCTTCAGAAACTTTGACATTATCACCAATCTCTTGATGTCCCATGTTTCTCAATTGTACCAAGAAATCATCTTCATCATACCTCATCTATTTTTTGACATGCTTTATTATAACTGTGTCACATACATTGCATCATCCTCTTGGAAAGAGAATGAGCTCAAAGTTGGGTTTGCAACATGGAAACTATCATTTTGATGATGCAATCTCAAGAGGGAATAAACTATTTAGAGAGGTAAATCTCATAGGGTTCTTCAAATAGAACCACAAATTTGTGTCTACGGTTGAGCTTGTTGAATTTCTCAAATAGTTCTTAGTAAATTTCTAAAATAGTATAATGGAGGAAAATGAGGTAAAATTATCTAAAGTCATTGAAATTATTTCTCAGACTCGCAAAAAGGTCTAAAATATAAAAAAAACTTGAAGGAGATCACAATTAAGGTCGTGGATTCACTAAAAATTATGTTGGATAAGGATCTTAAATTCTTGAGGAAGACTATTATTGACCTCACAAAGGTTGATGAATACTATTGAATCTATAGAGAATATTTTAATACATCTTGAAAGGGTATATATCTAGCTGATATAACTCAAGAAGGGCCCACACAGAAATCCCGATTTAAAAGGGGCCTATAGTAAAGCAAGAGCATCATTAAACCTTACAGATATTTCATACTTTTAGTGACATATTGACCTTTCTTCCATTGTAATCATCCTGATAAAAATTAGTTAGGATATTTTTTTATGTCCAACTAGCTTTATAATATTCCTTAATTTTTTATAATCATTACTTGATCTGGGTGGTGAAATGAGACCCTTGAATTGCATAAATATGTATACTCATGCTCTCAAAAAGGGGGGATGTCTTTTTGATAAATGAATGCAAGCTAGTTTGAATATTAACTCATATAAGCTGAGTTTATTTGAGTTACACTTTCCCATTTCTGTCTTAGACATTATGTGTTTATGATGCTCATTACTTGATGTATCATTAATTAGCTTTGCTTCAAAGATTTTTTAAACTCTACATTTGCAAATTTAAATTTAATTACTACAACATTATGTGGGTTAAGTTTATCATTTAGATGTGTATTCAACAATTGACATGGTGAATTTGAGTTACATTTTTTAGTCTTGATTCCAATTAAATTCATGCACCAAAGACAATTGAAATTTTAGTGGTGACCATGTCTAATGTTGTCATTTTAACATGGAAAGTGCACTATCTCCAAAATCATGTGCTGATGATTTAAAATACATTTGTCTCAAAGTAGATTTATTTTCTCTTTTTCCTTTCTCTCACTTTTCAGTTTATTTGTATAATGTCCTTGGATTAAATTAGTTTAGGAAGCCTTCAAAGATAAATCAGGTGAAGAAATTATAGGAGTGGAATTAGAAGGACTAATAATCCAACAATACATCCTTATTATTGGTTTAAATGACCAATACCCTACAACTCATGCACTAAATCACACTTTGTGTGATCCTAAAATGAGTAGGACATATGAGCCTGTCATTCCCTTCTTTGGTGTGTAATTCATATGCATCAACATCTACATTACCACTATCATCATCAATCTAATATGACATCCCACCAACTCATCTAGATATTTTCTACACCCATGAATAGATCACAGAATATAGGATCATATTTTTCTAGCGTTTAAATCCTCAAAACTAGACATATATACCCAAAATTGGAAAATTTTAATACAATTCAAAACCATAAAGGAATGTCAAGATTGTACAATAGTCTTGACCATATTATATGTTCTGGATAGGGAATATCCTATACGAATTTCACTTTTCACAAATTATATCAGTTATTTACAAGATTTATATTCTCATATACGTTTGAGGTAGTTCTTCTCATTATACATGATCCGTGATTACGTCATTCCATATTCCCTTCACTATTGAATTCAGCTACCAAAACAACATTTTGGGAGGATGTGCCCCCTCTTCCCCTTTTTTTTCTTAAAATTCATATGACCAATCTCATCATCCTAACATTGTATTGGGACATGGAAATTTCCATTCCTTTTATGTTTTTATTCAATAAGTTACAATGAGCACAAAATTTGACCTCTTTAACCATTTAACATAATTATCAAATATTACTACTTGTTTATAAAATTTAAATATTTCAACACACACTATCTCATTGATTGTATGTTCCTTAATGGTATTTCCAACTTGATAAAAATAATAAATGCAAATCATCTCTAGTATGTGGCATCTTATCTCTCACAAACATATTGCAAATCAAAAGTTACTATTTATTAAAGCAATAAATCAAGTACCTTTTGACTTTCGAACATACCATTTATAGTAAATGACCCCTTTGGTCCTATAGTCACATCTCTTTAACCTAATTCTATCATATTATTCACACCTCTTGTACGTCATATAATGGTCTCAATTTATTTAATTTTTGTGTTTTGTTTGGCATCAAGATCATTACTTCCCCTATTTATATGATAAAACATGGTGTAACATTATACACAATATATTTAGGCCCCATGAAACTTATTCTATATGAGTCTATTTATAAATGTAAAGCATACCTATTCACTACAATATCTTTTCTACGACAATATTCAAGAAAAAATTCAATTCACATATTCTATCAAAACTCTAAGATCTTTCATCACTTTCTACACACTTTATATTGTGTTGGAAAGCATATTATCTAATTCACAAAATTCTAAAAATCCATCTCCTTTATCAAGAGGCAGTTTCTATTAGACACTTACAAAAAAATGTATACTAGTGTATCAAACATGATTTCAATGTTAGAATCTACACTCAACACTTTAGAAAGACACACTCACTATGTCTAGTCACTATTATCTAGGAAACATTCTACACAACTACGTGCACACTCTTATTCACATCCTTTTATATCTAGACTATTATAAGTACTTTATCATCAATATTTTTTCTTAAATAATGTCTCCAGCTAGTACAACCCATATTTTGGGCCTTGGTTATCCATTTTACACATCATTTGTGACATCATGATCATGAATTCTATTGTATCATAACATTTATAATATATGGTTCTATCCTCAATTATGTGTAATAATTCATTCATGCCCATATCTCATTCTCTATTACACTTATATCACACCAATGTATCTTGTTATTAATCTATATACAATCTTGCACTTCATATTATTAGAATACCATTTTTTCATCTATCCCTATAAAATCTATAACATAACCCTAACTATATATTTAACCTCAAGTAATACTATTTCACATTCTCCCTTTTTTCAAAAGGGGAAATATGTAGTGATAACCATGCAAGGTCATAGTATCCTTTATTTGTATTCACAAATCAAAAATAATATTCAGTGGACTAGATATGTAAGGATATCATCCCTCACATAAAAGAAAGTTTGTTACACAAGGTTATTATCTCCCATACAATACAATAGAATTCCAACACTCAAATGGTCACTCTTAATTATGAAATTACATTAGATACTAAATACACATAGTCATGAATGTGAAAGGCTATTATATTTATTTTAAATATAAGGAAGAAATTAAATATTTAAATACATAAAAGCATCAATATTATAATTACTAATAATTCACCTATAGTGCCCAACACTTTTTTACATTATATTCTAGACTTGACTAATGTATATTTTTGAGCTATCATGTTGTATTGAGACTATTATATTATGTTGATTATTATTTAGGTACATGATGTTTATACTATGTTGGATATATGAGGTATATTGTGGTCTTTGCTAACTTTTTGATAGGATGTATGATTATTTTTGGCATTACATGTTTATATCATACCTTGTTTATCACTAACTTATTGACATGATGTATGATTAGTTGTGGTAGTATATTTTTACATCATACTTTTTTTATCACTAACTTGTTGGTAGGACATGTGATTATTTGTTGATACTTTGAGCTGTATGGAAAATATGATATTGGTGTGATTTTACGATGATTTGGTTTATATGTTTTGACTCCTATGATGCTTATGGTAACATATATGATGTTTAAGCATTGTGTGTAGCTTGTTTTGGGGACTTGGACATCTCGTATTAGATTGATGTAAATTGTATTATGTCATGATTTGGTTGATTGATATGCTTGGATGTTGTGTTCGTTGGTTATATTTTATTTGATACATATGATTCATGTACATTGAGTGTGTATATTATAGGGACGGAGAATGCGGGTTTCAGGAGATTCCTCTCATGATTGGCACAATTGGCCATTAGCGATATTGTTGTCATGTGCTTGGCATATTTGATTTAGAGCCCTTGTGGTAATTTGATCTTTCTTATTGATTATTGTTTTGGTTGATTAATTATTCTTATGTTTATTTGGTATTCATATGGTGATGTTAGTTTAATTTATATTGTTGGTATTAACCATGTTTAACTTATTTAATTAATTGTCTTACTTTTCTTAAACCATGTTTAAGTTAATGTTGGTTTAACTTGTCTTGGTTTTGTATTTGTTTTAGTTAATCATGCTTAGGAGGAGGTTGCACTCTTCCCAAGAAATCCATTCACCCAAATTCGGATTTGGGAAGAGTGGGATTTTTGGGAAGTGTGAAAAGCTTTAAAAGGATATTTTTTTCCTTAAAAAAGGCCCCTGAAGTAGGGTAGGCTCTTTTCAATACAAAGGGAGCCTTATCTCTTTCCCATAAGCATTTACTCTCTTTTTTTTATGTCTTGTTTATGTTTTCCAAGCTCAATTGAGGTAACTAGATTCACCCCAAGTGAGTGAATGATGTTCTTTGAAATTTGGGGAATCCACTTGATTTCTCCTATAATTTGTCTTGGGTTTTGGATGAGAGGGGTGACATGGCATCTAGTAGGATGGTGACTAGATGCCACCTAGACCTCAACCCATTGGTTTGATTTTTGGTGGGTTTTTCTCTTTTTATCCTCAAAATTTGGAGGGGAGTTACATTTTGGAATGGGGAGTTGGTTTTTTCTTAGAGATTGATTATGGATTTTTGGAATTGGAATTGGAACTTGGGGAATCTTGAATTTTTTATTGGATCTTGAGTTAGGTTTCTTATCATGGAAGCTTTTTAAATTTGATGATTATCATATGAAAATTTTGTGGCTTTCGGGAATAAATTGTTGTTACCTTTTTATTTCCAATCCTCATCTTATGGGTTGTGTATTTTGGGACATAGTGATGGAAATGAGGAGTTTTAATACTTAGGAATTCTATCTATCCTATTATGGAGTGGGATTATCATTTATATGGTGGAAGGATCTCATATCATCCTTAATTTAGGGAATCTAATAAGGGGATGGGTTTGAAAATCCTTATCAAGGAAGAGCTAGCGAGACATAATTTTTCTGGAGGAATAAGTAGTTTGGAGGCTTGATACTTATGTTTATATTGAATCAACCGAAAGTTATAAGTTCCTAATGTTACATGATCTATATCCTTTCCCTATAGCATCAACAATGGATAATGGTTCTCCTCCTTTATCTTTCCTTGTTTTATTGTTTGTGAGCTTGTGTTTTGCTTGTTTTAAGATTTTTTTGCATCCTTGTGTATGTTGGACAAAAAATAACTAAGAGGGGGTGAATCAGTCCTACAAGCATTCCAATTATTTTTACCATCACATACACTCATTATTCCATTCATCCATTTACCATCCATAACCATACATTAGCATTAGGTGTGTATTAAGCATTCACAAAAACATGAAACAAATAAGAAGATGCATGAACACCATATATAAGTGGAAACCCTCATGGGCAAGAAAAACCAGTAATTTTTTTCTGATATTACTCAAAATAAATAAATTTGGTGAAGCACCAACTTCATAAGGACTCGCCAACCCCTAGTTTTGTAGAGCACCAACCCTTTAAGGATCACCAACCCCTAATTTAGTGAAAAAACCACTCCTCAAGGAGGATAACACCCCAAAAGATGACTAAAAACCAACACATAAACTTGATGATGAAGATCTATAATATTTATTGCTGTCACAATTAATGGAGATATCTAATTCAACTCAAAACTCTTTCTTCAAACCCTCATTCCTCTAGCTAGCTTTACCCTCTTCTTTTTTGACTTGTTTTGGCTCAAAACTATTGCAAACATGATCTATAATCTTATTAAACATACAAAACAATATATTACCTCTCAAACCATGTAATAAAACCTGTAAAACACTTATCCTTGGGTGACACTTTTCCCTCAGGTGAATTGAAACTCTAGTATTTCAAGTATTGGAAGAAATCCATTTCCATTTTCCCATATAATAGATTCCATTTTTGTTTATATTGGATTCCATTATTACTATTATTGGAATCAAATAGTAGCAATATTGGATTCCATTATTACTATTATTGGAATCAAATAGTAGCAATATTGGATTCCAATGTTGTCATTATTGGAATTATTATAGTTCCAATTTCACTATTATTGGATTCCAATATTGCTATTATTAGATTCCAATTTGGCTAATATTGGATTCAATAAAGCTATTATTGGATTCCAATAACACTATTATTGGATTCAAAGTTCACCACTATTGTTGTCATATTTATAAATCTCAATTTTTGGATTTTAGTTTCACTATTTTAGGATTTCTATTTTTTTTATTTGAATCCCCAACATAAGCCAAGAGACCTCTATCTTATATAATCCAAGTGAATATTATCTTATATAAGCCTCGTGAATGTTATCTTATATAAGCCTCACGACCGTTATCTTCAATAAATCTAGCGATTGCTAACTTACATGATGAAAGTGCATGTTAGGTGAAATCATCTTAGTGGGGTCAAAGTTACATCTTCCTGCGGCCACTAAGTTACATTTTCCTTTCCACCACTAAGTTACTTAAGCCTTGTGACCTCTAAGTTACATAAAAGGAAAATAAGCCTAGTGGTCACTATCTTACATATATGTATAGGATGTTAAATTACATAAGCCTAGCAGCCACTATCTTACATAAGCATATAGATTCTTAAATTTACATAATTCTATTGTGGCCGCTAATTTACATAAGAGTAGAATCGTCAGGTGAAATAATCCTAGCAGCTGAAAGTTACACCATCCTACCAAGTAGCAAGTTTCATAATCCTACCCACCGCTTAAGCTACATAAGCCTAGCTTTCGATAAGTTACATAAGCCTAGGAGAAAAAAGTTACATCAGCCTAGGGGTTAAATTTGATAGCAACTTATGCCTATAAAAAAATTTAGATGATGGTAATTTTACAATATTGCCCTTTAAAAAATACAAAACAATAGTTATTGAAATACTTCAAATTTATATTTATTTAATATTTTATGTATATTATATATTGATATAATTTTTATATAAATCTATATAAAAAAGACCGTGATATTGTAAATATGCAAGTTGTGTGTGATAAAGTCAACTACTTTTATGCTTTTCCATTCTGTAAATCGTAAAGAACAACAAAGAGTTAAGAATTACATTAAACAAGTTGTTTTGAGGAAATGGATTTGAAAATGTATTTCCATAGGCAATTAATCCTTCCAGAAAATTACATTGAAAATTACATAAGCATTGATCCCTCACAAGGGTATTAATTATTGTTCTTGAATTTGTGCAAGGTATTGTTCGATAGATTCATGAACCCAATATGGTATTTTAATTTGAACTCCTTTCCATGTTTTTCTTAGACATTATTCCCAAATGACGTTGTCTATATCAATATCCTATTTGTCCCTTTACTTTCACCACCATTTCTTTTTCAACAAGCATTCCTCGTACCTTTCTTTTTATGTATTTCCTTTTCCTGTGGGTTCCCACAAATGAAACCTTATCTTTTGAGCATTTGTGTGAGCATCATGTATTAGTTTTAGTTATACCTTTCCCATCCATATAGGTACATTATCATTAACTTGTCTTACTAGTATCATCTTCAAAAAATTCACATCCATTCTTGGGTTGAATTCCTCTTGAGGTCTATCACAAATAGATCCAACATATATATCCTTATTTGAAAGGAAAATTTTACAATAGTAGCTATCCATGTCAAGATGTGGTGCACTAACTATCTGATCATACATTGCACTATCCTAAATTGTTTTTTGGCCAAAAACAATCTCTTCTCATCATGTTACAATTGACAAAGGGATTCTCTAGGGCACATAAGTTTTCCAATATGAAATATTTGGAACATAGTATTCTTCTCTACCATCTTTTGAACTCTTTTCCTAGTGTGTGATGTATAACTAAATGCCTATCTGCATGTCTGCCATCATTTTAGGTTCTTTAAAGGGTGCCAATGGAGGATCCCCTTTAGGAAAGAAAGGTTTCCCATCCACTGTTTTTCAGATATCAATTGAGTGTGACCAAATGGAATCCAATATTGATGCTTTGAAATCCATGATGGGCTTGTTGTCTTTGACATATAATTTAAAAATATTTGATTTGTTGATACCAATAATCTCATGGTTACCATCTAGTAAGTTTGATTCCACAAAGGCCTTAAATTTGTAGAATTCCTCGATAGGTACAAAGTGAATTTGTTGGAATCCTCTTGGAATGTTCTGTAAGTTTCCATTATTTGTGGCAAAGAGAATGTATCAAATTTTCACAATGTTGTTAATAATCGGATGAATGTATCATCTATGTATTCATGTGTGTGACCCATTAAAAGGAAACTCATATACACTGTGTTGAAAACCCTTCTAGCTGTCAGCATGGATGTAAATGTAAACAATGTGCAATTTTTGTTATCACTTGCAACATTATCTAGTTGCAAGTAGAGAGTTAGTGGTTGTTTTCTAAATGAACTTTAACAACTACTTACAATATTACTTGTATGAGAACCCTATTTTTTTTGCATGTATTCCTTTCACTTTTCATATACATCATTTTTCAACAGTGCATCATATAATGGGTATTTTGACATCCCACTACTATATAAAAATCACCATACTGATCTGTAAGTGGTTCTTTTAGCTTCCAAATACATAGTGTCAATGATTTTATTGTGAAGTTTTCTCCTTGCTCAACAAAAGGGAGACCAAAGTGCCCAAAACCTCTAGTTTTGTGCCCATGTGTCAGCATACCAATCAAGGTGATAGGGAGATTAATAGCATTGCTTATTGATTTTGATTTTTTCCTGTCTTTGGTATTGAATTTTTCATCTTGTCTATTTTTTCATACACAATGCTCAAATAACTATTAGGATTTTTTTATTGTACTCTACATGCATAGTAATTTTCATATAACAACTTTGAATGTAATCATTGTGCCATTTTTGTGTTTATCTATTTGTGTTAGTGTTTCCAGACATGAGATTGTTGCACATTTTTTCTTAAGCTCTGTGCACTCGTCACATTTGGAAAAGAATTTGTTCTTGGTGATTGAAACATGGGAGAAATGTTCTTTCCATATTTTTTGAGATTTGGCTTTGACGTTTTAGGAAGTCCCAACAATGAAAGGCCCTCATTACACTTTTGTAGTATGTAAGAAAAAATATAACATGCAAGAAATAATCTCATTATTACTTTAGTACCATCTTGTCCCAATGAATGAGACATGTGTGGGGATATATCAGAATTCTTCTCCACCATTTTGGATATTAATGCAATAGTTGCAACATTGTTTGGCATTTTTATTTCTTGTATTTCCATTTACTTCCCTCATCTCACCATTAATCAAAGATTTCATGTATATGTAATATGTTATTTTGAGGATTCCATGACATCTGCACCATGCATTCTGACATACATCCCTTCCACATAACTTCAATTTATCTATAATATGTTCTAATGTTTGACCTTGATCACAATGATAGCATTTGTGGTTAATGTATTAAGTACAAATTTTTTTGATGGTAGGTTCATTCATATCTAGAGTTAAATTCCAATTGTGATTGAAAGTTCTTAGAGATAGTTTGGAGAGACATACTTCCTTGCAACAAGGTTTTTATCAACTTTAGACAGTAATTCTTCTCTTGATTTTTCATCATTTTCCATTGTCTTTGATGTACTAGATGGAGTAGAATTTTCCTTTTGGAATTTACAAGTGTTGTATGGTATTTTTATCAAGTTTTCATTACTACTACATATGGAGGATTCATATGAATTTGGGTAAATCAATTGAGGTAATGGATCTTCAAATACACTCCACATTTCTGTTGGAAACTCTTTTGGAATTTATTTTATCCTTACTTCCATAATGAAACCATTTTGATGGGCCAACTATTTTAGTGAGGCCATTGGATGATATATCCTTCTTATATGGAGAAACCCTTGCAAAAAAATGTAATTAATTTATCAATATGCACCCCAAATATATTATCATCTAATTTTTTAAAGTGCACCATGTCTCCTTCACAAACATTTGTAACTATTGCTTCTGTAATAAATTTGTGTTCTTTTTAACAAAAATGTATGAACTTGGCATTAACCCCCTTGATATTCAAATTGAAGTCTTTATTTGATGTGGTGGTTATTTCTTGGAGTTCATAATTTCCATTCACACGAAGTGATGTTCTTGTTTCTAGATAAAATTTTTTTTGATTGGCTAGGAAACTTCGTTGTTGCATTGTAGACTTGGATAGCAATCATTGCATATAGTTATAATATTCTCCACAAAAACACCAAAGTGTGTGGGTCCCAACACCACTCTTGAAATCACATGTTGTTCTTGTACCAGGGACATAAAACCTTCATCTATGTCACCTTCTTTACGAGGAAACTTATTTTTAAGCACCACATAGGTGTATAAAATTCATCCTTTTCTTTAGGAGTTGTGAAACAATGACTATAAATGATAGAATTAAAACCCTCATCCTCATTAAATGTATCCTCTAAGTCACTACTCATGATATTTTGAATGCCATCACCCCCACATGTGAAACATTTCAAATCACATGCTTAATCATTTTATTTCTTTCACATGGGATAAAGTATCCCTTATTTTTAATTTTCTGCCAAGGTTTCACAATCATCAATTGTGTATGGTAGTCTCACATTTTTATTGAATACAATACTTATTGTGATAAAGAATAAGCTATAACACACATCTCTAGAATGGAGTGTATGTTTGGATGGATAAACTAGTCCCTCCACAATTTTCACAAATTTGGATAGTAAATCCACATGCACTCCTTCTTCAAAAAAAAAGTTGATTTTCAAGTGTATCCACAAATAAAAAAAGAAAATTAGTACAAAGAACACTTAAATATTTAACATTACTCAACATAATTGAAATCACAATGAGAAAACAAAATATACATCTTATATGAACATATTTAAAACCTCATTTAATCAAAATCTTAAAACATATAAAAATTGTTGTACACCCTTTAGATCCTATTGTTGTGTGTATAATTTTATCCATAAACCACATAGGGTAGAGGGGCCAATATGTAAATATGGCCCAATAGTTGACATGACTATTTATCACACAATACCCAATAGTTTTCATAGTCCTATCTATTAGTTATTTATGTTTGATATAATAATTATGTAGAGTAGCCAATCACATCATGACATGTAAGACCTCTCACCCATATTCAAGTATTGGTTTCCACCATGGTTGTAGTGTAACTCAAATTTATTATTTTAAATCAATTAAAAATGACTTTTCCTCCAATTGAACATTCCAAAGAAAAATATAAACTACCACAAAATGTAACTACATATTAGTGAAAACATCACAATCCCATATGATAAATAGTTGATTTTGTGGACCACTTACCTTAGGGTGTACCACTACCATCCCTCTCCCCTAGTGTAGGGGAAAAATTAAGTTTTTTATAATGCAAATATTTTCTTTTGTTTATTTAAATTTCATTGAAAAATCATTTCTAAGGGATTAAAAATAGGTACTTTTAGTACAACAAAACAATATTAGCCCTTTTTATGAATGAAATCACCTTTTTGGAACAATTGATGTGTCACCTTTTAATTGGCTTTTTTGTAAATGTCACTTGATTTTACTTTTCTTATTGGATACCTTTTTTCTAAATTCTTAGTATACAAGTTATAAATGTTGAATTTGATTTTTACAACTAGTGGTACTATATTACACATTACCAATCACATTCATTGGCTTATGCACAATCATTATATTTTTTCCTTGATGGCTTTAAATAGTTGTATATACTAGAGGACATTGTGACGTAATTATTTTTTTACATGCTAAAATTCAAATATTGACTATAATGGGAGGCCAGAAGTTGGCGATCACACTTCAATGTGTGATAGGAGAAATTACAAGTTTGAAAACTCTCACTTAGACATGAAAGTGATAGTTGATCATAGAGCGAGAGATTCATGGCCTCGTACATCTACCAATTTTGATTCCTTGCATGAAGAAGTGTGATCCTTGCACAACAAAGTGTGATCTCTCTCACATGTCAAAGGGTGATCCCTCACACATCGAATTCTGATCCTCGCATGTCGAAGTGAGATCCCTCACACATCAAAGTGTGATTCCTTACACGTCGAAGTGTGATCCTCACACGTGAAAGTGTGATCCTCGCATGAAAAAGTACGTGCATTATTAAGATTAAGTGTGGATTCACACTTGGCCTTAAATTTAGGGCTATTAATATTATGTTGAAGTAAATTGTTCATGTATTTAATTCTCTAATTGTATAGCTATGTTTATTTTATGGTATAGAGTTCAATTTTTGGTCTTTATTTGATTAAAAATGGTGGTATATGCTTTGATTCAATTATGTGTATTAATTATTTATAATATTATTATATCCTACATAATATTTTAACAATATAAGTTTATTTTCAATAATTTATACTTTATTTGATTAACGATGGTGGTATATTCTTTGTTTCAATTATGTGTATTAATTATTTCTAATATTTTTATATATTTGTTATTAATAATTGTATATAATATTGAGTAGAAGTAACACATGCTACGAAGTTTTTTTTATTAATAATTCTCAATATTAAAGACTTAATTTCAATTAAATTTTGAAATTAAGTCTCAAACAATGTTAAATTTTATTTTTCATACATTAAAAATTATGTTATAAAAATGTTACCTTAATTTTAGATCACGTTGTCATGTGTATAATTTTATCCATAAACCTCATAATGTAAGGGAAAGATTAAGATGTTTATAATATAATAAAAATTACACTTTTTGTAAGGTCAAATGTTACATAATTAATATTGTGCTTCCCTAAACATTAAATGGCCACTAAACCATGTAATGTAAAATCCACCACTTGAGAGTATGTTTCCATTTTTTCTTACTGCATTTAATATTAAGTGGTAATATATAAATTTTAATCCACACAAAATCTATTAACGTTTGTATTTAATGCAATAAAATGGAAAAGTTTATACTCATTTTGAAGGTGACCACACCAAAATAAGGAGCACATACAAAAAGGGGGACGAACAAAGTTATAGAAAATTAAAAGAGGTAAAGATTTGTTATTTTATTGTGAATAATTTTAGTTTATACACCCATTTCACAGTGATTATAAATATTTCATGTTTAGTAGGTAATTAATTGTTTTTAATGGTTCTCCACATGTTTGGATTATGTGATTTTACATAGCACATGACCCCTTGTATATTTATTTGAGAAAATGGAAAATAAAATTAAGTTTAGACAAAATATGGAGTAATTAAATTTTTTTATTTTTATTATTTATGGTAACTAATAAATTTACAGGACATGGAAATATCTCCATTTTCCTTGTTTTCATGTTTCAAATCACAATTATTCAAATCAACTCCAAGAAACTATGCTGAGATAATATGGTTTTTTAACACACCTAAGAAACTTCCATGTAAAGGACTTCTGCATGCAAAATTTAGATTGAAATAGTGTCTTAAATTTTCAAGAAATACCAAGTGGCACAAAAATTAGGTCCTTACATTCCACATTCACAAATCGATCTAAATTCTCAATATATTGTTGATGATTCAAGATTAGAAGAATTTTTTCAATAAACCATACATATGAAAGACATAGAAATAAAGAGGAGTTGATGAAAGAATACAAAGAAGAGTTGTGGTCAACATCTGATGTGAAAAAATTATTTCAAAATACAAAGAGGTGTATGAACATTTAAACCATGGATATATCGGTAAGAAACATTGGGATAATATAGTAGATGCTTTGAATGAAGTTTGTGGAAAAACATTCACTAGGAAGCAATGCAAATACAAGATGAACAGGTTGAAGAAAACCCTCAAGAAGGAGAAACAATTGGAAAACAAAACATTGCCAACATAGTCAACATGGAATTTCTATGAAGATATAGATCACATTACACAGAAAACACACAAGGTTATTGGTTTTAATGGAAAAGAGAGGGTTAATACAACCACTTCTACTTCTGAAAAATACATGAGAGGGAAATAAGTTTTCCCTTCTATCAACATTAAAAATTTGGAAGGAGCAAAGATAGAAACCCCTTTGAATAAAAATGGAATTCAGAGAAAAGATGTGAAGAGAAAAATAAACTCTTATGGATATTTGAAAGAGGTAATCGAAAATAACATGCATATATTCAGTTAGACATTGAAATAAATTGAGCAGGAAGGCTTCAACTAGAGCGTGAAAGAATGGAACAAGAGAGAAAGCTAATGGAGAAAATATTGGATGTACAACTTCAAGTTGCAAGTATTTTTACCTAGGTAAATTATAGTTTTTTTAACCTAAGTAATATAGTATTGCATCATTCATTCCATCTTAAAAAAAAAAAATATAATGCATTGGAGTTAGTTAATACTTCTTTAGTTTTCATTCTTACTTTTATTTCAAAACAATTCCAATGATCAACATCATGGGCGCCACAAAGATCATTGAAACACACATTCAAGATCTTGTTTGTGTAACAAAACAATTTTAAAATGATGTTGGTAAACACGTATATTTTTATTGAGGATAATATGAAAATTCAATATGCGAGACATCAATTGAACCACATATCAGTTAGTAGCATAGTCAAAGTATGGAATACTTTTATACTCTCTATGAAATTTATAGATGATAATATTTCCAATGATCATGGTGTTATTTTGTTGATAATGTTGATAATTTTGATATTATTTATCTATGGCATATATGGTTAATATTTGTGAGTTCCATTAAACCGAGTAGTGTAAATTTTGTGTGATATTTGAAATATGATAATTCAATATGTGAGACATCAATTAAACCACATATCATTTATAGCATAGTCAAAGTATGGAATACTTATATACTCACTATGTAATTTAAAGATGATAAAATTGACATTGAGCATGTTGTTCTTTTGATGATATTGTTGTTAATATTGATAATTTTTGCGTGTGGCATATATGGTTAATATAGTGGTTCCCCTAAAATTAATTGGCCATTAACCGAACAAATTAAAGTTCATGTGATATTCAAAATATGTGCACCATTTGATAGCCATTAATTAGCCATTAAATATAAAGAAAATTAATGACAACCATGTGTCTTTTGTAATTTGTGCACTGAAGAAAGTGGTATATAGAAGTGTCCTTTCCCTATAATTATAGATTGTCACTCATTAGTACATTTCAAGGACACTTAAATTTGTAAATCTTCATGCGAGAACATTGGTGTAAGGTTAAAACTCCATAAGTGTAATAATTCATTGGAAAATTAGATCACGGTTTGATTGCCAAAATTTTGAGCACGGTTTGTTTTCATGAAGGCATCAAAAATGGTATGCATTCTCACCTTTGCTCCTTCCAATTTTTGAAATTATATATATGTAGAATATTATGTAGCCTTTTCAACAAAACCCTATTTTCTCTACTTTCGTAGTCAAATATGTCTATTCTTTAACGATCTTTGACAAACACTTCTCAACTAATAGGGTTTGACATCATTTTTTCATTCTTTTTCCGATCCCTAAATGATTTTCTAAATATGTGTGTACCCCACTTGTGAGTAATGTAAAACATGTTATGGGTATTTTTTCACAAGAGGAATGAGAAATGATTCATAAAATACCGAGATGGACATCAATGATTACTAGAAGTGAACAAAAGGGTGAATGCGAAAAGGTGAGGAAATTATATTTTTCTCGGGTTAGGGTTGTTAATTATTTAGGGATTTTGGACCGTCAAGCATTCGGTTTCTAGAAATTTTTTGTTTTAAATTAAATTTTAGTAATGAAATAATGATAGTAACTTCCAAGTAGATGAAATAGTAATAGTAAAACAAATAATTGTTTACTTGTTTATAGTAATTGTTTGATTACATAAGAAAATTGTTGGAAATAATTTTTTTAAAACATATATGTGATTAACAAAGTGAAAATGCAAAGAGTTCTAGAATTGGGGGGAATTATAAAACCTACTATTTAAGAATTTATGCTAAACAAGGTTTTGAATAATGTTTCACTTAATTGATAGTTACGGAAAGACATATACAACATTTAGAGATTAAAATTACAGCTCTTGTTGTTTTAGCTAAATTAGCTAATGACATGTCAATAGTAAAAATTATAAGATGGCATGGATTTTCTTTCTTGTGATAATAATCATACGGAAATAGGGAGATGTGATATCATGAAAAATTATGAGGTTTAATAATGGGATATTATACATAGGGTTTGGAGTCTATATTTTCATACTAACACTACAAAGAGTGTGTTCATTATATTTATTAGAATTATACCATGGCATTTGAGACTTCATTTACTAACTAATTCTAGATCACCATATCTTTTGAGATTTCATTTATAATTAAAATGTAGAGTTTTTATCTTCATTTTAATAACTTATAGTAAATAGTATGATAACTAGTTAAGGCTTGATCCCTCACGAGCGTATCTAGTGTAGCACTTGGCTCAAAGAAATTTTTGGAACAAAATAAGGAGAGATAAGTAATGTGTGACCCTTGGAGAAAACATGTAATGCAAATATTTTCTCAGTTCAATAATAGATGTCCAATGAATGATGCCTGATGAACACTAAGTTCAAAATATTTTGTCAATGCTAATCATAATGACCGCTAATCTTGTAAATACTTTTTTGTGGCTCAACTTAGAGACCGTTAGGAATAAAATTTTGTACGTGTTGACTACTAATTGTGATATTTAATGACTTGGGAGATTATACAATTATAATTAATTAAAGATACGTCCGTTGAATGGTGTTTTGATAATACTAAGTTCAAAATATTTTATCCGGATGGATGTTATTGACCACTAATATTTATATAGTTTTGCTAATGATGCCATGGCGACCAGCGAAGCTATAGGTATATCCTTGGGGATGATCATAGTAACAGAAGGATACGAAGCATGTATTTATTTGTTAATGATTCCTATACACCGTTAAGCTCCAAACAAATGTTCTGCTTGACCTAAGCAACCACTAGGATAAGATATACTTATGTTTTTACCCCTTAGTAGTGATTGGATTGGAACTTTTTTTCATTGCAATAAATGTTGTGCTTTTAAATAAGCTAGTATACAAAAGGTTTTAATAGGTCATTGTGGCTGAACATAGTGACCACTAAGATCAACACTATGTATATCTTGACCCCCACCAGTTCAAAGAATGTAGAATTTTTTCTCATTCTAATAATAGTTATCCTGTGAATAAAATCCTAGATATGGCCAATCTCTAAATATTTCATTGTTGATCAACTTAGCGACCACTAGGATATGAACTACGTAAGACTTGAAGCCTCAAGAGTGCTTGTATTGATAGAACTTGCTCATTGCATTAATATTTTTATAGGAGTGATTCCTAGTGAACACCATGGTTAAAAAACATATATCTTGACCCCTCAGTGGTGCTTATACAACAGTGCTTTGGTCATTCCATTAATAGTATGTCTGTGAATGATGTCTAACAACAAGATGTATTCATGATCTTGTAATGAACTAATCAGACATAAGTAAATGTTGATCCCTTACGAATACATGTATTACAAATTTTTTCTTAAGTCAATGATAGATGTCCATTAAATGGTGTTTAGCTAACACTAAGTTAAAAATATTTTATCGAGTGGATGTTATTGACCATTAAGCTTTATATATTTTCTTGTTAATGCATTAGTATTTTTCTTGTTAATGATGCCTAATGACCGCTAAGTTATAGGTATATTATTTCCGATGATCATAATAACAACTATGATAAGAAGTACATATTTATTTGTTAATGATTCTTATAAATTGTTAATCTCTAAAAAATATGTTGTAGCTAACCCTAGTAATTGCTAGGATAATAAATACTTGTGTTTGTACCCCTTAGTAGTGTAAGGATTAGCATTCTATTGCTCATCACAATAATATTTGGGCTTTGAAATAATCCTAGATACGACGAATCTCTAAATAATTTGTTATGGCTAAACATAGTGACCACTAAGATCAACACTACATATATCTTGACACCCCACTAGTTCAAAGATTGGAAATATTTTTCTCATTCTAATAATATTTGTCCAGTGGATAATACATAGATATGACCAATCTCTAAATATTTCATTGTGGTTGAACATAGCCATCACTAGGATTTGAACTATGTAAGTCCTGAAGCCTCAAGATTGCTTCTATTGATAGAATTAGATCTACATAATGTGGATGGTTGTCATATAACAGATAATCCTTCCAAAATATGTTGTATGTGAATTTTCAAGAACAATTTTGCATAGTTTATGAACTTAGCAATCCACAGTTGAATAGATAGTGATTACAATGGAAAATGTTAATGATATGAGCCTAGCGGCCACTAAGCTATACTAGACTAGTAATGGAGCTTAGTGGTCGCTAAGAATTTTATTTGATAAGAGAAAATATTGATCCTCTCAATGGAAAGCAAAGGTGCAATAATTGGCTCTACTAGGTAATGTGTGACTAACTTGATATAATTATAGTAATTGATAATCACAATCATTCTAAATCTGATAGATAGTGATTGCTATGAAAAGAGGTAATGAAAGTATCTCTCTTTTAAATTAAGAACTAGAAAATCCTAGCGATATTTAAGTCATTCCTTTAAATTAGTAATGGAGTTTCGTGGTTTCCAAGCATTTTCTTTTATACGAACAGTTATGAATTATGGCATAATCCAACACTCTATTCCAAATAAAACTAGTTAGGTATTTGGGGTCCTACATTATTCTTTAAAATATGTGTTATGGGACAACTAAACATTTTTTTGTTTAAAAAATTCTTCTTATAAACCATTGTACCCATTATTATTTATAATTTCTCACACACTCTTTTCAAAATTCAAAAAATAAATCTTAATGGCCTTTATGCTAGTCCATTCAATTGGTGTTAATTACCAACAAGTAATGTTAAAACTGTCCATTCATATGTCGACATAAATACTCTCTCTTGCTAACATCTATGTTTTCAAAAATTCCTTTCATGATATCTACACAATGTGGATGGTTGTTAGAAAATGGATCATCCTTCAAAAATATATTGCATGTTAATTGTCATGAATAATTTTCCATAGTTTCTAAACTTAGCAATTGCTAGGATATTAACTACACAAGTCTTGAAGCCTCAAGAGTGTTTGTACAATGAATTAGATCTTTGCATTAATATTTTTACTACTATGATGCCTAATGAACAAAACTACTAAAAATATGTATATCTTGAACCCTTAATGGTGTATGTACAATCACACTTTTCTCATTACATTAATAATAAGTCTGTGAATAATACCTAGCCACACTTTGAGATCTAAATATTTAGTAATTGTTGACTCGAAATTGATAGGATCAAAAATTCTTTTTTTTATTTGGAAATTATTTTCTAATCTTACCTAATATTCATTATAAGGGACATATGAATGTTTCCATAAAATCAATTATGTCATTTGTCTCAGAATTTATTTTTGTTAATGATGTATGTAGTGTTCGTGGCCCTTAAATTTTTCAACATGGAAAGATATCAAGCAATGAAAATGGTAGATACTTATTTATATTCCAACGACAATGAAAAATTAATAAGAGATACCATGTTTGATCCAACAACCTTAGATGAAAAATTTCAGCATTACTCAACTCTATATTCTACAATTCAGAATGAAAGTGTTGATGTTGATGTCGTAGACATAATAGGTATACCAGAAGAGAAAGTGCTATGGTTCCAAGACGTAAGGGTGATAAAAAGAGTTGGCCTCCATTTAATTTCTGCTAAACTAGAGGTGCTTCCATTTCTCGGATTTTTCACTTCCTATCTATTTCATGCCAAGTCCAAGGATTTGTCATTATTTTCTAAATCAAGGAAAAAGAGAATAGGTTTGTTTGTTGGGAATGCATACAAAAGTTATTATAAACTTCTAGAGCTGGAATTCTTGTACAACTCAGACACAGTCGAGTCCTGGATGGCTAAAAGGAGAGTAAGAGATATTTTGTAGAGTTGGAAATTTGACCTAAAGGATAATATGGATGATTCTAAGTTGTGTGAAATAATTATTAAAAGGTTTAGACTAGAGTCCACATCATTGACATGGAACTCATGAATAGGCTATATGGAAATTTCTCAATCTCTAAGGTGGATATTTCCTGGATCCCGTTACTTTCTTTTATTATTGATGAAGACAAGATTTCCTCCTCAGGCCAAGTGCTTTGTTTCAATTTAATGAAAAAAATAAATAATTTTTTCGACCATGGGAAACCATTTTACATGGCTTTCTATCTTCTCGATGCTATCATCGGTGTTCTCAAATGTCTATATTTCTATCAAATCTTGTTTCCTTTGATCCCTTTGAGGGTAAATGAGAAATATTATGACTTATATGCCCATCATTTCAGATCACATATTCAAGACATATGCACTTATTTGTATCTTTATCTCTACTAACAATTACATGAAACAACACCACTGAGAATATCTCGATGCCATCCTCATTTCCATAAGGAATATGAGAGTGTATTCTCTTATCCGAATATACACTCATCATGATCAAGGGGCTCGTTACACCTCCTTTTCATTTTCCAAATTATGTGCTAGAAAAATTGGTAGTACAAGAGGTTACATATCATATTTTTAACATATTTCTTTAAAGTGCATGCAGAAGAAGCTTAAAACACATCCCTCCTTCCTAGTCTTTGTAGGACACATAATGTGTAATAGGTGGCTTGATTTGAAGGTTTCCTCAACCCATAGAAATTAATTTCATCTCTCCAAACACCCTTTAAGGAAATATGAAAAAAGGAATATGGTTTCCAGACACCTTAATTCCCTTAAAGGATAGTTAAATATATTGTATGCTCATGTGCATGATGATAATGACTAGGTATGGATCACCCAAATAGAAGATAGCCTTGTTCAATAGAATATGAAGGATTCAGGGTAGTTCCACCTCTAAGAGAAATTATTAAAAAGGAGGCTACGAAGAGAAATCAAGATTTGTATTCGTAAACATTCACAACAACCTGTGTTCCCTTATCTCCACCAAATGAATCTAGATATGAGTTTTGAGAAGTCTTGTCTAAACCAAATAAATATCCATCTAGTGAAGCCCCAGTGCAACCCTCTCAATATTATCCCTCCACTTCACAATAAGTGAGAAACAATTGGCTAGAGAAATTGAATTTCCTACAAAGAACATCCAGATTGGGAGGCACAAGAAGATCCCTTAGTGAAAATTGAATTCAATCCAAGGATGAGAACCTTCAAAAGGGTAACAAAAAAATGTGTCAACACAACAAGCCTTTTTTTGGTATGAAAATTTAGAAGACCTCTTCAATATTATAAATAAAAGGAAAGCCAAATGATCCCAAGTGGTGCAATATCAAGAAGATATAGAATCCTTTATAAGGGCCACAAGAAGTAGTGAGGGGAGTTCGTACTAGAAATATAGATCCTGAAACTCAATTAAAGGCCACAGTTCCTTTTGGCATAGTTTCTGATGTAGAAGAGGCATTTCATGTCTTGTATAATAATATAAAGAATTACATCCATGAAAATAAGTAGACATAAGAATTCTTGGAAAAAATGAAAAAATCATTACACAGATGACATTTTTGTAGAAAACATTAATACATATGGGGTAGGTCATTGAAAAAGTCATTTGTAAAGACCCTACAATTATGACCATGGACGATATTGGTATATGTTAGACATATGCTAATTATACAAAGTAAATACTAAGGGAATGGAATGAACAGGTAATAAAAATTTATTTGCGCATTTAGATGAAATATTTAAACGAAACCATGCATTGGTTTTCGATGAAGAGTTCACAACATCCCTTAAAAAATTCATGGTTGATTTAAAAGGAGAATAGTTGACGTGAATGCCTGGAGAAAATTCACATGTCATTGATATTGTTTCAAGACAAGGAAAAATACAAAAATAGAGACTCAAGGAAATGGCCAAAAACACATGTGGTAGTCAAAAGAATTTGCTTGAAATTTTTTTTGTGCTATATAGAAGCACGATTTTGGATATGTAAAAGATAAAAAGATATTCTCATATTTGCAAAAAAACTTTTGAGGAGGAAGGACAACAAGAAGATAAAATAGCTCTCGAATGAGAGTAAAAACCCAGGAAGAAACTGTACCCATGGGATCGGTTCAACAACAACCCATAGTAAAGTAATAAACCATGCTCACGATCTTGGATCAACAACACCACATAGTTATGGAAGAACCACAATGAATCATAAATTGTAGTATGTGAGATAGGCAAGAAAGCACTGTGATATGTATGACATGTTAATAGATGAATATTTATAATTGATACAATGATTGTGTATATATTCCAAATTTTATACTTATCTAAACACACAATTTTTATTTTGATACATTTTCAAGAAAAATGCTCCAAATTTATTGTTGTGGCATAAACTACAAATAATATGGTGTTGTAATACCTAGTGCATAGTTGACTCGAAATATCTTTCTCTATTTTGTTAAATCTTGATGGCCGCTATGTTCCAACTATTATTATGTGGAAATATCTTAATAGCCTAAGAGTTCATATTATCCCAGTGACAACATATCTTCAAATAATATGTTGCAAAACAAGCTTGCAGATTCCAAGCTTAAAATTTCACTTTTGTCTTGTTAAATGTTTGAGACATATATGAACAAAATATTCTATTGTGGAAGCACCTAGATGTCGTGTACCTCAAAACTCTAGCCACCTAGGATCTTAATGTAATGTGTTTAATTCTTTCGACCTCTATGCTCCAAATTATGTGTTAAATACTAATGAATGTTAAGCATAAATTTTTACATTGAGGCAATACATAGAGGCCACTAATTTCATACTACCTTAATTAAATGAGTGAAATCCTAGTGATCACTAAGATCCAAATAATATTTTTCCACAATACCTAGCGGACTCAAATTTCAAAATATCTTACTATATTTTGTTAAATCCTAATGGTTGTTATATTCCAAATATTATGATGCGGAAGTGTCTTAGCAACATATCACTTCATGATATCCATTTTTAGGAATTTAACACTAAGCTCGTAAAATGTTTTGAGCTATAACCTCTTAGTTCTAAGCTTATAATATCTACTACTGCTTTTAGTTTAATCCTACCTAACAACATATCTTCAAATAATATGTTACAACATAAGATAGTGGACGCTAAGATAAAAACATGTAGCTAATTTTTTTAAAGTAATTTTTTATAGCATACTACCAAAAATTGCAATCATTATGAGTACGCATATTCTAGTGGACACTAGCCTTACGGAATGCTAAGGTACAAATAATATGTTGTGGAAATACCTAGTGGATGCTAGACATCCAATATATTTCTTTATTTTGAGACATCCTAGTGGATGCTAAGATCCAAATAGTATGTTGCTACAATGTCTTAGTGGCGTATAACTTCATGATATCCATTCTTGAGTAACGATCTCTAATCTCATAAAATGTTTTTGTGGCATAACCTAGTGGCCGCTAAGCTTGCATTATCTGACATATTTTTACTTGAATCATAGTGAAAAATATATTCAAATAATATGTTGCAACATATGATAGTGGATGTCAAGATAAAAATTTCATACTTCATCTTGTTAAATGCTCGAGACATCCAAGCTTGAAATATTCTATTCTGGAAGAAACTAGATGCCATATATCTCAAAACTTGTCAATTTTATTTGTTAAAGCATATTTCGACAACTTGCGACATTTTGAGTACGCATATTCTAGCAGAGATGCTAGCCTCCTAGAATCTTATGTTAATGTGTTAAATTCTTGTGACCTCTATGACCTATATATTATGTGTTAAATATTGATTAACGCAAGGCTTAAATTGTTACATTGCTATAAAGGCTAGTAGCCATATAGCTCAAATCAATTTCATTTAAAATGGTAAATCTTGTAGAAATTATTTTTAAAATATTATGTTGTTGTAGTATGAAGAGGCTACTAATTTCATACTACTTTAATTTAAGTTGTTAAATCCTACTGATTGCTAAGGTAAAAATAATATGTTACGACAATACGTAATGACGCTAGACATACAACATATTTATTTATTGTGAGAAATTATCATGGCTTCTAAGCACCAAATGATATGTTTCTACAATGTCTTGGTGGCATATAACTTCATGATATCAATTCTTGACTACCAATCACTATGTTCGTAAATTGTTTTCAAGGCATAACCCAACGGCGCTAAGGTTGCAATAGCTAACATGTTTTGACTTAAATCCTAGTGACATAATATATTCAAATAATATGTTGCAACATAAAATAGTGGATGACAAGATAAAATTTCATACTTCATATTGTTAAATTCTCAAGGTATACAAGCTCAAAATATTCTATTCTAGAAGCAACTAAATGCCATGGACCTTAACTTATTAATTTGATTTGTTAAAGCATATCGCCAACATCTTACAGACATTATGAATATGCATATTCTATTAGATGCTATCATCCTCAAATCTTATGTTAATGTGTTAAATTCTTGTGACCTCTATGACCCAAATATTATGTGTTAAATCCTAACAAATGCAAATCTTAAATTGTTACATACTTGTAAAGGATAGCAAACCAATTAGCTCAAATTAATTTCATTTAAAATGGTAAATAATGTAGAAATATTATTTTAAATATTATGATGTTGTAGTACGTAGAGGCCGGTAATTTAAAACTAATTTGATTTAATTTGTGAAATCCTAGCGACTGATAAGGTACAAATAATATGTTGTAGCAATACTAAGTAGACATTAGACATACAACATCTTTATTTATTTTGAGAAATCCTAGTGGTTGCTAAGATCTAAATAATATGTTGTTGCAATTTATTGGTCGAATATAACTTCATGATATATATTCTTGAGTACCAATCTCTAAGATTAGAAATTTTTTTGAGGCATAACCCAATGAATGCTAAGCTTGCAATATCTGGCTTGTTTTTACTTGAATCCTAATACGAATATCATCAAATAATATGTTACAACATAAGCTAGTGAACAAAAATATAACAATTTCATACTTCATATTGTTAAATGCTCAAGACATCCAAGCTCAAAATATTGTATTCTGAAGCAACTAGATACCATGTATCTCAGAAATTGTTAATTTTATTTGTTAAAGTATACCATTGACATCTTGCGAAATTATTAATACACATATTCTAGCGGATGCTAGCCTCCTAGAATCTTATTTTAATGTGTTAAATTTCTCGCAACCTCTATGACCGAATCTTATGTGTTAAATCCTAACAAAAAAATGCTTAAATGTTTACATCGTTGTATAGGTTAGCGACCACAAACTCAAATAAATTTCATTTAAAATGTTGAATCTTGTAGATTTTTTTTTAAATATTATGTTGTTGTAGTACATAAAGGTTGTTAATTTCATACTAGTTTGATTTAATTTTTGAAATCCTTGCGACTACTAAGGTACAAATAATATGTTGTGGAAACACCTAGTGGATGTTAGACATCCAATATATTTATTTATTTTGAGAAATCCTAGCAGCCTCTAAGCTCCAAATAATATTTTGCTGCAGTGTCTTGGCGGCATATAACTTCATGATATTCATTTTTGAGTACCGATCTCTAAGCTCAGAAAATGTTTTTGAGGAATAACCCAACGACTACTAAGCTTGAAATATACGACATGTTTTTACTTAAATTCTAACAAAAAATATCTTCAAAAATATGTTGCAACATAAAATAAATAGTATTAAGATAAAAATTTCACACTTTGTCTTGTGAAATTCTTGATACATCCAAGATTGAAATATTCTATTTTGGAAGCAACTAGATGTCATGTAGCTCAAAACATGTTAATTTGATTTTTTAAAGTATTTCATCGAAAAATTACAGACATTATGAGTATGCATATCTTGGAATAGCTTCCTGGAATATTATGTTAATTTGTTAAATTCTTGTGACTCTATGAACGAAATCTTAAGTGTAAAATCCAAATGAATGCAAAGCTTAAATTGTTACATCCTTGTAAAGGCTAGTGACCGCTCAACTCAAATCAATTTCATTTAAAATGCTAAATCTTGTAGAAAGTTTTTTTAAAAAATATTATGTTGTCAGTAGTATATAGAGGCCGCTAATTTCATACTATTTTAATTTAATTTTTGAAATCCTAAAGATTGGTAAGGTATAAATAATATATTACATAAATACGAAGGAGACACTAGACATCCAATATCTTTCCTTTTTTGAGAAATCCTAGTAGTCGCTAAGCTCCAAATAGTATGTTGTTGTAGTGTCTTGGTGGCATATAACTTCATGATATCTATTCTTGAGGGTATAGAAGCTCAAAAATGTTTTCGAGGCATAACCCAAAAAATGCTAAGCTTAAAATATCTTACATGCTTTTACTTGAATCCTAACAACTAAATATATTCAAATAATATGTTGAAACATAAGATAGCGGATGTTAAGCTAAAAATTTCATACTTCATCTTGTTAAATACTCTAGACATCCAAGCTCAAAATATTCTATTCGAAGCAAGTAGATGCCATGTATCTTAAAACTTTTTAATTTGATTTGTTAAAGAATATGCTGATAACTTACATACATTATGAGTATGATAGTGGATGCTAGCCTCCTAGAATATTATGTTAATGTGCTAAATTATTATGACCTCTATGACCCAAATCTTATGTGTTAAATCCTAATGAAAACAAAGCTTAAATTGTTACATCATTGTAAAGGATAGCAACTCCTCATCTCAAATCAATTTCATTTAAAATGGTAAATCATGTAGAAATAGTTGTTTAAATATTATACTATTACAAAGACACAGAGGATTCTAATTTCATACTACTTTGATTTAATTTGTGAAATCCTAGCGACCGCTAAGGTAAAAATAATATGTCATGCGGAAATACCCATCGGACCCTAGACTTCCAATATATTTCTTTATTTTGTGAAATCCTAGTGGACGCTAAGATCCAAATAATATGTTTGAGTAGTGTCTTAGCGATGTGTAACTTCATGATATTCGTTTTTGACTACCGATCTCTAAGCTCGAGAAATTTTTTTGAGGAATAAACTATCATCCGCTAAGCTTGCAATATCTGACATGTTTTTAGTTGAATCCTAGTGACAACATATCTTCAAATAATATGTTACATCATAAGATAGCAGATGTCAAGATAAAAATTCCATACTTCATCTTGTTAAATTCTTGAGACATCCAAGCTCAAAATATTCTATTGTGGAAGCAACTAGATGCCATGTAGCTCAAAATTTTTTAATTTGATTTGTTAAAGCATACCACCAACAACTTAAAAACATTATGAGTACACATATTCTAGTGGACACTATCCTCCTTGAATCTTATGTCAATGTGTTCAATTCTTAAGACCTTTACGACCCAAATCTTATGTGTTAAATCCTAATGAATGCAAAGCTTAAATTGTTACATCGTTGTAAAGGCTAGTAGCTGCTAAGATCAAATCAATTTCATTTAAAATGGTAAATCATATAGAAATATTTTTTAAAATATTATGTTGTTCCATTACGTAGAGGTTGCTAATTTCATACTACCTTAATTTAATTTGTGAAATACTAATGACCACTAAGGTACAAATAATATGTTAAAAAATACCTAGTAGACGCTAGACTCACAATACCTTTACTTAGTTTGATAAATTCTAGTGACCGCTACGTTCCAAATAATATGTTACGGTAGTGTCTTAGTGGCATATAACTTCATGATATACGTTGTTGAGTATCGATCCCTAAGCTCAGAAAATTGTTTTTGAGGCATAACCTAGTGGCAATACCTAATAGTAGCTAGACTTACAATATCTTTCTTTATTTTATGGCATTACCTAGCGATCGCTAGACTTACAATATCTTTCTTTATTTTTTGAAACCCTAGCAGCCACTAAGCTCTAAATAATATGTTGCGGAAATACCTACTAAGCACTAGAATCACAATATCTTTCTTTATTTTGTTAAATCCTAGTGATAACTATGTTCCAAATAATACGATGTGGCAGTGTCTTAGCGACGTATGACTTCATGATATGCGTTATTGAGTACCGATCGCTAAGCTACAAATATGGTATTAAGTTATACCCTAAAGCGGCCACTAAGATTTTAATAGCTTTCTTGTTTTTGTAAAATCCTAGGGACAACTAATATCCAAATAATATTATTTTGTGGCCTTCCAGATAGACTAATAATATTGTGGCCTTCCACAACAACCCTAATGAATTAATATATATGCCAACACTCTATCTTCCACCAATAATATGTGGCCTACTAATAATATTGTTTTAAATGAATTATATCGTCGTGAATAACATACATAGATACATAGTGATTGAAATATTTAATATATAAATTTAAATACATAGTGATTATAATATTTTATAGATAAAATTTAGGTGTATATATAATATGTTTAACCTTCCATTGCACAAAAAATTATCTCACAATTGAAAACCTAATATGATTTTATAGTTTTAGACCATTTTTTTAACCTCAAATATCTTCTCACAAATTCAATGTGACAACCATATAAACAATGTACAATGAAATATTTACCTCGGGTTGTTTCTATCATCATATTAAAAGGAAAAAAAGAAGACATAACGAATACCAAAATAATATTTTGAGTCTCGTTAAACATTAAAATTTTAAAAACTAGTATTTAGGTGACTTGACCATCATTATTGGGAAAAACAATCTAGAGGGGGACATAGATAAGTGGAAACATTAAAGCGTTCAAATGAACTAAAACCAAAGCTGAAAAGGTTTTAAATTTTCTTTAGCTCAGGACCCAAGATATTCCTTATTTTCTTTTAGAATAAGGAGGTGTGACAAAATGATTAGAAGGAATCGGTAAGAAAAGTAGAGCCGTGGATCGTATTTTCATAGGGAAAAGTAGGGATGGACTGACATGAAAAAGATAGGAACTAGTATTCACAAGGTGGTTTGACAAAATGACCAGAAGGAATAAGTAAATAGAGTGGGCCATGAAATTTTTGTAGGGAAAATCAATGATGATTGAGGTTAAAAATATAGGATTAGGTCAAAGATAGAATGACTGTATAATCCCGCAATAAAAAAGGTGCACATTTAGCATAGTATACATTTTTTTATAAATACCTTATTTAGATCTAATATTTTTGTGCTTGGTGAAGTTGTTAAAACCATGGGTTGTTGCGCCCATCTAACTATCTTCACCATTTTTTTGCAAACCGTTTTGCTTCCCTAATGTGTGAGCACCCTTTTTGTTACTATTTCATTGTTCCCTTTTGTTAAACCATGAACGAGATTGTAATTATTACCTAATTGTTCCCTTTCCAAAACAATTAGGATTCTTGTATTTGGCCCCGTAATCTTCACCTTGCTTGTATTGTTTTATGATTTCACGAGTTGTTGTTCAGCAGAAAAAAAGAAAAACCTTAAAAACTAGTTCTCCAGGGTATTTAATTTTTTTTTCCGACATAGTCCACGTTAAAATATTTGAAAATATAAAAAGTGCGTGGTATGGAAATTTGAAAATAAGAGGGGGGAAATTGTGTTACTATTGAAATTTCAAATTCTCAAAAAAATGCAAGGAATTCGCAATTTGAATTTTGAATTTTCCACTCATTGAGAAAAGGTGCGGGATATTGAAAAAATAAACAATATTGAAAACAACGCCTTTTGTTATTGGCTATAGCTTAAAATAGTTGAAACATAATAAAACTTATAATATTATAATAAAATAGTAGAAATAAATTATATCAATTTATAGGCACATTTATTTTATTTATTTATTTATCAAAAATCACCTAGATAATGTTAGATGTAGTGCGCTAATGAAATATAATTCTCCAATTACTCTGTGCCACATGTTAAGTTTGAACCTGATAGTTAGAAAATATTATAATTTACAAATTTATTTATTATATAATTAAAATGTAAAGAAACTAGTATAATATGAAACCACGATATTATAATATAAATAGCAACTAGTAAAATAACGAAACATGGCTATAGCTTAAAATAGTTGAAACACAATAAAAATATAATATTGTAATAAAAATGAAATAAAGTGTACGAATGTATAGGCACTTTTTTTTAATCAAAATCGACTTATACAATGTTAGATGTAGTTGCGTAAATGAAAAATAATTATCCAATTATATTGTGCCATGTGGCATGTTTTGAACCTAATAGTTAGAAAACATTATAATTGACACATTTATTATGAAATTTAAATGTAAATAAATGAATAATAAAATATTTTGAAACTATATGGAACCGTAATATTATAATATAAATAGCTACCATTAAAACGATGACACGTGGCATGAAAATCTAAAATCCAAGAAGTTTTTTTTGCATTAAAACAATGAAAAGAACTAGCACCTCAAAGTTGTAAAGATGGTGTTTATAATGACAAGAGGTATTGGTATATAGCTAGTAGCCACTAGGCTATATCATGATTTGTTATTCTATCACTATTTACAAATTAAGTAATTATTGTGCAATGATTTATCTTATCAAAAATACAAAAATATCACTTACTCTGAGGGTATATATGGATTCCAATTTAAAAATATATATCTTGTATGAGATAAATATGTAGTGCAATAATTAGGGATGTCATGTAAATTCTACCCAAAATGATACAATTAAAATGACAAGTGATAATGATAGGATCCTAGGTCGCTAAGCTAGACCATTGTTTTTTATAATATAGCTATTCAAAAATTAGAAACTATTGAGCCTAGTGGTCACTACGTTATTCCTTTCAACTAGTAATGGAGCTTAGCAGTTACTAAACATTTTCTTTGATATGGACCAAAAGTCTTGATCCCTCTCAACAAAATGTAGTGCCAAAATCAGCTCCACTAGGTAACATGCAGCCAATTTGAAAAAATTATAATCATTGAAAATTACAATCGATGTAAAGATAATGATTACTATGACAATAGGTAATGAAAGGATCTTGGTGGCCTCTAAGCTATAACATGAGTTGTTAATCAATAACTACTTGGAAATTGAGAAATTGTTAAGCCTAATGGCTGTTAGGATTTTCCTTTGATACAAATGAATATGGATTATAATTTACAAAGACATATCTTAGGAGAAAAAAATAAGTCTTGAATCCTCTCAAAATTAAAACTGTTGAGTCTAGCAGCCACTACATTATAACTTTCAATGAGTAATGAAGGCTGGAGGTTTCTAAGAATTTTATTTGATAAGAATAGGAAGTCTTGATCCCTCTCGATGGAAAGTCTTGCAGGAATTTCCTTCAAAAGGTAATGCGTAGAAAATTTGTTAACATTTTAATCATTTGCAATTACAATCGATCTAAAGCTATACTGAGATAGTTATTTCTATGACAAGAGGTAATTGTTATCCATATTTTTCCCCTCAAGAAAAATATTGGATCAGCCATGACCCTGCACTAAAAGAACCTGAGAAATCACATTCACATCCCGCAAAACAAATTGCAAGGGACTCTATAATAGAAGCGGTGGACTGCGAAGATCAAATAACCGTATGTAGGAGAAATTAGAAAAATGGCTCTATCGAGAAAATATGGGCCTTAAATCCATTTCTACAAAGGTTATAGGTGGGCTCAAAATTAGAATAACTATGTCAAAGGAGGAGGATCAATGTCATAGAGAAACCAGGAGAAAGAAAAAGAAGAAATGGTGAAGTTCTAAGGTCTTGGAGTTCAAAACGGTTCAAAACAAGTCCCAAAATTGGCTAAGTATGGAAGAGGTAGCGAAGAGAGCCACGTGTCGGAATGGTGCTTCTCCAAAGTTGAATCCAAAAGGAAGCTAAAACAAGTGCCAATCTTCCACGCATATAAGAGCCCCAAAAAGTTGCATGGTTGTTGAAAAGTCTTTAGTTAGACAGAAGGTGTCAAGTGTCAACTCTCAGGTGCAAATCCATAGCGAGAGCCCTGTGTGGAGACTCAAACTCACACCATCCCTCCACGTAGAAAATGGTCAACCAAGGTCAAAAGGTGGGAAAAGCGGGCCTCAAAATAGGCTAAGTATAGAAGTATTGGTGGGTACTTGTCACGTGTCCAAGCGGCACATCTCCAAGGGTAGACCCAAAAGTGGAGGCTGAAAAAGTACCGGTTTGCCATGTAGCCTAGGGCCTAGAAAGGTAAGGGAGAGTTCATTGAAAATTCCAAAGACTTGCAGAGGCTTCCAAACATCAACTCGATGCTCCTTCAAGGGAAAAATTTTATTAGGAGTTTCAAAGAAGCGCAGATCCTCCACGCGTCCAAAGTCTAAAAAAGGGGACAAAGTTAGGTTGAATAGTCAATGCATGGTGGAAAATCGGTGGAGAGTGCCAGTGTCCAAATGATGTTAACTCAATGGCCAAATGGAGAGAGGGTTTTCAGAAAAGTTCTAGACCACTGCGTGTCTCCAATCAAGAAAAATGACCCCACCAAGCAAAGGAAATATCAAAAACATATAAATTGAATAGGTCTGGTGGAGGAAGCCACATGTTAGCCCCATGTCATTCCAAGAGAAAAATATAGAGGCTACCCTCAGATAAGTGCCAACCAACCACGTGTCCCATATTAAAGAGGGGGGATGTTTTTCAAACTGGTTTTCCTTCCCTTTTGTATGGACTCGATACAAACTTCAAAGGGGCATATCTTTCGACTCAAGGATCTTTATATTACAAATATGACACCGTTGAAAAGATCTTGGCCTTGCCCACACCATGGATATTTGAAAGTTTAAGTTTTGGGAGGTTAGGTAGGAGAAAATAGAGAAAATTTCTTTAGGGCCATAAATACAAGATCTATCTACCTCAACAACCAGATCAAATTCGATCTAATTTTTCGTTTCCTCGCCCTTCAAGGCACCAAACTAGTGCTTGATGTAGTCAAGCCAGATTTGGGGGAAGATTTTGTAGAAGGCATTAATAGCAGTGGTTGAGCTTCAACCTATATTTCCCACTTCTCTCTCTTTCTCTCCTCCGTGTTAAAAATATAAAGACAAGGTTGAGACTCATTGTAAATGGTTGGACATTATTTTGTTTTTATAGGCTCCCCTTTTCTTCCTCAAGCAAAGGAATTCATGGAGTTCATACCTTCCATTTAAATTGCAATACGTTTCCTACCTTCTAGCCATTTTTAATGTATCAGTATCAATCTACGAGCAATAAAACACATATGTGATCTATTTTAGATCCTTTCTTGCCTCTTTTTCTTTCATCCGGTCTTTCATTATAGATCCATTACACTCGTGCTTGGTTATTGTATGCATTTTTTTAGTTTGTGTCTATCTACAAAATAGATGTTCATCATTCCTTTAGTGCATCACCTTATAACTTAGTTTTGTTTCTTGTATTCCTTTTATCCCTACCTCCTTGGTAAAATTTAGATTAGGTTTAGGAATAGGCCCTCTGCAAGTTTTCACACATGCACCTAAATAGAGGAATAGGAACCAACCCTTTAATCTAGAGAGTTCTTCCCATCCTCAAAGTCCCACACTTTGGGGAACAACTCAATGTTATGTGAATCACACCAAATGAATCTGCCTTCAAAAAGAAGATTTGATGACTCATTTGGGGGTGCTGTGATTTTGCACTAATATTTTTGGCATGCCCGCTAGGACCAAGAAGTCTCCTCTTTAATACAAGAAGATTGATGTACACTTGCTGTGATTTTAGATTTTAAGAAGCTTTTAAGAAATACACTTGGTGACTCCAAAAAGATAGAATTCACTAGTTTCGTAGTCCAAGTCTCCCAAGTTCATGAGAAGGATACAAAGAAGGTCAAGAACAAGAAAATAAGGACAGCCATACACCTACACTTGTCTTTAGATAGAAGGAGAGGAGGAGAAGATCCCGCAGAGGTCTCTATCTCACTCAAACATAGCCTTATCAACACCTCCTCCCAGAGGCCATTCTTTCAATCAAGAATGGTGCTCAAAGCTGATCAGATGGTGGACCAACAACCAAATCCTTATGTCAATTTCATTGAAGCAGCCCACTCACTTTGAATACACAAAACCCAGTCCCAGTGGCAGCATTAAAGAACATCCCATATTTCACTAGAGAAAACAAAACTTCTCCTAGTGACCACATTCAAGACATTGTAAATGTCTATATAATCCATGAGATCATTGAGATGAATGTTGCAATCAAGTTTCTAGCCTCCTCACGTAAAGGTAAATCTTCACAATGGTTCAGAGCCTCAAGAAGACTCTATTCAAAATTGGGACCACCTATGCACAACTCTTCATGACTAGTTTAGAGAAAAGGGATATAACTTATCCTTGTAGGAGAAACTGACAACAATCAAGAGATCCCCGAATGATTAGTGATGGACTTCAAACTCATATTTCAATGCACTGGGCCAAGATTCCAATGACAATACATCCCACTAACAAAGGTTACTTCCTATACTTTCTTAGAGCTTTAAATTCTGATATTTATTTAATGATTCAATCAATGGGGGACATAACCTTGCCTATACCATTTAATTCAGGCTAGAAAACTTTCCCCTAGGCTATCCATGCTTCTATACCCTAAATTAGAAAACCCATGAACCAAACCCAAACACCTATAATAGCTCCTATACCTCCTCCCGTGAGTCAAAGTTTAGCTGAAGCCTCCACCTCATCATCTACCACCTCAAGGGAGGTTCAAGAAATTATGAAACAACTTCAAAACTTGGGGAATGAGTTAGTAACCATCAAAATACAGTAGGCTTAGAGTTCTAGGCCATATCAGCCTTAGGCTCAATATCAGGCTAGACTTCCATATCAAGTAAAATAGACCACTAGCCCTAGCTGTAAATCAGAGTCAACACCAAGGGAAACCTCAAGCTTCTAGACATTTTAGGTCATATGATCCAAACACACTTCAACGTCAAGAAAATTGGTTTCAACACAAAATAACATGACATAAGAATATGACTAGTGTTTCCCATGCAATACCACATAATCAATAAATGTGCTTCAATGGTGCACTAAATTAGGCTCGATGGTGTAAACCGTTGGTGTGTCATAAGAACCTAGCCAAGAAGAATATCGGCAATAAGGAGCTCACCAAGAGGGACCTCCAAGAGAAACTATGCTTGTCAATTGGCAAGCTCAAGACTTATGGAATGAATCAGACTCATTATCAAAGTATAGCTACCAATACATGGTCCAAGAAGAGAAATATTAAAGAAGGACATTCACCAAATGAAGGTTATTCTCAATCCTCCATTTCCCCACAAAGTATTGGTATTCAAAATACAACTCCCAATATGTAGAACCAATCTAAGACACCTTCCAAATCTAATCAGCACTTGTTGTAACAGCCCATGTGCAAGAGAAAATGTACTTGAGGAAGGGGCAAGTAAAAATATAGACTATTTAATATCATTGAGAAAATGAAAAGGAAAAGTGTGAACATTTGACTATGGGAGTCGCTGGCCATTCTAGGGCAGAGGGATCTATTACAAACTATCATGCAAAATTGGTCAAAATCTAATCAACCCCTAGCCAACAAGAGAAAGTGCTTATGAATACAGCTCAACCTAAGAGAAACTATGGACAACAATGAGGTAAGAATCTAAAGCCTCCTCCATTTTATGTTTCATTAATCATTGGAGATAAATTAGTGCACAATTACATGATTGATTCGGGGGCAAGAATTCCTGTAATGCCCAACTGAATAGCTGATCAACTAGGTCTCCAGATGAAGTCATCTCTATAGGAGTAGTACAATTAGATGGAACAGTGACCACTGTTGGAGTCATCAAGATCTAAATCTCACTCTAGATTCCCGCCCTAATGTGACTATATTGTAGATCATGTCGGTCATAGAATTACCACCACATTTTGCATTATGTTTGTCTAGGGACTTCACTACCAAAAGTGGAGGATATTTATCTACTAGCTAGTCATATATGCTCTTTAGAACAAGGTATGGAACAAAGGCCACAATCATATCTCGAGCCCATAGAGGATTATCACATTGAATCCTATGTGCCTATTCCAATCAATTCAAGTTGTTTAGATTTTAATCGGGAGGACCTCCTAAACACTTGTAAAATAGATACCAAGGTGGGGTATATCTCAGACCTGACTCTTGACAAATGGGTGGTCAAAATACATGCTTTTGACCCCTATAAGGAGCCTGGAAGAAACTGAGCTAGGATTATACTTCCTCCATGAGAAGAATCATCCTATACCGACATCATTAATCCGTAACACAAAGATGAAAATGAAGTATGGAAATTTTTCTTTGATGGCTCAAGGAGTAGACAAGGAGCTAGAGGAGGGGCTATGATTGTATCCCCCAAGGTATGAAATATTATTCAGCCTTCATATTTCAGTTTTCCTGTTCAAATAACATTGTAAAATACAAGGCTTTGATTCATGGATTGCATTGGGCTAGAAGACAAGGAATCAAGAACCCGTAGGTATTTGTTGTCATTAAACTGGTCGCTAATCAAGTCAAAGGACAAAATACTATAAAAAATGACCTACTCAATGGTTATAAGAATAGGGTATGGGACCTCATTGAGGATTTCGAAGCCTTCAACATTGTGTCCATACATAGGAAAGAGAATGAAGCTGCTGATAGGATTGAAGTAGTTAGAGCAACATTTGATGTGGTTGACATTATCAAGAGGGACAAATAATAGCCACATATCCATGTAGTTTTGAGGCCATCAAAGATAACAATACATGTTGGTAGGTGTTAAAGAATGATCAGTAGATCATCAATTTTTTGCAAGAGGAAGCTAAGTTCTCAGCTAGGAATCAAAGTAGATTAGAGCAACAATATGGAGATCAAGTAGTGTAGCTACATACAAACAAGCTTCCCAAAGGCTTAGTGATGTTGGAGTCTATATTCAATCCTAATGATAAGTTTTGAAAAGAGAAGGCTAACATACAGATGAAAGGGAAAGATTTAGAGCCAATTTTAGTTGGAGAAGGAAAAACACTACAAATTGGAAAAGTGGCCACTAAGTAAGAAAGGTATGAATTCATGCAACTTTTCCAAGAATTTCTAGATGTATTTTCTTGGAGCTATGAATACCTAAGATGGTTAAATCTTAAGTTATCTCAACACACAATCGAACTAGATCCAGCTGCTAAGCCCACCAGGAAAAAGTAGAGACCAGTCCATCCACATATTGAGCCTCTAATGAAGAAAGAGATGAAAAAGATGATAGAGGAAAATATCATATTTCCAATCAAACACTCAATTTGGGTTGTAAAATTGGTCCTAGTCAAGAAGAAGAATGGAGAGATTAGGTTGTGTGTTGACTTTCAAGATTTGAATAGATCTTCCCTCAAAGATCACTACCCACTCGCCTTAATGGAGTTGATCTTGCAAGTGGTGTTTGGATCATAGAGTTTATCCCTCTTAGATGGCTACTTAGGGTACAACTAGATCATGGTAAAAGAAGATGATCAGTTCAAAATAGCTTTCACCACCAAATGGGGCACCTATGCCTACAGAAAAATGCCATTTGGATTGTCTAATGCCAGAGCCAATTTCCAAAGGGCAATGGATATGGAATTCAAAGTGTTGATCAATAAAATAGTACTGATATATCTAGATGACATTATTTTGTTCTCCATAAATGTAGTAGACCACATTTTCCACCTAAGGCGGGTGTTTCAAAGGTGTAGGAGATTTGGGGTATCATTAAACCCTAAAAATGTATATTCTTGGCCCACAAGAGCATGATTCTAGGCCATATTGTGTCAAAGGAAGGTTTGGAAATTGACCCAGAGAGAGTTGAAGAAATAAGAGCATTGCCATTTCCAAGCCATAAGAAGGATCTTCAAGGCTTCTTAAGAATAAACCAATTTTTCTCGCAGGTTTGTACCAAACTTTCTTTGCCCTTGTCAAGCCAATCACATTGATGTTGAAGAAGAGCTTGGAATTTAGGTAGACAATTAAAGGAAAGGTAAGGTTTGATGCCATCATAGAAGCTATATCAAAGTCCCCAACTCATGTGAATCCATATTTTTCTAAGGACTTCATAATATATGCCTTTGGAGGGAGTGGCACAATTTCGCAATCCTAGTACAACAGTAACAAAGAGGACAGAGCGTCTAATTGCTTTCTTTAGCTGTGGTCCTGGAATATTATTAAGTGAAATACTCTTTCATCAAAAAGTAGGTCTGGTAGTGATCATAGTACTAAAGAAATTTAAGTATTTGGTCTCAAACAATAAAATCCAATTGTTAGTCTCCCATACAGGAGTTAAAGACTTCCTTCTCAGCAAGCATCTGAATGAAAAACATGTAGGATGGATCACTCATGTCATGGAGTATGACATTGAGATCAAGGTTACTAAGCTGGTCCGTGGGAAGGGATTGTGTGAAAAATTGGCCTCGAGTCAACAAGAAGAAGTAAGTGATTTAAAGGAAGTTGTTTTTGTTCTGCAAAATAGTTGAGAGGAAGAAAATGAGGATGTTTCCACTCCTTGCTGGAATCAAAACATGGTGAAATTCCTTCAAATAGGCCTATGTCCTCTAGAAATGAGTAAAACAAAAAGGATACACTTTAGACTATAGGCCATCCCATATGTTCTCATTGACGGTGTCTTGTTCAAAAGGGACATCAATGGCATTCTGTTAAGGTGCATTGGGACAAATCAGGTTGAGAGAGTGTTACAAGAGTTCCATGATGAAGCAGTTGGAGACCATTTTGCTCCATGGGTGATATCACTTAAGATCATGAAGGTGGTTTATTATTGGCCTAGGATGTTTAGTGATTGTTATGCATGGATCAAAAAGTGAAAGAACTATGCATTCTTCAAAGGAAAGGAAAGGCTAACAACACTTCCATTGCACCCAATTTCAATTGATCAGCCATTCATGCAATAAGGATTGGATTTCATTGGGGTCATCAACCCAAATTCATTCCAAGGCCATAAATGGATTCTCGACAAAGCAATGCACTATTTCACCTAGTGGATCGAGGCGGTGGCACTCAAAGAAGCTAATGATTCTAGCATACTAGATTTCTATGAAGGGATAGTGACCAGATTTGGAGTGCCAGCCACTATTATATCAGACAATGCATTGGCATTCATAGGTTCCAAAATCACAAAATGGTCTTTTAGGAATGGGATTTATTTGAGCACTTCATCAAACTATTACCCTCAAGGTAATGGCCAAGTTAAGTCCACGAACAAGAATCTGCTGAAGATTGTCAGAATAACTATGGATGAAAAGTAGAGGACTTGGCACACAAAAATCAAATCATATTTATGGGCTGATAGGACAACACCCAAAAGGTCTACAAAAAGATCTCCATTCAAACTTGTCTATGGGAAAGAGGCAGTGTTTCCTATATCACTTGAATTTCCAACATTGGTACTCATGAAGTAGCTGGATATGTCTGAGTTTAAACCAATGGAGGATAGATATGCAGAGCTGATGCATTGGAAGAAACTATAGAACATGCACTCCAAGTAATTGAGAAGGAACATGACTCAATCAAGAGATGCTTTGACAAGAAGATAAGAACAAGGACCTTCCAAGAAGGAGACCTAGTTTTGAAATGGGATGTAGATCAGGAAAAACTATGAAGGCATTCCAAGTTTGATGCCATTTGGAGTGGCCCTCACATGGTCACAAAATGTAAAAGTAGCAATGCTTTCCAATTGTCTACATTAGATGGTGGAGAGTTGCAGATTCCAATGACCGAAATCTATCTTAAACATTGCTACTAAAAGGAAGGTTCTCACCCTGTACATTTTAGTTTAGTTTCTCATTCCTCTAAGTGCTTGTGCACATTGTCTTGTTATAGTTTAGGTTTATTTTCTCCTAAGTTTTTTTCATGCTCGCATGTTCTACTTAGAGCATGTGTGATTTCAATTTTGTATATAGTTGTGGTGTTGTTTTGTTTTTCATGTGCTCTTGATTAGCCATGACCCCTGTAATGAAAGAACCTAATAAATCATGTTTGGATCCTATAAATAGATTACAAGGGGAATTTATAATGGAAATGGTAGGGCCTACAAAGATCAAACAACCTTGTGTAGGAGAAATTTAGAAAAATGACTCTATCGAGTGAATCGGGCCTTAAATCAATTTCTACGGGTTACAGGTGGGCTCGGAATTAGAATAGCAAGGTCAGAAGAGGAGGATGAATGTCATAGAGAATCCAAGAGAAAGAAAAAGAAGAAACGAAAAATATCTAAGGTCTTCATGCTAAAAAAAGTTCAGAACGAGTCCAAAAATTGGCTAAGTATGGAAGAGGCATCGGAGAGAGCCACGTTTCAGAACGACACTTCTTCAAAGTTGAATCCAAAAGGGGAAGCTCAAACAAGTGCCTGGATTCCACTAGTCCAAGATCCCCAAAAAGTTACATGGCCATTGAAATGTCTTCGGCTAGATAGAAGATGTCGGGTGTGGGCTCTGCGAAAATCCAAAGTGAGAGCCCCTGGCAGAGACTCAAACTCACACAAACTTTCCAAGTAGTAAATGGTCAACCAAGGTCAAAAGGCGGGAAAATTAGGCCTCAAAATAGGCTAAGTATAGAAGTACTAGTGGGTACCGCCACATGTCTAAGAGATGCATATCCAAGGGTAGACCCAAAAGCGGAGGTATAAACAAATGCTAGTTTTCCATATAACCCATGGCTAGAAAGGTAAGTGAGAGGTCATTGAAAATTCCAAAGGCCGACAGAGGCTTCCAAGTGTCAACTCTACGCTCCTTCAAGGGAAAATTTTGATCAAGAGTTTTAGTAAGCGCAAAGCCTCCATCCGTCCAGTCTAAAAAAGGGGACAGAGTCAGGTTGACTAGTCAATGCATGGTGGTAGACTAGTAGAGAGCACCAAGTGTTGAAACAATGCTAATTCAAGGGATGAATGGAGAGATGGTTTTTTAGAAAAGTTCTAGACCATCATGTGTCTCTCGGTCAAGAAAAATGACCCCACCGAGAAAAGGACTTATCAAAAACATAGAAAGTGAACAAAGTCGGCGGAGGAAGCCACCGATAGCCCAATGCCATTCCAAGAGAAAATACAGAGGCTTCCTCGGATAAGCACTAGCCAACCACGTGTCCCATATTAAAGAGGGGGTCATTTTTCAAACTAGTTTTCCCAACTTTTGTATGGACCCAATACAAACTTTAAAGGGGCATATCTTTCGACTCAAGGCTCAAACTATTGCAAATCTAACACCGTTGGAAAGATCTTGACCTTTCCCACGCCATGGAGATCTGAAACTTCAAGTTTGGGGAGGTTAGGTAGGAAAAAATGGAGAAAACATCTTCATGGTCATTAATGCAGGATTTATCTGCCTCAACAACCAGATCAGATTCGATCTAATCTGTCCTTTCCTCCTCCTTTGAGGTGTTGAACCAATGGTGTATGCGGTCAAGGAATATTTGGGGGCATATTTTGTAGAAGGCATTAATAGTAGTTGTTGAGCTTCAACCTATTTTCCCCACTTCTCTCTCTTCTCTCTCTCTGTGTTGAAACTATAAATACATGGTCAAGACTCATTGTAAAGGGTTGGACCTTTTTTTTTTTTTTTGAGCTCCCCTTCTCTTCTAGAAAAGGAATTCATCGATTTCAAACCTTCCATTTAAATTCCAATATGTTTCTACCTTCTGGTCATTTGTAATGCATTGTATTAATCTGTAGAGCAATAAAACACATCTATGATAGATTTTAGATCCTTTCTTGTCTCTTTTGCTTTCATATGGTCTTTCATTATAAATCTGGTTATCTGTGCTTGGTTATTGTATGCATTTTGTTGGTTTGTGTCTATCAATAAAACAAATGTTCATCATTCCTTCGGTGCATCACCTTATAGCTTTGTTTGATTTCTTGCATTCCTTTTATCCCTTCCTCCTTGGTAAAACTTTGATTAGGTTTTAGCAATAGGCCCTCTACATGTTTTCATGCATGCACCTAAACAAAGGAATAGGAACCAACCCTTTTATTTGGAGAGTTTTTCCCATCTGTCAAAGTCCCACACGTTAGGGAACAATCGAATGTTATGTGAATCACACCAAATGAATGTACCTTAGAAAATTATATCGACGACTCATTTGGGGGTCTTGTGATTTTACACTAACAAAGTAATGATATGTTCGTAGTGGTGCTTAAGTTATTCAATGATTTTTATTGAGCGAATATTTTGAAATTAAGAAATTCTTGAGCCTAGCGGTTTATACCCTTTTTCTATGATACTAATAAATATAGATTACAATGTTCAAAGATATATCTTAGGGGAAATAAATAATACTAGATTCCTCTCGATGGAATGTAGTGCAAAGAATGGGTGTGCCATGTGAATTATACCCAATATGTGACACTTACAATCAATGAAAATCACTAACCATCCAAAGTTGAATAGATACGATTACAATGGAAAATGTTAAAAATAGGAGCCAAGTGGCCACTAAGTTTGAAAATTGTTTTTTTATTATATATCTATTCTCAAATTTATAAATTTTTGTTCCTATCGGCCACAACATTATTCCTTTGATACAGAGATAAATTCTTGATCCCCTGTCGATGAAAAGTAGTGCAAAAATTAGGTCCACCTGGTAACGTGCGGCTAATTTGATACAATTATAGTCATTTATAATAACAATAATTCTAAATCTATGCTTCTAGTGATTTATGAATAGAGGTAATGAAAGTATCATAGCGGTCACTAAGCTAGACCATGAATTGTTATTTAATAGTGATTTTGAAATTAAGAAATTGAATGATGCTAAGTTTTTATATGATACAAATGAATATGGCTTATAATTTACAAATATATATTTTAGGCAAAATACATAAGTCTTTATCCATCTTGTTGAAATGTAGTTCTACAATTGGGTCTGACATGTGAAGTTTAGCCAATACGATATAATTAATATCATTGAAAACTAATATCAGTCCATAGTTGAACATATAGTGCTTACAATGATAATCGATAATCAGAGGATCTTAGTGGCCACTAAGCTTGACCATTGTTTGTTATTATATAGCTATTTTAAAATAAACACATTCTTGAGCCTAGTGGCCACTACGTTATTCTTTTCTACTAGTTATGGAGATTAAATCTTAATGGTCTTTAAGCTAGTCCAATCAATTAGTGTAAATTACCAGTAAGTAATATTAAAAATTTCCATTCATATGTCGAATTAAATCCTCTCTCACTAACATCTATGTTTTCAATCATTTCCTTTTGTGAAATCTACGCAAAGTGGATGTTTTTCAGACAACGGATAATCCTTCCAAAATATGTTGCATGGTAATTGTCAAGAACAATTTTGCATAGTTTTTGGTATTAATGTTGTGATCCACAAAATATGATTTACAGTAACCAATTTAAGGTTAGATGTCATGTTCATCCGAAGCCTAATAGTAGCTAACATTTACTTTGATTTCTAACCAATGATAAAAAGTAATGCATTATAGAGATTGGTGATTGCAAAGGCTAATACTTGCATTCATTAACATATGATGAGAGAAAAATCCATATGCAAAGTAATTATTAATATATTCTACTCCAATTGTAGATACAATGTCTTCCATTGGTCACAATCCATTCTTGGAAATTCCATTCATTGAAGGCACTGAGAGCTGGAAGAAAAGAGATGACGACTAGTTTGTTGAATTCCATGGCCCTGAAAACTACTACAACAAACTATGGTTGTTTTTGTTATAGATGATGGATATGAGGAAGTCGGAATGATTATATCCTCTTGTAGTTGTTGATTCAAGAACATTACATGTTTAGGTTGAACATATTGACTATGAAAATAATAAGTGTCTTATTGTGGATATGGAGTTGGATGTTTCTTTATTCAAGAAACAGGAAATGCAAGCCTCAAAAGAAAAAAGACAATGTTCATGTTCAATACATGGATGGGATTTGGGGTTGTTAGTAGATAAAGACAAAACTGGTTATTCAAATGTAGAATAAATTCACAATGGCATGCTTGCAATACTTATAAAATTGTATAGAGGTGATACAACCTCTTCGTTTGTCATTTTTTAATATAAAAGGTTAGGTTTCTTTGCCTAAACATGTTAAGTTATTTAATATGCTTAGGAGAACATATTTAGCTAAATTGGAGCTTGATCTGTCTAGATCAAAGTTCCATGGGTTGAAAAAGAATATTAAATCAGCTACATTGTTAGGAAATAGGGGATAAAGTATGCGAATAATCCCTCACGTAATCACAACAAAGTAGAAACTAATATGCAGAAATTATTACAGATCTCAAATAAAATTGCAGAATAAAATAATGCAACACAAAGAGATAGTATCTAACATGGTTCACCCAATTTGGGCTATGTCCACCAAGAATCACTTGCTCAGATTTTATTACAAGCCACCACTCTCTCAATACAATACCCAGATCCATTTGGAGCTATGCTCAACAAACTCTACAGAATTCACAGCCGAATTCAAAGCACATCTGCAATGTTTTTCATTATATCCTACCATATGCATAAAACCATATAAGTAGGCAACTGCTTAAGTAATTTTACAATACCGTGGGTATCAAAACCATGGGCCAAAACCAGCCCAAAAACCTATGGGTCAAAAATATCACCCATATGAGAAGAGCACATTTCCCGATATGTCGGGTGCATTTTTTTGAGGTAAAAAAACAATTTACACCCAAAAAAATTGAGGGCTGCACTTCGAACTGGCAGCGCTATCGGGGTTGTACCCCCAAACCACTTCTACCTGGGGCCTGCCACCCCAAACCCCGACAAGGATACATGAAAAGTGTACAATACTCTTAGTGTACAGTCTTCAACACTTTCACACATGAAAACAGGCTCCACAACCTAACAATCTCCCACTTGGAGACTAGTTTTCCCTCGAAAGCTTCTCAACCCTTCACTAGTTTCGTGAAGACTAACCAAAGTGAACACAAATTTAGTTTTTCCCTTGAGACCACCTTGGTCATCATGTCGTAGGATTAAGACTGGTATAAATCTTCTCAAACTTCAACTTCTCTTCCTCTAAAGCTATCCCTGATGAAATGGTGCCTTAACTATATATACTTTGTCCTAGAGTGGAAAGCAAAGTTCTTAGCTAGGTGTATAGCACTCTAACTATCACTATGCAAATTTCCTTTCTCCCGTTTATGCCCCAACTACTCAAGTAATTTCGTAACCAAATCATTTCCTTGGTTGCCTCTATGGCAAAAACATACTCAGCCTCCATGGTTGACAAAGCCACCAACTTCTGTAGTCGTGAAATCTAGCTTACTGTTGTCCCACCTACAGTGTAAACATAACCTAGTGTGCTCCTCCTACTGTCTACATCTCCAACCATATCTGAATCTACATAACCACAAAAATTGGTGTTTGATCCACTTTAGCACAGTAGCACAATGGCGCTCTCGCCGCGGTGATCTCTACCTGGATCACTCATAAATCTACTCACCACTCCCACTGCATGGGCAATATCAAGGCCTAGTGCACACCATGGCATACATCAAACTACCAACCACTGATGAGTAAGGTACCTTGGACATCTAGTTTCTCTCCTGCTCTATCTTAGGACACTATTCCTTTGATAACTTGAATGGCCTACCAAAGGAGTGCCAAATGATTTAGCATCCTTCATATTAAACCTCTCCAAGACCTTAATGTACTCTTCCTAAGATAAAGTTAGCTTCTGTTCCTTCCTATCCCAAGATATCCTCACACCAAGGATTTTTTTGGCTGCCCCCAAATCCTTCATAGCAAAGGATTCACTTAGCTGTTTCTTGAGTACTTTTATTTCCTACATGTTTTGACTCGCAACCAACATGTCATCCACATACTGAGACAAAGGATAATATAACTATCATCCTCAAATTGTTGTGTATACACGCAATGGTTAGAATGACATCTAATATAACTTTCTCCATCACGAAGCTATCAAATTTATTATACCATTGACATGGAGCTTGTTTCAAGCCATACAAACTCTTCTTCAGTTTGCACACCATCTCCTCTTTACCTTTGACCTCATAGCCCTCTGGTTACTACATATATAGTTCCTCCTCCAAATAACCATGGAGAAATGAAATCTTTTACATCAAGTTCTTCTAAGTGGAAGTCTTCTCACTGCAACTATTCCTAGAATAAATCTTATAGAAGTCATTTTTACTATAGGAGAAAAAATCTCATCAAAATCTATATCTTTTTTCTATGCAAACCCCTTGACCACCAACCAGGCCTTGTATATTTTCTTACCTCCTTCTTCCTCTTTGACTATGAACACCCACTTGTTCTATAATGCTCTTTTTCCTTCAGGTAGCTTTACCAAATCCCATATCCGGTTCTCCACAAGAGCACGATGCTCCTCATCCATGGCTTGCTCCCACTTCTTCCTGGCATCTATCTGCATTGCTTCATCATTTCTCTCTGGTTATCCACTATCAAGTGAGTAATAAATAATAAAAAGAAGGAGAAAAATTTTCAAGTTCTCTTCTTACCCTAGAAGACCTCCGCAATATAGGAGTTTGGGGTTCTGTTGAGGAGGTTCCTGAACTGATTCATGTGTCACTTTTCCATCTGGAAGATCCTCTACCACTGCATATTCTTTCTTGGATTCTTCCCTTTTTTCCTGCAACTATTGCTTATACATGACTTTCTCATTAAATACCACATCCCTAGATCGAATTATTTTCTTGTCATTAATACTCCAACATTTATGTCCAAAGTCATCACCACTATAACCAATGAAAGTACATTTTTCTGACTTAGCCTCTAGCTTGATTCTATCATCCTTGTCTATATGAACAAACACCTCACACCTAAAGACTATAAGAAATGAATAATCAACTTTCTTACCATACCAAGCCTCCTCAGGTATGCCTCCATCCAAGGCACTTGAGGGTCCTCTGTTTATCAAGTACAAAACTGCTCTCACCGCTTCTGCCCAAAAAGAAAGAGGTAGTCCTACATGTAACCTCATGCTCCTAGCATGTTCCATTATTATTCTGTTCATCCTTTCTAATACCCCATTCTACTGTGGAGTTCCTAGAACCGTCTTTTTCCTATGGATTCCATTTTTAGAATAGTAATCATCAATTTCATTGCTGCAATACTCCCCTCCATTATTTGACCTAAGATATTTTAGCTTAAGACCTGTTTCATTCTCTACCAAGGCTTTCCATTTAAAAAAGTGTCGAATACATCAATTTTTTTCTAATACAATAAACCCAAACTTTCCTTATTGCATCATTAATAAAAGTAACATAATAATCGAAACCCCAAGAGATGATACCGATCGGCCCCCACACATCGAGAATGCACCAGCTCTAACTTATTCTCTTTCTTTGTAGGTCCAACCTTGAGAAACCTTACTCTCTTTTGTTTCCCATATATGCGGTCCTTACAAAACTCCAAACCTATTTCTGTATATCCAGGAAAATCCTTCTTTATGATCTCCATGCCCTTATGGCTCATATGATCAAGCCTATAGTGCCACAATGTTATATCTACTTCGAAGGCACAAGATTACAAACATTAGTAGTATAAGTGGTTAAATACAAGGTTCCAACCTTCTTACCTCTTTCCACCACAAGAGCACCCTTGGTAACCTTCCAAGAGTCCGCATTGTAAATATCACAGTACAACCATCACTTCCAAAATACCCCTGTCGATATCAAATTTCATCTTAATGTAGGCACATGTCTGACATCCTTCAATAACCAAGTATTCCCATTCTGCATCTTAACCTGAATAGAAAATTTTCCAACTATGCTACAAGGCTCATCATCACTAAGAAAAACATGCCCAAAATCTCCTTGAACATAATCAACAAAATAATGCCTATGTGGAGAAGCATGGAAAGAATCCCCGAATCTAAAACCCAAGATTCAGTAATATTGTGTAAAGAAATAATCAAAGCATCTTGACATACATTACCCATTGCCACATTTACCTCCTTGTTTTCTTCTTGTTGTTTCTTCTTGTCCCAAAGCTCCCAATAGTCCTTCTTTGCATGCCCATACTTTCCACAGTGCCAACATACTATCTTGCTTTTGGATTTTGACCTTGCCCGATCCTTTGATTTTCCACGGCTTCCTCTATTCTTCTGTCTCCCTCTAGTTTCCACTGTCAAAGAATTCCCTGAAGTAGAAGATTCACCAGAGCTTTTTCTTTGTATTTCCTCACTTAGAATCACCCCTACAACATCCTCAAACTTTAACTTTGAGTTAGCTAGAACTGAGTTGCTTACCACCATTACCAAGCTATTCCAACTCTCAGGTAAAGAGCACAGAACTAATAAAGCCCTAATTTATTCATCAAATTCTATTGTAACTGAAGTTAGCATATTTACAACCGTGTTAAAATCATTTAGATGATCTGCTACTGAACCATTCTAAGACATCTTCATATTAAAAAAATCATTAATAATATCTTATTAGAGGTAGAGGGTTTTTCATAAAACTTCCCTAATGCATCCATCAATTATTTTGTAGTATTTTCCTTTGAAACATTAAATAATACCAAAGATGTAAGACACAGTTGGATTGTCCCAAGTGCCTTCCTATCTAGAAAATCCCATTCCACATCTGTCATGCTTGAGGGTTTGTTCACCTTCTCAGACAACGAAATATAAAGATCCTTCTGATAAAGGTAATATTCCATCTGCATCTTCTAAAGACTAAAATTCTGCTGTTGAATTTATCAACCCTAGATCTTCAATCATCTGTCATAGCTCCCACTCAAGATAAAAATTTCCCTACAATTCAACACTTTAGCAAACCAAACTAGGCTCTGATACCAATTGTTAGGAAATAGGGGAAAAATATGCAGAATAATCCCTCACGAATCGCAACATTAGAAACTAATATGTAGAAATTATTACAGATCTCAAATAAAATTATAGAATAAAATAATGCAACACAAAGAGAAAGTATTTAACGTGGTTCACCCAATTTTGGCTACGTCCACCAAGAATCACTTACTCAAATTTTATTACAAGCCACCTCTCTCTCAATACAATACCCAGATCATTTTGAGTTATGATCAACAAACTCTACATAATTCACACCAAATTCAAAGCACATCTACAATGTTTTTCATTATATCCTACCAAATGCATAAAACCATATAATTAGGTATTTGCTTAAGAAATTTTATAATACCATGGATATCAAAACCATGGGCCAAACCCAGCCAAAAAACCTATAGGTCAAAAATATCGCCCATATGAGAAGAGCACATTTCCCGATATGTCGGGTGCATTTTTTCGAGGCCAAAAAAACCAATTTATGCCCAAAAAAACAAAATTTGGGGCTGCGCCCCAAACCCCCTGTTATTAGGGGAACCCTAGCGAGGATACATGAAAAGTGTATAGTACTCTTAGTGTACAATCTTCAACACTTTCACACATGAAAACTGGCTCCACAACCTAACATGCATTGCTGAAGAAAGTAACCACTATATTCATGAAAAAAGAACTTTCAACTAATCAACAATTTGATTACTTTTTGTTCAATGGTGAAGTATTTTTAATTGATGTTTCTAGGTGCCATGTAGCACCTCCATAGTATCAATATCATCCTATTGATGATGATAATTTTGACCTTCTTGTGCACTCCATGTTGATAAATGTTATTCCTACATAGAGGGACACAATTCTTCTTCCCTTCTTGGAGTCTACGAATAAGGTTGTGGTGCTCCAAGATCTGAAATACTTGGAAAGGGATGATGTTAAATTTTATATACTTGATTGCCATCATACAATATGTGCACAAAAATAGATTTTGGGCTCAGATACTTACAAGTATTTACATCCGAGGCTACAGTTTTCGAAGGGCTCACATTCTTTTTGCAAATGTAACTAACGAAGCCATTACTAATATTTGTAAACAATAGAATGAAGTGAACAGAAATTGGATAAAAACCAATTTTATTGATTTGTTGAACAAAGATAGATCATTTTGGAAATCTCTTGGATGTCCTCAATGTCCCGGATTGGTAAAACAAAACAAAGGAATGGAAGGTAATGTATTTTAATTTTATTGCATTTGTTATTAACTTTTTCTTCCCGATATGAAAAGAAAAAATATGTAATTTTCCTTTGAATCAAAAACTTTGAAATTCAATGTCTTTTGATTTTCAAAACAAACACAACCATCAATCTATACAAAAATGGAATTTTTTATTATTTCCGTATGATATATGGACTAAATGGACTAAAAAATTTGAGTTTTTTAGATTTGGTGGTGTTGCTTGTTCACCTATTAAAGATAATCAGGATAAATTTCAGCCTAAACATTGGCAAGATTCACATCCAATTCATTTAGGGTTGATAGAGATGGAAAGAATTATTTGTACTAGTAGATAAAGTAAAATAAGGGGATGTCTAGTTAATTGGCCCTATTCAGGAAGGCATAATAGTAGAGACATTTGATTCTTACTACCAGAGAATAAAAGGAGGAGAGAAAATGAGAACAAAGGTTCTACAAAATTTTAAAGAAAAACATCCAAATATTGATCTATTGACATCCTGTAGTGAATCCAATGTAATTGAAAAGGTTATATTGCATACAAATGACACTACTACTAGTTGTCTTTAATATTGGGTGAAGAGAGGAAAGGAAAGATAAAATATGATTCCCACATAGGTGAAAAAAGCTAAACAAAAAGGACTAGGTGTCAGAAGAAGATCTTCCCGTTAAGGCTTAGACAATATTAGACAAGTATATGGTGTCAATGGAAGAAAATATACTGGAAAGGATGGAGGAAACAGAATAATTTACTTGTCAATGTGCATATCTGTTCTAGCTTTCATCAAATTTATCATCTATTCCTACCACCAATCCTTTCAATGCAAAATGTGTTGTCACTGATTTTTGTAATTTGTCTAGCAATATTTCTTTTGAAGAAATAATTGAGTCTGCTAACATTTATTAGATCCAAAGTACACTAGAATGTATTATTATTGTTATCATACCAATTGAATATTCAAAAATGTTGAGAGAAAAAGTAAAAAAACATTGAAAAGGTTAAATATACTAAAGAATCAATTTTGTATGGATGCTATAGACTCTATGATAGAACAAAAAATTTAAAAGTTTGTGTCTTATGTACACAATAACTGGAGTGCACAACTGTGACAAAAACAATGATGAAAGAGAAGAAATCACTAGGGATTGGATGGAAAAACTACCACAATAATTGATAACTGTAAGAAAAATTTTCCTAAAAGGAAACAAACATCCTTTTCCTTGTGAGCGATCATATGAGTTCTGGTTTGAGATGTTCGCTTGATGTTGTTCCTAGGATTCTATAGTATTAGTGCTATACGGTGGCAATGTCGCACTGTGTGCATTAGTTGAATCCAATCAATATGTTATTTTTATTATTGAGACACATAGTTAGGAAATGTTTTTAAAACATTACTATTCTCATATGAAGAAAGGTTGGTACCAGAATACAACTCAAACATGTGATTATGTTAAAAGTATTTTAGTCGATAAAAGCTAATTACAAAATTCATATTTATGTAGAAAAAGAATAATAGGAATCAATGTAAAAACCTCTCACTTTGACTCTACACAACCAACTCATCATGGCGATGACATTCAATCACTTTATAAATATGTTTAACGAGCTTTGTTTTCAATTTCCATTGTTCTCATTTTTTTGACAATACTCTATGCTCACCATCTTTGACCACAAATGAGAAGAAATCAGCCACATCATCCATGAATATGCAATAAAATCATGGTATGTTAGTCATGTGCATTTATAAATAAGAATCATTACTAAGCCCCACAAATTTATAAAAATTAATGGTTTATATAGACCACCAACACCCAAAGAAAGTAATAGTGGAGTGCACGGTGGTAGCCAACACAAATATGTAGATAGAACCAGGTATGTTAGCCATGCATATTTTAAAACATAACCATTTCTAAGGCTCACATAGTTATAGTACAATATATATACTAATTCTAGAAGTGAAACCATTTTCAAATAAGGAATTATCAAATAACCTATTTCAAAATTTCATGGTTGCATCCAATGCTACATAGTTTGTAGTTTTCAAGTTGTAGGTTGTCTACATAAACCATTAGTATCGACATAATGATACAAACATTAGAATCTATGCTTATTCCAGGTAATGATGGCATATCCTAGTGGTCGCTAATCCACATCAATATCTCAAATTTTTTTTCCACCAATGCATGGTTCACTAGATATAAACGAATCCTAGCGGGCACTACAAATCATTCGAGAGAAGATAGAAAATTTTGATTTGTACTTACCATATTACCATGGAGACCAATATGATTTTCAATTATGCTTTCATTTGTAATAGTGTGAAATTGATTTTGAAGTGATTACTATTGTTTGTAATACATATTGCATTAAAAAAACTAGTAGCTAATAAGGTCTATCCAGGACCATGCCGGAAGCTTCGGTTAGTAAGTGGTAGCTACCTAATGTGCTAATATTGAATTTACCATTTTACCACATACTTTAGTATGTTTTTTCAAATATGCTTTCATTTGCCATAGTAATATATATATTAATATTGTTTGAAATATATATTTCATCAAATGATATAGCTAAAGGTAAATAAGATGAAATTCTACACATGAGGCCCACTTATAAGTTATATCCATAAGCTAAAATGTTGATTTTTTCCATTGGTTAGAATTGATATGAGACCGATTTAAAAAAATTATTTACTTCCCTGTAGTTAGCCAAAATAATTACTTTCTTATTTTAGATTTGGAGGGATTTTGTATGAGAAAAACCAATCACCCTCTTGGGGACATCACATTCAAGTTACATAGGGAGAGAATCAATGTGCAAGGTCACTGAAATATTTTATAAAGTCATTATCAACAAAATTTGAAATGGGATTCTGGTGAGACAAACTTACTTCAGCTGATGTTGAAAAGTTGACAAATTCCTTCAATAAAAAATCATCAACTGAATTGAATCGATTAATCACTTGGGGAAAAGAACATTACAAAATGGTCGATGGAATTACAATAAAATATGTAGAAATTTTTGGAGTAGAAATGATGTCCCCTATAATTATGAAGACACAATGTGTATTACATTAGCTCAAAAAAATTTTATGGTTGGGATGAAATCCAAAGGAGAAAATTTCTCAAAGGATATGTGGTTGATGACCGATTTGCAAAAATAATTATCACTAATACTATCAAAGGGATTGAATGTTGTAGAGGGCATAAAATATTTGGAGTGATTAAATGTTCAATAAAAAGTTAGCATTTCAATATGTTATTGTGATGATACAACTTAACATTGTAAATAAAATATATTCATAGCTTTTAGTGATGGTTCGCATAAATATTTAAATTATGATTGTATGATAATAAGTTGGGAGAATTTAAATCTTCCCGATCATAAGTTCGAGTGTGAGTATAAGTTTAAAATGAAAATTAATAAAAAATATTTAATGTAACAAATCTTTGAGTAGTTTTTATTAATGAAATATGTATTCCTAAATTAATTTCGAGCATTCTTAAATACTAGTTTTTCTTCGATTGAAAAACCTATACCACTTTCCAATGCAATGAAATAACTACAATATGGTATGTAAAGACTCATCACGTTGAAACATTACATTCTATTCAAATAAATTCTTCACAAAAAAATATTCTTAGTATAACAATAATAAATGAGGAACACCCTTAGATTTTACCTTTATCACCACCTACAACCATTTTATTTTTGATATAACAATATCGAAAGGGACTTGTTTTTATTTTTAATTGATTCACCACCATCAACTATTTGATTTTTTTTCATTTGTAGATATGAACACATGCAACATGAAACTGATCATATTTGATATAAATGATGTTTTGGCACACACACCTCGAAGGAATCTTCAACATTTAACAATTAAAAAAATTGGTGGCATCAAGCTCAATTTATTTTTATCAAACCTAACGTGAAATATTTCTTGCAATGAAAAAAACATTTCAACATAGAAACATGGACATTGGCAAGAAAGTCAAATGTTGATGACATGATGCCTTCATTCCTTCAAAACATCAGCTTAGAGGTTGCAAGCTTCAAGTTCATATTTACACAAGAAGATTGCGTCAAGACCAAACACTCTAATTATGAAGGTTATGGGAATCCAAAATTATATCTCAATAATATTAACTCCATTTGGTCGCGGTTTAATGCATCATATAATTGTAAAAATATAGTGCTTGTAGATGAATCTTTAGAGAAAAACAAGTTCAATGATGTTGTGAACTACATAATTGCTGAAACATTTAACATAGATTCTAAGTCAGAAGACACATACTTGTTATATGTGTTGTGGCCTTTGTTGTAACCATTGAAGGACATCAAATATGTTTGGGATTATATTAGATCACAAAAACAATTATAGGGAGATTTTTTTATTGGAGCTTTAATATGATTTGTATTATTGATTTTCCCATCTTTAGGAATATTGTTACATTATAAATTTAAATTATTCATCAAACATTTTACTATAATTATACCTACCTTTAGTAAAGGAATTTCAATTTATTTCATAGCTATATTTAAATACTAAAATATATATGGGATAGTTTTACAATTAATTTTAAATAAGTTCATATCCATATTTGAATATGATAAATTTTATGCCATGTCTCTTACAGTTGATTTTATATATAAATTTGAATATGAAAATATATCTAGTATGGTTTTACAATTAATTACATTCTCCTACATAGGAATTTCACCCTCTTCTAATTTATTCATAACATCTTTAGAAATTCTCTGGTTACACTGAGGTTTAATTACACCATAATAAATGAAGTAAATATGAGTTCTAACTTTAAATATGAACATATATTTGGAATGGTTTTACATTTAATTACAATCTCCTAAATTGAATCATCGCCCTCTTTAAGTTTCTTCATAACATATTTGGTAAGTTTCTGGTTACCCCAAGGTTTAATCAAACCATAGTAATTAAATTTGGAAGTGTCTCACATCTAGTGAATGTCATTAGCCTAGCGGTCACTTGCTCAATGGTGTTTGAAATATTCAAATTTACATAGTTTAATCTTAAAACTGAGAAGAGAATTATTCCAAAGCAATCATTAATCCTAGCATCCACTAGCACTTATAAAACAGAACATGTATTCGTTCTATATGGGCTAGCGGCCACCAGGAATTATTTCTCATATCAATGTTGGATTTCTTAAATCATTAAACATTTTTTCACATATTCATAAATTCAAATAATAACTAGATATATTGGACTTCGAAAAGAGAACTATCATATTCTAATATTTATTTCAGATTCGATATATGTGATTTTAGAGTACATTTAATTCTAATATAGGTGATTTTGGATTCCAATATATGTGATTCTGGATTCCAATATATGCGATTTTGGAATCCAATATGTGTGATTTTGGAATCCAATATGTGAAATTTCAGAGTGCAGATAATTCCAATATTTGAAATTTTGGAATCCAAAAATAGCAATATTAGATTCGATATTGGTTATATTTTTTAACTGTTGGGACTGGAATAAGTCCCAATTTAGTGAAGTAAGCATTACTAGCTCAAAAATGAACAAAAAAGCACTTAGATATGATTATCTTCTTCCAAACTCACCATAGTTCGGTCCTTGTCAATAATCATGACCAATAAAATAAAAATACATCTAAGTACATTAATAAAAATGGTTAAATATGCTCCATATAGGTTGGTCATGTTGGTACCCAAACTTAATCTCCTTGAAACTCAAGTAGCATCATGGATTTACACAAGACACTTAGATGGAGATAAATGATTAGTATGTCATTTGTAGAAATGGGGAGATATCTATCTCGACTTGTTAGCACTCAATATTTGAGGGAGTGGGTAGAACCTCGGAAGGATTTTGATATGATTCTCACTATTTTAGGTTGTGCCTATCAACCAAGGAAGAGAACCTATATTGTAGCCTTTGTTTGGTGAAGGAGGTGGAGATATCCTTGTATTTTTCATATTGTAAGGGAGGGCCTTGGGAAAACATGATCAATTCTCCATTATTCAAACTCAAAATATTTGTCACTACTAAACGATGGAAATGTTTTCAAAACAAGGCCGAGGCTGCTAGAGACATAATATTATCTGATTTGCTTTATGCATTTTTTGTAAAGGGATTGTATTCTCTTGTTAACACACAATGCAATGTAGGGGTAGTATAGGGTAGGATTAGTTATTTTGAATGAAATTTTGTTGGGAGATGTTAGACAAGACCAACCAAAGATTACCAAACTCTTTGAGGACCTTTGTAAGAAATTTGTAACACTTACACAACAAGAATGCTTCAAAAGGTTTAAAATACTCCTTCAACCAGGATATGTGCATGAATGGAGGCCAAGATCTACACTCTTCCACATAATATTTGACAATCTACTATAAAATCTTGAAGAAATATACCAATAAAGTATCTAGAAATCCCTATTTGATCATGACCTAAGGTACCCCAAAGGTTTACAAACAATCTCAAGATTCAAGGATAGTGAAATGATTTTAAATCTATTTATCTTCTATCAGATGAAGGCTCTTCTGAATATAAGATTGCAGATGTCATCAAACCATCAACAAGAAATGAGACCATGTATGATCAAAGAGATCCTAAACACAAGATTGCAACATGAGCAAGAAACACAAATTGAAAACATTCTGAAACATAAGTATATGCAAACTTTGCCAAGAGAATAAACCAGATAATCTAGAAAATGATCAAATATATATCAGCAAGGGAATGTAATGAGAACAATCTCAAAGCTTTTGATGAATTTACAATTGAAACCAATTCAACATGATAAAACCTGATGAAAATAGAATTGAAAATGGCTCTCAGGTGGTCTTCTTAGAGAAAATGGGCCTTTTCTCAAAATGCACTTGTGATTTTCAACTCGACCATCACAAAATTCTCCAAGAATGCATAATATACCACATGCCACATTGGAGTCCTCCTTCCCAAGCAAATAATATGCTATGGGATCAAATTTGTTACAAAAACTCCTCATGATTTGTAGAAAATGACATCAAACTAGAAAACAACTCTCGTAGGTTGCCAAGGATGCATAAATTTTTTTAAATTATTACACAAATTCAGATTCTTATCCATCCCAGGGTCATGTTTTTATCATTTAGGCATGCCAACATGTTTTATCAATCATTTTTCACCTTTTTACCTTTTCAATTTTTACCTCTACAACTTCTAGATCTGACTTTTACGTTTTTTATTAGGCCTAGAAAAAAATGTATCAAAAACATCATAGATCACCGAATTAGGTCACAAAAATGGTGCCATTACACTCAGAAGGTCGAGACGATGCAAAATCATATAAGGTTTGAAGAAATTTGATGAAGAAAACATGATTCCAAGCTTCTTGGAGCTCCCATGGGCCAAAATGGTGAATGACCATAGTAATCGTCGATTTTGGATAACTCTAAATACCAGCCCTCCATGTGGCAGATGAGATCCCAAACACAAGCCAAAAATTACCTTTTTAACCTTTGAAATAAGGTGGGACACGTGTCAAAATGTGATTGGATTGGGCCCATGCCTTTAAAAATGCATCTGCGACCTTTTTGACTTTGGAAATTTTCACCACTTTTCCCCGCTCGTCTCTTGGGCCTGCCACGTGTCCAAAGGTGGGCCCCATTGAAAACATAGATCAATTCTATTAATTTTTCCATTTTTTAGATTTTGGAAAAAAATTACATTTTTCCCCATGGGCCCGCACCCCATTTTTCTTCTTTGCCACGTGTCTTCTCCTATTCGTTGTGGGGCCAAGCATCCTATTCTTCCTTTAAACCTCCCTGCCAAAATTGCAAAGTTTCAAAATTCTCTCCAAGGCCCGAACCTCCACCCCTCATACAAATTTTTCCCATGTGGTAAGGTGGACCAAACTTTACTTTTGAGATTTTTCCACCAAAGGAAAAAAATCTCAAACTCTCCCCAAGTCCCACTTCTCCATTTTGCCCTTTTGGGACACGTGTTAGGCTTGGATTAGAGCAAAAAAACATTCAAAAAAATTTTCCTTCGGCCCCCTTGCTTGATTTTTTACATTTCTGGACACATGTCCACTTCTCATTGGTCGCGGACCTTCAGGTAAAAATTTAACTTTTAAAATTTTGAAGTTAAAAACTTCAAATGCACCAAAACCTCCACCCCCTCATATTGACTTCTCCTGGACACGTGTCCACCTGTGATTGGACGAGGGCTTTCAGGCCAAAAATTTACTTTGAAAATTTTGCAAAGTAAAAGCCAAATTTCTCAAAGGACAACCCGCACCTACCAATCCTCTAGCTAATCATATCATGCCACGTTGCCAATGCATTGCGATGATGAATTTGATGGGAAAATGACACCCGTATGCCCATCAAAACGTCAAAAATTCACAAGATGCCCTAGAAATAAAAATTTTGACAAGGAAGGTAGATTTTTATAATTTTAAATCAATTGAATCATTTTTGACATTGCTTTCAACCTTGGGATTGGGAAATTAGTTGCAATTACTTCATATTCGATCAATTTTGAGTTTTTACATGATTTGACAAAGGAAAAATGACACAACCCGACCATTTGAAAAAGCTAGGGCACAAAAAAGGGGGAAACTTGGATTGTTGTTTCAAATTAGGGAAAAACAATAATATCTTGGGCATCTTGAAGCATTCAATTGGGGAAGATGAACTGCAGACCACCAAATTGAAAAATAAAATGTTTGTGAGTAGATTTGGACATGGAACAATAGGGCACATTATGCAAGCTCAGAATCTGCACTAACATTGGCTCCTGCTTGGGGATGGGCACTCCCAGTGAGTGCCACAAGGACAAAACATAGACCAAGTGCCAAAAACCATTGGGCAAAGGAGTCAAAATACAAGGCAGCTCAAAAAACTAGAATTACCAAAAAATGAACCGAGAAAACCACCCAAAAAGGGTTGCCAAGGACAAAAGGGCAAACCACACACCAGCAAACAACAAAAAACCAAGCAAAAACAAAGACTATACAAATGTACAATTTTTGCATACCTTACCTTGGGGATTTAATCCAAGAAATGTTTTAAATGTCTGCCATTAACAGGCAACTCCAACAATTCCCCATCTAGATCTTTGAGAAAAAAGGTATGTTCACCAATTCTGATGTCAATGGCATAAGGGCCCATCCATAGAGAGCATCAAACTTGCCATGCTTGCCCTTGTCTTCATGCCTACTATCCCACAACAAAACCAAATCTCCAACATTGAAGGCTCTAGGAGTTACTTTCTTATCAAACAATTTCTTCAATTTCTCTCTAAATCTGATATGCCTCTGATGGGATGCTGTTCTTTCCTCATCAAGCTCAATAATTTGATTGATCCTTAATTCATATGGGCCATGCTCTTGATCTTCTAACTGTTGGGAAAACTGAAATGAGGATAATTGCAGATGTAAGGGTAGAAAAGCCTGAGTTCCATACACCAATTCAAATGGGCTTTTACCAGTTGCTCTTTTAGGAGTTATTCTATCAGCCCAAACTGCAAACTTCAATTATTCTCCCCACTTCTTCTTGTTCATTTCCAAGGTCCTCCTAATGATCTTCAGCAAGTTCTTATTACTGGACTCAGCTTGTCCATTCCCTTGGGGGTTGTAGTTTGAAGAATAAGTCAGATTTATCCCATATTCATTACACATTGCCATTAAAGGTTTGGCTCTAAAGCACATGGCATTATCAGATACAATCTTAATTGGAACTCCAAATCTGCATATGATATGATCCAACAAGAAATCCATTACCACTTGGTGTGTTGCCTTCTTAGATGGAATTGCCTCAACCCACTTTGTAAAATAATCAGTGGCTACAAGAATCCACTTATGACCAAGCACTAGAAGGGTCTAAAATCTCACCAATGAAGTCCATTCCCCATTGTTTGAAAGGGGATTCAATTGATACAGGCTGCAAAGGAAGGGATCCTGAAGCTTTCAGTCTTCTAGAGAAACGTTGGAAACTATCACACTTTCTAACCAACTGGGTTGCATCTTTAAAAAGAGTAGGCCACCAATAACCATCTCTCAAAATCTTATGTGTTGTCACCCTCCCAACAAAGTTCCTCCACAAACTCCCCCATGGAAATCAACAACTATCTTGGGAGCTTCATCTTCAGTTATGCATTTCAAGAGGACACCCTCAGGGTTCTTCCAAGCCAGCCCAAGGTCTGTTATGATATATTTTTGAGAAGCCAAGCTTGAGGGCTCTTTTTTAATTTTTATTCAAGTGACTAGGAAAACATAGGTTCCTGAGGTAGAAGATCACATCTTTGTACCATTCAGAACTCATCAATTTCTCAAGAAGATCTGCCCTTTCTTCCTCTAGCTGATTCACTTCTACATTTTGCAAGTTGCTCTCAGCCATGAGCTTAGCAAGACCCAAACCTCTTACTAAATTTGTGGTTTGGATATCCATATCATACTCTTGCAATTTGTTCACCCATCTACATATTTTTCTTGAGATCTCCATCTCTGATAAGATGTCTTTCACCATGGTGTGGGGAACATAAGCAACAACTTTTGAGCTCAGTATATAAGGCCTAAAAATCTTTGTTGCTTTCACCAAGGAAAACACTTGTTTTTCCATGATTGTATACTTCAATTCAGTTGCTTGTAAAGCCTTGCTAAAGAAGGCAATAGGCCTCTCATCCCCATTCTCATCCTTTTGTAACAAAATAGAAGCAATGGTATATTTAGAGGCAAAGGAAAAGATTTGGAAAGGCCTCTTATAGTTTGGAGCTGCTAAAACAAGTGCATGCTTGAGTGCATCCTTTATTCCTTCAAAAGCTTGAATGACAACCTTCTCCCACCTGATAACTTGGTCCTTCTTTAACATGCTTGTGATTAGAAGATTCAGCTCAGCAAAATTGGAAACAAACCTTCTAATAAAATTGATTTGACCAAAGAAAGATTGGATGCCTTTCTTGGTTCTTGGGATAGGTACTTTGCTGATTGCTTCCACTCTCTCAAGGTCTATCATAACACCATCCTTTGATACAATGTGACCAAACAACTTGGCCTTTTACACCAAAATGACACTTCTTTGGATTAAGAGAAATTCCATACTCCCTACATATGATCAACATTTTTCCAAGTGCTGCAAATGATCACCTCGCTGCCTTGAAAATACAGTCACATCATCTTGGTAAACTACAATGAACTCATTGATGTAACCAGAAAAAGCAACATCCATTTCTCTTTGAAAAGTGGCTCCAGACATTCATCAATCCAAATGGCATCCTAACAAAAACATATGTCCCCCAAGGAGTAGTGAATGTTGTCTTAAATCTTTCTGATTCTTTAACTACCACTTGATTATATACAGAGAAACCATCAATGTAGAAAGCAATTCAAACTCTGTCACAAGCTGTAATATATTTTTCATATTTGGCAAGGGATGGTTTTCCTTCATGGATGCTTTATTTAGATTCCTAAAATCCACACAAATTCTGATGTCTCCGTTCTTCTTCTGACTGGCACAAGGTTTGCAACCCAAGATGAATATCTAGTGGGCTGAATAATACCTCCATCTCTCAACTTCTTTAACTCCTCTTGCATTTTCATGGTGAGAAGTGGATTAATTGGCCTTTGCCTCTATCTCGAATGGTTTGGCATTTTTTTTCAAGAGGGACCTCATGCTGAAATAAATCTTCTCTATATGCTTTCAACTCTAAATAGGATAAGCAAGGCAATCTTGATATTTTTTCAAGAGTTGGGCATAAGAATATTTTTCCTCTTTGCTGAGATTGCTTCCTAACCAAATATTCCTTGGTCTGTCCTTTATTCCCAAGTCATGCTCTTCCACATCCCTTGAAGTAGACATCTTTCTATTTATGATGCAATCAACATTGTTAAAATTTGACTCAAGTGTAACAAGACCTCTAGGAATGGTGTTTGTTTTCAACTGGATGATATCCTTTCCAAAAAAGTTTCTCTTCCTTCAGTCATGCATATCATTGGCTCCCAATCAATATTCTGACTTGCAAACTCACCTTGGTTTTGCAAGAACTTGAGCACTTGAGCATCATTGTTAAAGACTTGCCAATGTTTCACATTATCAGGGACAGTTGGCCTAGTCAAGACTTCAATGTTGTATTCACAATAAGGTGAAATGGTGCAATTTTCAAATCTAGAACCCAGCACTACCAACTTATCAGTAGCAGCATTAAGACCTCTATCATGGTAAACAATGTTAAAGGAATCAAACATTTCAATTAGATCCCAAACTGCATGCTTATATTGTTTCATACGCTGATTTTTTGTAGCATATAGTTTTCTTATTTGTTTGAAAACCAGCTCTGAGTCTCCTTTTGCAACAATATCTTCACTCCATACTTCCATGCAATTCTCAACCCCAACAACAATGCCTCATATTCAACAATGTTGTTAGTGCATTCAAAATTAAGCTTGAAGGAAAAAACATACTCTTCTAAACTAGGAGAAAGCATAACTATACCAACACCATTTCCAAATTTGGAGCAAGCTCCATCAAATAACAAGGTCCAAGGAGAACCTACCATATCAAGGCACTTTGATCTATCCATCTTGTGTTCTTTTCCATCAGCAAAACCAATGAAATTCTCAACATCTACGTCAGCAAACATCACTTCATAGGAGGCATTATTTGGATCCTCAATTAGATGTAACATTTTCTTTTCTCCATAAAGCTTGACAAGGCTGCCCTCAATGGGAATAGTAGCAAAATACATGTCCATCTGAACACTGCCACCAACACTTGCAGCCCATTTTCTTGACAAAATCATACCCCATTTGGTAGGGCAATCAACAATTACAACATCTAGTTTCAAATTCTTACCCGGATAGGCTGCAAGTTACACTACCAAACCCTTCACACAACCAACCACTGGCACTTCCCTTGAATCCATGGTAGTACACTTCCCATAGGTAATTTTCACCTTGATATCCAACTCATTCATAACTTCTAGAGGCATGACATTACATGATGCACCGAGAATCAAACATACAATTGTGAAGTAATCTATCTTTTATGAGAAAAGTTGTAAAGAATGGATCAACATTCAATTGGGAATCAACCAAGGATGTCCCCAAATATACCTCAGGTGCCTCTCCAAGATCTTCCACTGTTGGTGGTGTTTCAAGGCCAACAATGATTTGAAGAGGAGTCTCAACAACATTTACATTTCTGCTTGGGGTGATCTTCTCTTCCTTTAATCCCAAGTACTCAAATGCTCTCTTCTTATGCTAGGAATTCTAAGCAACTCAATAATTGGAACACTCACTTTGATTTGGCTCAATACTTGGGCTATGTCATAAGGAACACTCTTTGGTAGGACAGCATTGGAAGGGACACAAACAGATTCACTAAATGGCAATGGATTCTTGGCAGATTGGGCATGAAGAGGACTAATATTTTTACATGGGACAACAAAACCTTTAGCAAGTGTTTCTTTCCTAGGATAATCCTTTGGAATGCTTGTGAGCAAGGGTGTTTTAGTTTTGGCTTGAGGCCCAACTCCCTTAACAACTTTTCTTCTAGTGTTATAGTCCTTTTCTTGAGCTACAACAACATTCATCAACAATTGTCTATCTTCCTCGAAGGGATACCACCATCATACTTCTTGATCATCAAAGCTCTTAGATATTCAAAATCATTATTAGGAATTTCAAAGGCTTAAACAACATCTACATCATGAGTTTGAGAAAGAGAAAGAAGTGGTACCCGCTTTATACAATCCCAAAAGGTTGCAGCAGTCCTTGCACTTATTACATCTGTTGATGTTGTTTCCTATTGTGAGCTTGAAAAGTTGCTCATCATGCAAATATCATCATCATTTCCATCCTCATTATCAGCCTCATCAACTTGTTGGTCCACTTCACATGGAGGATGAGGAAGAAAACATCTATCACACCAATCAATATCAAAACTTCATCAACAATAGTAACCTTGGCAGTTAGAGGGTTAAGAACAATCTATTTTCATGTGTTTGGGGTTGTCTATTTGTAAATCCAACAGGCCCTTTACCCTTGTCATCAAACATATACTCATTCCTATGGTGATTTCCAAATCTATCTTGTGCCTGCTGCCTAGGATGACCTTGTGAAGTCTAGCCCAATTCCCTTCTCAGCTCTTGCCAACTTGTATGAGATTTCTTTGATAGCCCCTGCCAAAGTCTTCACAACCTCTTCTAAATCAACACCTTTGCTAGCTTGAGGTTTTTTAGGGTTTATCAATTTTACACCATCTCTCTTGAGAGGTTTCCCAACAACCTTGATATTGTTCTCAATTTGAAGTGCCATGGTGAAATCTTGTCTTATATTGGTTGGGTTCTTATCTCTTAGGTAGTAGGCTGCCTTTTTATCAAATGCATCTGTATATTTGATTAAACAAGATTCATCACAAGGCCTCAAACCAACAGGAAGCCTTCTCAAAGTTTTGTTAAACCTTGTGTTGAAGTCATGGAATGATTCATTTGGGTTCTTCTTGATATTCTCAAACTCGGAAAAAGAAATCTAGGATCAGTCCTATCTCCATATTGCAACCTAAATGCATTTTTCATTTCAGTCCATGAATCAATAGAGTTATCAGGTAGAGCCTTGTACCAATCCCTAGCATCTTCTTCTAGTGTATGAATAAACAACTTAATATACACATCTTCAAACTCTATCTCAAAATCTTCCATCATATTATCAAAAAGTTTGAGATGCTGATCACCAGTAATAGCATTGTTACCCTAGAATTTTGGCAACCTATTTTTGACATCTTGTGGGACAACATTTGGGTAACCATCCATTCCTCTAAAATTTATAGGACCAAAGGTGTTAACAATAAATGGAGGTCTAGGCTGAGCCATATTGTTTGGTGGGGGTGATCTTGGAGGTGAAACAAGTTGGTGAGGAGTACAATATCCTTGGGGCTCAAAAATGTGATTCACAAGACTAGTATCCTCTAAGTGCTGATTTTCTTGGAAAGTTTTACTCGAATTAAAACATAGAGGTGTAAGATTGGAGAAGGAAATTACAACGTACAGCAGAAGGACCTTCACTAGCTGAGGTAAAACAAGTTTATGAGAGGATTTCTCGAATCAGAATCACTTGAAGAAGAGTGATAGTCCTCTATCAAAAGGCTGATTTCTCTCACCAATGACTATATCTTTGCTTGATGTCTGACCTTTAACCACCTTCCAAACTCTTCTCCCTTCCAACTCTAAATTTCTTAAATATGAGAACAATTTCTTAGTAGAGTCTTTAAGGAAGAGAGATCTTCTTCCCTCCAATTTTGCAAAGATCAACAACACAAAAATAAATGACAGAAAGCTCAAGACACTAGTATTTCTAAATTCAAATCAGCATGGAGTCACCACTAAGGAATTTCACCTCAGTTGTGCAAGAATGCACTAAAATAATCTATCAAATGTATCTTAGCACTGAAAAACTTTGCAGAGCCTTATAAATCAGACCTTCTTCTTCTTAGATCAATCAATCACTATGCAACCAAAGCATAGGATGAATCTTTGAAAAATGAAATGCTGAATACAAAAATGCTGAAACACCTCAAACACCTCAAAAACACCAAGAAATTATAAGAATTCCCTGGCAATGGCACCACTCAGGTGTTGGTACCAAACTTAATCTCCTTCACAACTCAAGCAACATCATGGATTTTCACAAGACACTCAGAGGCAGATAAATGATTTTTATGTCATTTGTAGCGAGGAGACATCTATCTGACTTGTTAGCACTCAAGATTTGAAAGGAGTGGGTAGCACCTTAGAAGGATTTTGATCTGATCCTCACTATTTTAGGTTGTGCCTATCAACCAAGGCAAGAGAACCTATATTGCAGCCTTTGTTTGGTGAAGGAGGTGGAGATATCCTTATATTTTGCATATTGTATGGAGGGGCCTTGGGAAAACATGATCAATTCTCCATTATTCAAACTCAAAAGAGTTGTCACTACTAAATGATGGAAATGTTTTCAAAACAAGTTGAGGTCATAGAGACATAGTATTATCCTGATTTGCTTTGTGCATTTTTGTAAATGGATTGTATTCTCTTGCTAACACACAATGTAATGTAGGGGGTAGTATAGGGTAGGATTAGTTATTTTGAATGAAATTTTGTTGGGAGATGTTAAACAAGACCAACCAGAGATTACCAAACTCTTTGAGGACCTTTACAAGAAATTTGTAACACTTACACAACAAGAATGCTTCAAAAGGTTTAAAATACTCCTTTAACTAGGATATGTGCATGAATGGAGGCCAAGATCTACACTCTTCCACACAATATTTGACAATCTACTACAAAATCTTGAAGCAAATATACCAATAAAGTATCCAGAAATCCCTATTTGATCATGACCTAAGGTACCCCCAAAGGTTTACAAACAATCTCAAGATTCAAAGACAGTGAAATGATTTTAAATCTATTTATCTTATATCAGATGAAGGCTCTTCTAAATATAAGATTGCAGATGTCATCAAACCATCAACAAGAAATGAGACCATGTATGATCAAAGAGATCCTAAACACAAGATTGTAACATGAGAAAGAAACACAAATTGAAAACATTCTGAAACATAAGTATATGCAAACTTTGCCAAGAGATAAACTAGATAATCCAGAAAATGATCAAATATATATCAATAGGGGAATGTCATGAGAACAATCTCAGAGCTTGTTGATGGCTTTACAACTTGAAACCAACTCAACATGATAAAACCTGATGCAAAATAGAATTGAAAATGGCTCTCAGAGGTATTCTTAGAGAAAATGGGCCTTTTCTCAAAATGCACTCATGATTTTCAACTCGACCATCACAAAATTCTCCAAGAATGCATAATATACCACATGCCACATTGGAGTCCTCCTTCCCAAGAAAATAATATGCTATGGGATCAAATTTTTACAACAACTCCTCATGATTTGTAGAAAATGACATCAAACTGGAAAATAACTCACAGGTTGCCAGGGATGCATAATTTTTTTAAATTATTACACAAATTTGGATTCTTATCCATCCCAAGGTCACATTTTTATCATTCAGGCATGCCAACATGTTTTATCAATCATTTTTCACCTTTTTACCTTTTCAATTTTTACCTCTGCAACTTCTAGATCTGACTTTTACGTTTTTATCGTGCGTGAGAGAAAAAATGTATCAAAAACATCATAGATCACCAAATTAGGTCATGAAAATGATGCCATTGCACTCAGAAGGCTGAGACGATGCAAAATCATATAAGGTTCGAAGAAATTTGATGAAGAAAACATGATTCCAAGCTTCTTGGAGCTCCCATGGTGGCCAAAAGGGTGAATGCATAGTAACCATCGATTTTGGATAACTTTAAATACTAGCCCTCCATGTGGCAGATGAGATCCCAAACACAAGCCCAAAATTACCTTTTTAACCTTTGAAATAATGTGGGACACGTGCCAAAACTTGATTGGATTGGGCCCATTCCCTTTAAAAATGCATTTACGACCTTTTTAAACTTTGGAAACTTTCACCACTTTTCCCTACTCGTCTCTAGGCCTAGCACATGTCCAAGGTGGGCCCCATTGAAAACATGGATCAATTCTATTAATTTTTCCATTTTTTAGATTTTGGAAAAAATTTACATTTTCCCCATGAGGCACACCCATTTTTCTTCTTTGCCACGTGTCTTCTCCCTATTTGCTATGGGGCCAAGCATCCTATTCTGCCTTTAAACCTCCCTGCCAAAATTGCAAAGTTTCAAAATTCTCTCTCGAGGCCCGAACCTCCGCCCCCTCATACAAATTTTTCCCATGTGCAAGGCGGACCAAACTTTACTTTTGAGATTTTACCTCCAAAGGAAAAAAATCTCAAATTCTCCCCAAGCCCGCTTCTCCATTTTTCCCTTTTGGGACACGTGTTGGCCCTGGATTGGAGCGAAAAACATTCACAAAATTTTCCTTGACCCCCTTGCTTGATTTTTTGCATTTCTGGACACATGTCCACTTCTCATTGGTCATGGACCTTCAGGTAAAAATTTAACTTTTAAAATTTTGAAGTTAAAAACTTCAAATGCACCAAAACCTCTCGCCCCCTCATATTGAATTCTTCTGGACACGTGTCCTCCTGTGGTTGGCTGAGGGCCTTGGGCCAAAAATTTACTCTAAAAATTTTGCAAAGTAAAAGCCAAATTTCTCAAGGACAACCCGCCACCTGCCAATCCTCCAGCCAATCATATCATGCCACATTGCCAATGTATTGTGATGATGAATTTTATGGGAAGATGACACCGTATGCCCATCAAAATGTCAAAAATTCACAGGATGCCCTAGAAATAAAAATTTTGACAAGGAAGGTAGATTTTTATAATTTTAAATCAACTAAATCATTTTTGACATTGCTTTCAACCTTGGGATTGGGAAATTAGTTGCAATTACTTTAGATTCGATCAATTTTGAGTTTTTGCATGATTTGAAAAGGAAAAATGACACAACCCAACCATTTAAAAAAGCTAGGGCACAAAAAGGGGAGAAACTTGGATTGTTGTTTCAAATTAAGGCAAAACAATAATATCTTGGGCATCTTCGAAGCATTCAATTGGGGAAGGTGAACTGCAGACCACCAAATCAAAAAATAAAAATGTTTGTGAGAAGATTTGGACATGGAACAATGGGGCACATTATTCAAGCTCGAATCTATACTAACAGGTCATTCCCAAAACCATCCATCTTGCACCAAAAAGGCTCAAAACCCCATCACTTGGATGAGCTAAAACCAAAATTACAAAACCATGCTTAGTTAAGCTCTGAAATTCACCATACATGATTAATATAAACTTTAAGAATCATACGTGGTCACAAATTTACTTTAACCAATCAAATAAATCATTAAATGGGCCCACAGACTCATATCCTTCACAAAACACCTATTTCGGCACCCTATCTTCACCTTTGGGTTTTAATACCACCAAATATCAAGTCAACTATGTCATGTGACCACTCTATGGAATCCAGAGGATAGGTAAATCAAATCCATTCAAGTTAGACACCATGAGACATACATGTGCTCAAACCACATCTTCTTTCCTCTTCTCCAAATCAAGCCCCCTAGAAACTTATTTTGCAAACTCAACTAGTTTTTGCCATTGATTCCAATTTAAAGACCTCCAAAGGAATTAAATAGGAACAAAAATAAACTCTCTTCACTTTCAAGGTGATAGAAATCATCAAAAAATCCATTTGATGCCTCAGCCAATTCAATCTTTTAGCCTGAGAAAACATGTCTTGAAAATGCAACTACCTTCTTCTTCACAAATCAAATCACCGATATATAAATCCTATACCACTAGAAATATCTCTAAATAAAATTTCCATAAAACATTATATCTCCTTCCAAATCTAATTAGAAGGCATTTAACAAAGTTAATCTCTACAAACTAATTTGTATTCCTTATTGGAATCAAGAACCGACAATTAGCCCAACGTCCTCCATCGGCTCAAAAATATCTTCCAAGATTAACCAAAGAATGTTAAACCATTATAAATGATTTATAAGAACTCATAAACCTTAAAATATCATGAAGAACATAGAATCATCACTGTACCACATCAAGCTACTTGACGCCCTTCTAGAACAAGCATCCTTCAAATTTTACATTCCAAAAACAACTCATAACTATTGCGTACCATATCCAATCATAAATTTTGGTATAACATTAGAAATCTATTTTAACCATCTTCATAAAACAACTTTTATGGAATCCTAACTCCTCTATCTTTTGGAATTATAATTTTACCAATGCATGCTCCAAACTACCCCAAAAAACAAGTCTTTACAAATAGGTCACACTTTGCACTTTTTCATAACAACGATCATCTGAAAGATTCATATGCATTTAGAAAATTTCCATGGATAACATAAATGCTAATTTAGACTTTAATTAATTTTGATAAATTTTCCATAAACCAAACTTCTTCAAAACCATGCATATTTAGGTGGGGCCCACATATGGTCACAATATTTAATTAAATATTATGGCAAGATGGAGGAGTCCTCTATAACATAAAATGACCTTTTTTCAAAACCATTCAAAATAGACTCTATATACTCAATTTTCTTAAAGCTACTCTTAGTTAGGGTTTAAATAAGGCTCCACACAAACTTACCTTCTTTGTTATCATAAAAACATGACGATCAAACCACCTCATTATTTTTGTGAAGTATTATTAGTTCCATGAAACAAATCCATAAAATTATTTATCTCCCATGCATATCCCACAATTCAAAGCGAGCATCATAAGGTCAACATTTGTCTCAAAACACATTGTTACTTACTTGATTTTACCAAAACTTACATATCATGCATATTCTTCTTCAAATTGACCGAAAATTGTCATAAAACATCATAACAACATCTTATAACTTCTCAAACTCACCTCATTTCCCAAATGCATCTAAACATATCCATCCAATCTCATTTTCCCATTCTTACATGCATGTTTGTCACTATTTTCTTACCTAGGAGCTCATACATGCATCATACCTCGATTTCTTACTTGAAATTCATGATACACCTCGGTATAATCTAACAACTTTGTTCTTATGCAAATTCATGACTCCAACTCATTCTTCATGCTCTGGGAGATAATTAAGCCTAGAAAGATATGAATCAACCATGAACTAACCATGCCAACCTTGTGAAGACTCGTGCACACCTCTTACACACATCATGTACCAAGAATGACCTCATTAAAATACTCACTTCACTTGGAATGACTTAAACCATGACTTGGCATACTCATTCTGTACCAAGACACCATACACCACCAAACTTGACACAAACACTCAATCTTTGTACTTGAGATTGAAATGCACCTCATGGAGACTCATATAACACCATGACACCATATTCCATTAATGCACTTGACATCAATGACAAAACAAACACACAATGGCCAACAATCTCCCCCTTTGGCATTTATGGCAACCAACAAGACAAACACACATGTGACCTAATTCCCATGTTTCTGATGCTTCTCTCCCCCTTTGACATCTATGAAAAATGATACTATGATGGTACAACATGAGAAACGACAACACAATGCATTCAAAATGACAACAATGTACAAAATGACTTACTTTCACAATCAGATCCCCCGAGACTGAACTCTCTCTTATTTTACTCATTTAACAATATAATATGAGCATATGGACCTGATTTGATCCTCAAAAAGGATCCCCTAATTTTATACTCTATGACGGTTTTCAATATTGTCATACATCTCTTTCTAAGCTAAATCCATGCTTAAATAATCAAATTCGCCTTTAATTATTACATGCTATTATTTAATACCTAATTGTCCCTAAGTCATGTTTTTAGTCTAAGAATGAAAAAAATTCTACATGATACAAACTCAATTCAAGCATACATGTATCCTCCTTATAGATCCTATTTCATTTATACCACCCATCTCTAGTTCAAAGTACAAATATTAGGCTTATTACCTTGGGTGAAATCTTTCTAGATGTACAAATCTCTTGACATTGTCTATGAGTCTATTTCTCAGTCATATTCACCTTCTTAACATGAAAATACACATATTTTAATCAAATGTCATCCTATTGGAATGATTGAACATACAAACTTACCTTATAAGGCCTTTTGAGCACCTATAACATGTAGTGGAGAAAGAAACCAAGCTCCCCCTGATCAGGCGGATCATCATAGACTTGTAGCTCCACTTTGATATAAGCATAACTACTTACAATATCTTGATGCTTGACTCTACCTTCCATGATCTTCCAAAAATATTCCTCACAATAGAAAAAATATGTGTAGATATTTATTTGGATGGACAAATCATGTCTTGACAAATAAACACATCCTTTAACCTATGGTTCAACATTTAGCACTAATACAGTACTCTAACCTCATACATGGTAAAGAAACAGTCATGCCTTGCTCCATAGATGAGAAACATACTAACTAGTCACATATTTTATAGTACCCTTATACTCTTCATGGACTCTTCAACAAGTACCTTATTAGGTATTTCATCCATGAAACCTCTAAGTATGACACAATTACAACAATGCATTGACATGATGATCTTAACAAAGGATCCTTCCTATTAAAGACCTCAAAAACTCTTGAAAGCTCCTCTACACTTAATTGACCATCACTATCCTTAAGTACTTAGATATACCCTTGAAACAAACCTTCAAAGAATTTAAAGCTCTTATAACTCTTATCACCCGATATTTTAGTCTTTAGGGTCCTCTACAATTGACCTTTATGCTTTGACACAAATATAATTGAGATAATGTACTTGAGAATTCACTATGAAGGACATCAACCAACTTAATTTTCATGAAAAATTCAATGATCCTCTCACTATATTTGAATATGACAATCATATTGTTGTTAAATCAGCAAAGCACCCCTGGATGCAAATCAAGGTTCTAAATGATGTTTAGAGCATCTAGTGTGATTGCACAACATGGAAACCTCTATCCAAGTGTGGGACTTGTGAAAATGAGAGAGGAATCTCCAGAATAGAGGCTGGTTCCTCAAACTCCTCTGATTTAGATCTATATTTTGCACAACTACAAAGGTTCTAATCTTAATTCTACCCTAGATTGTAAGGAGACAAGGATAAAAATGCAAAAATGAAACTAAACTAAAGATGGTGATGCACCAAAAGGAGTGGTGAAACATATTTGCCATGTAAATAGACACAAATTCATGAAATGCAACAAGGGAAAACATACACAAGCTGATAGATGTAATTAAAGGTCTTAAAATGAAGGAAAACAATACAAACAGAGGACTCGAAAGCATTCACGAGCTGTTTGTCAATTCCATGTAAAAATCTCTTGAATTCCACCATCAAAAAGGTATAAACTTATTAGAAACTATGAAAAAGTCTGATTCTTACAACTATCACTTGCTTTGGAGGTGAAAGAAGAAGTTTGCAATGCCAAAAAGTGTTCAACCCTCAAGAAATGAGCCAAATCAAGCTTTTTACAATGCAATGGGTCGAGCCCAAGAGAGAGAAAATGTAAAAAACATGGGAACCCATTCCTCATTGATTGAAAATGCATTAAAACAACATAGAGGACCTTATAAACCCATACCTTGTCATTTTTGACCATATTGGAGAAGAATGCGACCCATTTCGTATTAAATTTGGTTGTTGAAATGTCATTTCGGCCATGACACGTACTTCGAACTGTTTTTGAATTATCTCTCTCCAAATTGAACCAAAATTAGAACTTGACCACAGAATCATGTAGATAATTTTAACATATTTCCAATGATATAAAGAACGTGAAAATCTGAGCTCTGGATCAAAAGATATGATTGTTTGAAGATTTAGGGCAAAAACAGCCCAAAAACGGATCAACGGGAAAAAATTTCAAATTTTACCTCTTTTTTGTCTTTGGAAAATTTTTCAAAAATTCTTTGTGCTCCGCTGGTTAGATGCCATGTGTCAGGCACTGATTGGCCATGAAATTCTCTCTCATTCCCTTTCCGCGGGTTTTCCTTTGAAAATTTTGACTTTTCTTACACTTAGCCAATTTTTCATTGCGCCTTCCCCTTGTGACACGTGTCACACTATGATTGGTCTCGGGCCCCGTGGGAAAAATTTCCATTTGAACCTTTGACCAAAATACTTGGAAAAATTTCAAATTTTCCTCCGACCCCCGAACTCCTCTGCCATGTGGCAGCTTCCTATTGGCTGCGGGCCTCAAATGGGAAAATTTTCCACAAAAACTCCGCCGAGCCATAACTTGAAAAATATAAGGAGTTAGGAGGAAAACTTTACCTTTCTGGAAAGCTGAGAGAGATCTCTATCTGATGGTGCCATTTCTAGAAATCCTTGAGTGCTTTAAAATCAAAAAATGTAGACTGAGGCACAAGAGAGGCAAGAACACAAGGAGTTAGCCACAAAAATGAGTTGGGGCACATTTTGGATAACAATTTTGGCGACTCAGAGGGGTCATCTGCCTACTAGATGAAAGTACCAGTAGCCTGAAGCAGTCCATTAGGCATGGAGCCATCAAATATTCTATTTAGAACCCCAACTGACTTAGAATGTGCAAGGAGGAAGATGGAATATCACATGATGGAAGCAAGACTCGCAAACATCTCCAGATGGACAGCAAGTCAAGTGTGCCAAAGCACTTAGGGAAAGAAAAACTAACCTACAACAAAACAATGTGCAAAGCACTTGGAGGAATGAAAATCTAATCTAATATTTACAAGGTGGTAAATTTCCCTCTAGAAGCAATGCTTGAGATAGATTCCATTGACTGGAATCTACAGTTCTTCACCATCCAACGAGGCCAATTGGAAAGCATTGTTGTTCTTGCACTTCGTGACCATGTATGGGCCACTCCAAATGGCATCAAATTTTGAATGCCTTCCTGGTTTTTCTCTATCCACATCCTATTTCAACACTAGATCTCCAACCTGAAAAGATCTATCCTTGTCCTTCCTATCAAAGGTCTTTTTGATCAAAGCTTGATCGTTTTCCATTGCATGGGATGCCCGATTTCGATCTCTTGCAGCTCCATCAACTCTACATACCTCGCCTCCATGGGATCAAACTCTAGCAACTCTAGCTGCTTCATGAGTTCCAATGTTGGCAACTCAAGTGACATGGGCAAGATTTCCTCTCTTCCATAGACAATTTTGAATGGAGAGTTACTCGTGGATCTGTTGGGAGTTATCCTATCAGCCCATAAGGCTGATTTCAGTTTGGTATGCCAAGACCTTTTATTCTCATCAAGAGTCCTCCTAATGATCCTCAACAAGTTCTTGTTTGTAGACTCGGCCTGGCCATTACCTTGAGGGTAATAATTCGATGAAGTTCTTAGGTAAATACCGTTCTTGACAGCCCACTCAGTCACCTTGGATCCAATAAATGCCAATGCATTATCAGAGATTATTGTAGCAAGTATACCAAATCTGGTCGCTATCCCCTCATAAAATTTTAAGATGCTTTGGACTCATTTGCTTCTTTGAGTGCTCTTTGCTTGATCCATTTGGTGAAGTAGTCTGTGGCTATCAAAATCCATTTGTGCCCTTGACTTGAATTGGGATTAATGACTCCAATGAAGTCCAAACCCCATTGCATGAATGGCTGGTCAACTGAGATTGGATGCAATGGAAGGGCAGCAAGTCTCTCTTTTCCTGTGAAGAATGCACAATTCTTACACCTCTTAATCCATGCATAGCAATCACTAAAAATTTTAGGCCAATAATAACCAGCCTTCATGATTTTTAGAGTTGTCACTCTTGGTGCAAAATGACCACCAGCTGGTCCACCATGGAACTCTTCTAACACCCTATGAATCTGATTTGTGCTAATGCATCTCAAAGACTCCATTCACATATTTCTTGAACAAAACTCCATCAATAATGGCATATGGGACAACCTAAAATATGAAGTGTCTTCTTTGGGTCTTGTTTATCTCCAGAGGGCATAGGCACGTGCTTAGGAAGTGTATTATACCTTGGGTCCAGCGGGGAGTGGGGGCAGCATTGTCTTCTTCTTGATTGCCACTTGGCTCATGTATCGCCTGGACGTCAAACAGCCTCTTCTTCATTGCATACTTCTTTTTGCTTCCCCAAAACCAGCTGCTCACACAATCCTTTCCCTCTTACCAGCTTGGTGATCTTGATCTCAATGTCATACTCCATGACATGGGTGATCCAACCTGCCCTTTTCTCATTCAAATCTTTGTTGAGGAGGAAGTCCTTAACCCCAACATGTGAGACCAGCAACTGGACCTTGTTGTTTGAGACTAAATGCTTGAATTTCTTCAAGCTTCTGATTACTGCTAGCACATGCTTCTCAATAAAAGAGTACTTCACCTCATAGTCATCTAGGCTCTGGCTGAAGAAGGCAATTGGCTGCTCATCATTATCCTTGTTCTGTTGTACCAAAATGGCAGAAATAGTGTCATTACCTCCAAATGCATAGAGGATGAAATCCTTGGAGAAGTCCAGGTTGATGAGAGTTGGTGCTTGAGAAATTGCTTCTTTTATTGCTTCAAAAATCTCCTTGCCTTCTGCTGTCCACTTGAAAGCCATGCTCTTCTTTAACATTTTGGTGATGGGCTTGACAAGGGCTGCAAAATCTGGGACAAACCTCCGAACAAAGTTTATCCTCCCCAAGAAACTCTAAAGGGCTTTCTTGTGGCTTGGTAATGGTAGTGCTCTTATGGCTTTGATTCTCTCGGATCAATTTCCAATCCTTATTTGGAGACAATATGGCCAAGGAGCTTTCCTTCATGTGCAAGAAAGATACACTTCTTAGGATTCAAAGACACTCCAAATTTCCTACACCTCATGAAAACTTGTCTCAAATGAGAGAGGTGGTCGCTGCATTTTTGGAAAAAACAGTTGATATCATCAAGGTAAATTAGCACCACGTTGTTAATCAAACCTTTGAACGCCATGTCCATTGCTCTTTGGAAGGTAGCACCGGTGTTGGACAGCCGAAATGGCATCTTCCTTTACGCAAAAGTCCCCCATTTGGTTGTGAAGGCTATCTTGAACTGGTCTTCATACTTCACCATAATCTAATTGTACCAGAGTAGCCATCAAGTAGTGAAAACCTCTGAGCCAGCCACAACTTGCAAGATTTGATCCATGGAAGGGAGTGGGTAATGGTCCTTGAGAGATGCTCTATTTAAGTCTCTCGAAATCAACACACAATCTGATCTCTCCACTCTTCTTTCTCGATGGAACCAAGTTGGTAACCCAACTACAATGCTTGATTGGGAATATGATTCTTGACTCAATCAGCTTGTCCAATTCTTTCCTCATGAGAGGCTCCATGTGTGGATTGGTGGTCTTTGTTTTACGCTGACAGATTAGTATTTGGATCTAATGCAATGGTATCTTTGAGCTAAGTTGGGATTGAAACCTTTCAAATCTTCATAGCTCCATGCAAACACATCAGGGAACTCTTGACATAGCTATACAAACTCATACCTTTCTTGATCAGTTGTTATCTTTCCAATTTGCAATGGTTTGTTCTCTTCTACCAAGATGGATACTGAATCCTCTCTCTTGACCTGAATGTTTGCTTTCTCCTTTCTAAACTGATCATTAGGATTAAAAATGGACTCCAAAGTGATAAGTCCTTGGGTAGCTTGTTAGTTCTCAGCTGTACCACTTGGTCACCATACTGTTGTTCCAATTTTTCTTGATTCTTAGCTGAGAACTCAGCTTCTTCTTACAAGAAATGGATGATTTGCTGGTCATTCTCAAACACTTGCCAACTAACATTGTTATCTAGCACTGAAGGCCTCACAATCACATGGATGTTTGGCTGTACCTTGTCTTATTGAATGCTTTCCACAATGTCAAAGGCTTCCCCTACTATTGCAAGCCTATCAGTAGCTTGATTCTCTTTCCTAGGAATGGATTTGATGCCAAAACCCTCAAAATCTTCCATGAGGTCCCACACCCTGTTCTTGTAGCACCTGAGTAGATCATTCTTGGCAGCATGTTGTCCCTTGACCTGATTTACAATCAATTCACTGTCACCAAAGAATTACAAGTTCTTTATTTTCTTCTTGATTGCCCAATGCATCCCTTGCACCAAGGCTTCATATTCAGCAGTGTTATTGGAGCATGCAAACTAAAATCTAAAAGCTGAATAGTACCTTACTCCTTGAGGTGAAACAAGCATGGCTCCACCTCCTGCACCTTGTCTACTTCTTGATCCATCAAAAATAGCTGCCATACCTCATTGTCATCCTTGTGGTTTGGCTTGGTGATGTTAGGAATAGGCTGATTTTATTCATGTATACAATAGACCCCTAGCTCAAATTCTTCTACTTCTTGATAAGCATCAAAAGCATGTACCTTGTTTTCCCATTCATCAAGAGTTAGATCCAGGATGCTCCCAACCTTGGTGTCAGCTTCATCAGTGCTTGGGTGGTCTTCTTGATCAAATGCTGAACAATTGGTGTTGATTTGACTTGGAGTGTAAGGCTCAATGTGGAAGTTTGCAATAGGTTCAGACCTGATTATAGCCTTAGTTCCATACCTCGTTCTAAATAGCATGTGTGACCAATCAGGAGACAAATACCCCCAATCTTGGCTGTGAAGTCCCTTGACAAGCATAAGGAAAAGAGTGGTGGAAGGTCTATGACTAATACATCTTGTGAAACAACAACATTTGGACATGCATGCAAGGTAAGACTCAAGTTTCTAATCACCCCAAGCTGTTTATTCTTGCTGTCCCATCCACTGCACTACCCCTTTGGATATAGTTTCATCTTTGGAGCCCTAGCGATCAGCTATTTGTTTAGGCATCACTGAGCTACTTGCCCCGGAATCTATCATGCAATTGTGCACTAACTAATTTCCAATGATTAATGAAACATAGAAAGGAGGGGGCTTCAACATTTTACCTTGCTATCCTCCATGATTTCCCTCAGGCTGGGCAGCATTTGTGAGCACTTTCTCTTGCATCTGAACTTGCTGATTCAAAGTTGGCGATCCTTCATGGCAACTTGTAACAAGTATCTTTGGCCGAGATAGATAGGGATTCCCACATTGATATATTAACATTTGTCTTCTTCATCCGATCAATGATCTTTTGAAAGGTGATGAAGGATCTCTTTGCTGTCCCTTTGCTCGTACATTCATTCCTTGCACGTGGGCAGCAATAAATGGTATTTGAGTTGGTCTAGGAGCTGTTCTTGGCTGCCCTTGTGCATTTGAAATTGGATTTTGCTTGTCAACCATTTGTGGAGCCATGGAAGGTTGTGGATTGGTTGGAGCTAATGGCTGTTCTTCACCCAAATTCCTTCTTTTTGACCTTGTGTTAGCTGCAACACCTTGGGAAACTACCTGATTCATGCCACAAAAATCCTTAGCTTGCCAATTTACCAACGTGGTGTCATTTGGGGCTGATTGCTGTTGGAATGTTTCTTGTTGTTGGTTTTTTCCTTGATGCCCTCACCCTCCATACAAGTATTTGTCACCATTAATGCTTGATTCAAAGCACCATTGAAGCACATGGATTGGTTATGAGGTTCATTACATGGAAAACACTAGTCATACTCCTGAGCAATGTTGTTTTGTGTTGGCACCAATGCCTTAGAGGCAGATATGGCATTTGGATTGTAGGGCTGAAATGGTCTATTGGCGGGGAGGCCTTGTTTGATTCATATTTGCAGCTGGATTAGGTGGTCTTTGTGGTTGGTATGTCTGCATGTTAAGTTTGAGCTTGGGGCTGGTAAGAAGGTCTAAAACCTTGGGCTTGTTGCCTCTTGAGAGTAACCAGCTCATTACCTAGGTTTTGCAGTTGCTTCATGACTTCTTGAAGCTCATTTGGGGCACTTGGAGATGAAGTAGAAGCTTCATTTGAACTCTGATTTCTAGGAGTGGGAGAAGGAGCCAAATTAGGTGCTTGATTGGTATTTGGACTCTCTAAACTTGGAAACAATGGCATGGGAGGTCTAGGGGCTAGTTTGCCAGCTTGGATCAAACAATTTTCAGCCCTAATGGCAATGCTATAAGCCATAGGGATAGTTATGCCTCCCATGGATTGAATCAACATAGAAATATCAGAATTTAGAGCTTTGAGATAATAGAGAAAAGCACCTTCTGCTGTTGGCCTGACTGCCACTAGAATTCTCTCCCAAGTCTTTTGAAATCTGAAGTTGAAATCGGTCAGCTATTCATTGGGAGCTCTCTTGATGGTTGTCAGCTGCTCCAAAAGAGACAAGTTGTCTCCCTTCTCTCCAAATTGCTCATGAAGTGCTATACACAGCTGATTCCAATTTGTGATAGAACTAGCTCCAAGGCTTCTAAACCATTGCAATGCTTTCCCCTTGAATGAAGATGCCAACAATTTGACAGCCACTTGCATCTCATTGATTTCATGAATTGCACAAAGATTGGCAATGTCTTTAACATGATCACCTGGAGTAGTCTGATTTTCTCCAGTGAAGTAGGGAATGTTCTTCAAGGATGCAATTGGAATTGGATGTTGTGCATTGAGGGCAAGTGGGCTGCTGCCTGTGAAGTTGACATAGGGGTTGTTTTGTTCCATTCTAATTGGTCTTAAAACCCTTGTTGACTGAATGAAAGGCCTACTAGGTGGAGGAGTTGAAAGATTTTTGTTTGGTGGAGATGGAGACCTTTGAATCCTTCTCCCACTTTTCCTTACTCTTGGAGATAACTACATATATTCAAATAGCACCTCTTCTTCTCCAGCTCTTGACCTTGTAGTGATTCTTCTCATGAGTTTTCAGGCCTGCACTACTGAAACCAGTTGATTCTTCTCCTTGGAGTCGTCAGATGTGTAATTTATAGCTCTTTTGAAGCAAGAAAATTGCAGTAGATGCACTTCAACTTTGTTGCAATAAAAATGAGACCTCTAAGGTCCCACCGGGCATGCCAAAACTATTGTTGCAAATTAGCAAAGGCACCCACGGATGCAAATCAAGGTTCTAAATGATGTTTAGAGCATCTAGTGTGATTGCACAACATGGAAACCTCTCTCCAAGTGTGGGACTTGTGAAAATGAGAGAGGAATCTCAGAATAGAGGCTGGTTCCTCAAAATCCTCTGATTTAGATCTATATTTTACACAACTACAGAGGTTCTAATCCTAATTCTACCCTAGATTGTAAGGAGACAGGGATAAAAATGCAAAAATGAAACTAAACTAAAGATGGTGATGCACCAAAAGGAGTGGTGAAACATTTTTGTCATGTAAATAGACAAAAATTCATGAAATGTAACAAGGAAAACATACACAAGCTGATAGATGTAATTAGAGGTCTTAAAATGAAGGAAAACAATACAAACAGAGGAGGGGGTGAAAGCATTCACGAGTTTTTATTTGTCAATTCCATGTAAAAATCTGTTGCATTCCACCATCAAAGAGGTATAAACCTGTTACAAAATATGAAAAAGTTCTGATTATTACAACTATCACTTGCTAGAGGTGAAATAATAAGTTTGCAATACCAAAAAGTGTTCAACCCTCAAGAAATGAGCCAAATCTGGCTTTTACAATGCATGGGTCGAGCCCAGGAGAGAGAAAATGTAAAAAACATGGGAGCCCATTCCTCATTGATGGAAAATGAATTAAAACATCATGGAGGACCTTAAAAACCCATACCCTGTCATTTTTGACCATATTGGAGAAGAATACGACCCATTCTGTATTAAATTTGGTTGTTGAAATGTCATTTCTGGCCATAGACACGTACCAGAACCGTTTTTGAATTATATCTCTCCAACCTAAACCAAAATTATAAATTGACCATGTAATCATGTATATAATTTTAACAGCTTTCCAATGATATAAAGAACGTGAAAATCTAAGCTCTGGATCAAAAGATATGATTGTTTGAAGATTTAGGGCAAAAAAGCCCAAAAATGGATCGGCGGGAAAAAATTTCAAATTTTACCTCTTTTTTGTCTTTGGAAAATTTTTCAAAAATTCTCCGTGCTCCGCTGGTTAGATGCCATGTGTCAGGCACTGATTGGCCATGCAATTCTCTCTCCTTCCCTTTCCATGGGTTTTCCTTTGAAAATTTTGACTTTTCTTACACTTAGCCAATTTTTCATTGCCGCCCCCTTGTGACACATGTCACACTATGATTGGTCTGCGGGCCCCGTGGGAAAAAATTTCCATTTGAACCTTTGACCAAAATACTTGGAAAAATTTCAAATTTTCCTCCGACCCCGAACTCCTCTGCCATGTGGCAGCTTCCTAGTGGCTGCGGGCCTCAAATGGGAAAATTTTCCACAAAAACTCCGCCGAGCCATAACTTGAAAAATATAAGGAGTTAGGAGGAAAACTTTACCTTTCTGGAAAGCTGAGAGAGATCTCTATCTGATGGTGCCATTTCTAGATATCCTTGAGTGCTTTAAAATCAAAAAATTTATACTGAGGCACAAGAGAGGAAAGAACACAAGGAGTTAGCCACAAAAAATAAGCTGGGGCACATTTTGGATAACACATACCTCAACACAAATGAGAATACCATCTCTCACCCTCAGATATCTCTAGAATATCAGAACAAGGATCAATTCAATAATTCACAAACTACTTGCATATGTAACTTTCCCAATCACTTTGAAGACACGGGAACCGAATCTTCATGGTTTTCTCGTAACATATATCCTCTTAAATGGAATTATTCTATCTTCATATTGTATTGTAACATTTCATAAATCATATTTTTCTTCTCACATACCTTCATGACCAAAAACTTGGAATTCATTAATATTCATAAGATATTGACATATGTTGAGTGGACAAAAACATGCTACTGAGAACCATATGTCATCATCTAGAACTTCATGGATCAATTTATCAAAATATGACCTTTGAAAAAAATGTATTGGGTCTTAAAAATCCTTCACAATCAACCTTGAACTTTTCACATACTAGGTCAACTTATTAAATTATTGTAAGAAACCATATCTTTTAACTATAGACTGTAGCACATCTCTAGAACTTTGTTCCTTGCAACCTTTGGAACATCATTTTTACGATAAACTATATACATAGAATAATCCTTCAACCTCATATTTTCAAGAGCCACCAATTTCTCATACTTTTATGCCACTTCATAAACATTAAGATATTTACATTTATTTATAAATTTTGTTTCTTATGCTTATATCCTTATTCATCGATGTGAAGCCACTTAGGACTTTTTTCATCTACAATAACCTCCCTAGAGAAAGCATAGTACATGAGTAAACTAAATATACACTATAAACATTCATTGTAATATTTTTCACAAATTCTAAGATATATTTGACATAGAACATAAATACCTTATACTTACATGATCAAACACCCTATATAGACCTATATGAGATTAATGACATATCATTTTAACACCAATAATACTATATCACTTTTACGGACCTAGGACTTGTGTCATTAATAACTTGAAACATAAAAAAATTCCTAGACTTCATATGTTATTATGATCTTAACTTCAAAAACATACTAATTGTATTTTCACAACCAAAATTTATGACAAAGCTGTGATAATATTGAACCTTTAAAATATAGTTGACCAATTGAGGATACATAATTGTTTTACACCGACCACACACTCGAGAAAAATCCTTGTGGAGAAACAAATTAAACTTACTAGTAGATCCCAAACATAAATTTATCGACATTACAAAATCATACATAGGAAGCTAACATGATGATTTAACATGACTCAAGATTAAAAAACTTGTCGATTTTAGATAACACTTGATAATCAACACTTACTCCTTGATAAATTTACAAAGCTACAAGACACTTCCCATACATTTCCTTGAAACTCTTTGAGTACATCATGACTACAGAGATATAATGGATCCCATGGACCTATCACACCTATTGAAAATCATAATGTGTTATAATTCATAACTCTTTCTTCATGTTGAAAAACCATTCATGACCTCAAGATATTTCAAACTTATATACACACTAGAAGAAGAGCATATGTTAGTGTCAACTTGATATTTCATCTCTAAAATTATGACAAAGATCCTAATACCTTTGGTTTCATGGATATGCTTGCAATCATCTATAATTTCCATTTTGACCTATAGTTTTCATTTTACTCATTCCCTCTATCTTCTTGACCTTAAGACATGAGTCAACACCTATTTTAAACGTGTTTGGTTTTGTAAATCATCAAGATATATATCTTACAATACCAAACATCCATTCTTCATACTTTTGATAAAATGTGAACACTTGAAAATGTCTTGAATTTTTAATCTATCATAATGGTAAATTAACCTTATAATGCTTCATGAAACCATTTTTATGTTGATTTACTATAGCAACCATCATGGAGAACATAGAAATGCATCTGAGATAAACTTACCCTTCATACCTTATTTAAAATATCAATGACTTTTCACATATTTGTAGAAAGTTACACAACATAAAAACCTTGAGAGACCACGATTTGATTATCAAAGACCTCAAAATATATCATAGGAATCAATTACATGACCTTCATCTAACATGAATTTTCAAGACTTAATGCTTCACTATTTGGACAAAAATATCACACACAAGATAGCATTTTTATAACCTCGACTCAAAGACCTAATTTTTTTGAATAACGACACTTTTAATTGACACATGCCCACTAATGGTAATTATCATCCTTTGAAACATACTTCCATACCTTGACACACTATAATGAAACATGAATGACCTCAATGCCATATTTTAGATCTAAACCTTCATGGTACTTTGACACTTTCTTGTCACATCCATCCTTTTAAAGACATATCCTTTTTTTCTTTGATAGACTAAGATCATGCTTAGACCTTAGAAACACTTTAAACATGACACATAAACTCTAAAAATAAATATAAATGACGCACCCTTAAAAACATAGACACCTATCAAGACAAGAGCTCAAAGACACGTGGAAAAATCACTTGACATACCTTACAAATTTTCTACTATCAAAAAACTAGCTTCTTCATCTTTTCATGCATTGGGGAATGGATAAAATTTAGTAACATGTGATTTTATTCATATATAACCCACTAAACAAGGGAAAACAAGCCTCCTTGATCAGATTTGGAACCTTCTTTAACAAGCCTCATTCAATTAGGCTTCAATTCAGACTAAATTCAGTTTTCTTGAATTCCTTAACTCTAGAAACCTCTTTTTGACCTTTTTTATAACATGGAAGTCTTGGAGTCATTCATGGGGATGATTATCCTCTTAAAAACTCTTCCATTTTATGCTGAGAGACCGCTAACAACTCTTGATCTTCCAACTTGAAGAAAAATATAGCAACATGTCCTTGTTTATGAAACCTATAACATACAACAACATTATTATTTATTATTTTCCCAAAGACACTTAAGTTCCATCCACAATCATTAGCTCTATTTCCATATTCACAACATGAATGACATTCACCCTTGAAGAACCCAACACTGTTCCTAGGAGGTCTTCTTTTACAATCTGTAGCTCTATGACCATAATCATGAAAAACAAATCAATAACCATTGAATGAAAAACTATACCTCATAGCATTAGGTTATGATTATCACAAAGAAGTAGCACCCTGGGATTTTTTGGTTATGGATCCCTACTTCTATGTAACATTAGGTTATCTCTCAAGTTTTGGGACTTATGGGATTGAGATAATAACCCTCCAGAGAAAGCTGTCTCTTCTCCTAAACTACTTGCCACAAGCTACTCTTAATACAGGAAAAACTATCTAATCCTAATCTAACATTCCAAGAGGTCAAGGAGAGAGAGTGCATGAAAAATAAAGCCTACACTAATAACGGTGATACACCAAAAAGGAGGGTTGTTAGCCAAGAATTCAACTACTAAAATGGAGAGAGGTGAGCAATGGAAAGGGTGGAAAAAATGCACCACATGCCAAAGATAGATTCACACAAAGCACCATTTGTTACCCATTAAACATAACTCCCAAAACCTATAATAGACATCAAGAATATGCACAATATACCCTGTAAATGAAGAGAGGCAAGTAGAGACAATAAAACATGCAAAGGATGGATGAAATGCATCACATGACACATTATATTGCTCTAATAAATATGAACAATACAACATCAATGGGAAAAAGGAAATAAAATTCCATTACAAAGCTGGGAAGGAGGCTTAAGCTCCACATTCAACCCTAGTATAGAAGAAAGAGAGTGAGGCGGAGAAAATGACCAAATCTCCAACAAATGAGCCCTAGATTATAATTTATAGAATGAGGATAGAGAGAAAGAAAAATCCCAAAATTTCCCTTTTAATCACTTGTAGGTTGCAATAAATGAGGTGAAATGATAGAAATATATCTGCAAAATCTTCCTCATGTTGTCACATACCCTACAGTTCGAGAAAATTATGGTCATAGTCATTAATTGCACTTGTAAAAACTTTCCAAATGTCTCTTTAATCTTGTATTGTTTTCTAAAAAAATATTCATAAAATATTTATCAATCCCTAAATTTCTTATTTTTTGTGCATCAGTTTCAAATCCACAATTCCAATGAGTCCAATTTTGTGTGATTTCATTGAGAAATTCTCAAGTTATGAGCTTCTGAGTGTAGGTAGGTAATTTGAGTTTGCCAGGCATTTCTTTAACTTTACGGGACTGACAATTAATTATTTGGTTGGGAAACCCAAATTAATTATTTCTCTCTTCCTCCAATGTTTTGCATATCTTTAAAAATATCTGGGCATTAAAAATGGTGGGGCTCATTTATGATTTTTGTTGTTTTCTTGGGGGGTTGAGTATTAAAACATTGTGATGTTATCTCGGCTAGCTCAGAAAAGCTAGCTCTAATCTCTTTGTTTCCCCAAGCAATGAGTGCCTTTGTGTGCGTTTGGCATTGAGTGCATTTCCTAGATCATTCCACATTGAACCATGAGGTCATGTGTGTTAGTATCTTATATTATCATAATGACTTCCCATTGGATTCACTACGGTGAGTTTAGGTCACTTTGCATGTCAATTCACTTCTTGAATGGAGAGCCCCTCTTCTCATTCACCCAAACTTCACATTCATTCACTTGATGAATGATTATCCTTCAAATATTTCTAGGATTTGGTATCACATGCATTTCTGTCATCACTCAATTACCAAAATCAATGAATTGTGTCTATTTTTGACAAGTCAATACCGACTCATCCTTCAACCACCAACTCACTTATTGATCGGGAGATAGTCCCTCTCTTGTGCCAAAATCCACATGGAGGCCACGTCTTAATCCATGGTCTCGATACTCCCTTGAATTTTTAATAATTGTTGATGGGACATGTGGAACCTCCTCACACATCCTTTTCTCACATGGGCCCGCCATATGACTCGTCATAAACCCAACTAAGGATTTTTTGAGTCATCTTGCCTTAGACCTTTAACTCATCATGACTCCATTGTCACATTCACATCATATCTCTATTAAGTAGCCTACCTACCATGTCTTATCTTGCCAAGATCACCATGCTCGACTCCATGCCATAGACGATGTAACCTCTATTATAATAGCTTAGTCTCGTGTCGAATCACCAATTGTGTCATTATAGCTTGATCCACAAAAGTGATTTGAGTTTCCCTTCACATAGACTAAAAGATATGTTAATATACCGATGAGTAATGTAAGGATTAGTCCAAAGCATTGCACACCAAAGTGAGCTCTGTTTTATATAAAAAATAATTTGGTCGAGTTAATGTATGACCAGCTCATCATCATTGGGCTCATTTGGAAATGAATTTCTGCAGGGTCAGGAAACTTGGTAGTGTGTAACATAACTTAGTGGGCATCCCCTCCTTTTGAATGTCTTAACACATACAATGCTTGGATGCAAACATCCTAGTATTTCTGTGTAACCCAGGGAAACTTGATATTGCTCCATCCACTCCAACTCGGGTCTGTGACCTCCTTGAACCCATAACTCACCAAGGATAAATTTGAGCTTAATCCGTTATAAATGAATGGCTTTGTGCTTGGAAATATAAATCTTAGTTCTCCTCACATGGATTCGGTTCCCATGACTCACTTCAATGCATCCATAGCTCGGTCATGAGCTCCCTGTCATGCCTCTACCATGTAGACTATAATCTTGGCTATTCTTTGAGCTCTCCATCTCCTACATTATAACTTGACTTGGTCCAACATGGAGTAATTCAGTTATCTCTAGCACTTGTCTCATATCTATGTATCTCGGTCTTCACATAATCTGAGTTTGATGGCCCATTTTGACCCTCTTTAGAATCAGTGTCTGTATGAATTAGCTCAGAGAAATAGTAGCTTGATGAGAAGATACAACTCATCTTTGAACTCAATGAGTCCAAGGCCACTGAAATGGAAACTTTTAGAAATCCATGTGATTTGGGATTCCTTATGCTCTGGGGATTTTGCATTGGATATGCTCTTAGACAAATAATGTTGGGTATTGTGACCTCTTCTTGAGTGGGTCAATTAATTAATTACCACAATAAGCTTGCTTGGTATCAAATTTCACTGGGGTACTAAAATTAGATAACAATTATCTAAAATGGTTAGACATTCTCAAATCAGCCTTCTTGATCACCATCTCATTAGATTTATAACTTGGATCAGCTACACCATCATTATTCACATGTTCACCTTTAAACCCTAGGCCAATTTTATCACTAATAATTCTTTATCTCTCTAAGATCCCTTCAAGAGATTTGGAACTCTTCTATAACTTCCAATACATCTTCAACTAGTTGGTAGCATAATCTAAAACACATTCTAGGGTTTTTAATTTCTCTTCATACCTAGAACAAGCTTCCTTTTTATCCTTTAGGGCTTTAGACATATTCTCCACTTGAGATTTCAAACATGTGATGGCTTGATCACTATATTTCTCCATGTCACTCATTTTTCCTTGCAATCCAAATAGCAAAAACTCAAAAATCTCATATTGTTTTCTCTAAAGATTAGTTGATTTACCCATTTTTGCTTCTAGGACCTCCTTCAAGTTGTCAAACTTTCTTCATAAGGACATACTATGATATAAATTGTTAGAATCAAAATGGACTAAGGGGGTGAATCAATCCTAAAAACATTTCAATTCATTTACCATCAAATATATTCATTATTCCATTCATCCATTTACCATCAATAACCATACATGAACATTAGGTGTGTATTAAGAATTCACAACGACATGAAATAAAGAAGAAGACACATGAACACAATATATAAGTGGGAAAACCTCACAAGAAATTAAAAAAACTAAAACTTTTATGATATTACTCACAAAAATAAATTTAGTTAAACACCAAATTCATAAGGAGTACCAACCCCTAGTTTAGTAGAGCACCACCCCTATAAAGAGCACAAACCCCTAATTTAGTGAAGCACCCACTCCACAAGGAGGCTAAACCCCCAAGATGGCTAAGAAATAACTCAGCCACCTAATGATTATGATCTCGTGAGAATTTTTTCTTCCATAATTGATGGATATATCTAATTCATCTCAATTTTATTTCTTCAAACACCCATTCCTCTAGTTATATCTATCATATTCTTCTTTGACTTGTCTTGGATCTAAAATATTGCACACATACTCTAACCTTATTAAAAAGAAACATACTATATCATCTATCAAAATATGCAATAAAACCTTCAAAACACTTCTCCTTGGGTTGCAATTTTTCCTCCAAGAGCAAGTCTAGCTCAAAAATGAAGTAAATAAGCACTTAAGAATGCTTTTGTTCTTCCAAAATAAACCTAGGTCAGTCCTCATCCATATTAATGACCAATAAAACTTAATTAAATCCCATTAGAATCATAAAAATGGTCACATATGACCCATATACATCGGTCATGCCCAAAACCATCCATATTACACCAAAAAGGCTCAAAACCTCATCACTAGGATGAGCTAAAACAAAAAATGAAAAAACCATGCTTATACAAGATCTCAAATTCACCATACATGAGTAATATAAAATAAATTAATCATAATTTATCACAAATTTACTTTAACCAATCACATAAATCATTAAATGGGTCAACAATCTCATATCCTTCACAAAATAGTTATTTCCAACACCTTCTCTTCACCTTTAGGCCTCAATAACAACAAATATGAACTCAAATATGGAATGTGACCACTATATGGAATCCTTAGGATGTACATAAAATTTTGACAAATTATACACCATGATACATCTATGTGGTCAAACCATAGCTACATTTGTCTTCTCTAAATTAACCTACCTGTAGAAACCTATTTTGCAATTTCAATTGGTTTTTACCCTTGATGAAAATTTCAAGAGCTCAAAATCAATTCAATATGAAAAAAATTCACCCCTATTCACTTTCTAGGTGATATAAATTACAAACCACTCCATTTGGTTCCTTAACTAATTCAATCTTTCTACTGAGAAAATCTGTCCTAAAATGTAGCTACCTTCTTCTTCATAAATCAACCTAAAAGAGACATCAAATAAACTTAAAAATACATAAAACCTATACCAATGGAAATTTATTTGAATCAAATTTCCATAAAATATTATAAATCCTTCCAAATCTAAGTGGAAGGTCTTCAACCAAGACAACATCGCAAACTATGTTTTATTCCTTCTTCAACTCAAGAATTGACCATTATCCCAACATGCTCCATCACCTCAAAAATAACTTCCAAGCTCAATCAAATAATTTAAAACCATTATATATTATGTATAAGAACTAATCAACCTTCACCAATCATGAATAACTCATAATCATCACTTTACCTCATCAAGCTACTTGGCACCCTACTAAAACAAACATCCTTCAAATTTTACCCGCAAATAACAGGTCATAAATTTTTCATAATATATCAAATCATCAATATTTATATTCAATTTTAATTATATCTAAACAATATTAAAAAAAAAACTTTAATGGAATCCTAACTCGTCCGTAGCTCCTCCCGAATTCCAATTTTACCATTGACTACTCCAACCGCCCCAAAACCAGTCTTCACAAATAGGGAACACTTTGAAATTTTTCATCACAAACATAATCTGATACATATATACACATTTATAAAAATTCTAGTACTAACATAAATTCCAATTTAGACTTTACATTATTTGGACAACTTTTCTACAAACCAAACTTCTTCATAAACAAGACTATTCAGGTGGGGCCCATACATGGTCGAAGCTCTAATTCACCATTCTAGAAATGTTGATGAGTCCTCTACAACATATAATTATCACCTTTATAAAACCATTCAAAATAGACTCTATATACTCTCTTTTCTCCAAGCCGCTCTTAGCTAGGGTTTAGCTAGGGTTTTAAATCAACTTACCTTCATAACGATCTTTCATAAAAATGTGATGATAAAGCCACCTAATTATTTTTTAATAATATTATTAGTTCCATGTTAAATAATCCTTGAAATTATTTGGCTTTCATGCATAGAACACAATTTATAGCGAGCATCATAAGGTCAACATTTGTCCAAAAACACATCATTATTTACCCAATTTTACCAAAAATTGTATATCTTGCAAAATATTATTTAGAATGACCTAAAAGTTGTCATGAAGCATAATAAAAAACATACTATAACTTTTAAAACTCACCTCATATCCCAAATGCATCCCAAACTCTCCATCCAATATCATTTTCCCATGCTTACGTGTTTTTTCTCATTGTTTGTTTCCCAAGGACCTCATACATGCATCATACCTCTGAGTTATGACCTAAAACTCACCATACACCTTAAGTACAATGTCATATTTGGTCCAATTTCATGAGTTATGAGTTATGAACTTTCCATATACCTCTGAGTTATGAGCTTAATCATCAATGACCTAAGAACATGACTAATTTGGTCCAAATCTCATGACTCCAACTCATTCTTCATGTTATAGAGCTAGAAACAAAACCTGGAAAGATCTGACTCAACCATGAAATAACCATGTTGACCTCATGTAGACTCATTTACACCTCTCACAAACCTCATGTACCCTTAATTACCTCATAACAACACCCACTTCACTTGTAGTGACTCAAACCATGACTTGACATACTCAACCATGTACCATGATACTATAGACCTTCACAAAATCTGATATAGTCACTCAATCTCCATGCTGCTTGAGAGTGAAATACACCTCATGGATACTCATACAACACCATGACATGCTTTTCCATCAATGGAATTGACATAAATGTTAAAATCAACAAACAATGGATAACAATGCAATCGTGAGAAGAACCTCCTCTCTCCCATGGGCTTGGAGGGAGGCTATTATGCTCATTACTTGTTTTTGGGCATATAATGATGCCTATAGGTTGGGTGGACAACCAAGCCATGTGAATATTTGTTAAAAACTTGGAGCTTGCTAAAGAAAATTAGATTTTGGAAGAGAAGTTCATGAAGTAAAAGTTATAAATTGAGCATGTTGTTCCCTTATTTTGGGAGGCTTGTATGTTTGTATTTTAGAGTTCAAATGTGTTGTATTTGATCATTCTTGAAAGACCTCATTTTGGAGGAAGACTAAAGAATTTAAAATTCCAATTTTAATGTGATAGTGGAAAAGAAATGTATTGTTTTTAAAGGTAATACGGAAAATCAAGTTATCGTTATGAGAATCTACTAAAAAAAAATTGAAGGAATTAAGTTGTTTTAATTTCTAATTTTATTCATGCTAAGTAGAGAAACCTTCATCCTTGGAAATTTTCATTTTAGTCTTGATTCTAGCTTAATACAATTTTGATCTCTTATTTCCATTATAAATAAACTTATACTCATCTTTTACTTTATATATATATATCCGTAATTATGGTCATGAAATCAAATATTTCAAGTTTGAGTTAATTAATCTTATTGTTTTACAACAAAAATTCCCAATTCAAAATGTGGAAGTCCAAATAATAATCTTACTATGAAACACTTTAAAATATAAAAAGGAATTATTTGTTTTTTTGTTGTCGAAACTCAAATTTTCATTTTCTTTCTATGATTTGGTTTTTTGGATAGAATTAAATAAAACAAAACAAAAACTAGCTCTATATTATAATTGTTGATGGTGAAAAATTCATAAATAAACAATGGAGAGATTTTTAAATGTTGTTATATATTTTAAACTATGAAAAAGAGGGTTGTTTGGCTGCCCCCATATATATACATATACATGTGTGTGTGTGTGTGTGTGTGTGTGTGTGTGTGTATTCTATGTATGTATGTATGTATATTTCTATATATAGATATATACATACAAATGTGTGTTTGTGAATCTAAATAAACTAATAATGTGAACTTGAAAACCCTTGTTATTAAGAAATAAATAGACCTCCATTATAACCAAACAGAGGAGGAGAAAAAAACAAGAGAGTGAAGCCAAATAAACTCCTATATGTGCATATCTAAATGGAAAATTTTATCTCTATCTCCATTCCTTGAAGAAAATCCATGGAAGCCCCAATAGTTGATAAAGAAAAAAACTACAGACAAATGGAACAAAAGGGAAGTGTTGAACCCTTGTTATTGGTGTTGAGATTGATGTCAAGTGGCATTGATGTCAAAATATTGAGTGGAAAGTTAAGAATCTGTAAGAGGTATGAAGTTTGATTGGTAGTGGCTTCTCGGACATTGTTGAAGATCATAGTGATAGGTGCATGATCAAGTAACCAAGGTGTTTGGAAATTCCTCTCAAGGTGGTATACTGAGACTTGCCAAGGTCAGACAAGGTCATTTAGGTGTTAACAAGTCTATAATCAGTATTTATGGTCAACTCATGTAGTTTAAGGAAGCTCTAGACCTAATCCCATATCTAGTTCAAGAAGGAAAGAAATATGGTTGAACCAAGGCATGTTGATTGCATTAATGAATGATAGGAATTTCAGTGGTGTGAAATGGTCTCAGGTTGGTTCATTGAGCATTTTGGATGCATTTAGGATAATTTAGAGACAATGTCAAGATTAGTAAGTGAGATAGGGTCCACTAAAAAAATTAAAGAGGTTGATACCCTTGTCTCGGTTGATTTATATGTCTAAAATTCATATTGATATGTTCTAATTATGTACAAAGTTTTTTTAGGGAAAGTAAAAAAATCTAGTAATTAGATAATTTTGGAGAAAATGGAGTAAATTGAGCTTTCCAGGTGTATTATGGATATTTGATATGCTAATACTACACATATTCAATGTGCTAAGAATGCAAGTAATGGAGCCTCGTAAACCTGAGAAAAGCACATCCCAAAGCCTAAAACAAAAAGGAGGTGGATGAAGAGTAAGACAAAAAAAGACTAGGGGTAATCGCGAAGTAATGGTGCTTCGTAAACCTCAAGTAAAGCACATCCCAAACATTGAAAAGTAAAGGTTACTAAAAACCCACGAAGAAGTGCGTAAAAGGTTGTATGTGGTAATGCAATGTGGCACAACTTCAATGTAATTTAAAATCATAAGTCCAAGTAAATTAATTCCAAAAACCCACAAAGAAAAGACCAAAATAAGTTGGGGGTCGGAAACCCACTTTGAAGCCATGAGTTTGTTGGGGTCGGAAACACGAATTACAATATATTTCACTCTAGGTGTCATATTTTCAAGTTTTTGGACTTTCTAGAAAGGGTGTTTCATCCTCAATGTCATGAAATAGAAAAATCCCCAATAGAAGGAGTAAAATAATGTAAAAAATGGAAACTTATAATGTATTCATCTAGACATTAAAAAAATTATGGAAGTGTAACTAGAGGTAATTTCAAGAAATGGTCTTGTAACAAAAAAATCAGCAGTATACGTGAAGAGAAATTAAAAACCATAAAATTAGTTATCATGAGTCAGGAAAATCATTTATACTTTTATTTTTAAGCCTAATGTAAGAATGATATTTTTATTGAAAAAATAGAGCAAGAGGGAAGTCGAGTTCTAGGGGTTGCAGAGAGAGCAAATAGATTTTTCAAATGAAGATTTGATAGTTGAATAAGAGGTTCAGAAAAAAAAATCATATCAAATGAATGCTTGAAGAACTGAGAGAGAGGAAGGATATTATTTTGTATAATGAAGATCTATTGTTGAAAGAGAGGAGAGCTATGTGATGAAGGAGGCAATGCTACCAAATGAAGATTTGTTGCTTGAAAGAGAGAATAATGACAGAGCTATAGAGAGAAGAAGAAACCCAAATCCAATGAATGTTATAGGGGAGAGATCTAAAAAAGAGGTAAGAAGAATGATGAATATATGTTCCTGAAGAGTGAGTAATGAGAGAAATAAAATAGTAATCATAATCTACTTTATGTGTAATGTAGGATCTATTGATCAAATTATTTATAATATTTGTCTACGTAGTTTCTTAGATCATAAGGGGTTATAACCTCCTTGTAAGTAGTGGCTTACAGAAGATCAATATTGGTTGATTAAATTATAGGGTGTTGAAGCCTCTTTGTAAGTTGGAGCTTACTAGAGTTCAATGGTTTTTGTACTAAATTTGGGAGTTTTATCTTCTAAATAAGTTGTAGCTTGTCAAAGACCGGGTGGGTGCTTGGTTAAATTATTGGAGTTGTAGCTCCAGATTGAGTTATAGCTCAATTGTGAAATCATTGTAACTCTATCAGACATTTTTCCAAGTTAGTTATTTTTTTTTAGTGGTTTTTTTCCTGAGAAGGGTTTCCCACATTAAATATTGTCTCCTCATGTGTATGTGTGTATATTTTTCTCTCTATCTCTCTTGATTGATTATGCATTCTTATGACAATCAATATGGTTAAGAGTAAAAAATTAAGAAGTTGAAATTTATTGTAAAAGTGTTTATCACTACTTATTCACCCCCTCTCAGTTCTTGAAATTCCTAAGAAATGGTATCAGAGTGTGGTCCTCTTGTATTAATCCTAACAACTTGGAGGTGATCCTAAAGACATAAGCATGGGTACTCTAGTAGAATCAATCCTGAAGAGAAAATATGAGATTTCTCAAACTTTGATAGATGTCTGAAAAATGAAATCAAGCACATGAAATCTCACCATGGTCAAGAACTTAATGAGATGGATTAATTTGTTGAAAAAGTGTCAAAGGATTTGAGAGACAGATAAAATTATTTCCTTAAACTTGAAGAGGAAATAAATACCCTAAAGACTAAGTTGGAAAAAGTTACTAACCAACTTTTTGGATTGAAAAGAAAATAAATACATTGTAGTGAAATAGAGAATGAGATGTGCTAGGAAAATATTCAATCCAAGAGTGAAGAATGTGAGAAATTAAATGTAGATCTAAAGACCCTCAGAGAGGAAGTAGAACAAGAAATGAAAAGGGAGTTGAAGGTTTAATCAAGTCGGGAATTTTTGAAGGATGTTCGAGAGACAAAAGAGGATGGTAAGTCTAGTCTCAGCATGCAAACAAACAAGAAGTAGACCAAGGAGACAAACACAAGAAGGCCTAAGTCAGTTAGGCAACCAAATGCATCCAGGTATGAGAGAAATTTTAATGGATATTGTTTTCATGTTATGGTTTTGGACATAGAGCTAGGGACTACATGAAGAAATTTGAAAAATAACACCCATGGAGAGCTTGTGACACTGAATATGAGAATAATATTGTGCTTCAATTGTCAAGAAAGAAAGCATATTTTCAGGTATTGTTTGGAGTAACCGTAAAGTCAATTTTGGAATCGGTGTTCATATTCATGTAGAAGAAAAAATTATGTTATATGTCATACATGTCAAAATTTTGGTATTTTCCAAAGCATTGCTATCACAATGAACAACCTAAGTACAATAGCATGTATTATACCTTCAAAGGAAAGATAAGAAGGTTTCTAACATGAAGACCATTCCTAAAAATGAGACAAATATGTATATGCCTGAAGTATCCTCTATAAAGAAGGAGAAAAATGGATATACAAGATCAAGGAAGTAAACCCAAGAGTTGTGGAAGTAAATAAGGACAAGAAAATAACATGGGAAGATGATGTAGAAAATCAGAAATCTATGAAAAATAAGACAACAAAGTGAGTGTTGATAAAGGAAAGAAGAAGGAAGACAAGTTGAGTGTAAATAATGAAGAAATTCTTCCTCAAGTAGTATTAGAGAAGGTGTATGAGTTGCAACATATGTGTCTTTCAGGAATTCAATTAGAAAGTGAGAGCTCATGTGATGTGGAGGTCACACCAAGGAATGCATCCAAGGAAACTGATAAGAGAACAAGGACAAGGAAATATAGATCTGAGTCATCATGTTGTTTTGATGACTTTATTTTATTCTGATGTAACATGACAAGATAATATGCCTTCTCTAGGCTTCTAGAAGGTATACACAAGCTAAAGGAAGCATAGTATTCTCTTCATTTATCTACCAATCAAGTGTTCCTCATGATGAAGTTGAATAATAAGGTCAAGGTTGTTGTTAAATGATTTGTTTATTAAGTGCTACTTCTATCAAGTTATCGAGGTATGTAAGAATAAAAGTGTGTATCACCTCAAAATGCAAAAGTGTTGTTAATGCAATATATGTTAAGTGGTGACATGTTCATAAGTAAGCTAAATATAAGCTTTACCATGCCAATCAAATATCACTAAATGGATAAGATATTTAGGGGGTTTCAGAATACATTGTATCAGAAGACTTAAGCATTAAAGAGAATATTTGTATCTAAAAATCTAACTTTGGATTAACTGTGTATCTTCAAGGTGACAGGGTGTGTGCGTAAACAATGATGAGCAAATGATTATAGAAGTCTGGAGATTTCCCCATGATAGGCTATAGGTATGGAAGAAGATGTCAATGTTCTTAATTTCCAATTGCATAGATTAAGCCTCAAAGGGTGAAAGGATAGAAGAACCAAGCCATTAACAAAGTAACCAAGGAATTCCAAAGTGGAGTCATAGCATGAAATTTGAAGCATGGAGAAAGGAAATAATGAGAATGATTCAATTCAAGAGAAATGGAAAAACTTATGGCTTGATCATAGTGATAAGAAGGATCATACCTCTACTGATATAGAAAGTGCTTACAACAACAAAAAGATAAGGTTGTTGAGATTGCATATTTCTCTAGTGAAGGAGTAAAATGATTAAGAAGCATCAACTTGTTGATTGAGCATAGTGAAGTAAAATGGCATGAATATGGTGAGATATGTACATTGTCTTCAAAGGAAGATTATTTATGTCTAAGGGGAGATTGGATCAGTCAAATTGAATATCACCTAAGGATAGTACATGGGAAAATCAGTGAGGCAATGAAGTCCAAGGATAGAGTATGTTGATTTGACATGGTTTCTTGAAAAGACTCAAGTTTAAAACATTGGGAATGGAAAAATGAGGACAAGTTAGAAAGTACAGTCCTAAGGGAAGCTTGTAAACATGGAAAACATAGTTTCAAGGGGATATTAATTTATTAAAGAATATATCTTCTCAAAGCATACATAGGTGATGATAACTAAAATTAGTGGAATAATAAAGAAATAAAACAAAGTATGTATTCTTGGTATGAGCTCTTGATGGATCAAGAGTGTTTCACAAAGTAAAGGTTGCAAATCAAAGAAGAGCATGGGAAAAGTGATAAATAATTTGAGGTTGAAAGGAAGATGTTCAAGAGGAACATTGAATAAAATTGAAATATATTAATGTATTTAGTCAAGACCCTGGTGGTAAGTTACTGATGTTAATCCTAGGGGGAGCTTGTGAACAATGAGAGATAGTTTCAGTTGAAGGAAAAAGGTGTGAAGAAGGTTATGTAGCTAAATGTATCATATCATTCAAAGAGTAGCATCATCCAAGGGGGATATTATTGAGGTAAGATTATGATTTTTGAAGCTTATCTACATATTGATAATGGTTTTTAGTGTATGATCCTTTTTCATAGATGTCAAAGTGGGAGAGAGTTTTTTCATAATATAATTTTGAAAGTTTTTTTTCCATCAAAGTTTGTATGTTTCTAAGTATGTTTCCATCAATGACAAAGGGGGATGTTTTTGAACCCATGTCATTGGTGTATTGATTGATGTCAAGTGGTGTTAATGGAAAAAGAGTGAGTGGTAAAGTAAGACTCTGCAAGAGGCATGAAGGTTGATTAGTAGTGCCTTCTCAGTGATAGTTGAAGCTCATAGTGATAGGTGCATGGTCAAGAAAGAAAGGTGTGTGGTGAGTCCTCTCAAGGTGGTATGTAGACTTCCCAAGGTCAGACAAGGTCATTCAGGTGTTAACAAGTTTGTAATCTGTCTTCATGGTAATCTCATGGATTTTTAGGAGGCTCTAGGCTTAATCCCGATTCAGTTCATCAAGGTAAATAAAATGGGTGAACCAAATCATGTTGATTACATTGATGAATGATAGGTGTTTTAGTTGTGTGAAATGTTTTGAGGTTGTTTCATTGAGCATTCACGATAAATTTGAGGCATTACAAGCTTAGTAAGTGAGATAAGGGTCCACTAAAGAAATTGAAGACGTTGACACACTTGCTCAGTTGATTTACATGCCTAAAATTCATATTCACATGTTATAAGTACTCATGAAAGTTTTTTGGGGAAAGAAAAAAATCTAGTACTTATTAAATTTTGGAGAAAATGGAGTAAAATGAATTTTTAGTGTATTATGGATATTTGATGTGCTAAGACTACAAGTAATGGAGTCTCATAAACCCATGAAAAGAAAATGTGATGGATGAAGAGTAATATTGAAAAATGACTAGGGGCAACGCATTGTAATGGTACTTCGTAGACATGAGTAAAGCACATCCCAAACCCCGAAAATAAAAGTTTCCCACCAATCCCATGAATAAGAGAAGAAAAGGTATTATGCGGTAATGTGATGGGGCACAACTTCAAAGTAATGGAAAATCATAAGTCCAAGTAAAGTAACTCCAAGAACCCACAGAGAAAGGCTAAAATAAGTTGTTGGGGATTGAAAACCCTCTTTGAAGTTGTGAAGTTCTTGGGGGTTGGAAACCTGAATGGAAATATCTTTCATTCCAGGTGTCATATTTTCAATTTTTGGACTTTATCAAAAGGGCGTTTCATCCTTGTTGTCATGATATAGAAAAAATTGTGATTGAATGAGTAAAAAAATGTCAAAAAGGAAACTCTTAAGTAATGGCCAACCATAAGTCCAAGTAAAGTAAAGTAAGTCTAAGTAATGTGATGGGGGACAACTTCAAAGTAATGGCCAATCGTAAGTCCAAGTAAAGTAACTCCAAGAACCCACAAAGAAAGGCCAAAATAAGTTGTTTGGGGTCAAAAATCCTCTTTGAAGGTGTGAAGTTCTTGGGGTTGGAAACCCGAATGGAAATATCTTTCATTTCCGGTGTCATATTTTCAAGTTTTGGACTTTCCGGAAAGGGCGTTTCATCCTTGTTGTCATGATATAGAAAAAATATGATTGAAGGAGTAAAAAATGTCAAAAAAGGAAACATTTAAATGTCTTCATCAATGTTCATAAAATCATGGAAATGTAACTGAACGTAATATCAAGAAACAATAATGTAACAAAATATCACCATTACACGTGAAGAGAAATTAAAAATAGAAAATTAGTTATCATGACTAAGGAAAATCAGTTATGATTGTCTATTTAAGCCAAATGTTAAGAATGATATTGTTGTTGAAAAAATAGATCAAGAGGATAGTTAAGCTCAAGGGTTCAAGAGAGAGAGAGAGAGAAGATGGTGTTTTCAAATGAATATCATGTTTATTGAATAAGAGGTTAAAGAATAGAAAAATCAGATCAAATGAATTCTTAAAGAAATGAGAGAGAGGAAGGAGATATTTTTGTATAATGAAGATCTATTGTTGAAATATAGGATAGCTATGTGCTAAATGAGATTGTGTTACCAAATGAATTTTGTGCTTGGAAGAGAGAATAATGAAAAAGCCATAGAGAGAAGAAGAAACCCAAATCTAATGAATGTTTGAGGGGAGAGGTAAGAAGAATACTGAATATTTGTTCCTAAAGAGTGAGTAATGAGAGCAAGAGAAGAGTGATAATAATATTTTGTATGTGCAACATATGATCTATATGATCAAATTATTTGTAATATTTGTCTAAGTAGTTTCTCAGATCATAGGGGGTTGTAGCCTCTTTGCAAGTAGTGACTTACAGAAGATCAGTAGTGGAAGATTAAATTATAGGGGGTTGAATCCTCCTTGTATGTTGAAGCTTACTAAAGGTCAGTGGATGTTGTACTAAATTTGGTAGTCATGAGCTTCTAGATAAGTTTTAGCTTGTCAAAGAATGGGTGGGTGTTTGGCTAAATTATTGGATTTGTAGCTCTAGATTGAGTTTTATATCAATCGTGAAATAATTGTAAGTCTATAGGAAAGTTGTCAAATTTATTTATTTGGTTTCAATGGCTTTTGTCCGAGAAGGGTTTCCCACATTACATCTTGTATCCTCATGTGTATGTGTGTATATTTATCTCTCTTGATTGATTATGCATGCTTATGACAATCAATATTTTTAACAGTAACAAATTTAAGAAGTGAAAATTGATTGTAAAAGTTTTTATCAACACTGATTCACCCCCTCTTAGTGCTTGAAATTCCTAACAGGAAAATGAATACTTTTCTAAATAAAAACTAACTATATAGGGCTATAGAGAAATATAGGTTTTTCTAAATGTCATAGGTCTAAGGTTGTGATAAATTATATAATGGTGGGAAATGGATGCTTCATTTACCACTTATTTTAATAAACTTGATGTATAACTATAGTTTTCCCTATTAATTTGCTAATTTATTTAATTAAATTATATGGGCCATGGTAATATTTAAAGAATTAAATAAATGTAAATCCAAAGATAATTTATCAAATTTATGAAATAGAATTTGTTGATGAATTCTTAGAATAATTTAACATTGAGAGATTAAGTTAAATTACAAAAATTTGTAGATATTTAATTAAATCAATAGATTAGAATTGTGGGAATTAAATTGATGAATTTATCTACTTGATTAATTAAATTATGGAAGTTAAATGTTTAATTAATTAAATCAGTTGATTTAATTTATGATAATTAAACGAACTTTTATTTAGTATAGAGATAATTTACTTACGGAATTTAATAGTTTTAAAATTAATTAAACTGTTTAATTAAATTACAGAAGATGAATGGGTCACTTATATTAAAATATTTTAGGGAATATCTTGGTAGTCAGATTAAATTTTTATTTTGTAGTAGACAAAATGAAATCATTAAAATAAACTAAATCCTTAGTAGTGGCTTAGACTCCTTTTAAAATATTAAGAAAAGTTTTTATCCGAAACTCATTTCACTTGCATAGTTTATTTTCGCTCGTTCGGTGTGAGGCACTACACTTGGTACAAGAGTTGGTTCCAACACTAGGATCTCTAGGGATTCATATTGTTGTTTTGGTTTATAAAATAGATTAATTAAATTTTCAATTATTTAAACCAACATTGTTAATTATTCCGCAACACATCATTTTGATAATGGAATAACCTATTCATGGTTTAAACTCATATTTTGTTAGAACTTACGTTGCTTTAAAATATAAGAAATTTTTCTTAGGTTAGAAACATAACCCCTTTCCTTGCATGATTGTAGGTTGGAAATAGAAGTGAGAGGATGTGGAGTGGCTAGAGGTTGAGATCATGAAGCATGTGGACCAAAACCCACATCACAACCCATATCACCACCTACATCACCACTCGTATCACCACCTAGTTCACCTCACATGGACCAACATGTTGTAAATTTTTGGCTACATATTCTCCACACCGTTCAAGTAAATGATGGGAGTGATACAAGACCGTTTACCTATAAAATAGGAGTAAGTAGGGGCCGTGTACCAAAACAAAAAGTAAAGGGAGTACAATGTGATAATGATTCTCATGCTTCATCTTCTTATTTTATTTTAGAGTGGTAGGTGATATTTCGTTTGATAGTGCCTTTGGATATGGGAGCATCACATTAGAGGAGGAACTTGGTGGGTGTAACCAGGACCACCATCATCAATTATGGTACTTTGCCGCTTATGAGACCTTTATCACCACCTTTCAAGGTATTGACATATCCTCATACTCATAGTTCATCATTGGTTTTCATTATTAGAGATCCAACTAGGATAAAACCACATGCTTTTAGAGCTTCTACGAATGGTTTTGGAGCCAAGGTATGGCTGCTTAGCCTACACAATTGTTGTATATTTTAGGTGTTCAAGAGAAACATCAGGTCCAGGTTGTGTATTCATCTCTTACAAGATGCAACAGAATTTGGTGGTGGTTTGAGGAGTGAAAAATCCATCTCTCATGTGATATAATCACTTGGGATTTGTTTAAATAGTTATTTTAAGCATGGCATATCTCAAAGAACTTCATACGTAAGAGGATCAAAAATTTTCATGACTTCCGTTAGGGATCTAACATAAGAGTGTAGTATGAGATTCATTTTCTAGACCTACTTTGTAGTATGTCGACTATCTTCGAGAAGAGAAATTATAGGTGAATTATTTCATCATAGGTTTGAACACACACTTGATAGGTGTAGTTAGGATTTTATCTCCTCCTACCCTTTCATAAGTAGTGGAGAAGGATTATATTAGAGAGGAGAATAGAGGAAAGGCCCAAGAGTCTAGAAATAGGAACAAACCCCATTTTTCAAGATAAGGCACCTCTACAAGTAAGACACTAGACATATGACTATACTACCATCTTTCCAAGGAGGGTTTAGGCTGCACGGTTGAATGTAAGAACCCCATACCATCATTAGTAGTATTTTCAGTGACCTAGGCCACCACATGATACTCAAATAGGTTTATTTGGGTCAGGTCAAGGGCGTTTCAGACTTAGAGGGAATATTGGTCAGTAGATACAGACCATTAGAACTTAACGATCGGTTAGGGAAGGGCCCTGTAGGATCGGTGCAATAGAGTACATATAGTTTTACACCAAGGTGAGGATATTTTGTATGTAGAGACCTTATTCATTATGCTCATAACTCCCCTAACATTACACATTCAGATAAATCACCTATTCCCACCTCGAGTAGATAGTGGCTGACCTAGCACACGCTAATCACATCTACGCCACCATAGATGGTCATCAACATGAATATAAAATCATGTTTATCAAAACTTTAGGTACGATCAAATTTGTTTTTGTGACAATTTTATTTTGCTCTAGTGCTTCATATTCATTTTTTTCACCTTTAGTTGTAGAATGATGTGGTTAGGTGGAAGCTAGATAGTCGGAATTTTGGAAAATAGAGTTGGCCATTGGGTCCAAGATTTTCTTGGAAACCTATGTGGAGATTTATGTCTAATACTTAGGGTTGTTTTCCACAACTTTTGACCTCTGTTTTTTACCCTTGGGATTTTATGAGGTAGTTTTTGGTATGGACTGGCTTCGCACTCAGTAGGACAAGGTAGATTATAGACTTAAGATGATAGAGTGTAGAGATGATTTACACATAATGAATACCTTTTTAGAGTTCATAGACCTATTTCCATTTGTATGATCTCCTCTATGAATGTTAAGTGGTGTATACATATAGGATGTCAATTGTTTTCCATAAGCTGTCTGTGATAGATATTATGAGAGCCCCGAGATCTTGCCACTAGATGTTTACCCACTTTTAAGAGACTTCATGAATGTGTTTCCTATGGAGATAACTGGGGTATCACCATGTTGTGAGGTGGAATTTACCATTTATTCAAATCCTAGAGAAGATCTCATTTCTCAAGAACCTTATCAAATGACCACACATGAGAATAATGAGATCAAGATTTAGTTAGATGAGATGTTGGAGAAGGGAATTATTTTTTTGAGTGTGTCCCCTTGGGCTGCACCAATTATCTTTGTGAAGAATAAGGGTGTATACTTTAATATTTTTGTCGATTTTAAAAATCTAAACAAGGTAAAGCGAAGAACCATTATCCTTTACCTAGGATTGATGACCTATTTGATCAGATGAAGGGATCTAAGGTGTTATCTAAGATTGATCTCAAATTCGGTTACCATTAACCCGTATAGTAGAATAAGATATCCAAAAAAGTGCTTGGGAATTTCTATGACTACTCGAGTTCATAGAATTACCCTTTGGGATGACTAATTCCCGACGTGTTTAATGAGTATCATGAATGGAGTATTTAGATGGTTTTGGATCACTTTGTGCCAATATTATTGGATGATATTTTGATTTACTCATGGACAATAGATGATCATGTAGTGCACCTAAGATATGTTTTACAATTATTATGTGAGCATTATATTTTTGGGAACCTATACAAGTGTTCTTTATTTCAAACTGAGATACATTATTTGGGGCATATTATCGTGGTGAGTCTATCTATGTAAATAATTTGAAGATTCAGGAAATTATGGATTGTCCCGCCCCACTTCGGTCACCGAGGTTATAAGTTTTATGGGATTGAATATTTATTATCGTAGGTTCATTCATATTTTTCACAAATTACTTAAACCGATCACTTCACTTTGGTGAAAAGGGAAGAAGTTTTTTTTTTTGAAAGGTGCAAGGAGGCCTTTCAATTTCTCAAGGAGTATTTAACTTCCACACCTATTTTAGTAGTGATGGATCCCCTTGCAAATTTTATAGTTTGTACATACACTTCCTTACTGGGGCCTTGCGGATTTTCTTATGAGGGTATATGTGTCATCACTTATGAGTCTCACAATGTTAAGGATGAAAATATTAACTACCCCACACATGATCTTGATATTTAAGTGGTGATACATGCCTTAAATTATTCGAGGTATTTCCTTCTTGGTAGGAATTTTATTTTAATAACTCATCATAGGAGCTTTCAACACATTTTCACCCATCCTACCCTTAATTTATGACAATGACATTGGATGGAGTTCCTTTTTGAGTATTACATGGATAAAAAATATAAAAAGGGAAAGGAAAATGTTTGCACAAATGATTTGAGTAGGAGAAGACATAATCTCTTCACCTTGACCCTTTGGTTGTATCTTAGGTATAGGATTTTATAGCACCTACTAGGGGACAATTTTTATAATGGTTCTAGAGAGATATTTTATTCTGAGATCCCCTTAGTGGGTAGGTATGTTGGTTGTTATTTGGAATCAGATGGTCTTCTTTAATGCCGGGGCACATCTATGTTCCCAAAGTAGATGATCTACAAAATTTGATTTAATATAAGGCTCATAGACATCCATATGTATCTCATACATAACTCGCACTTTTAACATGGTTTATGCAAAGTTATAACTATTTTTTTTTACTCATTGCTTAGAGTGATAGTTTTTGAAGGATGGGCGTTCTCATCTAGTCAAGTATTCATTATCCCCATGTAATTATAGAGTGAAAGTAGAACATAGTTTCAATGAATTTTTTTATCTCTCTATATCCGCCTATCATTATGAAACAATCATGGTGATGGTGGAAAATTTGACCAAGGTCACCCAATTCTCTCCCACAAAGACAATGTATAATGTTGGCATAATTACTAGAGTTTACATGGATGACATTGTGTTACTCTGTGGTATTCTGAGGATGATTATCTCTGATCGAGACATGATATATACATCAGATTCTTGGACAAACTTTTAGACAACATTTAGCACTAAGATCAACTCTAGTTCTTTGAATCACCCACATATAGGTGGTTAGATAGAGAGGTCAACTTAGGTGATAGAGGATATGTTTAGGATGTATCTGATGGACCAACAAAGTAGATGGGAGGATTACCTTTACCTTATTAAGTTCGCATACAACAATAGTTTTACAACTTGATTGGTATGGAACCAAATGAGGAAGTGTATGATAGAACACTGTTAGATACCATTGAGTGTGGACATACTTGATGAAATGGTAGTTTTGAGACCAACCAATTTATAGGATATGGAGTGACATGTTATTTTGATTAGACAACATCTAGAGTATGCTCTTGCATGATGAGAAGGTCTACGTGGATACAAATAGGGTGGAGTGTCACATGCACGTCGGAAAAGAGACAAGGCGTAGCGTGAGAATCAACAAGTAACTCTTCCGTGTACCCGACCTCCCGAGGTCGTGCGAGACAGTGGTGGGGATGGAATATGCAGACAAACTAGTTAGGCGATCTAATGTCTTCGACACGCACTAGTGGAATTTACGAATCTAAGGCAAAGAAGGCCCTTCTAACTTGGGTGGTGTGATAGATCGATTATAAGGATGATTGCTCGAAGGCTCCAATCAATATCGAGCTCGGCGTGATTCGATCTATGGGTTGCGGAATACGTGGAAAATGACACGGGATTTCTTCGTGTATATCTCCGATAAGGTCATATAGTGGATGATGAATATAATTGACTCTATGGACGGTTTTCTGGCCTAGTCCAGAATTCCCTAGCTTCGTTAGCTGTTGTATCCAGCAAGGACAGTTGTTCAATGATAATAGGTGGAAGCGGAGTAGACTGGAATACCAGTGTGCGTAGGCCAGTGTCTATGTCTAATTTTCTTATGGATTCGTTAGGTTGTGGGATTTGTGGGTCACAACCGTAGACTCGTGGTTGTTGTGGACCAGCTATGGTCATGCGTGGAATCAAGTTCTAATCCCTAGTATCCAGTAATCGTATGCTTTCTCAGCTTCTATGTTTAAAACCAATAGTTGTGCGATCTTCTCGGAATACCTCACAGGTGTTCTTGCAACTTGGATTCTTAGGCTGGTATCTATGTCTGTGTGGGTGTCTCCTGCATCTGGTTGTGGAACTAAAGGATCACACCCGAATGTTTGTTCTCTCTCGAATCCTTCTACAGTCATGTGGATATTTTTCCTAGTGCAACCTGTAGTTTGGCTGACTTGACCAAAACGTATGTGCTTGGTCGTCTTCTATGTTTAATCCTCTTAACTGAGATCTGACCTGCTGGAAATCTGTTGTTGTTTGGAAGACTTGTATCCTAAGGTTCTGGTCAATATCAGTTATTGCCACTATGAGGTTGGGCTGAGGCATGATTGGCTCGAAAATGTATTCCCTGGGCTCCTAGGTCCTGTAATTGTCATAAAAGCAAAACTAAGCGTAATGAAGCAAATTCTAACTACGTGAAATAAATCTAACTGCATATAACTTTTATTGTTCTCTAAAATATTTAACAATTTTAAGGAAAGAAAACTATTTTAAGCATATCTAGAAATAATAACTAAACAATAATTAAAAACAAACAAGATAACCGAGTGCGGTTATTTGCCTGTGCGATTTGTAGAATTATTCTAAATGATTAAAATAACTGTCTAATCTACCTGCAAGATTCTCGATCCTACCTCAGAAGTGAGGAGTGAATCATAGTTTCTCAGAAACTATCAATTCCCACAGCTTCCCTGGCAATATCGAGAATAGAATGAAATGAAATAAAGTGATTAGCTACTCTATTTGATATGATTCTGACTAGAACTTTGAAATTTAAAACCTAGATTCTGCAGAACAGTGGCGAATCCGATGGTGTGTGTATGATCTCATCCCCTCAGTATGATCTTCTCATTCTTTCATGTTCACTTGGATCCAGAAAAGCGTGTAATGCTAGCACCGATAGGAGTAGATTTTGGGATAAGGACAACTCAGAATGCACGAGATCGAGAATGCGAGTAGAGAGGGATAGCGCAAGAGTACGAGCTTGGCTTATGCGATTCCTAGCGGGATTTTCATGCGAGTCTTGCAACATGAAGCGACAGAACCTACAACTATCCTATACGAAGAGCAAAACCTGCAACTTTAATGGCTTCCTAAGCTATTCTGTTTTAAAATAAAGACACTGCTTGCACAAGTTGGATATGTGGCTTACCAACAGCTGAATAAAGCTAACCAGGTATATAATGAATTGAACTAAGAACTCTAAGTCACAGTAAAAACAAATCTACAGCAAAGAGGAATTCAGAGGCAAGCTTCTAACCGGATTGGATGGAACAATAGCACTGCCTGCACAAGATGGGTCTGTGGCTTACCAACAGCTGAGCAATACTAACCAAGTATGAAATAAACTATGCTATCAATCCTAAGCAAGCTAACCAAAACACTAAAAACCAGAAGACTCTAACAAGGAAAAATGGTGACCAAAAACTCCAGCTCAAATTCTTCACCATTTGCATGTGCACAAACCATGCATTTATAGGAATTCCAACACTCAAAAACCAAAACCAAATTGAACTCCTAAACAATAAACAAAGGAAAAACACTATTCCAGGGGACCAAAAACATAAATGCATGCTCAAGTCGGCAAGGAAAGCTGGTGAGTCGTGATATTTCACGCGGGTCACGTCAAAAGAGCGTTCTGGAAAATGCGCACAGGACCGCCGCTCTGAGCAGGGCGGCGGTTACAGGACCGCCACCTGTCCAAGGCGACGATCATGAGACCGCCGCCGCCGTGCGGCGGCGGTTTCATCACTGAAGGTCAAGAGGCCAAGGAAAGAGGGAAAAGGAGAAAACAAAGGGCATGGGGGCTAAGTGGGGCATGCGGGATGTTAACGCATGCTCGGAGGGCTTTTCCGGATCCCGAACACCTTGCGAGGAGACCTGTATCATCATCGGGGCACTTGTTACACTGTTCTGGCAGTACAGTACCTTACAATTTTGGGTACGTACATATTGCCCCCTTGGAGAAGCGTTTTAGCCATGAAGAGGCATAAAACGTTGGGTCCGAGTATGGCAGTCCCGAAATGGGGAGTTAGAAGCTATACCTTACTCGTCCGTGTGTCGAAATGACGCCATCCAAAATTCCTGCTACCTGCAAAATGAAAAGAGAACTCAAGTGCAGATAGATACAATAATTTGGAAGATACACGCTAAAATAATAGGGAAGGAGAACGTACCATTCGTGCGGGGATAGAAACTTACCTCCATCAGCGCTCCAAACCTACGAAAAGTCACTTTAAAACGAAATAGAACGATATATATATGAAAGTGGGCCCATTTTCCTATTCATTTGCACGAGTCGATTTGATTGATTTTGAGCTCTGGGACCCACGGTGACAGTTTCTCACGCGAGTAGAGTTGAAAAGTTTGCAGCGAGATCGTGATCATGCCTCCACGAGTGGAACACCGACCTCAGTGATCACAGGTTGGTTTTCTTCCATTTTGTGTTTTTCCCTCTTCAAATTTGAAATGGAAAATTCTTTACAATGGGGGGATTATTTTTGAAAATGTTAGGTTCGAAAGGTCCATCTAGGGGGCGCCACTTTGGGTAGGCTTTGTTTTTAGTTAAAATGGTCTATTTTTTACATTTTTAGGCTTTTTGGGGTTAACAACCCGTGCAGTTTCGGACCGCGACCGCCGCCCGGCACGGGTGGCGGTTACACGACCGCCGCCCGATCGGGCGGCGGTTACACGACCGCCGCCTTTAAGGCGGCGGTTACAAAACCGCCCCCTGCTCAGGGCGGCGGTTTTGCACAGAATGCAAAAGAACCTAATTTTTGAGTTTGCACTTGTATTTTCTTGCATTTCTATATGTTTTTATGACTCTCTCGATATTGATTAGATACTAACTTGCTCTATTTTGTGTGTTTTGGTTGTATGCAGGCGAGAGCAGAGTATATCAGATGGAGCCGAGAGAGAGAGAGTGTGATTGGCTCTCCGGGGTATTGGATGCCCTTTCTCAGGATGAGGAGGATACATTACAGAGGGCCGGCATATTGCGTATATCGCGCGTGCCCCATGTCACGCCATCCAGTCACATACTTTGTGACTTGTTTTCATATTGGGATGTAGATCGGAACACTTTCCACTGCCAGGGGTCTGTGGTGAGTGGACCATCACTTTGGAGGATGTCTACCGTATCCTGGGGGTCCCGATCATCGGGAGGAGACTCACACTGGAGATGGCAGGGTCTCGAGCACAGATTACACAGTGGGCAGGCTACATGGGGGATGCAGCCATCTCTACGGGGTCGAAGAAGGGAGTGAGAGTTTGATCGATTCCTTCTTTGCCCATCCCCGTATTTCGACAGGCTATCATGGGGATCCTTGCCTCGAGGCTGATCGGGGACAAGGGAGGAGATACTTTACTATACTGCTGGGCCCCCATCATTACACAGATAGAGGGGCATGGCCGGATATATGCCTAGGGCGCAGATATTCTGGGGACCAACTACCATGACTTATACAGGGTGGTCCGTTTGCAGGGACAATCATTGAGCCACCCGACTCTAGTCATGAGTTGGGTGTACGAGCATTTTATTCCTTATGGCAGAGGGGTAGAGGTGGCAGACCCAGGGGCTGTGAGGGCAGCTAGATGGTCAGATATGTCGGTGCTTAGAGCACCTCACCAGCCAGTTGCCTCCCTCACCACAACAGACATGGAGGCGACACCGTACCGGCTTATGGCCGACATATGGGGCGAGGAGACCCTTACATTGATCTCCTGCTCCACCACAGGGCAGCTTATCAACCGCGTGGGATGGGTTGAGGTACACCCTTTTGGCAAAGTTCCTCAGCAGTTCGGCCTTCCATATGCGGGCATGCTTCCCCCAGTGGCACCAGTTTATAGATCAGTGCGAGAGGCCAGAGGGGGGCCTAGAGGTCGTGGTTGGACAACGATCACTCCGGCAGCCAGGAGGGTAGTTCGGGCTAGAGCCGGTGCACCTCGGGCACCTTTGCTTCAGATTGCTGCGGGTCCTGCTCATAGCAGCGATGACCCTATAGATATCGACTCCGATTCTGAGGAGCTTACAGAGGGAGGGTCGGAGGAGCAGATGGATGATAGCGATCCTGAGTGGCATGACACTCAGGATATTTTACAGGCAGAGAGGGCCGAGCAGAGTGCAGAGAGAGAGACTCTAGCTTCAGAGGAGCCACTCTCCCAGGGCCATGGTGGAGAGGATGAGTCAGTTGTGGGGCGACATGTTGCCCCTGCCTTGCCAGAGCAGCTCCACGGTCGGCGGCGGCATCGCGCGTGGGTGCGGCCCAGCCGATCCATCTTGGAGGCCCGGTGATCCGAGTAAGTTATTCTCTCTTCCTTTCAATGTTTGTTTAATTTAGGATTTGTTTTAATTGCTATCTCTCCTTGTGTTTGTATCTTGTATATTCTTAGCCTCTTGCCTAGTTTCTAATTCTTTTCTTCTTCTTTGTTTTGCAGAGACTGTTGACGAGTGGTGGGATCTAATCCGCAGGGTATGCATGGATTCTCTGATGATCCCTATGGATAAGACCCGTGCGGAGCTATCTGTAGATGCCGGGAGCCTTCAGCAGCCGGTAGGCATACCGACATCTTCACTCCCGTTTGGCACGTGGCCAGGATGGTGTCGACTCTCCGTACAGAGTTGGCAGGCTATAGGACAGCCGAGCATCTTATGAGGAGCCATTCTCGTGGTGAGACCGCGGCTGCCCCTCGGGACCCTGAGCCCTCTGTGCATTCAGAGTGCCGGCGTAGCCGGAGCCCTAGGCGAGGGCGCGCACCTTCAGAGGGGTCGCGCAGGGGTTGAGAGACTACTTGGCTCCTATGCGTTTTGTACTATAGATTCTTTTGTATATCACGGGCTCTTTGAGCATTTTGACCATGCCTAGAGCATGATGGCATTGTATATAAACATTGATTATTTATATATATGCATTCGTTTTTGGATCAAAACTTGTCACTGGTGTTTTCCCTTTCTATTTCCAACTGCTTTGTGTATACTACGATGTATGTTTTATATGCTTTTTTCATATGTATGCAATGGAGAACAAATGATGCAAATGCTTGCTTTCTTTTTTGTTTCATGATGTTGATACATGATATTGTGGATAAATTGTGATCTTAAATCTTAGCTTCTGTGAGCAATTTGGATACCTCGTGTTTGTTTTGGAAAAGTGATGAAAATAACCAATATGATGAACAGATTAACTTGCCCCACTCCTAACTCCACGCAACTAGTAAGATGCGAGGGCTCATCACCAAGAGCCAAGAAGGGTGCAAGTTTATCAAATATGGTGAAATGATAGTGATGAAAGATGACGAAGATTTGGTGGAACCAAATTGAAAACTACAAGCTTACTCCACCCGAATGACTTCATAGTTTTGGGTGCAACTTGCTTGCTATGGTTTATCCAGACTTAGACCCGTAGATGGCCACATAGTAGACAAAATCTGGTTTTTAGGATTTTTAACTCTCTTGGAATTTTGAACATCTGATTCATTCATTTTTGACTCAAAGTTTGAATAGTTTGTTTATGACCTTTTAACATTTGCATTGTCTAGAGGACCCCCTACACTTTGCCCCATGCTACTGTAAGAAGCCTGGGTTTATCACCGTGGGCAAGGCATAGGTGAGTAAGGTCATTTCCATCCTTTCCCAACCCTACGTCACTAGTAAGAGATGCAAGCTCATCACCGAAGGTTGGTGGGGCAAGGAAATGTGTAAAAATAAAATTTTCTATTTTAATCACTTTTTGACTTGTCTTTTTGAGTAAAATGTCGAGTATATGCTTATTTCAAAGAGATGTGTATATGGGATAGATGTGAAACCATGAAGCTTCTAGAACAGACCATAGGTAAGACACCTATCCTAAGAAGAAATCAAAGCGAGAAAAACTTGCAGATCTTGGCATGGTTACCGTTAAGACTTCGTCATGTTTGATTTTATTTGATAAAAGATTCTGAAGTGATTGATGATATCGTGAAAATGGAGAGATATGATTAGAAAGTTTTGTGCCAACGACATCATGAGTTTTTAATGAATTACTTTGAGAATAGATTCCTTGATAACAATTTGTGTAAGAACAATTGGACAAAATGATCTAAATCTATATGAAGATGCAATGTAAATAGTTAGATAAGCGATCTAAAGGCTAGCCGCTTACGCGTAGAAATGTTTGAGGTGCAAGGAATTGATTTGTTTCGCAAAATTCCTCACCTTCTAGCATACATAAGAGGTATGCACCATTTTCGTAGTCTTTTGTGACTCGGTATGGGCCCAACCATTTGGGCCGGAATTTCCTTCCTTCACCGGTCTTCTTGTCGATCTATTTGTCTAGTCTTAGAGCTAGATCACCTTCGTATATATTGCGTTCATAAACCTTCTTGTTATATTGATGGCACATTCGGATCAAGATAAGCTCTATGCCGCTACGGCATCTAACCTAGTTTCATCTAGGCTTTCTAATTGGGAAAGACATGCTTCTCTATAAGTGTCTTCATCCGAATCCCTTGTAGTGAAATGCAGAGACTGGGTATTTCGACCTCAAGCGGGAGTACTGCTTCTGCCCCAAATACTAGCGAGAAAGGAGTTGCTCCCATTGGTGTTCTTATTGAGGTTCGGTGGGCCCACAAGGCCGGATATAACTTTAAATGCCAATCTCGTTTGTTTTCTTTTACTGTTTTGAGGAGAATGGCTTTCAGTGTCTTGTTTGTCGCTTCAGCCTGTCCGTTGGCTTGGGGATAATACAAGGAAGCCGTATGATGGCTTATCTTAAATTTACTACACAGTTCATGAACTTCTTCATTTTTAAAAGAAGTTCCATTATCAGAGATAATGATTTGTGGGATACCGTACCTGCAAATGATTTGGTTCAAAATGAACTTGGCGATTACCGACCCAGGTACAGTAGTAAGAGGCATGGCCTCCACCCATTTGGTAAAATATTCAGTGGCCGTGATTATAAAATTGTGGCCATCTGTGGATGAGGGAGAGAACTTCCCTATCAAGTCCAGGCCCCATGTAGAAAAGGGCCATGGAGTTGCGATTGGTTGTAGAGCTTGTGCTGGCATGTGGATCTCGTGGGAGAATTCTTGGCACTTATGACACCTGCGTGCAAACTCTATCACGTCACGTTCTAGAGTGGGCCAGAAATAGCCCATTCGATGTATTTTTCGAGCGGTGGCATGGCCACCGAAGTGGCCTCCACATATACCGCTGTGGGATTCATGGAGAATCCTCTTGGACTCTTCTGTGTCGACACACCTTAAGAGCATTCCATCGAATGCTTTTCGATAGAGCACCTACTCTATAATGACGTATTTAGCTACGATTATGTGTAATCGCCTTCTTTGTTGTGGTGTAACTGCATCCGGGTACGTATGGTCCATGATATAATTAATGATATCAGTGTACCAAGGGCACTCAGAGATAGCAGGTCGAGTTTCGATGTAGTATACGCATTCATCTAGAAAGTCTAAATCTACTAAATCACCTCCGTCTAATGGGTTGTCAGCTAACCAATCCACGATGATTTGTCCTTTAACCGACTTCTGATTTACAAATGTTAATTCGAACTCTCCCATTAAGGTTATAAAACGTCCAGCCTTTTTGGACAAGGACCCTTGTGTGAGAAAAGTCCGTAAATGGTCCGTCTTTACCATGACCTTTGTTTCTTGATTCAGCATGTAATGTCTTAGGCATTTGGTTGCGAAGACTATGGTGAGACATTCTCACTCTGCTTGTGTATAGCGTGTTTCATAGTCAAGCAATGTTCGGCTAATGAAATAAATCACACGTTCTCTCTTGTCATCGTCTTCTTGGGCCAACATACAGGCCAGCGAGACATTGGTAGCTCGCGAATATAGGATTAACGGGTGATCCAGCTTAGGTGGCATTAGTGTAGGTGGTGATAACAGAAAACACTTAATTGCATCAAAAGCTTCATTGCAATCTTCAGTCCAATCAATGCTATAGTCCTTCTTGAGTAAATTGTTGATTGGATGAATGGCGAAGCTTAGGTCCGGGATAAATCTTGAGATTGCACTTATCTTTCGAGAAATGACCTGATTCCAGATTCGATCGAAGGTGGGACCATTTTGAGGACAGCCCAAATTTTGGTTGGATCAACATCGATCCTCATGATGATATGATGTAACCTAGGAGCTTTTCTCCTGTTACACCAAAGACTCATTTCTCTAGATTTAGCGTGACTCAAAGATTCTATTAGGCGTGAAAGAATGATGCGGAGTACTTCGGGATGGTCACAGTGCTTCTTGGCCTTAGCCAATAAGTCATCTATGTAGGATTCCATGATTTTATGAATTAGATCATGAAATATGTATTTCATGGCCCATTTGGTATGTAGCACTGTGTTCTTGAGACCAAATGGCATAACAGTGTAGCAATAGGTTCCCCAAGGAGTTATAAACGTGGTTTTAGCTTGATCTTGCTCGGATATTCTGATTTGATTGTATCCCGAGAATCCATCCATGAGAGACAAGAGTTCAAAACTAGTTGTTGCATCAACAATAACGTCTATAGATGGTAATGGGAAGTCGTCCTTAGGGCAAGCTTTGTTGATATCTCGAAAATCTATGCAGATGCGTATCTTTCCATTCTTCTTGAGAACAGGGAACGATGTTAGATACCCATTGGGAGTAGTCAACTGGCTTGATGAATCCTACCTGAAGGAGTTTTATTACCTCCTCTTTTACCATGAGAGCTACTTTGGGCTTCATGGGTCTTGATTTTTGTTTAATTGGCTTTGCATCTGATCTAGTGACGAGGTTGTGCACCGCAATGTGGGGTGTGACTCCCGTCATCTCCTTGTAATTAAATGCAAACACCTTCTGATGTTCTTTGAGAACCTGAGTATGTATTTCCACTTCTTCTGGTGTTAACGAAGAACCTAGTTTCAATATTCTTGGTTCATCTTCTGTCCCGATGTTGACATCAATTGTTTCTTCGATTAAAGAGGCGTTACCCTCTTCGAACTCAGGTGGTGCTGGAGGTAAATCTAAATCATCCCCATTTTCTATTGCGTATATGCTAGGCTCCCTTTGTGAGGGAAGATCCGTTACGGGATTTCCGAAGTAGGAAGATGAATGCGGAATCAGGGATAAATCTAGCGTGTGATAGGAGAGATGTAGTGTTGCATAGGCATTTAAATAATCCAAAGTAGCCACATCATTTCCAACATGGTCTAGGACGGTAGATTCACTTCCGCTAAAAAGAGGATTTGTCATTGTTTTTATTAATGGTTCGTCACGAATGGATACTGTGAAGTGAGTATCTTCTAGCTCATTGCTTGGAGTAAAACGTGATGCTGAGGTTACTATTGAATCGGCGAGAAGATTTTTCTCGCGGGATTGCTTCAATGGATATGAAGTTAAATGCCTTGCTTAAATCTAATACAGTGTTTTTGTAGAGTTGTAAATGTTCGGCTTTAGTTTCATATACTTCAGAAACTTGGTTTGTTACTAATTGCGAGTCTCCCAAGACTCTGATGTTATTAATACCAATTCTTCTAGCTAAGGTGAGGCCAAGGAGGAGGGCTTCGTACTCAGCGCCGTTGTTTGTGCATTCAAAGTTTAACTTAAAAGAGAATGGGAGGACCTTCTCCTCGGGCGAAGTAAGAATTATACCTGCCCCCGCTCCATAACGACATTTAGCTCCATCAAAATGGAGAGTCCAATACTTAGCCGGGAGTGTAGATGTTGGGGCATCTGCTGCGTTTGCACACTCTACTTCTACCATACAGAGATCCTCTGCTGGAAGAGAGCCAACTCCTAGGGAATACCCTATGCCTACTGAATCGAATGGTAAGAACATTGGTGAATCTTGTTCTATCAATTCAACGATTTTCGCAGTAGTCCCTAATGATACTGTTTCTTTAGTTTTACCTTTAGGGGTTGGAATTGTTTTGGCTATGCTGGTAGTTTCAAGATCCGTCATAGGTATCAACTTTTCCTCTGGCTTTGGGTCAGAGGGTTTATTAAGTTGGTTTGTTGGAAGTTCAAATTCTAAGTGCACCCCTGGTCTTTTCTTTAAATCAGCTAGGTGCAAATCGAAAGGTTTTGGATCACCTTTGGTGATAAATACCTTTCCCAGATGCAAGAATCTTACTTCTTGAAATAGCGTGGAAGGGATTGCCTTCATTCGATGTATCCAAGGTCGGTCGAGGATCATATTATAGTTAGTTTCCCGATCTATAATATAAAACTCAGTCAAGATGGTTTTGGGCCCTAAGGTGACCGGCAGTATTATAGTTCCTATCGAAGTGGCTTTAAGGCTATCATAGCCTCTCAAGGTATTTCATGTAGTGGAACAGTTTGTTTCTCCATATCCAAGTTTTTGGAGGAAAGAGAAAGGGACTATGTTAACTGCAGCCCCATCGTCAACCATTGCCCGTTTTACATAGTTATTATAAACCCACACTTGCAAGTGTAAGGCTGGGTCACCTCGGCGTGCGATCTCAGCATCTGTGGGCATTTTACTTATTTCGAAGATGAATTCGACATCCTTGTCCGGCTGCCCCAGAGGGTGGATATCAAAATCTACGTGATTTACTTGTGTTTCGGGAGGTGGAGTGATGTTAATTAGATGGCCTAGGCCTAATGCTTCTAAAAGAGCATTTCTCGTGAGGGGGAGAGTTCTTTAGTAAGTCCAAAAATGAAATGTGTGAAAAGGTCTTTGTTAGGTCACTAATTAAATCATAGGCACCGATGGGTTTTTCAACTATTTGTTGACTCTTATCTGTCTCTGGCAGATGACTTGGGCTTGGTTGAGAGAAATACTCTCGTGTTCTTGTTATGGCTTTGATAGGTAGTTCAGCATCTAATTCTACCAAACTGACTATCTTAGGTCTCGGTTGAGCTCCCAACTGTGGCGCGACTGACGGATTTAATGAAGTCGAGGCTTCATGGTCATTGTTTCCCATCACTGCACCTTTGTTTGTTCCAGTTGGATTCAGCCTATTGCTGTCATGATTTGGGAGCAGATCATTAAAGATCTTGAGGGGAGCATTCTGAGGAGAAACTGCCCCTGCGAGAGTATTTGGTGATGATGAGATGGGATCCACCAAAAACAGGTCTGTGAAGAACTGTCTTTGTTCTTCTGGCAAGCGTTGCATAAATTTATTATAGTCACGGCACGTTCTAGTATCGTGACCCCAAATTTTATGGAAACCACAATAAGAATTGGGGTTATAATTCCCGTTTTGTTGGTTTGGTGTGTATTGTGGCCTAAAATTCCGATCAAACTGTTGCCTATTAGGACCAAAGTTTTGGAATTGTTGTTTCTGGTTTTGATTTTGGTTTTGGTAACCAAATGAGTTTTGGCTTGGCCCTTGTATGGGATTTCGCCGTTGTTGTTGTTGTTGTTGTGGATGGTTAAAATCCACTGTATTGATTGTCGGGGTAAAGTTGTTGTTTCGTTGGTTGTTTGTTTGTGACGGAGCATTAACAACATTTACCCTCTTGGGCTGGTCGGTTACCCCATCCGTTGTTACCCCACGATTTTTGTTAAGGATTTTGGGTCCTTGATTGACATTTGTGGTAGTTGTAGTGTTTTGAGTGGAGGTGATTAACCTCCCGTTTGTTCCATATGTCTTACGACCACTATCTATCGCTGCTTGATCTATTCGCAGAGCGCTCTCAAGTACTTCATCATAAGTCCTTAGTGGGAACTTCTGGACTTCTTCCTTCACTTCTCTACTGAGAGAATGAAGGAATAAATCACATAGTTCCATCTGATCCATGTTTGGAGCACTTGCTGATGAATAAAGAACTGTACGCCACCTCTGGATGAAATGGGCGACAGATTCGTTGTGTTCTTGTTTGATATGCAAGAATTCCCTGATTCCTGTTCTTAGCAGTTTGTTCATGTCGAAGGCTTTGATGAACTCTGACACGAGTTGTTTAAATGAATGTATGGAAGCCTCAGGTATTCTATAATACCAATCGAGAGCAATGCCCTCCAGTGTTTTGGGGAATATTTTAGCAACAACCCCATCCCATGGGAGTAATTCCCGAATGGCTGTAGCGTAAGCTTTGATATGCGCATTTGGATCTCCCTCACCCTTGAACTTGGGCAAATCAGGGAGAGGTCTTGGAAGCATGACACTTCGTATGGTGAAGTCTAATGGTTCCTTTAGATATTCGAATAAGTCCCTATCGCATAGCTTTCGACCATTGATGGTGGTTGCTGAGGGAGCGGCGGTGGGATAGGTTGTTGATATGGTGCAGCGTATGTGTTAGCAGGGGCATAGGGAGGTGCCTGCGTTTGAGAAAACATGCTGGGAGAGGAGAACATATCTCCTTGTGGTGATTTAGAGTACATGTTTAAGTAGGATGGGGATTGTCGAGGAATGGATTGTTTGACACTAGACCAGGAGGAATAGTGTTAGAGATGGTGGGCCTTGTTGGCGTTTGTTGTGGATATTGAGGAGGCATGCCTAACGTGCCTACTCCCGTAAGGAGATCTACCTGGCCAGAGTGGTATGGAGGATTGGAACTTCCCGTTTGTGTGAACAGAGAATTTTGACTTGCCTGAGCGAGTTCTAACCCTCTCACTCTTTCTACTAACGTTGAAATGACTTCATTTGGTGAAGTCACGGTATTTTGCCTGAGCGGCGTTTGTTGTATACCCTGGTGTTGTAAAGGTACGTGATAGCCTGTCATGAACTGATTGCTATCTTGCCAAGTTTCTCCAAGAATATTTCCTGTATGCAATGACATAGAGGTATTTTCTGGAAAAGATATCTCGGGTTGTATTTGTAAACCTCCTACAGGTGGGTACATTCCCCGGGAGCGTTGTTCACTCCTAGGATAACGTATTGATTTTCCATCATCTAAGACTAGGTATGGATCTGATTGCCTACTAACTTGTGGTCTGAGTAGCATTTGAGGAGATGAACCAGATTCTCCAGTAAACGTCATATTGTTTGAACCTGAAGGATCTGTTTGTTGGGTTCGAGGGGGTTGATCTAACTCCTCGGTTTGAAAAGACAAACTATATCTAGATTCTTGGGGTTTGAGTTGACAAGCTGATTAGTTGAATAGTTGTCACCCCATACCGAGAGCGCGAGGGTGATGATTTCTATTACATTGGGCATAAGTATGCCTCAAGACCCAAGAGGGTCTACCATATGCATCGAATCCCGACATATTCGGGGTTATATGAATACCCGCGAGAATAATGGGAAGGAGCGAAGGTGATTTGTGAAAGGAAACGTGATATTTATGACTCGAACAAGAAGGTAGGAAGTTTTATGTCAACTTTACTAATTTCGTTTGATTTCACGTCGGTTCACCAATTTTGTACGTCGGAAAAGCGACAGGCGAGTGTGAGAATCAACAAGTAACTCTTCCGCGTACCCAACCTCCCAAGGTCGTGCCAAGACAGCCGGTGGGGATGGAATATGCAGACAAACTAGTTAGGCAGTCTAATGTCTTCGACACGCACTAGTGGAATTTGTGAATCTAAGGCAAAGAAGGCCCTTCTAACTTGGACTGGTGTGATAGATCGATCAACAAGGATGACTGCTCGAAGGCTCCAATCAATATCGAGCTCTGGCATGATTCGATCTATGGGTTGCGGAATACGTGGAAAATTACCTAGGATTGTTTCGTGTATATCTCCTGATAAGGTCATATAGTGGATGATGAATATAATTGACTCTATGGATGGTTTTCTGGCCTAGTCCAGAATTCCCTAGCTTCGTTAGCTGTTGTATCCAGCAAGGACAGTTGTTCAATGATAATAGGTGGAAGCAGAGTAGACTGGAATACCAGTGTGCGTAGGCCAGTGTCTATGTCTAATTTTCTTATGGATTCGTTAGGTTATGGGATTTTGGGTCACAACCGTAGACTCATGGTTGTTGTGGACCAGCTATGGTCATGCGTGGAATCAAGTTCTAATCCCTAGTATCTAGTAATCGTATGCTTTCTAAGCTTCTATGTTTAAAACCAATAGTTGTGTGATCTTCTCGGAATATCTCACAGGTGTTCTTGCAACTTGGATTCTTAGGTGGTATCTATGTCTGTGTGGGTGTCTCCTGCATCTGGTTGTGGAACTAAAGGATCACACCGAATGTTTTTTTCTCTCTCGAATCCTTTCTACGATCATGTGGATATTTTTCCTAGTGCATGACTGTAGTTTGGTGACTTGACCAAAATGTATGTGCTTGTGTTTCTCTATGTTTAATCCTCTTAACCGAGAGATCCGACTGCTGGAAATCTGTTGTTGTTTGGAAGACTTGTATCCTAAGGTTCTGGTCAATATCAGGTTATTACCGCTATGAGGTTGGGATGAGGCACGATTGGTTCGAAAATGTATTCCTGGGCTCCTTAGGTCCCATAATTGTCATAAAAAGCAAAACTAAGCAGTAATGAAGCAAATTCTAACTATGTGAAATAAATCTAACTCGCATATAAATTTTATTCTTCTCTGAAATATTTAACAATTTCAAGGAAAGCAAACTATTTTAAGCATATCTAGAAATAATAACTAAACAATAATTAAAAACAGACAAGATAACCGAGTGTGGTTATTTGCCTGTGTGATTTGTAGAATTATTCTAAATGAATAAAATAGCCTGTCTAATCTACCTGCAAGATTCTCGATCCTACCTCAGAAGTGAGGAGTGAATCATAGTTTCTCAGAAACTATCAATCCCCACAGCTTCCCTGGCAATATCGAGAATAGAATGAAATGAAATAAAGCGATTAACTACTCTATTTGATATGATTCTGACTAGAACTTTGAAATTTAAAACCTGGATTCCATAGAACAGTGGCGAATCCGATGGTGTGTGTATGATCTCGTCCCCTCAGTATGATCTTCTCGTTCTTTCGTGTTCACTTGGATCCAGAAAAGCGTGTAATGCTAGCACCGATAGGAGTAGATTTTGGGATAAGGACAACTCAGAATGCAGACCGAGAATGCGAGTAGGAGAGGGATAGCGCAAGAGTACAGAGCTTGGCTTATGCGATTCCTAGTGGGATTTTACTGCGAGTCATGCAACATGAAGTGACCAGAACCTGCAACTATCCTATACGAAGAGCAAAACCTGCAACTTTAATGGCTTCCTAAGCTATTCTGTTCCAAAATAAAGACACTGCTTGCACAAGTTGGATATGTGGCTTACCAACAGCTGAATAAAGCTAACCAGGTATATAATGAATTGAACTAAGAACTCTAAGTCACAGTAAAAACAAATCTACAGCAAAGAGGAATTCAGAGGCAAGCTTCTAACCGGATTGGATGGAACAACAACACTGCCTGCACAAGATGGGTCTGTGGCTTACCAACAGCTGAGCAATACTAACCAAGTATGAAATAAACTATGCTATCAATCCTAAGCAAGCTAACCAAAACACTAAAAATCAGAAGACTCTAACAAGGAAAAATGGTGACCAAAAACTCCAGATCAAATTCTTCACCATTTGCATGTGCACAAACCATGCATTTATAGGAATTCCAACACTCAAAAACCAAAACCAAATTGAACTCCTAAACAATAAACAAAGGAAAAACACTATTCCAGGGGACCAAAAACATAAATGCATGCTCAAGTCAGCAAGGAAAGCTGGTGAATCGTGATATTTCACGCGGGTCACGTCAAAAGAGTGTTACGGAAAAGCGCTAGACAGGGACCGCCGCCTGCAGGCGGTTTAAATGCCATCGAAGGTCAAGAGGCCAAGGAAAGAGGGAAAAGGAGAAAACAAAGGGCATGGGGCTAACCGGGCATGCGGGATGTTAACGCATGCTCGGAGGGCTTTTCGGATCCCGAACACCTTGCGAGGAGACCTGTATCATCATCGGGGCACTTGTTACACTGTTCAGGAGTACAGTACCTTACAATTTTGGGTATGTACGGTCACTACTATTTTTTTGGTGATAAGTTTTTCTTAGAGTTCATCTCGCACAATAGTCCTATCTAATTTGGGAAAGGATCTAACATCTTCCCTCATTTTTTGGGCCCTTTGAGGTCATGGATACCATTTTCCCAGTTTCCTACTACTTAGCTTTACCACCACACTTATCTTGTGTCCATGATGTGTTTCATGTTTCTTTGTTATGGATATATGTACCTGATAGATATCATGTTTTGGATATTTTTACTTTATAGGTGGAGGCCAACGGATAGTGGATGTTAGAGCGCATGGTCATATTGGAGCATAGGAGGCTAGACCTTAGAGGGTGATACCTAGATCAAGATAGAGTCCAATGGGACATATATGATGAGACAATGGCCACTTGGGAGGATGCAGGGCCATTGAGGTCATAATACACTTATTTATTTCATTAACTTCTAGGAGGAATTCAAATTTTAGGAGAGGGGGATGTAGTGCCCACCTCTTTTTGACACTATATTCTAGACTCGACTGAATTATTTTTTTGAGCTATCATGTTGTATTGAGACTATCATGTTATGTTGATTATTATTCAAGTACATGATGTTTATACTATGTTGGATATATGAGGTATAATATGGTGTTTGATATATTTTTGATATGATGTATCACTATTGTTGACATTACATGTTTATATCATACCTTGTTTATCACTAACCTGTTGATATGATGTATGATTAGTTGTGGTAGTATATGTTTACATAATACTTTGTTTATCAATAACTTATTAACGGGACATGTGATTATTTGTTGATACTTTGAGCCGTATGGAAAATTTGATAATGGTGTGATGTTAAAATGATTTGGTTTATATGTTTTGACTCTTAGGATGCTCATGGTAACATATATGTTTTTAAGAATTATGTGTATCTTATTTAGGGACTTACGCACCTCTTGTCTTGGATTGATGTAGATTGCATTATGTTGTGATTTGGTTGGTTTATAATCTTGGATTTTGTATTCTTTGGTTATATTTTTTTTCGATACATATAATTCGTGTGCATTGAGTGTGTAGATTACGGGGATGAGAAACATCGGTTTTAGGAGATCACTCTTACGACGTGACATAATTGGCCATTGGTTGTATTTTACATTTTTATTATCGTCATCATGTGCATAGCATATTTTATTTAGAGCCCTTTTAGTAATTTTATCTTTCATATTTGTTATTGTTTAGGTTAATTAATTCTTCTTATGTTTATTTTGTATTTAATATGGTGATGGTATTTTAATTATATTGCTGGTATTAACCATGTTTAAATTATTTAATTAATTGTCTTACTTTTTTTAAACCATGTTTAAGTCAATGTTGGTTTAAATTTTCTTGGTTTTGTATTTTATTTGGTTAATCATGATTAGGATGAGGTTACACTCTTCCTAGGAAATCCATTCACCCAAATTTGGATTTTGGAAGAATGGCATTTTTGGGAAGTGTGCAAAGCTTTTAAAAGGTTATTTTTTCCTTTAAAAGCCCCCTCCCCAAGCTAAACCCATGGGTAGGGTTGGATGTTTTCAATGAAAAGGGATCATGTCCTCTTTCCCATAAGTATTTACTCTCTTTTTCTTTATGTCTTGTTTATGTTTTCCAAGTTCACTTGAGGTGTGTAGATTCACCCCAAGTAAGTGAATGATGTGCTTTGAAATTTGGGGAATTCACTTGATTACTCCTTTAAGTTGCCTTGGGTTTTGGGTGAGAGGGGTGACATGGCATCTAGTAGGATGGTGACTAGATGCAACATAGACCTCTTGCCATTGGTTTTATTTTTGTGGTTTTTTCTTTTTATCCTCCAATTTTTAGGGGTTGGTATTACATTTTTCTTGGGCCTTATTCTAATTTTGGAATGTGGATTTGGTTTTGGCTTAGAGATTGATTTTGGATTTGATTGGATTGGACTTGGAACTTGGGGAAGCTTGGATTTTTTCTTGGATCTTGAGGTAGGTTTCCTATCATGGAAGCTTTGTAAATTTGATTGTTATGGTAAGAAAATTTTGTGGATTTTGGGATTAAATTGTTGTTACCTTTGTTTTGTCCAATCCTCACCTTATGGGTTGTGGATTTTGGGACATAGTGAGGGAAATGAGGAGTTTTCATACTTAGGAACTCTCTATCTCTCTTATGGTGGAGTGGGAGTCTCCTTGCTATGGTGGAAGGAGCTCCTCCCATCCTTGATTTAGGGAAGCCAAGAAGGGGATGGGATTGAAAATCCTTAACAAGGAAGAGCTTGGGAGACATAAGTTTTATGGAGGAATAAGTAGTTTTGAGGATTGATACTTATGTTTATATTGCATAAAAAAATTCTAAGTTCCTAATGTTGTATGATCTCTATCCTCTCCCTATGACATAAAAAATGGAGAATGGTTCTCCTCCTTTTTCTTCACTTTTTGTTTTTTTGGTTTGTGAGCTTGTGTTTTTCTTGCTTTGTGAGTTTTTTCATCCTTGTGTAATCATGAGAAGCACCTCCTCTCTCTCATGGGATTGGAAGGAGGATAGTATGTTCATTTTATTTTTTTGGCATATAATGATTCTTATAAGTTGGGTGGACAACAAATACATGTGAATATTTATTAAAATCTTAGATCATGCTAAATAAAATTGGATTTTGGAAAGGAATTTCATAAAGTAAAATTTATAAAATTGAGCATGTTGTGACCTTATTTTAGGTTTCTTTTATTCTTACATTTTAGATTTCAAATGTGTTGTATTTGATTATTCGTGAAAGCCTCCTTATTGGAGGAAGACTAAAGAATTTAAAATTCTAGTTTTAATGTGACAATGGAAAAGAAATATTTTCTTTTTTAGATAATATGCAAACAAAAATAAATTCTAGTTGTTGTGGGAATCTATTTTACAAATAAAAAATTGAAATAATTAAGTTGTTTTCATTTCTTGTTTTATTCATACTAAACTTAGAGAAACCTTCATCCTTGGAAAGTTTCATTTTAGTCTTGATCCAGGATTAATATAATTTTGATCTCTTATTTCCATTATAAATAAACATATACTCATAATTTACTTCACACGCACACACACACATGCACACACACATATATATATATAATATATATATATATATATATATATATTATAAATTTATAATGATCATGAAATCAAATAGTGTTGGTTTGAGTTATTTAATCTTACTGTTTTAAAACAATTTCCTAATATGAAATAAATATTTATATCTATATTCTAAATTTATAAATGTAAGTGAATATGTGTTTCCAGAATTATGATTATGAAATCAAATAGTGTTGGTTTGAGTTATTTAATCTTATTGTTTTAAAACAACTTCCCAACTTGAGATGTGGAAATCCAAATAATACAAGATATATATATATATATATATATATTATTACCCATGAAGCACTTTAAAATACAAGAAGGAATTATTTATTTTATTTCGTTGTTTGAAACTCAAATTTTCCTTTTCTTGCTATGTTATGGTCCTTTTTGAAGAGACTTAAATTTTAAAAAAATCCCCATACTGTGTGTGTGTGTGTGTGTGTGTGTGTGTTATTGTTGATGGTCAAAAACAATCCTTAACAAATAAACATTGGAGATATTTTAAAATTCTATTGTATATTTAAAACTATGCAAAAGAGGGTTGTTTTCCCATGTGTGTGTGTGTGTGTGTGTGTGTGTTTATTTTAATATATATGTGAATCTAGAAAAATAAAATAAAAACTAATAAAATGAACTTGCAAACCCTTGTTATTAAAAACAATAGACCTCCATTAAAACCAAATGGAGGAGAAAACAACAAGAGAGTGAAGCCAAATAAACCCATGTATGTGCAAATCTGAATGGAGAAGTTTATCTCCACCTCCATTGCTTGAAGAAAATCCATTGAAGCCCCAATAGTTGATGAAGAAAAAAACTGTAGACAAATGGAGGAAAAATGAATACTTTGCCAAATAAAAACTAATTATATGAGGCTATAGAGAAATATAGGGTTTTTCTAGATGCCCTAGATCTAATGGTTGTGATAAATTAGATCCAATGGTGGGAAATGGATGCTCCATTTCCCACCCATTTTAATAAACTTTATGTATAACTATAGTCGCCCTTTTAATTTGCTAATTTATTTAATTAAATTGTATGGGCCATGGTAATGTTTAAAGAATTAAATAAATTTAAATCTAAGGATTATTTATCAAATTTACGAACTGGAATTAGATGATAAATTGTTAGAATAATTTAACGTTAAGAGATTAAGTTAAATTATGAAAACTTAGTAGCTAATTAATTAAATCGATTGATTAAAATTGTGGGAATTAAATTGTCTGAATTTATCTAGTAGATTAATTAAATTATGGAAGTTAAATGTTTAATTAATTAAATCGATTGATTTAATTTATGATAATTAAATGAATTTTATTTAGTATAGAGATAATTTACTCACAAAATTTAATAGTTTAAAAATTAATTAAACCATTTAATGAAATTACGGATGATGAATGGGTCACTTATACTAAAATATTTAAAGGAATATTTTGGTAGTCGATTAAATTTTTATCTCGTAGTAGAAAAAATGAACTCATTAAATTAAACTAAATCCTTAGTAGTGGCCCAAACATTTTTCACAAGACTAAGAAAAAATTATCTAAAACTTATGTCACTTGTATAGTTTTTGTTTTCTCATTCAGAGTGGGGAAATACAACACCTATATAATAATTAGTGGGGGAAATGAGACATCATTTCCCTTCCACATTATATGGGTTTACCAGATCTCTAAGACCTAGATTTGTCTGTAACAATTTCTTCTTGTATTTGGGAAGTGTTATTAGAGAAACTATAAATATATATGACACTCTTCTCTTGGTGACAAGGATATCCAATTCTCACTTATTTCTAAAATTATTTGTTATCGATTTGCTCACCCCTGACTCTCCAAATACACCAAATGTAATGCCCAAACACCAATGTATCACCTATAACATTTTTTACTCCTATGATACAAATCTCACTTATCAATCTATGGGTCATTTGATGAATCAAATTGTTCACTATTCACAATTATTATTCTTGACATGCTCTGATCAATAATCGAAAAAAATTGAAACAAACCTTGAAAAAATTATTAAAAATATAATTTTTTGGATTTAAAATCAATATTAGGATTTTCCATAATTTATGAATTTAATAAAAACCATGAGATAACTATGGAAATAATTAAAACCTGAAAAAGTAGAGAACAATTGACACAATGATAATAGAGTTTGGAATGAATCCTTCATTTCTAGGTCCATAATAATGATACCAAATTATTAAAATAACCTTCAAACACTTACAATTTTGGTGTACAAGGAAATTAGTGATCTTCCATAACTATCACAATGTTCTACCTGTAAAACTAACCCTAGTCTACTTTGGAATTTTACCACCAAAATTTCTCAAGCTCTCACAAAAATCCTTTAACATTACAAAGTCCTCTAACTTCACTTATTTAAAGAGAAATTCCTCCTTATATAGATTGTTTAACCACCAATGGCCTGGCAGTGGCATTATTTTTAGTAAATGGGAGGTTAGGGGGTTGAAAATCTCTAACCTTCACCGACCAATTTTGAACTATATTCGGGATAATATCCCACATTTACCAGATAAGTATGGGCGATCGGGTTTATATTTGGGGAAAGTGGTTTGAATTAAGTGGCTTGACAAATTTTTGTTTATTTCCATGTAGTTTTTGGTATGTGGGTTCGTTAATTATGATGGTTTGTTCCCTCACGGAGTTGGTGATTGGTAAGGAGTTGGCTAAGTATTGATTCAATGGGATTTGGTGAGGGAGAATAGTGTGGGTGAGTGAGTTATGAGCTAGTGAGATAAGTAAAAGAAGGTCGGATGAGTTGTTGAGATGACTTGGAAAGTTTCTCCGGAAAGTTAAAAGCATTGTAAGTATACATGGTAAAAATGTTGAGAATTATTTACAATACATGAAATTAATCCCACATGCATAGTGTGGTGAATAACAAAGGCATCCAAATATAGAAGCTTTATAATGGTAACATGAATAAATGGAGGAAAACATAACCCATTGTAAAAATAGTGTGTCAACCCTGGTTAAGGGCCCCCAGCCAACAAATAACAGGACCCACCCATCTAATAACAAGTGTCGAAGACCGGAGGCACAAAACACATTGTTATCTAATACCAATTTTCCACTTTTCATGGTTTGATTGGTCCACATGGTGAGTGTGCATGCATCCATGTCATATCAAACTGTGTGTAGTCCCATAGTTTTATGAGATTTCCCAAAGTTTCAGTCTACAATAACTTATACACATGACCTCCATTATTGCAACATATTTAGTGAAGATTATAGACCAATTTTACTCAAGTAAGGATCCTCTAGATAATACTTATCCACCGAGAAACATTTGGACCTCCAATAATGTTGTTAGTTAGTAATGAAGTGAGGGTAATTTTCCCTCACCTTTCCAATTTCCATCCATTTTTCCTTGTTTGGGTGAATTCCATTCAAAACCACATAGAGATATTCAATATCACCCCTTCGTGATGTTCTCACATTTTTGTACATAATGATATATTCTCGCAACTCATCCAAATACTCGGGAGGAAAATCATCAACAGAAGGCACAAATTTTTTATCAAAATTATCTATAATCATAGGAGCCTCATCTAATTTCAAATTTTACACATTCTCAAATAAATAAATTTACATGTGAGGAAGTAAATCTAACTTAGGAAATCATTATTACGAATTTTTTCCAAGATTACGAATGGACCATACCGAATTGGTTTTAACTTTTTACCTTCACTTATCAAGTATTTCCTTATTGATATGAAGCAAAATTGAATCACCCACTTGAAAGTTATGATGGTTTTATGTTTATCATGCCTAACCTTGTTTTTGGATTTGATTTTCTCTAACTATTCTAAGAAAAAATGATGGACCAGCTATATATTTTACATGAATGTCGAATATTTGGTAGTATCACTATGTGAATTAACTACAAATTGTTGTCTAAATAGTCAATCTAAAGGATATTTAGGAAGATAACCAAAACAAGCCTCAAAAGGAGACTTCATACTAGAAGAATGAAGTGCACGGTTATAAGCATGCAACACATAATACAATTTTTCATCCCAAAACTTGTGATGTTTACCAAAATAACCTCTAATAAGATGTACCACTATGAAATTTACAACCTCTATTTGACCATCAGTCTATAGATGAAAACAAGTAATTTTCTTCAGCTAGGTGTCCATCAAATCCCACAAAGTTGACCAAATTTTCCCAAGAAACATGGAATCCCAATAAAAATAATAGAAGTGGGAAAACCAAAATGATCCCATACATGATGAAAGAATAGGAGTGTAGTCCTTTCACCAATATTTTTATAGTACAAGGAATCAACACACACATTTTATTAAATATATCTACAACCACATAGATATTAATTTTTATCCATGACATGGGTAAGCCTCCTACAAAATCCATGGAAATAATTTCCCAAGGATGAGTAGGGATGGGAAGATGAGTGTAAATTCCTCACTTCTTATTGCTAGGATTTATCGTGGAAAAAAACACATCCCATTATATATCTGGAAACATATTCCTGCATATGAGGCCACTAACAATACATTTGTAAATGTCTAACTATTTTACTTACACCAAAATGACCAGATATAATAGAAGTTTGAGGTTCCCTAATCATATGCATTCTTTCATCCTCCGGGATATAAATTTTATCATAATGATACAAGGGTCCACCATGCACATGATAATATAATTCTCCTACCTATTTACCACTCATAAAATCTTCATACACTTCTTTAAAATCAACATAATTAGTATATTTTATTTATTACTATCATGAACTAGAGAGATATGATGTAAAAAAAGATATATAACCACAAATGGAGGTCTAGATAACATATCAGTAACCTTATTTTATATACCTTTCTTATGCCACGATCGCATGAAATGAAATTGTTGTAGAAAACCCATCCAATGGAATTTTCTAGGTTGTTACAACTTTGTCTATGACTAGATATGCTTGAGGGGATGATGATTTGTATAAATTACTATTTTCTTACCCATTAAGTATTTTTTTCATTTTTACACTTTGCACCAAATAATAAAACTCTTTAGCATAACTTTGATAGTTTCTTACGCACTCATGAAGATTTCAAAATGGTAATAAAAAGAATTCTTATTCTACATCAAGATATACCCATTTCATATTTGGTATCCTTCTCAACCTCAATTGGCTTCTATAAATCAGGAAGTGCTAAGATAGGAGAAACACTTATTTTCTCTTTTAGTGTATCAAATTTTGTTTGATGTTAGTAAAAAGAATGCAAAATAGATACAATACATGAGAAGTTAGAATAATTTTTTCCAATAATAAACTATACTAAGAAATATCCTAACATCTATTACATTATTGGGATTAGGATACTTCATAATGACCTCAACTTTTTTAGGATCAATTTTCAATTTACCATATCCCACAACATAACCCAAATAAATCAAAGATGTTTTCCCAAATTCACATTTACACCTTCAGATATAATTTCTCATTTCATAAAGCATCCAAGACTTTATAAATATGAATGACATGATCATCCCATGATTAACTAAAAATTATATTATCATCTAAGTATACTATCACAAAATCATCAATGAATGGTATTAAAAAATCATTCATCCCATGCATGAATGTAGCTAGTGCATTGCAAAATCCAAAATGCATAATAAATCATTCAAACAAACATTTTTATTTTAAAATCAGTTTTCAAAATATCACTTTCTTGAGTCTCACTTTGGTGATAACCACTTCTTAATTCTAACTTAGTAAAATAAACATCAATTTTAAACTGATCCAATAAATCATCAATGTGAGGAATAAGTTTCTTGTTTTATCACGGTGATCTTATTTAAGGCATGAAAATATACACACATCCATCATGTGTCATCTTTCTTAGGCACCAAAATGATAGAAAAAACACAAAGAGATGAAGTTGCATGGATAACTCCTTTTGCAAAAATTCCATCACCTATTTTTTTATTTCCTCATTCTTGACCACGAACAATCTATACATACCAATATTAGGAATAGGTCCATCCTACAAGAAATCTATCTCTAATTGAACCCCTCTTTTAGAAGGTAGACCTTGTGGATCATGAAACACATCATCATAGTTAAAAATAGTATTAATCAATTCATTTCAATTTCTAGGATCATAATCCTTAGACTTATGATCATGATCTTCAATGACCTGAAAACTTATGTCTTTCATTTCTTATATAAAGGGGAAGATATTGAGATCACAAGCTCCTACACTTACTTGGGAGTTTTATTTACTGGGCCCCATTTTAGTCTTCGTCCTTCTCTTCATCACCATGTCAACAAGGGGTTTAGATCTTTGGAAATCTTGGAGAGACAGTTATTCCACTACCACTTCTAGGAAATCTTGTCAAATATGTCTCTCTCGGATTATCTTGTGAGGACAATAATTATTTATGGCTCAAGGCTTGAGGGTCCATCCCTAATTAATTTTATTAGGCTATTGTTGAGTGAGTCTATATCCTCATGTTCATATGCATCATTAGGTGCAAAGAGATAGTTACATACAATATTCTCTTCACTTAGTTTGGGGCTCACCCCTTTATACTAGATACTATATTAAGCTTTGTTTTAGTTTTCATTACATCTAGGGACTTTCATATTCTTATACATGCAAAGATAAGTATATCTACCTCACTTACCATTACTCCGAGGTTATTTATCTTTCCGACAACAATGGTCACTCCCCTCTTGGTCCACTAGAGTCTCACGTCTTTTTGGCTCTTTCGGGATTCAGATGGACTTCCTCCCTCCATACAAATACTCCCTAGATGATCCTACCCATATCCTACTTGATTAAGCAAGATATACACAAAATTATCGAGAAGACATTTACGGGAAGTTCATTCTACATACTTAGATAATCTCTCCGGTGGATTATGCCCTAATATGTATGTATTTTTATGTTGCACATTTCCTTGAGGTCAATGATGGGCTTATTAGCTGGCCTACATATATCTCCCGACACTGGTTGCAGGCACTCCGCATATCCCTAGGCCAATTCAGAGTGGGATCTCATAGACTTTGTGTGGAGGACCACCAACTAGAGTTCTCTTAGAGGATTTTCTAGCTTTTTTACCTTCAAGATAACAAAATAGAGTAACTCTTCATTTTCAGGTGCCCCATCTACCATGAGATCAAAAGGAGATTCCATTTCCTATTCCGGTACAATATGTCATTTATAGATTTCTTCGAGATATTGTAATCAATAGTGTCTTATTATCTAATTGCAGAGGCTATCGGGATTGAGAATGATACCCTTTAGTACCCTCCCATATAGTATACTTCTTGAAATATCACATCTTTCTTTATGGTTCTCCCACCAGAGAGAGGAGCACCAAGTGGCACCTTGACATTAATATGGATTCCTAGATAAAATTTGTCAAGACCCTGGATGCGATTTCACGGTTCGGAGATTTTGTTACCATACTCGGTTAGATACTCCCCATACATCACATTCATCTAGCCGGGAGGATACATAGGGCTCTTATTTCTTATCCTTTCCCAAGACACTAAAATTCTATATTCTCCACAATTTCAGCTACAAGACACAAGCATATCACCAAAAACTTCCAAGAAGCCTCAAATGCTAGGTGATAGTGTCAGAGATGGGGATTTCACCCCTCTTCTTTAGCTCCATCCATATACATTCTTATATCCATTGAGTCCCTTGTTTCTCATTCTTTTTTCTTTCTCTTCTTTCCTTTCTTGTTATTTGGGTCACCCTTTCAGGTCTCTCTACTTTGGTTCCTTTGGCATTTTACTCTGTAGTCCCATTGACCTCCTTTTGTGTTCATTCATTTGACATTAATGTAATTATATTATCTTATCTTGGAATGTTCCTTTTCTTTGGCTTTAATCACCATGAGAAAAAGATTCTTGCTTGAATTTACAATCTTTTTCATTTGTCTGTAGAAAGAAAAGAAAGACTTGTTTTCACATGATGAGCTATAACAATGTATTCAATCCCATCTTTGATATCAAGTATTTATTATCTTGCCTTTATAATATTTCTTTCGTATCATAAATATATGGACTTCCAAAAGACATGCCACAAATTTAAATTTGAAGAACATCCAAATCAACCTCATCAATGAAATTTTAAGTAATGGAAAATATGAATCGATAATTTTTTTCGTTACCTAAAATTTTACATCATCACAAACCTATCCAAAAGGATAAGGCTTAGGATGTGGTTTGGTTTGGAATCCCAATTTCTTCACAACATCCTTTGAAATAATATTATCTTGAGATACACTATCAAATAGAGTGTCTATTTTTGTATATTTCAAAACATCTCTAAGGTGGAAAATATCATTTCTTTTCTTTTGATCGTGCATAGATTAATGTTTAGAATAATATGAGACATTATATGAGCTAATGATGGAAAAAGAGGAAGAATTACAACCTTGTAAACTGTGTGTCTATGATATTGGTCACATCACTAAAATTCGATCTAAGATTTTGTTACACCACAATGTTGGTCTTCTTTTCTTTCCCTTTCTTATTGTTAAACCACTTAGGATTAAGTTTTGGATGTAACTTCAAAAACTTGGATTCATCATGATTCTTTTTGCAATGATTACAAAATGTCTTATCATCATTTTTCTTAACAGTAGAATTGGTCTTTTTCTTACCCTTTACTTTACCTTGTTATTTGGAAATTTTCTCCACTATACATTGGTAATTCAAACTTAATATCAAATTTTAATGAAGGAATAAAATCATAATTTTTTTTACCAATTTTGGGAGAACTATATTCAAATGAAGAAGACGCCTCTTATTTTTAGGTTTTTATCTTTCTTTACTTCTTTCTCCATTTTTCTTCTCATATCTCAATACAATTCCTCCATCATTTCTTTCATTTGCATGAAGGATTGACAAATATTTTCTCTATCCTTGAATATATATTCACTCTGTGACCATCTTAATCTAATTTTTAGATCAAAATGTCCTAATCCTCCATCACCTTTTCGATATACACCACAAAATTGTAATCCAAAGAAATAATTAAACTTATTATAGACCAAGTCTCGATACCGAAATGATCTATAATTGAAAATTAATTTGAAACACACCTTGAAAATGTTCTATAAAATATGGATTTTTTGATTTATAATCAATATTATGATTTTGCATAGTTTAATAATTGAATAAAAATTTATAGATGACTATGGAAATCGAAAAAAATAGAAAAATGTTGAGAAAAATTGAAACAATCCATTGATAATTGGATTTTAGCACAAATCCTACATCTCTGGGTACATAATAATGAGACTGGTCTATTAAAATAACCTTCAAACACTTACAATTTTTGTGTACAAGGAAATTAATGATCTTCCTCAACTGTCACAATGTTCTACTAGTAAAAATAACCCTAGTCTCCTTTGTAATTTTCCCACAACATGTCTCAAGCTCTCACAAAAAGACTCTAATATTATACAATCCTCCATCCTAAATTATTCAAATAGAAACTCCTCATATAGATTTGATAACCCCTAAATGGCCTAAGCGGTGGCATTATTTTTAGTAAATGGTAGTGAGTAGGTTGAACCCCTCTAACCTCCACTGACCCATTTTAAACTATATTGGGGATAATATCTCACACTTATTCGATAAGTATGGGTGGTCGGAGTTTATATTTACAAAGTGACATTTTAAATTAGGTGAATTGGCCACTTTTGTTTATTGCCACGTAGTGGTCAGTAGGTGGGTTTGCTAAGTATGATGGTTTCTTTGGTTTCTTTGAGTTGGTGATTGGTAAGGGGTTGGCTAAGTATGGAGTCGGTGGAAGTTAGTGAGGATGAGCTATGTGTGGTGAATTCATGAGCTAGAAAGCTAAGTACATGTAGGTTGGCTGAGTTGTTGAGCTAACTCGACATGTTGAGATGGTAGGCTAAAAGCATGGTAAATATACATGGTAAAAATTATTAGAATGATTTACATTACATGAACTTAATCCCACATGCATAGTGTGGTGAGTAATAAAGGAATTCAAATAACAACATTTTATAATGGTATCATTAAAGAAATGAAGGTAAAGGAACCCCTTCATAAAAATATTTTTCAACCTAGCTAAGGCCCCTGACCAAAAAAAATAGTAGGGCCCACCTGTCTGATAATAAGTGTTAGAAACCAGAGGTGCAAAACACCTTTTTTTTCTAATACCACATGGTGAGTGTGCATGTATCCATGTCATCTCAAACTTGAGAGAAGTCCCATATTTGTTTTCCAAATTTACCAAAATTTCAACATGCAATAACTTTTACATATGACCTATATTTTAAGCATTTAACATACCGCCAAAGATATCTCAACCTTCTCGATGTAGTGAAAGCTGATTATAATACATTTAGGGAATATTGTAGACCAGTGTTTCTTAGTAAGAATCATATGGATCACCTATGATTTTTATTTCTTTAATATTTTCTTATAGGTATGATACTCTTCTCCTTTAAACTAGTAAATTTCATTCACTATCATAATAGGGAAAATTCGGATAATAAGATTTGCACAAAATCATTATTACACCATTCTTTAATTGTACTTAAATTTATTGGAGTTCTAAAAAATGAAACTAGGTTTTAGTGGCATGTGTATTTTGTTTCTTTACTCTTTCTTTCTTGATTTGATCATTTATCTCATTGTTTTACCTTGTGGAAGTGATGTTAAGCCACTTTATAGATATCTCTGGTAGTATCCACTCACTATAATTTTATATATAAACTGGCCAAAGAGTGTACAATAATGTTTAAACCCTAATACATTCTTGACCCTTCTATATAGTCTTAGACCATTTTTATTTTTGGTTTTCTTCTCTTTTTGGGCCCATTTGTGAATTTTTTTCATTTCAAACTCTATTGTCTAGGTTTTAATTTCCCATGACTAAGTTATAAATTTAAAAGTAAGATCTTGTATATATACAAGTTTATTATAATCATTTATCACGTACTAAGGACCTATCTATCTACCAACTACTAAATTGAAAAAGTAATAAATACATCTACATATTACATACATGACATACGAGGGAATAAATATTAATTTTTTATCTTCACACAATGGTTTCTATAGGGATAAAGTATCATATCCCTTTATCATTTTTGAAACACAAGATCTAACCTAGGTCAAGGGATATTTACATGCATCTTTACAAAAATCACCGGGAGAACTACATGGTGTTTGAAATGTAGTGTGACACTAAATGAATCACAAATGAGGTGATTATGTACGTACCCAAAATTGTAGGGTCTTTGCACCATCGAAAAAACATAACACGTACCCCAATGATGATACAGGTCTCCTCGCAAGGTGTTTGGGATCCGAAAAATCTCTCCAAGTATGCGTTATCATCTCGCATGCCCCACTTAGCCCCCATGTGCTTTTTTTTTCTCTTTTCCCCTATTTTCTTGGCCTTTTTCTCTTTAGTTACGAAACCGCCGCCCTTCCTGGGTGGTGGTCTCATGATTCCCGCCACCTAAGCAGAGCGGCGATCCCTGAACCGCCGCCCGCTTAGGGCGGCGGTCCTTTACATGTTTTCCAGAATGCTCTTTTAACATGACTCACGTAAATTTCAACATTTACCAGCTTTTTTCACTACCATAGGCTTGCATTAATGATTCTGGTTCCCTGGAATAGTGTTTTTCCATTGTTTATAGTTTACGAGATCAATTTGGTTTTTACCTTGGGTAAATGCAAATGCTATAAATAGTTGGCTTGTGCTCAAGCAAATGACCCCTCAAATTTACCTCACGAATTTCTCATTACAATAGATTAGTCTTTCATTTTTCTTAGAATTCTTAGTTTCTTTCATTGCATTCTTAGTTAGTATTGTTTTGCTATTAGGAAGCCACATATCCATCTTGTGTGCAAGTGCTATTGATATTTTATCCAATCCATTGGAGTAGAATAGTTTTTTTCAATAGGAAGCCATTAAAGTTGCAAGTTTTGTTCTTCAAACAGATAGTTTCAAGTTTTGAACATTTTATGTTGCATGACTCACAATAAATACCGCTAGGAATTACATAAGCCAAGCTCGTACTCTTGCGCTATCTCTCTCCTACTCACATTGTATTCGGCCCGTATCCTAAGATGCCTTTGTCCCAATATCTATTTCTGTTGATGCTAGCATTACATGCTTTTTTGGATCCATGTGAACGCAGAGGAATGAGGAGATCACACTGACGGGACAAGATCACACACACCATCGGATTCGCCACTATTATGTAGAATCCAAGTTCTAGCTTTCAAATTTCTAATTAGAATCATATCAAATAGAGTAGTTAATTACTTTATTTCAGTCAATCTTACTTTCAATATTGCCAGGGAAGCTGTGGGGATTGATAGTTTCTGAGAGACTATGATTCTTTCCTCACTTCTGAGGTAGGATCGAGAGTCTTTCAAATAGATTAGATTAGTTATTTCATTACTTAGAATAGATTTACAACTGCACAGGCAAGTAGCTATACTCGGTTACTTTGTTTGTTTTAAAATTCGACACTAGGTTAATTGTCAATTTCTAGATATATTAAAATAGCTACTCTTTCAAATTCATTTAAAAATTCATCAGAAAATAACAAAAATATAGAAGTTATATATGTTATAGACATACTTCGCATAGTTAATTTTATTTTGCTGCATTTAGTTTACATTATTGCTTTTGTATGACAATCATGGGACCTAGAGAGCCAGGGAATACGTATTCAAGCCAATCGTGCCCAAACCCAATCTCATCACAGCCATAACTGATATAGATCAGAATCTCAAGATCCAAGTCTTCCAAATAACAAGTAAACTTACAAAAATCAATTTCCAATTGCACGGGTTAAACATAGAAGACGACCAAACACACATATTTTGGTCAAATCAACCAAACTACAGATTACCCTAGATCCATATCTGCATGACTGTAGAAGGGTTTGAAAGAGAGCAGACCTTTGGTTGTGATCCTTTGGTCCCATAGCTAGATGTAGGAGACACTCTCACAGATATAGATACCAGCTTGAGAATTCAGGTTGCACAAATGCCTGTAAGATATTCTGAGAAGATCACACAATTATTAATTCTAAATATAGAAGCTGAAAAGGCATATGACTATTGGATATTAGGGATTAGGGATTGATCCCGCACATGACCATAGTAGGACCACAACAAATATGAATCTACAGTTGTGACCCACAAATCCCACAACCCAACGAGCCCATAGGTGAATCAGACATAGATGCTGGCCTACGTACACTAGTATTCAGATCTACTCCACTTCCACCTATCATCATCGAACAGTTATCCTTATTAGACATAGCAGCTAACAAAGCTAAGGAGTTCTGGACTAGGCTAGAGAATCACCCATAGAGTCAATTATATTTACCATCCGCCCTATGACCTTATCTAGAGATATACACGAAACTATCCCAAGACATTTTCCACGTATTCCACAACCTATAGACTGAATCACGCCAGAGCTTGATATTGATTGGAGCCTTCGAGCATTCATCCTTGCTGATCGATCTATCACACCAATTTAGGTTAGGAGGGTCATCTTTGCCTTAGATTCGTAATTTCCACTAGTTCGCGTTGAAGACATCAGATTGCCCAATTAGCTTGTTTGCATCCCACACTTATTTTAATCCCCACCGGCTGTCTCGGCACGAACTTGGGAGGTCGGGTGTGAGGAAAATTTTCTTGTAGATTCCCACGCTCGCTTGTCACTTTTCCATCGTACAAAATTGGTGAACCCGACGTGAACTTCCTACTTTCTAGTTCAGAGTCATATTATTACGTGTTTTTACAAATTAGTATATCATTCATCTTTACCACCTCATTAGCTTTCACTATCACCTTCACTCCTTCCCATTATTCTACGGGTATTCATATACCCCGAATATGTCAGGATTCGATGCATATGGTAGGCCTCTCTTAGGTCTTGAGGCATACTACGCTCAACTAAATAGACAATCATCACCCTCGCTCTCGGTATGGGGTGACAACTATTCAAGATAACCAATTATCAACACAAACTCCATCTCCAAGGATCAGATATAACTCATCTTTCCAAATAGAAGAGTTGGATCAGTTCACTCAAACATGGCAAACAGAGCCTTCAGGCTCGAACAATATGATGCTCATAGGAGAGTCTAGTTCATCTCCTCAGGTACTACTTAGACCACAAATTAGTAGACAATCAGACTCATACCTAGGTTTAGATGATGAACATTCGGTATGTTATGCTAGGAATGAACAACGTTCTCAAAGTATGTACCCACCTATAGGAGGTTTACAAACACAACCCGAGGTCTCTTTTCAAGAAAATACCTCCATGCCACTACATATAGGAAATTCCCTTGGAGAAAATTGGCAGGGCAGCGATCAGTTCATAGCAGGATATCACATGCCTATACAACACCATGATATACAACAGACACCGCTAAGGCAAAACACCATGACTTCACCAAATGAAGTCATTTCAACATTAGTAGAAAAAGTGAGAGGGTTAGAACTTGCCCAGGAAAATCACCATTCTCAACTCATGCAGGCAGGAAATTCCAAACCTAGCCAAATAGACCTCCTCATAGGAATAGGTACGTTAGGCATGACCCTCAGTATTCACAACAAATGCCGATTAGAACCACCATTTCTAACACCATTCCAATACCTCCCGGTCTAGTACAAAATAATCCATTCTTGGACAATACCCCTTCATACTTAAACATGTACTCCAAATCACCACAAGGGGATATGTTCTCCTCTCCCAGTATTTTTACTCAACCACAGGGGTTCCCTTATGCTCCTACCAATGCATATGCAATGCCATATCAACAACCCATTCCACCTCCACTCCCTCAACAGGCACCATCAATGGTCGAAACCTATGCGATAGGGACATATTCAGAATACTTGAAAGAGCCCTTAGATTTCACCATACGAAGCGTCATGCTTCCAAGACCTCTTCTCGATTTTCCCAAATACAAAGGTGAGGGAGATCTGAATGCACATATTAAAGCTTACGCTATAGCCATCCGAGAACTACTCCCGTGGGATGGGGTTGTTGCTAAAATATTCCCCAAAACTTTGGAGGGCATCGCTCTCGATTGGTATTATAGAATACCTGAAGCTTCCATCCATTCGTTCAAGAAACTTGTGTCAGAGTTCATCAAGGCCTTTGACATGAACAAACTATTAAGGACAGGAATCAGGGAATTCTTGCACATTAAGCAAGAACACAATGAATCTGTCACCCATTTCATCCAGAGGTGGTGCAGTTCTCTATTCTTCAGCAAGTGCTCCGAACATGGATCAGATGGAACTATGCGATCTATTCCTTCATTCTCTCAGTAGAGAGGTGAAGGAAGAAGTCCAGAAGTTCCCGCTAAGAACTTATGATGAAGTACTTGAGATTTTCTCTGAATAGATCAAGCAGCAATTGATAGTGGTCATAAGACATATGGAGAAAACGGGAGGTTAATCACCTCCAACCAAAACACTACAACTTATCCTACTACCACGAATGTCAATCAAGGACCTAAAATTCTTAACAAAAATTGTGGAGTGACAATGGATGGAGTAACCGATCAGGCTAGGAAGGTAAATGTTGTGAATACTCCACCACAAATAAACAATCAATGAAACAATAACTTTACTCCAACAATCAACACAGTGGATTTTAATCATCCACAACAACAACAACAACAACAACAATGGCGAAGCCCTACACGGGATCCAAATCAAAATTCAACTAGGTATCAAAACCAGAATTCAAACCAAAAACAACAAATGCAAAACTTTAATAGGCAACGGTTCGATCAAAGTTTTAGGCCACAATATACACCGAGCCAACAAACTAGGAATTACAATCCTAACTCCTATTGTGGTTTTCACAAAATCCGAGGCCATGACACTAGAACATGCCGTGACTACAATAAATTCATGCAACGTTTTCTGAAGAACAAAGACAACCTTTCATAGATATGTTCTTGGCAGATCCTGCCTCACCAGCGCCAAATACTTTTATAGGGGTAGTTTCCCCTCAAAATGCACCCCTCAAGATCTTCAATGATCCGCTCCCAAATCACAACAATAACAAGTTAAATCCAAGTGGGACAAATAAGGGTGTAGTTGCAGGAAACAATGATCATGAAGCTTCAACTTCACTAAATCCATTAGTTTTGCCACAATTAGGAAGTCAGCTATGACCTAAGATAGTCGGTTTAGTGGAGTTAGATGCCAAACTACCCGTATAAGTTGTAACAAGGACATGAGAGTATTCCTCTCAGCTAAGTCCAAGCTACCCGCTAGAAACATGTAATATCCAACAAGTATTAACAAAACCCGTAGGTGCTTATGATTTAATTAATGATCTAATAAAAACCTTCTCGCACATCTCCTTTTTGGATTTATTAAAAATCCCCTGCTCACAGGGCTGCTCTTTTAGAAGCATTGGGTTTAGGTCATCTAATTAGCATCACTCCACCTCCTGAAACACAGGTAAATCATATAGACTTTGATATCCCTCCTCTAGGGCAGCCAGATAGGGACACTGAATTCATATTCGAAATAAAAAAAATTCCCACAGACGCTGAGATTGCGCGCCAAGGTGATCCAGCCTTACACTTGCATGTGTGGGTCTATAACAATTATGTGAAACGCGCAATGATTGACGATGGGGCAGCAATTAACATAGTCCCTTTTTCTTTCCTTAAAAAGCAAGGGTATGGAGAAACCAATTGTTCCATGACTCGAAATATGCTACGAGGCTATGACAGCCTTAAAGCCACTTCAATTGGAACTATAATACTACCGGTCACCTTAGGACCCAAAACAATCCTAACTGAGTTTCATATTATAGATAAGGAAACTAACTATAATATGATCCTTAGCTGACCATGGATACACCATATAAAGGTAATCCCTTCTACGCTATTTCAAGAAGTAAGATTCTTGCATTTAGGAAAGGTGTTCATAGCCAAAGGTGATCCAAAACCATTCGATGTACACCTAGCTGACCTAAAGAAAAGACCAGGCATACACTCAGAGTTTGAACTCCCAATGAACCAACTTAATAAACCTACCGACGCAAAACTAGAAGAAAAGTTGGTACCTACGATAGATCTCAAAACTATGAGCCTAGCCAAGGCAACCCTAGCCCCCAAAGATGAGGCTAACACTGTAGAAATAGTATCATTAGGAACTACTGCAAAAATTGTTGAATTACTAGAACAAGATCTACCAATGTTCCTACCATTTGATTCTATAGGTATGGGGTGCACCCTAGGTGTTGGCTCTCTTCCAGTAGTGGATCTCTGCATGATATAAGTAGAGAACGTTAACAAAACAAGTTTCCCAGCATCCATGTTCCTAGCTAAGTATTGGACTCTCCATTTTGATGGAGCTAGATGTCATTACGGAGCTGGGGCAGGTGTAATCCTTACTTCTCTCAATGGAAAAGTCTTACCATTTTCCTTTAAGCTAAAATTTGAATGCACTAACAACGGCACCGAGTATGAAGCCCTTCTCCTTGGTCTCATCCTAGCTAAGAGAATCGGTGTTGATAACATCAGAGTGTTAGGAGACTCACAATTGGTAGCAAACCAAGTCTCTGAAGTATATGAAACTAGAGTTGAGCACTTATAGCTCTACAAAATGGTTGTATTGAATTTAAGCAAGGAATTTGACTTCATATCAATTGAAGCAATCCCATGTGAACAAAATCTTCTCACCAATTCAATAGCAACCTCAGCATCACGCTTTACTCCAAACAGTAAGTTAGAGGATACCTGTTTCATGGTATCCCTTCGTGATGAACCATTGATAAAAACAATGTCAAATCCTCTTTTAAATGGAAATGAAAACAAATCTACTATCCTAGACCACATCGATAGTGATACAACCACTCTTGATTTCTTAAACACCTATGTGGCATTACATCTTGCCCATCACGTAGTAGATTTATCTTTGATCCCACATTCATCTTCCTATTATGGGAATCCCATGACAGAGCTTCCCCCACAAAAGGAACTCAACATATACACAGTCAAGAATGGAGACGAGCTGGAGCTACCCCCAGCCCCGCCTGAGTTTGAAGAAGGTAACGCTTCTCTAATCAAAGAAACAATTGATATTAACATCGGAACGGAAGATGAACCAAGGATACTAAAGTTAGGATCCTCGTTAACTCCATTAGAAGTAGAAATACACACTCAGATCCTCAAGGAACATCAGAAGGTGTTTGCATTTAATTATAAGGAAATGACAGGAGTTGCACCCCACATTGCGGTACACAACCTCGTCACTAAATCAGATGCAAAACCGGTTAAGCAAAAATCAAGACCAATGAAACCCAAGGTAGCTCTCATGGTAAAAGAGGAGGTAATAAAGCTCCTCCAAGTAGGATTCATCAAACCAGTCGATTACTCTCAGTGGGTATCTAATATCATTCCGGTTCTCAAAAAGAATGGAAAGATACGCATCTGCATAGACTTCGAGACATTAACAAAGCATGTCCTAAAGATGACTTCCCATTACCATCCATAGATGTCATTGTTGATGCAACAACTAGATTTGAGCTTTTGTCTCTCATGGATGGATTCTTGGGATACAATCAAATCAGAATATCTGAACAAGACCAAGCTAAAACCACATTTATAACTCCTTGGGGAACCTATTGCTATGCTTTTATGCCATTCGGTCTCAAGAATACTGGCGCTACATACCAGCGGGCTATGACGTATATATTTCATGATCTTATTCATAAAATTGTGGAATCCTATGTAGATGACTTGTTGGCCAAGGCCAAGAAGCATTGTGACCATCCGAAAGTGCTTCGCATCATTCTTTTATGTCTGATAGAATACGGAGTCATACTAAACCCTAAAAATGTGTCTTTGATGTGATAGGAGGGAAGATCCTAGGTTACACTAAGTCATCACGCGGGATTGATGTTGACCCAACCAAAATTAAAGTTGTTCTCGAAATGGTCTCACCTTTGGATGAATCTAGAATCAGGTCATTTCTCGAGAAAACTTGGTGTGATCCAGAGATTCATCCTAGACTTAAGTTTTGTCATTCATCCAATCAACAATCTACTTAAGAAAGATTATAGCATTGATTGGACTGAAAACTGCAATGAAGATTTCAATGCAGTTAAGCATTTCTTGTTATTACCACCCACACTAATGCCACCTAAGCCAGATCACCCGTTAATTTTATATTCGTGAGCCACCAATGTCTTGCTAGCCTGTATGTTGGCTCAAGAAGATGATGATAATAGAGAACGTGCAATCTATTTCATTAGCCGGACATTACTCGACTATGAAACACACTACACACAAGTGAAATGAGAATGTCTCGCCATAGTATTTGTAAAAAATGCTTAAGACATTACATGTTAAATCAAGAAACAAAGGTCATTGTAAAAACAGACCATTTACAAACTTTCCTCACGCAAGGGTCCTTGTCTAAAAAGGTTGGGTGCTTTATAACCTTAATGGGTGAATTTGAATTAACATTCATAAATCAAAAGTTAGTTAAAGGACAAATCATCATAGATTGGTTAGCTAATAATCCATTAGATGGAGGCGATCTAGTAGATCTGGACTTTCCAGATGAGTGTGTATACTACGTCGAAACCGACCTTCTATCTCTGAGTGTCCTTGGTACACTGATATCATTAATTATATCATGGACCGTACATATCCAGAAGGTGCTACACCACAATGAAGAAGGAGGTTACGCATTATCGTAGCTAAATACGTCATCATAGAACAAGTCCTCTATCGAAAAGCATTCGATGGAATGCTTCTAAGATGCATCAACATAGAAGAATCTAAGAAGATTCTCCATGAATCTCACAGCGGAATGTGTGGATGCCACTTTGGTGGCCATGCCACCACTTGTAAAATACATCGAATGGGCTATTTATGGCCCACTCTAGAGCACGACGCAGTAGAGTTTGTACAAAGGTGTCATAAATGCCAAGAATTCTCTCATGAGATTCACATGCCGGCACAAGCTCTACAACCAATCGCTACTCCATGGCCCTTTTCTACGTGGGGCCTAGATTTAATAGGGAAATTCTCTCCCTCATCTACAGATGGCCATAATTTTATAATCATGGCCACCGAATATTTTACCAAGTGGGTAGAGGCTATGCCTCTTACTACTATCCTGGGTTCTGTAATCACCAAGTTCATTTTGAACCAAATCATTTGTAGGTACGGTGTCCCACAAGTCATTATCTTAGATAATGGGACTTCTTTTAAGAATGATGAAGTTCACGAATTATGCAATAAATTTAAAATAAGCCATCATATAGCCTCCTTGTATTACCCTCAAGCCAATGGACAGGCTGAGGTGATAAATAAAACATTAAAAGCCATTCTCCTTAAAACGGTGAAAGAAAACAAACGAGATTGGAATTTAAAGTTATATCCGGCCTTATGGGCCCACCGAACCTCAATAAGGACACCAACAGGAGTGATTCCTTTCTCGCTAGTATTCAGGGCGAAGTAATTCTCCTGCTTGAGGTTAAAATACCCAGTCTCCGCATTTCATTACAAGGGATTCTTGATGAAGACACTTATAGAGAAGCACGTCTCTCCCAACTAGAAAGCCTAGATGAAGCTATGTTAGATGCTGAACAATGGCACATAGTTTATCTTGTTTGGATGTGTCGGCAAAGATAACAAAAAGGTCTATGAACACGACATATATGAAGGTGATCTAGTTCTAAGGCTAGATAACCGAATCGATAAAAATACTAGTGAGGGAAGGAAGTTCTGGCCCAAATGGCTAGGCCTATACCGAGTCATGAAGGACTACATAAATGGTGCATATATCCTATGTACACTGGAAGGTGAGGAATTTGGTGAAGCAGTCAATTCCCTGCACCTCAAACAATTCTACGTGTAAGCAGAAACTAGCACTACTTGTATAATTATATCTACATTGCATCTTCATATAGATTAGGATCATTTTGTCCACTTGTTTCATACAAAAATTGTGATCAAGGAATTTGTTCTCAAAGAAATTCATTACAAAATCATGATGTTGTTAGCATAAATACTCTAATTGTACTTCTCTATTTCCATGATATCATCAAACCATTTTAGAATCATTTCATCAAATAAAGCTAGATATGACAAAGTATTAACAATAACCATGCCAAGATCTGTGGGTTTATTCTAACTTTTTGTTTCTTCTTAGGATGGGTGTCTTGCCTATGGTCTATTCTTGAAGCTTCATGGTGTCACATCTATCCCATGCGTATATCTCTTTAGAAGTAAGAGCATGCTGAAATTTTACTCAAATGAACAAGTCAAGTATAAATCAAACAGAAAATTTTAAATTTACACATTCCCTTGCCCCACTAAACTTCGGTGATAAGATTATGTCTCTTACTAGTGACGTAGGGTTGGGAAAGGATGGAAATGTCCTTACTCGCCTATGCCTTGCCTATGGTGATAAACCCACACTTCTTACTAGTAGCATGGTGCAAGGTGTAGGGGGTACTCATGACAAGAAAACGTAAAAGGTCATAGACAAACAATTCAAATCTTGAAGTCTTGAGAAAAAAAATGAATCGAGATCTCCAAAATTCCAAGAGAAATAAAAATCCTAAAACCCAGATTTTGTCTACCATGTGGCCATCTACGGATCTAAGTCTAGATAAATCGCAAAGCAAGTTGCATCCCAAAACTATGAATTCACTCTAATGGAGTGGGCTTTTAGCATCCTAATTTGGTTCCGTCAAAGCTTTGTCTGTCTCTCATCAGTATCACTTCAACACATGTCATAGCTTGTGCCCTTTCTAGCTCTCGGTGATGAGCCCTCGCATCTTACTAGTTGCACGGGGTTAGGAGTGGGGCAAGTATATCTACTCATCATACCGGTTTGTCTTCACCACTTTGCCAAAACAAATATGAAGTATCCAAAATTGCTTATAAAAACTAAGATTCAAAATCACATTATATCTACATTATCATATATCAGCATCATGAAATACAAAAAGAAAGTAAACACTTGCATCATTTGTTCTCCATTGCATACATTCTAAAGAGCATACATGCATAACATCATAATTTACATGAGGAAACTGGAAAGGAAACAAAGCCATAAATGCCAAAAGTCTGATCAAAAAGAATATATATATATATATATATATATCAAAGTTTCTGTACAATGCCATCATGCACTAAGCATGGTCAAAACGCTCAAAGAGCCCGGGATATACAAAAGAATATATCATACAAAATCTAGGAGAGCCAAGTGGCTTCTCAACCCCTATGAGACCCCTCTGAAGGTGCACGCCCACACCTAGGACTCCAGCTACACCGGTGCTCTGAGTGCACGGAGGGCTCGGGATCGTGAGGGGTAGTCACGGTCTTGCCATGAGAATGACTCCTCATTAGTCACTCGGTTGTCCTATACCCCACTAGCTCCATGTGGAGAGTCGATAACATCCTAGCCACATGCCGATCAGGCGAGACGTCGGTGTGTCTACCAGCTGCTGAGGGCTCCCCAGAGTCCACAGACAACTCTATGCGGGTCCTCTCCACGGGGATCATCGGGATATCCGTGCATACTCGTGAATTAGGGCCCGCCACTCATTAGCGATGATCTGCAAACAAAGGATAAAATAAATTAGAAACAAAACAAGAGATAAAATACAAGAGTAAACAAAAGGAGAGATAACAACTAAGGAAATTCTAATTAAAAACAAACATTAAAAGGAAAGGATGGTAACTTACTTGGATCACCAGGCCTCCAGGATGGATCTCTAGGGTCATCATCTGCCACAGATGCCTTCGCTGGATGAGGTGCTCCCCCCACGGCTGGGGCAACATAGCATCCTATAATAGACTCATCCTCCCCACCATGGCCCTAGGAGAGTGGCTCCTCTGAAACCAGAGTAACTCACTCTACACTTTGCTCGGTCCTCTCTGCCTGCATGATATCCTGAGTGTCATGCCACTCAGGATCACTATCCTCCTCAGTCTCCTCCTCTATCTCTCCCCTGTAAACTCCTCGGACTCAGAGTCTATGTTGATGGGGTCATCGCTGCTATGGGTAGGACCCGCGGCAATCTGAAGCAAGGGTGCCTGAGGAGCACCGGCTCTCCCTCGGGCACATACTACCCTCTTGGCTGCAATAGGAATGCCAGGAGTAACAACTGTCCAACCCCAACGTCTGGGACCCCCTCTGGCCTCTTGAACTGACCTATATCTTTGGCGCTACTAGGGAAGCATGCCCATGTAGGGTAGGCCAAATTGCTGAGGAACTCGGCCAAAGGGGTGCATCTCCACTCGCCCCACTCTGTCAATAAGCTTCCCTATGGTGGAGCAAGAGATCAAAGTAAGAGCCTCCTCACCCCATATACCTACCATGGTCTGATATGGTGTGGCCTCCATGTCATCGGTGGTCAGAGAAGCAACTGGTTGATGAGGTGCTCTGAGCACCAAAATATCTATCCATCTGGCTGCCCTCACAGCTCCAAGATCTATCACCTCTACACCTCTATCATAAGGAATGAAGTGCTCATAAACCCAACTCATGACCAGGGTCGGGTGGCTCAAGGACTGCCCCTGTAAACAAACTACCCTATACAAGTCATGGTAGGTAGTCCCAAGTATGTCTTCTCCCCAGGCGTAAATCCGGCCATGGCCCTCAATCTGTGTAATGATGGGGGACCAGCAGTATAGTAATGTGTCTCCTCCCTTGTCCCCGATCAATCTCGAGGCAAGGATCCCCATAATATCTGGTGAAGCAAGGGGATGGGAAAACTAGGAATAGATCAAACTCTGACCCCCTTCTTCGAACCCGTGGAGATAACTGCATCTCCCATATAAGTGGCCCACTATGCTATCTAGGCTTGTGAACCTCTTTGTCTCAAGAGTGAGTCATCTCCGATGATCGGGACCCCCAGGATACATAAACATCCTCTAGTGTGATGGTCCACTCACCTCGGACCCCTGGTAATCGGAAGGTGTTCGATCGAATCCCAATAGGAGAATAAGTCACAAAGAATGTGACTGGATGGTGCAACATGTGGAACACGTGAGATACGTAGTATCCCAGCCCTCTGAAGAGTGTCCTCCTCATCTTGTGAAAGTGCATCTAGTACTGCTGGGAGCCAGTCACACTCTCTCTCTCGGCTCCACCGAATGTACTCCTCCCTCACCTGCATACACCCAAAAACACACAAAACAGAGCAAGTTAGCATCTCGAGTGATATTAGAAAAATCATGAAAACACATAGAAATGCTAAAAATGCAAAAACAATCTCAAACAGGTGTTCTTTTGGCATTCTGTTCAAAACCGCCACCTTGAGCAGGGAGGTAGTTTCGTAACCACCACCTTAAGGCTAGAGGTCTTGTAACCACCACCCTGAATAGGGTGGCGGTCATCTAATTGCCACCATGGGCAGGGTGGTAGTCGTGGCCCGAAAACCCACGCGGGTTTTATACCCTAAAAGAAGCCTAAAAATGCCAAAAGAGGACCATTTTAACTAAAACAAGGCCTACCCAGTAGGTGCCCCCTAGATGGACCTTTTGAACCTAACATTTTCAAAAATAACCCCCACGACAAAGATTTTAACATTTTAAAATTGAGGAGGTAAAAATGATAAATTGAGGAAAACTAACCTGTGATCTTGCAGGTCGATGATCTGCATGCGGAGGCATGATCACTATCTCACCACGAATGTTTTGACTCTACTCTCATAAGAAACCGTCACCGTGGGTCCCAGAGCTCAAAATCAATCAAATCAACACGTGTAAATGAATAGGAAAATGGGCCCACTTTCATATATATAGCAACCTGACTTATTTTAAAATACTTTTTTCACAAGTTTGGAGCGCCGACAGAGGTAAGTTCTTACCCCCACACAAATGGTACGTCCTCATTTCCAATTATTTTAGCATTTATTTTCTGATCTATCTTGTCTATCTGCACTTGAGTTCTCTTTTCATTTTGCAGGGAGTGGGAATTTTGGATGGCATCATTTCGAAACACGGACATACAGGTATGATTTCCAACTTCCCATTTCGGGACCACCATACTCAAATCCTTGTTTTACGCCTCTTCATGGCTAAAACACTTCTTCGAGGGGGAAATATGTACGTACCCAAAATTTTAGGGTATTGCACCATCGGAACCACGTAACACGTACCCCAGTGATGATATAGGTCTGCTCGCAAGGTGTTCGGGATCTGAAAAAGCTCTCAAGTATGAGTTATCATCTCGCATGCCTCACTTAACCCCCATGTTCTTTGTTTTCTCTTTTCCCCTCTTTTCTTGGCCTTTTTCTCTTGATTCACTGAAACCACCGCCTTGCCTAGGTAGAAGTCTCATGACCGCCACCCTAAGCAAAGCGGCGGTCCTGTAACCACCGCCCTACTCAGGGTGGTGGTCCTTTATGCATTTTCAGAATGCTCTTTTAACATGACTCACATAAATTTCAACGTTTACCAGCTTTTTTTTCGCCATAGGCTTGCATTAATGATTCTGGTTCCCTGGAATAGTGTTTTGCCATTGTTTATAGTTTAAGAGATCAATTTGGTTTTTACCTTGGGTAAATGCAAATGCTATAAATAGTTGGCTTGTGCTCAAGCAAATGGCCCCTCAAATTTTCCTCTGAATTTCTCATTGCAATAGATTAGTCTTTCATTTTTCTTAGAATTCTTAGTTTCTTTCATTGCATGCTTAGTTAGTATTGTTTTCTTTGTTAGGAAGCCACATATCCATCTTGTGTAAGTGTTGTTGATATTTTATCCAATCTATTGGAGTAGAATAGTTTGTTTTTAATAGGAATCCATTTAGGTTCTCGGACATTTTATGTTGCATGGCTCACAATAAATCCCACTAGGAATTTCATAAGCCAAGCTCGTACTCTTTCACTATCTCTCTCCTACTCACATTGTATTGATCTGTATCCTAAGCTACCTTTGTCCCAATATCTACTTCTGTTGATGCTAGCATTACATGCTTTTCTGGATCCACTTGAACGCGGAGGAATGAGGAGATCACACTAAGGGGAAAAGATCACACACACCATCGGATTCACCATTGTTCTGCAGAATCCAGGTTCTAGCTTTCAAAGTTCTAATCAGAATCGTATCAAATAGAGTAGTTAATTACTTTATTTAAGTCAATCTTACTTTAGATATTGCTAGGGAAGCTGTGGGGATTGATAGTTTCTAAAATAATATGATTCTTTTCTCACTTCTGAGGTAGGATTGAGAGTATTTCAAATAGATTAGATCAGTTATTTCATCGCTTAGAATAGATTTACAACTACACAGGAAAGTAGCTATACTCGGTTACTTTGTTTGTTTTAAAATTCGACACTAGGTTAATTGTCAATTTCTAGATATATTAAAATAGCTGATCTTTCAAATTCATTTAAAAATTCATCAGAAAATAAAAAAAATATAGAAGTTATATATGTTATAGACATACTTCGCATAGTTAATTTTATTTTTTTGCATTTAGTTTACATTATTGCTTTTGTATGACAATCACGGGACCTAGAGAGCCCAGGGAATATGTATTCGAGCCAATCATGCCCCAACCCAATCTCATCACAGCCATAACTGATATAGATCAGAATCTCAGGATCCAAGTCTTCCAAACAATGCTAAACTTACAAAAATCAGTTTCTAATCGCATGGGTTAAACATAGAAGATGACCAAACACACACATTTTGGTCAAATCAACCAAACTACAGATTACCCTAGATCCATCTCGCATGTCAGAAGGGTTTGAAAGAGATCAAACCTTTGGTTGTGATCCTTTGGTCCCACGGCCGGACACGGGAGACACTCTCACGAGATATAGATACCGACTTGAGAATTCAGGTTGCACAAACACCTGTATTATATTCTGAGAAGATCACACAATTATTAATCCTAAATATAGAAGCTGAAAATGCATATGACTATTGGATATTAGGGATTAGGGATTGATCCCACACATGACCATAGCGAGGACCATAACAAATACGAATCTACGGTTGTGACCCACAAGTCCTAGAACCCAATGAGCCCATAGGTGAATTAGACATAGATGCTGGCCTACGTACACTAGTATTCAGATCCACTCCACTTCCACCTATCATCATCAAACAGTTATCCTTATTAGACATAGCAGCTAACAAAGCTAAGGAGTTCTGGACTGGGCCAGAGAATCACCCATAGAGTCAATTATATTTAACATCCACCCTATGACCTTATCTGGAGATATACACGAAACTATTCCAAGACATTTTCCACATATTCCACAACCTATAGAACGAATCATGCGAGCTCGATATTGATTGGAGCCTTGAGCAATCATCCTTGTTGATCGATCTATCACACCAATTCAGTTTAGGAGGGCCTTCTTTTCCTTAGATTCACAATTTTCACTAGTGCGCATCGAAGACATTAGATTTCCCAATTAGCTTTTCTCGCATCCCACACTTATTTTAATCCCCACCATTTGTCTTAGCACGACCTTGGGAGGTCGGGTGCGAGGAAAAGTTGTTTGTAGATTCTCACGTTGGCTTCTCACTTTTCCATCGTACGGTGACCACTGAGTTCATTCTAACTCATACATTTATTTATTTTATTTTTAGATATAATTATGTTTTGAGTGTGTTTTAGGATAGCTAGGTTTTGTTTTGTAGGTACGTATGCAAAATATAAAGTTACATTTGGATGTTAACATATTAAAGTGTGAAATAAGTGGCAATGAAATAAAATATACAAAATTAAAAAAATGGTCCAAAAAAGTAGGGAAATGTTTGTTTATATAATCCATTCCTAACCCTTCTATACATTCCTACCCCCAAAAGGATCTTTTAAGAACATTTGATCTCAATTAGTCCAAAATTTTGCACAATTCCAAGTATTGTTGTTAAGACAATATGTAGCATATCTAATATCAACTAATTCATTCCCTTTACCTCTCTTGTAAGTTCAATTGATATATCGATGTAGCATTCCTGAAAATATCTAGTAGTTTGTATTATAAATATATAAATGGATATATGATTCCATGATCTATAATATAGAGTGTTCAAATCTATTTAAAACTACTTGCATGCATTATTACTTCTAAACTTAATAAAAAGATTAATTAGGATTTATTAAATGTGCATATAGATTTGTAGTGTCTTCTTGATAGCATTCATTTCTTAATTATGAGCCTAAGATGTGGCTTGAAATATTGACACAAAAATGATCTAGATATCAACATTTTCAACACTTTATGCCATTGAATTTTGGTTGTGACTTCATGGATGATAATATATCATCCCATTATAGAGTAGGCATTCTAAAAGATCTTAGAATATTTGAGGAGTTTTGGATTACTATAAGACAAAATATTTATTATCTATCCTTCCTCAAAAAATTTAGAAACAATAATATTATTATTTTTATTTCCATAATACACCATTTTTTTCATAGCACATCTAATGGCTATGTATTCTAAGCTTAATGTTTGTGTGTTATCAGTTAAATAAAATGTCTTCTTCCTTATCTAGGTTGGGTCATGAATTAATAAAACTAAACCTATCATTGGTCGGAACTATTTACCATGTCGATGGAGGCATTATAATGGGAGAACTTCCAGGACAACATAATATGAATGTTTTAAGGTTATTAATAAACATAATAGAAAATGTAAAAATTTAACATATGAGAAGTCCACATACAATCCTAATAATAAAGAAGGTAGAAATGGTACTATTGGCCATCTTGGGTTAGTTTTGTCATTTATTTCAACCCAAATTGATTTAAAATGGTGTCATGATGTATTATGATGTCTTTTAGATGTCAAGTATGAAGTTCATATGGTTTGGTGAAGTACAATGTTGTCCTAGTGTTTTGTTTGCTAGGAAGAATCATGTTTTGAGTCATCATGAGTTGGTTGGAGTGTGTCATGATTTCATTAACATTCCATGATGTGTGTTACATGTGTTTATAATTCTACACAAGGTCATTATGGTCAGGTCATGTGGTTACAGTGTTGAGTCAAGTCATTCCAGGATTGTTTCTATCCCTAGAGCATGCGAGAAGGGTAAGAAGCTGTGAGATTTGGACCCAATAAGTTTTTTTAAAATAATTTTAGTAGTATTTTTATGGTTTACATGTAATTTATGGTGAGTTTAAGGTCTTCATTAAGTATTTCATGCTTCTATGAGGCCATTGAGAAGGAAACAATTGAGAACATGAATTTAGCATGGGTAAGTCACTATGGCTGGAGATTTTTAAGAATATATGGGATGTGTGGTGATTTTTAGAAGTTAGATAATGTTGTCATGGTGCTTTATGAAAAATTTCAGGTCATCATGTTGAATATTTCTCAAGTTATGCAAGTTTTGGGAAAACCAGGTAAGAAACAATTTGTTTTTGTGACAAAAGTTTTCCTTATAATGCTCGTTGAGAACTGTATAATTTGCATCAAGACCTGATATATTTGGAATATCATTTTAGGTTAGTTATGAATGTTTTAAAAAAAAAATTAGGCTTTTTTGTTTTCACATTTTAATGAATGAATGTTAAGAAGATAACGTAAATCTGAAACCCTAGTTAAACCCTAACTAGGAGAAGTTTGAAGAAAGTGAGGCATATCAGCCTAGTTTTTATTTTTTAATATAAAATTATGATTATATGTTGTATATTAATCTCTTATATTTCCATAAATTTATGGTTGAGGTCATGGTGATGAGTGGGCCCCACTCAAACAGGTCAGTTTCTGAAGAAGAAGGTTTTGGGACAAGGTTGTCCAAAGGAGTAGCATGAAAAATTGATGCTGCATGATTTATGGGAGATTATATTGATGTCAATGAAGGTTTCAAGAAATATTAATGTAGTTACATGGTCATTTGAGGTCCATACATGTTCACTTGGTCACTGGGGTAGTTTTGGGATCTAAAATAGCAGGTTCGATAAAATGGGTGTCTTGAGCTACAGGTGGAGTTTGAAGATGATTCAAGTTTTGCTGGAAATATGATTCAGATATATTTCTAGTGATATGATTTTTTTCTAATGATAATGTTATTTGATAGGATTTCTAGGTCCTTCTTTTGACATGATGATTTTTGGCAATACAAGATCGGATGTGTTTTGGTGTAAGTTTGGAGTTGTTTTAAGAATTATATGGATTTTTGATTATTTATATCATATGGATCATGAAGAGGGATAAATGTTTCATAAAATTAATATATTTTTAGGTCTTGAATGTTTTTATAAATTTTATTATGAGCTAACCTTTGTAAACAATGTTTTTGGCAAGTTGATTTGGTGAAGGAAAAAGTGGTTGTGGTTTGAGCATGAGGTTGATTAAAGTATTCTAACTTTATTATAAGTTTTATGTAGGTTATTAAATTTCCATCACATTTTTACATGACATTTTTTCTCATGTTTAAGTGATTTGGTGATCAAATGAAGTTTCTAGGGTGTTGAAGGGTGTAGGAAATAACTATTTTGAGATTTACAAAGTGAATTGGGCCCATTAAATGAAATAATTGGATTTTTTGATCACATTTATGACCATGTATGATTGTAAAATGATATATACATCATATTTAATGGGTTATGGGTCATGTATATGTATTTATTTTATGTAAGTGAATTTTTATCTTTGCGCCCATGGGGTTTTGAGCCATCTTTGGCATATGTAATGGCATTTTAAGCTAGGTAGACCTACTTCATTCATATGTGACTATTGTAATGAATTTATGTGAATGTAATTAAGGTGTATTGGTCTAATTTTCATGATGAGGCACTTATCTCCATTGAGTTGGAAAGAATATTTGCCTATAAAAGTGAAGTTTTAGCTCATTTTGGGAGCTAGTCTTCAATAGGGAAGTACCGCAACCTAGAGAAGATTTTTATAGGTATGATGGTAGTTTTGAGATATGATCAGATGCATGACAGGTTTATTAATGATTAATACCATGTTTTGCAATATATTAGAAGAAAGAAAAGGTGAGAATGAAGAAGATAGAGTAATATTGAAGACCTAGGGTTTGACCTAGGGTTTGTGAGCTGAAATTGTTATCTCCATAAATAAGGATAGCATAATTATTAGAGATAAATCTTCTACAAGTTTATGAGTTTGTGTTTTTTCATTCTATGGGGTTCTATCCTCTTTTTGAAGTTGGTTCTTCACTAAATTAGGGGTTGGTTCTCCTTGTAGGGTTGGTGCTCTACTAAATTAGGGGTTGGTGCTCCTTGTGAAGTTGGTGTTTCACTAAATTAATTTGTTGAGTGTAATATAAAAAAAAATTAGTTATTTTTCTTCCCCACGAGGGTTTCCCAATTACATATGGTGTTCTTGTGTTGTGTACTTTGTTTCATTCTCTTGTGATTGATGTTGCATATCTTAATAAGAACACATGGTTATGAATGATGTATGGACAATATAATTCATGAATATATGGTTTGATTAATGAATTAAAAAAATTTGTATGAATAATTCATCCCCCTCTCAGTCCATTGTGCTTCCAACAATTGGTATTAGAGGAAGTCCTTGTGAAGTAAGTTTAACATCTTGAAGGAGATCCTTTGAAGCACAAGAAATGGGTAAGTATTTAGATATTGAGGCTATATTAAGAAGAAGGAATGAAATAGCTCATTCATGTATTGAGGCCTATCAAATTTAGGTCAAGGATATGGAAGTTAAGCATATTCAAGCCATTCTTTCTTTGGAATCTCAAGTTGAAAATTTGACCAAAGCATTAAAGGAGAAAGAAGACTCTCATTTCAATTATGAAGACACATTAAAACATCTTGAATCGGATTTAGAGGATGATTCTAATAGGTTGAAGATGTATGAGAAACTTTAGAAGATGTCTACAGCTCTTGATGGTGTTATAAAAGGAAAAAAGGCCATAGATGAAAAATCAGGCCTAGGGTTTCAAGGAAAGAATGTTGATGAAGCTGGTCCAAGTTAAAAATCAGATGTGAAGGTGACTAAGAGGACTAATTTGAGAAGGTATAACTCAGTTAGACAACCTAATTCTATGAGGTATGACTCTTTATTTAATGGATATTGTCTCATTTTTCATGAGTTTTGTCGTAGAGCTATATATTTCAAAAGGAGGGCTCCAATGAATGAGGTAGGTGTCTTAAAAGGTGAATTATTTTCATATTGTGAGTATGGTCATAAGGCCAAGTATTGTGGTTAGAATATCAGTGTATTTGAACCGGTAAGAAAGAGGGATATTATTTAATTTAATTGTCAAAAATCATGCCATATACCAAGATGTTTTTCCAAGAAAGAGGAGGTTCATCAAGAGGTTTGATCCAAAAAATTTAGACATGAAAATCAAGGGACCTAACCATGAAGGTCAAATTAAGAGGGATGATAAAAAATAAGAAATGATCAAGACTAATAAAGCAAGTAAGGTTAAAGAGCTTAAGAAAATTTATTCTCAACCCACCAAGCAATATATAAAGGTTGTCAAACAACATTCATGTGATGCCAAGATAGAAAAAAGGTTCTCAAACCCATTTCAGCTCAAAAGGGAAGCATGTTTTCTCTTGTTTAATAATACCATCTATGTATCCATGATATAGTACATGAAAAAATAAATGAACTAGGTCTTTGGAACACCTCAAGTGTGATAAGGTATGACAAATAGTATTTTCATGGTTTTGTGAGTTATTGATCTTGTTAGGTGTCTAAGTTTGTGTTTTCTCCTTATGGTCCCTTGTCAAGGCCTCCATCTTCAACATTCTATGAGTAAGTATGATTAATTTTTTGATTTGTCATCGAGTTTTGATAGGTTTGTGGTGTAGTCTCAAAGTTTTCTTAATTCAAAGAAGTAAATTAGTGTTATATCTCAGTCAAAGAGTATGTGTCATGCCTCCTTATGTCATTAAAGTATATGATGAACTTGTATATTACACACTCTTATCTTGATATGTGTCTCAAAATTTCGTGTGTGTCATGAATATGTATTTTCTTGGTATTTTTCATGTTTTCAAAGGTTAAAAATGGTTAAAAATAAGTTAGGTGCTATGTTACGGTGTTACGAGTCAGTAGGTCTCATTGTTCCAAAAAAGGTATGAGAAATTCATGAGAAGATCTATTGAAGGTTGTGTGTCATTTTCATGATCTTAGAGAATGTACTACATAAATTTGTGAGCTTCTTGGGTCTTTAGTGTGTGTATTTGTTTATCATGTGTGTTGTATGTCTAAAATTTGTCTCAAAAGGTTCATATAAAGTTATCTATGAAGAAAATGTCTAAATATATGGTCCAAAATGTGTCAAAGTATGTATTGAGTCTTTTATCAACATAAAATTTATGTATCCCTAGTATGTGGTGTACATGTAACAATAGTCTTGAATCAAATTATCTAAAGTTTCGAGGTCTATGTGTAAATTTTGTCAAAGGTATCTAGGTACAAATAAAAGGTGATTCTTCTTTATAACCATCAAGAAGGTATATGTTCATGGTCCTTTGCATTATAATTTTCTCTATGATATTAGTGGGAACATAAAATGAAGGTGTATGTTGTGAAAGTATTTTGAATGATCATAAGCTCTTCCAAGTGAGTATCATAAGCGAGAAAAGTGAGTGTCGATGAAAAAAGTTGTTTAGTATGCTAGATGTGGTTGTTGGTATGAGTTGGAAGGTGTTATAGGTTTGTGATGACCTGTTGGGTGATGATCATGTCTTTGACGTTTTATTTGAAGATTTTTGGAACAAGGATACTTAAATAAGGAATATTTTTCATTAGGGTTTTCCATAATCTCTTATAGATGTACAATTAGCACAATAATTTTGTTATTACTCCAATGTGTCAATATGCAAGGTGGTTTAGCTGGTTGCTTTATAGTAAAAAGATGTATTCAAGGTGTTCGATCTAGATATCCTCTTTCAAAGATGTAAGTCTAACATAATAAGTCAAGATATGTTTTGATCCCAAGGTGGCAGAGTACAAGTATTGCAGAGTTTGAGAGAGAAAGTGTGTGTATGAATTTTGATCAATCCTAGTCTGTCATGATGTGCTCTTGAAAATTGTGTCAGGTATGAAGATAATATGCGTAATGGTATATCATGGTATTTATTAGGTTTGTAGAGGGATAAAACAAGAAAAATGTGATTTTAGTATGCATCATGTTAGAAATGAACCTCAAAGATGTCTCTAGGTCTATCAAAAAGTCAAACAAGTCAAGATTAATAAGTGAAAGACATGCTACAGTCAAGAGGTCATTAAAATCTATGCAAGTGTAAGAGGATACTATAAAGGTTGTGTTATCATCTCAGATGTTTTAATTCTTCAATATTTTCTACTGTGTATTTAGAGATAAGAGTAAAGAAATTGAAGCAACATACTCGGCTTGTGGTTAAAGACAAGAATTTTTGGTGTCTTTCAGCTATTTCAAGGTTCTCATGGTATGTTGCATGTAAAAGGATCTTTCCCATATTTGTTATATTTTGTATCACCTTTTGAAAGTAAAATGTGTCGTGGAAAGATATTGTTGATTATTCCATGTCAAGTATGTGGTGTGCATCATAAACTATCTTTGGTTTGATCCTAAAGTCATGTATTTTTTCTTATGAGTAAACTTATTGAGTTCAAGATGAAAATATGTGAAAATTTTATACTGAAGACACATCATAAGAGTTGATATCAATGGGTGTATGAGGAATTATAAAGATTCAAAACTATGAAAAGGTCTTCGAGAAAGGTGCAAATGGTATGATATTACCATTCAAGACAAGGTGAGTATTTTCATATGAAGAAATAATCTTGTAAGGAGGGTTTGGTATGGAATACTCTTGGTCTTGGTACTTTTGAGTTTGTAACTATGAAAAGCTATGCCTAATTCTAAAAAGTTGAAGAAGGTTAGAAAGGTGAAATCACATATTTATCAAAGTGTGTGGATTATTTTCAAATGTTGATCTAGATAGTGTCTCTTCAAGGTTTAGTTTTTGTCTCCATGGTATCCTATCGGTGTTTAACATCCATATCACAATGAATAGAGACAATAAAGCCTATGATATATGTGTTAAAATACTATAACAAGATTACGTGAAGGTGGCACCAAGATACATGATATTATTGATAGAGTGTGTAAATGAAAATATGAAGGTCGAGGATTCAAAATGATGATATGCTATAGTCCAAAGGTGAGACATATGCATGTTCGTAACTCTGTTGTGAAATTGTAAATTTGATTCTTGATGGACGCTTAAGAGGTATGAAGTATTTCATGTAGGTCTATGCCTTCATGTCGAGATAGAGGATTTAAAGGTTTCTAAGGGTTTTTCACCCAAAATCCCAGTTATGAGTCAAGCATGTATGAGATGTATTAAATCTATAAGAGTCTCAATTGGATAAGAAAAATATGAAAAGAATTTGAAATCGAAGTAAAAGGTGAATTAATTATCTAAAAAGGTCATTTCTCATAAATGGAGAGGTTTTAGTGTACAATGGCCTACAAATGGGTACATATAGTTACATAAAAAGGTTCCTTTGCAAAAAAATGTCATATATAGGTATGCATGGCCTACAATAAGTCATCATGAATATGAAAATAAGGTCAAAATTAGTGCATTTTGAGTATTTAAACCATCCTAGCTGTGAATTGAGGTTTTATATACTTTCCCAAGGTCAAAGAAAGTTTTCTTTGAAGTGTGTGTTATTGTAACTATGTTGAGTCCAAAATTTATTCAAAGATGACATGAGAGAGGTGTATGTTGCATAGCGTGCTTCTTAAAATATCTCATATTTACAAGAACTAGAATAAGTCGAATAACATTTCTTGAAGACAAGAAGAGTTCTTTATTACCTCGGTCAGGTGAAAAATAAGAAAATACAATTCGATACAATCTTTTGAGGTTAGAAATGAAGTGAAAAGCATAAGGATATGTTTAGAGGCAAATGAATCTTAATTTGAGCTTGAAATGAGCATATAATAGATCTAGAGGTGTTAGACTTGTTATGCTTCTCATGATTGTAAAAGAGGTAAGTGATGCAAAAAATGGTATATTTGACTTAATAAAAGGTTGAAGAGACTTAATATATGCTTCAAGACTGTTATGAAGTGGTTGATGCACATTCAAGCCATGCATTAAATGTATGAAGAAAATATTTTTTATTTCTACTTGAGTAGGGTACCATTGGTCCATGGGGACCTATAAGGAGATATATCATGTTGAGTGTGAGATTCTAGAACCTTGTGAAGTTTCTCTAATTTGTAGTGAAGGAGTTATTTAGGGAAAAAGGTCCTAAAAAGTGTTATGACAACATTAAACAAAAATTTTGAGTCCTTGTGCATGGAATATCCCTAAAAAGTGATGGAAAGAGTGAATAAATCCAAAGTGAAGGAGTATATATTTTGATTCTTAACAAATTTAATGAAATAGATAGAGGTGATGGGCCAAGGAGGAATACTTGTTGTGATGTTGGTTAGATGTTGTGTGTGCATCCTAACTTCCCGATCCAATGTTGATTGCTAGATATTCCTTTTGGCTAGGAGAAACTACGAAATGCAAAATAAGACCACAAGAAGAATATTAAACAATATATGTTAGTGGATTGCCTAGCATGTGCTAGATCCAGGAAGTGTGATACTTCCTAGATGGTTTTCAATCCACTATTTAATACAATTTAATGCAAGAAATAATGTAAAAATAACATCCTACTGTATTTGATATGATTTAGGCATCTCATTCAAATACAATAAGCAAATCTAATCTAATAGGTAGGGTTATGATCATATCTGGAGGTTGGGTAGGTGGTTTTGAGTTTGTTATCGACATGAGTGCAGTAAAATGCTATAAATGATTTTGGGTAGTTTGGGGATGGATATTAGCTTGTTTTCCTGAGATAGGTTTTGAGACAGATAGATCGATCTTTGGTCATATACGAGCATAATGGTTTAGATATGACCAATGACGATTTTGGCTGGATAATGGTAGAATGTCAAAATAGATTTCTAAGCTCTCTTTATGTCTACACAGAGAGTTAGGAAGGTTTGTGGTAGGATTGTAGGTGGGGTACCAAGTTTGGGTAAGGTTCTGTGAGGTTTTGGGGTGATAAGGTCAACTTAGTGAAAGTCTATCAGGAGACACAAGATCGATGTTGGTTTGGTGACTAATACCAATAAAGGGGAAACTGAAAATGGTCAAGGTGACCAGGATTGGTAGAGGTAGAATGGTGGAAATCAATAAAACTTTGTTTTGGAGCTTCTCTATGATTACACAGAGAATGGAAGAGGGATGGCTAGGTTTGTAAAAATGCTAAAAAGGCTCAGGAATGCCTAAGATTCAGGTGTAGGGAGATAAAATGTAGTGGGTGGTTGGATGGGTGGATTGACAGGAAGGTGGGAATGATGGAATGTAAAGGAGAATAAGATCTGATAAACATAGATAAATAAATTACAATCTAAGTAAGTATAGAATGATGCTAGATCAAAACCACTTACTTGTATTTGCAGGCTGGTTGGTGGAGGATAGCAATGGTTGATCTATGAAACTAGTGATCAATGCCGTGAAATCACTTCCCATAATGTTTCTGTGAATTCCTATGTCTTCAGATAAATCCTAGTCTTTGGATAAGAGGTGTATGGATTGTTGAGAAGACTCCAGTTCATTCTTGCATGCAGATATATCTCTCTCCAAACTTGAAAAATGACCAACCTCTTGCAAAACTTGAAATTTCCAACACTTGGATTAAGGTTTCCAAAATTAATATATGGTAACTGAAGATGGTTAGGGTGACCATCATCGGTTTAGGGTTAACCAATGTCGGTTAAGATGGGAAATCCTAGGTTTTCCAAAATAGTTGATCTTGGCTATCTTTTTGTGATTTTTTCCGTTGGTGCGGGTCTAAAATGGTATTTTCTTCTTAAATAAGTGGAAATGCTGTTAGAAAAAGAATATGAATCTAATTTTAGGGTTGTTCTAAATCTTAGTTAGTTAGGCTAAGTAGGTATTGAGTCTTAGTTAAAAGAAACATGCTAAGAATAGGTCCATGATGAGGTGTCTAGGTGAGGTGGTCAAGTGAGGATGTTAATTAAATTAATTAAAGTAATTAATTCAATTAATCATGTGCACTATGGGATATGAATATGTAAGGTATGGTTAATTTAATTAATGGGGTTATAAGGGTGGTATGACCTAATTTTGGTGTCTATAGTATCAATCGAGGGGGAGCTATCCTAAGCTCATATCAAGTCCGGAAGATCTTCATATGCTATTGTTAGAATCAAAGTGAAGAAATTTCAATCCCTGAGGGGAGCTTATTGGTCGAGTAAGTTGTGTTTTTATTTTTTTCCATTATCTTGAGTCATGTGTTTTCATTTTACATGTAGTAGATTCATATTAGCATTTTTCATAGATGGAAAAGGGGGAGAGAAGCTCTAAAAAAAAGGTATTAAGGTCATGTAGGTGTGCTTGTCATGTGGTTGCCATTAATGAAAAAATGGGGATATTGTTGGCCATTTTGGGTTAGCGTTGTCATTTATGTCAACCGAAATTTATGGAAAAGGGTGTTATGATGTAGTATGATTCCCCCTATGATGTCTTCCAAGTGTCATGTATGAAGTTCATATTGTTGGGTGAAGTACAATGTTGTCCTGGTGCTTGGTTTGCTCGAAAGAGTCATGTTTTGAGTCATCATGAGTTGGTTGGAGTGTTTCATGATGTCACTAATAGTCCATGAGGTGTGTTATAGGTGTTTATGATTCTGTACAAGGTCATTATGGTCAAGTCATGTGGATGCATTGTTGAGTCAGGTCATTCCAATCCTCTTTCTAGCTCTTAAGCATGAAAAATGGTAAGGAGGTGTGATATTTTAGACACAATAAGTTTTTTTAAAGCATGATAGAAGAATGGTGATGATTCACATGGAATGTATGGTGAGTTTTAGGTTTACATTAAGTGGTTTGATGCTTATATGAGGTCATTGGGAAGCAAACACTTGAGAACAGACAATTTATCATGGGTAAGTTGTTATGTCTGGAGAGTTTCAAGAATATATGGGATATGTGGTGATTTTGAGAATTTATATTATTTTTTCATGGTGCATTATGAAAAAAATTAGGTCATTATGCTGAATATTTATCAAGTTATGTAAGTTTTGGAAAAACCGGGTAATAAACAATGTGTTTTTATGACAAAAGTTAACCTTCTAAAGCTTGTTGTAAATTGTATGCTTTGCATGGGGACCTAAGATATTTGGAATATAATTTTAGTTCAGTTATAAATGTTTTACAAAAATAATGAGGTTGTTTGATTATCTCATTTTTATGAATAAATGCTAAGAACATAAAGTGGTCTACAACCCTAGTTAAACCCTAGCTAGGAGTAATTTGCAGAAAGAGAGGTATAATGACCCAGTTTTGATTGGTTCATAAAAATTTATGATTTTATGTTGTATAGGACTCTCTTATATTTCCATAAATTTATGGTTGAGGTCATGGTGATGAGTGGGACCCACTCAAACAGGTCAATTTCTAAAGAAGGTTTTGGGACAAGATTATACAAATGAGTTGCATGAAAAATTGATGGTGCATGATTTATGGGAGATTATATTTATTTTCATGAATTTTTAAAGAAATTTTCATGTAGGTAAATGATCATTTGAGGTTCATATAGGTTGACTGGTCAAAGGGCACTTTTGGGGTCTCAAATAGTAGGGTTCAATAAAATGGCTATATATTGAGCTACAAGTGGAGTTTGAAGATGATTGAAGTTTTTTTGGAAATATGATTCAAATAAATTTCAAATGATATGAGGTTTTCCTAATGATGAGGTGATTTTATAGGGTTTATATTTCATTCTTTGGATAGGATGATTTTTGGCAAGACAAGAGAGGATGTGTTTTGGTGCAAGTTTAGAGTTGTTTTAAGAATCATATGTTTTTGTGATGCTTTATATAACCTGGATCATGAAGAGAGATGAATGGGGCATATAATAAATCTATTTATATGTATTTAATGTTTATAAAAACAAATTATGAGATAACCTTTGGAAATAACCTTTTTGGCAAGTTAATCTGGTGAACCCAAAAGATTAAAGGATTATAAATTTCCTTGAATTTTTTTATAGGTTCTTCCATTTTAAAAAAAAATACAAGGCATGGTTTTCTAATGTTTAACTTATTTGGTGATCAATTTAAGTTTCAGGGTGTTGAAGGGCTTAAGAAAGAGATGTTTTGAGATTTGCAAAGTGAACTAGGCCTATTAAATTAAATAATTTGATTGTTTGATAAAATTTACAAACATGTATGAATTTAAAATGATATTTTAATCATATGTAAGGGGTTATGGGTTTTGAATATGAATTTATTTGATGTATTGACATTTTAATACTTTTCCCCATGGGGTTTGAGCCATTTTTGGCACATGTAATAAGGGTTTTAGCTAGGCTGACATACTTGGGTCATATGTGACTATTTTCATGAAGTTATTTGAATGTAATTAAGCTTTATGGGTCTAATTTTTCATGATTTACTGACCTCTTCTGGGTTGGAAAGAATATTTGCATATAAAAGTGAAGTTTTAGCTCATTTTGAGAGTTAATCTTGCATGGGGGAGTAGTGAAACCTAGAGAAGATTTGTTTTCACGTATGAGGGAAGTTTTGAGAGATGATAAAATTCATTACAGGTTTATTAATTATTGAGATCTTGTTTTCAATATAATTATTAGCAAGACAAGGTGAGAAAGAAGAAGATAGAGCAAGATTGAAGACCTAGGGTTTGTGAGCTTAAATTGTGATCTCCATCAGTTGTGGAAAAATAATTATTAGAAATGAATCATCCACATGTGGCTAATTTGGTGTTTGTTCATCCTAGGGGGTTTTAGTATCCTTTTAGAGTTTGTGATTCACTAAATTAGGGGTTGGTGCTATGTAGGGTTGGTGCTCTACTAAACTAGGGGTTACTGCTCCTTGTGAAGTTGGTGCTTCAAAAAAATAATTTTTAGTGTGTAATATAGGCAAATTTTTAGTGGGTTTTCTTCCCCACGAGGTTTTCCAACTTACATATGGTGTTCTTTTGTTATATAATTTGTTTCATCCTCTTTTTATTAATGTTACATGACTTAATAAGCACACATGGGTATGAATGATGTATGAATAATATAATTCATGAATATATGGTTTGATTATTGAATTAAAAAGTTTTGTAGGAATAATTTACCCCTGTTATTAGTCTATTGTGCTTCCAATAGGTATTTCTATTATAATCTAAATAATTTATTGTCGACCTCTCAAATACTCTATTGCATATTCAAACAAAGAAACGATTGGAGAACTTCTTCATACTTATGATGACATAATTTGTGAAATGGAGGAAGGAAAAATGAATATACCGAAAATGGAGGTTGAGGAAATTAGAAAATTTTATTCATTCACCCTAATAAAATCCAAACCTTCTAAATTAAATATTAGAAAATAGAAAAAGGTGGATCATAAAAACATCAATAAGTATGAGGACATAGTTATCATAAAAGAGGGAAAAGGGGGTGAAAATGTAATATTTAATAAAATAGACTATATTCAAAAGATAAAATATCACATGAAAAACAATAGGTGCTACAAAATACTAATGAACAATCATATAGGTTTTATTATTAAGGAGGTCATAAGTTTCATTCAGAAATCTTCCTTGGATGTAGAAGATAAGAAGAAACTCATGGATTCGGTAAAATCATATGATGAATATATGGGATTCAGAAAATTCACAAGCCCAATACTCCTCTAATAATAGTGTGTAAACCATTATTGTACCCATATATAAGCTATCCAATTTTATTTCTAACAAATTAAAACCTTTTGTGGGAAATGCAAACTCCTTATTAAAGACTCTCCCTTCTTTATTGAGAAAATTAAGAATATACATTCGATTGAAAATGAAATAATTTTTATCAAAGATAAAGGTTTTTTCCTAGGACCCTACCCAGTTTTGAAGATACCATACACCATATATTCAAAACAAAGTAGAAGAAACTAAAACAAGACTTGGACAAACATCCAATCAACAAGTAGCCCAAATACAACAGAGTGTCAAAGCAAAATTACAACACGGTAACAATAAATTTGTAGCAAAAAGACAAAAATGATCCAAAAAAATCATGAAGAAATGGGAGCCATGCAAAACTACTTCATGATCTTATAAAAGTTGTTCTTGACATTTTATATCCCCCTTATGATATCTTCGAGACTATTTTTTTCTTGGTTTTTTCCTTTCCTTTTGATCTTCAAACTAGGTGGTAATGAGAGAATGGAAATTGATCGTTCTCTTGATAATGGTGGTAAAATCAAAGTGCTTGGACATAGGATTTTTCAAATCCTTTTTAATGTTTTTGACATCCTTGCAGATTTCTATCACCATCTTCTTGTCAACCTCTCCCTCATCATTCTAAGGCATCTATGCTTCAATATTGTCTTTGAGTTCTTTTAACTCATTGGTGAGATAGGATATATTGTCAATTTGGGATTGCATATCAGCTATAAAACTTTAGTCATTAGAATTGTGGGGATCAAAGTATTTCTTTCCCATGAAGAGAAGACTAAGGATCACCTCACCCTCCCAAATGATAGGGGGAAGGGAGAAAAACATCATCTGTAGTATATGTTATTTTAAAATCTATAAATAGAAGATTTATATGTTTTAAAAGCCTATTAAAATCTGAATCTTCACCGAGAAGAAAGGAATTAATCAAAACACAAAGAAAAATGAGAAGCCACAAATGTTACCAAGTGTCAAGGAGGCACAACTTCAGAAGTCAAAGGAGGTGATGAAGTCTTAAACTCCCGTAAGGCTGACATGTGGAGTCAAAAAAGGAGTAGAAAAAAAATCCCACATATGGTACCAAGTGTCCACCTAACACTTTCCAATAGCCCTATAGAAAAGTAGAGTCATAAGGATGTGCGGGCCTTCCACATGGATCTTGCAACAAATGGACTCCATTTTCAAAGTAGGCCATAAAAGATGTAAAGACATCTACCACGTATAAGTGATTTAAGGTCCTATCTGTAATATTTAATACTCAAAACATTTCAAAAGATCGAAGCCAAGGGTCATTTCATTACAAAAATATGTGGCATTTGAATTAAGTTGTGGGAACCAATGAATAAAGGGTCGAAATATATGGTTATGTAATAAATATCTAAAGGAGTTTATTCTCAAAAGGTGATTCCATCTCAAGTGAGTTGGTTGCAGGATAATTAAGATGAATTAAATAGGCATGGCTCTCACTTTTCTGAAGGGGCCAAATTGTGAGAAATATTTGAGGAAATCTATTTCTGTCACTTCATATCATTTATCATAATTGAGGGGCAGTTGGGAAGGAGTTTGAAAGTTCTCTCTTACCTCATCCTCACCATATAAATTGTAATCTAAGTTCAAAGAGATGATATACAGATTTTTAGTTAGGTACTAGGAGAGTTAAATCTTTTCTTCTTTGTCACAAGTCTCTCTTTTGTAAGAGGCAGAGATCTTGGAACTCTAGCCTTCTTCTGAGGTTTTTAATAGAAATATTACCTCTTTTCTAAATGTAATATTGTGCACAACTATTGGAGTGATATATATGCCTTGTGGTGTTTTTTGTTCATCATTTGCATAGCTTTATTGTCTTTGATCACCTTTATTTTCATGTAGAAACTGTGCATCTCTCAATGTTATTACTATCCTTGAAGCTATGATTAAGTAGTTTGAGGTAGTGTTCTATGTGACATTTTTTGACCTATGGTGCATTTTGTCTTCCCTTCTTTAGTTATTCACCATTTCCCTTCTCAGGAAGTTGCGGACTCGATTAAATTTCCTAGCAGAGCTTGTTCGGCACATCACCTTAGATTTTTTATGTTTTTTCACCCCTATCTCCCCTAGAGAAGAGCCAACTTCTTTAAAATCTGGAGGTCTCCTTAGGGTGCACATCCCGCTAACCTAAGGATTCCCACAACTCTGATGGCTCTATCCACCAAGGATGGTCATCAATAGTTTTCTTGGCACGCCCGGTAGGACAACTCAAAGTGATATTTTATTATGGCATCAACTCAGTCGATTCTTAATAGAAATCAAGCTTCAATGAAGATAGTTGCGGAGCACATTGAGAAACTCCATAGGGTCTAAAAAAATCATTAAAAATTCTTGGATATTTCTCTCTCATCTATTTTCATTCATCTTTCTTTCCATGCCTCCCATTTCTCTTCATCCTATGAGGTCGTGTAACCATGACTTCATTACCACCAAGGGATCATCTCATTGTCCATCTCCAAGCTGCCCATTCCACCGTTTCCCTTTCTTCAACAAGCTATACCACTCACACTAGCAAGAAATGGCTATAAATCCAAAATAAGAAGAGCATATGGTGAGAAGCGGTATAATCTTAGGAAGTTCATCTTACCGGATGAGTAGAAAAAGGTTGTAGAAGTTGCCTCCATTTGTCCTCCCCACAAAGCAGCTCCCCTAAAAAAATCCTTATCAACGGGATTTATTTTGCAAAATGAAGCCACACATGGTGGAGAATTTTTAGATTCAAAAACCATCATATGAAAGCATAAAGATTTGAAAGAGGAGGAAGAGGATAGTATAGACACTAAAATTAGGTCACACTCCCCTTTGGTCCCTTAACAAATAAACACCCTTCATCACATTAACCTAGCCATGGCCCGCTTCACTCCACTAATATTAATTTAATTAAATTAATTCATTATCCTCACCATATGTACTATTTAAATATCTTAATTGGGATAATGTCACATACACCTCACCTAGACACCTAATTAAGCCAACTCACCCTATGATCTATTCTTAAAAAGTTGCCATAACTAACTAAGACTTACCCAAACCCTAAAAATCAATGCCTACATTCCCTATAACCACATTCCCGCATGCTTACAAGAAGCTTCCAGTCTAATATGTGGGTTTGACACGAGATCCTAGAAAATACAGAGGATCTCCCTAGTTTAGTAAAACCTAGGAAATCCAACCTTGGTGACACCGGTTACCCTAACCATCGCCGTTAAGCGAACTACCTTCGGTCACCTTTTAAGTCCCAAAACAACCTTATTTTTGAGGTTGGAAAATATTGGCATATTGTTGAGAGATATCTCATCTTTTGAGAGCATGCAAGGAAGGAGATCAAGCATTTCCTCCCCATTGACCATCCAAGACTCACCCTAGCAAGGATTTGCTCCAACTAAGAAAAAAGGAATGCACATGCAGCCCATGAAAAATATTTCCTATGATTATTGATCCTCAACAGCATTCAACCCCTTACTAGCACCTTCATTCATCACTCACAAGCACCCAGGACCAAATTTCAAGTAAGTGGAACAATTTACTCCTCTGGTTCATTTATTCCATCATTGTATTGTCATCCTTTATTTCCCTATCCACCTAATGAAATAATTTAATACTCACACCTCCATATACTGTTAAAACCTCTCCAAACCCCACCCAAACAACCTAATACCTCTTTCCAACCAATCAATTCCTTGTGCAATCATAAGGGAGATCTAGAGCCCATTCTGTGGCATTCCCAGTATTCCACAGTAACCGGCACCGATTTTCCCCAACCGGCATCGGTCTCTGTATTCAATAATACATCCTAGGACGGTGACTTATCCACTTATTCCCACATCACCCTTATTCAACTGTGATCTACCTAAGACCTCTGTTAGACCTACAGAGATGTAGAACCAGTTATTTGACCTTTGAATCTTATTTTAACTTAGCTTGTTAGATTAGATCTTTCATATTGTATTTTGGATGAGATACCCAAATCATGTTAATGATAATAGGGTTTACTTTATTATCCACATTAAAAAAATTTAAACAGTGGAATGATAGTCGTCAGGAAGTACCACACTTCTCGGATCTAGCACACACTAGGTAGTTCACTACACATATTGTTTAACTCTTTTTGGTGGTCTTGCTTTCCATTACAGGTAGTTCCTCTTAGCCAAAAGGAAGCTCTCACGATTAGTGTGGATTTAGAATTCATACGTGCGCAACAACCCATCAACCAACATTTCAATAGGTATTCCTCCTATGCCCATTACCCTATCTGTTTCATCAATATTTCAAAGAAACATCTAAGAATCAGGTGAAACTTTTTGGCATGCCCAGTGGGACCCATCGGGGTTCCTTGCATTTTAGAAAATTTTGCATTTGTTTCCCTTAAAGCATACAAATTAATTTTTTTCCTTAGTAACCTCCTTTTTCTTTCTATTTTCTCTAAAAGAAACCTTTCTTTTGGTGCACTTAAAAAGAACCATTTCTTCATGTTTTCTACATTATACTGAAAGAGCATCCCTCTTCCTCTTCCTCTATTTGTGTCATCCAACTTCACATTTCAATTTGGGCTTAAAAAAATAAGTGCATTCCATTCTGATTTATTGCATTAGCTCACATTAATTAAGGGCAACCTATACGTTGGAAGTCATGCCCAGCTGATGGTTGACAAAAAAATCATAGAAAAGAACTTATTTCCTTTTCTCTTTCTCTAAGTCTTACCAAACCTCACAAAATTTAAAAATACATACATTCTTAAATAACATCTTACCTAGAAGAAGCTGTAGGTGATCACACGATCACGACACAATGGACACCCAGCTCACTACTTTGTCGAGTCATACTTCAGAGCGAGGCCTGCCCCCACCATAACATACTTGAAACCTCACCTTTTAGATCTCCTTCTTCATAGGAAGCCATCCTCACCAAAAAAATCTATTTTACAGTTCATGTGTCAGTCCTTAAATAGCATAAGCTAAATAAACATAATAGAAAAGGAACTCCTAGGATCACATTTTTCTTAGTGTTTCTACTTGGATTATGTTTTGAGGTGAGAGGTCACGTTCTTTATTTACCTTTGTTTCTCCTCACACGCTCCTCATCATAGTTGGTGTATTCAAAATTTTTCTAAGTGTGCCTGGACCATATTCTCATCATTCTCAGAATTCTAGGTTTGATTCCCCATCATATTTTAATTCACAACCACTTTTCTTTCATCATTGTTTTAATTTCACAATGACCGGTGTTAGTCCAGTGGATTGTCGTCGATTACTCTCTCACTATCGTTAGTTATACCCAATCAAGGCGTCAGTTCCAAGTCCTTTTGTTAACCTACCCAAAAGGACATTTATTCATCTTCTTCAACTTTTCAGAGTCCCTGTCACTACTATCATTCCCATTGGCCTTGTAAAACTCATCAAATTTGGCATACTTGCAGATTTGACCGTATACCTTGTTTTTCACTCACTGTCCATTTCCCACAGTGACCGGCCATGGTTACCTATAACCAGCATCGGTTTACCCTAACTGGCATCGGTTAGCTTGTGTCATTTTCCAACTAACATTTGGTACCTAATCCACCTTTTACCATGTTTTTCACTTGTTCCTGATGTTTTCGTGTCATTTATAGAGAAGCGGCCCAACCTGATCAGTATTGGTTCACATGGTGCTAACCCGAAGACAAGCAAGTGCTCTTGTATTCCATGCCAGTCATCAACCACTCCCATCTAGTCCTTCACCACCTTCCATTTTATCACCAGCCATGGATCATATCCAACCTATCACTATTGCTACTAGAGATGAGGAGTTCGCATGAATCCTTGACCAAAACCCTATCGCCTTGCAATTTTATCTTTCCCACTCATCCACTCGAGATGCTTTGGGTCGATTGATATATGACACACCCTATCTATCTCCCCGACTCTCACTCCCACTCTGTATCAACCCCATCGGCTCCATGCTACCCGCATCTACCTTACCCCAGTCATTTCGTAGCTAGGTCCCGTACTGCTATAAGCTTACTGCCGCATCTGCTACCTCTTTTAAACCTACCACATATAACATACCTTCAAAATCACTCAAAATGTAACCTCATATATACCCATAACTACATTACCACCTCCAGTTTCGGTGACCCCTACTCCTTTTTAGAACATGGTCGTTTCTATTCCACAATCGTTAGACCCCATTTCCACTAAGGTTACCACAACCCTTCCACCCCCATATATGTACTATCAATGACCTCTTGTTTCATCTATTAATCACTCTAGGTATGTATCCCTATTTCACTTTGCCTTATTTTCAATCAACCTACATGGTTGTGCCATATCTTGGAGTGCCACCCCGTTATATGCCTAAAACCAACCCTATCATGCTACAAGAGGCACCTAATCATCACAACCTACTAATGACCTAATCAAATTGATGTTGGACAAGATGCAGACATCATAAGCATCGGTTTCGGCTCCTGCAACACTCTCACCTAGTACAAAATTTGCAACAAACCAATCCACACATCCATTCCTATTCATCCATCGTATGCATTGGGATATTCCTAAATTTAACCACTTTAATAACAAGGAAGACCTGAAACAACATTTATGGTCATTCAAAAATGGGTATTACGATCGCTCATGATGACATTTTTCTCTTGTGGACCTTTCCCATGTCTCGACTAGACTTCCATTAGATTGGTATAGTGGGTTACCTAGACACTCTATATTTTCATTTAATCGGGTATCCCAAGCCTTTTTGGATCACTTCTACATCAATATCGTCAAGAATGTTACCATGTGACCTATACTCCACGTGCCAAGGTATGAGGACGAATCTATCGTAGATTTTGTCACTCATTTGGCATAGCCTAATTAATTAGCTCACCTTCTAACTACCACAAACAAAACTCATCGATCTCTTCACGTGGGATTTTTCTAGACATATCTCACCGAACTTGTAGGTTCAAACATTCGGAACATTTGATGAAGCATTCACCATGGCATGAAAGTTAGAGATTTTCACCATCGAAGAGAAGAAAATCTAATTACACAATAAGAATTTGGTATTCAAGTCAAATGATACCTTTTCTTCTTCCAAACCATAAAAAATTATTCAAAAGCTAAGGGCACCACTAACGCGATTGTACTCAAAGTCAGTCCAGCTCATCCAGTCAAATTAGGATACCCCCTCATCTAATCTCTCACCTATCTGAACTTTTCAATTCAGACGCGAATAATGAAATACACCCCAATTGGGGAGCCTTACTCTTCTATCTTAGAAAAGCTTATCAAATTCGGGGCCATCACCCTTCCACCTATAAAACCACACACCGATTTTTAACCTACTTGCCCCATGCCTACATGGTATAAGGAACAAGAGTTCTATAACTATCATCGAGTAAAGGGTCATAGTGATGATAATTACATCACCTTCAAAAACATTTTCTAAGAAATGTTCGAGAAAGATGAGTTCATTGTGGATAATCTTAACGCACCTACCAACAAAAACCTACACATCTTTAAGAAACCATTTCCCAATCACATCCCTTCATCTCGAACAAACTAGTGAGACCTCAACTCATGATACCCATACCCACGAGGTCCACGTTATTTTTAGTGATGCACCCATTGCTTCCCAATTACCTCATATTCCTTCCATAAAGGAGATTCTATCCTGAAATCCTACTTCCACATCGGAACCAACCTCCCCTATTCCTTCACCCATAGAGGAAGACCTTTCACCTCCTTCCTCACCTATGGAGGAGCCTTCCACGAACATCGAGACCATTTCATCTTTGGCTTCTCCACTTAGAGAACCGATACCCATAGTACTTCTTCAGTTCACGAGAGGATACTTGTTTGCCTCCTCCACCCACAGAGGAGCTCCCATCATCTCCTCCACCTATAGAGGAGCACCCATCATCTCCTCCCCTATCACAGACCCAATTGAGATACCTTTATCTCTTGGTGAGCATTCTCCATCAGCTACCCAAGATCCTGTAGACCTACTTTCGGCTCTCTTACCCACAGAAGCTGAAGCTAGCCAATTCCCCATCTCTAAGACACATTTTACAGAATTTCCATTAGGTCCTCATCAATTCCACCTAAAATTGTCTCATTCTCACGTTTGGCTAATCACTTAGATTATGTGGATAGGGCCTTACTTTGGGGGCACCTTTTGTTTCCTATCTCAACGCAGATGTAGATGTCACTTGCTGATACCTCCACTATCTACCCAAAAATATTTCGACCAATCAAAATGAACACAACCACCTCTATCACAAATTCTTTCATGACACCCATCATATCTCAACACCCACCCTTACCCATAACCCAAACCCACGCCTACAACATCTTCCTCGACTAAACCTATTACCACTTTAGGGTTCACTGCAACCACTAGACTTACTCATCCACCTATCAAACTAGATTTAGCTACATCCTCCAAACTCAACACCACACCTACTCTGACACCTAAATAGAAGAACCAAACCCATAGAACTCATACCCTTGCTACGTCAATCACACTTGCACCTATCTCTTCCATCCTTTTCTCACAAACCTTTAACCTACCCAGTGCACGACACGACTTACACCCGTAACTACAGCATCTCTACCCCCATACCTCCAATACCCTCAACTATTTCTTCACTACCCACTACACTTCGGTCTCTATCCCTCACACCCCGTACGATCCATGTCATCTAACTTCACACTACCTCGGTTATCCCCCAGGTAACTCGTCCTCTTGCCCCATTGGATTTTCCTTCTAGATCCGTGCACCCATATCACCTTTACCTTAGAAGGTGCAACCCTAAAGACAAAACCTCACTACCTCCCAATAAGGTAGTGAAAAAATCGTACACCCTCCTACCCATTCATCTACCATACCCCTACCTAGATAAACATGACCGAAACCCAAGACCACCAACACCCAAAATCATAGCTCAGCCTATTCCCCCTCCTACGAGGAGTGTTACTCAACAATAAACTACACCTACACCCAAACCCATGCTCACTTCTCATTACTGACCCACTAGTAGGGTCCTATACCAAAATCTTAGCCAACCTCCTCGATACTTATGTCATTACATTACCGCCACTCAGACCTTATGACCCCCTCAAACCCAAGCCAAAGGGGTTTGATGATACCAAAAATTGTGCCTACCATCATGTGCCAGGGCATGATGTGGAGAACTACAAGGCCTTGAAAACTATCCTTATCTAGTTGTGTCCTCTAGAAGCCAACTTTGACGATGACGACCTTCTCAATGAGGACCCTACTTCACCGACACCCATTCCCACACTACCCACTCAATAACCACGACCTCCACCCCCATAGCTCCTAGAACCACCTCCAAGATTCGAAGTTAACATGGTTTGCATCAAAGAATTTTCCATGTTATCACCTAAATGTCATTGCACTCACTCACTACATAAGTCTTTTCTCCTCCAATAGTTTTTTTCCTATCATGTCATTATACCACTCATCCTATACCTTCTCCATTTAACAAATCCCTCAAATCAACATGACACATCACTACACGTGCTCGAAGGATAAGGAAAAGAAAAGGCAAGTGACTCATTGACCAATCCTATACTAAACATACCATCTGTACCCATACCTAAAATCAATATCCATGCAACCCCACATACCCTATTTCTAATGGAGTCACACATCTCATCATGCTCAAATAATTACAACAATCTCCCCTTAAAATGTACTTATATGACATCATCCAAACCTCGAGAATACCATTGTTAATCTCTCATGGAGGTTTTTCAATCTATTGAGGTTTTACCCAATGACCCTACACCCGTAGCCTCCATCATCACACCCCATCATGTAGCCTCTCTTACCAAATTATCACCTTCATATACACCCCACCATATTCACCAAGTATCCTCCCTTATCTTCTAAGAGAAAGAGATCACGCCACACCAAAACAATGAACCGGATGACCCTCTTCATCTATGTCCACATTGATGACATACAGTACAACATGTGATGATTGATGGGGGCACTAACATTAACATAATTTCATCCCATACATTCACTCAAATGTGCATACACGACATTGCATGCATAAATATCCTGTCATGTTACATTCATTCAATGACGCTACCACCTCTACACTAGGCACCATCATCCTCCCCATTTGTGTGGGCCCCCATACCATTCGAGAATTATTTTACATTTTGGAGGGGGAATTTCAATATAACTTGTTTCTTGTCTCGAACTGGATTCATGTCATGGGTTGCGTTCCTTCCACTTTGTATCGTTGTGTAAAGTTTGAGCATGAAGGACATACCTACAATATCCCAGCTGATCCATCACCTTTTAAAACATGTAACATGCTTTACCAACCCAATGACGTGCCCATACCCATTAAGGTTTCTACCTCCAAAACCACTACTACTTCACCTATGCCCCCATGTACCAATATAGTCACCACCTCCACCACACATGCCTCATCCACTCTAGCTGTTGCTACAACCTCCATCACCAACCCATCATCTTCCCAATCCATTAATTCCACCTCTGCATTGACCTCCAACACATCATCCATTCTAGCTACCTACATACCAACCACTGATCCCTTGGAAGGTGTTTTTCAATGCCTCACTCGGGGAGTACTACTTATATAGTATCAACACATTCCTCACTCTACAAGAGTATGGAAATATTCACCAAACACCCTCGCTATGATCACCACATAAGAGAACACATCCTTTATGGTCCTCATCTTCATACCAGTCTCACCTATGGGGGACTTTATATTACCACTTAAACACTCGAACCACCATCACAAACCCACCCATTTTTGTTGACTTCTAGTCTCTCACCAATTGCCATTTCTCCTATACCTTTCTACACCTATGTGCATAGAAGGGATTTGGTGTTTGATTTAATGAGAAAGGTTGCCATACCATTATTCCATGTACTACTCACAAACATAACAACCTGTAGTGGTATCATATTTCCTAAACCACCTACCAAACAAGCCCGCATTGAACCCATCATCAAGGACATCAGCCCTTCTCCACCTTCTTCACTTGCTCCACCTTCATCAGCACCTTCACCGAAGGAGTCGATGGATCCAAAATCTATCCCTCCTAATTTTTTTCATAAACACCATTTCCTTAGGGCCTCGACTTATCAACACGAGGGGGCCCCTTCCTCTCTTCCCTTCCTATATCCTATAATGAATTATGATGATACACATTCAATTAACATAATTCAATGTCAAGATGATGAATCCATACTTACCTACCTTTAGTGCGGAAGAATCATATATTCATCGGTTTGTTACCCTCTCGAGATGCAAACCATGTTGAATGAATCAACTATCGAGATCAACATTCATACTCAGGATAACCTGCACATCCTAAAGATTGGTCAATCTTTAGATCTTTGCTAAATAGGAAGCCATCACTTCTTTCCTCAAAGCTCATAACCACACTTTCACTTGGTCTTATGCGAAATGCCAGATAACCCCACTATAGTGGTCCACAATATCGTATCTATTCTTGATGAAAAACCCATCAAACAAAAGTTGAGGAAAATGCACCCTCGCATTTCCTTCTTGTCAAAGAAGAGCTTCAACACCTTATTTATGTTTCCTTCATATTACCCATTGATTATCCTCATTGGATTTCTAGTATTGTCCCTATTACTAAAGTGACATGGGGACTCGTATTTGCATAGAATTCCATGACCTCGACATAGCCTTCTTGAAAGATGACTTTCCCTTACGGTATTGATCAACTAGTTGACCTTATCGCTGGTCACGAGATGTTATCCCTCATAGATGGCTTCTTGGGTTATAACCAAATCTTGCTTACCCTAGATGATCAACACAAGACCTCATTCATCACCCCTTGGGGGACCTTCTGCTATCGAGTCATGCCTTTTGGCCTTAAAAATGCTGGTGTCACATGTTAGTGGGCTATGAATTACATATTTCATGACATCATGCATCACATATTGGAATATTATGTGGACGATCTCTTAGCCAAATCTAAGCACCACTCCAAGTACCTTGCCATCCTCAAAACCATCTTTGACCATCTCATTAAATATTGTGTTCTCCTTCATCCTAAGAAGTGCATCTTCATGGTCCTCTTAGGAAAACTCCTAGGCTTTATCGTTTCCCTACATGGTATAGAAGTTGACCTTGCTAAAGTCAAATCCATTCTGGAAATGCCTCCACCCACTAACCTTAGACAACTCCGTAGCTTGCAAGGTAAATTGAAGTCTATTCACCATTTATTTCACAATTATCTGATCGGTGTCAACCATTTCATCATCTACTCAAGAAGGATGTCTCCTTTAAATGGGATGATGAATGCCACAAATATTTTTAGGCCTTAAAATAGTACCTTCTCCAATAACCCATATTCATTCCACCTAAATATGATCAACCTTTCTACCTATACATCTTAGCTACCGATCTCTCCTTGGGAGCCATGCTCGTTCATCATGATGAACAACATAGGAGTAGCCAATTTATTACATAAATCATACTTTTTTTTATTACAAAACCTGATACACCCATCCCGAAAAACTTTGCTTTGCCTTAGTTTTTCATTTCCACCAAACTCCGCCATTACCTACTTAACCACAAAACATATTTTTGACCAACACCAACCCCTTACACTTCATGTATGCCAAACCTTACCAAAATCAGCGTGCAACATGTTGGCTTATGCTTTTAGTTAACCTTGACCTCGAATTCATTCATCAAAATTCCATCAAGGGCAAAGCCATCTCCAACCAATTGGCCAATGCACCTATTTTTGAGGATCAACCCTCTTATTTTGACTTTCCAGACGAGTCAATTACTACTCTTTCCCTAGATGAACCCCTTACCAAATGAAACTCTTCTTCGATGGTTCAAAGTGTCAACGTGGGGGTGGGGCTGGTATTGTCCTCATTCCACTTGGTGGTGAGCCCATGCCTTTGTCTTTCAAACTTGATTTTGAATGCACAAACAATATCACCAAATACAAAGCACTCGTATTAGGTCTCTAAGCCGCCTATGCCCTAGATGTCAAATCAATCAATATCTTTGGTGATTCTCAATTGGTCGTAAACCAAGTCAATGGTATATACTAATGTCATAATGAGATAATTAAAAAGTATAAACATCATGTAGACATAATTTTGACCACCTTTGACCGTTACGCCCTTCAAACCATCCCACATTCAACCAACAAATTTGCAGATACCATGGCCTACTTAGCTTCCCAAATACCCACTTCACCCGCTGATTCTAAAATCTTTGTCACCATATAATGACTCCAATCAAATTATTATCTACCTCATGATGTTTACTCCATTAGAGCCGTCACCCTGAACCCGAGTGACCTTTGGTACGAATAATACTCTAACTATCTTTCTCTCTCCATCTTACCTCCTAACCTCACCTATAATAGAAAACGTGCCTTCCTTAAAAAGGTCTCTTGTTATGTCATCGGGGGACTCCTCTATAAGCACAAATTTGATGGTATTCTCTTATGATGCCTCACAAGTTCTGAAATTCCTTACACCATTAAGGAGGTTCATGATGGCATAAGTGGAGGTCACTTGGTCACCTTGTTGTTGCTAAACATATTCTTCACCTAGGCTATTACTGGCCGACCCTTAACCATGATTGTTGTGACTATGTCAAGCGTTGTGTAAAATTCCAACAACATGCCAACCTTCATCACACACCCAGTCATGCCTTACAGGTCACTCGTGACCTCTGGCCCTTCTCTCAATGGGGTTTAGATCTTGTTGGACAAATCAATCCCCATTCTTCCCAACACCATCAATGGATCATCATTGCTACCGAATACTATACAAAATGGATGGAAGCCATACCACTCATCTCCATGAAAGTTGAGAAAATATGTGAGTTCATCAATCATCACATCATTTGTCACTTTGGTTTTCCTTATCGCCTCATCAGTGACAATGGAAAACAATTCAAAAAAAACATTGCAAAGTCTTTTGCAACGCCTTCGGTATTCAACATAGTTTCTCATCACCTTACTACCCACAAACCAACGACCAAGCCGAATCTACTAACAAAAACATAAATAAATTCTCATGAAAGTGGTTAGTGATAGTGGGAAGGACTGGCATATGCACATTCCTTTTTCCCTATGGGCATACCGTACTAGTATTCGCACTTCCACTACCACTACACCTTTTTATTTGGTCTATGGTACAAAGGTTGTTCTGCCTCTCAAAGTCTAGATCCCTTCACTCTGCATTTCTCCCCATGACATGCTCAATGATGTTGACTTTTTCAAGACCATTTAGCACTATGTTCAATGAAATATTTTGCAAAGAGCTATGGATATGGGGAAAAACCCCAAAGCTTTGTGCAAAGTCCCTCAATGGACCATCAGATAAGAAATGAGCAAGGAAACCTACTTTGCATGTATTCAAACTTGAAATAAACAAGAAATGTAACAAAATAGCATTTAACCTCTATTCTTTGAAAGCTTAAAAAAATATGCCTACTAAAGACTTAAGCAATTAGTTTTGTTGTTTACTCCATGAGGGTGAATGAATCTCACTAAATGGCTACATGGCCAAGTTTAGCTATTCCATTACTAACCTATCATGGGTGCAAGATGAAGCTATTTTAATGGTGGATGACCCAAGATCAAATGCCTTATTAGCTTGGCTAATGAAAATGAGCTCTTAAGCTTTCTTAGGCTTGTTTTGGCTTTAGCTTATGTAAAGTTGTGTTTTTGAATTGGTTGGCTTAGCCTTGTATTTATAGTTTTTGGTTTGGAAGAATTTGGAATTTGGGTGCATGTGGGACTAAAGCTCAAAAACACTTTTAGATTAGATTAGGATAAACATGCTTTAGGCTTAGTTAAGCTTGGTTTAGGCTAGTTAACTAGGGTTTAGGCTAGTTAAACTTGATTAGCAAGTGATTAGAGACTCATTGAGAGTTGGGAGGGTTTGGATAACCAATTGTGACTGATAGATAGCCTACAAAGCCAATAGAAGTGGTCTAGAGAGAACTAGGGAGGTTTTGAACAGTTAAAAGGAGGAATGTTTAACTAATAAGATAGATATTAGTGAAATAATATTATTATAGGAGGAATACGACCAAGAAGGTGTCGTAAATGGGCATCCGAGAGTGGAGCGAAGAAGGGTTGATTAACGAAGTGTCATCAATTGACTGGATTGGATGAAATGCTAGGTGTAAGCATATTTTAGGTGTCTACATTTTCCCCTCTTTGAGGTGGCGTAAGCGACGTCACTTCAAAGAAAGTAGACAAACATAAACAAGTAGAAATTTTTGAAGGGATAGAAGAAAAATGATTGGAACGAAGGATGCCCCCTTGATTTTCGATGGGGTGATAGAAGAACTCAATTGACGATCGAAAATATGACATAAGGAGAATAGAAGAAAGAATAGTGTGAAGAAGAAAGGGGAGATAGAAGAAAAAAGGAATATGAGGAAGAGAGAATGAGCTAACATCCATCCAATGCCTTTTAAACAACTTTTTTTTTCATCATATTGTTAATGATCTTGATCATCGGTCCTTATTAAAAAGAATGAACAAAAGTGTAGTATGACATGAAAATCCATATACGAACAAATTTCCATTGCTAAAAACACCAACTCCATGCAACATACAAAATGCAATGCAATACAACAAATTAAAAGATGCCTAACTCCATGTAACATACATAATGTAATGCAATGTGAGAAAGTAAACAAGCTAAACTAACACAAAAACAAGATGCAATGTTTTTCTTATCAAGCTTGGTTCGACCTACGTGAATTAATGACAAGGGTTGACGATGGTGGTGCAAGAAAGGATATATGCAAGGGGAATAATGGAGGACACTTGGGTCTGATGAAAAGGAAATGTGCACTATGAAACAATACTAGGCAACTCATTTTTCCCTAGAGTACGAGAAAAAGTAGTCAACTTAGCTTTTGTTGATGGTTGTAGATCAAGATGATCCACGAGTCACACGAGATGAACATGTGAGAACCAAAGAGTGATATTTTTAGGATTATTTTCAATTTTAGAAGTTTTTTGAAACATATTTGAGTGTTTTTGATGATTTTACTAATATTTTTGAATGTTTTTTATTTTGAAAGTTTTCGAAACTATGTACGGGAAGAAGGGGAAGTGTGGATGCCCTTAAAGATAGATGGGATGTACAAGGTCATAAGGCCACATGCGTACAAGAAAGGTGAAGATGCAAATATGCCCTAATGATTAGGTGGGAGTATTCACAGGCAAACTCTTCATGGGTAGAAATGGGACCCAAGGCCACTATGGATAGGTTCAACATGATGGTGAACATAAACCAATGAAGTGTTGGGAAGAAGCAAGGGTGCCCCCAACATAAGTTGGCCTAAAATCACATGATAGAGGGGAAGGAGAACATTGTTTTTGTGAAAGGGGACAAAGGTGTCCGAAAACATGGCAAAAAAGTAATCTTATACACATGGATTTTCTGAATGAAGTAGAAGAACAATGTGAATGATATGAATGTAGCTTAGAAGCCTTGTGATGAAGAAGTGTTCAGCCAAAGGAAAAATCGTGAGAGAAGATACAAACTAAAGTAAGAGTCTGAACAAGGTCCCAAAAATACACTTGGTAACATACTAACGTTGCCTACTCTAGAGATCTAGTGTGTGCACATGGAATTAAATACCTCTTGAAGGGAAGATTTAATAGACAACAAGTGAAGACACCCTAGCCAATGTGTAGGAATGATTGATTTTGAAAGGTGATTGGTGATTTATGAATCAAAGGTGGAAGGATAGCCATACATTGCTCCACTACTAGCTAGGCATCCATATCCCCGATGGAGATGTATTTGATTCTAATCACAACATTTCTCTACTTCTAGTCAGACATCCATAGCCCTAATAGAGATTATTGGAAATACCCCTAAGAGAGAGTAATATATCAATTTGTTTTTTCTTTTTAGATTTTAGCCTTTGATTTTTGATTGATTGATTTTGATTCTTTTACTTTCTGAAAACTTTTTTCAGCTCTCTTGTTTGATAAGGGGTTAAGAACCATTGATGGCTTGATGGAAGGAGGTTGAACTGATTGTGATGATGACATTGGCTAGTGTTAATAAATACATCCAAAATTTCTTCACAAAAAGTTTACTCGATGTTGAATGTAATAGAATCTCTAAGAGGTCAGTCGTTCTTTAATTTACCAAGGTGATGAAAGACCACGGTCAAATGGATACCATAGAGATAAATGTCATAAAATGTGTGTGAATAGGCTAACCAAAATATCACCTAAATGATGAAAATGGTAGAAAGACTTTCAGAAGAAGAAAAAGAAAGGGAAAAAATAATATCCATGTGTATGCAATACTTGATTGCAATGTTTGATCTTTGTACCTTTGATTATTCTTGTGTTTTCTCAATGTTTTTGTATTTTTGAATTTTTTTATTTTTATATTTTTGATAGTTTTTGGAAATTTGGGACCAAAAACATCACTCCATGTGATAGGAACCAACAACGATGTTTGCGACTTCCTCGATAAGGGATACTGAATGTTTTTTTATCAAGAGTTATATTATCTTCGATCTCAATGATCAAGGTGAGCTCGTACTCAACAAATGACTATGATTTATCCTAAAACAAGGATTGTTCATGTGGGAGCTTGAGTTCTGATTCATAGGTTTATGCACTTTGTGCCATACTTGATGGTTATGTTGATGTGCATTCTTGAATTGTGTTTGATTTTTAACCTTAAGATCATGTGAGTTACTAGGAGCTTTGGAGCTCTTGGAAGTTTTGAACTGAGCTTGATAATGAACCTGTTTGGGTTTCTTATAAGCTGACATGTGACTTGTTTGATCCCAAGAAGGAGAAGAAAGAGAACGTGGACATTTAGAACTGATGTGAGAAATGACCGCAGGCTTTCCACAACCATTGATAGAAGAAATATGTGATGTATGAAAAGGATACGGTCTAAGAATTGAAGAGGATGGGCTACCAAAGAGGTGAGCCACTAATAGAAGATGATGAAGGGCTACCAGGATATGGCCCTAAGATGGAATAAATTAGGCTACTCGGAGGTGAGCCATGGCTAGAAGATGAGGAAGGGCTACTAGGATGTGGCCCTAAGAGGGAAGAAATTGGGCTATGAGGACATGGCCCAAGAATAGAAGATGATATCGAGGGAATACTAGGGGGTGATCCAAGTATAGATGAGGAGGGACTACCAAGAGGTGTCCCATAGATAGAAGAGGATGAAGGGCTACTAGGATGTGGCCCAAGAATAGAAGGGAATGATGGGTTACTCAGTGGTGACCCAAGAAAATATTTTGATTGAGGAATGATGATAGATAAGGAATGAGTTGGTAACGAGAAGATAGGCCATGGATCAATGCTAGACCACAACATCTCATCATGATCAGAGGAAGGAGAAGATGGAATAATAGAAGAAGAATCAAGTTCCATGACCTTACGCTCTTCCTTTACGTTCGGTAAAAGGAAGCAATTTGTTTTCCCCAATATGTGAGCGTATCAATTTCAAGAAATAACCCATGTTTGCAATCCTCTAGAGGGATATCTTCATGTACTTTAATTGTTTCTTCATTCTAAGAGAGATCAATCAATAGAGGTTTTTTTCTTCAACCATGAGAGGTTGACTAGAAGAAATGGACCTGATAAGTGGGGAAGATTGATTGATAGAAGAAGATGACTGAAGAGAGGAAGTAGGATTGGTGGTAGGTTCCTCATGCATGGATGATTTAGATTTGGAACTAGATTGTTGTTCTAGAATATGGCGTAATGTACATTGGAAAGTAGGATCACATAGCCATTCGTTAAGTTGCGACATAGGATTCAAATTGGATGATTGACTAGAAGGAATTTGAGTCATGGAACTCTTCAACGGAGGAAGAGGTTTTTGAGACGATTGATGAAGGAGGTCCTACAAAGAAAGGAAGGACCATGACTCAAGAACCAAATTAGATGTTTAATCAATGAAACTTGGAGTCACACAAGTCTTCAAAGGAGGAAGACGTCGTTGAGGTGATTTGGAATAAAGGTCCTATGAAGGAAGGGAGGACTGTGATTCGAGATTTGATATAGGAGTATCCAAACAATAGTTGGAATCGAATCTTCAAAAGAAGAGTGGGAATCCGAATGGTAGTTTGGATTTGAATTAGAAGAAGAAGAGTGGGGGGAACCTGAATAATAATTTGGATTAGAAGCATCCAAACCATACCACCGGCTATGAACAAAAGATGGGGAATAGGGTATCCTAATGGGTCCTCTAGCATGAAGAACCAAACGAGGTTTATTCGTAATGGGAATCATTTTATTTGAATTACTAAACCTATGTTTTGTGTTGTTGTAAATGTGAGAAACCGAGCGATAGTCAGTCATTGTTGCCATCGTTTAAGCACAAATGTCTAGATCTAGATAGCATGATGGAACTCCTTCAAAGGGAAGGAAGTAAAATTTTGATTTAGGGAAGCAAAATGGAAACCAACTAGACATTTTTTAAGTATGGAGATGTGTGCGTGATTTTCCAAAGAAGGTTTAAGGAAAATAGACATTATGGTGATGTAATCTCGATGAGATCAAGAAGATTTTGTCCTAGAAAACAAGATTTCCGATGAATAATCACAAGGAACAATCATGCAAGTGTGAAACAAAAAACCAATCAACAAGGAAATATACCCTATACAAATGTGTATGCAAAGTGATAATTCAAGCAAAGATGATCAACACAATTTCAATACTTACGTCAATCTCGAAATGAACAAGGCATGAATATTAACAAAGGGTAGATGTGACTCCCAATTAAAGGATACAATGATGTGTTCAACAACCAACAAGGAAAAAATGTTAAAGGGATAGGATTACAAATGTAAGCCATGTAACCACACCAGTTAGACACGTCTATTCAACTTCATGGAGAAGTGAGATATTAGTGCCAACGTGGTATCGAAACGACACAAACAAAGTAAGTGACACTCTTTAAGATTTAGGAAAATGTTTGAAATCAAAAAAGTCAAGGTATACTAAGGATGTGTTAAAATGCACAGAGCGTAACGCCACATAATGTAGATACTTAGATCATGTTTATGAAAAACATGACATAAGTATCTTAATTATGTCGAGACAATGAAAACAAGGTAAAACATCAAAGGAAGATCAAATGATGAATCAATCTAAACTATGATGATGATCTTGAAATCAAGATCAAGTGGCCATCAAAGATATAAGGACGCATCCATGCACTTTAGATGTTTAACAACTCAGCCGCAAACATGGATGAGCATAAATAGACAAAAAGTGGTGAACACTATCTATGACAACACTCCCAAAAGATGCCTTCTCTTGCCCCAAATGGGCAACAAGAATGCAAAGGTGTAGATCACAAAAATAAAATAAGCACCACTTACACAGAGCTTCACCTTGTCTAAAGGTGAGAAATAAGCTAAGCTAAGTGAAACGTTGTCTAATTTCTATGATGAAAGGCACTTAGATCCAACTTAAGTGGATTCTTTTCCTTGTTCGAAAAACAAGGTTCTGAATCCAAACAAGTTATCACTTTGTGATGGCCAAGACACAACAAAGGACTAGTAAAGTGGGCCTCAAGACAAAATGGCCTCCTTAATAAGATCTCTCAACTAGGTGTTACAAAGCTATCTAAGAGCAGGCACGATTTACCCAAAAATTCACACTGACTAATTTGGGAGTATCTTAGCTTTCCCCTTCAATTACAGTGGGAACTAAATGCATCCATCATGTACTCTTGCCAGGGTCATGATACAAAAAAATTTTAACACTAAATTACAAGGAAAACTAGTAAAGTGGGTAAGCAAGGCACTTCTTGTTTCATCCACGAGGCTACTGGCCGGTGGACTACTTTAGGGTTCTTGGTACCATCCCCATTGTTGTAGCTTAAGGCATTATGCCAAAGGGTTTACGTTCCAGTTAAGTGGAGAGGGACGTACCCTTTTCCAAAACCTACAATACAGTGTTTTGAATATGGTTTTTTTATCTTGCTTAGCTTAAATGTGGTTTTAAGTAGCACACTGTTTGGCAACCTATATGAAAACACGTGTATTAGAAGGTTTGTATTGTTTCATTTTGACGCCTTTCTTTGACAAGCGATTTTGGTCCTACATACCAAGAGTTAGTAGTTTTCCAAAAATATCATGATATTAAAATAGAGTTTGTGTGTTGCTTTTGATTCCTAAGATCACCAAAAGGCGTGAAGGAAGAGCATACACAACGCGAAAACTCAACTAAAACAAGTTTTATGGAAAAATACATTAAGTGTGCCTTGTAAAAGATAGAGTTCATTTTTAACCAACTTTGAAATGTTCATCCATTAGGAAGCATAATGTAAGTTTTTTTGAAAGCAATAAGAGGGTTTTGAAAAGTTTTTTGGTTCCCAAGATCACCTAGAAGGTGTAAGGGAAGAGCATATGCACTGAAAAAAACCTCTATCAACTAAGAAATGAAACACTTAACTAAGTTAGTAAAAAACAAGACCAAAATAACCCTACAAACAACTGATTAGTGTCACAAAACCTTTCAAAGTGTTAGAATGGCCAAGAAAACAATTTTTTAGACTTTAAGATACGTTAGAAAATGACTATTTACCTAATAATGTAAACCATAAATTTTCTGTAAGTAAAAATCCTAATTTTATGATTTCATTGTGTATTTCTCTTCAATACCTTTCCAACACAAAAAAAGAGTCGTTTCAAGCTTGGGAGCAAAAGTTATGGCCTTCGGAAGATTGGTGGTGAATGCACTCGATGCAAACGCACCCAAAGATGACGGATATGCTACTGCTTTCAATGGATACGCGTGTGCGCATGTGTTTTTTCACCTAGAAACATAGAAACAATAGAAACAATGACATAGACATGCCCATTATGATGGATATGTTCTGTTTCAATGAATACGCGTGCGTTTACACCCAAAAACATAGAAAACATAGAAATAGTGATGTAGACGCATCCAAAGATGACGGATATGCACTGTTTCAATGGATACACATGTGCGCATGTGTTTTTGTGCCCAGAAACATAGAAAACATAGAAATAGTGAAGTAAATGTGCCTAGTATGATGGATACACACCTATTTCAATGGATACATGCCCCTTTGTAGACACCTACGTGCACCCTATGAAAAAACTCCGCAAAACACAAATTTTAAAAAAATTCAAGAGAAAACATGTTAGTTTTTAGTCAAAGTGTCCTATTTCTATATCAAACCCATAAAATTTATACAAATGAAGGTCATTTACATAGGGTTAGAAATAAAAATGAGGAAATAATAAGTGATTTGATCAAAAAACCTAAAAATGAGCTTTGAAAAACCTAAAGGACCTCCATTAATGGAGGGTGCACATAAGTGTCCCAGCAGGTGTGCCAAATGTGTTCAATGAAAGATTTTTCAAAGAGACCAAAGCTTTGTGCAAAGTCCCTCAATGGACCATCAGATAAGAAATGAGCAAAGAAACCTAATTTGCATGTATTCAAACTTAACATAAACAAGAAATGTAACAAAATAGCATTTAACCTCTATTCTTTGAAAGCTTAACAAAATATGCCTACTAAAGACTTAAGCAACCAGTTTTGTTGTTTACTCCATGAGGGTGAATGAATCTCACTAAATGGATACATGGCCAAGTTTAGCTATTCCGTTACTAACCTATCATGGGTGCAAGATGAAGTTATTTTAATGGTGGATGACCCAAGATCAAATGCCTTATTATCTTGGCTAATGCAAATGAGATCTTAAGCTTTCTTAGGCTTGTTTTGGCTTTAGCTTATGTAAAGTTTTATTTTTGAATGGGTAGGCTTAGCCTTGTATTTATAGTTTTTGGTTTGGAAGAATTTAGAATTTGGGTGCATGTGGGACTAAAGCTCAAAAAGTACTTTTAGATTAGATTAGGATAAACATGCTTTAGGCTTAGTTAAGCTTGGTTTAGGCTAGTTAACTAGGGTTTTGGCTAGTTAAACTTGATTAGAAGAGATTAGAGACTCATTGAGAGTTGGGAGGGGTATGGATAACTAATTGTGATTGATAGATATCCTACGAAGCCAATAGACGTGGTCTAGAAAGAACTAGGGAGGTTTTGAATGGTCAAAAGGAGGAATGTTTAGCTAATAAGAGAGATATTAGCCAAATAATATGACTATAGGAGGAATACGATTGAGAAGATGTCGTAAATAGGCATCTAAGAGTGAAGTGAAGAAGGGTTGATTAACAAAGTGTCGTCAATTGACTAGATTAGATGAAATGTTAGGTGTAAGCATATTTTAGGTGTTTACAAGCACAAGTAGAGTTATTAGACGAATGTCATCTTATCACCTTCAAGTTTACCAAAAATGTATCAAACGTGCCTACGAAAAACATGTCCATGAATGAACCTTCCAAGTTGGTGACCTGTCTTGAAAGAAAATAAACACGTAACCAAAGTTGAAAAAATTAAAGTAGGAAAATTTTCTCGTAATTGGCTTGGACGATACATCGTTACTCATACTTATGGATCAGGTGCTTATCGTTTATCTTCACTCGATGGTAAACTAGAACCTAAGCCCCTTAATGCATTGCATCTTTGACCATTCTATTGTTTAATTTTAGTCCTACCTCACCTTTTGTCTCTTTCAATGCTCGTCCCTTGAATGTTATCCATCCATACTCCTCACCAATGATTAACAAGAATCATGTGAGTACCATCACTTATTACCTTTTGTTGAATATGTGTACCATGGTGCATCACATAGAATGATTCTCATGGATAATTTTCATCTACCTTTAGATGAGATCTCATGGTCGTTTCACCCTAGTTTTGAACAAGGATCCTATTCTTCACCTTGGTCTTGTCCATGACTTCAAAGCCCCCACATGGGACCCAACTCCTTGAGTCAAAATTCTAATCAAAAGATGACTCCCTCAAAAGGACATCTTCCTCTCAGCAATCACTGTTGTAAATAGACTACTCCCTCGAAGGACAACTATGTCAAAAAAATAAGAAGAGAGAAAAGTGGAAGCTTCCCGCATCGATCAACTTCACGAAGACCTCAAGGAGTTCAATTCTTCATCCCATATAGACTTCCCACATCGATCAGTCTATCTCAACTACAAGTCACAACAAAAACTTTTTAGTCATGGAATTTCCCATTGTGACCTTAGATCTCTTGCCCGAAGATCCTGCTACCTCATACCATATAAAAAATTAACCACCTTTCACCCTTCTCACCATTCTCACTCCCATTTCCTACTGCCTCAAGGGACCTCTTGGAACTTTGACATTTGGTGATCATGTGACTACTTTTCACCATAGAACAATCAATCATGCAATGTCTTTAGGGTCTTACATTCATCACCTCCTCCAAGGTGTGATCTACTTGGTATGATCCTAGCCAATCAGGTGGCTTTATTTCCCCTCTTATCTTTTAGCCATCTTTGTTTACATTTTGATTACCTTAAATAGGACTTGGTCCTCGATGCTTACCTTTGGGGTAATCTATCTTCTTATTTTTCCACAATCAATATCACCTATATCACTTTACCTATAATGCACCTACACTTAACAGACCTAAACCCAAATCATTCCTCAAACCTATTAAATCATTTTTCATACCTCATCATATTCTTCCCTAGCTCATAGGAGAACCACATTGGTCTGAGGTCCCTTTTGCGGGACTATGTAAGAAGCACTCTAAGGGCATGGGGCCCTTGGAGGTTCACTCGGCCACTCTCTACCATAACCAATTCATCTTTCATCTTCCTAAATCACATTTTACCCTACTTAGTTTCCTTTTTAAATCAAATAATTAGAAATTAAACCACATACATAACAAGTTGCTTCATATTTTAATCATCATAATAACATACATTTCTTAATACTCCCATTTCTCTACCATCATAACTTCAACTACTTTAAACACAACCATGGCTAGGACCTAACTCAACCATGCCTAAAAACCTAACTCTAGCATGCCTAAACAAACTTGACTCAATCCATGCCTAAGACCTAACTTAATCCATGCCTAAGACTTGACTCCGCCATGCCTAACCAACTTTGACTTGATCCATTCCCGAACCGACCGACTCCATCATGCCTAAATCACCTAATTTCCATCCATATCAAAACAACAAATCAAAAGTCTCATCAAAACATCAAAAAATCAAGAATCTCATGTATCTCATCATATAAATACATGTGTATCTCAATATAATATACATATATATCCCATCATATCTATCTCAATACAAAATGTCATCGACACATGGACGGTCTCATATATAATAAAATAATAACTCAAGACAAAATCTCTTCAACACGTAGGCCGGTATATTCTCAAAATATACAAAAACTCTCATACATCCTTACTATATTTGGCACGCAGGCCGGTACATATCAAAAATGACTACCATACATCAAAAATTAGGAGCCATATATCAGGCATCTTGGCGGATATACTCAATATTTGTATCTCTTGTATCCTTTACCTCCTCATCCATTATCTCACTACTAGCTAACATCTCCCCACCCATCATAGGTTGTGGCTAGGTACTTGCTAGCACCTCATCTGGAGTTGGTCTCCATGCACTAGTAGCCTCTCTCTACTCTAGCCTCATAACTCAATGCCCCCCTGTGCTCTCCACACTATGAGTGTGGGATCTAGTCCTATCACTTGATGCCTATTGTTCCTGGTACTCTCCATAGGATAGAAAGTCTATCAGGGACGCCATCATCTTGTCTTGGTAGTTTTTATCCAAAATAATCCCCATGCTTACTTTTGGCTAACTCCTCCTTCTTCTCCTTTGTTGGCACTTAATTGAATTTTTGGCATGCTTCAGGTACTTAATTTTTTTGGAAATGGCTCCATAAGATAGGATTTTTCCTCACCTTTCCAGAAAGGTAAATTTTTCCTCCTAACTCCTTGTATTTCTCAAGTTATGGCTCAGCGGATTTTTTGATGGAAATTTTCCCTAGGAAGGCCCATGACCAATAGGAATGCACCACGTGGCAGGCGGAATGGCGGGTCGGTGGGGGTGAGTTGAAATTTTTTCCAAAGGGCTCAGCGGGAGTGCAAAGGGAAAATTTTGGCCTGCAGGCCCACCGAGCAATAAGGTGGCGACACGTGTCCTGTTAGTAGTGGGGGTCGGAGGAGTGGAGGCAAGTTAGAAATTTTTCCAAAAGGTTGGCGGGGGGCGAAAGGAAAAATGTTAGCCCAAAATCCCACGACCAATAGGAGGATGCCACGTGTCCTATTTTTAGCAGAGGTCGGGGGTGCGGGGAGAATTTGGAAATATTGCCAAAGTGGTCAAATGCACAAAGGAAAAATTGGAAGCACATCCCCGCCAACCAATGAGGAAGTGACACATGTCACCGGGACAGTGGAGCACGGAGCGAAGTTGGGAAATTTTCCCAATGCAAAATCAAAGGGGGAAAAGTGAGGTTTGGGCCCGTGATCCCATCGACCAATCAAAGAGTGCCACATGGTAGCGGAGTGGTGGGGCATGGGGATTTTTGGGGAAATTTTCCCAAATTCAAAAAAGGGGAAAATTTTAAAGTTTCGGCCCGCCAATCCAATTTTTCCCTAATTTTGCCCTAAATCTTTAGAGGGCCATATCTTTTGATCCAAAGCTCAGATTTTTGTGTTCTTGGTGTCATTGGAAATCTGGTGAAATTATCTACATGATGGAGGGTTCAATTTTGTATTTTGATGGATATTTATGGGATAAAATCTCGGAGCGAACAAATGATTTACACAGGAAATAACACACAATAATATTATATTTTCTATATATTTCACACAATACAATAGCCTAATATATAGGCTGGAGTTTCCCTAGAATATAGGAAACTAACTCAACTACAAAATCTCAACCAAGCCTAATTATGTGGGGTGAGAATAACTCACATAACCCACACATAACAATAATAATATATTGTTGAAACAATATATTATAACATCTCTAACAATAATCTCTCAACAATAATAATTACACACGTAATTATTATTCACACACATAAATATGTGAAGCACTATATAAATATTTCCTAACATTCCCCCCCTTAGTGCAAACATGGGGAAAACCTGCCTTATACTTGCACCTGCTCATGATCTGGTGATTTTCACAGGATGATCACAAACCTCAGGGATGGTTTTGCAAACGGTTGACCACAAACCGAGAATGGTGGTTTTGCAATTGGTTTACCACAAACCACAAAGTGATGGTTTTACAAATGGATTACCAACAACCAAGAATGGTGGTTTTGCTATTGGTTTACCACAAACCACAAATGAAGGTTTTCAAGTGGTTTACCTACAACCACATCATGATATGCCAAGTACTATTCTCAGCCCTCATCACATCTCACTGTAGGGAATAACATAGGAAATTCTGCTGACATCTGTTGCTCATACATACATAGAAAAAGCTGACATACTAGAAATGGAACATTGGAATGATGTTCCCCCCTCAATGTGAAATTTCCACTTATTGAAAACAAGATCACTGCAACCTGAGGCACACCACACTGGAAGCACTAAAATCAAACTACACACACACATGTCACCAAAGCTGATATGTGGCCCCGTCGTTGGTACTGACGAGAGGTCGTTGAATGACCTCCAACCTCCAATGCCTCCTGCCTCTGGTCATACTGCTAGTTCAACTGGATTTGATCATGGAGCTCAATTACAGGTTGGACGTCGGATTCCACCGAAAATGCGTCGGGCTAAAATGAGGTAATTTGTTTTTTTTTTAATTTTTACATAGACACTTGTTGACATTTGATGAGACAATAATAACTTAGAAAATGATGACAACTCTACCTCTTTTGACAACTTTCAAATATTTGACAATAAGAAGACTCAACATAAAAATGATTCTAAACTCTAGACTCCTTTTATTTATTTTGACTCAAAGATAATTAAACAAACCTATTATACTTAACATAAAATATTTCCAATACAATAGACACTTTTACTCAAATAGAGATGACTTCTTACAAACTTTTTACAATACTCTATCAACAATAAACCTTATATCACATAAGCCCAAAACTATGTAACTTTATATTAACAAATGATTTGATGACCGATACCCAATCGGACTAAAACATTAAACCCAACTAAATAAAGAACAAGACATATATGACACAAATATAGGAATAAAAGCAATATTTACAATATAAAATACCTATATCCGAAAAACGTTGATGAATGCAAATAGGACCACAACCAAATAATGTGAGATCTCATTCAGTCTTGTTAGAAGAATATGAGGAATAACTCACTGCTAACCGACAAGTATATGACGTATTGACCAAGGAGCTCGCGAATTTAGTTTGACTGGTGCACAAGTGATAATATTTGGGACTTCCACGCGTGATTTCGAACCCCACAACTCATGAGTACCTAATTTGACACAGTTTGCTCACAATATTTTACGTCAACCTCTGTATAGGGATTTCATACTAGTATTGGATTGATATTGCTAACAAATCATGTTATGCAGCATTTAAAGGCACCAAACAGACCTTTCACTAAAAGTTCTCATACACATATGTGTCAGATCTATGTCGAAGGACTTATAAGGCACTGATCAATATGCACGTATTGCCAAGAATACTGCGTATAGTTAGATCATGGACATATCAACTGGGAAGACTGTCGACCAGTCAACTATATGGAATTTTATTTTATTTATTTTTCTTTGGCCTGCGTCGCTTCCTTCAACAATTGGGCATTTTGATCAGGGAATCAACGCCTTACTAGATCCTTTAGCAGTTGCACCAAGTCGGGCTTGTTTCGAAGGCACCAATGTGAAACGAACACAAATCTTGTTTCTACAGGCTTCCACATGACTGCACAGGTAGTTGATAATTTGGAGGATACAGATTACAATAGTATCCACGTGCACAGTAGATCAAATGCAGTCGCATGCATTTAAAATCAGACTGGTCTTGGATAGCTAGCTGAAACCACGATCTATATTGTAGGATCTTGTCAGACAACATGGATGTTGGAGATACCGCCCATGGACATATCAAACCCTGTGTATTCCTCCAATCATACAATATAAAACTATATTCAATTTTATAGTCACAGATCCTTACACAAAAAGACTCTCATTTTCATTGTATTCGCTCTGATACCAAATCTCAGAGCAGCAACTGATTTACATAGGAAATAAACACAATAGTATTATATTTTATATATATTTCACACAATACAATAGCCTAATATATAGGCTAGAGTTTCCCTAGAATATAGGAAACTAACTCAACTACAAAATCTCAACCAAGCCTAATTATGTGGGGTGAGAATAACTCACGTAACCCACACATAACAATAATAATATATTGTTGAAACAATATATTATAACATCTCTAACAATAATCTCTCAACAATAATAATTACACACGTAATTATTATTCACACACATAAATATGTGAAGCACTATATAAATATTTCCTAACATAAAATAGGAAAACGTCTCTGGCATGCAAAAAACACAGAAAATGACTCCAACCACCAAAATTAATGAAGTATGGACCTCTGTTTTTCTCTGTAAGGAAATGTACTTCGAAGTATGGGATTTTTGTGGAAACCCATCATTTTGTAGGCCCATTGGATGAATCTTTTTAGTGGTTGAAGTCCCAAATCAATTTTCCCACATTTTTACCTTTTCTTCCATTCTGCTCATGATTAAAAGCTAGTTTTGGCTCATTTGTAAAGGGTTGGATGTTCTTGCTCTTGCAAGCTCTTCATTTCTCCTTAGTAGGTGGATTTGAAGGAGTTTTAGACCTCCCATGGAGATTGTAACACATTTTCCTTCTTTGTTATCTGCAATGTATTGTATCAATTATGGAACTGACAATACATGTTCTGTGATTGATTTTCCAATCCTCTCTTGCATTGGTTTGTTTCCTTTTGATCTTTCTTTGTATTTTAGCATATTTGTGAATGTTTTTGTTATATCTTCATGATCTGTGTCTATTTTTGTAAAGCAAGGAGTTCAACACTCCTTTGGTGTATCACCTCTCTGTTTTGCTTAGTTTTGTTTTCATTTCCTTGTTTTCTCTCAACCTTGTCCCCTTGGTAATTTTAGAGTAAGAATTTTAAATCAGAACCTCTACAAAGATTGCATGTATACACCTAAATAGAGGAGTAAGAACCAGCTTTAATTTGGAGAGTTTTCTCACCTTTCAAGGTCCCACACCTTGGAGAAAACTCAATGTTGTGTATTCACACCATATGAGTTTGAACTAATGAGTTTTGGCATGCCGGTGGGAGCTTAGATGTGTTCCACTTTATTTTTGACAGTTGGTGTGTTCCTGTTAAGGATTATGCCTTTGGAGGAATTTTCAAAAACACATATGGTGACTCCATCTGGTAAATAACTCATTCTCTGAGTTGTAGACCTATTTTCCATCCATTTTCATCCATTCTTCTTTCCATCTCTTCCATCTTCTTTCATTCCATGAAGTTTTGCAATCATGACTTCATTTCCATCATGGAATTCACATTTACAACAACAGTATGTTCCACCTCCAACATGTTTTACAAATCCTCCAAATCAGCATTTTGATCAAATTCAAGGTCAACATGCTTACCCATATGAGCAATACCAAAATCAATTTGGTTGTGAAGCACATCAAGAGCAAGGGTACGCATGTAATGAAGATAATCAAATGGAAGATGTTGATTTTGTGGAGAAAATCCAAAATATGGAGGCAAAGATGGTGCAATGAAGAGTAACTGCTCAAATGAAGGATTTCAGAATTGGTTACAGGAATCCTTGTCCATGGGGAGACCCTTTTCCAAGAAACGTTATCCCTCAGGAGAAGCTCGACTTCATGATGGAGATTCTACCCCAACTTGCACAATGGACAACAGAGATAGAGGCCTATAAACTTGGTGCTGAACAACCTTATCAATGGGTAAGTTCTACACCATCATCTAGTTCTTCTCTTTCCATTCCTCAAGCAAAACCATCTCAATTTGGGCTTCAATTTTCAAGCTTCCCATTGAATGCTGCCCCAAGTGTTGAATCCATTTCTCCATTCCCTAGTCTTACACCTCATTTCAATTATTCTATCCTTTTCCCTTCCAAATAGTCATCCCCTCCATAAGAGCTAAAAGAAATACCTTCCACTCCAAGGGAAAAAGAGGTTTCATCTCCTCCACCACCAAAAAAATTTGTAAAATCAATTGAACTCCAACCCACCCCTCCTCTTGCATTCCCAATCCCATGTGGGGAAGAAGAAATTGCAAAAATCAGTCATCAAGGACAGCAAGAGGAAGAGCCAAGCAAAGAAGGAATGATTAAGAGCTTAGTAAGTTTGGCTCTTAAATATGGAATTGAGAAGATCCCTTTGCTGGTAAAGCCTATAGAAGAGGCCAAGGTTGAAAAAATGGTGGTTAGGACTGATTTTGTTGTAGTAGAAGAAGAGCAAAAGGAAGAAGCAGATCAACAATCAGTTTGCTCAGAATGTAGTGTCCATGTTGGCACTCTATTTGAAGGAAATGTTGATCCAATTCAAGTTGCACAATCAGCCATAGAAGAAGAAGATCTTGCAGCCCCAACTTGTCCTCTAGAGTAGCAGATTGAAGAGTTTGATTTGAAAAACTTCATGCTAGAGGGAGAGTTTAATCAAGAGCAAGATTGTCTTCAAGTTGTGGAAGAAGAAAAACCAGCTCCAAATCCCATTGAAGAGGAGCAAATGGATGAGATCAAGTCAGTTTTTACAACAGCAGAAGAAGGAAGCATTATTGATACATTTTTTCTTTCATTTGAAGGGGATGATTTGATTGATGAAGCCATTATGGAGGTGAACAAAATAGGTCCAAATTGTGAGAAAGAGGCACAAGAAATTTCATGTTTCTTTCACACTTCATCTCTCCAAAAATATGGTTTTTTGGATGAGTTTGGATTGACAAGTTTCATGTTTAAAAATGAAATTACACATGGTGAAGAAAATGCAGATTTGGAGGCCACCATACAAGAAGAAGAGATCTTGTAGCAGCATGACATTGAAGAGTTTAATTTTCCATCAAACTTAGAAGAATGTTTGGATGAAGAGTCTAGCTAAAACTACAATATTTTCTTCTTCACCATTCGTTGTCCAACATCAAGAGCCTGCTTTACCACAAAGGAGAACATTGAAAAACAACAGACTGTGTTTTTGGAAGATATTTAGAACCAATGTTGGAAGATATTAATATTCCGTGTTCTTCACTAGAAAAGGAAGAAAAAAACAGTAGAAGAAATTCATCACTTCTTCCACTTCATCTATCCAAGAAGGTCTACAATAGGACTCCATTTTTGGAGTTGAAAATAAGAGTTATGGGCATATCAAACATACTAGACCTTGTCTAATAAGGTATTTGGCTTCATTGGATTCAAAGGAGAAGTCACAACCAGTCATACTCACTTATAAGCATGAGGATTACAAAGTACCAAGGATCAGCTGCCATACCTCTTCAATCCAAATGCAGAGAAACTAAAAGAGGTAGTGGATTTGTTTTCATTTGACACCTTGTTGATTTGGGTAGAAGGCCAGCTTCTTGTTGATTTTCCACTCACCCAACTAGCCATGTTCAGTGTCAAATCAGTTGCATGGCTGCCATTTTTGAGAAAGGGAAGCTATTTCTCCCAACCAGGTACATGGTTTGTTTAGCTTACCTTTGCTTCCAGTTAGAGTAGAGTAGGTAGGTTTGCTTTCAGTAGAATAATTTCTTCTACACACTCTACATATCACATTTGGGGTATGTATGATTTCCAATTTTATACATAGTTTTCATGCAGCTAGTTTTGCTCTTGCACAGTTCTTTTTAGTGGAATTTTGGTGAGAAAAACTCCAAGTTCAGTGGGCTTCAAGTGGCTCAGAAGGAAATTTTCAAAGTTCAGATTAGTTTGTAGGCTACAACTCATGACTCCATGCCCAATGGATGCATCAAAGGTTATTGATCCCTCCGAGTCACCAAATTTTTATCCAAAATAAGCCCCATGCTTACTTTTAACTAACTCCTCCTTCTTCTCCTTTGTTGGCACTTAATTGAATTTTTGGCATGCTTCAGGTACTCATTTTTTTTTAAATGGCTCCATAAGATAGGATTTTTCTCACCTTTCCAGAAAGGTAAAATTTTCCTCCTAACTCCTTGTATTTCTCAAGTTATGGCTCATTGGAGATTTTGAGGGAAATTTTCCCTAGGAAGGCCCACAACCAATAGCAATGTGCCACATAGTAGGGCGGAATGGCGGGTTAGTGGGGGTGAGTTGAAAATTTTTCCAAAGGCTTCAGTTGGAGTGCAAAGGGAAAATTTTGGCCTGCAGGCCTACCGAGAAATAAGGTGGTGACACGTTTCCTATCGGGTAAGCGGGGTCGAGGAGTGGAGGCAAGTTAGAAATTTTGCCAAAGGGTTTGCGAGGGGGCAAAAGAAAAATGTTAGCCTGAAAGACCACTACCAATAGGAGGACACCACATGTCCTATTTTCAGCAAAGGTTGGGGCACGGGGAGAATTTGGCAATATTGCCAAAGTGGTCAAATGCGCAAAGGAAAAATTAGAAGCGCATCCCCGCCAACCAATGAGGAAGTGACATGTGTCACTGGGACAGCGGAGCATGGAGCAAAGTTGGGAAATTTTCCCAATGCAAAATCAAAGGGGGAAAAGTGAGGTTTTGGCCCACGATCCCATCAACTAATCAGAGAGTGCCATGTGGCAGCAGAGTGGTGGGGTGCGGGGATTTTGGGGAAATTTTCCAAAATTCAAAAAGGGGAAAATTTTAAAGTTTCAGCCCGCCAATCCAATTTTGCCCTAATTTTGCCCTAAATCTTCAGAGGGCCATATCTTTTGATCCAAAGCTTCGATTTTTATGTTCTTGGTGTCATTGGAAAACTAGTGAAATTATCTACATGATGGAATGTTCAATTTTGTATTTTGATTGATATTTATGGGAGAAAATAGGAAAATGTCTCTGGCATGCAAAAAACATAGAAAATGACTCCAACCACCAGAATTAATGAAGTATGGACCTTTGTTTTTCTCTGTAAGGAAATGTACTTCGAAGTATGGGATTTTTTGTGGAAACCCATAATTTTGTAGGCCCATTAGATAAATCTTGTTAGTGGTTGAAGTCCCAAACCAATTTTCCCACATTTTTACCTTTTCTTCCATTCTGCTCATGATTAAAAACTAGTTTTGGCTCATTTGTAAAGGGTTGGATGTTCTTGCTCTTGCAAGCTCTTCATTTCTCCTTAGTAGGTGGATTTGAAGGAGTTTTATACCTCCCATGGAGATTGTAACACGTTTTTCCTTCTTTGTTATCTACAATGTATTGTATCAATTCTGGAATTGAAAATACATGTTCTGTGATTGATTTTCCAATCCTCTCTTGCATTGGTTTGTTTCCTTCTAATCTTTCTTTGTATTTTGGTAAATTTATGCATGTTTTGTTGTTGTATCTTCATGATCTATGTCTATTTTTGCAAAGCAAGGAGTTCAACACTCCTTTGGTGTATCACCTCTCTATTTTGCTTAGTTTTGTTTTCATTTCCTTGTTTTCTCTCGGCTCTACCCCCTTAGTAATTTTAGAGTAAGAATTTTCAATCAAAACCTCTGCAAATATTACATGTATAAACCTAAATAGAGGAGTAAGAACTAGCTTCAATGTGGATATTTTTTTCACCTTGTAAGGTCCCACACCTCGGAGAAAACTCAATGTTGTGCATTCATAGTGGATGAGTTTTCCTTAGAAAAGTAGATCTATAACTCATTTGGGGATGTTGTGAATTTACACTAAGCGTAGTATCTGGCCTCACCTAGGGCATCCCATAACCTAGATATAGGAATGGTCTGTGGTGGCCCCATAGGCATCGGCCCCTATACTTGTCTTGCGGGACCCTGTCCCTCTCTTTCTTGTGAACTTAGACCTAGTGCTGGTGCCTGTGGTGGTGCCCCCTACCTCTATGCCTGTATCTAGGCCTGTAAGGCCCCAATCTATGCTTGGGATATGGCCAAATGGCCCTACAAACTTTCCACCTATTCCCGTAAGGCCGCCACCTAAATATCATCCTCGTCTTTGCTCTCTAATAATAGGTACACATCACATGTAACCCACCCGTACCACTCTCGGTAGAAATACATATACTCGGGGCATCCTTACTAGCCACACACAAACTGTGTGCTCATAATCCCAGTAGTGTAGTAAGAAGGTACATCATAGGCTGAACCTGCACAGCCACCCATATGCCCATAACTCTCTGTACAGATGCACCAGGAATGCTGGCACCTAGGAAAAGTAGGTCTGATCTATCATCATGTCGTACCCCCATCAACGATTGGGGAAAATGTTCACCCTCTGCATCTGGTAGTGAAAAGTAGCACACTACCTCCATCAAAAGAACCATTAGCCTCGTCTCCTCCAAATGGGATAGGTACATCTCTCCATAGTGAATGTTGGCACTATGGAATGTTATCTTGGCCATCCCCTCACCAAACACCATTAGCATCAACTCCTCCAAGGCCTCAAAGGAGATAGAATAGACCTGCGTACCCAATATGGGTAGCCATAGAATCTTGAACACATCCTCTAGGGTGATAGTGATCTCACTGCCGGTAGGTGGAACGTGTTGGTCACAAAATCCCATCTATTGATGAGTGCAACCAGTAAACTAGGGTCGGACCACATGCGGATAGCGTCAAACTCCACTCAAGACCACTACCTCTACATGTTACAGCTCCTCACGGGTCACTACGTCACACACTGTCATGAGTAGGGGCCGAAGCCTATCTTGCATACGTAGCTGATCTCTCCCCTGTGTCCAATACAAGTCATACATTAATCTACATTTATCACACCCATACTTGCCCCATATTGTTTCCCAACAACCTATTTTACCCCTACCCATCTTCATCACCCAATCTATGGCACTTTTGGCCCCTTAGCCCCAAAACGACCGTGCGGTTCCCTCTAACCAACCTCGATTACCCCTTAACCGGCATTAGTCACCTATTTAGTGACCGATAATGGTTACACACTACCGATGTTGGCCAAACCTGACCAACGTCGGTCACTATCACGGTGAAAACCCGTGACCCCCAAACCCCCTTTTCTCAAAACCTTCCCACCCTGTCCCTTTTACCCACCTAAACACACCTACACCTCCCTTATACCTCATCACCTCCCCTCCTCTCCCACTTATTTCTCTCCCCATTCCTATTTACCCTACTTTACCCTCCCATTTCCAAATTTTAATTTTTTCCCACCCAAAACAAAAACCACAAAATAATTTGCAAATCCTCTAATCTATCTAACCAAATACAACTAGAGTTGGACACTTACCTCATCATGCTGCCCTCATCTTGGTGGCACATCGGCCGGCTGTACCGATGGCCTCGCGTGATCCTTCTTTGAACTCTTCCATCACTATATCTCCACCCGCATCTCCAACCAATTGAATCACATGCACCAATCATGTGGACCCACCTCTCACCAACCAATCACCCATCATTCACACCACCAACTCAATGCTCCATTTTGTCTGGACACTTTTCTCTCTTTTCTCTCTCTTTTTTCATTTTCTCAATTCGCTAAATGACAAATGAATAACAAAAAACATGGATTTTTATTTTTATAACAAACCCGACCTAACCAACGCCGGTTCACCTTCACTTGTCATCGGTCGCGTGCCCTACCTTACTATGGTCGGTTTCCCTATACCGGTGTCGGTTACCCTTGACCGGCATTGGTCACCCTCTCTTGCACAAAACCAACATTTTACCCTATTACCCTGCCTATCCCTCCTTTTTTTTCCACACCTACCCTTTACCCTGATCATTTACCCCACCTCACTTTTACCCAACCCATTTACCTCACCTTCCTGACCTCATCATTTACTACCTCCCTTTTTCCTCCTTTGGGGACTCCTTATTTTACTCCTCCTCGGCCTTACCCATGCCATGACCTATATTTTTGGCCCTGGACCATCGCTAGTGACCTTTTACCTCATGTGTTCACTATAACTTATGGCATTGTTACCCTTATTGTTGACCTAAAGACCTTACCTAGCCTATTACGTGACCATTTATCTTTACCCTACCTTTAGTGTACCGAACATACCTAAATGTTCCTGCACCTAACCTACATTGTGTTTCTTGACCATATTCTATACCTTGGAAATTGGAATCACTTCAACCTTGTTTGGATAAACCTATTGACCTTAGACAATGTAGCATTTTCCTGTTCTTCAACCTATAGCATGTTGTAGTTTGTACATGTGCATGTGTTTGACTGTTTCTACGTTTGACCCTGACCTATTACCTAGATTGCCCGCATAGACCTTTAACCCTTTTCCCCCATTAACCACATTCATTTTTCTCACGGTTACCTTTTACCAAACCACTCTTGATTCTACCTCCGCCTTGTTAGTTCCTAGTTTGAGGGGATCACCTTCATCCACACATGGGGCTACCACATCTTATTTTTGCTAGCATCGCTTACCAATAAAAGCTACACAACAAAAGGGGTAAAATTTAGACACTAAAATTAGGTCACACTCCCCTTTGGTCCTTAAAAAAATAAACACCCTTCATCACATTAACCTAACCATGACCCCTTAACTCCACTAATATTAATTTAATTAATTTAATTCATTATCCTCACCATATTTATTATTTAAATATCTTAATTGGGATAATGTCCACATACATCTCACTTAGACACCTAATCAAGCTAACTCACCTTAATACCTATTCCTAGTAAGTTACCATAACTAACTAAGACTTACCTAAACCCTAAGAATCAATGCCTACATTCCCTCTAACCACATTCCTGCATGCTTACAAGAAGCTTCCAGTCTAATCCATGGGTTAATGACACTAGATACTAGAAAATCGGGAGGATCTCCTAGTTTATTAAAACCTAGGAAATCCCACCATGACCAACGCCTGTTACCCCTAACCATCACCGGTTAAGTAATTTGGGACCACTACTAGTTACCTTTTAACTCTCAAAACAACATTATTTCTAAGGTTGGAAAACATTGGCACATTATTGGGAGATATCGTATCTTTTGAGAATGAGTTCCAACAAGGGCACACATGTAAGGAAGGAGATCAAGCATTTTCTCCTGCACAACCATCCAACACTCATCCCAGCAAGTATTTTCTCCAACTAAGCAAAAATGAATGCACATGCAGCCCATGTAGAAGCTTTCCTATGATTGGTGATCCTCCACAACATTCGACCCCTTAGTAGTACCTTCATTCATCACTCATAGGCACTCAGGACCAGATTTCAAGTAAGTGGAATAGTTTACTCCTCTGGTTCATTTATTCCATCATTGTATTGTCATCCTTTGTTTCCCTAGCCACCCAATGACCTCCTTTAATACTCACCCCTCCATATACCCATTAAAACCTCGCCAAACCCCACCCAAATAGCTTAATACCTCTTTCCAACCAATCAATTCCTTGTGCAATCATAAGGGAGATCCAGAGCCCATTCTGTGGCATTCCCAAGTATTCCACAATAATCGGCACCAGTTTTCCCCAACCGACATCAGTCACCCTTAACTAGAATTGGTGTCTGTATTCACCAATACATCCTAGAACAGTGACTTATCCACTTATTCCCACATCACCCTTATTCACCTGTGATCTACCTGAGACCTCTGTTAGACTTGCAGAGACCCAGAACTAGTTATTTGACCTTCAGATCTTATTTTAACTTATCTTGTTATATTAGATATTTCTTATTGTATTGTGGATGAGATACCCAAATCATTTTAATTATAATAGTTTTTACTTTATTATCTGCATTAAATTGCTTTAAACAGTGGGTGACAACCATCTAGGAAGTACCACACTTCCTGCATCTAGCACATGCTAGATAGTTCACCGCACACATTGTTTAACTCTTTCTCGGTGGTCTTTTTTTCCATTACAGGTAGTTCCTCATAACAAAAAGGAATCTCTCATGATTACCTATGGATTTAGAATTTATACTCGCGTAATAACCCATCAACCAACATTTCAACAAAGTATTCCTCCTATGCTGTTGCTGTCTCTATCTATTTCGTCAATATTTCAAAGAAATGTCTAAGAATTAGGTGAAACAAATAGGCTCAAGTAATTATCATAATTAGGGGAATGGGTCAATGAAGAAGGGCTTTTGAAAATAACAATCTTCAATGCTTCATCGAATCCACGAAAAAGGCAGCCTTCCACTCACAACATCTCCTTAGATTGATCCTAGGACTTTAGAAGAAAGTATTATTGATAGATTTTTATGTCAATCAAAGAGATTGGATATACCTGAGTGAAGCTGCTAAAAATAGAGAAAGAGAAGATAGGGATGACACTCATTAGAGAAGCCTAAAAGGAACCCTCATTCCAAAAATATGATCTATAGCCAAGAGAAGGAATAGAGAATCATACCAACTCCCACCAGAGAACGGTCCTCCTCAAGCCCAAGGAAATTTTTTTACTGTCATGCTTACTACAGGGAATGAGGATGATTTTCACGACCCCAAGGGTCAGATACATCACCTCCAAATAAAATATGAACAAGAGGAGGTATGCATAATGTTTTTTAAAACCGAGGGTGGAATGGTGAAGGTTGATTTTTCAATCTTACTATAGGCTATGTCACTAGAAAAATTGATTACATGGCTGTCTTTTATAAGAAAAGGAAGCTATTTTTCCTTTCTGTTTTAGGTTTCATTTAGCATGCATCAAGCTAGTTAGATTAGGAGTAGGAGTAGATTTTATTTCAATAGAATAAGTGCTTATGCACACTCTACATGACTCATTTGAGACATGTATGTTTTGTCTTTTGTATAGGCCCACGCTTATATTACTCTATTAGGAAGGCACCAGATCTTATGAAGACTCCAAGTCAATTAAGAATCAACACTTAGCTGAGGTAGTTAAGCTTCAATCCGAGAAAATATAGAGTAACTAAATCAGCTAAAGGTTTCCACTGGTCATCTTTTTCAATTTTCTACTCTCAAGAAAAATAAAACTTACTGAGTTTCATTATGAGAGTAGGAAGGAGCAAGAGTCAAGTGGCAATTATGAATGCTCCATAGAAAGCTGAAAGGGCCACAGGCTCTGATTCAAAGTAGCTTCAAAAACAAGAATGCACCGAATTGATAGTGGGAGATTGTGGGTTCTTTTCATTTAGCAAGCTAATGGTCCCAGTGATTCATCAAACTATTATTTTAAAATCCACAAACAAAAGATTTATGTGTTTCAACGCCTATTCAAATCTGAATCTTCACCAAGAAGAAAGGAATTAATCAAAACACAAAGAGAAATGAGAAGTCACGGATGCTACCAAGTGTAGAGTAGGAACAACTTCAGAAGTCAAAGGAGGCAAAGAAGTCTCAAACTCCTGTAGGGATGATACATGGAGTCAACAAAGGACTAGGACAAAAAGCCTGTGGACGGTTCCAAGTGTCCACCCAACGCTTTCCCAACAGCCCTAAAGAAAAGTAGAGTCATAAGGATGTGCGGGCCTTCCACATGGATCTTGCAATAACAGACTCCATTTTCAAAGTAGGTCATAAAATATGACAAGCCATCTACCACGTATAAGTGATTTAGGGTCTTATCTGTAAGATTTAATGCTCAAAACTTTTTAAAATATCAGAGGCGAAGGGTCATTTCATTATAAAAATATGTGTCGTTTGAATCAAGAGGTCGGGAACCAATGCATAAAGGGTTGAAATATCTTGTTATGTAATAAATAGTCGGAGGATTTTCTTATTAAAATGAAATTTCATCTTAAGGGAGTTGGTTGCAGGATAATTAAGATGCACTAGATAGGCATGGCTCTCACTTTTTGAAGGGGAAAATTGTGAGAAAGATTTGAGAAAATTTGTTTCTATCACTTCATATCATTTATCATAATTGAGGGGAAGTTGGGAAGGATATTAAAAGTTCTCTCTTGCCTCCTCCTCACCCTATAAATTGTAATCAAATTTCAAATAGATGATATAGATATTTTTAGTTAGGTACTGGGAGAGTTAAATCTTTTCTTCTTTGTCGCAAGTCTCTCTTTTTAAGAAGAAGAGATCTTGGAACTCTAGCCTTCTACCTAGGTTTTATAATAGCAATATTACCTCTTTTCTAAATGTAATACTATGCAAAACTATTGGATTGATATATATGCCTTGTGGTGTTTTCTATCCATCATTCGCATAGATTTATTGTCTCTGATCACCTTTATTTTCATGTAGAAACTATGCATCTCTCAACTTATAATTACTATCCTTGAACTTATAATTAAGTAGTTTGAGGTAGTGTTATGTGTGCCATTTTCTAACCTGTGGTGCATTTTGTCTACCCTTCTTAGGTAGTTGTGGACTTGATTAAATTTCCTAGCAGGCTTGTTAGGCGCATCGCCTTAGCTTGTTTTATGTTTTTATCACCTCTATCTTCCTTCGAGAGAAGAGCCATATTCTTTAAAATCTGGAGGTATCCCTAGGCCACACATCCCACTAACCTAAGGATTCCCATGACTCTGACAGATATATCTGGCAAGGATGATCATCAACAGTATATTTTTGAACCTTATTCCTCCAAGATTTATCTGAAGGAAGATCATGAGATCTCTTACTCAAGGAGGGGTCAGAGGAAGGTGGGATAGAGGTAGGAGTAATGGAGGAAGAGGGGGAAAATGTGGGAGGGGTGGAGGTGGGATAATTTAAAGAGGAAGGTGTTATCCATTTTGCCCCTGGGAAAAATGGACAATAGGATAGAACAAGAACTAGATAATAGACAAGGCCCCGTGATGGATCTGAGGGTTTACAAGAATAATGGAGTGTTTGGGGAACATTTAGAAAGGATTTAGAAACTGGAAATCATTAGAGGAATTTTTTTCTCTTCTAGGTTTTGGATAGCCTAAGGTGTGCTTATGGTAAAAATCAGCCTTAATGGGCCCATTATGGTAAAAATGAGCAAAATACAGTCAAAACTAGTCATTGTGCTCAAAATCATGTTATCCAATCTTTAGGGTTATTATCTTCAAGGAAATATGAAGAATCTATTCCCGAGTTAAAAAAATGTGCAAAAAGGGGCCTCCAAGGGTGCCTGAGCTAAAATGACCTTGACGAGTACCTCGGTGAGATACTCAGCAAGTTAAGTCAAAACAAAAGCATTATATCCCGCTTTGGAAATCTCAATGTAATAACAACTGATATTGAAGATATCTCAAGAGATTTGAGTGGTATCAAGCTCAGTGGAAAATGCATGGACTCGAGAGCGAGCCTATGAATGGCTCGAAGAGCTCGGCTCATAATGTGGGGCAGTTGCAACAAGAGGAGAGCTCAGGATTGAGCTCAACAAGAAAACCAAGTCACGAGTTTGGCTCGAGATTGGGGTTTGAGATTGTAAGTCCAAGAAATGGGGATGACTAGCTTGGCATAGGGGAGATATCTCGGGAAGGGGAGAAACTATGACTTAAGGCATGAATGGCAGACTTGAAAAGGATCTTTAATGTGAGCTTAAGTAGGGATAAATCGATGTTTCAAGCCATGAGCCCACATTAGAAGAACTCACATGAATGTATATGTCATCCATGGAAAACAAGACTGGGAGTGGGGAGTTGTGAAAACATGAAGCAAGGAATGTTTGGAGGTGCCAAACCAATGTTATGTTGGCGAGGTGTTTGGAGAAAGAACCAAGTCGATCAAAATGCAAAGGGAACTCACTTGCAAGGGCCATGTGGTGAGGAGAAATGACTCACTAGAAGCTTGTGGGAGGTAAAAGGAAGGGTTGGGAGCCATTTTTGGAGGCCACTATGAACAAAAACTAGGAACTCTCCCCATATTTTTGAGCTACTTAGCGAGCTAAGTAATCAACTCACACCAAAGCAATGCATTGGCCCATATGCACAAAAACCCCTCTAAAAAAGGTGTCATAACATGAACTCGGGATATCAATTTCTCAAAAATACAATAAATGAAAAGTTTGAGAGAGAGAGAGAGCTTCATGATGGAGATAAGAAAAATGGAATTTTTGGTTGTTCTAAAACCCCAAAATTATAGAGTCCCCGAAGTCCAAAATGACATAACATTTTATCCCATTGTTTGATTTCCACACAAAACTAGTTATCGAATCATGGAAATATGATCGAAGATTGAAACCATAAAAATTGGAATTTTGGAGGTTCGGAGCTTGAAAATTCATGAATAGTGAATAGTTCCCTAGGTAGGTGAGGGTCATTAATGAAGGTATGGGCATGCTTCCTTCTCCAACAAGGTAGAGTACATGAAAATATGGATTTTGTAGGTTTTTCCATTCTTGTTGCAGGGGTAATGATGGATTTTTTGGGTGGTTGGAGTATATTTCAGGTTTCCTCCTCTCTCATAAAAATCTATTCTATAAATGTAAAGGGGTTGCAACATTGTAAAGTGTTTGTCATTATTTCTTCCTCTGCACCCTTATTTTCCTTCCCTTGATTGGTTTGTTGTGAATTTATTGGGGCTTAAGGCCTTCACATTAAATTTTTAATAGCACCCTTGCCTCTCAATTCTTGTAATGTACTATGTATAATTCAAGGAGTAATAAAATTGTGTTTTTTGTTAAATATTTGCTAGTAGGTGTTTTGTGAAAATTATTTTATCCATTACAGGATTTTGGTGTTGTTGTTTCTATTTGGAAATGTTGTAATGTGTGCATTTTGGTCTGTGGTGCATGACCACCCTCTCTAAGTACATCCTTCTCCATTTTTCAGTGTTGGTAATCTATCTATACTTTCCTTTTCTTGGCGTATCACCAATTTTAGTGCAAGTTTCATTTTATGTTTCTCTATCCTTGTCTCCTTGGAATGTTAGAATAGGTTTTGCTTACATTAATATTATTTTTGGTAGGTAGGATTAGGAAGAGGAACCGGCCTTCTCCGAGAGACCTATCTCATTTTTCAAGGTCCCACACTTTGGGATAGCTCCATCTTAGGCAATCACACCGAATTCCCCATCCACAACTTGGCCATTTAGAGGTGTTGTGATTTTGCCTCAATTTTTTGGAACGCTCGGTGTGAGAAGCACATGAAATATCTATACTTCACGGGTATCCCATTGCAACATCTTAGACATCTGTACTATCGACACAACAATTTTCTTATGCCCAATGGGAAAAAATTGAAGTCAAGATTTCACTTTTAGCAAGTTGTTTCATTACAGATCTCGAGTCACATTGAAGCCAAGTTCAAAAACTAGTCAATTTTGGACAACCCTTCACACTTCAGATTTTAGGAGTTACAAATTTTAGATTTTAGAGTTCTCTTTGTAGGGTTAGAGTTCTTAAATAAATTTTTGGATATTTTTCATGAGAAAAAAAAGCCCAAATTTCACTAAAGAATAGATCAGAGGTTGAAGATCAAAAGGGTATTCTTAAAAATTAAAAAAATGCATTTTAGAATTTCATATTTTTGTTTATTTCATAATTTCAAGCTTCTAAATTTTGAAGTTTTTGAAATTTCATACTTTTTCAAATTTCAGGTTTTCAGAATTTTAGATTTCATGATTTTGGAATTTTGGGGGTTTCGAAGTTTCAAGATTATGCATTTCAGATTTCACGGTTTGTGGCGTTTGGAGATTTCAGAGGTTTTCAAGCAAGGCCAAGTTTTGAAAACTAAAATTTTGGAGATAAGTTACAACTAAACAAGGTTCAACCCTACAACAATTGTTTGGCCCTTCAAGGTGTGCATTTTGGCATTTAATTCATCTCATCAATTTTTTTATACACTTGGTGGAATTTTATTCTTGAGAGACACACATAAAGCACAATTGGTGACTCGTTTAATAAAAACTCACTCTCTTAGTTGCATACCTTCCATTCTTATTCACCCATTTCCATCATTTTTTCCTTCCATATCTCTTAATTTTCTTCCATTAAAGGAATTATTGCAACCCTACGATTCCAACATGCCTAAAAATTTGCAAATTTAATTTCCGGGTACTCTCAACACCCTCTGGATCCATAATGTGATGAAAATCAGTAGTGGGCATATCCCTATGAGAAGAATGTAAATTAGTTTGGTTATTCACTAAACTACAAGTGAGTAAGGGTATGAAAATTTTGGAGGATATATTACACATGGGGATCTTGAGTTACATATAAATCTTAAGAAATTGGTGGTAGGTATGATGTAATCTGGGCTATAAATAAAGAGAAATTATTTAAGATTGGATTCAAAGTCCCTTGTCGATGGGAAGGCCCTAGTCCAAGCTATTTCAGCCCATAAGAGAAACTTGGCTATGTGATTGAGATGTTTCCCCAACTTGAAGAATGGATTAAGGACATTGAATATTATACAAGTCAATGGGAAAATTCAACATTTCCATCTTATGGTCCTTTCTATAGTCCCCACCTAGCATCATTTCAACCCGAGCACCAATTCCCATGTTTCACATCCACTACCCCCATTGTGGAACCCACTACTTAATATTCCACTCTCCCACCTCATCTCAACTTCTCTTCCCTTTTCACTTCCTAACCTAGGCCCCCTCCTGTAAGAACACAATGCAAAAACTTTCCCTCCACCACCACAAGAAATGAAAAATTCTATTGGATCCTCGACCTACCCCTCCTCCGACATTCCCGAGTCCATGTCAGGAAGAAACCCAAAAAACCAGTCAAGGGGAGCAGCAAGAAGAAGATCCAAGAAAAGAAGAAATGATGAAAAATTGGTGATCTTGGCCCTAATATTCAGGATTAATAAGATCCCTTACTAGTTAAACCTCCATATGAGGTCAAGGTTGGAGAACAAGTGGTGAAAACTGGTCGTAATAGTAAAAATTAAGAACAATAAGTGAAATTGGAGGTTGCAAAAACAAAATATCAACATGAGGATGATGATCAACATTATGTGTGTTCTAATCATAGTTTCCATGATGACACCCTATTTTCGGATATTTTAGATCCATCACTGGATGTAAAATCAACAGGGAAGAAGAAAAATAATCTCTAAATCCAAAAGAAGAGGAGCCTCATGTAATGGAGGAGATAAAAGTAAAATTAGGCACAAGATAAGCTATGTAATAAATTTCAAGCCCTTCTTCCACTTCATCCTTCTCGGATTCTAATTTAGAGATAAATTTGAACTCTCAAATTTTTCGTTGGAGGATGAGGATGACTATGGTAATAAAGCTTTAATTTCGAAGCCATTATGGAAGGAGGAGAACTCCTAACACAGGTAATGCAGTGAAGGAGATGATTATTTTTAGATTTGGAAAAAAATTTTTGTGAGGAGTAGTGCATGGAATTTTTTAATTTTATTTCCCCATCATTCACCTTCCAACATTAGGAGCTTGCTACCATGGAAGAAAACATGCAAGAACAAGTTGTATCTCACAAGAGTCCTCTAAGATCTAGATTGGAGGAATTGAATCTTCCAAACTTTGTAGTGGAAAATGAGGAGGAACTCCCAAGTGAGAAAATAAATTCAAATACTTGCAATAAGCCATCAATAGTTCCATTAAATGTTGCAAGTAATCACAATAAGTTACATTTTGATGAGGGGTTCCATGTTTCCAAATAAGGGAAAAAATCATGGAGATGTCATCACCATTTCCATACCATTCACTAAGGTGACACATCACTTATCTATAGATGTGCAAAAGGAAGAAGATTGACTTATAGATAGTCACCTTTTCCAGAAAGCCTGCATAAGGACTTTCCTATTCACATTGAAACTTAGAGCCACGGGCACACTCGATGAATCAAGTCATGTCCAACTATATATCTAGCTTCATTAGAGATAGATTCAGAGTTTCTATAGTTGTTCATGCTTGATTCTAAGCATGAGGATACATCTCATAGTACCGAGGATCAAGTACATCAACCTGCAACACCTCTAGGGAAAACATATGAATCTTTACAGAGGTATTTTCTTTTCCTCTAATTGATAGATTGATAATTTGGGTGGAAATTTGTTGCTATATCATTTTTCACTCATATTCATAGTCACGTCCAATGTCAAATTATTTTCATAACTACAAGTTATAATAAATGGAATCTACTTTTCCTTACATATTTTAGGATTTGTTTGAAGTCTTCTATCTCTCTCTGGTTAGTGTAGGGTAGGATTAGGTTTGTTTTTACATAACAAGTACTCTTTCACACTCTGCATTAATTTCTTGGGAATGTATGATTTTTCATTTTGTAAATATATTTTGTTCATGTTTTCTCCAACATAATGCACCATGATTCATTAAACCACCACATGTAATAATACGGGAAGAAGCTCACGGTTACAGGAGACAATTGTAATTCTCAAAACTATCAAAATACAGATTAACTAAATTTGATAAGGGAAAATATTTTAGTATGTTTCATCTTCTTGTTCCTTCATATCAATCACATTGAGCTTATAGAACCCTTGTAGGATAAGAAATTCAACCCCAATGGTAGTTGTTGCATTATAGGTAGCGGAGGTTTCATAAAAACAACAGTATAAGTTTTAGGAGTAGCCCTAATCATTCAAAATTTCCTGTGATTGGAAGAAAAGATAAACCTCATATCCGTTTTGAATGTGTTTCAATTAAAGATCTTTAAAATTTGTAGGAAGCTTTAATCTCAAATAATTTTCTAAATATCCATTTAGGAGAAGAGAAAATTCAGAATTTGATAGAGTTCCATGATTTCTAGACTTAGCAGAGGTATTACTCAAAAACCCACAATGTGTTATGCTTGACATACAATTATTGGATTTATTATACGTGTACTTGGAAAAATAAGATTTTGGGATGGATTCAAAAGTCCTTTTTCAGTCTCGTAGATCGGGATTATAGAGAGAGAAAAGAAAGAAAATTTCTAGGTTCAAACAATTTTCCACTCTCACAATTTTAACTTCAATATTTTCTTATAAATATTGTTAGTGCAAGAAACGGGTCAATTCAAATTCAGCAGCACTTATAGGCTATCAGTTATGACTCTATTCCCAATGGAGGATTTGAGATAATAGTCTAAGAAGATCTAGCAGGCATATGTCCCCGCGAGTCACCAAATTTTTTATTCATTTTACCCCCAAGAAAAATGGACAATAGGATAGAACAAGACTCGAATAATAGACAACCCCGGATGGATCGATGATTTATAGGAACAATGGAGAGTTTTGGGAACATTTAGAAAGGATTTAGAAGCTAGAAATCATCAAAGGAATTTTTTCCTCTTCTAGGTTTTGGATAGCCCAAGGTGTGCTTATGGTAAAAATCAACCCCGACGGGCCCACCCGATCAAAATGAGAAAAAAGTAAAAACTAGTCGTCGGGATCAAAAGTCATATTATCTAGTATTGATTCCTTTTAGTCAAGGAAATCTAAATAATCTAGTCCGAGTTAAAGAAATAAATGTGCAAAAATGGATGCGGGGGTGCTCGAGTGAAATGAGCTCAGAGTAGCTTGGCAAGCTACTCAGCAAGTTGAGTTGTAACAAAAGCATTATAGCCCACTTCTGAAAGCTCAGTGTAATAAAAAACCAAAATAAAGAGATATTACGAGTTTTAGTGGAATCAAGCTCGGTGAAAAAGGTGAGGACTCGAGTGAAATCTGTGAATGGCTCAAAGAGATCGACTCGGCATGTGGGGTGGTTGCAATGAGAGGAGAGATCAAGATTGAGCTCGAAAATAAATTTGAGTCGCAAGTTTGGATCAAGATTAGGGTTTAAGATCTCAATTCCATGAAAAAGGATGAATAGATCGACATAGGGGCAATCTCATAAGAAGAAGGAGAACCCATGAATTGAGGCATGGCTCACGAGGCATGAAATGGAGCTCAAATGTGAGATGGAGCGGGGATAAATCGATGTTTTGAGCTATGATCCCGCATTGAAAGAGTGCGTAGAATGTAAAGGTCAGCCATGGAGAACAATACGGGAGAGGGGATCCATGCAATTGTTAATAAATGAATGTTTTAGAGGTTAGAAATGAATGTTTCACTAGCAAGGTGTTTGGAGAACAAACTAAGTCTATCTAAATGCTAAGGAATCTCACTTGCAAGGGCCATGTAGCGAGGTGAAATGACTCGCGAGAAGATCAAAGGAGGTAAAAGGAATGTCCAATGGCCATTTTTCAAGGCCACTATGAACACAAAATAGGAACTCACCCCAGCTCACTTTGAGCAGCATAGTGAGCCAAGTAATCAACTCGCCCCAAAATAATGCACTCGCCCGGATGCACGAAACCCCCCCCTCACAAAAGGTGTCATAACTTGAGCTGAGGATATCATTTTCTCACAAAAATATAGTCAATGGAAAGTTAAGAGAGAGATTCATGATGGAGATAAGAAAAAAATATTTTTGAAGGTTATAAACCTTGAAATTATAAATCCCCGAAGTCCCAAATAATATAAGTTTTTTTCCCTTTGTTTGATTTCCACAAAAACCAATCCTCGAGAATCGTAAAAGAAGAAATATATATTGGAACCATAAAAAGTGGAATTTTAGAGGTTATGAAGCCCTAAAATTCATGAACAATGAATATTTATCTAGGTAGGTGAGGGTCATTAATGAAGGTATAGGCATGTTTCCTTCTCCAACAAGGTAGAGTACATGAAGATATGGGTATTGTAGGTTTTCCCATCCTTTTTGTATGGGTAATGACAAATTTTTGGGTGGTTGGAGTAGATTTTGGGTTTCCTCCCTCTCTCATAAAAATATCTTCTATAAATGTAAAGGGGATGCAACATTGTAATGAGTTAGTCATTTTTCTTCCTCTACACCCCTATTCTCCTTCCTTTCGGTTGGGATGTTTTGAATTTCATGGGGATTAAGGCCTTCACATTAAAAGTTTTAATGGCACTATTTCCTCTCCCTATTGTAATTTACTATGCATAATACAAGGAGCAATAAAATTATGTTATGTGCTAAATCTTCTAACCTCTACATAGTTTTAGTGTTCTATTTTGCCTCTCATTTCTACCGAGGTTTATTGTGCAAATTAATGTTTCCATTACAAGGTTTTTTTGTTATTATGTCTATTTGGAAATGTTTTAATGTGTGCATTTTGGTCTATGGTGCATTACAACCCTCTCCAAGTGCATTCTTCTCCATTTTGTAGGCATGGGAATATATCTAGCATTTCCTTTTCTTATTGTATCACCACTTCTAGTGTAGGTTTCATTTTATGGTTCTCTTCACCTGTCTCCTTCGAATGTTAGAATAGGTTTAGATAGGTTTATCTTACATTAGGAGTAGTTTTGGCGAGTAGGATTGGGAAGAGGAACTTTCCTTCTTCGGAGAGCTATCCCATTTTTCAAGGTCCCGCACTTTGGGATAGCTCCATGTTATGAAATCGCACCAAATGCCCCTTTCAAAATTTGGACATTCAAGGGGTGCTATGAATTTTCCTCAATGAGAATGCAAAAATAGAGGAATTTCAAGAGGTGAAACAAAAAAGGTTGGGGGTGAAGAATCAAATTTTCAAATAACTTATTGAGCATCAAAATTACAACATGGTGTAAAGGGTAAACTCTTTTTCCCCATTTCACAAGATTAACACAATGCTCCAATGAATGAAAAATAATAAATGGGAAGCTAATAGAGCATTTTCTATAAAAATATTTTTAAAAACCAGATGGAAGTGAGGTATTACATTAAACCTTCCTTTAAGGGTGATGAATTTGATCACCTGTGCACGATTGTGTTAAAAGGAGGAGGAAATGAGTCCCTAATGAAACCCCCTTTTGTGTGCAATTTATACTATCCATTTTGCAATAATTTTTCTCCTCCACCGTATTGTTTATATTATTTTTAAAGAAATTCAATCCCTTCTAATATAGACCAGTCATCTAGGTGATGACATCCTAATTGATTTTGAACTCCCTGACTTTATAAAAAAATTCCCTCTCATTCTAGTTTTTAGCAAATTATTGGGAAAGATGTAGGTCATGACCTTTAACCCTTTCTATAATAGTTTTGAAACTTCCTCTTCCCATAATATTCCAAGTCTCTACATTTTTTTCCATTCATCTATGTTAACGGGTTGAACTCTACATCTCTCACCGCCCATATCAGCAATAATCTTTCAAGAATAATGTGTACATATTCCTACAATTTTAGTGAATTCAACCAAGGAAGGGGAGTTTTTATATGCATAGTATTAATATTTAACACAAGCTAAATATTTATTACATGAGGATTATTCAGTCTTCTCATTATTGATAATGATTTTTGTGATAGAGGAGGGGTCTCTTGACATCCCACACTTAGAAATTATTGAAACTAATGCCAATATTCACCATCATATCAGTGATTTTATTAACTTCAAGATAATTGTTTGGAATTATATTACTAGTACAGTGTTGAGGATTTGGGTAGCCTCACCAATAATATTTTTAATGGTCCAACTTACATGATTAATGCCTTTGAGATAGTTGGTAATGTTCAATAAATCACCCTCCACTATTAAATTTATAACATTAAGCTCTCTAGCCTGCCTAAGCCCCCACAAAATAAATCTTTAGAGTAATGATTTGAATTAATTCCCATAGGGCCAACATAGAGTCTGATTATATGATCTTTCTCATTTTTTATACCTCCGCCTCCTCTAGACTCACCTAGACTCCCCTTAGAATATATCTATCATAATTAATTTTTAGCCAACATGAGAGGGGGATACCATTTGATATAATCCCTTTTACTCGATATCTTTCCATTGAATATTAAAAGAGAAAATATTGATGTTCCATTTCTCCTAGATTTTATTTTCCTCCCTTCTTTGGAGGCCTAAAGATAGAGACATTATTCCTAGTTTCATTCACAATAAAATTATTAATTATGAGATGAGAGGGATTCTTATCTTCTAAAATTACAAAGTTACGGAGTTCTCCAAATAGTCCATAAAAATTAGGTAAATATAGACTCCACAATTTCTTAACAACCAAATTTTTGGAAGGAAAGTTCCATTGTTCCCAAGAAGAAAAAATAGAGTCAAGGAAGGTCCATTTAATGCCCACAAATTTTAAGAAGAAATTACAAAGCGTAAGTGGTAAAAGAGTAGTACATGAAAAGGTGCTTGGTATTTTATTTAGAAAATTTGTAAAGGATGCATCTACTAGGAAAATTTTGGCCCCTCTTCACTCAATTATGAATAGTAAAATCCTTATTATTGATCACAAGGCATAATTGTTTTTAATTTTTGGATAAGCTCCTTGATACATTTTTTTTCCATTCAAAATGAGACAGATGCATCTTATTTAAAAGCAAGTAACTAGACCTTACCGAGTAGGATCCTTTAAGTGTTCTCTCCCAAACGAGTTCATCTTGGTTATCCACTTGAGAGATGTAACACCCTGAACTATTGTTACTTCCTCTGGGCATTCAAGTGTTGATATATGATTTATTCTGCAAAACGATGTTTTCCTTTGATTGTGAAGTCATGCTTGATATAAATTGTATCTTCTTTTCATTTGAAGATCTTTGATTGAGCCAGGATATGCTTGGACTCTTTTATTTCTTTCATTTTTGCACCTGAGTTTAATCTGATTTCGGAATGTGTGGAATGAGCAATTCAGGAGTTAACTCAGGCTGATCTTGTTAAATGAATTGGTTCCCGATATCATAATATCAGGAAGGTCTTGATCTTGAGCCAAGTAATAAATTCAGATACATTTATACTACTAGCTTATTATCGGTCTTTGGAATGAATCCTTTTCATGAATGTATATTTGTTGGTTCTTATACTGAACGATTCTAATTGTTAGACCTAGAACTGGATTTATTAAGGTTAATAACCTATGGGTTGGATTAGTGTTAATCTAACCTAGCCCTAAGCTATAAGCTAAATGTTCCTAAGGTTAGCGACCTAGCACTAAGGAAGTTAGACTAAGTATCACCTTATGATCTAACCTATGTTTCTAACCTAACTAATGTTAGTGGAGGAAGGGGACCTATGAAGGGGTGCGAGCCATGGGCGGTAGTTTCTATGGCATTAAATGAGATGGATAAGTATGAAGGACAAGGATTTAGCTGAGGTTTCAAACGGCCATCGAGGCCGATGTGGCAGAGTCACCAAATCTGGAAATGGTCTTCGGTTTGCATTTGTCCATCGCCAACTATGGCGGTCGGTGGCAATGGAGATTGAGCGGGAATTTTGGAGTTAATGCAATTAATGAACTCGGTTTCGAGCTCGGATTGCTCGGGAAGACATGCAAAATGGAAAACTAGTTGGTTGTTTGGTTTTCCATACGCTCCGGTTTTCTCTGTTTGATCACTGGTTCTTCGAACCAGTCTACTTGGTGTTGCATGGAAACTATGAGAATAACTAGCTCTTTTCTCTATCAAGGAAAGTTTATAAGGCATGGAAATAACAAATTATTGTTGTTGAATCTAACGTGGAAGAAGAGGAGAAGGCTCGAGCTCATTCAGAGGTCTTCTTCGGATTTTTAAGTGACATTACCAGGCATGATAGGCCCTGAATTTTAAAAATCTTGCTTTACTTCAAATGCTTTCATTAAAACAACTCTCTGTGTGATTTCAATTCGGTTGGTTGGAAGCATTGTTTTGGTACTTCTTTTCTTGTGAAATTAGGAATCTCGGATCTTTAGAAGACCTTGAAGGAATAGTTTCTGTATTTAATCTTCCTTGTGGTTTCGCTTCGTTTGAGACCGGCTGTACTTTTATGGTTGCTGAATCTTGTTGGATCTTGCTATAATACTTTAAGTTACTTCTGGTTGGATAACTTGCTATGTTTATACTACTTGAATGCGACTTTTGTAGAAGTCCTCCCTGTGTTGCAATTTTTGGGATATAATCCGTTGAAAGTTTGCAAGGAATATCTACGAAAATGACTCTGTGGAGTCCTTGGAATGTTTCGTATATTTTGGACTTCTGTAGAAGTCATGATTGTGAATACTTATTAGTTAGACTCAGTTGGAGTCCTTGAAAAGTAACTGGTATTACGACTTCTGTTGCTTTGTTATGAATACTGTTGCTTAGCAGTGAATATCGTTGGTACAGACTCAGTTGGAGTTCTTTTTATGTTTCGTATGTTTCATCTTCTGCTTAAGCTTAGTTTCGAATGCTGATGTTTAGTTGAGATTACTTAAGATATTGATTCAGTTGGAGTCCTTGATATGTATCTTGAATTACGACTTCTGTAGAAGTTTTGCTGGGAATACTATTGGGATTCTTGAATTGTTGTCGCATGAAATCAACTTCAATCTAAGCCTTGTTTATGAGCATTAGTTGTATGTGATATTGTTGGAGATCTCGATATGTTGTGAGTTGGCTCGATTCTCGATTTAAACCCTCGTTGTGCATGCATATTGTTCAGACTCCTTCTTAACATTCTTGTGTTCCTTTCTATTCGCTTCTGTGGAAATTAAAGGAAGGGTTTTCTTTACAAATTTTACTTGGTTTGAGACCCTGTTGTATTCCGTAGTAGCTTGGCTTAGGATGAAACTTTGAGGAAAATACTGATATGGAATTTCAGCTTCTGTGAAGACCTTGTTGTGATTATTTTTCTTGAAAATGACTTCCAATATAAGTCATGGCTGTATTATCGTAAGGATTTGTTTCAGTTAAATGAAGCTATGCATGTTTGTGTTAGATTCAGTGTGAATGTCACTATATATGCATATGGAAACATCATTTGTTTTAATGTTATCTAGCCTCTTGTTTGACTGTGATAAAGAGGTTATTCTTTTTTATTTCAGCTTTGGATTTAAGTCCTTGCTGTTTTAGTAGGGATTAGATTGAGCTGTATGTTGCTGAGTGTTTCGACTCAGTGGGATTGTTGTTGTGTTTGTGCATGGTTACGTCTTCTTTTTATTGTGATTATCTAGTCTTGTGCTTGACTGAGATAAAGAGTTATTAGCTATGCCTTGACAAGCGATGGCATTGGATATTTTCTCGTTTGTTGAATAATATGGAAAGCTATGTTGAGTCTATTTGTTGGATTATTTATTACTGCCTTGCCATGAGGGCTATTGTATTGCTCAGTAAGCTACAGGTAATTTTTATATTTGAATTTTTGACGAACTGTAGTTCTTCCTGTGGTCTCGACTGGCTTAGTCACATGCGTATAATGTGAATGCATTACTCTTGAGAGGACAGTACAGTCATGAGCATGATTGGAAGGGAAATCTAAATGGCTCGGTTTCTTTCTCTTCTGCTGTAAAGTATATGTTGATATATTTATATTTAACTGTTGGAATTGTTAAAACATACTGATGGATTCATGAATTGTTAGGATATTCATTTTTTTGTTGAATGTAATGGTCTATCGGATGTTTGTTGTCCTTGGGATTCAGATGGATAGTTGTTTTGGATACATTTGTTCTTCTTGGTCACTAATATTTATGAAGAAATATCTGAAAAGTATCTAGGACTATTTAGTAACTATAATATGAGTTACGTGTTTATAGTCATGTTTGAATTACAAAAGAGCATAGTCTGAAATATGTTTACATGTTTGGTGAAATGATTTCATTTAAACAGGTTGTTTAATGAAAACAATTGGTGGATTGCAATTGTTTTAAGAATTAGTGCTTATCATGCTCAGTTCACCGAACTGACCCATGTTGACAATTTTTGCAGATGATTTCCATATGTGGTAAAGGCACACAGATCTGATATGATGTTTATATTGTTTAATTTGGTTTTATGATGAATTACAACTTGATTCTCTGAATGCACTACTTGAAGAAAGATGTTCTTTTGCTGCCAAGTATTATATCAAATATGTTGAAGGCATTGAATGTATTTGATTAGCTTAGAAATTAATGTAATGAGGTATTTGTTACTTATGTGTTTGCCTTCGTATCTTGATGGATTGATCTTCTTCGGTTCGAATGATTTTAAGTGCATTTTTACTATAGTATACCGTGGAGATATTTGGGATTTTCTAAGTAAGCATTGCAAGGATTATGTGATTGAATTCTTGTAAATATTAGTAGTTTTGTTATGTTCTATCTAAAGCTAATATGGAATTAGTTCACTGTCTTTCGAGTAGCTAAGGGTAAAATAAACCTTAACAGGAAGCTGAACGAGAAGAGTAATTTATCACTCCCTAACCTTGAACAAAGTCAAGACAACGTATTATTTGATTTTAATTCACTATATCTTAATACTAATAAGTAAGATATATTTCAGTTTTGAGAACTGATATAAACCCTAAAGAGTATGGTTAGCAACCTTATGAGAAGACTTTGGGCTACTGCCCAATTTCGTTGATTTAAATTAATGTACATCAATGAACTCCTTAATGAAACCTCAAGCCTTATTAATTTCTCTTGTGAAATGGGTCTTAATAAGAAAGGCAATTCTAAGGTAAGGAACCCAGGGGATGGGAAAAGACTACCCAAAAAGGAGCGTTTTTAAGTATAACTTTATCTCAACGTAGGTAACACCTTAAAGTTAAGTAGATATTTTCGAGGTGGTTTTGGAAGGTTGATGGCACAAGTCAATCTGGCTAGAGGTTGTACCCACAAGAAGATTAGGATCTTCTCGAAGATACAACAATGCAGGTGACTTATGGTGACACCCTTCGCATTGATCATTAAGATTTACACCTTAAACTCGAACAAGTTTTACTCTGGGACTGATTAGGAACGTGGTCATGTTATAAGGCTGCCCCAGGAGACTCGGGGTATCTTGACACACTGGGTTAACTAGGGTTGACCCAGTATGTCAGCGTATCCCTAGTCCCCAGGAGCATCCTTATAACGTTGTCATTTTACTAATCCGTTCCTGAGTGAATAACTTGGGGCAGGAGAGACTGACAGAAGTCAGTATAAGACATTCTACATAACATAGGAATGGGGTGAAGGACGTATTCCAGATTGACAAGTATGTTGTCAAGGAGTACGAGACATAAGCAGTATGTTTCAAATCTTTGGCCAAAGTATCGCAAGCTGCTGATTGCATTGTCCTATGTCACCTAGTCTAAGGGACGAGATGCCGATGAATAATGGTAAAAATTATTCAGATAGGTTCCTTGGACAGAGCATTCTGAATCCTAGATTAGGGAAGAGAACTACAAGAGTGATGTGTTAAAATAAAAATGCCAACTCTTGATACTCATGAATAGATCGGTAGATTACCGAGTCATGGAATGAATAGATCGGAGGTACTCCGAGTCATTACAGCTGCATATGGTTATCTGTTATAAGAATGGTTGTTTTGATTTGTGAGTTCTAAATTATGTATTTAGAACTAGGAAGCATTTATCAAAACTTATAAAAAAAAAAAAAATTTACTTGTTCTAATGTACTAAAATGGGGATGTTACATCTTGGTATCAGAGCTGAAGGTTGCAGCTCTTAGACCTATTGTGTCCATAATCTGATAAAAACCTAAATTTTCTTGTAACAAAAAATGGTTAGAACAAGGGGAACGTTGCGAATAATGCTCCACCTGAAGGAGGGGTGGCAACAACCCAAAAACTTGATGAGATCCTTGCTGCCCTGTTGGACACAAGAGATCATTTAGCTGTACTTGAACAGTAGGTGATGGGAAATGAGGAGGATGATGAAGCTGGTAATAACAATCAGCAACCTCCTGAGGACAACCCCGATATGGGTGTTGATATTAATGCTGGAAATGCACCTGTCCAACTAGAAAACAAAAAGGCTAGGTTGGCAGCAGAACTCACTAATGATATAAAAAGGATAAGCCCACCTAAATATGATGGCACCACATTAGGTGATGGAGTTGAGAACTGGCTCAGTGAAATGGAGAAGTACTTTGCAATAAGAAACTTCTCAGAGGAAACCAAAGCTATTTGGGGAGCCTATCAGCTTTCCCATGAAGCATCTTCGTGGTGGGATAGCCGTAAAGCTGAGCTAAATATTGATGAGACCAATATTACTTGGGATCAATTTAAGGGCTATTTTAGGCAATGTTGGCTGCCACAACTTTTCTATGATCAGAAAATGACAGAATTCCAGAACTTAGCTCAAGGGAAGCTAACGGTAACTGAATACTGGGAGCGGTTTACAAAACTCCTCAAGTATGTACCGCAATATCAAACTGATGAGAAGTTCAGAATACGGAAATTCATCATGGGACTGAATCCCATGATAGGAGGAGAGGTTGATGTTCACAGCCCAACCACTATGGAAGGAGTTGTTGAAAAGGCCATATGAAAAGAACAGAAATTAAAGGCTATTTCTGCTCATAAAGAGGAAGTGCAGAAGAAGATTGCAAACCCTTCTTCAACTTCACTTGCACCCAAAAAGGGACCATGGAAAAAGTTTGGAAACAAAAGTAAGTTTCCAGGGGATAATAGTAAGAAAGCAGTAGTAAATAAGCCTGTTGGAAATGTAAGGGATAATTTTTCCAAAAATTATAACAATGGGCAGAAGCCCTATGGAGGACAACATGATAATTACAAGGCTGGAGGCAATTTTAAGCCTAAAAAGGGACCTGTAGGAGGCTGCTACAATTGTGGCAAAGATCACTACGCAAATCAGTGCCTTTAAAGAAGGATATTCATAATCGTGACATAAGATACATGTTGCGATAGCAGTGCACAAGCAAGTGAAAAGCAAGTGACACCTATAGAAGTTCGGGTAAGTTATTTGGCATACCTGTCACTATTCTTTTTTATACAGGAGCTACTGAATGTTTCATTTCTAATAAACTTGCTTCTAAACTTAAGAGAAAAGCTGGAAAAATGGATAAATCTTGGACTGTACAGTATGGTAATAACTCTATTCATACAGTGAGTATGTGTCTTTTTGGGGCAGTCCTTGACTTACCTAACTTTTCCACTGAAGTTGACCTCTATGTTACACCTTTGGGATCGTATGACATTGTCATCGGTGTCAATTGGTTAGCTGACCATAAAGCAAAAGTAGACTGCTATGAAAAGAATATAAAATGTTTAGATGATCGGCTGAAATCAGCAGAGATTCAAGGTGTGAAATGGGAAATTTCAGTTAGAAAACTGTCAGCTATGCAGCTTAAAAAGGCTAAAAACAAAGGATGTACCCTTTATGTAGTAAAGATATCTGAATTTTCAGAAGAAGATGGTGATTCCATGAAATGATTTCCTCTGTTACAAAGTTTCAAGGATGTTTTTCTGGAGGAATTACCAGGGTTACCACCCAAGAGGGAATTTGACTTCACCATCGAAATCAAACCAAGAATGGAACCTATTTCCAAAGCACCTTATCAGATGACTACTACGAGTTAGTCGAGCTTAAGGCACAATTGCAAGAAATTTTGTCTAAAGGTTTGATTAGACCAAGTGTTTCACCTTGGGGAGCGCCAGTAATATTTGTGAAAAAGAAGGATGGAACACTTAGGCTATGTATTGATTATCGGATGTTGAACAAAGCAACAATCAAGAATAGATACCCACTTCCAAGGATTGACGATCTATTTGATCAGATGCATGGGGCAGCGGTTTATTCTAAGATAGATCTTTGATCTGGTTATCATCAATTAAGGATTAGAGAAGAAGATATTCATAAAACAGCTTTCCGAACAAGGTACGGACATTATGAATTCACGGTTCTACCCTTTGGATTAACTAATGCACCCACAACTTTTATGAACTTAATGAATAATATCTTTCAAGAATATTTGGACAAGTTTGTACTTGTATTCTTGGATGATATTCTCATTTATTCTAAAAGTGTTGAGGAGCAAAATGAGCATTTGAAGATAGTTTTGGGAATTTTGAGAAAAAGAAAGTTGTATGGTAAGTTATCCAAATGTTCTTTCTTTGATTCAGAAGTTCACTATTTGGGTCATGTCATTAGCAAGGAAGGAATTGCTGTAGATCCTTCAAAAATAGTGGCAATAACTGAGTGGCCTGCACCAAAGAATGTGCATGAAGTAAGAAGCTTCATGGGTCTTGCTGGTTATTATAGAAAATTTGTTAAGGATTTTTCTAAGGTGGCTGCACCGATAACTTCATTGCAGAAGAAGGATAAGAAATTTATTTGGAATGATAAGTGTGAAACTGCTTTCAAAATTCTAAAAATCCAGTTGACATCCGCACCTATATTAGTATGTACTGGACCTAATGGGAGCTTTATTGTTGTAACGAATTCTTCTGGGGAAGGCATAGGAGGTGTTTTGTTACAAAATGATCAAGTCATAGCATATGAAAGTAGAAAACTTAAGTTACATGAGCTGAATTATGCTTCTCATGATTTGGAGCTTACTTGCCATTGTTCATGCACTTCAAGTTTGGAGACACTATTTACTTGGGAAACCTTTTGAGTTGAAAACCGATCACTTAGGATTGAAATATATTTTCACTCGGCCTAATCTAAATGCCGAGACAGAGAGAAGGTGGTTAGAATTTTTATCACAATATGATTTTGATATTAGCACATTTATGCTCTTATAACATTAAGAACTCGGTTTAAGGATGAGGTAAAAAGTGCCTCGAGAATCGATATATACTTTAAAGCAAGTAAAAAAAGCGGTGCTTGCTGCGAGAACCTAATGATGAAAGGTATAAGGGCTTTCATTTTGATAATGAAGGAATCTTACGTTATGAAAACAAGGTATACATACCTATGCTGAACAATTTGAGAAAGAAGTTGTTAGTTGAATTTCATAATTCGCCTTTCTTTGGACACCGGGTATCACAAAAATGCTTGCTGATCTCGAAACAGCAATACTTTTGGAAAGGTATGAAAAAGATGTTATTGATTTTGTGACTCATTATCCGGAATGTCGGTGAGTTAAGGCGAGAACACACGCACCCGCCTTTGGACTGTTATATCCTCATAGCATACCGCAGTACAAATGGAAAGTAATAAGCATGGACTTTGTACAAGGGTTACCTATGTCCAGGAATAAACATGATGTTATCCTGGTAGTTGTAGATAAACTAACTAAGGTAGCTCATTTCATCGCTGGAAATCTAAAGGATGATTCACCAGTGCTGGCCAAAAGATTCGTACACAAAATTTTCAGATTGCATGGTGTACCAGAATTGATTATATCTGACAGGGATCCTAGAATGACGTCAAGATTTTGGCAAACGCTTAATACAGCTCTTGGAACGAAACTAAACTTCAGTTCTGCATATCATCCGGAAACAGATGGACAAACTGAGAGAGTAAATCAAGTGTTGGAAGACATGTTGCGAATGTATTGCATGGATCAACAGTATAAATGGGAAGAGTATCTTCCCTTAGTTGAATTCGCATACAACAACACTTATCACTCATCTCTTAAAATGGCACCATTTGAAGCACTTTATGGAAGGAAGTGCAGAACCCCTGTTAGCTGGGATAGTGTTGAGGATAGAGTGGTAATCTGACCGAGAGATCCTCACCGAAATAGAAACAGCAAGTTAAGTTGATTCGTGAATGATTAAAGGAAGTAGCTGATAGGCAGAAGAGCTATGCTAACCCTAAGTGGGTTGATCGAAGGTTTGAGCTGGGTGAGAAGGTTTTTCTTTGTGTTAAACCCAGAAAGAGTTCTATAACTTTTGGCAAGGCTGCCAAGTTGTCACCTCATTTTGTGGGACCTTTCGAAATTGTAGAAATAATCAATCTTGTAGCTTATCGATTAGCATTACCACCTGCTTTATCTCGCATGCATGATGTTTTCCATATTTCTTTGCTTAAGAAATACATTTCAGATCTGTCACATGTTTTAAATTGGAATTCCTTGTAGGTCCAAGACCTAGGAATAATTGTGGTTAAACCCACTCAAGTGCTAGAAACTCACCAATTGCATTTGAGAAATCATGAAATACAACAATGTAAGGTCCAGTGGGACCAGTTTAACGAAGAAAGTGCAACTTGGAAAAATCTGGAAGAGATGAAAATTACTTTTCCTTTTCTTTTTCAATAGAATGAAATCTGTTGACAAAACATCTTTTTTTTATGAACTTATCTTTTTCATGTTTATATGAAAGCCAGATTGAGGAAAACATTATTCAAGTTGGAAATAGTCACATTGTATTGTGAACTAATAAATTGGTTGACCTGAAGGTAAATCAAATATGTAATCATCGGGACGATGAATCTTTTAGGAGGGAAGCATGTAACACCCTGAACTATTGTTACTTCCTCCTGGGCATTCAAGTGTTGATATATGATTTCTTCTGTAAAAGGATGTGTTCCTTTGATTGTGAAGTCATGCTTGATATAGATTGTATCTTCTTTGCATTTGAAGATCTTTGACTGAGCCAGGATATGCTTGGACTCTTTTATTTCTTTCATTTTTGCACCTGAGTTTAATCTGATTTCAGAATGTGTGGAATGAGCAATTCAGGAGTTAACTCAGGCTGATCTTGTTAAATGAATTGGTTCCCGATATCGTAATATCAGGAAGGTCTTGATCTTGAGCCAGGTAATAAATTCAGATACATTTATACTACTAGCTTATTATCAGTGCTGGAATGAATCCTTTTCATGAATGTATATTTGTTGGTTCTTATACTGAACGATTCTAATTGTTAGACCTAGACTGGATTTATTAAGGTTAATAACCTATGGGTTGGATTAGTGTTAATCTAACCTAGCCCTAAGCTATAAACTAAATGTTCTAAGGTTAGTGACCTAGCACTAAGGAAGTTAGACTAAGTATCACCTTATGATCTAACCTATGTTTCTAACCTAACTAATGTTAGTGGAGGAAGGGGACCTATGAAGGGGTGCGAGCCATGGGCGGTAGTTTCTATGGCATTAAATGTGATGGATAAGTATGAAGGACAAGGATTTAGTGAGAGGTTTCAAACGGCCATCGAGGCCGACGTGGCAGAGTCACCAAATCTGGAAATGGTCTTCGGTTTGCATTTTTCCAGCGCCAACTATGGCGATCGGTGGCAATGGAGATTGAGCAGGAATTTTGGAGTTAATGCAATTAATGAACTTAGTTTCTGAGCTCGGATTGCTCGGGAAGACATGCAAAATGGAAAACTAGTTGGTTGTTTGGTTTTCCATACGCCCGGTTTCTCTCTGTTTGATCACTGGTTCTTCGAACCAGTCTACTTGGTGTTGCATGGAAACTATGAGAATAACTAGCTCTTTTCTCTATCAAGGAAAGTTTATAAGGCATGGAAATAACAAATTATTGTTGTTGAATCTAACGTGGAAGAAGAGGAGAAGGCTCGAGCTCATTCAGAGGTCTTCTTCGGATTTTTAAGTGACATTACCAGGCATGATAGGCCCTGACTTTTAAAAATCTTGCTTTACTTCAAATGATTTCATTAAAACAACTCTGTTCAGGTGATTTCAATTCAGTTGGTTGGAAGCATTGTTTTGGTTCTTCTTTTCCTGTGAAATTAGGAATCTCAGATTTTTAGAAGACCTTGAAGGAATAGTTTCTGTATTTAATCTTCCTTGTGGTTTCGCTTCGTTTGAGACCGGTTGTACTTTTATGGTTGCTGAATCTTGTTGGATCTTGCTATAATACTTTAAGTTACTTCTGGTTGGATAACTTGTTGTGTTTATACTACTTGAATGCGACCTTTGTAGAAGTCCTCCCTGTGTTGCAATTTTTGGGATATAATCCGTTGAAAGTTTGCAAGGAATATCTACGAAAATGACTCTGTGGAGTCCTTGGAATGTTTCGTATATTTTGGACTTCTGTAGAAGTCATGATTGTGAATACTTATTAGTTAGACTCAGTTGGAGTCCTTGAAAAGTAACTGGTATTACGACTTTTGTTGCTTTGTTATGAATACTGTTGCTTAGCAGTGAATATCATTGGTACAGATTTAGTTGGAGTTTTTTTTATGTTTTGTATGTTTCATCTTTTGCTTAAGCTTAGTTTCAAATGCTGATGTTTAGTTGAGATTACTTAAGATATTGATTCAGTTGGAGTCCTTGATATGTATCTTGAATTACGACTTCTGTAGAAGTTTTGCTGGGAATACTATTGGGATTCTTGAATTGTTGTCACATGAAATCAACTTCAATCTAAGCCTTGTTTATGAGCATTAGTTGTATGTGATATTGTTGGAGATCTCGATATGTTGCGAGTTGGCTCGATTCTCGATTTAAACCCTCGCTGTGCATGCATATCGTTCAGACTCCTTAACATTCTTGTGTTCCTTTCTGTTCGCTTCTGTGGAAATTAAAGGAAGGGTTTTCTTTACAAATTTTACTCGGTTTGAGACCCTGTTGTATTCCGTAGTAGCTTGGCTTAGGATGAAACTTTGAGGAAAATACTGATATGGAATTTCGGCTTCTGTGAAGACCTTGTTGTGATTATTTTTCTTGAAAACGGCTTCTAATATAAGTCATGGTTGTATTATCGTAAGGATTTGTTTCAGTTGAATGAAGCTGTGCATGTTTGTGTTAGATTCAGTGTGAATGTCACTATATATGCATATGGAAACATCATTTGTTTTAATGTTATCTAGCCTCTTGTTTGACTGTGATAAAGAGGTTATTCTTTTTATTTCGGCTTTGGATTTAAGTCCTTGCTGTTTTAGTAGGGATTAGATTGAGCTGTATGTTGCTGAGTGTTTCGACTCAGTGGGATTGTTGTTGTGTTTGTGCATGGTTACGTCTTCTGTTTTAATGTTATCTAGTCTTGTGCTTGACTGAGATAAAGAGTTATTAGTTGTGCCTTGACAAGCGATGGCGTTGGATATTTTCTCGTTTGTTGAATAATATGGAAAGCTATGTTAAGTCTATTTGTTGGATTATTTATTACTGCCTTGCCATGAGGGCTATTGTATTGCTCAGTAAGCTACAGGCAATTTTTATATTTGAATTTTGACGAACTGTAGTTCTTCCTGCGGTCTCGACTGGCTTAGTCGCATGCGTATAATGTGAATGCATTACTCTTGAGAGGACGGTACAGTCATGAGCATGATTGGAAGGGAAATCTGAATGGCTCGGTTTCTTTCTCTTCTGTTGTAAAGTATATGTTGATATATTTATATTTAACTGTTGGAATTGTTAAAACATATTGATGGATTCATGAATTGTTAGGATATTCATTTTTTTGTTGAATGTAATGGTCTGTCGGATGTTTTCTATCCTTGGGATTCAGATGGATAGTTGTTTTGGATACATTTGTTCTTCTTGGTCACTAATATTTATGAAGAAATATCTGAAAAGTATCTAGGACTATTTAGTAACTATAATATGAGTTACGCATTTATAGTCATGTTTGAATTACAAAAGAGCATAGTCTGAAATATGTTTACATGTTTGGTGAAATGATTTCATTTAAACAGGTTGTTTAATGAAAACAATTGGTGGATTGCAATTGTTTTAAGAATTAGTGCTTATCATGCTCAGTTCACCGAACTGACCCATGTTGACAATTTTTGCAGATGATTGCCGTATGTGGTAAAGGCACGCAGATCTGATATGATGTTCAGATTGTTTAATTTGGTTTTATGATGAAATCCAACTTGATTCTCTGAATGTACTACTTGAAGAAAGATGTTCTTTTGCTGCCAAGTATTGTATCAAATATGCTGAAGGCATTGAATGTATTTGATTAGCTTAGAAATTAATGTAATGAGGTATTTGTTACTTATGTGTTTGCCTTCGTATCTTGATGGATTGATCTTCTTCGGTTCGAATGATTTTAAGTGCATTTTTACTATAGTATACCGTGGAGATATTTGGGATTTTCTAAGTAAACATTGCAAGGATTATGTGATTGAATTCTTGAAAATATTAGTAGTTTTGTTATGTTCTATCTAAAGCTAATATGGAATTAGTTCATTGTCTTTCGAGTAGCTAAGGGTAAAATAAACCTTAACGAGGAAGTGAGCGAGAAGAGTAATTTATCACTCTCTAACCTTGAACAAAGTCAAGACAGCGTATTATTTGATTTTAATTCACCATATCTTAATACTAATAAGTAAGATATATTTCAGTTTTGAGAACTGATATAAACCCTAAAGAGTATGGTTAGCAACCTTATGAGAAGACTTTGGGCTACTGCCCAATTTCGTTGATTTAAATTAATGTACATCAATGAACTCCTTAATGAAACCTCAAGCCTTATTAATTTCTCTTGTGAAATGGGTCTTAATAAGAAAGGCAATTCTAAGGTAAGGAACCCAGGGGATGGGAAAAGACTACCCAAAAAGGAGCGTTTTTAAGTATAACTTTATCTCAACGTAGGTAACACCTTAAAGTTAAGTAGATATTTTCGAGGTGGTTTTGGAAGGTTGATGGCACAAGTCAACTGCAGGGTTGTACCCACGAGAAGATTAGGATCTTCTCGAAGATACAACAATGCAGGTGACTTATGGCGACACCCTTCGCATTGATCGTTAAGATTTACACCTTAAACTCGAACAAGTTTTACTCTGGGACTGATTAGGAACGTGGTCATGTTATAAGGCTGCCCCAGGAGACTCGGGGTATCTTGACACACTGGGTTAACTAGGGTTGACCCAGTATGTCAGCGTATCCCTAGTCCCCGGGAGCATCCTTATAACGTTGTCATTTTACTAATCCGTTCCTGAGTGAATAACTTGGGGCAGGAGAGACTGACAGAAGTCAGTATAAGACATTCTACAGAACATAGGAATGGGGTGAAGGGTGTATTCCAGATTGACAAGTATGCCGTTAAGGAGTACGAGACATAAGCAGTATGTTTCAAATCTTTGGCCAAAGTATCGCAAGCTGCTGATTGCGTTGTCCTATGTCACCTAGTCTAAGGGACGAGATGCCGATGAATAACGGTAACAATTATTTAGATAGTTCCTTGGATAGATCATTTTGAATCCCATTACGGAAGAGGACCGCAAGAGTGATGTGTTAAAATAAAAATGCCAACTCTTGATACTCATGAATAGATCGGTAGATTACCGAGTCATGGAATGAATAGATCGGAGGTACTCAGTCATTACATTTTGCATATGGTTATACGTTATAAGAATGGTTGTTTTGATTTGTGAGTTCTAAATTATGTATTTAGAACTAGGAAGCGTTTATAAAAATAAAAATAAAAATTACTTGTTCTAATGTAAGAAAATTTTGGCCCCTCTTCACTCAATTATCAATAGTAAAAGCCTTATTATTGATCACAAGGCGTAATTGTTTTTAATTTTTTGGGTAAGCTCGTTGATACATTTTTTCCATTCAAAATGAGATAGATGCATCTCGGTTAAAAGCAAGTAACTAGACCTTACTAAGCGGGATTCTTTAAGTGTTCTCTCCCAAATGAGTTCATCTTGGTTATCCACTTGAGAGAGGTGTTAATATGATGAAGATTAACTAAAGATACCCCATTCCCATGAAACTAAAGCCAATTTTTGTTGATAATATAGTCACTTACTTTATCACCAATCTGATTCTTAATTTTTCATTGAGTAAGGATCCTCCTTCCATATCTTGGAGAGGATGGTGAGTAATCCATTTATATTTTTAGAAGGAAATGTTTTTACCATTCCCAATTTTTCACTGATACCTTTAAGGAGGAGAATCTTGTAATTTAAAAGAGTCTTCAAAAATGAAGAGTTGGAGGGATCTCTTCTTTAAAGAGTTAGTCAAGATATTTAGTTGACCTCAAATATTAAATTATGATAATAGTGGTCCATGGGAGGTATTATTTAATTAGTCTAAAGATAATTTTTTTTATCATAGCTTTGTTCATCCACCTGATATTCTTAATTCCAATCCCACGACACTTTTTAGGAATAAAAAAACATACTCATAATACACTAGAGGAATTATATTATTCCTTCAACTCCCTACCATAGAAACCTTCTTTTAATCCTTTAAATGTTTTTAATAATCACACTAGGAATCCTTAAAAGATACATTAGATAAATAGTTAGGTTCTGGAGAGTACTCTTTATGAGTAGGCACTTTCCATCTTGAGAGAGAATAGTTCCTTTCCAACCTGTGATTTTCATATGAAAGAATTCTAATAATGAATTCCAAATTTCCATGGGATCCTTCCTTGTGAATAGGCTAATTCCTAGATAAGTGGAGGGGAGCTTCTTGGTGTTGCATCCCAAAAATTTTGAGATCTTTATTCGTCTATCGCCAGTAGTATTGAGAAAAATGAATGATATTTTTCCAATGTTTATTGGCTGACTTGAGACTACTCCATAGTCTTTTATGAGGATTTTAAGTCTCCTAGATTTGACCACTAAGGCCATCATAAAGTATATTGTATCATCTACGAAATTTTTATTGGAAACTTTAATATTATCAAAGGAAGGTTTAAAGCCTTTGAGGTGTCCAAAAATACAAAAAAATTAGTCCTCCTACTAATACTTTCCTCCTAATGAAAATGAAATATTACTAATCTTCAATGTGTTATATCTCTTCATGATGATTCCCATTTATGAGGCCATCAATTTTATAGAAGATCTAATGAGACATAATAATGAATATTTGGCGGGCTTATGTATAATCAACATGTTTTAGTTTCTAATATGATTTATATGAATAAATGTGTTGTGTGGATATGGATTCCCACCTCTTGTTGATTGTGGATAATCTATTTTTAAAGAAAACAAATTTGAATCAAAGGCACTTAATTTAGCCCAATCATAACCTAATTTTTGGTGAGGTATGTTGATGACACCTTTATTATCTCATGAAACATGATAGGAAGGACTATAATTTTTTTAAACATCTAAGTAACCAATAATAATCCATAACAATCAATTTGGAATTGAAAGAAAGTAAATTCATTTCCATTTTTAGATGTTATGATATCAAATAAATATGATGGCTACTTAGTGATGAGTGTCATCAATTCTCGTACTTTAATTAAGTTATTTTGTCAATCCAGGGAACTATCCATGGCTATTTACAACAAAGGGAACAATAGGTACATAATATTACCACAAGTTTTAATAATAAAAGCTATAAAATAATGAACTGATCATGATTACAAAATAAAATGCTTGAAATGAAATACTAAAATTAAAAGCTTGACTGCAAAATTCACTAAGCATTAATAATGGAAACTAAATTTCATTTAGGAATGTAATGAACTGTAAAACTACAACTCATAAATAATACAGAAAGTAAATAATTATGAATCCCCTTTTCATTGGGTAGGAGTGGCCCTTTCTCAATCCCCTTATCAAGATTGGGTAGGTTTCACCCAAAAATTTCTCTTTGATCTTTATTGAATTGGAAAATGTGCTTGTACAATAAAAATATTGAAATCTTAAGTCTAATTACATCATCTCTTTTATACCAGAGAAGTCCTAGTCTCTCTAGGAGATCTAGTTATTCCAATGACTACATCTAACCTTAACTGACTGTTTTAACTAAACAATGCTAACTATTTTTGGCAATACATTAATGGTGGGAGTAGTTCATAAAGTGATTGAACTTGAAATATTCTTGACAACTGAAGAGAGAATCCATGATTGACTCCTTGGAAGGATTCAATCACTGTAGAAGATTCTTCAAATCATTTAACTGATTGAAGAGAACTGAACTGAAGATGAGTCTTCAATTATTGGTCATATTTCATATTCTTGTGGCTTGAATGTCTGTTGAATTAATGGTGATGATTTTTTTTCAAAGCATAGTGTTGCCAAGTGTGATTTTAGAGATCTGAGCTATCTGTATGTGCATGTGATTTCCTTAAGTTCCAAAGAAGATAGAATGGTGACCTGGATGATTTTGATGTGCACTGCTTTGAGATCCCTATTAAGCATATTAGAGTCTGCACTAACACATCAAATATGTTCTTGTGCCACTTTGTGCATTGAGTCTTGTACTCTTTGTGACAAATCAACATATACTTATTTCAAAAAATGAAGTTAATGTTCACAAACAATCTTATTCAATCCATTTATGCAACATAATCAACAAGATAAAAACATCACAAGTATACACAATAATTTCTTCATAATCATAGTAAAGTATTAAATATAAAGAGTAATAATTGTTCATCGTGTATCATGATATAAAAATTGTATGAGTTTGAATATGAATTAAACATATTTAAACACGGTTTTCACATAGAAAAATGGGGTTCATCATTTAGAACAAAATTTTTTATTTGAAATAAATTCTCACCTCCAACTAAGTCATAAAATGGGTGTTATACACATTCTTATAGCTATATCTAGAAGGATCTCGAGACAAGGGTCACATCAAATAATAAAAATACCATTTTTATTAGGTTTTCCTAACAAATGGTTACACCACCAAACAAATCAGTACAATCTTTGAAATTAGAAAAAAACATAGATAACCCATGTTTCTTCCAATGATGATAAAATATATGAGCATAATATTTTCTTGCATTACTTACAAGGTGTAACAAATGGAATTATGAAACATATTATGAAAAATAATATCATAATGATCTTTTCCCCTCAAATAGCATTACAAAACTTATTAAATGTGTTAAAGATCATATTGATTCAATATCTCAAAAATCAATTTATTGTATCCCTTTCACATGCAAGAAATCACACATCGGTGAACCATCAATGTCATTTCAACGTAGGATTATAGAGCATGGTGCTCAATTTTGGAATTAAAAGACTCATAAGTATTCTTTTTCAAAACATTCACACTTTACAAAACATCCCATTAATAGTGAATAAATAAAAATCTTATAAAAATAGATGATCGATAAAAAATAACGATAATGTAGGCCATCAAAATCATGAAAACCCCAAATTACATAAATAGGTATGATGGTTTGATTATGAGTTGTACTTGGATACCAATTTTTATGAAATAATTAATTTTCTTATAATAGTTTGGTGGATATATTATTAAACATTTGATAGTGAACTCATTAATTGTTTTACAATTTTGTTTATGCTAATTGAATGTTGCAGTATCTTATTCACACCATTCATTTCCAAGTAATGATCTAAGAGGTTTCTCAAAATGTTAACACAAAAAGAATCGAGATCCAGAATCTCAACACTTTATGCCAATCAAGAATTTAAAGTCGTATTAAAAATATCTAGATAAAACTTTGATGAATGATATAATGAGTTCAAAATTGTCTTATATTCAAACAAAATTAGAACAAATTATATGTAAGGCACAACTAGTTACCATGTATTCTATGGCCTAGACTCTATCTTTCAGTAAGCTTGAAAAACCTCATGTTGAACTTCACGTAAGAATATTTAGCGAAAAATGATAAAATTTAGGTTAGACTTGTAATCTTGATGTAATTATATGAAACATGATATGAATCCTTAACTCATTCTAGTAGACATCGAGATATTTTAAAATTATAATTTGACAAGAAATCCATATTCAAAGACATTAGATATCAACCTAGTGGTATCATGGGATATGGAACATGAGAAGAAGGAAAACACATGAAATTTGGAAAACTTTTGCTTAGTTCCTTTTAGATTGTAGAAAATATAGGTGACAAAACCTTATTACTTGAGAACCTTAATGGAGAGGATGGTCTATTTACATTCAATTTCTACCTCAAACATTATTTTCATGCTTGAATCCCTTTGTGCACGTCTATATTTTTCATTGCATAATGTTTAGAATAAGATAAGGAACACCTGTACACAACTTTCCTACTTTTTAGGTTTTGTTTTATATTCATTTTTGAAAAAAATTTATATCTTTCTTTGGTAGTTGTTAATAAACCTCATGTGTTTCTCATGGAATTTTTCTTGATTATTTTCCTAAGAAATCGGTAATGTAGGTTATTTATTTAAACATATTTTTATATGACGAACTATTCAAGTATTCATGTTTTTAAAATGATCACATGTATAGAGCTTGTTGTGGTAAAATAAATAATAGTAGAAAATGTTACACTCTAACAATGTAAGTGTTTTAATTTTGGGATATTTACTAAACTACACAATAGACATATACAAGATAAATTGACAATTTTGCACTTTCATTATAAGTACCTAGTATTTATTTTAAGTTTATAATACAAATTTAGAATTATTTCTATGCTCAAGAAGAGTCATCACAAAATACGCTAAATATTGTCTTTTAGTAATATGTAAAGTTAAAGATTGTTTGTGTAATGTTTATCTCTTTCATTATTCCAACATAGATATTTTATTTCCCAACCCATGGAACAATTGAATAAGAAAAATAATTAAATCAAGTTAAAGTGTTTCACCACATAAGGGTGTTATTGGTAATATCCATTAGAGTTATGGATTCTTGACCAAAAGTGGAGCAAGGTCATAAATGAAACTAAAGGTATCTTGTTGAGCCCCTAAGTGAATAAGTACCTAAGGCATGAAGGGTTTTGTCATGCAATAGTAAGGTGTAAATACTCACACCAAAGTAACTTTAGGAAGAGCGTAATGTTTTGCTCTAGGAAGAACAATCTCAGGACTTAGCCACATTTTGGGCCACAGTTAGAGTTAAAATGGAGGACACGTGGATATGTGGCCAAGATTGATTGTGGATAAGGCTAAATAATGGATACTTATATCCAACAAAAAAAGTCTACTTTAGGATATGATTATTATGATAGGATTAAGAGATTTAAAGTAGAGTTAGCTATGGTCTAGCTGTCATTTGCATGTTTAGGGTGCTTAAGTATGGTAGGGAATGCCAAAATTTGGCATGTGACCTACTCTTGAGTGATGAATAGGTGGTGGAGGGAAATTCTCCACCAATATCTTAATATGTATTGATTTGCATGACATAATAAGAGAGAGAGAGAGAGAGAGAGATAAGAGAGAAATATGTGAGAGAATGTTGTTGAAACTTCTTAAGAAGAGTGTTTTATAGGGTTATAATGCTATTCTATTGATGTATCTAATTCATTTATGATCCTCATGATGTATTTGAATCTTTTGTAACAAAGGTGGATTAATATAATGGTTTTTATTCGATTATCGGTGCTCATGGATATAACTATTTGTGTTCTTTATTATTTTGATGGTTCATATATGATTCTCACTTGTTCTTCTTGATGTTCATAGTCATAATATTGTTCATCTATGCTTAGGTCTAGTTCTTTATTCTTATTATAGGATGTATGCATTTACTATTGTGCATTGATCTTCCATTTATGGTAACATTCTTGATAAAGCTCATATAGAAGAGGGGCCTGGTGCCTTCACATGCTTGAGTGAGATCCCGATTAAGAATCTGGGTGATATGCGGATGTGAATGGGAATTAAAGGGTTAGGAAAAGTGACTACATCTTGGTTCCATTTCTAGGACCTCTTTTGAAGTTGTTGAAAGAATTTTTGTAATAGTAGAATGCTTGACCTTTCCAGCATGGAGACTTGGCTTAAGAACATGAAGGATGAGTTTACACAGAGGTTTAATATTATACCGAGTTTGATGCATCTACATGGATAGAGGATCCTCTATATCATGAGATCTATGAGACTTTATTTTTATTTTCTAGTAGAACTATATGAATGGTTGTCAGCGTATGCATCAAGGAAGAGTTGGTATTATCGACCTCGTGTTTGGACCCAAGAATATTATCAGTGGCTACATGATGTTTATTTGATCTAGAATCATGTTGTTGATTGTTGATAGAGTGGCGTGTTGACTAGTTACACATTGGAGTATGTGGTTTCTACTTATTCATGCCTAGATGTTACTGATTTTGAGTTCTTACGAAAACCAAGAGGATCTTTCTTACATGCTTTACCATTAGCCATTAAGATCGTGATCATCACTATAAGTTCAGAAGAGTTTCCTATGGCTAGTTAAACTCCCATTGGGTGTAGGGAGTGGAACCAAGTGTGGTAAGAAATGGAGGATCCTGAAGAAGAAGCAAAGAGAGAGGAAAAGTGGCTGAAGTATAATGAAGCATAGGAGAGGGAATTAGTGAAATGACATGAGATTGTAGGAAAAATGGATGTATGGAGGTAGACATTATAGAAAGGATTTTAGGTTCACACAGAGGATGTAAAACCTCAACAGTCCATGCTATGCCATATTGGAAATCATGGAAGAAGAATCCCCTTGGTTTTTGATGATATATCATCAAATGAAGAAATGATATGGACCATAGGTACGCATTTAAACCCACCTAGAAACTAAACCCTTGGTCTTAGTTTTCCCATTCTTGAAACAGGTATTGCTAATCTAGTTGGTATTGGTGTTGCTAAGTGACGACATCAAGTAGATATCATTTTTCAATAAAATCATCTATGGCCGCAAAGACATTTATTGTGTTTGGTGGCATCCTATCGAGGAACATCATTTGGACAAGGTGTGGGTGCATAGAGTGTGGGTATCACATCTGGAAGTAGTTCAACTTCATAGACTATTGGAGCCAGGTTTAACACTACAGCAGGAATGTAGAGTAGCACTACTTTAGGTACTATATACCTACTACGGGAGGGGGATCAATATATTTGAAGGGTCGGGAGTTAGTGGAACTAATGGATAAGGTGGTGGAGAAAACACAAGAGGGGATTAGAGTTCTTGATCTAGTGGCAAAGGACCACAACCATTCAAAGTAGGTATTTTATGAGATGTTTGTTCATTTACCTAATTATAAAGGGGTTAATGATACTACGAGCATGTACAAAAGTGTGAATTTCGTGGCATGCTAAGGGGATCGGTACTTAGAGCGAGAAGGTGAGCTAGTTTTTAGTTATGTTGTAAGGGTGTACACATAGATGGTACTGAAATTATGACCCACATAAGATCATGGTGGATCATAATGTGGTGTGTGATGTCCTCTTAGAATAATTTCATATTCTTGAATTTGAGAAAAAGAGCATCAACACACTCAAGGAGATTCAACATGGTATGGTAGACAGTGTGAGGGAGTATGATGCACACTTTAAGACTCTCTGTCAAAGTTATCTTATGATATTCACCCCTCTCAGCATGCTCAATGGTTTTTGGAGGCTTGATAACACCTTTTAGATGAGTTCTTTCACATAAGACTTTCACGGATACGCACGAGGGTTTGGAGGCTGATCTATGTGTTGAGGCTGCTGGAAGTGTTAATACTTGAGTAATTCCCTTTTTGGAGGCACATATTGCTTCCATGGAAAAGAATATTGAAAAATTTCTATGAATTCAGCACATGAGAGTCACTGACAGACTTTGGTGTACAGATTGTGAAGTAGAAGGACACACCAAGGATAGTTTCCCTTGAAATTATATGCACGCCATGTCGTTAAATTGTGAAATCTATCACGTGGATGATGAACCAAGTAGATGCTTGTTATTACAATGCATACTCTATCGAATGTTTCTTTCTATTGTAATATTTGTACATATACTACTCATGATACAAAGCATTTCCGGTTGATAGATAAGATGTAGACACCTAAATTTAGGACACATCCCTTTCACCCATTTTGATTAATTAATTCGACACATATACCTATCTATGGTCCCCTTCACCACATTGGTATAATTTAATCACATACAATTAAATTAATCCTCATCATCATGTTATTATTATTTTAATTACCTTAATTCAACTAATATCCACCTCATCTGCCACATCATCTATCTACGTCATCCTAAGACCTATTCTTAGCCTATTAATGAACCTAGACTAAGTATGCACTTATCCTAACCAACTTGGAATCTTTCTCACCCTAACCATTCATGACCTATTAATCCTCTAACCAATTCCATGCTCCTATTAATGCCATTCAACACTTTAGACCTGAAAAAATCAAGATCATGCCAAAATTAGCAAAGATTAAGTTATTTTTGGAAACTAGGACCAATCCTCCTTGGTGATGCTATATTTTCTTGGTGACATCGGTTCCCTAACAATCATCAGTTAGGTTAAATAATATTTTGTAGTTAATTGTTTAGGTTTTGAATGTGACTTCTTTGGCTTATGCTTCTTGCATTTGCATGTTCAAGCACTCATGTGACCTTGCGACCTTCCATAGTCTATCATAGCATTCAGATGTCATATGGTTAATCCACGTATTTTCTAGAGCTCCACAACACTCGAAGGCATCATGCCACTTTGTTGCTATATTCATTCCGGATCACCACCTTCTACAACCACCATCCCAATCTACTTCTAGGCTACATTCGACAAGTAAGTTTTGTCTCTCCTTTTATCATTTTTAGTTGCTTAATTTTTTTATTAAGTTATCTACCATTCCTTTTATTCCTACCTTACCCAGATCTAATCCTCAGTGCCTCCAGCCAACCTTATGCCCATTTTACCTTCCATACCTTTCCTAAACCAACCTATCAGTATCTCTGAGTCTTAACAATAATTTCACGAACCTATCTCAATCCCCATCACTCTCTATGCAATCACAAAGAGTGCAAAATTCTAAGTTTTGGCATTATTACCTAATGTCCCCCCTACCGACACCGGTCACCCAACTGACATCGGTCACTACCCAATACCAACATCAATTACCTAACCAATGTTAGTCTCTAAGATTGTCAATAGTTCTAAAAACCAGTGAGCTCATATCTCTTTTCAAACTACCTAGAACCTAACCATACCTTTCCTAGACCTCTATAATAGCCTCTATCACACCTGCAAACCTCCATCCACCTACTACCTTTCTCATATTTAGTTATATATGCATTTATTATACTATATTTGAATTATTGTACTTATGTAGGATACCTAAACTACATAACTACAATAGGATCATTTATTTCATGTTCTTAGAAAGCATTAAATTATCTTAAAACATGGATTGACAGCCTTCTAGGAAGTATCTCACTTCTTAGATCTAGCTCTCACTAGGAAATCCACCAATTGTTACTTTTAACTTTGTTTTGTGGTATTGTTTTCTATTTTAGGTCATTCCTCCTAGCCAAAAGGAATCTCTTGCATTCAGTTTGATCAAAAGCCTAAAATGTGCACAATGCCTTCTTCCATCTACATAACACATGTATTCCTCCTACGCCCATTACCCTTATCTATTTTATCACATTACTTTGAGGTGAAACATTTTGGCACGCCGATGGGACCCTATCATTTGGGTTCTTTTGCATTGTTCATTCTTAGGGAATATTTGTGTGTCTATTTCCTTTCAAAAGAGTGCACATTAAACTTTCTCCCGGGAACATTCTTCTTCTTCTACTTGTCTAAGTGAAATTCATATTTTGGGTTAAAAAGAACACTTCTTTTTATTTTTTTCTTGCATTTAGTGAAGGATCATCCTCTTGACCTATTCTCTATTTTCTACATCCAATTTCACTTTTGATTTGGGCTTTAAAATCTCTACATTTCATCTGTGTATGTTGCATTTAGCTCACTTAAATTTATTTGCAACCTATATACTGGAGGTCATGACCAGTTGATGGTTGGCAAGAATTAAGCGTAGCTCACTTCTTGCACACACCCCAAACCAAATATCTAGAAAAATTTACTCATTGATTAAACATCTTCCTTCCTATAAATACCGTTAACAACTAATAATCAGATTAGTAGTAGATCCAGTTGGTGTTCTATAAATTCATCATATCAGAGTTGTACCACACATACCGAAAGGTATATTGGGTCCCTTTATCCAAAAAACCCTGAAACTAGCCATAGACTACTTATAGGGAACCATCATTGACCAAAACATCTATTCTACTTACAATCAGTTCTAAATGGTATAAGCTACATAACATAAAAATATATTACCTACAATTTGGTGTGTTTTCTATCTTTTTCTTGATTTGTGTTTTGAGTTGTGAGATTGTTTTCACCTCTTTTTATTTCCATACATACTTCCTTATCACATTTGTTGTATTCCAACTCTTTATGAGTGTGTTAGGAATTATCATTACCATACTCAATTTTTGGGTTGGTGTTTATTTGGACTTAATCACTTTAAAATTCAAATTTTCATCATCTTCTCAAATTTCATAGTAACCGGCATTGGTCTAGCAATCATCATTGGTCCAGCAACAAACATCACTTGATTGAATGACATCGTTAACTAACTAGCATCGGTTCCCTATTATTTTGGTTATTTTTCCCAAAATAGTATTCAATTCACATTTAGATATTTTCTGTAGCTTGTTTCTGTCACTTATCACCTTCTTGAGTCTCTGTTACCATTAGCAAAGTTTAGGTCCACCTAATTTACATTCTTCATCTCTAGTTTTTAAATTTTTCCATTTATTCATAGTAACTGGCGTCGGTCCATCAAATGGTATCGATTAATCCTTTCCATTGGCATTGGTTAGCCTATGGACCTCGATCTCTGTGTTTTGATTTTTCTATCAAAATAGTGACCAATTCTCATTTTCCATATTTCTTCCATAATCTATTTTTGTGTTTCTACACCATCAACAGAGCTCAGATCACCTGTCTTACCACTATTCACATGGTTTTGACTCACAGACAAGTCAACGCCCTAGTATTTCATGTCATCCTTTAACTGTTACCCTTAATCCCATCACCACCTTCTATTTCTTTTCCGATGGTCCCCAACGTACCTCTTTTATACCTACAGGTGATGAGGATTTCATGAAATTTCTCAATCATAATACTTCCGCCCCTACCATATTACTTAGCCCATTCTTCCACCTGTGACTCGTCAGGTCAACCTTTATTCGGGATACCTACCTCCATTCTTCCTAGTTTTACCCCTACTTTTGTATCAACTAGTACCAGTGTAGTGTTACCCATTCCATCCTCATCACATGTCATTTCTCAAGTTGACCCTACATCATTGATATCTCCCTGTTGCACCTATGAAATCTATCATAGCTATTATGTTTGTTTCCCCTATGACGTATACCCCACCATCATCTATGGATTTTAGTGTAGGGATCCCCACTTCATAACCTCTAGTTACGTCAACCCCTTTTCATAGTCTAGTCATATCTATCCTGTCACTTTTCTACCTATCAATACGAGGGTCTTGACATTAATTCCTCCCACCTATACCTGTATAAGAAACCACCTATCTCCTACACCTCCCATTAGGGTATATGCCATCATCAAGTGACATTTCCTATATGCCCCTTTCTTAGTTCACTTACTTGGAACCTCCATATACTGGTCTTCCACCTACATCCTACTCATCGTATCCACCTCCTTATACCGTTGGAGGTGTACCTTAATAAAATCCACCATATATTTGATCAATATGATGATGGACAAGATGCGAGAACCTAGAAGCATTTGTTTATAGCTCCCACAATTCTCTGACTTAAGATGAGATTTGTAATAAGCATATTCACCCTTCTATTCCAATTCATCCATACCCCACACATTGGGAAATGCCAAAGTTTAACCAATTTAATATCAAGGAAGATCTGCAAAATATTTGTGATCTTTTAAACATGTATGTTATCTGATTTCCCATGATGATGCCCTACTTCTTCAAACTTTCCTAATGTCCTTGACAGGACCTTCCTTAGACTGGTATAGTACCTTACCTAGGCACTCTATCTTTTCATTCAACTGAATAGCCCAGTCCTTTCTTGACCATTTCTCCATCAACATTGTTAAGAAGGTTACCATGACCGACTTGTATTCAATATGCCAATATGAAGATGAGTCTATCACATATTTTGTTACACATTGGTGGAGCCTTATCAACCAAATCACTTTCCAATTGCCTTAAACTGAATTAATAGAGTTGTTTACTAGGGCTTGTGCTAAACATATCTCCCTAACTCTCTAATTCAAAACCTTATGAATGTTTGGTGAGGCATTCAAATTGGCTCAGAAACTTGAAAAATATGTTATTGAAGAGAATAAATTACAATTGCATAACAAGAGCACTCCCTTCAAACCAAATGAATAATTTTATTCTTTCGAAGAAGAAACCGATAATTCAAAGCCCAAGGGATCCACCAACGTAGTGGTCTTGAAAGTTGGTCCATGTCATCCATCCAACCAACCAGAACCTCCTTCTACTCTTTCTTATATTCAGAACTTTCAATATAAGTATGCACATCAATGATATACACCCATATGGGAACCTTATTCCTCTATGTTGGAGAAATTGTTGAAAGAATGGGTTATCATCCTTCCACCAATCAAACCACATACTAGTTTTGATCCTTCCCATCCTTTGCCTGCATGGTATAAAGAAAATTACTATTGCAACTACCATCGCATTAGGGGTCATAGTGATGGAAAGTGAAAAAATTCAAGAATATTGTCTAGGAGATGTTAGATAATGGAGATCTCATCCTCGAAAATCCTAATGCTCAAGCAAACCAAAACTTGCAAATATTTAAAAATCCTTTCCCAAACCACAATCAGTCATCAAACCAAATGGGTGAGACTTATAATGCCAATTTTCATGAAGTCCATGCTGTCTTTGACATTGTACCTGTATCTTCTTCTCAGTTACCTCTCATCCCCTCTATTGAGGAAATCCTTATGCAAGCTCCCCTACCCATGGAAGAGCCTAATCCTTCTAATCCTCTACCCACAAAGGAATTCCTCACATCTATCCCTTCATCTATTGAAGAGCTTACCTCATCTATGTCCCAACTCACTATAGAGATTATGACACACGTTTCTCTACCCATAGAGGAACTAACTACATCTACATCTTCACCTACCATTGAAATTATCTTTCCTATGCCTCTACTAAAGAAGGAACTCATTTCACTTTCTCCTCAATAAAATAGGAGGTCGACCGTATCAGCCTTTCCACCCATAGAAGAGTCTATATCACATGTTTTTCTATAACCTCACCCCATTGAAGAGCCAATTGTATCTCTTCTTCCTATAAGTGATACATCACTAAGGGTCTTCCAGGATCCTATTGATCTTCTAGCATCACTCTTGTCGAATGAATCTGAGGCTGAAGCCTTCCCTTTTTCACTTAACTTAGAGTTTTGGAAAGGTTTCACAACTCATTCATCACTTTCTAAACCAAATAAATTATCACATTTTGTAGACTAGTTGGAGTATGTCAATCACACCACGCTCTAGGGGCACCTATGACTCTAGTATCTACTCAAATGTAAATTTTTCCCATAGATACCTCCACCATTTATCCAAAGGTATTCTAGTCAACCAAGAACGTAAAACCTAAATCAGTCATATCCATTCCTTCTTCATCAGCTTCACCTTCACCCCAACCTTCACCTACACCTAAATCCTCATCAACATCCAAATCTTCAACTAAACTCACCGCTACACTGAGGGGTCCACCCTACACCTAGTCTAGTGCATCCCACCGTCAAATTAGACCTGACTACTACACAACCATCCATCATGAAATCAAATTCCATGTGTAAGAAGAAGCCACATTCTCCTAGGATTTATTCATCCTCACCTCTTCCATCGATCTTAGGCCCACATCCATCAACCTTGGTTAAATAACCACTTCACCAATGAAAGTACAAGGTACAACAACCTACATCTACAGACTTTACCGGTCCATTTCCCCTCACCCTTACCTCTTCACCAAAAAAACCCCACGTGCAGCAGCCCACACCCACACCTTTACCATCATCACACCCTCAACCTACACCTATACCTATACCTTCATCACCACTTCATCCCATATCCATACCTTTACCTGATACATTTTCAGCCCACACCTACATCCTCCTCTTTAGTTTCCTTTTTGCATACATCATCTAAGTTAACTATTGCCACACCATTGCCAACACGATCGCTTTCACCTGGCTCTTCAAATTTCCTTCATCTATAACATCCCCTCGAGAATCACATGCCCCACCTACACCTTTACCCAAGAAGGTGTAACCTAAATCAAAACCAAAAACAAAATCTTCGTTACCTACCAAAAAGGTAACTCCACCTACACCACCTCAATCAACACTTGTTTCATAGCCATCACCCGTGCCTTCACCCAAACCCACTCTAACATAACATTGTGATCTATTACTGGGATCCTATCCTAATGTTCTTACTAGGTTTTTAGAAACTTCTACCATCACATTTCCACCCCTTAAACCTTACGAACCTCTCAAACCCAAGCTAGCATGGTTTTATGATACAAATATTTGTGTTTATCATCACTCTCTAGGACAAGATGTCGAGGTTTGAAAATTCCTTAAGAATGTTCTACTCCAACTTTGTCCTCCCTGAACCCCCCATAGAAGCAAATGAACTAATAGAGGAAGACTTTTCTACTAAAGAAGATGACCTATTAGATGATGAATTCACTTCCCATATCGCCATACACCCTAAACCCATAGCTATTTAGTGGCTTTCACCTCAACTTCCATAGTCCCCTTTTCCTCCTCCAAACTTTGAGATTAATATGGTTTGGATTAGAGAGCTATCTCAACCCCCTCCAAAATGTAACTGCACCATACTCATTTCACAAGGCTATTATCTTGCATTAGGTTTTTTCCCTCCTGCCATTATAACTTTCATGATTCCTCTCCCCTTTTTTCTCAGATAAATATGGTTCAAGTTTCCGATCGTGCACAGAGAGACAAAGGAAAAGAGAAGACATATAATACATCCACTACAACTTTACCTAATATCCCATTTACACCTAATCCCAAGGTAATCATCCTGGGACAACCTATCCAATTTTTATGGTGTCACACATCGCACCATAATCAAATAATTACATTAGTCCAGTTTAAAAATGTCTTTGTATGACCTCATCCAAACCTCTGAATCTCATCGAAAGGTGCTCCAAGAGATAATGCAAACTATTGAGGTACTACCAAATGACCTGTTCACCTATGTCCATCATTTTCTCCCCTCATCACACTCTCTCTCACTACTCTGCCCAAGACTTATATTTCCCACTACCACTCATAAAATTTTTGTTATTAGTTTATCGACTCATAAATTTCCTCCTTTCTATTTAGAGGATCCTGATCCCACCCTCTTCATCTATGTCCACATAAATGATACTCACGTCTAATGCATTATGATCGATGGAGGTGCGAGCATCAATATGATTTATTCTTGTGTATATGAGAAAATGTGCATACCTTCCCATTGCATGCATAATAACCTAGTTATGTTACACTCATTCAATAATGCCATAACCACTACCCTCGGCACTATCATTCTCCTCATCCATGTGGGCCCCGTAGTATTCCTGAATTGTTCTATGTTCTCTAGGGGGAATCCCAATACAACATACTACATGGATGACCTTGGATTCATGCCATGAGGTGTGTACCTTAAAATTTACATCATTGCATCAATTTTGAATGAAGGGCACCCTTATATTATTCAAGAAGACCCTTCACCTTTCAAAACCTATAATATGTTGTACTGACCAAATGGCCTTCTTATTCCAGTTAAGTCATCTACAATTTATGTTTCCTTATCTACTACCATTGTTACCTCATCTATTACTGTTGTCACCTCATCTACTACCACTGCTACCTCAACTACTACCGCTGCCTCCTCATCTACCACCACCACTACCTCATCTACTACCACTGCCACCTCATATTCTACCATGGTTGCTTCATATTCTACCACTTCTTCTATTTTTTCGTTCATCAATTAGCATACCTATCTCCACTTTGGATGTAAATTTCAATGTTAACACTTCCTCTTCTTCTTATACCATTTCTAACACCTAAGTACCTACTTCTAACCTTTTGGAAGGTATTTTTCAATGCCTTACAATGGGGGAGTATCGTCTATACAATATCGATACCTTCCAAACTCCTCAAGAGTATGGAAACCTTCATCAGCACCCACATTATGACCGTCATGTAGGATAAACCTTTCCATATGGTCCCCGTCACCTACGCACCAACCTAACATTCGGGGACTTGATACTTCTTCCTATTTTCCTAAACCACCTACTCAAACACGACCTTTTCCCTCGACATTGGTTACCTCACCAACCGATGTTTCACCCACACCTTTCTCTATCGTTGTTTATGGAAAGGCTTTTCTTTGGTCTTTATAAACAAGGTCATGAATTAGTTACTCCTTGTACTACCCGTAAACATAAGGATCAATGTGGTATTGGATTTTCTGAGCCACCTAATCCTAATAATGCTAGAGTCAACCTCATAGAGGAAGATCAACCTTCTTCACCTTCTTTTCCTTCTTCACCTTCTTTACCATCTTCACCCATCACACCACCATCACCTACAAAGTCAATGGATCTAGAATCCATACCTCCTAACTTTATTTTTTCATGAACACCATTTCCTTGGGACCTTTGACCTATCATCATGAGGGTGAGGCATCCCATTCCCTTCTACTTCTTTATCCTAACTTGTTGGAAGAAGACACACCTTCTATCAACAATATTCAATGTCGGGATGAGGATTCCATTCTCACCTATCTATGTGTAGAAGATTCTTACATTCATCGGTCATTGCCTTTTTAGACACAAAAATGTTGAATGAATCAACCATAGATATCAACATTCACACTCAAGATGACCCTCGCATTTTGAAGATAGAGCAATCTTTAAATTCCATTGAGCAGGAAGCCTTTACCTCTTTCCTTTAAGATCATAGCAACACTTTTTCTTGATCTTATGCCTATATTCTTAGTATTGACCCAAATATCATTATCAAAAATATCGTTACTATCCGATGTTAAACATTTTAAATAGAAGTTATGAAAAATGCATCCATGTATTTCCCTTCTTATGAAAGAAGAACTTCGGTTCCTCCTTTCTATTTCTTTCATTCTACACATTGACAATCCATAATGGATCTCTAACATTATACCTATCAGCAAGGATATAGGGGGACTCTGTATCTACATGGACTTTTGTGACCTTAACCTCTCTTTCCCTAAGGATGACTTTCCTTTACCTAGCATAGATGAACTTATTGATCTTACATCCGGCCATGAGATGTTTTCTCCCATGGGTGGGTACTTGAGTTATAACCAAATCTTACTCACGCTAGAAGATCAACATAAAACCACCTTCATCACCCCTTGGGGGACTTTCATTATCACATCATGCCTTTTAGATTGAAAAATGCTAGTTCCACTTATAAACATGCCATGACCTATATCTTTCATGATATCATGTATCAGATACCAGAAGATTACATGGATGACCTTCTCGACAAGTTTAAAAGTCGAAATTTGAGCATGGGTGTTCTCAAAATCATTTTTATTACCTCATCAAATACTAAGTTCACCTTTAACTAGAGACATGTGTGTTTATAGTCCTCTTTGGAAATCTCCTTCATTTCATTGTCTCTTTACAAGGCATCGAAGTCGATCTCACCAAAATCAATGCCATTTTAGAGATTCCTCCACCGACTAACCTAAAACAAATCCTTATTTTGCAAGGAAAATTTCAATCTATTTAACATTTTATTTCCCAACTTTCTGACAATGTCACCCTTTACATCATCTCCTTAAAAATGATGTTTCCTTCAAATGGAATGATGAGTGTCACAAGGCCTTTGAAGCATTGAATAAATATCTTCTTCAACCACTGTTCTCATCCCACCAAGTGATGAAAAACCTTAATACCTATACATTTCAGAAATTGACCATTCCTTGGGTGCCATGATCATTCATCATGAAAAGAAACATAGGGAACAAGAAATTTATTACATAATTCATATGCTTTTAGACTATGAGATTAGATATACCCATGTTGAAAAGATTTTCCTAGCCTTAGTCTTCTTCACCACAAAACTTTGCCACTACCTTCTTAACCATAAAACCTTTTCCGTCATTAACACCAACCATTTTTATTACATGTATTCCAAACCTTACCAATATCAATTCAGCCCGCATTTGATTATGTTCCTCGTAGACTTAGACGGAGTTTATTCATCAAAATTCTATTAAGGGATAGACCATTGCAGATTAACTTGTAGACACTCCTCTTTGGGCACCAATCTTTAAAATTTAATTTCCTAGATGAATGTATTGCTACCCTTTCCATCGATGATTTACCTATTGACCCTATCATTTACCAAATGACCTTATTCTTTGACAGTTCTAAATTTCAATGTGGGGGTGGTGCAAGATTCATCCTCATTCCTCTCGATGGTGAGCCTATGCCTTTATCATTCAAATTATACTTTGAATGCACCAATAACATCATCAAGTATGAAGCACTTGTCTTGGGTCTTCAAACTACCATCACCTTAGATGTTAAATCCATTAATATCTTTGGTGATTCTCAACTAGTTATGAACCAAGTCAATGGTATATACCAGTGTCGTAACAAGATCCTTAAAAAATATAATTTCCATTTCAACTTAATTTTGACCACCTTTGCCCATTTCCACCTTTAAACCACTTCGTAATCCACAAAAAAATTTAGGGATACCATGGCTTATCTTGCCTCAAATATACCGGCCTCACCTTCCGACTCAAAAATATTTATCATAATACAACAATTGCAATCACCTTCTTACATACTTTTATAGTTGAATTCACTTACTCGCTATACATTATGATGACATTTGACCTTTCCTTGCCTAATGTTGTGATGTTTATCTAAACCAAACCTTTATGATGCTTTGGAACATATCTATTGGTCGTCCTGTACCTAGCCTCATTGTGTTTCTAGGACTATATCGTGTGTTAGGAATACAAGTGCTTCATTGAGTGAATATATTATATTGTTACAAGTGTGCTTTGTTTTTTTACCCGATTCTCTTTCTTGGGTTATTTCTCATTTTGGCTTCCTATTTAGTAGGAAGTTTTTTTATTATTTCTATGGCTATATTATATCTCTTTGTAATAATCATGTGGGTATGTTGAATAGAAAATTATTATTATTTCCATCTATAAATATCAATCAAATTTAATATTTCTTATCGGAGAAGGCTTGTATATCCTATGAGAGAGAAGATAACAAGCATGAAATGCTTCTTTAAAAAAGCATTGAAAATGAGGGCATGAAGCTGCATTAACGAGCGTGGCAACGAATTCATTTCTTGTGCTAAATCAAATATGACCAAATATAAGATTTAATGTTTGTAGATCTACATGTTTTAAGAAGTCATCAATTCTTAGTTGTTCCATGCAAATCCTTAATTCAATCAATCCATATTTACATTTATAGAAGATCGGATCGTGATCTTGTCTTATAGACATTGTTCCCGAACTAAATAGTTTGAGTTTTCTCTCAAATTCCTCGGCATTTTCTATGTTCTACGAAATCCATTCCAAATTTTCAATGTCCCAATGGTGAATCATTATATGGTGTTCTTACATTATAAGTGTGCCGAGTTCTAAAATTTTAGTCCTCTATATCCATGGATTTTCATCAAATTGCCCCCTATTTTAGGTGAAAAAAATTACAATCATCGTTTTGTAGCCATCTAGAAGGCTAGGTGAAAGGATAGTTTTTTCAAAGGACCATATGTATGCACATGTCTTACTCCACATTGAATTAGTCCACACCAAATCAGTACATTGACGTCACTTTGTAAGTATATCTATCATGACCACTACCAAAATATCCATGTGAATCGATTTTATCTTGAGTCTCTCATTTGTTTCCGACATCCAGGACCATATATTCATCCATGCACATTATTTTGAAACTCTTATTACATATATCTACATCATTTTAATTGTTCTTACTACTGCATTCTCTTTACATTCAATGTATTTGTGAATTCTTGTAAAAATGGAGAAGTATTGTTGAGAAGTTTGAAGGATGATATTTTAATACATGGAGAATCTAGATGCATATGAATTTGATTGAGAATTATCTATGGGATGTTGTTAAACCTAATACTACAATACCAACAAATGCAATGGATCTCGCAAAGTGGATTGTCAAGGATCAAAAGGCCTTGGGAACCATTGGTCTTGGTCTATCTAAAGCTTACCTGCACCATGTGGACTTCACAAAGTCTGCAAAGGAGATTTGGGAGACTTTAAACAAGCTTTTTGGATCTAAAGCAGAAAGTGCCAAGATGAATCTGAAGCAAAAATTATATGGATTAAAGATGGACGAAGGTGAAAAAATGGCAGATCATATAAGCAAATTTTGCTCTCTTCTTAATCATCTTGTAGGAATTAATGAAAAGGTAAATGATGATGATGCCAAAGAAATTATTTTGAATAGTTTTCTTAAAAAATGTCTCATATGGTTTTTACTCTGAGCAAGCTTAACATTGGTTTAGAAGGAGTAATTTCTACTCTTCTTGATCATAATGAACCCTTTGAGCCTAGAAGAGGAGGTTTTATATGTGCACAATAAAGCTAGTACATCATCAAAAAAGGGAAAGTATACTTCAAAGCATGCTCCTTCACGAGGAAAGGTTAAATGTTTTTATTGCAAATAATTAGGACATGTAATTTTGAATTGTAAAAGAGGGAAAAAGATCTACTTGATGAAAAAATAGATCAAAAATCCCTTTTGGTTGAAGAAGAAACTGATTGGGATGAATATTCTAAAGATGAAGAACTTTCTTGTCCCAGTGATGAGGAATTATTATGGTAAATAATTCACCTACTGGAGGTTAGAGGCAATAGAGGATGGAGGGAAATCACCACCTCTCATCAGCCACCAATGATGGAGTCCCGTATAAAATTGGTGGCACATTTTTATAATATTTTTAGTTGTTTTCTTTGAGTGGTGTGTGTAGAAATAAAACATGTTATACATTCCTTCCAAATATTGAAAAGAGGAGGATGTGCATTTTGGAATCTAAGAATAGTTGTATAGGAGGGAAGATGAACTAGAGTGATCCTCTGACTATAGAGATTTTTTGTCTACCATACTTCTAACATCGATCGACCGGTGAAATATAGCATTCATTGGAAGTGAAAGTGGGAACTATTGAGTTCACGTATGTAGGTGAATCGGTGGAAGTGTGATCATCCGGTATGGGATTCACTATGGTGAAGTGGATTGGTCATGTGCAGTAAGATCCAAGCCAACAAAGATGAAAACCTAAAAGTATGTGAGGCATATGATTCAGTTTCTAGTTCTTGAGATGTGCTCTCCCATGTTCATACTAAGGGGGAATGTTAGGAATATTAGTGCTTCGGTGGGTGATTATATTATATTGTTACGGGTTTTATTTTTTTGTTATACCCAATTCTCTTTACTAGGTTATTTCTTATTTTGGATTCCTTTTTAGTAGGAAGTTTTTATTGTTTCTATGGCTATATTATAGCAACTATAATAATCATGTGGGTATGATGAATAGAAAATTATTTTTATTTACATCTATGATACCTGGACCACATCAACCTTGTTTAGATAAACCTATCAACCTTTGATGATGTAGAGTTCTTGAGCTCTTTAACCTAGTGCCTTGTTGCATTCTACACATGTGCATGCATTTTAATTCCCCACCTATTTCCTACACCCAAAATCACCATTTCCCATACCCATACCCTACCTTATATTACACCACCTACTATTTTATCAAATCCATTATTGATTCAACCTACTACTTCATAAATTCCGGGTTTGTGGGGATCATCTACACCCATAACTAGGGAAACTTGACTTCAACCCATACCGGGGCAACCACTCCTATTTTTGTCAATTCAACTCATCAATATAAGCTACATTACAAAATGGGAAAATGTAGACACCTAAATTTTGGACACATCTTTTTAACCCCTTTCGATTCATTAATTTGACAAATATATCTAGCTATGGTCCCCTTCATCACATTGGTATTAATTTAATCACCTACAATTAAATTAATCATCGTCCCTCATACTATTGTTATTTTAATTACCTTAATTAAACTAATATACACCTCATCATGTCACATCATCCCTCCACCTCATTCTAAGACCTATTATTAGCCTATTAATGAACATAGACTTGTTGAGATGTGGAGCTCAATTAATTTGATTTTGCGATTATATCAACTTGTTGGAAAACATAGTAACCAAAATTTGTTATGAAGGGACCGACATCGGTTACTTATGAATGACACCAGTTAGAAAAGTAGGAACCATCATCAATTAGGGATAACTGACATTTGTTACTTGTGCATGAGTGTTTTATTTAACTCAGGAATCAGATCTAATTTTAGTTTTGAAGAAAATATATTGATTGTAATTTCATGGCTAAGTGACCTAAGTTATTATAAGATATTTATAAGCTATAAAGCTATGGTTGGAAGAGAAAGTTAGTGATTATTGTGAAAATAATTGTGAGAGATAATTCTTGGAGAATAAGAATAATCTTGAGAGAAAGAAAATATTGTACATCATAAGACATGTAAAAGAATATTTATTGTATATCTTCGAAATATTTGGATAATAGATTAACTTGTTTCTTAGTGGATGTAGCCCACACTAGGTGAACCATATTAAATCTAGTGTTGATTTATATCTCTTGTTTTATATATTTATTCTTGTATAATATCCACTTTTATTGCATGTATGCTTAGATCGATATATTATCTGTATAACCTATGTGCTAATCCCAAAAATTGGTATTAGTGATTTGTTTTTGAGGTTGTGTGTCGACATATTTACTCACAAAGGGTTTTTCGATTGAGTGGGAGCTACAATAATGGTAGAAGAAAATAAATACAAGGTAGAGAAGTTTGACGATTTGGAATTATCAATTATGGAAGATAAAGATTTAGAATTATCTCGTATCAAAGGGATTTTTACTTACCGTTGGATGAAAATTATAGACCTATGAAGATGGTGATGAAGAATGAAATATTATTGAAAGAAAGGCTTTGGGATCTATAAGATTAATCTGACGACATCCGTGGTTTCTAATATTATAGAACCGACATCTACTGAGAGAGTTAATGAAATATCTTGTTAATTTAGAAGAGAAACCTAGTGCTTCAAATAAAGTTTATTTAACAAAGAAACTATTTAGTTCTAAGATGCATGAAGGTGGATCTACATCTAGTCATTTAAATGAGTTATGATCTATTGTAAATCAGTTAAAATTGGTTGATATTTTGTTTGATGATGAAGTGAAAGCACTATTATTCTTATGTTCTTTGTCGATAGTTGGGACAACTTGGTAATGGTCATTAGTAATACAACATCGTGAACAATATTTTGAAGTTTGATGATTTCGTTAGTATAATCTTGAATAAATAAATTCATAGGAAAAGTACAGAGGAATCATCACCTAATAATGCTTTCAATGTAGAAAGAAGAGGTAGGTAGAAGGAGAGATCCAAGAATAAGAATAATGGAAAATAAAAGTCAAGGAATGACAGATCTAAATCCATAGGTAAGGTAATTGCCTATGGGAATTGTGGAAAGAAAGGACATGCAAAGAAATATTTTTGGTCAAAGGATAAAGAGAAACAACACTTAGAAAAAGGTAAAGAGGACAATATTGTAGAAGAGGTAATGCAAGATGCTCTTATTATTTCTTTAGAAAATAGAATAGAATCTTGGGTTTTAGATTCAAGAGCTTCTTTCCATGTAACCCCTAATAAGGGTTATTTCAAAAATTATGTCCAGGGAAATTTTGGGCATGTTTATTTGGGTGATGATGAACCTTGTAGTATCATCATGGGGAAGTTCATCTAAAGTTGTAAAATGGAAATACATGGTTATTGAAATATGTGAGGCATGTGTCAAGCCTAAGGAGGAAAATTATTTCTATAGGGAAACTAGGTAAATTTGGCTACATGGTTACATTCACAACAGACTCTTGGAAAGTCACTAAGGGTGCCTTTGTTGTGGCAAGAGACAAGAAGGTAGGAACATTATATTTATCTACCTATGTTACTGATTCCTTTTCTGTATTATCTACTTTAGATTCATATGCATGCATGTGGCATAATCGGTTGGGCCATATGAGTCAAAAAGGAATGCAAATATTAAAGGCTAAGAGTAATTTATCATATTTAAAAGATTTAGATCTTAATTTATATGAGCATTGTGCTTTAGAAAGAAAAAGAGAGTGATATTTCTTAAAGTTGGGGAAACTAAGAAGGAGCAAAAATTAGAGCTTGTACACTCAGATGTGTGGGGACCATCCTAGGTAGCTTCTCATAGAGGATCCTAGTATTATGTTACTTTCATTGATGATGCTATAAGAAAGGTATGGGTTTATTGTATTAAACATAAATATGATGTTTTTGAGACTTTTAAAATATGGAAATCCCTTGTTGAGAATGAATCAAATTCAAAGTTAAAGTGCCTTAGACCCGACAATTGTGGTGAATACTATAGCAAGGAATTTAATGATTATTCTTTAGTGAATGGAATACGTAGAGAAAGGAAGGTTCCAAGAACACCACAAGATAATGGTGTTCTAGAAATAATGAGCAGGACAATCATGGAATGTGAGTGCTATAAATATTTGGATACCTATTGGATTTCCCTTGCAGTTTTGGGTATAAGTAGTCGATGTAGTGGTTTATTTGATCAACCATGGGCCTTCAAGTTCACTAGATGGAGGAATATCAGAGGAATATTAGACCACAAAAGAGGTATATCTTTATTTTCTTAAAAATTTTGGTTCGAGAACCTTTTGTGTATAATGATAAGGAAAATAGAAAAAGTTGGATGCAAAATCCAAGAGATGCACTTTTATTGGTTATGGATCTAGTGATTTTGGATTCTATTATTTGGATTTAGAGAATTATTAAATTAGTAGTATTGATGACATTGAATGGAATGAAAAGAGAATTTACATAGATCAAATTTTGGTATCCAAGGATGAATCGGTTGAGAAGTTTGTAAATGAAAATGAACTCTCATATTTAAACCTCATACTTATAGGGTTACACAAGATGGTGGTGATAGTTGACCCCTAACCAAAATTAGTCACCTAAATGGCTATCTATTATAGAATATCCAAACCAACATCAGTTAGCTGAACTAGTGTCGACTTAGGTGATCGGTGTTAGTCATTGTCATAATTAGAAACAAATGTAAAGGAGGTCCGAATGAGCCTCTAATACACATTGGTCTAAAAATATGTCGGGGAGAAGAGATCTATGGATAGACGAGTCAATAGTGTGTAGGGCATGGCCCCTCTTTGAGATAACAAAGTGAAATTGGTTTATTGCTATTCTACCAAAGTAGGAATGCGTGCAAGTCGATAGTATTACGCCTCCAAGGGTTTGGGATATCGTCCCAGTGGGGTATTTCATTGTGAAAACAAGCGAATGAAGTGAGGAGAGGAGAAAGGATAGATCTCAAGGGAGAAAATAAATGTATTCCAAGGCGAGAAAGGTCGGAGGGTCTATGTTTTGGGCTGGTAGTAGTAAACAAAGATGAACCTACTTGCATAGACGAACAAAGCAATACTTGATGAACAAATGACAAAAAGGTAGAGATAGATCTAATGAGAATAAACACAAAAATCGACATAAGAAAGGTTTGATGCACATAACACATGTATTCAAAGACAAAGTCCCAATATTTGTATTAATGTTTTCTTTTGTTACAAAAAGTACAAAGCCTTTTCTTCTCACTTCTATTTTTCATCTAAAAAGTGTCCACCACTTAAATGCAAAAACATTCAAGTATATATAGAATGAGAAGGAGAGAGAAGGTAAAACGAAACCAACAACTTAATTACAAAATATCTACAAAATATATAAAATTCAAATGTCGACTTTGAGGCAACTTGGTGGATAACAAAATCCCATGGTGCAACATGGATGATGTCATCATTTGTGTCAACATACTTTTAAATATTTTACAAAAATGAGAAGAAAGCCAAGAAAAGGAAGGTTATTCATCATCGTCTCATAGCTAGAAAGGGGTATCCTACTTCTGCTTAGGAGAGGAAATGTGGAATTGAGCCCGGTACTCCATGAATTTGTTAATCATCAGTTGAAGTTGATCCTGGGCAGGACCCTTGGTGTGATCACCAATGACTTCACAAGTCTCCCGTTCATCTCTCAACTTTTCTGGGAGTTTTAAGTACTCATTTCCTACCTCCATCAGGTAACCCACAAAGTCGTGGAAAGCCATAAGGTTGTTGATGGATTCCACGTCAAAAGTAGCTTCTGAGCCTAACCCTTGCAAGATGATCTCTTTGAAGAGCCGGATGGTTTCATCTGCCTTCATCAAGGCATATGAAGGAGTGAGAAAGCCTGGAGACATTCTCAAGACAATTTTCTCCATTTGATGCATTGCATCTAAGGCTTCCTCCTTGACTTTGTCTATTTTCTCCAAGACAAATTCCATCTGATCAACCCGGTAGTCCAAAGCAGCAAGAACTTTGTTGGGTGGCTCGTGGAGATCGAAGACGCTAAATTTAACTAAATCATTGGTGGGAAATCTAGCATCTTCTAGAACATCTCATGTTGTAACCTAGCATGGTCTAACTCTTGGGAGATAGGTCTCACAATCACCTAGAGTTTCTTGTTCACCTGACCAATGTTCTAATATAGCTCAGTGAACTTCACGAGTACTTCCTCGTTGTCTTTGAGTATTTGGTCTCTCCAGTGGATGCTGCCATGCCTTGTTCACCAATCTTGGCATATTCATTTAAATTTTTTCTCGACTAAGGGCCTCAAGATTTTCAATGGCGGTTGTGGGAGGTACACTTTGCCCATTTTCTATAGAGCTTGGAGAAGATGTTTGTTTTGCTCTTTTAGTATCCTCTTCTCTTCCTTTGCCCCTGAAGCTTTTTTGCAAAGGGCATCCACTCTGATAGGTCCTCTCCTTGAAGGATCTTGGAGGACATTCCCATTGTGACCTGTGTCACTGTGTATTCTGTAGGAGACATATCCTTTTTATCCTTTGTGGGATCGGGATACGCAATCTCCATTACTCTTTCAACCAAGGCGCTCGAAAGAAGTAGCTTATTGGCTTTTTCTTCTTAGCTCCTTTTGTTGGGATGATGGAGAAGTCCATAGGTGCAATGGGGACTTTCCTCTTGTGTTGGCTTAGGTGTTGGGAAATCCATGCTGGACTTAAGGGAGTGGGACTAGCGGGAGAAGAGGGAACAATGGAAGAAGAAGGAGCAACTACAGTGTACTTGGGGAAATGGGTTGAGACGCTTGGCGGTGGCATTGATAAAGAAGCCGAACCTCCAATGCTTACAGGGGTAGGAGTTACTATAGGAGAGGAAACTGTGGGGGCGGAAGGGAGTTGAGAGATGAGGGAAGAAATACTAGGGACAACTCTACGGGAAGAGAAGATGGAGGAAGAGGAAGGGGGAACAGTAGAATATGGGGGAGAAGACACAACCAAAGGAATGGTTGCTTGAGTGACATGAGGAGGGGAAGGAGGAGTGGGAGAAGGGATGATGGGAACCTTGGTGGTTGTAGTAGTGGCAACATCTTGAGTGGATGTTCCCATTGGAACACTTACTATGCTTCCTTTTTACGGGGAGGCGGGGGTGCACGACCTGCTCTAGGCGGTGGAAGGAGGACTCTCAAGAGCTTTCTCTTGGGTGGCACTTGACTCCCCTTACTTATCTTTTCCTTTTCCCTTGGCAAATGTTTCAGCCTGGTGGGTGCATTACCTAAGGGGGACGTAGTGAAGTCTACCCCGAGGTAGATGAGACCATTAAATCTACACCAATGTTTTATGCGCTGTAAAGTGCCTTTTACCCTCTCCTCAATAGTCTGAGGTGCCTTTGTTCTGTCTATTTTGGAAAATGGCTAGTTGTCCCCATCCGTATCTAGATAGACTGATCAAATTCTTGATCATTCGTTTGAAAACCTTTTGGGACAATGGCCACACCATATTGGATGATCTCTACTAAGGCTAGGCGGGAGTGATCCTTTCTTCTAAGCTTGACCTCGTGATAGAGATTGATATAGATATCCTCAATCTATGGGATGTGGATTGGATCAAGCTTTTCCTTTGGGAGGTAATTTCATGGATCAAAGGTCAGCCTTGCTAGGAAATTATGCTTTAAGTTAAGCAACTCTAGTTCTGCAAACATTTCCGGGCCTTGGTGTGAGAAGTACAAGTGTACCTACCCACTGTGAGGGGGAAAGGAGTTCCACCCTTCTTTCTCTTTAGGAACTTCTCATGATATGTGATGAGTTGTCTAGATAGCTCTAATAGGATCAACTTCGGGCCTGCATATCTTGGTAATTTTGTGGGCTCCCCCAAGAAGTTAGCGGCTCTAAGATAAGTGAAAGTTGGGAATTGCATAAATGATGCTCCCTACTTTTCTCTTGTAGTCACTATGCTTTTGGTCATTCAACCATGGTCATATTGGGCCTCAATAAGCAGATGATGCCATAGAAGAAGGCATCATTGATCTTTCTTAAGCTGAGAATGAAGTTTTCTAGTTTCAATTCTAGATAATATTCATATATTTTCACCTGGGGCCATACCCCGCATCGGCTCAGTGCCGAATAATCTCTCTCAGAGGCAGTAACATAGACAACGTAGGAGTTCATGTAGAACCTCCCCGTTGTTGAGAGTTGTTGGAGTTGTTCGAGAGATGGTGCTGCTGATGATCTCTGCCCACTCAAAATGTTGATCAGGCACATTTTTGTTCATTGTCTCTAGATACCTAAGCATCCACTTGTGGAAGTAATGGGCATCAGGAAGCCCAAATACCCTGCTCAGGAAGGTAATGGTGTCACTCATCTCCTCTAAGAAGTCACTCGATGAATAACCTAGGGCCACCTGGTTATTACCTTCTTATTTTTAGGTACACTTTGTTCATCAACTACATGCATTTGTCTTCATTATGCTCCCATGAATTTATGAAGTCTTCCTTACTCATGGCCACAAAGTGTAGGTGGTGGGGATACCCAGCATGATTTCAAAGTGTTGGGCAGTGAGGTTGATTATAACCTCACCCTTCTCATTCTCCACGCACTTCATGTCTTTATTATAGCAGCGGGCCACCACCATCATGAATTCATTATTCACCGCACTTACAGAATTCCCCACCGAAGTGTAGACCACCGCTGACCAATTTGTCTATCCAAGGACTACTGTGAGCCTCTTGGTTACGGGCCCAAAATATTCCATGTCAATGTGGCAAAGTTCAACATCCCTGATGTCTAAGTCACATTTTGCATGGGACTCAGGCATCCTGACCCTTTGATACTTATACTTCATTTCTTCCTCTGTGAGTTTGGCCTTACCCTTTGACTTGGTTGGCCTCTTGCTTGATGAAGACATGTGTGAATCTGAGTTTAGTTGCTGATCTACAAGAAGGAGCGAAGTCCAATGTAGAAGAGCCATGTTAGCTATTAGATTATCCATCAAAGCTTTGTAGAAAGAAGAGTTAGCAATTTTAGAAGCCTCTGGGCATAGGGCGCAAGTATACTGCAGGCTGCAAGGTCAGAAAATCAAGGCACACTGATGCAGAGTGTTGCAAGGAAGAAAACAATGCCAAAGGGCACAGGGCACAAGAATATTACACATATCATGTAGTGTTGATGTTAAAATATATGTGCATACGCCATTACCTAAGGTATAAACTAGGCATAAATATTTTTGGTGTTGCATGGCAGCAGGATGCGCCAATGGCGTAGGCATGGAACATGTTGTAAATAGTTTTGGTGTGCCAGTGGGGCACATGTTTAAATGGTGTATCACTGACCTGAGGTGTGCCAGTTCTTTAGCCTTCAAGCGCAGTGTAGGAAGAGTTCACATGATATACATATTGGTGTAGCCGGAGTTACACTTCCACATGTGTTAGGATTTTAAGAATTTCAAAGCACACAGGAGATGGCATGTTGTAGGTAGGGACAATGCACCCTTTAGTGTGACTATGTGTTAGGTAACAGAGTGTTTATTTGTGCCAATGGAGAAAGCCACGGGTTTGGATCATAACAACTCAAGATTTCTTTCCTTTTTGGTTGGTTCATGTGGTTTTTAGGGTACTTTAGCATAGATCTAGACAGAGAAAGGGGACAGAGCAAAGAGGATCTTGGATAAATTTCGAGACAAAACCCTCTCGAGCCGGCAGATCCGGGAAGAGGGCTAAAAGCTGGTTTAAGGGGGCCTCGTAGGTTTGTTTGTTTATTTTTTTAAAACAACCACAACCTCGAGAAAATAAACACGAAAACCAACAACCAAAAACCACAAGGAATGCAAGGACCACTTACCAGAATATATAGACTAGAAGAAATGATGTGGATTCCATGAATGTGATGTAAAGCGAGACGAGGATGGTGGGAGTGCTGACAAGTACAGAGAAAAGAGATTTTCATGTGTTTTACAATTGTGAAAATGACAGGTTAGGTGCACCTATATATAGAAAAATGTGCAATAAATGCGTCACCCAATTTTTTAAAGGGCGCACAAAAATGAATTCCAACACGAGATTATTTGCACCTTTTTCGTAGTTATACATCTGTCAAAGCATGAAATTATTTATGCCTTTGGCTGGAATTAAGGACTATCAACATGGGGTTTTTAGCGCTTTAGTGCATAGCTTAAGGGCACAACATTTTTAGTGTCAACAATTAGGCATATGCACCGTGGCACAGGTTTGAAAGGTGCATCATGGGAAGGTGTAACATTATTGATGTTAACACAATGGAGGATGTGCCAAAGGAAAAGAATAGGGTGTAGATATATTCAATGTTGCATAAAAAGATCTCGCACCAACCAAAAAAGGACCAAACGAATAAGTTCGAAAAACCAAATTTTCTAGAAAGGGGATATTATGCCATTATGAATGTTGAAGAACCTTGACGGGATAAAAAATAAAATTAAAATTGGTATGGTTCCTTACAAAATTTCCTTGTCAATTTTACGGGATATGATCGGCTCTTTTTGGGGTTATCCTTGAGCGAAGCTTAAGGGTAGAGAATCCCAGATCAACATGTGCCTATCCATTGGGTTACAAAGTCAAAAACAAGGGTGACGACAAAAAAAAACACACAACCAACAAAAGCAAACACATGACAAAAACAAACACACAACATAAAGCAAATTGTACAAAGAAGAGAGCAAGCTCTACTTCCTGAATATTTTGAGATGTTGCCTACTATAGGGAAGCAAGAGCTTGGTTCCATCTAGATATGAGAGATAGAAGCTATTCTCTCTGTTGATCTTCTTGATCTTGAAAGGTCCTCTCCATAAAGAATCAAACTTTCCATGCATGCCCTTTGGCTCTCTTCATTTGTCCCACAAAAGGACGAGATCTCCCACCTGAAAATCTCTCTGCTTGACCTTCTTATCGAACAATCTCTTGACTTGATTATGATGTTTAGTTATCTTGTCAACCACTTTTACTCTCTTTTCTTCAAGATCTATTAGGTACATGACCCTCTTTTTAAGATAATTTTGGAAAGTCTCATCTTTGATCACTTGTGCCAAGAGCAGTGGGAAGTTCGGTAGAAATGGGAAGTTCGAGTGTTAATTCCATATAATACTTGAAAAGGTGACATCGAGGGACCTCTTTGGAGTAATACGGTCTGCCCACAAAGCATCATATAATGACTTGTGCCATGACCATTGATTCTCATCAACTAGCTTCCGTATGATGGTCACTAAGTTCTTATTGCTATATTCTGCCTGACCATTTCCCTAGGGGTAATAATCTAAGGCATGGGCCAAGGTTATCCGTATTCATAGAAAAAACTGATAACTTCCTATGAGGAGAAGTTGGAAGCATTATCAGCAACGATCTTGTGTGGGATGTCAAACCTCACGATGATATTTTCCTTGATGAAGTTGCAAACAACTTCGAGCGTATGTTTGATAGTATGACCTCCACCCATTTGGTGAAGTAGTACATTGTTGTTAGGACATAACTATGTCTAGCATTTGATTGGGGATGAAGTACCCCAATAAATTCAATTCCCCATTTCTGAATGTTTCATCAATAATGACTAGCTTGAGGATAAAAGAAGACAATTTTGGTTTGCCAACAAAGCTGTTGGCAGAGCCACATTTTGCTACCAGTGTGTGGTGTATCCTAAAATAGCGTTGGCCAATAGTACTTGGCTTGGATGATCTTGTGTGTTGTGACAGAAGAGGAAAAGTGACCACCACAAGCTGAGTCATGAAAACTTTCTAGCAATTTTACCTGTTGTGGCTTGTCAACACATCGTAAGAAGATGCCATCAATCCCACACTTGTATAAACCATCATCCCAGATGACATATCTGGCAGCCCTAAGCTTTATGGTACACTTCTCCTTTGAAGTTATATGAGTTGGACACTCACCGTAAGTGAGAAAGAAAGTGATGTTTGAATACCATTCATCATTAGTTACAACAAATAAAACCATAGGTAGAGAATCATCTTTCTCGGTGGCCTTGCATTCCATCAATGTAATTCTGTTTTCTTTCGGGGGGATGTCTCGAATCCTTGTTTTCAGCCATAAGCTAACATAGGCCCTTTTCTCTTCTTGGCTTGGTTGGTTTTATGTCTAGGTCATACTCTTGGACCTTTGCAATCTAATTCCCTCATAATCTTCCTAACTCTTGTTGAGTTAGGATTGACTTTACTTTGTGTCGAGAACCCGGCACCACCCTATGAGAGTTCAGGATGTAGTATCGGAAATTATTGACTGCTTTGACAATGGCAAAGGTGTGTTTTTCCAATTGAGACATCTTCAATTCATGAGGCTTGAGAGGAGAACTCATGAACATGATTGGAGATTCAACATCCTCAGAATTCTTTTGCATTAAGATGGCCGATACAGTATGCTCAGATGCATAACTATACATGATAAAATCTTTGGAGAAGTCGGGACATACTAGGATGGGTGTATGGGCTACAGAGGATTTTATATCCTCAAATGAAATCCTTCCTTCTTCGTTCCACCAGAAATTTTGTGATCCTTTCATCATATTTGATATGTGGTGAGTCTTTTCAGCAAAATTAGGAACAAAGCACTTGAGAAAATTCACTTTTCTGAAAAAGGAGTGAACACTGGTCTTGCTTGTGGGTAAAGTAAGACTCTGAATAGCCTTAACCCTTTCGACATCTATCTTTGTCCCTTCCTTGCTTACAACGTGTCCTAGCAAATTTCCTTTTGCGACCTCTAAAAAAAAAAACTTTTTCAGATTTAGGGAGATTCCGTGTTCTTGACATCTAATCAATACTTGATCCAAATGATCACAATGATCACTTCATTGTTTAGAGAACACAATTAAGTCATCTAAGTAAACTACGATAACCTTTCCCATCATACCTTTGAATGCGAAGTCCATCACCCGTTGAAAGGTAGCACCAACATTGGTCAAGCCAAAAGGCATCCTGCTATAGGTGAATGTGCCCCAGGGAGTAGTGAATGTTGTTTTGAATCGGTCTTCAGGTGAGACTTCAATCTGATTATAGCTTGAAAAACCATCAAGCATGGATAGCATTTATGAACTAGTTACTACTTGCAGAACCTAATCCATTATGGGGAGCAAGTAATTATCCTTCAAGGACACTTGATTCAAAGTTACAAAAATATACGCATATGCATAACTCACCATTTTTCTTGCTTAATGGCACAATGTTTGTGACCAGTAATGCTTTGTGATGGATAGGAAAAATGATCCTTGCATCCAGCATCTTATGTATTTCATCTGGATGGTACCGAGATCTTTGGATTATAGTGCCTCTATTTCTGGTGAAAAGGTTTGACCTCCTCTTTTAATGGGATGTCATGTTGAACGTCCTTTGGCTTGAAAGACTTTAGATCGGCATAAGACCATGCCAATATGTCCATATATCTCTTCAGTAATTTGACAAACTTCCACTTTTCTTTGGGTGTGCAACATTTCCCAATGTTCACAAGTGTGGGTGTTCCAGTAATACCCAGTATTAAGCGATTCGGTCTCTCGGAGAGGAGTTAGGGTCATATTTCCACTTCTTCTTGACAAAATGATCGTGTTTTTCAAACAATCGTTCCAGAGAAACTAAACCTTTTGGGATTTTATTTCCTTTGATCTAACATATGCCATCACCTCCCTTCAATTTGTTCACTTGATCAAGTGTGACTTCATGACATGCAGAAGTAGATCCTTCAAAGTGAAGCTCACTGAAATTCTCCACCTTCTCTAGAAAGGCAATAAGTTGATTGTCATCATTGAATACCTGCTAGTGCTGAGAATTATTTGGCATGCTTGGGCGGAAGACTACCTCAATAGTATATGTGTCTATTTTTAACCCCAAGTGAGGGAGCATGAGAGAAGCTAAGATGGCCAGTGAATCAGCCATATCATTCTAAGGTCTTAGAATGGATTTTCTTGAGAAGGCATAAAATTCCTCAATGTTGTCCCACACCACATTGTGGTAATGCCTAAGCCTTTCATTCTTTACTTGGTATATCCTTTTTACTTGATTAACAACTAGCTCGGCATTGCCTTGTACCTTTAGGTTATTGATTCCCCTTTCTTTTGTAGCTTGTATTCCAAGTAGAAAAGATTCGTATTTAGCAGTATTATTCATGTTGAAAAACTACAACTTGAAAGAGAGAGGGAAAATATCCTCCTCAGGAGATATTAGCATAGCTCCAGCACCGCATCCGCTAGTTGCACAACTACCATCAAATTGTAGCATCCATGTCTTGTTAAGCTCCTCCTCTTAGACAATAAAGTCCATTTTTAAGACTCAGTAGATAAGAAGTAGTTTCCCATCTCCAATGATTCAAAAATAATTTGGGCTTTGGGGTCATTAGAATTGGTGACTAAGTACTTTTTTTGTGATTCAGGCTCCAATGTCTGCATTACACCTTTGTTGGGGATTTTGGCTTTGGACTAGTCCATATAAATCTCTCCACCAACTTCTCTACAAAATCTCCTTCCTAGTAGAATTCCATATGCTATAGGGATATCAGCAATGAGGATGGTCATCTTTACTCTTTTCTCTGGGAATGCTGCAAAGAAAAACTGTGCGTCTTTGATCTGACCAATCAATGGAACTTGCTTGGTTTCCATGGAGTAACATCTACCGAAAGCATGGGTGACCTTTTCCGCATGACATTATCGAAGCCCCAAAATCAATTATGCAATTGATTAGCTTATGACCATTTATTAGGAGGAAAGATAAAAAGGTTCAATTTTACCTGACACAGAAGTCGAGGCCACATTTATGTGAGATGCAAGAGGAGTGGAAAGAATTCCTTTTAGGGAGACATGGGAAGTTATGGCAGCTTAGCTTTAGATATATTCGGTCAATCTTATGAGTTGCTCAGGGTTTGACTGGAGATATTCAGCCTCAGACATTTGAATCTTGGTTTCTTTAGCATGATTGATTATGTCGAATGCGACCAAGGGTTGCGTCAATGAGGGAATGAGTCCCTCACTTCACAGCGGTAGGGTAGGATTACTGGTCTTTATGGGAATGGGAGAAGGTTGATTTAGAGGAGAGATGGGGAAAGGATTTTTCATAAAAGACTTAATAAGAGGTTGAGTAGGAAGAGGATTACCTCTTTTAGCAATGGTTGGAGGCGTGTTTGACACGGCCTTCTCTTTTTGTATCATGGCAGCAACTTTTGATTCTTTTCCTTGAGAGCGGGTGAAAACAATATATGACTACCCACTTGCATATCCTTGGGTACCCTCTTCTTCATCAGATTCCCCATCTTCAAATTCCATGTACCCGATTGTAGATTCGCCAGTCGGTTCACCGACATCTTGATCATCTTCACCTTGGGATGAAGGTTCTTCATAATTTCACTCTTCTTCTTCAATCTCAACTAGGGAATTGACCGAGAGGAGCCTCAAGTGCCAACCGCGGAGTAGTTGCAGGTAAACGCGGCCTTTGTGGGGTGTTGTTGGAAATGAAATTTCTTCACGGGATATCCCAGTATGAAGCGCTAGGAGAAGCTTGAGCTAATTGCTTCTTTAACGTGAGCAAGTCATTTGCCATCTTCTGGAAAGCTGGATCTGATGAAGTGGCTTGAGAAGGGGTTGAAACTTTGGGCTTGGATGACTCTCGTTTTAATTCACCAGATATAAGCAGGTTGTCTTCTATTCGAATGGCAGTAGCTTGAGTCGAACTAGGGTGGTAATTTTTTCTTGTAATAGTAAGAAACTTACTCTTGAGCTCATGGCGTTCATAAAGAAACACTTTTGATTCTCTCGGCATTGGTAGCATAACAATGGTGGCACATGACTAATGAGTGAATTGAAACGAGTGATAAAATCATGCATGGTTTCATTGAACTCCTTCTTTAGGTGAGTGATTTTAGACAGTAACGCAAACACGTCTTCTAAAGGCTTATGTCTTTCTTCAAATGCAGTTTGTAATGTGGCCCAACTAGTGATAGATCGGTGGAAAATGTTGGATCCACTTTGTTGCGGGTCCTTGCAAGGTCTCTAAAAAGAGGCATGTTGACACATCTTCATGGGTAATATCCAAGATTTTGCATGACATGATGAACGCAGAGATATATGTGAATCCGTGCTTTGATATCCACTCCCATTAAACCTTGGGAAATTATTTTGGTTTCCATGAGGGAGTGCATGAACAAGATGTGGCAAAGAAAGAGGGCCCATAGTGTTTCCCCATGGTACTGCCATTTTAAAAGCTAGAAAAATGACACGAGCTGAAAGGTCGGTTCCACTAAGCAACAAAGCGCTGCAAAGGGATGTGGATGCTCCTTGTGAAAAATGGCTCCTTCGTGGAGGCGAGACACTTCTAGCTGACCGATCAGCTGAACTCAGCGATGAGAAGTGTGCTGGTGTAATACTAAAGTTGTGCCTTTGAAGTAGATCAAAAATAGGATCCACTTCCCCACAAGCTCTCTTGCTACGAGTAAATGGTTCACCCGCCAGTGTATCTTTAAATGTAATGTTTTTAGAGTAGATTTAAAAACTCTTTTTGGTTGTACTTGCTGATTTTCTGATTTTTTTGACAAAAATCAGCAGCATGTACTTTTCTAAATATTTAATTTTATCCCTTTTTGAAAACCAATTGTGGTTTAATGAAAAAGATCAATGAGGATAAAATGATGGTTTAACTTAGCAAGCTGATTTTCAGATCTTAGAGTTGACTTTTTGCAAGGGTTTGAAACTTTTTGTAAACTACCAAAAACTCAGATCTATGGAAAAATATAGGTTTTTGTAAAAACTCAGCGAACTAAAGATCTCTAACTAGTCAAGATCTATGGATTTCAGAAGAAAATTTTCAATTTGGATCACTTTTGTAAAAATTTTGGATTTTAAGCAAAAAGTTAAGATTTGCAAACATGTAGTGATTTTAACAGTTTTATTGATTTTCTTAGTTAATTCAGCAAATTGACAAGCTGTTAGTGTCCTTCTACAACACTCCCATAGATCTGGTTTAATCCCGAGTAGAGTCGTCAAAAGTTGTTGGTCCAAAAATCTATCGGGAGGGCAGATCTATGGATAGATGAGCCAACAATGTGCAGGGCATGGCCCCTCTTTGAGACAACAAAGCAAAACTGGTTTATTGCTATTCTACCAGCAGGAATCTATGCAAGTCCTACAATATTCTACCTTCAAGGGTTTGGGATCTCATCCCAGTTGGGGTATTTCCGACTGTAAAAATAAGGGAATGAAGCGAGGAGAGGAGATAGGATAGATCTAAAGGGAGAAAAGAAATGAATTCCAAGGTAGAAAGGTCAGAGGGTCTATGTTTTGGGCTGGTAGTAAACAGAGCCGAACCTACTTGCATAGATGAACAAAGCAATACTGATGAACAAATGACAAAAAGGTAGAGATAGATCTAACAGAATAAACACATAGATCTGACATAAGAAAGATATGATGCACATAACACATGTATTCAGCACAAAGTCTTAATATTTGTATTAATGTTTTCTTTTGTTACAAAAGTACAAAGCCTTTTCTTCTCACTTCTATTTTTCATCTAAAAAGTGTCCACCACTTGAATACAAAAACATTCAAGTATATATAGAAGGAGAAGGAGAGAGAAGGAAAAAAGAAACCAATGACTTAATTACAAAATATCTACAAAATATCTAAAAGTCAAATGTTGACTTTGGGGCAACTTGGTGGATAACAACATCCCATGGTGCAACATGGATGATGTCATCATTTGTGTCAACATACTTTTAAATATTTTACAAAAATGAGAAGAAAGCCAAGAAGAGGAAGGCTATTCGTCGTCATCTCGTAGCTGGAAAGGGGTATCCTACTTCTGCTCAGGAGAGGAAATGTGGAATTGAGCCCGGTACTCCATGAATTTTCTAATCATCGGTTGAAGTTGATCCTGGGCAGGACCCTTGGTGTGATCACCGATGACTTCACAAGTCTCTTGTTCATCTTTCAGCTTTTCCGGGAGTTTTAAGTACTCATTTCCTGCCTCCATTAGGTAACCCACAAATTCACGGAAAGTCAGAAGGTTGTTGATGGATTCCGCATCGAAGTAACCGAGCCTAACCCTTGTAAGATGATCTCTTTGAAGAGTCGGATGGTTTCATCTGCCTTCCTCAAGGCATATGAAGGAGTGAGAAATCCTGGAGACATTCTCAGGACAATTTTCTCTATTTGATGCATTGCATCTAAGGCTTCCTCCTTGACTTTGTTTATTTTCTCCAAGATAAATTTCATTTGATCGACCCGGTAGTCCAAAGTAGCAATAACTTTGTTGGGTGCCCTGGGGTGATTGAAGATGCTGAATTTAACTAAATCATCGACTGGGATATCTAGCATCTTTTGGAATGTCTCATGTTGTAACCTAGCATGTTCCAACTCTTGGGAGATAGGTCCCACAATTTCCTGGAGCTCCTTGTTCACACGACCAATGTTCTAATATAGCTCAGTAAAATTCACGATTACTTCCTCACTATCTTTGAGGATTTGGTCTCTCTAGGTGGATACTGCCATGCCTTGTTCACCAATCTTGGTGTATTCATTTATCTTTTCCTGACTAAGGGCCTCAGGATTTTCATTGGCAATTATGGGAGGTGCACTACCCATTTTCTACAGGGCTTGGAGAAGATGTTTGTTTTGCTATTTTAGTATCCTCTTCTCTTCCTTTTCTTCTTGAAGCTTTTTGCAAAGGGCATCCACTGCAGATAGGGCCTTTCCTTGAAGGCTCTTGAAGGACGTTCCCATTGTGACCTATGTCACTATGTAATCTATAGAGTGAGATCCTTTTTATCCTTTATCGGATTGGGATACACAATCTCCATTACTCTTTCACCTGAGGCACTCTGAGAGAAGTGAGTTATTGGATTTTTCTTCTTATCTCCTTTTGTTGGGATGACAGAGAAATCCATAGGTGAACTGGGGAATTTCCTCTTGTGCTAGCTCAGGTGTTGGGAAATCCATCTTTGGACTTAAGGGAGTGGGACTAGCATGAGAAGAGGGAACATCGAGAAGAAGAAGGAGCAACTACAATGTACTCGGGAAATGGGTTGAGGCGCAGCGGTGGTATTGATAAAGAACCTGAACCTCTAATGCTCATAGGGGTAGGAGTTCTTGTAGGAGAGGAAAATGTGGGGTAAGAATGGAGCCGAGAGATGAGGGAAGAAATACTAGGGGACAACTCTGATAGGGAAGAGAAGATGGAGGAAGAGGAAGGGGGAACAGTAGAAGATGGGGGAGAAGAAACAACCAAAGGAATGGTTTCTTTAGTGACATGAGGAGAGGAGGAGGAGAGGAGAAGGGATGATGGGAACCTCGATGGTTGTAGTAGTGGTAACATCCACGAGTGGATGTTCTCATTAGAACACTTAGTCGTTTCCTTCCTTCCTGGGAGGCGGGGTGCACGACACTGCTCTGGGTTGTGGAAGGATGACTCTGAGGAGCTATGTCTTGGGTGGCACTTGACTCCCCTTCCTTATCTTTTCTTTTCCCTTTGCCAAATGTTTCGCCCTAACGGGTGCATTACCTAAGGGAGACATAGTGAAGTCTACCCTGAGGTAGATGAGACCATTAAATCTACGCCAATGTTCTAGCGCCAGTAAAGTGCCTTTTACCCTCTCCTCAATAGTCCGAGTTTCCCTTGTTTTGTCTATTTTGACAAATGGCCAGTTGTCCCCATCTGTATCTAGATAGACTTCATCAACTTCTTGATCATTCATTTGAAAACCTTTCGAGGCAATGGCCACACCATACTGGATGATCTCTACTAAGGCCGAGTGGGAGTGATCCTTTCTTCTAAGCTCGACATTGTGATAGAGATCAATATAGATATTCTTGATCTATGGGATGTGGATCAGATCAAGCTTTTCCTTTGGGAGGAAATTTCGTGGATCAAAGGTTGGCATTGCTTAAGAAATTATGCTTTTAAGTTAAGCAACTATAGTTCCGCAAACATTTCCCGGGCCTTGGTGTGAGAAGTGCAAGTGTACCTACCCACTATGAGGGGGAAAGGAGTTCCACCCTTCTTTCTCTTCAGGAACTTCTCATGATATGTGATGAGCTATCTAGATAGCTCCAATAGGATCAAATTCGGGCCTACATATCTTGGTAACTTGGTGGGCTCCCTAAGAAGTTAGCAGCTCTAAGATAAGTGAAAGTGGGGAATTGCATAAATAACACTTCCCACTTTTCTATTGCAGTCACTATGCTCTTGGTCATCTTACCGTGAGTTATATTGGGCCTCAATAGGCAGATGATGCTGTAGAAGAAGGCATCGTTGATCTTACTGAACTACAAAATGCTATTTTCTAGTTTCAATTATGGGTAATATTCATATATTTTCACCTGGGGCCATACACCGCATCGGTTGAGTATTAGATAATCTCTCTCAAAGGTAGCAGCATTGACAACGTATGAGTTCATGTAGAACCTCCCCATTATTGAGAGTTGTTGGAGTTGTTCGGAGATGGTGCTGCTAATGATCTCTGCCCACTCAAAACTCTGATCAGGCATGTTTTACTTCATTGGCTCCAGATACCTAAGCATCTAATTGTGGTAGTAATGGGTGTCAGGAAGCCCAAATACCCTACTTAGGAAGGTAATGGTGTTTTTCAGCTCCTCTGAGAAGTCACTCCGATGAATAATCTAGGGCCATCTAGTTATTACCTTCTTATTTTTAGATACACTTCATTCATCAACTGCATGCATTTGTGTTCATTGTTCTCCCATGCCTTTATGCAGTCTTCTTGACTCACAACCACAAAGTGTCGATGGTGGGGATACCCAACATGATTTCAAAGTGTCGGGTAGTGAGGTTGATTATAACCTCACCCTTCTCATTCTCGACACACCTCGTGTCTTTATTATAGCAGTGGGCCACCACCATCATGAATTCATTATTCACCACGCTTACGGGAATTCCCCCAGTGAAGTGTAGACCACTACCAACCAATTTGTCCATCCAAGGACTGCCTGTGACCCTCTGGTTCTGGCCCAAAAATCTTCCATGTCAATGTGGCCAAGTTCAGCATCCCTGATGTCTAAGTCACATTCTGCATGGGACTCGGGCATCCTGACCCTTTGATACTTATACTTCATTTCTTCTTCTATGAGTTTGGCCTTACCCTTTGACTTGGTTGGCCTCTTACTTGATAAAGACGTGCGGATCGAATTTAGTTGCTGATCCGCAAGAAGAAGGAGAAAAGTCCAACGCAGAAGAGCCATGTTAATTGTTAGATCATCCATCGATTTTAGAAATAAGATTTAGAAATTTTAGAAGCCTCTGCGCAAGTGAGGCATGAGTATACTACATGATACAAGGTCGAAAAGTAAGGCGCACTGATGTAGAGTGTTGCAAGGAATAAAACAATGCCAAAGGGCGTAGGGCACAAGAATATTACACATATCATGTAGTGTTGATGTTAAAAGATATGCGCCTATGGTATTTTGTAAGGTTTAAATTGGTATGCAAATATTTTTGGTGTTGCGTAGCAAAGTAGGATGTGTGCCAATGGCGCAGGCATGGAACATGTTGCAAATAATTTTTGTACGCCTTGAGTGACACACTCTTTTAAATGGTGTATCTTTGCACTGAAGTGTGCAGCGATTCTTTAGACTTAGCATGGCGGGAAGAGTTCACATGACATACATGTTGGTGTAGCTGGAGTTACGATTGTGCATGTGTTAGGATTTTCACAATTTTAAAGGGCGCAGGGAGGGCACATTCTGTAGGTAGGGATAGTGTAGCCTTTGGTATGATTGTGTTTTAGGTAACACAAGCATTTTTTTGCACCAATGGAGAAAGTTGTGGGTTTGGATCATAACAACTCAAGATTTATTTCCTTTTTGGTTGGTTCATGTTGTTTTTAGGGCACTTTAGCATAGATCTAGATAGAGAAGGGGGATAGAGAAAAGAGGATCTTGGATAAATTTTTATACAAATCCCCTGCGGGCCAACATATCGGGAGGAGGGCTAAAAGCTGGTTTAGGGGGAGGAGCCTCCTAGGTTTGTTTATTTGTTTTTTAAAACAACCATAACCTCAGAAAATAACATAGAAAACCAACAACCAAAAACCACAAGGAACGCAAGGACCACTTACCGGGAATATATAGACTAGAAGAAATGATGTGGGGTCCATGAATATGACCTAAAGAGAGATGAGGATGGTGAGAGAGCTCATAGGTATCGAGAAAAGAGCTTTTCACATGTTTTACAATTGTGAAAATGACAGGTCAGGTGCGCCTATATATAGCAAAAGGTGTAATAAATGTGCCACCAACTTTTTTAAAGGGCACACAAAAATGAATGCCAACACGAGATTATTTACACCTTTGGTGCGGTTATGTGTCTGTCAACATGAAAGTATTTGCACCTTTCGAGCGAATTCAGGATTGTCAACATGGGGTTTTTAGCGCTTTGGCACACCACTTAAGGGCGCAACATTTTTAGTGTCAATAGTTGGGCGCATGCACCATGGCATAGGTTTGAAAGGCACATCATGGGAAGGCACAACATTGTTGATGTTGACATGACAAAGGATGTGCCAAAGGAAAAGAAACAGGTGTAGATATATTCAATGTTGCATAAAAAGATCTGCACTTGACCAAAAAAGGACCAAACAACTAAGTTCGAAAAATCATATTTTTGGAAAGGGGATATTATGCCATTCCAAATCTTTGAGGAACCTTGGCGGGGAACCAAAACAAAATGTTTGTATGGTTACCTATAAAATCACCCTTGTCAATTTTACGGGATAACAATACCTCAAACTCTTGTGAGAAGGTAAAAAGGGCAATTAAACTTATAGAACTATTTACAACTTCTCTATCTTATTTATTATTGATTAATAATGGTGAACCAAAAATTTTATAAGAAGTAATGCAAAATGAGACCCACATTCAATTAGAGCATGACATGGATGAGGAGATTGTCTCCTTGGAACAAAACTAGACTTGGGATTTTCTTAAGTTGTCGGCAGGTAAGAGGAAATTTCAAAACAAGTGGGTTTACAGGATAAAGGAAGAAGAGGGTGGAACGAAAAGGTACTGAGGAAAGTCTTGCAATAAAAGGATTTACATATAAAGTAGGTATTGAATTTAGTGAAATATTTTCTCTTGTTGTTAAAATGACTTCCGTACGTCATTTGTATTGAGTTTAGTTGTAGTAGATGATTTTATTTTAGAGCAACTAGATGTGAAGATGGATTTCCTTCATGGTGATTTGGATGAAGATATTTATATGTAGTAGAAACTTGGGTATGAATTCAAGGGTAAGGACAAATTAGTGTGTAGGTGGAAAAAGTGCCTATATGGGTTCAAACAAGCTCCAAGGAAATGGTAACACGAGGTTTGATAGTTTCATATATGAGCATGGTTAATTAAGATGTGAATCTAACCATTGTGTTTATTTCAAGAAGCTTGAAAAAGGGAGTTATATTATTTTTTTATTGTATGTGGATGATATACTTATTACGGGATATAGTATGGGGAAATTGGTAAGCAAGGGATAGCTAGCTCACACATTTTCTATGAAGGATTTAGGATCTACAAAAATAATCCTTAGCATGCAAATACATAGAGATAGTAAGAACAAGACATTTTATTTCTCTCGGGAGGATTATATCTACAAGGTGTTAGAAATTTTTAAAATGCGAGACTTCAAAACATGTAAGTACACCTATGGTTGGACACTTTAAATTGAGAAAAGATTAGTGGCCTTCATCGGATGAGGAGGTGAAATACATGACATGAGTACCATATGCTTCAGTTGTTGGGTGTCTCGTGTATGCTATGGTTTGTACCAGACTAGAAATTACAGATAGTGGGATTTGTGACTATATTTATGGTCAATCTAGGTAAAGAGCATTGGAAAGTAGTCAAATGGATACTCGGGTATTTGAGAGGAAATATAGCATGTAGTTGATTTGATATGGATGGAGATATGAATGGTAGGAGTACTATTGGATATATTTTCATAGTAGGTGGGATGGAAATTAGCCGGATATCGATATTGCATAAGGTTGTGGCTTTGTCTACTACAGAGGTAGAGTATGTTGGAGCTACAAAGGCTAGAAAGAGATGATATGTATGAGAAGGTTAATGGAAGAGTGTGGAAAGGAGTAAGATTATAGAAAAAAATTCAATGAAAGTCAGAGTGTAGTTCATTTGGCAAAGAACTCAATGTTTCATTCTAGAATGAAACACATTTAGTTAAGATGTCACTTCATATGAAAGATATTGGAGGATGGGTGACTGAAATTGGAGAAGATTCATATGAGTAAAAACCCTGCAAATATGCTAATGAAGCCATTAGTAAAATAGGAGGTGGAGCTACACTCCAATTATGTTAGTCTTTGAGTTTGAGACTTGAAGAGGAAGAAACAAAGCTAAGGAAAGGATCCAAGGATGACATTGTATAGGTATAATGTAGTAATTTATCTCCAAGTGGGAGATTGTTGAGATGTGGAGCTCAATTACTTTAGTTTAGCATGTTATATCAACTTGCCAAAAACACAATAATCAGCATCGGTTATGAAGGGACTAACATCGGTCACCTATGCCCAACATTGATTAGGAAAGTAGGAACCGTCATCGGTTAGGGCTAACCAACATCTATTACTTGTGCATGAGTGTTTTATTTAACTTAGGGGAATCAAATCTAATTTTAGTTTTAAAGAAAATATATTGATTGTAATTACATGGCTAAGTTCCCTAATTTTATATAAGGTATTTATAATCTAGAGATCTAGGGTTAGAAGAGAGAGAGTTAGTGATTATTGTGAAACTAATTATGAGAGAGAATTCTTGAAGAAGAAGGAGAAACTTGAGAGAGAAAATATTATACATCATGAGAGGTGTGGAAGATTATAAATCTTAATTGTATATCTTCTGAAATCTTTGGATAATAGTTTGACTTGTTTTTTGGTGGATGTAGCCCACAATGGATGAACCATGTTAATTATTATGTTCATTTATATCTCTTGTTTTCTATATTTCTTCTGGTATAATATCCACTTTTATTGCATGTATACTTAGATCTTATATATTATCCATACAACACGTGTGTTAATCCCAATAAGACTAAGTATCCACTTATCCTAACCAACTAGGACTCTTTCTAACCCTAACCATTCATGAACTATTAATACTCTAACCAATTCCATGCTTTAATTAATGTCATTCAACACTCTAGACCTAGACAAAATCGAGATCACACCAAAATTAGCAATTATTAGGTTATTTTTGCAACTTGAACTAATTCTCCTTTACTTGATGTCCATTTTCCTTTGGCGGCACCAGTTCTCTAACCACCATTAGTTAGGGTAAATAAGAGCTTATAACTCTTTTTTTAGTTTCTAAATTTGACTTCTTTAGCTTACGCTTCTTGCATTCACACGTTCAAGCACTCATGTGACCTTGCGGCCTTCCGAGATCCTATCACAACATTAGATGTCATTCGATTAATCCACAAATTATTCTAGAGATCCAACACACTTTGTTTCTATATTGAATCTAGATCACCACCTTCTATAACCACTATCCCCATCCATTTCCAGGCTACATTCAACAAGTAATTTTTGTCTCTTCTTTTTCATTTCTATTTTCTTAATTTTTGTTATTTAGTTAGCTATTTTTCCTTTTATTCATACCTTCTTTGGGATCTAATCCTTAGTCTCTCGGCCAACCTTCTTCCCAGTTTACTTTTCATACCTTTCCTAAACCCACCTATCAATTTATCGAGTATTAAAAATAATTTCACAAACCTATCTCATTCCCCATCAGTCTCTGTGTAATCTCAGAGATTAACCAATTCTCGAGTTTTGGCATTATTACCTAATTTCCCCTAGTGACACCAGTCCACAAAACCGGTGTCAATCACTACCCAATACCAGCATCACTCACCTAAATTACATCGGTCTTTGAGACTCTTAATAGTTCTAAAAACTAGTGAGGTCCTATCTCTTTTCAAACTACCCAAAACCTAACCATATCTTGCCTAGTCCTTTGTAATAGCCTATGTCACATCCGAGACCTCCATTGACCTATTACCTTTCTCGGATTTAGTCGTATATACATTTGTTAGACTATATTTGAATTAATTTATTTTTAGGATACTTAAACTACATAACTACAACAAGGTCATTTATTTCATGTTCTTAGAAAGTATTAAATTGTTAAAATGTGGATTAATGACCTTCTAGGAAGTATCTTGCTTCCCGAGATCTAGCTCTCTCTAGGTAATTGATTAATTGTTACTTTTAAAATTTTTGTTATACTATTTTATAGTTCGAGTTGTTCCTCGAGCCAAAAGGAAGCTCTCGCATTCATTTTTATTGAAAGTATACAACACACGCAACACCTTCTTCCTTCTACATAACACAAGTATTCCTCCTACACCCATTACCCTTATCTATTTTATTGCATTAATTTGAGGTGAAACACTAGATTCATGATGTAATTGATATTGATATGTGCGAGATCAGTATCACAAATAGTTATAAAAATGAGGGGTGTGAGTATTAAGGAGTGTCAAGATGGCGGATGAAGGGAATAAAAATTTCGTGGAGGATTTAGAGGTTGTAGTGGTTTCAAAAGAGGAAGGAGTGACTTCACTATGGAACTTGTTTCAATTGTGGCTCTATGAATCACTATAGCGTGAATGCCCAATTTTTTTGCAATGCTCATGGTGCAGAAAGAAACATAAGTAAAATCGGTGCCTTGATTTATATGATCACATGAGCCAAAATTATAAAAGGGCAAGGGAGCGGGACCATTTAGTGTGAATCACACTAAGCTCATGTTCATGCCTCTTGTAGCATATAATTCTAAGTTAGAACCTGTATTAGTAACTACACACGTTGAAGCTATGTGTGCCGAAAAGAAATACCAAAGTAGAGGCCTCTCATTACAAGAGAATAATTATTTCATGGAAAGTAACCTATTCGACTTATCAGAAGGAGGTTTACTAGGAGACTATGGAGGTTATTAGGAGTTTGTAAGGAGAGATCTAATACTTGAAAGAGCAGTCGTAGAAGTTAGAGTAGGCGAAGAATGTTGAGATCCCTTAGAAGGACATTGATGATGTCAAAGAGGTATGTAAGATGTTGCACTAGGAAAATATCATTCCCCTATTAGGAGAGTGGTTGAGAGGAAAGATACCACGTGTTGGAAGTGAGCGCAAGAGGTAGATCTTGCATGCTGATTTTTACCTCATAGTATTGACTACGAAAAGGAAATAGAATTGAATGCAGTAGTTAATGGGTGTCTCCTTAGAAACATACTAATTAAAATGGGTGCAAAGGTTAATTTTCTTACTTTGGATGCATGGAATCAGATGAAAAGACCACCATTACATCCATCCTCAAATGTGTTGTACATGGAAAATAGAACTAAAGCTACGCCCATCAGAGTTTTGAAGAATGCTTCCATAAACATTCAAGTGGCCAATTTCACTAGGGATTTTTAAGTCTTATCACTTACCAAGAAAAATAATTTTCTAGCATTACTTAGATGCCCTTGGTTTTATGCGAATAATGATGTTTTGCACTTTAACAAGGGATGCATATTTTTTGAGAACAAGAAGGAGTGAATGATTATTCCACTAATAGATGGGAGGTCTGAACCTTATGTAGAACCTTTGGGTGAAGAGGACATGGATAAAATTTATGTGCACACCATTAGATACCCAGAGGTTATTGAACCATTAAGATAAGTAGTCATTCAGTGGGATGATGCTCAGTCCATAAGTGATATGAATAGGATTGCTCAGTCAATAAATCCCATTAGGAACATGGGACTTATGATTTGGTTTGGATAAAATTGAATGCTAATGTTACTTGAGTTGTCAAGGCACATTTGGTTAGGCATTTGAGAGAAGGAAAATTACCAAGTTACACTGGATAAGGTAACCTTGACGTCCTTTTGCATGCTATAGAAGTCTAGTGGACTGTGAAGTAGAATGAAGGAATATGCTTGTTTATACCTTGCATGGAATAGGCATTTTTGGTGGAAGACCCATCGGGATAATATTATAGAGTAGTGCGTAGTAATAATCATGTTCTCTATTAGATTTCTCTAGAATAATGCACCTTCAAAGATATGTGACTATCATGGGAAGGAATCTTCCTTGTACCATATTCAGGAATGTGAGAAAAAATGAATGGAAGTCCTAAAATATTTACCCACTTCACTTTGGGTGTATAATTTATATTCCACCTTGCAAGGTTTTGCGTGTGAATTGTATGTATATTTAGAGTTACATCATCGAGACGGGAAATAGGTAGGATTTGAAGGTAGGTGTTTTTCAGACCTTTGAGTATCTATCTTCTAAACCATTAGTGAATGAAGATTTATAGGTAGTAAAGTAACTTAGTCTTGGAGATAGTGCAAATATGAGGACCTCATTCTATATTTTCTAGGGATCTTGATTTAGAGGTGTGATTTGGAGAAGAAGAAATGGATGAAGTACAATTTGAGCACTCCTTCCTAGAAAAAGAGAAAGGAAAAATGGTATACTTGATAGATGATGAGGAAATAGAGAACCTAGATGTTGATCATATAAAGGGTACACACAAAGTATTGGATAGTGTAGATGAGAAGGTGCATGCTTACCATAAGCCTTTGAAGACAAATAAGTTCAACATTGGTACAAAAGTAGAATTGAAAGAAGCAATCATTGGTGATTCTTGAATGAGACCAAGATGTTTCAAAGATAATTGAAGTGGTGTGAAAATTCCAAGATTTGTTCTTGCATGGATACCATGAATTGAAATGGGTTCATCACTCATTGGGAGAGATGTGGATTAAGTTGAGGAAGGTGTGTGCCCAATTAGGAAAAGACCTTATAAGATGAATCCTAATCTGCACATGAAGGTGAAAGAAGAGATTGATAAAATGTTGGAATCTAGGATCATTGAGGCCATTGAAGAGTCTGAATGGGTTAGCCCAATGGTGATTAGTATCAATAAATATGGGAGGATAAGGATATTTGTGGAATATATATATTTGAATGTTGCATGTGTGATAGATCATTTTCCAATGCCTTTTACTAAGGAAATATTTGAGGGTGTAGTAGCGTGCAAGTGTTGACACCAAAATTGGGTCACACTCCCCTTGGACCCTTTTCAAGTAACCAACTCAAGCATACTCATCTAACCAAGGCCCCTTCCACCCCACATTAATATTAATTTAATTAACTTAATTAAATTAATACCCATCCTCACAATATTCATTACTTAATTATTTTAATTAAGCTAATTTCCACCTCACCCTAGACCTATTCTTGGCATGTTTCCATAACTAACAATAACTAAGTCTTACTTGCCTTAATGAGCTAAGATTTGGTCTAACCCTAAAATCAATCCCTAAAATATCTCTAACCACATTCTTGCTCATTAGAAGGGAAGTTTTTGTTCTAATCCGTGAGAATAAACTAAATGGGCCCAAGAAATTAGAAAGATCTGCCCATCTTAGTAAACCTAGGGAATCCCACCTTAAACGATGCCGGTTACCCCTAAACCGACGTTGGTCAACCCGAAACCATGATTAGTTACCATTTATTCACCCAAACAGCCTTGTTTTTGGGTTGGCACATTCTGAGAGCAAGAAAGGAGATCAGAGCTACATGTAAGAAAAACAAGCATCCTTTTATGCATCCAGACATCTAGAACCATCACCAAGATCAATCATAGAGCTATTGCATTCATGGGAGAACTTTGGGAAATCACCACTATAGTACCATACATGTAGTCTCTGATCAACCACTTCCACCACTCAACCATCAGATCCTTAACGTAGTATGGCCCTAACGATCGGGCTTATTTTAGTTAATAATATTTATTACTCCTGCTTTATTAATCTATTCTTTGCATGCTTATTGTTTCATCACCCACTTGCCTATGAACTCAAATATCCCTTCACCCATATCACCAAATCACCTATCCTCACCTGCTATATACTTTTGAGCATACCTAAGACCTATATAGACCTTCCCATTCACTCTCCCAAAATTTATTTGACCTCATATCACCCTCTCAATTTAATCTATTTGAGTTTATTTTACCTCGACCATGACGCCAATTATCCACAACCGTCATCGGTTCTACCTAAACCGGCATTGGTCACACTTAGCCGATGTTGGTCTCTATGTTTTACACCTTGACCAAGAACAAACCCAACAATCACCCTACCAGTTGACCTAAATAACCCAGAATCAAGACCCTGACTAGTCCCAATACCTTGACAGACACCTCACCTCTCAGATCCAACTATAGCCTAGCTTGTTGTGATTGGATTTTCTTATTGTACTTGAATGAGATACCTAAATCATATCAACTATAGTAGGAATTTGTTTATTTCTCACATTAACTTATTTTAAATAGTGGATTGATAGCCATCTAGGAAGTATCACACTTCTTGGAACTAGCATACGCTAGGTAATCCATTGTCATATATCATTTAACTATCTTTTTGTGGTCTTGTTTTCTATTACAGGTAGTTCCTCCTAGCAAAAGGAATCTCTCACATTCAGTTGTGGATCAAGAATTAAAAATGTGTGCAACCATCAATCGACCAAAATTTAATATGTATTCCTCCTTGGCCCTTACCCTTATCTGTTTTGTCATTTCGAAAAGGTAAAGAAAATGGTGAAATAATGAGATCTACTCTTTTACAAATGGATTCTCATGGTATCACCAGGTAAGGATTGCAAAATAATACCAAGAGAAGAATAATTTCACCGGTAAATGGGAAGTTTTTATTACACAGTTATTCCCTTTGGAATTAAGAATGTGCCTATTGTATTTTCACGCATTGTGGTGTAAGCATTTCAAGACTTTATTCATAAGTTTCTACAAGTCTACCTGGATGATTGAATAGTGTATGGATTGGTGAAATATCATTGCAATTGTTGGGACCCTATTATAGCTCCAATTCTTTAAGGCACATAGGTGTGCAAATCCGGAGGAGTGCACAAGGAATGATTCAAAAGGGTTCTTGGAGAACTAAGGATGCACGCACGTGAAGAAAAATTTGGGACTTAGCCATTTTCAGCCTTTTGGACGGAACACATGAACAATGTGTTCCATTTGGATAAGTTTCCATCCCAGCAATAGGGTGTCTGGAAGGAATATACCTTACGATAGGAATATCCAAAAGCTAATCATGACATGAGGAGGCATGCACTGGAGCAACCCACACCTTGACACTTGGGGCCGGATCGAGGTTTTAGAGGAGTTTGTTAGAGCTTAGATGCCTACTTATATGCATGCCCTTGGCGAAAAGAATAGAGACAGAAATGAGGCAAATGGAGCAGATCAATTATCTGTGAGAACTATGGGATAAAAATGGGTAGATGATTATAGGAAGAATGTAATACGGGAATGGGAAATGAATTTTTGTGAGCATTCATGTATGGATCCATGTATGGTGCATGACTATGGTATCCCTTATTGTAATATTTTACAAGTAATGCTATGAATGAACATGATAAGGTTAGCATGACAATTGTATTAAGATCTTTGTATTACCTGCATGTTTCTACTGTGCTTTTGATCTTATATAATCATGAACCTTATTTGAATGTTAAGTCTATTTGTGGTTTTACAACTTCCTAGTTCTATTATTTCTATTGCGTGCTTTGATTTCATTACGACTAAAGGGGTATATAAGTCATTCTGAGCTCTATAGCTTCTTCATTTATTTTAAATCACTAAGTCAAGATCATGAAGTATGCCTTCCACTGAACTCACATAAAAGAGAGACTCGGCTCCCTCTCGCATGCCTCGGGTGAGCACCCAGCGCTCACTGGGTGATAGGCTAACACGCATGAGGTTCCCTTGTTCTTGGTGGGTGCAAAAATGACTACATCTTGGTTCCATTACCAAGACCTCTTTTTGAAGTTGTAGTGGAACATGGCATACATCATGATCTGTGTGAAGAGTGATGATAGAGAGAATAACCTTGGAAGGTGTTGAAGGTTGGTTTAAAATCATGGAGGATGAATTCACTCAGAGATTCAATACTAGACCTAGGTTTGACATGTGAAGATGGGTGGAAGACACTCTTTATCATGAGTTGTACAAAACCTTCTTCTGTTGTTTCCCAATAGAGTTATTTGAATGGCTCTCGGCTTATACATCTAGATCGGGGTGGTATTATAAGTCACACCCTTGGACCCAAGAAATGTATCAGAACTTGCAAGATGCTGATCTAATGTGGACCCATGCTATAGATCATTGGTGGAAGGGAGTATTGACTAGCTACACTCTGGAATACATAATTTCCATGTATTCCTATCTAGAAGTTGCTGAGTTTGAGTTTTTACGGGAGCCCAAAGGATCATTTCTGCATGTTATCCCCCTGGAAATCAAAATCTTGATGGTAACCATGGGTTTAGAGGCATTTCCTATGGCTAGCTAAACCACTCTGAGTGCTTGGTGAGGAAGCCAAGTTAGGAAAGGATGGCTAATATAAGGACTAAAAAGGAAAGGGAGGAGAGACAGATCAAGTATAACAAAGCGTGTGAAAGGGATATTGATAGATAGTGTGGGATTACAAGTGGGTTATGGAGCAGACATGGTGGAAAGGAGTTGAGGTTCACGTAGAGGATGTGGAACCCGAACAGTCTATGATACCCCATCTTGGTAAGCGCGGAGAGAAAACCTTGCTACTTCGATGAGATTCCATCGCGTAGAGAAAGAAATTTTGTTGGCATGCATCGACCCCATCTAGCGACTGAACCTTGGCACTTGGTTTGTTTGAATGAGGGAAAAGTACGGTTGATCTTTTTGATATCGAGTGGAATCAACAATCGGTGCCCAAAAGATACAACTTCTCATTTGGGACTTCTATGGCTTCACACACTATTCCAAAGTATTTGGTGGAATGCTTAGTGACAAGGCACATATACTAGTTTTGGAAGTACTTTAGGAAGTGGTGGAGGAAATATGATTGGGAGTGGCGATAGTTCAAAACTATTGGCGCACAATTTAGTGGGACGATGGGAGCGTTCAGCACAACAAACATAGGCCCTGCGTGACCCAACACGGGGGAGGATCTAGAGGTGGAAGTGGGGGGGCTGGTGGCTCAAGATCTAGTGGGTGCAGTGGAGGAGGAAATACCGAGAGAAACCAAGGACTGGATCGGGAGGACAAGGGCTAAAGCCACCTCCTCAAGTATTTTTTGAGATGTCTCTACACTGACTAGATTACAATTGGATAGAAGATGCCACAGAGCATGTGCATAAATGCGAGCTACTATGGCACGCGAAGGGGATCACAACCTAGGATTGAAAGGCCAGTCAATTTGCAATGACCTTGCAAGGATGCGCGCATAGTTAGTATAGAAATTATGACCCTTATCATATTTTTATGGATTATCTTGCTTAAGAAATGTGTTCTTAGTAGAATTCCACATACTTGAGTTTATATAGAACAACATCATCTCTCTCAAATAAATCCAAAGAGGGAATGACAGAGAGCGTATGGTAATATGATGCACACTTTAAAACTCTATTGTCTAAACTATCTTATGATATCCACCCTTCACAATATCTTTGAGTGGTTTGTTGAAGGGTTGATTACACCCTTTAGGAGGGCTTTGTCGATAAAAATTCACGGACCCCGCGTGAAGTATTGGAGGCCTGCTTTGTGTCTTTGAGACAGGTTGGTAGTGTTAACACTAGTATTAGCCCATTTTTGGAGGCTCAAATCCCTGTCATGGCTAAGTAGTTGGAGAAATTATCTACCAACACAGTTCCAGAGACTCATGGTGGGATTTGGTGCATAGATTATAATGTAGAAGGGAACAAAAAGGATAATGGTGGGATATGTACTCGGAAGGCGGTATGCTGCTGTAGCGGTAAACTATGAAATATGTCACGGGAAACATGATGCAAGTAGGTGCCCCTATTACAATGCATGATGTGTAAAATTGTGTCTTGTTATTGCAAGATATGTACCTTAACCACACATGACACCAATGATTGTAGATTGATTGACCGATTCATGAGGTAACCGATCTTGGTGTGTGCAGACTAGTATTTCCAGTAGTTCCAAAGTAGATGAACACTGGTATGAAGAGTGCAGAGATGGAGGTGCGCATGGAAGGGAGTTTTGTGGAGGATTTTGTGGTTACGGTAATCGCAGGAGAAGAAGTGAGTTCCCATGTGGAACATGCTTTAATTGTGGAGCCACAAACCATTATAAGCGTGAATGTCTAGATCTCCTACAATGCTTCTGGTGTGGAAAAAAATATAAGTACAAAGAGTGCCCGAGTTATATGAACATATGAGTCTGTACGAGGAAGGATAAGGGCGTTGTCATGGTGAGCATTAAGAAGGTTGATGTGCAATGGATCTCGTGAGTAGAATGTGAATTAGAACTAGAGCTGTTATGGTAACAACAAGGGTGGAGTTCGTGCATGCAAGGGAACCGCCTAGGTAGATACCTCTAATTTCGAGGGAAGAAGTAGTACATGGGAAGTATCCAAACCAAACTCACCGTAAAGAAGTCTACCAGAAACCATGGATGTAATTTTGAAGCTTACAGGGCAGATCCAATGCTTAAAAGAGAAAACTAGAAAATATGAGCGAAGAAGACTAGTAGAAGCACCAAAGGATGACTTGGATGAAATTAAGGAGGTGTGTAAACTACTGAGGTAGGAGAATATTATTCCCCTACTAAGAGCATGGTTGAGAGAAAAGGTGTTTCATGCCATGGAAAAACATGAGAGGTAGATCCTGCATGTAAACCTCCCACCTCACAACCTTGATTATGACAAAGAGATCACCTTAAATGGAGTAGTGGATGGATGGCTTCTTAGCAATATCCTCATTAACATAGGTGAGGAGATTAATGTTCTCACTCTAGATGCCTGGCATCAAATGGGAAGACCTGCATTACATCCATCTTCAAATGTGCTATATATGGAAAATAAGACAAAGGCAATGCCCATAGGTTTCTTGAAGGATGCAACCATTACCATTCATGGGACTAAGTTCAATGGGGATTTTGAAGTCTTGGCACTTGCCGAGGTGGATAATTTCCTAGCATTACTTGGGAACCTATGGTGCTATAAGAATAATACAGATCTCTAGTTTAACAAGGGGTACATAAGCTTTGAGAACAAGGAAGAGAGGGTGATCATACCACTTGCTAATGGAAAATCCACACCCTATCTTGAACTCCTTAGAGAGGAGGTCCTAGACAGGATATATGTGTGCTCCATAAGAGATCTAGAGACCATCCACCCTACATAAGGATTCATCTATTTTGATGATGCTTAATCATGGTGTGATACTACCAAAGTGACCAAGGTAACCACAACGCGTATAGTTCGGTGCACAGGAGGAAAGGCAATAACCAAGTATGCGGGGATACATACCCCGGCGTCTTTATAAGAGAAATAGAAGCTCAATGGAGGGAGGATGAGTGATGAGGTATGCTAGGTTATGTTTTGATAGGCACAATAGCAAGGTGGTGGGCCACACATAGTGAAAAATTATTGGAGTGGCATGAAGTTAGAGTTGTGCTCACTATCTGATTCTCGAAGAGAAAATACCCACCGCTATCAAGGATTATAATGGAAATGGACCCGCCTCTTCCCACATCCAGGCATGTGAGAGGGTCTGGGGAGAAGGCACAGAAGCATTACCACCCTCCCTTTGGGTGCACAAGTTGTATTCGACACTACAAGGTTATGTGTGTGCTTGCTACATCCATTCTGAAACTTGCTGCCACACGGGAAATTGGAAGGAATTAGTGGCTGACCTGGTTCACACATTTTAGTACAAAAGTACCATGCAACTAGTTAATGGGGTATTTCAGACTATCAAGCACCTCACTCTAGGGGATTTCACCATGGTGGAAGATAGATTAGTAAACTTACTTGGTGAACCTAGCTTGGAAGCATGGTTCAAAGAGGAGGAACCTGAAGACATATAATTAGAGTGTGTGTGTGCTAAAAAGGAGAAGGGAAAGATGGTATATGTTATTGATGGAGAGAAAATGGAGAGATTGAATGTCAACCATTTAGTAGGGACACATGAGGTAGTTGGATAAAGTGTGGATGCATGTGCACATGTGTATCATGAACCACTCAAAACAAAGAAAGTTAACATCAGCTCGGAGAAGGAGCCCAAAGAATCTATCATTGGGGACTACTTTGGTCAGAAAAGGAAGTATCAAAGATCATCAATCTCCTACATGAATTCAAGGATTTATTCTCACGCAGATACCATGAGTTGAAAGGAATCCACCCTTAATTAGGGGAGATGTGGATAAAGTTGAAATATGGTGCATGCACAGTCGGGAAGAGGCCTTACAGGATGAATCCCAACATGTGCGTAAGGGTTAAGGAAGAGCTAGACAAAATGATAGCATCCAATATCATTTAGGTTGTGGAGGAATCATACTGGATAAGTCTAATGGTGTTCAACATAAATAAGGATGGGTAGATTAGGATATGCATGGATTACAGGGAATTGAATGTTGTTTGTATCATAGATCCTTTTCCCACCCCTTCATTGAAGAGATTTTGGAAGGAGTTGTTAGGCACAAGGTATATTCCCTGTATGGATGGATTCTCGGATTTCACCAAGTAAGGATTAACAAGGAAGACCAAGAAAAGACAACTTTCACCACCGAGTGGCAAAGCTTTGCATACATGGTCATGCCCTTTGGATTGAGGAATGCACCCGCCGTATTTTCATGCATCGTTGTACAAGCATTTAAGGAATTCATCCACAAGTTCCTTCAAGTATATTTGGATGATTGGATATTGTATGGATTCATAAGGGACCATTGTGATAACTTGAGATCGATGTTTAAAATATTTCAGTAGTTGAGGATTTCCCTCAACATCAAGAAATGTGTCTTTGCATCCCCTTTTGGAACGTTGTTAGGGCATATCATATGCAAAGAGGGCTTACTGGTGGATCCTGCAAAATTTGCAGTTATTGTGGGATTAGGGGAGCCCACTAGCCAAAGTGTCATGCATGGATTTCTTGGACACACTAGGTACTACAGAAAGTTCATTAAGGTATACACCAAGATCACCGCACCTTTGGAAATATTACTCAGACATAAGAGTGCCTTTCAGTGGGGAGAGGCATAGCGAGAGGGCATTTGTGAGTCTAAAAGAAAGGATTATCACCACACATATTCTATGATTCCCATCATGGGATAAACCTTTCCATGTCCACATGGATGCCTCCATTTAGCAATGGGAGCTCTTCTTACTCAACAAGGAGAGGGGATTGTTGATCACCCCTTGTGTTTTGTAAGTAGAAAGTTGACACCGTAGAGAAAAGAACTATACAATAGTGAGTGCAAGGAATTTTCAATGATCTACGTGCTCCACAAATTTAGACAATATTTGTTGGCGAATCCCTTCATATTCTACACTCGACCATATGGACTTAAAATATCTAGTAAACAAATCAGTGTTGTAAGGGCGCATATCTTTGTTGGGTACTTTTATTTCAGGAATTTTAATTCAAAGTGGTGGTAAAATTGGGAAAGAACAATTATGGGCGGATCATTTATCAAGGATTAATTTGGAGGAGGATGTGCAAAGTATCAAGGAAACCATGTCAAACACACAACTATTCGAGTTGCATGCGCATGCCCTCGAGTTAGAAGACATTATTTTTTTCTCAAGGAAGGTATGGCACCCGAAGGAATGAATGCCTTTGGAAAAGAAAAGGTTAGTCATACACACCGTGCCCTTCATGTTGATCAATAGGGATTTGTATAAAATGGTCCGTGACGATATTTTACGTCGGCGTGTATTAGAACATGAGCATGTAGCTATAATAGAAGAAGCCCATGGTGGGATTATTGGAGAACAATATGTGGGGAATGTAACGCGTGCAAGATCCTAATCGCTAGACTATGGTGGGAGACAATTCACTAGGATTGCATTGAGTTTTTCAAGGCTTATGACCACTACCAAAGTGCCTTGGTAAACCTAGGAGAAGGGATGAGATTCCCTTGCACCCCATCACTAGTGCAAACCCTTTTGAGAAATGAGTAGTAGATTTTGAGACCATCAATTTCACCAAGCTGCGAAGGACTAACTCGCAGTATATCATTACATGTACTAATTATCGACAAGGTGGGTAGAAGCCATGCCCACTAAGGATTTCACCATAACCACGACTGCTAGGTTTTTGTGGGAGAACATTATCAACAGTTATGGGTGCCCATTAGGCTTAACAAGTGATAGGGGCACACACTTCTTAAATGAAACCATTAGGATTCTATTGGTAGAATTCATGGTAGCCCATCAAAGGCTACCCCCTATCACCCCCAGGAAAATGGAACCACAGAGGCATTTAAAAAAATCCTTAGTCACATATTGACTAAGATATGTGATGTGGGTAGGAAGGATTGGGATGACAAGGTGTTAGTAGTTCTTTGGGCATATAGAACAACATATAAAAGATTGAACAAGGCCACACCATTTCAACTAGTGTTTGGCATGGAAGCAATTTTGCCAGTTGAATTCATGCTACCATCTCTATGTATAGCATGTGTAGGAGGGTTGGATGATGAGCAAGTGCTAGAAGAAAGAATAGATGAATTAATAAAGTTGGATAAAAGGCGCTCACTAGCAAGATGGAGCCAAAAAGCTGAGAAAGTAAAGCAAAATGCATGGCATGACTGCCATATTAAGAACAAAAAGTTTTAAGTTGGCCAGATGGTACTACTATATGATTCAAAATTTCTATGCCATCCTGGAAAGTTGAAGGTGCATTGGTTAGGTCCCTATGTAATTTCATACATCCTTGATTCAGACGTGTTCCAATTACAAGACCATTGGATGGAACAAAATTACCTAGACACTTCAATGGGAGTAGTCAAGCCCTATTATAAATAATGCTTCTTGGTGTTTGTAAATAAGGTAGTTTTTCCAGTTAGTTTAGAATTTCCTTTTATGCCTTTCCTTTCTTTTATTTCCTTTTGCGTTGTTATTTGGTTTTGCAACATGGGCGTCGGTGACCTTATTAATTTTTGACTTATGAATGCACAAAGGAATGGACATCGTTTTAGTGTGGGGTGAGATGATGAAAAGAAGAATGGAGTTATTCTACTAGGAGGATTGGTGTGGTAAAATATTTGAATTGGCCCTACTAAAGAGTTGCATTAGGAGAAAAGAAGGTAGATGGGTGGAAAAATAAGGTTACATTGGATGTCCATGTATAAGGAGAAAAAGCACAAAAACATGAGGTAGGAAAAATCAAGAATCATGGGGATGGAAGAGGTGTCTTTGCACTAGTAACACACATGCAAGAGTCTTCTGTCAAGATGGATTGTTTGTGCACCAAAAGGTTGGAAACGTTTTTGTGCAAGGATTGGGTGTGGGTGGAAACATTTTTGTACAAGGATTAGGAACGTAAGGAAAAGTGCTGAAGTTAGGTTTTATTTGAAAACAATGGAGTAAAAATTGTCATACAGTGGTAGGTAGCCTATCCTTAAATGTGTAAAAGTGGGAAAAGCTATAAATACAAGAATGGGAAGTTCATTATTTTACTTTGTGAAAATAAGAAGAGTGATTTTTTTTAGAGCTAGGGTTTGAGAACTGACTCGTGTGAAGGAAAAAAATAAAAACTTAAGCGCAATTGGTCTATTAGATCTATAAACTAAAGCAGAAGTGATTCATGGGTGTGAGGAATGTTGTGAAGAAGTGCCATGATCAAAGGAGAAATATACGAGATTAGGGTTGTGTTCTAGGGAAAGGGGCATGTGAGGAAAACGTTCAAATAACTCACAAGATAACCTGGAATGAAAGAACAAGGTGCAATGATGGCCACAAAACTAGTAGGTAAACCTGCAGAACAATCCAAGAAGGGAAAGTGTAAAGGAAAAGGGAAGAAGAAACAAGAGGAAATACCCTTGGATACGAACAAAGAATGGTATTCGGAGAGGTAATATCTGAATGGGGTTTTTTTAGGGCAAGAGTGGGAGTCCCACATAAGACACTTTTTCCAAGCGAGGGTAAACAGATACAAGGAATCAAAGAAATTAAATCTGGAGTTGTCCACTATTGACAGAGAGCATAGGGAAATGAGAAAGAAGTTTGTCTACCCAAAGAAGTGCACGTACGTTGAAAGGTACGTGTCGCAAGATGTACATATTGTAAGGCCTTTGACCTTACCTATTACTGGGAGCAATGCTGCGAGGATCTACCTATGCATAAGGCCAAAGTTCGGAAAGGGTACATACATGGAGAATGAGATATCCATCCCAGATGACCCTATGGGAAGAAAGAAGCCCACACCAAAGTGCAAGGAGAGGGAAGAAGAAGAAGAACAAAGGGTGGTGGAGAAGTAGAATATAGATACCGCAGGGCCAAGTACCTATGTCCGGAAGAAGAGGAGAATGGTGGTCAGGGAGAAGACCCCAGAGCTTGCGAAGCCACCATCCCCTGAAGAACCCTCAGATGAAGAGAAGACCACATCCCTGACCCCAGAATTTTCAGCAGAGGAAGAAGAAAAGGGGATGGAAGAACAAGAGTCTAAAGATATAGATGACCCGAATGCCTATATAGGTGAAAGGGATGATGATGGAGAGGAAGAGTTGGAGGTGGATCAAGAGCCAATTGACATCCATGATTCAGAGAAGAGGGAGTAGAAGATACAAATGATGCTTTTATCTTTGTAAGGAGGAAGGGCACCCAAGGGGAGGAAGGTGCACAGACAAAGAAAGGAGTGAGGGGGAAAGTACCAAGGAGCCAGATATGCCCAAGATCACTCAAAAGGAGGTGGATGAGAAAGCAAATAGGGAGGCAGAGAAGATGATTAATGCCTTGGTCGATGAGGAATTGGAGTATAGCACGAAGCTTGTGCTCGGTGAACTAAAGGAAGAGCAAAGGGAGAAGAGTGTGGGTAGCACAAAAGGCCCAACTCTTTTAGTAACTATTCCCAAGGGTGTGCACATGGGAAGTAAATAGGATATATTTATGACCCCAATAAATGTTTTTGCACGTGTTTCTAGAGTACTATGCCCACTAAGGAGCTCACTTCCATGGAGTCCTTTGATCTTGAGGGTGGATACCTACACACAAGGAAGATGCTATCATGGGCATTCGAATCCCACCTCGATGAGCCCGAGTTCAAGGTTAATAAAGGATCGTACTAGCATTGTTCGAGGGAAAGGGGGATAACCCCATTATAAACACACAACAACTATCAGATGAGCAAGTGTGTAACACACTCAACAAATTCTCCATGGAAATTGAGGCTAGGCTCTTCTGTAGAAATGAAAAGGTTAAAGTCTTAGAGGACCTATTAGAAAAGAGGAAGGAAGAAGTAGTTAAGCTAATGAAGGAACTTAGCCTCAAAAAACTGATCAACAATCAACTACAGAGGGAGATTCAGGAGGAAAATTCTAGGGTACGCGAAGTTTCTAAGAAGGTGGAGCTCATCTCCCAAGAAATTATCATGAAGCACCCAGACCTTAACCCTCCCACATAAAAGTATAGATCATCCCTGGATTGTCTAGAGGACTTGACTCGGATCCTCACCATGGAAACACAACCTTTGGCCTTGGAGTCAGCAAAGGAGGTAGCTGTACACTTGGAGAATGAGGACGAATTGAAATTCATCGTGCTCGTGGCCAAATACAACAAGGTGCTTGCTGATGTGAAGATAGCCACACAAACTATGGTAGTCACCTACGACCATTGCGTGGACCAAGACAAGGTGACAAGCATGCTGCTTGCCAACGACGAGGCTGAGCTGAGGGAATTCAAGGAGAATAATAAAGGCATAGAACAGAGTGAGAAATTATCCTAGCCAAAGTAAAAAAAAAATTAAACTGTTGAGAACTAGTGAGTCTCGATCAAAACCTGGATAAAAGAGCTTGACAAGGTCATCACGAGGAAGATGGATGCCCTGGAAGATCATGCTAAGGAACTGGATACTATGGTGGAGACCATTAACATTAAAGGGGAAGGATTAACATTCGATGAGGTAAGCACCTTGGTTAGCAACATCTACACTAGCGCGCAGAATGAAGTCAACGCTTGGTATACGCTAGAGGCCGACCTGTGGCAAAAATTTTCCCTTCTTCTTCTTTAGGCAATTTTCCCTCTATTCTTTCTCTCCCCCATTCTTTATTATTTCCCTCCATTATTTTCCAAGGAAAGGCCTTACATTTTTGTACTACATTCTTTGAAAAGGTTCTTGAGGGCAGAGAACAGGTGAAGTGTGGGGTAATGTTGGGACCCTATTGTAGCTTCCAATTCTTGAAGGCGCGTAGGCACACATAGCCAGAGGGAGCACACAAGTGAAGGTGTGCAAGGAAGGATTCAAAAGGGGTTCTTAGAGAACCAAGGACGCGCACACATGAAGAACAATTCGGGACTTATCCATTTTCAACCTTTTGGACAGAACACATGAAGAATGTGTTCCATTTGGATAAGGTTCTAGCTTGGCAATAGGGTGTCCTAGAAGGAATATACCTTACGATAGGAAGATCCAAAAATCTAATCATGACATGGAGAGGCATGCACCTGGGGTAACCCACACCTTGACACTTGGGGCCAGATTTGAGGTTGCAGAGGAGTTTGTTAGAGCTCAGATGCCTATTTATACGCATGCCCTTGGTAAAGAACAGAGACAGAAGTGAGGTAGCGGAGCTCTGCTGAATTACTGCGAGAACTATGGGATAAAAATGGGTAGATGATTATAGGAAGAATGTAATATGGGAATGGGGAATGAAAATTTTTTTTTGTGAGCATTCATGTATGGATCCAGATATGGCACATGACTATGGTCTCCCTTCTGTAATATTTTATAAGTAATGCTATGAATGAACATGATAAGGTTACCATGACAATTGTATTAAGATCCTTTCTCTGTATTACCTGCATGTTTCTACTATGCTTTTGATCTTATATAATCATGAACCTTATTTGAATGTTAAGTCTATTTGTGGTTTTACAACTTCCTAGTTCTATTAATTTTGTTGTATGCTTTGCTTTTGTTATGACTGAAGGGGTATAAAAGTCATTCTGAGCTCTATAGCTTCTTCATTTCTTTTAAATCACTAAGTCAAGATCATGAAGTATGCCTTCCACTAAAATCACATCAAATATAGCCTCGTCTCCCTCTCGCATGCCTCAAAGCGAGTGCCCAAGCATCCACCGGGTGATAGGCTGGCATGCATGAGATTCCCTTGTTCTTGGTGGGTGTAAAAATGACTACAATAACAACTTGCGATTGATATTTGATAGGTGTAGGAAGTTTATTATCTCTATAAACATTAATAAACGTGTCTTGTCTACTCCTTTTGGCACAATGCTAGGTCATATTATTTATAAGGAAGGTTTATTGGTGGATCCTGCCAAACTTGTTATTTTGGGTTTTGAGGATCCTACCATTAAAATATCAAAGTGTGTGGATTTTTGGGGCATATGGGTTACTACAGATAATTTGTCAAAGGCTATGCCAAGATTTCCATGCATTTGGAATAATTTGTAAGGCATAAGGGAATATTTCACTAGGAAACAACGCAATAGGTGGATTTTGATACGTTGAAGGAGAAGCTTACCACTGTGCCCATTTTTTTCTTTCCCTCTGAGAGAAGACCTTTCATGTGTATGTAGATGCATAAATATTGGCAATTGGAATGGTTCTAGCACATCCTAGAGAAGGGATTATTGATCACCCTTTGTGTTTTGCAAGCAGAAAGTTAACTCTAGCTAAGCATAATTACACAACAACGGAGCATGAAGCATTGTCTATGATTTATGCATTGCATAAGTTTAGGTATTACTTGTTGGCTACTCCATTTATATTTTACATAGATCACATGGAACTTAAGTATTTGGTAAACAAGCCTATTTTGTAGGGGTGCATATGCTGTTGGATCTTGTTATTTTAAGAGTTTTTCTTTTCAGCACGTAGTAAAACTAGGAAGGGAAATTCGGGACCTTACAATATTTTAAGAATCAATTCGAAGAGGATGCGAAGAGCATTGAAGATATAATTTTGGAAGTAGAGTTGTTTAGATTACAATTTACACCATTTGATTTGGAGGATATTGTTTTCTTTTTACAAATAGGTTTGGCTCCTATGTAATAAAGAGTATAGAAAGTAAACAAATTTCCATTCACACTGCAACTTATATCTTAATTGGTGGAGATCTATACAAACTTGGCCAGGATGAGATTTTACACCGGTGTGTACTCAAACATGAGCACGTGGGTATTATGGAGGAAGATCATGGAGGGATTACTAGTGGACACTATGCAGGGAGATATACCATGCACAAGATTTTGATTGGCTAGCCTATGATGGGAAACATTGTACAAGGATTTCCAAGAATATGCCGAGGGTTGTGATCATTTTCAGCACCTTGGGAAACCTAGGCATAGAGATGAAATGTCATTGAGGCCTATAGCAAGTGTGAAACCTTTTGAAAAATGGGAAATTGAATTTATGGGCCCTATTTCCCCACCGACATGTAGGATCAGGTTGTGCTACATCATTACTTGTACAGATTATCTTACAAGGTGGGTGGAAGCAACGCCTATGAAGGATTACACTACAGCTACTATAGCAAGGTTCCTTTGGGAGAATATCATAAGCAGGTATGGATGTCCATTGAGTTTAACAAGTGATATGGGTACTCATTTCTTGAATGAGATTGTTAGAATATTATTGGCAGAGTTTATGGTAGCACATCATAAGACTACACCCTATCACCCACAAGCTAATGGAACTGTTGAAGCTTTCAACAAGATTTTGAGCCACACATTGACAAATATCTGTGACATTGGAAGGAAATATTGGGATGATAAATTTTTTGTTATACTTTGGTCATATATAACAACCTACAAGAGGATGAACAAATAAACAACCTTTCAATTGGTGTTTTACATAAAGGTTGTTTAACCGGTTAAGTTCATGTTACCATACCTACATATTGTGCATGCACAAGGATTAGATGATGAGAAATCACTTAAAGAGCACATATAAGAACTGATGCAGTTGGATGAGAAGCACATTATAGCTTGATGGAACCAAAAGATAGAGAAAGTAAGATAGAAGGTCTGACATGATTGACACATCAAGAAAAAAAGCTTGAAGTTGGACAAATGGTTCTTTTGTATGACTCCAAGTTTTTGCGCCATCTTAGAAAGTTCCAAGTGCATTGGTTGGGACCGTATGTTGTGACCTATATACTTGACTCAGAAATTTCCAGTTAGAATATTTGGATGGCACATGGTTTCCTAGTTTCTTTAATGGGAGTAGGTTGAAGCCTTACTATAAATAAGTCTTCTTGGTGTTTGTAATAAGGAAGTATTGTCATTTAGCTTAGGTTTTCCTTTAATGCATTTTCATTTATATGTGTTTCCTTTCATCATCGTTATACTTTTTATTTTTAGTCTTGTGTTGTGTTTCACATTGGCAAGATAGTAGCTAACTATGTTTTAAGTGATTTCATGAGTAGATAACCGCATATACATTTAGTGTGGGTTAGATCAAAGTATAATATGGGAAATAATTGGCATGTCTTTAAGGGAGTTTGGATTAGTTGAAAAATATTTATATGATATTGGCATGGAGGTAGAAAAAAATGGTTTGTGTTGTATGAGAGGTTTTCTGAGGAAGATTGAGATGATTGAATACCATGCATGAGAGAAACACAAATCACTCACTATAGCGTGAGGTAGGCGCGGAATGGGAAATTACTTAGTGGATATCGTAGAGGTTAAATAATTTAGCACAAGTGAGGCATATGGAGGAGGTATGTGGCAATGGAGTATTATTATCATGCCGAAGGTTATGACTGTAATGCACAAAGTAAGGTCGTAGAATTTTAATTAAGTGGATAAATTAGTTTGTTAAAAAGTAACGTTAAAACATGTGGGTCGAAAGGATGTTGAGGTCATGAAAAAGTATAAATAGGGGTAAGGGTAGTCATTTTAACTACCTTGCCTTCAAAATATTTTGTACTCTAAAGCAATTAAATTATGATGAGGGTGTGATAAATAAGTGAAGTACTTTTACAAACCAATGGTATTTTGCAAACTGTGATGAGACCTTGCGGAGTGGAAAGTGGAGTAGACAGTGAGGCAATAGGGGGTTGCAAAAGAGTGAAGCTATCAAAGTTAGAGAGATTAGGAAGACAAAGATAATTTGAACACATAGAGTACATAGTGAAGGAATGAAAATGGCACCAAAGAAGGCACGAACCAAGAGACCGGTGGTGGAGAAAGAGGAACCCATAGAGATATAATCAGAAATGCAGTACCACAGGTGTAATAAAAGTAGATAAGTGGAGTTTGAATCTATATAGGTGAAATATTAGTGAGTTTAACCATAGAAGAACATAACATGAAAATTTTATGTGGGTGGATCTAGTTAAAGATGTCTCAGGGTTAGACGAGCTCGAAACCCTAAGGTTGACAAATCGGTACAACATGAGTTACATAAAAATGGTGTTTTGCAGCTATGGGAGCTGCCCTTATTTGCTAAACCTTCCCCTCTTTTCCTGTGGTTAATATCACCAGTGCACGAGGATTTTTTATACTTTACAAGGAGAAGAATGTGAATTATGGGCCAGTTGATAAGGAGAGTGACAAGGCTTGTGAAACACTGGCAAAGATATGGCACTCGACCTATGTGCCAACTAAAAAATTAAATAATTTGTGAAGAAATTGAAATATGATAAGGGGGAAGGGCCTAGGTTATTGCAGATCTAGATGATTTGACATTAAGGATTGTTTCTTGACTTATCAATTACAAATTGGTTGCATCATAATGGTAGACGAAGATAAATAGAATAACCTATATATTACATACATGGTATCAAAATGAGTACACTATAAATTTTCATAATTCATTATGAAGATTATCATTGAGGAAGTGCAGGTGTAAAATGATGCTTGAGAAAAGATCAATTAGGAGACCATCCTACTGTTAATCATATTTTGGGAGATTGGTGTCCCGATAGACCAGATGGGAACATGTGTGTTTACCCACTAGAGCACTCATCTCCTACAGTGTAATTTTTGCAGTTCACTTGTGATGGCTCCATCATGAATACCTATAAGAACCACATTAAAAAATGGTACAAGATATTGTGCAAGGATTTTGATAATGAGTGACTTATTTTACATGAGTTTCAATGATTATATGGGACCAAGTGAAGTCTACGGTTATACAACACTTCAGATTGGAAAAATTTAAATTTTCCAATGGAGAAATGGGGCAATGGTGCAAACTTCCATTTGCATTTACCGCAAAATATATGAATTATTCCATTAATCATCAAAAAGAGGCACAAAATATGATTGTTAATGTTGATAAAGTGGACTCTAATGTTCATAGTCTTCGTGCAACCTATAAGTATGGTGTGAGTCTAGCATATGTCAAAATATTGGAGTAATACTTCCCGGATCTACATCCGTAGATCTATGTCACTATCAAGGATTCATCCATAGATTGTTCATGTAGTTATTCCCTAAGATGAAAGGGGAGTTAAAGTGGAGGATATAGACTCAACCTTTCCAAAACTAATAGAGGTATCAATCCCTCCTACGAAGAAGAAGGAAGTGAGGGTAAATTGGAAACTTCCAGGAAAATGAAGTATTATTCACACTGGAGAAGCAATCAAGGCATAGGTACATCACAATAGGGAAACACTGAGGCTTCACAAAAAGAGTGCGAAGAAGTTAAGAATCCTCAAGAAGAAGAGTCGAGTAGATGTATCCTAAGGTACATGATGTCTCTAGTCTGCGGTGGAGATAGGCTCGTAAGAATATCACGCAGCCTTAGGAGAAGAACTCAAGGTAGAGCTCATGGATGAGGAGAAGATAATGGCCAAGAACAAGGCCAAAGGATCAGTCGATGCATGCACAAAGGTAAATATGGCTATAATGGAGGAACTCGTGAAGACTCGTCAAAGAAATTTCACCTATCCATCCCACCAAACTAGAAGAGAAGAATAAAGGAGAATCCTTTATTATTAAGGAGGATAAAGGGTTTCTGCAGGTTCAAGCACCTTGAGGAAGAAACACTCTAAGCACAAGGTAGAGAGGAAGGGGTGGACACCTAGGTCCCCTCATATTGGTTTTGTGGATAACCTCGTGAAGGTCTTACGTTCATGGTTTTAGATAACCCTTTCCCTAGAGAAGTTACATGTTTGGGATCTCTTAGACCAGGATGGGGGCATAACGAGGACCAAGAAAATGATAAGTTGGAATATGCATTGTCATGTAGAGGAGCCCGAGTTCAAGGTCAATGATCATGTGATCGATACCATCCATTTGAAGAAAAATAATAGGGTGACTTATAAAGTGATGGCTCTAAGCTACCTTTCAAATGAGTAGACATGCAACGCGCTACCAAAGATGTCCTCATAATTTGTAAGGTGGAGATTGGATGTAGGGGATATTGTTTGGGCCTTGGTCATAGAACAAAAGGAAAAAGAAAATGAAATTGGAAGATCTGTGCAATGGTTTGAAGAGTAAACATGTGTAGACAAAAGAAGCATATGATTAGGGTAACACCTTGGTTAAGAAATTCTTGGGATAATGTACGACATTGGTGATCCAAGCCAAGACAGACTATAACAATGAGATGGAATATTTGGAAGACTTGGTGGGGATGTTATTGGTTAATATCAAATATGGACTAGGACCCATAGCTGAGGAACTCGCGAAGGAGAAATAAAAAAACAATATTGTTGTTGAAGCCCAGATTACTGAGTTGGAGGACTTGCTCACCCAACTCAAGGAGGAAAACATATTAGCAGATAGGGGTTTCAATAGTTGTCAGAAATTTGAGCCCATTATTGATGCGTGAGTAACAGATGAAGAGGCCATCCTAAAGGCCTTATAGGAGAAGGTCCCGATGAATAAGATCAAGCGTGCCTAGTTGATAATCGACACCACAACACAAATAGATAATATAAAAACCAAGTGTAAGAAGTTAGAATTTTAGATTGGTGAAATACAATATTCTATCATATAATAGATGGATGAGTTTAAGGGAGTTTGCATGGAGCTGGTGGTGTAATAGAAGAGTTCAAGGGAAAAATTGAAGAGCTTAAACAAGAACATGTACCCAATATAGTGGAGGAAGCACCAAGAAAAGAAATGGCCAAACTGGAGGCATGGAAGAAGTTAAATGGGGAGATAGATGTAGATTTCCCTAAACTCCTCTAGTTAAAAATTTAGATTGTTCAAACATACAACATTTTTACCTTAACTAGTTTTTGGATCAATGGAATTTTGTATGTAAAGTGTCAAGAATTGTTGAGGGTGGTAATTAAAAAGTGTGGGATAATGTTGATCCCCTAAGAAGACTAAGTACATGATGTGAAAAGGGTTTTGTCATGTGATAAAAAGGCACAAAGACTCTAGCCAAAGTAACTATAGGAAGAGCTTGGAGGTTTGTGCCTAGGAAAAATAGGCTCAAGACTTAGCTACATTTTGGACCACTATTAAATTTGATATGGAGGACATGTGGAGATGCGGCCAGGATTTATTATGGATAAGGATAAATCATGGAGACTTGCAGCCCAAGAAAATCCTACTTTAGGATATGATTATTATGCTAGGATTAAGATCTGTAAAGTAGAGTTAGTTATGGTTTAGTTATCATTTGCATGTTTAGGGTACTTGAGTATGGCAAGGAATGATGACATTTGGCATGTAGCCTACTCTTGAGTGATGAATAGGTGGTGGAGGGAATGTCCCCACCAATCTCTTGATATGTATTGATTTTCATGATATAATAAGAGAGAGATTTCAAAGAGAAATATGCAAGAGAATGTTGTTATAACTTCTTGAGCAGAGTGTTTGTAAGGTTAGAATGTTATTCTATTGATGTATCTGATCTTTTTATGGTCCTTATGATGTATTTGGCTATTGTAACAATGGTGGATTAATATAATGGTGTTTGTTCTGAATATCAATGCTCATGGATCTAAATATTTGTGTTCTTTATTGTGTTCATGGTTTAGATCTGATTCCTACTTGTTGTTCTTGATGTTCATAGTCATAATATTATTCATCTATGCTTGGGTATAGTTATTTATTCTTTTTATAGGATGTATGCATTTACTATTGTGCACTACTCTACCATTCATGGTAACATTCTTGACAAATCTCACATAGAAGAGGGGCCTGGTGCCTTCGCGTGCTTCGGGTGAGCTCCAGCTTTGGCTAGGTGATATGTCGGTTCATCCGGGAATTAAAGGGTTAAGAAAAGTGACAACATATATGTATCAATTTAATAGATTTTTGTTTAGATTAATTCCTAATCCTTCTTTTCCTATCCATACCAATCCAAAAATCATAAAAAAATACAAAAACCAAAACAAATCTTGCACAACGAGAAACATAACATGAGTTTATCCCTATGAATCAAAAAACTCTAAGGTAAGGTAAATCATTCCATAAAAACACGCTGGACTCATTAAAAGTGTTTCAATTTAATATTACATTGTAAAGTTAAGCCATAAAAACTTGATCTTATATTTATAACACAAAATATCCAAGTGTGATCACTCTTTTTTTGTTACAAGAAAATTGGATTTTAAGGATTCTTTTCATTTCATTATAAGAATTCTTAGGATTCATCACAAAATAAACACTATATTTCATAAAGATGTAAAGTTAGTGCTCCTTTGTGCAATTATTTTCTTTTCCTTCCTCCAACTTGATAATTTAGTTCCCAACCAACACAAAAATGAGTAAGAAACAGAAATCACTCAAGTTAAAGTTTTTCAAAATATTTCTGCACAAGGGTTTTTGGTAATCTCTACTAGGAATATCGATGCGAGAAAAAAAAAAAGTGGGGAAAAGGACATAGATGAAAATAAAGGTATATTAGTAAATATTATAAATGGTTGGTTGGATGTAAATAAGATTCTAAAATTTCCTTTCCTATCCATCCCTATCCAAAATCATAAAATACAAAAACAAATTAATTCATATGCAATAAGCAACAGTAACATGTGTTTCTCCAATCTTGGTAAGAAAAATATAAGGAAATGAAAATGAATCAAAAATATCACAATGGAATCCTTCAGAGTGTTTTAATTTATATATCACATTACAAAGTTAATATATCAAAAATTTATATTATATTGATAACACAAAATCTCTAAGTGTGGTCACTCATTTTTATTACAAGTAAAATGGATATTTTGGATTATTTTCACTTCATTATGAGAATGCTCAAGAGAATTCTCCAATAGATTCATCATTATTTATTATATCCAAAACATGCCCCTAATTTCATCCGTGAATCATGTAACCAATTTTCCTTTCTCAAGGTTCTAATAATTTTCACACAAACAATTTTCCTATATATTGTGTAAATCCTTGTTTACAAACATTAATATGTTTGATTGCATTTACTTTTGCACCTTTACTTTCGAAATATTCACCCTTGGTATAATACATTTTGGCCACACATAATAATCCTTCATATTTTAGTATATGAAATATATTGGTCACTTTTCATGTCTTATTAAAACTTTCATGATATTTTTGTTATCCACATCCCATGCAAAACAATGCACAAAATTTTATAGAACCTAGTCTTTTGTATAACCCTATCTCTCACTCCTCACCCCCTTAAGTATTTGTAAATCCTTATCTATTAAATTTTGACACTTAATATTTTATATTTTCACTATACATTCATACTCCCAATCATTTTTCATTCTCCTACATTCAAACTAGCATTGTGCTTTGTTATGTGGCTATATTGAGTCTCGTGGTACCCCTTATGCTCGTGGTATTTAAACTTACCAAGAAAACTACACAAAATAAAAACCCTTGTTTCATCCCACAGCCTCAAAATTATTTTATACAAGTATATTTTTATATCGCACACTTGGGTATTTGTTGTCATGTTAAATGTCTAGCATGCAAAATTTAAAATTTTGGTCATGGAAACTAAACCCGCACTTGAAATCCCTTTTCTTGGTCAATGTAAAAATTTCCTCCAACTATAATTTCATGTATTTTATCCTCACTCTAACTTAGAGGAACATGATAATATGATTTTCAAGTGTGTTTCATATGCATAATAGTTTACCTAGCTTGATTCACAAGGGTATTGAGATCTAAGAACGAACAATGCTCCCTGGATGCTTCAAAAGGGTTATTTCAGCTTTTCTTATCACAAGATGACATCCTTTGGAAGATAATTACGATGGAACAACAAATTTGGAGGTTTTTTAGGAGTGCAATAAGATTATATAACACCATTTATAAAGGATTTTTGGATCAATGAGAAGTCTGGAAACTTTCAAGTAAAATCAGTCTTGGGCAAGGAACTAAGAAAAGCATGTTTAAAAGGAGATCGTCACCTTGTTCAAAACATTAAAAATCCTTAGAATGTATTACGAGGATATATCATATAAATATGAAATGTGAAAAAGTCTAATTCTTTGTGTAATAATCAAATGAGAATTTGCAGGGAGTATAAAATTGTAAAAAACATTTCCAAAGATCAGAAAGCACAAGATCCTTTTTACAATGTGGAACTTTCTCAAAAATTTAAGACACCTCCAGGAATATTTAAAATCCTAACCAAAGGTAAAATTGGATTACATTAGACCCTCCTCATGGTCCATGTCTTGTAATTTTTCATACTCATTCTATAATTCAGCTATAACTTATCTTACCGATACATGCACATAGGAAAAAGTTGGAAATGGACTAAAAAGGAAATTTTAAAGTTGAATCATGTCTTGAAAATCTTGGGAATGAACATATTTTTTCCTCTCGAATTAAAAATAATATATGTTTGTCCTCCGACATCCATGTCTTGCTCTCGCTCCTAAATATCATCTCCTTAATTTATTTTCACATCGAGATTGGTGACATCATTATAGCCAATTACCTTTAAGTGGAGTTTTGGAGCATGGATGTCCCTTTTAACTTTTTCCCTTGGTGTAAGGGGAAACATGGGAAACCAATTTTTCTCCCTTATGGAGGATTTGTGTGTGTCACTTATTGATAACTTAAGTGGTTAAAAGATGATATAAACTCACCTAACTTGATGTTTGAATTTTTTTTCATGACATAAAGACCCATGGAAGAGTTTTGGAGGTTTTATATCCCTTTCAGTAACTTTACTCCAATTGATAAGGGTACATAGGGGACACAAAAATGTAATATCCCTATGGATTGAACTTTTATTCACTCAAAATGATGACTTGGGGTGTTAGGAAAGTGTACTCAACTCACCATTTTCAAAATATGACCTCATCCTTATAAGAACATCACCTTTTGTTTCACCGATTCTTAGACGTTTCTTTGAAGTATTGACGAAACAGATAGGGTAATGGGTGTAGGAGGAATACCTATTCAAATGTTGGTTGATGGGTTGTTGCGCACGTATGACTTCCGAATCCACAGCTGATTGTGAGAGCTTCCTTTTGGCTAGGAGGAACTACCTGTAATGAAAAGAAAGACCACCAGAAAGAGTTAAACAATATGTGCAGTGAATTGCCTAACATGTGCTAGATCCAGGAAGTGTGATACTTCCTAGACAACTATCATTCCACTGTTTTAAACAATTTAATGTGAATAATAAAGTAAATCCTATTGTAATTCAAAATGATTTAGGTATCTCACTTAAAACACAATAAGAAAGATCTAATCTAACAGGCTAGGTTAGAATAGGATCCGAAGGTCAAGTAATCTGGTTCTAGGTCTCTGCAGGTTTGACAGAGGTCTCAGGTAGGTCACAGGTGAATAAGGGTGAGGTGGAATTAGATGGATAGGTCACTATTCTGGGTTGTATGGGAAAGCAAAAAGACCGATCTTTGGTTAAGGGTGACCGATAGTGGTTGAAGTGTAATCGGGTGTCGATTACATTATAGAAAATTGGGAATTCCATGAATGAGTTTTGGGTCCCCTTTGTGATTGCACAAAAGACTTTGGTTGGTTGAGATGAGGTATTAGGTGGTTTGGGAGGGATTTAGTGAGGTTTTAATGGGTATATGGAGGGGGAATGTTGAAGGAGGTCAATGGGTGGCTAGGTAAACAATAGGTGATAATATAATGACAAAATGAAGTGAACTAGAGAAGTATAACATTGTACTTACTTAGATTCTAGTCCTGGATGCATGTGAATGAGGGATGGAGGTCTTTGGTAAGATGTTGAAGGCTACATGCGATCCATAATCATAGGAGTGCTTCGCATGGGTTATATGTGCATTCCTCTTTTCTTGGTTATATTGGATCATTGTTGGGGTGGCTGTGTAGGAGAAAATGCTTGATCCCATCCCTTACATTTGTGTTCTTACTAGAATTTGATCTCAAAAGATGTGATATCTCTCAGGAAGAGCTCAATGTTTGCTAACTTTTTCAAATCTTTACCAACCTTGATAACAAGGTTCTTTTGGGGTTTAAAGGGTAATTGATGGTATTTCGACTTAACTAGTGACGGTTAGGGCTAATCGGCATCATCAAGGTGACATTTCCTAGGTTTAATAAACTAGATAGATCCTCTTGATTTTCTCGAGATCTCGTGTCGTTAACCCACGATTAAACCGGAAGCTTCTTGTTAGCATGCAGGAATGTGGTTAGAGGGAATGTAGGCACTGATTTCTAGGGTTTGGGTAAGTCTTAGTTAGTTATGGCAACTTACTAAGAATAGGTCTTAGGGTGAGTTGGCTTGATGAGGTGTCTAGGTGAAGTGTATGGGTGGATATTATTTAAATGAATATATTTAAATAATAAATATTTTGAGGATAATGAATTAATTTAATTAGATTAATTAAATTAATATTAGTGAGGTGAAGGGGGCCATGGCTAGGTGAATGTGATGAAGGGTTCTTATTTGTCGAGGGACCAAAGGGGAGTGTGACCTAATTTTAGTGTCTACATTTTGCCCCTTTTTGTTGCATAGCTTGTATTACTAAGCAATGCTAACAAAAATAAGATATGGTTTCCCCATGTGTGGGTGATGGTGATCCCCTCAAACTAGGAACCCACGAGGTTGAAGGCAGAATCGGTGAGTGGTTTGAGAAAAAGTAATCTGTGAGGAAAAGGCGAGGTGGGTATAGGGGAAAGGGAGAAAGGTCTACTTGGGTAAGCTAGGTAATGGGTTAGGGTCAAAAGTAGTAATGTGATCAAATGTACACACATATATAAATTGTATCATGCTAATGGGTTGAAGAGTAGTCAAACTCTACATCATCTAAGGTCGATAGGTTTATCCAAACAAGGTTGAAGTGATTACGTATCCAAGGTATAGGATATGGTTAGGAAACACAATGTAGGTTAGGTGTAGGAACATTTAGGTATGTTTCGGTACACTAAAGGTAGGGTCAGGATAAACGGTCATGGAAATAGGCTAGGTAAGGTCATTAGGTCAACAACACAGGTAATAGTGCCGCAAGGTATAGCGAACACATGAGGTCAAAGGTCACTAGTGATGGTCCAGGTCTAAATATCTAGGTCGCAAAGATGGGCAAGGAAAAGGTAGGGATAAAATAATGAGTCCCCAAAGGATCACAAAGGGAGTTAGTAAATTATGAGGTCAGAATGTGAGGTAAATGATTTGGGTAAAGGTGGGGTCGGGTAAATGATCAGGGTGAAGGTTGGGTGAGGAAAAAAGGAGGTAAGGGTAGGGTAAATGGGTGTAATTTAGGGAAATGTGAGGGTGAGAGTGATCAATGCTAGTCAAGGATAACTAATTTAAGTATAGGTCAACCAACGATGGTTAGGTAGGGCATGTGACCGATGTCTATCAAGGGTAACCGACATCGATTAGGTCAGGTTTGTTATAAAAACAAAAAATCCACATTTTTGTTATTCATTTGTCTTATAGCTATTTGATAAAATGACAAAAGAGAGAGAAAAGAGAGAAAAGTGCCTAGATAGAATGGAGCATTGAGTTGGCAGTGTGAACGATTGGTGATCAGTTGGTGAGAAGTGGGTCCATAGGATCAGTGTGAGGGATTTGATTGGGATAGGGTTCGGGTAGTGATTTGGTGATGGAGGAGGCTGAAGAGGGATCGGGTGGGCCACTAGTGCAGTGGCCAAATGTGCCACCAAGACGACAACAATGTGATGAGGTAAGTGCCCTACTCTAGGTGTATGTGATTAGATAGATTCGTATATTGTGTGTTTTATAGGTTTTTTTTTTTTTTTTTTGTGGGTGGGAATGGGTAAAATTTGGAAATGGGGGGAATAGTAGGTAAAAAGATGAATAGGTAGGGGAATAAATCGTATAAGGGGGTGGGTTGGGGTCCAAGGGCGCTTTAGGTCATTTTAGGTGGGAAAAGGGGCAAGGGGGAGGTGTTTTAGAAAAGGGGGGTTTTGGGAAATCACGGTTTTTACCTTGACGATGGATCGGTGTTAGTCAAATTTGGTCAAGCGTTAGTAAGGTGGAATTGGTATCGTAAGGGTGAACTAGTACCAGTCGATTATTGGGAACAAGGGTCCAAAGGGGATGTGGGCTAGGTGGTTGAGATGGGTAAGGTGAAAATAGGGTGTGGGAAAATGATAAGTCGTAAATATAGATATGATAAATGTACATTAATGTTTTGTTTATAATGGATACAGGGGAGAGCACAACTACATATGAGGGACATGGTTCATCCCTTTCTCGTGTGATGCGTGATGTAGTGACCCCGAGTAGCTGCAAAGCATGTGGAGGTGGCTGGTTTGAGTGGAGTTTGACAATATCAACATGTAGTCTGGAAGCCCATTTGATGGTCACACTCATTGATAAATGGGATTTTGTGGCCATCACGTTCCACCTACCAATAGGTGAGATTACTATCAGCTTGGAGGATGTGTTCCAGATTCTTTGGTTACCCATATTGGGTGCCCAGGTTTATTCTATCTCCTATGAGGCCTCAGAGGAGATGATTGTGACTATTTTTGGAGATGGGATGGCCAATCTGAGATTCCATAGTGCCATCTTGATCTATAGAGAGATGTACCTAGCCCGTCTAGAGGATACAAGGCTAGTGGTTCTATTGATGGAGGCAATGTGCAGCTATGCACTGTCAGATGCAGAGGGAGGATGTTTTCCCTGATCACTAATTGGGGTACTTCATGATATGATGGTTGATGAGACCTACTTTTCCTGGGCACCAACATTCTTGGTGTAGCTATACAGGGAGTTATGGGTGTATGGGTGGTTGTGTAGGTTCAGCCGTGTTGTACCTTCTTACTTGCACCTTTGTTGGGCATATGAGCACATAGTTTGTGTGCGGCCTATAGGGATGCCTCGAGAAAATGCATTCCAAGTGAGATTTGTGTGGGTGGGGTATAAGAGATGGGTTCGGTTATTGGAGAGCGGTGATCTGAGAGGCCCACACATGATGTGGCCTATTTCCGACAGTTACTGGAGGGGTTATCTGGAGTGGACATTATCTAGAGGCCATATGTGGGATTCCCCTCATATAGGCATATGCATGAGGAGCTAGCTGAGCTCTAGCTAGAGAGATGGATATAGGTCGTTATGTTGGGGAGTACAAGATGATCCCGTAGACAGATTTCGGCGACATTTTTGGCTAGTACAGACATTCTCCGCGAATCTTCCAATAGTACAGAGAGATGATGTGGAGAGGCCTTTACCTCTACCACAGCCTACAGTGCCCACAAGGTAGGAGGAGAAGGTAGTGGACCAGTGAATAGATGACACCAGGTGCATAAACATGTACAGATAGTGGTGGGCGGCTCACTTACGAGCCATACCACCCAGACTGGGGTAGTCGGATCTAACCACCATTACGGTGTAGAGAGATGCCCTACAAGGGCAGGTGGCTACTCTAATTACCTAGTTGGGTATACTACAGACACACCTAGAGGGCTCTAAGGTAGAAGTAGCAGAGTTACATGTACAGGTGGCAAGTTTACAGGCCCAGATGACTGGTGGAGGAGATAGAGATGGAAAGGAGGGGGATAGTTAGGTGGTAACCTTATAGGATTAGGTGGCAGGTTTACAAGGTCAGTTAGCCATAGCCTAGGCATAGATTAGGGTCTTAATATAGGCACGGGGATAGGGGCACCACCACAAACACCACCATCATAGGCACCGGGACAAGGTCCCAGTTTACAGGAAGGAGTGGGGTAGGGTCTCGCAGGATAGGTATAGGGGCTGAGACCTATGGGACCACTACATGCACCGTACACTATATCCAGTTACAAGATGCCCTAGGTAAGGCTAGATATTACCAGGACCAACTAATGGCAGCCGGGATAGACTTCATATCCTATGCCGAGTATAGGGCACAATAGGCATCCAGTGAGAGGATGAGATCCCACACTCACAGTGTGGAGATAACAGGGGTCAGCGAACTCTGAGGCCCAATCAGGAAGAGGCCACCAGTGCATAGAGACCAGCTCTAGTTGAGGCGCTAGTAGGGACCCAAGTGGCCAAGGGTACCGATGATATAGAGGTGGAGGACATCCACCGAGATGAATTATATGTCACCTTATTTTTGATGTATGATAGTCATTTTTTTATTTATACCGCCTGCATGCCAAGAGATAGTTGTATTTTTTATCACATACTAGCTTGCATGCTAATGATAGTGAGGATGTATGAGAGGTTTTGTATATTTTAAGCATATACCGGCCTACATGTTGAAGAGATTTTGTATTGATTCATTATTTTATTGTATATATGAGACTCTCTGTGTGCCAATGACATTTTGTATTGTGTATTGGCCTGCATGCCGATGATTTTGAGATGATGGACATGAGGAGATAGCCATGTATATTGTATTGAGATACATAGTTATTTATATGATGAGATACATGTGATTTTGGATTTGATTGATGTGTTAATGAGATTTTGATTTGTTGTTTTGTTGATTTGTTATTTTAATATGGATGGAAATTAGGTGATTTCATCATGGATCGAGTTAGGTCTCATAGGCATGGACCGAGTCAAGTTTGTTTAGGCATGGATCGAGTTAGGTATGTTAGGCATGGATCGAGTTAGTTTATAGGCATGGTTGAGTTATGTTTTTTTAGGCATGGATCGAGTCGGAGTTATAGGCATGGTTGAGTTAGGTTTATTTAGGCATGGATTGAGTCAAAGTTATAGGCATGGTTGAGTTAGGGTTGTTTAGGCATGGTTGAGTTAGGTTGGTTTAGGCATGGTGTGGGTTTTATATTTGGTTTAGGCATGGTGGAGTAAAAAGTAGTTGAAGTTGTGATTCAATATTTTATGCAATGATATTAGATGTATGATGATGTTAGAGAAATGGTAGGAATAATAAATGTATGTTGTGTTGATGATAAAGATGTTAAGTAACTTGTTAGTTTGGTTCAATTTCCAATTTTGGGTATGAAAGAGAAACTAATTGAGGTGTGATGTGATGTGATGAACATGGAAGATGAATTTTTAGGGTAGATAATGGCCGAGCTAACCTCCAAGGGCCCCATGCCCTTGAAGTGCTACCTATATAGTCCCAGGCAAAAAGGGACCTCAGGCCGATGTAGTTCTCCCATGAGCTAGGGAAGAATATGAGGAGGTATGAAAATGAGTTAGTAGGTTTTAGGCATGGTGTGGGTTTTAGATCTGTTAGGTGTGGGTGGATTATAGGTAAAGTGATGTAGGTGGGGTCGATTATGGCAAAAGAAGAAGATTACCCCAAAGGTAAGCATCAAGGACCAAGTCATGTATAAGGTAATCAAAACATAAACAAAGATGATTTAAAAGATAAGAGGGGGAAATAAAGCCACCTGATTGGGTAGGATCATACCGAGTAGATCATACCTTGGAGGAGGTGATGAACGTAAGACCCTAAAGACATTGCATGATTGATTGTTCTATGGTGAAAAGTAGTCACATGATCACCAAATGTCTAAGTTCCAAAAATTCCCTTAAGGCAGTAGGAAATGGGAGTGGGCATGGTTTTAAGGGTGAAATGTGGGTAATTATTTATATGGTATAGGTAGCATGCTCTTTGGGCAAGAGATCTAAGGTCACAATGGGCAATTCCATGACTAAAAATTTAATTGTTTTGACTTGTATTCGAGATATACCGATCAATGTGGGAAGTCTATACAGGATGAAGAAAATTTAACTCCTTGAGGTGTTCATAAATCTTATCAATGCAGAAGCTTCAGTTGCTCTCACTTTTTTAAAGATCTTTACATAGCTATCCTTTGAGGGAGAAGTCTATTTATATTTGCAATTATCAAGAGGAAGATGTCCTTCGAGGGAGTCATCTTTTGTGTGGAAGTTTGACTCAAGGAGTTAGGTCCCATGTGAAGGCTCTAAAGTCATGGACAAGACCAAGGTGGAGAACAAGACTCTTGTCCAAAAGGAAAGGTGAAATGACCATGGGATCTCATCTAAAGGTAGATGGAAAGTATCCATGAGAATCATGTTATGTGTAGCATCGGGGTACACATATGCAAGAGAATATAACAAGTGATGGGTACTCATATGATTCTTGTTTAATCGTTGGTGAGGTGTATTAAGTGGATAGCACTCAAGGGACGAGCATGGAAAGAGATAAAAGGTGAGGTAGGACTAAAAGTCAACAATAGAATGGTTGAAGATGTAAGGTGTTAAGGGGATCAGGTTCGGGTTTACCATCGAGTGAAGATAAACAATAAGCACCTGATCTATAAGTATGGGTCACGATGTATGGTCCAAGCCAATTAGGAGAAAATTTACCCCGTTTACTTTTTTCTACTTTGGTTACATGTTGATTTTCTTTCAGGATGAGGTCACCAACTTGGAAGGTTCATTCATGGACATATTTGTCATAGGCACGTTTGATACATTTTTGGTAAACTGAAGGTGGTCCAGAGCGTTAAGAGGACATTTATCTAATAATTCAAGTTGTGCTAAACGGTTCGATGAAAGTCATCATCATTGAGCATGTTATGGAGATAAATGTGGAGTGAGGGAATATAGACTTCAAGAGGCAGGATTGCCTCTGTACAGTAGACCAAAGAAAAGGGTGTGGCCACAGTGGAAGTGTGAATACTAGTGTGGTATGCCCATAGGGAAAACGAATGTGCGTATGCCAATCCTTCCCAAAGATTATCATTAAGCACTTTCATAAGAATTTTTTTGAGGGATTTGTTAGTGGATTTGGCTTGGCCATTGGTTTTGGGTAATAAGGTGATGAGAAACTAAGTTGAATGCTAAAGGCATCGCAAATTTTTCGCAATGTTTTTTTTTTCAATTGTTTTTCATTGTTAGTGATGAGGTGACGAGGAACACCAAAGTGAAAAATGATGTGGTGGTTAATAAACTCACATATTTTCTTAGATTTCATGGAGATGATTGGTATGGCTTCCACCCATTTTGTATAGTATTTGGAAGTGGTGATGATCCATTGATGGTGTTAGGAAGAATGGGGATTGATTTCTCAAGATCCAAACCCCATTGAGAGAAGGGCCAAAGGTCGTGGGTGAAGTGTAAGGCATGACTGGGTGTATGATGAATATTGACATGTTGTTGGTATTTTATAAAATGTTTGACATAGTCGCAATAATCATGGTTAAGGGTTGGCAATAATAGCCGAGGAAAAGAATACGCTTAGCAACAACAAGGCCATTCAAGTAACCTCCACATATGCCGTCATGAACTTCCTTAATGGTATAAGGAATTTCAAAACTTGTGACACATCATAAGAGAATACCATCAAAGATGTGCTTATAGAGGAGTCCCCTAGGATGACATAACAAGAGACCTTTTAAGGAAGGTGTGTTTCTCATTACGGGTGAGATGGGAGGTATGATGGAGAGAGAAAGGTAGTTAGAGTATTTTATACCGAGGTCACTCAGGTCATGGGTAGTGGTTTTGATCGAGTAAAAATCGTGAGGTAAATAAGAAGGTGATTGGAAGCATTGTATGGTGATAAAGATTTCAGAATCAGTGGCCAAAGTAGGTATTTGGGAAGCTAAGCAAGCCATGGTATCTACAAATTTGTTGGTTGAACATGGGATGGTTTGAAGGGTGTAATGGTCAAAGGTGGTCAAAAGTACATCTACATGATGTTTATAATTTTGAAGTATCTTGTTACGACATTGGTATATACCATTGACCTGGTTAGAATTAACAGGCGATCTAGCTTAGGTGGCATTAGCGTAGGTGGTGACAATAGGAAACGCTTAACTGCATCAAAGGCTTCATTGCAGTCTTCGGTCCAATCAATGCTATAGTCTTTCTTGAGTAAATTGTTGATTGGATGAACGGCGAAGCTCAAGTCTGGGATGAATCTTCATATTGCACCTAGCTTTCCGAGAAATGACCTGATTCTAGATTCATTCAAAGGTGGGACCATTTCGAGGACAACCCAAATTTTGGTTGGATCAACATCTATCCCTCGTGACGATATGATGTAACCTAGGAGCTTTCCTCCTGTTACGCCAAAGACGCATTTTTCTAGATTTAGTGTGACTCCGTATTCTATTAGGCGTGAAAGAATGATGTGGAGTACTTCTGGATGGTCACAATGCTTCTTGGCCTTAGCCAACAAGTCATCAACGTAGGATTCCATGATTTTATGAATTAAATCGTGGAATATATATGTCATAGCTCATTGGTACATAGACCGGCATTCTTGAGACCGAATGGCATAACAAAGGTAGTAATAGGTTCCCAAGGAGTTATAAATGTAGTTTTAGATTGATCTTGCTCGGATATTTTGATTTGATTGTATCCCGAGAATCCATCCATGAGAGACAAAAGTTCAAATCCAGTCGTTGCATCAACAATGACATCGATAGATGGTAACGGTACTTGTCCTTAGGACATGCTTTGTTGATGTCTCGAAATCTATGCAGATGCATATCTTTCCATTCTTCTTGAGAACGGGAACGATGTTCGATACCCATTGGGAGTAGTCGACTGGCTTGATAAATCCTACTTGGAGGAGTTTTATTACTTCCTCCTTTACCATCGAGCTACCTTGGGCTTCATGGGTCTTGATTTTTGTTTAAGCGGCTTTGCATCTGATTTAGTGACGAGGTTGTGCACCGTAATGCAGGTGCAACTCCGATCATCTCCTTATAATTAAATGCAAATGCCTTCTGATGTTCTTTGAGTATCCGAGTGTGTATCTCTACTTCTTCTGGGGTTAAGGATGATCCTAATTTCAAGATTTTTGGTTCGTCATCTGTCCCGATGTTGACATCGATTGTTTCCTCAATTAAAGAGGTGTTACCCTCTTCAAACTCAGGTGGTGCTGGAGGTAAATCCAAATAATCCCCATTTTCTACTGCGTATATGCTAGGTTCCATTTGTGAGGGGAGATCCATCATGGGATTTCCGAAATAGGAAGACGAATGTGGAATCAAGGACAAATCTAGCATATGATAGGAGAGATATAGTGTTGCATAGGTGTTTAAGTAATCCAAAGTGGCCATGTAAATATCAATATGGTCTAGGATGGTAGATTCACTTCCGCTTGAAAGAGGATTTGTCATTGTTTTTATCAATGATTCATCACAAATGGACACCGTGAAATGGATATCTTCTAACTCATTGCTTGGAGTAAAACGTGATGATGAAGTTGCTATTGAATCGGTGAGAAGATTTTTCTCTCACGGGATTGCTTCATTGGATATGAAGTTAAACGCCTTGCTTAAATCTAATGCGGCTTCTTTGTAAAGCTTCAAGTGTTCGGCTTTGGTTTCGTATACTTGAAACCTGGTTTGTCACTAATCATGCGAGTCTCATAAGACTCTGATGTTATCAATACCAATTCTTTTGGCTAAGGTGAGGCCAAGGAGGAGGGCTGGATCGCCTCGGCATGCAATCTCAGCATCTGTAGGCATTTTACTTATTTCGAATATGAATTCAACATCCTTGTCCGGCTGCCCCGGAGGGTGGATATCAAAATCTACATGATTTACTTGTGTTTCAGGAGGTGGAGTGATGTTAATTAGATGACCTAAACCTAATGCTTCTAAAAAGAGCAGCTCGTGAGTAGAAGAAGTCTTTAGTAAGTCCAAAAATGAAATGTGTGAGAAGGTCTTTGTTAGGTCGCTAATTAAATCATAGGCACCCACGGGTTTTTCTACTATTTGTTGACTCTTATTTGTTTCTGGCAGATGACTTGGGCTTGGTTGAGAGAAATACTCTCGTGTTCTTATTATAGCTTCGATAGGTAGTTCAGCGTCTAGTTCTACCAAACCGACTATCTTGGGTCTCGGTTGATTTCCTAATTGTGGCGCAACTGATGGATTTAGTGAAGTCGAGGCTTCATGATCATTGTTTCCCGTCATTGCACCCTTTTTCGTCCCAGTTGGATTTAATCTGTTATTATCATGATTTGGGAGTGGATCGTTAAAGATCTTGAGGGAGGATTCTCGAGGGAAACCGCCCGTGATCTTGCTTGGTGGTGGTGACACGGGATCTGCCAAAAACAAATTTGTGAAGAACTATCTTTGTTCTTCTGGAAAACGTTGCATGAATTTGTTGTAGTCACAACACGTTCTAGTATCGTGACCTCGAATCTTGTGGAATCCACAATATGAATTGGGATTGTAATTCCTATTTTGTTGGTTTGGTGTATATTGTGGCCTAAAATTCTGATCAAACTGTTGCCTATTAGGATTAAAGTTTTGCATTTGTTGTTTTTGGCTTTGGTTTTGATAACCAAATGAGTTTTGTCTTGGCCCTTGTATGGGATTTTTCCGTTGTTGTTGTTGTGGATGGTTAAAATCCACTGTATTGATTGTCGGGGTAAAGTTGTTGTTTCGTTGGTTGTTTGTTTGTGATGGAGTATTGACAACATTTACCTTCTTGGGCTGGTCGGTTACTCCATCCATTGTTACACCCCGATTTTTGTTAAGGATTTTAGGTCCTTGATTGACATTTTTGGTAGTGGGATAATTTGTAGTGTTCGATTGGGGTGATTAACCTCCCGTTTGCTCCATATGTTTTATTACCACTATCTATCGCCGCTTGATCTATTCGAAGAGCGCTCTTGAGTAATTCATCATAAGTTTTTAGTGGGAACTGGACTTCTTCCTTCACCTCTCTCGCTGAGAGAATGAAGGAATAAATTGCATAGTTCCATCGATCCATATTTGGAGCACTTGCTGAAGAATAAAGAACTGTACGCCACCTCTAGATGAAATGGGCGACAGATTCGTTGTGTTCTTGTTTGATGTGTAAGAACTCCCTGATTCCTGTTCTTAACATCTTGTTCATGTCGAATGCCTTAATGAACTCTGATACAAGTTGTTTAAATGAATGGATGGAAGCCTCAGGTATTCTATAATACCAGTCGAGAGTAATGCCTTCCAAGGTTTTGGGGAATATTTTAGCAACAACCCCATCCCAAGGGAGTAGTTTGCATATGGCTGTAGCGTAAGCTTTGATATGCACATTTGGATCTCCCTCACCTTTGTACTTGGGTAAATCGGGAAGAGGTCTTGGAAGCATGATGCTTCGTATGGTGAAGTCTAAGGGCTCTTTCAAATATTCTGAATAAGTCCCTATCGCATAGGTTTCGACCATTGATGGTGGTTGCTGAGGGAGTGGTGGTGGGATGGGTTGTTGATACGATGTAGTGTATGCATTGGCAGGGGCATAGGGAAGTCCCTACGTTTGAGCAAACATGCCGGGAGAGGAGAACATATCTCCTTGTGGTGATTTGGAGTACATGTTTAAGTATGACGGGATATTGTCTAGTAATGGATTGTTTGATACTAGACCGGGAGGAAAGGTGTTAGAGATGATGGGCCTAGTTGGTGTTTGTTGTGGATACTGAGGAGGCATGCCTAACGTGCCTACTCCTGTGAGGAGATCTACTTGGCTAGGGTGGTATGGAGGATTGGAACTTCCTACTTGCATGAACTAAGAATTTGACTTGCTTGAGCAAGTTCTAACCCTCTCACTTTTTCTACTAACGTTGAAATGAATTCATTTGGTGAAGTCACGGTGCTTTGCCTTAGTGGCGTTTGTTGTATACCCTAGTGTTGTATAGGCATGTGATATCCTACTATGAATTGATTGCTATCTTGCCAAGTTTCTCCGAGAGTATTTCCTATATGTAGTGGCATAGAGGTATTTTCTTGAAAAGAGACCTCGAGTTGTATTTGTAAACCTCTTATAGGTGGGTAGATACCTCGGAAGCGTTTATCACTCCTAGAATAACGTATTGACTGTTCATCATCTAAGACCAGGTATGGGTCTGATTGCCTACTAATTTGTGGTCTAAGTAGCATCTGAGGAGATGAACCAGATTCTCCGGTAAACATCATATTATTCGAGCCTGAAGGCTCTGTTTGTTGCATTCGAGGGGTTTGATCTAACTCCTCAGTTTGAAAAGATGAATTATATCTGATTCTTGGAGTTTGTGTTGACAACTGATTAGTTGAGTAGTTGTCCCCCCATACCGAGAGTGAGGGTGATGATTGCCTATTTTGCTGGGCGTAGTATGCCTCAAGACCCAAGAGGGGTCTGCCATATGCATCAAATCCCGACATATTCGGGGGGTATATGAATACCCACAGAATAATGGGAAGGAACGAAGGTGGATGAGATAAGATGAAACTTCTCAAAGAGAAGGTGAAATAGTTGTTAGTTCACGTCGGGTTCACCAATTTTGTACGCGGAAAAGTGACAAGCGAGCGTGGGAATCTATAGGTAACTCTTCCGCATACCCGACCTCCGAGGTCGTGCTGAGACAGCCGGTGGGGATGGAATATGTTTGGGATGCAAATGAACTAGTTAGGCAATCTAATGTCTTCGACACGCACTAATGGAATTTTCAAATATAAGGCAAAGAAGGCCCTTCTAACTTGGACTGGTGTGATAGATCGATCAACAAGGATGACTGCTCGAAGGCTCCAATCAATATCGAGTTCTAGCATGATTCGATCTATGGGTTGTGGAATACGTGGAAAATGACCTGGGATAGTTTCGTGTATATCTCCAGATAAGGTCATATGGTGGGTAATGAATACAATCGACTCTACGGACGATTCTCTGGCCTAGTCTAGAATTCTCTAGCTTTTTTAGCCACTATATCTAGTAAGGACAATTGTTCGATGATGATGGGTGGAAGTGGAGTGGACTAGAATACTAACGTGCGTAGGCCAGTGTCTATATCTGATTGACTTATGGATTCGTTAGGTTGCGGGATTTGTGGATCACAACCGTAGACTCTTGGTTGTTGCGGTCTGCTATGGTCATGTACGAAATCAAGTCCTAATCCCTAGTATCCAGTAATCGTTCGCTTTCTTAGCTTCTATGTTTAGACTTAATAACTGCGTGATTTTCTCGGAATACCTCACAGGCGTTCGTGCAACCTGGATTCTTAAACTAGTATCTATGTCTGTGAGAGTGTCTCTGCATCTGGCTGTGGGACCAAAGGATCACAACCAAAGGTTTGTTCTCTTTCAAACCCTTCTACAGTCATGTGAATGTTTGCCTAGGGTAATCTGTAGTTCGGTTGATTTGACCAAAATGTGTGTGCTTGGTCGTCTTCTATATTTAATCCTCTCAACTGAGAGCTGATCAGTTGTAGATATGTTGTTGTTTGGAAGACTTGTATTCTAAGGTTCTGGTCTATGTCAACTATTGCTGTGACGAGGTTTGGTTGAGGCACGATTGGCTCAAATACGTATTCCCTGGGCTCCCTAGGTCCCGTGATTGTCATACAAAACAAAATGTAAATCTAACTGTAACAAAGTAAATTTAAACTACGTGGAATAAATCTAAAACATATATAACTTCTATTTTTCTGAGAAACCTTTTAAGAATTTAAGAAAAGTAGCTATTTAAACGTATCTAGAAATAACAACTAAATAACAATTTAAAACAAACAAAATAACCGAGTGTAGTTATTTTCCTGTGTAATTTGTAGATTTATTCTAAACAAATAAAATAGCTCATCTAATCTATCTGCAAGATTCTCGATCCTACCTCAGAAGTGAGGAGTGAATCATAGTTTCTCAGAAACTATCAATCCTCACAGCTTCCCTGGCAATATCGAGAATAGAATTTACTGAAATGAAGTAATTATCTACTCTATTTGATATGATTCTAACTAGAACTTTGAAAGCTAGAACCTGGATTCCAGCAAAACAGTGGCGAATCGATGGTGTGTGTGATCTTGTCCCCTCAGTGTGATCTCCTCATTCTTTCGTATTCACGTGAATCCAGAAAAGCGTGTAATGCTAGCATCAACAGAAGTAGATATTGGGACAAAGGTAGCTCAGAATGCAGACTGAATATAATGCGAGTAGGAGAGGGATAGCGCAAGAGTACAGAGCTTGGCTTATGCAATTCCTAGCGGGATTTATTGTGAGTCATGCAACATAAATTGTCAGAACATGAAACTATCCTATTTGAGGAGAAAAACCTGCAACTTTAATGGCTTCCTAAGCTATTCTACTCCAATGGATTGGGTGAAATAACAAGATCTTTGCACGCACAAGATGGGTATGTGGCTTACCAACAGCTGAACAATGCTAACTAAGCATGCAAGGAATTAAAACTATGGCTTCTAAACAGAATAAAAGACTGAACTATGAAAATTAGAGCATGAAAGTGAATGAGGGGCAGACCATTTGCTTGTGCACAAACCATTTATTTATAGCTTTTCATTCACCCAAAGATCAAAACCAAACTGAACTCTAAAACAATAAACAATGGCCAAACACTATTCCAAAGGACCAAAAACATAAATGCAAGCCTAAGTTGGTGAGGAAAGTTGGTGAAACATTGATTTTTACGTGAGTCACGTTAAAATGCTTTCTAGAAAATGTGTAAAGGACCGCCGCTCTGAGCAGGGTGGCGGTTACAGGTCCGCCGCCCTGATCAGGGCGGCGGTCACGAGACCGCCGCCCATACAGGGTGGTGGTTTCATCACTAAAGAGCAAAAGGCCAAGAAAAGAGAGGAAAAAGGAAAAAAAAAGGACGCGGGGGCTAAGCGGGGCATGCGGGATGTTAACGCACACTCAGAGAGCTTTTCCGGATCCCGAACACCTTGCGAGGAGACCTATATCATCATTGGGGCACTTGTTACACTGTATTGGAAGTACAATACCTTACAATTTTGGGTACGTACATATTGCCCCCTTGGAGAAGCGTTTTAGCCATGAAGAGGCGTAAAACGGTGGGTCCGAGTATGGCCATCTTGAAATGGAAAGTTAGAAGTTATAACTGACACGTCGTGTGTTGAAATGATGCCATCAAATATTCCCGCTACTGCTGAAAATGAAAAGAGAACTCAAGTGCAGATAGACATAATAGTTCGAAAAATAAATGCTAAGAATAATAGGGAATGAGAACGTACCATTTGTGCGGGGATAGGAACTTACCTCCATCAGCGCTCCAAACCTGTGAAAAAGTCATTTTAAAACGAAACAGAGTGATATATATATGAAAGTGGGCCCATTTTCCTATTCATTTGCGCGAGTCGATTTGATTGATTTTGAGCTTTGGGACCCACGGTGATGGTTTCTTGCGTGAGTAGAGTCGAAATGTCGCAGCGAGATTGTGATCATGCCTCCACGTGCGGAACACCGACCTCAGCGATCACAGGTTAGTTTTCTTCAGTTTATTGTTTTTCCCCCCTTAAATTTGAAATGCTAAATTCTTTGCAATGGGGGGGGTATTTTTGAAAATGCTAGTGTTAACAGGTCCACCTAGGGGGCACCTACTGGGTAGGTTCTATTTTTAAGTTAAATGGCCATTTTTGCACTTTTTAGGCCTTTTTAGGTTAAAAACCGTGTGGGTTTTCGGACCACGACCGCCGCCCTGGCCAGGGTGGCGGTTACATGACCGCCGCCCTACTCAGGGTGGTGGTCACATGACCACCACCTTTAAGGTGGCGGTTACAAAACCGCCTCCCTGCTCAGGGCGGCGGTTTTGCACAGAATGCAAAAAGAACTTGTTTTTGAGATTGTGTTTGTATTTTTAGCATTTCTACGTGTTTTTATGACTTTCTCAGCATTTCTTGGATGCTAACTTACTTTGTTTTGTGTGTTTTTGGGTGTATGCAGGCGAGAGAGGAGTACATCGATGGAGAGAGAGAGAGAGAGTGTGATTGGCTCTCAGGGGTACTAGATGCCCTCTCACAGGATGAGGAGGACACACTTCAGAGGGCTGGTATACTGCACATATCACGCGTGCCCCATGTTGCACCATCTAGTCACATCCTTTGTGACTTATTTTCTTACTGGGATGCAGATCGGAACACCTTCCGATTGCCAGGGGTCCGTGGCGAGTGGACCATTACATTGGAGGACGTCTACCGCATTCTGGGGGTCCCGATCATCGGGAGGTGACTCACTTTGGAGACAGCAGGCTCACGGGCACAGATTACACAGTGGGTGACTTATATGGGAGATGCAGCCATCTCCACGGGGTCGAAGAAGGGGGTGAGAGTTCGATCCATTCCTTCTTTGCCCATCCCCGTATTTCGACAGGCCATTATGGGGATCCTTGCCTCGAGATTGATCGGGGACAAGGGAGGGGACACATTGTTATACTGTTGGGCCCCCATTATTGCACAGATAGAGGGGCACGGCCGGATATACGCTTGGGGAGCAGACATTCTTGGGACCACCTACCATGATCTATACAGGGTGGTCCATTTACAGGGGCAGTCATTGAGCCACCCGACTCTAGTCATGAGTTGGGTTTATGAGCATTTCATCCCTTATGGCAGGGGTGTGGAGGTGGCAGATCCTAGAGCTGTTAGGGCAGCCAGATGGACAGACATGTCGGTGCTTAGAGCACCTCATCAGCCAATTGCCTCCCTGACTACTGCCGACATGGAGGTGACACCGTATCAGACCATGGCGGGCATATGGGGTGAGGAGACTCTTACTTTGATCTCCTGCTCCACCACAGGGAAGCTCATTGATAGAGTGGGACGAGTGGAGGTGCACCCCTTTGGCCGGGTTCCTCAGCAGTTTGGCCTACCATATACGGGTATGCTTCCCCCAGTGGCGCTAGTCTACAGATTCAGTTCGGGAGGCCAGAGGGGGCCTAGAGGCTGAGGTTGGATAGTGATTACTCCTAGCATTCCTATTGCAGCCAGGAGGATAGTTCGTGCTAGAGGGAGAGCCGGTGCGCCTCGGGCACCTTTGCTTCAGATTGCTGCGGGTCCTGCTCATAGCAGTGATGACCCTATTGATATTGACTCTGAGTCTGAGGAGTTCACAGAGGGAGGGATAGAGGAGGAGACCGAGGACAGCGATCTGAGTGGCATGACACTCGGATATCATGCGAGAGAGAGGGTTGAGCGAGCACAAAGAGGGATACTCTAGTTTTCAAGGAGCCACTCTCCCAGGGCCATGGTGGAGAGGATGAGTCCGTTGCGGGCGACAGTTTGCTCTGCCAGGAGCAGCCCCTCTCGGTCAGCGGCATCCACGGCAGTGTCGGCCCAGGTGACCCATCTGGAGGCACAGTGATCCAGTAAGTTACCCTTTCTTCCCTTTTAATGTTTTCTTGTAGGCTCTCCTTAGTTGCAATCTTGTATTCCTAATTTCTTGTTTGGTTTCTAACTTGTTTTCTCCTTTGTTTGCAGAGACTGTTGATGAGTGGCGGGATTTGATCCGCAGGGTATGTACTGATTCCACTGAGTGATCCCCATGGATAGGATGCACGTGCAGAGCTGTCCAGTAGATCTTTGGGAGCCTTGGCGGCAGTAGGGTAGGCATACCGAAGTTTTTGCTCCAGTCTAGCATGTGGCCAGGATGGTATCGACCCTTCGCACCGAGCTAGCGGGGTACAGGATGGCTGAGCGTCTTATGAGGAGCCGTTCTCGTGGTGAGACTGTGGCTGCTCCTCGGGATCCTGAGCCCTCCGTACATTGAGAGCCGGCGTAGCCGGAGTCCTAGGCGTGGCGTGCACCTTCGGAGGGGTCGCGTAGGGATTGAGAGGCCACTTGGCTCTCGTGTATTTTGTATTATATATTCTTTGTATATCACGGGCTCTTTGAGCATTTTGACCATGCTTAGTGCATGATGGCATTGTATATAAACGTTGATCATTTATATATATGCATTCATTTTGGATCAAAATCTTGGCACTCATGGTTTCCTTTCTATTTCTAGTTTCTTTGTGTATACTACGATGTATGTTTATATGCTTTTTAGAATGTATGCAATGGAGAACAAATGATGCAAATGTTTGTTTCCTTTTGTGTATTTCATGATGCTGATATATGTAGATATAATGTGATTTTGAATCTTAGCTTCCGTAAGCAATTTTTGATATCTCATGTTTGTTTTGCAAAGTGATGAATATAACCAGTATGATGAACAAATTAACTTGCCCCACTCCTAACTCCACACTAGTAAGATGCGAGGGCTCATCACCGAGAGCTAGAAAGGGCACAAGTTATGAGGTGTAGCTGAAATGATAGTGATGAAAAAGAGCAGACAAAGCTTTAGTGGAACCAAATTGGAAGCTACAAGCTTACTCTACCCGAGTGACTTCATAGTTTAGAATGCAACTTACTTTGCGGTTTATCTAGACTTAGATCCGTAGATGGCCACATAGTAGACAAAATCTGGGTTTTTAGGATTTTAACTCTCTTGGAATTTTGAACATCTGATTCATTTGTTTTTGACTCAAAGTTTCAAAGTTTTGAATTGTTTTCATATGATCATTTGCATTTATTTGTCAAGAGGACCCCCTACACTTTGCCCCATGCTACTAGTAAGAAGCGTGGGTTTATCACCGTGGGAAAGGTATAGGCGAGTAAGGGCATTTCCATCCCTTCCCAACCCTACGTCACTAGTAAGAGATGCAAGCTCATCACCGAAGGTTGGTGGGGCAAGGAAATGTGTAAAATTAAAATTTTCTATTTAATCACTTTTTGACTTGTTTATTTGAGTAAAATGTCAGTATGCGTTTATTTCCAAAGAGATATACATATGGGATAGATGTGACACCATGAAGCTTCTAGAACAGACCATAGGTAAGACACCTGCCCTAAGAAGAAATCAAAGCGAGAATAAACTTGCAGATCTTGGTATGGTTACCGTTAAGACTTTGTCATGTCTGACTTTATTTGATAAAAGATTCTGAGATAATTTGATGATATCATGAAAATGGAGAGGTATGATTAAAGAGTTTATGCCAACAACATCATGAGTTTTCTATGAATTGCTTTGAGAATAGATTCCTTGATCACCATTTATGTAAGAAATAGGTGGACAAAATGATCTTAATCTATATGAAGATGCAATGTAAATATATATAAGTAGTGCTAGCTACTTATCGTAGAAACCGCTTGAGGTGAAGGGAATTATTTGTTTCACCAAATTCCTCACCTTCTAGCATACATAAGAGGTATGCACCATTTACATAGTCCTTCATGACTCGGTATGGGCCCAACCATTTGGGCGGAATTTCCTTCCTTCGCGGTCTTCTTGTCGATCCGGCTGTCTAGTCTTAGAACTAGATCCCCTTTGTATATGTCGCGTTCATAGACCTTCTTGTTGTCTTGCGGCACATCCGGTCAACATAGATTCTATGTCGCTATTCAACATCTAACCTAGTTTCATCTAGGCTTTCTAGTTGAGAAAGACATGCTTCTCTGTAAGCGTCTTCATCCAGAATCCCTTGTAATGAAATGCGGAGACTGGGTATTTCAACCTCGAGTGGGAGAACTGCCTCTGCCCCGAACACTAGTGAGAAAGGAGTTTCTCCGTTGGTGTTCTTATTGAGGTTCGGTGGGCCCATAAGGCCGGATATAACTTCAAATGCCAATCTCGTTTGTTTTCTTTTACCATTTTAAGAAGAATGGCTTTCAGTGTCTTGTTTGTCGCTTCAGCCTGTCCGTTGGCTTGAGGGTAATACAAGGAAGCCGTATGATGGCTTATCTTAAATTTATTGCATAGTTCGCGAACCTCTTCATTCTTAAAAGAAGTTCCATTATCGGAGATAATGATTTGCGAGATACCATATCTACGTAAATGATTTGGTTTAAAATGAACTTGGCGATTACAAAACCAGTACAGTAGTAAGAGGCATAGCCTCTACCCGTTTGGTAAAATATTCAGTGGCCGTGATTATAAAATTATGGCCATCTGTGGATGAGGAGAGAATTTCCCTATCAAATCTAGGCCCCATGTAGAAAAGGGCCATGGAGTAGCGATTGGTTGTAGAGCTTGTGTCGGCATATGAATCTCATGGGAGAATTCTTGGCACTTATGACACCTGCGTACAAACTCTATTGCGTCATGTTCTAGAGTGGGCCAGAAATAGCCCATTCGATGTATTTTTCGAGTGGTGGCATGGCCACCGAAGTGGCCTCCACATATTCCACTGTGGGATTCATAGAGAATCTTCTTGGATTCTTCTGTGTCGACACATCTTAGGAGCATTCCATCGAACGCTTTTCGATAGAGCACTTGCTCTATAATGACGTACTTGGCTATGATAATACGTAACCGCCTTCTTTGTTGCGGTGTAGCTCCTTCTGGGTATGTATGGTCCATGATATAATTAATGATATCAGTGTACCAGGGACACTTAGAGATAGAAGGTCGGGTTTCGATGTAGTATACGCACTCATCTGGAAAATCTAAATCTACTAGATCACCTCCATCTAATGGGTTATCAGCTAACCAATCCATAATGATTTGTCCCTTAACTGACTTCTGATTTACAAACGTTAATTCAAATTCTCCCATTAAGGTTATAAAACATCCAGCCTTTTTAGACAATGACCCTTGTGTGAGGAAAGTTCGTAAGTGGTCCATTTTTACCATGACCCTCATTTCTTGATTCAGCATATAGTGTCTTAAGCGTTTAGTAGCAAAGACTATGGCAAGGCATTCTCGTTCTGCCTATGTATAACGTGTTTCATAGTCAAGTAACGTTTGACTAATGAAATAAATCACACGTTCTCTCTTGTCATCATCCTCTTGGGCCAACATACAAGCTAATGAGACATTGGTAGCTCGTGAATATAGAATTAACGGGTGATCTAGCTTAGGTGGCATTAGCGTAGGTGGTGACAATAGGAAACACTTAACTGCATCAAAGGCTTCATTGCAGTCTTTGGTCCAATCAATGCTATAGTCTTTCTTGAGTAAATTGTTGATTGGATGAACGGTGAAGCTCAAGTCTGGGATGAATCTTCGTATTGCACCCAACTTTCCGAGAAATGACCTGATTCCAGATTCATTCGAAGGTGGGACCATTTCGAGGACAGCCCAAATTTTGGTTGGATCAACATCTATCCCTCGTGACGATATGATGTAACCTAGGAGCTTTCCTCCTGTTACGCCAAAGACGCATTTTTCTAGATTTAGTGTGACTCCGTATTCTATTAGGCGTGAAAGAATGATGTGGAGTACTTCCGGATGGTCACAATGCTTCTTGGCCTTAGCCAACAAGTCATCAACGTAGGATTCCATGATTTTATGAATTAAATCGTGGAATATATATGTCATAGCTCGCTGGTACGTAGCACCGGCATTCTTGAGACCGAATGGCATAACAACGTAGCAATAGGTTCCCCAAGGAGTTATAAATGTAGTTTTAGCTTGATCTTGCTCAGATATTTTGATTTGATTGTATCCGAGAATCCATCCATGAGAGACAAAAGTTCAAATCCAGCCATTGCATCAACAATGACATCGATAGATGGTAACGGGAAGTCATCCTTAGGACATGCTTTGTTGATGTCTCGGAAATCTATGCAGATGCGTATCTTTCCATTCTTCTTGAGAATGGGAACGATGTTCGATACCCATTGGGAGTAGTCGACTGGCTTGATAAATCCTACTTGGAGGAGTTTTATTACTTCCTCCTTTACCATGAGAGCTACCTTGGGCTTCATGGGTCTTGATTTTTGTTTAACTGGCTTTGCATCTGATTTAGTGACGAGGTTGTGCACCGCAATGTGGGGTGTGACTCCTATCATCTCCTTATAATTAAATGCAAATGCCTTCTGATGTTCTTTGAGGATCCGAGTGTGTATCTCTACTTCTTCTAGGGTTAAGGATGATCCTAATTTCAAGATTTTTGGTTCGTCATCTGTCCCGATGTTGACATCGATTGTTTCCTCAATTAAAGAGGCGTTACCCTCTTCAAACTCAGGTGGTGCTGGAGGCAAATCCAAATCATCCCCATTTTCTACTGCGTATATGCTAGGTTCCATTTGTGAGGGGAGATCCATCATGGGATTTCCAAAATAGGAAGACGAATGTGGAATCAAGGACAAATCTAGCATATGATAGGAGAGATGTAGTGCTGCATAGGTGTTTAAGTAATCCAAAGTGGCCATGTCACTATCAACATGGTCTAGGATGGTAGATTCACTTCCGCTTGAAAGGGGATTTGTCATTGTTTTTATCAATGATTCATCACGAATGGACACCATGAAATGGGTATCTTCTAACTCATTGCTTGGAGTAAAACGCGATGCTGAAGTTGCTATTGAATCGGCGAGAAGATTTTTCTCTCGCGGGATTGCTTCAATGGATATGAAGTTAAATGCCTTGCTTAAATCTAATACGGCTTCTTTGTAAAGCTGCAAGTGTTCGGCTTTGGTTTCGTATACTTCAGAAACCTAGTTTTTCACTAATTACCGAGTCTCTAAGACTCGATGTTATCAATACCAATTCTTTTGGCTAAGGTGAGGCCAAGGAGGAGGCTTTGTACTCGGCGCCATTGTTTGTGCATTCAAAATTTAGCTTAAAGGAAAATGGTAGGACTTTCTCTTGGGCGAAGTAAGAATTATACCTGCCCCCACTCCATAACGACATTTAGCTCCGTCAAAATGGAGATTCCAATACTTAGCCATGAGTATAGATGTTGGGGTATCATTGCGTTTGCACACTCCACTTCTACCATGCAGAGATCCTCTGATGGAAGGGAACCAACACCTAGTGAATATACTATTCCTACTGAATCAAATGGTAAGAACATTGGTAAATCTTGTTCTATTAACTCAATGATTTTTGCAGTAGTCCCTAATGATACCATTTCTTTAGCCTTATCTTTGGGGGTTGGGGTTGTTTTGGCTATGCTGATAGTTTCAAGATCCGTTGTAGGTACCAACTTCTCCTCTGGTTTTGGGTCAGTGGGTTTATTAAGTTGGTTTGTTGGAAGTTCAAATTCCGAGTGCACACCTGGTCTTTTCTTTAAGTCGGCTAGGTGTATATCGAAAGGTTTTGGATCACCTTTGGCTACAAATACCTTTCCTAGATGCAAGAATCTTACTTCTTGGAATAAAGTAGAAGGGATTGCCTTCATTCGGTGTATCCATGGTCGGCCGAGGATCATATTATAATTAGTTTCCCGATCTATAATATAAAACTCAGTCAAGATTGTTTTGGGTCCTAAGGTGACCGGTAGTATTATAGTTCCTATCAAAGTGGCTTTAAGGCTATCATAGCCTCTCAATGTATTTCGAGTGGTGGAATAGTTTGTTTCCCCATATCCTAGTTTTTGGAGGAAAGAGAAGGGGACTATGTTAACTATGGCCCCATCATCAACCATTGCCCATTTTACATAGTTATTATAAACCCATACTTGTAAGTGTAAGGCTAGATCACCTCGGCGTGTAATCTCAGCATCTGTAGGCATTTTACTTATTTTGAATATGAATTCAACATCCTTGTCCGGCTGCCCCAAAGGGTGGATATCAAAATCTACGTGATTTACTTGTGTTTCAGGAGGTGGAGTGATGTTAATTAGATGACCTAAACCTAATGCTTCTAAAAGAGCAGCTCTGTGAGTAGGAGAGTTCTTTAGTAAGTCCAAAAATGAAATGTGTGAGAAGGTTTTTGTTAGGTCATTAATTAAATCATAGGCACCCATGGGTTTTTCTACTATTTGTTGACTCTTATCTGTTTCTGGCAGATGACTTGGGCTTGGTTGAGAGAAATACTCTCGTGTTCTTGTTATAGCTTCGATAGGTAGTTCAGCGTCTAGTTCTACCAAACTGACTATCTTGGGTCTTGGTTGATTTCCTAATTGTGGCGCAACTGATGGATTTAGTGAAGTCGAGGCTTCATGATCATTGTTTCCCATCATTGCACCCTTGTTCGTCCCAGTTGGATTTAGTCTGTTATTATCATGATTTGGGAGTGGATCGTTAAAGATCTTGAGGGGAGCATTCTGAGGGGAAACTGCCCCTGCGAGCGTGTTTGGTGGTGGTGACACGGGATGCAAAAACAAACTGTGAAGAAGCTGTCTTTGTTCTTACGGGAAAAGCGTTGCATGAATTTTTGTAGTCACGACACGTTCTATTATCGTGACCTCGAATCTTGTGGAATCCACAATATGAATTGGGATTGTAATTCCTGTTTTGTTGGTTTGGTGTATATTGTGGCCTAAAATTTGATCAAAGCATTGCCTATTAGGATTAAAGTTTTGCATTTGTTGTTTTTGGTTTTGATAACCAAATGAGTTTTGGCTTGGCCCTTGTATGGTATTTCACCGTTGTTGTTGTTGTTGTGGATGGTTAAAATCCACTGTATTGATTATCGGGGTGAAGTTGTTGTTTCGTTGGTTGTTTGTTTGTGATGGAGTATTGACAACATTTACCTTCTTGGGCTGGTTCGGTTACTCCATCCATTATTTACCCCGATTTTTGTTAAGGATTTTAGGTCCTTGATTGACGTTTGTGGTAGTGGGATAATTTGTAGTGTTTTGATTGGGGGTGATTAACCTCCCGTTTGCTCCATATGTTTTACGACCACTATCAATTGTTGCTTGATCTATTCGAAGAGCACTCTCTAGTACTTCATCGTAAGTTTTAGTGGGAACTTTTGGACTTCTTCCTTCACCTCTCTGTTGAGAGAATGAAGGAATAAATCACATAGTTCCATCTGATCCATATTTGGAGCACTTGCTGAAGAATAAAGAACTATACGCCACCTTTGGATGAAATGGGCGACAGATTCGTTGTGTTCTTGTTTGATGTGTAAGAACTCCCTGATTCCTATTCTTAATAGTTTGTTCATGTCGAATGCCTTAATGAACTATGATACGAGTTGTTTAAATGAATGGATGGAAGCCTCAGGTATTCTATAATACCAATCGAGAGCAATGCCTTCCAATGTTTTGGGGAATATTTTAGCAACAACCCCATCCCAAGGGAGTAGTTCGTGTATGGCTATAGCGTAAGCTTTGATATGTGCATTTGGATCTCCCTCGCCTTTGTACTTGGGTAAATCGGGAAGAGGTCTTGGAAGCATGATGCTTCGTATGGTGAAGTCTAAGGGCTCTTTCAAATATTCTGAATAAGTCCCTATCGCATAGGTTTCGACCATTGATGGTGGTTGCTGAGGGAGTGGTGGTGGGATGGGTTGTTGATACGGCACAGCGTATGCATTGGCAGGGGCATAGGGAAGTCCCTGCGTTTGAGAAAACATGCTGGGAGAGGAGAACATATCTCCTTGTGGTGATTTGGAGTACATGTTTAAGTATGACGGGGTATTGTCTAGTAATGGATTGTTTGATACTAGACCGGGAGGAAAGGTGTTAGAGATGATGGGCCTAGTTGGCGTTTGTTGTGGATACTGAGGAGGCATGCCTAACGTGCCTACTCCTGTGAGGAGATCTACTTGGCCAGGGTGGTATGGAGGATTGGAACTTCCTGCTTGCATGAACTGAGAATTTTGACTTGCTTGAGCAAGTTCTAACCCTCTCACTTTTTCTACTAACATTGAAATGACTTCATTTGGTGAAGTCACGGTGCTTTGCCTTAGCGGCATTTGTTGTATACCCTGGTGTTGTATAGGCATGTGATATCCTGCTATGAACTGATCGCTATCTTGCCAAGTTTCTCGAGAGTATTTCCTATATGTAGTGGCATAGAGGTATTTTCTTGAAAAGAGACCTCGGGTTGTATTTGTAAACCTCCTATAGGTGGGTAGATACCCCGGGAGCATTGTTCACTCCTAGGATAACGTATTGACTGTTCATCATCTAAGACCAGGTATGGGTCTGATTGCCTACTAATTTGTGGTCTAAGTAGCATCTGAGGAGACGAACCAGATTCTCCAGTAAATGTCATATTATTCGAGCCTGAAGGCTCTGTTTGTTGCGTTCGAGGGGTTTGATCTAACTCCTCAGTTTGAAAAGATGAATTATATCTGATTCTTGGAGTTTGTGTTGACAACTGATTAGTTGAGTAGTTGTCCCCCATACCAAGAGTGAGGGTGATGATTGCCTATTTTGTTGGGCGTAGTATGCCTCAAGACCCAAGAGGGGTCTGCCATATGCATCGAATCCCGACATATTCGGGGGGTATATGAATACCTGCAGAATAATGGGAAGGAGCGAAGGTGGATGAGATAAGATGAAACTTCTCAAAGAGAAGGTGAAAAAGTTGTTAGTTCACGTCGGGTTCACCAATTTTGTACGCGGAAAAGTGACAAGCAAGCATGGGAATCTATAGGTAACTCTTCCGCATACCCGACCTCCCGAGGTCGTGCTGAGACAGCCAGTGGGGATGGAATATGTGTGGGATGCAAACGAACTAGTTAGGCAATCTAATGTCTTCGACACGCACTAATGGAATTTGTGAATCTAAGGCAAAGAAGGCCCTTCTAACTTGGACTGGTGTGATAGATCGATCAACAAGGATGACTGCTCGAAGGCTCCAATCAATATCAAGTTCTGGCGTGATTCGATCTATGGGTTGTGGAATACGTGGAAAATGACCTGGGATAGTTTCGTGTATATCTCCAGATAAGGTCATATGGTGGGTAATGAATACAATCGACTCTACGGATGATTCTCTGGCCTAGTCCAGAATTCTCTAGCTTTGTTAGCCGCTATATCTAGTAAGGACAATTGTTCGATGATGATGGGTGGAAGTGGAGTGGACTGGAATACTAACGTGCGTAGGCCAGTGTCTATATCTGATTGACTTATGGATTCATTAGGTTGTAGGATTTGTGGATCACAACCGTAGACTCTTGGTTGTTGCGGTCCTGCTATGGTCATGTACGAAATCAAGTCCTAATCCCTAGTATCCAGTAATCATACGCTTTCTCAGCTTCTATGTTTAGACTTAATAACTGCGTGATTTTCTCGGAATACCTCACAGGTGTTCGTGCAACCTGGATTCTTAAACTAGTATCTATGTCTGTGAGAGTGTCTCCTGCATCTGGCTGTGGGACCAAAGGATCACAACCAAAGGTTTGTTCTCTTTCGAACCCTTCTACAGTCATGTGAATGTTTGCCTAGGGTAATCTGTAGTTCGGTTGATTTGACCAAAACGTGTGTGCTTGGTCGTCTTCTATATTTAATCCTCTCAACTAAGAGTTGATCAGTTGTAAATATGTTGTTGTTTGGAAGACTTGTATTCTAAGGTTATGGTCTATGTCAACTATTACTGTGACGAGGTTGGGTTGAGGCACGATTGGCTCAAATACGTATTCCCTGGGCTCCCTAGGTCCCGTGATTATCATACAAAACAAAATGTAAATCTAACTGTAACAAAGTAAATTTAAACTACGTGGAATAAATCTAAAACATATATAACTTCTATTTTTCTGAGAAACCTTTTAAGAATTTAAGAAAAGTAGCTATTTAAACGTATCTAGAATTTACAACTAAATAACAATTTAAAACAAACAAAATAACTGAGTGTAGTTATTTGCCTGTGTAATTTGTAGATTTATTCTAAACAAATAAAATAGCTCATCTAATCTATCTGCAAGATTCTCGATCCTACCTCAGAAGTGAGGAGTGAATCATAGTTTCTCAGAAACTATCAATCCTCCACAACTTCCCTGGCAATATCGAGAATAGAATTTACTAAAATGAAGTAATTATCTACTCTATTTGATATGATTCTAACTAGAACTTTGAAAGCTAGAACCTGGATTCCATGAACAGTGGCAAATCCGATGGTGTGTGTGATCTTGTCCCCTCAGTGTGATCTCCTCGTTCTTTCATATTCACGTGAATCCAGAAAAGCGTGTAATGCTAGCATCAACAGAAGTAGATATTGGGACAAAGGCAGCTTAGAATGCAGACTGAATATAATGCGAGTAGGAGAGGGATAGCGCAAGAGTACAGAGCTTGGATTATGCAATTCCTAGCGGGATTTACTGTGAGTCATGCAACATAAATTGTCTAGAACCTGAAACTATCTGTTTGAAGAGAAAAACCTGCAACTTTAATGGCTTCCTAAGCTATTCTACTCCAATGGATTGGGTGAAATAATAGTACTGCCTGCACAAGATGGGTATGTGGCTTACCAACAAGCTGAACAATGCTAACTAAGCATGCAAGGAATTAAAACTATGGCTTCTAAACAAAATAAAAGACTGAACTATGAAAATCAGAGCATGAAAGTGAATGAGGGGTAGACCATTTGCTTGTGCACAAACCATTTATTTATAGCTTTTCATTCACCCAAAGATCAAAACCAAACTAAACTCTAAAACAATAAACAATGGCCAAACACTATTCCAGGGGACCAAAAACATAAATGCAAGCCTAAGTCGGAAAGGAAAGCTGGTGAAACGTTGATTTTTACATGAGTCACGTTAAAATGCTTTCTGGAAAATGTGTAAAGGACCGCCTCTCGATCGGATGGTAGTTAGAGGACGGCGGGGCGGCGGATTCTGAGACCGCCACCCTGATCAGGGCGGCGGTCATGAGACCGCCTCCCATTGAGGGCGGTAGTTTTGTCACTAAAGAGCAAAAGGCCAAGAAAAGAGAGGAAAAAGGAAAAACAAAGGACACGGGGCTAAGTGGGGCATGCGGGATGTTAACACACACTTGGAGAGATTTTTCCAGATCCCGAACACCTTGCGAGGAGACCTATATCATCATTGGGGCACTTGTTACACTGTTCCGGCAGTACAATACCTTACAATTTTGGGTACATACGGTGAGCATCAAACTTGTCTACTAGAATACATGCCGCAAAGCATCTGAACCCAATCACGCCAACCTTGGCAACATGCAGCCAATCCTCGAATGTCACACATCCTCAAACTATCACGAGCAAAGGTGGCACCCTATCTCACATCTGCAGTTGGTCTCTCACATACATCTAATAAAACATCACATTAATACACCTTGATCATACCCACAATCATTCTTGACACCTCACCTACACCTATTACCCTCCCTCTTTTTCCCCTTGCAACTTACCTTCTTATCACATATTCTATCTACCCACCCCAACCCTCACCCACTATCAATCATACCATACCTATTTCAACCTCTTACCCATGTTATGTTTTTCATCAACAACATCTTCTTTTCCCACTATCTATCTCACCCACCCACCCTAGGGCTCTTTTGGACCCTTTTTCTCCACATGATGACTGGTACCGGTTACTCCTAACCGACCACGGTCTCTCCCAAACTAGAATCAACCATCTTATCTATGACCAATAACGGCTTGACACCATCAATGTCATCGGGCCACCCATTGGAGCGACGACCACCTGTCACACTGAAATCCATGACACCCAAACCCCTTTCTTCCTAACAACTCCCTTCTTCTACCTTTCTACCCACCCATTCCTACCTAAATCTACCCTCAACTCCTCCCCACCCCTTGTTCACCTAACCACACCTCTCCCCATTCCTATTTTACCCAATTTTCCTTCCCAAATTAAAAATCCCCTTTTCCCCCAAAACTTGTTTTCCTTACCTGACCTATATACCCAATCTACCTCACAAAATAAGGCAAGGGATTGAATCTTACCTCATCATGTTATCATCTCTCGTGGTGGCATGTCGAGCCATTACACCGATGGTCCACGCAATCCCTCTCCCACCTCTGCCATGTCCAATCACCAAATCTAATCCTCCTGACCTCCACCCAATCATAATCGATCCCCTATGCTCGTGGACCCATCTACCTGGCTCCTCTAACCAACTGGATCTCTCCACCTCAGCAAGATATCATCCCTCATCCTTTCCTCCCGACAAAGCACAACTCGTTCAATGCTCTGTCATTTTCACAAAAGCTAAAATGTACAAATGAATTTATATTATATGGATTTTTTCTTTTTATATACCCACATCGACTTGAACGATGTCGATTATACCTAAATCGACATCAGTCATGTGCCCTAGAACACCATGGTTGGTTATACCTAAACCGACATCAGTCATCTACCCTAATAAACTATGATCAAATTACCTAGACCGTCACTAGTTCCGTATGACCGGAATTGGTTACCTTTCATGCTCTTGTCAACTACCCTTACCTCATTCGACCCAACTTAACCAACCCAACCTTTGTTTGTCCCTACCCACCCTTATCGTAACCTACCTCTTAGCCTAAATTACCTATACCTATATTTAATTACATTTAGGGACTTATTATTTTACCCATACCTTGGCCCTACCCTTGCCGTGTGACCTAGCTAACCAGACTTGGAACATTGTTCATCGACCTATGACCTCATGTGCTCGCTATAACTTTCGACATTATTACCCGTGTTATTTTACCTATGACCTTACTTTCCCTATTACGATGACCGTTTATCCCGACCCAACCTTTGGTGTCTTGGAACATACATAAACGATCATGTACCGACTTACGATGTGTTTCCACACCATATCCTATACCTTGGATACCAAAATCACCTCAACCTTGTTTAGATAAACCTATCGACCTTAGACGATGTAGATTTTTCATTCTCTTTAAACCGGTAGCATGCCATAGTCTATACATATGCATGCATTTTACTATTGCTACCTTTGACCTTGGCCCATTACCTAGATTACATGATCAAAGATTTACCCCATTACCCCCATTATCCACCTTCCTCTTCATCACATCCACCTTTTATCAAACCACTCACCGATTTTGTTTTCTACCTCATTCATTCCTAGTTTGAGGGGGATCACCTTCACCCACACATGGGGAAACCACATCTTATTTTTGTCAGCATCACTTACTAATACAAGATATGATCCAAAAAGGGGAAAAATGTAGACACCAAAATTGGGTCACGATCCCCTGGTCCCCTCCCAAATAACTAGCTCAATCATACTCATCTAACCATGGCCCCTTCCACCCCACATCACCATTAATTTAATTAAATTAATATATATCCTCACAATATTTAATATCTAATTACCTTAATTTCTACCTCACCTAGACACCTCATCCAACCACCTCACCCTAGACCTATTCTTGGCATGTTTCCATAACCAAAAATAACTAAGTCTTACTTTCTATAATGAGCTAAGATTTATCTAACCCTAAAATCTCTCTAACCACATTCTCTCTCGTTAGAAGGGAAGTTTCCATTATAATATGAGAGAATAAACTAACTGGGCCCAAGAAATTAGAAAGATCTACCCATTTTAGTAAACCTAGGGAATCTCACCTTAACCAACACCGGTCACCCCTAAACCGATGTTGGTCAACCCGGAACCATCGTCGGTTACCATTTATTCACCCAAACAACCTTGTTTCTGATTTGGCACATCTTGCGAGTAAAGAGAGGAGATCATATCTATATGCAAGCAAAACCAACATCATTTCATGTATCTAGACATCTAGAGCCATCACTAGGACAAATTTTGGAAGCATTACACTCACATAATCATTATGGGAGCCACTACTATGATATCCAACACCATTCTTTTAATCGACAACCACCTCAATGGAGCCATCAAAATATACATCACAGTAAGTATATCTCTACTAGTATTGTCCATTTCATCACAGTTAACTTTTGTCATCCATATTATTAGTTCATACTTTACATGTTCATTCCTCTATTGATTAATAGCGTATAATCCCATCATTACTCTTACCCACACCACCAAATCTCCATTCTAACCTAATATCCATTTCTGAGTGTACTTGAGATCTCCACAGGCCTGTTGATTCACTCTCCCAACCTTATTTGACATCAGATCAGCCCCTACCATTGTATCTATTTGAGTTTCTTTTACCTCGACCATATCGATGCCGTTATCCACAATCGTCATCGGTTCTACCTAAACCAACATCAATCAAACCTATCGACATCGGTCTCGTGTTTTACACCTTGACCAAGAACAGACCCAAAAATCATCTCACCAGTTGACCTAAACAACCCAGAATCTGACCCTGACCAGTTCCAACACCCTGACAACTACCTACCTTTCTGATCTGACCATAGCCTAGCCTATTATGTTAAGATTTGCTTATTGTACTTGAATGAGATACCTAAATCATATCAACTACAATAGGACTTTACTTATTTCTCACATTAATTTGTTTTTAAATAGTGGATTGACAACCATCTAAGAAGTATCACACTTCTTGAAACTAGCATACGCTAGGTAGTCCACTATCATATATCATTTAACTATCCTTTTGTGGTCTTGTTTTCTATTACAGGTAGTTCTTCCTAGTCAAAAGGAAGTTGTCATGATTGGCATTGGATAAAGATGTCGAATGTATGCAAAACCATCAATCGACTAGCATTTACTAGGTATTCCGCCTTGGCCCTTACCCTTATCTGTTTCATCACTTTGAAAAGGTAAAGAAAATGGTGAAACATTTTGGCACGCCCGGTGGGATCCATCGGGGTTCTTTTGCATTTATTCATTCATAGGTGAAAGTTGTGTGTTTTTTTCCATTCTAAAAGCTTCCACATTAATTTTCTTCTTTGAAATATTTATGACCCATTAGGGGTACAAAAGTTACACATGTGAGAGAGAAATACAATAGAAATCAAGTCAAACAAGTGGATGGACTAGGGAGTGTTCTACAAGTGAATAATTTTCTTACTTAAGATCCATGCATATAATAACACACTTGTTGGTATAGTAAAATAGTAATTTGTGCATGATTTTGTGTCTACAAATGTAAAATAGATAAAGAAACATACTTGAAAAAGTGATAGACTAGAACAAGTAAGAGCATATCAAGAGAAAATAACCATGTGTGTTAAATGCGGTGATCCAATTATTGACTCATGTGGAGAGAAGGGAGAAGCATGTTGTGATTATCGAGGGATATTTTGTGACTATGTTAAATGAGTGTTTTGAAGACATGAATTTTTATTTGGCATAGTTGAATAGGTTGGGGGATATTAAATCCCGAAAACATTATTTTCATGCATTATAAATGTGGGAATTGGGTATCGTGACACAAAAGGAATATAGTCACTATAATTCTTCACGAGAATGGGACCACATCATTTCCAATATATTTAGGTCATGTGTTGTTATTGCAAATACTATAAAAGGTATCCGTAATGACGTGTCATTTCCCCCACTATATAACACCTGCATATAAAATTAAAAAATTTGAAATCTATTTTTGTGCGTATATATAAATGTGTTTTCTTTCCTCTTTCACTTGTAAAGTACAATGATATTTTGGTGTTTGTGACTAGTTTTTATATAACATGATTATGTGATTGACTTGTGATTTATTAGATCATGAGATTAGGTTAAAATTGTATGACTTAAAGAATAACCTTGGCATTTTTGTGTACCTTGTATATAGTTTTTTTTTATAGTTAAATTTAATAGAGGATGGTCTTGTGTGGTCAAATAATTAGTTCTTTGAATGTTGATCTCAAATATGTAGATGAAATCATGTACTTGGTCATATGGATTCCCCCTTTTTTGAAATTGAGATGGAGAAAATATGTTGCTTGAATATAAATACAATAACAATAGACTATGTGAGGATGTAACATGCATTGGAAAAGAATACATGTTGATGCGAGAAATTATACTTGTAATATTGATATAAATTTTATAAGATAGAGGACATAAGTGTGTATAGAGGATATATGATATAGAGATAAGAATATGTTTGCAAAATCATATAGTTTATTATGTATATAAAAATACAATATACCACAGAGTGCTATGAACCATGAAGCCAACACTAAATTTGACGTTTAAAATGGAGGAAAAACCCACAATATATGGGCCACATCATGATAGGAGTATTTGTGGGGAGTTATAATTTAGTCAAATTGAGAGGCATGATTTATTCTTGGAAAGTGTTAACATATATATAAAGTATAAAAGTTAAAAAGGTTATTTTTTTCATTTGTAATCAAGTATTTGAAAATTTTACTCATATACTTAGAAGGGTGTTGATGTGAGACACATGATTCTATCTCACTTTGAAAGGGTGATAAAGGAAATACAAATGTAGATGATAGATGACACGGTGAGTGTTAGACTTAGTGTCTTAGTTGTTTTCATTGATGTCAAGTGTCACATTGATTTTAAAGGGATTATATGAATATTATGTATTCATATGATGTTTCATCCATCAAATTAGGTGAAGGTTGATTGGTAGTGAAGAGGTGAGGTGTCACGATGGCGTTGGTGCATGGTGTCTAGGCATGTATGCTTGGTTCTTGAGGCTTGGTAAGGAGACTAGGTGTTGAAATATGAGATCCAAAGGCTATATAAGGTTTATATGAGAAATAAAATGTCCAATAAGATGTTTCAATTGTGTCAAGTAGGTTAGCATTATGGAAAAAGGTTAGGTTGTGTGAGTCATGTGGTGATACAAGATTAATTATTCCTAGAACTAGTGCATAACAATTGGCATGCTAGCTTGAACTATGGTGTAGGCAATGTTAGTATGAGAATGTAGAAGGTTTTTTAACGTTACATTACATGTATGGAAGCTACAAACAAGGTCATATTTTAGAGTTATATTAAAATTTCAAGGTCTTTTGAAGAAAGTACATTGAGATAAGGCAAGGTAAACATGGGAAATTCATGGAGTATGCAGATATTTAGGATTTTGAAGAATTTATAATAATTGGATAGAATCAAATAGGATGATAAGATGTTTTTTTCAAGTTTCAGCTCCATGTGATGAATATTTTGCAAGATATTGAGTTTTTTTCCAAAATCGGGTTTCTAAAAGTGAGTTTTTGAGCTAAGAGTTGACTTTCAGATGCTCGTTGGGGAGTGTGTAATTTTATGGGGACCCAAGATCATGGCGGTAGTTTTGGTTTTTTTATTAAAGGTAAAATAGGTTTTAGGGGAACCTACCCCATATAAGATAAAGAGTTCCAAAACTAAGAAATGAGGCCAAGGGTATAGCCATTGAAGCCCAGTTAAAGAAAACACATAAGGACACTAAAAGCTAACAAAATCCATACTAATAGCTTTGAAAGTAATAAAAAAGAAACTAAAAGCATATTTAACAAAATAGAAAGGAAGTAATACAAACTATAAGAGAAAATAATAGTATCTAGTCATTCTTTTATCATTTCTCCCACAGTCTGCATGCAGATGTTCCACTCTTTAACAAGTCCAGCAATGGTGGCCTTCCAATATTCATAATCAGGTTCAGGAATTTCCATTTTGGCCACAATATCATCCTTCTCCAACTTCTTAGCTTCTTTTATGGTATGAATCATATCGGCCAAGAGATTTAGGTGATGAATAGTGCTCTTCACATTCAGAAGATGGACGTCCTTGATTTGCATGATGATTTCCTTCATTTTTAACATTTCTTGCTCCATAAAGATACATCTTTCATTAGCATTTTTTAGGTCTTCACTGAGCACTATAGCAGTGAGTTTTTCCACTTTCTCTTGGAGCTCCTTAATTTTATGGACATTATACTGATCTTGTTCCTATTGATTTTATTATCCAAGTGACATTTTTCAAATTATTTTAAAAATACATTAGATTTCATCGCACAATCTTGGGACAAGAATAACGTTTTCTGAGAAAATTTGAGGGAATGAAGGATCTCAATAGCTTCATAAAGTTTTTGAGAGTGATTTTCATGGGTATCTTCCTTTTCCATCCTTAAAGTAGGGACAACCGTCTATTCTTCCAGTTCATTGCCTCTATCCTCTTGAGCCTCCTTATGCCCAACCCTATTACTGTCCATCCTCTCCTTAATCCCCTCAATCAGAGCTTACTTAAATGTTAACCTATTTTCCCAGATCCTCGTCCAATTTCCTTTTATTCTTATCATTTTCCTTAGCCAAACTAGATCTATTTCTTTTGGCCATCGATTTATCATCATCCACCAGTCTAGGAATTTCTGTTTTAGCACAAAAATTTACACTTTTCCCAATTTTGGGAGTCCCTTTTTTACCAGGGCTTTAAGGAGACCTTGATGTAGGCGGTGGATAAAATTTTCTTTTGAACCTGCTCTATAGACTTAGCCAAAGATAAATAGAGGAAATTTTGGAAATTATACAGTCTGGCATTTTTAATATGGTTAAGCATGGGGAAGTGGTAACCATAAACGACCTTAAAATGACCTTCCAACATTATATATAACATGAGAAGAAGGGAAATTTCATCATATGGGGAGGGTAAATCCTCTCTATCAATTCCATTAAAGTTTTGTTTTAAAGAACCCTTACCTTGCAAAAATGGTCTACTTCCAAGATATAACAAGTTTTGGACTTGAATACATGCCTTTCCTCCAAAGAAAGACCAATGAATTTGGTAATAAAATTTGGTGAGATAGTGAATGAGACATCCTTAACACATACACGACCTTAATTCCATGAGATAACAACCTATGAAATCAGATCTTCTTCATACCCATCAATTTTGTTTAATATAACTTAATAACCCAACTTTATCTAACACTTTAATGTGACCTCCTTCGATATATCCGACATAGAAGTAGTTTTTCTCTCACTAAGTCCCCACCCATTGTGTTTTTAAACCTTTTTTTCCTTCCAATAATCAATTAAATTTCCTTTACTTCTCAAGTAAATCAATTTCACAACACAAGATCGAGATAACCAAGAAAATAATTAGAAGATACACCCCTTCTTTCCCAACTTTGGAGTAATGAGATATAATTTTTGGCACGAGTGCAGCATGTGAATCCATAATTTCCAAAAACGTATTCTTATCATCATTACAATTTTTAAAGTTCATCATAATAGGGATATGGATTTGGGGTCAAATTCCCCTTCAAGAGTTCAAAGTGTATGTTCATCCAAACTTTTAGGTTATCAACAACATTAAAATCTTTAACCACCACCCCCTTGTTTGCAAAGATATCAACCACATTGTTTCCTTCCTGATATATGTGTTTGAAAGATATAGAAGTGAAGGAAGACATTATACTTTTGGAGCTCTTTATGAAGTCTTCTATAGATAGATATATAGAGTTTGTGCCTTGCGTACAAGAGATTATATTCATAAAATCACCTTTCACAATCAAGGAATTAAAACCTCTATCTTCTTCTAGTTTAACTCCCCAAAACATAGCCTTTGCCACTACCACATGGTTTGTTTATGGGGGTAGTTTATTAGGTCATTTATGAATATTTTAAAAGTTGAATACATTTTTTTTATCGTAATGGTTTTATCAACAATCGTTAAGAAGCCAAACAACTTTTTAACCCTCATAAAACCCTAGATCTAAAGAGACTTGGGAGAATATGTTTCTAAAAGCGTATAATGGATTAGTTTTGCAAACTTAATGATTAGAGGTTGTAGAGGACTCTTATATATTTCCATTAATGTATTTTGAAGCTTGTTAAAATATGTAGGCCCCACTCAAAAATTTTAGTTTCTGAAGTTTTTAATTTGTACAAAAGTTTTCCATTAATAATAATGAATAATTTATCATTTATGGAATCGTGGGAGTTTTACTACATTTTCATGGTAATTTTAGGTCATGGTGGAGGATCTAAGATGTAAAGTGTACCACCTGTTTATGAGGCTTTGTTTTTATGTAGTTTTGGGACATTTTGGAGTAGTCTAGGAATAAAGCAGATTTTGAGGTGCCACATGTGGGTTTTTGCATGGTTTGATTTTTTTATGATTTTGACATCATGATATTTCCAATTATATACATACTTGCATTCTTTGAGGATCAATTTTCAAGGTTCTTGGTTGTCAGGCATGCACTTGAGTGGCTTCATGAGTGAGATGATTGTTTTGAGTTGTTTCATGGTTTATAACGGTTTATAAAGTCATAGAAAACATTTCTAAGTGTTTTCTATGGCTTGGCAAAGTAGGTTTTCTCTTTTCTAGTCATTGGTTGGTGAGTTTCTTGTATTATTGTTGTAAGGCTTGTTGGGTCCCGGTGGAGGTCTAGATGGTCCGGGGATCTTGGCAACCTACATGGTACTTTGGGTAATATTTTTATGATGTTATTATTATTTGGAAATGTATATTTCTCTATGAAGGAAAAACTACGTGAGTTATAATGACAAGATATGTATAAAGTAAAGTTAAAATGTTCATTTGTGATAGTTGTGTATGAGGAGTAAAAGTGTGACCTTGAGGGGAGCTTTTGGAGGTTTAAGAGTTATTTATGACCTATAAGATATGTAAATGAAGATGTGAATATATTCTAGATATTATATTAAATATGGTGAGCTAGGGAAGACATGAAAATTGACTTGAAGGAAGATGTTTTGGGAAAGAAGGCTTGAGAGATGTTTAACATAAGATAGAGAGGAGAGTGAGCTTGAAAGAGTCATCATAAATTTTTGCAGAAAAAATAAGAGATGTAATTTAGTTTAGATGGATTTAGCTGGTGTTGAGTCATCTAGAGGGTTGGTGCCTCCCTATAGAGTTAGTGTTCTAATAATCTAGGGGTTGGTGTTATTTATACGGTTGGTGCCCTATTATACTAGGGTTTTGTGTTCCTTGCTGGGTTAGTACCTCACTAAATGAATCTCATGTTATGTGTTATATTCAGTTGAGTCCTTTGTTTTCAGAAATATAAGAAGAGGTTCAGTGGATTTTCTTCCCTTGATGGGTTCCCTCTTAAATAAGGTGTTCTGTGTACTCTCTCATTTCATGCTTATGTGGATGGTTTATCTATTACTTGATGGTTTACTAAGTTAATTGATATTTATCACACATTAATAATTTATATTGAATGGATTCCATTAACGATGTATATAAACTAAGATAACTAAAGTAAGAAGTTTTAAATGGTGATTCACCCCCAATATATGTTCTTCCAAATATTGGTATCGAGAAAGTTCCTTCTGAATAAATTTTAACCACTTGAAGGAGATCATTGAAGAATAGGTATGACAAGTAGTCATGTTCAAAATGTGAATACACCCTTTTTCATTATGAGAATTTGTTTTAAACCCTTAGGGTTTGATATTTGGGAGAAAATTCTTGTTGTGTGATCTGTCATTTATAATTTTCCATATAATGTAATTGATGAAAAAGGTTTTGAAGATGTCATAGTAATTCTTAGTACTGAGTTTCTTAGGTTTTTTCCGTAAAACATAAGATTAATTTGTCCTAAAATAATATCTTGAGAATGTTCTATACATAATTGAACCTATAAAGGAAAATGAATAAGAAGAAGAGTGTAAAGAATCCCAAATAATGATGAAAATATATGAAGTGATCCAAGAGATTATTGAAGTAGAGATGACAATCCATGAGAAGAAAATCACTATGTTTGATGAAAGGATGAGTTGAGACCGTAAGAGAGAGATCATATGTATTTCATGAAAAAAGTGTTACCAACAGCAAGCCAAAAAGGACATGGAATTTTTAGGATAGAATGAAGATAAAGGTCCATCTATCTATCAAGTATGAATATGTGTTTGTGTTCTATGAATATTCCTTCTTGTTCAAGCAATTTGAACACATGGTTATGGATAAAAAGAAAAAGGAGAAATAGTAGTTCCAAATGAAATCATAGATATAATACGATGGAGTAAGGATATTTATATAATTTATGAGGCCTAGAGGTATGTTATTTATGATTGAATGATTTTTCAAAACAATATATGAGTTTGTATCTATCCAAGAGGGTTAAAGAAGGTGCCATACAATTCTTGTGGTATCTATACAAAGAGTAGTAGGATCCCTAGTAAGATGTATCATGTTGATCTATGAAGACCTAATATGGGTTGAAACTCTTACATGTTGCATCCACATACATAGGTGAATAATACGTAATAGACATGTTTGTGAAAGGTTGAGATAGATTTGAAATTAAGAGGTTGACTCCAAGAGTTTAGGAAAAGAGTTATGGTGTGTTATTCGAGTTAAACAAGTTGTTTTAAGGACTCAAGGTATGACCATAAGGTTTGGCAGTTCTTTGTTGATAAAAAGGTTAAATTTAATTATTTATAGAATGTATGAGTGGTGTAATGTGATATTTTGAAATCTTAACATGTATGCTAAGTGTTTAAAGTTGTATTATAATTATAAAAGATAAAGAATCCAAAGTGAAAATGTATGAATGAATTATTTTAAGACATCATATAGGTCAATGAATCATAATGAACTATCTAAGGCTCAAAAGGATACAATTAAAGCTCTAGGATACCGAGGAGCATAGTTTCTCTATGAAATAGTTATGACTTAACGAAGAAGGATTACGCATATGCTCTTGATGTTTTAATCTTGAGGTATGCTTCATAAGTTTTTTTCCACTTTGTTTTCATAATAAAATGATGTTTATAAAACTCTAAAAATGATTTTTATGATTATCAACCATTAAATATCTTGGTAGCTGTGATATTCAAGGCTAGAAGTTTGTCAATTATGGGATAATGAGATGTTTACTATGTAGTGAGATTTCAAGGCTTTATAGTGGCTTGAAAAACATAAGACAAAGTCTTGAGACCTATAATATCATGTACCAGATGAAAAAATAAAATTTAGAGATGTATGGACATGTGAAAGTGTGAATGTTAACTCTTGAAGTCTATTCTAGAACTGTGAATAGTGACTCAGTTATTGATAAAATATCTCTATGATCTATTTTCATTAGAAGTGTAATGTTGCATAATAATTTAAGGTATATGATTCTCAAAGTTTATGAACATTCATAGGGGGAGATAATAAAATATTTTACAAGTTATCAAAGGTACTAGAAGGAATAGGTATGTAAAATTTTGGCTTGTATTGTTTCATGGAAAGATGTATTCATGCTCTTTATAAGGAAGCATATGTATAAAAATGGAAGGATTACCTAGATTTTATTCCAAGGCTCAAAGTTTTAGTGTCAATAATAATATTTTATATCTTAGTCTTATAGAGGATATTATGTAGGATGTGTTCTCAAAGTTAGTTTTCTTGACTAATTATGGTATGTGTTATCAAAAGATAGAGTTTTGATAGTGATTTAATTTTGAGTCATGTTTTTGAAGGATAATGTTGGTTTCAGTTATGAAAATAATTATTTTTGGCATCATGACAGAAAATAATACCACATGAATAAAATTAAGACAATAAGAGGAGTTGTTGTCAGTTGGTCAATAAGGATACAAACCTATTTTAAATGTTTAAAATAGAGCTATATAATGAATGATCAAGGACTAAGTCTAGATTACTAGAAGATGCATTTGACGTTGAGATAGGTAGTTCATTAGTTTAGCAGAGATCATGATTCAAAGGGGAGATATTTATGACCCAAATTTATAGACACAAGTGTGATAAAATAAAGTTTCATGAGAAAATCAAGTGTATAACATATGTTATGAGTCAAGGTGATAGTTGAGAAGGACAAGTGATGAAGAAAATTAGTTATGAATTGATCAGACCTTGTTAAATGTATGTTTCAAGAATATTTGTTAGTTTTTTACATTGGTTCAACTAGTGTTATGTTGTGCATCAAGTATATGAAAGGTATTTTAATTTATCCGGAATTATAATTAGAGTTGAAAGCTGTTCTTCGGGACATAATATTTTCTCGTAACAAGTCAAGAATCCTAGATTACTACTTGACTAACCTGATTTAGGTTTGAGAATCTATGTCAATAATAAATAATATTACAATCAAGAATTATTAAATTAAGATAGGATGTTCATCTACGAGTTAGTTTCAATACCAAGGGTATAAAGTATATCGATTAAGGAGGAGTTGTGTGAAATTTTGAAATCTATTAATAAGAATAATTTGATTGAACTGAAGATCAAGAGGAGTATTTTCTTAAGGGGATATGAATGAATGTAGTAAATATAGGTCCACTAATCATTTGAATCATTTGAAGTAAATCTTGTGACTTCAAACCAAGGAGCTAACAAGTAATTTGAGTACATCTTCATTATTGTGTGTTGTCAAGTTGTTTCTCATGTTAATTATGTATAGTTCCTTTGTCATAAATTTAAAATGGGTAGAGTGTACTTAAAAAATGAAAATTATTCTTTCAGGTACTTTCATGTGCTTTTTTCCCTCAATGTTTCTAATACGGTTGCCATCAATAACAAAGGATGATATTGTTGGCCATGGTATCTTAAATGTTGTCATTAATGGTAAGTGTCACATTTGTTAGCATGTGAGTGAACCTAGGTGTTTTCATTGATGAAAAATGATCATTAATTCCAAAGGAGGGTGAAGGAGTTCCAAAAAAGTATGTGGAACATGATCATGACCCATTCATGAGAGAGAAAGCTGAAGGTCATCAAGGAAAAAGAGGATTTGAAGACAACTCCAAGTTGCATGCTTGATATTGTGAATATTATGCTTATACAAGATCTTAGTACATTATACCAAGATTATTATTGGCTCCATATAATTTTTGATATCGTTTCTAATAGGTATACATGTTGGTTGTGGCTCTAAGATGATGAGTTACGACTAAGACAGTGGTGGTTTTCTTTAAAAGGTTAATTCTACTATGCCAATCCAAGTTATTTTCCAAGAAGACATGAAAATAAATGATGATCCAAGGTATGAAGATATTAACCAAGAATTTTATGAGCATGATATGGTGATATATTATGTTCTCAAGTGTCTTAGGAGGTATTTTGAGTACCTATATGGGTCTCTGAAAGCATGATATCTCAACACAAGAAGAAAAACCTTATGTAAATGAGATGGGGAAAAGTTATGTAGAGTGAATGTTGATGGCAAATCACAACACCCCCGAATGTCCGCAACTTGATGGATTGAGACTCTTACTTTGTGATTGGATAACATGGAGCTTTTCCCAAGTGTGGGACCTTGTGAATCGGGAAAGCTCTCCAGATAAAGGCCGGTTCCTATTCCTCTGTTCAGATGCACATATAAAAATGTAGAGGGTTTACTCAAGAACCTAATCTAACTTGCCAAGGAAACAGGGTAAGAAGATTCATAAAATAAACTTAAACTAACAAAGGTGATGCACCGAGGAATGAATAACACCTGTCTTGCCAATAAACATGAACCATTAAAATGTAATTCAAGATCATGCACATATAACCAGATTTGTAGTGAAAGATCAAGAGGATGCAAATGAACACAGAGAGGGTTGAGAATCATCCACAAACATGCATTATTTTCTCCAAATATTGACACAATACACTACAAAATTCCAAGAGGAAAAGTTACATTACCATTTTAGATGGGAGGTATGAACTCCACAAATTCACCTGCCAAAGAGAAGAAGGGAGGGGAAAAACAAGAATGTCCAACCTTTAGAAAGAAGCCCCTCCTTAAAATTTATAGGAAGAATGAGAGAGGGAAGAGAGGAATTCCAAATCTAACCCAACCACCTCCAGATTATATTTAATTTATCTCATTATGGTGGTAGGTGAGAACCCTAACAAACCCAAAAATGACGAATTGTATTTTGCATTTTTAAAGAACTTGTTCTCACCCAATTAAAGATATCCATTCGTAGTTGGACATAAGACCTTGTAAGATCTCCAAATATTCCAACCTTGAGTGAATCCGAGATTCCTATGAAAAGTTATGGCCATTTGAATATTTGGGTCAGGGTTTGCTTCCTGTCGGGGTGTCAATGCTCAAAATGTTGTGCCTCCTGAAGATGCGCCTCGACGCAACTATCCTCATGTCAACATACTCTTAAGTGCACCATAGGCACTGAAAATGTGGTGTTTACACCTTCGATTTGTGCCCCCAACCTTTGCCATGGGCGAGACTTTTGCATGTCAACATCTTCTTACCTATGCCATATGCACAACTTTTTACATGTAGACATCCTCTTACTTGCGCCTCCAACCTGCGCCATGGGCGTGACTTTTGGTGTGTTGACATCTTCTTACCTATGCCATAGGCACAAATTTTTACATGTTGACATCTTCTTACTTGTCCCTCTAACTCCGTGCCATAGGCATGACTTTTTACATGTTGACATCTTCTTACCCGCAACATAGGCGTAACTTTTTACATGTCTACATCTTCTTACTTGTGCCTCTAACTGTGCCATGGGCGTAACTTTAAGCGTGTTGACATCTTCTTACCTACGCCATAGGTGAAAATTTTTGCATGTCAACATCTTCTTACTTGCACCTCCAACTTGCACCATGGGCATGACTTTTTGCGTATCGACATCTTCTTACCTACGCCATAGGCATAATTTTTGCACGTCGACATCTTCTTACTTGTGCCTCCAACTCGCGCCATGGGTACAAATTTTTTCATGTCGAAATCTTCTTACCTACGCCATAGGTGCAAATTTTTTCATGTTAACATATTCTTACTTGTGCCTCCAACCTCGCGCCATAGGCTCAAATTTTTGCATGTCGACATCTTCTTACCTATTCTATAGGCACAAATTTTTGCATGTCAACATCTTCTTACTTGCGCCTCCAACTCGTGCCATAGGTGTAACTTTTTACATGTCGACATCTTCTTACCCGTGCCATAGGTGCAACTTTTGCATGTCGACATCTTCTTACTTATGCCTCCAACTCCGTGTCACGGGCATGACTTTTGGCATGTTGAAATATTCTTACCGCACCATAGGTGCATCTTTTTGCATGTCAAAATATTCTTACTTGCACCTCTAACCTACACCATGTGCGTGACTTTTGGTGTGTCAACATCTTCTTACTGCACCATAGGTGCAACTTTTTACATGTTGACATCTTCTTACTTGCGCTCCAACCTGCACCATGGGTGTGACTTTTTCATGTTGACATCTTCCGCTTTGCACCTCTAACCTACACCGTGGGCACCACTTTTGGTGTAAATAAATGTCGGGTTTTGAGTTCCTTTGATTTCCATATTCTTGTTGTTTGTCTATATTTACCCGGGGAGATATATAAAACAATGAGATGTGATAAAAACCCATGTATATGATGTATAATGTATTTTTAAGGTGTCAAAAAAGTGAATTATGCAGGATGTATTTTGTGTAAGAAATTGAAGTTTTTCCAAGAATGGGATTAGGGAAAATAGTTACCCATTGGAAGACAAAATTTAGATGCTCACCCTGATTTTTTTTTTTTGCATGGGAACTTGTAGATTTTAAGGATTTTGATATATGGAATTAATAATATTTTGAAAAATTAATGAGTTAAAATTAATGGCTATCTTTTATGAGTAATCTTTAACAAGTTACACGCAATAAACCCTAGATAAAATCTAGAACTCGAGTGATTGGAAAGATTTTATTTATTATACTTCTAAATTGAATTTTTGCATCTAAAATTATTTGAGTGTGTATATAACTCATTATAGGTCATGTTCAAAGTTGTTTTATCTTATGACACATTGTTGATCCCACAAGAAAACAACTATTTTGTGAAGAATTTAGTATTCAAGAAAAATTTGTAAAGGAACATATGCTAAAAATTTTGGTGGATAATTGTGGGTATGTTTACAAAAATTCATGAAATGTTTAATGTTATTAATTTAATTAAATGTTATGATACATGTGAATTTTTAGTCCTATTGCTAAGAGAGCTTATAATGCAAGACTTGTCATGAAGGTATGATGAGTTACTTGTTATAACACCATTCTATGAACATGAGAAGTATTTTCAGTTCTGAAATGAATTTTTATGCCCTTGAGTTTGTATGATATAGTGTTTTGATGATGAAACTTCAAGGTGTGAAAGTGGATCAATCTGGCTTGAGAAGAATCTTATTGCTAAAAGTGAGTAGATGAAGTTTTTTTCAAACAAGGCATGCCTATGAATTCTTGTAAATAAAAATTGTGATGTCCTTGAATTGTTCAAAGTGTTAGTTGAGCTTGTGGATCTCTCTAAATATGTTTGAACATGAGGAGCCAAGACTAGTTTTGAGAACACTAGAGCTTAGTTAACAAGTTGGAGAAATGAAGCTGGTTGAGTGACTTCTACCTTGATTTGGTGAAATAAATGAGTATTTATATAAATAAGACATCAATATATTTCCAATGATGTATGGAGTGATTCTTGATGAGGTTCTTTGAAGTGTGAACAATTTCATTCTTGAAGACCTAATTCTGGTGGCACAAGACCTGTGAAAGTAGTCTGAGAAATGGAAGTGGAAGAGTGAATTTATCCAAATAACTCATGCAAGTGAAGGGTTGAGAGTGAAGTATAGGTTCCCTATGAATTATTCCATGAGATTATTTGGTTTGAAAACATTATTTTGAGTGCTAGATGTCTCAAGCACAAAAATGTTTTTGGACCTTTGAAACTTAGTCTCGGTTCGTCTCGAAATGAAAGATTTATCATGTTAAGATATATGAATTAAATATTTTTGGTAATATTAAATGTTTAAAAAGGTTAATATATTTCTTGAAAGGTATGATGTGATCCATGAACATGTTTTTGAACAACATTATACATTTTTCTGAAGACTAGTTTTCTAGGTATGCAAACCCTTAAGATACCTTTTTCTAGTATGTATGGAATGGATAATTTGAAGGTGAAAATGATGCTCCAAGTTTATCATGGTGTTTTATACCTCCTAAAAACTCCTCCATATATTGTTTTTGCATGATATGAGTTGTTAATGCTCCTTATACATCTAAGTTGTTTAATATATTGTAAATACCATACTTCTAGGTGCATTCAAGATCTATTGGATTCCTAAGGATAAGTGGAGAATTTTTAAGCATAGAAAGGATATATATATATATATATATATATATAATTAAAGGCTTTTGTAACATCCATGTATGATTATAACACTTTGAAAAATTCCTAAAAGAGATAGAGGACAAAAGTAACTCGACAAGAGGAAGAAGACAAAAATAACAAGGTAGTTACATAAAAGAATGTCAGATGTCATCTTGTAAGAATAATATATTTAGATGGTTTAGATGTTGAGATATTTTAGGATTTTATTTTGGTCCTTACACATATTATAAGTTTTATGACAACTTAAATAATGTGAAAATATGTTACTTATATTCTAATATTGTAATGATTTCAAAGTGATAAGTTTTGTTTTTTGACATTCCTCCTTCCCTATTTGAGTTTAATTAAAAGAGTTACTTTGCAAGCTGAAGTGCAAGATTCATGTAAGAATGTTTGATTTGATGATATAAGCATATAATTTTGAATGAATATTGGTCCCGAGAATTGAACTACTCATGTACGACAACTAGTGCAATCAGATTTAGGCTTGTATGTGACACAAAAGAAGTATGAAAAAGAGATGTTTTGAAGATAACACTATATGTGAAATTATTTTATGGAAAATATTACCTAATAAATAGGATAAATATGATCTTATTCATGTATGAATAAGGTACCAAGATATGTGAGAAAAATAAGACTTGAAAACTGAGAATGCAACAATATGAAGTGTTGAGAAGATAGGTGAGACATGGTGAGTGAAGAAGAGATATCAACATAAATACATGGATGATTTAGTTGTCACAACTTGTTGTTTGAGAAAACCAATTAAAAGTGATCAAAAAACTATATAAGAGTAAGATGTGACTTAGTAGATAGGAGTTCAAGATTCATGGTAAGTTGTAGATTACGAAGAATCGAGATAGAAGATTGATTAGAATTTTGGGAGTTATTGCTTCTAAAAAAGTAGTGACTTGTAGAATTTCTAGTGGAATCTTGACTAAATTTTGAATTTGTATCTTCATGTTTAGTGGATTATCAACTATGAAATATTTGTAACATTTACGGGATAATTTTTTCCAAGTTAGGTCATTGGTTTAGTGGGTTTTTCTCCCTTCAAGGTTTTCCCACATTAAATTCCAGCTCTGTATGTGCTCTCTTGTTAATTTCTTGTGAATGTTGTTTATTTGTTATCATAAAAAAGTAAATAAAATTGAATTATCTCTCAAATTTTTAATTAACATTGATTCACCCCCTCTTAGTGTCTATAATTTGAACAATTAACATCATATCTTGGTCACTTGGAATAAGTTTAACATCTTGGAGGAGATCCTTACAGCTCATGCACGGGTTATTTAATTGAAGAAGTTCTGAAAAAGAATCTTGAGATTTCTCGATTGTGATTGATGGATTAAAGAAGGAAATCAAGCATATGGAAGCTGATCATGGCCAATCCCTCAAAGAGATGGAATCTATAGTTGAAAGCATGTCAAAATATCTCGAAGGACAAAAAAATGCTTTCTTTAGATATAAAGAAGAGTTTAAAATCTTTAAGAGTGAATTATAAGATGCAAACAACAGAGTGAAGATGTATGGAAGTTGGAGAAGATATCTAAAGCTCTAGATGGAATTTTGGATAGTCAAAGAGAAACAAGAGATAGAAAAGACTAGTCTTCAAAGGAAAGTCTATGAAGATATGTAAGGATGAAAAATATGGTCTAAGCATACAAACATGCATTAAAGATACGAAGAATATGATATAAATAAAACATAAATCATTCAAGAAAATAAATTCACTAAGGTATGAGAGAAATTTTAATTTATATTTTTTTATCGTCACAATTTTGGTCATATAGTTAAGGATTTTAAGAATCATATCGTAGATGATAATCCATAGTAGATGATGATATTAGAGATGAGAGAGATAGGAATGTAGTTATCTTCAACTATCTAGATAAGGGTCATACTATTTGGTATTATCTCAATTAATCATATAGTCAAAATTAGAAAAATATAGGTCTAAGAGGCAAGAATTATGTTATGTGTTTCAATTGTCAAGGACAAGGAATTTTTAAAACAATGTTATGAACCTCCTAAATACAATATTAAGATTAAGGCTTTCAAAATGAAGTATAATACTAAGAATGAGTCTAATTAAACCATGTCCGAGAGAGAAAATAGAAATAATAACATGATGTACATATAAATAAGGTCAAAGAAGTCACTTTTGGAGTTGAGGAAGAAAATAATGACAAGAGAATACTATGCGTAGATGATGAAATTTCAAGAAAGACAAAATTTTTATTAAAAATCCAAGAAGGATGAGAACAAGCTAAGTTCTAGTCATGAAGGACATCTAGTCATAGTCAAGAGAAGTCAAGTGAATTAAGTTCATCATTTATGTCTATCAAGTATCCAATATGAAGAAGAAAACATAGGAGATGAGGTTGTTACCCCAATAAGTGCATCCAATAATATTTAAAAGGTCTCAAGGGAAAGATGAGAAATGATAGATTCATCACGTTTCTTTGATGACTATGTATAGTTTTGATGAGCTAATGAGCAAGTGATTTCATTCTCCATGATTCTAGAAGGAATGTATTATTTGGAAGAAGAAATGGTGTGTTGTTTAATGTATACTATCATCAGTAGGAGGTAATAAAAAAGTACACAAGGTTACAACTATGTGAACAGTCACAAGGTATGCTTATCTAGCTTCGAGATCCTACCCTAAAGGTCTATATAATCATTGTAAATAATTTAAAGGTAATGGTTGATCATTTAATGAAAATAAAGTGTCTTCATGTTCCAAAGATAGTCTATCAAGTTTTTTTACATTTAAAAGGTATCATATTAACATACCAAGATACTCATTTTATTCTTCCAAAGTATAAAGACATGAAAAGAATCAACTTAGAGAGTTTATAATAGTATTCCAATGGAAGTAAAATTTAATCTTAAGTGTATTTCCTAGCCTAGATAAAAGAGTGTATGAACTTGTGATAATGGTTCAAGGGTGTAGTAACCTTCAAGAAGAAACTATCTAAGTGACATTTCAAGAAGTAAGTCTCAATTTAAGTACAAATAATATATTTAAGAAGAGTACATCATGCTCATAATGTGATGAAAATGTTTCAGCATAAGGTGATGATCAGTATTCCTTTCTTCCTTGCTACCTCTCTCATGAATTCTTTGATTGCCTTTCAGCAAGACAAGGTGAGCTTCCCCTGCACAAAGGTTTGATTCTCCTGCTGGTCGAGAATGGTACTCCGACCCTAGTCCCTCCTTTGAGGTTGGTGATGAACGAGCATGCTGAGGAGGATGATGTCACTCTCACTGTTTTCCTCACAAAAATGAAGGTGGGAAAGGGTATCGATGTGGAAAAGGATTGGGAAAAAGTCAATAAAGATGGTAACCTGGGGAGACCAGTGCTTCTAGGAATATGGCTTGTGTGGGTGATCCTAATGTCTTTGATGAATGGAGTAGGAAAATGTTGTACCTAGAGGGTGTCCTGAAGGCCATGGAGGCTGTCAGTGCTAGCCAAAGAGATTCTATGGTGGACATTATCAATATTTCCAAGAAAATGGTCACTGATCAAGTTCAGACTAAACATAGAGTTAATGAGCTGGAAAATCAAGTGAAGGTTTTGTTGGACAAGGTGGATATGATGGAATCAGGAAACAAAAGAAGGAAATTCAACCTCAGGATCAGTAGCTCTGAGGAGGAGATGGATAATGGTGGACATGGTGGGTCCTGATCCCCTGGTTTGTTGTGTTTTGGTTGGTGCTCCTTGGTCGCGTGTTGCAGTTGTTGGTGCCCTCTCTAAACTGTGGGCATAACTTTGGTGAAATTTTGGTTCTTAGTTGTTTTTTTTTCTATCCGTCTCTAGGGGTTTCCTCTCTGGGGTCCAGTTTGCATTGTAAGAGTTAAGATGTTTTAACTCATTTTCTGGGACTCTTTTGGTTTGGTAACTCCTGTTGGTTATCTCTTTTTGCTCCACTCTCTTGTATGGCCCCTGGGAGCTGATCCCTATTTTTGCCTTATCTAATAAAAAAATAATGTGATGTAAATTTAATTCATCAATGAAGGGAAAATGTAAAAGTGCTATCAGAAACTTGTTCAAGTTTAAGGATTTTGAGTAATGATTATATACAATAATTCCTTCTACAAGTGATAGTGAAGAGAAGAAAAAGGGTATAAATATTGAAATGAGAGTTCTCATGGGCAACCAAAGAGTTAAGAATCTTTTTCTCTATTGATACAATCATTTAGAGTTGAAATGAGAAATTTTGGTGAAGGACCGAGAAATATACAAGGTGTTATCTTCTCTCGCCTCTACTCGAACTAAGGTTTCTAGAATTGAGAAAAATAAGGATATCTTAAAAACCCATGATGAAAAAATCATGAAAGTTGGAAGTAATGTATCCTAAGGTATATTCTAAAGGATTATAGTGTTTTAGCTCTCAAAACCCTCACACATGTGATAAGTAATGAGATAGTTTCTAGAAGGTGAATAAATTTGTTTAGAGGGCTAATTAGAGTAAAAAAATACAACGGAATTGGTAGTTGTTTAATGGGATGAAATCTATAAATTTTAAAGTGAAGGACCGAGAAATATATAAGGTGTTATCTTCTCTACGCCCTACTCAGAACTAAGGTTTCTAGAATTGAGAAAAATAAGGATATCTTAAAAACCCATGATGAAAAAATCATGAAAGTTGGAAGTAATGTCTCCTAAGGTATATTCTAAAGGATTATAGTGTTTTAGCTCTCAAAACCCTCACACATGTGATAAGTAATGAGATAGTTTCTAGAAGGCTGAATAAATTTGTTTAGAGGGCTAATTAGAGTAAAAAAATACAACGGAATTGGTAGTTGTTTAATGGGATGAAATCTATAAATTTTAAAGTTGTGTCGAAAAAAAAGGGTATCTAATTCACTCACAAGAATATGTATATAACTCTAACACAAGTATAAATTTGTTAAGCTGGTGCATAGGAAAGGAAATTTGGAAAATAAAAGTGAAGTACTCATTTCTTGTATGATCATTGGAGTTGTTTAAGTGAATTAAGGAGTTTTATATGCTTCAAAAGTGTTGACTACACCTAATGACTTTGAAAGAGAGAAGATGGAGAAAAATAAGTACTCTCTGTCTACACAGTATAATCAAGAGTAAATATGGAACTTAGTGCAAAAGTACAAAGTATGGTGGTCCTTACGAGGTTAATGAAAATATCTAGTGAAAGATGAGATGTGAGTGAACAATCGGTGTATGATGAGAAGACATAGTGGAGAAACAATGCTATAAAATCACATGAGGACAATCAAGTGAAAATATTAGACTAAACTCACTATCAAGAGAGGAATAAAAATGAGTGTAAATGTTAAAGTAAATATGAAATGATAGGCTTAATGGAGTGACAAGGTCATGGAAAACTAGGAAGACAAAATTTTAAAGAATATTGTAAATCCTAGTGAAGGCATGAAATGGTAAAGATATCATGTTCAAGTTGCATGTTTTTCTAACTTGACTCATAAGTTATGTAGAAAAAAAAATAAGTAGAACATGAATAAATAATTATGCTTGGTTAGATTACACATGTTGAGATAGAATTTGTGTGCTCTCAATCCTCAAAGAGAAAAAGTTAAAAAATATTGTAGGTGTGTTAGCTTATAGAGAAATTCATGTGATCAAAAGGTGTACAATAGCATGAAAACTAAGGAAATAGATAACTGGGAAACAATATTATGGTAGAGATATTACGTTTGATGGATCTACATATCAAGAATTCTAGGTAAGATTCCTAATTTTTGTGTTTAAATTAGAAATGGGTAGTATGAATCCAGGGGTATTCATAAGGAAAAATTATGTGTGATGAGAGATATCCCATGAGGTGAAAAAGATGGCCTCTTTAAGATCGAAGGTAAGATTTAGGAATTTAGGTCCTAATTGTTGTTTGCAATATGATAATGTAAATACAAGGTTATATAAGAGTTTTCTCAATTGAGAAATGTAGACAAAGAGTCAAGAAGATTATGCAAGATCAAAATAGGTTTGTCATCATCTGTCTATGCTCCAATGATGATAAAAAGGACAAGAATAGGGTTGAGTGGATATTAAAAAAAGTTTGCATGCTTATATGATAAAATGAGTGAATGTGTCTAGTCAAGAAGAGATCCAAAGAGGATGAAATAAGATGAATATCATGTAGTTAAAGGTACGCTTTGTCATTAATGTAAAAAGGGGGAGAATACCTAGGTGGTTTTCCATAAATGACAAAGGGGAGATTATTAGAATGTGAATGAACCTAAGTTTTTTTATTTATGAAAAAGTCTCATTAATGACAAATGAGGATGAAGGAGTCCAAAGAAAATTATTTTGAGAAAGATCATGACTCATTCATGAGGGAGAAAGATAAAGTTCGTCAAGGAAAGAGAGAATTTGAAGACAACTCCAAGTTGCATGTTTGATCTTGTGAAGATTGTGCTCCTCTAAGGTCTCAGTACATGATCCAAATACGATGATGGGATCCATAGGGTTAGTGATAATGTGTTTGATAGGTATTCATGTTGTTTGTGGATCCAAGATGATGATTTAAGACTAAGATAGGGTGGTTAGCTTCAAAAGGTGACTTGTCTTATGCCAATCCAAGTCATTTTCAAAGAAAATAAAGCAAGAAATGATTAACCAAGGTATGAATATATTAAGAAACCATTTTAATAGGATGATATGGTGATAGATGATCTATGCAAGTGTCTTAGGAATTATTTTGAGTACCTATGGTGGTTTATGTAGGATCGTCTCTCAAGACAAGAAGAAAAAAATTATGTAAATGATATGGGGTAGAGTTTTGTAGAGTAAACTATGATTGAACAACTGTTAGAGATGATTGAGAAAGTAGTTGGGAAGATTTGGACAAAAATTGAAGTTTGGAGGATGATTTTGAGAAAGGAATTATTTTTTTGCCAAGATCAGATTTTAGGAAAATAAATTTCCCATTCGAAGACAAAATTTTGTTGTTCACCCTGAATTTTATGTTTTGTATGGGACCCTATGGCTTTGGGGATTTGGAAACATATAAATAAGAAGAGTTTGAAAAATAATGAGGTAAAATGAATGTCTATCTTTTATGAACAATCATTAAAAAGTTAATCTCCAGTAAACCCTAGAACTAGATATATTGGAGGGATTTAATTGGTTATTCCTCCAAATTGATTTTATTTTGGGGAAATGATATGAGTGTGTATATAGCTCATCAGATGTCATGTCCATTGTGGTTTGAGCTTATTTCACATGGTGGACCCCACAATAAAAAAACTATTTTGTGAAGAATTAAGTATACATGAAAATTTTGTAAAATAACCTATGATAAAATATTTGGTGGATAATATTGGGTATGTATAAAAACCATTCATTGCATGTACAATTTGGTAATTTTGAGAAATGTGATTATACAAGTTAATTTCAGTCTTGACACTAAAAAAGCATAGAATACAAGACTAATCATGAAGGTATGAAGATAAACATGGTGATTTTCTTATTGTAACATCATTCTATGACCATGTGAAGTTTGTTCAAGTCCAAAATGAATTGTTTATCCCCTTTAGTTTTTCCGGTCAAGTTTTTTCGGTATGAAACTTCAAGGTGTGAAATTGGCTCAAACTGGCTTGAGAAGAAGCTTGTTGCTACAGGTGAGTAGATGAAATTTATCTAAAAATAGTATTCATTTAAATGCTTGTACAAGTTGTTTTTATTTCATTTAACTATTAAAAGTGTTATTTTATCTTGAGAGAACTTTGAAGATGTTTGAACATGAGGATCCCTGTTGGTGCCCATTTTGATCCTCTGTTATATTGCCATCTTTCCCCTTTGGTTTGGATACTTTGAAAAGTTTTTCTTTGAATTTTGTGATCTATAGATTTTCCCATCCAGATTGAATGCTTTGAAATGCTCACAAACTTATTATTTTTCCCCAATTTGAAAGAAAAATACATGTATGCCCTGTTTTGTGCCCTAGTTTTCCAAATCCACGGGCCTCTGTCATTTTTTCCACTTTTCTTGGCCTTTGGAGCTCAAAGTTGTTCATTTCATGCATATTTTCCCTCAAAAATCCTTTTCGCTAGGGTCGTAAACTACCTAAAATCACTTTCCATTTATTTTTTGACCAAAAAATCCTTCACCCACGAAGAAAAAATCAAATTCGGGCATCTCTGGAAAATTCTATGCTTTTGACGGTCATACGGGTGTCCTTTACCCATCAAATTAATCCTAAACATCCCCTCATATGTGGCCACTTGTGGTTGGACAAGGTTTGGTAGGTTTCTTTGAAAAATTAACGTTTTTTTGTTTTTTGGCAAAAATTCAATATTTCCCCACATCTTCACAAGTCCCTGTTGGTTCGAAAATCTGTCGAGTCGAAAGATCTATAGAAAGATGAGCCAAAAATGTGAAGGGTATAGCCCCTCTTTGAGTTAGCAAAGTGAAATAGGTTTATTGCTATTCTACCAGCAGGAATCTTACGCAAGTCTCACAATATTCTACCTTCAGGGGTTGGGATCTCATCCCAGTAGAGGTATTTCCAACTGTAAAAGAAGGGAAAGAAACGGGGTGGGGAGATAGGAAAGATCTGAAGGGAGAAAAGAAATGAATTCCAAAGTAGAAAGGTTAGAAGGTCTATGATTTGGGTTGGTAGTATCAGAGCCGAACCTACTTTGCATAGACGAATAAAGCAATATTGATGAATAAATGACAACAAAGTAGAATTAGATTCAACAGAACAATCACATAGATCTAACATAAGAAAGGTCTGATGTAAAACACATGTATTCAGCACAAAGTCTAAATATTGTATTAATATTTGTTTCTATTACAAAAAGTTCAAAATCTTTTCTTCCTACTTCTATTTCTCATCTGAAAAATATCCACACCTGAATACAACAAGTATTCAAGTATATATAGAAGGAGAGAAGAAAAGAAGGCAAAAAAACAAACCAACCACTTAATTACAAAAATATCTTACAAGAGATTCTAAAGTCATTTGTTGACTTTTGACAACTTTGTGGATGACATCATCCCATGGTGCAAATGGATGATGGCATCATTTATGTCAACATACTTTAGATAATCACAAGGATAAAGTTGGGAAGAATGAAACTATTCATCATCGTCCCATGGCTGAAAGGGGGTATCCTACTTTGCTGCTGTTACTCAGGTGATGAGATGTGGAACTGGGCACGGTATTCCATGAACTTGGTGATCATGGGTTGAATTTGATCCTGGGAAGGATCCTTGTGTCGATCAATGATAGCCTTGCAAGTCTCCCGCTCGTCTGTGATATTTTCTAGGAGCTTGGAATATTCATTTTCCGTGTCTATCAGGTACCCAATGAAGTCACGACAGCTAGCAGGTTATTGATGGATTCGGCATCGAAAGTGACTTCTGGTCCCAGCCCTTGTGAAACGATCTCCTTGAAGATCCGAATAGTTTCATCCACCTTTCTTAAGGCGAAAGAAGGAGTGAGCAAGCCCGGAGACATTCTCAGGACAATTTGCTCCATTTGATGCATTGCATCCAGGGCTTCCTCCTTGATCTTATCAATCTTCTCAGGACAAACTCCAGCTGATCGACCTAGTAATCCAGAGTAGAAAGGATTTTGTTGAGGGCTCTAGGGTGTCCAAAGACGCCGAAATTGACCAGATCTTCAACTGAACAGTCGAGCATTTTCTGAAAGGTCTCATGTTACATCCTGGAATGATCCAGCTCTTCAGAGATGGGTCCTGCTATCGCTAGAACTCTTTGTTCACCTGACTGATATTCTGATATAATCGGGTGAACTTGGTGATCACTTCCTCACTTTCTTTGAGGATTTGGCTTCTCAGTGAAAGCGCCATACCCCTGCTCACCGATTTTGGTGTATTCATTAAACTTTCTGGCTCAGAGGCTCAGGAGTTTTGGTGGTAGTTGTAGGAGGTGCACTACCCATTTTCTGCAAGGCATGGAGAAGATGTTTATTTTGCTCCTTTAACAGCCTCTTTTCTTCCTTTGCTTCCTGGAGCTTCTTGCAAAGGGCATCAACTGCAGATAGGGCCTCTCCTTGAAGGCTTTCTGAAGATGTCCCCATTGTGACTTGGGTCACTATATAATCTGTTGAAGACAGATCCTTTTTATCCTTTAAAGGATTGGGGTAAGCTATCTCCATTACTCTCTCTCCTGACACACTCTGAGAGAAGCGGGTTATAGGCTTTTGCTTCTTGGCCCCCTTTGATGGGATGACGGAGAAGTCCATCGATGTGATGGGAACTTTCCTCTTTTGTTGGCTCAGGTGCTGAGAGATCCATGCTGGACTTATGGGAGAGGGGCCGGAAATAGAAAAGGGAGCAGCTGCAGTAGTAGAAGGAAAATGCGTGGAGACACTTGGAGGTGGCATTGAGAGGGAGGCCGAGGAAGTGCTCACGGGAGGAAGAGATACTGCAAGGGGAGGTAGACATGGGAATGGAAGGAAGCTGAGAGATGAGGGAAGAAGTGGTTGGGGACAAGCTCCGTGAAAGAAGAGAAGATCGATGATGAGGAAGGGGAACAACAGAAGATGGGGGAGAGGACATGACCAAAGGAATGGTCGCTTGGGTCACTCGAGGAGGGGAAGGAGGAGAGGGAGAAGAGATAGAAGGGACCTCAATAGTTGTAGTAGTGGCAACATCCTGAGTGGATGTGCCCATCGGAACATCCTCGGCCGCTTCTTTCTCTGGAGAAACTAGAGTTATAACTTTTTTTCTTGTGCGGCGGAAGGGGGACTCTCAGGAGTCTCTTCTTGGGTAGAGCTTGACTCACCCTCCTTGTCTTTACCTTTGCTCTTTGGCAGATGTTTTGGTCTGGAAGGTGCGTTGCCCAATGGAGATGTGGTGAAATCAACTCCGAGGTAGATGAGACCATTCATCCTGCACCAGTGCTCTATTCTCTGCAGAGTTTCTTTGACCCTTTCTTCTATCGTTTGAGGCGCTTTAGTTCTGTCAATTACAGAAAATGGTCAGTCGTCCCCACTGTGTCAAGATATACCTGATCAACTTCTTGATCAACAGTTTGATAACCTTTTGGGATGATGGCTACGCTGTACTAGATGATTTCAGCCAAGGCCAAGCGGGAATGGTCTTTCCTTCTGAGCTCGACCTCATGATACAGGTCGATATAAATATCCTCGATCTATGGAATATGGATTGGATCAAGTTTGCCCCAGGCGAGGTAATTCCTTGGGTCGAAAGTGGGCCTTGCCGGGAAGTTGTGCTTTAGATTTAGCAGCTCCAGCTCTGCAAACATCTCCCGGGCTTTGTGGTGAGAAAGACAAGTGTACCTGCCCACTGTGAGGGGGAAAGGAGTTCCACCCTTCTTTCTCTTCAAGCACTTCTCGTGATAGGTTATGAGCTATCTTGACAGCTCCAATAGGATCAGCTTGGGGCCGGCATATCTTGGCAATTTGGTTGGTTCCCCCAAGAAGTTGGCTGCCCTTAGATAAGTGAAGGTGGGGAATTGAGTGAACAAGGCCCCCCATTTCTCTGTTGCTGCAACAATGCTCTTGGTCATACGACCGTGAGTCATGTTTGGCCTCAAAAGGTAGATGATGCCATAGAAGAAGGCATCGTTAATCTTTGTAAACTGAGAAATCTTATTTCTCCAACTTCAGCTCTGGATAGTATTCATATATTTTTACTTGGGGCCAAACCCCGCACCGCATCAACGCTGGATAATCTCTTTCCGAGGCTACAACATAAACTATGTAGGAGTTCATGTAGAACCTCCCCATTGTGGTAAGTTGTTGGAGCTGCTCGGATATAGTGCTGCTTATGATCTCCGCCCACTCAAAGCGTTGATCTGGAAAATTCTTGTTCATTGTCTCCAGGTATCTAAACATCCATTTATGAAAGTAGTGGGCATCGAAAAGCCAAATAGTCTACTTTTAGGAATGTGATGGTATCACTGAGTTCCTCTGAGAAATCACTGCGATGAATGACTTGTGGCCATCTGGTCACCACCTTCTTATTTTTCAGGTATACCTCATTCATTAATTGCATACACTGATCTTCATTATCTTCCCAAGCCTTGGTGCAATCTTCTTGGCTTACGGCCACAAAGTGCTGGTGGTGAGGAATGCCAAGCATTATTTCGAAGTGCCGGGTAGTGAGGTTGATCACGACCTCACCTTTCTCATTCTGGACACACCTTGTGTCTTTGTTGTAGCAGCGGGCTACTACCATCATGAACTCGTTGTTCACAGCACTGACCGGGATCCCTCCAGCAAAATGTAGGCCACTGCCTACTAGCTTGTCCATCCACGGACTTCTGTGACCCTTCTGGTTCTAGCCCAGAAGTCTTCCATATCGATATGACCAAGTTCTGAGTCTCTTATATCCAGGTCACATTCTACCTGGGATTCGGGCATCCTGACCCTCTGATATTTGTACTTCATTTCTTCCTCTGTAAGCTTGGCTTTGCCCTTAGACTTGGTAGGTCTCTTGCTTGATGTAGACATATGTAGTTCTAAACTTAGTTGTTGATCTGCAAGAAGAAGAAGTGAAACCCAACACAGGAGAGTCATGTTAGCTGATTGATCTCCCATTAAAGTATTGACAGAAGGAAGAGTTAGCAATTTTAAGGCATCAGGGTGCAAGGTGCATGAACACTGCAGGCTACAGGGCTAAATAGTGTGGCACACAGAAAAATGGTGTTACAAGGGACAAATCAGTGCCAAAGGGTGCAAGGTGCATGGATACTGCAGGCTACATTTTTGTTGTTGCAATGGAATGCGCCTATGCCACTTATACGTGTTTTATACCGGGTGCATGGATTTTTCATGTTGCATGGGGACAGGATGCACCAAAGGCACATATATTTTCATGTTACATGGGGATTTGGTGCACCAAAGGCTGCAAGTTTAGCATGTGTAACATAGACTTCAGGTGCGAAAAAGGGAACTTGGCGCGGCGCATGGGAGGTCTGCATGACATGATGTTGATGTAATAGGGGATGCACCTACGCCTTTGAACATAGTTTTACACTTGGTGCAAGTAATGCTGGTGTTGCATGGGTGCAGGGTGTGCCTATGGCACAGGTATTTGATATGCAACATGGGAGTTGGGTGCACCAAGGGTGTAGATTTATTACGTGTAGCATATGACATTTTTGTTGCAGCAATAAGGAAAGCACCTACGTCCATATGGAGACTAGTTTTCGCAAAGCGCAGAGAGCTCATGTGCTGCAATTAAAGCCGGTGCACCATAGGCGCGACTGTGCTTCTTGTTACAAGGGTTACATGTGCGCCAAGGGAAAACGTAGTTTTGGAAAGCAATTTTTCTTCCCTCTCTGACAGATCACGATTTTTAGGCTTAACTCCACATTACTTCAAGTGGTGAAGGGGGGTAGTAAGGAGGTTTTGGATTTTGCTTTCGGGGGAGAGTCATCCTAACCAGCAGATCTAGAAAAAGGATGGAAACGGCTTTGGGAGGGAAAAACAGAAAAGCAGGAGGAGCTTCATGGTTCTCAGATCTATTCTATCCTACCACTCAAACAGACAATCAACAGTAAAACCAAAACACGAGAAAAACAAGGACCACTTACCCGGAATATATATAATACGAGAGGTGAAACATGGTCCACGAATGCGACACGAGGATGACAGCTTGTTGACAGGTGCAGAGGAAAAAGATCAATCACGTGTTTCAATTGTGAAAGTGATAGGGTGGATGCGCCTATATATAGGCAAAGGTGTAATAAATGTGCCAACCACTTTTTGAAGTGGCGCATCAAAACACCTATCGACATTACAAAGCTTTGCACACTGTGGCACCAAACGCATGTAAACATGAAGTTATGTGTACCTTTAGCACACAAAAGTCTTTGTCAATATGGAAGTACATGTGCCCTTGGCGCATTAAAACACGGTGCAAAAAAAATTTGTTGACATGAAGGTGCATGCACCCCGACACATGTAAGAAAGGTGAAACATGGTGAGGCACACCAAAATGTGTGTCAACACGCCAAAGGGTGCGCCAAAGGAAATGAAGGGGGCGTGATTTACCCTGTGTAGCACATAGAAAAAGGTGCGCCCAACCAAAAAAGGCCAAAAATGGCTAAGTTCGGAAAACTAAATTTCTCGGGAAAGGATTTTGCAATGCTCCGAACGTAGAGGGGTCCCTGACGAGGGACCAAAAGAAAATTTTACTGGGTTACCTGTGAAATTTCCCTTGCCAATTTTACGAGATAACAATTTGGCTCTTTCGGGGACTATCTCGAGTAAACTTCGGGGTAGAAATCCCTAATCTTCATGTGCCTATCCATTGGGTACGAGTTGAAAACAAGGGTGACTAAAAAGGAAACACAAAAACAAAAGAAAACACATGACAAAAACAAACACACAACTGAAGCAAACTATACAAAGAAGAGAGCAAGCTCTACTTCTTAAAGATTTTTAGATGCTGCCCACTATAGGGAAGCGGGAGTCCAGTTCCATCGGATACGAGAGATAGAAGCTATTCTCTCCATTGAGTTGTTTGATCTTGAAAGGTCCCCTCCATAGGGAATCAAATTTTCCGTGCATGCCCTTTGGCTCTCTTCGTTTGTCCCACAAAAGGATGAGGTCTCCCACCCAGTACTCTCTTTGCTTAGCTTTTTTATCAAACAATCTCTTGACCTGATTCTGATGTTCGGTGATCCTGTCGACCACTCTTACTCTCTTTTCTTCGAGCTCTGCTAGATACGTGATCCTCTTTTGAGGAATTTTGGAAAGTCTCATCTTCGATTGCTCATGCTAAGCACAGAAAAGGGAGTTCCAAGAAATGGGAAGCTCGGCATTGGTGCCATATAACACTTGAAAAGGTGACATGCCGAGAGACCTCTTGGGAGTGATGCGGTCCACCCACAAAGTGTCGTATAAGGACTTGTGCCACATTCGTTGATTCTCATCCACTAGCTTTCGTATGATGGTTACTAAGTTTTTATTACTGGATTCTGCTTGACCATTTCCCTGAGGGTAATAATCTAAGGCGTGAGCTAGAGTTATTCCGTATTCATAGAAAAAACCAACAACTTCTCGTGAGGAGAAGTTGGAAGCATTATCAGCAACAATCTTGTTTGGAATGCCAAACCTGACAATGATATTTTCTTTGATAAAATTGCAAACAACCTCGGAAGTGGCATGTTTGTGGTGTATGGCTTCCACCCATTTGTAAAGTAATCTTTTACCTTGTCGAGGACATAACTATATCCGGAAATCAATTGGGGATTAAGTGCACCAATAAAATGATTCCCCCTTTGCTTGAATGGTTCATCAATGATGACCGGCCTGAGGGGAAAAGCAGCCAATTTGGGCTTGCCGATGAACTGCTGGCAAGGCTCACACTTTGCTACCCAGGTGGCTGTATCTTGGAAAAGCGTCGGCCAATAGTACTAGCCCTGGATGATCTTGTGTGCCATCACGGAAGAGGAGAAATGGCCTCCACAGGCCGAATCATGAAAACTCTCAAGTAACTTCACTTGTTGTGGCTTGTCAACACATCGCAAGAAGATGCCATCTATTCCACATTTGTATAAACCGTCATCCCAGATGATATATCTGGCTGCTCTGAGCTTTATAGTGTGCTTCTCCTTTATAGTTAGATGGTGGGCATTCACCATAGGTGAGAAAGAAAGCAATATCGGAATACCACTCATCGCTGGTTGCGAAAAATAGGACCATAGGTAGAGAATCAACTTTCTCCAGCTGGCTTTGTGCTTCATGGGTGCAATCATCTTTTCTTTCAGAAACTTCGAATCTTGGTTTTCAGCCATAAGTTGACATAGGCCTTTGCCTCTTACTAACTTGGTTGGTTTTATATCTAGATCATACTCCTGGACTTTTGCAATCCAATTCCCCCGCAAGCTTCCTAACTCCTGTTGAGTTAAAATTGACTTGACTGCCGTGTCAGGGACCAGCACTACTGTATGAGAGTTTAGAATGTAATACCTGAAGTTCTTGACTACTTTGACAATGGCGAAGGCATGCTTTTCCAACTGAGACATCTTTAATTCATGAGGCTTGAGAGGAGAGCTCATAAACGCAATCGGGGATTCAACATTTTGAGAATTCCTTTGCATTAGGATGGCCGACACAGTGTGCTCAGATGCATAGCTATACATAATAAAATCTTTGGAGAAATCGGGACATACCGAGACTGGTGCATGATCGATGGAGGATTTTATTTCCTCAAACGACTTCTTCCCTTCTTCCTCCATCAGAAAGTTGGTGACCCTTTCATCATGTCTAATATATGATGAGTCTTTTCAGCAAAGTCGGGAATAAAGCACTGAGAAAATTCACTTTTCGAAGAAAGAGTGAACACCGGTCTTGCTTGTAGGTAAAGTAAGGCTCTGAATAGCCTTAACTCTTTCAGTATCTATCTTCATCCCTTCTTTGCTAACAACATGTCCCAATAATTTTCCCTCTGTGACTCTGAAAACAGACTTTTTGGATTCAGGGAGATCCCGTGCTCTCGGCATCTAATCAATACTTGCTCCAAATGATCACAATGATCATTTCACTATTTGGAGAACACAGTTAAGTCATCTAAGTAGACTACGATGACCTTCCCCATCATACCTTTGAACGCAAGGTCCATGGCCCAGCTGGAAAGTGGCACCAGCATTGGTCAGGCCAAAAAGGCATTATCTGTATAGGCGAATGTGCCCCAGGGGGTAGTGAATGTTATTTTAAATTGGTCTTCAGGTGAGACTTCAATCTAATTGTAGCCGAAAAACCATCAAGCATGGACAACATTTCTGATCCAGTTACCACTTGCAGAACCTGATCCATTATGGGAAGCGGGTAGTTTGTCCTTGAGGCGCTTTGGTTCGGAGGTTGCGAAAATCTACACATATGCGTATCTCGCCATTCTTCTTGCACACTGGCACAATGTTTGCCACCCAAGTACTATGATGGATAGGAAAAATAATCCGTGCATCTAGCATTTTCTAAATTTCAGCCTGGATAGTACCTGAGATCTTAGGATTATAATGTCTCTGCTTCTGGCGAAAAGGTTTGACATCTTCTTTCAATAGGATGTCATGTTGGACATCCTTTGGCTTGAAAGACTTTAGATCAGCATAGGACCATGCCAATACATCCATGTATTTCTTTAGTAGTTTGAAAAACTTCCGCTTCTCTTCAGGTGTGCAACATTTTCCAATGTTTACAAACTGCGGATGTCCAACCGAACCTAAATTGACCGGTTCGGTTTCTGGGGAGGAGCCAGGATCATCTCGCCTTTTCTTTTTTACAAAATGATCATGCTTGTCGAACAAACACTCTAGAGAAACCAAACCTTTTGGAATTTTATTTCCTTTGAGCTAACATATGCTGTCACTTCCTTTTGATTCTTCATTTTGATCGGTAACTGATTTCGGCATGTAGAAGTGGATCCTTCAAAATGAAGTTCACTAAAATTTTCTGCCTTTTCTAGAAAGGCAATGAGTTGATTGTCATTGTTGAATACTTTCTAATGCTGAGAATTGTCCAGCATGCTTGGGCGGAAAACCACCTCAATGGTATATTTATCTATTTTCAAACTTGGGTGAGGGAGCATGAGGGATGCTGAAACGGCCAATGAATCGGCCATGTCATTCTGAGCTCTTGGGATGGATTTTATTGAAAAAGCGTCAAACTCCTCGATGTTGTCCCACACCGCGTTGCGGTAATGTCTGAGCCTTTCATTCTTCACTTGGTATATCCTCTTAACTTGATTTATGACTAGCTCTGCATCACCTTGTACCTTCAGATTCTTGATCCCTCTTTCCTTTGCGGCTTGCATGCCAAGTAGTAGAGATTCATACTCAATGTATTATTTGTGTTGAAAAATTATAACTTGAAAGAGAGAGGAATAATCTCTTCTTCGGGAGATATTAGTACGGTGCCAGCGCCACACCCACTAGTCACGCAACTACCATCAAACTACAAAGTCTAGATCTTGTTAAGATCCTCTTCTTGGATGAGGACATCCATTTTGTCAGACTCGGTAGACAAGAAATAGTTTCCCATCCCTGATGATTCGAAGAGAATTTGGGCTTTAGGGTCATCGGAGTTAGTAACCAGGTACTTCTTTTGTGATTCAGGCTCCAAAGTTTGCATTACACCTTTGACGGGGATCCTAGCCTTAGACCAATCCATATGAATCTCCCCACCAACTTCACTGCAAAAACTCCTTCCCAGCAGAATTCCATAGGCTGCTGGAATATCGGCAACAAGGACGGTCATTTTTACCCTTTTCTCGGGAATGCTGCAAACGTAAATTGCACGTCCTTGATTTGACCGATCAGTGGAACTTGCTTGGTTTCCAAGGAATAACATCAGCCAAAAGGCTTGGTAAGGGTGAGGCCCAGAGCATGGGTGACTTTTGCTAGCATGACATTATCGGAAGCTCCAGAATCAATTATGCAGTTGCTTAGTTTGTGGCCATTGATTAGGAGGGAGAGGTAGAAAGGTTCTATCTTGCCTGATGCGGAAGTCGAGGAAACATTTATGCGGGATGAAGGAGGGGTGGAAAGGATTCCTTTTGGGGAAACCTGATTAGTTATGACAGCCTGACTTTGGATGTATTCAGTCAACCTTACAAGTTGTTCGGGGTTTGATTGAAGGTACTCAGCTTCAGACATTTGGATCTTGGTCTTTTTAGCATGGTCAATTATGTCAAACGTGGCCAAGGGTTGCGTTGATGGAGGAATGAGTCCTTCATTTCGCGATGGTAAAGTAAGGTTACTGGCCTTCATGGAAATAGAAGAAGGCTGATTTGGAGGAGAGATGGGAGGAAAATATTTCTTTGTAAAAGACTTAACAGGGGGTTGAGCAGGAAGAGGATTACCTCTTTTAGCAATAGTTGGGGGTATGGATGATGTAGCCTTCTCTTTCTACACATTGGCAGCGACCTCTGCTTCTTTTCCTTGCGAGCGGGTAAAAACAACATATGATTGTCGCTTGCATATCCTTGGGTACCCTCTTCTTTGTCAGATTCTTCCTCATCAAATTCCATATACCCGATAGTAGAGTCGCAGTCGGTTCACCGACATCTTGATCATCTTCACCTTGAGACGAAGGTTCTTCATAATTTTTCTCTTCTTCTTGATTTCGGCTAAAGCGTTGACCGGAGGAGCCTCAAGCACCAACCGCGGAGCAGTTGCAGGAAAACGCGGCCTATGCGGGATCGTTGTTGGGAGTGAAAGTTCTTCGTGGAATATCCCGGTATGAGGAACTGGGGGAAGCTTGGGCTAACTGCTTCTTTAATGCGAGCAAGTCATTTGCCATCTTTTGAAATGTTGGATCAGATGAAGTAGTGGGAGAAGGGCTCGAAGCTTTAAGCTTGGATGATTCTCTTTTTAATTCACCAGATATTAGCAAGTTATCTTTGATTCGGATGGCAGCAGCCTGGGTGAGAATCAAAGTAGCTACTTGTTCTTGTAGGAGTAAGAAACTTACTTTTGAGCTCATAGCGTTTACGAAGAAACACTTCTGATTTTCCGGTGTTGGAAGCATGGTAGGTGGAACATGGTTGATCAGTGAATTGAAGCAGTGATGAAGTCATGCATAGTTTCATTGACCTCCTTCTTTAGGTGAGTGATCTTTGATAGTAACGTGAACGTGTCTTCGGAAGGCTTATACCTGTCTTCAAATGCAGCCCGCAAGGTGGCCCAACTAGTAATAGATCCGGCCGGAAAATGCTGAAACCATTCTGCTGCGGGCCCTTGCAAAGTTTCCAGAAAAAGGTGAACCGACACATCTTCATGGGTCACATCTAGGATACTGCATGACATGATGAATGCAGATATGTGTGAATCCATGCTTTGGTTTCCGCTCCCATCAAATTTAGGAAAATTATTTTGGTTTCCATGTGGGAGCACGTGAACAGGATGTGGCAAAGCCAGGGGGCCCATAGCATTTCCCCATGGTACTACCATTTGGATGGCCGGAAAAAGAACATGGGCTGGAAGCATAGTTCCGCTGAGTAGCAAGGCACTACAAAGTGATGTAGATGTTCCTAATGAGAGATGCTTCCTTCGTGGAGGTGAGACACTCCTGGATGACCGGTCGGTGAGCTCAGTGATGAGAAGCGAGCCGGTGTTACACTGAAGTTGTGCCTTTGAAGCAGGTCGAAGGTAAGATCAACTTCTCCATGAGCTCTCCTGCTACGAGTAAATGGTTCACCCTGCCAGTGTACCTTCCAGATCTGTAATTTTGGAGTGGATTTAAGAACTCTTTTTGGCTGTACCTGCTGATTTTCTGATTATTCTGACAAAAATCAGCAGCATGTACTTTTCTGAATATTTAAATTTTATCCTCCTCTTGAAAACCGATTGCGGTTTATTTGTTTGATTAACAAGGATAAAATGATGGTAAAACTTAGTAAGCTGATTTTTAGATCTAGAGTTGACTTTTCAAAGAGTTTGAAAATTTTGGTAAACTATCAAAAACTCAGATCTACGGAAAAATATAGATTTTTATAAAAACTCAGTGAACTAAAGATCTCCAACTAGACCAGATCTATGGATCTCAGAAGAAAATTTTCAATTTGGAGTATTTTGCAAAAAATTTGGATTTTAAGCAAAAAGTTCAGATTTGCAAACAGGTAATGATTTTCTAATTTTTACTAATTTTTAAACACACCACCATCATAGATCTGATAGATCTATTCGATCCCCAGTATAGTCACCAAAAAAATTTGGTTTGAAAATCTGTCGAATGGACAAATCTATAAACAGACGAGCCAACAATGTGCAGGGCATAGCCCCTCTTTGAGTCAGCAAAGCGAAACTGGTTTATTGCTATTCTACCAACAGGAATCTTGCACAAGTCTCATAATATTCTACCTTCAGGGGTTGGGATCTCATCCCAGTAGAGGTATTTCCAACTGTAAAAGAAGGGAAAGAAACGGGGTGGGGAGATAGGAAAGATCTGAAGGGAGAAAAGAAATGAATTCCAAAGCAGAAAGGTCAGAAGGTCTATGATTTGGGTTGGTAGTATACAGAGCCGAACCTACTTTGCATAGATGAATAAAGAAATACTGATGAATAAATGACAACAAAGTAGAAGTAGATTCAATAGAACAATCACACAGATCTAACATAAGAAAGGTCTGATGTAAAACACATGTATTCAACACAAAGTCTAAATATTGTATTAATATTCGTTTCTGTTACAAAAAGTTCAAAATCTTTTCTTCCTACTTCTATTTCTCATCTGAAAAATATCCACCCTTGAATACAACAAGTATTCAAGTATATATAAAGAGAGAGAAGAAAAGAAGGCAAAAACAAACCAACCACTTAATTACAAAAATATCTTACAAGAGATTCTAAAGTCATTTGTTGACTTTTGACAACTTTGTGGATGACATCATCCCATGGTGCAACATGGATGATGTCATCATTTGTGTCAACATACTTTAGATAATTACAAGGAGAAAGTCGGGAAGAATGAAACTATTCATCGTCATCCTGCGGCTGAAAGGGGGTATCCTGCTTTTGCTACTGCTCAGGTGACGAGATGTGGAACTGGGCACGGTATTCCATGAACTTGGTGATCATGGGTTGAAGTTGATCCTGGGAAGGATCCTTGTGTCAATCACTGATAGCCTCGCAAGTCTCCCGCTCATCTGTGAGCTTTTCTAGGAGCTTGGAATATTCATTTTCCGTGTCTATCAGGTACCCAATGAAGTCACGACAAGCCAACAGGTTGTTGATGGATTCGGCATCGAAAGTGACTTCTTGTCCCAACCCTTGTGAAACGATCTCTTGAAGATCCGAATAGTTTCATCCACCTTTCTTAAGGTGAAATAAGGAGTGAGCAAGCCCAGAGACATTCTCAGGACAATTTTCTCCATTTGATGCATCATCCAGGGCTTCCTCCTTGATCTTGTCAATCTTTTCGGGAAAAACTCCAGTTGATCGACTTGGTAATCCGAGTAGAAAGGATTTTGTTGAGGGATTTGGGGTGTCCAAAGACACGAACTTGACAGATCTTTGGTGAGCAATAGAACATTTTTTGAAAGGTCTCATTTGCATCTGGCATGATCTAGCTCTTGAGAGATGGGTCTGCTATCGCACCGGAGCTCTTTGTTTTCCGATTGATATTTTGATATAATTCGGTGAACTTAGCGTCACTCCCTCACTTTTTTGAGGATTTGGCTCCTCAGCGGAAAGCGCCATACCCTACTCACCGATTTTGGCATATTCATTAATCTTGTCCTGGCTCTAGAGGCTCGGGAGTTTTGGCGGAAGTTGTAGGAGGTGCACTTGCCCATTTTTGCAAGGCATGGAGAAGATGTTTATTTTGCTCCTTTAACAGCCTCTTTTCTTCCTTTGCTTCCTGCAGCTTCTTGTAAAGGGCATCAACTATGCACATAGGGTCTCTCCTTGAAGGCTTTCTGAAGATGTCCCCATTATGACTTGGGTAACTATATAATCTGTTGAATACAGATCCTTTTTATCCTTTAAATTATTTGGGTAAGGTATCTCCATTACTCTCTCTCTGACGCACTCTGAGAGAAGCGGGTTATAGGCTTTTGCTTCTTGGCCCCCTTTGATGGGATGACGGAGAAGTCCATCGGTGCGATGGGAACTTTCCTCTTTTGTTGGCTCAGGTGCTGAGAGATCCATGCTGGACTTATGGGAGAGGGGCCGGAAATAGAAAAGGGAGTAGCTGCAGTAGTAGAAGGAAAATGCGTGGAGACACTTGGAGGTGGCATTGAGAGGGAGGCCGAGGAAGTGCTCACGGGAGGAAGAGATACTACAGGGGAGGTAGACATGGGAATGGAAGGGAGCTGAGAGATGAGGGAAGAAATGGTGGGGGATAGCTCCGCGAGAGAAGAGAAGATGGACGATGAGGAAGGGGAACAATAGAAGATGGGGGAGAGGACATGACCAAAGGAATGGTCGCTTGGGTCACTCGAGGAGGGAAAGAAGGAGAGGGAGAAGAGATAGAAGGGACCTCAATAGTTGTAGTAGTGGCAACATCCTGAGTGGATGTGTCCATCGGAACATCCTCGGCCACTTCTTTCTCTGGAGAAACCAAAGTTATAACTTATTCTTGCGTGGCGAAGGGGACTCTCAGGAGTCTCTTCTTAGGCAGAGCTTGACTCACCCTCCTTGTCTTTACCTTTTCCCTTTGGTACATGTTTCTGTCTGGAAGGTGTTTTTCACAATGGAGATGTGGTGAAATCAACTCCGAGGTAGATGAGACCATTCATCCTGCACCGATGCTCTGTTCTCCACAGAGTTTCTTTGACCCTTTCTTCTATCATCTGAGGCACTTTAGTTCTGTCAATTATAGCGAATGGCTAGTCGTCCCCACCCATGTCAAGATATACATGATCAACTTCTTTATGAGCAGTTTGATAACCTTTTGGGAGGATGGCTATGCCGTACTGGATGATTTAAGCCAAGACCAAGCGGGATTGGTCTTTCCTTCTGAGCTCGACCTCATGATATAGGTTGATATAAATATGCTCGATCTATGGAATGTGGATTGGATCAAGTTTTTCCCTGGGTAGGTAATTCCTTGGGTCGAAAGTGGGCCTTTCTGGGAAGTTGTTCTTTAGATTTAGCAGCTTCAGCTTTGTAAACATATCCCGGGCTTTGTGGTGAGAAAGACAAGTGTACCTACCCACTGTGAGGGGGAAAGGAGTTCCACCCTTCTTTCTCTTCAAGCACTTCTCGTGATAGGTTATGAGTTGTCTTGACAGCTCCAACAGGATCAGCTTGGGGCTGGCATATCTTGGCAATTTGGTTGGTTCCCCCAAGAAGTTGGCTACCCTTAGATAAGTGAAGGTGGGGAATTGAGTGAACAAGGCCCCCCATTTCTTTGTTGCTGCAACAATGCTCTTGGTCGTACGACCATGAGTCATGTTTGGCCTCAAAAGGTAGACGATGCCGTAGAAGAAGGCATCGTTAATCTTTGTAAACTAAGAAATATTGTTCTCCAGCTTCAGCTCTAGATAGTATTCATATATTTTTACTTGGGGCCAAACCCCGCACCACATCAATCGTTGGATAATCTCTTTCCGAGGCGCGCATAAACTACGTAGGAGTTCATGTAGAACCTCCCCGTTGTGGTGAGTTGTTGGAGCTACTCGGATATAGTGTTGCTTATGATCTCCGCCCACTCAAAGCGTTGATCTGGCACATTCTTGTTCATTGTCTCCAGGTATCTAAGCATCCATTTATGAAAGTAGTGGGCATCAGGAATCCCAAATACTCTGCTTAGGAACATGATGGTATCACTAAGTTCCTCTAAGAAATCACTACGATGAATGACTTGTGGCCATCTGGTCACCACCTTCTTGTTTTTCAGGTATACCTCATTCATTAATTACATACATTGATCTTCATTATCTTCCCAAGCCTTGGTGCAATCTTCTTGGCTTACTGCCACAAAGTGCCGGTGGTGAGGAATGCCAAGCATTATTTTGAAGTGTCGGTAGTGAGGTTGATCACGACCTCACCTTTCTCATTCTTGAAACACCTTGTGTCTTTGTTGTAGCAATGGGCTACTACCATCATGAACTCGTTGTTCACAGCACTGACCGGGATCCCTCCAGCAAAATGTAGGCCACTGCCTACCAGCTTTTCTATCCATAGACTTTCTATGACCTTTACAGTTACGGCCCAAAAGTCTTCCATATCGATATGACCAAGTTTTGAGTCTCTTATATCTAGGTCACATTCTGCCTGGGATTCGGGCATCCTGACCCTCTAATATTTGTACTTCATTTCTTCCTCTGTAAGCTTGGCTTTGCCCTTAGACTTGGTAGGTCTCTTGCTTGATGTAGACATATGTAGTTCTAAACTTAGTTGTTGATCTGCAAGAAGAAGAAGTGAAACCCAACACAGGAGAGTCATGTTAGCTGATTGATCTCCCATTAAAGTATTGACAGAAGGAAGAGTTAGTAATTTTAAGGCATCAGGGTGCAAGGTGCATGAACACTTCAGGCTACAGGGCTAAATAGTGTGGCACACGAGAAAAATGGTGTCTGAGGACAAATCAATGCCAAAAGTGGTGCAAGGTGCATGGATACTGCAGGCTACATTTTTGTTGTTGCAAGCAGAAGTGCGCCTGTGCCACTTATACGTGTTTTATACCGGGTGCATGGATTTTTCATGTTGCATGGGGACAGGATGCACCAAGGCGCATCTATTTTTCATGCTACATGGGCATTTGGTGCGCTAAAGGCATGCAATTTTAGCATGTGTAACATAGACTTCAGGTGCAAAAAAGGGAACTTGGTGTGGCGCATGGGAGGTCTGCATGACATGATGTTGATGTAATAGGGGATGCGCTGTGCCTTTGAACGTAGTTTTACACTCGGCGCAAGTAATGTCGGTGTTGCATGGGTGCGGGTGTGCCTATGGCATAGGTATTTGATATGCGACATGGGAGTTGGGTGCGCCCAAGGGTGTAGATTTATTACGTGTAGCATATGACATTTTTGTTGCAGTGATAAGGAAAGCGCTGCGTCCATATGGAGACTAGTTTTCGCAAAGCACAGAGAGCTCATGTGCTGCAATTAAAGCCGGTGCGCCATAGGTGTGACTGTGCTTCTTGTTACAAGGGTTACGTGTGCGCCAAGGGAAAACGTAATTTTGGAAAGCAATTTTTCTTCCCTCCTCTGACAGACCATGATTTTTAGGCTTAACTCCACATTACTTTAAGTGGTGAAGGGGTAGTAAGGAGGTTTTGGATTTTGCTTTCAGGGGAGAGTCATCCTAACCAGCAGATCTGGAAAAAGGATGGAAATGGCTTTGGGAGGGAAAAACAGAAAAGTAGGAGGAGCTTCATGGTTCTCAGATCTATTCTATCCTACCACTCAAACAGACAATCAACAGCAAAACCAAAACACGAGAAAAACAAGGACCACTTACCCGGAATATATAGAATGCGAGAGGTGAAACGGGGTCCACGAATGTGACACGAGGATGACAGGCGTGCTGACAGGTGCAGAGGAAAAAGATCAATCACGTGTTTCAATTGTGAAAGTGACAGGGCGGATGCGCCTATATATAGGCAAAGGTGTAATAAATGTGCCAACCACTTTTTGAAGTGGCGCATCAAAACACCTGTCGACATTGCAAAGCTTGCGCCTGTGGTGCACCAAAACGCATGTAAACACGAAGTTATGTGCACCTTTAGCGCACCAAAAGTGCTGTCAACACGGAAGTATGTGCACCCTTGGCGCATCAAAACATGGCGCAACAAAAATATTACTGACATGAAAGCGCATGCGCCCTGGCACATGCAAGAAAGGCACAACATGGTGAGGCACACCAAAATGTGTGTCGACACGCCAAAGGGTGTGCCAAAGGAAATGAAGGGGGCACAGATTTACCCTGTGTTGCACATACAAAATGTGTGCCCAACCAGAAAAGGCCAAAAATGGCTAAGTTTGGAAAACTAGATTTCTTGGGAAAGGATTTTGCAATGCTCCGAACGCAGAGGGGTCCTTGATGAGTGACCAAAACAAAATTTTCACTGGGTTACCCGGAAAATTTCCCTTGCTAATTTTATGGGATAATAGTCCCAAAGGAGGGACAAGTGTCACAAGCAGAAACAAGGGTGGATGAGTGGGTTGGTTTGTGCCTTAGAGAACTTTGGAAAAGTGTGTAGAAATGGAGAAAATCCCCAAGGATCGCATCTAGTCTAAGGAGGAGACATGGCGGGAAGAAATGGAAAGCTTACAAGGGACTCAAAAGATGTTTGCCTTTTTGGTGAAAAGGAGAAAAAGTTGAGGAAAGGGCCGCGAGGTCCTTATTGGAGGGAAGGGAGATACGTGGTGGCTTTAGAGCATAGAACATGTTGGTGGGTCATAAGAAGCAAAAGGGAAATTTTTCCCTTTTCGCAAAATGAGTCAGAGTGAGAATTTGAAGCGTTGGCCCACAAATGAACCACAGGGAGACATGTGGCGGTGTAGAAGGAAGTGCGGGCCACCGGAGGAAAAAGGGAATTTTTCCCTTTTGGAAAAATGACTTAGAATGAAAATTTGAGGCATGGCTCCATGACAAAGCAGAGGGAGACACATGACAGGGATGGAATCGAGGTGTGGGCCTGAGAGGAAAAGTAAGAAATTTTCCCTTAGCGAAAAGGGGTGTTAAAATGAGAAATGAGCCCACATATCCTCAGTGATAGAGAAGGTGACACGTGTTAAGGACAGAGGTGGAGGTGTGGGCCCATGGGGAAAAAGGTGAAAATTTTCTAAATTTCTGAAAAAGGTGGAAATGTGCAAAATTTAGCCACGACTTCAATGGGACCAACCTTGTGCCATGTGTCGGCACCAAAATTCAAAGGTGGAGGGGTTGGAGAAAAGGGTCAAAATTTTACATTTTAATTTTTAATAAAAAAGTCAAAAAGTGATCGCAAATCCATTCCCAATCATCTTATGACACGTGGAGGGCTAAGATTGAAGGGAGAAAGGGAAAAACAAATGTAACTATGTATTTTTCATTTTGGCCACCATTTTTTCTCCAGGAATCTTGGAGATGTGAATTTTGCATCAATTTTCTTTGAATTTTTGGCAAATTCGTGTTATTTTTTCTTGCAAGGAGCAATGCATTTGGTTTTGGGAATCAATTTGCATATTTGAGGTGTTTTTGAAGTGAAATTATGCCCTATCCCGTGTAAAACGTGAATGATCAAATCAAGAAATTGCAGAATCAAATTTTGGAGGGATAAGGATGAAATGATAAAATGAAAGGGGCTTGCATGCTTTGACAATGAAAAATGTGCCTCCACAATGGATAATGATGAAGTTTTTGTAATGATTCACCTTTTTTGAAACACCTGGAAACTTTTGTTGCAAATATGTTAAACGTCCCTATCTGCGAATCATGTTGGAATTTTGTAACAAATTTGATGCTTGGCATATTATTTTCTTGGGAAATAAGGATCAAATGTGATAGAATGTTATATAATTTATGTCTTTTGACATGCAAAAGGTCATAAAAATTATAATTTCATGGGAAAATTTGGGAGGAAGCCCACTATGTGAGAAACCACCCGAAAACCATTTCTAATTCCTTTTTGCATCATATTTATATCATGTTGATTTGGTTTTAGTTGTAAAGCCATAAAAATCTCCGAGATTGTTCTTATAACATTTCCCTACTTGATAGATTTAATCATTTCTAGATTAATTTGTGTTGTCTCTTGGAAAAATTTGCATATAGTTATGTTTCGAATGTTTTTCAAGTTGTGTTTCTTGCTCCTGTTGTAGTCTTGTGTCTAAAATCTCTCTTGATCATACATGGTCTCATTTCTTGTTGATATTTTAGTGGAATTTACAATCTCACATTTAGAAGAGCTTTCATCTGATAAAGAGATAAACAGATTTAAAATCACTTTACCTTCCTTGAATTTAGAGATTTTTTGTAAACCTTTGGGTGCACCTTAGGTCATGATAAAATAGAGGTTTCTAGATGCTTTGTTGGTTCATCTGCTTCAAGCTTTTGTGGCAGGTTGTCAAAGATTGTGTGGAAGAGTGCAGATCTGGGCCTCCATTTGGTGCACATATCTTGGTTGAAGGAGTACCTTAACCCTTTTGAAGCATTATGTTGTTTAGGTCTTACAAATTTCTTGCAAAGGTCCTTAAAGAATTTGGCAAATTCTGGTTAGTCTTGTCTAAAATATCCCACAAAAATCATTCAAACAAACTAATCCTACCCATACTACCCCTACATTGCATTATGTGTCAACAAAAGAATACAATCCATTTACAAAAATGCACAAAGCAAATCAGGATCATACAATGTCTTCAGTAACCCTTGCCTTGCATTGAAAGTATCTCCATAATCTGGAAGTGACAACTTGTGAAAGTTAGATTTGGAGTGTTGATCATATTTTCCTAAGGCCTTTTCATACTATTTACATATATTGAGTGATATTTTCGTATCCTTCACCATTTGAGGGTTACAAAATAGGTCCTCTTACCTTGGTTGAAAGGCACAACGTAAAAAAGTTAGGACAAGATCAAGTCCTATTTTATTTCTATCCATCTCTCCACAAACTGAGTGTTAGTTAGATCACATCCCTAGCTACAAAATGACACACATCATGATCTATCTCGATTGCAAGCTTAATGCCATATCTCGATAATGTTTAGACCGAAAAGGAGAACAAATTTTGGTACCAAACACCCGGTGGCGTACGTTACCGGGGACATCCTTAGTTTAATCTGATCCATGTGTATAGATATTTGAGATATTTGAATGCATATCAAACCCTGGTAATGTCCCTTGAAAATTATGCATGCAAATACATTGTTGAAGCATCATTTTATAATCAGATTTGTAAGGATTAAGTGAAGATATAAGTTCTTCCTACAATTTTATCAGTTTTCCAGTAGTAGTTGCACTTCATTTACATTTTTTATTGATAAATTTAAGAAAAAGAAGGTCTGATCTATAAAGTTTGGCAAGATTTTTAGTGTTGATAGGTATTTGATAGAGTATTTTAGTGCATTTACACAACTAGGGTGAAATTCCTTAGTGGTGACTCCATGCTGATTTGATCTTGATAAATACCAGTGTCTTAGCTTTCTATCATTTATTTTGGTGTTTCTAATCTCTACAAAACTAGAAGGAAGAAGATATCTCTTCATTAGAGACTCTGCTAAGAAGTTGTTTTCAGATTCAAGGAACTCAAAGTTAGAAGGGAGAAGAGTTTGGAAGGTTGTTAAAGGTTAGACATCAGGAAAAGATATATCCATTGGTGAGAGAGATCATCCTTTGGTAGAGGATTATCACTCTTCTTCAAGTGATTTTGATTCAAGAAATCCTCTCATAAACTTGTTTACCTCAGCTAGTGAAGGTCCTTATGATGTACCTAGTAAGTTCCTTCTTCAATCTACACCTCTTTGTTTCAATTCAAATAAAACTTTCCAAGAAAATCAACACTTAGAGAATACCAATCTTGTGAACCACATTCTTGAGCCCCAAATACCTTGCACTCCTCATCAGCTTGTGTCACCCCCAAGATCACCTCCACCAAATAATATGGCTCATCCTAGACCTCCATTTGTTGTTAACACCTTTGGTCCTATAGACTTTAGAGGAATGGATGGTTACCCAAATGTTGTCCCACAAGATGTCAGAAATAGATTACCAAAATTCCAAGGTAACAATGCAATAACTAGTGATCGAAATGTTGTCCCACAAGATGTCAAAAATAGATTACGAGAATTACAAGGTAACAATGCAATAAGCGGTGATCAAAGTATCTCAAACTTTTTGTTAACATGATGGAGGATTTTGAAATAGAGTTTGAATATGTGTACATTAAATTTTTCATTCATACACTAGAAGAGGATGCAAGAGGATTGGTATAGGGATTTTCCGGATAATTCTATTGATTCATGGACTAAAATGAGGAATGCATTTAGGTTACAATATGGTGACAAGATTGATCCTAGATTTCTCCTTTCTAAATTTGAAATATCAAGAAGGATCTTGATGAATCAGTCCATGACTTCAACACAAGGTTTAACAAAACTTTGAGAAGGGTTCTTGTTAGTTTGAGACCTTATGATGAGTCTTGTTCAATCAAATATGCAGATGCATTTGATAAAAAGGCAACCTATTACCTAAGAGACAATAACCCTACTAATCTAAGACAATCTTTCACCATGCTCTTCAAATTGAAAACAATATCAAAGAAATTGGGAAACCTCTCAAGAGATATAGTGCAAAGTTTATAAACCCTAAAAACCTCAAGCTAGCAAGGATGCTGATTTGGAGGAGGTTGTGAAAACTTTGGCAAGGGTTTTCAAAGAATTCTTGTACAAATTGGCAAGAGCTGAGAAAGGAATTTGGTGGACTTCACAAGGTTAGCCAAGAGCACAAAACCATGATAGATTTTCCAATCATCCTAGAGGTGATCAAAGGGTAGATGCTAGAGGGAAAGGACCCATGGGATCTACAAATAGACATCCTCAAGCACCTGAAGGAAGAGTGTTGCCTAATCCCCTAATTGTCAGGGTTGCTATTGTTGAGGAAGTTGTTGATATTGATTGGTGTGATAGGTGTTTCCTACCCCATCCTCCATGTGAAGTGGACCGATAAGATGGTGAAGCTAATAATTATGATGGTACGATGATGATATATACATGGTGGGATGTTCTTCAAGCTCACAAGGAACAATAACATCTACTGAAGTGATAAGTGCAAGGATAGTTACAAATTTTTGGGATTGCATCAAATGGGTACAAGTATTTCTTCCTCATCATTCTCTTGAAGTTGATGTAGTGTAAGATTTTAAATTCCTAACAATGAATTTGAATACTTAAGAGCTTTGATGATTAAGAATTATGATGGTGGTATCCCTTCGGAGGAATATATACAATTGTTGTGAATGTTATTTTAGCTCAAGAGAAAGACTATAACACTAGGAGAAAATTTGTTAAGGAGTTGGGCCTCAAGCCAAACCTAAAACACCCTTACTTACAAGTATTCCCAAATAAGCTCGTAAAAGGGAAACACCGCCAAAGGCTCTGTTATCCCAAGCAAAAATACTATCCTCCACATGCCCAAGCTGCCAAGAATCCCTTTCCATCTAATGAATCAGTTTGTCTCCCTTCCAATTTTGCTTTGCCAAAAAGTGTTCCCTATGACATATCCCAAGTATTGAGCTAAATCAAAGTGAGTGTTCCAATAATTGAGTTGCTTAGGATTTCGAGCATAAGAAGAGAGCATTTGAGTACTTAGGATTGAAGGAGGAGAAGACTACTCCGGTAGAAATGTAAATGTTGTTGAAATTCCTCCTCGGATCATTGTTGACCTTGAAACACAACCAGCAGTAGAAGATCTTGGAGAAACACCACGAGGTATACACAGGGACATCCTTGGTTGATTCCCAAATGAATTTTGATCTATTCTTCACAACTTTGATCATAAAGGATAGACTACTTCACAATTGTATGTTTGATTCTTGTCCGTACTTATAATGTCATGCCTCTAGAAGTCATGAATGAGTTGGATATCAAAGTCATAGAAGCCTATGGAAAGTGTATTGCCATGGACTCAAGGGAAGTACTGGTAGTTGGTTGTGTGAAGGGTTTGGTGGTGCAGCTTGCATCTTATTCCAGGAGGAATTTAAAATTGGATGTTGTGATTGTTGATTGCCCTGTCAAATGAGGTATGTTATTGTCAAGAAAGTGGGCTGCAAGTGTTAGTGGGAATGTCCAAATGGATATTTATTTTTCCACCATTACCATTGAATGCAGCCTTGTCAAGCTCTATGGAGAAAATAATATGTTGCATCTAATTGAGGATCCAAATAATGCTTCTTATGAGGTGTTGTTTGCGATGTAGATACTTGATAATTTTATTGGGTTTCTTTGATGGAAAATAATGCAAGATGGATCTGTAAAAATTGCCTTGAATAGGTAAGTTATCCTTGGACCTTTCTATTTGATGGAGCTTGCTCCAAATTTGGAAATGGTGCTGGTATAATTTTGATTTCTCCTAGCTTGGAAGAGTTTGTTTTTTCCTTCAAGCTTAATTTTGAATGTACTAACAACATTGTTGAGTATGAAGCCTTGTTGTTGGGTCTGAGAATTGCATGGAAGTATGGTGTTAAGGACATCATTGCAAAAGGAGATTCAGAGCTAGTTGTCAAACAAATAAGAAAATTGTATGCTACAAAAAATCAGTGGATGAAACAATATAAGCATGCAGTTTGGGATCTAATTGAGATGTTTGATTCTTTCAATATTGTGCATCATGACAGAAGTTTGAATGCTGATGATGACAAGTTGGAAGTGTTGGGGTCAAGATTTTTAGATTGCACCTTTCACCTTATTGTGAGTACAATGTTGAAGTGTTAACTAGGCCAGCTGTCCTTTACAACATCAAGCATTGGCAAGTGTTTAATGATGATGCTCAAGGGAAAAGGTTCTTAAAAAATCAAGGTGAGTTTTTGGATCAACATATTGATTGGGAACCAATGGTGTGTGTGATTGAAGGTAGAGAGACTTTGTTTGGAAAGGATATTCTCCAATTGAAAAATAACACCATTCCTAGGACGACCGGTTTCTCTTGAGTCAAATTTCAACAATGCTGATTGCATCATCAATAGAAACATGTTTTCCTTAAGGGATGTGGAAGAGAATAACTTGGGAACTAGTGATAAACCAAGAAAATTTTGGTTGGGTAGTTGTTTAAATAAGGAAGAAAAATAGTCCTATGTTTGGTTATTGAAGAAATATCGGGATTGTCTTGCTTGGTCTTATTTAGAGTTGAAAGCATACAGAGAAGACTTGTTTCAGCATGATATCCCTCTTGAAACAAATTCCAAACCATTTAGAAAGAAGAAAAGGCTGATCAATCCACTCCTCTCCATTAAAATGTAAGATGAATTAAAGAAACTAAAAGAGGGAGGGATCATTCAGTCCTCAAGGTATTCATCTTGGGTTGTAAACCTTGTACGATCTTAAAGAAGAATGGAGATATCAGAATTTGTGTAGACTTCAGAAATATGAATAGAGCTTCATTGAAAGACAATTATACTTTTCCAAACATGGAGAACTTGCTGCAGTTAGTGACTGGATTTGAATTGTTGTCAACCTTGGATGGTTTCTCGGCTACAATCAAGTTGTTGTTAAGGATTCGAAATATTTAAAACTTCCTTTACCACTCCTTGGGAACATATGTTTATGTGAGAATGCATTTTGGTCTCATGAATGCTAGAGCTAACTTCTAGAGAGAAATCAATTTTGCTTTTTTTAAGTTACATAAATGACTTCATTGCAGTTTATTAGGATGATGTAATTGTGTTTTCAAGGAGCGAAATGAGATCACTTAAAGCAATTGGAAAGAATTTTGATTAGATGTAGAGAGTATGGAATTTCCCTCAATATAAAGAAGTGTCACTTTGGGGTGTAAAAGGTCAAGCTTCTTGGTCATATTGTTTCAAATGCTGGTGTCATGATTGACCCTGAGAGAGTAGAAGCAATCAGCAAGGTCCCAATTCCAAGAACAAAGAAGGATATCCAATCCTTCTTTGGGAAGATCAATTTCATTAGAAGGTTTGTGTCCAATTTTTTTGAGTTGACTCTTCCTATCACATGCATGTTAAAGAAAGATAAAATTATCAAATGGGAGGAGGCTCCTATTCTAGCTTTTGAAGGAATCAAAGAGGCATTGAAACATGCACCATTCTTGGTAGCTCTGAATTACAATAAGCCTTTCCAAATCTTTTCTTTTGCTTCTGAAAATACTATTGCATCTATTTTACTCCAAAATGATGAATATGGGGTTGAGAGGCCTATTGCCTTATTTAGCAAGGTTTTATAAGCTCTTTGAGTTAAAATATACAATCATGGAAAAAAGCATTTTCCTTGGTGAAAGCAACAAAGGTTTTAGGCCTTATATTTTAAGTTTAAAATTTTTTACTTATGTTCCCCACACCATGGTAAAAGACATCTTATCAGAGATGGAGATCTCAAGTAAAAGATTTGGATGGGTGAAAAAACTACAGGAGTATGACATGGACATCCAAACAACAAATTTGGTAAGAGGTTTGGGTCTTGCTAAGCTCATGGCTAAGAGAAACTTGTAGATTGTGGAATTAAATGAGGTAGAGGAAGAAAGGGAAGATATTCTTGAAAAATTGGTGAGTTACGAGTGTTACACGGATTTAATCTTTTACCTTGGACACCTATGTTGTCCCGATCAATTGAATAAAAATCAGAAAAGATCCCTTAAGTTGGCTTCTCAAAAATACATCATCACTGACTTTGGGTTGGCTTGGAAGAACCCTAAAGGTGTCCTCTTGAAATGTATAACTGAATATGAAGCTCGTAAAGTAGTTACTTATTTCCATGGGGAGTTTGTGGAGGACACTTTTCGGAAGGGTTACAACACACAAGGTTTTGAGAGCTTGTTATTAGTGGCCTACTCTTTTCAAATATGCAACCATGCTTTGGTTAGAAGATGTGAAATTTGTCAGCGTTTCTCTGGAAGAATGAAAGCTCGGGCTCGCTTCCTTTCGCAACTGTATCAATTAAAGATCTTTCAAACAATGGGTAATGGACTTCATTGGTGAAATTTTAGACCCTTATAGTGCTGGACATAAGTGGATTCTTAGAGCCATAGATTAGTTCACTAAGTGGGTGGAAGCGATCCCCACTAAAAAGGCAACACACCAAGTTGTTATGGACTTCTTGTTAAATCACATCATATGTAGATTTGGTGTAACATGATAAAATTTGTTGATAATAATGCCATGTGTTTCAGAGCTAAACCCTTGATGGAAATGTGTAAGGAGTATGGAACCAATCTAACTTATTCTTCAAACTATAACCCCCAAGGAAATGGACAAGCTGAGTCTAACAATAAGAACTTGTTGAAGATCAGTAGGAGAACCTTGGATTTGAACAAGAGAAAATGGGGTGAACAACTAAAATTTTTAGTTTGGGTTGATAGAATCACGCCAAGAGAGGTCTTGGTAAGATCCCATTTGAGTTGGTGTATGGAACTCAAGCTCTACTACCCTTACATATATAATTATATTCATTTCATTTTGTTCAACAACATGAAGATTTGGAGGTCAGTCCATGTGAAGCAAGGATTAATCAAATTGTAGAGGCAAATGAAGAGAGAAGGGCATCTCACCAAAGGCATGTCATATTTGAAGAGAAGTTGAAAAGGTTGTTTAACAAGAAGGTCATTCCTAGGGCCTTCAATATTGGAGATCTGGTTTTGTTATGGGATATCGAGGAAATGAAGATAAGGAAAACATGGAAAATTTGATGCATTATGGATGAGACCTTACTCCATTGATATCGAATTGGTGAGAATACCTTTTTTCTCAAGGACTTAGATGGGGAATTTCTTGAATTACCTATTAATGGTGGGCATCTGAATCATTTCTTGGATTAATCCCCAAATTTGAGGTATGCACCAACATGTACAGTGTATAGTGTTTGGCTTTTGCTCTATTTTTGGTGTTTTGGTGGTTCTTGGTTTTCCTTGGTGTGTGGTAGCCATTTTTGTCATTTTCTCGGTTGTTTTTGGTGGTTTTGGCTCATGACTCCATTTTCCCAATGGATTATTTTGGCACTTGGTCTATGTTTTTCTTGTGGCACTCACTGGGAGTTCCCATCCCCGAGCAGGAGCCGATGTTGGTGCCCATTTTGATCCTCTGTTATATTGCCATCTTTCCCCTTTGGTTTCCATGTTCGAAAAAAATTTCTTTGAATTTTGTGATCTACAACTTTCCCCATCTAGATTGAATGCTTTGAAATGCTCACAAACTTATTATTTTTCCCCAATTTGAAAGAAAAATACATGTATGCCAAGTTTTGTGCCCTATTTTTTGAAATCCACTGAGGCCTCATGATTTTTTCCACTTTTCCTGGCCTTTGGAGCTTGAGGTTGTTTTTTTTATGCATATTTTCCCTAAAATATCCTTTTAAAGTCGTAAACTACCTAAAAACACTTCCCATTTGTTTTTTGACCAAAAAATCCTTCACCCATAAAGAAAAAAATGGAATTTGGGAATCTCGGAATTTTTTGTGTTTTTCACGGTCATCTACAAGTTTCCTTTACCTGTTAAATTAATCCCAAACATACCATCATACATGGCCACTTGTGATTGGACAAGGTTTGGTGGGTTTATTTGAAAACTTTTTTTTTTTTTGGTTTTTGGTAAAATTCAATATTTCCCCCGTAGCTTCGCAGTCCCAAAGGAGGGACACGTGTCGCAAGCAGAAACAAGGGTGGATGGGCGGGTCGGTTTGTGCCTTAGAGAACTTTGGAAAAGTGCGTAGAAATGGAGAAAATCCCCCAAGGCCCACATCCAATCTGAGGAGGACACGTGGTAGGTGGGAATGGAAGGCTGATGAGGGACTTAAAAGATTTTTGCCTTTTTGGTGAAAAGGGGAAAAGGTTGAGGAAAGGGCCGTGGGTCCACAATGGAGCGAAGGGAGACACGTGGTGGATTCAAATAATAGAGGGGGTCGGTAAGCCATCGGAGCCAAAACAGAAATTTTTCCCTTTTAGCAAAATGAGTCAAAGTGAGAATTTGAAGCGTTGGCCACAAATGAACCACAGGGAGACACATGGCAGGTGTAGAAGGAAGTGCGGGCTCTTTGGAGGAAAATGGTATTTTTTTCCCTTTTGGAAAAATAACATAGAATGATAATTTGAGGCATGGCTCCGCGAAAAAGTAGAGGGAGACACGTGGAAGGGATGGAATCGAGAGACGTGGGCCCGTAGAGGCAAAGTAAAAATTTTCCCTTGGTGAAAAAGGGGTGTTAAAATGAGAAATGAGCCCACATATCCTCAGTGATAGAGAAGGTGACACGTGTCAAGGACAGAGGTGGAGGTGCAGGCCCATAGGGAAAAAAGTGAAAAATTTCCAAATTTCAAAAAAGGTGGAAATGTGCAGAATTGAGCCATGAATTCAATGGGACCCACCTTGTAGCATGTGTCAACACCAAATTTTAAAGGTGGAGGGGCAGAGAAAAGGGTCAAAATTTTACATTTTTAAAAAAATTTTAAAAAGTCAAAAAGTGATCCCAAATCCATTCCCAATCATATTATGACACGTGGAGGGCTCAGATTGAAGGGAGAAAGGGAAATCAATGGTAATTGTGCATTTTTCATTTTGGCCACCTTTTTTACTCCATGAAGCTTGGAGATGTGAATTTTGCATCAACTTTCATCAAATTTTTGCAAATTCATGTTATTTGTGCCTGTGAGGACCAATGCAATTGCTTTTAAGAATCAATTTTCAGATTTGAGGTGTTTTTCAAGTGAAATTGTGCCCTAGCCTGTGTAACACGTGAATGATCAAATCAAGAAGTTGCATGATAAAATTTTGGAGGGATAAGTATTAAATGATGAAATGAAAGGGATTGCATGTTTTGAAGATGAAAAATGCCGCCACAATGGATAATTCTAAAGGTTTTGTAATGATTCACCTTTTTGAAACACTGGCAACTTTTGTTGCAAATATGTTAAACATCCCTATCTATGAATCATGATGGAATTTTGTAGCAAACTTGATGCTTGGAATATTATTTTCTTGGGAAAGAATCATCAAATGTGATACAATATTATATAATGCATGTTTTTTGACATGTAAAAGGTTGGATAAACTTAGAATTTCATGGGAAAATCTGGGAAGAAGTCCATTCTCTAAGAAACCACCGAGAAGCATTTCTAATTCCCTTTTGCATCATATTTGTATCATTTTGAGTTGGTTTCATTTGTAAAGCCATCAACAAGCTCTAAGATAGTTCTTATAACATTCCATTGTTGATAGATTTTATTATTTCTTGATTATGTTGTGTTATCTTTTGGAAAAATTTGCATATACTTATGTTTGAGAATGTATTTAGATTTGTGTTTCTCGATCTGTTGTAGTCTTGTGTCTAAAATCTCTCTTGATCATACATGGTCTCATTTCTTGTTGATAGTTTAGTGGCATTTGCAATCTCACATTCAGAAGAGCTTTCATCTGATAAAGAGATAAATAGATTTAAAATCACTTTACCTTCCTCAAATTTAGAGATTGTTTGTGAACCTTTGGGTGCACCTTAGGTCATGATAAAATAGAGGTTTCTGAATGCTTTATTGGTTCATCTACTTCAAGATTTTGTGGTAGGTTTTCAAATATTGTGTGGAAGAGTGCAGATTTGGGCCTCTATTTGGTGCACATATCCTGGTTGAAGGAGTACCTTAACATTTTTGAAGCATTTTGTTGTTTAAGTCTTACAAATTTCTTTGCAAAGGTCCTCAAAGAATTTGGCAAATTCTGGTTAGTCTTGTCTAAAATATCCCACCAAAATTCATTCAGACAAACTAATCCTACCCATATTACCCCTACATTACATTGTGTGTCAACAAAAGAATAAAATCCATTTACAAAAATTCACAAAGTAAGTAAGGATAATACAATGTCTTGATAACCCTTTCCTTGCATTGAAAGTATCTCCATAATCTGGAAGTGACAACTTGTGAAAGTTAGATTTGGAGTGTTGATCATATTTTCCCAAGGCATTTTCATACTATTTACATAGATTGAGAGATATTTTCATCTCCTTCACCATCTGAGGGTTACAAAATAGGTCCTCTTACTTTGGTTGAAAGGCACAACCTAAAATAGTTATGACAAGATCAAGTCCTATTTTAGTGCTATCCATCTCTCTCCACAAATCTAAGTGTCGGTTAGATCACATCCCTAGCTACAAAATGACACACATCATGATATATCTGACTTCAAGCTTCATGTCATATCTCTGATACTTCTCAAACTAAAAAGGAGAATAGATTTGGGTGCCAATGCAGATCCAATCTTGATTTTTGAGAACACTAGAGATTAGTTAACAATTTGGAGAAATGAAGTTGGTTGAGTGCCTTATGCTTTTATTTGGTGAAATAAATGAGTAGTTACAGAAATAATACATCAATATATTTCCAATGATGTATGGGGTGAGTCTTGATGACATGATTTTAAGTGTGAACAAGTTCATTCTTGAAGACCTAATTTTTGTGGTAAAGACCTATGAAAGCGATCTGAAATATGAGAGTGGAATAGTGAAGTCCTTCAAATAAATAATGAAAGTGAAGGGTTGAGATTTAAGTAGAGGTACCCAATGAAGGATTACATGATATGACTTGGTTTTAAAACATGACTTTTAAGTGCGAGATGTCTCAAACACAAAACTAGTTTTTTGAGCTCGAAACTTAGTCATGTTTATTTCATAAATACAAGATTTATCATACTAATACCCTTAAATTAAATTTTGATGATAAAATTAAAAGTTTCACAAATTCAATATATTTCTATAAAGGTATTGCATGAGAAATTAACACATGTTTAAACAAATTTATACCTCTTTTTATGCAGAATAGTTCTTTGGATATGCAAACCCTTAAAAGACCTTGTTCTAATTTGCATGGATTTGATAATTTAAAGGTTATAGTGCTTCTCCAAGAACATTCTGGTGCTATATACCTATTTAAGAATCCTACATCTAATTTAAGTTGGATGACATGAGTTTTTGATGCCCCGTATATATCCAAGTTTTTATTGTACTGTAAAGATCATGCTTCTAGGTACATGCAAGATCAAATGGAGTCCTAAAGAGAAGTAGAAAGTTTTAAAGAATATCAAAGAGTTATAGATAAAAATAAATGTTTATATAACATCCATTCATGTTGATTTGATAAAAATAATGATTTTTGTAAAACCCTAGATATTTCATAATCACATGTAATGAATATTTCAATAACTTACGGGGATGACCCAAGAAATAAGTGAATGGGGATTAAAACCTAAGTGCAAATGGATGGATTGAATACTCATCTATTTTTTCAATTAATACCAAGGTGTGTCGGACTATAAGATTGATGAAAAGGAGGATGAAATTTTTGCAACAAAGATCAAAAAATTGTGGGACTGTTGTATCTTCATAAGTGCTTTAGAATGATTTTGGGCACTGTGATTACAAAAATGGTCGAGAATTTGAATATTATTACATCGCACCAATGTTGGTAGCCTTAGTTATTTGTTTCTGTGGGTTGCACTATGCCCGCTAAATTCACCTATAACTTACAAAGAGTAAGAGAACATGCAAAACCCAAAAACACATCAAATCCTAAAAATAAAAAGATGTAAATGGGGAGTCATAATGACCCCAATGAGTACCCAATAGAGTGATATTACAACCAAGTGCTACACTACATTTTATAATCCATGTAGTGCTTTTTTTGTATGTGTGTAATAATTATTCCCTTGCTTTGGATCTTGTATAGGATTCAATTGATAGCGAGAAATAGCTAGATGTTGCAATGTAAGTAGAAGTGTGGATGTCAAAATGAACTTCAAATCTTATGAGTGTATGCAGAAAGTGCAATACCTTGTCCCTTGAATGAATCTAGATGGATACTTTGATGATATTGAAGTGCCTTTGGATGTAACCTTAGGTGATATTAATATATGCTTAGAGCTTGGTCCTTCATTTTTATTAGATAAGGTAAAAACATAGATCATCTCTCGGGGCCTTAGAAAAGGAGGAACAAAAACCAAAGAGCTAGAAAGGAATAGAAAAGTCCAAAAAAGGAGTTAAAAATTCTTAACTCTTATAATGAAGATCAGGACTTTAAACCAAAGATAGAAAATTAGAGAAAAGAAAACAAACCCTAAATTATAAAAACTATAGAAGTTCACCAAAAGTCTACCAAAATTCTAGAAAACATAGCTAAATATTAGGAGAGCCTTCACTACTACCAGCATGACTACCTTTGATCTCAGCACCCTCAACACCCTTGACATTTATGTCTTCCTCCAGCTCATCCTCGGAACTACTGATGCATAAATTGAAATTCCTCCTTTTAGTGCCTTCCTCCATCCCTTCTAACCTATCACTCAACTTTTTGACCTGATACTCCAGCTCCAAAACCTTCTATTTGGACTTCACCTAGGAAGAGACAATTTTCTTAGAAGCATTAATGACATCCAACATGGTTTCCCTTTGACCAACATTGGTTTCCTCCATCACTTGAAGCACTCCCTATAAATACTGAACCTTTCTACTCCAATCCTTGAAACCCTTAAAATTACCATCCCAACCCCTCTTTCTTGAGGTGCTCACTTCACCATGACCTTCCTCACTCTTCTCTTTACTAGAATCCTCCCCCACATTTTTACATTTCCCAACCTTCATCTTAGTAAGGAATTCTACAAGAGTGAGATCATCCTCTTCCACCTTATCTTTCAAAGAATAATTTAGAATAGGTTTCCCATTTTCAAAAAATAGAAGGATGATCCCTTCATTAAAAAGCATCTATACATTCTCCTACTGGAATGCCATCAAATAATTTGTCAAAGACATAAACAAAAAGAAATGAATTCTCACCATGGCCTTATGGTGGAACATATTGAGAAGGGTCATATGATGAGTATATATTTTTCAGTATTTACCTTATAGATTGATATACTTCATGATTTTAAGGAAAACATCTCTCCATATTCTTGGGATACACAACCTAGTAATACCATCAGTAAAGAAAGACCACCTTTCCTTACCCATGAAGAATAACTCAATTTCATGCTCTCTACGGAGTTACGTACTTAACATTTTGAGCCCACCCATTTTCATCTTCATCGTAAGGAAAATGTGGACTTAGAAACCTCAATTTCCATATCTCTAACCTTGAACTTTCCCTCTTTCTAAGCTTTTCCAAAGTCCTTTGATATGGAGGGTTCATGACCATGTAATTTAACAATGAAATTACTGAAACCCCCAATCTTAAGCTTGTTCTACAAATGTTGATTAAAAGCTTCAATGTTTTGGCTAGCCGGTTCAACCCTGATTCTATCACCACCCATCTTCATAAAACCAAACTTCCCCTATTTGCTAAAACTTATAAAAATCAGACCCCCTTTTACACTAATAGAAACTGAGGAATACAACTTATTAAATAATTTTTCACAGACCCGAAGCTCACTCGTTCCAACATCATCAAACTTAGTGTCCTCTATCTCTAATAATGGTTTAATTAATGTCAGTGGTTAAATCATATCCTTTACTCCATATATTTTAAGCATTAGTACTAGCTCCGTAATTAGCCATCTTATTTGCACACTTGTTCCCTTGTATGAAAGTATGATTATAAGAAACTTTTACAAAAAAATTAAATTTTCCTTAACATCATTGAGGATATTTTATAAGGGTCAATTAATGGAACCGTAATTGTTAAGAGAATTAATAATTATTAGTGAATCACCCTCAATCTGTATATCCTTGAAACCTTTTTATTTTTCCAACAAAACCCCCTAAAGGAGAGCTCTAGCTTTCGGTATATTGTTTGTTTTCCAACCCAATGGACCAACATAACCAAACAACCAATCACCTTCACTATTTCTTAAAGTTTCCCCTCCCCTAGATAGACCCGGATTCCCTTTTGAAACCCCATCAAAATTTAACTTAACAACATTTTCTAGAGGCCTTATCCAAGTAGATTTCTTTTCTATTTTGTGTAATTCCATCGATCTAAGGGAAAACTTATAAAGAACTTTTTTCTCTCTTTTCGGGAAGGGTTTCTTTTCCTTACCTTTAAAGAGTTTGATATTTTCCTTAATGGCAGCCAAAAAAATTCTTCTAACTTTCAAGAGAAGATATTTCGAGTCCCAGAATATACAATCATTCTTGGCCTTCCATAAACCCCAAAAAAATGAGGGAGGGCAATATTCCAAGGCCCAGACCAAGATGGGAAAATAGAAGGGACTCTCCCATTTAAAATAAGATTCCTCAATCATCAACGAAAAATTCCATTTGATATTGAACAAATCCAAAATGTTAGCAAACACATCATGGGAAAAGGAGCAATGAAGGAGGAGATGGTTGAAATTTTCTTCCTCTTTCCTCAAAGAGAAAATCTATTGGGAAGATTCATTCCCCTTTTCCTAAGATTATCCACAGTCATAATTTTATTCCTTCATAAAATTATATTAATATGATTCCCTTGCTTGAATTTATAAATTGGAAACTAAATAGTTGACCCATAAGAAAACAATATCCCTAAAATATAAAAGAGGCCCAAAATAGGAGAGAAAAGTAAAAAGAGGTCGGGCACCTTTGAGAAGGACGAGGGTACAGCGATGGCATCTTAGTTTTGGCGATGGTTTCTAGAGTGATACTAGATGAAGAAATGAAGTATCAACTGGTCTATAGGGTATAAGAGGCAAGAAATATGACATCGAACATGAAGAAAAGGCCAAAGACAAATGGCAATTGCTATTTTTATAAAGTAAGAATCATATAGATAGTAGTATCATCATAGGACCTAGAAATGTACCAAAAGTGTGTGATTTATTGTCTACACATACTTTGAACACTTGACACAAGTCCTAGAAGAGATAGAAGACAAACGGAAATCACCAAGAGGAAGAAGATAAACATTACATGGAAGTTACACAAAATAATGTTAGATGTCATCTTATAAGAAGAATATATTCGAATAGTTCGGGTGATGAGTGAATTTAGGAGTTTCTTTTGGTCACATGAAGGTATTAAAAGAGTAATCAAAAATTAAAGAAGGTATAAATATGTGAATAAAATCTCTAACCTTATAATGATTTTAAAGTGATCAATTTTGTTTATTGACATTCATCCTTCCCTATTCGAGTTGAAGTTCTGAGTTCTTTTACAAGGTGAAGTGCAAGAGTCATGATTGAAGGTTTTATTTGATGATATAAGCAACTCTGTTAAACCCCAATCATTTTTGTTATCATTTATGTCAAGTGGAACTGATGGAAAATAGTTAGTGGTTGAGTGAGGCTATGTAAAGGACATGAATTTTGAGTGGTAGTGTCGTCCCTAATGATGGTGAAGCTCACAACGAGGTTTCATGTTGATTAAAGATGGTATAAGCTTTGTTTATGAGGAAGGTTTCCAATGAAACTAGAGTGAAGTTTTTATCCTTTTATTAAAGGTTCTATAGGTCAGATATAGTTTTACTAGCATGAGAAAGAGATCTTGGGGTGAGTTTCATGTCATTTTGTTGAAGTCTCAATAAAAGCTGGCTCATTTAGGCATAGTTCTAGAGCATGATGAGATGTGAAAGTATTTTACACGTCATGAAAATAACATGTGATCATAGGAGGATCCCAAGGATAGTTTCTAGGACATGTATGAGAAACAAAAATGTCGAATTTAGATCCTAGAGGCAAAATTCAAAAGTTCACCAAAATTGGCTTTGAGGAATGACATCATATGCTGAGGTAAATGAGAAAGGTATGAGTTATAAAATAAAATTCATGGATAAAAAACCTATTAAGAGTGTATAGGGGTGTATTTTAGTTCATCACGCCAAATTTCATCAAGTTTTTAAAGTGGTATGTGGAAGTTATGCAAGTTTATACAAGACTGGATCCTTAAGGAATGCGGTTTGAGCACCTTGTCTTCTTAGATCTGAAGATATAATATGGATCCTTCTTAAAATAAATCACATAAGTAATTTTTTAGATAAATCCAATCCTGAATTATTGAAAAATATTTAAGGTAAATTGGTTAAGAATCGGAGAAGTTATGAGCATTCTACTAATAGGTTTTCTCTCTCCTCGGGCTTGCTTCTTAAAGTGTTAGAGATGAAATGGGTCATTATGGTTTATTTTCAAGCTTTTGAAGTGATTAAATTATTAAATACTTATTAAGTATTTATTCATGACATATTGGTTACAAGTAGGAACTTCAAATATATTCCTTGTAGCCTTGTCAACTCGGCCTTTGTAAGAGTTCATTCATACAAGCACGAGAACTAAATGGTAGAGTAATATTATATTGTTCAAGGTTATTCTTGAGATAGATATAGGTTCTAGTTGATGGTGAACTTAGTAGGGTAAATGAATCTTTAAGATAAACCACTCTTCCTCCACATTTTCTTATGATGGTTTTCAAGTTGTTAAGAAAGCAACATGTAATGTATAGTAAGAAATCAATGTGGAAATCATTCTTGTAAAGTTAGTGCTAGTGAATGGTATGAATTAGGAGTATGAATAAAATTTACTTATAAAATCATGGTGAAGGTAAAAATGTAGTGCTTCACATGTGAAGACTAAGAAAAATGAGATAAGGATGGGTATGTGCTTAAGATCGGTCAAGTTTGTGAATTAAACTCCATTGTGTAAGATGGAACCATCATGTAAAGGTGATGAAATGGTGTTTAATGTATTTTTAGGTGAACTACAAAGGTTAATAATGCCTCAATGATATTCCATGCCAAACCAAGACTCACCATAAACCATGTAGCATTTATTGAACTCAACAAGGAATGTTTTGTCATTTTCTTTATACACGATGCACTATTTTTTCCTTATTCTAGGAGTGATTTGAAATTTTTCAAACTTTTTAAATGCTTGGAGAAGGTTTAGGGAACTCCCACATGTCCAAAGGAGATGAATTTTTCAAATTTCATTAATAAATTCTCAAGATATCAAAATTTAAATCCTTTAGGGATTGCAAAGTGACAAAACCTGATTTTATGGTTTGAAGGTGAAAAATAGTCAAAACATGAATTGAACAATGAAAATTCCTGAAACTCTCTATATTTCTTTTTCAGGATCTTGTACAAAATATTATTCAAATTTTTTTGTTTCATTAATGATTTGAAGAGTTTTCTATGACACCTTTTTTAGAGGTTTCTTCCAAGTTTGTATAGAGCTAGAAAACAAGTTTTGATGCATTTCTTTAATGTAGGAATTCTAAATCCACATATAAGTATTGAAAAAATCATACAAGATGTCTGCTAACATAGGTGTATATTTTTTTGTTTGAAAATGTAAACATTACATGAAATTTATATTAAAGAAGCCTCAAATATGCAATGAGCAGTGATGTAGGTTTATCTCTTGCATCAAAAGGAACTTCAGATACTCTTAGAATGTAATGTATAAGTTCTTAGAAATTAAATTCAATGAAAATGTGTTTACCTTCTTCAAATGCACTTAATGATTATTAGAATGCAATGAATAACTCAAAAAAATGTAATAAGGTTTTTTTGGTCTTCTGTGAAAATGAAAGGTCTTAGATCATATTTTTCAAATAAAGTAAATCTACGGGAATCCTAGAGGTCATGAGAAGTAATGAGGATGATTTTCACATGAGCTAGAAGGTGAATAATTCTTTTTATTCAATAAAAATGAATATTAAATGTAGTATATGAAACCTACATAAGAATTTGAAAATTTTGTCTTTAGGGTGTGTGCTCATGAAAGAAGATGAAAGTGTAGTGAAATAATTTGAAGAAGTAGTTGAAAAATAATTGATAAATTTTTCAGTGAGGGTGGAATATGAAATATGTATGTGATACATCAGATACAAGTGGAAGTATGATAGATCATAGAAGAAGTGTGAGTGAAACAGAGGATTTGAAGAAACTAATATCTTAGTGTTTAGTTTTTATCAATCTCGATACAATATGAATAGAATATAACAATACTTAAGCTATTAAGAATACAATGACTTTCTAAGTATAAATGGAGGTGCATATGAAGGTGTTTTGAGAATAAGATATGTTAAAGTATAGAAGTGTGTGAAAAATAGATGGAGTAAGTTTGTTTGAATAATATAAGACACAACGAATTACTAATAAAAATTACAGCTATATATGAAAGTACTTATATAATGAGATACAATAAATGATGGAGATATAATGCTTAACTATTTTAGAATTTGGAACTAGTGTGTGTGGAGAACCAGGTGTAGGAGTGTATGAAAAATAAAGATGAGAAGGATTAAGATGATTTTTGGTGAGGTATATAGATGAAGTTTATATGGTATGAATGTAGGGATACCACTGAGATTGCTTAATAAATGAAAGCATGGATTAGAGAATCAAGAGAGTTGATAAAGACAAACATAAAGAGATGTAGATAAAGAAAAGTTTGAAAGTGAATAGATTATCTCAACTTAATGGAGATAATTATGCATGAGTATGATGGGCTAGTACTCATCTATTAAAGATACTTAAACCTAGAACCCGAGAATAATTAAATTGACCATCAAGACTAAATTCTTGTGTTAGATTGAATATATTTAGAGCTAAAGCTTTGTTGTGTAACTAAAGCATGATATCTGCTTGTTGATTCTTATGAAATAATAAAATAGATTGATTAAGTGATCAAGAAAGAGAGAAAGGTGACAAAAGATTGAATCTAAAGTGGCATTGTTTGACAAAAGTTAATTCGACTAGATGGTGAGTGAAGATATCACATGAAGATGGTAGTGAATTTATACCCAAAATTACATAGACTAGATGTGGAATTGGTGATCGAGAAAAGAGAAAATCAGATTCCAAATTGAGAAGCATAATTGAGTAGAAGAGTGTGTTAATTTAGTCATGTCACTATTAGTTGTAGGAGACAAAAAAAATTGTGTGAGTTATGGCTTCTCTATGAGTTTAATCTCACTAAAGGTTAGTTGTAGCTAAACCAAACTGGGAGTTGAAGCTCGAGATAGGTTGAATATTTTCAAATGAATGGTAACTTGTTCATTTTCTAGAAATGCAGCTCTAGGTCAAATTGAAGCTCAACCTTGAAATCAATGTAAGAGATACTGAGACAATACTTTCCTAAGAAAAGTTCTTGGTTTTAGTGGTATTTCTCCCATTTGGGTTTCCCACATTAAATTCCATGTCTTTGTATTTATCTCTTGTTATTTACTTGTGTATTATTTCGTAAGTTCATCATAACAAGATTAAGGAAACAGAAATGTCTATAAAATCTTGATAAGATACTATTTCACCCCTATTGGTATCCTAATTTCTTTTGGTCATTAGTGATTTAATTGATGTCAAGTTGAATTTATGGAAAAATAGTGATTTCTAAAGAGAGGATATGTAAGGTACATGACGGTTAATGGTAGTGTCTTCTAATGATGGTTGATGATCACAAAGAGGTTTTAGGTTGATTCAAGATGCATGAAGCTTGATTTGTGAGTCAGTGTCCAATAAAGGTAGAGTGTAGGTTGGTATGACTAGATTATAGGTTATATAGGTCATATATAGTTGTAATAGCATGATCAATAGCTTATAAGGATATTTCCATGTCATTTTGTGGAAGTCTCAGTTGAAACTACCTCATTTAGGCCTAGTTCTAGAGCATGATGAGGTGTGAATGTTTGGAATAGGTCATGGAAAGATCATGTGAGAATTTTATGAGCCTAGAGATAGTATATAGGGAATGTATGAGAAACAGAAAGGTCTACTTTAGCTCCAGGAGGAAAAATTCCAAAGTTCATGAAAGTTGGCTTTGAGGAATGACAATATATACTGAGGTAAATGAGATAGGTATGATATATAAAAGAAAATATATGTTTAACGATCCTATGGAGAGTGTATATGGGTGTTTATTAGTGATTCATTTCAAATTTCATTAATTTTTTAAGAGGTATGTAGAGGTTATGCAAGTTTTGTTAAGAATGACTCCTTACAAAATCTAGTTTCAGCACCCTATCCTTTTATCTCTTGAGAAGAATATGGATCTTTATAAAAGATAAATCATAGAATAATTTCTTTTAAACAACTCCAATAATTAACTACTTCAACAATTTTTAGAATCAAAGAAGTTATGAGCATTCTACTAACATGTTTTCTCTCTCCTTGGGATAGCTTCTTGAAGTGTTAAAGAGGAAATGAGTCATTCTAGTTTCTTTTCAAGTTTACGAAGTGATGAAAATACTCATGAATCAATAAGGATTTCTCTGTGTCACATTTTTATCTTCAAGCATAGTCCTTCTTGTCAAGCTAGTCCTTCATTGTGGATGAAGATCATGTGTTGAGAACATAACTATTCATGTATGACAACTAGTGCAATAAGATTTAGGCTTGCATGCGACACAAAACAAGTATGAAAAAATAGATGTTTTGAAGATAACACTAGATGGGAGATGATTTGATGAGAACTATGAACTATGAAAGAGGATAAATATGAGCTCATTCATGTATGATTAAGGTACCAAGATATTTGAGCAAAAGAAGACATGAAAACTAAGAATTCAGCAAGTATGATGTTTTGATTTGATAGGTGAGATGTGGTGAGTGAAGAAGAGAGGTGAACATATATACAAATCTGATTTAGTGGTAACAACTTGTGTGAGACAACCAATTAAGAGTGATCAAAACACTATACAAGACTAGCTGATGACTTAACGAGATATGGAGTTGAAGATTCCTAGTATGTTGTAGCTTATAAAGGATTATGGTAAAATATTGATTGAAGTTTTGGAGTTATTTCTTCTAATAAAATAGTGGGTTGTAAAATTTCAAGTTGCAGGATGACTAAGTTTTGAAGTTGTAGCTTCATGTTGAGTGGATTTTCAACTGTGAAATCTTTGTAACATTTACATGATTTTTTTTCCAAGTTAGATCATTGAATTCAGTGGGTTTTTATCCCTTGATGGTTTCCCACATTAAATATTGTTTCTCTATGTTTTCTCATGTTAATTTCTTGTAAACTATGTTTTTATTTTATCATAACAAAGTAAATAAAATTGAATTGTCTCTCAAATTTTTAATTAACACTCTTGATTCATGCCCCTTCTTAGTTTCTAGAAGTTCCAAAAACATTGATGTGAAAGAGATTATAGGGTGATTAGGTGTATGTATGAAGTTTCATCCATAATATAAGGTGAAAGTTGATTGGTAGTGAGCAACTAAGGTGTCATGATGATGTTGTTATATGTTATCTAAACATGCATGCATGGTTCTTAAGGCTCGGTCAAGCAACTAGGTGTTGAAGTACGATATCCAAAGGTTTTGTAAGGTAAATATGAGATATAAAATGTATATAAATATGTTTAAATGGTGTTATTAGGTCTGCATGGTGGTAAACAGGTCAAGTTGTGTGAGTCATGTGGTGATACAAGCCTAACTAGGCCTATTCCTAGAACTAGTGCATATTAGTTGACATGATAGCTTGAAGTGTAAAGTAGAGCATGTTATTATGATACGGTGGAAGGTTTTATAACATTAAATTACATGTATGTAAGGTGAACAAGACCATATTTCAAAGTTATATTGCAAAGTTCAAGGTCTTTTTAAGGAAAGGTAGACATCATAAATTCATGTTTTCGGAGAGTTTAAGGAGTTTGAAAGAATTTTTAATCACTAGATAAAATTAATTAGGTTGATACAATTTTTCGTTTCAATTTTCATGTCCATTTGATGAATATTTTGCAAGATACTAAGCTTTTCCCAAAACTAGGTTTTGAAAGGTGAGTTTTGAGCTCAAAGTTGAATTTCAGATTCTCGTTGGGAAGTGTGTGATTTTCATGGGGAAACAATATCCTGGGGTATTTTAGTAGGTATATTATGAATATTTTTCAAGTGTAATGATTTTTTTATCATCGGTTTTTATGAAATATCATTTAGAAGTCAAACAACCTTTTAATCCTCATAAAACCTTGGCGCATTAAAGCAACTTGGGAGAAAATGGTTTTGAAAGCCTATAATGGATTATTATTCCAAATTTAATGATTGGAGGTTGTATAAGACTCTTCAAAATTTCCATTGACGTATTTTAGAGATTGTGACAATATATGGGCCCCACTTAAAAATGTTATTTTTTTCATTTTTTCAGATTTGTATTAAAGTTTTCCATTAAACCTAATAATAATTTATCATTTATGGAATCATGGGAGTTTTAATACATATATAAGATAATATCATATCATTTCCCATGTTTTAGGATGTATAGTGTTCCCTATTTATGATGATTGGGTTTTAGGTAGGTTTGGCACAATTTGGAGCAATTTGGGAAAAATGCGAGTTTTGAGGTGTTAGAGATAGTTTTATGATTTTTTTATAAATTTAGTGATATCATAACATCAAGATATTTCCAATGATATATCATAATTATATTTTTCTAAGAAATTACCTATTCTTTGAGGGTACTTTGTTTTGCATGCTCTTGAGTGGATTCATGAGTTTAGATGATTGTTATAAGTTGTTTCATGGTTTACGGAGGTTTCTCGGGCATTAAAAAAATAGAAAATAACATTTTTGTATCACGCTAGTCTCCATCCCATTATGTACTCTGTACACTATATCCTAAAATATCACATAACCATGAAAATAGCTCATTCCCGATTCAATTTGTCTTTCGTGCATGCTTCCTTCCTTGTCCTTCAACACCTTCAAATATTCCTTGCTACACGAGAGAATATTTTGTGCACCTTCTCCTTAGTGTCATACTTTGTCTACTCAACATTACCCCACACTAAATTGCATTGCCTCCCTAGAAATAACTACCTCTTGATGCTTTAAATAATAAGCAATAAGAATGGAAGAATATAAACAATGAATTGTTTTACAAATATTAGATTTTACTCTACTGACTCCCTCCTCTTCCACTGAGAGAATCAACTCTAGATATTCTTCCTTAATTTTAGCTTCCAAAACTTACCAATCATCTAGTGTGTTCCTGGTCTTCTCTTGGAAATATGCAGCGATGACCTCAAACTCATCCTAGGTCATCTCTCCCTTTTCATTCTGCAAAACTATGAAAACATTAGCCATAACAGGCATCTATCCTTCTAGAATATCCATAGTTTGTGCTATGAAATTTCCAAGCTCATCCAACCTTTTCTTATGCAAATGTTGTTCTGATGCAAGGTATTCACAATTTTTGTTCACTAACACCAATATCTCTATGTGCCCTAAAGTCTCATCCTTCATTGATTTCAAAAATTCATTATCATTCAATATAGTTATTATCGGATTATTGATTACGGAGGAGCTGTACAAATGTTCAATGTCTGGTCTACTTTCTTCAACTCTTCTGCAAAGTCTAGAGCAAGGATTTGTAATATTAAATATTTATAACCACTGAGGCCCTTGCTCTCTCCACTTCATGTTCAAGGTCCTTTGATGCGTTAGCATGTGAATCATTACATCCTCAAGCATATAATCCACTAGGGTACACACATAATGCATAGCTGAAGGAAACCTTTCGGTACCTTAGATTCCAAGTGCGGTCTTGCTTTTAGGACATGGTCACCAATTTCTTCCACCATATTGATGAAGGCCTCGTTCTTTTTCTACTCCAATTCCTTTTCTCCTTGTAGACACACTATTTCTGCAACTTTGGCCTTGTTATCTTCTCGTAGTGCTCTAATAGTGGCAAGCATATCTATATTCCTCTATGCCACTTTTGTAGATACCTTAACTAAGTAATTGCTTACCTTCTCATTAGACACGAGAATGGGATTTATATTCATGTTCCTAATTTTTGGTGCCTTCTTCATTCTTGGGACACATGAATCCTCACATACATCAAAATCGGGATTGTCCATGCAAGTTTGCATAGACAAGGACATATTTTCCTCACGTGCATAGTGGCCATGTCTAGGTCCATCAAACCCATCCATAAAACCCCTTAAGGTCCATTGTACTCTAGAAATAGGAACAAACAATTTTACTTGTGTCTTGCATAGCCCATACTTAGTAAATGATATACTCCCCACTTGCTCTCTTTGTCCTTAGCCCCTTTGGAATTTTAGTTCCAAGATTTGAAGTCAAATATTTGATTTTATAAGCATTGTCATGTTTTGTTTCTTCTACCACATTTAATACCTCTTCTTCATCCTTTTAATATTCATCCTTGGGTTCCTCACATATTCGGCTATAGAGGGTGCCGGTTGCGTTGTAGACCCCTCGGCCTCCTCATTTAGCTTTATATTTCTCCTTTTATTATCATCTTCCTCTTTACGAGGAGAGAGTTGTGGCGATCTCCTCATAGGATGTGGCATTCACATTCCTTGGGTCCTTGTTCTTCTAAATATCCTTTTAAATCATTGCTATCCATGGGTGATTCTATATCCAAGTCTTCATCTTCTTCCTCATCATCTACCTCTATAGTTTCTATGGTCTTTGGGGCTGGCATGTTCTTCTTGTAAGTTTTCCCTTAGGTGGACCTAGGAGTGTGAAATCATTCTCCACATACTTGTTATTCTCCATCTTGGGCTTAATTTGAAGGTACATAAACACTCCTCCAATCTCCATAATTTCAAGCTTATAGGCTTCATGCTTATAATTTCTGAAATGAGCCTCTTAACATAGGCAATCTGACCTAGATATATATATGTCTTCCTAAGAATGTGGTAGTCATAGTCTACTTTGTTTGCTGATAAAAATCGGGAAAACGCATTAGTAAAGTAATGGAATGATGCACGGAAGTAGTATGCTATGAATGCATATGAAATTTTGCACCATGGGCTCCATGTCCCATCCCTCATCACAAACCATGTGATGAACAAGTATTGGTACACTGGGAAATTTTCTTCATTACCAACTACCGAAGGTAGCTCCTTCAGGATTCACCACTCTTCAAATTCTGTGTGGAGTTGATTATACCACATGTTCACTATAAGTACCCAAAATTAAAGGGAGGCGCACCACGAATAACATAACACGTGGCCCAATGATGATACAGGTCTCCTTGTAAGGTGTTCGAGATCCAAAAAAGCTCCCCAAGTGTGCGTTAACATCCTGCATGCCTCGTTTAGCCCCTGTGTGCTTTGTAGCTCTCTTTTCCCCTCTTTTCTTTGCGTTTTGCTCTTCAGTTATGAAACTGTCGCCCAGACAAGGCAGCGGTCCTATAACCACCGCCTGCTGCTGGGTGGCGGTCCTTCACGTGTTTTCTAGAATGTTCTTTTTAATGAGACTCACATAAATTTCAATGTTTACCAACTTTTTTCACCGCCTTTGGCTTGCATTAATGATTTTGGTTCCCTGGAATAGTGTTTTGGCATTGTTTATGGTTTAAGAGATCAATTTGGTTTTTACCTTTGGGTAAATGGAAATGCTATAAATAGTTGGCTTGTGCTCAAGAAAATGGCCCCTCAAATTTACCTTTGAATTTCTCATTCCAATAGTTTAGTCTTTCATTTTGCTTAGGATTCATAGTTTTGTTCTTTTTGCATGCTTAGTTAGTGTTATTTTCATATTAGAAAGCCACATATCCATCTTGTGTAATTTGTCATTACTTACTTCATGTAGTCTATTGAAGTAGAATAATTTAATTCTCGGTAGGAAGCCATTAAAGTTGCAGGTTTTGTTCATCAAAAGCGGGATAGTTTCGGGTTACGGATGTTTTATGTGTATGACTCGCAATAAATCCCACTAGGAATTACATAAGCCAAGCTCTGTGTACTCTTGCGCTATCCCTCTCCTACTCGCATTGTATTGATCTGTATCCTAAGTTGCCTTTGTTCCAAAATCTACTTTGTTGATGCTAGCATTACACGCTTTTCTGGATCCACGTGAGTAGGAAGGAATGAGGAGATCACAATAAGGGGAAAAACCACACACACCATCGGATTCACCACTATTCTGCAGAATCCAGGTTCTAGCTTTCAAAGTTCTAGTTAGAAGCATATCAAATAGAGTAGCCAATCATCTTATTTCAGTCAATTTTACTTTCGATATTGCTAGGGAAGTTGTGGGGATTGATAGTTTTTAAGAAACTATGATTCATTCCTCACTTTTGAGGTAGGATCGAAGTCTTTCAAATAGATTAGATCAGTTATTTCATTATTTAGAATAGACTTACAATTTGCATTGCAGCAAGTAGCTATACTCGGTTGTCTTGTTTGTTTTAGTTTCGTGATTAGTTTAGTTGTCAATTGCTAGATATTTTAAAAAGGTTGCTCTTTCAATTTCATTCGAATAGTTATTAAGAAAAATACAAAAATAGAGAAGTTATATATGCTATAGATATACTTCACATAGTTAATTTACTTTCTTTGCAATTAGATTTACATTTTGCTTTTGTATGAAATCACGGGACCTAGAAATCCAGAGAGAATACGTATTGAGCCAATCATGCCCCAACCCAATCTTGTCACAGCCATAAGCTGATATAGATCAAAATCTTAGGATCAAGTCTTACGAACAATGGCAAACTTACAATAGATCAGCTTCCAGTTAAGCGAGTTAAACATAGAAGACGACCAAGCGCACACATTTTGGTCAAATCAACCAAACTACAGATTACCCTAGATATATATCCACATGACTCTAAAAGGGCTTGAAAGAGACCAAACATTGGTTGTGATCCTTTGGTCCCATAACCTTGAGATGCGGGAGACACTCTCACAAACATAGATACCAGCTTAAGAATTCGGGTTACTGAACACTGTGAGCACTACTGAGAAGATCGCACAATTTATTAATTCTGAATATAGATTTGAAAAGGCATATGACTATTGGATACTAGGGATTAGGGACTAAATCCACACATGACCATAGTAGGACCACAACAAATGTGAATCTACGGTTGTGACCCACAAATCCCACAGCCCAACGAATCCACAGGTGAATCAGATATAGATGCTGGTTTACGCATATTAGTATTCAGATCTACTCCACTCCCACCTATAATCATTGAACAGTTATCCTTGTTAGATGTAGCAGCTAACAAAGCTAAGAATTCTGGACTAGGCAGAGAATCGCCCATAGAGTCAACTATATTTACCATCCATCCCTATGACCTGTCGGAGATATACATGAAACTATCCGAGGTCATTTTCCAGTATCCCCTGACCTATATGGACCGAATCATGCTAGAGCTTGATATTGATTGGAGCCTTGAGTATTCATCCTTACCGATCGATCTATCACACCGATTCAGGTTAGGAGGCCCTTCTTTACCTTAGATTCCCGAGTTTCCACTAGTGCGCGTCGAAGACATCAGATTGCCTAACTAGTTTGTCTACATCCCACGCATATTCCATCCCCACCGGCTGTCTCGGCATGACCTCGAGAGGTCGGGTGCGAGGAAGAGTTACTTGTAGATTCCCACGCTCACTTGTCACTTTTCCATCATACAAAATTGGTGAACCTGACGTGAAAGAAATAGTTCTTCCTCTTTTATTTTCACTTCTTCCTTCCACCTTCGCTCTTACCCATTATTCTGTGGGTATTCATATACCCCCGAATATGTCGGGATTCGATGCATATGGTAGACCTCTCTTAGGTCTTGAGGCATACTACGCTCAACTGAATAGACAGTCATCGCCTCACTCTCAGTATGGGGTGACAACTACTCGACTAACCAGTTGTCAACACAAACTCCATCTCCAAGGACTAGATATAGCTCATCCTTCCAAATAGAGGAGTTGGATCAGCTCACTCAAACACAACAAACATATCCTTTAGGCTCGAACAATATGACGTTCACAGGAGAATCTGGTTCTTCTCCTTAGGTACTGCTTAGACAACAAATTAGTAAGCAATCAGACCCATACCTGGTTTTAGATGATGAACATTCAGTATGTTATGCTAGGAATGAAAAAACACTCTCAGAGTATGTACCCACCCGTAGGAGTTTACAAACGCAACCCAAGGTCTCTTTTCAAGAAAATACCTCCATGCCACTACATATAGGAAATGCCCTCGGGGAAACTTGGCAGGGAAACAATCAATTCATAGCGAGGATATCACATGCCTATACAACACCAGGATATACAACAAATGCCACTAAGGAAAAATACCATGACTTTACCAAATGAAGTCATTTCGACTTTAGTAGAAAAAGTTAGGGGGTTAGAAATTGCTCAGGAAAATCACCATTCTCAATTCATACAGGCAGGAAATTCTAATCCTCCACACCATCCTAGCCAAGTAGACCTCCTCACAGGAATGGGCACGTTAGGCATGCCTCCTCAGTATTCACAACAAACACCAACTAGAACCACCATTTCTAACACCATTCGATACCTCCCGGTCTAGTACAAAATAATCCATTCCTAGACAATCCCCCTTCATACTTAAACATGTACTCCAAATCACCACAAGGGGATATGTTCTCCTCTCCCAACATGTTTACTCAACCACAGGGGTTTCCTTATGCCCCTACCAGTGCATACGCTATGCCATATCAACAACCCATTCCACCACCACCCCCTCAGCAGGCACCATCAATGGTCGAAACCTATGCGATAGGGACTTATTCAAAATATTTGAAAGAACCCTTAGACTTCACCATACAAAGCATTATGCTTCCAAGACCTCTTCCCAATTTTCCCAAATACAAAGGTGAGGGAGATCCGAATGCACATATCAAGGCTTACACCATAGCCATTTGAGAACTACTCCCTTGGGATGGGGTTGTTGCTAAAATATTCCCCAAAACTTTGGAAACATCACTTTGATTGGTATTATAGAATACCTGAGGCTTCCATCCATTCATTTAAACAATTCATTTCAGAGTTCATTAAGGCATTTGACATGAACAAACTATTAAGAACATGAATCAGGGAATTCTTACACATTAAGTAGGAACACAATGAATCTGTCACTCATTTCATCCAGAGGTGGCGTACAGTTCTTTATTCTTCAGCCAGTGCTCCAAATATGGACCAAATGGAATTATGTGATTTATTCCTTCATTCTCTCAATAGATAAGTGAAGGAAGAAGTCTTAAAGTTCTCACTAAGGACTTACGATGAAGTACTTAGAGAGCGCTCTCGAATAGATCAAGCAGCGATAGATAGCGGTCGTAAGACATATGGAACAAGCGGAGGTTAATCACCTCCAGCGAGAATACTACGACTTATCCTACTACCACGAATGTCAATCAAGGACCTAAAATCTTAATAAGAATCACGGAGTGACAACGAGATGGAGTAAGCGATCAGGCAAAAGGTAAATGTTGTGAATACTCCACCGCTAATAAACAACCAACGAAACAACAACTTTACCCCAACAATCAATGCAGTGGATTTCAATCATCAACAACAACAACAACAACAATGGTGAAACCCTACACACGGTCCAAGCCAAAACTCAACTGGTTGTCAAAACTAGAATCAAAACCAAAAACAACAAATGCAAAACTTTAATCCTAATAGGCAACGGTTTGATCAGAGTTTTGGGCCACAATATGCACCAAACCAGCAGACTAGGAATTACAATCCTAACTCGTATTGTGGTTTTCACAAAATCCGAGGCCATGACACTAGAACATGCCGTGACTACAATAAATTCATGCAACATTTTCCAGAGGAACAAAGACAACTTTTCATAGATATGTTCTTGGCAGATCCTATGTCACCGGCACCAAATACTTTTACAGGGGTAGTTTCCCCTCAAAATGCACCCCTTAAGATCTTCAATGATCCGCTCCCAAATCACAACAACAGGTTAAATTCGAATGGGACAAACAAGGGTGTAATGACAGGAAACAACGATCATGAAGCCTCAACTTCACTAAATCCATTAGTTGTGCCACAATTAGGAAGTCAGCCGTGACCCAAGATAGTCGGTTTAGTGGAGTTAGATGCCGAACTACCCGTAGAGGCTGTAACAAGGACACGAGAGTATTCCTCTCAGCCAAGTCCAAGTTACCTACCAGAGACAGATAACATCCAACAAATGTTAGTAAGACCCATAGGTGCCTATGATTTAATTAGTGATCTAACAAAAACCTTCTCGCACATTTCTTTTTAGACTTACTAAAGAATTCTCCTACCCAGGGCTGCTCTTTTAGAGGCATTAGGTTTAGGTCATCTAATTAACATCACTCCACCTCCCGAAACATAGGTAAACCATATAGACTTTGATATCCACCCTCAGGGCAGCCGGATAGGGATACCGAATTCATATTTGAAATAAACAAAATGCCAACAGACGTTGAGATTGCACGCCGAGGTGATCCAGCCTTACATTTGCAAGTATGGGTTTATAACAATTATGTGAAATGCACGATGGTTGATGATGGGGCAGCGGTTAACATAGTCCCCTTCTCTTTCCTTCAAAAGCTAGGGTATGGAGAAACGAATTGTTCCATGACTCGAAATACACTAAGAGGCTATGATAGCCTTAAAGCCATGTCAATTGGAACTATAATACTACCGGTCACCTTAGGACCCAAAACAATCTTGACTGAGTTTTATATTATAGATCAGGAAACCAACTATAATATGATCCTTGGCTGACCATGGATACATCGTATGAAGGCAATCCCTTCTACATTATTCCAAGAAGTAAGATTCTTGCATTTAGGAAAGGTGTTCATAGCCAAAGGTGATCCAAAACCATTCGATATACACCTAGCTGACTTAAAGAAAAGACCAGGCATTCACTCGGAATTTGAACTCCCAACAAACCAACTTAATAAACCCACTGACACAAAATCGGAGGAAAAGCTGGTACCTACGACAGATCTTGAGACTATGAGCCTAGTCAAGATGATCCCAACCCTCAAGGATGAGGTTAAGATTGTAGAAACAATATCATTAGGAACTACTGCAAAAATCATTGAATTACTAGAACAAGGATCTACCAATGTTCCTACCATTTGATTCTGTAGGCATGGGATATACCCTAGGTGTTGGTTCTCTTCCAGCAGAGGATCTCTGCATGGTAGAAGTAGAATATGTTAACACATCAAATATTCCGACGCCCATATTCCCAGCTGAATATTGGACTCTCCATTTCGATGGAGCTAGATGTCGTTATGGAGCTGGGGCAGGTGTAATCTTTACTTCTCCCGAGGGAAAATTCCTACCATTTTCCTTTAAACTAAATTTTAAATGTACAAACAATGGTATTGAGTACGAAGCCCTCCTCCTTGGCCTCATCCTAGCTAAGAGGATCGGTGTTAATAATATCAGGGTGTTAGGAGACTCACAATTGGTAGCAAACCAAGTCTCTGAGATGTATGAAACCAGAGCCGAGCACTTACAGACTCTACAAAATAGTTGTATTGAATTTAAGCAAGGAGTTTGACTTCATATCAATTGAAGCAATCTGTGAGAGAAAAATCTTCTCGTTGATTCAATAGCGACCTCGGCGTCACGCTTCACTCCAAACAGTGAGTTGGAGGATACCCGTTTCATGGTATCCCTTCATACCGAACCACTAGTAAAAACAATGTCAAATCCTCTTTTAACAAATAGAAATGAGAACAAATCTACTATCCTAGACCACGTTGATAGTGATAGAGCCACTCTGGATTACTTAAATGCCTATGCAGCGTTACATCTCACCCATCACATAGTAGATTTATCCTTAATCCGCATTCATCTTCCTACTTTGGAAATCCCATGACAGAGCTTCCCCACAAAAAGACCTTAGCATATACACAAGTGAGAATGGAGATGATCTGGAACTACCTTAGTCCCTTTGAGTTGAAGAAGGTAACGCTTCTTTAATCGAAGAAACAATCGATATTAACATCGGAACAAGAGGATGAACCAAGGATATTGAAGTTAGGATCCTCGTTAACTCCATCAGAAGTAGAAATACACACTCAAATCCTCAAGGAACATCAGAAGGATTTTGCATTTAATTATAAGGAAATGACAGGGGTTGCACCACACATTGTGGTACATAACCTCGTCACTAAATCAGATGCAAAGCCGATTAAACAAAAATCAAGACCAATGAAACCTAAGGTAGCTCTCATGGTGAAAGAGGAGGTAATGAAACTCCTCCAAGTAGGATTCATCAAACCAGTCGATTACTCTCAGTGGGTATCTAATATCATTCCCGTTCTCAAAAAGAATGGGAAGATACGCATCTGCATAGACTTCCGAGACATTAACAAGGCATGTCCTAAGGATGACTTCCCGTTACCATCCATAGACGTCATTGTTGATGCAACAACTGGATTTGAGCTTTTGTCTCTCATGGATGGATTCTCAGGATACAATCAAATCAGAATATCCAAACAAGATCAAGCTAAAACCACATTTATAACTCCTTGGGAACCTTATTGCTATGTTGTTATGCCATTCGGTCTCAAGAACACTGGTGCTACATACCAGCGGGCTATGACATATATATTTCATGATCTTATTCATAAAATTGTGGAATCCTACGTAGATGACTTGTTGGCCAAGGCCAAGAAGCATTGTGACCATCGGAAGTGCTTCATGTCATTCTTTCACGTCTGATAGAATACGGAGTCATGCTAAATCCAGAAAAATGCATCTTTGGTGTAACAGGAGGGAAGCTCCTAGGTTACATTGTATCGTCACGCGGGATCGATGTTGACCTAACCAAAATTAGGGTTGTTCTCGAAATGGTCCCACCTTCGGATGAATCTGGAATTAGGTCATTTCTCGGAAAGCTTGGTGTAATCCGGAGATTCATCCCGGACTTAAGTTTTGCCATTCATCTAATCAACAATCTACTCAAGAAAGATTATAGTATTGATTGGACCAAAGCTACTCGCAATGAAGCTTTGATGTGATTAAGCATTTCTTGTTATCACCACCTACGCTAATGCCACCTAAGCGGACCACCCAGTTAATTTTATATTTTGAGCTACCAATGTCTAATTGCTTTTATATTTGGCTCAAGAAGATGATGACAAGAGAGAATGCGTGATCTATTTCATTAGCCATGAATGTTGCTCGACTATGAAACACGTTATACACAGGTAGAACGAGAATGCCTTGCCATAATTTTCACAACCAAATGCTTAAGACATTATATGCTAAATCAAGAAACAAGGGTCATTGTAAAGACAGACTATTTACGAACTTTCCTCACACAAGGGTCCTTGTCTAAAAAGGTTGGATGCTTTATAACCTTAATGGGGGAGTTTGAATTAACATTTGTAAATCAGAAATCCATTAAAGGACAAATCATCATGGATTGGTTAGCTGATAACCCACTAGACGGAGGCAATCTAGTAGATCTGGACTTTCCTGATGAATGCGTATACTACATCGAAACCAGACCTCCTATCTTTGAATGTCCTTGGTATACTGATATTATTAATTATATCATGGACCATACGTATCCAGAAGGTGCTACACACAACAAAAGAAAGGCGTTATGCATTATCGTAGCTAAATACGTCATTATAGAGCAAGTGCTCTATCGTAAAGCGTTTGATGGAATGCTTCTAAGATGTGTCGACATAGAAGAATCCAAGAAGATTCTCCATGAATCTCACAGTGGAATATGTGGAGGCCACTTCGGTGGCCATGCCACCACTCGTAAAATACATCGGATGGGCTATTTCTGGCCTACTCTAGAACATGATGCAAGTAGAGTTTGTACGAAGGTGTCATAAGTGCCAAGAATTCTCCCACGAGATCCACATGCCGGCACAAGCTCTACAACCAATCACTACTCCATGGCCCTTTTCTATGTGGGGCCTAGATTTGATAGGGAAATTCTCTCCCTCATCTACAGATGGCCATAATTTCATAATCACGGCCACCGAATATTTTACCAAGTGGGTAGAGGCCATGCCTCTTACTACTGTACTAGGTTCTGTAATCGCCAAGTTCATTTTGAACCAAATCATTTACAGGTACGGTGTCCCACAAATCATTATCTCAGATAATGGGACTTCTTTTAAGAATGATGAAGTTCATGAATTGTGCAATAAATTTAAAATAAGCCATCATACGGCCTCCTTGTATTACCCTCAAGCCAACGGACAAGCTGAAGTGACAAACAAAACATTAAAAGCCATTCTTCCTTAAAACTGTGAAAGAAAACAAATGAGATTGGCATTTAAAGTTATATCCGGCCTTATGGGCCCATGAACCTTGATAAGAACACCAACAGGAGTGACTCCTTTCTCGCTAGTATTCGGGGTAGAAGAAGTTCTCCGCTTGAGGTTGAAATACCCAGTCTCGTATCTCATTACAAGGGATTTTTCGGATGAAGAGCTTACCAGAGAAGCACGTCTCTCCCAACTAGAAAGCCTAGATGAAGCTAGGTTAGATCTTTGAACAGTGGCATAAAGTCTCTATCTTTGACCGGATGTGCGGTAGTATAAGAAGAAGGTCTATGAACGAGACATATATGAAGGTGATCTAGTTCTAAGGCTAGACAACCGGATCGATAAAAAGACCGGTGAAGGAAGGAAGTTCCGGCCCAAATGGTTGGGCCCATACTGAGTCATGAAGGACTATGGAAATGGTGCATATCTCTTATGTACACTAGAAGGTGAGGAATTTGGTGAAACAATCAATTCCCTACACCTTAAACGATTCTATGCATAAGCAACCAGCACTACTTGTATAATTATATCTACATTGCATCTTCATATAGTTAGGATCATTTTGTCTGCTTGTTTCATACAATTTTGTGATCAAGGAATTTATTCTCAAAGCAATTCATTACAAACTTATGATGGTATTGGCATAAACACTCTAATCATACTTCTTCATTTCATAATATCATCAACTATTTTGGAATCATTTCATCAAATAAAGCTAGATATGACAAAGTCTTAATGGTAACCATACCAAGATCTGCAGGTTTGTTCTCACTTTTGGTTTCTTCCTAGGATAGGTGTCTTGCCTATGGTCTATTCTAGAAGCTTCATCGTGTCACATCTATCCCATACGTATATCTCTTTGGAAGTAAGAACATACTGACACTTTGCTCAAGTAAATGAGTCAAATATAGATCAAACAAATTTTTTTAAATTTACACATTTCCTTGCCCCACCAACCTTTGGTGATGAGCTTGTGTCTCTTACTAGTGACGTAGGGTTGGGAAAGGATGGAAATGCCCTTACTCGCCTATGCCTTGCCCACGGTGATAAACCCATGCTTCTTACTAGTAGCATGGGGCAAGGTGTAGGGGGTCCTCTTGACAAACAAACGTTAAAGGTCATAAACAAACAATTTAAATCTTGAAGTCTTGAGTAAAAACAAATGAATCAGATGTCCAAAATTCCAAGAGAGTTAAAAACCTAAAACCTAGATTTTGTCTACCATGTGGCCATCTACGGATCTAAGTCTAGATAAACCACAAAGCAAGTTGCATCCCAAACTATGGAGTCACTCGAGTAGAGTAGGCTTGTAGCATCCTAATTTGGTTCCACCAAATCTTTGTCTATCTTTCATCACTATCATTTCAACACATTTCATAACTTGTGCCCTTTCTAGCTCTCGGTGATGAGCCCTCGCATCTTACTAGTTGCGTGGAGTTAGGAGTGGGGCAAGTTTATCTACTCATCATACCGGCTTATCTTCACCACTTTGCCAAAACAGATATGAGGTATCAAAGTTGCTTAAAGAAACTAAAGTTCAAAATCACATTGTATTTACATTATCATATATCAGCACCATGAAATGCAAAAAGAAGGTTAACATTTGTACCATTTGTTCTCCATTGCATACATTCTAAAAAGCATATAAACATAACATCATAGTTTACATAAGGAAACGGAAATGGAAACAAGGTCATAGATTCCAAGAGTCTGATCCAAAAAGAATATATATATAAAATGATCAAAATTCTCTATCTGATGCCATCATATGCTAAGCATGGTCAAAATGCTCAAAGAGCCCGGGAAATACAAAAACATCATACAAAAATATAAGAGAGCCAAGTGGCTTCTCAACCCCTATGAGATCCCTCTGAGGGTGCATGCCCATGCCTAGGACTCGGATCGTCGATGCTCGACGAGTGCATTGAGGGCTCACGATCCCGAGGGGCAGCTGTGGTCTCGCCATGAGAATGACTCCTCATCAGGTGCTCTGTTGTCCTATACCCTGCCAGCTCAGTACGGAGGGTAGATACCATCCTGGCCACATGCCAGATGGGGGAAAAGATATCGGTATGTCTTCCAGCTGCTGAAGGCTCCCCTGCATCCATAGACAGCTCTGCATGGGTCCTCTCCATAGGGATCATCAGGGTATCGGTGCATACCCTGTGAATCAGGTCTCGCCACTCATCGGCGGTCTCTGCAAACAAAGGAGAAAAAAAATTAGAAATAAAAAAGAGATAAACACAAGTGTAAACAAAAGGAGAGATAGCAATTAAGGTGATCCTAACTCGAAGCAAAGGGAAGATAACTTACTCGGATCACCGGGCCTCCAGGATGGATCTCTAGGGTCAGCACCTGCCACAGATCTTTGCCGTGTGAGTGTACTCCTCTCTTGTGGCCGGGAGCAACATATCATCTGCTATGGACTCATCCTCCCCACCATGGCCCTGGGAGAGTGGCTCCTCTGAAACTAGAGTCACCCTCTCCACGCTCTACTCCGCCCTCTCTGCTGCATGATATCCTGAGTGTCATGCCACTCAGGATCACTATCCTCCTCTCCACCCGACTCGCTAGCCTCAGCCTCGGTCTCCTCCTCCATCTCTCCCCCTGTGAACTCCTCAGACTCGGAGTCTATGTCAATGGGGTCATCACTGCTGTGGGCGGGACCAGCGGCAATCTGAAGTAAGGGTGCCTGAGGAGCACCGGCTCTCCCTCGAGCACGTACTACCCACCTAGCTGCAATAGGAACACGGGTAACAATTGTCCAACCCGGCCTCTAGGACCCCCTAGGCCTCTCGAACTGACCTATATACTGGCACCACTAGGGGAAGCATACCCATGTAAGGCAGGCCAAACTGCTGAGGAACTCGGCCAAAGGGATGTATCTCCACTCTCCCTACCCTGTCAACAAGTTGCCCTGTGGTGGAGCAGGAAATCAAAGTAAGAGCCTCCTCCCCATAAACCTACCATGGCCTGATACGGTGTGGCCTCCATGTCATCGGTGGTCAGGGAAGCAACTGGCTGGTGAGGTGCTCTAAGCACCGACATGTCTATCCATCTGGCTGCCCTCACAGCTCGGGATCTGCCACCTCTACACCTCTGCCATAGGGGATGAAGCGCTCATAGACCCAACTCATAACCAGGGTCGGATGGCTCAAAGACTGCCCCTATAAACGGACCACCCTGTACAAATCATGGTAGGTAGTCCCAAGTATATCGGCTCCCCAGGCGTAAATCGGCCATGTCCCTCGATTTGTGTAATGATGGGGGACCAACAATATAATAGTGTGTCTCCTCCCTTGTCCCGATCAATCTCGAGGCAAGGATCCCCATAATGGCTTGATGAATCAAGGGGATGGGTAGGCTAGGAATAGATCGGACCCTCACCCCCTTCTTCGAACCAGTGGAGATAACTACATCTCCCATGTAAGAAGCCCACTATGCTATCTGAGCCCGTGAACCTGCCGTCTCAAGAGTAAGTCATCTCCCGATGATCGGGACCCCCAGGATACGGTAAACATCCTCCAAAGTGATGGTCCACTCACCTCGGACCCCAGTATCGGAAGGTGTTCGATCAGCATCCCAATAAGAAAATAAGTCACAAAGTATGTGACTGGACGGTGCAACATGTGGGACCGTGATATACACAGTATACCGGCCCTCTGAAGAGTGTCCACCTCATCCTGTGAAAGGGCATCTAATACTGCTGGGAGCTAGTCACACTCTCTCTCTCGGCTCCATCGAATGTACTCCTCCCTCACTGCATACACCCAAAAACACACAAAATAGAGCAAGTTAGCATCCGAATGACATTAGAAAAATCATGAAAACACATAAAAATGCTAAAAATGCAAAAACAATTTCAAACAAGTGTTCCTTTGGCATTCTGTGAAGAACCGCCACCCTGAGCAGGGTGGTGGTTTCATAACCACCGCCTTAAAGGTGGCGGTCTTACCTAAGAGTGGTGGTCGCCACCACTGAATAGGGCGGAGGTCATGTCCCGAAAACCCACGTGGGTTTTGTATTCTAAAAAGGCCTAAAAACGCAAAAAAGGACTATTTTAACTAAAACAAAGCCTACCCAGTAGGTGCCCCCTAGATAGACCTTTTAAACCTAACATTTTCAAAAATAGTCCCCCCCATGACAAAGATTTTAACATTTTAAAATTTTGGGGGTAAAAATGGTAAATTGAGAAAAACTAACTTGTGATCTCGCGGGTCGATGTTCTGCTCATGGAGGCATGATCGCTATCTCGTCACGAACATTTTGACTCTACTCTCGTAAGAAACCATCACCGTGGGTCCCAGAGCTCAAAATCAACCAAATCAACATGCGTAAATGAATAGGAAAATGGGCCCACTTTCATATATATAGCAACCTGACTTGTTTTGAATCCCCTTTTCACAGGTTTGGAGCACCGACGGAGGTAAGTTCTTATCCCCGCACAAATGGTATGTCCTCATTTCATATTATTTTAGTATTTATTTTCCAATCTATTTTGTCTATCTGCACTTGATTCCTCTTTTCATTTTGTAGGTGGTGGGAATTTTGGATGGCGTCATTTGACACACGGACGTATCAGGTATAACTTCCAACTTCCCATTTGGGACCTACCATTCTCGGACCCACCGTTTATGCCTCTTCATGGCTAAAAGCGCTTCTCGAGGGGCAATATGTACGTACCCAAAATTGTAAGGGTATTTCACTCCTGAAACAACGTAACACGTGCCCCAATGATGATACAGGGTCTCCTCGCAAGGTGTTGGGATCCGAAAATCTCCCCAAGTGTGCGTTAACATCCCACATGCCTCGCTTAGCCCCTGTGTGCTTTGTTGTTCTCTTTTCCCCTCTTTTTTTGTTTTTCTCTTGATTCTGAAAGCTGCCACCACTGAATAGGTGGTGGTCTCATGACCACGCCTGAGACAAGGTGGCGGTCCTATAACCGCCGCCCTCCTCAAGGTGGGTCCTTCACACATTTTCTAGAATGTTCTTTTAAATGTGACTCACGTAAATTTCAATGTTTACCGATCTTTTTCACCGCCTTTGGCTTGCATTAATGATTGGTTCCCTGGAATAGTGTTTTGGCATTGTTTATGGTTTAAGAGATCAATTTGGTTTTTACCTTTGGGTAAATGGAAATGCTATAAATAGTTGGCTTGTGCTCAAGCAAATGGCCCCTCAAATTTACCTCTCAATTTCTCATTTCAATAGTTTAGTCTTTCATTTTGCTTAGGATTCATAGTTTTGTTCATTGCATGCTTAGTTAGTGTTATTTTGCTATTAGAAAGCCACATATCCATCTTGTGCAAGTGCTGTCATTACTTCATGCAGTCCATTGAAATAGAATAATTTAATTCTCAGTAGGAAGCCATTAAAGTTGCAGGTTTTGTTCATCAAACAGGATAGTTTTAGGTTCTGGATGTTTTATGTTGCATGACTCGCAATAAATCCCACTAGGAATTGCATAAGCCAAGCTTTGTACTCTTGTGCTATCCCTCTCCTACTTGCATTGTATTCAGTCTGTATCCTAAGTTGCCTTTGTTCCAAAATCTACTTCTGTTGATGCTAGCATTACACGCTTTTTGGATCACGTGAGCACAAAGGAAGCGAGGAGATCCTGCTGAGGGACAAAACCACACACACCATCGGATTTGCCACTGTTCTGCAGAATCCAGGTTCTAGCTTTCAAAGTTCTAGTTAGAAGCATATCAAATAGAGTAGCCAATCATCTTATTTCAGTCAATTTTACTTTCGATATTTCCAAGGAAGCTGTGGGGATTGATAGTTTCTAAGAAACTATGATTCATTCCTCACTTCTGAGGTAGGATCGAGAGTCTTTCAAATAGATTAGATCAGTTATTTCATTATTTAGAATAGACTTACAACTACACAGGCAAGTAGCTATACTCGGCTGCCTTGTTTGTTTTAAATTTCGTGATTAGTTTAGTTGTCAATTTCTAGATATTTTAAAAGTTTCTCTTTCAATTTCATTCAAATAGTTATTCAGAAAAATACAAAAATAGAGAAGTTATATATGTTATAGATATACTTCACATAGTTAATTTTACTTTGCTGCAATTAGATTTACATTGTTGCTTTTGTATGACAATCACGGGACCTAGAGAGCCTAGAGAATACATATTCGAGCCAATCGTGCCCCAACCCAATCTCGTCACAGCAATAACTGATATAGATCAAAATCTTAGGATCCAAGTCTTCCAAAACAACAAACTTACAACAGATCAGCTTCCAGTTAAGTGGGTTAAACATAGAAGATGACCAAGCGCACATGTTTTGGTCAAATCAACCAAACTACAGATTACCCTAGATATATATCCACATGACTGTAGAAGGGCTTGAAAGAGAGCAAATGTTCGGTTGTGATCCTTTGGTCCCCATAACCAGATGTAGGAGACACTCTCACAAACATAGATACCAGCTTAAGAATTCAAGTTGCACGAATGCTGTGAGATACTCTGAGAAGATCACACAACTGTTAATTCTAAATATAGAGGCTGAAAAGGCATATGACTATTGGATACTAGGGATTAGGGACTGAATCCACACATGACCATAGTAGGACCACAACAAACATGAATCTACGGTTGTGACCCAAAAATCCCACAACCCAAAGAATCCACAGGTGAATCAGATATAGATGCTGGTTTACGCACATTTTAGTATTCAGATCTACTCCACTCCCACCTATAATCATCGAACAGTTATCCTTGTTAGACGTAGCAGCTAACAAAGCTAAGAATTTCTGGACTAGGCCAGAGAATCGCCCATAGAGTCAACTATATTTACCATCCACCCTATGACCCTGTCTGGAGATATACACGAAACTATCCCAAGTCATTTTCCACGTATCCCACAACCTATAGACCGAATCACGCCAGATCTCGATATTGATTGGATCCTTCGAGCAGTCATCCTTGCCAATCGATCTATCACACTAGTTTAGGTTAGGAGGGCCTTCTTTTCCTTAGATTCACAGTTTCCACTAGTGCACATCGAAGACATCAGATTTCCTAACTAGTTTGTCTACATCCCATGCGTATTCCATCCCCACCAGCTGTCTCGGCACAACCTCGAGAGGTCAAGTGTGAGGAAGAGTTACTTGTAGATTCCCATGCTCACTTGTCACTTTTCGATCGTACATTCACGCTCTGTTTAAATGGCCCACTCATTGACCCTTGACATAAATACTTAGTAAGATATCATTAAAAATAATCTTATCACCTAGGTGTGCTTCCTTGATAATGGTTTATGCATTATAGCCTGCTATGTTATAGACTACTACCTAAAACATTTTCCTTGTGATATCAAGCCACATAGTATTTACTTGTGACCATCTCTCTTGATCATTTAACTTTGTCACCATATGTGCAGCTACCTATACCACTGGGTACTTCTTCAATTGATCAATTTCCATTTCGTGCGGACCCTTTGTATACCCTAACACTTTCTGTGTCTCCATGATTGTTGCTTTATCATTCAGGTCACTAGCTAGGTCTACCCTTGTGTCTTTTAATCTTGTCAGTGTCAAAATTAGGGCTGATGTGATTCTAACCCTTTTTCTGGAAAAATATAAAAAGTCCTCATGGACTCTGCTCATCAACCACTTGTATAAAAATTCATACTTTCTAAAATATGGGATCTCATACAACTGATAGACTCCTACCTATTTACACAATTTCTCTCTAGCATTATCATACATGGGTATATCCTCCACCATTCGCTTGTTGGTCTTTATAATCAACAATGAATCCAATTCTTTATTGTTGTTAGATGTGTGGTGGTTGTAGTTACTTATATTACACTTGCGAATGTGGGAATCCCATTCTTGTCCAATTATCACACCCTCTAGATACTACATCTTTGATAAATTACTCTCGGGATAAATTTCAACTTCTATTTCTACTTTCTTCTTTCCTTTGGTGCTTACAGCAGGTGCTTTCTTTGGTGCCATCATAAAAATCCACCTTTTCATTTTCTATAATGAGAAAAATCAAACCCTAGCTTGAATCTGTGTGCCCTATCTTGAAACCGCATACCCTAGCTCCTCCTCAATGCTACTTCTTCACTCAAACCTTTCACCAATTGGGACGTAAACCTCTTTGCTCAATATTCTACTCTCCATATCAAGTTTTACAACTCTCTGCACCTTAACATGACTCACTCAGCTCGTTTACAATTAGCTCACTCAAATAATTTTAATTGCAAAGATAAAAATGAAGCTGCATCATGTCCTTATATAGATTTTCAATATGTTAGTGCATTTATTGATCCTCTACCTACCAACAATCCTCTCATTAATTGACCATTTGCACAATATCCACGTGGTACATATTCACGCCCCAACCATAACCTTATAATTCTTCTTATTACCTTATGGCTATTGAATTCTCTTCAGTAAGCTTCCATTCATGCGAATACCTTACCACTTTGTGCCTTCCACTAGTAGAATCTATGGATGCTACTTACCTCATGTTATATTGTTCCCTCATTTATCTCCATTTATGGTCATCTTTTTAAAGTGATCTCCTTTCTAACCACTCCTTTGCAAACTTAAATAACACTTGTAGTAGTTTATTCCTTTATGTGTACCCAATTGTAAATAACCACCCCACACCAATTGTATGTGTGAGTCTATGCGCATAAAATTTATTCAAATGGTGATTAACGTCCGAGTGCATAAATGTGCTCATTACACAAAACGAAAACTAAATTGACAAAGCATAACGACCAAAAACGAAATACATTAAGGAAATATAGAAATGAAAACCTAGTCTAAATGGCAACACTACCTTATTACAAACACCAAGAAGATTTATTTATAGTAGGGCTTCAACCTACTCCCATTAAAGTAACCAAGTAACCATATTCCATCAAGTGTCTCTAACTAAAAAGTACCTGAGTCAAGTATATGAGTGATGATATATGGTCCCAACCAATGTAATTTAAGCTTGCGGATGGTGTAGAAACTTAGAGTCATAAACAAACACCATCTCTCCTATCTCAAGCTTTTTATCCCTGATGTGCCTTTCATGCCATGCCTTTTACCTGGCATTTTCCTACTTTTGGCTCCAATGTGCTATGATGCGCCTCTCATCCAACTGTATCAATTGATCAATTATTTCTTCCAAAGTTTTCTCATTAGCTAGACCACTAATGCGCATAATACATAAAGCTGGTAACATGAATTCCATTGGAAGAACTAATTTTGTGCCAAACACCAACTATAAGGGTGTGGCATTGTTCAACCACTTATAAGTTGTTCTATATGCCCAAAACATGACGTAAAATTTATCATCCCAATATTTCCTTCTAACATCAAAATTTTTATCAATGTCTAGCTCTAAATCTTGTTGAAAGCTTCAATAGTCCCATTTTTCTGAGGATGATATGGTGTAGTCTTATGGTGTGCAATCATAAACTCATCTAATAGAATTCATATTTTCTCATTCAAAAAGTTTGTGCCCCTATTACTGGTCAAACTCAACGGGCATCCATAACTTGTAAGAACATTTTCCCATAATAACCTAGCCATTGTAGTTGCTATAAAATCCATGGTAGGTATTGCTTCTTCCCACCTTGTAAGATAATCTGTGCAAGTGATGATGTAGTGTGATCCATTTCTACGTGTGGACCTGGTCAAATAGGAACCAAAAAATTTATAGCCTATTTCGCAAATGAATCTGCACTAGGAATAGGTCTTAAAGGCATTTCATCTCTTTGCCTAGGTTTCCCAATGCATTGATAGTGATCACACACCTTACAATATGCTTTGCAATCCTTATAGAGGGTCTCCCACCATAATCCAACAAGTAGAATCTTTCACATGGCGATGTCCTCTACATAGTTCCCACCTTCAATACCACCATGAGCCTCTTCCATGATTTTTGCGTGCTCGTGCTCTGGTACACACCGATGCAATAATTAATCTCAGCCCAACTTGTATAGGTCACAACTAATCAACATAAAAAGAGCTGAGTGAATTGCAAGTTGTTTCTTTTCCAAGGATTTCATTCCTTCTTGTGCCACCCATATAAGTAAAAAGATAGCAATATCCTCCAATTCTGAAGGAATGCATTGTAACCTATACAACTGTGCATCTGGAATTGTATCTTCAATTGTATGCACATCCTCCCCGATTGAATTCGTAATAAATGATCTGGGCAAGAATTATTTCTACTGGTTTTACCACAACCGTGAAATCAAATTCTTGGAATTAAACCACCAATGACATATGCACCCCCGTAAAATGGGCTTGTTTACAAATTATTTCAATTTCATGTGATCGGTGTAAAATATGAATGGTGTTTCCAAAAGGTATTGTCTAAATTTATGTAGTGCATAGATCATGGACAAGGCTTCATGCTCTATCGTTGTATAATTCTACTCTACATGAGTCAACTTTCTACTAGCAAAACAAATAGGATGATCTATAATACCTTCTCTAGGATGAGCTAACACCATGCCAATGGTTGTGCCAGAGAGGTGTCCAAATGTACATGAAATAGTTGGTCCCATGTGGGAAAGCGTAGAATAGGTGTTGTAGTAAGTCTCTCCTTTAGTACCTCAAATGGGCACTTATGTGTTTCTCCCTAATAAAATGGCCCTTTTCCTTTTAGTAACTCTTCCAAAGGTGTGACAACCTTAAAATATCCTTTGATAAATTTTATATAATGCCCAGTGTGACCCAAAAATCAATGCACCTCACTCGATTTGGTAGGTTATTTCGGGCCAACAATAACTACAACCTCAACTAGATCTACTAATAACCCTTCCTTATAGATGACATACCCTAACAAGAGTGCCAAAAGGTTTAGAAAACAAAAAAATTTTGATGTTCAAATATATTCTTAACTGTCTACATCTTTAAAAAATTAAGCGTAAATTGTCACAATGATCCATACCTGACCCATTCACCATCTAATCATCCAAGAAAAATTGTAAGAAAATATGAATAAAATCTTGGAATGCTTGAACAACTATTTGTGAAAATACAACAAGCACATTTTTCAAATCAAAGGGCATCATAGTAAAAGAAAAAATTCCCCATTCGGTGGTGCAAGTAGTTTTTCTTGATCCTCTGTCTGCTGACACGATGCTACCAGAGAATCTATCAAGTAAAAGAATAGATCTCGCACCATGCAACGCCTTCTAATATCTCATATGTGAAAGGTGTAAGAAAGGGATCATCACACATACAACATTAAGTTATCGTAATCCACACAAATCCTAATCCAACCATTTTTATTTATACGATAACCATGGCGCTAACCACCTCCAATTTTTCTAAGGGCTTCGAGACTTCAATATTTTGTCAATTTCTTCTTTGAACTTTACGCACAAGTTCAAGTTCATCCTGTAGGGTCTCTTCCGACCAGGGTGTGAACCTTACTCAAGATTTATCTTCATTTATTCTAATGATTTATTCACTACTTTTAATTCATGGTAGCCCCTAGGAAATAAGTCTTGAAAATCATGGAGAAAATCCACTATATTTTCTACTTCAGATTCGGACAATAAACTCCAACTATTTCCTCTTTAGGCTCAACATCCGTACTAATATTCAATTTCTTGGTCCTTATATGTTCATGATAGGCACATGCATTGTTATTTTCACTATCTAATACCTCGTGCATACCCTTGAATGATATATATCCAAGTATTCTACTTATTCATCATCCACTATTTAGACCATATTCCCTTTTTCATTTTTAAAGTAAGCACACTTAAGTAGCATGGCATATGTCTCGATTCGTTTAGCAAAACATGCTCCTGAGTCATTCTCATCAAATAACTCCTTAATGAGTTCTTCATCCTTTGCATTGTCTCCCATAGTTAACCACTTTATAACCCTGAATGCCTCTTCTATTAGAGGTTTAGTAGAAAAGTAGTCAAAATCCTAGACCATACCTATAATCAAATCTTCCCAATTTCCATTTTCTCTATGTAGCTCTGCATATACATACCAAGTGCATGCGTAACCTTATAAAGTGGAATAAATTTTATGCACCAATAGAGAATGCGGTAAAGCTTCCTACCCCCTTTTCCAAAGCCTCTCACATTGTTGAATGTGGTGCTAAACAAGTTGATTACCATGATATGTGTAGATTTGAGTTAGTGCATTTCTCCTAAAAAACTGAGTTATAAGAGCAATCCTGACTTCATTCCACTCTACAAGATTATCTATGTGAACCACTGACTAGTGCGATGTTGTCTCACGTAGGGTATTTAATAACATCTTATTTCTAACTGGTGTATCCATTATTCCTCCATGGTGCATTAGAATATCGTAGGGTATCCTTCCCCAATGTAATAAGGTTTAGAGTTGTTACCTATTCCTCTGACGCAACGAGGTTTTTTTTTCTATGCAAATGTGCTCCTTACTTCATGCCTAACCATCTCATAAGTACCATGAGCCCAATCATCACAAGTAAAAATTGTAGTATAACTAATAGACTATGCATATTTCCACTGAAGGATTCCTTCTTTAGATGGCTCGAGCACTTTTGGGTCCCGAATGGTGCATACATAAATCCTATTCAAATCTTCCTCACTCAAAGGCTCAACATAGGGTGCAGATTTTCCATCTATTAAAGGGATAATAAATCTTTCCTCCTTGTTCTCAAAACTGATATATCCCTTATTGAACCAAATATCATCATTATTTAAGTAACGCCAAGTGTGTCCAAGAAGAGTTGGGAAATTGTCTTCTTTTGAAAGTGTTAAAAGCTCAAAATCCCAATTGAACTCAGCCCCTTGTATAGTAATGGATACATATTTTAAAACTATGATAGGAGTGGCCTTAGTTTGATTATCCATGAATAATATATTATAAGATGACTAAAATGTAAGTCTACTCATCTACACCCATGCATCTAAAGTAACCACATTTACTTTCGCACTTGTGTCAATCAATATATTACTCAAGAGCCATCATCGAAAACAAAATTCAGAGTGATCTCATTATCGTAGTCTAAGCTATGGGGGAATATTTTCATACAGGATCTAATGCCCATTCTCGGTATGCACAAAGTGTTTCACTTTATCTAACTCCCTAGTAATGGAATAATATTCTCCTAGTACAACATTCTCGCATACCTCCTTGAAGTCATCAATATCTTCCTGGATTGTCTCTCTACTACCTTATTTAGTTCCATCTTCCATTATTGCTCCTTAAAATATTATATTTCCCCTTGAAGGTCTCTGAGTACCTCCATGGTCTGTTAATAAACCTCCTTCTCATGTGTAGGAAATAGGTATCTTGCATGCAAAAATTCCTCCTTAATGAGTGTAGGATTTTTGGTAATGCCTCTCTAGTGCGCGCAACTTTGGTGTGTGTAGTGATGTTTATAGGAAATACCTCAAGTTCGGTTCCAAATTTTATATCCACTTTGATTTTCCACAATGAATTGTATCTTAACCATCTCTATGCCTTTTTCTCCTATTTATGCTACCTTCTAAGATGCTCATATAGATCCGAGCATTCCTCATAGCTGTGATTATTCCAAAAGAAAGATCATGTAATATTATGAGGAAATTCACACCTGTAGTGGTTAGGTGATTTGCATGTGAAGCATGTTCCACGATCAAATTCACCTCATCCACCACCATGGCCTCAACTTCCAAATCTTCCATGATGTCCTTGACCTCTACCATGTCCTCCATCATAGCGCCCCTTGTTCCGATCATAATGCACTTGATTGTGATTCTGATCCTGATGCTCACCTTTACCCTTAGAGTTATTTGATACTCCTGTTTATCACACACCAATATCTATAGCATCATGGATCTAACCAATCAATATGTAATATTTTGTATCATGATTCGTGGACTAGAAAATATTACAATAGTAGGATACATTCTTCCTTATCACACATTGTAATAATGGGCAAATGAATGACATCATGGTTTAGGTGACATATCTCACAGTCTAGCAATAATGAACGTAATGTTCTGTGGGGACAACTATCTTTGGTGTTCCCCTCCACTTCACAGTCTATACACCAAATCCTAGTGTGCGTCTCATGTGCCAAATTCTCCGATAGTTTCTCCAACTAATTTTCCATGGCTACAATCGTGCTTCTAAGAATGGGTTAACTCAACTGTCTATACTCCCGATTGCCTAAGTACATAAATGCTTCAAGGATTTGCATGATCGATGTATGTATTATGTGACAAATCCCTTATAAAAGGTGTGATAATAACTCCAATGAACCATTGCACATGTTGTCTTGCATGAATATCATAAGATAACTTAGATAAAAGTGTTTTAAAATGGGCATCATACTCCAGAAACTTTCAGTAGTACCTTGTTTAATATCCTTGAGCGTTCATATACTCTTCTGCTCAAATTCAGGGATATAGAACTCTTTAAGGAATACATCTTTGAACACTGCATAATATGAACAAGTTTGATCAGGTTCAAACTTCATGTACCAACTATGTGCGTGTCCCTATAATATAGTCACAAATTGACTTTCCTTGCGCTTAGAAGCCATGATCCCTTTTGTGCGCCATAATATCTCACACATGTTCACTTGTTAATCAACATCGTCTATTCCGTGTACTCTGGAAGATGAAGAGACATCTCCATTTAAATATTATGGGGTTGGTGTGGACCCTTCCCACCTAATCCAAAACCCCATGTGTTACCTCTACCTCTAGAACCACCAGATCCACAGAACTAGAGACACATACACCCTCTGATCCTCCACCCATAGCTAGAAGTGGACCAAAAGATGTACTTCCCTGTGTCCTAATAGTAGTATTATACTTGAACTCCTATAATTTATGTGGTGGTACTAATCCTAGAAGTGAGCCCCAAATTCTATGCACTCAAATTTTGTGTAGATGATGCACCTGAAAAGGTACCTCCAAACAATAATGAAGATTTTTTCCCTACCTTTGATGTACTTACTATATGACTTACTCCAGCTTCCCTACTACCCAAATTAGCTTTCTAACTATTGGATGTACTAAGTACTTGAAAACCATGCATAAGGGCTAGGTAGTAAGTTAGATTCATATGTGCACCTAAAACGTAGGTCGTCTCTTCCGGTACACTCCTATGTGAGGTGAAGGAGGGTTCTCTTTCATGATTTCCCAAATGGGGGAGTTCTTGATGCTCTAGATATATGCCTTCTACGTGAGCTCCAAATCCTTCACGAGCCATTTGTCTCCTCAATGCCATCCACTCTACAATGTCACGTTGTTTCTCAATCTCCCTCTTATGCACCTCATTATACTTAATCCACCTTTTTTTCTCTCTACTTCTCTACCGCTAGGTCAACCATATTTCACCAAACCTACTCTTATCCCCACGTGTGGTGGGGTTTAGTTGGCCATAAAATTTTACTCTAAATTCAGGGTTACCAAAAAGATCTTAATCACCAATGGAATGCCTTGTAAGTAAGTTCCGCTAGGATACCATAAAACATGGAACTCAACCCCCTCTAGGAAATAATAAGCTGAAATTGATTATTCCAGGATATAGTTGTTCAAAACACCATGGGACCAAGTATCCAAAACACGTTCCCAAATTAGATCAATGTCATATAAGGCCTGAAATTACCCCTGTGTTTAGACAAGTGTGCGATACCTCTAGTCTCTCTTAAACACATAAACAACCAACCACTCATACAGTTATACCAAGAAAATAACAAAGAAGCTCTTATATAGGCATTCATATAGGTTATTTTCACCCACACACATGCTTCAAACTCAGATCTAGTACTGAATCTCTATGCGTACTCTTCTTCTAGATATTTTATCCACTCCTCAACACTTTATAGGGTTAATTAGTACATCTTCTTCATGAATCATCCATCAAACAACTGAAAAAGAGGTCCCGACAACTGAACCAATGATGCGAGTCTACAATTTACCACAAACCACCCAGGCGCACCGACACATCACCCAACCTAATTTGAGTGCTCACCTAAAGCATGCAAAGGTACTAGACCTCTCCTTATATTTTCTTGTATAGGACATGAATATGATGAATATGTAATGTATTCATATCCAAAAACAACATAAATATTCCACACAACATATTCCAAATCTAGATATAAAACAATAGTGAATTAAGTGATAGATATAACAAAGTCAACCATGCAAGAACTACTTCCAGTCATGTTTAACACCATTATTCACCCAACACATTCCTATATATTATAACATAATAAGAACTAAAGCTTCTTATAATAAGTAGTATCATAAGTTTATGCACACATCAAACATGGCATCATAACTCCACATCCTCTCATACACAACACACCTAATCTACACAAATTACTACATATTTATAAGGGTGGGAATTTCCCTTAAATTCTTACGCACTTACAAAAATAGGTCACATGCTGAAAATAGTCATGCGCCTTTACAATAACATGCACACATGCTAGTGTGCTAATAATAGATCTCTTTTAGTTAATCAGCAAGTATTAATTTTATTATTTATATGAACTCGTGCATGACACTTTAGTAGATGCTCTGTCCAAAATAGAATTTATGTGTCATGTAACTCTCCATACCCTTTTGTGCTCATGACGTTATCTCCAAAAATACCCCTGTAACCATGAAAATGGCTAAGTCCTGATTCAATCTATATTTAACGTGTGCTTCCTTCCCTATCCTTCTATGCCTTTAAATATGCCTTGCTACCATGCATGAATCCTCTGTGCACCTTCTCCTTAGTGTTGTACTTCATTTTCTCAATAATATATTTTTCTAAATATTTCGATCTAGGGCCGATGTGTAAATCAATTTGAAGGAATATGTTTTTGGAAAGAAGTCTTGAGATATGTTCTAAAGAAGAAAAAGAGGAGATTGATCTTCAAAGAGTCATCATTATTTGTTACAAAAAAAATTAGATATTGAATTCATTTCACATAGATTTATTTATTTTTAGTCATCTAGGGGGTTGGTTGCTCATTGTAGAGTTGGTTCTCTACTAAACTAGGGGTTAGTGATCATTGTAGGATTATTTCCCTACTAAAATAGTAGTTGCTTCTCCTCGTGGGGTTAGTTATTCACTAAGGAAATCTCATGTGATGTGTAATATTCACTCGAGTACTTTTTTAGTAATATAAGAAGAGGTTCGGTGGTTTTTCTTCCCATTGAGGGTTTCCTACTTAAATATGGTGTTCTTTTGTACTCTCTCATTTCATGCTTATGTGGATGATTCATTTATTGCTTGATGGTTTACTATGTTAATTTATATTGCTCCCATTGATAATGTATGTTGATTGGTTGTCATTAATCATCTATGCAAACTAAGATAGTTCAAATAAGAAGGTTTGAATGGTGATTCACCCCCCCACATCGGACTTTATCCATCTAAAAGTGAGTACATTTCATTCAATAATTCAGTTGAAAATATCTTAATTTTCATAAATCTTCAATCTTTGACATATTTTATAGATACCTCTTGATTAGACTAAGCACTATCATGACATCCTCTATTTTTCAGTTGTGAAAATATATTAGAGTGTTACTGACTTCATGTATAGAATTTGATGGTTGTGGGGCATCCATATCATATAGGATGTGGTATATTTTTTAGGATTTAAAGGATCATGGAACCTATTATGCATAGGGTCACAACATGCTTGTGCACCTATATAGAGACTTATATATATTTGCTTTGAAAAAAATGGCGGTGTTATTACAACTATCACAATTTTACATGATTGGGATCATGAGAATATTGTCTATGTGTGGACCATATGCTGGAAACCAATGGATAGGAAAAATCTAAAGATAGTAGCAGAAATATAGTTCTTTCCCAATAGGTGGGGTTTTAATTATATGAATATAGATCAATCATAAACAGATTGCCATCAATAGATATTATGGGAGACCATATATAGACTATCTAGGGTAGCCAAAGGATGTTTTGGAACTCCAATGTATTTTATGAACTATGTGGTTATAGGATAAATTCCCTATGCTTGGGGAATTATATTAGTATGAGAGAGTAATATGCTATTTTAGGATCATACATTATGTTCCCCTACCACCATATCCATTGAGGCATTCCACATATGTAGCCCATAGAGATGGGAAATCTCTTAGGACCACAATGGTTGACCTACTACCACCCCAATAGGGTAGGTGTATTGAGTGATAATAGTGAGTGATATGGATGAAGGAGGATTTACCAGAACCTATAAAACATTGTGGGTTGAGAATTGATGGGTTATCTTATTTATAATATTAGTGGGAGGAAAATATGGAATTACACAACCTATTGGTGCAAATGGAGCTCGGGGGAAATCCACCTACAAGTAGAGGAGGAGAAGGAGATTAGCCTAGTGGGGATAACAATAGAAGTTTCTTAGTGTAAGTATATATTATGATTAATTTATTCATTTTTTTAATGGATTTTTAGAGATTAAGTGTGGCTAATTTTCATATTTTTATGATTGCATGTGATGCTTACTAGACCACTATTGTGGATGTTCAATTTCATTCTTTACTCTCAAATTTTTTAGGAAACCTTATAATGGGTGGATTGTTCAAGAGAGTAGATGAAATTACAGGTGATTAGTTATATTTATTTGACCCATAAGTAATTACACAAGCCATTTGTGTGGTTCTATAACATTAGAGGGATTATAGCTAGGTTAAGTTAGTGATGTATCCCATAGGCTAACCTGGTGGTGAGTTATCGAGAGAGTCTATTGGAAAGCCTCATAGAGTCATATGCACAATATTCTTAGGTGCTAGAGGAGAATGCAAAATTTTGGGAATAATTGTCACACTATCAATTTAGGTCATAATCTAAAAGATGTCTAGTAGTTCATGAGATCCATTAGGCGTAGATACTTATAATGATGAGGACTAGACTTTGTGTGTATGAAGTGTTATGTGATGTACACCATTTTTCTATGAAATATGAATGTGATATATACATATACATAAATACACACACAGAGACATACACACACACACACATATGTATATATATATATATATAATCAATTCTAGTGTATTTTACATGATTTTTATTTTATTTGTTGTGTTGTATTAATGGATAAATAATTGAGTATGTGATTGATGTATATGTTATTATTTGAGATCTAATATGATGTATATTGCATTGATTTATTGATGATATGTAATATGTTGTGATTAATTGTATAATAGTATTCAATGTGGTGTAACATATAGATCAAATAAACCCATGTGATGATGTTATGTTGTGAATAATATATAAATAATGGGGGTATGTGAGACTAAAAGGAACTCATGACCATACACTAAACTCTATATACATAAGAAGTGAGGAAACCTATTTTTAAGAATAAGGGGAGGCGATCCTTGAATATGCACATAAGATACCACGTGGGAAGGTCAACAATATGAAAAGAGGATGAAGACGTGAGGTAATATAACAAATAAGTGCTTAGTATAGATTATGTATGTATGGTATGAAATATGCACTAGAGAAACTATATTTGAAGCTTTAACTTGACATGATGAATGATGGGTAGAATTGAATATTCTATCAAAATCACATGTGCAAACTTTAGGACAAACCATTGTTCCTTTTTGATCCACTTGTATATGGTTTGAGATGGATCCTACGTAGGAATAGTGTCTACGGAGAGAAATATGAATAGAAGTAGAAACATGCTCATCAAGTGTAATGTTGTCAGTATTTTTTTCCATGAAAGAGTTAAAACAAACATAGATTCATTTAATATCTCATAGAGGATGATACCTTTGTATTCTAATTGCTTAATCATATGATCTAATTCATAAAAAAATTGTTAGTATGTCCATTAATATGATGGAAGTTACAAAAAAATGACCCTTCTAATTTTCAATACTATGAGGAGGGACATGATCATTTTATCATACCCAAATCATCCTTTTATTAAGTAATGTAAGTAGGATGTAATGGGGCCTATCATGATTATTATTGAAATATATAGGATTCCAGTTAGGAGGATATGGTTGTCATAATCACTCATTAGGATTAGGAAAACAAAAATCATTACAATGATGTACAACCTTGAATTGGCTGTAATTATGTGTATCATGATCATGTACAACATAAGTGGTCGTATTAATAATCACATATAATGGCTTAGGCTTATGTGCTAGCATAACATTTTGTTATAAATCCATAACATGTGAGAATATATCATATAATGAATCATAAGTATCATAATGTAATTTCTCTTAGAGGGATTTCATAAGTACCCAAAAAAATATTAATTGCATTTCTAAATCACTAGGTTGATACATAAGTAGGTACATGCTTGCGTTGAAGTGCAAGATATAACTAGAGACAAATTCAACTTCACCTTGATGAAAAAAGGAGAAATATCAAATGTATAATTAAGGATTCTATTGCAACTAAATTTAGCTAAGAATGCATCCTCAAGGTCAAAAAGTACTTAAATAGCCCGGGAGATGAGTAAACCAAAAGAGAGAATCACTAATAAGACTCCTAAATAAAAAATTAAGAAGCATCCCATCTTTTCATAACAATCCATTATTATTATAGAATTCTATATATGTATGTATGGATTCAAATTACCATCAAACAATGTAAATAAATGAATTAAATAATTTATAGGGAATGGTAGCTAAAAGATGATATGTGGAATAGGAATTAATGGAATAATATTAGAACCAACACTAGCTAATAGGACCTACTTTTTAGTGTTAAGGTGTGGAATTTTATTTTTAAATTACCTACCGTGTGGAATTTTATTGAGGAGGTTTATCATAATAACTTAAAGGTTAATTGAAAGGATACACCCTACCATTTATAGTATCAATAGGAAAAATATCACCCTAGGAACATTATTAAGCGATGAGTCATCGAAAGATTGCATGGGTTGAATGGGCATGACCTCATGGTTATGTTCTAAAGTGATATACACATCAATAATAGGCAATGCAATTACACTAGTAGATGTATCATCATGTAGTTTATTTACTTCTAAAGTAAAATCAGCATGCTCAATTTTTATAACAATATCTCTCTACACATTAACATCTATAAGTTGAAGATAAGAAGTGTTATTAAAAACATCACACTTGTTATTAGGAGGAAAAAATAAATTCAAGGTACATCATTCATAACATGGTCCCTTTCAGAATTTTGCATTCATGAGAAATAGAAATACATGTATAATTAGCATTCTTATTTTTACATTCAAATGGAATAATATAATGGGAATGGTTATTATGTGCAATTAAAAAAATACTATAATCAAGATCATTATTTTTGTAATCAAGAGGAGTAGAAACACAATCATTGTTTTCTAATGCATTGGAATAAGAAACATCATGAATATCATCATCATGGTCATAAGTATGGTACCTTAATTCATCTTCACTAATATATATATATATATATATATATAAGGGATACCATCAACCAATGTATAAATATAAGGAAATCATCCATATGTACACTATAAACACTAACATAATCACCACAATCTAGGTCATCTAAAGCGTCGGTGTCATGATCTACTTGTGGAAGATATTTATAATGGTCAATAATCTAACCTGTAATACTATCTGAGTAATTTCATGAGTTGAAATATGTGTGAAATAATTGAGGTCATCTAGAAAGGTATTTAAAGGAGTATATATAGGAGGAAATGTGCAAAAATGGAGAGGGTGATTAGTAAATGGTCGAAAGCATGATCTAAATCAACATCAAATATGACATCATCTCTAAGGGAGTGTGAAAATTTAGTGTCATTATTTTCATCCATATAAGTGGTATGGACCTGGTTAAAGCGATATTAACTATTATACTTTCATAAATCTTGAAAACAAGCCATCATTACACACAAGTAAAAAATACACACAAAACAAACACTTGTATACACTAAGACAACACTATGGTTTTAAAATAAGAAATCATATCTTATGGGAGATTTGGTGAGATCCTATATTAGGTTAAGGATTCAATCAAAGAGGGTTCACTAAAATATAACAACCCTAATTGAAATTAATCAATTAATAGTTGATAATATTGTAATTAAATAGTAGATAATGTATACAATGATTGTTTCAGATAAGTTATACATATATAAATACATAAAAATCAATCTTATGAAGAAATATAAGTAATGAAATATTTATTTTGGAAAAAAGAGTCACTTAGCTTATTCATATGAGTTTTAGACTATTTCGATAAGTAATCTCGAAAAAAAGCAGAGTGTGGGAACTTGAGCAATATTAGGTTGCATTGTTGGAGCTCCTAGGGTGAAACTTTATAGTATGTTTGGAAGAATATACAATAAAATAACTTTGTTGTATGGTTTTGAACCTATAAATAATTAGGATCTATAGAATTCATTGTCACTCTTTATCACCTTTTTGGAATATTCATTGTCACATCAAAGCCCAAATTTTGCACATTTACCTACAAAATAACCCTAGCTACCATGAAACAAAATAAAGCATACATTATTTGAAATAAATTAAAAAAATTGATTTAGAGTGACCTCTTTGGTCCCCTAGTATGTGATTCACTAAGATTTGTACTATATTTCAGACTCCATATAGTTCTCCAAGTGATTTTTTATATTTGTGCATGCAATTTTCCCCTGTCCTAGTGTTGTATTTGTGTTTCCAAAATGATAGTGGGATAAGCTACATCATCCCACTCAAATTTTTTTGTTATGATCAAATAAATCATAATTATACCATCCTACGTTGTGATATGAAGATGTGTAACATCACTTATTACTCTTTCAGTTTAGTATTTGGTAGATAGATAGGCGATTTCTAGATAGTAAATCCTTAGGTTAGAATTGTAGATATATTAGTTAATTATCTTTATTATTTGAATCTTAGTGATAGGAAAGGTTGACCTAAACATATCAATAACTTAAAAAAGAGGATAATTAAGTGATCCATGACCCAAACTTAAGGAAAAGGAAAAGGGGTCAAAAAGCATAGAAAAGGTCTAGAAATGTATGTATAGCCATGTCCCTAATGTATAGTTTTGGACTGAAATCATATGAGAAAGAGGTCAGAAAAGTAAAACTACGAGAGACCTCTATGACTTGACATATAATACCAAAATAAAATAAAAATAATCATCATAAGAAATAAAATCAAGTAATGAAAATCTGGAGGAGGGTAGGTTATGCCACTAAGATATAATTTTAAGACCTTAGACTCATGTACATACAACTCTAATAAAAATATAATGTAATAATTATTTTATGGAAATTTTAGTGTCTACATATATCATGATAACATTTCAATATTGGGTTGTGGTTTACATACCCGCACTCAAGAGAAAAAAATTCCTTTATTCAAAATTTTAATTGGCTACACAATATTGAATTCATTTCTTCTTAGGGCATAATGTAGTGTGAAATTAGAAATAACTTTTTTAGATCAAATAAGAGGAATATAATGCTAGTTTACATAAAAACATGAAAAAGGTTATAGATAAGTACACACACATGTGGAATAGATAACATATTGTTCATAGGTGAAAACATATGTTTTTACATGAAAAAAAGAATCCCTTTTTCTTTGGGATTCCTTCCACCTGCAAATTTTATGGCATAATGCATTACGATATAAAAATATTCACACACTAATGTACATGGTTATATCATGTAGGGCATACCCAAATAATTGTCACTTTTTGGAAACATACAAAAGAATAATTAACAAACTTGATTGATTTTACTTGATAATATTACATTATTTAATAAACACAAACAATTTGGTTAAATTTTATAGTCATTTGAAATTATATTTATGTACAATGTACTTGAATATTTACCTTTCCATTTTTAGATAGAAGTTGATTATTTTTATAGTCAGTTGAAATTATTTTTGTATATATAAAAAAATTGGTTAAATTTAATACTCAATTGGAATTATTTTAAAGTACATAATTGATTATTTATAAAAAATTCACATTTTTAGATGGACTTAATTTTATTTTTAATTTTTAGTAATTATTTATTGCTTGCAAATTGCAAACAAAAAAGATTACCATTGGTTGTGTTTGAATTAAATGGAGTTTATCAATAGAGGTCAATATTTCACCTTGTTTAGAATGGGCAATTTCCCATTCTCACATGTTTTGTGAAGGTTTTAAATTTATTCTTTCAAATGAATATAACATGAAATGTTATGTTTAGATACAAATGGTTCAATGAGAGGTCTAAATCCAAAAATTGAAATAACCTTTTGTTTATCAAGACATAATTGGAACCAATTTTAGTAATTATTTTCTTACAAACAATTATTTTGCTAAATACATTATGGCCACTTGTTTTATGTATGAAAGAAGTCATAGATGTAGGAAAAGTTGTAAATAAATTACATTCAAAGAATTTAATGATAATCTCAATAAAAGGCTCATTTTACTCAAGTAATGATCTCATTTTATCTATACTTATCTTCCTTCTTAAATGAACATGACTGCATTCTATAACTTATTCTTAATCTAAAGTAGAGAATGAAGTATATTTGCCTTAGCTAGTTTGTATGAGTCAATATGTTTGTTCCACCATCTTGTTCTAACTAATTTCATGGAAAAGTATTAATTTTTACATGTACAAGTATATTAATATTGATTCACTATAAATTTTGAAAATAAAATATATTATGGATATCGGAAGACTAATCTGATCTAGCTCTAGAAATTACCATTATGTATTTTAAAGTTGTCACCTTGCTCTTGAGATTATCAGCCCATCTCTAAAACTTTTTAAAATGGCTAGATATGGTGAGAAAATTATGCTTATAGTAAATATGATTATTTAGATATTTTTGGGAATTGGTGGAGAATATAAATTTAACTAAAATTTATTGCAAATATCTAAGTTCTAAATTTATTCCACCATTTCACCTAGAAATGTGTAAGTAATGTAGAAAGTCCTTTTATCTTTCTAAATATAAATGATTATATCTATTGATCAAGAAATTCCAAATAACTATTTTGTAGGAAATAATTGTGAAATTATAGGATATATAAATTTATTTAAATCAATTTAAATATTTATCATAGGATTGAGATCAAATGAATATAACAATAATAAACAAGATCTAGGGTGCAAAGTAAAATAAATTATGCAAGATATAAAAATGAGAATGACTTAGCTTGTATAAGGAGATATGGGTTACAAACTAACTGGAACATGTTACACATAGAATGTGTGAGATTTATATAGAAAAATGAGACCTAATACTTCTTTGGATGAGATTTTTGTAGTAGGATAGGACTGCCCCATGCAATAGTGTTTGATTTGGTTTCTAATGTCCCTATAATAGATCTGATTTTGGTATTTTTCAGGGTTTGAACTTAGTTTATTCCTTTCCCTATTAGTCATATCCACTATGTTATAGGGTTCATGTGTTATTAATGTACATGCAAAACCAACCCTAGATACATGAACAAATATTAAGAAAATAATATATTAAATAAATAATCCATATGATTTAGGTATACTAACATTATCGGTCACCCCAATGAGACTTTCACCAAGAACTGCACTACATTTAAAAATCTATATATTTATTGTGTGTGTGATTAGAATCATTTTCATTGAAGATAGGTTTCCCTTGTTCAAGTTGTACCAAGATAACGGGATACAAAAAAATTCCCGCAATATAAATATGTGAGATGTAATTTAGAGATCTCCCTTCCTATGTTGTGAATGATGTATCCCAAATGCATTCTTTGAATTTTCTTTATTCCCAAGTAGTAGATAGTAAGGACTAGCCCATGTTTTCATCCCTTAATAGTAGTAAGTCATGAATATATATGATTCCATTGTTTTAATTTTTTTCATTAACTAAAAATATGACCCAAAGTGATCATAGATAATCTAGAAAAGACACCAAATGATGTGGAAATTCAAAATCAAGAAAAGGAGGGAAAGGGATAGAAGTTCCCAGAGGGGAGAGTAGCACCTGGGGTTCTCCTATCACTTATGGGAAGTAGTGTCCAGGATGATGCTAAGATATAATGGTCAATATAGATAAGATTCATATGCTTTCTAATGTCAAAAAGTAAAGTGGCCACTTGAAAAAATAAATAATAAGAGTGTAGGAAAGATAAAATAAATTAAAGAGTTAAATAAGTGGTGTTAATGTCTAGTATTCTTGTTAGAGGTGTGATGTAAATAGAAAGTGCATGATTTTGTGACTAAATTTTCCTGCACTTTATGTTGTGAATGAATATTTGGTAGCACAAAGAAGGTAAGAAGAACATATCATATGGAAATCTGAAGGGATTCATAACTGATAACATGAAAAATGAGGACTATTCTTGATATTGTACAAAATGAGGATTTTCAAATGTGCATTGTAGAATCTACTAGAGGATAAGGATCCAATGGGTGAACTTTTCATGCATACTAGAAGTGATGTATGCATTTTAATTGGATATTTACTATGTTAGAACATTTTTGTGCTTGATATTATTCCTTGGTTCATTTTATATGTTGTCCTTTTTATTGGAGTAAGGTCATAATTACAAAATAAAATAAGTGTATTCAATGCTCACGATAAATGAAATCAAACTTTACCTTAGTACATGTCAAAATATAAATGCACGTTAAAATATAAATGAATTAAGGGTAGAATACACTGTGTGTCATGAGAGAAGAGATAAAAATGTTTGTATATGTTTACTTCCTAGGAGATGGCTGGAATAGTACTAAAGATTTTGGTTTCTGTTGCCAAACTTTGGATTTGAGCTTCTTGTAGATAAACTTTTGATTTGAGTGTCTTATTACTAAAATTCAATTTTGGGAGTCCTACGCCAATGGAGAGTATTGAAAGAGATGCTAGTTTATTTTTATATCCCTTAAAATTTCCCCACGATAAGTTACATTATATATGGTCACGAACCCAATAGAAAATGGTCATCGAGCCACATGAAGTAATTAGTTTTATTGTGCAAAGTGTGTAATGTGCCGCTACTAGTAGCCTATAATTGATCTTGTGTTTTTGGAAATTGGAAAATGTTATCGATGAGAAATTTTTGATTATATATTGTAACTATTTATGCCCCAAGGATAAGATCACCCAAGTGGGACACTAGTGCACTAGTCTAGTCTTTTTGGGAAACTCTATCCTAGGACCGATTTTAGGCCCAATTATGATTCGAACCTATTTTAAAAAAAAAAATTACCCTAATTTTTATGGTTATCGTTAAGTATATTGTCTTTTAACCACTAAGAGGGTGAAATAGTCACTCAATTAGTGTCCCCACTCATTTAGGGTGCATGAGATAGAAAAAGGAAAGCATATCCCAAAAGAAATAATTTTAGACTAATGTGCACATCTAAAATGGAACTCTTATAAGAGGGAGTATGGAATACACATAGTAACAACCATAGTGTATAAAAGCAATGGGAAAAGGTGAGATAAAATTTTTAGTAATAAAAAATTATACATATTATAATAGACAAAAGTCACAACACACAATAATATTTGTAAAACACATAACGAGTAGTTCGTTGAATATATAAGACATTGTATGTACCCAAAATTGTAAGGGTACTACGCTATCGGAATGATGTCACATGTGCCCCAATGATGATACAGGTCTCCTCACAAGGTGTTCAAAATTTGGAAAAGCTCTCCAACTGTACATTAACATCCCACATGCCCCACTTCGCCTCTACATGCTTTGTTTTGCTCTTCCCCCTGTTTTCTTAATTTTTCGTCTTGATGATGAAATTGCCACCCTTCTCGGGGCAGCGGTCCTTCACGCATTTTTCCATAACGTTCCTTTTATCATGACTTGTGTAAAATTTCAATGTTTACCAGCTTTTTTCACCGCCTTTACTCGTATTTATGATTTTGGTTCCCTGGAATAGTGTTTTTCCATTGTTTATTGTAAAAGAGTTCAATTTGGATTTCACCTTTGGGTAAATGGGAATTCTATAAATAGCTGGTTGGTTTTCAAGAAAATGGCCCCTCAAATTTGTCTCTCATTTTCTCATTTCAATAGCTTAGTTTTTCATTTTTCTTAGGAATTCAATAGTTTTCATTTGTTGCATGCATAACTAGTCTTGTTTTACTATTTAGAAGCCACATGATCTTCTTTTTTAGTGTTATTACTGTTTCATACAATCAATTGAGATAGGATAGTTTAATTTTCAGTCTAAAGCCATTAGAGTTGTAGGTTTTGTTCATCAATAAGAATAGTTTCAGGTTCTGTATGTTTTGTGTTACATGACTCGCAATAAATCCCACTAGGAATTACATAAGCCAAGCTCTATTCTCTTGTGCTATCCCTCTCCTACTCGCATTGTATTGATCTGCACCCAAATTTGTCATTGTTCCAATACCTACTTCTATTGATGCTAGCATTACACACTTTTCTCGGATTCACGTGAGCACGAAGGAACAAGGAGACCACAATGAGGGGACAAAGCCCACACACAATCAGATTCTCCATTGTTCTATAAAATCTAGGTTCAAGCTATCAAAATTTTAGTTAAAACATATCAAATAGAATAGTGAATCATTTCATTTCTGTTAATCTCACTTTCGATATTGCTAGGAAGCTATGGGGATTGATAGTTTCTGAGAAACTATGATTCATTCCTCACTCTTTAGGTAAGATTAGGGTCTTTCAAATAAATTAGATCAGTTATTTGGTTATTTAGAATAGATTCACAAACGCACAGAAGGTATTTTAAAGGTATAAGCTTAGTTGTCATTTTAAAGATATTTTAAAATTTCTCTTTCAATTTCATTCAATAGTTTATCGAAAATACAAAAAAAAGAAGAATTTATATATGTTGTGGATATAATTTTACATACTTAGTTTACTTTGCTTTAGTTAGATTTATATTGTTTCTTTTATATAACAATCACGAGACTTGGGAGCCCAAAGCGAATATGTATTCAAGCCAATCGTGCCTCAACCCAATCTTGTTGGTAATAAGCGACATAGACCAAAATCTTAGAATCCAAGTCTTCTGAACAACAATGGACTTCCAAGAAATCAGGCCACAATTAAGAGGATTAAACATAGAAGATGACAGAGCACATACATTTTGGTCAAACCAACCAAACTACATATTACCCTAGATAAATATCTACATGACTAGTAGAAGGGCTTGAAAGAGAGAAAATGTTCGGTTGTGATCCTTTGGTCCCATAGCCAGACACAAGAGACATTCTCATTGACATAGACACTAGCTTAAGAATTCAAGTTGCCAGAACACCTATAAGGTACTCTGAGAAGATCTCACAACTTTTAGTTCTAAATATAGAGGCCAAAAATGCATATGACTACTGGATATTAGGGATTAGGGATTAATTTTGCACATGACCATAGGAGGTCCACAATGACCACAAACTTACGGTTGTGATCCACAGATCCCACAACCCAACGGACCTACAAATCAATCGAACATTGACACGGGTTTGAGGACGCTAGTGTTTAGATCCTCTCCACTTCCACCAGATATTATCACACAGTTATCCTTGTTAGATATAGCAGCTAACAAAGCTAAAGATTTCTGGACTAGACCAGAGAATCACCCATAGAATCCACTATATATCCATCATCCATCTTATGACCCTATCTGGAGACATACATGAAACAATCCTAGGTCATTTTCCACATATCCCAAAACCCATAGATCGAATCATGCCAGAGTTCGATATTGATTGGATCCTTTGAGAAGTCATCCTTGCCAATCGATTTATCATGCCGATTCGGAGTTAGGAGGGCCTTCTTTGATTTAGATTAACATGTTCCTTTAGTGCACGTTGAGGATATAAGATTTCCTAACTATTTTGTCTATACCCCACATATATTCCATTCCCACTTTGGATGTCTCAAAGCATGACCTCGGGAGGTTGGGTGCGAGGAAGAGTTACTTGTAGATTCCCACACTCACTTGTCACTTTTCCATCATACAAAATTGGTGAACCCGACGTGAACGAAACAATTCTTCCTCTTTTATTTTTCACTTCTTCCATCCACCTTCACTCTTTCCCATTATTCTGTGAGTATTCATATACCCCCTAAATATGTCGAGATTCGATGCATATGGCAGAACTCTCGTAGGTCTTAGAGCATACTACGATCAATTGAATAGACAGCCATCACCCTCACTCTCAGCATGGGGTGACAACTATTCAACTAACCGATTGTCAACACAAACTCCACCTCTAAGGACTAGATATAGTTCTTATTTCCAAATAGAGGAGTTGGATCAGCTCACTCAAATGCAACAACCAGATCCTTCAGGCTTGAACAACATGATGTTTACGGGAGAATATGGTTCATATCCTCAGGTGTTGCTTAGACCACAAATTAGTAGACAATCAGATCCATATCTATTTTTAGATGATGAAAATTCAGTGTGTTATGCTAGGAGTGAACAACACTCTCGGAGTATATACCCACCTATCAAAAGTTTACAAACACGACCCTGAGGTATCTTTTCAAGAAAACACCTCCATGTCACTACCTATAGGAAATGCCCTTGGTGAAACTTGGCAGGATAATGACCAATTCATAGCAGGGTATCATACCCCTTTACATCCTCAAATGACACAACAAATGCCCATAAGGCAAAATACCGTGTCTTCACCAATAGAGATCATTTCAGCCTTGGCTGAAAAGGTTAGAGCGTTGGAACTTGCTCAAGCAAATCAGAATTCAAATTTTAGACAAGTAGGAATCCCCAACCCTCCACATCATCTTGGCCAAGTAGACCTCCTCATAGGAACAGACACATTGGGCATGCCTCCTCAATATTCGCAACAAGCACCAACTAGAACCATGTTTGCTAATGCCACTCGGTGGAAAATATGATACCTCCCGGTCTAGTACAAAATAATCCATTCCTGGGCAATACTCCTCGATACTTAAACATGTATACTAAGTCACCACAAGGAGATATGTTATCTTCTCCCAAGCATGTTCACTCAACCATAAGATTTCCTTATGTCCTGCAAATGCATACGGTATGCCATATCAACAACCCATTCCACCTCCACCCTCTCGGTAGGTGTCATCGATGGTCGAAACCTATGCGATACGAAACTATTCAAAATATTTGAAAGAGCCCTTAGAATTCACTATACAAAGTGTCATGCTTCCAAGACCTCTTCTGATTTGCCTAAGTACAAAGGGGAGGGAGACCCAAATGCACATATCAAGGCCTATGCCACAACCATTTGATAACTTCTCCTTGGGATGGGGTTGTTGCTAAATATTCCCCAAAACTTTAGAGGGCATCACCATCGATTGGTATTCTGAGAATACCGAAGCTTCCATCCATTCATTTAAACAACTCATTTCGAGTTCATCAAGGCATTTGACATGAACAAACTATTGAGAACAGAATCGGAGAATTCTTGCATATTAAGTAAGAACATAATGCATCTATTTCTCATTTCATCCAAAGATGGTGTATAGTCCTTTATTCTTGGCAAGTTCTCGAACATGGATTATATGGAACTATGTGATTTATTCCTTCATTCTCTCAGCAAAGAGATAAAGGAAGAATTCTAGATGTTCCCACTAAGGACTTACGATGAAGTACTTGAGAGCACCCTTCGAATAGATCAAGCTGTAATAGATAGCGATCGCAAGACATATGGAACAAATGGGAGGTTAATCATCCCCAACAAAAATACTACGACTTATCATACTACCAAAAATTTCAATTAAGGACCTAAAATCCTTAACAAAAATTATGACGTAACAACGAGATGGAGTAATTGACCAAAAAAGGTAAATGTTGTAAATACTCCACCACCGGTTAACAATCAACCTCGGTGGATTTTAATCATCCAAAACAACAACAACAAAGGTAGATCCGGACACGGGGTCCAAGTAAAAATTCAACTGGATATCAAAACCAAAACCAAAACCAAAGACAACAAATGTAAAACCTTAATCCTAATATTCAATGGTTTAATTAGAGTTTTTACCACAACACATGCCAACCCAACAACCTAGGAATTACAATCCCAACTTGTATTGTGGTTTCCACAAAGTTTGAGGCCATGACACTAGGACTTTCTGCGATTACAATAAATTCATGCAACATTTTCCAGAAGAACAAAGACAACTTTTCATAGATATGTTCTTAGAAGATCCTGCATCACCTGTGCTAAATACTTTCATGGGAGCAATCTCCCCTCAAAATGCAACCCTCAAGATCTTTAATGATCTGCTCCTAAATCACAATAACAATAAATTAAAGCCAAAAGGGACGAACAAGGGTGTAATGACAGGAAACAATGATCATGAAGCCTCGACTTCACTAAATCCACCTGTCGCACCGTAATTAGGAAATCAGCTATGACCCAAGATAGTCAGTTTAGTGGAGTTAGACACTGAGCTACACGTGGAAGCCGTAACAAGGACACGAGAGTATTCCTCTCAACCAAATCCAAGTTACCCGCTAGAGACAGATAACATTCAACAACCATTAGTAAAACTCGTAGGTGCCTATGATTTAATTAATGACCTAACAAAGACCTTCTCTCACATCTCCTTTTTGGACATATTGAAGAACTCTCCTGCCCATACGGCAGCTCTTTTATAAGCATTAGGTTTAGGTCATTTAATTAACATCACTCCACCTCCCGAAACACAAGTAAACCATATAGACTTTGATATTCACCCTCCGGGAAGCGGATAGGGGTAAGTACCGAGTTTATATTTGACATAAACAAAATGCCAGCAGACGCCGAGATTACATATAGAGGTGATCCAACCTTACATTTACAAGTGTTGGTTTATAGCAATTACGTTAAACGCACAATGGTTGATGATGGCGCGAGAAGTTAACATAGTTCCCTTCTCTTTCCTTCAAAAGCTAGGGTATGTAGAAAGAAATTGTTCCATGACTTGGAATACACTAAGAGGCTATGATAGCCTTAAAGCCACTTTGATTGAAACTATAATACTATTAGTCACCTTAGGACCAAAAACAATCCTCGCTGAATTTTATATTATAGATTGAGAAACCAACTATAATATGATCCTTGGTTGACCATGGATACACTGTATGAAGGAAATCCCTTCTACGTTATTTCAAGAAATAAGATTCTTAAACTTAGCAAATATATTCATAGCAAAAGGTGATCCGAAAATATTTGATATACACTTAGTAGATCTAATGAAAAGGCCGGGAATTCACTCGAGTTTGAACTCCCAATGAACCAACTTAACAAGCCAACCAACTCAAAACCGGAAGAAAATTTGGTACCTACAATGGAGTTAGAAGCTACAAACCTAATCAAGAATATCCCACCCTCAAGGATGAGGCTAATGTTTTAGAAACAATATCATTAGGAACTCTGCAAAAAATTTCGAATTCGCTAGAACAAGATTTACCAATTTTCCTACCATTCAATTCCATAGGTATGGGATGCACCCTAGGAGTTAGTTCTCTTCCGGTAGAGGAACTCTACATGGTAGAAGTAACCAAAGTAGAAGAAATAGATGTAAAAATGTCCCAACATTCGTCTTCCCAATTAAACATTGGAATCTCCACTTTGATGGAGCTAGATGTCATTATGGGGTTGGGGTAGGTGTGATCTTTACTTCTCCCGAGGGATAGAGCCTACCGTTTGCCTTTAAATTAAATTTTGAATGTACAAACAATGGTGCTAAGTACAAAGACCTCCTTCTTGGCCTCATCATAGCTAAAAGGCTCAAAGTGTTGATGACATCGAGTATTAGGAGACTCACCATTAGTAGCAAACCAAGTCTTTGAGGTGTATGAGACTAGATCGAACACTTACAGCTCTACAAAATAGTAGTATTAGATTTAACAAAAGGATTTAACTTCATATCCATTGAGGAAATCCCACCAGGACTAAAACCTTCTCGCAGATTCGATAGCAGCCTCTTCACGTTTTACTCCAAACGGTGAGTTGGAAGACACCTGTTTCATAGTATCCATTAAATCTTGAACCATCGTAAAGAAAATGTCAAACCCTATTTTAACAAACGTAGCTGAGAATAGATCTACTATATTAGATCACGTTGTGAGTGATGGAGCCACTCTCGATTACCTAAATGTCTATGCAGAGTTACATCTCACCCATCACATGGTAGATTTTCCTTAATCCCACATTCATCTTCTTACTTTGGAAATCCCATATTAGAGCTTCCCGCACAAAAGGAGCTCGACATATATGTGGTAGATAATGGAGAAGATCCGGAACTACCTCTAGCCCCACCCGAGTTTGAAGAAGGTAACACTTCTTTAATCAAAGAAACGAAGGAAGAACCAAAGATCTTGTAACTAGGATCTTCGTTAACTCCGCAGAGGAGATAGAAATACACACTTGAATCCTCAGAGAACATCAAAAGGCTTTTTAATTTAATTATAAAGAAATGATGGGAATTTCACCACACATTGTGGTACATAACCTCATCACCAAACCAGATGCAAAGACAATTAAACAAAAATCGAGACCAATGAAACCCAAGGTAGCTCTCATGGTGAAGGAAGAGGTAGTGAATCTTCCACAGGTAGGGTTCATCAAACTGGTCGATTACTCTCAGTGAGTATCTAATATCGTCCCCATTCTAAAAAATAATGGGAAGATACGCATCTACACAGACTTCTGAGACATTAACAAGGTGTGTCCCAAGGATGACTTCACATTACCATCTATTGACATCATCATTGACGCAACAAATGGATTTTAGCTTTTGTCTCTCATAGATGGATTCTCGAGATATAATCAAATCAGAATATCTAAACAAGACCAAGCCAAAACTATGTTTATAACTCCTTGGGGAAATTATTGCTACGTTATTATGTCGTTCGGTCTCAAGAACGCTAGTGCTACATACCAACGGGAAATGACATACATATTTCATGATCTTATTCATAAAATCATGGAATCCTATGTAGACAACTTGTTGGCCAAAGCTAGGAAGTGCTGCAATCACCCGGAAGTGCTCTGCATCATCCCTTCACATTTGATCGTATATAGAGTCACACTAAATCAAGAAAAATGTGTATTTGGTGGAATAGGAGAGAAAATCCTAGGTTACATTATATCATCATGAGGGATTGATGTGGACCTAGCCAAAATCTGGGTTTTTCTTGAAATGATCCCACCATCAAAAGATTCTAGCATTAGATCGTTTCTCGAAAAGTTCGGTGCAATTCGAAGATTCATCCTAGACTTGTGTTTTTCTATTCATCCAATCAACAATTTGTTGAAAAAAGGATTGTTGCATTATTTGGAAAAAGGATTGCTATGAGGCCTTTGAAGTAGTTAAACGCTTCTTACTCTCTCCTCCCACGTTAATGCCACCTAGACCAGATCATCCTTTGATCTTATATTCACGAGCTATGAATGTCTCACTAGCCTGTATGTTGACTCAAGAAGATGACAATAAATGAGAATGTGTGATCTATTTTATTATCCGAACATTGCTCAATTACGATACATGTTATATGTAGGTAGAATGAGAATTCCTTTCCATATTATTTGCAACCAAACGCCTAAGACATTACATGTTAAACCAAGAAACAAGGGTCATTGTAAAAATAGACCATTTGTGAACTTTCCTCATGCAAGGGTCCTTGTCTAAAAAGGTTGGATCCTTTATAACCTTAATGGGTGAATTCGAATTAACTTTCATAAACCAGAAGTCCATTAAGGGACAAATAATTATAGATTAGTTAGCTGACAACCCGTTAGATGGGGGCGATCTAGTAGATCTGGATTTTCCCAATGAATGCATATATTACATCAAAACTAGACCTCCCATCTCTAAATGTCCTTGGTATACTGATATTGTTAATTATATCATGGACCATGTGTATCTAGAAGGTTCTATACTTTGCAACAAAGAAGGTGGTTATGCATTATCATAGCTAAATACGTTATTATAGAACAAGTGCTCTATCATAAGGCTTTCGATGGAATGCTCCTAAGGTGTGTTGATACAGAAGAATCTAAGAAGATTCTCTACAAATCTCACAGTGGAATTTGTGGAGGCCACTTCGGTGGTAATGCCACCGCTCACAAAATACATCGAATGGGCTATTTTTGTCCCACTCTCGAACGTGACGCAGTAGATTTTGTATGAAAGTACCATAAATGCCAAGAATTTTCCCACGAGATTCACATGCCTAAGCACAAGCTCTACAACCAATCGCTACTCAATGGCCCTTTTCTACATGGTGCCTATACATGATAGGGAAATTCTCTTCCTCGTCAACAGATGGCTATAACTTCATAATCATGGCCGCCAATTATTTTACTAAATGGGTAGAGGCTATGCCTCTTACCACTCTACCAGTGTCGTGATCACTAAGTTCATTTTGAACCAGATTTTTACAGGGTATGGTGTCCCACAAATCATTATCTTGGATAATGGCACTTCCTTTAAGAATGACGAGATCCATGAGCTATGCAGTAAATTTAAAATTAACCATCATATAGCCTCCTTTTATTACCCTCAAGCTAATGGGCAGGATGAAGCAACAAACTAGACATTGAAAGCTATTCTCCTCAAAACTGTAAAAGAAAACAAACAAGATTGGCATTTAAAGTTATATCCGGCCTTATGGGCCCACCAAACCTTAATAAGAACACCAACAGGAGCAACTCCTTTCTCATTGGTATTCAGAGCAGAAGCAATTCTCCCACTTGAGGTTGAAATACCCAGTCTCCGCATCTCACTACAAGGGATTTTGGATGAAGAAGCTTATAGAGAAGCATGTCTCTCCCAACTAGAAAGCCTAGATGAGGCCAGATTAGATGCTGAACAGTGGCATAGAGTCTATGCTGATTGGATGTGCTGGCAGTATAAAAAAGGTCTATGAATGAGAAATATATGAAGGAGATCTAGTTTTAAGACTAGATAGCCGGATCGATAAGAAGACCGGTGAAGGAAGGAAATTCTCGGCCCAAATGGTTGGGCCCATACCGATTCATGAAAGACTATGGAAATGGTGCGTATCTCTTGTGCACACTAGAAGGTGAGGAATTTGGTGAAACTATCAATTCCCTACCTTAAATGGTTTTATGCATGAAGCGTCGACACTATTTGTATAATTATATCTACATTGCATCTTCATTTAGATAGGTTCATTTTGTTCACTCGTTTCATACAAATTGGTGATCAAGGGACTTATTCTTAAGCAATTCATTACAAACTTCTGATGGTTTTGGCATAAGCATTCGAATCATACTTCTTCATTTTCATAACATCATCAACTGTTTCAGAATCATTTCATCAAATAAAGCTAGATATGACAAAGTCTTAATGGTAGCCATACCAAGGCCTACATGCTTGTTCTCACTTTTGTTTCTTCCTAGGATAGGTGTCTTTCCTATGGTCTGTTCTAGAAGCTTCATGGTGTCACATCTATCCCATATATAGATCTCTTTGGAAATAAGAACATACTGACATTTTGCTCAAATAAATAAGTCAAATGTAGATCAAACAGAAAATTTTACTTTTACACATTTCCTTTCCCTACCAACCTTCGGCGATGAGCTTGTGTCTCTTACTAGTGACGTAGGGTTGGGAAAGGATGGGAATGCCCTTACTCACCTATGCCTTGTCCATGGTGATAATCCCATGCTTCTTACTAGTAGCATGGGGCAAGGTGTAGGGGGTCCTCTTAACAGTAGTGTTGAATGCCATAAGTAAATAGTTCAAATAAACCTTTGAAATCTTGAGTAAAAAACAAATGAATCAGATGTCTAAAATTCCAAGAGAGTCCAAAACCTTGAAAACCAGATTTTGTCAACGATATGGCCATCTAAAGATCTAAGTCTAGATAAATTGTAAAGCAAGTTACATTCTAAACTATGGAGTCACTTGATTAGAATAGGTTCGCAGCGTCCTAATTTGGTTCCATCAAAACTTTATATATCTCTCATTGCTACCATTCAAAAAAATTCATAGCTTATGCCATTTCTACCTCTCGGAGGTGAGCCCTCACATCTTACTAGTTGAGTGGAGATAGGAGTGGGGCAAGTTCATCTGCTCATCATATCAACTCATCATCACATTTTGTCAAAATAAATATGAAGTACCAAGAAAATTTCTTACAGAAACTAAATTTCAAAGATCACATTGTGTTTGCATTATCATATATCAACATCAAGAAATACAAAAAGGAAGAAAGCATTTGTGTCATTTGTTCTCCATTTCATACATTCTGAAAGGCATATAAAAACAACATTATAATTTACATGTCGAAATGAATCACAAAATCCTAGACACCAAGAGTCTGATCCAAAAATAAGTATATATATAAAATCAAGTTTTATGTACAATTCCATCATGCGCTAGGCATGGTCAAAACGTTGAATGAGCCCGGAAGGTACAAATAATCATATAAACAATCTCAAATTCACTACAAAAAGAGCCAAGTGGCCTCTCGGCCCCTATGAGATCCATCTGACGCTGCACAACCATGTCTAGGACTCCAGCCTACGCCGACGCTTTGAAAGCACTAAGGGCTCATGGTCCTGAATAGTAGTTGTGGCCTCGCTATGAGAGTGACTCCTCATCAGGAACTCTTTTGTCTTATACCCGGCCAACTCGGTACAGAGGGTAGTCACCATCTTGGCCACATGTCAAATAGGGGAAAAAATCGGTATGCCTACCAATTGCCAAAGGCTCCCTGCATCCACGGATAGCTTGGCATGAGTCTTCTCGATGGGGAGCATCAGGGTATCATTACATACCCAGAAAATCAGGTCTCGCCTCTCATCAACAATCTCTACAAGAAAAGGAGAAAAGTAAATTAGAAGATAATCAAAGGATAAAAACAAAAATGAACAAGAGGAGAGATAGCAACTAAGGCAATCCTTACTAGAAACAAACATTAAAAGAAGAGTAACAACTCACTCGAATCTCCAAGCCTCAAAGAGGGATCCCTAGGATCGGCGCGCCACCACGAGATCTTGCCACCGACTGATGTGCTCCTCCTATGTCTACAGAAACATAGTGTCCTACTACGGACTCATCCTCCCTGGCTAGGTCCCGAGAGGGCAGCTCCTCTGAGACTAGAGTCACCCTCTCCACACTCTACTTTTCCCTCTCGGCCTATAGGATCTCTCGAGTGTGATGCCACTTGGGATCACTATCCTCCTCTCCACCTAACTCACTAACCTCCATATCCTCACTATCCTCCTCCATCTCTCCCCATGTGAACTCCTCAGACTCGGAGTCTATATCAATGGGTTCATTGCTGCTGTAGGCGGGACTAGCGGCAATATGAAGTAAGGGTGCCTGAGGAGCACCGGTTCTCTCTCTCGAGCACGTACTACCCACCTAGCTACAATAGGGACACTAGGAGTAACAACGGTCCAACCCCGGCCTCTAGGGCCTCTCCTAGCCTCCCAAACTAATCTAAACACCGCACGACTGGGGGGAGCATAGCGACATAAGCAAGGCCAAACTGCTAAGGCAATTGGTTAAAGGGGTGTGTCTCCACCTTCCCTATCCTATGCACAAGCTGCCTTGTAGTAGAGCAGGAAATCAAAGTGAGGGTCTCCTCACCCCACAAATCGGCATGGCCTAATAAGGTGTGGCCTCCATATCTTGATGAGTCGGGAAGCAAGCGGCTGGTTGGGTGCTCTAAGCATCAACATATATGTCCATCTAGCTACCCTCACAGCTCGGGATCTGCCACCTCTACACCTCTCCCATAAGGGATGATACGCTCATCGACCCAACTCATAACAAGGGTCGGATGGCTCAAAGACTGTCCCTATAAGTGGACCACCCTGTATAGGTCGTGCTAGGTGGTCCCAAGTATATCATCTCCCCAAGAATAAATCTTGCCATGTGCCTCAATTTGTGCAATAATAGGGGACCAACAATAGAGTAAAGTGTCTCCTCCCTTGTCCCGATCAATCTCGAGGAAACGATCCCCATAATGGCACGACGAATCAAAGGGATATGAAAGCTAGGAATGGACCAGGACCCTCACCCCCTTCTTCAAACCGGTGGAGACAATCTGTGTCTCCCATGTATGTAGCCCCACTGAGCTATCTCGAGCCCGTGACCCCATTGTCTCAAGTGTGAGTCATCTCTTGATGATCGGGACTCCTAAGATGAGGTAGACATCCTCTAAGGTGATAGTCCACTCACCCCTGACTCATGGAAATCGGAAAGTGTTTTGATCAACATCCCAATATGAAAACAGTCACAAAGTATGTGACTAGAAGGTGCAACATGTGGGACCGTGATATACATAATATGTGGCCCTCTGAAGAGTATCCTTCTCATCCTGAGAAAGTGCATCCAACACTACTGGAAGCCAGTCACACACTCTCTCTCTTGGCTCCATCTGATATATTCCTCCTTCTGCATACACCCAAAAACATGCAAAATGGAGTAAGTTAGTATTCAAATTACATTGAAAAAATCATTAAAACATATAAGAATACTAAAAATACAAAATTGGGCTCAAAACACTAAGATTTTGGCGCTCAGAAAGGAATGCCACCTAAGCGAGGCGGTGGTTCCATAACCACCGCCTTAAAGGCGGAGGTCCTGTAACCACCACCCTACTCAGGGTAGCGGTCATGTCCCGCATTTCCAAATGGGTCACGTGCCCTAAAAATGCCTAAAAACATGAAAAAAAATGACTATTTTGACTAAAACAAAGCCTACCCATTAGGCACCCCCTAAGTGACCCTATTAACACTGAAATTTTAAAAAACAATCCCCCCATGACAAATATTTCATCATTTTAACATTTTGGGGGTAAAATCGTTAAATCAAGAAGAACTAACCTGTGATCTCACGGGTCGATGTTCTACTCACGGAGGCATGATCACTATCTTGTCACGAATGTTTTGACTATACGCTCATTAGAAAACATCACCATGGGTCCCAAAGCTCAAAATAAATCAAATCAACATGAGCAAATGAATAGGAAAATGGGCCCATCTTTACATATATAGCATCTTGACTTATTTTGAATGCCCTTTTCACGGAGTTTGTAGTGCCGACGGAGGTAAGTTCTTATCCCCGCACAAATGGTAAGTCCTCACTTCATATTATTTTAGTATTTATTTTTCAATCTATTTTATCTATCAGCACTTGAGTCCTCTTTTCATTTTGTAAGTAGCGGGAATTTTGGATGGCGTCATTTCGACACACCTGACGTGTCGTGTATAATTTCTAACCTCCATTTCGGCATCGCCATACTCAGACCCACCGTTTTAAACCTCTTCATGGCTAAAAATCTTCTCAAGGGGGTGATAAGAATGTACCCAAAATTGTAAGGATCTTCTACGCGCTGAATGATGTCACACATGCCCCAATGATGATACAGGTCTCCTCGTAAGGTGTTCAAAATTTGAAAAAGCTCTCCAAGTGTACATTAACATCCCAAATTCCCCACTTAGCTTTTGCGTGCTTTGTTTTTTTTCTCTTCCCCCTCTTTTCCTTTCTTTTTGGTTTTCATTGTGAAACCGCTGCCCTACCCGAGCGACGGTCTTGTGACCTCCGCCTGCAGGTAGAAGCAGCAATCGATCATGTAACCACCGCACCGCTTAGGGTAGTAGTCCTTCACGTATTTTCGAACGTTCCTTTTATCGTGACTCACATAAAATTTCAACGCTTACTAGCTTTTTTTTGCCATTTATGATTTTGGTTCCTGGAATAGTGTTTTTCATTTGTTTATTGTAAAAGAGTTTAATTAAGATTTCACCTTTGGGTAAATGTGAATTCTATAAATAGATGGTTGGTTTTCAAGCAAAAATCCCCTCAAATTTGTCTATCATTTTCTCATTTTAATAACTTATTATTTTAGTTTTTCTTAGGAATTCAATAGTTTTCATTTGTTGCACGTAAAGCTAGTCTTGTTTTGTTGTTTAGAAGCCACATGATCTTCTTGTTTTAAGTGTTATTATTGTTTCATACAATCAATTGAGATAGGATAGTTTCATTTTCAGTCTGAAGCCATTAGAGTTGTAGGTTTTATTCATAAAGAAGAATAGTTTCGGTTCTGGATGTTTTGTGTTGCATGACTCACAATAAATCCAGCTAGGAATTACATAAGCCAAGCTCTGTTCTCTTGCGCTATACCTCTCCTACTCGCATTGTATTCAATCGCACCCAAAGTCATTGTTCTAATACCTACTTCATTGATGCTAGCATTACATGTTTTTTTTTATTCACGTGAGCATGAAGGAACAAGGAGACCACACCGAGGGACAAAGCCACACACAATCAGATTCGCCATTGTTCTATAAAATCTAGGTTCAAGCTATCAAAATTTTAGTTAAAACATATCAAATAGAATAGTGAATCATTTCATTTATGTTAATCTCACTTTCGATATTGCTAGGAAGCTATGGGGATTGATAGTTTCTAAGAAACTATGATTCATTCCTCACTCTTGAGGTAAGATTAGGGTCTTTCAAATAAATTAGATCAGTTATTTGGTTATTTAGAATAGATTCACAACTACACAGCAGGTAGCTATACTCGGTTACTTTGTTTGTTTTATATTATGTTATTAGCTTAGTTGTCATTTTCTAGATATTTTAAAATTGCTCTTTCAATTTCGTTCAATAGTTTATCGAAAATACAAAAAAAAAAGAATTTATATATGTTGTGGATATACTTTTACATACTTAGTTTACTTTGCTTTAGTTAGATTTATATTGTTTCTTTTGTATGACAATCACGGGACCTAGGAAGCCCTAGGAATACGTATTCAAGCCAATCGTGCCTCAACCCAATCTTGTTACAACAATAACTGACATAGACCAGAATCTCAGAATCCAAGTCTTCCGAACAACAACGGACTTCCAAGAAATCAGCCCGCAGTTAAGAGGATTAAACATAGAAGATGACAGAGCACATATGTTTTGGTCAAACCAGCCAAACTACAGATTACCCTAGATAAATATTTGCATGACTGTAGAAGGGCTTGAAAGAGAGCAAACGTTCGATTGTGATCCTTTGGTCCCATAGCCAAATGCAGGAGACATTCTCATTGACATAGACACTAGCTTAAGAATTCAAGTTGCCAGAACACCTGTAAGGTACTCTGAGAAGATCTCACAACTTTCAGTTCTAAATATAGAGACCAAAAAGGCATATTACTACTAGATATTAGGGATTAGGGATTAATTTTTTGCATGACCATAGGAGGTCCACAACAACCACGAACTTACGATTGTGATCCACAAATCACACAACCCAACGGACCTACAAATCAATCAAACATTGACACGGGTTTGATGACTCTAGTGTTTAGATCCTCTCCACTTCCACCAGATATTATCACACAGTTATCTTTGTTAGATATAGCAGCTAATGAAGCTAAATATTTCTAGACTAGACCAGATAATCACCCATAGAATCCACTATATATCCATCATCCATCTTATGACCCTGTCTAGAGACATACACAAAAAAATCCCAATTCATTTTCCACGTATCCCACAACCCATAGATCGAATCACACTAGAGCTCGATATTGATTGGATCCTTCGAGCAGTCATCCTCACTAACCGATCTATCATGACAGTTCAAATTAGGATGGCCTTCTTTTCTTTAGATTCGCAAGTTCCATTATTGCGTGTCGAAGATATAAGATTACCTAACTAGTTTGTCTGTACCCACGTATATTCCATTCCTACGCATTTGCATCTCAAAGACGACCTCGGGAGGTCGGGTGTGAGGAAGAGTTACTTATAGATTCCCATGCTCACTTGTCACTTTTCCATTGTAGAGATACCACTCATGATGTTTCATGAAAATCAAATCCTTTAAAGTGATAAAAGAAAGAAATAAATTAACATAGGGCATAGCCTAAAAATAATGGAAATCAAAGACACAAATAAGGAAGACAATATATCCGTGAATCCAAGAACCGTGAACAGGAGTAGGCCTACACTATAATTTGTACACATGAAGCACATGTTTGCATGCTAGAAAAATTTATAATATTACATAATGTATTCATTATTAATTATGAATGAAAGTGATAGGTGCAGCAATGATGGAACATGAATATAGGAAAATAGAAAAGGTATATTCCCCGTGGAGCCTCGGTGGGTTTGGTTTGGTGCAACATTAAAAATAATACATCATATAAAAACGTTTAAGTAATTTTAATTCACCTTACCATGTGAATATCCATGTATGGAAAAATATAAAGCATATTATGAACCTAAGTAACATGATACGTAATGTGCGACATAGAATAGAATGAATAAGCAAGGATACATGCAATCAAGATCCAATATACTATTTTTAATTTTTGTGTAAATACGTGGATATTAAATAGGACAACTAGAAGATGGGAGAAAGGTTTCCCTAGTGTATTTGTATAAATTTATGTTAATGTATGTAAATGTGACCACAACAATCATGTTTGGACCCAAAACAAGAGTGCATCATCACATAGCAAAGGGAGGAGAATATGCCCCCAAATTTATATTCCGTGGTGATCTATTGAATGAGGATAAGGGATAAGGGCCTCTAGCCATAGTGTGAAGGAAGTATGCATATGATCATGATCAAAGACTCTATGGCCACAGGGGAATACATGTGGAGAAAGAGACCATGAAATGGGAATATATGTACGATGGGTAACTTGTGTCATATAATGAGAGGCCTTTTATTGTGAGGTGGACTATGAGACATATGTATCCACTCCGAATGAGGAGTAGAAGCTACATATAGAGGATATCTATGTATATGTATAAAAATAGAAATAGGAATTATAAGAGCTCTAGATATCATAGGAGTATGTTCTAGAGCCATGTGGGAAATATGCTGATATGTAGAAGTAGGTGTATTAGTGATAGAAGTAGTTGAAAATGTGGCACTAGGAAGAGGAAAAGATAAAAGAGTTTATGGTGGGATGCCTCAAATAGTGATAAGGTGATTTTAATGTGCAAACATAAGTCATAAGTGAATTATGGATGACACAAATTTGACATCCCTAAGCCAAGGGAGTCCTAAGATTATGTCACAATCAACAATGGTAGATCAAATAGTAAAACGCATAGAGAGAATGAGAGGTCCAACAAGGATGATAAGAATGAAAATTCCATGAGAATTGGGGGTCCTATTGGTCATTTGAGATAATGGAAAACTAATAGCTTGTAAGAAAGATAATGAACATGCATTACGCTTGTAAGTAGGATGCACCATAACATTGTTGATAGCATGAGAACCAATAAAAGCATCAATGTGTAATATGTGTGATGAAAAATAAGCATGAAAATTAACATCAGTGAAAGAAATTATAGGTGAAGGTAGATCAACCATACCAATAGGAAATCTAAGAGGATGATATGAAGATGAAGGAGGAGGAAGAACATAATAAATCTAATTCAAGGAGGATTCATAAGCTGATTTTCCTTTCTTAAGTAGTGATTCCTTAAGGATTTTAATATTTCCATTGTCACTAGTATATTTTAGAATGGAAGTAGAAGATTCAAATAACTCAATGTAAATATCTTCAATGAGATCTTGAATGAAATTTCTAATCTTGAAACACTTATCAATAGAATGGAAATTACTTATATGATAATCACAATGTGCATGTTCATTGAATGATTTTCCAAAAGACCTATTAGGATATAAATCAAGTGGAGGTGTAAGAGAAAATAAATTTCTTTCAAGGAGTTTAGGTAAAAAAATTGTGGTGTGTATAGAAATGGAGTAAAAGTGTGATGTGTAGGTCACAATTGTATCTTCATAGGTTTATATATAACATTGAAAGTAGGGTTAGAATCACTAGGATTTTTGTTGAAGGAATATTTTCTTAGGAAAACATTGGAGATCAAAATTACACTCATGTCTTAGATCTGGAAGCAATGAGTCTTTGATTCAACAATGGGATTGTCTCAAAGTTATGGTACCTTGCATGCTTGAGATAGACCTATGGAAAAGGATGGTTCCTCTACATATTTCTACTATTGATGCTACTCGTAATGTTAAAAGTAAAACTAAGATAAAGATTCCAAGGGACCAAGGAGAGAAGGAAAACATGAAAATGGAAAACTAAACTAAGGGAGGTGATAACACTAAAAATAAATGGGGATAAACATGATCATAATTGAGTGAAAATGATGGAGAATGCATAGAGGAAGGCTAAAAATGCATATCACAAACCTGTAATGCAATCGCATAGTCAATTTTGTGAAACACAATCAAAAAAAGAAGATGCAATGGACATGAGAAAGAACACCAAACACACAATGCAAAGGAGAGGAAAGAAAGAAGAATAAAAATAGGTTAAGGTAGAGAATATCCACAAAAATTCTTATATTACTTACAGAAATGCAAAGGCAATTACAATGGCGTATGAGGCCGATATCCACATGAAAGGACCGGATCTAAAGGTATACAACTCAAAATGCAAGGAAATTCCTATATAAAATAAAATAATCCAACCCTCTACAATGATAAATTCTCTTATATTTATATATGAGTAAATGAGAGAAGAGGAGGTGAAGGATAGAAATTCCTATTTGAAAACTCAACCACCAACAACAAATAACGAATTCATACAAATAAACCTACAAATATATCAAATGCACTTCCTCATGTCTATTTGGTGTGTAGGAGAAGGAAGGAGGTGAGATCTAAATCAAATCACATGGTTTGAGAAATCAGATCATGTATTAATGGCATGAGATATGTTTTCTAGCTTCTCACCCACCCAATCTAGATGAAATTTGAACTTGAGTAATCTAGAGTGTAATCCATGTCATCGCCTATTTTAACTTCTTCTACCACATGTCACACATCAGTTGGTTGCAAGGAGTTTTTCCCTCTTTGCATGATTTGGTAGGTTGTATGTGATACACTAAATTTCCGACAATCCATTTGGTATAAGAACTGGTGGAAAAGAAGGTGCATGCAGATGAAAGAAGCATAGAAGTAGGAAGAAGAAGAAGGCTAGCGAAAGTGATGCATGCGGGAGGAATGGAAAGGATATCTATGGGAGGAATTTATGGAAGAGGCATAATAATTACAAGATAATGTGTGGCAAGAAGGAAGGAAGCACACGAGGATGCCAAGAAATTATCCAATTAGGGAGAAAGTCTAAGGTGCGTGCGAAGGGTGCTTGAAATGTTGGTAGGAATGTGAATGTGCCAAGAGTGGGCATGAGGAAATATGAAACTGTTAGAGGAAATTAAGGGAATATGGAAGACGTGAAGAAAATAGATAACATGAAAGGCCATGTGAGGAACAAGATCCAAAGAAACATACCCAAAGAACAATTGAAGTGCACACAACTTGTAATGTAGAGTCTCAGAGATAGAATGGACATATAAGTTGTCCAAATAACTAGGGGATTTACTTTTGATAACAATTTTGAAAACATTTTGGGCTATCTTCCTACTAGATGAAGGATATCAGTATCTTGGAGCATCCATTGGGCATGGGGTTGGTGTGTATATGAACATCTATTCTACAACTTAGAAGAAATAACCCTAAGTCACTTGAAGCATGTTCTAAACTTTGTTCGAATCCTCGTAAGACTGCTGAAAAGTATTGGAAGATGACTAGCATCTTGGAAACAATAAAATAGTGTAATGCAAGAAGCAAACAGTAAGAAATAACTATATACAAACAAGATAATGTATTTGCATCACACTTAGAGAAATTAAAACTACTATAATATATAAAAAATGGTGCAACAAGCTTAATTGAAGGGTTTGAGGTAAATCCCAATAACCGGATGGTAGTGCACCTCCATCAAGATGAAATAACTTGAAAGAGTTAGTCTCCTTACAATAATTAATAATATATGACCCACTATAAAGTGCATCAAACTTTACATGGCACCTTGGTTTGGCTTTGTCAGAATCCCATTTTTGGACCAAGTCCCGAATTTGAAAGATTGAGGCCTAGCCTTTCGTGGAACCAATTCTTTGTTGATTGTTGATGTTGTTCTAACTTGATCATGGAATACTTCCTTGATTCTTCAAGTTCAACTAGATCTGTCGCTTTGATTTCTCTCCGAATCGTGCTCTCAAACTCTAGTTGTTGGGAAATATCTAATGAAGGAAACTCAAGAGATAAAGGGATTTGAGCTTCCTTTACATAAAAACGTTTATATGGTTAAATATCTATTACCTTCTTCACAATTAACCCGCCTTCTTAGAGCATGTGGAATACCTTTTGTGTGCTAATTTTTTTGGTTAATATTCATTATGTGCTTCATTATTCTAATCAGTTCTTGTTTATTGACTATGTCAAACCATTTCCTTAAGGGTAATAGTTAGAATAGGTCTTCAAATAGATACCGATGCTAAGAGCCCAATCAGAAATTTTGGTACCAAGGAAGGTCTTTGAATTATCATAGATAATAGTTTGAGGAACAACAAACCTTGTTCCAATACCTTCAACAAATTCAAGGATGATTGAATCATTTTATTCCTTGAGTGCGATATATTATGTCCATCTGGTGAAGTATTTTGTAGCTATCGTACCCATTTATGCCCAAAAATCAAAGGAGGATTGATCATACCTATGAATTCAAGACTGCATTGTGCAAAATTCTCGATCTTCTGGATTGGTTGGAAGGGGATCACCGCCAATTTTTCTTTCCTACAAAGAAAGTGCATTCTTTGCATTTCATGACCCACTTATGTGCATCCGCAAATAGGGTAGGCCAAAATAATCCTACCATTATGATTTTCATTGTTTTAGTCCTCATATAGAAGTGTCCGCCAGAGAATCCATCATGAAATTCTACTAATAATTTTTCAATTTGTACGTCATCATTACACCTTAGCATCATGCGATCAATATTTCTTTGGAAGAGAATGCCATCAATTAGAGCCTATTGAATAGATTGTAGCCTCATATGTCTTTTCATATATTTGTTCAAATCAGAGGGTATGTGCCCTTGAAAAGGAATGTAATCATGTCCTTCATCTAGATGTGCATGTTAGGTTCTTCACTATGTTCACGTTGTACGCATGGGATATCTTCATCAAAAAGTAATTAAGTCTCAATTTCATTCTTTACATCCTTATCAAGTTGTTTGAGAGCATGCTACCTCTAATCACATTTGTAGCTTTGATAGTCAAATCATACTCAATAATTTTGGTTACCTATTTTGATCTCTTCTCTCCGATTTCTTCTCCCATGATGATGTCTCTAACACCTGAGTGTGAAACTAACACCTTCATATGATTTGTGGAAAACATGATCCTAAAATTCTTGAGTGCACACATGATGGCATCTACATGATTTTATGTGTGACTATATTTCAACTCATATTCCTTCAACGTTTGACTCGAGAAAGCTACTAGTTGTTCCTTTCCTTGTTCATTTTCTTGTGTTAGGATAGAACAACACTTCCATCAACACTATATGCATAAAGGATAAAATATTTTGATTAACTGGATCGATGAGTGTTGGTGTACAAGAAATACATTGCTTGATCTTTTTGAGGATTTATTTTCCTTCTACTATCCACTTGAAGGTTGTTTCCTTTTTAATCTTGAGGGTGATCGACTAACTAGTTCTGCAAAGTTAGGAATGAATCTCCTAACAAATTTTATTTTTCAAGGAAGGAATATAAGGATTTCTTATGCACTAGAAGGAAATGATCCAGGATATCTAAAACAAACTCAAGATCTATAGCAATGCCATCATTTGAGACTACATGGCCAAAACTCTTAGCCTGTTCTACTTTGAAATTTCACTTCTTAGCATTAAGAGATACCCCAAATTTTCGCATCTCTCAAATAATTTATCTAGGTGTGTCATGTGATCTTCATTCTGCTATGAGAAGATAGTTATATCATCTAAGTAAACCATGATGAACTCATTGATATATCCTTTGAAGGAAATATTCATGGCATGCTGAAATTTTGTGCGTGCATTTGACAAATCAAAGGGAATGTTTTGATATGCATATGTTCCCCACTTGGTTGTAAACCCTATCTTTAACTAATCCTCTTTCTTTACCAGGATATAATTGAAAATAGAATACCCATCCATTATACAAAATCTCGTGTGCTAGTCACAGTCTAAAAAATATGCTCCATAGAAGGAGAAGGATAATGATTCTTTAAGGATGCCTTGTTCAAATATTTAAAATCAACACATTGTCTTATTTCACCATTATTCTTGCACATTGGAGCATGATTAACAACCTGTGAGTAATACTGTATCGAAATATTATCTTTCCTGGATGAGTTTAGACAATTCTTTCCTCATGAGGGGCTATATCCTTAGATTGAATGACCTCTTATATTTTCGATACACTTGATGTTAGGATCATGGTTAATGGAGTGTTGAGAAACACTTGGATCAAATAATTTTACTTATTCATATTCCCATGAGAAAATATCATTGTATTTCTAGCACAGAGAGATGAAGACATGTTTTTCATCATGTGTGCAGGATTTACTCAAAGTGAAAACTCCTTTCCATATACAATAGTGACAGGAGTAGTCTTCTTATGTCATGCACATATATTTTTCTTCACCCATTAACTCATCATCAGGGATGAATATTTATTCTATGGTATCCATCCTTTTAGGAAACTTATTTGTCTTGCGTTGAATTATTTTTTCACCGTAGTTGTCATGCAAGTTAGCATGCATACTTGGTGATAATCGAGCTTCATTTTGAATGAACTGGATGAGTTTTGCATCACTTTCAAAAACATTCCAATTGGTATTGTTGTCTATAATGGATGGTCTAATGACCGTTCTGACATGTTGTGTGTTTCCTTTGATAAATTCCCTCGCAAGAGAGAACTGCAAAGCAAGTGTGGCCATTTTATCAACTTATTTGTTCATATTCCTTAGTATCAATTACAGATTTAGAGCATCAAATCTCTCAAGGAGGTCCCAAAATCTAAGTTATAATACTTTAGAATCTTATTCTTTGTTGTGCACTTGTTTGTGACCAAGTGGATAACCAACCTGTGTGTCCCCAAAGATATGCAGCACCTTAATCCTTTTCTTCTCAGCAATAAGAAGACCATGCACCAATGCTTTATATTCTGCTACATTGTTGGAGCATGTAAACTATAACCTGTGCACAAATAATAACTTCTCATCCTTGGGGAATTGAGAACAATTCCTATGCCTATGTTGTTTCTACTTCTAGAACCATCAAAGTACAACTTGCATAGACCAAAATTTTCTTCATTTTTCTTGAGTGCACATGAGAACACAACATCTTCTTCAAGGATGGAGTAAGGACCAAGCCAAGTCTCAAAATATTCAATTTATGAATAAATTTTTTGGTGTCTTTCCCCTAGTCATATAACACTAGATAAGTAAAAGAGGGGGAACATATTTCTCTTCAAATACTCAAACTTGTTCTTCTTGGATTAGGCAATTGGCTTGGAGAATGGAGGGGTCATATGACTCTACATGATAGTAAAATATTGGCTCATCTTGTATGGTAATACAACTACCATATCTTGTCTAAGTAATATATGGCACTAATCGGAAGACAACTAACCACCCACTTTACTAGTAAAATGTCTTGATAAACATAGGGCAAATAAAGGATGTAGTTCAATGATTTACACATCTTGAGTTATAGTGAGATTTAGACATGCATGGAGGGTTAACTCAAGACCCTTGATGACTCGAAAATGGTGAAATTTGAGCCGTTAAGTTGTAGGACTCCTTTGGACAAGGGGTGTACTTAAGGCATAGGACATTAGGATTTTTCTTAGGCATGAAAGAAGTACTAGCGCTTGAGTCAATCATACAATTGTGCACAAGGTGTTTGCCTATGATCAAGGACATATAGAAGGGTGGGTGTTTGAAAACCTTTCTTAGTTTCTTCTCCTCTTCTTGACAAATATTGACAACAAAACCCGGTTTTGAGATAGCTAAATCAATGCGCAGAAGTTGAGCCATAGCTTCATGCAAAAAGTTGAGCTATCATTGAATGGCAGTGGTGTTCCACATTATGACATTAAGATTTGTCTTCTTCATCTAGTCCAAAATGTTGAAATGAAGGCCCCTTGACTTGTGCATTTGGGGCATAACATAATCCTTTCCTATTTGTTCAGAGAAGTAGCAAGGGGACTTTAGCTTGTGCAGAGGCTTGATATACCAAAGGAGGGGTGCACATCTCTTCGGGAAGAGTGTTGTGTGGAGTCTCACATGTAGGAAATTATGTGCCTTTACTGTTGGATGACTTGGATACATCTCTTTACTTTTGAGGATGGGCTTGTGTTATGGGATTGAAAATTGTGTGCCAAAGTATAGCATTCTCTTCTTGTATCTTGTGTTGTCAAGCACCCAGGCACACAATCTATTTGTGTCATCTGTAACTTGATTAGTAGAATAAAATTATTTGTTTCCAAAGAAAATAAGGTGTGCCTTAGGAAAATATTCTTGATTTTCGTAATTCTTAGGCTCGGTTGCACTTGTGGAAGGTTCAAAGTTAGAAGAAACATAAATCATGTAGGCCATGCGCACATAATATTAGCATACCTGATAGTGACTATGAGGAATATTGCAAGGAAATAAACATTCGACACCCGAGCCATATTGTTCTAAACTTTAACTAGTGCTTGACTTGTGCTAGGTGTTGGAAGAGGTTCCGCAGAGGGATCACTGCAACAGAGGTGTATGTTAGTATGCCATCTATCATTTCAATGATTCTTCATGTATCTATTGATTCCATATTGATTATACAAAGGATGGTTGTTTTGATTATACCATTGATTTGAACTATTTCTAAAGTCTTACGCCCACTATTTTTCTAAAGATATAACTTTATTAGATAAGTTCCTAATCAGGGCCTTTATTTCTTCATCTTCCTTTTGCTACGTGGGAGAATAGGATGTGGATGTAGCATGTTGAGTACTCTTCTCAAGAGTGGGAGGAGTGGAATGCTAGAGTGTGTGAGATATCTCTATGAATAATGGAATGGGAGGCCTGGGGCTAACTTTCCTACCTAAATGAGACTATTTTTAGCCCTTATTGCAATATAGTAAGCATAAGTTAAGGTTCTAACCCCATGGGATGAATCATGACTGAGATGTCACTATTTAAATCCCTTAGATAATACAGAAAAGCATGTTGGGTTGTAGGCCTTACCACTTGAGGGATTTTATCCCAAGTCTTTTGAAATCGGGTGTTAAAATCAGTCATACCCTCATTGGGCATTCTCTTTGTTGTTGTTATTTTCTCCATCAGTGAAAGGTTATCCGACATATCTTCAAATTAATTACATAGAGTTGTTCCAAACTCATCATAGGTGAAAATAGATGTAGGTATCAAACCTTTGTACCACTAATGAATTTTTCCTTTGAATTATGTTGTAAGCCGTCTGACTGTTACATCATCGTGCATGATCAAATAAACAGAGAAAACACTTTCTACATCCTAGATGGGCTCAATAGGGGTGATGTGATTCTCAATAGTAAAGTATGGAATACTTTTAGGCATGATTGCTGACATATCATCATGTGCATTGAGATTGAGAGGGATTTTACTAATGAAGATGGAAAATTTTCTTAAAGGAGGAGGCGATTGTAGTGCCATGACAGGTGCATAGGTATACTATGAGGAGGAGTGGAATGCACACGATGTACTAGAGATATACATGCATGTGCAGGAGCTCTACTATGTGTTATCCTAAGAGATAGCTTGAGGTACTTGAAAGATGATTCAGTTGACGTGATTTTTATTGTATGCACTTTTCTCATGAAAGATGCTCAAGACTATTAAAACAGTAGATGTGGAATTTTGGGACTTGCCATATGTGTTTAAATAATCCTCCAAAAATGGAAATCACTAAGCTACACACCAAAAATTAGCAATGATGAAATTTAATCTTTCAATGTTGGTCCCACAAGGCATGCAAGAAATTGTTGGAGCTCAAAATTGAACCCTTATCTCATATCTATAATAATTGAGTATTTGAGTCAAAAATTTGACTATCTCTAAGTTTTGGGACCTTGCGTGCTTGAGACAGGACCTCCGAATAAGGTCGGTTCTTCTAACTATTTCTCTGCTCACATCGTTACTCCTAATGATGAAAGGAAATCCTAAGGTAAACATGCCAAGGGACCAACGATAGAAGGAGAATATGAAAATGGAAAAATAAAATAAGGGAGGTGATAACATTAGAAAAAATGGGGATGAGCATGATTAGATTTGAGTGAAAAGAATGGGAATGAGAAGAGTAAGAATATACATGTATAGAAAAGATTAGAGTGTAACTACGCAGTCATTTTCATGAAACACAATGAGAAAAGGAGATGTAAAGGATGCGAGAAATCAAAAAAACCACAAAAAATGAATCGAGGCATGAAATAAGAATTAAAAATGTAAAGGTGGATGATATCCACAAAAATGCTTCTATTATTTTAAATGCACAAATAATTACAATGGTGTATGAGGTGGATACCCACATGAAAGGACTCGATCAAAAAGTTTACAACTCAAAAATCGAGGAAATTCCTATCTAAAATGAAATAATCCAACCCTCTATAATGAGAAATGGTCTCACATTTATAAATGAGTCCATGAGAGAAGAGGAGGGGAAGAAAGGAAAATCTGATTTGAAAACTCAACCACCAACAACAAGAAATGAATGCCTGCAAATCCACCTAAAAATATGTCAAATGTGATTCCCCATGTCTATTTGGCATGTAAGAGAAGGAAGGAGGTGAGATCTAAATCAAATCGGGTGGTTGGAGCAATCATATCTTGTATTAAAGGAATGAAAAATGTTTTCCATCTTCTCACCTCTCCAATCCTATAAAATTTTGAACTTGAGTGATCTAGAGTGTAACCCATGTCATTAGATATTTTTTCATCTTATGCCACGTGTCACACCTCTCAGTTGGTTCAAGGATTTGGTGCCTTGTTGGCACACTTTGGTAGGTTACATGTGATACACTCAATGTTTAATAGTCCACGTGGAAAAAGAGCTTACATAGAAGAAGGTGTAGAAGAAACACATAACGAAAATAAGCAAGAAAGGAGAAAGAAGAAGAAGGAGCGTGAAAGTGATACATGTGGGAGGAATGGAAGGGATATCTACAGGAGGAATATATGGAAGAGACACAATCATTACAAGATAATGTGCGTAAGAAAAGAAGGGGGCCCTCGAAGATTTTAGGGACTTAGCCAATTGGGGAGAAAGTATAAGGTGTGCGCAAAGGGTGCATGAGTTTCTAGGAGGAATGTGAATGTTTAAAGAGTGGGTGTGAGGAAAAATGGGAATGTTAGGGGAAATAAGGGAATATTGAAGCCACGAATAAAATGGTGCACCAGGAGCAAGATTCAAGGAAATGTGACAAGAGAACAATTGAATTACACGCAACCTGTAATGTAGAGTATTAGAGCCAGAATGGACATATAGGTTTTCCTAATAACTAGGGAGTAATTTTGGATAACAATAAATTTTTAGTAGAAGCATTAAAAACATTAGCACCATATTTAATTTTTTGAAAAGAAAGGAACTTGATATCTCTACTATGCAAAGTATGAGATACATGATCAAAAGAGTGAAAAGAATAAAATATTACACACTCTTGTAAATAAGTTGATAGGCTTTTAATGAAATTATATTTAAATTTAGATTCATTCTAGAAATTATTCATTTGAGAAAGATTAGTCTTATATAAAAACACATAATCACTAATATTCTTCTTAGTTCCTTGTCTCATTTCGCCATTTTTTCATATGATATCTTTGTTTCCAATATTCATGGAAAAGTGAGGTAGAAACAAAATTTTAAGAGGAGTAAAATATTGAATGAAATGCATAGGAAAATCATCAAACCATTTTAAGGCATAATACTCTAATATCCTTGGAAACAACTTTGTTAAGAGTGTGTCATCAATAAAATAATCCAAGTATGTCACATGAAATGAGTGGAGAATCTATTGAGGATATCCTTTTTCATCGAAGAGAGGAAAGCTAAGTGAGAAAAAATTGGAAGTATACAAGAAGAAATCTCAAGTGAAAGAAGACTATGAAGAAGAAGCTAAGAATCAAAGGATGAAGAAGAAGAGGAGAATTTAAGTTGTAATTCATAAATTTGAGCTTAAAAATCATGATACAAAAACTATAAGGAATGGGTTCTTAAAGATGTGTTAGGTTGGATGTGGTAAATTATGGGCAACGATAAGTGAGTATTGGGTGTAGAAATATACATAAGAATGATGGATACCCTCATTATAATTGTTGGGAATGAATAAATTATAATAGAAGAAGGGATAACAGAGAGAATGCCAAGGTGTGAACCATACTAACATGAGTAACATTGTGACATGAATGAATAATAAATAATAAATAATCAAGGAAATGTAGCACATAAGTGGTATTGTCACATAATGTGGAATGAAAAGTGGTGATATAATCGACTTGTGATTGATCCACATTAGTCTATTCCTCTTAAAAGTGTTCACTATCATAAGTATCGATATCCTTGAGAGGAACTTGATCGTAATTTAAGAGGGTGTTATCATGTGTGGTTTCAAACATATTATTAGAACGATTGTGATTTTTTATGAGAATCTAAGTATGTCATAGAATACAAAACAAACACTAAGAGTAATGGGCATGAAAGAGATATATGATGATTGGAATGTAAGGATTGGTTTCACCAAATTATTTGAATAAATTTAATTCTTTATCAAAGGAATAAGATAAAATCAATATAGCAATAACAAACAAGATTTAGCATGTAAAGTACAAAAAAAGTATATAAGATAGGAAAATGAGAATGACTTAAATTATATCGGAAGATATGGAATGGAAATTTACTAGAACATGTTGGATCTAGACTATGTGAGATCTATCTAGAAAAGCGTGACCAAATAATTTTTTGCACAATATCACCCACAGAGGACAAGACTTCCCTAGGTGCTTAGTGTTTCTACAATGAGATCTTCTTTTTTTTTGAGGGTCTAAACATAACATCTTCTTTTCACTATTTTTGAATCCACTTAGTTGGAGGGTTCATGTGTCACACATGTAATTTAAAAAAACCTTAACTACTTGTAAAAATTTCAATACAAAATTCCATGAAATAAATAATGTAAATGCTTGAGTCGATCAACATCGCCATTCAACCCAATGTGATTTTCATTGAGCGCACAATACATTTAAGACTCTATGTATTTTGTGTTCTCATGTGTGATTATAATCATGTTCATTTAAGCTAGGTTTCCCTTTTTATAGTCACACATAAATAGTGGGCTACAATTAATTTACCCGTAAGATGAATGTGTGAGATGGAATTTAGAAATGTCCCTTCCTATGTAGTGAATGACGTATCTAAAATGCAATATTTAAATGTTTCTCTTTTCCCAAGTAGTAGATAGTAAGTATTAGATAATTTTTCCTATTTTAATGTTTAAGTCATGTATATAATATCATATATATATATATATATATATATATATATATATATGATTCCCTTGTTTGAAATTTTTTAACAACTGAAAAGATGACCCAAAGTGATAAAAGAGACTCTAGAAAATACACCAAATGATTTAGAAATTCAAAATCAAGAAAAGGAGGGAAAGGGATAGATGCTCCTAGAGGGAATAACAACACTTGGGGAGATCTTTACCATAATAGTTGGTAGTGTTTAGGATGATCGTAAGATATAAAGGTCGATATAGAGTTATGTCACATGTTTTATAGTGTCTAAAAATAAAGTGGTCATTCTAGAAAATAAAATAACATGAGTTTGGGAAAGATAAAAGTGATGAAAGAGTAAAATAAGTCTTTTTAGTTTCTAGTCTTCTTGTTTACGAATCATGTACCTAATGAACTACTTACATGCGTAATGTAAATAGAAAGTACATTATTTCATGAATATAATAACTAACATCAATTTTTGTAGACGATATACATATACACATATTATGATATTGGAATAATTGTTTTCAATATTCTAAGAACTATTTGGATGAGTACTTGTTTTCTAAAGATTAATGAAGACTAATATTTTGGTGATTTAATTGTGAAATTGGAATCTTGAACCAATGAAGAGTAAGGGCCCTTTGGAAGAAAGAGTAAGGATATTTATTTGTTATTTTATGTTTATATTCTTGTAATTTAATTTTCTAAAGTATGTATGTGTGTGAGTGTTAACACCTATGGGACTATTATTTGATTTAAATTTGTATATGACTACGATATTTTAGGGATCTAGATTTTAATAAGAAAAATTACATCACTTTTCATTCCGCAACTAGGCTAACATAGTGTTTGAATTTCAATATAATGTGTTTCTAATTTCATATAAGAATATTTCATTTCAATTTTTATTACAATTGAGTAAACCGTTTCATTTTTAAACAATTATTTTTCATCAAGAATGATTCATGTGTGTTTTCCTTTTCATATAATAAATAGATTTTAACTATAGAAAATAGATAAACTCATAATTATAAAGAAAGTTTTAAAAACACCAAAAATAGAACCTAAGGAAATAGTTAGTTAATGACACTACCTAACTACATACATCCATATGAAATTGATAATGGTTTAATACATCCGTATAAAGTGAGTCGATTAAATGAATGGAATAATGACACTCGTCATTTTTAGCACCATTTTCAGGGGACATATTTTTATGTTCTAGTAAAGTAATAATTCATATAATTATTAATTGTTTTGCGAGAATCTAATCGAAACATAGAAATTTATGAGTAGACCTAGAGGATCCAAGGGTAGATTCATTACAAAAATCCCTCAATAGGACATATTTGATCCTCTCGGATCAAGAACATATTCGAGAACCATTAGAAAGTTTGAGAGAATAACCTTAAGAAACCCTTTCACATATTAAAGAAGAAACTATTACGGTTCCACAAGAACTCTCGAGATCATTTTATAGAAGCAAGTGCATCATTCCAATGAAGATCCATGTGAAAATACATATTAAATTTGAGTTTTTATTCTTAGATAAGTAGTATCATATCCAATTCTAACACATCACCCTTTCCTCGAAAAACCCACTATAAAATTATCGTGAGGAAATGGTAGAAGAAGAAGAAGCATGTGTACTAAATCCACATAATAGGGGAAGTTACAAAAATAACCTACACATACCCTATTTCCTTTGATGAAGAGGAAGACCCCCATGAAAAACATATCTCCATCTATATTTCCCACTTTCATAGGGATGCTAGTAGAAGATCCCGATTAGTTCTTATTTCAATTCAAAGTTGTATGTCAAAATTATGACTATAAGACACATACCCAAAAACAATAGTGGTTTGATTTTACCCTAAAGGATCTATCCATGATATGGTTCAGTTGCAACCAAAATTAATTAGTTCTTGGGATCAAATGGAAAATTAATTCTTAGAAAAATACCAAGATTACAATAGGGGTAGAGATGAAAAAGAAGAATTCCTCAAAATAGACCAAAATGAGGATGAAAATTTAGAGGATCATCTCAGTTTTTTCTCTTTTCCATAGAAGGTGTGGATATGAATTGATTGAAGAACTCAGAAATACCATTTTTCTTAAAGTATTATATAATAAAGCAAGAGAATATCTTAATCTTATGAGAAGAGGTGATATAAATAATATTATTCTCTAACAAATTACTAAATTATGCGGGAGTTACTCCGAACTAGAGGAGGTGTTCGAGAAAATGAAAAATGGGAAAAACAATCTATTTATAAAATAACCCATGGAAGAACTATCTAACTTTAATACATACATCCTAGTGTAATTGAACACTACATTGGATAACATAAAATATAAATCTAACGAAAATCTTGAGCCATTAGCCATATATTGTCCTAAATGTAGAAAAAACATGCCCTAAGTAATTTCCCTCTAGATAGGTTCGACATGTGTGGAATATATGATTTAAGGAACATAGCACCAAAGGCTACCTTATTTTTCTTATTTTCAAGAATCAACTAAAATAACAATTATCCAAAATAACTCCCCTAGTTATTCGAGACAACGTATATGTCCATTAAGCTCTCGAGACTCTATATTAAAAGGTTACACAAAATTAAGTTTTTCTCTTGGCATGTTTCATTGGATCTTGTTCCTCATGTGCCCTTTCGCACTCTCCATTATCTTCATGCCTTCTATCTTACCTAATTTTCCATTAATAGTCCTATCTTTCCCCATCCCCTCTCTCGGTTCATTCACATTCCTCCCAACAGTTGAAACACCCTTCACACACACCTTAAACTTATTCCCCAATTGGCTAAGTCTATGGAATCCTTACACGCACTTTAGAATTGATCCCTAATTAGCTAAATCCATAACATCCTTACACGCATGTTAGAATTGCTCCATAATTGGATAAGTTGGTGTCATCCTTGCGCACCCATTTTCTTTTTGCCACACATTATCTTGTAATGAGTGTGACTCTTAGATAAATTCCTCCCATAAATATCCCTTCCATTCCTCCCGCATGCATCACTTTTGTGCACCTTCTTCTTTTATCTCCTTTCACAATTATTTCCTCTGTGTATGGCTTCCACACCTTCTTCTACACCAGTTCTTGTGCCACGTGGACTGTCAAACATTAAGTGTATCCAATGTAACCTACCAAAGCACATCAAAATGTCTCAAATCCTTGCAAAAACTAAGGTGTGACATGTGGAAGAAGATGAAAAAATAAATGATGGCGTGGGTTATAGTCTAGATTACTCAAGTTCAAATTTAAACAAGATTGGGTAGGTGAGAAGCTAAAAACATCTCTCGTGCCATTAATATAGGATCTCGATTACTCCTACCACCTTATTTTATTTAGATCTCACCTCCTTCCTTCTCTTATATGCCAAATAGACATGGGGAAGTGCATTTTAAATATTTTAAGGATGATTTGCAAGAATTCATTACTTGTTGTTGATGGTTAAGTTTACAAATAAGATTTTCCCTCCTTCCCCTCCTCTTTCTCATCGACTCATCTATAAATGTAAGAGCATTTCTCATTGAAAGGGTTGGATTCTTTCAATTTGTATAGGCATTTCCTTGCATTTTGAGTTGCAAACCTTTATATCTAGTCCTTACATGTGGATATCAGCCTCATATGCCATTGTAATCGACTATGCATTTCTGGAAGTAATAGAAGCATTTTTTTGTGGCTATTCTCTACCTTAACCTATTTTTATTCTTCTTTTTGCCTCTCCTCTACATTATATGTTTTTGTGCTTTCTCACATCCCTTACATATCCTTTTCTGATTGTGTTTCATGAAAATGACTATGTAGTTGCATTCGGATTATATTACATGCATCTAGCCTTCCTCTCTATGCATTCTCCTTCGTTTTCACTCAAATCGATCATGTTGATGTAACTTTTTCTTGTGATATTTCCTCCCTTAGTTTAGTTTTCCATTTTTATGTTCTCCTTCTATCCCTGGTCCCTTGGCATGTTTATTTTAGGATTTCCTTTCAGCATTAGGAGTATTAGGAGGAATATAAATAGGTGGAGGAACCGGCCTTCTCTACGGAGGTCTATCTTGATACGCATAAGGTCACAAAACTTGGAGACAGTCCCATTGTTGACTAAAAGACATAGTTATTCCTGATACGAGACATGGGTGCAATTTTGAGCTCCAACAATAACCTATCCCATCATATATGGAAGATCTCAATTCTGTTCAAAGTCAAGGAAATAAGTTTTTCAAAACCAAAATTAGAAATAATTCATGTCTAGATATCCTTCTAATCCACGGATTATACTTTGAGCTACAAGACAATTTCAAAAAGCATGGGTACCACCATCTTGGGTTACACAATAATGAACACCATAGTCATGGATACCTTAGGCTCATTAGTAGCCATGAAAATCTCAACTTCATCCTCAACAATGAACACACCCATAATGGGGACCTCCCAATAAAATTTATAGAAGATAACGTTTCGACAAAAACAAAAAAAAAGCATTGATGACACCTCTTACCACTCAAAATCTATGAAATGAACAAGTGATTCAACCTCAATTATTGGCACAACCAGTAGAAAATACAAAAATATATAATTAGACCCCATCTATGGATTGGAAGAAGAATAAATTATGGAATTTAGTTTATATATTATAATAATGTTTAGTTAAGATGAAGAAAGATTTTGAAAGACCCACCAATCATCAAAACTAAAATTTCAAATCAAAACACTATTACTCCTAGTGAGCCAATAAAGTGAAATGAAAAATTACCTAATTGGGGAATAGAAGAACCCTGAAAACCACCAAAGTCTCCCCATCTATTGTCTAGTTCAAAAATTGAGGAAATTAAACATTGAAATACCATTTTTGTAAGCAATAAAAGATATAACACAGATCAATAGAATTATCAAAATTATTTGTATAAATACTCAAAGAAGAAATAAACAATATCCTAAGTCTATAAATATTAATGGAAAACTTGATTTATTTTTAGGGAAATTGTTATTACCTAAGTATGGTAATCTTGGTAGTCCATTCATCGTTATTACCACACGGAAAAGAGAGATACATAATATATTAATATATCTTGGAGCTTATATTAATGTAATGACAATGAATACCTTAAAATAATTACCACTTACATGAATCCAACCTACTACTAAAGTCCTACAAATGGTTAATCAATCTATTTTAAAACCAAGGGGAACCATTGAATATGTTTTAGTAACAGTAGATTAATGGGATTATCCCTGTGGATTTTATGACACTCCAAACTAAAAATAAAATAGTTGGATACCCTATAATATTAGGAAGGCCATGGTTATCTAATTTTACAACATTAACATATTATAAGTCATGAGATATGACTATTTCAAATGGGTTGAGAACGTTTTTTTCCTTATATCCACCTACATAACCATTTCTATATAGTTTAGAAAATATATGGGTGGATGAACCAAAACATAATAATAGAAACTTGTCATTATTGGTCATGATTGCATTTAAAACCATACAATAGAAATATAACAAAATTTAGTTAAAACTTTTGAAGTAATTATCCGGCTCGAGACCGATGATTTAGGTTTTTAAATCACTAGTCTTATTTTGAAGACTACTGATCTAACTTTGAATATCACTAGTCTAAATCTTGAGACTGCTTATCTAACATTGTAAATTACCACTCCAACTATGGAATATAGCATTCTATACACAAATATTCTAAAAAATTTTTTGATGAAAAGTATGATCATACACCTTTCTAACAAAATATGGTTGGTTGGGCATAAACAAATGAAAGTATATTTTGAAAATCTTTTAATGTCATTAAGTAGAAGTGATACCAAGAGATGACTCTTTCTCTATAAACATAACCATATTTTCCTAAAGTTTTACCAAAATCATGTCCTTTAAATTCTCTTATGATTGAATTTGAATAAGTCAATTCCATCCACCCCGACATTAAGAAAATAACTATTCACTTGAGAAAAATGTTAAATATAAATAGTTGGCTAAATAATGATAAAAAGACAAAGTATTTCATATCTTTAGAAATCACACAAAGTTATTTTTATTAGATTATGAGGATTTCACATCCCTCATGTTCATTTCATGTTGTTGCAAGATAGGGTTATTAATGTGAAGTGGATAATGAGGAATTGGGGATGAGAATCACTACCCAACTAGTTTCACACCTAGGTGTATGCATGTGTACCTTGAAGAAAATAAACATGCTTATACGTAGCTAAGAAGATAAGAAAACAATGATTATTTTCACCAAAAACTCATGAAACACCTTACATTAATACCTTTATTTTCTTCCTTGATTTTTTTACTAAGATGATCATTTTCATGATTGAGTGCTTTTATTTGTTTTTGTTCATGTTATTGGTATTGTAGATTAAATTTTTGCTAGACTTAATAATTTGCAAAGTATGGTTTAATCTATACATGGTCAAATAATACATTATCACGTTATGTAAAAATAATCATGAATGTTGAAATTACTAACTCTTATGACACTTAACAATCATTGATTGTACAATGATGAAGAGGACCTTCGAGCAAAATAGGTAAAACATGGTTTGCATTAAGGTATAGGTTTGAGTATCTTATTATGAAAAATATTAAAACACTTATTTCACTAAATATGGACCTATTCCATTCCGAAAGAGATAAAAATATAGCTAATATTGGAGCCTAATAATAATAGTTTTGGATTCCAAAATGTTAGATCCTGAAATTATCTACACTCCAAAATCGCATATATGGGATTCCAATATCACATATATTGGAATCTAGAATCATATATAACAGAATCCAAAATCACATATATTAGAATCCAAAAATCAAAATATTGGAATCCATAAAATGCAATATTTTAATTTGTCAATTCTCCTTCTGGATTCCAATATATCTGGTCACGAATTAAATTATTGAATCTATGAAAAAATGTTTAATGATTTTAGGTAATCCAACATTGATGTGATAAAAGCGCCTAGCTTGATCACTAGCCCATACAAAATAGAAAAATGTTCTATTTTATACGGGATAACGATTCTTAGGCTAATGACATTCACAAGATGTTAGAAAATTCTAGGTTCATTTACTATGGTGTGATTGAAGCTCGGGAAAATAGATAATTATTGAAGATGTTATGAAGAAACTAAAAGAGGGTGATGATCCAGTTTAGGAGAATGTAATTAATCAGTAAAACCATTCCAAATAGATTTTCATATTTAAATTTATATATATAATTCACTTCATTTACCATGGTGTGATTTACCCTCAACAAAACAAGATAATTTCTCAAGATGTTATTAAGTAATTAGAAGAGGGTGATAATCCGGTGTAGGAGAATGTAATTAACTATAAAATTATTCCATATATATTTTCATAACTAAATAATTTAGATATAAAATTAGTTGATAAAACATGGCATATATATTTCTATATTTAAATATGGATATGAAATTAATTAAAATTAACTCTAAAACCATCCCAAATATATTTTATTATTTAAATATAGCTATGAAATAAATTGAAATTTATTTTCTAAAGGTAGAATTATTGTAAAAAAATTGAAGGATATTTTGATTTTATATTGTAACACTATTCCCCAATATGGGCTTGAAATAAAAATACAAATCATAATAAATATCTAAAAAAACTTCCTATAATTGTGTTTTGATCTAAGAAAATATCGAACATCTTTGACATCATTAAATAGTTGGAACAAAGGACACAACACATCTAACAAGTATTTGTCTTATGACTTAGAATCTATGTTGAATGTTTTTGCAATTTTGTAGTTCCCCACATCATTGAAATTGTTCCTCTCTAAAGATTCATCTACAAGAAATCTATTTTTACAATGGTATAATGCATTAAACCTCCATTAAATGAAGTTAAGATTATTGAGATATAATTTGGGATTCGTAGAGCCTTCATAATTGGTTTGTTTGGTCTCGACACAATCTTATTATGTAAATATGAACTCGAAGCTTCCAAAATCTAATCCAATGTTTTGAAGGAATGAAGGTATTATGTCCTCAACCTTTGAATTTCTCACCAATGTCAATAGTGCTATTTTGAAATGTTTTTGCATCGTTAAAAGAAAAATTTTACATTTGGTATGAGAAAATACTTTTTTTTTTTATCTTGATGGTGCCAAACGTTTTCACTTTTTGTATTATGAATCAGCCTTGAGGAGGGTATGTGCCAAAACACCATTTATATCAAATATGATCAATTTCATGTTGCATGTGTTCTTATCTGAAAATGAAAATAAAATCAAATGGTTGAGGGAGGTGAATCAATAGAAAAATAAAAAATAGGTCCCTTTTGATATTGTTATATCAAAAATCAAATGGTTGTAGGTGGTGAAGAAGGTGAAAATATAAGGGCATTCCTCATTTCTTATTGTACTAGGAATATGTTTTTACGTAATTTTCTTGAATTAAATGTAATGTTTCAGCATGAAGATTCTTTACATAGTGTATTGTATTTCTTTCATTACATTTGAATGTGGTATATGTTTTCGTAATTGAAGAAAAAATACAATTTAAGCATGCTCAAAATTAATTTAGAAATACATATTTGATTAATAAATTTTTCTAAGATTTTTTCAATAAAGTATCTCTGTTAATTACCATTCACAATTTATACACTCGTACTCTCAACAAGTCATTTTACAAAAACTAAATTTTATCTCTATTCTTCTATGATTCATATATGAGAAGGGAATATGCCCATTCGCATATAGGAAGAAATATTCAAGTAAATAATTTTGAGAGCTATTTAAAGGATTCAATAATGGGGAATTGTCCATTCTAAATAAATTTAATTTTACCTCTTTTAATTTTTGTGATGATGTATGACTTTTTTCTATGTAAAATATTGATTTGTGAAATTATCTTATTTAATGTTTACATTTGAATCATTATTATATGCTAGTATTATCTTGTTTTCGATATTGATTATTGTGATGATGAATGAAATTTATTTCTTTCTTATCAAAATGTAGTTGCCTATATGATTATAAAATTAGGTAGTAAAAGTTGTTTTCCAACAAAGATTGCATTATTACCTTGTTTGTTTATATTATGTACTATGTAGATAAAAATGATAGTTAACCATTTTTGTAATCTTCATTTAATAATAATTCAACATGATTACGAGTTGAAAATTTATGCCAATTCATTCAAATTACATGCATATAGTTTATTCTTTTCATATGGTATGCAGGAATCAAAGTAATCATTATGAAGTGATATGTTGGATTTGATACACCTACAAAGGTGACGATATTAGGTAAGTTCCCATGCTAAACAAAGTAAATGTTATCATCTACCAATGATCCACAACCTCTCCTAGCGATCCAAACATCCCTACCATCACTTCTCTCACTTCCATCCTGAACACCTCTTCCAAACCCAAGACCAAGAACCCAAAAATTCCCAAAATTGACTTCCCTCACTTTTTCCGGGTTCTTAGAAGCACTAAAGAGCTGGAAGTTGCACATAATTTGTTGTATATTAGTAATGTTGGCCAGGATACGACCTTGCAACAGGAGGGGAATAATATTCCTCATAGGTTGGATTCTTTGGAAAATGAGATGATGAAGTTAAAGAAGGACCTATAGCACATTGCCAAATAGAAGGGAAAAAGAAAGGCTGATGAGGAAACTGATCATGGTAATGATCAGATTACAAACATCTACAAGAAATTGAACTCTTTGGACAATAGATTGGGAAGATCCAAAGGCAAGCACGATCATAACATAACTATCTTCAATGCTATTAGTGACATTTTGGAACAACATGTTTGTAACTTTTCCATGCTTAGTAGGTGTAATGCCTCTGTTTATAAAAAAAATAAAAGGATTCAAATTAAAAGAAAAGCCCATGATATTCTTCTTGGGGCAGTTAGGGAAAAATGAAGGGAGGCGGGAAAGATCAAAAGTGTGGTGTTAGGGTTTTATCATTTTGGCTTTTGGAAGGGGAAAATTTTGGAAGGGCGGTGGCATGGCAAACTCAACAACCTATTTCAACATCCTACCAGCTGTGCCAGAATGTCAAGTGTGGGTGTTTTCTTTTCTATGCATAAAAGACGGAAATTTCGTCGGATGTTCTTTCATTGCAAATTCCTTTGGGGGTGCTGCCTCATGTTTGACCAAAGAAAAGAATGAGACACCTGCTCATGGAATATAGTAATGGCATCGAATAGAAGGTGTGGTTTCCTCTTGAGGCAGTCTTGATGTCCCCTGTGTGTAGGTCTCCAACCCAATCAGTTTACATTTGCTAGCGAATCTCCGGCTGTGCTGAAAAAAATAGGATCTTCGACACGGGGCTTGTCAACCATTTGACTAAATGCATGGAAGAAATGCAGTTCTAGGGACTGCAATTATTGCAGGATATGCAAAAAATGGTTTTGTTGAAACTACATTGGAACATTTCAAGAAAAATACAATTGGCAGGTTTGAAGCCACACCCCACAATCTTTTCTACTATATTCCCAGCCTATGCCAAGATGGAAAATTAGAAACAGCGCATGGACAACGCATTGACATCCATCAAAGCATCATGGAAAGATAATATTTTTAAATGTCTTGTCAGGTGCCCAGATAGGCATGTATGCAAAATGTGAAGGCATACACAACGCATGTGAACTGTTTGACAAAATACCTGAAAGATATGTGGTCTCCTAGACTACAATGATAATAGGATATGCAAAAAAATGGGTCTGTTAAAAAGGCGTTTGAACTGTTTGACAAAATGCCTCAAAGAAATGTGGTCTCATGGAGTGCCATGATTTGCAGGATCTGTACAAAATGGGTATGTTAGATACAGATGCAAAATGTGAAAGCTTTGACAGAGCACATTAACTATTTGTAAAATACCCCAGAGAGATGTTTTATCATGGACAACATGATTTGCAGAGTATGCACAACCATGGTTTGTTAGATCTGTATGCAAGTTGTGGATTTACAAACAAGTTGGTGCTCATAAAGATCGGTTGAGCTTGGATTCATTCGTGGAGATATGCGTGCTCATAACCTACTATGGTGGGTGAAAGCCAAATTTCATAACCTTTGCAAGCATCCTAACTCCTTGTGCTGAAATGTGAATCTTGGAGCAAGATTGTCGTGTGGTGGACTTGTTGCTTGTATGCATTCTAACTAGCTTGGGGCACCTCATACACTGCATCATTGATTAACAGGATTTGTATGAAGTGGGTATGTTAAAAATCTCAGAAAATTTCAAGCAACTACTTATTCTATTGGAAAAATTCAAGTGATCGGGAAGTTGGTGTGATGTGGTGGAGATTTGATCCAGGCTCGTGAACTGGTTGACAAAGTGTCAGGCGAGATGCTAAACTAAATCCTACGTGGGTTTTACCGACTTCGTTCCTTCCCAGGCATGGTTCTTCTTCCCTTACCTCTCATAATTCTCGTGTTTTAATTATCTTTTGCAACTAAAAATAATTTTAAATTATTAGGATTTTTTAATACAGTTAAATGTCCCCGTTCAACTCGTTACAAAACAATAAATTGTCATGTCGTAACTCTTGAAGTCATTATAACTCATCTACTTTAAACTATGAACTATCACCCTCACTTCGAGATGATTTAGAAAATTCTTACCCATATTGATCACTCCAATATTGTTTTATCAACCAGATGAAACTTACTTTCTAGAAATAATGTTGACCAATTCCTGTAAAAAAAAAAGAAAAAGAAAGAAGTTAATTTGTTTACATTTTCGAGACTCATTAAGTACCCTTCGTAACTCGAAAACGAGATGTTAAGTTTCAATCGTGTACCTTGGTATATAAGGAGTCACCTCGACCTTTGGTTTGACCCGAAACGAACATATTACATCCTTTTAACACTCTTATAGGAGCCCCGTGACACTTTGGTTTACGATAGTAGAAATTTGTTAAATCTAGCAAGTTGGCTTTCGTTTTGAAATACCATTTGAAACCTAGATGGAGAAATTACTTCCCGTCTTCGCAAACCTCTAGTGTTTATACTAGAAAATTGCATGGAACATTCAGTATAGGAAAGATCACTTTTTGGGATAGTTTGGCGAAGCCATTTTGTAGGCCTCCGGTCACAGTTTGATGAGGTCAAACTGGACCAATTTCATCGTGTTTCTCCGAGAAAACTTGTTGCCATTTGAAAATGGTTTCCTAGTTATCAGTCCATTGACACCGATGAATTAACCTTATATAAGGGAACTACTAGGAGTTGTTTCGTTGTATGCTCCTCCATCGAACGTCTGTTTTGGATGTGGTTTTCGGGCACTTGAGCTAACTTTTGTCATTTTACAACTAGGTGAACTACGACTAGTGGCCCCAGAAAACTAGCCGCCAAACACAAACCGTTCACTCTTTTTCAATTTCGTCAGCTATTATGAACTCTTGGTATATCTGGGGACACATGGAAAGTTAATATAGGTGTGTGTTCTCATCGGAAGATAACTTTTGGAATCAATTTCTTATCCTCCAAGCCCGTTTTGAACGTTTTGTAACTAATGAGAAAATGTAAAAATAGAAAGCTGTAGGACCCTCGTAGGTGCTGAATCACCCTAGAAACTTTTAACACATGTAAATAATAGTTTAAAAGACTGTAATGTAACTTATTGTGAGCAATATAACTTTGGACAAAATGGTGTTTTCTCTCTCTACCCTTCTCTTTCTCTCTCCTAGTTTATAAAAAGAAGCAAAATGAAATGTAATGAATACATGTCTCTAAACCTTTTTATTTCGATTTCAAATTGTAATTTTTATCTTTTGTAAATGGGAAACTAAAAAATGATAATTATGATTGATTAGGGTGGATGCCATGCCAGCGATTTATCGCTGATATCTTGCTCACGTGGTTTTTGCAGGATGAAAGAATGATGATGTAAAGGCGTTGAGTAATTCATTGTTTATTTTTGGTAATATATTGAAAGACTTATTGTTGAAATTGGTAGTATGTAAAAGTCGCTAGATTAATAAGTGCTTGAGAAATTGGTATTTATTTCATGGATGTTATTTTGATCCCAAAATTGTTATGGTAAAAGTGGAATACAAATGTCAAAAGGAATTGAAATTAATACCTTGTAGTGAACTTTCATTGTGCAAGTATTGGTTTAATAATTGGTGTTGTGTTTCTTACCTTGAAAATTAAATAAAGGAACCTAACCACAACAGTCAACCCTAGTTCAAAGTTCGTATATAACTAACTTGCCTATGTTGACCCCTTAGCATAGAAAACTGTGACCTTCAAACGAACCTTTACACTCGATGGAACATCCTAGTTTAGGAAAATAAGATCCCCTGAATGGGTTGATCATCTTAGTAGGTACGTTTAGTGACATCGACATAAACCAGACATATAGGAGCAACACAGTCAAACTCGACCTGGAGTAAGTAGAGCTAATGCTTCCTTCGTGTCCTAGTGGACTACCTTGTCTTCCAAAGATAGATTTAGAATTAAATTTTCTACATCGAATGAATTTCTTGTGGGATCCAGATGACATCATGGAGCTAGTGAAATAGTGGTTCTATCACTTAAAATTTTGCTAATGAATAGATCCTCTTAGCTATAGGTGTTATCTTTGGCTAGTGATAAATTAGTGCATTGATGTTTTGTAGAGGGTTTATACGGTGAATATGTTTTGAATCTTATTCTAATCTATAATAGAGTGTAAAGCCCTAAGTAAAAAAAAATAAAAAAATAAAAACATTGGAATTAAACTAAACCCTAGAGGATTAGGATGTTAACTTGTTAACTTGGGACACGGTTTCCGTTGATTTCCCTTGATCTTGGGCTGCAGAATGTCTGCGAACCACGGTTAAAAATACTGAGGAAAGGCTGAGCTATAGCCAATGCGGGCGTTTGTAGACATGGGTAAGAACGTCGCAAAGCGGGAAATACGGCCGGTGCGGTCTCTCTGCAGATTACGGCGCGAAAAGTCTGCGCAATATGACAAATCTTGCGAGGAAAAGCAGATCTCGGATCGCAATCGGACGGCTACTTGAGAGAAAATGAGGAAATGCGAGATCCACACCTTTGGCTTGGAATAAGCTTTTCAAAGCCCTAACCTCAAGGTGGGTCCGAAAAGCACTGAACAGTTTACATGGGAAATGGACAAAGAGGGTGCCACCTGTCTTAGGGTCCCAGATGGTTTTGTTGATAGAGCTTTAAACAAAACAAACCTCTCCCTTGTTGGTAAGTTTCTTGGCTCTAGACCTAATATTGATTTCATTAGAAAATGGGCTATGAGAAAATGGAAACCCAAGGGAGCCCTAAGCATTACCATTATGCCAAAAGGTTTTTTCTTGGCTAAATTTAACCAACAAGAGGATTTAGATTCGGCGTTACTTGGAGGCCCCTGGTGGCTGGGAAATATGGGTCTTTTTTTGAAAAAATGGTATCCGGGTTTTGATCCAAATACAGAAAATATAAACACCATTCCAATCTGGTGTAGGCTGCCAGGACTGCCATTGCATCTATGGGATGATGAAATACTGTTAAATATTGCAAAATCCCTAGGCACACCTATTGGATTAGATGGACCCACAAGAAATAGATCCAGGCTTGCTTTTGCTCGGTTCTGCATTGTCTCAGCTATTGATCAGGAGTTTCCAGAGCACATAATATTGAAAACTAGATTTGGATCCTGGACTCAAAGAATTGAAGTTGAGACCTTAAGATGTAAGCGGTGCCAAAGCATTGGTCACTCTGATGAAAACTGCAACAAGAAGAAGACCCCTCTTTTGGTTTCTGATCAGCCTGGGATTGACTCAGATCTAAACAATGTTAACAGGGATCCAAGCAAGGAAAGGAAAACTGAAGATAAAGGTCCCAGCCAGAGGAATGTGCAATTAAATAGCAGGGGAAAAAAAAAGAAAAAAGGGGGTTTTAGAACTCATATTAAGAAACATCTTGTCTGGCGTCCCAAAGATGCTACAAAAGCTTTGCCTGAAACCCCCAACAAAGAAGTAGTGGACAAAACTGTGAAGGCATCTCCGGGCAAACCTTCTGAAACTCCTGTGAAGGATGACCTTGTTAAGGTTTCCTTGGAAGTGAACGAACAAGAAGGTTTAATCCCTTCTGGTTCAGAAGAGAAAGAAATCCTGTCATTCATTAGAGAGGAAGCTTGTAACAAGGAGAATATGGATGTGAGTGAACCCCTGGAGATCCTCTCTCTCTGGAGAGGCAGGGTGCGGATCATTTGCCATACCTCGGCATTTCAACAAGCATTTGGCGGAGGCTTAAAGCATCAAAAGCGCCTTACGATCATACTCTGAGCGGTATCCTTAAGGAACAAAAGGAAGGGGGGATCACGCCTACCATGGAAAAGAAGACCTATTTAATCCCTTCTGGTTCAGAAGAGAAAGAAATCCTGCCATTCGTTAGAGAGGAAGCTTGTATCAAGGAAGATATGAGGGTGTTTGAGCCCCTGGAGTCTCTCCCTACTGGAGAGAAAGGAAATGCGGATCCGCTGCCATACCTCAGCATTTCAACAGTGACTGAGCAGGTCTGTTGCAATCACACTCCTGTCAGTATTCATAAAGAACAAGAGGAAGGGGAGATTACGACTACCAAGGAAAAGGAAGATCCAGACTCTGGGTTCACTTTGGTCATCTCAAAAAAGAAAAAAAAAAGAATGGAAGGTTTTGAAAGGATCCCAGAATCACTTTATAGTGAAAAGAAAAAAGAAATTGACAATTGGGAAACCTCTACCTCCAGAAAAACCAGATCTTCAGTTAGACGAATAGCTGATTTTGGAGGAAGCTCGAAAAGAGGAAGACCCTCTAAAAAGACTCTCAGAGCTAAGAAAACAGAGAGGGATATTGCAGATGGTGTTCAGCGGCAACTGAACCAGCAAGCAATTCCAACTACCAACCATTCCATATGAAGATCATATCTTGGAATATTAGAGGCCTTAACGGTTACTCTAAGCAAAGAAACATCAAGGAGTTACGGGACTCCAGTAACTTGACATTTTGATTCTTCAAGAAACTAAGATGAAAGCAATGACCATGGATAATATTAAAAAAAAAAATTTGGGACAGCTCTGAAATGGCAGCTGTTGATTCTCAGGGTGCTTCCGGAGGGCTGGCTACTCTTTGGGATAGAAGGCACTGTACTGGTATGATTCTTAGTGATAATATTAATCATCTTGCAATTAAATTTGTCACTATTGAGAATAAGTGTGAATGGATCTTGTCTAATATTTATGCCCCTAACTCTGCTAGTGGTAGAAGAAAACTATGGGCTGATCTTAAAATCTTTAGAAACCAGCCTGATTACATTGGCGGCTTATCATGGGAGACTTCAACTCCCCTCTAAACCCAGGCGAAAAGTTTGGGGGAACCCCCACCTTCTCTAATGGAATGGAGGATTTTGCTGATTTTATCACTGATCAAAACCTCATTGATGTGGATCTGCATGGTAACAAGTATACTTGGAATAATAGAAGGTTGGGAAAGGAGCTCATTCAGGTGAGACTGGACAGGGCACTAATATCAGCAAACTGGATTCTTAGCCAAGACTTTTACCTCTCTTCCCTGCCCAGAATTGGATCGGATCATAATCCGATTGCTTTAAGCTTTCTAAATTGGACCAAACCTGCAAGAAGCTCATTCAAATTTGAAAAAATGTGGATGGAGCACGTTGATATCTATGATAGAATAAAGGAATGGTGGGATTGGAATGGGGAAGGCACTGCCCAGTACAGATTGGTCCAAAAACTCAAAAATGTCAAAAAACAAGTCAAACTTTGGAACAAAAATGTTTTTGGAAACATCTTCGGAAAAAAGAAAGAGTTAAAACAGAAGCTTCAGGATCTTGAGTTAAAGATGGATACTATGGGGAGATCAGTTGAAGATGAAGTAAATGAAAAGAAAATTCTTTCTGAGTTGCACACGATCTGCAGTAGAGAAGAATCCTTTTGGCGCCTTAAATCTAGGGCTATCTGGCTTAAAGAGGGGGACAGGAACACCAAGTTCTTTCACATGACCACTCTAAAGCACAGAGCCAGTAATAGGATCTTAGAGGTTTCTAAAAGCAACGGAAGTATCACTAAAGATCCAAACAGCATTAAGAAACAAGCACTTGAATTCTACAAAAATCTTCTTAGAGAGAGTAATGTCAGCAATCCGGAAGCTATTTCCTTCATGCTAGAAGCCATCCCTCAGAATGATATTGAGGACCAGAAATTCAGAGATATCACTAAAGCGGTCACGCTTGATGAGCTAAAAAAGGCTGTTTTTTCTCTTGAGGGGGATAAGGCTCCTGGACCGGATGGATTCTCCATTAATTTTTTTCAGAAATTCTGGGAAATATGCTCGGAGGATCTACTCAAAGCGGTTAATGAATTTTATAGATCGGGAAATCTTCTAAAAGAACAATAATACACACACATTGTCTTTGGCACCTAAGAAAATGGATGCAAAAGATTTCAAGGATTTCAGACCTATCGGTCTTGTTAATGCTATTTTTCGAATCTTTACCAAAATTATTGCTTCTAGGTCATGACTCATAATGAAGGATCTCATCTCAAGGGCAGAGTGGATTCATTAAAGGCAGGATAATACAAGACGGTGTGATTATGGTGCACGAAACTATGCATTCTATGGAAAATAACAAAAAGGCAAACATGATCCTTAAGCTTGATATGAATAAAGCTTTTGACAAAGTTTCTTGGGTCTTCCTTGACAGGATTTTATCTAAATTTGGGTTCACAGAAAAGTTTAGAAAAATTGTTAAGTCTTGTATATCTACAGCCAGGTTCTCTGTGGTTGTTAATGGAGAGCCTGTGGGATTCTTCACCAGCAGTAGAGGTCTAAGGCAGGGAGACCCCATCTCCCCCCTTCTCTTCATCCTTCTGGCTGACAGCCTTAGTAGAACAATTAACAGAGCGGTGGAAGTCGGCCTTTTAAATGGTTCTAAACCCACTTCTCTCAGCCAAGCTGTCTCTCATCAACAGTTTGCAGACGACACCATCCTTCTTCTTCTGGCCTCAGTTGTAGAAGCTAAAGCTATCAAGGCTCTTCTGCAGCTATATGAATCTGCTTCTGGGCAAGAGATCAATTACGACAAAAGCATCCTTTTTTTCTTTAACACCCCTGGGGAAAGACAGCTCAAGATTGCTAAAATGCAGGGTCAAAATTGGTACTCTTCCAAAGAACATACTTAGGCCTCCCTCTTGGCATGAAGAAAGTCTCTCACACGGTGTGGGATGATTTATTGTGAGATTTCAGAAAAAAATGGCCGGTTGGAAAGGGACCACTCTCTCTAGTGCTGGTAAGTGCCTTCTAATTAAAAGCACACTCCAAAGTTTGCCCATATATATCATGTCACTATTCAAAATTCCTTCCTCCTTCGAGAGAGAAAGTGGAAAGGATTCGAGAAAAAAATTTATGGCAAGGCATGGAAGAAAAGTTCAGATTTCACCTTGTGGCACAGGATAAAGTCTGCACCCCAAAATCTAGGGGAGGTGGGAATAAAAGATATTGAGAAAATGAACAAGGAACTCATTGCTAAGATGGGCTGGAGATTGCTTTCGGAGAAACAACCCTGGATTGATGTTATTAAAACAAAATACTTGAATCAGCAAACTGTTTACTCCTATCTGCATGATGAGCAACTCCCCAATGGTTCCATTTTTTGGAATAATCTGGTTAAGAGTAGAAACTTCATTAAGAAGGGAAGCAAATGGAAAGTTGGGGATGGCAGCGACATAAACTTCTGGGAGGATAACTGGTCCAATGATAATCTCTTGGAGAGATTTGGGAGTGCTAAGGACAGCCTTATAAGAAAGTATGGAACCAAAGTCAAGGACTACATTGATGGAAATGGCACCAACAAGAAGTGGAAAAGACTTACTATGGAGAGTATTGAACTGAAACAAATTATCTCCTCCCTCCAAGACCTTTTAGATCTCTTCCCTTTGTGTCAGTTGGATTCCAAGGATGAGCTGATCTGGAGCAATTCACACGATGGTAAATACTCAGTCAAATCTGGTTATACCAGTCTTTTCCCTGATAACAATCAGATTTTAAGCGGAACTCGATCTGGATGCACGAGTTAACCCCAAAATAAAATTTTTTTCTTTGGCTAGCCATCGAGGCAAAATTCTCACCACCGACAATTTGATGAAAAGAGGATTTATCATTCCCAATTGGTGCCACCTTTGCAGGAATAACTATGAAGACATTAGCCATCTGTTCATACATTGTGATTATGCCTTTAGAACTTGGAACTTTGTCCTTTCCAAATTTGAAGCTCTGGGTGATGCTTGGGAGGATCTTATTCAGCTATGGAATCAATGGAACCCACCATTCGGACATTGTGCTATCAAAAGAATCGGAAATTAGCCATCCCGCATTTAATTTGGAGGATCGGAAGGAAAGAAATAACATCGTTTTTAGAAATAAGAAGCGAATTTTAAATTCACTCTTGGCAAGATCTCCCAAGGCATCAAAGAGGACATGGCCAGATTTAAACCACCCAAGAACAATTGTTACCCTGAAAATGAAAAGCACATCTTATCAAATTGGCAGATCGGATATTGGAGCAACCCCGGGAATAGTGTGGATAGATCTTTGGTTAAATGGCATCCCCCTGAATCAAATTGGTTCAAGCTGAACTTTGATGGAGCCTCTAAGGGGAACCCTGGAACAGCAGCTGGAGGAGGAGCAATACGGGACCATAAAGGTAATTTGATTGCTGCATATGCTGGAAAAATGGGAATCCAAACCAATCATTTTGCAGAAGCTTTATCTGCTCTATGGGGATTGAGAGTTGCACGGACCCAAAATATCCAGAACCTCATTGTTGAAGGGGACTCCCTTAATATTATTAAACTGCTTAATCAGTCCTCTTCTCCTAGCTGGAATATCAAAGATTTTATCTCTGAATCCATAAGCATCAGTCATACCTTCAACAGCATCAGAATAATACATTCTTACAGGGAGGGAAATAAGCTGGCCGATGCATTGGCCAATTACGGCATTAATATAAATTTCACTATTTGGGATAATGATAGTATCCCTAATCAGCTTCACAACAGCATACATGCGGACCTTCACACGCAAACAATCTCTAGAGACATGCCTTAATCTTTGGAGGAAATCCATAAATTCTTCCACATGTGCTGTTTTAATTTATTTGGCGTGGCAAATGATATCTACTTCAAATGATAGCAAGATTTTGTTTCGGAACTTCAAGTGGAGATGTCTAAATTTAAAAACAGCGCACGCGGGAGGTACAATAGTTGATAGTCGGATGCCAAGCTCCATGAAACCGAAGATAACTACAAGGTGAAAGGCGAGCGGAGGAAAGGGTTTTCACGCGCGACTCCACGCGAGCTCGGATCGCGCAATCATACTGGCCGTTCGTGGGAGGACCAACGGCTACGATTCCCATTTTTATGCGACCATGTGAAGAAAGCGAACCACTCTCAACGCCCAAAGGTATTCGAAAATTGTTGTAACCAGCACATCATTGTGAAGATGGGAGGGCCTCCCCCAGATTGAGCCGTGCGCGGACCACGATTTGGAAAGAAAACACCGAGCTCGGAACATTCTTAGCATCGGCGGATTCACCAACTTTGTGGAAAGAGTGCGAGGACATGATCAAAGCATCTCTGTTCGCTTTGCCAAGGAGTGGAATGAGAGGACGGTCGACTATGGAGGCGAAAATTCTTATTAATGAGGAACTCATAGCCAAAGCGGCCTCGCCTCGGCTTGGAAGGATACCGCTTCTTCAACAAGAGGGTTATCAAAGAGGTTGAAGAGAGAAGATTTGTGGAGGAGGAGAAGCTCATATTCAACACACCGCGATGCAGCTTGTTAACTCAATTCCTTCCCGTATGTGAAGTCACCCGCATGATGATTCGCTTCATATCCTTAGAAGGCAGGTTTGTTACTGTCCCTGCCAAGCACCTTGTCTTTTTGAATCACTTTCGTAGGAGTAGGTTGGTTTGCTTCCCTCACTATCTGTTAAATTCTCTTGAACGCTCCATTATGGAGTTCCAGAAGCATACCCGGGCGGTTCCCTTACACCAAGGGCTTATTTTGCTTATTCACAAGCACTGCCTTATTAAATTCCCCGGTCTCCCTTCCTCTCCCGGCCCGGCTTTGTTGGGTTCCGCTGTTGTCAGTCCTGTCTCCCCTGCTGCCCCTGCTGCTGCCCCCGCCTTCGGTGCTGCTACACCCATGCCGGCTGCTCATGCTTCTCCTTCTTCTCCTCCTGTTGCTGCCCCTGCCACCCACCCTGTCTCTACCTCTAAACGTGTCACCAGGGCTTCTAGGAGACTCAACCTTGAGTCTATTGCTGAGGGGGTTGAACCTTTGGAGGACGTTGCTCGTGATCTGCTGAACATTAGTAGTGCCAGTCCCCAGGCGGCACCAACGGACAACCCTTCTAGGAGATTGGAGGCCTTAGAGGCTGAGCTCAATTTGCTGAAGGATGAGGTTAAAAACCTTGCTAAGCAAAAAGGAAAACAAAGCATTGAGGGGGAAGGGAGCATTGGCAATAGCCAGATTGATGACATATATAAAAAACTGACCTCCTTAGACTCCCGCCTAGGGAAGATGAAGACTAGGCATGAGTATAATATTGCAGCCTTCAGGGCCATCGAGGAGTTCATCGAAGGTCATGCAAGAAGTGTTTCACAGCTTAGCGGTGTCCCGGCTACACTTTGGGGCAATGAGAAAGAGAGCAAAAGAACCAGAGAGGAGCTCGATAAGACGGATGCTGCTCATATGACCACGCTGGGCATGTATCATGCTTGGAAAAGAGTAAAGATGAGTATTGATCAAGCGCCAAGAAGTAGTCCCGACTACTTTTGCTGGTCCTTATTGTTTTTTACCGCTTCGCCGTAGGCTTGCTTTTTTTGCCATTGTTTTTCTGTAAGTCTCGTTTGTGTAGCTGTTCGGGGCTTTGTTCTTATTTGTAGCTTTTGTGCTTTGCTGCCTTCTGCTCCTCTCTCTTATTCCGGCTTTTAGGCCTTTTTTGTACACAAGGGTATAGTCCCTTTCAAAAACTATTTACCAATATTTGTGGGTAGAAATCTATAATTTAACTCATTGCATAAAAAATTGTTTTGAAAGATGTTGATTTTAGAGAACCTTCGAAATCTTGTCCCATAATCCCTTATTATGTCATTTTATAGCATTAAGGAATAAAGAATATTTTTTTATGTGGAATCATGTAATGCAAAGATATGGGATCTTCATGAACATAGATCACTTGTGTTCATGTGTAGTTTATAATTAGCCATGTACTTTCTTAAGATGTCAGACAAGTGCTTTTGTAACTCTTTTGTTTTGCGACGATGCTAAGAATGAGACCTTAGTGCGATGTAAGAGAATTTCATATAAGATGAAAACAAGATTCGAGATTAGGATTGAGGTCGCTCTTAGAGTCCTTATAACTTAATTAAACATTTTCATGTGTTGCAAGGAATATAAATTTCCTTGGTGTGACCAAACTTGAGAAAACAAAAGATATATATATATATATCTATATATATAAATCAAATTTGGAATTCAACAAGTTATTGAACTATAATAATAATGGTAGCGAAATAACTATTCCGTGATCGAAAGATGTTCTTGGGAAAAAAGCTATTTCGAATCTATGTCTTCCTTAATCCCAAGATTTCATCTTGACATCATGTTAGTTACACTTGTGTAGCAAGGGTAAATTTTAAACATTAAATAAACGTTTGAGAAGCATATTCTTAACATAAGAACAAGATAATTAAGTATTGTATATGTGATTAGAATTGTGCCAAATAAGCACGTAAGTTATGGAAATTTCTGTGATGCATAAAGGAAGCCAACCTAAATTGGTCGAACTGTAAATTAAATGTGGATTGAACTTAAGATTTTGTAGATGGAGAAAGGAGAAAACTATACTTGCACAATAATGTTCTTAAAATGTTAATCGTAACTAAGGTGCAATTGAAGAAATGATGTGTTGTGGGTTTGCCAATCCTGAGTCATTTGTCTTGTGGTTAGGTCATTGCTAGTACTCATTCATTTGGAAAGGTGTGGTATAAACATGTATATGGTGTTGTCATGTGTCTATGTGATTTGATGACTTATGTAAGTGTCATATATGTTGTTGAGTTTTCCTTACTTGGAGTCCTTGTGGCATTTTGTAATGAGCAATGTAAGTAAAAAAATAAAAAAATCCTGGTATTTTATTGTTGTAATTGTGTGTGTAAGTGTGGGCACTATAGTAGGGCCCCTAAAACTATCTTGGGACTGACAAGGAGAGAAGTCAGACCATATTGAAGTTGAATGCAAGTGACCCCATGCACATCACCACTTTGGCGTTGTTCACTTTGCTACAAACAATAAAATCCAGGATCGATAGAGCTTCCAAGAAATAATCTCCCTCGGGCTGGAGGGCTTCATTCTAGACACTGCTATATTTTGGTCTTTTCATTGTTTTTTTGTTGTTGTTTTGTTGTCTTGTTGCATAGTTTCTATTTTGTTTCACTTTCTACTAGTAACTATCTTTTGGTTACTACTGGGCATAATGCTTTATCTAGATTTTGATCCTCTTTTGTTGTCCCTCTATAGCTCTATTTGGCTATTGAGCCCTTATTGTAATAGGGTATAGTCCCTTCAAAACTATTTACCAATAGTAAAAAAATAAAGTAAATGTTATATCAATTTTTTTATTATTCTTATTCATATATATTCATGAACAATAATGGACTATCTCTTATGATTCCTAATAAAGAGAATAAGCATATGCCCATTATTCATATTATAATGTTATCTCTATAATTATTTTTATGATATTTTCAGTTATCTCTAGTATGAACAATAATTGACATTTTTTTAATGATTCCCTTATGAGAATAGGAAAATTCCCATTCTAAAATAAATATTAAAGAGAATACACATATAACCTTTTTACATATTCTAATTTTAGAAATATTAAACTTAATCTTTGTGATACCTCTATAACAATCTGTGAGAATGAGAATATGACTATTCAATACAAGAAAAAAATTCTCAACTTCCCACTCTTTAATACATATTTAATGGATATGAGGGGCATATTCCCATGGGAAACAATGATTCCAAATACAAGACAAAACATATTTGTTTGTATTTGAATGGGCATATTCCCATTCCAAACAATGATGTTAGTATATGTATTCTACTTAAACTATTCCTACATTCCTAAGCAATTCTTATATGGTTTCTAAATGAGAAGGGGCATCACCCAATACTCAATCAATTTCAAAACTCTATACAATTGGGAGAATGGGTGGCCATTCTAAAACAAAGTAAATTTAATTATTCATATAACATAGGGCATATGCCCATTCTTAACATTCTAATACAAGCAATATTGTATTTTTATTGAGAATGTGAACTATAATAGGGCATATGCCCATTCTAAACATTCTAATATAGGCAATATTGTTTTTTTTTTGAAGAATGAGGATGTGCACATTGAACGTGAATTGAAACATTTATGTTTTAATACAAGAAATATTGATTTTATGAGAATGGTCATGTTTACATTCTTCATTACATAGTCATTTCAATACTTATTGAAAATATGTGAGTAATTTTATGGATCCTATATGAGAATAGGAAGAATAGAAATGTGATTCGATTCAATACAAAATGAAAAAAATTTGTTTTCATGAGAGTGGCATATGCCCCTTCTAAACATTGTAATACGAGAAATGCTTAGTTTATGAAATTGCTACTTTTATTCGTATGTATCCTTATTTAAAAATTATGAGGCTGTTTAATCCATACTCTTCTTATTCTTTTTATTATTCCTATCTACCCAAAAAATTCTTCTATGATTCCTAACTGAGAAGGGGCATCTTCCCATTCAATAAAATACAATGCAAGAAATCTCGAACAATTTTAACAAGATGTGAGAATGGGTGCACATTCTAAAACAAAGTAACTTATAATATTGATATCATAAAGGGAATATGCCCATTCTAAACATTATAATACAAGTAATATTTATTTTTCTTGAGAATGAAAATCTACACATTCGTGATTGAATAATATTTATTTCATAAGAATGGGAATGTTGCCATTCTGAAAAGTCTCATTCTTATATGGTTTCTAAATGAGAAGGGGCATCACCCAATACTCAATCAATCTCAAAACTCTATACAATCCGGAGAATGGGTGGCCATTCTAAAACAAAGTAAATTTAATTATTCATATAGCATAGGGCATATCCCATTCTTAATATTCTAATACAAGCCATATTGTATTTTTTATTGAGAATGTGAACTATAATAGCGTATACGCCCATTCTAAACATTCTAATATAGGCAATATTGTTTTTTTTTGGAGAACGAGGATGTGCACATTGAACGTGAATTGAAACATTTATGTTTTAATACAAGCAATATTGATTTTATGAGAATGGTCATGTTCACATTCTTCAATACATAGTCATTTTAATACTTATTTAAAATATGTGAGTAATTTTATGAATCCTATATGAGAATAGGAAGAATAGAAATGTGATTCCGATTCAATACAAAATGAAAATTTTTTGTTTGCATGAGAGTGGCATATGCCCCTTCTAAACATTGTAATACGAGAAATGCTTAGTTTATGAAATTGCTACTTTTATTCGTATGTATCCTTATTTAAAAATTATGAGACTGTTTAATCCATACTCTTCTTATTCTTTTTATTATTCCTATCTACCCAAAAATTCTTCTATGATTCCTAACGAGAAGGGGCATCTTTCCATTCAATAAAATACAATGCAAGAAATCTCGAACAATTTTAACAAGATGTGAGAATGGGTGCACATTCTAAAACAAAGTAACTTATAATATTGATATCATATAGGAATATGCCCATTCTAAACATTATAATACAAGTAATATTTATTTTTCTTGAGAATGACAATCTACACATTCGTGATTGAATAATATTTATTTCATAAGAATGGGAATGTTGCCATTCTAAAAAGTCTCATACAAGAAATATTTTTGTGATTCCTATCTACCCAAACTAAGGATTCCTATATGAGATGGGAATCTTCCCATTCAATAAAAGACAATGTAAAAATGGTCAATCAATTTCATACCTATATAAAAGCTATGAGCATGTATAATCCATACTCTTCTTTTATGATTCCTATCTACCCAAGAAAGTCTTCTATGATTCCTAAATGAGAAGGTGCATTTTCCCATTCAATACAAGACAATGCAAAAATCTCCATAAATTTCACAACTCTTTTAACAAGATGTGAGAATGGGTGCACATTCTAAAACAAAGTAAATTTGATTAGTCCTATCATAAAGGGCATACGCCCATCCTAAACATTATAATACAAGTAATTTTTATTTTTCTAATGGACATGTTCTGATAGTTATGATTAGATAATACTTGTTTTATATTTATTTTATGAGAATTGGCATGTGGCCATTCTAAACCTTTTCATACAAGTGATATTGATTTTATGATAAAATTTATGAGCTTGTATAATCCATACTCTTTGTTATGATTCCTATTTTCCCAAGAAATTCTTTTATGATTCCTAAATGATAAGGGAATATACCCATTCAATAAAATACAATTCAAAAAATATCCATCAATTTCAAAACTCTTTTTACAAGATGAGAGAATGGGTGCACATTCTGAAATAGATAAAATTTGATTAGTCCTATCGTAAAGGGAATACACCCATTATAAACATACAAGTAATGTTTTTAGAATGGTAATGTTCTGATAGTTGTGATTGAATAATATTTGTTTTATGAGAATGTGCATGTTCCCATTGTAAACATGATCATACAAGAAATATTGATTCGCATGATAGTTGGCATGTGAATTTTCTAAACATTCTCATACAAGCAATATTGTTTGTGATTCCTATCTACCCAAACAAGTCTTTTAGTTTTACTTATGATCATGTATAATCAATACTCTTGTTTTATAATTCCTATAAGATAATGGGCATCTTCCCATTCTATACAATATAATGTAAAAATGCTAAATCAATTTCCTAACTTTATACAAGCCGTGAGAATGTATGCCCATTCTAAAAAATAGTAAATAACAATGACAATAAATTCTGCTATATGTTTTTCATCATCCAAATATTTTGTGACAACATTTAAAATAGACTTAGATGTTTTTTAACTTTATACAAGATGTGAGAATGGCTATGTAGTGCCCACTTCCTTTGACACCTTTTGACATTGTTGATTTTATTATGGACATTATTATGGTTTTGATTTAGTATGATATTAGATGTTTGACCATGGATTATTGTTGATCTTGATTTAGTTATGATGCATGATGATTATTAGAGACACTTCATATGTGGATGACGATATACTATTTGACATGGATATATTATGAATGTTGTTTGAGCATGTGATTTTTAGATATTGTGAGTAGACCTAGAAAATGGACATTATATGATGATGATATAGTTGTGGATATAAATTGTAAGAGATATTGTTGATTTCCTTGATGTTGTTGTGATTCATGTGTATAGATGATTCTATGATTATATTTATATCATGTTGGATGTTCTGATATGGCCACAAGGCCGAAGGAGGTATTTGTGTTTTGCAGGTTAAAATATCACAACAAACATTGGGGATTGGAGACCAACCACATTGGAATTCTAGATGAATTCAACAAGGTCACCATGGAAACATGTTTTGTGTGTGTGTGTTGTATTTTGTTAGGGATTCCCATGGGGGATTACCTTTGAATGTAACTTAGGGATTTTATGTTTGTCTTTTATTAATGTGGTTCCTTTTTTTTTATTGTATGTATTTTATTAGCACTGTGTCCCTTTCTTTTATTTAATTAAATTGTGGTAAATTAATGTGGGAAAACATATGGTTAAAAGTTAATTAATTAAATTGGGACATAAGGAAGTAATTATTAAAGTTGTTGGATTTTGTATTAAATATGTAAGTGATGTGTAAGTATGTGTAAGAGTTGTGTAAGTCATATTTTGGAGTATGAAACACTCCACCCACTTGGAAACTCGAATTTTTCCTTGGAGGCTATTTTTGGAGGCTTGTGGGACAAGTAAAACTTGTCCCATAGCTTTTAATTTTATTTACCAACTTTAAAAATGGTTGGAGGGTTGATTTTAGACCTTTTTAATGCATTTTTATTAATCATGTTGAATGTTTTAATTGCACTCTTCTTACATTTTATTTAATTCAGTCCTTTGGAGTGTGGGATTTTGGAGTGTGTAAGTTTACTTGTCATATTTTCACCCACCTCTTTATTGCGCATTGGAGAATCAAATTTGACTTTTGTGTTGGAGTTCAGGATGTGTGATGTGGCATCCCACATGGATCCACCTCATCCTCTTCTCTTCCCTCCTCTATAAAATTTGAACTCTTTGATTTGTTTTGGGTTGTTGAAATATTTTGCATGCTTCCTTAGGGTGAATTTTGTTGTGATTGGAGCTCTTGATTTTGGAAGGAGATTAGAGATATTCGCATGCTTTTTGGTTGCTGATTTTGGGACTGTATTTTGATATTCAAAGCTTTTTGTTCAAGACAAATCTACCATGGAGAGGTAGGAGCTTAGCTCTTCATTTATGTTGTTATTTCTTTTTGTGTTTATGTGAATGGTGAATGTTTTGTGTTTATTGGGTGTCGGGTAGAATGCCATAACAATAGTGTAGGAGAAGGGTATGGGGAATCATTGAGGTGGACATAAGGGAATGTCATTGGCATCATATTTATTGTGGAGGAGTTTGGGTTTGGGAGCCACCATGGAAAAGCAATAGCTTGCATTTCTTACTTGTGGGGGCATAAGGAAATCTGTGTGGGGCATAAGGATATGTGTGATGTTTATATTGGTGGTTTGTTACGGTGGATGCCCAATTCTCGTTGGGAGGAATAAGTAGATTCCCCCATAGCTCTTGCTCCTTTGGCTTACATGATGAAGCTTGAGTTTTGTCTTAATATTTTAATGCGATTTATGTAAAACTGTTGTTTTGTTTGGACTATTTTTTTAATTTTGAAATGCGCATGTTGAAAGAATATTGTGTGTTGTAGAATCTGTTGTTTCCATGAGTTGAAATAAACCTTCTATTGCATTGTGGTTAGGGCTTAGGGCCAATGAAGAAGGATTACTTATCCTCTTCATTGGATGTCTTGGTTGGGTGGAGAGCGTTACCTTTCCCCCACTTTTGTTATGATCAAATTGGAAGAAAATGGAACTTGCATGTTGCTGTTCTAGAGTAGAGGAAAATACAGTTTTGACATACCTTGAGAAACAAAATCTTTTGTAACCTTTCCCACTTTGAAGTGGATGAAATTTGTAAATATCTTGTAATGGAAAGACATTTGTATTGAGCTATGAAAGTTGTAAATTTGAAATGTGACAAATTTATATACTCTATTCTGTTCATTTGAAAGAAAGAAATTGAAATCTGTTAATTGCATTCAAGGAATTGAGAGATGTAAAGTTGTTTTTGGAAGTCAATAAAGGATTGCAATACCTTTCTCCATTTGCATTGTTGCATTGAAATCTGAACTTTAAATATTATTGAAATCTCTGTTTGAAAGAAAGGAATACATATGAAGGAATTGTATTACTTTGTCTCTTTTGGAAATGTATTAAATTGGAAACCAGAATTTACATTTTAGCTTTTAAATGGTTTTTTTATATCAACTAAATGTATTAGAATAGAATAGAAATGAAATTTCCATATATGGAAGATGAAATTGATAAACAGATCCTCTAGAAATTGATCTTTGTTGTAAATTTAAAACTAGAAAATAATTTATTTAAAATGTACAGTTCAAACTTGTAAATAATAATCAACATTGAAACATTAAAATTTAGCATGCTATGATATCAATGAACTCAATTTGACAAAAAAACACTTAAGGAAATAATTTAGAACATTGCAAAATCGGGCCCAAACTTTTCATAGTCATTTTTTGTCAAATGTTGGAAAATTTGAATTGGAAATCAATTAAGAAAAATTTCCTTTCAATACATCCTAAAATCCTTCTTAGAATAATTCTCCATGTTTGTTTGGCATGTTGAGTGAAGGAGGAGATCAAATTGAAAAAAATTATAAGTTAAAATTTACCAATTTGGTTTTGAAAATCCTATTAACGTTTTCATGAAATTGATCACTTAAACTTTATCAAAATCTAAAATTAAATATTCATATGAAAAGAGGACATCGAGAGATTTCCATAAAGTCCTCATTTTTGAAAACTATGATTTCTATCAAAATTTATGGCCTTCTGAAGTTTTCTTCACTGGCATTAAAATTTTGGGAAAGTTTTCTTAACAGAACTCTGCGGCCCAAATTTTTCCTTAGGACTTAATAATATTTTTGGAAAAGTTTTAGCATTTTCCACACTTCCCCCTGGCCTACACCCAATAAGAGGCTACCATGTGGACTCACAAGGCATCGATGGAGGTACGGCACAATTTCCTTCCTTGGAACCTTTTTAAAATTTTGGAAAATTTTATTAGTTTTCCTCCTCCACGGCCCGCAATCCCACAACCAATGAAAGTCTGCCACGTGGCACCATGGGGGTGAAAATGGAGGGGTGGAACCCATGCATCTTTATCTTTTATTGAAATTTTGTTTTTGGAAAATTTCCTAAATTACCTCATGCAACCCGTACTTCCACCCATGCCTTGGAAGAATCTATTTTGTAGACGTGCGGGCCCACATGTGCACTTACCCATTTTTCCCTCCCTTTAGCGAAATTCTCCAAAAACCTCCATCACCCAGCCCTTCCCTCATTTTCGCTTTGGCTTGTTGGGCGCCACGTGTCCTGGTGGACTAGTGGGGGCATGGGCACAAGTGGATTCCCCCACCCCACATAGGAAAAATTTGCAAAGTCTTCCCCGTGACCTACAAACTCACCTTTTGGGAAATTTTTCATCCTTGGGCCCACAGGCCCACTCTTGGGGGAAAAGTTTCACCCCAAGGCCCTACTGCCCATAACTTGAGTTTTATAAGGAGTTAGGAGGACTTATTTATATCATTGGAAAGGTGAGGAAATTTTCTATCCAATGGGAATTATTTCAGAAAATTTTGAATGCGTTAAGTGTGAGAAAAATAAAGTTGAAACTCTAAGCCAATTAGAGAGTGGGTATAGTGATAATTTACCCTCTGAACCTAATCTGAAACTTCTAACCCTAAATTTTGGACCTTGTGACCTTTGATAATTATTAATAAAAGAAAAGTATACTCTATTGAATTTTATTTTTCTAGAATCTATTAGTGGCGGTTGTTGCCTTCTAATCTTGTAGTAGAATCCTTTAAATAAAAATAAAATAAAAATTTATTCTATAATTTTCCTAACTAATCCTAGGTTGTTTCTTGGGTCTTAAGTGGGTTGTTTTAATTAGGCATTACACTTGGTATCAAAGCAAAGTGGTTCAAAATCTTGGACCATTCGGCACACTAGAAAACATGAGACATGAAACTTAAAGCTAGCACACTTTTAAATCTAGAAAATAATTTAGTTTAGAAATTGTAATATTTTAGTAAACATGGAAGTTGAATAAAAACTTATAAAAATGAACTAACTCTCACCTTGGTCTGTGCAGGAGGTGTAGACAGGATGAGGGGAATTTTCACATAGACCCAAACTTACCACCACCGGATCAAGGTGTAGCATCCATCCTACCCCAAATTTTGTAGAATCTTCAGGATGTTAATGTCACTCTATGTGGAGGATTAGGAGGAGGACATGTAGCCATACATGACAGAGCCCCTTCCATTTAGGGTTAGGTATCTCCTTGACCCAGTGAGGAGCATAGAGGAGAGAAATCCCATGCGAGTTCAGCTAGGGTAGAGTCACCAAAGAGGGGACATGGTGACCGAGTTTCAGAGCATTGAGAGAGGTCTCAGAGCCCCAGGCTTAGGGATGAGTGCGCAGAGAGACCTAGAGGCCGTCAGAACACAGCTACATATCACATCAGGGAGATCCTAAAGCTTCAAACCTCACATTATTCGGTGACATAGGTGGATTTCAGGTAGAGGCCTGGCTAGTGAGCTTGAGTGGTTACTTCAAGATTTTTCCTTGTTCTAACAACATGAAAGCTCGTGTTGCGATCCATCTACTAAGGGATGGAGTAGGAGTATGGTGGAAGAAAGAGGAGCAGAAGCTCCATGTTGATTCTGAGATAGTGACCTGAGAGCTATTTGAGGAGAGATTCAGGAGCATGTATTTGTCATGGAGGTTCATACAACAACGAATAGATGAGTTTCATGACCTTCAACAAGCATCTCTTTCAGTAGCAGAGTATGAGAGTAGGTTTTTAGATCTACTCCAGTATGTTAAGTACATGTAGGATGAGTAGGTGTGGATTCACAGGTTCATTTGGGGCCTAAATCTAGACATTGGAGGTGTAGAGTGGATCCATTATCCTCGGACATTATCCGAGGTCAGAAAAGGCCTATATAGTAGAGGAGACTCGGGAAAGACCCAAAGCAAAATAGATACCAAGTCTAGAGCCACATACGGTAGATGTAGGACAAGTAGATCGAGGGGGTCAAGTACTCCTTCCTCATGGTGGATAGGGTTCAAGACAATTATCATTTACACCATAGTAGTAGCGAATCGCAGCAGTCCTACCCACCTCATAGACCTCCATAGAGAGCTGATGCACAGAGAGGTCAACATATGGGGCCTCCTCCTAGGGGTCCCATTAGGAAACAGGGTGGACCTAGAGCTCAGTCAGTGGGATCTCACCAGCAAGGGCCTTATCAGACCGTAGTCAAATCATCAAGATCCACACCAAAGACTTCCGAGCACCTACCTTTTGGAGGTGCTTTGCTCATTGGGGAGGATCAAGAGGATATTTTGGTTGTGGTGTTACTAGATATTATTAGAGAGCGCCCATAGAACCATAACAACAAGGGTAAGACACAAATCTTAGAGCTAACTGTTGGTGACATGGGACACAACAATAGTATTTATGTAGCAGATTGAGAATTTCCAAGTAGAGCATCGGAAGTACATCCACCGAGACTACGAGGTAGCATTAGGGGTATTCCTACCTCTATATTGTTTGATTCTGGTTCTTCTAATTCTTTTATTACACCATCTTTAGTAGAGAAATGCAAGTTGGTGGCAGTTAGGTAGGGTCATAGTTGGGATGTTGAGATGGATTTTGGAGCAAAGATCTCTGTAGACTCCTTAGTTAAGGAGTGTGTAGTGGATTTGGGACCTTTCACCACTACCTTAGATCTTTGTATCCTTCCTTTGGGCTTGTATGGAGTCATTTTGGGTATGGATTGGTTATCTACACACAGGGCCAGGATGGATTATTACCACATTATTTTATCTTGTGTAGATGATTTGGGAGTTGAGTCGGTGATTTCGGGGGTCAGGAGACCCATTTCTATTCACACCATCTTTGTTATGTAGCTTAAGTGGTTTGTGTGATGGGGTTGTTAGATGTATGCCATTATAGTTATTGAGATCAAAAGATAAGTCTAGTGGACCATTGCTAGATGATCACCCTATTTTGAGAGAGTTTGTAAATGTATTTCCGAGGAGCTACCGGGGTTACCACCCCCACATGAGATATATTTTCATATAGATCTAGTTCCTAGAGCATATCCTATCCCATGAGAACCTTATATCGGATGAACATCCCAAAGCTCTATGATCTCAAGTTATAGCTTGAGGGCCTTTTGGAGAAAGGCATTTTCTATCCTAGTGTATCACCTTGGGGTGCACCAATGATCTTTATGAAGAAGAAGGGTGCATCCTTGCATTGTGTATTGATTACCACCAGCTAAGCAAGGTAACGATCAAGAATCATTATCCCCTTCCACGCATTGATGATTTGTTTGATCAGATGAAGGGAGACATAGTTTTCTCTAATATTTTAATTCAAGTTACCATCAGTGAGGATTTTGGAGGCATACATTCATAAGACCACCTTTCGTACAAGATATGGACACTATGAGTTCACAGTGGTACCTTTTGGTTTGACTAATGCCCCTGTAATGTTTATGAGTTTGATGAATGGGGCATTCAAGACCTTCTTAAATTGCTTTGTGATCATCTTCCTTGATGAAATTTTGATTTAATCATGTATGCATGAAGAGCACAAGGGGCACCTTCGCCGAGTTCTTCGGTGTCTTCGGGAGTAACACTTTACGAGAACTTGGAGAAGTGTGCATTCTTTCAGATGGAGGTGTAGTATTTGGGTCATATAATTTCTAGGGAAGTTATCACTATCGATCCTTCCAAGATTAGATCCATTATGGATTAGCTGGCACCCACTATGGTGACTGAGGTGTGCAGCTTTATGGGATTAGTAGGTTACTACAGGAGATTTATTCAGGACTTTTCTCGGATTACGCACCCTATCACTTCCCTTCAACGGAAAGGGAATAAGTTTGTTTGGTCAAATAGATGTGAGAAAGCCTTCAAGAAACTAAAGGAGTGTCTCACTATAGCACCTATTCTTGTAGTGCTGGATCCTCAAGGTGAGTTTTTCATTTGCATGGATGCTTCCTTAGTAGGGCTTGGAGGTGTGTTGATGTAGGAGGGTAGAGTAGTGGATTTTGAGTCTCACAAAATCAAATATTATGAGCTTAATTATCTGACTCATGATCTTGAGCTTGCAGTAGTTGTGCACACCTTGGTTTGATGGAGACACTTTCTTCTTGGTCAGAGATTCACACCCGTGATAGATCACTTGATTCTTCATTACCTCTTCACGCAGCTCAATCTCAACACTCACATCGGCGGCATTGGATGGAGTTACTTTGTGAGTATGATATGGAGATCGGGAATGTGAAGGTGAAGGAGAATGTGTTGGAAGATGCTCTCGAGTAGATGGATACATGTGGTTATGGCCACCTCAATGAGCACTAATTTGTGAAATAGGATTCTTGATAGCTTCCTCTTGATAGCTTTTACATTGATGTTCGAGAAGAGATCGAGTCTCAAAGACCCATCAAAGGTAATTTTGATGGTTTTTTACTTAGAGGTAGATGATTTTCTCGGGCACAGAGGCCAAATTTATGTTCTCGGAGATGGAGGCTTGAGGCGGGACATTTTGGCAGAGGCACATTGTGCACCCTATTCATCCCATCGTAGGGTGAAGAAGATGCACACCACCTTGATACATTTGTATCATTGGAAAGGAATTCAGAGAGATGTGACCTAGTTCGTGTCATGATGTTTAGAGTGCCAAAGAGTTAAGGCTAAGCATTAGCATCCAATTGGCCTTCTCTTTCCTCATGCTATACCGAGAATGGAAGTGGGACACCATTTCCATGGATTTCATTGTTGGGCTACCGATGTTGAGATATCAACACGACACCATTATGGTCACAATTGATAAATAAAAAAAAGTGGCTCAGTTTTCTCCAGTGAAGACCACTTATACAACTAGAGTAGTGGCATGGGTATATTTGGATGAGATTTTCAGGTTACACGAGATTTCATGGAAGATCATTTGTGACCGTGATCCTTTGTACACTTCCCATTTCGGTCTACCATGCAAGTATGCCCTCATGATGAGAATCAACTTCAGCACAACATATCACCTTAAGACAGATGGATAGTGAGTAGCTGAATCATATTTTAGAGGACATACTCGGGATGTATGTGATGGATCAGCGAGTCTAAATGAGAGGAGTACCGTACTTGGTGGAGTTTTCGTACAATAATAGTTTTGAGTTCTATAGGCATGGTTCCTTTTTAGGATTTCTATGGTAGAGAGTGTAGAATACCTCTTAGTTGGGACATGTTAGAGGATAGAGTATCTCTTGGACCATCTCTTTTGCAGGACATGAATCGGCAGTGGAATTGATCGACAAAGACTACACGAGGCACAAGATAGGAAAAACAAGTATGCAGATCAGCATAGGATCAACCATAGTTTTGATGTGGGCATGAAGGTGTTCCTTCATGTTAGGAAACATAAGAGCCCTATCCATTATGGAAAAGGTTCTAAGTTAGCTCCTATATTTGTGGGTTCTTTTGAGATCTTGGAGCGTATCGACCCTTTGGCCTACCATCTAGCATTGCTACCCATCTTGTTTTACATACATGATGTGTTTCATGTTTCATTTCTTAGGAGATATGTTGTAGATCCTTCTCATGTGTTATATTGGACATCATTACAGGTGCAGGATCAGGGGCAAGTGATGGTGGAGCCCATTCGCATCCTAGATTATAGGACCCTAGGATTTTGAGGCGAGACGTTGATCAAGTTCGGGTGTAGTGGGACGGTTATGATGAGACTGCGCAGCTATATGCGAGGATGTTGCCTTATTATGAGTTCGGTTTCCACATTTTTCTAGTGACTTCAGGAGGAAGTCAATTTTAAGGGGAAGGGGATGTAGTGCCCACTTCCCTTTGACACCTTTACAATCTTGTTGATTTTATTATGGACATTATTTCGGTTTTGATTTAGTATGATGTTAGATGTTATACCATGGATTATTGTTGATATTGATTTAGTTATGATGCATGATGATTATTAGAGACACTTCATATGTGGATGATGATATACTATTTAACATGGATATATTATGAATGTTTTTCGGGAATGTGATTTTGGATATTGTGACTAGACCTAGAAAAATGACATTATATGATGATGATATAGTTGTGGATATAAATTGTAAGAGATATTGTTTATTTATATCATGTTGGATGTTCTGATGTGGCCATAAGGCTGAAGGAGTTATTTTTGTTTTGCATGTTAAAATATCACAACATACATCGGGGGATTGAAGACCAACCACATTAGAATTCAAGATAAATTCAATAAGGTCACCATGGCAACATGTTTTGTATGTGTGTTGTATTTTGTTAGGGATTCCCATGGCGGGATTACCTTTGAATGTGACTAAGGGATTTTATGTGTTTCTTTTATTAATGTGGTTCCTTGTTTTATTGTATGTATTTTATTAGTGATGTGTCCCTTTCATTTATTTAATTAAATTGTGGTAGATTAATGTGAGAAAACATATGGTTAAAAGTTAATTAATTAAACTGGGACATAAGGAATTAATTATTAAAGTTGTTGGCTTTTTTATTAAATATGTAAGTGATGTGTAAGTATGTGTAAGAGTTGTGTAAGTCAGATTTTTGAGTATGAAACACTCCACCTCCTTGGAAATTCAAATTTCTCCTTGGAGGCTATTGTTCAAGGCTTGTGGGACAAATAAAACTTGTCCCATACCTCTTAATTTTATTTACAACAATACCTATAGTTGGAGGGTTGATTTTACACATTTTAATGTATTTTTATTTATCATGTTTCAAGTTTTAATTTCACTCTTCTCACATTTTATTTAATTTAGTCCTTTGGAGTGTGGGCTTTTGGAGTGTGTAAGTTAATTTTTAATATTTTAACCCACCTCTTTATTGTGCATTGGAGAATGAAATTTGACTTTTGTGTTGGAGTTGAGGCTGTGTGATGTTGCGTTCTACATGGATCCACCTCATTCTCTTCTCTTCCCTCCTCTATAAAATTCAAAATATTTGATTTGTTTTTGGTTGTTGAAACATTTTGCATGCTTCCTTGGGGCGATTTTTCTTGTGATTGGAGCTCTTGCTTTTGGAAGGAGATTGGGTAACTTTGTATGTTTTTTCATTTCTGAATTTGGGACTATATTTTGATATTTAAAGCTTGTTGTTTGGGACAAATATACCATGGAGAGGTAGGAGCTTAGCTCCTCATTTATGTAGTTATTTATTTTTTTGTTTGTGTGAATGGTGAATGTTTTGTGTGTTTATTGGATGTTTGGGTAGACTACCATAGGAATGGTGTAGGACAAGGCTATGGAGAATCATTGAGGGGGCATAAGGGAATCCTAGTGGTATAATATTTATTGTGGAGGTATTTTTGGTTTAGGATCCACCATGGAAAAGAAATAGCTTGTATTTTTACTTGTGGGGGCATAAGGAAATCTGTGGGGGCATAAGGAGGTATTGTGGGGGCATAAGGATATGTTTGATGTTTATATTGGCGGTTTGTTATAGGTGGATGACCAATTCCCATTAGGAGGCATAAGCGAGTTTCTCGTCATATCTCTTGCTCCTTTGGTTTGCATGATGAAGCTTAAGTTCTGTCTTAATGTTTTAATATAGTTGTAAACTACTTTGTTCTATTTGACCTGTGTTTTTAATTTTGAAATCGCATGTTGAAAGAATGCTATGTATTGTGCAAGCCTATTGTTTCCATGAGTTGAAATACACCTTCTATTTCATTGTGGTTAGGGCTGAAATGGGGCTAATGAAGAAGGATGGATTCTCCTCTTCATTGGATTTCTTGGTTGGGTGGAGAGCATTTCCTTTCCCCCACTTTTGTTGTGATCAAATTGGAAGAAAAGGGAGCTTGCATGTTGCTGTTCTGGAGCAGAGGAAAATATAGTTTTGACAATACCTTGAGAAACAAAATCTTTTGTAAGCTTTCCCACTTTGAAGTGGATTAAATTTGTGAATATCTTATAATGGAAAGACATTTGTATTGAGCTATGAAAGTTGTAAATTTGAAATGTGACTGATTTATATACTCTATTCTATTCATTTGAAAGAAAGAAAATGAAATTTGTTAATTTCATTCAAGGAATTAAAAGATGTAAAGTTTTTTTGAAGTCAATAAAGGATTGCAATACCTTTCTCCATTTTCATTCTTGCATTGAAATCTACACTTTAAATGTTATTGAAATCTCTGTTTGAAAGAAATGAATACGTATAAAGGAATTGTATTACTTTGTATCTTTTGAAATGTATTAAATTGGAAACCAGACTTTATATTTTAGCTTTTAAATGGTTTGTTTATATCAACTAAATTTAATAGACTAGAATAAAAATGAAATTTCCATATATGGAAGATGAAATTGATAAACAAATTGTAGTGCCCGTATTAAAAACCACTTGAGACTAAAGAAACAACCTAGAATTAGCTAGAAGATTATGGGATATTGTTTTTGTTTAAGGGATCAACTACTAGATTACAAGATCACAGCTAGCACAAACAAAATTAATATTAACAATCAAGACTAACTTGAAAAAATTCTTCTAGCAATAATTAGCAACAAGCACAAGGTCAAACAAGAGGTTTAAATTCATCACTTAGGTTAGGAAGGTAAATTCTCTCTCGACCCTACTTTAAAAGGATTACAGGGTTCAACTTGATTTTTCATGTAATTAGATTCATCAAAAATTTCCTAAATCATGCCCATTAGATAGGAAATTTTCTCACCTTTCCAACCATATAAATAAGTCCTCCTAACTCCTCATAATTTGCAAGATATGGGCCGGTGGAGTTTAGGGGAGAAATTTTCCCTTGGGGAGTCTGTGGGCCTAGGGAGAAATTTTTTCCATGGAGTGGGCCAGCGAGGCAGGGAGTAAAATTGTGAATTTTCCCTCCTTAGGTGCAAAAGTGCAAAATGCCACCATGCGCCTATGGGTCTAGCAAGGGAGACACATGGCGCTTCCTGATTTGTGCAGAAAAACATGGGACGATGGAGCATTCAAGGAAATGGAAATTTTAGGCCAAAAGCCCAAGGGTGAAAATTGTCGCGTGCCTCCGCCAAGGAGAAAACTCCTGCCACGTGTCAAAATCCTATTGGTCATGGGGAGGAGCAGACTAGTGGAGAAGAAAAAGTAAATTGATATTTTAGAGTTAAAATCTCAAAGGAGAAAATAACTCCGCGCTCCCACCGAGGTCCGATCTACCATGTGTCATCATGTGATTGGACGTAACTCGAGAAGGCTCGGGAAAAACTTGGGAATTTTTCCCAAAGCCAAAACCAAATTTTCCAAAGGAAAATTTTCCTTCCCCCTCCTCCACTGTCGTCAAAATTCCATGTGGCATCCTATGATTGGACACGGGCCGGTAAGGCCAAAACATTAATTTTTCCAAAAATTAAAAAAAAACAAAAAGGTTTAAAAGAACCCTCGCCTCCACTGTAACCATAAGGGGACACATGGCACCCTCGATTGCTGTGGGAAAGTGGAGGAAAAGTGAAAATTTTCCTAAGCCCAAAAATTAAAAAAATATTCTAAGGAAATTTTGATGGGAAATTTTTGGGTTACGGGCCCGATAGGGAAAATTTTCCCAAATTTTCCCGTTAAGGTACAAAAACTTCAATGTGTCATAACTTGAGCTTAAAAACTCAGTTTTGGGAAAACGAGGACTTCTCGAGAAAGCTCTCAAAGCCCTCTTTGCACAAGGAACATAAAATTTACTTTTTGATGAATTTTTAAGGGTAAATTTTGTAAAAACAATCTGCAGGCCTTTATTTGGCAAACTAGCAATTTCCAACTTATAATTTTGATAAAATTAGAACTCCTCCTTTGGTCAACATGTCAAAAAATATAGAGGATCAGTGTAGGGAGGGTTTAGAGTGTTTTAGGGAAGTCAATTTATCCAATCTGTTCAAGGTTGCATTTTTTTGGCAATAGATAGAAAAAATGACTGTGCAAGCTCAATTGAAATTCATTAAGTTTTGGAGATTCATTTTTACTGTTGTAGTGAATTTGATTTTCTTAAGTTTTCCTAAATGTAAATTTAAAAGTTTCATAACTTATTGTTTAGTGCAAGTATGAACTGTTCATTTTTATTAAAATGTGAATTGCCAGAATGAAGTATATTACAGTGAACTATTTCTTTAAGTTTGAAATCTCCATTTTGTCATTTAAATGTGCACATGATTCCTAACTTAGTCAAATACATTTCTTATTGAATCATCCATCTAATTCTAAATGAAACTACATTTCTGATTTCAGTTTTGATATACATTTTGCAAGGAAAATAACATTGACTTCCATTCCATATGCATTCTTCTTTCAATCATTTCAAATAGAGGTTTCTCATGGCAAGTAAAACTCAGATTTCCAATGGAGAAGATAACATATGAACAAGGTAAAACACTTTTGAGAAAGGAATGCAATCTTTTGATGATTAACAATGCATTCTTTTCAACTTATCACTTTCCATTTGTATTCAAATACAGTACATAAAACATACAACATTGTTTCTTATTCTTTTTCAAAATAGAATCTCATTCTTGGACAGCAATACAAATCCAGTATACATTACCATACAAATTTAAAAGAACCAATGCCATCCTTTATTGATAATTCAAATAAATTTACAACTGATCTCCTTTCCAATTTGATTTGGTTTCAAATTTCAAAATACAAGGTATGAAACATCATTCACATTTTCTTTCCAAAGTAAAATAGAGAAGTATAATTCTTCTTGTGCATTTCTCAATTCAATTACAACTTCCATTAACAATGCAATGCTTCACATTACAACATTTATACATTCATCCACTCAAAGTGGGAAAAGTTATATTGAATTACTCAAAGGGAAATGATTGTCAAACTGTGAAATTATTTCTCCAAACAACAACATGCTTGTTTCTTCTTCTTTACAACTTTGATCACAACAAGAAAGGGGAAAGGAAACACTCTCCACCCAACCAAGACATCCAATGAGAAAGGAGAAGCCATCCTTCCCCATTGGCCCCCAAGCCCTAACCATATTGAAATGGAGCATGAATATCAACACATGGCAACAAGGGATTCTATCACATACAAGAAACATTCACATTGCATACAATCAAAAAGATGCATAGTTCAAAATAAGACAACAGTTCCCAACTGCATTTGAAACAATTCATACAACACATAGGCTTGATCAAGCAAGCCAACAAGAGAAAGAACTATGGGGAGCTCCTTATGCCTCCCAATTTGGAATGTGCATCCAAAAAATTCATACCAAAAATAAACATATCAACCTCATAAACCTTATATCTTCCACCCCTCCTTATGCTCCTCCCAAGTTTATCCCTTATGCCCCCAAGTAATAAATGCAAGCGAGTTTCTTTTCCAAGGTGGATCCAAAACCAAAAATCCCTCCTCAATAAAATAGTGCTATTGGAAATCCCTTATTGGCCCCCATATGAAATCCCCACATCCTTATCCTACACTATGACCTAAACATTCTATCCAACTAGCCCGAGAATGCAAACAAAAACACCATTTAAACATGCATGCAATAGAAGGAAAAACAATTAAAACATAGCTCAATATCCTACCTCTCCATATTGAAATTATTTCCAAGCTCACAAGCTTTCCAAGATGCCAAAGTGCAGTCTAAAACCAACAAATTATAATCATGCAAAAAAAATCCAAGATTCCTCCACAACAAAGTTTCAACAACCTCAAATGATCAAGAAAATTTGAATTTAAAGGAGAGGGAAGAGGAGAGGATGATGTGGATGCTTGTGGGATTCCACATAATTCTTCCTAAACCCTAAGAGGAAAGTAAACATCCTCACCAAAACATAATAAATAAAAAGACAAAATGACTTACACACTCCAAAATGACCCAAACTTCAAAAGGACTGCATTCAAAATATGTAAGGGAAGTGCAATTAAAACCTACAAATTCTCACTTCAAAAAATATTTAAAATACCTAAATTTAACCTCAAAACCATAGGCATGGTTGGTGGATCATTTTGAGAGGTGTGGAACAAGTTTCACTTGTCCCACAAGCCTCCAAATTTGGCCTCCAAGGACAATTTCGAATTCCTAAGGAGATGAAGTGTTTAACATTCCAAAATCTACCTTACACACTCTTACAAATTTCTTACACATTCTTACATATTAACTTACACACTCTTCCAACATTATCATTTAAATTCAACAACTTTATTAATTACATCCCATGTGCCAATTAAATTTAATAAAATTTTAACTATAGGATTTCACACATTAATCTTCCACACTAAAATTAACTAAAAGAAGGAACACATTACTAATAAAATACATACAACAATAATTAAAAAGGAACACATAAATAAAACACATATATCCCATGGTCACAATAATGGAAATCCCCCCATGGGAAATCCTAACATAACACAACACACAAACACATAACATAGTTGCCATGGTGACCTTGTTGAATTCACCCGAATTTCAATATGGTTAGTCTCCAGTCCCCCGACATTGTTGTGATTTTTAACCTGCAAAATGCAAATACCTCCTTTGGCCTCATGGCCATATCAGAACATCCAAAATGATATAAACAACATTTCAAAATCATCTAATCATATGAATCATGACAATATCAAGAATACAACATTATCATTTTTAATTAATTAAATCAACTATATCATCATCAATGATCTATCATACTAGGTCTACCCAAAATATCCAATGTCATAAGTCCAAATCAACATCCATATTATGTCCATGTCAAACAAGTATATCATCAACCTCATATAAAAATGTCTCTAGTAACCATCATGCATAATAACTGAATCCAAATCAATAATAATCCATGATCTAACATCTAACCATCATAATAAAAAAAAACATAATAGTGTCCATAATATGATAACTAGTATCAAAATTAGTATCAAAAAGTGTCAAAGGAAGTGGGCACCACACAAATCCTCTAGAAATTGATCTCTATTGTAAATTTAAAACTGGAAAATAATTTATTTAAAATGTACAGTTTAAACCTACAAATAATAATCAACATTGAAACATCAAAATTTATCTTTCTATGATATTAATGAACTCAATTTGACTAAAAACACTTCAGAAATAATTTAGAACATTGTAAAATCGGGCCCAAACCTTTCACAGTCCTTTTCTATCAAATGTTGGAAAATTCGAATTAGAAATAAATTGAGCAAAATTACCTTTCAATACGTCCTAAAATCCTTCTCAGAATAATTCTCCATGTCTATTTGGCATGTTGAGTGAAGGAGGATCAAATTGAACAAAATTTTATAAGTTAAAATTTACCAATTTACTTTTAAAAATCTTGTAGAACGTTTTCATGAAATTGACCACTTAAAATTTATCAAAATATAAAATTAATGATTCCTATGCAAATAGGGCATCGAGAGATTTCCAAGAAGTCCTTGTTTTCCCAAAACTGAACTTTCTATCAAAAGTTAGGGCCTTCTGAAGTTTTCTTCACTGGCATTAAAATTTTGGGAAAATTTTCCTTAGCGGGCCCGTGGCCCAATTTTTCCTCAGGACTTAATTTTTTTTGGAAAATTTTTAACATTTTCCTTGCCACCCCGCATGCCCAATCGAAGGCTACCACGTGGCCTCAAGGCATTGACAAAGATGCGGCACAATTTTCTTCCTTGGAATCTTTTTAAAAATTTTGGAAAATTTCATTAGTTTTCCTCCGCCGGCCCGCAATCCCGCAACCAATGAAAGGCTGCCATATGCCACCATGGGGTGACAATGGAGGGGGCGGAACCCATGTAACTTTATCTTGTTTTGAATTTTTTTTTGGAAAATTTTCTAAATTACCTCCGGGGCCCGCACTCCCACCCCTACCTTGAAGAATCTATTCGAGGATGTGCGGACCTTCACGTGCTCTTACCCCTTTTTCCCTCCCTTTGGTGAAATTCCCCAAACACCTCTGCCACCCCGCCCTTCCCTCATTTTCTCCCTGCTTTGGCTTGTTGGGCACCATGTGTCCTTGGCGGACCCACGGGGGTGTAGGTAGAAATTGGATTTTCCTACCTGCACAAGAAAATTTTTCAAAGTCTTCTCATGATCGGCCAATTCACCTTTTGGGAAATTTTTCATCCCTAGGCCCGCAGGCCTGCTCTTGGGGGAAAATTTTCACCCCAAGGCCCGCCGGCCCATAACTTGAGTTTTATAAGGAGTTAGGAGGACTTCTTTATATATTTGGAAAGGTGAGGAAATTTGCTATCCAATGGGAATGATCTAGGGAAATTTTGAATGATTTAAGTATGAGAAAAATCAATTTGAAACTCTAAGCCTGTTAGAGAGTTGGTATGGTGATAATTTACCCTCTAAACCTAATTGAAACTTCTAACCCTAAATTTTAGACCTTGTGACCTCTGATAATTATTAATAAAAGAAAAGTATACTCTTGTGAATTGGATTTGTTCTGCGCATTTGTTAGTGGCGGTTGTTGCCTTGTAACACGGTATTAGACTCATTTAATAAAATAAAAAAATTATTCCATAATTTTTCTAACTAATCTAGGTTGTTTCTTGGGTCTCAAGTAGTTTTTTTAAATTGGGCATTACATGCTACCTATTCTAAAACACAAGTAAATACGTAAAAATTAAAATGTATTTAAATTTTATTATTGTAATATATATTTTCATTATTCACATAGCTATTTAAAACATTTAAATGGGTCCAATAAATTCAAATATCTAAGCATATTAAAGCATATTACATCATATTAAAGCATTAAAAGTTTGTGATTTGTTAATTTATTATATAATCGATTTTTAATGTGTGTACAAAAATAGTACAATGTATTTCTCATTATTCTAATACCTCTTGAAAACATTTAAATGTTTCTAAGCATTGGGATAATCTGACAGTAAAGCTTTTAAATATGTACCCTTTCACGATTAAGTATTTCTGATAGACTTAGGATTTTATGATATTAAAGGAATTTTATCTTGAAAGGGTAGTGATTTAGAATGGTCGGATAGATTCAAATTTTGATACTTACGATATAAGGATGCTAAAAGTGTTTAATCATTAAACAATGATGATTTACTATGGTAGGATAAATTCAAATTTTATATTTTCGGCACCATTTTTAGAGGAAATTTTTCTTGGTCAATTACTTTAGGAAAATATTGATTTTGAATGGCTAGGGTTTTTATTTTTTGCTCTCTTATGGATGAGTTTGTTTTTTCTTTGTTACTGACCGATTTTTTTCATTAAGAGATTTTGTATGAGAAAGAAGAAGTTATGTGAAAGGATTTGGGATGATCGGACACAACGATTATTGAAAAAGAAACTTGTTGTAGATGTAATAAAAAGATATAGAAAAATAAAGGTGGTATTGAGTTTATCAAATCATTGTTTTCGTATGTGAAATAATTTGGCCTAATTGGATACAAATATTATTGAAAAAGAAACTTGTTGTAGAGGTTATTAAAAAAGGCACAAAAAGATACATGTGGTACTTAATTTATCTAATAATATTTTTCATAGCATAAACAAGTACGCATTTGAATGAAATAATTTTGAGTTATATATTTGCTAGTTGTTACATTTATTAAATGTAAAGAAATTGATTTTTGTATTTGTTTTCTGTCATGTTTATGAATGGAAACGAATCAATACATTTTGCAGACAAAAATAGACAATATATATGGAAAAAGCGGTCAAGTATGGTCTATTGTCAACTAAAAGATATATGTTTATACATTTTTATTCTTTAGAAGTAAACATGGAAAAAATGAGATACAAAAACCTTGAATAGTCTTCTCTTCCATTATTGATTTCCCTTTGAGAAATCTTGAAAATTCTCCCTTACAAAATCACTGTATCGGTGGCTATTTCTTCTTCTTTCTTCTACAAAATCTTTGTATCTTTGTATCTCTCCTGCTATTGGTAGCTATATCTTCTTCTTTCTTCTACAAAATCTCTTCATCTTCTTATTTCTCCACTATGTCTACATTATTGATTTCCACAACTAAATCTTTGAATGAAAAAATATCAGTCGCAATAGATCAAAAATAAAAACCCGATTCATTTAAAATCAATACTTTATAATATACTTAGCCAAAAAAGTTCCTCATAAAAAAGAGTGCCCAAAATTCAAAATTTGAATCAAACCTACTGTAATAAATGACAAAATCTAAAAAAATTGTGCCTAAATTTCAAATTTTGAATCAAACATACCACAATAAATGACCATTAAGAGCCTCCAAAAAGAAAACACCAAAATTTTAAAATTTGAAACAATCGTGTTGGTATTATTAAAAATCAATTGATCAATAACAAGTAATAATAGAATTAATATTGCTACTAATTTAAATAATTAATTAACAATATTATAATTAACTAGTAAAAAATTATTATATCAAATAATATTAAATAAAATATTTATTATTAGCAACTTACTTGCATTACTATATTAACTAGAAACATATTAAATACATCTAAATATATTATTAAATGAAAAAGAAATATTTTTAAAAAAATTAAATAATATTATGAAAATATAATTAAATTTTATTAAACTAATTAACCACTTAATTACCATTATTTATAATGCTAAATTAATTGTAGTGCATTTTAAAATTATGAAAAATATAATAAAAATTTATTTCACATATGATATTAGGATTAAAGAAAATTAATTAATTAACCACTTAATCACGATAATTAAATTTTATAAGCCTAATTAACCACTTAATCATCATTATTTATATTCTTAATCGATTGTAGTGCATTTTAAAATTACAAAAATATAATAAAAATTTATTTGACATATGATATTAGGATTAAAGAAAATTAATTAATTAACCACTTAATCATCATTATTTATAATGCTTCATGAATGGGCTATCTCTATGCAAATTAAGAAAATTCAGGTGGAGGGGGATTCTTTATACATTATAAATGTGATGAAGGGCCTAGCTAAACATCATATAAATATAGACTCTATTATAAGGGATGCAAATTCCATGGTTATAAATTTTGATGTTATTCTTTTTAAACATGTGTTTCAGGAAGCTAACATGTGTGCGGACACGTTGGCTAATTTTGGTGGTTAGATTCATAATGGAAGGTGGTGGCGGGATGAGGTGGAGCTTGCCCCAAAGTACAAAGGACATGATTTATTCTGAAAGACAGATTTGAGTGTGGGAATAGGATTTGTGACATCCGGGTAATTATTTCACATTGGGTGAAACCAATCGATCAAATCATTATCTAGTTTGTGTTGGGATAGATTGATTATTTAAAGGTGTGGTTTAAGTTTTTTTCATAGTTTTTTTCAAGTTTGGTTCAATGGTTTGATAGTGATGGGCGAAGCTAGGGTTAGGGTGGATCCTTCCTCGTCGACTATTTTGGAAAGGGACTTGTTTATTTGGGATCTTTTCAAAGAGGGGGGTATTTTTTATTTTATTCAGAATCTGAGGGGTGATGATGAAATTATTTCATGGGATTTTTATTTGGCATGGGATAATGGTTTGGTTTCTAAGAGGGGGTGAGATTTACGGTCTCGAGGAGCTTATCGGTAGTTTGACCAAGATGTCTTGTGGGGAAGTAAATTTTTCAAAGACATGTCTCAACTTCAACAAGAAGTGCATGTTTTTCTGGAAAGTGATGAAAATATTTGTTTCATGGAGGACGGTATTGCTCAGAAATCTCTGTTGGGGAGGTGGGTGGAAGTCTATTTTTACATCATGAAGTACATATTCTTGGATGGGAGGTATAGGAAGTTGCATTTACATCACTTAATGCTCTTGAATAATTTTTGAAGAAATAAAAGGATGGGTATCCCCTTTTATTTGTTTAATTTGTTGATTTTGTCCGTTTAAAATTACAAAGAGGAAAAAACAAAGATCCTTTTACATCAAGGGCTTATTCTATTGTTGGTTAAATCAGGTAAACTGATTTTGCATCCTAGGGGCTAGTACCCATTTGGGGAATGATTGGGAAGACCATATTTCTCTTGTTGATCGAACTAGGCTTCTGAAAATGAAGGAGAGAGAGTGGAAAGCAGTTGGATGTGGTGATTGCCTTAAAAACCTGCTTAGGGAAGTGGACGTGGAAGGCCAGGTGTAAAATAATACTATTTTTATTTTCCTTGTGAGTAAGATGGAGGCCCTTGAGGACACGATTACTCAAGTCAAGGCCCAAATTGGAATCTATTTCGGGGTCTACAAAGGAAGAATGTTGAGGTGAAAGTTTTAGAGAATAGGGTTAAGACCCTTCAGGGTATGGTGATGGGGGATAAAGGAAAAAAGAGGCGATCGGTTATGAGTCCCTCTCGATGATGATGATTTTTAGGGTGATGCTAGTCCTAGCTCACGGACTAGGGCCAGGGGTGTTTAATAACTTTTTGGTTATCTTATCTTTGCCGATCTTTTTTGTCTTTGTTTTTTGTTTTTGTTAGGCTATGTGTGGGTCAATGTTTTGTTCACTCTAGGATTTTTTTCTGGGGATTTTTAATAGATACTTTTGTTTTATATGGAGCTTCATTGTAATATCCTCTTATAATGGGCCTTGGTGCCCCTTTTCTAGCTATTATCTATTAAAAAACATTATTTCTAATGCTTAATTAATTGTAGTGCGCATTAAAATTATAAAAATATAATTAAACTTTATTTAACATATGATATTAGGATTAAACAAAATTAATTAATTAAAAATAATAATACCAATAAATAAATACAAGAATTGTTATTGTCAACAATATTTTTAAAATAATTAAAATAATATTAAAAAAGCGTAATTATATTTTATAAAACTAACTAACAACTTTATCACCATTATTTATAATACTTAATTAATTATAGTAAATTTTAAAACTATGAAAAGAATAGTCTAGCCAATATGATACAATTTTTAACACTATAAATCTTGACAGAATGTGCCCATCCATTGCAATCATCTTCCTTCCATGCAAAATGGTGACAATCCAACAATAATTTTTTTGTTCGAGACAGGACAAATGCCCATATTTCTAAATGCCTACAACTATTCCTAAAACAAAATAATATAGCTACATAAATCTTGATCCCCCTCGAGATGGTCTTTAATAAAACATGTTAATTACTCCTATATGAGAATGGGAATCTGCCATTTTTAAATCAATTTAATACAACTATGAGAATGGTCATCTAGAAGGGTATGTAATGCAACATTTGGTAGAGCCAATATGCCCGATCCTAAAACAAAATAATAGAGCTACATAAGGCTTTACATAAGGTCTTTAACAAAATATACGAATTACACCAATATGAGAATGGGTTTACGCCATTTCTACATCAAATTAATACAACTATGGGAATGGGCATCTACTATTTCTAAATCAATTTAATACAACTATGATCTATGAGAATGGGTAGTTTCCATTTCTAAATCCATTTAATATAACTATGATATTGGGCATCTACCATATGAGCTATGAGAATGGGCATCTTCCCAAGGGCATGTAGTGCAACACTTGGTGGTGCAAATATGCCCATTCCTAAAACAAATAAATAGAGCTACATAAGGATTTTGAGTTGGTCTTTAACAAAATATGTTAATTAATCGAATATGAGAATGGGTTTCTACCTTTTCTATATTAGATTAACACAACTATGGGAATGGGCATCTAGCATTTCTAAATAAATTTAATACAGCTATGAGCTACGAGAATGGTAACTTTACATTTCTAAATCAATTTAATAAAACTTTGAGAATGGGTATTTTCCATTTCTAAATCAATTTAATACAACTATGAGAATGGGAATCGTCCATTTCTAAATAAATATAATAAAAATAGGAAAATTGGCATCTTTACAAGGGTATGTAGTACAACACTTGGAAGACATAAGATGCCAATTCCTAAAACAAAATAATAGATATACATAAGGATTGATCCCCCTCGAGATGGTATTTAGTAAAATATGCTAATTACTCCAATATGAGAATGGACATCTGCCATTTCTAAATAAAATTGATACAACTATGAGATTGGGCATCTGCCATAAAATTAATACAACTATGATAATGTTCATTTTATAGTTTGTATGTAGTGCAACACTTGGCAGAGATAAGACACCCATTCATAAAAAAATTAGAGAGCTACATAAGTCTTGATCCCCCTCAAGATGGTATTTGAAAAAATATGCTAATTACTCCAATATGAGAATGGACATTCTCCATTTCTAAATCAAATTAATACAACTATGATAATGGGCATCTACCATTTCTAAATCAAATTAATACAACTATGACAATAGGCATTTACCCAAGGGTATGTAGTGCAACACATGGTAGAGCCAAGATTCCCATTCCTAAAAAAATATTAGAACTACATAAGGCTTGATCCCCTTGAGGGTATGTAGTGCGTAGTTGGCGGAGGTAGAACTCTTCTTGGTCAAGGATAGTCCATTCAAAACAATATAATTTTATTCGAGATAAAATGAAAAAAATGTTTGTTTCATTGTATGTGAGAATGGAACCTTCTCATTATTAAACAAAGGTAAATTAGATTTTATCTCTCCACTAGCATCTTTCATTGTGGAGTTAGATATTCCCATTTAATTATAATATGAGAAATAGAAGAAAAATTATTGTCGGTTTAGCATTGTGGATTAGCTTTGAGTAATATAAAAGTAATCAATAGACAAAGCTCTTGATATTACATTTATTAGAATGTTTAAAATGAGAACATTAAATTTTAGATCAATATTGAGTGTATTAGAATGTTTGGACTCTCCTCTAGGATATTGCATTGTGGAGTTAGATATGACCATTCAATTATAATATGAGAAATAGAAGAAAATTATTCTCATTTTTGCATCGTGGATTAGCTATGAGTAATATAAAAGTACTCAACAAAATAAGTCCAATATTGCATGTATTAGAATGTTTAGAATGAACATATGACATTTTAGATCAATATTGTGTGTATTAGAATGTTTATAACCTGAGCATATGCCCATTATAATAATAGGAATCAGAGAAAAATAGGCATAAGGAAAACTACATATGGGCATCTGTCTACTCGAATGGACATGCCATGAAGATTAAGTAGGTAGTTACCCATTTTGCAATGAAATGAAAACCAAATGTTATTCTTCATATTAAGAAGAGTTAGAAATAATCAGCTTTTTTTTCATGAAAAAGAGAGACCAAAAGAGAAATAATAAACAACAATTAGAGATAGATACTTGATCTCCCTTTAAGGGTATGTAGTACTGAGCTAGGCTCCTCCGGGGGATAGTCCAACGAATTTGATATAATTATTAACTCTATACGGAGTTGTCATAATGTGTTTACACTATATTTCTTCTTCTAATATGGTCATCGTTCCATTGCAATGGTCCTCCTTCCATGCAAAATGGGGTAATACCCAACAATAAATCTTTGTTTGTTTGAGAATGGAAAAAATCCAAAAAATTTAAATATTCCAATACATCTGAAAAAAAATATGGCCTAACAAAAATGTTAGAATGTATAAAGAATGGGTTGATGTCTATTCTCATTCTTAGAAAAAATTCATTTGATGCAAGATAAAATTAGAAAAATATTCGTATCAATTTCTTGTAGTATCTTGATAATGGGCATATGCCCATTCTAATAATGGGAATCACATAGAAAAATAGGCATAAGGTAAACTACATATGGGAATCTGTTTACTCGAAAGGGTAAGAAATACAACATGAAGTGGATTGTTCCCTATTATGCAATGAAACAAAAATAAGATATGATTCCTCACATTGATAAGAGTTATAAATATTCATTTTTTCATGAAAAGAGTGAGAGATCAAAATCATAGGGTTATCCGTCAGGGATATTCCAACCAATATGATAGAACAAAAGCATAGAGGCTATTTTTAAGGGATATTTTATCCAATATGATATAGTTATTAACTCTATACGAGGTTGTCGAATGTGTCCTTCCATTGCAAGCGTCATCCTTTCATGCAAAATGGAGAATAGTCCAATCGTAAATGTTTTTTTGTTCAAGGACGAGAAAAATTCCTTAAATATAACTATTCCTATGACAAAACTATATAAATACATAAGGCTTTATACCTCCAAGGGTATGTAGTACAACTTTTGGCGGAGGCATAACTTGTCTCCACCAGGATAGTCCAACCAAAATGATACAATTTTATTCAAGATAAAATGAAAAAAATATTTATTTGTATGAAAGAATGGAAAAGCGCCCATTCTTAAACAAAGGAAAAGAAAATTTTATCTCTCCGCTAGAATCTTTCATTCTATATTTGGATATAATTAAGTTTACATAAGTGCTAAACTAAAAATAAATTTATGCTAGTACTCATATTATAGTTGAATGGCCATCTACCCATTCAATTTGTATACATTTATTACATTTTCCCATTAAAATGTTTGTATCGATTTAATGTAGCATCTTGATAACATGCATATTCCCATTCTAATAATAAGAAACACAAAGATAAATAGGTGTAAGGAAAACTACGTATGGGAATCTATCTACTTGAATGGACAAGACATGAACATGAAGTGGATTTTTCCTTTTTTTTTGTAATGAAAGCAAAAACAGATGTTATTCATCACATTGAGAAGATTTAGAAATATTCATTTTTTTTTTTCATGAAAAGAGAGAGAGAGAGAGACCAAAAGTATACAGGCTATCCGCCAGAGATAATGTAGCCAATAAGATACAATAATTAACTCTATAAAGGTTGTCAGAATGTGTCCTTCCATTACAATTGTCCTCCTTCCATGTAAATTATGGGGAACAATCCAAAAGTAAATGTTTTTTTTTCGAGGATGGAAAAATGCCCATAAATATAACTATTCCTAAAAAAACTATAGAACTACATAAGGCTTGATCCTTCTCAAGGGTATGTAGTGAATCAATAGGTGGAGGCGAAACTTGGCTCGGACATGGAAATAATGGAAAACGAGAATGGGGATGACATGAAGATGAAGTGGGTTGGGCCTTATTTTTATTTTAAAGGAAAATTAGATTTTATTCTTCACATTGAGAAGAGTTATAAATATTCATTGTTGTTTCTCATATATTTCCTTGATATTATTCATGTAAAGAAAGATAGACCAAAAGTTAAAAAATGAACAAAAATTAGAGGTATAGGCTTGATAGCCCTTTAATGTTATGCGAGTGTAGTACTAGGTTTTTTCAGGGATAGTCCAGCCAATATGATACGATTAATTACTCTATAAAGGTTATCGGAGTGTTTTTACACTATTCTTCGTCTATATGGTCCTCCTTTAATTGCTGATGGTCTTCCTTTGATGCGAAATGGGAACAACCCAAAAATAAATGGTTGTTTGTTATAAGATGTAAAAATGTCCATATGAAAATGGGAAGGGATTGAGAATATGCCATTTCTAAATAAAATTATTAAATAGAACTACATAATAAAAGAATGAGAATTTTCCCAAGGGTATATAGTGCAACACTTAGAAAATCCAAGATGCCTTCTCTACAAAAAAATAATAGAACTACATAAGGCTTGATCCCCTGGAGGGTATGTAGTGCAAAACTTTGCAGAATCACAACTTCTCTTTGCTAGGGTTAGTCCAACTAAACCAAAGTAAATGTTTGGTAGCGTCAAAATATGATTAATTATAGTCGTAGTAAAAAACCCTATTTAAAAATATGGAGTGACATGAAACATAACATGAGACCAATATTTTTATAAAAAAATTTACCAACCATGCTTTAATATCCTAATGTTTAGACCCCTTTAAATTTTTTAGAGAGTTATTAGAATACTGAAAAATAAATAATACTAAAATTAATTTTTAAAACATTGATTGCATTAAAATGCTTAGAATGGGCATATGTCAATTCTCATATAAACAAACATTTATGTCTTGTACTAAATTTCTTTCATTTGAATGTTTAGCATGGGCATATGCCAATTCTCATATTAAAAAAACCTTTTTTGTATTGAATTGGGAAACCATACATTTTTGTCTTTTATTGAAGTGGAAGTTTCCCATTCTCACAACCTATACAGAGGTATTAAAATGATTAAGTTCTTGTACAAACTAACTTCTCATTCTCACATCCTTTATAGAGGTCTAAAAATTATTTAAGTTCAATATTTACTTGTATTGAATGGGTAGATGCCCCTTCTCATGTATGAATCAAAGTAGAATAATAGAAATAAAATTTAGTTTGTTTAAGAATATTTAGAATTAAAATTTATCTTGTGCCCATTATAAACATTCTAATACCCAATACTATACAATAGAAGACTTTTGTTCAGCAAGGTAAGATCATAGTAATGGAAGTGCAACATTTAATCTCAAAGGATAAACCATGTGTACCTTGGCCTTGTGTATGTGGTAAATCATTCAACAATGAAAAGATAAACATATGATATCAAGGCTAATAGACATGACATGATTCACAATTGATGCAAGGACAAGTAGCAAATGATTCACCATTGGGATAAAATTATATACTTGACGTGATTCACCTTCGAGATAAAATTATTTACTTGACGTGATTCACCTTGAGGATAAAATTATTTACTTTTATTAATATTATATAACTTTGATGACCATCGATGATGTAACAAAAAAATTTATGCCTAATTCTACAACTAAGCAATGCGCCTCCCGGGTGATAAGTCCACTTTGTACTTTGGTAAAAACATAACAGATAACTCCCCATATTACCAAAAAGGAGAATCATATACATATTTTGAAAAAGAATGTGATCAAGTTGAGACTCTGAAACATGCATGAAACAATCAAATTTAGATGCAATATTTTATAACTATGGAGAGTAACAAATATACAAGTATTAAAAAAGTTTGAAGTGATATTTTTAAAACCCATATCAAAAATACAAAATATCTAAAATACAACATTATAATTTATATTTATACCCAGTGACTTGTAATGCAACAAATAAGAGTTAGAAGCATCTCTAAAACTTATCTTCAATTTAAAAAAACAAGTAACTCCTTGTATTAGAACTATAATTAGGTTAACAACTACGAATCTCTCAAAAAAAATTGAAATTATATTATTAATACCCAGATCAAAAATACAAAAGATAAAAAATAGGGCTTTAAACCGAGAACAGACTATAAGGGAAAGAAAACCAAATGATATTCTTCATCTCATAATAATTCAACAGAGAAGAGTTGAATAATATATGCCTCAATTTTTCTTCAAATTTGGTTCTTCACAAGACAAAATGGTCTTATGAAATAAGGGAGCCCAAAGAGAAAAGTATAAAAAAATTTTCTTGGAGAGATAAAACAATATCTTAGAAATATTGCTCAAATTTTTCGCTTCACAGGATAAAATGGTCTATGGGAAGGTACTTTGTTTTATAATAGGGCGTTGTGCATTATGACATCCTTTACATAAGTTTTACACGTTTCTAATGGGCACAAGACCATTCTAAAAAAACAAACATTTTTTTTTTTGTAATAATTAATAGTTGTATTAAATTAGCACCCTCTCCTATCATTCAATTTTGGTGAATCACCTCCATGTGTGTGTGGGTATGCGCGCTTGCGCACGCGCTTGTGTGTGTGTGTGTGTGTGTTTTGTGTACGTGTGTGTGTGTTTATATATATATGTATGTATGTATGTATGTATGTATGTATGTATGTATGTAATTAATGGAAATTAATTGACACCACTCCATGGCACTATAGAGATTGACGACATTTTTTTATGTTGGTAGAGGTCGTGGAAATTGCAAGATTCACCGTAGGTTGACAAATCTATCTCTTTGTTATTCATCATTTCTGTTTTATTTTTATCCAGTCTCTACTTTTTGGACTTCATGTATTTCTTAAAAATATACATACATACATACATGCAAATGATGAATAACAAAGAGATAGATTTGTCAACCTACGGTGAATCTTGCAATTTCACGACCTCTACCAACATAAAAAAATGTCGTCAATCTCTATAGTGCCATGGAGTGGTGTCAATTAATTTCCATTAATTTAGCTAATTCACCTCACCCAAGTGGTCAAAGATGTGTTTGACAAACATGTACCTTCAACTAATAAAAGGCAGCAAATAATTTATTTGTAAATTAATGGTCTCACTATGCCATGGTAAAAAAATATAAATATTAAACAATATGATAGCCTTATTTTAGGTTTAATAATTGCACTTCTAAAACAAACTAAATTTTATCTATATTCTTCATATATAATTTTGATATGACAATGTGCATCTACCCATTCAATAGAAACAATATTGAACTTAAACATTTTAATACCTCTATATAAATGGATACCTAATCATTCAATGGAAGATTAAAAAGATTGGTTGTATGAGAATGGGTGCATGCAAATTCTAATCATTGTAATACAAGGAATATTGAACTTATTCTTTTCAATAACTATATGATGGTTGTGAGAATGGGTAACTATCCATTATAATATAAACTACATTTTATTTTATTTTATTATTTTATGATTCCAATAATGAGAACGGTAATTTTATCATTAGATACATCATTTAATATTGCTTAGCTCACCCACCCATCTCGGCCACTAGCTAAGCGAGATCAGCTTGTCCACCCATCTTTGAATGTCAACTTGCCCATCAAGCTTGGCCTGGTCGGCTTGCCCACCCGGACTTTGCATGTGTGCAGCTCGCCCACCCATCTAAGCATGTGCAACTAGGCCACCCATCTCAAAAAATAAGTAACCCTACATAGGTCCTTCTTCTTTGGGGTACATGTATTTTGTAAAAATAAATATAATTATATATATACACACATGCATGGAAATGATTCACCTTCATTGAACAATTTCCTTCCTTTTCTGTGTAGTTATACATTAATTTTCAAGGGAATGATCTCTTTGAGAATCTGAAACATGCAATAAATGGTCATATTTAGATGCATCCTTTTATAACTATGGAGGATAATACTATGTAATTCTTACAAAATATTGAAGTGATATTCTTAAAACATATCAAAAATACAAAAGATAAAAAATATGGAATTATCTTTATACCCAGATTAGAATACAAAAGAAAGAAAGCTAGATGATATTCTTCATCTCATAATAAATCAACAGAGAAGAGTTAGAAGTATATCTAAAACTTATCTTCAATTTATTAAAAAAATTAAATTCTTCTTCTATGAGTCATTCTTCTTTCATGATTTCTATATGTTAAATGGGAATTTTTCCCAATTCTAAAACAAAGTAATATTTATCTTCCATATGCCTCTTCTAAACATTTATTGATCTTCCATCTGTTGTTCTTCTATGTTTTATATGAGATAAAAAAAAATCACAATTCTTCTATGATTATTATTTGAGAATGGACATATGCCCATTCTAAACATCTATTATTCTTCCGTCTATTCTTCTACATTTTTATACAAGAATGGGTTTGACATGAAGATGAAGATTAATTTTTTTTACGATGGTATGCTCCTCATTTTGTAATGGAAGACGTGTTTCAAAACAATTACCTTTAATTAATAAATAAAATGTGTTTATATATATATATATATATATATATATATATATATATATATATATATATATATATATATATATATATAATTTTAATTATTTGTCTATGAGAATGAGAATGGGCATCTCATCGTTTCTAAAAATAAGTAATATAAATTCATAATATGAGGATGCGCAGTGTCATGGTGGTAAAAAATATATTTTAATGATCCCTATATGATAATGGGCATATACAGATTTTAAAAATAAACAATAGCAGCCAAAAAACGAGACAATTATAAACAAAAGATGCAATGCCCAGTCAACCCAAAATGATTGAGTTCAATATTTCCCACCCATTATAAAACTACATAAGGCTTGATTCCTCCCGAGGGTATGTAGTAAAAAACTTGGTGGTGCCAAAACTTGGCTCTACTAAGGTTAGTCTAGCTAGAACGATAGTAAAAATTATAAACAATATAATAGAACTACATAAGTCTCATTTGGTTCATTTGTTTTCCACCACATGAATATGGATAAAGAACTGGGCGGCAAACGAGTATTACATTAAAAAAATTTACGATATCGACATAAATATGTTTACAATGCTTTGAAGACAAAAATTATCTATGCTGGAAAAAGACATTTCAGAATCATACTTTCAAGAGGTGAAGTGATTTGCAAAAGAAAAATTATTATTAAAACAATCTCAAAATTGATGAAAAGATTCATATTTTTTTATTTGATGAAAATTCATTCAAAATTGATATTGGTCATTTCCATGCAGCTCTTGTAAAATACCAATACATATCACTTGATTTAGCAAGTGTTAGTTTCCTTGTCCACTTTATGTTATGCAACCTTGTACCTTTTAAGTGGGATGTAGGTTTGTTTCCTTTTAAAAACAATTTTGCTATTATTTTTAACATGGATTTTGAGCATGAAATTCATGAAATTGAAACTCATTTCTATAGTATTGATGGTCAACATACAATGGAAGCCCAAAAACAAATCCTTGCAAATCCGAATTACTATTTATTAGTTATATAAAAACTACACGAGAATGGTAACTTCGATATTAAATTTAAATGTATCTATGTTATTCTTCTAATAGTTATATAAAATAAACTACATGAAAATGGATATAATGAGAATGAATATATATATTGATATGAGAACTACATAACGCTTTATCCCTCTCATGGGTATGTAGTGCAACACTTGGCTCTGCTAGTGATAGTCTAACTAGTATAATGTACAATTATTAATTACCTCAAAGAAAAAATAATTTTTTATATTAGAATGGGCTTGTGCCCATTATAAATGTGCACCACTTCTATAAAGGTTGTCCACAATGCACAACTTCCCATTCTTTTCTCGTGTTAAAAGAAATTAAATACAATATGTTGAAAACTAGAGAGAGTAAAATTAACATAAACATTTTCTTAAAATCTTGTTGAAACTATTACAATGCACATCTCTCAATTCTATATTCTATAATTCTTATATGAGAATCAACATATGACTATTTAAAATATTTATTATTCTTCTATGTTTCGTAATGTGAATGAATGGATATATATATATATTATAAAATGAGAACTACATAAGGGTTTATCCCTCTAGAGGTTATGTAGTGCAACACTTGTCTCTTCCAGAGATAGTCTAACCAATATGATACAATTATAAATAGTTATGAATTATGAAAACATTAAATGAATTTCAAGGGATGTGAGTTATTTTGCCACATTTGGTGTTCATAATTCAAATGGTATGGAGGTGGAAGATGTGACGTATATCTGGATTGGTAAAATTCATATCCTTGGCTATTATCAAAGTGAATGAAATTGGAGTCATCATCCATCAACATTTTTTCAAATGATCGAGATCAATGCATTTTTGGAGCACATTTTTAGAGATTCAACTCTACTATGTCCCCCGTATTAATATTATATGGTGGGATAAATGCATTAAACAAATAATTCCTCACTTATCTTTATTGTGGAAAATCGAAATCAAGAGATCATGCTCCAACAATATTATAAATGTCTAACTACACCTCCAGGTGAATCCCCTCTACAATTTTTTTGTTCTTTTTATTATAGTCATTATGTATACGTTAATTCATAACAATGATTACTTTGTTCAAATATGTCTCCAAATATTTTGAGGTATTAAAATTATTTAATTTAGTATTGGTTGTAGTTGAATGTTTAGAGTGGTCATATGCCCATTCTCAGACAAACAAAATTTTTAATACCTCTAAATATTCACTTTGTTTTAGAATGGGAAGTAGAAAATTCTCATAGCCTTTGTATTGTATTGAATGGGTAGATGCCCATATTGAAGCTACATCAAACCCTGCACTATCAATTATGATAGTTGGCTCATGAACAGATTATCAAGTATTTTTTAAAATTTAATATTATTTTTTTACTTGTCAATATTTTTTTTGATGAGTAAACGCTTTTGACCGGATCTATGAACCGGAGGGGTAAGGACCCCTACCCAAAACTTTTACTTGTCAATATTAGTTTGAATCGATTTGATAAATATATATTAGTTTCAATTTTTATGTGCAGATATAGCTAGAGAATATCCAAAAAAATATGTAAAGAAAGAGGTAACAATATTAAAACCTTTTCATTTGCTAATATTAGTTGGAATCAATTCGATAAATATATCATAGTTTTAATTTATACGTGGAGATACAATGGGATAAATTATAGAAATTTTACAACCTAAAAATATGTGTAAATAAATAGGTAAAGGTAATTTTCGTGAGATATTATTATCGTGTTTGAAATACATACAAGTTAATAATGACGTTTATTAAAAATGTCTATTTCTAAATTTCTAACTTTTGTATCTAAATATTTTTATGGAATTGCATTCTCATGGTCTACGTTGGATACAGATGCCAATGTAGAAAAACTAGCAACGAGCTGTTTCACATAATTAAAGTGGACATGCATCCTTTGTTTTGTTGTGGTATGGATAATTGCAAAAAATAAGAAGACAAATGTATCAAATATTTGGAAATAATTTGGAAAACACCAAAAATTCCAAGCAATTATGAAACTATAGTTGTAGTTGATGTAATCAATAAAGGAGTTCTGAAGATTTGTCTTTGGTGTCTCCAAATTTTTCTCGACAAAGACTTTAAAAAAATAATTGGCTTATGTCATATTTTTTATAGAACTATTCTTGGTAGGGGTTGAGAATGATGTAAGAGATATCTTAAAGGGATGTTCTCTATTTCAAACATTAGTGGCACAAATTAATATATTAAATTGTTTTATTGTATTTTTTAAGTTATTTTTTCCATTTTCCATTTGAAGTGATGTTATTGCTGATTAGTAGTATTTAGTTCTCAAATTTTAATTATTACAATGTTTTAGTTCTTCTTCACATTTTGTCCAAATGATATGCTTAGTCTATAATGCTCAAAACTAGCTTTGATAGGTTTATACAAAGATCTCAAGTTATTGGTTTTGGGTGGAAATTTGAATGCATTATAGAAAACATTTCGCACCTAATATGTACATGGATAAATCATGTGGGTTCACACCCAAATTTACGTCGATCTTTAGAAAATTTTAAAAATAATTACTTTGAATTTGGTCGAGTTTATATAGATAAATTTATTTTATTTTTGTTCTTTTTTCTCATAATAATTCATTAATATTGGATTTATTACCATCATTTTATGCAAAAGAAATAAAATAAATTGTGACTTGTATTAACTCATAAAAAAATATTTCCATGATTGTTGAGCTTGATTGAGTTTACTTATTAATATTATGTTGATTAAAAATATAAATTAATCTGCTTTTTTGTAGTCTATCTCATAAAAATATATTAAAATTGGTTTTTTATAGACTATCTCTTAATAATTCATTTATTACCATCATTTTATGTTGTAAATATCTCATAACACATTTCCTACCTTCATTCTATGCAAATAAATCCACGTTATAATTAAACATTTGTCACACAAATATATATTATCAAAATATGTAAAATATACAACATTCAAATGCACACAATCCCATAGTTAAAATAAATCACATCTAATTTTTTCTTCTATGATTTTATATGAGAATGAGAATATGCCCACTCAACACAAGATAAAAATGTTTGTTTGTATGATAATGGACATATGCCCATTCAATACAAGATAAATGGTTTTGTTTGTATGAGAATATATAATATATAAGTATTTGCCATGCATTTCAATGTTATAAATGTATTAATTATTCAAATAAATATTTCTTAATCTTACTAGAAAATTTTAAACTCATAAAATGGAAATCCCTAATACATGATATAGACTCCAAAAATTCCCTTTTTGGATTCCAATAATAGCCAAATTAAAGTCCAATATTTGGTATAAGAAAAACCAATATAACTGATTTCAATATTTAATCTAGATTGTAAAATGCCCAAACTTAACAAAATTATGGTTGAAAAGGTTTGGCAAGGTGACTATTATTGTTTTTATAAACTTAATGCATCTTGTTTATGGGTGTAGGGTAGAATTTTGATTTTCTCTCTTTTTCCTCTTCCTTCTCTTCCCCATTTCTATATACTATAATGTGATGCTCATTTGTAATGTTGGATACTTTTGAAATATGAGGGAATCATTGTAAAGTGTTGTAGGAGTGTTATTGAGTTGGAGGCCTTGGATTGTAATCCTATAATGAGTTCTCACCTTCTTCCTCTATTGTAATCATCTGTGCATCTTCTTGAAGTAATATATTTTTTTTGTGGCTATATTCTACCTTAGATGGTATATTATTGCATTTCCTTTCCTCTTCAATTACTTGCGAGTTATGTTGTGTATGTTTCTTCATATTACAAGGTTTATTTCTATTGTTTAATTTGTGAAAATGGGAGTTTGGATATTACTCGGATTGTGGATGTATTTTCTTCCCTCTTCATCATTATATAATTCTTTTTAAAGTGTGTTTCCCCTTATTTTTGTGATATCACCTCTCGTAGTTTAGGATTTTAATTTTATGCACTCTTTTATCTCCTTGGTCTCTTAGAACCATATTTTAGGATTATATAGCTTCATTTCCATAATTAGGAGTAGTTTAAATGTAGGAATAAGTAGAGGAATACGGCCTTCTCTGAGTTTTGTCTTAGGTTTCAAGTCCCACAAGTTTGAGAAAGTCCCATGTTTTCTCAAAATCCTGGATTGTCAATGACTCGGGAAGTTTGCAATTTTAAGCTCCAACTAGATTTTTCTAATGTGATTGAGCATTATTCTCTTAAGACTAGTCCTTGAGTCCAGTTTGGTAGTTTGGAGTAGTTTTAAAGATTGGATTGGTTGGAGGTATTTCTCTATGAATTGGAGGATAATGTTACTTTTTTAGAAACTATATTTTGATACATTTCCATTGATATGTCACTTGAGTTATATTGATGAGTTTACCTATGTGAACTCATTCGTTTTCTTTTTGAATTCTTAGTGCTTGAATACGTAGTTGTCCTTGCTTAGTTATTAGAGATATTCATGATGGAAATATATTTTTCAGTGACTCTTATGCTCTTAGTTTATGCTTGGATGTTGTTACTTATGTTGCATGATTATTATTGAGCCTTCAAAAATTTTCTAGATGACATTGGAGATGACGGTGCATTTCTTGGTTCTTGTAGAGATTTTTGGCCTTTAGAGGTGTCTTAGTGCTTGTTGGAGATGACTTGAACCATTCTAACATACTTGGGTATTTGTGTTGATTTATATGATGCTATTAATGTATTTTTTTGTTGATATGATCGACCTATTAGGTCATATCCTACATAGGGGTGATTTGAGCTAGTTATTAATATATAAGCTAGTGTATTTAATCATTTATGAATAGTTGATCCTATGGGGTGATGAGAAACCTAATGGGGTTAAATAAGATTGGATAATGGTAATTCAAATATACTATAAGATTGATGAAGACCTCAGAATAGTTAAGGATTAGATGTGTTAGGGAAATTGATATATTCATCCCATGAAGAAGAAGAATATTTGAGCGAGTTGAAGAAGAGCTTATTTGGAAGAGGGTTGGTGTGTTTGGAGATGAAATTGGATAAAAATAAGTTGCGTGAGTATAATATCATCAGTAATCATTAATTTTATTAAATATTTTGTGATGAGTAATATTCATATCAATCCTTTTTTTTTAGTAATATCAATAAAGTTTTAGGGGTTGGTTATCCTTATGAAGTTCATGCTTTGTTAAAGAAACTTGGAAAAATGAGTAATATTCTTTCAATTCATTTATTTTTGTAATATAAGGCGAGGTTTTTTAGTGGGTTTTCTTCCCCTTTAGGTTTACCCACTTACATGTGGTGTTTTGTGATCTCTCTCTTGTTGTATGCATTTGTGAATGTCTAATACACACATAATTAGCTCACATAGCTCATGGATGATTAAATGAATGGTTTGAATGATGAATATATGCAATGGGAAATGAAATAAAATTTTGGTAGGCTTGATTCACCCCCATTTCAATCCATTTTTCTTCCAAGTACATTAACATTTCACAATAAAGGATGTGACATAATAAATGTCAAGACATGAGAGCTCATTGTTAAGGCCAAAAGGATTGTAAAAAACATGTACATGTTAAATTAAATGAGGAAAGATATTTAATTCATGAGAAAGGGTGATGAATGGTGGTTATGGTGTATAAGGATGGGGAATCTAAAATTTGACAACCCTGGTCTAGATAAGTGCTAGGAAGTGTGTAAGATACATGCCCAAAATTAGAAAAGCTGCAAGTACACTGTGCAAAGCATGCCAACATGGAAATAAAACCAGAAGGAAGTTCAAATCCAAGGAATATTCCACCTCAAAACCTCTAAATTTTATACATACAGATCTATATAGAGCTACTAGAGTTAAAATTATTGAAGGAGGCACTTATTTCATGTTGCTTATAGATTATTAGAAAAGGATGACTTGGGTGGCATTTTTAACGAAAAAGTAACAACCTCTTTGTTTAGACTTCAATACAAGGTATTTTTTATATTACTTTATGATTCATTGATTTAAATACCCATATATTTAAACTGGCATAAATCTTAAGTTATATCTCATGTTTCCTTGTTCTAAATTCTCATTATTTAGAACTAACATCATCTTAGTCAATCCATCCTATAACAGTTGACCATGTGCAGTTGTATGAGTCGGTTTAACTCGATCCCTCATATATTACTTGTAGAGTAAGTATACTAAGTATACTAGTGGTCATATTTATCTTTCATATTTAAAAAATATTGTATTCTAAGTTTCTACCTGGGTATCCATCATGGAATCCCATCCAGCATCCTACAACTTATATCTTGGTGAAATCAACATAGTGTAATCAGTAGATTACACTACTCGACCATAGTTTTAGAGACATATCTACCACACTCGGTTCCATGATGGAACACTCGTCAATTAAAACTTGTCTTTCACAATTTCACTTAATTATTTTTATCTAGATTAGGATCTAGATAGTTACAATTTACATACAAGGTACTAATTCAAGTAAGCTTGCAATGATTATGGGTCACTTCCTTTTCCTATAGTCATCATAAGATGACATTAGGTACTTAACCATGCGATATAATCTGCATTCTTTCCTAGGATGTTACTTGCATCTTAATGCATTACAACCTTCTCATTTAGAGGAGCTTGATGGGGTAACTCCACATAGCATATACCCCGCTCTGTCCAAATAATGACCTTATTCATTCGGTGGTTACAACATGACGGTGGCCGTATTGAGTTGGCTCACCGAGTTCCACTAAATAGGCAAGTCATATCTTATGAAGTTAAGGTTATTTGATTAAGATACAACATGACAATTCTTGGGTTTTAGGGGTTTCTCCCATTACGATAGGATTCACATCTAAGGATCTAAATGAGATATTCACGCATATCAATCACATGTTTAGATTCATTCACAACATGATAATTATGTTTACTAGTTGCAGTTTTAAATCAACATTTTGCATTAAATCCCTTGTTAATACTTTTCCTTTTTACATGAGTAATACATTATGACAAGAATAGTACATAATAGTATTACTATCCAAATGAATTATATCGTACATATTACATATAACTAAATCATATGTGATTCTAATTACACATATTGCATATAATATATATGTATATATATATATATATATATATATATATACATATATATATATATTATATTCAATTAATAATACGAAGTAATATCATTTATTTAATTAATCTCGGCTAATTCAATTACAATACTTATTACATAGTCTTAGAAAACTATCAACATTATCATTATTGAAATAATAATTATTACAATACAATATGTATTAGTGAAGATAATACTTTATTAATAACCAAAAACTACCTTTCTGTCGTTAATATCACAACGAAGTATAACTTTCACTTCTTAGTAAAATACAATACAATTAATTGCATTTCTCAATTTAGTACAACATCATCAATAGATAATAACTAATACATGTCCACAACTGATTATCAAAATAATCACATCTTGTTTCAAGCATCATGCCTTACTAAAATATAATTCTTTTCATATTTTTACAATAATAACAACATTATAGATTTCATCGAAAGACATAACATCGAGCAATGGTGTAAGTCACATCTTTCTTCATAATCAACCTGCAATGTTAATAGCCTGCATGAAAAATATTCCATTGTACATGGTCAGTTCCAACTTAACTGGGATGACAAGACCTATCTCCACCTTAGTAGCTTAGGCCATTTATTATTTACATAAATGAAATTTTGTAATTATCTAAATCAAAAATGTCATGAATAGATTCAAATCTTAACTGTACATCTACAGATAATACTTTGTTTACCCATTATTGTTCACTTCCCTAGAATCTACTTACATATAAATAGAATTTCAAGTGACTGGATATACATCAATTAACCTACATTTATTCATTTATCACTTATAACGAGAGAGTTAAATAGATATATTAGTACTATTTACTCTTCATAATCAATTTGTAGTCATAAGAACAATAATCAATTAATAACTTCAATCTACACATCATATACAAGTGTCAAATATTATTTATCTTCCAAATAAATGCAAGCATCAAACATTATTAAATATCTAGAATAATATAGGTATAGAATGATATTAACTATCGATAATATGCTAGTATCGACCATTTCAACCATTTTAAAACACTCACTGATATGTAAGTATCAAATAATATATATCTCTCAATAATAACCATCTACTTATGCTAACAGAAACTTCACCTATCAACAAGTGCATATATAATTTAGATACCCTTTAGATTACCTATTACCATAACATCATATGTCTCATATAATATAACATTCAAGCTTGTAGGAATGAGATATAGTCAACAACACTACCTTAAAATGAAAAATCTATCAAGGGAAATCATTTGACTCACCATGACCATCTCCTTGTGGTATGTATTAATATAGCATAACAATAGTTCTGTGCACAAAGTTCACGAAGGTAGTATTTGATTACCTTAACATCCATGAAGTACCAAATCACAAATGGTTTACCTAACTAATATTTGATTTAGATTACCTAGAAGGCTCCTACATGCCCTTTTATAATGTCTGAAAAAGGTAGCATGAAAATTAGACACTAGAGCCTTGAGAACTCAATCTTGTTTGAGGGTAATACAGTTCTGTGGCTAATGGGGGTGAATCCATAACACTACAACAAACCAACACTTCTAACATGATTCTTTAATAACAAATACCATTAGTACTTATCAAAAATTTGAATCCCATTTTCTGTAGCCTACTATAACTGATAGCACCCCAATAAGCAACATGATTCAAATATGCAATAACAGGTAATAACCCAGTCCATGAATGCATCAACCATTTATGCCATGGTTTACAAAGAACCAAGTCAATATATAAGCTTGAAACCGAATATTTGTATAGGCATATATATTTATATATGTAGAATATACCCATATCCTTATGGATTTTACAAAAATACAAGCTAAGATAGCCTCCAAGGGTTTACAGAGATTAGAGGCAGAACAATATAGTGAAATGATATTACCCAGATTATACATACTCGAACCAAGGATTTGATTTAACACGTACACATATGTATATTAATACCAATTATATACAACACCCCAAATATTCTGAGTAGATTTAGTATTAACACCAATCATAGTTATAATAAAATTCATATCAAAGATCTAAAAATAAGATAACGGTAAGAAACCCAAGATCACAAGATAATCCGTATAATACAAACTAAAGATTCACTAGAGTTTTTAAGAATATAACATATATATGGATTTACAGATGATACCATAACCTTTTGAAGCTCATAATCACTCTCGGATAACAATATAAGCACAACAATATTTCTGAGCATGACAATATCACTTAAAACTCAAATCATGCAGATCAACACAACAATATTGCAGTGACACTTGTCTTTTCCAATGAAAAATGAAATAAGTTGATAAAGGAGAGTTATATCATATCATTCCTGCAATGATAATATTAATTTTTCCTTTGAGTTTCCAAGATTCATTCGTTGTCACAGTTCTAGAAATCGAATCCACATAAGCCCAAAATCTTCCAATCCCCGCCATACTTATTTATTAACCTCCACTAATAATATTCCCTAAAATTACTCACTCATAGTTACAGTAGTGCATGCACAAGTTTGAATAAAAACTGAGAAAAAAATAGCACTAAAATAAACATGTAGAGCTCCATGAAATCTCCCAAAGAAAACAACAAAACAAAACAACCATTACATTTCCTCCCAAAAACCACTTGTGCCTTTCATGAGGCTGTGGAAGGAGTTTCAAGAATAAGTTAACACATGAGAGTACCCTCAATGTTCCCTCCAAAATTGACGCCACCCACTTGTCACCACTATGAGTTTAGCAGTGCCCTAACTCCACTTAACCATGATTTTTAATTTAATAACCATCAGTTTAGTAGAAAACTCTATATTTGGTCGATGTCACCTATTTTCATTGCAGTGGTCATTAAATGCACCACAAAAATGTAACAAAGAGTACATGCTGAGAAGGTGGTGGTGACAACTCACCCCTTAACACATAGACCAGTAATTTGAATCCAAATCTCATAGTTTTAGTATCAATTATAGCCCCCAAAAAAAAAATTATCAAGATTATGTTAAGCTCCATTAAAATTCGAAATAACAAACTTAGTTATACAATATTAGGTCCTTTAAAAGAAATTCCAAGCTTTATTTACTCTATCCCAAGATTTAATAAATTCAGAGCATCATCCATCAATTGGTATAAGGTTAGGCCCCCTTATTATTTGAGCCCAAGGTTTTATAAGGTGATATTCATGGCCAATATCATTAGGCCCTTTATTATAGCTTAGGTCATTAAGGCTTGAATTACAACAATTTATTTTTGCAATAAGTTAGTGTCTTTTAAGCATTTTTTCATGCCTAAGACACATAAGTTTCAAAATAATAATTCAACTAACCTTAGTCCTTAACTTAGGCCTTTAAATTATCATGACCGATATTTGTGAAACAATAATACTTGTTTTGTATCACATTTTAATTCCAACTTAGGCACCTTTTAATAGAGCATACTCCTCATACTATTTTCATTACTACATCAAGATAATATTGTGCAAGTAAAACAATTCCATACTTACCAGATGTGATCATCAAAAACCAAGGTAAGTAATAGTGAAAATATTATCTTGGCTCAAAGTCACTTCGAAAATCTTGTAAAACACATACTACGACACTTATATCGGTAAGAGTTATAACCAATGAAATTTTTCATCTTAATCAAACAATGAGAAAGCAAGGTATAAAAGAATATTCCTAGTTACAATGTTTCACAACATGTTTAACATGTAAGAGCACTAATCTCATTGCCTTAAGAATATAACAACAATGTACATAGATTTAACCCATATGAAATAATAAAACAACGAGGTGTTACACAAATCAAGGAACTTGGCAATTTTAAAGGATTCAGAGAATTGGTTGAGAATGAGAAGAATGTCAAGATCAAATGTATGAGGTATGACAGGAGGAGGTGAGTTTTGGTCTCTTGAATTTAATGATTATTTTGAAGAACATGGTATTATAAGACAATTTTCAAATGTGATGACACCCTAACAAAACATGGTAATCAAAAGGAAAAATATAATTGTCAAGAGATGAAAAGGACTATGTTGAATGATTCAAAATACCTAGGGTAGGTGCACAAAGTTGGGTGGGGAGCAAGTGGATAAAAACCTAAAAGAGAAAAATTTGTGCGCGTTCTATTATAATGCGATCACATTTTAATTTCTTAGGTTTGGAGATTTATCAAACCATAACACATACATGTTTTGTATGATATAAATTAAAAAGAGACGGGCCTCTATAATTTTATCTCCCTCAAACATGATTTTTAAATCTTAACCATGCCCTCACGTTTTTCATTGGTGGATCTCAAGTTCAAAGGATCATCTCTGGATCATTGGGAAGATCTGAATCGATGATGGTGCCATAGAGAAGAGGTAGGCACAATTATTTCCTCAAAATTGTATTGAAATTTGGTAATTATAAAGTAGAATTTGAATTGAATACATTTTTATTATTTGATTCAAGGTCAAGGAATCAACCATGTACCAAACCCTCGTTATTCTGTCATCCCTCCCAACAATCCCATAGTTGCTCAACATCCCTGGGTAGTCAAGAAGATTTAGCAGCCCACATAGTTGAAAACAAAATTGAAATTGAGGATTTAATCAAAATAATGAGTGATTCACAATATACAAACCCCCACCATGCCTCTTTTGCAAGCACATTAGATGCATTACTTTCTCAATTGACGCAACAACTAGATAAATTGATCACTAGAAAATTTGAGAGAGGGTTGTTGAGAGACACAGAATGAAGGAGAAATAGAAGAGATTGTATCTCTCTTATTATTCACATTAACACAAAGCTCACGTACAGTATTTATAGGAAAGAATTTGTACTGGACTCCCTAAATGAATGGAGAGGATCCACAACAGAAGCGAGAGAATGATGGAATAACAGAAGAAGAGATAAAAAGATAGGATAGACACCTAAGAAATAAGTTATCCAACGTATGCTAACATTCCCCCCCTTATTACATTATTCTTGCAAATGTGACCTCTGAAAGATTCAAATTTCACTTTTCCAAGGGATTTAGTGAGAATGTCAAGCAACTTTGCTTGATGAGGGCGATCTTTGGAGCTGAATTTGATGGTTCAAGACGTGCTCTCAAATGAAATGGCAGTCAATTTCAATATGCTTTGTTCATTCATGAAAGACTGGATTCTGCACGAGCTTCAACACACTCTGATTGTCGCAATAGAGAATAGGTGACTATTTTTCAGGAATTCCTAGGTCATCCATAATGCGACGTATCCATATCACTTCGCACATAGCTCCTCGTGTGGCACGATATTCTACCTCTGTGGATGAGATAGAAACAACATTCTGCTTCTTGCTTATCCACAAGATAGGTCCAGATCCGAGATGAAATATGTATCCTGTAGTTGACTTCTTATCATCAACAGATCCAAAGATGGTCCAAGTTGACATATCCCTGTAGGAAGAATTTATCATTATTTTTATATTCCAGACCATAATTAGTTATTCCTCGGACATGTCTCAAAACATACTTTCTTTGCATTCCAGTGACATTTCTTTGGCTCCTGCATGAACCTGGAAAGATAGCTGACAACATAGCAGAGATCTGGTCTGGTGTATGTCAAATAGATGAGCCCTCCAATAAATTTCCTATAGAGAGTAGCATCTACTTGAGGTGAGTCCTGGAATCTTGAAAGTTGCAAGCCTTTTCCATGGGAGTGGATATAGGTTTACAGTCGGACATTCTATACTTTTCCAGGAGTGTCTTGGCGTACTTTATCTGGGAGACAAAGATGTGATGCTCCTTTTGCCATATTTCCAAGCCAAGATAGTAATGTAGTAGCCCCAAATCTGTCATGTCGAAGGTTCTTTTGAGATCATTCTTTACAATATCAACCTGATCTTCTGAACTACCAGTGATCACAAGATCATCTACATAAACAACCAGAATGACAATTTCTTTTCCTACCTTCTTTATATACAAATTTGAATCTGAGGGGCTACGAGTGAACCCATGCTGCAAAAGGTGATCATTGATCTTGATATACCATGCCCTGGGAGCTTGTTTCAGTCCGTAAAGAGATTTGATGAGACGACATACCTTTTTAGGCTGATTTTCATCAACAAATCCTTCAGGTTGGGTCATGTATACTTCTTCTTTCAGATCACCATTTAGGAAAGCACTCTTGACATCCATCTACTGAAGTCTCCATCCTTTTTGTGTTGCAAGTGCGCAAACTACTCTGATGGTCTTCATCTTCGCAGTGGGTGCAAAGGTTTCTTCATAGTCGATGCCTTCTTTCTGAGCATATCCTTTGGCTACAAGTCGTGCTTTATGTTTTTCGATGGATCCATCTACCTTATATTTTGTCTTGAAGACCCATTTGCAGCCTATGGGTTTCTTTCTTGCAGGTAGATCGAAAAGTTCCCATGTCTGATTTTTCATGAGCGAGTCATATTCTATTTCCATAGCTTCCTTCCACTGAGTTTGACTGAGTGCTTCACGAACATTATCTGGCTCAGAGCTATTCATCAGTGAACTCATGAGTGCAAAGTTTACCTCATTTCTTGTTTGACTCCTTGTTTTGACTCCGGATGATGTATCCGGGGTTGTTGCAAATTTGAGTTCTTGATAGTGCTTTGTACCCACTTCGGATGAGAACTTGACTGCTTTTGAGAAGAACTGTGTCGTTGTCATGAGGATTGATGTGGAGTCACATTCTCATAGTTCTCCAAGGTTAACAAATAGTTCTCCTAGTAGCATTTCTTTTCTCTGAGTAGTCTCCTCTAGCTCATCATCTGATTCAGAGACTAATCGGTGAGATGTGTTTGGAAGTGGATCTTCTATTGATACTATTGAGTCAAAGGATGACTCGTCACAAACCACATCCCGACTCTCATATATTTTCTTTGTCTAAAGATCCATGAGACAATATGCCTTCGAGGTAGTACTGTAGCCAAGAAGAATACATGGGAGTGTTTTTGGCTCTACCTTCTTTCTCTTCTAAGCTGGGACATGCATGTATGTTGTGCAACCAAATACTCGCAAATGAGAAATTGATGGTTTTTTACCACTCCATACCTCTTCTGGCATCTTGTTCAGTAGAATCTTTGTTGGTGCCCTGTTGAGAAGATATACAGCCATTTGTACTGCTTCAGCCCAATAGCGTTCTCCTAGCTTTGCAGTTGATAGCATGCAGCGAGCCATCTCCATCACTGTGCGATTGCGACGCTCAACAATGCCATTTTGTTGGGGCGTGTAGGGAGCAGTCAGGTGCTGCTTAATGCCGTGATGGTTTAGGAAGGCCAAGAACTTCTTTGATGTGAATTCCCCCCCTCGATCTGAGCGGAGTAGAAGAAGTGGTTGTCCAGATTCTTTGACAACACGATGATAGAAGTTCTGAAAGTGTTGAAGAGCCTCACTTTTCTGCTTTAGGAAATATACCCACATCTTGCGAGAGTGATCATCCACGAACAACTGGAAGTATCGTATCCTGAAAACGAAGTAGGAAATGGGCCATTCAGATTGGTATGAACTACCTCCAGACATTTCTTGGCATGGAAGGTGCTCGCTTGAAATGGATCTCTGTGTTGTTTTCCTGCAAGACAGCCAGGGCAAATAGGCAAGGAACTGGACAATTTGGGTAGTCCACGGACCATTGCTTTTGAACTCATCTAGTGCAATGAACCAACCGACAAGTGTCCATATCTAAAATGCCATAAGGCAGTTGATTCTATTGTTGAAGTAGATAAAGCTACTGCAGAAGATGAAACAGTATCTAAAGCAAATAACTTATCTTTTACAAAAGCTTTAGCAAGAACCGTACCTTGTCGGGGATTAATCATGATTTAATGCCATTTTGAACAATAAATTCAACCTTAAGGTGATGATTCAAGAGTTGAGTAACTGACAAAAGGTTTCTAGTCAAGCCAGGAACATATAGTACCTTTATAAGTGTACATTTTCGTGGCCCCAGAGGAATGGTCACATTCCCTATTCCTTCTGCAATGTACTCTTTGTCATCCGCTATCCAAACTCGATCTCGGTTGGCTCTTTGTGTAGTGAATCAAACAACTTCTTGTCACCTGACATATGCTTGCTTGCACCAGAGTCTATCAACCAGAATTTCTTTGTGGGCTGAGAAGTTTGAGAGACGAGTACAAGATTCTTACTACAATGGGCTCCTTCTGATGTCTCCTCATCAGAGTCATCATCTTCTTGTTGGGCTGCAAGATGTCCTTTTTGCTTTCTCCAGCGGGGACGTCGTTTGGACTTTTGAAAATCTTCGCGCCCGGATGTGCTTGTATGGCTTGAAGGCCCTTGTTTCAAGTTGTTGTGCCAGCAGTGATCAGTGTCGTGAGTATTGGTTCTGTAAATGTGACACCATCTCTTTGACTTTTGATCTTTCTGTTTGGGTCTGCTGGATTTGGCTTCTCTGGGGACCTTTCCGATTCTTCTGGCCACGATTAGGCTTTGAGAACAAGGCTTTGTCCTGAGATTCCCATGCGATGAAGTGATAGCCTCTTCCTACTGCAGCAAATTCACAAGCTCTTCGAATGTCACTATTTGTTTAGACACATTCAGTGTTGTAACAAACACTCGAAATTGAGAAGGGAGTGCTCTCAAGGTGATTGGGATGAGAATTTTATCGTCTACCATTTCACCGAGGGCTAATAACTCCGATCTCAGCTCAGCCACGCAACACAAGAATTCCTCCACTTTCTCGTCAGACCCCATAGAGAGGGTGTGCAGCTTCGACTGAAGATGAAGAATCTTTGTCTAATTTTTGGCTTCATAAATGGTTGCAAACTTGTCCCAGGCCTCCTTGGGTTTCTCCACTTTCTGAACATGTGGTTACACATCATCACCGATCGAGCATTATCAGCATCAAGGCTTTAGCACTAGCCATGTCATATTTTATTAGTTCATCGGGGGCTGTGGGAGCAGGCACAGACCCTGTGACAATTCCCCATAATCCTTCAAACTGAAGGATTGTCTTCATTTTTGTCTTCCAGGCTGCAAAATTAGGCCCTTTGAGCAACTGAGCATCAGACAGAAGTAACTTCGGAGCAGACATTGTAATAAAAAATATTTATTTATTTGAAAAGTTATTACAATTTGGACTCACTGTCGAGAATTACTGGCTCGTAGATGCTCACGATATTCACGTGCTGTGAGACGGCGACACTTTGTAGGGCGTTCTTCTTCGTCATCACAATCGGCATCGTATCCAGCTTCTAATTCTTCCCGTACTCGCTTTGCTTGGTAGCTGACGTCGAAAAGAAAGTATTCAAGGAGTCCTTCTCGAACTAGTTTGTCGAATGCAAGATTGCCGGAATTTGAAGCTCGTTCAGAAAGCAAAGTAGAACCCAGAGCTCTCAGGAGCTTCTCCACGGTGTTCTCTAGTTGGCGAGTTGATATTGTGGCTTTCAGCTATGGCGACCGTGTTATTGACGCTCTCAATCGAGTTGTCTACACTTGACATTCGACGTAGTGTTGAAGAAACTGTTGTAGACTCAAAACTACCTCGACAGTGCTACACAGGTTGAAGGTCTCCACGCACAAAAATAATTTCTCTCCCGGTGAGATCTCCACGTTTTACTTTTCACACAGACAGTCTTTTCTCCACCCACGTGCTGCCTTCCTTCAGCATGTGGCTGATTAAGTCTCCACGTCCAGCTTGTGTTTGATCCTTAGATTGTTTCCACATCTAGTAGCAGTAGCAGTCTTCAACACAATCAGGAAGTCTCCACATCCAGTAGCAGTAGTCTTCAACACACTCAGGCAGTCTCCACATCCAGCAGCAGCAGTTTCCACATCCAACGCACAAAAAAAAGCTTTCTCCTTGTCTTCAATGTCACAGAGGAACTCGGATCTAGACTGGGTTCACTTGGAACGCCTTTCGTGGATTCACCTGTATATCCTTCACCACAGGTATTAACATCTGTCATTGAGCCATACAACAGTGTGCTTTCGACGCACTCACTCCTGGAACACACGGATGTGGCCATGCTCCTCGACAACGAAGCCGTCTATGACATTTGGCGCTGTTCACTTGACATTGAACGTCTGACCTACACAAATATGAACCGGCATGATGCACTCCTGTCCAATGCACACAGGTCAGAGGCTCAGTCGCTCTGATACCAAACTGAGAGACATAGAATGAAGGAGAAATATAAGAGATTGTATATCTCTTATTATTCACATTAACACAAAGCTCACGTACAGTATTTATAGGAAAGAATTTGTACTAGACTCCCTAAATGAATGGAGAGGATCCACAATAGAAGTAGAGAATGATGGAATAACAGAAGAAGAGATAAAAAGATAGGATAGACACCTAAGAAACAGTTATCCAACGTATGCTTGTGATTGTAGGGTTTATTATTCCAACAAATTTTCATATGTGGATGTAAAGAAAAATAAAATACAAAATACTTCATATGTGCCTTATTAACGGACCCCCACATTAATTTTCCCATTCCATTTTCATATATGTCATGCCCTGCCTTGGGACATCATAAAACAACCTAAAAAGTTGGTAAATTTTTTTTTGAAGTGTGAACTAATGTTTCGCCTAACCGTTCTCATTAAGTAATTAAATTCTTAATGATATAATTTTAACCAAATTGCTAAAACATTTGTTTCTAATTAATTTTATTTATTTAGCTTCTAATAATTTTCACACATTTAAAAATAATATATCTCATTGATTAAATCCACCTACATAAGAAAATAACTACCCATTCTTAATTAAAATTCCATCCCTCATTCAAATGTTTAATCCCATGATACTCATTTTCAAAATATGTAGCGTTTTATTTGAACCCTAGGATCAAATAGATCTCGTCCCCTAGATTTTGGACTAACCCTAAAGTTTTCCCTAATCTCTCGATGGCCATTTTCTTCTCTTTCTCTTTATTCTCTTTCTCATTTTTTTTTGGTTTCTTACTTGTAGGATGCAGGATGGATCTAAAGGGGAAACCATAAGGAACTCTTGTTTATTTTCTTTTGTATGAAATATGTATATAAATATATATATATATATATATATATATATATATATATATATATATATATATATATACATATATATATATATATATTTATTTACTTGGATTTTTTTATAGAGATGAGGGGAAGGGTAGACTTGTGGAAGGAGATTGTGTGAGGAAACATGAGGAGATGCTAGCGCAGAGAAGGACTCGTGGCACGCTTGGTGAGGAGGGACGGTGAGGATTCAAGGGGATAGTGGCGAGAGAGGGGAGGTCGGGGGCGTGGCATGGCGAATAAAGGAGGGCGGCTGAGGGACAGGAAGGGGGAGGCGGTAAGGAGGCCGCGGGTGTGAGGGGATGGCAACAGCCCGGGGAGGTAAGACACGAGGGGGGGGCGGCCGAACCCCACACCAAAACACTTTTTAAAAAAAAAAAAAAAAAAAAATTATTTTGTATTTAATAAAATGTTTTTTTTTTTTTTTGTTTCTATAACAATACAAATCTTTTTTTTGTTAAATGAATATAGTTTTTGTTTTTATCATTATTTAAAATGTATGATTATATATATATATATTACATATATACATTTCTCTCTTTTTTGTGTATAGTTTAATACGTATAATATTGTATGTAACCAATCTGTAAGAACTATTTACAAGTAATATATATATATATATATATATATATATATATATGTGTGTGTGTGTGTGTGTGTATATATATATATATATATATATATATATATATATATATATATATGTATGTATGTATATATCCAAAAACACCAAGTTTTACAATAAACATATTTCAATATATATAAAAACTAAATCTACAACTCATAAACATTTGATAAAATAGTTTAAACTTAGTTTGTTATATATATATATATATATATATATATATATTATTATAAAAAATATTTTGAATGATATCATTTGATACATAATGATGAATAACAATGATTTCAACTTATAAAGATAACAGAGTTTAACCTTGCTATTTTGATGCAAAAAGGGAACTAAAAAGAAGATTCATCTATTCACTCTTTATTCAATACTATTACAAAAAGAACAATAAAAGACATATTTTCTTTTCTTTTCAAGTAGTGCTAAATGATCATTCCAATTTTCTTTAAACACAAAAAAATATTTCTAAAACCATATTAATATACAAGGAGATGTACATTTCACAAATAATAATAGTTTCTTCCAAAGTTAAACAACAAGTTTTTATAACAAAGTAGATTTCCTTTCAAATAGACTTTTTTTTTTTGTCAATAAACATTACAACAACAAAAACATGTGAAGGGAATGTAAAAAAAAATGCTTATACGAGATGTTTTTTTTTTTGGGGAAGTCAATATTTTACAAATTTTCCTTACAACTCTCAATAACTCACTACTTCATATTACATACATGCTAAATACACAAGATAACAATCCAACAACTTCCTTTCCAAGGTTGAAAGAAAGTCTTCCAATACAAAAGACTACCAATCTTACAAGTGATTCCAAATCACAAGGAGGATACTTTAGAAAATAAGAACACCCTTCAAATAGCCATAATTTAGAGTCACAAAGAGAGGAATGCCAACAAAGTGAAGGAGACAATGAGCACCAAGATGACAAGAGATTCCAAGCTTGAGATACATCCTTCATTCCTTCAAGAAATCCAACAAGGAAAAAAAGATCTTTTTCCTCCCAACCATAGGCATCATTATATGCCTCTCCCAAGGTTGGGATGCATGCTAGCCTCCCCCAAGCCCATGGGAAAGAGGAAAACAACCACAACTTGCACAAGAAGAAGGGTGAACTAACAATGATACAACCACACAAAAATAGGACAAAATCCAAGACAAGACTCAAAATTTTCCAAGGTGGCAAAGAGAAGAACCCAAGTTCTTCCTCTAAAAACAATGGGGAAGAGAGGAGAGGAGTTCTCCAAAAGTTGTTACCAAGATTATAAGCACAATAACTAGACCTCCATGCCCTCCTTATTACTCCTATATCATTTAACCCCTCCTTATTCCTCCACCCTTTCTCCAAGTCCTTCTTGGAAGGATTTTCAAACCCCAAAGGGGTTTCCTTACCAAGAATGTGGAAGGAGATTTAAGCGAAATGAATCAACTTCCCCACCTCAATCATTTGAGGGGAAAAAATTAATACCCTACAAGGCTTGTCCATCAAGACTTGAGGATTGAGAGGGAAAATCCCTCTCTCTTCCCCCACAAACTCCAAAACTCCATCATGCCATATGATGGAGGGAGTAAAACAAGTAAACAACAACCAAAAACCACATGCAACAATAATAAATTCAAGTAGCCAACCCGACAAATACGATGAAAAATAACACGTGCAATAAGATATAAGAGCCTACCTCAAGGAAAGCTCTCCAAAAAAATTTCCAACTTCAAATTTATCCACTCCTTGATGAAGAAAATCTCAAGCTCCAAATCCCACAAGCATTCCAAGCAAGAAGTTTAAAAAAATCCCTGTCTTTTCCCATGAAGGGGAATTTGAGGAGGGAAAATCAAGAATCCTCACAAATGAGGGGGTGACTTGTGTCACCCCTCTCCTCATTCAAGGTCACAGATGCCAAAACAAAAGAGAGAAAGGGTAAAAATGTCTTTTTGCCCTCTTCTTCCAAATTCCTCTAAATGCTAACAAGAAAAAACTAGTGCAACTTTTAACAAGCACTCCAATCCACACCCAATACATGGATGTGACCACACAAGAGGAAAAAAGGGAGGAAAACTCCCTCTAGCCTTGAAATAAGCCCCCTACCCATTAGGTAGGGTCTAAGGGCTCATTTTTATGTTGGGAACTCCGAAATTAAAAAGGGGTCCCCAAAATGCCCAAAATAACCCAATTTAGGGTTTTACATTTTTGGCACAAGGGTAGAGGGTGTGGGGACCACCTAAGGGTGTAACATATGACCCTAAACCCTTGTGATTAAGTGACTCATTAAAAAAATCAAAATTTTAATAAAAGTGGGATTTTTAACTCCCAAAACAAGTTTACAACATCACTAATTACCCTAAACAAAATTAATAATTCAAGGCACAATACATTACAAAAAAATTGGGGTCACTCATAGTGCCCAAAATAATAATCTCCAACACTAAGGTTTCACACAATGAACATGGCTAGGACTCATCCCATTGGCTTCTTGGGCAAGATTGTGTAGCTGGCACGAATCCCACGTTCTCCTCTCTAAACCCGTCGCTCGCACACTTATTGCACACATTAACACACACCCTGTTCGATAAAATATAAATCAACGACTCAGTAGGATATCAATGAGTTCTAAACTAGCCTAACATCCTACTGAAATCAAAATGTGACAACATGCAGAATTATACTCAATTCTCCAAAGTTAGACAAGATGATAAAGTGACATATAACCATAGAATCCCAACATGCAACAACTAAGTATCCATCCATATAATTATGTTCCAAAAAAAATAGCATCATATCCATTAGTATCCATGACATCATAAGGAAATGTGACAACATAGAAATTAAGCTAAATTGGCTCTATACACCTAAATGTCCACGCATGTCTCATAGGATCAAATCTCTAACATAATGTCCAAGATATAACAAATCACTATCCAAACATGTTTATGAGCAAAGAAACAACCAAGAATCGAGCTATAAAAAGTGTGGCACTACATCCCCCTCTAATAAAATTAGACTTCCTCCTGGAATTTAGTGAAAGAGAAAGGTATATCTAGCCCTCAAAGGTATCGCATCCTCCCAGGTAGCTGTTGTCTCATCATATAGGTCCCACTATACTCTAACCTGGTCCAAGTCTCGACCCCGAAGGGCCAACCTCCAGTGCTCCAGTATGCGTATGGGCTCCAGTCTCCACTGTCCTCCATCCTCTACCTATAATGCCAACCAATCCAAAACATGAGAAGCATCAGGTACATATCTATGTAGTATAGAAACATGAAATACATCGTGGGCCTATGCAAGGCATGGTGGTAAAGCTAGGCGATAGGAAACTGGACCAATGACCTCTAAAATATCAAAATTCCCCACAAAATGAGGCGATAGCTTAGAACCCTTTCCATAATGGATCAAACTATTATGCGGACAAACTCTCAAGAATACTTTTTCACCTACTGAGAAGTGACGATCAATCCTCTTGGTGTCTACATACGCCTTTTGGCGTGCTCTAGCCTACTCAAGACGTTGTCTAATCAAAACAACTTGCTGCTCTAAATCCTAAAGGTAGGCTGGTCCCAAAATAATCCTGTCATCTAGTCTATCCCAACTCAAAGGTGTCCTACAAGGTCGTCCATACAAATCCTTGTAAGGAGCTATACCAATGGAACTATTGTCAGAAATTTGTTGTTGTAGGAAAAATCAACTAAATGCAAATAATCTTCCCATTTCTTCTACTAGTCCATCACATACATCCTCAACATGTCCCTCTAACACGATTAACCCTCTTTGTCTGTCCATCTCGTCTCTGGGTGATAAGTTAAACTTAAATTAATCTCGAGTACCAGAGTGGTCTCGGAAAGAAGCCCAAAATCGAAGTGTCGATAGTATCCTGTCATTGATGATGGTCTTCGGAATCCCATGCAACCTAACAATTTCCTCCATAAATACTTTGGCAATGGCCTGTGCATTATAGGTGACCTTGGTTGGCAAGAAGTGTGCCACCTTGGTCAACTTATCCACAATAACCATAATGGCATCATGATGATAAGAAGACATACGGATTCTAACTATGAAATCCATGGAAATCACATCCCATTTCCACTCGGGAATATCATGAGGATGTAAAAGTCCTACAGGATGAAAATGCTCTTCATTGACTCTCTAACACTCAAGACAATGTGTAAAAAATCTTCTATGTCCCATCGAAGACCTAGCCAATAATATAACTCCTCGTAACAACGTGTATTTTCTTTACTCTTGGATGTGCTTGCATATGGAGCTCAATGAGCCTCTGTGAGGATGAAGTTACACAAATAACTTGACTTAGGCACGTAGATGTGCCTGTGGAACCAAAACAAACCATTTGTCTCTAAAACACACCCAACATATCTTCCCTCTAATGAACCCTGTGACTCCAACATTTGTCTGGCTCCCTCATAAAATCTATCCTCTTGAAGGTGCTCAAGAATCCTGCCTCTCAAATCTGACTGAAGTGTAAAAGAAGCAAGCACATGTCATCATCTACTAAGAGCATCTGCAACAAAATTTTATTTTCCTTTGATATACTGCACCTCCATGTCATACTCACATAGGAACTCCATCCAATGCCTTTGACGAGTGTTGAGGTTCAGCTGTGAGAAGATATGCTGCAAACTACAATTATCTGTCCTCAAAATGAAAGGTCTACCCAAAAGAAATTTCACCAACGCACTAGAGCATGAACAATCGCTGCAAGTTCCAAGTCATGAGTAGGATAATTAAGCTCGTAGTCCTTGATTTTATGAGACTCAAATGTAATAACTCGACGCTCCTCTATAAGAACTACTCCCAAACCCTCTAGTGATGCATCAAGACAAACAAAAAATCCTTTGTCGAGTCGGGAGGCGCTAAGATGGGCACCATGGTTAACCTTTCCTTAAGCAATCTGAAAGGCCTGCTCACACTTTTTTGACCAATCAAACTTCTTCCCTTTCCTCTGAAGAGAAGTAATAGGGTGAGAAATGCTAGAAAAGTCATGTACTAACATACGGTAATACCCTGCCAAACCCATGAAACTCCTTACCTCAAGAATCGAGGTGGGTGCTTTGCAAGTCTAAGATAACCTATATCTTAGAGGGATCTATGGAGATACCCTTTCTGAAATGATATGACGCAAGTAATTAATCTCTGTCTAAAAGAAGCTACATTTTTCCAAGTTTCCATACAAATTCTCTCTCAAAACCTGAAGTACCTATCTCAAATGCTCCTCGTGTTCCTCCTCGGAATGATAATAAATAAATATGTCATCAAGGAACACTAAGATAAAGAAATCGATAAATGTCCGAATACCCCATTCATGAGGCTCATGAAGACATGCGGGGCATTGGTTAAACCAAATGGAACCACTATGAACTCATAATGCCCATATGTGTGCGAAACGTTGTCTTATAAATTTCTACATCGATATGCATAACTAATGATACCCCGACTTGAGATCGATTTTGGAGAATACTCTCACTCCCGCATGTAATCAAACAAGTCATCAATCCTAAGGAGTGGATAACGAGTTCTTTATTGTGACCTTATTGAGTTGTCTAAATTCTACACAAAGTCCGAGAGAACCGTCCTTCTTTTCACAAATATGACTTGGCACTCCCAAGGAGATACACTAGGGTGAATGAGACCCGTATCTAATAACTCCTCTAACCGAATCTTGAGCTCATGAGGCTGTGGATTCATCATATGATAAGGTACCCTGTAAAGCTGGTATAGATCCAAGTACTAAATCAATGGTGAAATCTACCTCTCTGCGGGGTGGTAACCCTGGAAGCTCACCTAGAAACACATCTGTATACTCCCTCAAAACTACATGATCATCTAAGGGTGAGTGCTCTAGAGTGCTCTCTGATCGGTCACTGATGGTGATAGCAAACAATTGACAACCCTTACACATGCTCCGCTTGAGTTGCTTAGCTAATATCATGTGCAAGGAGATAGGCCTCTGCATCCCTGATATAACAACTACACTCCCAAGATCATCCTAACACTCAATGACCTTATTTCTGTAATCCACCTTAGCTCGATGAGCCTCAAGCCAATCCATACCCAAAACTACCTGATAAGAACCTAGAGGGATAACTCGGAGGTCAAGAGTAGTGGAGAAGGCTCCTAAATCAAGTATGCAACTCTCCACATATGAGTCCACGACGAGTTTGGCCCCAGAGGCCAACTCAACCTGCCAACTATCTGGTTGCCTAGCCACCACTAGCCCACACTAGTCCACTATAGAAGGTGATATAAAAGAATCTAAAGCACTTGAATCAAAAAGTACTGAGACAGAAATACCCCTGATAGTACTATCGTTTCAATGATTGTGGCCTAGTGCTTGACTTGGCAGTTGTCAAACACTACATATACATGATGAGCTCATCCTACATCACCCACCGTCTGCTCAGATCTAGCATCTCTCTGTGTATCCATGGTATTGGGTTTGTGTGGGCACATGCACACATAGTGATCTGGAGATCCACAAATAAAACAACCTCATGTACCCCTCTGAGATGGGGTCCCTCCTGTACTCTAGTGTACTGATCCTACCAGTCCAACCCCTAGCAAAGCGCCGCATGCAAGCAAGCTATGCCTCACCGAGTACCCTACCTCCTATCCCTGGCTGCACCAAAACCACCTCTAAAAACACCTCTCTGAAATCCCTGTGTCTATCTGGCCCCTGCTACGGGTGGCCCTGTTGCTATGTATATCGTTGTAGGTGCGTTGGAGCCCTCGTGGCTGCTGGCGGAGGCCAAAATCCTCCTCTAGGGGGTGGTGTAGTACCTCGTGACCTCTAACTCTGAAAGGCATGTATCCTCTCCTGAAACTTGCTCTTGTTTCTATCACGGTGCTCCTATGCCTTGGTCCTATTCTCCTCAGCTAAGTAGGCCTTCTCAATGGCCTTCTAAAGTGTGGGAGGAGATAACATCCTAAATGCTCCTACTATATCGCATTACGGCCTCGAATAAACCCTGTTAACCTACAATTTCTCATCTTGCAGGTAGTCCACATACCTTGTAGAAGATCCAGAACCTACTCTCATACTATGCTACTATGCCGAGATCCTGTCGTAATTCATGATACTCATCTATCCTCTTTTACGAAGTTCTCGACATATAGTGAGCCCTGAATCACTCCTCGAACATCTCCCAAGTCATTATCTCTCGAGTTAGATGGATCTTCCGCTCCTCATTCCTCCACCAAATGCCTGCTACGTCTCGGAGGAGGTGTATAGTGAACCTTGCCTTAACTTTTCTCTCATAAGAGTGCAAGCCAAAAAAACTATCTAAGCTAAGGAGCCATGACTCAGCCCCAAAGCCATCTATAGATCCGGTGTAGGTGGGTAGCTGTAAGCGAAGAAGATCCCTAATCACACAACCTGTATCTTAATCCTGACGATGTAGTCCAACAGGCAAAGGGGGTCACCTATCCCCAAATGGTCCCTCGAGACTGTGCGAGCGGCTATGACGAAACGAGGCTACCCTCTCGTGATGAACGGAAGGGCTACATGACCTCTCCCGCCTCGGTGTATCGTGCTCTGGTGGCTCTTAATGCGTGTCCTCGCGTATCGGCTCCTCACCTCCCAATGGTGTCTCCACTCTTGCCTCCTGTGGTGGTGGTAGATGCTACTCCACAGTGCCTATCAGCTGGTGCAAGGCCTCTAATATCTGAGGCCCAAATTCAGGTTCCAATGTCTCCCGCGTAGTCAGACTTGTGCCCCAAACCTCTAGCTAGTTGTCCTCTCTTGGGTGCCATCCTGTGCACGGGGTGAATGAAGAAGTTATTAATTTAAAATTTAATGGTTGTAGATGATTTTTTAACTAATTATTTTTTTATCCATTTTTTAAATTTAATGTTATTAACTATCTTAATTAAATACCTAGAGTGTCCGCATGTGCAAACCTCTACTCTTATACCAAATGTCATGCCCAGCCTCGGGACATCATAAAACAACCTAAAAAGTGGTAAAAAAAAATTGTGTACTACAAACTAATGTTTCACCTAACCGTTCTCGTTAAGTGATTAAATTTATAATGATATAATTTTAACCAAAATGCTAAAACATTTGTTTCTAATTAATTAATTTATTTAGCTGCCAATAATTTTCACACATTTATAAAATAATATATCTCATTGACTAAATCCACCTACATGAGAAAATAACTACCCATTCTTAATTAAAATTCCATCCCTCATTCAAAAGTTTAATCCCACAATATTACTCATTTTCAAAAGTATGTAGGGTTTTATTTGAACCCTAGGATCAAATAGATCTGGTCCCTAGATTTTGGAGTAACCCTAAAGTTTGCCCTAATCCACTAATGGCCATTTTCTTCTCTTTCTCTTTATTCTCTTTCTCATTTTGTTTTGGTTTCTTACTTGTAGGATGCAGGGATGGATCTAAAGGGGAAACCATAAGGAATTCTTGTTTATTTTCTTTTGTATGAAATATGTATATATATATATATATATATATATATATATATATATATTTACTAGATTTTGTTATAGAGATGAGGGGGAAGGGCGGACTTGTGGAAGGAGGCGTGTGAGGGCAGCGTGAGGAGATTCCAATGTGAAGAAGGACTCATGGCACGAAGGTGAGGAGGGACGGTGAGGATTGAAGGGGACATCGGCAGAGAGGGGAGGTTGGAGGAGGGGAGGCGGGGCGGGCACAGTGAATGAAGGAGGGCGATCGGCGTGGAGGGATAGGGCGAGGAGGTGGCGGGGAGGTTGTCGGTGCGAGGAGGGCAGCGGCCTAGGGAGGCACTACATGGGTGGGGGGCTAAACCCCCACCCCACCAAAACACTTATTTTTATTTTTTATTTTTAAATTTAATTTTGTATTTAATAAAACCTTTTTTTTTTGTTTATTTATTTATTTTTTAATATTTTCTATAACAATACATATCATTTTTTTAAATGAATATAGTTTTTGTTTCTATCATTATTTAAAACGTATTTCATATATATATATATATATTACATATGTACATTTCTCTCTTTTTGTGTATAGTTTAATACCGATAATATTATATGTAACCAATCTATAAGAACTATTTACGGTAATATATATATATATATATATATATCATAATATATATATATATATATATATATATATATATATATGTATATATATAAAAACAACAAGTTTTACAATAAACATATTTCAATATACATAAAAAACGAAATCTATAACTCATAACCATTTGATAAAATAGTTTAAACTAAGTTTATATATATATATTTTTAAAAAAATGAATGAGATCATTTGATACATAATGATGAATAACAATGATTTCAACTTATAAAAATAATGAGATTTTAACCTTGTTATTTTGATGCAAAAAGGAGACTAAAAAGAAGATTCATCTATTCACTCTTTATTTAATACTATTAAAAAAGAACAATAAAAGAGATCTTTTCATTTCTTTTCAAGTAGTGCTAAATGATCATTCCAATTTTATTTAAACACAAAAAAACTATTTCTAAAACCATATTAACATACAAGGAGATGTACATTTCACAAATAGTAATAGTTTCTTCCAAAGTTAAGCAACAAGTTTCTTATAACAAGGTAGATTTCCTTTCAAATAGACTTTTTTTTGTCAATAAACATTCCAACAACAAAACATGTGAAGTGAATGTAAAAGAAAAATGCATTTACGAGATTTTTTTTTTTTTTCGGGAAGTCAATATTTTACAAATTTTCCTTACAATCTCTCAATAACTCACTACTTCATATTACATACATGCTAAATACACAAGATAACAATCCAACAACTTCCTTTCCAAGGTTGAAAGAAATTCTTCCAATACAAAAGGATACCAATCTTAAAAATTATTCCAAATCACAAGGAGGATACTTTAGAAAATAAGAACACCCTTCAAATAGCCATAATTTAGAGTCACAAAGAGAGGAATGCCAACAAAGTGAAGGATACAATGAGCACCAAGATGACAAGAGATTCCAAGCTTGAGATACATCATTCATGCATTCGAGAAATCCAACAAGGAGAAATATCTTGTTTTCCTCCCAACCATAGGCATCATTACATGCCTCTCCCAAGGTCAGGATGCATGCTAGCCTCCCCAAGCCCATGGGAAAGAGGACAACAACCACTGACTTGCACAAGAAGAAGGGTGAACTAACAATGATACAACCACACAAAAATAGGACAACGTCCGAGACAAGACTCAAAATTTTCCAAGGTGGAAAAGAGAAGAACCCAAGTCCTTCTTCTAAAAACAATGGGGAAGAGGAGAGGAGTCCTCCAAAAGTTGTTACCAAGATTATAAGCAAAATAACTAGACCTCCATACCCTCCTTATTACTCCTATATCATTTAACCCCTCCTTATTCCTCCACCCTTTCTCCAAGTCCTTCTTGGAAGGATTTTCAAACCCCAAAGGGGTTTCCTTACCAAGAATGGGGAAGGAGATTCAAGCCAAATGAATCAACTTCCCCACCTCAACCATTTGAGGGGAAAACACTAAGACCCTACAAGGCTTGTCCATCAAGCCTTGAGGATTGAGAGGGAAAAATCCCTCTCTCTTCCCCACAAACTCCAAAACTCCATCATGTCATATGATGGAGGGAGTAAAACAAGTAAACAACAACCAAAAACTACATGCAACAATAACAAATTCAAGTAGCCAACTGACAACTACGATGAAAAATAACACATGCAATAAGACATAAGATCCTACCTCAAGGAAAGCTCTCGAAAAAGTTTTCCAACTTCAAATTTCTCTCTTTGCTTGACTCAAGCAAATCTCAAGCTCCAAATCCCACAACCATCCCCAGCAAGAAGTTTCAAAAAAAGAGTCCCTCTCTTTTCCCTTGAAGGGGAATTTGAAGAGGGGAAAGCAAGAATCGTCGCGAATGAGGGGGTGACATGTGTCACCCATCTCCTCCTTCAAGGTCAAAGATGCCAAAACAAAAGAGAGAAAGGGTAAAAATGTCTTTTTCCCTTTTCTCCCAAATTCCCCTAAATGCTAACAAGACAAAACTAGTGCAATTTTTAAAAAGCACTCCAATCCACACCCCTTACATGGATGTGACCACATAAGAGGAAAAAAGAGATGGAAAACTCCCTCTACCCTTGGAAATAAGCCCCCCTACCCATTAGGTAGGGTCCAAGGGCTCATTTTTATGTTAGGGGAACTCCCAAACTAAAAAGGGGTCCCCAAAAATGCCCAAAATAACCCAATTTCGGCTTTTACATTTTTGGCACAAGGGTTTCACATGTGACCCTAAACCCTTGTGATTAAGTGACTCATTAAACAAAATCAAAATTTTAATAAAAGTGGGATTATTAACTCCCAAAACAAGTTTACAACATCACTAATTACCCTAAATAAAATTAATAATTCAAGGCACAATACATTACAAAAAAATTGGGGTCACTCATGGTGCCCAAAATAATAATCTCCAACACTAAGGTTTCACACAATGAACATGGCTATGACTCAACCCATGGGATGCTTGTGCAAGATTTTGTAGCTGGCCTGAATCCCACGTTCTCCTGTAAACTTATCACCTACACACTCATTGCACACATTAACCACACCTGTCCGATAAAATATAAATCAACGACTCAGTAAGATATTAATGAGTTCTCAACTAGCCTAACATCCTACTGAAATCAAAATGCGACAACGTGTACAATTATACTCAATTCTCCAAAGTTAGACAAGATGATAAAGTGACATATAACCATAAGATCCCAACATGCAACAACTAAGTATCCATCAATATAATTATGTTCCCAAAAAAATAGCATCATATCCATTATTATCCATGACATCATAAGGAAATGTGAAAAACATAGAAACTAAGCTAAATTGGCGTTATACGCCTAAATGTCCAAACATGTCTCATAGGATCAAATCTCTAACATAATGTCCAAGATATAAAAATCACTTTGTCCAAACATGTCTATGAGCAAAGAAACAACTAGTAACTAAGCTATAAAAAGTGTGGCACTACAATATACACAGTTTCCCATCTGTTGGTGCAAGAATAATTTGATTAAAAATAATTTTTAGGACTGATGGTGGATGTTGTTTGATTTTCCACCTTGAAATAACAACAAGGTGGCACTATACTTTTTGATGAAACTCTATTGCGATTTTATCCTCAACGAGATCCCAAATTATTTTGATTTTTGAGATTTCCAAGGCCAAGGAAAAGGATCTCGCACAGATCGACGGGTGCACAGTGTGCACATATTAAGTAGGGTAGAGTCCTCACATAGAAGCCCCTCACCCCGAGATTGTCCCCTCCGGCAGTGAAGGAGATAGTATAGATTGATACACTCCACATGCTTCGGGTGCTATATGGAACCCTTGTTCAACATACAAGGGATATTTGAGAAAGATGCTTATGGAGGTGCAGAGAGTATTCCCTCGTGGAGTACTAGCATGAGGCAACATATTTTCTCGTTGTGTGGTAGCATATGTTTGGGTCCCAGGAGGACGATAACTTCATGCGCGACTGATTTTGGTGGAGTTGGTGCTAGGGGTGAAAATGATAATGTCACTATGTCGGATGTCTATTTGAGTGATACATTTGGATTATAGTCATCGACATCACCCTCACAGGTATTTTCTATGTTTTATTATGTGTGTTACAAAATTTGGAGTAGTACTTGATTTACTTATATATGTTAAATTTTTGAAATAATTATATTTTTATATGTACATACGTTGATATTATAGCACTCGTGAGGTGCATATTCATCCCAACCACATGCGGAGAGCACCATGCATACACATGCATTCATAGAGGAAATTTAGAATGTGAATTATGTAAAATTTTCACATAAATGCAAATATATATATATTAGTTTTGAAGTCAAATATATGTATGTTCTTGTATGTTCATCTAACTCACATGATACAGGTTTGATTAAGATTTTGACTTCACTAGACACCCACCATCTCTCGCTAAAAGTAGAGAAAGGTGTTGCCGCTGTGATTTCATCTATGCAACAACTCACTAAGGTATTCAAACAACATGTAAATTTTGTTAAATTTCTCATTTAATTCATATTATGTTAAATTACATGTTAGTAATGTATTTCATTGTAGAATTATTAAATTATGCTAATAATGTCTTTCATTTTATATATCTTTGGAGTTACCTATAGAAGGTAGCATCCTTGTTCATTTGATTCACAAGTGTGGTGGGGTAAAAAAATAGTTCTATATTGATCAAATTAGTTAAAATATTATCATTACACATACATGTACTTAGTTCTATTTTTGCTAATTCCGATGTTAGATTTTCTGATCTTATGTGTATGTAGGGAAATTCAACCCCCTCCATTTTGACTTCTAGGAATGGACTCCTCCATCTCATCATATTCATACCCACGTTTGTACTCGGGAGCTCCTAATGACTCATCGACTATGAGATGTAGATTCGACGTGATCGAAAGCTTGTGGTAAGTTTGTGTATTTATGTAAATACTTTGATTCTAACATGGTCTTCAATACATGTTGAAAACATATCTAATTCAATTTTTGATTTAAAAACATTGTTTACATTTATAGGTTCATCTAGAGGTGAGTATTCAGCGGAAGAGGACTCATAGCATGGGCTCGGATGATCCAAATTCATCTCATAGATCTCCATCTTCGTTTAAGATAGGGCCTTCTTTGAGAAAGGCCAAGAGAGGGATAGATTTTTATGATTAGGAAATATATATGTCTTACATGACATTTTTTTATGCCTATGTGCATGGCGTTGTATGTATGCCTATATGGCATTTGAACTTGATGGTATATGACCTATTTGGAAATTTTTATATTTATTATGCATATTAGAATACTATTTGGAACTTGATATTTTTGAATCAAACCTTATATTTCTAAGTTTTTTTACATGAAACTAATATGATGTGCACTTGACAATATTTTAGACATTATGGATTTTTTTCATTTATTGGTGATGTACATGTACTAGTGTTTTCAATGTATAATATGAATCAAACTTTGGAAATAAATATTTATATAATGTATGTATATAAAGATTTACCTAATTTGAGTAATTATTCATTCAATTTGTATATGTGTATTTACCTTACTTGCACTTCTTCTTGCTCATGGTCTCTTTGTATCGTTTCCCATCTTATCATACACCTACTACATTATTCAATGCTTCTTAGTCTTCTCCCCTATTAAAACACGAGATTCGTCAAAATTTTATGCCTTTAATATGTTGAAATTTTGAGAATGTCTCTCCATATGCATTACTCCAATGCTTGAGAATGTCTCTAGATGCAATGACATTATGATTTAGACACTCAATGATTCTTGATTTTCTAATCTTGTCCAATTCATGTTATTACCTTTAAATCTATAGGCATTTCAAGTTATTTGGAAATCACATCACACCCTTCACTAGGATTGATGACTACTCCTATATTTTTTAAGGCACTTTTGAAATCATCCATGGGTTTATCATAGCATTTGTCAATGAATGGAAGGTCGTAAGCTTTAGGCCAACCGACTCCCATTCGAACTAAATAAGAAATATTTATTAGGTGATTGATAACTCATGTGTTTTCTTAGACATTACCCTATCAAATTCATTATTAATCCAATCTTGTCACTAAACAAGAACTTCTAGATGAGGTGTCGAATCGAAGAGATATTTCTAGGTCCCACGAATTCCTTGAAATCACATGTCAAAGATATAGCGTGTTTTGGTCTCATGGCTCTTAAGGGACTATAGCGATGACGTATGCCGAAAGCACAGGATCATAGAGAACCAAAAAAATCCTCCCCTAGCATTTACATGGTCACCTTGACATGTTAGCATAGTCGGTTCGTCTCCAAGAGCTTTCATTTGTAAATTATTACATCTGGCAGGCCTTACACTAGCTAAACGGCAAATTATTTCGCATGTTTGCAAACTATAGGACAACAAGAGAACCAAATGGAGATGGAGGAAACTATGAGAGGATTTCATAGAGGGTTCCAACATTGAGATTTTGGTTCTAACGATAGATATCTACGTGCCACGGAGTCCGAGAAATCACTTATCAAATATATAGCGTGTTTTGGTCTCAGGGCTCTTAAGGGACTATGCCTAGATGAGGTATCACGAAAGCATGGGGAACATAAGGAATTAAAAAAACCTCCACTAGCATTAACCGGGACATCGAATGTGTTGGTGTATATGATTTGGTCCCATGAGCTCTTTTGTTTGCAAAATATAACATCGGATGGCCTTATACTAACTCATACTACACTATTTCATGCATTTACAAATAATAGGACAACACGAACCGAATGGAGATGGATAAAACCATGAGTATATTTTGTATAGGGCCTCAAAGTGGAGGTTTCAGATATGACCAGAAGTCTTTAGGTGCCATGGAGTCTAAGAAATCACCTGTCGAAGATATAGCGTGTTTTGGTCTCAGGTATCTTAAGGGACTATGATCGAGATGAGGTAACTGAAAAGAATGGGGGCTGTAGGGAACCAAAAAAATTCCTCTAATAGCATTCACCAGGCCATCTATATGTGTTAGCACAGATGGTTTTTTTCCCACGAGCTACCGATTGCAAAATATAGCATCTGGAAGCCTTACACTGACTCAAACTACACTATTTTGCATGTTTAAAAACAATAAGACATCGAGAGAACCGAATGGATATAGATAAAACCATGTGAGGCTTTTGTAGAGGACCATGATGTGGAGGTTTAGAATCTAACGATACCTCTCTAGGTGCCACAAAGTCGAGAAATCACACTGTAGAAGATATAACATGTTTTGGTCTCAGGGCTCTTAAGGGACTACATCCCGACAAGGTAGTTGGAAAGCACGACGACCATAGGGAACCCAAAAAATCCTCCAATAGCATCAACTATGCCATCTAGATGTTTTGGAATAGACGGTTTTGTCCCATGAGCTACCATTTTTAAAAATATAGTGTTTGTGACCTTTCGTTGGATCGAGACTACACTATTTCACATGTTTGCAAACACTAGGAAAACAAGAGAACCGAAAGGATATGGATAAACCCATAAGAGTATTTTGTAGAGGGCCTCGACATGGAGGTTTAGGACCTAAGGAGATGTCTCTAGGTGCCATGGAATCTAAGAAATCACCTCTAGAAGATATAACATGTTTTGGTCTCAGGGCTCTTAAGGGAATACACACAAATGAGGTAACCCAAAAACATGGGGAGCATAGGTAACAAAAAAATCCTTCAATAGTTCTCACAAATCCATCCAAATGTGTTTACATAGATGGTTTGCTCCCACGAGCTACCGTTTGTAAAATATAGCGTCGATAGCCTTACACCGACTCAGGCTACACTTTTTCTCATATTTGTAAACAATAGGACTATGGAGGTTTCAAATCTTACGAGATATTTTTAGGGTCCACAGAGTCTGATAAATCACCTATCGAAGATATATCATGTTTTGGTCTAAGGGCTCTTTAGGTACTACACCTGGACGAGGTAGCCCAAAAGCATAGGGAGCATAGGGAACAAAAAGAAATCCCCAAATAGTGTTCACCAAGCCATCTGGATGTGTTGGCATACTCTGTTTGGTTACACGAGCTACGGTTTACAAAATATAGCATCTCGCACAATTACATAATCGACTCAGACTACACTATTTTGCTTGTTTGTAAACAATAAGGCAATGAGAGAACTGAATAGAGATGGATAAAACTACAAGATTATTTCATAGAGGGCCCTAATGTGGAGGTTTTGGATCGCGAGATTTATCTAGGTGACATGGAGTCCAAGAAATCACTTGTCGAAGATATAATGTGTTTTGGTCTCGGGGTCTTAAGGGACTATGCTCGGATGAGGTATCCCGAAAGCATGAGGAGTATAAGGAATAAAAATAAATCCTTCACTAGCATTCACTAGGCCATCCAAACATGTTAGCATAGATGGTTCGGTCCCATGAGCTACTGTTTACAAAATATAGCATCTCGACAACTTTCACCGACTCAAACTACACTTTTTTGTGTGTTTGTAAACAATAGGACAAAAACAAAACCGAATAGATATGGATAAAACCGCAATATAAGTTTATAGAGCTCCCGACATGGAGGTTTTAGATCTAACGAGACATATCTAGGTGCCACAGAGTTTGAGAAATCACATGTCGAAGATATAGAGTGTTTTGGTCTCAGGGCTCTTAAGGGACTATGCCTAGATAAGGTATCCCTAAAGCACAAGGATTATACGAGTCAAAAAAATCCTCCACTAACGTTCCATAGGCCACGCAAATGTGTTAGCTAAATAGTTTGGTCCCACGAGATCTTTTGTTTGTAAAATATAGTTTCGACAACCTTACACCGATTGATTTGCACTATTTCGCGTGTTTGCAAAATGATAGGACAGCGAGAGAACTAAATGGTGATAGATAAAACCATGAGATGATTTTGTATAGGGCCTTGACATGGAGTTTTGGATCTAAAGATACATCTCTAGGTGTCACGGAGTTTGATAAATCACCTATCGAAGATATAGCGTGTTATGGTCTTAGGGATCTTAAGGGACTACTCCCGAACGAGGTAGTCTGAAAGCACGGGGAGGATAGGGAACCAAAATAAATACCCCACTAGAATTCAATAGGCCATCAGGACATGTTAGCAGAGATGGTTTGGTACCATGAGCTATCGTTTGCAAAATATAGCATCTATTTTGCATGTTTGAAAACCATACGACATGGAGAAAACCAAATGAAGATGGATAAAACCGCAAGAGCATTTTGTAGAGGGTCCTAATGTGGAGGTTTTATATGTTACGATATGTATGTAGTTGCCACAAATTCGAGAAATCCCATATCGAGGATATAATGTATTTTGGTCTCAAGGATCTTAAGGAAATACGCTGAATGAGGTATCCGAAAGCACGGGAGCGTAAGAAACAAAAAAATATCCTCCAATAGCATTCACCAAGTCATCTAGATGTGTTGGTATAGATGGTTTGGTCACGAGAGCTCTTGGTTGCAAAATATAGTGTCTCACTGCCTTACACTAACTCAGACTACACTATTTCACACATTTGCAAATAATAATATAATGAGAGACCCAAATGGATATGGAAAAAACCATAATAATATTTCATAGAGGGCCTCGACATGGAGGTTTTGGATTTGATGAGATGTCTCTAGGTGCCACGGAGTCCAAGAAATCATGCGTCGAAGATATAACATTTTTTGGTTAGACAACCTTGAACAATAGTCTATTTTACAAAAATTGATATAAATTGAACAAATGACCTAAATTTAACCTAAATATTTGTAGGAATCATCATGACACCTTCGTGTATCATCTCCCATAATTTCTAGAAAAACATAGTTCTACTTTTTTCTATCACATCTCATTTGCATGCTAAAATAGTGCATGCTAGAATAGTTTAAAGCTCTCTGATGCAATATTTTACAAACGGAAGCTCTTGGCACTAAACCAACTATGTCAACATGTCAGGATGACCAGGTAAATACTAGGGAGTTGTCATTTTGGAGGCCAAAGCTATAGGTGTTTCTAGAATACCTCATCCAGGCATAGTCCCTTAAGAGCCATGAGACTAAAAAATGTTATATCTTCAACGGGTGATTTCTCAAATTCCATGTCACTCAAAGATAGCTCATCAGATCCAAAACCTCCACGTCGGGACCCAATACGAAATATTATGCCAATTTTTTCCATCGCCTTTTGGTGCTCTTTGCTATTCTATTGTTTCCAAATGCGTGAAATAGTGTAGTCTAAGTCGAGTGTAAGCTCTTAGACGCTATATTTTGCAAACGGTAACTCGCGGGACCGAACCTTCTACGCTAATATGCCTATATGGCTGGTGAATGATAGTGGAGTATTTTTTATTTCCTATGCTCCCCATGCTTTCAAGCTACCTCGTGCAGGCGTAGTCACTTAAGAACCCCCGAGACCAAAACACATTGTATCTTTAACAAGTGATTTCTCGAGACTCAGTAGCACTAGACATGTCTCGTTAGATACGAAACCTCCACATTGCGGCCCCTCACGAAATTATCTCGCAGTTTTATCCATCTCCATTTGGTTATCTCTTTGTCCTATTATTTGAAAATGCATGAAATAGTGTAGTCTGAGTCAGTGTAAGGTTGTTAATTACCAATCACTTGAATAATATAGGTGGTTCATTCAATATAGGTGGTGAAATGAGAATTTTTGTTTCTTATTCCTTTCTAATATTTAATTTCACTTAGCTTCACTTGGCTTCGAGAATAATAAATTCTCTACTAACGGTGAGTGCCAACCACGTGAAGGTGGAATCTTTTTTGGTACCACTAACCTACATAAACATGTTAGAAAGTAATTAAATACAATTTTAAATCATACATAATTTTAAAAAAATCATTAAAGTAAATATTCAAATTAAATTCATGAAGAACAGAGCTTTGCAATTCTATCCAATGAACCGCAAGGATCAGCTGTAATCTTGGCGAGCAAGAATTGCTTCATGTTACGATTCATGAACCTTCCTGATTCTTGTTTAATGGCCGACCTCGATATTTGATCAATTTAATATTTTTTCGTAAGAACAAAATGTGAATAGTGAGGTATCTTTCGATGTACTTCATAGGCTTCAAACAACCAAATGTTTGATTTTTTGATAGGATATTTTCAAAACCAAGTTCTGATGACTATCACTAAACCGTTGGGATACTCAAGGTCTTCCCCATCAATGACTATGGGACTCAATTATTTTTCCTCTCTACACAACAAGACAAGAAGTAGTTTGTTCCCTCTTCATTAAATTCCATCGCAATAACTACAAAAACGTTACCTACATCACAATTAAAACTGAAGTCAAATTTAAAATACATTAAGAGTTGAAAATTTAATAATTTATAAATCTAAAACATGGCATATTCATATATGTGTGTACCTTATCGCACTAAATCAAAGACTTTGTCAAAGTCGGATGATGCTTTCATTTGATACGAAGACCCTACAAATTGTAATGCTCATGGAACTTGATGTGTGTTGAGTGGAATTAAAGGTATAAAAGTCCATCGATCCACCCAATGTTATGACTCACATTCATTCCATGAAAAATCAATGCATGATATACAAAAACATGCCATGCACCTAGTAAAAATAGTCCAAGATTTTTCATCGAACTACGGAATGAGTGCATATCACTTGATCCTACAATTTGTCATACAATATTCAAATTTTTCCAGATGTTGTTCCTCTATCAACCAAAAATATCTACGAACCATTGATCTACCTTGAGATTCATGGCCCATATTATTGACACACCAATCAACAATGTTTTTTGCATCTGTAAATTTAGCACCATCCTTGAACTTTAACTATTCTCTTACAAGTGCTCTTTTCACACACGCTCATGCACCATCATGCTCTCTCTTTCCATGCCCTTCCTCGGTAAAACTACATACTTGTTATACATTTGTTTCTCTGTGCATCCTTCTTAGCCAATAAACATCCGTGCATTCTTGAATTGTGATGTGTAGTTGTCCGACCAAATGTAATGTTGATTGAAAAAAATGTTCCTCTCATTCAAGTTCACATAAAACACTGGAAACACCCTTGTACATATTTTGTAGAATGTGTCCGATCATCAATGATGTATAAATGATACTCTCTTAATATTTTTGATCTTTCTCAATGCTTTCTAGAGAGTGCATGAATGTTATATGCATGAAAATAACAACTTGCACTAAGTTATAATATTGATATTGAACCTCCATTTGTGGCTATAATGTGTAATTCTTTGCAAAGTTAACTACTAAAATAATAGTACTAAGTGGGAATGTGTGTTTTATTAACTTTAATTATTCATCCAACCATCGATCTCTATGTGTGTGCCTTACATACTCATAAACAATTTCCTCTCTAAATTTGACCATATATTCTAATACTGGTAATTGTTTTGTAACAAGCTCACACCTCTTAGATTTTTTTCCATCTTTTAATTGATATGTCATTGATTTATATTTGTTGAAACCATCCAATTCTTTTCCTATTGAATATGTACTCTCCTTGTGGATAAAAATTTTCAGATTTGGCAAGCCACCACATACATTGCATGTTCCATCCAAACATGCTTTGTTACAAAAAATTGTCTAGTTGATTTTTCACAAAATCTTGTCGAGAATAAATTCCCTTGAAGATTTTTGTGGGACATTTAATCCAAAATCCTACAACATGATGTCAAAATGAAAAACACGACATATTTGACAAAAACCTTATAATGCATTGAAAATTTAACATGATGCATGAAACAAAAAGTGGTACATGAGTGATTGATTTTCGCATAAAAGGGTTTCCTCATTTCAAATAATATTTCACTAATATTAATTTGTGGATTTTTATTCTTAAATGTAGAGTACAATTGTGTTTAAATCATATCTAAGAAATTTTTGTAAACGATTCATGATTACAAGAACCTATTCTTCTTTTACTATATCTCTTCTACTCGGTGATACCCTTATGTTATCATTCCAAAATTTATCAATTAATTCTTTTAGAATATCAGATGTATTCTTTTCTTTCCATGGAATTCTGCTAGAGAAAGCCCAATAGTTATTGATATTGGTGACTCAAGATGTTTAAGTCTCTCTATTGCTTTCATTAGTGTTTCTATATTTAGCTTCAAAGCACGCTTGTTTATCTAATAAAGCATTTATTAACTTTTATATCACTTACTATAAAATTAGTAAGTGCATGTTGTGTAGCATCACTATCTTTGGTGCGCCTTTTTCCACCTACATTTTTGTATTCTTTATGTATGTTTTCAACAATTGACACATTTTGATCAGCAACATTCGATGTTCTTAACCCTAGGGTCTTCATTATAGGTCTCATCTTAATTAATTTCATGAATTTAACAAATAACATGACATCTTTTTGTGTCATTTAAATTCTCAAAGTAATTATCTCAAATTCCACTAGCTTTTCTTCTTTCATTACTTTCAGACATTTTGTTAGGCATTGATTTTATAATGTTCTCATCAATTTCAATTAAGTGAATTGGTTTTATTCGTAAAATGGAAGGAGGTGTTCTTAGAGGTGAATATTTATTTACAAGGTTACTTTCTTCATTCAGCTTTTTTCATATAAATTTGGGGGTTAACTTTTGGATTCTCAAGTAAGGGTTCAACAACTGGATTCATATCAATTTCTTCATCTATACCAACATTATCATTCAAATCAATATCATTATTCATTGAAAAATAATTATTCATTACAAAATCATTATTATCTAATTTTTCATTATGTATTTCATCCCCATTTTCTAATACATTAGCTACATTTGATATAGCGAGATGTACCTTTCCATGCACAAATTTTTTACATTCTCTTCAATTTCTTTATTCTCATCTCTTCTAATTTCTTGGTGTCTTATTCTAGACTTTCCTCTTGTCCTTAGCTTGACTTTTATCCCCCATGATTAGAAAAATCAACTAGTGGGGTAGGGTACAAAATGAACTATTAAAAAATTGTACAAGAATGTATAGAAAATTCAGACCAAACATAATGTATGCAGAAATCCCGTGAAAGAGATTAAAGGGACGTTGGGGGACCACAATATATTAAAAAACATAACGTGTATGTGTTATGACACATACATGTTATGATTTTTCCATTTTCCAACACATGCCTCAAGGTTTGGGATCTGGTTTGGATCCCCAAGCCTCAGGCATGGATCAACACAAACACAAAAAATCACATGTTTTTGTAGAAAAATGCAAAAATCAAACTTCTACCATGATAAATCAAAATCAAATGATCGATTCGTTTAAAAAAATTATACCACGACGTAAAGTAGAGTTTCTTCTTTGTATAGACATTATTTTTCAATTTTTCTAACAAATATAAGGTTTCCATATTATTTATTTTCTAATTATTCCTTTTTATAGATATTTTTCAAACTTTAAACATGTCTATCTTTTGTCATGTATATTTTTTTGACTCATAGAAATTGAATAAACTTTTTTGAGGCACAAACTAGGTGTAATTCTATACATATTAAAAAAAACTATTTATTGATATTTTGAGGTAGTTAGGGGGGGCACGGTTGGAGCTCTTTTATTTTTCAAAACATAAAATTTATGTACTAGAAAAAAAAAAAAAATACTCGCTAAAAAATATAAAAAAGTCTAACACAACTAGATTCTCCTAGCTATATTTATACCAAAGGGTTTTCAAAAATACTAAATGGTGCTCCAAAAATGGTGGGGAGTCATGAAAGTCACTCTATTATGTTTTTTAACAAAAATAGAAGAACTTGTTGGTATTTTAGTTATTTGAACCACTTAAACTTATCCATTTTCAATAAACATTAGTGTCTTAAAAACTAGACTCAAAATGCTACAATTCATATTTCCACAACATCTTCCAATTTTGAGTGTAACTATTTGAAAATCTCATACAAGTTGAAGTGTTTTATTTTTCAATAAAATACATCCACTTAAAACCCTCTTTTGGCCCCCAAACTTGATGCACTTACCCCTAATAGTTTTTAGAGAGAGGCAACAAGAAAAACTATATATATCTTGAATAGGGGTCAAATCAAGGTTAATGACAATCATACTCCCTATGATATGTGGAAGGGAAGATCTGACAATGTAGAAGACTTAATGTTATTTGGGAGTAAGTTTTTCATCAAGAGAGACTAAGGAGATCCAGGAAAATTTTACTCAAGAGCTGATTAAGGGAAATTTATGGGATATTCAGGTATAAGCTCAACTTATAGGTTTTATAATAAGAGACTGCAAAAGATAGTAGAAAGCACAAATGTCAAAGGTAATGAGACATTATTAAGAATGTAAAAGAATTATCCACATGATGTGAAATCAAACAATAAGGAAGAATAAATAGAAATAAATAGAGAAAAGAGGAGTATATGAGGAGAAAGAAGACACAAGAGGTCCTTAAATATAAATTCAAAAATATCATCCTGAGACTCAGATGCTTAGTAACAAGGAAGATGGTGTGCAAACAAGAAGAATACTAGTAGGTAATATGAATCAAGGAAATACTACTCTAATACCTGAAGTTGAACAATAAGTAAGTAAAGATGAGATTTAGGTTATTTCCATGAATGAAGAATTAAACCAAATAGAAAAAAAGAGACTTGGGAACTAGTTTCTAGGCTTAAAATAAAATGTTCATTGGCACTAAATGGGTGTTTAGAAATAAGTTGAATGAAAATGGAGAAGTTACAAGAATAAATCTAGAATGGTATGTAAAGGTTATGCACATGTAGAAGGAGTAGAATCGAAAAGACAATTGTTTCGTATCAAGAATGGAGGTTATAAGACTAATTTTTCCTATGTATGTTTAAGGAATTCAATGCATACCAGATGGATGTAAAGTCTAATTTATTTAATGGAAATTTGGAAGAGGAAGTATATATAGAGCAACCTAGTGATTTTTATTGTGAGATGATCGGGACTATGTTTTTAAATTGAAAAAGGATCTATATGGTCTAAAACAGGCCCCTAGGGATTGGTATGCTAGATTGGATAGATATATATTAGACCAAGGTTTTAAAAGAGGAGAAGAAAATAAAAATCTATACATAAAGATAGAAGGAGACCATTATTTGGTATTTTTGGTTTATGTATATGACATTATCTTTGGAGGAGACAATGAAAGCATGACCAATGATTTTGTTGATGTAATGAAGAATTATTTTGAGATGTCTATGCTAGGAGATATGTCATTTTTTCTTGGTTTTTAGATCATTTGATCAGAGAAAAGGGTTGTTCATTTCACAATAAAATTATATAAGAGGAATGTTGAAATTTTTGGAATGGCGGATAGTAGTCTGTTGTTACACCTATGATTACAAGGTGTAAGCTAAGAAAAGAAAATGAATCACCAAAAGTGAATAAGACAATATATAGGTCTATGATCAGAATTTTTTTGTATCATACTACTTTTAGGACTAATATTATGCAAGAAGTGGGAATTTTAGGGATATTTCAATCGATAAAAGGACATTCACTTGTAAGTAGTCAAATGGATTTTCAGATATCTTAAAGGGACCATGGAGTATGGACTATGGTATCCAAGAAGCAAATATATTGACATGACAATTTATACGATCTTGATTAGGTAGGGATTCAATATGATAGGAAAACATTAGTGGTGGAGATTTATTATTAGGATATTTCCTAGTTTTGTGGTCAAGTAAGAAGCAAGGGTCATTAGCTCTATCCACTTATGAGGATGAGTATAATGTATTTATTTCATGTTGTACTCAAGTTCTCTTGATGAAACAGACCCTAAAAGACTACACAATAGTGTATGACAATCTCATTCCTATTTTTTGTGATAACACAAGCACACTAAGTGTGTTAAAAACCCCTTTCATGCATTCAAGGAAAAAACACATTCCTATTGGGTATCATTTTCTAAAAGAAAAAGTGAATGATCAAAGTGTCAAGATTGAATATGTATCAAATAAAGATCAAACTGTTGATATTATAACCCAAAAAATACCAAAGAAGTATTTTTAAAATAATAGGATTGAATTAGGTGTGATTCTTGTATCTAAATATCATTAATAGAGTCAATGAATTAGGGGGAGATAAGAAAGTAATATTTTATCTCTAAGTGCAGGAAAACATTATAAAAGATTTATGTATAAGGACGAGAGAGAGAAAGTCAATTAGGTGTATTTTCAAGCAAGATTTGAGTGCTAAATGTTTTGAAGTTCATGAGGACAAGGTTGAAAGTTGAATACAATTCTATTGGTAAGTAGAGGTGTTCACTATTTATAGAAATTAGTATTAGGTGAAGGATATATGCATGAATGAGGGGGAATATGGTCTTGTAATGATTTCATATGCATGTACACGGGGATATTTGTATCCCTATGGTGGTAAAAATTCAAGACAATAATCAAGACTACCATAATATGCATGATGACTTAAAGTAGTCTACATAAGTAAGGTACAAGCCCTAAGTGTTTTATTTAACTATTGATATTTTTGGTATCATAATTTCATTAAGGATTATAAAATATCTTATCAAGACCCTATTTCATTAATGTAAAAAGGGGGAGAAGGATCTAGATAAAGAGTTTTTAATCAATGAAAAAGGGGGATATCATTGGCATTGTGTTTTCATTGATGTCAAAATGTGATGATGAAGGTGTTGATTTTTAGTAGTCATGGAGTGTTTTCATTGATGTGGCCAAGAGTCATAGGTCATTAATGACAAATATGGATGTAGGAGGTATCAAGGTATATATACATGCATATTTTTCTACAAATCATATGGTGACTAATAGGTTTACAAGAGTTATGATGATATCATGAGTGCAATAAGATTATTGTAGTGGTTTATGGAATTTTTGAAGGAGCATGTAGGTTTGCAAGGGTGGAAGTTCTTGAAAGTACACATGGTCAAGAAGATAAGTCATGGCCTAGTCATCATACATGAAAGAGGATGGTATGTCATGATGGATAAAAGGTAGGTTGAATATGTTTGAGCATGGTAATTACATGGATAACATGAGGATGAAGTGCTACGACACTCACAAGTTTTTTTGAGTGCAAGTATAGGGATAAGAATCTATATCTAGACCTTGTATTTAGCCCTAGGTTTCATAATGAGGTGAGATGATTTGATTTTGGGATAAATTTTCAAAGTTTTGTATATGGAAAGTGTAACATGTTTTTAGAGGTGTGGAAATTTTTTTATGCCCTAGTTTGTAGGACAAAAAAAAATGTGTTTTTTTCCTCTATTGAGCTACTAGAAGTGAGAAACTAATCTAGAGAAGGAATTTTTAATTCTCACTGGCATATCTGACCTTAGCATGGGATTCCAATTTGTTCATGGTAGATGGAGAAGGGTCCTAGCTCAAGATTTTTTGCATTATTTTATAATTTAAGGGGTTGAGCTTTATGAATAATTTTTAAGAAGGTAAGGTTGTCTAAAACCCTTCTTAAACCATAATAAGGTAGAAATGGAGAATATTAAACTCAATATGGCATAGAATGGTTTGTTTGAACTTGGTTGATGATTGAAATCTCCATTAGATACCTACAAATTTCTTTAGGTGGAATTGGTGTCTCATGACAATGAGTGTACCCCACAAAAATTGTAATTTTTGAAGAAGTTGTATTTTCTCTCAAGTTTTACATCAGAACAAATGATTAAATTTATGTTTGAGGACATATAGAGTCCATTGTTAATGTATAGGGTGGTTTTAGAACAAGGTTGAGCCATTAGAGGATATATGCAAGTCAATATAGCAAGACTAGTTTTGGGGTAGTATGACAGTTTTTACGGTCATGGAAAAAATTGTTCTCAAGAATTTGTGCATATAGTGATGGTGTTACAAGAATATGGTGATTAGTTTGAGTTCATTTAGTGTGTGTTATTTTTTTGTGGCATGATTAAGTGTTTTGATGAGTGGTTGATCTAAATATCTAAAGACTAGTTTTTCTTGGTGCATATACCTAATAGGACTAAGTCCTATTATGTGGCTTGATGATATGATCTGATGGTACAGAGTTGAATAAGAATGTAAGAGGATGGTAGAAGATTTAAACAACATTTGTAGGTATTTCCCAATGTTTTTGAAGGCCATATAGGAACAGAGGACTAAGTCTTGGCAAAGGAGGTGTTTGAGTGAAATTAGGCCTATATTTGTCCTAATGAGGATGCATGGCCATAACATGTTATTTCGAACCTAGATGGGTGAATGAATTATATGTTCATTATTTATTCATATTTTTAAGTGAATTTGACATATGATGGCTAACATATATGTGTATGATGCTTAAGTCATGTATAAAATGAAGTTCATGACAACTATTTATGTTTCCTTGTAAGTATGAGAAAGAGAGAAAGAGGGTAATGTGTAGAGGTGAAGAATCTATGTGTGACCATAAAAATAAGGTATACATTTTGTTATGAATATATAATAGGTGGTGAGCTCATTTTCTCAAGATCAGATGATATAATCAGCTTGGTGAAGAATCTTGTTGTGTCAAGAATACTAGAAGCAAGATTTGAAGTAGATAGAAGAAATGAGAGATGAATAGGTGTCATCATAAACTATAGTGAAAATATTCTATAGATAACAAATAGATATATGTGGATAAGTTGATGTTATCCATGTAGTGGGTTAGTGCCTCCATTAAGGTTTTTTTTTCTACTAGATTTAATATTTGGTGCTCTTTGTAGGGTTGGTGCTCTACTAAATTATTAGGGTTTTGTGCTCCTTGTTGTATTGGTACTCAACTAAATTTGATTCATTATTATATAAATATTTAATTCAGTGGGTTTTCTTTCCTTCAAGTGTTTCCCACTTATATTTTGTGTACTTGTGTTGTCATTTTTCTATTGGCATTTTGTTATGATTGATTTCAAAATAGTAAGTTATCACTGAAGTCTTCAATATCATTAATGTTAAAAAGATTGTTAAACATGAAGGGGTATTGGTAGTGTCAAGTGAGTTGTTTGGTTTTGATGATATTTCATGGGTTCTTAGGCAAGTTTGATGGCTCATAGTGACTTGTAAAGGTGATGAAGTGTTAGGATGATGTGGCGATGATGTCATGTAGTGTGATGAAGGTTGTTATAGGTTGTAAAGTGTGACCAAATGATGAGGAGGTCATATTTAGTGAAGAAAACATGTTCAAGGTGTTTGTTCTTGAGGCCTAGCTAGTAGAATGAGGTATGGCATGATGAAATAAGGTTTTTTGAAGATTTTTGAGCTTGGAGATATCATGGGATTCATCATTATGCAGTGTTGGGAAAATAAAAAAGTGTCTTAAACTGTTAGTTCAGTTGTTAAACTTGGTTATTAGGTTTGTTTCTAAACCTAGTCCTTGCGAAATCATTCCCTAGTGACATGGATTCATAATTTATGAGTAAATTTGAGAAAAATTGAGCATTAAATAATGTGTAAGAGGTTTATATAGAGGTATGATCCAAATTTCATGTCTTGGTGTTGAGTATTTGGATTCTATTGCACTTTACCTATCTTGAGTTTCTAGAAGTGAGCTTTTGAGCTCAATTTGGATTTTTTGATGCTCATTCTCTCGTGAAATATCTACATGGTGGTTCATTATATTAATTGTAGTTATTGAATGGTCCTAATATGACATGTTAGGCATTAGATCAGGAGTTAAGTCCCTCTTCTTTATGAATAAACGTTAAGAAGCTAAACAACATTTTAACCCTCTTAAAACCTCAAGGTCAAAAGTGATGGAGGATATATTAAGTATACATGCCTTGCATGGATTTTGATTTATAGTATGATGATATGAGATTGTATAGGACTCCTCCATATTTCTCCAGGTGCAAATTATAGGTTTTGTATGTGTGTGGACACCACTCAAAAAGCCATGGTTCTAAATAATTTCAGTTTGTGCTCAAGTTTTACATTATACATGATGTCTAAATTGGTTTTGGAGGAAGTATGATAGCTATAAATCATTCTTGGAGTGTTTTCTGATCATCTTCAATCCCTTATAAGGTATTTTGAATCCTATTTTATAATCTTGGTTTTGGGTAAGTTTCGGGTGATCGGGTTGTTATAGACACTAAATCATGCACTTTGGGTAAAGTTTTAGGTCATAGTTAAATACCACTATTCATATGATTCCTAAGCAAAAAAATTACTAATTGACCACTTACTTTGGCCTCTTTTATTTCTTTATGGTTTCCTTCTTGGTATTACACACATTCTTACCTAGTCGACTTTTAACACTTTATTTTTCTAAGTGTGGTCACAAACACCCATCAAGGACATTACCGTACGGCGCCCCCATCCCCTATGGGCTCACTCAACCCCTTTATATATTACTCTCATATTTTGGGTCCTTTCTAGCTATTAGGAATCTTAATTTATTATGAGTTGGCCATTTAGTGGTTAGTCACACAATTTAAACAATGGAATCATATAAATACAAAGCTATTGACCATAGTAAAGGACCAAACACTAAGCATTATCTATATACACCTAAGGTTGCATCAAAGAGAATTCTAAGATCATTCAAGCATACCTCTAGCTTCACACAAGAGACAAGGGATTGTTACTTACGTATACATGCATAGGAGGGGAAGTTAATTTTTTCATGCACACATCTATTTACATCTTTTACATTTAAATACTTTCTTGATATCAAGTATGACTCGCATAAGAGCCACCTAAGAAATAGTTATATACACACCCACACAAAACTACATGGAGACCAAAATATAGTGCAAGTCTGAATAGTATGTTCACTTAGTCGGGTGAACATCTAAGTCAATCTGAATCCCCATTTTTATCTTTCCTTTTCTTAGGATTTGATGTATTTTGGGGTTTTGCAAGTGCTTATTCTTTATTATAGATTTCAGGAAAACAAAATCAAAGTATAGTGACACAATCAAAGGTGATGACTAACAAACATCTAGTGACCTTGTGAAATTGGGTTTTACATTTTCTAGCGATCACAGGCACCCATAATATGTCTCTAGTGTCCTAGATTCCCTTGAACCTGCATAGGTACCTAGTCCTTGTGATGAGTTACTTTATTCCCTTTGTAAACAACTCATCTTCTCTAATTTTTAAGCCATTTATAGCCTTGCACTTATATTTCCCTGTTATCTGCTCATACATTTCATTATAACTTGAACTTATGGCATGAATATTAATTAATATATTTATTGCTAGTTTACTTCATTTTGTAAATTACAAGTACACATTTATTCTCTTGATCACAATAAGGTTCTTTAATGATGATTTGTATGATTCAAAAATTTTTGCATTAAACTTGTTATATGCGAAACTCACATGCATTAAAATGATCTATACACATTAACCCATTCACAACTAAAGGAATCATCTATAGTTAAGGCACCGTCCACAACAACTCACATGCATCCCAAGGCATTTTTACAGTGAAGCATTTGCGATCGAGGGAAGACCTACACATGAAGAAGAAATGATCCAGATAAGTTTGTGGAATGTGGACATCAAACTTGCATTTACACGTGTCAATGGAAGAAGCAATTATAATTAAAATATGAGAACTAGGAGCATAATCAACTCCAACATATAATCATAGGGTGTAACTCATCAAGGAACCAACTGATTAAATTCATTATTTAAGAAATGATTGATCAAACCGATCGCGTACTTAAATTATGTGATCAACATGCAAACACTTGTTGATTAATTTCATTACATGCCTCTAGGCCCCAAATTATCTAGTTGAGATCTTTTTCTTAATCTGATTCAAACTCCTGGTTTGACTTTGTTTCTTCATGATTCTTTTGTAATGCTATATATAAAAATAAAATGATTAATGATGAAGAGCTAATTAGTTAATGCATATACATATGTATAGGTATTAGAGAGTAGAGATACAAGGATACATGATTTTATGTATTCCTAATTGTAACTTCATGCCAATGTAATAAAATTATGAGTTATGTTCATTAGTTGTAATAACGGACTTTAGGAGGGATAAGCACCCAAGGCGGGGCCAACTTGTGGTTTTTTACCCCTACATATTATATGGAAAAACAAGACAATAAAAAATAGGGTATCGTATATGGGGAAAGAAGCTCATAAGGAATTCAGGGACAAGATTAAGTACAATTTTAGAGAGATAGTATATGCATGTATGATGCGTTGAAAATATATGCCCCCTAAGATGCAAAGGAAAGAAATGCACTCTTATCATAATATCATTCCAAACTTGAGAATATAGAATGCATATATTGATGTTTTTTGTTTCATGTGCCAAAACTTGGTTTCCAATTGGCTATCATCCACCAATATCCCACTTTCCTATACCAAATTGGTTTGGTAATCAGCCCTTGGATGAAGTAGTACAGGACAAAGTCATGAAAATGTACATGATGAATTGAGGATACTCATTCACAAATCTGAAGGGACAGCTACTCTAGTTAATTTCATATGTTTATGTAACACCATTTAGAAGCAACCTAAGAAACCTAAAGAACCTCAGAAACATAAAGTTCCTAAGTAACAAAAATGAGGAAATTAAAGGAGCTAAGTATGGGGGTGTGATGAGTTCTTTAATTATCTTTGTAAACAACTCATTTTGTGTAATTTATTGATCCATTTGTACTCTTACACTTCTATTTCCCCGATATACTACTAAGACATTTCATTATAACCTAAAATTATGGCATGAATATTAATTAATATAGTTATTACTAGTTTTTTTCATTTTGTGCTATTGAGAGTACACATTTATTCTCTTGATCAAAATAAGGTGCTTAAATGATGATTTATATGATGTCAACTTTGTTTTCAAGAAACTTGTTATATGCAACAAATCACATGCAACCAAGAGATCCATATGCAAAAACCCATCCAAAGCCAAAGGAATTAACTAAAAATAAGGAACCATCCATAACAACTCACATGTAGGGAAAGGAAGTGTATGCAGTAGGAAATCATCCACATCCAAAGGAGGTCACACACATGATGAATTTTTTATCCACGAGAATCTCATGGAACCTAAGCAGTACACTTGATTTCACACGTGTCGACGAAGACAAAAATACAATTAAAACATGACAACTAGGAGAAGAATCAACTCCATTATCTGATTATGCGTTACAACTTGTCAAGGAACTAACCGATTAAATTCATTCTTTAATAATTGATTGATCAAACGATTGGTTACTTAAGTTATATGACTAACATGTAAACACCTATTGATTAATTATGTTGCATGTATGTAGGCCCCAAATTATATGGTTGATATATTTTACATAATATGATTCAAACTCCTATTTGAATTTAGTTTTTCATGCTTCTTTTGTAATAAGATGTATAAAAACAAAAGGATTAATCTTTATAGAGATAATTGGTTAATACATATATATCTACATATATATTAGAGAGTAAAAACATGTAGACACAAGATTTGTTGTATTCCCAATTATAATTTCATGCCAATGTAATAAAAATTTTAGTTATATTCATTACTTGTAGTGACAAGCCTTAGGAGGGATTAACACTCAAGGCGGGGCCCACATGCGATTTGTTATCTCCCTCTATAGTTTATTGATTTGATTTATTACATGATTATATTAGCAAAAATCATTTCTTTACATGCTTTACCTTAGTAATAGTATTACTTCTAGTACGAACTTAGTTTTTTTTTCAATAATTATTATTTCCCAAATTATAATGACAACAATTTACTTCTTAACCTTTTAAACACCTGTAACTCATGTATACAAAACTAGAACTATTGAAATTCTACATCCCTTAGTTTGATCATTAAATGATTTCAGATTAATGAACAACATATTCATTTCTGAAAGATAATTTTCATCACCATTTTCGTCATTGTTTCCATGGATACTGCCAAATTATAAGGTTTTTCACAATTTTCTCATTTTTTAGAAGAAGTTTAGGTTTTAAGAAATTCACCTCTAACCAACCCCTCCACTAATTTATGTTGATATAGTTTAACTAGTTAATGCATGCACCATTCAAGAGATGTCCATGGTATATTTTTAGTTAATAAAAAAGTAGTACATATATCTTCATGCAATTCTAAGGATTCTAAAGAAGATATACTTCCCTTTGTACAAGGTTTGTTGTTTGACAAGCCCTTCCCAAGTGAAAGTTCTGACACTGCTCCTAAGAAGTCTTATATGGTAGAAGAAGTAACCAAAATTTTTGGAAATGGGACAACTACCATTGAGTTTCCAATTACCAAAAATGATGAAGCTTTTGCTATAAATAATATTTCTCCCTCTGCCTTTCCTAACTTTTATAGATCCATTGTCTAAGACCCAGACACCTTTCTATTTGATTTTGACATTTTATGTAGGATTTATGATTATACCACTGATATGCATAAATTGAATCTATTTTCTACTACACTCAAGGATGCATCCTTGAGATGGTTCATGGGTTTAGGAAGAAATTTCATCACCACTTGGGCACAGATGAAGGAGAAGTTTCTCACAAAGTACCAGGATTTCTACAGACCAAGTAGAATATGAGGTGATGAAATCTACAAAATGACAGAAGGAGGATGAACCATTAGAGGACTATCTAGAAATATTCTTGTTATGTGTTTATAAGATAAGGCATACATGATTATCTCTTGAACCTCTCAAATTACTCTTTTGAAGGGACTTGGTGAGGATGACATGGATTATTTAGATTTTATAGGAGATGGATAAATTTCAAAAGATATCTTTGAATAAATATGTGAAGCATGTAGGAATTACTCCAAAGCCACTATGAAGAGAATAATAAATGTAATATTAAGAGGTGGATCGGCTACCAAAACTATTGGGGACATATCCAAGTTAGGGATTAGTAACATGCTCAAAAACATGAAGAAGGATATTTTCAATGACATGGCCACTCAATTAGATGCTTTGCATGCCAAGAAGAAAAGAGAAGATGTAGAGGTAACACTCATGGAGTTCTACCATGAATAGAGAAAGAAGAAATATGATTGTAGATGAAGAGGATAAACTAGCATTGTATAACAAAGGGTGGCTTCACTCGAATTCAAGATGTTGGACATAGAGGATGGACAAGTCTTCTATGTTTCTCAAATAAAACCATGGATTTTAAGAGAAGGAGGTATATCACAAGACCCTATACCAAAATTTCAAACTTGGTCTAATAAACCATATATGTAACCCCCACCTTGGGCCAATCAGCAGCAAGTTTGCGCTCCATACCCCCAGAAACAATCTCAACCTCAATTTTCAATCCAACCAAAATGGAAACAACCTCCTCAATCATGGTAGCATCCTTGGAGAGGAGGGAAGACATGGAACAACCCACCTACTAATTACCAACAATATTACCAGCAACCTCCTTATCCACAACACCAATATCTAATGCCAAATCCCTAACACTGGTTCTCAGCTAAAAGTAACTCAATGACTAGCTCAACCAATGCCTAACCCCAAAAATAAATCTTCTCAACCAGCCTATTCCATTGAACCAACTCAATACTCTACATATTTCATTGATGTTAACAACATCCACCTACGAAAAGGAATAACACTTCCTCCACCAAATGGACCCACCATTACAAAAATTACAGATGAACAATAGTTGCTACAAATTGATCCATAATAACATGAGAAGAGTTCTATCAAGGGTAAAGTGTGGACTAATGAACTACCATTTGTAGGAAAGTAATAAAATAAGAACAACTTCAAATCAAAATCGATTCTCGATTTTTCAACTAGCTGAGAGATATTTGTGTCAAAATTTCTCTTATATAAGAAATCAAGGATGTTCCCATCTACAATTATTTGGTTAAGGACCTATGCATTAGAAAACTAGGTGGAAAGAGAAAATATCAATGTACTATACAAGTTATTGGACAACTAGTTGATATTATGCTTGGAAATTTAATTCTTCCAAGTACATAGATTGAGAAATTCCTTTGGTAAACATTACAATTAATGGCACAACAATAAATAGAACTATTATTGACTTGAGGGTAGCCATCAACTCCATGAAAAAGAATACTATGGATGATCTAAAATTTTGATGACTAAGGCCAACAACTACAATCCTACAACTTAAAGATAGATCAACAACGAGACCTGAAGGATTACTTGAGGACATAGTTGTTCTGGTAGACTCTTTGGAATACCATATTGAATTTATTATTCTTAAACTAAAAGCAATCTTAGGAGGAAATCCTATAATCCTAGGAAGGCCATGGTTTGGCCACTACTAACCCATTTATAGGTTGTTGGTCCTGACAATATGATTATTTTTAATGGAAGTGGCACTAAAAATCTGATGCTCTATCCTCTTGCCCAACCATTGAGGGATGAAGATCAAAACATTTGGTTAGAAGAACGAGAAGAATTTCACAACTTTGTATAATATTTGATGATGTTGAATAAATATTATACCATTAAATGACAAGAAGAATAAGTTTTCTTTCCAATTTCTTTTAGAATAACTATGGAAGAAGCCAAGATGTGGATGAGAGATTTAGGTGTTTAAATTATCCCTTGAACTAGGTTCTATCGCAGCAAAGAAATAAGGAAATTATAGGTAAGAGTTATATTCTCCATCAACTTCTTCCACATGATTGTATACTAAATTATGTAAGCAGCAATGTATGTTTAATGTCTGATCTCTCCAAGCAAGTGGAGATAACCTCAAGAAGTCCACTCAACGTGAAAAAATAATAAACATGCAACAAGAGAAATTTCTGATTGTTATTATTCAAAAATGAAAAGCATCATTTCCTTGGGATTATGGTGACATGTATGTGACTCTCCCCAAGTTTTTAGTCATAAAATTTATATTAAATACATTTGTAAAACATTGAGGTAGTAACAAAGAATAATGAACCTAGCCATGAGAGACATTGTGAAAGGATAATTGAATAATTTTCAAGATGATGGATTTATATATCCAATTTCATACAATCAATGGGTGTCACCCCTTTTCATTGTGTTAAAGAAGAATGGAAAATGGAGGATCTGCATAGATTATAGAGATTTGAATGCAGCAACAAAGAAGGATCATTTTCCACTTCCTTTCATTGATCAAGTACTTGATACTTTGGCTAGTAAAAGTATTTTTCTTTCCTTGATGGATATAGTGGTTATAATAAAATTTAGATTGCACCAAAGGATCAAGAAAAAAATACCTTCACATGCCCATGGGGAATGTTTGCATATTTTTTCTTCTATTTGGCTTGTGTAATACACCTGCTACATTTTAGAGGACAGACTTCAACATATTTTCAGATCTAAATAATGACTACATGGAGGTATACATGGATGATTTCATAGTCCATGAATTTTTTTTAAGAAGTCATGCAAAATATTACTAAAGTTTTGAAGAGATGCAAGGAGAAAAATTTGTCCTTAAGAAATGAAAAATTCTACATGATGATGTTTGAAGGTATAGTTTGGGACACTATCTCTCTTCTGATGGAATTCAAGTTGATCCAAAAAATATATCAGTCATCATATATCTGCCTAAACCAAAGAAACAAAAGGATGTTATGATCTTCCTAGGACATGTTGGTTATTATAAAAGATTCATCCAAGACTTCATCAAGATTGCAATGTTAGTGATTGTACTACGAGAAAAGAATGCTTCCTTTTAGTGGACTGAAAAATGTGAGGCTGCACTCCAAACCTTAAAGAAAATGTTAAATAATTCCTCTATATTAAGAGGAATTTATTTAAAGCTTTCATTCCACATCCATACTGATGCATGAGACCATGCCATTTGAGCTATTTTAGGAAAGAAGGATGGAGTTCTAAACTATGTAATTTATTACATGAGCATAAACTTGCAACATATTGAGCTCAATTACACAATCACATAAAAAGAGTTCTTATTATTTGTGTATGTTATTAATAAGTTCAAACACTACATCACATGCTATCAGTACTTATTCACCTTTGAAAATACAAAAATTAAATACTTGATCAACAAACCAGTTGTAAGCATCAAAATTATCAGATGGTTGCTCCTTCTACAAGAGTTTGGTGTCATAATATTGAATATGCCTAGTAAGGAAAACAAGGTAGCAGATTTCCTTTCAACAATGGAATCTAATGATGAATAACATGTATTTGATGAATATTTTTCAAGATGAACATTTATTTTCTATCTCCAAAAAAATTCTTGGTATGCAGACATAGCCAACTATCTAGTTTCAAGTAAAACACCTCCACACTACTTATATTTGAAAATAAATACATAGTTTAGAAGAGTGTGCATTTTTCTTGGATAGATGGATTTCTGTTTCACACAGGGAAAGATCATGTCATGAGAATATGTATAGATGATGAGGAAGTATATGATGTCCTCGAATCCGCCACGATGAACCATGTGGACGACACTTTGATGCAAAAAGAATAGCATAGAAGGTATTAAAAATGGTTATTATTAGTCAACACTTTGTATAAATAGGCATCACTATACGAGGAGATGTGATAAGTGTCAAAGAATGGGTAAGCATACCAAATTATATGAAATGTCATTATAGCTTTCAGAGTTGGTCTTGTAGCCATTTGACAAATGGGGATTAGACATAATTGGTTCTATAGATCCTAAAACCTAGCAAAAGGAATACATCTCGGTATGCATAGATTATCTAACAAAGTGGGTGAGGTAAAAAAACTACCAAGTTAGAAAAGTGAGAAAGTAGCTAAGTTTCTCTATGATCACATTTTCACAGGTATGGAGTTCAAGAGAAATTTTTATTGATCATGGTACACACTTTACTTCTAAATTTATTTATGATCTAGCTAATTATGAAATCAGACATACAAAGTCTACACCATACCACCCCCAATCCAATAACTAAGTTGAGGTGAAAAAAAGGGAGAAACATATGGAAGACTACATAAAATTGGAAAAATTACAACCATTGATGATTAAGAAAGAAGCTAACAACACAAAGGAAATTATTAAATGATATGGAAAATAAGATAATAAAAAATAGGGTATGGTAGATGGGGAAAGAAGCTCATGAGGAAATAAGGGACAAGGTTAAGTGCAATCAAAAGAGATGGTATATTCCAATAGGATGTGTTGGCAAGATATGTCTCCTAAGATGCAAAGGAAAAATATGCACTCTTATCATAATATCATTCCAAACTTGAGAAGACTGAATGCATATATTTTTGTTTATGTTTCATGTTCCAAAACATGGTTTCTAATTGGCTATCACCCACCCATATCCCACTTTCCTATACCACAATGGTCTGGTAATCATCCCTTGGATGAAGGAGTATAAAAAGAGTCATGAACAAGTACATGATGAATGGAGGATACTTCTTCACATAATTTTGAATGGACGACTACTCCATTTGATTTGAGATACTTATGCGAGAACCATTCGAGAAGGAACCTAAGAAACAAGAAGTTCTAAGCAACCTGAATGAGGACATTCAAGGAGTTAAGTCTTAGGGTGTGATGAGTTGTTTGATTCCCTTTCTAAAAAACTAATATTATGTAATTTATTTATCCGTTTGTATCCTTACACCTGTTATATATCTAAGACATTTAATTATAACCTAAACTCATGGCATGAGTATCAATTATTATAGTTATAACTAGTTTACTTCATTATGTGGTATTGTGAGTACACATTTATTCTCTTAATCACAATAAGGTTCGTAAATGATGATTTTTATGATGTCAACCTTATTCACAAGAAACTTTTATTTTGAAAAAGTCACATGTGGTCAAAGGATCCATACACAAAAACCCATCGGTATCAAAGGAATCATTTACAACTAAGTCAATATCCATAGAAACTCGCATGTAGCTAAAGGACTTGTTTGCAGCAAAGTGTGCATAGCCAAAGGAGGTAAAATAAATTAATAAGACATGATCCTAAGGATCTCATGGAATGTGGACATAACAGCTGATTTTTCACATGTCGAAGGAAGAAACAATTACAATAGAAACATGATAACTAGGAGAAGACTCAACTCTAACATCGATTATGTGTGTGTTTGACAAGGAACTAAATGATTAAATTCATGATTTAGGAACTAGTTGATCTAATTGATTGGTTACTTAAGTTATGTGATTGACATATAAACACCTATTGATTAATTTTGTTGCATGTATCTAGGCCCTAGATTAACTAGTTGATATCTTTTACTTAACATGATTCAAACTCCCAGTTGAAATTTGTTTCTTCATGATTTTTTAATGAGATGTATAAAAAGAAAAGGATTAATGCTAAAGAGATAATTGGTTAATGCATATAGATCTACATAGAGATAATAGAATAGAATATACCCAAACACATGATTTATTTTATTCCCAATTGTAACTTCACACCAATGCAATAAAAGTCCGAGATGTTTTTATTAGTTGTAGTTCAAGCCTTATGAGGATTAACACCTAAGCAGGGGACCACTTGTAGTTTTCTAGCCCCCTCTATAGTTTGTTGATTTTATTTATTACATGATTATATTAACAACACTCATTTAATTACTTGCATTATGAGTTTACATACTTTACCTTTGTTATAGTATTTACATACAATCTAAATTTAGTTTGTTTCCAAGAATTGTTATTTACCATATCAAAGTGACATCAATTTACTTCCTTACCTCCTAAACACCCGCAACTATACATATAACAATGGAAATATTGAAATTCTACATCCCTTGGTTTGATAATTAAATTATTGTGGATTAATGAACAATATATTATTTTTGCAAGTTAATTTACACCACCACCGACATTTCAAACACTCCTGCAATTTTTTGAGTTAAGTTGCAACTGACCTCTCGAGTTCTTGTTCCATTAGTTTTCCAGCTTGGCATAACTTCAACATCACTGTGAATTAGCTAAGTATTTTATTCCCTTCATTTGCAACTAGGGTTTCAAATTTAAATTTCTTATTTTCTTGGATCAAATATGTACTTAATTATTTATATCATTGCGATGGTACATATTTACATTAGTATTTATTTATTTCAATATTTTCCTTAATCATTTGGTGAACCTGTCACTTGATACCAACCTTATTTCTAGAGCTTCCTTCTTATGCCCATCACCTGTAGTGGTATTTTATGGTCTCTTAAGTACATAGAGCTCCCTATGAAACTAATAATCTCTTAGATAAATCTCAACAAGTGCCTCTTGAGAACATTGAAGCATTTCATAGTGAACACTCATATGATGAGGACACTAATATTAATCAGGAATAATTAGACAAGATAACTAGTTTCATAAATATTTTTGTGATAATCTTAACCATATTCCACACATTCTTCATGCTTTGATTACTTCTAAAAATTATCATGATGCTTCTTCGACACCTCTTGTAGGTTCTTCCTCAGATTTCATTGCCTCCACTGAACCCCTTCATATTCCGATTCTATTCCTATTACTACCATTATCATCATTCAACCTAATGATTTTAATGCACATCTTGAATCTCCTTTGAATAATCTTGATTTAACATCTTTATATCAAGATCTATAAATGCAAATTTGCTAAGTTCAATTGGTTACCTCTTATGCATCTCCATCTATGGATTTCATTGACTTCCTTGACACTCCTTTTGCACCCTCTATTTCCGTATATCTACTACCTCTTAATTTCTTCACCCTAAGCTACCCACTTTCAAAGGCCATGGTGACCAATAAGAGCATCTCTCGAGCATTTCATGTGGCATGTTTAGATTTTTGGATTATCATATTCATTAACAAAGATCTTTCATCGTAGTGTTCAAGATTATGTAATGTGTTGGTTCTATGACCTACCTATCCACTCAGTAACATCTTTCATGTATTTTTCCAATGCTTTTTTGCTCATTTATCTATCAATATCAGCTCTAATATATTCTATGCTAAAATTGTGTAACTTCAACAATAATCTCTTGAACATCTAGTAGATTATGTCTTGTGCTACAAAAATATCTTATTTAAGATGTCTAATGTTCTTGCAAACTATGAACTTCAAGATTTATTTTTTCAAAGTCTATAACCACCTCTCCATGGGAGTGTTATCTTTGAGACATCTCCATCATTTGACCATTTCTTTTAGTCTTAAGCTAAATGAAACTAAACTCTCACCTATAGGAAATATTATGTATCATGAGAAGGATTCATATTCTACACACTTTCAAAGAAAGTCAACTTTAAAACCATCTTTAAAACCTATTAGAGATAAAGCTATAATTAACGCTCTATCTTACCCCTGAAAAGCTTTAATGGAAACACCCAAGTCATACATTTACTAAGATGATTATTGTTCCACATCTTCTATTTCCGCAACTCATAGGGAGTAATCTTTTTACATTTCCTCCTTTGCTCAATATGGACCCATCTTGTCCTAAAGGTTGTAATTAGAATGAAAATTTTGAATGTGACTATCATCATTGCATTGGGAATTATACATATAGATGCTTCATGATTCACAATCTCATTCAAGATCTTATTGATAGTAATGAAATTAAGCTTCCTAGGCATATAAAATCTACATTGGTCAATGAAAATCATAAACTCAATATCTTAAAAAATCCTCTTCCTAAGCATGCAATAAAGTGGTTGAATCTTTAGCCAATCCTACATATCACACAGTGCCTCCTCCTGCATCGAGGGCTCTTGATTTTCTAGTTGCTCATGTTGAGAAACCTCCATTGATCATTACATTCTCTTTTGATCACTTTCACAATAGTTCTTCCATTAGATCTAATTATATCAAAAACACTATGGTTGATCCATAATTTCACACAAGAACATGTTCAATTAAAATTCTTATTGTTGTCGGATATCCAATCTCACAAATTTCATATCTCGGTTCCTAAATCACACAGTTATGTCAAGATTCTAATTACCATCTTTCCTCTTACCATGCTTGTGTATTTTCTTGTGGAACCTTTAGTAAAAGGGTGTGAGATTCTCATAGGTCTTCACTTTGGATCCATATAACTCGGACTATCATCTTTGTGCACCTCTTGTTTCTATAGTTTTTTCACAACAAGAAAGTCACTACTATTAATGGTGTTTCTCCATCAACACCGTAGTTTCAGGATCATCTTAAGGTTGTCATTGTTCTTGCTAGAGCATTTAGGTCCCCATGCAATGTCTCCAACATAAATAACAATATGATCCTAGCTCACATGTTTTCACATGGCCTACTCCTCCTCACATGGATACTATTCCATCTCATCAATCTAGGTCCACCACTCATCACTCCTTAATCTAGGTGAAAATCACCTCATTAATCCCCTTCATATAGGTGCACATCACCTCGTTAGTATCCTTCATAAGGATGCACATCACCTCATCGTATCCTTTATCTAGGAGCATATCACCTTATCGGTCCCCTTAATCTAGGTGCACATCACCTCATCAGTTTCCTTCATTTAGATCAACCTCACCTTCATGGTCTCCATCCTATAGGTGTTCGCCACCTCTTCCTACATTCCATGTGCATCGCTAGTCCCATTCACCAATGCCTTTAGAGCATGATCACATGTATTTATCTCCTCATACGTTGCGTGGAGGACCTTTACCATTTAATTTTATCAAATATCTTACACATACTCAAATTCTTGGGGGCATCATGTTTATTCTTTCCCCCTCTAGCATCATCAGGCATCCCATAATTGTTCTATTTAACTTCCTTCTTTGCATATTTTTGTTTGCATGCATCACACATGTCTTAATACATTTGTATCATAATTTATTGATGACGCACTCTCATGATATGGTTCAAATTTTTTTGTTGAGGGAATAATATACACATGAACCTCACACATTTATAAAATTCACACATCACACATTCATCACATCTATTTCTCTTAACTTCTATTACACATCATACATAATGCGGGCTCTATACACATTCACACCACATCTTACTTACATCTAATTTTGAAATTTTCACTCATTACCCAATGACACATCATAGTTTGGTGGTTCATACTCAATTTTGAGGGTATAAATCTAAAATGAACCTCACCACACTTAGTCACTCTCTATGCTCTACGCTTTCATGATCACATCTTTCTAGTGGACATATTCAAACCATTTCCTGATGACGCACTCTTGTTCTATGGTTTATTATTGACTATTGAGGGGTCATTTATAAATGAATCTTATCTCATGCATACACATCCACTTAGGGGGAACATTTCTCCTATCAAACTCACATTGCATTCTATTCCATATCATCCACAACATACTACATATCTTGGTCACATTTACTCTTTCTTTCTTATGATTACATGTACACTTTGTTACACATGTTAGACAAATACATCATATGGTATTATCTCTTTATATATAGACATGCAAATTCACTTGTATTCTAGTTATGATCATAGAATCTATAAATATTGATACATGTGTCATGTATGCTTCACCTATACCTATTACAGTCCCACACCAGCTTTTGGGGCATCCATTTTCATTAACTACAAGTGTTATTGTTTCATTTCCCATAGCACATTACTATATCATATTATACATTATTTTACATACTTTTGGTCTTTCTAAAATTCTAATGGGTGCTTCATGTGCAACATTTTATTTTCAGGTCTATTTACTTTAATGGTTCTATGATTCACTACCTACTACTATTTGCATTTGATTTCCATTGTTTATAGGCATTTCCCTAGGTCTTTCTTGTTCAATGCTTGTGCACTTTTGGTTTTTAGCCTCAATTGTCTTGTAACATTGTGAGTGATGTCCCATGTTTGCAACCCACTTTTCACATGGTATATATTGTCTTTTTTCATATTATATTCGTGTTTGCTAGTTTACATCTTTTCTACTACATGTCTTTTTATCTTTTTTGTAATAACACTTTTATCCAACCACTTTGTGTGCATGTTCCTTGGTTTATACTAAGACACTCCCTCCCCCTACAGGCATCAATTTTAGTTTAGTGGTTAGTCATCCTTTACGATGCATAATCCTCGGTGACATCACATGTACCCTAAATGAGTGGGCCATCATTTGGTGAATCAGTCACCCCATACAACAGTTGAACATCATAATTCAAGATCTTGGTACAAAACAAATCTTTAGTCTCAACAATGACTAGAATTTGAATTGGGTCTTCAACACAACATAAGAACAAACCCCTAGCAATTGACAACAACTCTTTGGCACCCCAAACCCCTCCATGAGACCTATGAATATGGTTCGTTACACATTTTTATCACTTTGGCGAGTTCACATCATTTTTCAAAGTGGATTTTATGCAACAAACATAGTCCTTCAAGCACTTGACATGCATGAATTACACCTTCTTTTTTGTTCTCACATAGGATCAAAATGGATCAGATTTGTACACACCATATGTAGTGGTGTTTATACTTCAGAATAATTCAAACATTAGAGAATAATACTATACCTTTCTCCCTACACTTCTGCACTTGGCATGAGTTCTCCCAAAAACTTGTACTTGGTGCAGCTAGCATGAGATCACCTGAAAAACTCATTCTTAGCTTGAGGTGGCACAAAAATCATTCTTCTATAACATCTTTAGGATCCTTTCTATAATTTAATCTTCATAGATCAAGTTTTTATGTTCCTTTTTCATATTTTACATACTTTTCACACTTTTTCTACATGTCTTTTACATATCGATATCAATTTTATTACATACATGCCTTTGACTATTCGTTATTTCTTATATTTTTAGGTCCATCCTTATGGATATCATTACTCACATCAATGACATAATAATAGACATCAACAAGTAAAACAAGTACATCTACACATATTATTTCACCGCTAGGGTAATCATCATTTTCACTTCCTCTTCTTTAGCTTACATTCTTCACTTCTTATTTCTTTGAAATTTTTGTTGTCTCCTGGCATGGTTTTCACTATTAATATACATGGTTATCAGGAACACATCTCATATCTACTTTATGTTACTAAGAATCAATGAACAACATAAAGTGGGGGAAAATATATACACTAAATCATACATATTGGGTACATTTCTAGGTCTTAGTCACATACCAACTATTCATATGATTCCTAAGTGAGAAAAGTACTAATTGACCACTATCTTTGGCCTCTTTTCTTTCTTTCTGGTTTCCTTTTTGGTCTTACACAACTTCTTTTCCATTCTTACTTTTTACACTTAAATTTTTGAGTCTGAACACCAACACCCATCTAGGACGCCAACTTCAAGTGCTCCCATCCCCTCTAGGTGCCCCTAACCTATTTATATCTATTACATCTTTTAAGTCTTTTCTATTTTGTTGGACATATTTATTTCTTATGAGTTAGCCTTTTAGTGTTTTTTTATGAAATTCAAACAAGGTAATCATATAAATACAAAGATATGTGACAGTAATAAAAGACCAAGCACTAAACATTATCTATCACCACCTAAGGTTACATTAAAGAGAATTCTAAGAGCATTCAAGCATCCATATCGTTTCACAAAAGGACAAGGTATTTTTACTTCTATAGACACACATATAAGGGGAAGTTCATTTTCCATACACATATATATTATATATTCTACATCTAGCTACTTGTTCACTATCAAGTGTGACTTGCAAAAGAGCCACCTAAGGAACTATTCTACAAACACTCACCAAAACTAAATGGAGTCGAAATGTAGTGCAGTGCCTGGATCGTAAGTTCACTCACTTGGGTGATGGATGGGGTAAGTCGACTCCCCATTTCCATCTTTTATTTTTAGTATTTGATGTTTTTGGGATTTTGTAGCTGATTCTTCCTTATTTTCAGTTTAAGGTGAACAAAAATGAAGTGATACGACATACAAGAAATCAAAGGTGACAACCAATGAACATCGATGAACCTTTGAAATTGTGTTTTATAGCTTCTAAGAAGGCACAAGCACCAAAAATAGGTCTCTAGGTCCTGAGGCACCCATGACCCTACATATATTTCCTGGACCTTGCATTTTTAATACTCTTGTATTTTAATGGGTTCGTTTTGAACCTTTGAATACATGTTCCATCCATTTTCTTACTAGGAACAACTTCATCATCCGTACAAATCAGATAATTAATTTATTCCCTTAATTTTTAACTAGGGTTTTAAATTTAAATTTCTTATTTGTTTGGATCAAATATGTACTTAGGTGTTTATATCATTACATTGTTACATATTTAGATTAGCATTTTTTATTTCAATATTTTTCTTAATCAATTATAGAGGATTTTGGAGGATTTATAATCTGATTTATATAATCATATGCACTTAGTGATGACATTGAGGTCGTGATATTTATTATGGTATATAACACTTTCATGGATGAGGTCATTTTATGTGATTTTGAGCTTGTTTTCTAAAGACTAGTTTTGGGGCATGATAGTGGCTTCATGGTGTGATATGACGGTTCTCATTTTTTCTATCTTGATCGATATTGTTATTGTTTTAGACAACATATCTATGTTTTTTACAAGTTTTTTTGAATGTGATTTTCTCTAGATCGTTCTATTTTGGTGAGCCGTATTTTTAATAGAAATTACGCTTCTTGAGGCCTAATGGAGGTTTAGATGGTTCTAGATGATGTTTCAAACCTATATGGTCCATTGTGTGATCTTTTTATGAAGTTATAATGTAATTTTATGTCTGATGGTTGAATTATATGTTTTTGTGTGCTTAAGTCATGTAGAAAAGTAAATTTTTAAATCTCATTTAGAAAAATTATGTGTGAGAGAGAAAGTGAAAGATATAGAGAATAAATGAGAAGGTGTAAAGGGTATTTGTGACAAAAATATATGGAAATGTATATGTGATGATTTTCTAGCGTGTGATTAGATATGGGAAAGCTAGGTTCGAATTAAAACCATGTTGAAGGAAGAAGTTCTTCAACATGGAGGATAGAGAGAATATCTAAAGGAGGAAGGAAAGTGAGGTTCATTGTGTCATGATAGTTGTATGTGATACATTTTAGAGATGAAAAATATATTAGGTGTGGTTTTTGTAGTTTATGGAGTCATATAAGGGGTTTGTGCCTCCTTGTAGTGGTTGGTGCTTTACTAAAATCATGGGTTGGTGCTCTTTGTGTGGTTGGTTCCTCACTTAATCTATGGTTTGGTGCTCATTGTTGGGTTGATGCTCAACTAAATCTGAAATATGGATAGAATAAATTTTTGTATCGGTGGTTTTCTTCCCTTGTGATTTTCTCTCTTATATCTTGTGCCCATGTGTTGATGTGTTCTCCTTTTCTCATGTTTGGTTATGTTTTTATTTTTTGAATGTGTGGTTAATGGTTAATGGATGAAAATAATAAAATGAATGAAATTTATATTGCTCATTAATTCACCCCCCTTAGTGATTTTACTTCTAAAAATTGGTATTAGATATGGGCCACTTAAGAAATATTCACAAGCTTAAGGTGATACTTTGAAGAACAAAATGGGCAAGTTAGAGAAAGATAGTGAGAAGTAATCTAAGGAATAATCAAAAATAATGTGTCAAATAAATAAGAACCTAATTTTGGAGTCCTTGGTCAATGGATATGAATAACATATCATTTGTATGAATGTTGAGCATGAATAAATCATCACAGAGTATGGAACTCAAGTTGAGTTAGTGACAATAACTCTAAAAGGAAAAGAAGAAGAGTGTATTAAGATCAAGACTAAAATAGAATTCCTAAATGGTAAAGAATATGATTATACAAGGTATGAATCTAATATTCGTTCCATGAAGGAAGAGTTGGAGAAAACATCGGGTAGTTTTAAGACCTATGAGAAGTTAGATAATATATTTGAGGCTCTAAATAATATTTTGAGTAGTCAAAGGTCGAATAGTGATAAATCAGGTCTTATATTCATTTTAGACAACAAAAAGAGCTATGAAGGTGTATATGTAGGCCTTGAGGATCAAAAGGAGGATGTTATTACAATCAAGGTGTATCCCAATATCAATGAAAAGTCTAATCCCTTTAGGTAGCCAAATGTAATGAGGTGTGATTTTTTCTTCATTATTATTGTAATGATTGTAATCAATAGGGTCACAAATTAATAGGATTGTAAGATGTCCTTCAAGAGTGAACAGCTAAAAAATATAGAATAAACAATAGTCATCATCAGTCAAGTGATATGCATAGTATTGTTTTCTATAACTGTAATAAGAAGGGTCATATTGTAAGATATTTTCATCATGTTGCTCCAAGTCAAGGAAAGAAGCTTGTTACTCCCAAATTCAAGAAGGTAATGGTGTTAAATATAATCAAAGAAGAATCATGTATAGTCAATAAAGTTGATCATGCAAATGAGGTTAAGGAGAATGAGACAAGTAAGGTAAATCCTAGTTCTAGTCTGCAAGAAGGAATGCTTTCTATGATTGTAAAAATATTGTAATCAAATAAATCATGTGGGTTTGAAAGATATAATATCATAGGAATAAAGGATGGAAAGATCTGCATCAAGATTTAAGTAGCTAAGTATACTAGTAGGTTATTGAAAATCTACACGTGATTTGAGATGTACTTGACCTCCGAGGTCATGTCTTTGAGATGAGCGATGTGGAGGATTATAGGGATGTTGATAGTAAACTATAGGAGAATAAGGGACTAATATTGGGTAGTGTGAGTTCCTAGTAGTTGAGTTGGCCAAAGGGGAACTAGAGGCTAAGTACATCTAGTGTGAATTCCCTATAGTTTGATTGTTTTATTGACTCTAAATATTAAGCTATGTTTATTTTATTTCTTGAAGGGAAATCAACTAAATAAGACTAATATCTACCTTTCACTAATTAATTTAAAATTAGTCTAATCTACTCACATACAAACTACTTATAAATTAATTAAATTGCTTTTTCAATAAATCTAAATAAGTAAATGACTGGATGTAGTTATTTACCTATGCTAAGTGGATATATTCTACTCTAATAAAACAAAGCTTTTCCCATATGTAATTGTGGATGTGAATCCTCTATTCTTCCTCACGAGGCATGCGAAGAAATCAAAGATTTAAGAATATTTTCTTCCCCTACAACATCCCGATAGAAGTAAAGAAGGATTTAATAGAGGTTTTATAGATTTAAATTATATGGAAATTGATTCTTAACTAATGAAGAAGATTTCGCTAGAAAATATTCCCTTGCAAACCCATAGGAATAGGCATGGAAGCTATCTATCACTAGAAGAATTACAAAAGAAATGGAACCTACATTAATGATCTAACTATTAGAAATTGAAATTGAATGATTTACTACTCTAGTCAATATTTTACATATGATTAAATAAATATTATAAGAAAACTTCAGGAAATAAAATTACATCCCCAACCTGGAATTTACATTACTATGGAAAATTTGGTTATGGTTTATTATTTGTTTCCCTCAATTTATTTTCCAATTTCAATGTTTACGTGAGTCAAGGAGTTGTGTTGGGAATGTAGAAAAGAAAAGAAGAAGGTACTCGAGAAATGGTAGTTTAATGGTAGTCTATAGTAATGCATGTAGAAGAATAACAACATAAAATAAAAGTGCTTGGTTGTGTAATTTCTAAAAAGATCACGATAGCATAATGAAACAAATCACAACAAAAATATTCGACCAATGCTTCAAGAAGAATCCTGGTTTTTATAGAACATATGATTGGAAATGGTCTAAGCCATTTGGAAGAAATGGGATTCCACATCATAAAAAGGGGAACTTAAGCGTAATTAGTCATCAAGGGAAGAAGATGAAGTTGATATGTATCTAAAAATCCTATAAACAACCAATTTGATTAAGAAACAAGAGAAAAATGTGAGTATGAAGAAGTTAACACACATCCAAATCACGCATGGGAAGTCTCAAAAATGGACATAATCATTGGTCTACACAAGGAGGTAGTTGAATAATCACCACAAAAGTATCTTTGGTGGTTACATAACTTAAGGAAAATACAATAGAAAACTAATGGAAATTCAAAAATGGCTAACTAAAGTATTCTAAGATTCAAATATAAGTTATAAAGAGGAAAGGGGCTCAAACACCATTAGATAATATAATAAACATCATACGTGACTTTCAAGCATTCTCGACAATGTGGCATGTGAAAAATTGGGTGCCTACATATTACCCTCTTAGAGTAGTGTGCTATACATGAAAAGGTGTAGAACATAGAGTTCAAATATGACATTCCAAAAATGGGGAGTTAGAAGTTATACTTGACACGCCCATGTGCTGAAGTGATGTCATCCAAAATCCTATTACCTATAAGATGCAAAAAAGAATCAAGTGCAGATAGATATGAAATCGACAAAAATACTAAAACCAAAATGACAAGAGGACTTACCATATCTACGGGGATAGGAACATACCTACACCACCACTCCAGCCTTGCAAATTACACACACTAAAAATAGAGTTAAAATGAGATATATGTATCTAAACCCACTATTTTCAAAATCATTTTTTAAGCTCACCCTCGTAAAGATTTTGGAGCTACAGATTACTTGTGACTATTTTGATCCCGATTACAATCAAATTGAAGAGTACAAAGTGATGTGAGCATAGACCCATGACCGAGAAGAGCAACGACTCGATAAAAGGTTAGTATTTTACATTTATTCATTTTAAACCTAAAATGTGAAAAATTGAAAAATATCCACCTAAAGGGGTGATTTATAATAATTCTACAGATAAAATGTTCCTAAGGGGACACCTAGATGTATATGCCTTTTATTTCATGAAAAATAATATATTTTTATCACTTTTTGAAGTTTTTGGGGCCGGGGTATGTCATGCCATTTTTACATGATCATCGTTCTACGCAGTGGTTGTTACATAATTGTTGCTCTATGTAGGGTGGTGGTTGCACAACCACTGTGATAATTACACAACTGCCACTCTGCACAAGGTGGTAGTTCAATAATTGTTGGGGAAGAGGCCAAATTTGACTAAGTTAGATGATTTTTTTTTTTGTTTTTATGGAGTTTTATAATGTTTTCATGAGATTATTGTTATCCAAAATTCACCCCTCAAGGTAATTTTGATAACATGCATCAAATTCTTTTGTCCCAAGCAATTATATTGAGTCGGTGAAAAATCATATTTCTAGGGTCCCCTCATATTTTTCTAACTCCCTGTCCAAGAAGAAGAGAGCAAGTTAAGAGAAAATGTAAAAATTGCAAAAAACAAGCTCGGGCGGGAAAAATCACGAAAAATGGCTAAGTCCTAGTCCAGGGCGGTCCTTGGGACCGGTTGGGACAACGGGCACGAACCGGCTAAAAGGCCGCGGGTAGTCTACGTAGCATTTGGGACATCCGGGCCAAAGGGACGCGGGACGGGAAACCCGAAAACCCGAATGCCGAAAAAGTTGAAAAAATTGACTAACTGTTGAAACAGGTAGTTTGGGACATCTGGGCAATTAGTACGCGGACCGGCCGGATCGGCCGAAATGAGTCAAGGCAGCCCGAAATAGTTGGGCGCGTGGGCGAGAAAGCGCGAACAATTTGGATCGGCCGAAATGAGAACTTTTGTCCGAGGGCAGTTGGGGACAAAGGGCGCGAACCGGCCGAGCCGACCCAGGCGAATCGGGAAAATTTGTCCCAAGCGGTCCGAAAGAAAATGGGACATCGGGGCGCAAGTATGCGAACCGGCGGTTCGGCGAAACAGGAACTTCACCTTTGGGACATTTGGGACAAAGGGACGAGCGGGACGCGGATAGCCGAAGGAGCCGAAAGCCAATCAGATCACGCCACGTGTCACCGGCAGAAAAGGGACATGGAAGCCCATTTCGGGCGGTTCGGAAGAATTTGTCCCGTTCAACATTGGGACATTTGGGACAAAAGGATGCGTGGGACGCGAAAAGCGAAGCAAGCGGCGAAGGAAGAAGAAAAGTCAACGTTTGACCCGTGGAACTTCAAACGGCCATAACTTTTGACTCCGAGCTCCGATTTTCATAAAATTGGACTTTACGGAATGAAAACACGGCGTCCTCTACGCCAAAAAAATAGGATTTCTTAATTTTAATGAGGGTAGATATATTTAAATAAGATAAATATATTCGGCTCAGTCAATCAATGCTCATTCCCGTCGAATGACGTGAAAACACTGCGGACCCAAAATAGCTGCCCGCACTCAGAAGGCCATAACTTTTGCATTTCTCAACGAAATCACACAAAATTGGTACCGTTGGAATCGTGGTTCGAGACCGATGCACAAAAATCAAGAAATTCCAGATTTGATTAGAAATTGATTGAGTTTTTTAAGAAAACGTGGCCGGGTTCAGAACAGTGTTTTATTTGGTAGCTGGGAGTGCAATTAAGAGGCATGGTCATCATTCTTTCTCTGCTGCAGCACATGGGATAGTATGGGGAGCCTTTTGCAAGTAATGTATAACCATTTCACTCAATTTAATGCCTCTTACAGGTGGTTGAAGGACATATTTCGGGATTTCCATTTTCCCTTCTCTTTTCCTTCTCATTTTTCTATAAATTGGAGTGTTGGGCTCATTGTAAAGGAGAGAGTTTTTGGGTAGAAAAGCTCTGCCAAAATTGCTTTGTGAAGCCAGTGTGTTGCAGGCCCTTGTAGTGGACTCCTTGCATGGTGATCTAGGCCCTTATCTTGTAATAGACTGAACTGTGCATACCAGGAAGCAATAAAATACAAGTTTGTGGATGTATCTTCCCCTGCTGTGTTTTCTTGCATTCTTCTTGCCCTTTTATCTTTCTACAAGAATATTGTGTCTATTATTATGTTCTTGCAGGAATTCATTATCATTGTGTGTGCTTGGAATACTGCTGTGAATGCATTTTGCTAGATTATGGAGAACTGTCATCACCTCTTCTAGTGTGCACTTTGCCTTTGTATTTCACACATTTGGAGACTACTCTCACACCCTCCTTTTACGGTGTATCACCGCTTTAGTGTAGGCTTTCATTTTATGTATTCTCTTTCCTGGTCCCTTAGAAATTTAGATTAGAGCAGTTAGCTTATCTGCATTAGAGTAGATTGTGGCGGGTAGTTTAGGAGCAAGAACCGACTTTCTCGGAGGTCTATCTCAAGTAGCAAGTCCTGACTTGGAGATAGTACCCATGTTATCCAATCACCTGCTGTGAGTTCAAGTATATGCACGGGGGTCTTTGTGATTCGGTGATAATAGATTACGCAGCACGCCGGTGGGACCTTAGAGGTCTTCACTTTCATTGCAACAAGATTGATGTGCACTTGTTGTAAGTTCCAGCTTTGAAGGAGCTTTAAAATCACACATCTGGCGACTCCCAAAGAGGCATAATCCGTTGGTTTCTACAGTCCAAGCCTGGCAAATTTATGAGAAGAATATAGACCAGAGTCAAGAACTAGGGAGGAAGGATTGTTTGTTTATCTGCATCTATCTCCAGGAAGAGAAAGAAGGGGAAGAAGAGCTCAAAGATCTGCGTCTCCACCTAATAGAACTTTGTCTACACCTCCACCTGGTAGACCTTTTCTCGCATCAACAAGGGTTCTCAGGCCAATCAGAATGGTGCAACCACTAAATCCCTTTGTCAATTTCTTTGGCGTGACCCACTTGCCCTCGATGCAGAATCCGGTTCTAATTGCAGCATTGAAGAACATTCCATTTTTTTGGAGAAAATCATACCACTCACGGTGATCATGTCAAAGACATTGCTAACGTCTGTGCAATCCATGAGATAAATGAAATGGATGTGGTACATCAAAGCTGCTGGCATCATCATTCAAAGGGAAGGCATTGCGATGGTTGAAGCCTTGAAGTGGTTCTATCATGAATTGGAATCGAGTTATGCATAGTTCTCCATGAGCGATTTGGAGAGAAGGGAGACAATTTGTCTCTTACTAGAACAATTGACAACTATCAAGAGAGCCCCAACGAGCAAGTGGTGGTGACTTCAAATTCAGATTTCAAAGGTCTTGGGATAGGATTCGGTGGCGGTCAGGCCAACGGCGAAGGTGCTTTTCTATACTATCTTAAAGCTTTGAATTTTGATATTTCTATGTTAATTCAATCTATGGGAGGCACTGACCTTACTGCTGCTTATAGTATTGCCATTAGAGCTGAAAATTGTCTTATTCAAGCTAGAAAACTAGCTCCTGGGCCCCAATGCCATTATATCCAAGTTTAGAGAGCCCAAGTACTAGTGCCAAGCACTGTCTTAGCTCTATTCCCACCCCTAGAAATCAAAGTTCAAATGAAGCTTCTACTTCATCCTCTAGTGCTTCAAATGAACTCCAAGAGGTCATGAAACAATTGCAAAATTTGGGAAATGAGCTGGTTACTATCAAAAGACAGCAAGCTCAAAGTGCTAGACCGTATCAGCCTCAAGCTCAGCCTAACAGGCAACCATATCAACCTCAAAGACCACCCAATCCAGCTGCAAATCAGAATCAAGCAAGGCCTCCTACCAATAGACCATTTCAGCCCTATAATCCCAATGTTGCATCTGCATCCAGAGCTTTGGTGCCAGTCCAAAATAATATGGCCCAAGAATATGATTGGTGTTTCCCGTGCAGTCAGCCACATAACCAATCAATGTGCTTTAACGGTGCATTAAATCAGGCTCTAATGGTGCAAACCATTGGTGGGTCACAAGAGTCCAGCCACGAAGAAGACCAGCAGCAAGGGGCACCTCAGCAAGGAACATCTCCGAACGAAACTACTCTTGTCAATTGGCAGGCTGAAGATTTCTGTGGTATGAATCAAATACCCTCTCAAAGTGTTGCAGCCAACACAAGGTCAAAGAGGAGAAATTTGGGAGAGGAACAGCCATTGGCGTCGAGTAATCCACAACCTTCTACCACTCCACAAGCCACTGGCAGACAAACTGTAGCTCCAAACATACAAGGAGCACCTAAAACGGCCCCTAGGCCAACTCAAATGCCAGCTTCTTGCTGCCCATGTGCAAGGAATGAATGCGCAGGCCAAGGGACAGCAGAGGGATACTTCATCTCCATTCAACATCATTGATCAGATGAGAAAGACAAATGTAAACATATCAATGTGGGAATCACTATCTATCCCAGGACAAAGAGATCTGCTACAAGCTGCCATGAAAGACTGGTCAACTTCAAATCAACAGGTCCAGATGCAAGAGGAGGTACTCACAAATGCTGCCCAGCCTGAAGGAAATCATGGAGGACAGCAAGGTAAAATGTTGAAGCCCCCTCCATTTTATGTTTCATTGATCGTAGGAGATAAGTTGGTGCATAATTGCATGATCGATTCGGGAGCAAGCAGTTCAGTCATGCCAAAGCAGATAGCTGATCAGCTAGGACTCCAATATGAAGTCATCTCCAAGGGTGTAGTGCAATTAGATGGGACAGCAGTGACAACGGTTGGAGTAATCAAAGGTTTGAGCCTCACCTTTGCACGCATGTCCTAAGCATGTAGTGTTACAAGATGTGTCAGTCATAGACCTGCCACCACTCTTTGCATTATGCTTGTCAAGAGACTTCACTGCTAAAATTGGAGGCTATCTTTCGGTGGATTGGTCACACATGTTGTTCAGAACAAGATATGGAACCAAAGCCACAATCAGATCTGAACCTATTGCAAACTTTCATATTGAGCCTTACACTCCAAGCCAAATCAATACCAACTGTTCAGCGTTTGATCAAGAAGATTATCCAAGCACTGATGAAGCTGACACCAAGGTTGGAAGCATCCCAGATTTGACTCTTGATGAATGGGCAAGCAAGGTGCATGCTTTTGATCCTATCAAGAAATAGAAGAATCTGAGCTGGGAGTCTATTGTTTACATGAAGAGAATCAACCTCTTCCTAGCATCACCAGGCCAGATCATGAAGACAAGAATGAAGTATGGCAATTGTTCTTTGATGGGTCAAGGAGTAGACAAGGTGCAGGAGGAGGAGCTATGCTCATTTCACCACAAGGTATAAGGTATTACTCAGCCTTCCGTTTCCAGTTTTCCTGTTCAAACAACACAGCTGAGTATGAAGCCTTAATTCATGGATTGCACTGGGCAAGGAAGAAAGGCATCAGGAATTTACAAGTATTTGGTGATAGTGAGCTGATCGTAAACCAAGTCAAAGGAAAAAATGCTGCCAAAAATGATCTGTTGAAGAACTACAAAAATCGGGTATGGGATCTTATTGAAGATTTTGAAGCTTTTAGCATCATTTCCATCCCAAGAAAAAAGAATGAAGCTGCTGACAGACTGGCAGCAATTGGGGCTGCGTTTGATGTTGTAGAAAGTATCAAAAGTGAGAAAACTCAGCCTCATATCAAAGTGGTTGTGAGACCAGCTGTTCCGGATAACAACACAAGTTGGCAAGTCTTCGAGAATGATCAACAGATTGTTAATTTCCTGCAAGAAGAAGCTGAGTTCTCCATGAGAAATCAAGACAAGCTGGAGCAGCAGTATGGCGACCAAGTGGTGCAGCTTAGGACTAACAAATTGCCAAAAGGCCTCATAACCTTGGAGTCAATCTTCAACCCGAATGATCAGTTCCGGAAGGAGAAAGTGAACATTCAAGTAAAGGGTGAAGATTCAGAGCCTATTTTAGTAGAAGAAGGCAAGACATTGCAAATTGGCAAAGTAAGTACCTCACAAGAAAAATCTGATTTTGTTCAGCTTTGTCAAGAATTCCCAGATGTCTTTGCTTGGACTTACAAAGATTTAAGAGGTTTCAATCCAAAGTTGGCACAACATACTATTGAGTTGGATCCGGAATCCAAGCCTGTCAGGCAAAAGCAAAGGCCAGTAAATCCTCATATCGAGCCTCTCATGAGAAAAGAGTTAAGCAAGCTCATTGAGGCTAGTATCATCTTCCCCATCAAACACTCAAGTTGGGTTGCAAACTTGGTGCCGGTAAGAAAGAGAAACGGAGAAATAAGATTGTGTGTGGACTTTCGCGATCTAAATAGAGCATCACTCAAAGATCATTATCCGCTTCCATCAATGGAACAAATATTGCAGGTTGTAGCTGGTTCAGAAAGGTTTTCATTGCTAGATGGATATTCAGGCTATAATCAGATATTGGTGAAAGAAGAAGATCAATTCAAAACGGCCTTCACTACAAAATGGGGCACGTATGCTTACAAGAAGATGCCATTTGGACTATCAAATGCCGGAGCAACATTTCAGCGAGCTATGGATATGGCGTTCAAAGGCTTGATCAACAAGATAGTGCTGGTATATCTAGATGATATCACTGTCTTCTCAAAGAATGCAGCAGACCATCTCTTTCACCTCAGACAAGTGTTTCAGAGGTGTAGAAGGTTTGGAGTGTCATTGAATCCAAAGAAGTGTGTATTCTTGGCACACGAAGGCAAACTGTTGGGCCACATTGTCTCTAGGGAAGGGCTAACAATTGATCCTGAAAGGGTTGAAGCCATCCGAATGCTTCCATTGCCACACCACAAGAAATCTCTCCAAAGCTTCTTAGGAAGGATAAACTTTGTCCCATGATTTGTGCCTAATTTTGCCACTCTTGTGAAGCCTCTAACAATGATGTTGAAGAAGAGTCTGGCATTCAAATGGACAGCAGAAGGCAAAGAGAGTTTTGAAAACATCAAGCATGCAATATCACAAGCTCCAACTCTTATCAACCCAGATTTCTCAAAGGACTTCATGTTGTATGCATTTGGAGGATCAGATACAATCTTAGCTATCTTGACATAGCTGAATAGAGAAGGTTCAGAACAGCCCATAGCATTCTTCAGTCAAACCTTGGAAGATTACGAAATAAAGTATTCTTTCATCGAAAAGCATGTCCTTGCTGTCATCAGGAGCTTGAAGAAGTTCAGACATTTGGTCTCAAACAATAAGATTCAACTGCTGGTGTCTCATGCTGGCGTCAAGGACTTCCTCCTAAACAAGGATTTAAATGAGAAGAGAGCAGGTTGGATCACTCGGGTGATGGAATATGATATTGAAATCAAAGTGACCAAGCTAGTTCGTGGCAAAGGCTTGTGTGAGCAGCTCGCTTCCAAACAACCAGACGAGTTAAAAGGTGAAGAAGATGTTGTCTTGCTACTACAGAATGATCAAGAACAACCAGCTGATGATGCACCCATCCCATGTTGGACTCAAAACTTGGTGCATTACCTCCAGACAGGCTTGTGCCCTCTAGAAGTGAGCAAAGCAAAGAGGAGATACTTCAGATTACAAGCCATTCCATATGTGCTTGTTGATGGAGTTTTGTTTAAAAAGGACATCAATGGTGTTCTATTAAGATGCATTGGAACAGGTCAAGTTGAGAAGATCTTACATGAAGTTCCATGACGGGGAAGCAGGAGGCCACTTTGCTCCATGAGTATAACTCTCAAAATCATGAAAGCTGGTTACTATTGGCCTACTGTGTTCAATGATTGCTACTCATGGGTCAAGAAATGCAGGAAATGTGCATTCTTCACGGGGAAAGAAAGGTTAGCAGCGCTGCCCCTTCGTCCAATTTCAGTGGATCAGCCATTCATGCAATGGGGATTGGACTTCATTGGGGTTATCAATCCCAATTCAAGTCAGGGCCACAAGTGGATACTAACAGCAACAGACTATTTCACCAAGTGGACTGAAGCAGTGGCACTCAAGGAGGCAAATGAATCTAATATCTTAGATTTCTATGAAGGGATAGTCACGAGGTTTGGTGCCCCTGCCACTATCATATCAGACAATGCATTGGCATTCCTTGGCACAAAGATCACTGAATGGGCTGTCAAGAATTGTGTGTATCTCAGCACTTCATCGAACTATTACCCTCAAGGTAATGGCCAAGCCGAGTCTACAAACAAGAACCTACTAAGAATCATCAGAAGGACTCTAGATGAAAATCAAAGAACTTGGCATGCAAAGCTCAAATCAGCCCTATGGGCTGATAGGATCACACCAAGAGATCTACAGGAAGCTCTCCATACAAGCTTGTGTATGGGAAAGAAGCAGTTCTACCCATATCACTTGAGTTGCCAGCATTGGAACTCATGAAACAGTTGGAACTAGCTGAGTTTGAACCTATGGAAATTAGGTATGCAGAGCTGATGGAATTAGAAGAGACAAGAGAGCATGCAATACAGACCATAGAAAAGGATAAAGCATTGGTCAAAAAGAGTTTTGACAAGAAAGCTAAGGCCAGGATATTACAAACTGGAGATTTGGTACTGAAGTGGGATGCTGATCGTGCAAAACCAGGAAAGCACTCCAAGTTTGATGCCATCTGGAGTGGCCCATACATGATCATCGAATGCAAAGGTAGCAATGCTTTCCGACTGGCTAAGTTGGATGGTGAAGAATTGCAGATTCGGTCAATGGGATCTATCTCAAATTTGCTACTAGAAAGATAGATTTTCACCCTTGTAAATATTAATTTAGAATTTCCATTCCTCTAAGTGCTTATGCACATTGTACTGCTGTTAGAGTAGTTTTTATTTCCCTAAGTGCTTGTGCACATGTCCTATTGCTTCTAGTATGTGCATGATTGCAGTTCATCAAGCTCCTGGAAAAGAATTTGCAGCCATAGGAAAACCAGCTCAACAAATGTTCAAATGGCTCAAGGACACAGGTTTTCAAATTTCAGATCAGCTGAGAGGTTATCAAACAAACTCCATGCCCAATGGATTGCTACAAGCAGCTGGCTATTCTTCATCTGGCAGGGAGATGACCCCGCTGAGTCGCCAAAATTGTTATCCAAAATTCACCCCTCAAGGTAATTTTGATAACATGCATCAAATTCTTTTGTCCCAATAAATTATATTGAGTCCAGGCGAAAAGTCATATTTCTAGGGTCCCCTCATATTTTCTAACTCCCTATCTAAGAAGAAGAGAGCAAGTTACGAGAAAATGTAAAAATTGCAAAAAACAAGCTCGGGCAGAAAAATCATGAAAAATGGCTAAGTCCTAGTCCCAGGCGGTCCTTGGGACGGTTGGGACATCGAGCGCGAACCGGCCGTGAAAGCCGCCGCCAGGCGGTCATGCAACATTTGGGACATCGGTCCAAAGGGGCGCGGGACATGAAAACCCGAATGGCAGAGAAAAGTTGAAAAAATTGACTAACTGTTGAAACAGGTAGTTTGGGACATCTGGGCAATTGAAGTACGCGGACCGGCCGGATTGGCCGAAATGAGTCAAGGCAGCCGAAAAAAGTTGGGCGCGAAGGCCGAAAAACGCGAACCGGATGGATCGGCCGAAATGAGAACTTTGTCCGAAGGACAGTTGGGACAAAAGGGCGCGAACCGGCCGAACCGGGTGAATCGGGAAAATTTGTCCTGAACGGTCCGAAAGCAAATGGGACATCTGGGCCGCGAGTATGCGAACCGGCCAGTTCGGCCGAAATAGGGAACTTCAGCACTGGGACATTTGGGACAAAGGGACGCGCGGGACGCGGATAGCCGAAGGAGCCGAAAGCCAATCAGATCACGCCACGTGTCACCGGCAGAAAAGGGACATGGAAGCCCATTTCGGGCGGTTCGGAAGAATTTTTCCCATTCAACATTGGGACATTTGGGACAAAAGGACGCGATGGGCGCGAAAAGCGAAGCGGCGAAGGCAGAGAAGAAAAGTCAACGTTTGACCCGTGGAACTTCAAACGGCCATAACTTTTGACTCCGAGCTCCGATTTTCATAAAATTGGACTTTCTGGAACGAGCACGACGTCCTCTACGCCAAAAAAATAGGATTTCTTAATTTTAATGAGGGTAGATATATTTAAATAAGATAAATATATTCGGCTCCAGTCAGTTAATGCTCATTCCCGTCAAATGACAGAAAACGCCTGCCAGACCCAAAATAGTTGCCCGCGCTCGAGAAGGCCATAACTTTTGCATTTCTCAACAAAATCGCACAAAATTGGTACCGTTGGAATCGTGGTTCCGAGACCGATGCAAAAAATCAAGAAATTCCAGATTTGATTAGAAATTGATTGATTTTTTAAGAAAACGTGGCCGGGTTCAGAACAGTGTTTTATTTGGTAGTTGGGAGTGCAATTAAGAGGCATGGTCATCATTCTTTCTCTGCTGCAGCACATGGGACAGTATGGGGAGCCTTTTGCAAGTAATGTATAACCATTTCACTCAATTTAATGCCTCTTACAGGTGGTTGAAGGACAGATTTCAGGATTTCCATTTTCCCTTCTCTTTTCCTTCTCATTTTTCTATAAATTGGAGTGTTGGGCTCATTGTAAAGGAGAGAGTTTTTGGGTAGCAAAGCTCTGCCAAAATTGCTTTGTGAAGCCAGTGTGTTGCAGGCCCTTGTAGTGGACTCCTTGCATGGTGATCCAGGCCCTTATCTTGTAATAGACTGAACTGTGCATACCAGGAAGCAATAAAATACAAGTTTGTGGATGTATCTTCCCCTGCTGTGTTTTCTTGCATTCTTCTTGCCCTTTTATCTTTCTACAAGAATATTGTGTCTATTATTATGTTCTTGTAGGAATTCATTATCATTGTGTGTGCTTGGAATATTGTTGTGAATGCATTTTGCTAGATTATGGAGAACTGTCATCACCTCTTCTAGTGTGCACTTTGCCTTTGTATTTCACACATTTGGAGACTACTCTCACACCCTCCTTTTCTGGTGTATCACCGCTTTAGTGTAGGATTTCATTTTATGCATTCTCTTTCCCTGGTCCCTTGAAAATTTAGATTAGAGCAGTTAGCTTACCCCGCATTAGAGTAGATTGTGGCGGGTAGTTTAGGAGTAAGAACTAGCTTTCTCTGAGGTCTATCTCAAGTAGCAAGTCCCACAACTTGGAGATAGTACCCATGTTATCCAATAACATGTTTCTAACTTGATATTTTTATATTTTGGTGAATGTATAAGGATTCCTACATTCGGTGGAGTCAGGCTAGAGAGTGTTAGTTACTTCTAAGGATTATTGATCAATTATATCATGAGGAGATATACTTGTTACATAAATTTAGTTTATGGAGGATATCTCGAGATGCGGTTAGTAGTGCCAGCTAGTCACTTTCTCTGTGACCATTTGAGATATTAGGATGCATGCAGAACACTTTCGGTTTCCGGGGTTTGAGAATAGTGGACCATTACCTTAGAGGACATGCATAGGATTTTGGGTGTTCATGTGACAGGAAGGAGGGTGACTCTCGATAGTGCGGGGTTATTCATGAGATCATGTTAGTGGGATACCTACAAGGGTGATGGTCAGTGTAAAATTTGGTTCCCAAGCATGGCATGAGACTTATTTTTGTTTCCTTTGTACTATACCTACCTTGCACAAGGCAATTATTGGTATCTTGGCTTCAAGCTTAGTAGGAGATAAGGGAGGGGAAAAGCTCCTTTACCATTAGGATTTCATTATCCACAACATTGAGCAAGTATGGTTGGATTTATGCCTAGGGCATTGATATATTGGGGACTACTTACCATGATTTTTATCAAGTTGTCATACTTTAGGACAAGTCCCTGAGCCATCCCACTTTGTTCATGTGTTGGGTGTATGAGAGGATGATCCCCTACCAGAGGGGAGTTGGGATAGATCATCCAAGGGCCATCAAGACAGTGAGGTGGATAGTTTTGGGTCCTCTTAGGGTGGCACATCAACTTGTAGCCATGCTTACTACCGATGATATGGTGGCACATCCATACCAATACATGGTTAGAATTAGGGGTGATGAAAGAGTCACATTGATTACATGCAACACTATTACCAAGTTGGTTGATAGGACAACAAAATTTGAGGTCCATCCTGCAGATAGATTTCCACAACAGTTTGGGCTGTTTGGGATGCCATTCCCGTTGTTACTAAAGTCTATCATGAGATAAGAGAGGCTCGAGCTAGCCCTATGGGGCCAACTTGATTGAAAATTTATGACTCTCGAAATTCCTATTATTGCAGAGAGGGTATCTCCATATCCATACAGTCAAGAGTTATGTTACAAATCGAGGCCATTCCACACATAGCTAGGAAAAGGAGGAGGAGGAGGTTAGGAAAAAGACAAAGATGGAGAATGAGGGAGAGATTGGAGAGGAGATTAGAGGGAAGGCTCTTGAGGAGGTCTAGGTTGTAGGAGAGGATAATAATAATGAGTGGAGGGTTCTTTGGAGAGCTCTCTATTATATAGAGAGTAGACATGGAGGTGGAGATGGAGACTCTCCATTCTGAGGAGCCTCTTTCCGCGAAGGAGGTGGTGATCAGCGAAGTCTATGATGGGATAACGAGATGCCTCAAGAGAGGTTGGAGCCAAGGATATACCTATAGTAGCTCCACTACCACAACCAACACTAGATGAACCTTCCTAGATTCCAAAAGATCCAAGTATGTAGATACTCATCCCTCAACTCTATTACTTAGAAATATTAGTGTATTGCTCATTGTATTTATTTTTGAGTTTTTAATAGTTTTCTAACTCACCATTGTTTTCACTTGTGTTTTGTAGCCATTGTTGACGGTTGGAGAGATTTTATTCACCGAATCCTTGTGAACACATGGCTCATTCCCATGTGGAAGACTCGAGAGGAGATTCTTGCAGAGATGGGGAAACCGTTGCAAGCTGACCATCATACTTATGTTTTTGCACTAGTCTGGTGAGCTACAAAAATTATTTTTGAGACAAGGACCGATCTCACTATATTTCGGTTAGTTGAAAGGATACAACAACGAGGAAAACATCATAGCAAGACCACTACCAATAGATTTACAACTCCATCTCACAGTCATTCTCATTATTTAACACACAAAGAATCACATTCATGCCATAGGAGATGTAGTAAGAGATCTAGTCACACACCTTTTCAAGGATCCTATAGGGAGGGATAGGAAATGGGCCTTTATTTCTTTGATGTCATTTTGTGAGACATATATATGATTATTTTTGGGATTTTGTGCTCATTATGAGTGTTTTAATGACACTTGTTAGTTTGATGTATTTGTATAAAAACTTGACTATATATAGATATATACATATGTGATTCTTTTTTGTTAGGTTATCTTCATGTAACAGTTTATCTCATTGACATTTTACTTCACTTGTGTACACATATATGCTCATAATTTTTGATGTTCTTATATGCTTTTTGAATGCATGTTATGGATGATGATGGTTAATAGAATGATTTATTTTTGTTAGTTTTGCTTTATATTATGATTATGTAAAAAATAATGTAACCTGAAACTTTGGTTTTCAAACAATATTTAGTACTTCTTGTTTTATTGGAAAAATGTGATGAATGTGATAAAATAAGAGAATGAACCCACTCCTCTTCTAACTCCATGCAACTAGTAAGATGCAAGGGCTCAACACCAAGAACTACAAGGGATACGAGTTATACATTTTTATGAATGGAAAAGATGCAAGGAAGACAAGATCTTGACAAAAATCCAATTAGAGTCCTACAACCTAACTCTACACACAATTTACTACATAGTCTAGAATGTGATTTTCTTACAAGTTTATCTAGACTTAGATCTGTAGATGGCCTCTGATTGACAAAATATGGTTTTAAATATTTACTCTCTTTGAACATATACATCTAATTCACTTTCTTGGGATTTGAAGTTTTCAAAGAACTTTTATTTGTTAAATTACTTACACCTTATTGACTTATTATGAAAAGACCCCTATGCTTTTCCCTATGCTACCAATAAGAAGCATGGGATCATCACCAAGGAAAATATGTAGGATAGTAAGGGAAATTCCCTCATTTCCCAACCTCACACCACTAGTATGAAGCATGGGCTCATCACTTGAAGATTAGTAGGGAAAAAAAGTGTAGTTTCATTTGTAAATGAAAGATTTTTACATTTATTGACTAACTTATATCATTTTGTTTTATTTTAAATTTTAGTTGTGATTTTAAGGAGGAGATCTTTCCCCTAGGCTCAATTGCATGCAGCCATTAAGATGTGAGGGCTCAACAATGAAGGCCGAGATAGGTGGACAAGCAATCTAGGTAAAGTTTTGAGAGTTCTATTGTTACCAAAAAGGTTTCTTGGGAAACATGTGACATCTGGAAGCTTATAGAATAAACCATGGGAAAATACACCTATGTTGTCACATCCCTCAATATTTCATTATCTTTTGTGATAAAATGAATTGAAGCATTAAATAATATTTAATTAGCATGAGATCTAGTATCGCTAAGTTGTCTCGTGTATCGTTGTGCACACGTATGCATAACCGAAAGGGTATGCATACTCATGCACAACTATATGCATGACATCGCAATGGTTCCCATTATCATGTAGCCATAAATTAATTAATTCTCTAATTCATTTTAAGTGGTGGTAGTTTTGTATGTATGCTACCTCATTTTCTGACAATGATGGTTCCATTAACCATCTTGGATGGCCATATAGTTATACCAGATGACTATGCTTGCTCACAATTTGAAATTATTTCACAGTTGCGATAAATTAATTTCATGGATTTTATTTTCATATGATGAGGCTACAAGAAAATAATGATTAATATCTTATATAAGGCTAACCATTTTGTGGCTATACCTATTATAATTTTCACTTGTCGGAAACAAGGTTACGTTGGCTTATTTGATGAAAAACCATTATTGTGATAAGTTCTAACCTATGGTAAAGTCTTATTACTTTAAACTAAGGTCCTTAAGACCTCATCATGTCAAATTGTGAAAGGAATGACATTTTATGTACTTCATAACCCTTGTTTTTAATTTGTAATTTGTAATTATTTGGTCGAGTTTTGAAGATTGTATAATATGATCCTTAACCATAGTAAGATGCATGTAATTCTTTAATAATTGGGAATAATGCCTTTAGGATCTCTGGTTATACTAATAATGATTATTATAAGGGTCTAAGCTACCCATGCATGGAAGTGTAAACTTTTCAAATGGATTATAATTATTGTGCTAAGGATTGAAGTGGTCAAACCAACCATGCACGAGATGGGGATTATTATTTGATTGTTTAATTATTAATAAAGTTTATATACTCAACCCATGCATAAGGGAAAAGGAATGATTACCTTTGATTATTTTGGGTCAAATTGACCATGTTTAAATTGGAAACTTGATTGTTTAATTGATTGGTGGTGAACCATGCAAACTTGGAGAGATAAATTGAACATGCAAATTGGAAATCCTACCAAAATTAGTGGATAGTGATTGTTGGGCATAACATGGCATAAATTATTCAAAGGAATTCAATGTTATCACTCTTTCTCAAAAATACTAAATCTTCTCGGTGAAGCTACGGTTTGCATGTATTAAGAGTTCATTTGATATTAATTTTTGGAACTTGATAGCGGAACTAAGCATGTAGGAGGCCTTAGGGAAGCTCGGATCAAATATTATTTGATCCTTGCTTCTATATTTGATTATGCTTTTTTTTGTTTGAAATTTTTGGCATGTTTATTAAGTGAAGAAATGTTTGAGTATTTGAAGGCTTGGAAAATTTGTTTGCATCTATGAATATTTAAAAGTAATCACATCTCTCTTCTCACCTTAATGCATGAATCATTCTTTTACCCTCTTGATAGCTTTTTCCATTTCATATTTTCTTACAATAAATCTTGTAACAAGATGTATGTGTGTGACTCTGTTGATTTGTAATTTACTTTGGGGTATGAATTCTTTTAAGTTTTGATATTGCTTCTCAAAGTTGAAATATGGAAATGTTTATCGGTTCAGATGGATTTTTACACAATGATGAAAGATGTGACTATTATTAGTTGAGTGGATGAAACCCTTTTTATGGGTTTTAGTGTTTCCTATTTAAATTGATTACCCATACTATAATTAGATACCCAGGTATAGTAATGTACATAAATTTTGTTTCGTATGAGTTTTAAATCGAATGGTTCGAAATTTATAATGATTTGAGAATTTTATTTAGTAGCATGCATATAGATCTCATAGTAAAGAGATTTTGCATTTTGAAACTAAAAACTAAGCACTATTTCATTTTTTGAAAGTTACATTAACTTTTTTTTATATGTTTCAGGCTTGTATTATGGAAGGTTTATTTAGAACCCTTATGTAGGGTTTCTGTTATTTCTATTATTAGGAAAATTTTCCAAAACACAGGTTATACCTAGATTCCTCAAATATTATTCAATTTTTATGGAAATCTTTTGTTAAGTGGTATACACTTGAAACTTGTAGTAATTTTTTGGCATTTTCAGGTTTTAGGGTTAGCTATCTGTGTATAGTTCAGTTATTATCCTTTGGACCCATGAGGTGGATTCCATGTTATGGAACTTAGCAAAAATCTATTAAAAAAACCATAAAGGGATTTTATGATTGGATTGATTTTGATTAATCAATTTTATTTATTCATTTTGTACGCAAATAATAAGGGATATATGCATATAGGTTGTATTGATCCAAACTAGTATTTTGAGTAACCTGTTTGAGCTTGAGTAAATGTATTACAGGCATGAAATTTGGTATATTATGTCCGGTTATATCTTGTCAGTCACTATATAGGAAATAAGGATAATGAAATTTTTGTGGGTTGTTGTTGTTCGGGATACTGATTTTAGTAAATTGTAGAAGGTAGAAAATAGTCCTTGTAAACACAAGGAAGAATACCTTAAAAATATCATAATTTGACTTTATGTTAAAGAATTTCTTTTAAAGAATTCTAATTTATTATAGTACTTAAAATTGTATTGAATTTTTTTATCGAGTGGAAAATAGTTTTTAGAAAGGGACTATACCAAAAGCGTATTAAATATTATCCATGCTTTAATATTACATTATTATTCGGTCCCTTCTGTGAATTATTTATTAATGTACTTAGAAATTGTGATAGTGAATACCTTTCTGTTGGGAGAGTTATCCAAATAACTCTCCTAGTTATTTGGGTAACTTGTAAACATCTTCTTTCTCTAAGCTCTTCATTGCAAGGTTGCACGCTCTCGAGTTCCCTTAGCACATTCCCTACTTTTCCTAGCATGTCCTTCTCGTGCTTCCCCCTCTTCCCTTCCTTTCTTTTTCCTCTTTGTTCCATAATTCCCTTGCGTGCATCTTTTGCACATTTTCCTTCTTCCTAAGCATTTTTGCACCTTACACGTGTTATTTGTACTTGATTCAATCAACTAAGTCAATGGCCTCTTACGTGCCCCACATATTAATTTGTAATAGTTGAACCTAGACCATGTTATTCTCTGCTACCCATTTTGCCTCATTTCCTTGTGCCCGTTGTGTGTGACTCCCTTGTCATATTCCCGCACCATTTTCTTTCATGTGCATATCTTTGCACCCTCCCTTGCACCTTTCTATGCCAAATCATCCTTTGACATGCTTAAGTGTGCCACACGTGACCGATCAAAGTGCGCCAACAAGGTGTTGGATCCTTGCAAAAATCAACAAGTGATGCATGGTAGAAACGACAAAACATTTTCACAATTGGCTATACTTTCAGCCGATCCACATGTGCCACATGTTTTTCATTCGCTAAGGACTCGAAAAAATTATGATATCCCTATCTCTTGCTATAGATCTTTGATCAGCATGTGCCTAGACTTTTCAGATAGCTACTAACATAGGCTACAGTGCTAGACATTCAAATTAAAATTCTTGGTAGATCTGGTAGGTGAGAAATGGGAAAACGTATTTCTGAGCATTAATGAGCATATCTAATTGCTTCAACCACCCGATTTGATCTGATTTTCCCTCCTTCAAACACACCATACAAACCTAAAGAAGTGAATTTCACATATTTACAGTGGATTTGCAAGCATTGAATGCTTCTTGTTGGTGGTTGCATTTCAAATTTGGATTTTCCCTCCTTCTCTTCTTCTTCCATGGATTCATATATAAATGTAAGATCTGGGCTTATTATTAATGTCGAGATAATTTGAATCCTTACACATATTCGCAAAGGATTTTATATTTTCTATATTTTGAGTTGTAGACCTCTAGATCTAGCTCTTGCATTCGGATATAAGCCTCTTTCATCATTGTAACATCTCTGTGCATTTTTAGAAGTAATAGAAGCATTTTTATGTGACTATTCTCTTTCCTAACATGTTTTCATTCCTTCTTCTTGCCTTTTCTTTTGCATTGCGTGCCTGTTGTGCCATTTCACATCCTTTGCAACTCCTTATTTAGTTATGTTCCATGAATCTCATCGGTAAATGTGTTTTATGTTGTGATACATATGCTTTTCCTTATTTCATGCATTTTCTTTAATTTTCGCTTAGAAAAATACTATTCATCCCTATTTTCTAGTGCTTCACCTTTTAGTGTAGGTTGTCTTTCATGTTATGCTTCTATCCCTAGTCCCTTGGAATTATTAGCTTAGTTTCTCTTCCAACACTAAGAGTAGAAGTAGTAGTAAAACTATATAGAGGAAGCGCGGCCTTGTCTGAAGATCCATCCCAAGTACACAAGTTCCCACAACTTGGGGACGGTTCCATGGTTATCACAAATAACCCATTTCTTCCAAATTTGAGACATGGGTAAAAGTTTGATGACCAACTATTTTTGGCACACTAGATGGGACAAAAAATGAAAGATTAAATTTCATATTTCTAAGTTATGGTGTGTGGACTTAGAGTTTTAGCCTTTGAAGGATCATTTTAACACATATGGTGACTCCTAACATTTGTATTTCTCTATCTACACATCCCTGAGCACCTTTCATGAGAAGAGTGCATACAAAGAGAAGTGCAGAAACTAAAGATTCATTCAAGTACCTCTAGCTATCCTCAAGAAGAGTTCATTTTAGAAATCTCATGTGCTCATCTCCATCTCCAGTGTGACACACCCATTCAACTCCTCCTCACAACAAACAACCGAGTGCCTGCAATGGCGCATTAGCCACCTCCTCCACTAAGGAACTTTGCTAACTTCACTAGAGGAAGTCCCTAGTTCTTTCCATATAACATGATATGCCAAATGGCATGCTCAAAAGTATTTCATACTTTACTGGTGAGAATCAAGTCACCCCTTAGGAGCATATCTAGGATGTAGCAAACGTATGTTCACTCTATTTAATCACACATGATGATGTAGTAGTCAGGCTACTTGCAGCCTCTTTCAAAGGTAAAGTGCTTCAATGGTACTGAGGCTTGAGACTTGGATCTATTACCACCTAGGATGAGCTTGGAACAACTCTTTGCAATTATTTTGAAGATAAGTCAGATCACCTATCTCTGGTAGAGAAATTGACAATAACATGGAGGGCGCCCAAAAGCGAGATGACTTATTTTAACATCAGGTTTTAGAATACTTGGGATATAATTCCCCTTGTGGTAAGACTTATAGGCTAACATTCTTTCCTATATTATATAAAGGCACTTTGAACATTTATATCTCAGTCATTATTCAATCCATGGGAGGTAGGACTTTACCAGTTCCTTATAATATCGCAGGAAGGGAAGAAAATAGTCTTATTGGGATGGGAAAAATAGCTCCTATACCACCTATTCCCTTGTTCCCAAAAATTTCACATGCACCCCAAGCTTCTTTGGTCCTTATTCATGTTCTGAGAAAAGTGTGCAACCTCTTGCATCAAAATCCTACTCTCTAGTGCAACAAAATTAAGATGAAGAATTAAAGAACACGATTAGAAATATGTCAAAGAAATTTATATCATTAGAAAAGCAATAAGTGCATGCCTATAGAGGTATTTATAATAAGGAAAATAACCAAAGTATTCAGCCTTGGTAGAATCAATATGGAAATCAAAGATTCACACCCAACCAATAAAATGATAGATGGTATGGTAATGCACATCGACCTTACAAGTTGTTCCTCCCATGTCCTCTCTTCTAGCACCGGTGCAAGTTAGGAGCTTGTTCAAGTTTAGAATAATTTGGTGTAGTAGTCAAAGTGGTTATTCCCTTGCAACATGCCTCATAATCAATATCATTGTTCCAATGATGCATGTGCCCAAACCTACATGATCCAGAATGCTTCATCCTATGAGCCTTCAACAATTGCCCCTGAAGAAGAAAACCAAGGAAGGCCAGAGGTTCCTCCTGATTCAAATTTTATGTTCTTTGGTTTTGAGGACTTCTATGTAATCGACCAAGCTACGAGAAAATGCAAGCGAGACCACATGCCCAAGTTGTGGACAACACAAGGTACAAGAAGACAATGCTAGAATCGGCTCGCATGTCAAAATCCTAGCAACACAAGTGGACAAGAAAAAGTATAAAGATGTAGCCAAGGCATCCGTTAGTAAAAGAACTCAATTACCTCCATAATATTCTTCATGTAAAGCTCCTTTAGAAGTGGCATGCACCCCTCCTTTGGTAGGTCAATCCTCAACTTGGCTAAATCCCTATTTACGGACCTAAGCAATCAATAATGGACATTTTTGTCCCTCAAATGCACAAGTCATCATGTCTTCCATTTAACATTGTGGACCAGATGAAGAAGATAAATATAAATGTCACAATGTGGGATGTTCTAACCATTCCATCCCAACGTGACTTGTTACATGAAGCTCGGCGTAACTCCGTGCTCTAACCTAGCTATGCGAAGTCGCGAAATTATATTAACATATACCAAGATGAGGAGAAGAAAGTAAGTAAAGTTGTTAAAACCCCACCCTTCTATATGTCCTTGATCATAAGAAAATACCTATTGAGTAATTGCATTATAGAATCGGGTTCTCATACTTCTGTCATGCCTAAGAAGATTATTGATGTATTAGGTCTTAAGTATAGCCCCTTGACAAAAGGAGTCCTGTAACTTGATGGTTAAACTGTTAGTACCTCAGGAGTCATCAAGGATCTTGATTTGAGCCTTCATCCATGTCCAAGCCTCACTATAAATCAAGATATGTCAATCTTTGACCTACCTCCTTTGTTTTCCCTATGTCTATCAAGGGAATTTACTACAAAAGTGGGCGGTTACTTATCTTCTGATTGGTCTCATATGTTACTCAAGACAAGATATGGTACCTGATTTACCATACAAGATGAGCCAATATTTTGATATCATGTAGAGTCATATGTCCCATCCCCTCTCCAAGCTAACTGTTTAATCCAAGAACCAACTTCATTCCCTAAAGATCATCCTCTTCCACCTTTTATTCTTGATCTAGTACTTGATCAGTGGATGAAGAGGCACCATAAATTTGACCCATATGATGAAGAGATAGAATCCTATGAAACTGGGCTTGGTACTTATTGCATTATTGAAGAAGAAGATGTGCTACCACATGCGCTCAAGAAAAATGAAGAGAACACTAGCCTATGGAAGTTATAATTTGATGGTTCCAGAAGTAGAAATAGCACGGGAGAAAGAATTTTCATTTATCCCAAGGATGAAAAATTCTTCTTTACACTTAGATTACAGTTTAGCTGTTCTAAAAATGTGGTAGAGTATGAAGTGCTAGTGCATGGTCTACTTATTGTGAAAGAGAAAAAGTAAGGCAATGCACATATTCAGGGATACCGAATTAGTTATTCACTAGGTTACCAATAAGTTCCGGGAAAAGAATAATATTCTCAAATCTTATAAATGTAGAGTTTGAGACCTCTTTGAGATATTTTATGCTCTAAATATATAAGTGGTGTTGTGAAAAATGATCAAGGAAGCTGATCAAATGGATACACTTGGTTTCTGATTCTCTCTCTGCTTGAGGACTTTATCAAAGAAAACACTCAAGCACATTAGAATGGTGATCAAACCATGTATTCATGACAACACCATCTACCAAGTGTTTGACATTGATTCGCAAATCATCCAATTCATCCAAAATGAAGATGATTTCTCATTAAACATGCAAGTTGAGTTACATGATAGCTATGGTGACCAAGTGATTCAACTGAAGTCAAATAAGATACCTAAATGGTTTGTCACCTTAGACCAAATCTTTAGCTTTCATAAAGAGTTCATGGTTGAAGAAAATTATATGTGTGATATGCAAGAAGACTACCCCGATCACTATTACACGTACGAAAGAGTTCTTGCTCAAGTAAATCTTATGTGCATGAAGAAAATAAGAGATGCATCTCTCTTTGTCAGAAATACAATGATATCTTCTCATGGGAGTATGAAGACTTCAAAGGATTTGATCCAAGTATTACTCAACACTCCATTGACCTTGATCCTAGTATCAATCCCTTCAGACAAAAGTAGTGACTAGACAATCCAAAGATAGAGCCCCTCGCAAGAAAGGAGTTATCCAAACTCATTGAGGAGAAAATTATTTTTCCCATCAAGTACTCTACTTGGGTTACAAATCTAGTTCTAGTGTGTAAGAAGAACAGTGAAATAAAACTTTGTTTTTATTTTAGATATTTGAAAAAGGCATCTCTAAAGGATCATTATCCTTTACCTCTAATGGATCGATTCTACGGACTATGGCTGGTGTAAAAGATTCTCAATGTTGGATGGGTATTCGTGTTTCAATCAGATCTGGTCAAGGAAGAGGATCAATTCAAAAAAAAATTTATAACCAAGTGGGGAACATATGCATATCATAATATGCCCTTTGGTGTGTCAAAAGAAGGTGAGAAATTTTAGTGTGCCATGGACATTACCTTTAAATTTTACATAAATGAGTTCATTCGGTTCACCTTGATGATATAATGATCTTCTCAAAGTAGATCGAGGATCATATGGCACACCTAGAGAAGGTCTTTAAGAGATGAAAAAGTATGGGGTGTCTCTTAACCTCAATAAGTGTAATTTTTATATGGCACAAGGAAATATCTTAGGCTATGTGGCTTCAAAGGATGGCATTGTAATTGATCCTAAGAATGTTTTAGCCATCTTGTCTCTTTACTTTCGGTGCACAAGAAATCCCTACATTACTTCCTCAAGTAAGATCAATCTTGTTAATAATTTTGTCCCTAACTTTACAAGAATGATTCAACCCATCACCTTAATGCTCAAGAAGGACATAGCCTTTAGATGGATAATGAAGGAAGAGAAAGCTTCAACAAAATCAAGCAAGATATTTCTTGCACACCAACACTCATCAACCCAGATTATTCAAAGGATTTCATCCTTTTTTTCTTTATGACGCTGATGAGAGTGTTTCTATTATCCTCACACAAGAAAATGAACAAGGGTTGGAACAACTAGTGGCTTTCTTCAGCCAAACGCTAAAGGATTATGAATTAAAATACAGTCACATAGAGAAGTAGGTCTTCCTCATCATGCATGTGCTCAAGAAATTCAAAACTATTCTTTCCAAACAAACATATTAAGTTGTTAGTCTCCCATTATTCTGTTAGAGACTTCATCATAGGAGCAAAGATAAGTGAAAAGAGAGAACGATGGGTGACCAAAATTAGGGAATATGATGTGACTATCAAAGCCACAAAATTAGTAAGAGGTAGCGCACTCTCTGTAAGAAACTTGTTAAGGATGCGTATAATTAATATGATGCTTCATTATTTCTAGATGAGTATCTCCTGTGTGCAAAAATTGAGAACAATATAAATCTTGGTGCGCGATTTGGATAAAGGACATTATCACATTCCTTTCGAGGGTGCATAATTTAAACAAGACAAAGTGAATACATCTAAGGTTACAATGTATCCATTATGTTTTTATTGATGGAATTCTCTTCAAGAAAAATATTGATGGTGTATTGTTAAGATGTATCAATGGTGCGTAGGCTGAAAGAGTGTTAACAGAATTACATGATAGATTCTCTAGTGGATAGTTTTATGTCGAAACTACAACAATGAAGATCATAATGGAAGGAATGTTATGGCCTACCTTGTTTCCATATGCACATAAGTGGGTCACAAAAGGCAAGGAATGTTCTTTATTTGTAGGAAAGAAAATATTGGCATCACTTCCCCTCCAAATAATTTAAGTGGATCAACCTTTTTGTGCAATGGGGTCTCGAATTCATAGTTGTGATCAATCTACCTTCAAGCACTTGACACAAGTGGGTGCTAATGTCTGAACTACTTCACCGGATAGATAGAAACTTTTGCACTCAAGGAATCAACCAAGTCGGTCATCCTTGAATTTCTCCAAAGATATAGTCATAATGTTTGGTGTTCCTCAAACCATTATCTTTGATAATGAAAAAGGCTTCCTTGGGATGAGAATCACTTTGATTGGGATCTAAATCGGGGCATCTATCGAAGATATCTTCCAACTATTACCCCCAAGGAAACATTTTGTGAGTAAACAAATAAGAACCTGATCAAAATCATGAAGTGCACAATGAACATCAGCCAAAGACAGTGGCATACAAAGGTCTTGCGCATGCTCTAGGTAGATAGAATCACAGTTAAAAAATCAATAGGAACTTCACCTTACAAGCTTGTCTATGGAAAGGAGGCTACCCTTCCTTTGACATTGGAGTTGAACTCATTGGCATTTTCCCCGGTGATGGAATTTGAAGGTGCGAGACCAAAGAGAAGTTAGAATGGCAGAGCTGGTTAATATTGAGGAATTAAGGAACTCTCTCATGATCGAGTTAGAAACACATCATCAAATAATAGAGAAATGGTTTGAAAAAAAGGCTATGCTTGAAGATTTCATAGTTGGGGACTTAGTCTTAAAATGGGATGCTAACTGAGCTAAAATAGGGCACCATTCAAAGTTTGATGTAATTTTGAGTGGCCCATACACCATCAGTTCATGTAAAGAGGAGAACTCTTTTGATTTAACTCATCTTAATGGAGGTGTGCTACAAATCCTAGTAAATATGAACCATCTCAAACCCTTCCATTAAGTTTTCTACATCATTTTGTATGTATTAGAGTAATTTCAATTCCTCTAAGTGTGTTCCATACACATTGTTTGTTTGTAAATAGTTGTCTTCGCACATGCTTCCTACGTGCGCTCTTTTTGCTTCCAAGTATGCCGACATTTTCAGCGATCTGCAGAATTAAGAATAGAGTCAAGAAATGATCCTTCAAGTGACTTCAAGGGCAGTTCTTCAAAGTTACAAATCAAAATTTCATGATTACATAGTAGACTCCATGCCCAATATATGCTTTTGGCTATTGATCTCCTTCATCAAGTAGGAAGATGGCCCTGAAATTCACCAAAACTATTATCCAAATAAATATCCTAGTTTTTGGGTAGCCTGTATACATATTTTGGCTCGAACTCTTCATTGAAATTTTACACGCTCTCAAGTTTCCTTAGAAAATTCCCTTCTTTTCCTCGCACACTTCCCCATCTTCCCTTTCCTTCCTTTTCCTATGTGTTCCATCTTCCCCTTACGCGCATTCATCCTATTCCTAAGAATATTTTCTCCCTACACATGTGCCTTGTACTTGCTTCAATCAGCTAAGTCCACGGCCCTCTCACGCGCCCCACATATTACTTTATAATAGTTTCACCTTGATCATGTGATTCTCCGCTCACCATTTTTCCTCATTTCCTCGCATGCATTGTGCATGCCTCCCTTTATCATCTTCCCAAGGCCTTTTCTTCCACGCACACATATCTTTACACCCTCCATTGTACTCTTCTATTCAAAGTCATCCACCGACATGTTTAAATGTGCCACACATGACCCGATCAAAGCAAGCCAACAGGGCGTCAGATTATTACAACAAATAAATGAGTGACACATGGTAGAAATGAAAAAACATTTACACAATTGGCCATCCTTTCGGTCGATCCATGCGCACCACATGTTTTTCATGTGCTAATGACTTTGAAAAATTTATGATAGTTGTATATTTTACTATAGAGCTCGATCGGCATGCATCTAGAATTATCGGATAGCTACTTACATAGGCTAGAGTGTTAGACATTCAAATTCAAATTCTTGGTAGACTGGTAGGTGATAAATGGGAAAACTTATTTCGATTATTAATGAGCATATCTAATTTCTTTAACCACCTGATTTGATCTAATTTTTCCTCCTTCAAACACACCAAATAGACCTAGGAAGTGAATTTCATAGATTTACTGGTGGATTTGCAAGAATTAAATGCTTCTTTTTGGTGGCTGCATTTAAAATATGGATTTTTCCCCTTCTCTTCTTCTTCTATGGATTCATCTATAAATGTAAGAGCTAGGCTCATTATTAATTTTGGATACTTTTAATCCTCATGCATATTTTCTAAGGATTTCATATTTTTCGTATTTTGAGTTGCGAGACCTCTAGATCCATCTCTTACATGTTGATATCAGCCTATTTCACCATTGTAACATCTCCATGCATTTTTGGAAGTAATAGAAGCATCGTTCTCTGATTTGTTATCTTTCTTAACATGTTTACATTCCTTCTTGTTTCCTTTTCTTTTGTATTGTGTGCCTATTACGCCAATTCATGTCCCTTACATCTCCTTATTTAATTGTGTTCCATGAATTTTATTTGGTAAATACGTTTTATGTTGTCTTATAGGTGCAAGCCTTTTTCATGCATTTCCTTTCATTTTCAATCGAATAGATAGTATAAATCCCTCTTTTCAAGTGTTATCACATTTTAGTGTAGGTTTTCCTTTCATGTTATCCTTTTATCCCTGGTCCCTTGGCATTATTAGCTTAGTTTCCCTTCTAGCACTAGGATTAATAGTAGCAATAGAACTAGATATAGGAACCGGCCTTCTCTGGTGATATGTCTTAAGTGTGCAAGGTCCCATAACTTGGGGATGGTTCCATTGTTGTCACAAATAACTTGGTACATCCAGATCCGAGATGTGGGTGTAAGATTTATGATCAACCGAGAGGAAAGTGATTATTGTAAAATATAGAATGTTTAATTCTTTTTATTATTGTGTTCGAATTTTGATCTTAACATTGCAGCATTTCTTTTAGTAAAATATTAAATGTAAAAACATGTTAAGTGTGAATAAGGACTATTCATGCTAGTTTGTATAAAACTAACCATGTTTTAATTGTGCAAGTAGAATGGATTATCAAGTTGGTAATAAAGGAATGGTTGGCTTGATTTGATTGGTTTCCCTAAATTCGTGATTGAAAATATTACATTGTTATTGATCTATGTGAAAGACATACCTTGAACTTATGTTTAGATCAGGAAGAATGAAATGTAAAGATGGCTAAGAAGCCTATTGTGATAAATTAAATGAGCCCTATTTAATATGGCACCTTTGACTTCAATAGAGAATTGTTGTTGATGTATTGTAAATAAAAGACTTATACAATTGTATAAGAATATGAAATTTAATGAGATGAATTGATATTATATATATATATATATATATATATGGGAACTTGAAACACTTGTATTGTTGTACCAACAACGTATATTTTGATAAATTATAATTTGGGTGATATAATAATATTATGAATTTAAAGAGATGAGTTAAGAAGTATTCATATGTTTAATCTATAATGATATTAAACATATATATACAAGGGCATCTATATAGTTGGATTCCCCTTCTGAGTAATTAATGATATGGATTACATTATGTCTTATAATCTCAATCTTCAAATAAGGGATGATTAAGAATAAAATGAGGAAGTGAATGTATAATTGATTAGGTTGTATTGTCCTAGTCATACATGGTTATTAATAAGGACAAATCGCTATATTAAATTGTACTCTCCTTCAGAAGTGAGAGATAAAAAAGTTAAGGCTATGGTTGCATTATACTCTGCTAAGCAATCATACATGTCATGATATCCATAGGTGTGATATAAGGCAGGTTGTATGTTTTGATCACTACAAACAAGATGTTATTACCTAATAGCAACAACATACAATCACATGGTTAGGTACCATCATTGAACAACCAAATCATGATGGTACGGAGAAAAGTACAAAGGTACTTCATGATCGTTTGGTTAAGTACAAATGTACTTATCAGCATTAGGAAGTTGAATCAACTTAATAATGAATTAAGGACATAAAAGAATGTTTAAGTTATCAATTATGAACATAATAAGATGAAAGAGAATCTATATAACTAAATTAGGTGATGGACAAGTTCCTAATGATGAATATTCCATCATGGAACCAAACATGGTATAAATGTCTCTAAAAATTTGGTTGAAGTAGTGTAAGTTGATGATTAAACTATCTCGAGTCACTAAGGATCTAAGTGTAGGATGCCCGATGGTATTTAATGACAAATACCCATGTAAAAACTTATAACGCAATATTTTACTATGTTTTATAGATGAATAAACCATTAGTATAGTTTTATAGATGCTCATTAAGAGTAAAAATAGTCACAAAGAGTGTTTGAGGGGGATGAAGTAGGATATTTATACTCTCATGCAGTGCACATGGTTAATGATAGTTATCAGATGGATTCAATTTAAGATTTATGCTTTGGTTATTTGAATAGAAGTTGTTTAAATCAATGAAGCATAAATTTAATATAAAAACAAAATCTAGTTGTGAAGCGTAATAAAGAGGGTGTTACATATGCTAAAACAAAAATATGGCAGAACCTAGTATATAGGCCTTGGTAGGATCAATATGAAAATTTTGTCTTGTGGAGATGAAGAGATGATTAGAATTGTTGATGATAATATGACCGATATTTGAAGAAGCATGATTAAATGATTTTGCCAATGTTTAGATGTTTTAAACTTTATTTGAACAAACATTTTATTGACTACAATTTTACAATATGAGCTGATAGATGAAATGCAGTATGGATGCAATAATATAAATGTTGAAATGCAGATGGACCATGCATGGAAGTATTGAGGCTGAAGAGAGTTGACTAATTTCAAACTCTTCACCCCTCAAGGTACACAAATTATTCACATGATTTTTAAAATTTTCATTCTCTTGACAAGGGCCAACTACCTTGGGTTTAAATTTATAACCCTTGGCTACAATTTGATACATATGATAATATAACATTGGTGTGAATCTGTTTGTTTGAAATAGGTATTTTTGGACCTCTTTGTCGTGATTTTGACATACCATATTCATGTGGCCACGACTAATCTGCTCAAATTTGTCCCCTATGTAGGGAGTAGTGGTTTCATTCAACATTTTTCATGCTATGAGATAACGTATCTAGGACAAAATGGTGAAATTCAATAAGATGGATTTGAAGGGTATCAATTTCTTCTTGAAACCCTCTTCCTTTACTATCTCGGTCATGCTTATTCCTAGACCAAGTTCATTAGAGGAGGAGATTACATACTAAGGAGGCTACCCATTCCTTACGGTTCAAGAGGGAGGAATATCAGCTCATCACTCTATAAGATTTTCATTATCTCCACTATGGTTTTAGTGGACACAAATTCCAAAGATATTGACTTACCTTTTTTTTTTTTTTGCCACCTCAAACATTTTAGGATCATTAGCCTCAACTTTCAAAACATTAGGGGTGGTCACGACCAATTATTTTTATGGATACAACTTGTTTAATTAGTTTATGGGGAGCTCATATTCTAGAATAGACCCCCGACTTCTTCTTGATATTCTCCGGATGTATTTCCAAAGCATAGGATCCCCTTGAACAATGAAGATCTTTCCCAAATGGAGAAATATATCTTCTTGAAGCAAGGTGAAAGGAATTGCCTTCATCCACTTAATCCAAGGTCTACTAAGAATCATGTAATAATTTTTTTCCTAACAATGATGTAAAACTCCGTCAAGATTATTTTATTGCCCAAGGGAGACATGAAGAATTGTAGTTCTGATTGAGGTATATTTCAAGCTATCATACCCTAGCAATGTGTTTGTCGTAGAGGATCAATTTTTCTCCCCATATTCTAAATTTTGAAAGAATATGATGAGAACTAAACTCATAGTAGCCCCATCATTGATCTTGGATCTCTCGATGCAATCTTTATAAATATGGACTTACAAATACAATGCAGGATCACCTCTTCAGGATATTTCAGTGTCAGATGAAATCTTATTTATATCAAAAAACCCATTATCCATATCAATTTTTCTTAGAGGATGTATTTCAAATTAAATATGATATATTTGATCTCCAGAAGGAGGCATAACATGGATTAGTTGACCAATACCAAACACATTGAGCAATGTATAATGATGGGTAGGGGAAGTTTTCAAAAAAATATAGAAATGATATGTGAGAGAAAGTCTTGTTCAAATCCGATATCAAATCATAAACTCCTACCAATTTTGATATTTTAGGAATGTCATCCTATGAGAGGGAATGATCTAGTTTCCCTCATCTAAGTTATTGCATGAATTTCTAGTTCAACCTCTAACTCAACTAATCCCAAGATCTTTGTATTGTTGTTTATACCAAGGTAGGGAGAAACCTGAGAGTTATCATAAGTCAAAGCTTCATTATCATTATTTACCACATAAATATCATTGTTTATGATATGAGGATTCACCATAACATCTTTAGGACACTTAGGGAATGGATCCTGAAAGATGCTTAGGTTTTCAACCGAGGTGCGACGTGTTGGTGCCATTTTTGACCTTGCACCATGTTTCCCTAAATTTTTCAAATCTATATGTGCTCAAAAATGTTTTACCCTTTGAATTGATGGTCTGAAATTCTTCCCCTCCAATTGGATGCTTTAAAATGTTAACAAACTTGTTGCTTTTCCCTAATTTGAAGGAATATTCCAAGTTTTCCCTTTTTTGTGCCCTAGTTTTTCCAATTTCACGGGGTATGTAATTTTTCCCTTTTCCAGATCATGGAAAAATCGAATTTGATCAATTCATACTTGTTTGTATTTGAAAATCCAATCCTAAGATCGAAAATGTTGTAAAGTCATGCTTCATTTGATTCAAAATAAAAAATTCTACCATCCTTGGAGAAAAAATTGAATTCTAGGGCATCCCTAGATTTTTTACGTTTTGACAGTTAGACAAGCATATTTTAGCCGTAAAATTATGGCTGAGATAGCAGAGCATACATCGCGAATTCTAATTGGCTAAGGAAAGGTGGGGAGGCACTCTAATTTTTCATTTTTCACCTTTTCAAGCAAATGGGGCATTTTCAGGCCCAAGGACCGGTTTTTTCCAAATTTGCCTACATGGCACGTTTTGATTGGTAGGCGAGATGGCGGGTGGTCGGATTCCCTTAAGGTTTTTCAACCTTATTTTGTAAAAATTTTAAAGTCAAAAATTGGTCCAAAGACGCACAACACCCAATTGAGAGAGGACACGTGTCCTAAAATTTTCAAAATGGAAGTGCAGCCGAGGGGGACTTAGCATTTTTGGCTCTAGTCAGTAAAGTTTCAAAACTAGTTTTGCCCTGCTCCAATCGAGAGGAGGACACATGTCAGCATAGCAGCACTGAGCGGGTCAGCCAGACTGACGGAGGGAAAAGGGGATTTTTCCCTTTTTCACAAAAAAATTTAAAGTCAAAAATTGGTCTGAAGCCCATGGCCAATAACAAGAGGACACGTGTCCACAATTTTCAAGAGGCGGGTTGGCGGGTCCACGGAGGGAAATGGAGATTTTTTCCCCTTTTTGGAAAAAAGGCTTAAAATTAAAATTTAAGTTGTGCGCCCACAAGCGAATCATCGAGTGACATGTGCTAGAGGACAAGGCAGGTCGGCGAAGGTAGAAAGGAATTTTTCCCTTTTGCTAAAAGGACTCAAAACAAAAATTTGATGCATTCACCCGATAGCAAATCACAAGGAGACACGTGGCAAGGGAAAAATCAGAGGTGTGGGCCCGCGGGGCAAAAGGTGAAAATTTTCCCAATTTCCAAAAAAGGTCAAAATGCACAAAATTGAAGCATGATTTCAATAGGGCCCACCATATGCCACGTGTCAACTCCAAAATGCAAAGGCGGAGGGGTGGAGAAAAGGGTCAAAATTTTCCATTTTTCCAAAAAATGTGGAAAAGTAAAAAATAAGCCTAAATTTTTTCCCAATCATAGTTTGACATGTAGTAGATCAAGGGCAACTATGCATTTTAATTTTGGGCTACCATCTAGGCCTTTCGGGATCATTAGCATCACTTTCATGGCTTAATTCTTTGATTTGAAGTGTTTTTGAAGTAATTATTTTCCCACCCAAGTAAACACGTGAAATGACAAAATAAAAAATTGTAGAAGTAGTTTTAAAAGGTGAAATGATGAGAGGAAGGGTGTCGCATGTCTCAATGATGAAAAACGTGCCTCCAGGATGGATAATGATCTAGATATTTTTAATGATTTAATATTTTCTAAGACACCCGACAACCTGTGAGTGTTTTTCTATTTCATGTCATTTTCATTGAATCATGAGAATTGTTGTAGAAAAATTGATCCCATGGCATATTATTTACTTGAAAGAAGGATCAAGTGTGGCAAGAGGTATATAATGCATTTTGGAGAAATTTTTAAAAAGGGGGAAAGTTAAAAATCATGAGCAAGTTCTAAGAGAAGGCTCATTTTTTTATAAACCCACCAAGGAAATAGGATAATTTATTTTTGTTGGATCTTCATGTCTTTGAGTTGGTTACAAGTGTATAGCCATCACACAGCTCTGAGATTGTTCATGAAACTCTCCCCTACTGATGAATCTAACAAGCTTTTGAGTTAATTTGTGTTTTTCTAGGCAATATGATGTCTGTTATCATTTTTAAATGCCTACAAATAGTTTTCATTGTTCTTGTTGCAATCTTGCATTGAAATTCTTTAGAAATTACAGAATCTCCATTTCTTGTTGATAGTTTAGTGGCATTTGCAATCTCATGTTGAAGAAAAGCCTTCATCGATAAAGAGATAAACCTTTTCTCCACAAATTTAAAATCACTTTACCTTCCTTCACTACAGAGATTGCTTGTAAGCCTTTGGGGTACCTTAGGCATGGTTTGATCATGGATTTTTGTGTTTAATTGAGTTCTTTACTTTAAGATTTTGTGGTGAATTCTCAAATATTGTGTGAAGAGTGTAACACTGGGCTTCCATTTGTGCCTCTTACGGTTGAAATAATATCCATATTATTCGAAGCATTTTATCTTATAGTTGTTTCAAGTATCGTAAAGGTTGTCAAATATCGATCTATCCCGGTTTGTCTCATCAATACCTCACCAAAAATTTCATTCAAAAAAACTAATCCTACCCATACTATCCCCGCATCTCGCATTATGTGTCAACAAAATAATACAATCCATTCACAAAAATGCACAAGGAAAATCGGGATTATATAATGTCTTGATAACCCTTGCCTTACATTGAAAATATCTCCATAATCTAGGAGTGATAACTTGTGAAAGTCATATTTGGAGTGTTGATCATATTTTCCCAAGGCCTTTTCATATTACTTTCATAAATTAAGGTATATATTCATCTCCTTCACCATTTGGGGGTTACAATATAGGTTCTCTTACCTTGGTTGAAAGGCACAACCTAGAATAGTGAGGGTCAGATCAGATCCTTTCAAGGTGCTATCCATCTCTCCCCGAATCGAGTGTCAGTCAGATCACATCCCTAGCTACAAAATGACACACATCAAGATCTATCTGACTTCAAGCTTCATGGCACATCTCTTATGTTTCGGGACTGAAAATGAGAACAAATTTGGGTACCAACATGATGGGTCATGTATGACCAAGATGCGGGGTTGTTTCAAGATTTTCTAAAAACATGTCTAGAAAGAGTTTCCTTTGGTTATCGGGGAGTCTTTGTAGGAAATTTTTACAATCCCCACAAGTTTAAGTGTCATGACCAATAACACGATGAAAACCATAATATAGATTGGGATCATAGTTTCTTGGTATTTGATAAGCATATTGTTGTTTTTATTATAACTTGAATTGTATTTTTGAAATTGATTGTTATAACCATTTTCCATTTCCCCTTATTTGGAGTTTTGGTACTAGTTCAGGCCTTGGGTTTTATTTTTCTAAGGAGGGGGATGATTCACATCAAATGCATTTCTCGAGAAAATAGTGTTAGGGCCTCTTTGATTACCCGTGGTGTTTTTGTTGTTGTTATGGTTGTTACTATTAGTGTTCTATGTAAAAATCGTGTTGTTTTCTTGATCACTAACACCATTCATGGTACCACCATGATTATGATTCAAATCCTTAGGTCCTTGGTTATTGGCTCCATTATTTTGATGGTTTGTGTTTTTTGGTTAAAGGATACCAATTTCCCATTGAGACCATAAGTCTTATGCCCACTATTGATAGTAGTTTGATCAATTCGAAGCACACCTACTAACACTTATTTGTAGACTACAAAAAGGAAACTTCTAGACCTCATCCTTGGTCTCTCAATTGAGTGAGTGAAGTAAAAGATCAAAGTGCTCCATTTTTTCCATGTTAGGTGCACTTGTAGAGGAATAAAGATCTTGGTGCTATCTCTGCATGAAATGGGTTGATTAATTTTGCTCTTCTCTAATATGTAGTAATTCCATAATTCTCATATACGAACATTGTTCATGTCAAAATCTCTAACAATTCAAAAAAAAGTTGTTTAAATTAATGTTTGGAAGCCTTGGGAATTTGATAATACCAATCTAATGAAATTATCTCTAGATTCTTGGAAATATTTTAGTTACTATAGCATCCCAAGGAATAAAATCCCTAATTGTCATAGTATAGGCCTTAATATGAGCATTTGAGTTTCCTTCTCCTTTAAATTTAGGAAAATTAGGGAATGGACATGGAAGCATGACACTCTTATTATGAAATAAAGGAGTTCTTTCAAATACTAGGGTAGGTACCCATCGTATAAGATTATAACATTTAAGCTCTTTGATGATGAGGTGGATGAGAGGAGTTGAATAAGCTACATTATAGGTATTGACTTGGACATATGAAGCTCCTCAATACAGTGTATAAGGAGTAGGAAAGGTATACGGGTCCATCTGGGGGGAATTTGAATACATATGTAATTAGGGTGGTATGTTAACAAGATATGGACTAGTGGGCAAGCATGAAACCAAGGAACATAGCATTACTTGAAGGAGTTAAATTCGAGAATGTACTTCAGCAACCCCTGTGTAGGATAAGCTTGAGAAGGATGAGGACCCATCCCTAGTGTTTCAGATCCTGTGAGAAGATCACCTAGACTCGGTTGAACTAGATAACCTTGTTGTACAAGATGTTGCATTGGTTTTTCATTAGTAAGGATGTATTCCTCACTCTTCCCTACTACAAAAGTTGGTTGTGATGGTTCAACACTCTCTATCTCTCTAATCCTTCCCACTAAGGTAGAAATGACATCATTAGGAGAAGATTGAGTTCCATGTGTAATAATCATGTTATTTTCATTGGGATGAATGTATCACATGTTCAAAGGTTGATAAACCTCCTCTATTCTCTCATAACTGATGGGGTTTGAGGCATAACTAGGGGAGGTTTGCATGTTGTTTGTGTAATTATATGCCCATCTAGAAAAGGAAGGGGATTATAGTGGTTGAATGTTGGTGTAACATCTATCATAGCCAAATGTACCACCAACATCTCTATTAGACATAATTTAGGAAGTATAAAATACCTTCTAAAATAGGTGAAGAAAAGGAAAGGTGAGTAATAACAATGAAAGAAAAGGAAATAATAAGGAACTAGTCCTTCATGTTGGGTTCACCAATTTTGTAAACCTTAAAATGAACACGTGATTACACATGTACTCGACCTCAAGAGGTCATGCCAAGACAAATGATGTGGAAGAATGCGGGAATGTTGATAGGAAATTATAGATAATCAGGGACTAAGATCATGTAGTGTGAGTTCCTAGTAGTTGAGTTGGCCAAAGGGGAATTAGAGGCTAAGTATGGGTAGCTCGAATTACCTAAAGTTTTATTGTTTTATTGAATCTAAATATTAAACTACGTTGATTTACTTCCTTGAAGGAAATTAACTAAATAAGACTAATATTAACCTTTCACTAATTAATTTAAAATAAATCTAATCTACACATAGAGAAACTACTTCCTGTAAATTAATTAAATTGCTTCTAGAATAAATCTAAAAAATTAAATGACTAGATGTAGTTATTTAGTTGTGCAGAGTGGATCTAATCTACTCTAATAAAAAAAATATTTTCAAAGATGTAATTATGGATGTGAATCCTCTATTATGAATCAGAGGCACAAGAAGAAATCAAAGCTTCTATAATCTTTTATTCCCCTACAACTTCCTCGATAGAAGTAAATAAGGATTTAAATGAGGTTTTATAGATTTAAATGATATTGTAATTGATTCTAAACTAATGCATAATCTTTCCTCTAGACAATCTTCCCTTTCAAACCCACATGAATAGGTAGGGAATTTATCTATCACCAAAAGGTTTGAAAAATAAATGGAAGCTATGGTAATGATCTAACTATTGAAATAATTTAAATTGAAATGATTTACTACTCTAGTAAATATTGTGAATAGAGATTAAATAAATAATTCAAGAAAACTTCAAGAAATCCAAGTACATCCCCAACCTAGAATTTTCCATGTTATAGAAAATTTGGTTATGGTTTATTTTTTTTCCCCTAGGTTTCATCTCCAACTTCAATGTTCATGTGATTCTAGGGAGTTGTTAGATAATGTAGAAAACTAGAGAAGAGGTGCTTGAGCAATGGTGGTTTAGTGATGTAGTCTTGTAGTAATGCAGGTAGAAGAAGAACAATGCAAGAGAACAATGTTTTGTTGTGTAATTTATAGAAATTTCATGAGAACATAACAACACAAATCACAAGAAAAATCTTGCCAATGCTTCAAGAAGAAGCTTGGTTTTTATAGAACATAGGATGGGAAATGGTCTAAGCCATTTGGAAGTAATGGGATGCCACATCACAAAAATGGGAATTTAACTGTAATTAGTCATCAAGGGAAGAAAATGAATTTGGTACGCATCTATCAAGCCTATAAATAACTAATTTAACCAATAAATGTGCATAAAAGGTGAGTTGGAAGAAGTTAACACACATCTAAATCATGCCTAAGAAGTCTTGGTAAAAATTCATAGAACCATCGGTTTACATAGTGTGGAAGTTATGCAACCACCAGGTTATTGTACACAACCGATTGAGGGAAAACTTGTGGTTGTGACAATGACTTCCTTGGTAGACCGGAGGTTGTGTAACTACTAACAAATAAGACCAACGATTTCTTAACTTACAGCCAAAAACTAAGGAAAAATACATCAAAAAACTAACGGAAAGATGGAAATGGCTATGTAAAGTCTTCTAAGATACAAATATAAGTTTTAAAGAGGGAAATGGTCTAACACCATTGAAAAGATAATAATCATCAAAGGGGAATTTGAACCATTTTCTAACAATGTAGCACATGTAAAATTGGATGCGTACAATTACTTAAGTCATTAACCAATCTCATGGTTGCAAGTTGGATAAAGAGAAGATAAAGATTTGGGAATATTCCTAACTTAATGAAATTATACTACCCTAAGGAATTTAAGTGTCTTCATTAGGATTCATGAAGACATTATTCAATCATGAGAAGTAATGAAGGTTTACAGGTAGGATTGGTGTCATTCATGAAGGTATGTTGCTTTGTTCTAGTCATGGTACATACTCAAATGATTCAAGAAGGTTGTTATGGAGGATTAGTAGGGCTAAAGTTATAGCTATGTGAGGATAGGTAGATAACATTGATATGAATGACTAAGAAAAATATAGCACTTTAATAACTGATTCATGTCTATATATGAATATTCTCTCATATAATGATTCAAAGATGATTTTGGTAGGTTTGTAGAGGAATTAGACATCTTGAAGTGAGATTCTAACTCATGATCTCTATTGAGGTTTTTACTATTATGAAAATGTTTGGTATGAAAGTTAATTCATGAGAAGCACAAAATGTGGCTTGAGGAAGGTGTGGGGTGATAGCTAGATATAAGTAATTTTGTAGTCAATAAGGGTATAGTCATGAATGGCTCAAATATGAGTTTGAAGTAGTCAAATCTATGTAAAGGGTGAATCCATTAGGTCTATGAAGGATTAAGATACATTTAATATTACATAGATGATATCTTCCTCTATTTAGGAATAAATGGATGATATAGGGGATGTGCTTCTAGGATTTAAGGTTTGAAATTTGGTTTAACATTATTGAGATATGTTGAATCATGAACCATGACTTTGTACAACTATATTAAGACTTAACAGTTACAAGGAAGTTAATGAAAAGAATTAAAATGAAAGTTATGTGTCTCAGTAACATTGAGTTATGAAATAAATATTGAATAAATTAGGAGGATTGCGAAAATGTCTCATGAAATTTGAGAAAATACCATGAAATTTGTTGACTATCTCAATAAAGTAAGATGTTATACTTCTAAGAAGATTGTAAGAATATCATAGATCTTGTCTCGGGAGGCAAAGTAATGCAAGAGAGGATTTAATATGGTGATATTTAGTGAATCATATCAGTAAAATCTTATTATGAATCTATATTTTTGTGAAAAGGCCTATTTTCAGGATGGTATATGAAGTATCAAATAATGTGTTGCTATTCTATCATGGATTTGCATTGAAAGATATGCATTTGTTATTATTAACATGATTTATAGATTCATAGTTCTAAGTGATGTACCGCTTCAAGAATATGTTTGTATATCTAACATGTGCATGTGAATCTTGATAGGCAATGTTGTGCATTGGATTTTGTTTTAAGATATAAGGGAGGTTTATATATGAAGACTTTGTGTATGAAGGTATGACAAGTCAAGGTAGACTTTTTGAGAGGTTTAACACATATGTTTGATAAAAGGAGTGCCTTTTAAGTTTGTTTGACAATATGATGAATGTTTGGCTAGGAAGAGGCCTATAGTTTGAGACTTATATTTGCCTACATGCTTATATAGGGTCATGAGTACATTTTGAGGTGGATATTATATGAAGAAGGTAAGTTTGTATCTTGATATTATCTATATCATTCATAACGTTATGTCACTATCATAAAAATTTATATAATGGATGAAGTGTGTTATTAATCATAATCAAATTCCAACAATGGATAGACATCAATAAAATATGCATTACAAGTAGTTAGAGAGTAGAATCTACATGGTTAGGCCTAAAATTGTGTCTTGAGATCTATATTCGTTTGTGTCTATTTTTTGAGATTGAAGTTGAAGTAGAATATGATTTTGTTGAGGAGGAACCTATCAGGTTTATAGGGTTGAGTTCGAGTTTTTTTTTTTTGTGAGATCAAATTTTGGACTATGAGTAGTTGTGTTGATCCCAAGAGTTTGGAAGCATAAATAATATTATGGAATTAGGTAAGTAAGGTTTGTCATTGATATTTCACAAATAGTTTTATAAGTTTATGATTCAGAGGCAGGGAATGTTTCTTACCTTTTCATAAAGGATTTTGGTATAATTCTATAGTCTTGGGAAGGATAAGAAGAAAGGGGAGCTATAGAGATGTTTGAACACGGTTGTTAAATGAGTATATAAAGTCAAATAATGGTTTCCTAGAACTATTTTGAGGAAGATTATATATGTGGATAGGTTTTTGAAATTATGTACTATCTCAAGGGGAGAATGATCAAGAATGGTCCTCATGGAGAAACTTTGTGTTGAGATGTTCTTCAAGAATATTCCTACAAAATGTTTAACTATTTGGAGGTTTTTCAATTCAATATGTTGGTTAAAGCTATGAAGTTGGCATATTATCTTGATGTTCTTGATCATATTATGCTTACATGATTTGAAGACCATGAAAGTGTCCTTTCTTTTTTGTGAGAAGACATTTATATGTTATATATTGTGAGGAAGTTTGTGAAGTTTGTACTTGGTATATAACTATCTGTGAAGGGGTCTTGGACTGAGGGGAGTTTTACATTCCATGGAAAAGGATGATTTTTTTTTAATTCATGTAATTAGGTATGAGCATTTATGAATATGTCTTATTTCAAGAAGATTAATAGGTGAGTTATCCTCAGGGGGAGCTCTGAGTTTTGAGTTGTAAGAAGAGATGATGGTATAGGTTTTCATGAGCTATTTAGGATTTGAAATTATGATTGAAGTTGTATGATAGATTGATTCAAGAAGGTATTAAAGGTTTCAAGCTTCAATGTTGTGTGAGTGCATGTTTAAACTTAAAGTTGTGTCTTAAGGACTAGATTATGATTGGGAAGCAATATTTGATGCTAGGAGGATGTCATGGTTTATCTCAAGTGTTTTTCTAGAAGAATTATAATAGATGCATCAAAGGTGAGCATGAAAAAATGGGAGAATGTGATGTTCTTAGTCCATTAAGATAAGAATATAGTTCTTAAAGCAGATTTGTGGCAAGAATTGGTGTATGCTTTGAAATATAAGCATTTTTTCATTCTTTTAGCATTTTGTTATTGTTTTGAGGTGCTTTTTCAAGGTCATATTTATATTTGTAAGGTAAACATAAACTTAGAGGGGATTATTAATTTCTCTTACATTTGAAAAGAATCAAAACAAGAGATTAAAAATGTCAAAAAGGATATTATTTGATTAATTGAAATTCCCAACCAAAATGTGAACCTAATGTGATGAGAGAAGAATTGAAATGATTTGTTATAGGTATGTAGCTTTTTTTTATGTCAAAAGGAGGAGAATAAGATGATGGAATGTGTACTCCTTAGGGGAATTTAAGCTTTTGTGTTTTTCCATTGATAGGTTTTCCATAAATTATAAAGGGGGATATTGTTGGAAATTTGTTGTCATTGATGTCAAAAGAGTATGTTTTCATTGATGTCTTCAATATCATTGATGTAAAAGGAGATAGAAACATAAAGGCTCATTAGTAGTGTGATTTTCCTGGTTTTGATGATATTTAATGGGTTCTTGAATAAGTTTGATGGCTCATAGTGACTTATAAAGGTGATGCTAGGATGATGTTTTGGTGATGTCATATAGTGTGATGAATGTTTTTAAAGGTTTTCAAGTGTTCCCAAATGATGAGAAGGTAATATTTAGTTAACTAAACATGTTTAAGGTGCTTCTTCTTGAGGCCTAGTTAACAGAATGAGGTATGGCATGAGGAATTATGTTTTGTAGAATCTATGTGATATTTGTGAGAACATGGAAAGAATTCATATGAGGTGTTACGGTACTCATAAGTCTCTTATATTGTTGATTCAGGTGTTAGGATTGGTTATTAGGTCTTTTTCTATACCTAGTCCTTGAAAAGCATGCCCTAGTGAGATAGAGTCAAAATTTATTAGTACAATTAAGAAAAGGTTAGCATTGAATAACATGTAGGAGGTTGATACAAAGGTTTGGTACAAATTTCAGGTCCTAGTGTTGAATATTTTGCAAGATATTACATTTTTACCTATACTGAGTTTCTAGAAGTGAGATTTTGGGATTAATTTCGAATTTCTAATGCTCATTGTCTCATGAAATATATGCATGGTAGTTAAAGATCTTCATGGTAGTTGTGTAAGGATCCAAATAAGACATTATAATAATTATTTTAGGATTTAAGATCCTTAGATTTATGAAAATCGTTAAAAATGTAAACTTTTTAACCTCTTAAAACTATAGGTTAAAAGTGATGGAGGTGATATTAAGTATACATGCCCAAATTAAATTTTTTTTCTAGTATGATTATTTGAGGTTGTAAATGACTCCTCCAACTTTCTCCAAGTGTAAGTTATATGTTTTCATTGAGAATGGACCCCACTCAAAAAGGAAAGTTTTTCAAGAAGTTAAGTTTGTGTTCAAGTTTTTTTTGATGACAAAATTGGTGTTGGATGAATTATGAGAAATATAATTCATGTATTTTGGTTTAATATTAGGTTTATCCCTTGTATTTTGTTTTTATTCCATTTTACTAAACTAGATTTGGGGTTGTTTTGGGAAGTTTTAAGTGATCTGGTTATAAAGGCATTTTAGAGGTGTTACAGTATGATTTATGGAATTGTATGCACTTGGTGATGACCCGAGGTCATGATATTTCCATTAGTATATTAAAATTTAATGGATGAGGTCATTTGATGTGACTTGATCTTTCTTTTTGAAGACTAATTTTAGGGCATGGTAGGGCTTCATTGTGTGAGATGATGGTTCTGAGTTGAATATAACATTTGGATGTTTTTAGTGTTCTTAGAAAACATGTATAAGTGTGTTCTAACGTTTAGTTGGATTTTCTCTATATCATTCTATTTTGGTGATTAGGCTTTATTGGGTGTAATTAGTATTCTAGATTCCTAATGGAGGTTTAGATGGTTCTAGATGATGTTATCAACCTATATGGTCCATTGTGTTATGTTTTTATGATTTATTATGATATTATAATTTATTTTAACATATGATGGCTGACCTATATGTTTTAGGGAATTAAATCATGTATAGAAACAAAGTTGCAAAGCTCATTTGAGCTAGTTGTGTCTGTGATATAAAGTGGGAGGTAGAGGGAAGAAAATAGAAGGTGTAAAGGGTATTTGTGACCATAAAGAGAGGGAAATGAATATGTTATGTTATTATAGAGTATGATTAGATATAGGTGAGATAGATTATAACAAAAATTTCATATTGAAGGAATAATTTCTTAAGTATGGAGGTTAGAGAGAAGATTTAAAGGATGAAGTACAATGAGATTCATTGTGTCATCAAGAGTTGTTTGTGAGACATTTCAAAGATGACAAACATATCATGTGGATTTGGTTATTTTCAAGTCATCTATGGGGTTTGTGCCTCCTTGAAGGATTTCTACTCTACTAAAATTATGGGTCAATGTTCCTTGTGGGGTTGGTTCCTTTATAAATCTATGGTACTATTTGTTGGGTTAGTGCTCTTTTTGGGGTTGGTGATCAAATAAATTTGAAACATGGATTTAATAAAGTAATGTTTTAGTGGGTTTTCTTCCCCTTGATGGTTTCCATTTATATATTATTTCCATGTGTTGATGTGTTATTCCTTTCTCATGTTTGGTTATGTTTTTGAATTCATGGTTAGTGGTTAGTGATTAAGTTGAATGGAAAGGTTAATGGATGAAAATGCTAAAATGAATGAAAATTTTATTACTCATTGATTCACCTCCTAGTGATTGTTCTTCAAAATGCTTATGTTTTTTTGTGAATCTTGGTGAATGCACATTTTTAATGGTTATGTTTAATTGATAATTGATGAATGCTAAAATGTATGTGAAAATGTTTTTCGGGTAAACCTGATTCACCCCTCCCTCTCGGTGTTTGTGCTTTAAAAAGTGTGAAGCATGTTTTCACTTCCACCACATGTAGTTTCATAGCTTATCTCATGTCTTCATTTAGTAAGGAAAGGAAGTAATTTTTACCATCCATTATGTGGATTTTTAACATTCTTGGATCTTGTTAGAGTAGGAGTACTTTAGGTTTAATTTTTACAAAACAAGTGTTATGCACACTCTACATGTATCCATTTGGATCATGTTTGATTTCTATTTTGTACATAGTTTTTGTGAGCCTATTTACAACTATGAATAGTCCATATCATGGAACCTAATGGGTAATAATCAAATACTTTTGGGAATTTTCCAAATAGCATAGTGTTCTTTCAAATATCTAAAGCTCATTTTAAGCCAATTCCAATTTTATGCTTCATATGGATTAAGGGTTAGTTTTAAAATTTTGGTATCATTTTTCAAGATATATTCTTGACTCAATGCTGATTGGATATGTTATGCTAGTGGTCAGTTCATCTAACAGGCATATGTGCATTGAAATTCACAAAATAGTTTTCTAACATAGTACCCATGCTATTTGGAAAACTTCATTCGATTCATATATTCACACAAATTCAAGAAATACATCTGTGATTTAATGTTTTGTGGAATTTATAGGGTATAGTGCATCACATGTTTTGTAAATACCACACAATAAAGTAGAAGAATCATAGATTTATATGTTTTAGAACAAGAAAAAGGTGTCACACAACACCATGAAGTATAAGAAAGAGGGTTGAGAATAAAATAAATATGAAAGTTTTATGGGATGAAATTTGAACAAGGCTGAAATCTAAAGAACATAGAAAATAGATGGAACAAATATAATAAACATATCAAAAGAAACCCCTAGATTAAGATATTTTTCATCCACAAAAATAAAAGGTAAAATCCATGTAAGAAATAATTTATGCAAGGGATTCATACACCATGAAAAAGTGTCGAAAATAAATTAAACTAAATTCTTTAAGTAAGAAGAATGATGATACAAGAAGAGGCCAAAAAAATTAAAAATATGGTTGTGAGTTAGGAGAAGAAAGGAAATAAGTATTTCGATCATTCAAAAGATTAAAAAAATGAAAAATACCATGGAAATCAAAATAAAAATGTAGATTACAATAGAAACATCAAATGATGTGGAAGACATAAAGAAGATAGTAAATCATCTAAATTAATTCATGCATGTCAAATTGCAATTTATTAGAGGATATTATAGAGTTGCCTTCAAGTAACCTCACGTAAACCATACCTATCTGCAATAATTTAATCACGATTAGTCTTTAGTGGGTGGCAAGTGACCAGATCTCTTCATCACCAATGCAATCTTATTTTCTTCCTCTCTTTTCTCTTATTTATATATAAATGAAAAATGAATATTAAAAAAGAGAGATATTATCCTGCTATTAAATTCTCCTGTCAAAATTTTGGATGATCTTTCATGAGTTTTAGACCTCTTATTTGGTCACATGTAATACACTTAGTTCCATCCTAATAATGTAATGCACTATGCATCTATTTTATCAACAAACTCTTGTTTTTATGGCTTGTATATTCCATTTACTTGAATTTATTTTTGTTTCTTACCTCTTTTTCATTTTTGTATGTCATTCATGGGTTATATTTACATGTGTCTTCATTTCTCTCTCTAAAATGTTATAATTAGACTGGTTCACCTAGTCTTAATCTATGGCATGTATCTTCCATCACACCCTATGTTTTCTTTTTTATTCTTCCCATCATGGAGATAGATTCATTTATGTTCTTGTCCCGTCCCCATTCCCTAAGAGTAGTTTCATTTCATACATTCCTCCTTCCTCGTTTTCCCTATGGATTTATATCTTAGCTTACGTGTAGTGTTAGCATTATGTTATATAGGTAGAGGAAGTTGAACTTCTCAAAAAAATATTCCTTGAGGAGCAAGGTCCAACACCATGGGGAATCTACCATGTTTCATTGAGGTGTTAAATCTAGTAGATTTAGTAACGGTGAAATATTAGGAAACAATAAAACCCACACTTCATATTCATCCACCATGGTGTTTTGATCACATTAAAAGCACACAAATACTTTTGGATATAATAATATTTGTTCCATGGGTCATTTTGGTAGAGGAACAGGTAAAAATTTACATGACATTACTTCCCCTATCAAATTGATTCGTTGGATTTGTCTCCATTGGATAGGGTATAAAATATATGATTTTTCATTGGGTCAACTTCATGTACACTCACATGTTTGTTTGCACTCCACTCTTCATGAGGATATTGAGATATTTATGATTCATTCTACAAATTTTATTTGGCATGAGATACCCGAGAATACTTCAGTCATCAATTGTGATAGCATGGAAAGAGATAGAAAACACTAAAAGGGTGTTCCAAGGTTGTGATGGTTACTCTAATCCATCTCCACGACATGAATGAAAGTTATGTGCTTGAAATATTATGTTTTTAGTTATTTTGAGATGGTATGAATCCAAAGGAAGATATAAAGAGTTGACTTAGGATGTATATGAGATTATAGACCAAAGAGAAGTTGGTCCAAATTACACTAAAGGCCAATCTTAGGGATCTCAGTCCTAAAAGTTGTTTGTAACCATGGTATGGTAGAGTCAAGACAATTTTGATAATCTATTAGCTAAGAGAGGAAAATAATGAGGTAAGAATCATATTTTAGGATATTTCATGATTAGAGTGATTATTGACATGAGTGAGGGACCAAATAAGCATATGCCAAGGGGAGATATTATGCTTCCATGGTGAAAAAGGTTAAAATAAGGTCAAAGAAGAAAAATATAGACTTTTATACTAAGTTTGATTTGGTTGATGTTTCAAACCAATAGGTTCTCTAGATATTCTGAAGAAAATGGAGTTCTTGTGATACATACATCTGATTATCCCTAAAACACTTCAATATCTCTATCATACAAGTCTTCTTGACAACTCATCCACATCTTGAGGGTCAAAACAAACTCCCCCTACTCCAAGAAGTCTTTCAAGACCTGTAGCCCTTTGTTATAGTGTTTAATAGTCATTGTACCTTATCATCATGCAACTTGAACAAATTTACAACCCGGATACTCTCCTAGCTTCACCTTTCTAGGAAAATATCCTTCTCCTATTATGTTTACATATAAAATCACCATGGTCCTTCATGTACATACTAAGATAGTAAATTTTATCCTTAAGACAATATAGAAAATTTAATGAATGAACATACCTTGTCTTTGCATAAGATTTGTAAATTTTCTTGTACACACCAATGTCATTATTTCATATAAAGTATTCATGTCATCTAAAATTCTTTCTTTAAGTTCATATACAACTCCCTCTTCCTCAATAGCTCTTGATAGGCTTGTAGCTCTTAATTGTGCTACAATACAACCTACAATACCTCTACACACATTTATGGACTATCACCAAGAAGTAAGTAACCTTACAAAAATATTATCTTCCTATGTTATTGTTCAATAACATCATTTCATCCCTTAATTACCACACACATATTTGTATCCATGTCTTTTAATCATGAAGAACTCACTTTTTCACCTTCACAGATCTAGTCATGCATTTTGGAGATTCATACTTCTTCCAAGATACATACACACACTAAAGGCATCTCAACCATGGTTCAAGCACAAATATCATGGAATTTGGACCCATTAGATACTATCCTACATTCTTGCAACATAGTTGTGAACTCAAAATACATACCTTAACTCATGGAGCACTTACAGAGTTTCACATACTTTCATCAAGTTTTTCTTCTCTATTCTAGGCATAGATATCCTAAAAACCCTATTGTCACCATTCAATCCTTCTTGAATAAATACCACAGAATCCAAATGACCATGCACAAGTGGGGAATACAATTTTACCATTTTTAGATAGTATGATTGAGTCTTTATGTTGAATGGATGATTTCTCCTTTCGAGAGAATTGTTTCCTTGCTCAATCTCAACCTATAAACCAGTTTCTAGTCATGTTATAGACCTTTAAGCACATGATAAAAAACCTATTGACTTTATGAACACATAGAAATAGTGTCATTCTTCAACATATAAGTTACTTTAATCCATAACATAAGATATTTACATTCTCAGACCATGAAAACATCTCTTTGATGCATGCACACACTTGGAACTCTCAACATGCCTAATCATAGAAACATGAATTCTTTATGACTTTTCAATTTCCTTCAAGATCATGAAAATAATGATACTTCTTATCATTATTATTCATTTACAAAATCTTACAACTAGATACATCAACTAAGGGTCTTATCCATTGTAATTCTTAGGCCTAACAATGTTAGACCATTTTTATACCATCCTTGTATCATGATAATACCTCAAACACCTTCAATGATTATTGACAATTTCCTTCAATAGCATAAAAATACATACCTTGACATCTTTATAGCACACCTTCAGCATCATCCTCCAAACTAATCAACTCCCCTTCTTACAATTCTTCATATGGGTGATTATGCCTCTAAGAATCCTAGTAGAGACATATATTTTAATAATGAATCTAGAAGAGTGAATTGAAGAGGTCCCAAGCCTTGTTTGACACTTGAAACTCACCTATTTCCTATTTACCCTAATTTTTACTCTAATAATATCCTTTATTAGCATCAACATATGCTATTATAAGAATTCTATTGTTCATTCTTGGTTCCGATTAAGCTAAAATGAAAATACGAGACCTAATATTTAATGTTATAGTAGCAGTAAATAAATGAAATAATACATAAATACACCAAAACAATATAACCAATAAATAATGAAACCCTAATGTGTAAATAAGGGTAAGATGCCTTAGCTGATTTGTAGTGTTGTTAAAGGTGTATAGGACTAGAAACTAGAGAAATCTAAAGTATTGAACCTCACACTAGAGCTCAAAAAATTATAGAACTGGAAGAATTGGAGAGGGACGGTGGTTCCTTGGGTGCCGGGTACTAATTTTGGGTGCCTAGGTTTGCGTAAATGCTCGAAAATGTGAATTATTAGGGTTGCAAGATGTTTTTTGATTTTTTCCTTTTATCGCTATGGTTTCACACAATGATAGCTAAGGTCACAATAAACCCGTAATAAAGAATGAACCTATAAAACCATTAAATAGACATCAAATCCTAAAAAATATATAGAATGAGGGTTCGAATATCTTTAGCTTCCATAATACTAGACTTAAAACTAAACATTGAACTACATCTCATACTCTTGTGCTAATTGCACTTGCATAGGAAGCAATTATCTAGATGTAAATAAATTTAGTATATGTGTGTATGGAATAAAACAAACTTCCCTTCTATGAAGGGTATGTAGAAAACCATCCCTTGTGTCCCTTGTGATGAATCTATATTGATGCAATAGTGCTCTTAGATGCCTTGATAGATGCAACCTTAGGTAGAGATATTATATGCTTAGTACTTGGTCCCTTATTATGATCACATAACTTTATATTCATATGATACCCTTGCTTGAATTTTATAATTAGCCTCGAAAAGGCCAACTACTAAAAATAAAAGATGCTCAATCTAAAATAAAGGACCCAAAAAGTGTGTATAAAGTACAAAGAGGACAAGGGCACCCTGATTGGATGAGGGTGCCTGGTGTTGGCATCCTAGTCTAGGCTCTAGTGTCTTAGATGAAAAATGTTGAAGACTGAAAAGGTAGACTGAACTTGTAAGGATGTAAGATGAAAGTAGAAATATAAAGCAAAGATAGGTGTCCAAATACATGGTTTAATTAGTAATATTCTTACTTAGGAATCATATGAATAGTAGTATGTTATCAAGACTAGATAATTACCCAAATTTATTGATTTTGTATCTATATTTGCACCCACTTTATCTTGGTGAGTGTAAAGCTCAATAAGAGAAAGTAGATAAAGAAGCATACTAGATATCTATGTATATCTATGTAGGAAACGTTTGAGGGACTAGACAAAGTGTGGAGTGATAAAAATTTGAAGTGTGGATGTTAAGGAGGAGAAAGAACAAAAAGTGATGAAAATGAACCTAGGGAATGAAATGCATGCGTAGGTGTCATGATGTACTGTTTCCAATTTCGATGTGTGTGATTTTTTTTTTCTTTTGGTGTTTTGGTGATGTTGACTACCGCTTCCCATATAGACAAACCTACAAAAGAGAATCCAACAAGTAGTAAAATACACATGTATATGATCAAATTGTGTAAAAAGTGTTTAAGGAAAGCATGTAAAATTAATAATTGTGAAAATTGAACATGTTCTTCTAATCCATGATGAGAAAAGTGGTGTAGCAAGGGTCTTGAAGATGATGTCGACATGTAAGTTTTTGGGTGATCTCATGCTAATGTAATGGAAGAATTATATGGGGTCGTCTCCCAATATTTAACTACTTTGTGTTGTGTAAAACACCACTGCAGATGGTGTGTATGTGTTAAGGACTCTTTGTTCTATGAAATCCATTGTGTAAATGCCCAAGACTAAAGAACTCTCTTCCCTATACAAAACCTCGTGACATGTCAAAGAACTATTTATTTTCCCCTATTACTCGTACTCGGGGAAGGTCATTGTGTACTAAGGACCCAAGTCTTATTTTGAGCCCTTTCTGAAATTGAAAATGTGTTGTACTAGTACTATGATGTGCTATGTATAATTTTGTATGGGGTGACTTATTTACCCATATGATTCCCCCTCATTTTGGATGCATGTGATGTTATGGAAGGAGTGTTTGGCCTAAAATAGGACCAAATACTATGTTAAAATTATTCCTTATATGGGGAAGGAATATTATTGGTAGAAACCAAGGCACACACAAACATGTGGCCAGAAAATAAGTCTTTGGTAAAATAAAAGACAAACACTCGTGTATAATATGAAATGTTAACTATGAAGATAATGTGTAAACACACAAGAAGACAATGTAGACCATGAAAAGTGGGTTGTAAACATGGGACATCACTCATGATGTCACAAGATAATCAATTCCATCATGATTGTAAGAAAATAAGTGTGCATACAATACCAAGGAAAATCCCACAAACAAGAGAATACAAAGAGAAAGCAATGACAAACAATGTAACAGACAACCATGAAAGAAAATACCTTTGCATAAAAATTTCTTCCCATGATTCACCTGTTAGCATGTTAGAAATATAAGCATTATGTCAATTCATGTATAATCCTATGATGTAAAGTGCTAAGTATAAAATGAAACAATATCACCTAAAATGTACGAAATTGGATGCCCCCAAGAGCCATTATGGGACTCATGATAGGTACTACACCAAGAATCCATGCTATGTGTGATGAACCTATATAATTTGTGATCAAAAATAGAAAGAAAATGAACGCACATATGTGTATGATAAAGATAATGAAATACAAGATATTTATCTAGCATGTGTAATAAGATGAACATGTAACAAGTAAATGTAAGAAAGATTAAATGCAACCAAGATATGTATTATGTTGTGGATGGTACAAAATGGAATGCAGTGTGAATGATAGGAGTAGTGTTCCCCTCAAGTGGATGTGTATGTATACAATGAGGTTCATTTATTTATTCCCCCTCAATAGTCAAGAATGAACCGTAAACAAGAGTGCATCATTGGGAAATGGTTTGAAGTGTGCACTAAAAATATGTTGCTTGTAAGTTTTCATGTAATGTGTAGGATTGAATTCTACAAAGTAAAATTGATGATGTGGTACATTTTGTGATGATGTAGCAGAAGGTGTATATCATAAAATGTATGGATGAGATGATATAAAATGTGATGATGTAGCACAAAGCGTATATCACGAACTGTATGAATGAGATGATAGAAAATGTGATGATGTAGCAAAAAGCGTATATCATGAAATGTATGAAAAATATGGTAGAAAATTTTATAATGTAGTAAAAAGTGTATATCATGAAATTTATGGATAAGATGATAGAGAGGGGTGATAATTTAGTCAAAGATCCTATATCATGATACGTGTGAAGAAAATGGTGGCTAAAAATGTTGCATAGTATGATAAAAATATGGGTTGATCAAATGTGTGAGTGTGATGAGGTCCATTTGATTTGAAAATCATTAGTATTCAAGTATGGACCAAGGGAGTAATGTGTGTCATCGGGTAGTGAGATAAAGCACGTAAAATTAGATGAGTAAAATGTGTAATATGTGTAATATTTGTGGTGGTGATAAAATTTCATGTGATGTGTAAGGTAGGTAATGTGTAATGTAAAATGTGTAGTGTGTAATGTAAGATGTGTAGATTATATAAGTGTGAATGATGTAAAATGTATAAGAATGTATTGTGGAGAATGTGTATGATGTATAGGGGTACAAAGAATAGAATGTGAATGATGCATAATAGATGTAAGAGAAAAATGATGTGTACGTTTAAAGGTTTAGAATGCATGAGGATTTGTAACGTGTAGTGTCTATTCTTAATTGTTTGAGGTTCATGTGTATAGTATTTCCTCAACAATCAAGTGTGAACCATACCATAAGATTGCATCGTAGGGAAACGGCGATACTAATGTGTATGTTGTGTGTAAAGATCTATGTGTGATGTGAAGAAAGGATAAGTCATATAGATGCTAGAGTGGGGGAGAGAGAATAAGTGTGATTCCCCCAAGCATGTGATGGTGAGTGCACTATCCAATAAAGGTGAAAGATGGAGACCCTTCACCTGATTAATCTAAAATGTAAATACACAAGCCTAATCTAATGTTATAGTAGAAATAAATAATTTCAATAATTAAATACGAAATATACTAAAGTAAGCTAAGAAATAAATAATGAAACCCTAATGCATAAAGAAGGGTATTATATGCCTTAGCTAATTCACGATGTTGTTAAAGGTGTACGGGAATGGAAACTAGAGAAATGCGAAGCAATGACTATTGCATTGGAGCTCATAAAATTGTAGAACTAGAAGAACAAGTGGAATGGGGTGCCGGAGAGGGAAAGGGGCACCCACGGGTTCCCGAGTAATGATTCTTTGCTGGGTAAGTGCACCAAGTTGGGGGCCAAAAGTGGGTCTTACATGGACGCATTTTTAATAAAAATAAAAACTTCAACTTATACGAGTTTTTTTAATATTTACACTCAAAATTGGAAGATGTTATATCAACATGAATCATATAATTTTGAGTCTATTTCTAAGCTACTAAATTTTATTGAAAACCAAAAATTTTAAGTGGGTCAAATAACTAAAATACTAATAGGTTCTCATGTTTTTGTTAAAAAACATAATAGAGTGACTTTCGTGCCCCCCACCATTTTTTTAGCACCATTTAGTATTTTTGAAAACCCTTTGGTAGAAAGATAGCTAGGAGAATCTAGTTTGCGCTCCTTTTTTATATTTTTAGTGATTTTTCTAGTACATAAATTTTAAATTTAAAAACATAACAGAGCTCCGACCATGCCCCCCCCAGTAACTACCTCAAAAAATATAAAAATTTAGTTTTTTTAATATATATAGAATTAGGCATAGTTTGGGCTAGTATAATTTTTTTCAATTTCGATGAGCCAAAAAAAAGATATACGATGAAAGATAGACATGTTTAAACTTCAAAAAATAGCTATAAAAAGGCTTAATTAGAAAATAAATAATGTGGAAACGTTATATTAGTCAAAAAAATTGTAAAATAACATTTTTAAAAAGAAGAAACTCCATTTTACGTCATGACATAATTTTCTTTAAATGAATCGATTGTTTTGTGTTTATTTATCATGGTGGAAGTAGATAATTACATTTTCCTACAAAAACATGTGGTTTGTTGTGTTTGTGTAGGTCCATGCCTCGGCTTATAGATCTATATTGGATCCAAGCCTCGAGGGATGGCTTGGAAAAATCTGAAACAACATAAAACGTACGTGTTATAATGCGTATGCATTATAATGCGTACACATTATGTTATTTGCATATTTATGGGGCTCCCAACATCTTTTTCCCCTCCTTCATGGGTTTTCTGTCGTATTTTTGTCTGGTCTACAAATTCCTATACATTATTTATGAATTTTTAGTAGTTCATCTTGTCCCTTACCCCACAATATATTATTCTGCAATCATGGGTGACAAAAAATGATGTAAGGATGCAAAGAAAGTCAATAACAAGACACCAGAGCAATTGGAAGAGCTAAGAATTAAGAAAGTGAAGAGGATGCAAAAACTTCATGCAGAGTAAGGTATATCCTATTGGTGCTCGATTTAATCTCACCCTGTTTGTTCAAAAAAATCTCAGTCCACTTGGTTTGAAGTATTTTCTATCTCCCTGTATGGATGCGTGAAAACTTTCTCCTTCATTTGTATGCCATTGTTAATCCTTCTCTATGGTCGTGGATCACATTTAGCCATGTATTATTTACAATTTCTCTATCCATGAGGAACATTTTGAATTTTGGGTGCGAATGGTGAAGTTTCCCCTGCATTTTATTTTTCCACGGTCGTGTTTTCCTGTCAAATTTTATCTCAACATCTACAGATACGTGTTCATCTCTAATTAGATAAGGCATGGCGGGTTTATTTGGTGAAATTGTCACTTTTGTCACTTTTGTAAAAATGTCAAATTGGCCCTACGGCTCCGTTGATTTCTAATTGGCTGGTCAAAATTATGAAGTGGCAAAGCAAATTTCTTATTTTTTCCTAAAGGTGTACACGTGTCATAAGTTGAGTAGTTGCGAGAAAGTGGGCCTTTTTGTTTTTAAGGTGTTATGGTAAAAGAGTAAAAAGGTAAAATAAATTCCTAAGGCCTGCAAGAGGACACATGGCCACTTTTAAGTCAAAAGCGGGAAGGTGGGCTATTAGAGCACTTTGAATTTTTTTGGCTTTGTTTTTGAAAAGGAGTAAAGTTATAAAATGATCTGTGACTCATGAGGGACCAATTAATGTCACATGTTTGAGTCAACATTGAAAATTTAAAGCGGGGAGGTGGGTCGCCGGAGCACTTTGGATTTTTTAAGCTCTATTTTGAATTAAAGTAAAATTATAAAAGTGATCTATGACTCTGTTGGGGCACACATCAAAATTTGACATTGGAGAGGCGGGTTACCGGGGCATTTTGATATTCTCATATTTGTTTTTAAAATGAATAAAAGTCATAAAGTATGCTACACCCCGTCGGTACCTGGGAAAGCCACATGTAGGGCCTATAATAAAAGCGGTTGGGCGGGAAAAATTGTCTAAAAGTACTCATTTTATTTAAGTGATACAAAATGAGAAAATCACCCCCAGACCCGCTTCAACTCAAATATTTTCCACATGGACAACTCAAATTTGAAGTTGTGAAAGATAGAGTTAATGGTTGTGATATAATGCATCTGGTTTTTCCGCCATTATTGCTCCTATGCAAACCAGGGACCTTAAGGGATTTGATTTCTTTCATCCTTTTTGGTTAATTCCATGGTCTCTCATCATTTTTTTCAGTGAAGTGCAATCGAATTGATTGTGGAGCTCGATTTGTAAATCTGAGAAGTGTAAAAGTTGAAGTTTTGAAATAGAGTTACTCGGGCACCTACAAAAATAAATTATCAATAGAGCAAGATGCAGAGGAAAAGGATGTAGAGAAGGAAGCTACAGGCTCAAAAGAGGATGGACATACTACGGAGGAGATAATCTGGACACCCAGCTTAAAATAACCGGTGGAAATAATTGAAAAAGCTTATCTTTTATACACCTGGTAGCTTTTGGGTGTAAGTTTGTTAAATATCACTTTCTAGAACAAATCTGTAACAAACAAAGTATTCCTTGAATATTATTCTTTTGGGGGGAAAATTTGGGATAAGTGAGCGAGTAAAATTGTATAAATGCAAGGAGAATACTCTTGCAAAACATCGGGGGTTAATTTTTCTAAGAAAGTTTGAGACAAACCTTTTTTCCCGAGAGACTATCTAAGAAACTAGTTTATTTCCCTGTGTTTGTAGATTTAGTCATGTCAAGATGGTTTTAAGTGTACATCCATTGACAAGCTCTGAGATTGTTGAAGAAACTCTCCCTTGCTGATGATTCTAGTGAACCTTGAATGAATTTGTGTTGCTCATGAGCATAATTGTGTTTTCTTTTATTTTGGAATGTCTTCAAATATTTTTTCATGTTCGTGTTGCAATCTTATGTTAAAATCCCTTTGAATAACATAATATCTCATCCATGTGTTAGTATTGTGACATTTTTAATTTCATTATGAGAATAGCTTTCATCTTGTGATGCAAATAGACAATTTAAAATCACTTTACTTTCATTGTGTTGATAAAGATTGTTTATTAGCCTATGAGTGTATATTAAGCGTGACTAATCGTATTTCCAACATTTAATTGAGTCTTTAACATGATCCTTTTGTTGAATTCTTGAAGAGTGTATGAAATCATGCATCTCTAGGCCTTCATTGATACACACCTTACATTTGAAGGAATACCTTGACTATTTTGAAGCATTTTCTTTGTGAGTGCTCCAATATTTGTAAAGGCTCTCAAATATTTGGTATAATCAACTTTATCTTTCATAACTTCCCACCAAAAGATTCTCAAACGATGAATCCTACATGAACTAACCCTATTTGTACTATGTATTCACAAAGATTTAACAAATTTTAGTGTAAAAATATGCAGAGACAATCAAGTTTCAATTATTGTCTTTAGTAACCTGAACCTTGTCCAGGAAACATCTCCACTCTCTAGTGTGACAACTCGTGAGAGTTAGATTGTGTTGTATTGATCATATTTTCTCAATTTTTTTATGAAAATTATGCAAAGAAGGATCTCTTGATATCCTTCACCAACACGGGTTACAAAATGGGTCCTATCACCCTGGTTGAAGGCAAAACATAAAGTAGTGAGGGTAGATCAAACACTCATTAAGGTTCTATCCACTTTTCCAATGCCTGAGTGATAAATAGTCAGTTGAATCCTCCTCCCGGCTACAAAATGACTTATATCATGATTTTCTGTCTCTAAGCATCCTACCAGTTTCGTGATGTTGCTCAACCCTCGTAGGAGAATCAATTTGGATACCAACACATCTGTTGTATCAAATATATCTAATGTATCTAAGAATAATGATTTTACTATGAATTTTTATATTGAATCTAATGATAATGTTAGTATGGATGAAGAAATTGATATGAATCCAATTGTTCAACCTTTACCTAAGAATCCAAATGTTGAAGCTTTACCTAAGAATCCAAATGTTGAACTTTTACCTGAGAATCCAAATGTTGAAGCTTTACCTGAGAATCCAAATGTTGAATTTTTACCTAAGAATCCAAATGTTGAACCTTTACCTGAGAATCCAAATGTTGAACCTTTACCTGAGAATCCAAATGTTAATCATGAAATTTGTATGGAAACACTAAATGAAGAAAGTAACCCTCTTAATGAATCTTCACCTCTTAGAACATATCCTTCCATTTTGCAAAGAAAACCAATTCACTTAATTGAAATTGATGAAAACATTATAAAACCAATGCCTAACAAAATGTATGACATAAATGAGAGAAGATAATCTAGGGAAGTAGGGATAATTACTTTGTGAATTTAAATGACACAAAAAGATGTCAATTATTTGTTACATTGATGAAATTAATTATGATGATACCTACAATGAATATCCTAGGGTTAAAAACATCTAATTTTGTTGATTGAAATATGTCAATTGTTGAAAATATACATAAATCATACCAAATTGTAGGTGTTACTAGATCCACTACATATAGTAATGCTACACGGTGTGCATTTACTAATTGTATAGTAATCGATAAAATAGTTAATAAATGCTTGATTAGAAAAACAAGAAGTGCTTTGAAGGTAAACAGAAAAACACTCATTAAAGAAATAGGGAGATGCAAAAATATTGAGTCGATCAATAACACCGACTATTAGGGTTTCTCTAGCAGACTCCCATGGAAAGACAAGAATACATCTGATATTCTAAAAGAATTAATTATAAAGTTTTGGAATGAGAACAAAAGGATATCGCCTAATAGAAGAGATACGGTGAAAATAATAATAGGTTCTCATAATCATGAATCATGTGTAAAACATTTCTTAGATATGACTCAAACATAATTGTTCTCTAATTTTAAGAATGAAACTCCATAAATTAACATTATCCAAATATTCTTTGAAATGAACAAACCCTTTTATGTAAAAATAAATCACTCATGTACCATTTTTTGTTCGGGAATCATGTTGAATTTTCAATGCATTATGATTTTTTAGTCAAATATGTCATGTTTTGCATACTAATATCATGTTGCAGTGTGTGGATTAAATTTCCTACCAAAATATTCAAAGGAATTTATTTCGACAATATTTTGTGAAAAATCAACTAGATAATTTTTATAACAAAGCATGTTTGGATGGAACATGCAACGTGTGTGGTAGCTTTCCAAATTTAAAAATTTGTATCCATGATGAGAGTACAAATTCAATAGGAAAATAATTGGTTCATTTTAGTAAATATAAATCATTGGCATATCAATTAAAATATGGAAAAGAATCTAAGAGGTCTGATCTTGTTAGAGAATAGCTTACCTATTACAAAGTATATTTGGTCAAATTCATAGAGGAAATTATTTATGAGTATACAAGGCACACACATAGAGCTCGATGGTTGGATGAACAATTAAAGTTAAGTAAGGAAACTTTTCCACTTTTCACTATTATTTTAGTAGTTGACTTCGCAGAGAATTACACATTGAAGCTACAAATGGAGGTTCAGGTCTCAATACTATAACTCGATGCAAGTTTCTATTTTTGTGCATATAGCAATCATGCACTCTCTAGAAAGCACTATGCAAGATTGAAAAATATTAAGAGAGTATCATTTCTACATCAATGATGATCGACGCATTCTACAGAATATGTGCAAGGGTATTTCTAGGATTTTTATGTGAACTTGAATGAGAGGAACATTTTATTCAATCAACATTACATTTGTTCAGACAATTGTACATCACAATTCAATAATGCATGGATGTTTTTTTGGCTAAGCAGGATGTAAAAAGAAATAGGTGTATAACATATCTATATTTTTACTGAGGCAGGACATAGGAAAGGAGATCATGATGGTGCAAGAGCATGTGTTAAAAGAGAAATTGCAAGATAAAATTTAAAGTTCAAGGATGGTGCTAGATTTAAAGATACAAGAAGTATTATTGATTGGTGTGTCAATAATATGGGCTCTCATGATAGTTCAATGGTTCATATATATATTTGGTTGATATAGGAATAAAATTTTGAAAGATATGAAGATTATATGACGAGTTGCGGATGAAGTGATATAAACTCGTTACGTAGTTCAAATGCAAGTTCTTGGACTCTTTATACTAGGTGCATGGAAATTTTTGTATATCATGCATTGATTTTTCATGGAATGAATGTGATTCACAACAAAGTGGGAATATGAATGGATTTGTAGACCTCTAATTCCACTCAAAAATGTAGATGAATTTCCACGAACATTACAACTTGCAAAGTGTCTTCGATCATATGACAACATCACCTAAATTTGACCAAGTATCTAATTTAGTGCAATAAGGTACATATGTATGTCATGTATAAATTATTAAATGATAAAACTTTAATGTATTTTAAATTTTAATTGATTTTTACTTTGGGATGTAGGGTAGGTTTTTATAGTTATTGTGAAAAATATAACAAAGAGGGAATGGACTACTTGTCTTGTTGTAGAGGGGAAAAATTGACTTCCACATTCATTGATGGTGAAGGCCTTGAGTATCCCATTGGGTTAGTGGTAGTCACTGGAACTTGGCTTCAACGATATCCTATAAAAAATCAAACACTTGGTTGTTTGAAGACTATGAAGTACATTGAAAGATACTTCACTATTCACATTTGGTTCTTACAACAAATATTAAATTGATCAAATATCGAGGTAGGCCATTAAACAAGAATCTTTGGAAGGTTTGTGAATAAAATCATGAAGCAATTCTTGCTACTATCAAGAGTAGAGTTGATCCATGCAGTTCATTGGATTGAATTTACAAAGGTATGTTCTTCACGAATTTAAATTGAATATTTTCTTTAAATGATTTTTTTAAAATTATGTAGGATTTAAAATTTAATTCCATTTCTTACTAAGATTTTTATGTAGTTTAGTGGTGCCAAAACATATTCCACCTTCACGTGGTTGTAATCGTTAGTAGAGAATTTATTATTCTTGAAGCCAAGTGAATCTAAGGGAAATTAAATATTAGAAAGGAAAAACAAACAGAAATTCTCATTTCACCACATAAATTGTAAAAATATCTTATTAAAATTCAAATTTCACCACCTATATTGTATGAACCATGTATATTATACACATGATTGGCAATGGAGACCCTTACACCGACTTAGACTAGACTATTCGGTGTTTTTACATACAATAGGACAACGAGAGGAAAAAATTGAGATGGAGGAAATTGAGGAAATATTTCGTAGAGGGTACCAATGCAGAGTTTTAGGATCCGACGAGACCTCTCTAGGTGCCACATGAGTCGAAAAAGTACCCGTTGAAGATACATCATTTTTTGGTTTCAAATCTCTTAAGGGACTATGCCCGGATGAGGTGGGCCAAGAATCACAGAGATAGTGTAGGGAACCAAAATTATTCCTCCCCTAGAGTTTACTAGGCCATATCAACATGTGTGTACACTTGGTTTGGTCACATAAGCTTCCGTTTGAAAAAATTTACATCAGACAGTCTTACACCGACTCAAACCGCACTACTCAATTTTTTTACAAATAATAGCACAATGAGAGAACCAAATAGAGATGGAGAAGACCAAGAAATAATTCTGTATAAGGTCCCAATGTGGAGGTATAGGATCTAACGAGATGTCTCTAGGTATCATGGAGTCCGAGGAATCACTCGTCGAAGATATAATGTTTTTTGTCTCAGGGATCTTAAGGGACTATGCCAAGATGAGGTAGCCTGGAAGAATTGTGAGCTTTGTCCTCCAAAAATACACCTCCCCTAGTGTTTAATTGGCCACCCTAATGTTTTGGCATAGTCAGTTTGGTGTCAAGATCTTCTGTTTGCACAATATTGCCTCAGACAACCTTAGACTAACTCAAACTGCAGTATTTTACATTGTTGCAAACAATAGCACAATAAGAGAACTAAATGGAGATGGAGAAAACTGAGAAAGGATTTTGTAGAGGGTCCTAAAATGGAGGTGTAGGATTTGATGAGACATCTCGCTCTCAAGGGACTACGCCTAGACGAGGATACCTGGAAGCACCGAGATCTTTTGCCTCCAAAACAACACCTCCCCTATCATTTACTTTACAACCTCGATGTTTTAGCATAGTAATTTTTGTGCCAAGATCTTTCTTTTGCAAAATATTTCATCGGAAAACCTTACACTAACTTAAAATGAAGTATTTAACAATGTTAAAAATAATATCACAACAAGAGAACCGAATGAAGATGGATAAAACCGAGACAATATTTTGTAGAGGATCTTAAGATGGATGTATAGGATCTAATGAGACATCTCTAGGTGCCACAAAGTCTAAGAAATCACCCATCAAAATTATATCATTTTTGGGACTGAGGATTCTTTAAGGACTACGTCTGTATAAGGTAACCCGAAGCGCCAGGAGCTTTGGCCTCCAAAACGATACCACTACTAGTGTTTACCTAACAACCTTGATGTTTTTACATAGTCAGTTTAGTGCCAAGAGATTCCATTTGCAAAATATTGCATCAAACAACCTTACAATGACTCAAGCTGTTGTATTTTGCATTATTGCAAACAAGATCACAACGAGAGAACTGAATGAAGATGGAGAACACCGATACAGGATTTCATAGAGGGTCCCAATATGGAAGTATAGGATCTAACGAGCCATATCTAGGTGCCATGGAATTTGATAAATCACTCGTCAAATTTATAGCCTTTTTAGACTCGGGGCTCTTAAGGGACTACGCCCAGATGAGTTGCTGGAAGAACTAAGAGCTTCTTCCTCCAAAATGACACATCCCCTAGAATTTACCTTACAACTGACATGTTGGCGCAGTGATTAGTTTTATTCCAAGAGCTTATATTTGCAAAATATTACATCAGACAACCTTACACCGCCTTAAAATGTAGTATTTTACATTGTTGCAAAAAATAGCAAGGTGTTTACTCTTGTGAATGATTGATATACTGATTACTTTTAAATGGTTGAGCTAAGATAACATCAAATTGCTAGTCTAGGTCTTGGTCTAGGTCATTTTTTTGGTCCAGTTTTTGTTTCTGGTTCTAGTTTTGGTCGTGGTCTTCAAATATGGAAGTTTCAGGAAAGGAATCCACACTTGAATAATTATTCCCATTTAAATTGTTTTCAATGTTAATGGCAATGGCAATTCTTGAGGAATTCAATTTCTAGTATTATCATAGAGAGCTCTCCATTTTTGTGTGATAATTTTAAAACCTCCCTCGGCTCATGGGAACTTTTTTTTATCAAGATGGAATAACAAGACTAGTTTTATCAATGGAATTCGGCTTTCCAAGATCTTAAGGGACTATACCCGAAAGAGGTAGCTTGGAAGCACCAAGAGCTTTGGCCTCAAAAATAAAGCCTCAACTAGTGTTCACTAAGCCATTCGACGTATTGCACAGTCGGTTTGGTCCCACGAGATTCCTTTGAAAAATATTACACTAGAAAACCTTACACTAACTCAAACTATATTATACGGCATATTTGCAAACAATAGGACAACGAAAAAAACCAAATCAATATGGGAAAATCTGAGATAGGTTTTGTAAATGGTTGTTACACAAAGGTGTAGGATGTGACAAGATATCTCTAGGTGTCATGGAGTTTGACAAATCACCCGTCAAAGCTATAGTGTTTTTTCGGTCTCATGGTTCTTAAGGGACTACACTTGGACAAGGTAACATGGAAGAAACGACACATCCGCACACCAAAAAAAAAGCCTCAAATATCATTCACTAGGCCATTTAGATGTGTTGGCGTATTCATTTTGGTGCCAAGAGCTACCATTTGTAAAATATTGTGTTTGATGACCTTTTACACCGATCTCAAAGCTGTAGTATTTGACATGTTTAGAAACAATAGGACAGCGAGATAACCGAATTGATATGGAAAAAAAATGAGATAGGATTTTGTATAGGGACCCTATACTGAGGTGTGGGATCTAACGAGATATCTTTAGGTGCAATGAATTCCAAGAAATCAAACATCGAAGATATAGAATTTTTTTGTCTCAAGGATCTTAAGGGACTACGCCCAAATGAGGTAGCCCAGAAGAAACGGCACCACCCCACATAAAAACTAAGCCTCAAATAGTGTTCACCAAGCCATCTAGACATGTTCACATAGTCATTTTAGTGTTGTGAGCTACCATTTGCAAAATATTGCATTTGATAGTCTTACACTGACTCAAACTATAGTATTTGGCACGTTTACAAACAATAGGACAACGAGAGATCCGAATCAAGTTGGAAAAATATGAGATAGGATTTTTTAGATGGTTCCTACATGGAGGTGTAGTATCTAACAAGACATCTCTAGGTGTCATGGAGTCCATAGAATCACCCGTCAAATATATAGTTTTTTTGGTCTCGGTGATCTTAAGGGATTACGCCTAGGACGAGGTATCCCAAGAGTAATGACATGGTCCCGCACAAAAAAATCCTCAACTAACATTCACCTAACCATTCAGATGTGTTGGTGTAGTTCATTTAGTTCCACAACCTACCATTTGCAAAATAATGGATTGGACAACCTCTCACTCTATCTCTCTCTCTCTCTCTCTCTCTCTCTCTCTCTCTCTCTCTCTCTCTCTCTCTCTCTCTCTCTCTCTCTATCTATCTCAAAAAACACACACACACACACACACACACACACACACAATCTCAATCTCACTCTCACAATATATTGAGCTCACCATGTTCTTGTTATTTGTTAGTTTTGATTTTCAAGGTAGAATGATTACATTGATAGGTAATTTGAAATCCATATTAGTATTGTTGATAGTACTAATTACCCATGAAATATAATTCTCTATCTTTCATTTTCTTTTCTCATCTTCCACGTCATACTAATAAATGATTTGACAGGGGAGTTTCCCTCTTCGATGGCAATACACTGAATATGAATATGATCCTTGAGATACAATCCTTATCCCACCATAATACCAGTACAAAATTTGTTTTTGGCAATGTTTTACATTCATTGTCCTTTTTGTGGGATATGATTTTCTTAACAAATTTGTTTCATATTTTCTAATACATCTATTGTAAAGACATATTCTTATTGAGAGCAGTGTTCTTATATGTAGAGGAAGAATGGAAAATATGAGTTCGATGGAAAGAGAAAGGAAAAAGTTGAGGGAGTGAAATAGGAGGGCCATTACCACCAAAATATTCCAAGGCCTCAAGTGACATGGAAATTACAATCATAGTAATAGGGGAATAGCTAAAAATGCACGGGGTTATCAATCACTAGTAAATGGGAGTTAGCTAACCTATGGCTTAGTGACCTTTCATTCATTGATGAAAGATGGATTTTTGAAACTGATTTGATGGTTTGAGCAAGTGTAAATAGGGTTGTTAAGCATCTTTAAAGAGTTTTTAGTCATGATTTAGTGTTCTATTTTGTTTTGGTGTATTGAGCTAGTATTTGCAAAGTGTGGACTATTGAGAGAAGTGAATGATAAATCTCTAAGGAGTTGTAGAAGGAGTTGGAGTCTAATATTTTGGGAGAACCTTAGGGATGGAAAAATTGAACTATTGAAGCTTGTAATACTTTATGGGTATCCTTAGATCCTTTTATCCATGATTTTTGCAAAAAACATTGTCTTAAGGGGCATAGTTGACAGTTTTGGTAAGATGAAAAATAGTGGTGTTTGGAGCCTTATGAATCAATTTAGTGATGGTAATAATTATTTTTGAGGTTTTTTAATAGGGGAGAAGACTAAGAAGCATTAAATAATACAATAGGTGCATGATAAGATAGGAACCAATACAAAGAGACCATGAGAAAGAAGAAGCGTGCGTAAGGTAAATACACATATACACATTGATGAATTCAATGAATAATTACTCAGATTAGGTAACTCTTTATATACATACACTATATAAATATTGGTTTCCAAATTTTGATGCATATTATACATTGAAAATGATAGTACATGTACATCACCAATAAATGAAAAAATAATCTATAATGTCTTAAATATTGTCAAGTGCACATCATATTAGTTTCATACAAAAATAATCTCATAAATGTAAGGTCTCATACAAAAATATCGAGTTCCAGATAGTATTAATGTATACAATAAATTTAAATTTTTTGAATCGGTCATATATTATCAAGTTCAAATGCCATATAGGCATACATACAATGTCATGCACATAGGCATACAAAACAAATGTCATGTAAGACATGTGTGTGTGTGTGTGTGTGTGTGTGTGTGTGTGTGTGTTAATCATAAAAATATATCCCTCTCTTGGCCTTGATTGAAGAATGACCTCCCTTAGGTGAAGATGGATATCTCGTGAGATGACTTTGGATCATTCATGTCCATGCTACAATTCCTCTTTCACTGAAGACTCGACTATAGTTGAACTCTGTAAATGCAAATAATTTTTTTGTCAAAAATTAATTTATATATTTTTTAACATGTATTTAATACCATGCTAATGAAATTATTTACATAAATACATGCACTTACCACAAGTTCTTATTCACACTTAATCTACATCTCACACTCGGATGAGTCATCGGGAGCACTTGGAGCACAAATAGGGGTTTCAAAATAATGAGATCGAGGAGTACATGCTCTCAAAGTCTAAATGGAGGGGGATAATGTTAACTACATACACATAATATCAAAAAATCAAACATTGGGATTAGCCAAAATAGAACTAAGTACATGTAGTGTTATGACAATATTTTAACTAATTTTATCAATATATAACTATTTTTTACCGTGTCACACCTATGAATCAAATGAAGCAGGGGCTCCTACGTATACACAATGAAGGACATCATTAACATATTTTAATATTGTTATAGTCAAGGACATTATTAATAAGGAATTTAACATAGTATGAATTACACGAGAAATTTAACAAAAATATATGTTATTTTAATACCTCAGTGAGTTGTTGTGTAGATGAAATCACAATGGCAATACCTTTCTCTACTCATCTCGGAGATAGTGTGGTGTCTAGTGAATTTAGAATCTTTATCAAACATATATCACATCAAGTTAGTTGAACATATAAGAACATACTTATATTTGAGTTCAAAATATGTGTGTGTGTGTGTGTGCATACGATAAAATTTTACACGATTAACATTCTAAATTACCTTTGTGAATGTATGTGTAGGAATGGTGTTCACATTCTATGATAAGGATGATGACACCCATCCCGCATGTTGTAATATCAATGTATACATTTACAAATACAATTATTTCATAAATTTAACATATATAAGTAAGTCAAGTACTTCGATATTTTTGTAAGACACATAATAAATACCTGTAAAGATAATTTCGATGACTGCAATCAAAATTTATTGCTCAAAAGGCATCTGACATAGGGGCATTATTGTGTGCACCCCCAGTGCCAACTCCACCAATACCAGAATGCATGAAATTATATTCATCTGCAGGCCCCAAACATATGCTACCACATGATGTGTAAATATGTGGCATCATGATAGTACTCCCTAAGGTAATACTCTATGTACCTACATGAGAATTTGGATCAGAAATCTCCCTCATATGTTGAACAAGGGTATCGAGATAGCCCACGAAGTGTGTGGAGTGTATCAATATTTATTGTCTCCTTCACTTTGTTGGAGGGATATTCTAAGGGTGAGGGGATTACGTGCGGGGACTCTTCCCTATTAAATAGGTGCATTTTGTGCACCTATTCGATCATGTGCAGAGACTTTTCCTTGGCCCTAGAAATCCCATAACTAAAAATAGTTCAAGATCTCGTTGAGGATAAACTTGCAATAGAATTTCCTCAAAAACTATAGTGACACCTCATTGTTATTGAAAGGTGGAAAATCAAAAACCATCCACCATCAGTCCCCCAAAAAATTTAATGAAAACATTATTGCACCATTGGATGAGAAATCATTTGATTGACAACGGAACAGAAAATTGGTGCGGGGGTTTGTGAATAAGGTGCATATGAGGTCTTTTGTAATTTCTTTTTTCTTTACATCCACATATGAAATTTTTTTAAATAATAAACCCTACAATTCTCTCTATAAGATGACCAATGATCAATTTTCCCCATTTCCACGTCAACTTGAGATACTAATGGCTATAATGTGTTTATAAGAGAGGCACATTGGGGGTTTATAGAATGTGAATCCCTCATTGTTTTGATTAAATCCTAAATTTTAATCTTTTTTTCAACTATATGGGCTGCTAAATCTTCATGAATTTATGGGGGATGTTGAGAAACTTTAGGAGGGATGGGAGGGATCACAAGAATTGTAGGTTTTGTTTATGGTTAATTGCATTGACCTCAAACTGTAACAATAAAAAAATGTATTCAATTCAAATTCTACTCTATAATTACAAAATTTCAATTCAATTTCAAGAAAATAATTGTGCCTACCTCTTCTTCGTGGTGTCATCATCGATTCCAATCTTTGTGGAAGTTCTCAAATGATTTTTGAGAAAGATCTAGCTGAAAATGAAACATGAGGGCACAATTTTGTTGTAAAACTCGCATTTGGGGGGATTTAAAATGATAAGGGCTTGGGATTATTTTTTTATAACTTAACATAACGTGTATGCATTATAGGTTCATGAATTACCAAACCTAATAAAATATAATGTGATCCCATTATAATAGAATGCATATGCACTTCGCTTTTTTTTAGTTTTTTATCCACTTTTTTGCCCCCCAACTTGGTGCACTTACCCAGAACCAAGGTCTACAGAAATCCTTATAAATCCAACTTCTTAGGGTTGCACAATTTTTTTAATGTTCACCTTTTGTTTATATCGATTCGCACAATGATCATTGATGTCTCAATAAACCTGCAATGAAAAATGAACCTATAAAACCCTCAAATATACATAAAATCCTTACAAAAAAATATGTAGAATGAGGGGTCGATGTCCTTATCCGCTGCTTGGTGGACTTATAACTGAGTGTTGCACTACATCTAATACCTAATTTAATTCTATTTGTTTCTTTGGAATCATGCCTTAGGTTGATCTTGTGTCATTCATACTTGGATAGTGAGCAAGTAGTTAGATGTAAAGAAATGTAGTAAATGTGTGCATGGAATAAAATTAACTTCCCTCCTATGAAGTGTATGCATAAATCCATCCCTTTTGTAACTTTTGATGGAGCTAGATGGATTCAATGGATCTCTTATATTCCTTGATGGATGAAACCATACGTGGATATAGTAGATGCTTAGTGCTTGGTCCCTTATTATGATCACATAACTTTATATTTATATTATTCCCTTACTTGAATTTCATAATTAACCTAAAAAAGGTTTACTACCAAAAAGATAAGATACTCAAATGCATATAAAGGACCCAAAAACTGTGGGTAAAGTAAAAAGAAGAAAAGGGCACCCAGATTGGATGAGGATGCATGGTGTTGGCATCTTGGTCTAGGCGATGGTGTCAGGATGACAAATTTCAAAAATCTGAAAATGTAGATTAAGCAAGTAAGGGTGTAAGACTAGAAGTATAAACAAAAAGAAAATAAAAGCGACTAGAGACATGGGTTAATTAGTATCATTCTTACTTAGGAATCATATGAATAGTATTATGTACTTTGGACTAGATAATTATCCAAAGTGCGTGATTTTGTGTCTACAGATTCCCATGAAATGTTTTGCTTCCTTTATTATATTCTAGGACCCTGAAATATATTGAATTGTCTTGAATAACCATGATGAAATTCTCTAGCAACATGACCAACTTCATTGCAATTAATTCATACAACATTTCTTTTACCTTTTAAACCTTCATCTTGCCAAAACTGACTAGGTGGATCATATAGACAATACTTGGCAATGTCTCCTCTTTCTTAAAAATTATATCAAACCATATTCCTTGATTGGTCATTCATGTTATCCTTACATGGATAATCATCTCTAAAAAAATTCCTAAATTCCTAAATTCCTTACCTCTACGCCGAAATCCATTACAAGTGAAACAATAACCATTAAATGATATTTCATAACTTGAAGTATTAGGCTACCTAATTGACTTTTTCTTTGCATTTTATTTAACACATTTCTCCTTTTGCACTTTTTTGATGTGTTTTCCTTCAATATCCTTTATTATAACAATGTCTTCTTGCATCACCTCTTTTCCTTTGAGATCTTCTTTAAACCCCTAATTTTTCTTGTCACACCTGCAGACATTTGACTACTAATAAGATCATCAAGATCCTTGGTGTTCTTCTCAAAATTATAAAAATACTTATCTCTACAAGATTCATCAAAAAATTATCCCTTAAGAAAAATCACTTCTTGTTCCTTGGATTGTAAGCTTAGAATCATGGATTTTATCTCCATCACTAGCCTTTTGACTATCAACCCAAGATTATGTGTAACAACCCAATGTTTCTCCTCTAGATCTATAATATTTGTCTCATACTCCTTGAATTAAGATCTCAAAATCTTGATGTATTTCTTAGCATGCTTTAACTCAATCTGAACACACACTAATTCATCCTCAAAATCATCTTTTTCTTCTTCTTCAAAGTCCTTGTAATATTCAGATATGAAGTCACCCAACAATGTGGAGCCATCACTTGTATACCTCATGGCATCCTTGGTCATGAACAATACCTCATCACCAACATCACCATTCTTAGATTCAAAATCAGAATTAGAGACACCACTATCACTACTTTCTTCATATGAACAAGCTTCTTCCTTTGAGTAGAAACTCTTCTTGAAATTCTTCTTGTTATCAAACCTTTTGAATTTATTATTGACTTTTTCAAACATGTGATTCTTATTGTCTTCATCATGTTCATGCTCATCATCATCTTCACTCTAGTTCTTGTGAGGGAATTTGTTAGAAAAATGAATTATCTTACCACAATTAAATCATTCAAAATTTAGCTTCCTTTTGTACTTACCTAATCCAACCTTAAGTTTTCTAGAAATCATAGAAAAGAGTTCTTCATCATCAATCTCAGGAGAAACATCATCATCCTTAACCATCTCACCATTTTTCTCCATTTTAGTCTTGAAATTAATCTCATTCTTAACTAGTTTAGAGTCAATAACCCTTATCTCATATGAAGTAAAGGTTGTTATTTGAATCACAATGGACTAAGAGGGGATGAATCAGTCCTTACAAAAAAAAATACTTCAATTACTAAACCATGCATTCGTCATTTAAATTTTCCAATCATCATTCACAACCATGTGAGCTTATTAAAATATTAAACATTCAATCATAATCACATAAAAAAAGATACACAACACATGAACACCATATATAAGTGGGAAACCATCATGGGGAAGAAAAAAAATCTACTTATATTACACAAAGAAAATATATTTAGTGAAGCACCAACTTCACAAGAAGCACCAACCCCTAGTTTAGTAGAGCACCAACCCTACAAGAAGCACCAAACCCTAATTTAGTGAATGATCCACTCCACAAGGAGGTTACAAACCTTTACGATGATCAAGAAATAACTCAAACTATTGTAGATGAATATATCTCAATTTATTTCTGCCATAAATGACAGAGATAACTTATTCATCTTACAAACCTTCTTCAAACCATCATTTCTTCAAATTGCTATATCTTCTTATTTCAAAAAAATCGTTCCTTAAAACCATTTCTCGTATGCCCTCTAAAATTATTCAAAAAAATTCAAACATCCATAGTTTTGAATTCATTCCCTTGATCATATTTCAAACCCTCACCTAAGTCACATTTTATTTATAGGCTTAACTAGTTCAAAATGAGCTCAATCACTCACTTAAATATGCTTCTCTCCATTCAAACACAAATAAAGTCAGTTTCCATCATTTTTTCAAACAGTAAAACTTAAAAAATATTTAAATCCATTCATCAAAACATTCATAGTGGACCCATGTAGGTCAGTCATGCCCAAATGCACTCAACAAGCACAAATCAAGCTAAAACCCTATTCACCTGAATGAGCTAAAAACACAAACATCACAACCATGATTTTTCAAGATTCCAAATTCCTCATGTTGGTACCCATTTGTGTCTATCCTATTTTTCTAAAATTAACCTATCCAGTGGATTCTCCTCTCAGAGAAGTAAGGGATGAGAGTTGGTTTTGGCTTATATTTTCCTTATCTAGGATCATATTTTAGTAATGGGATGGTTAAATGTATAGTGGTCCTACTAGTGGTATGAATCTCCTAAAAATTTTGGCATTATTAAGTTACGAAAGATAATTTTTTTAGTGCAAGGCCAGGAATTCGGGTATATTTTGTAAAGTGCGAGTAGGGCATGGATAGTGCGAGTTTTCCCGAAGCCCATAAATTAAAGTGTCTTCAAAAGTTATGTAGGCAAGCCCTAAATAACACTCTAAACTTCCTAGGATCTCCAACTTGGATTACATATTGCATAGCAGGAACAAATAGGGTTTCCTATTTTGAGTCATATCGGGAATGTACACAAGAATCGGTTTGAACTCAACATTTGAGAAGAGATATTAACTGCTTTATAAATTGAATAACATCTCACAGCCATGGGCCCAATTCTCCATTGTTTTATTGTGACATGGTCCGGGGTAACATTCTAGGCCCGACTATCTCGATTGAAATGGAAATAAGTGAAGAATATTAGGTTTTCACAAGTTCGAGGAGAACAAGATAACGAGTGCCTACTTTTTCCTCCCATGATTTTGTGCAAAGTGTGAGTGAAGTGTAAAATTCAGCCATGAGACCATTTTTTTATTTTTGAGGGTTTTTATGTTACAAGGAAGAGAAAATAAGTAAATTCAATATGTGCCTAAATGATTTTAAAAGAAACAATATGTACACTCGGCATGCATTTCAAAACAGAAAGGCTACTGAAAATAATGAATACATTAAACAAAATAGGGTTTTATTTCAGCATCCCCTACCCTTGTAAAACATATAAATATGAGTATACAGTGTTATAAACATGGATTGGTTAACAAAGGAAAAATACATAAGCATCAAAATTCCACAGGCTCATTATCACTTGGAATCTCCGTAATACGTTTTAGCAAGTCATCCTTGTGTAGAATAAATTCATCATCAGTTACTACACCAAACGTGATCTAGAATTTAGATATCAAGCCCTGCAACATGCCCATTTTTATCAATTCTTGATTCCCTAGCTACGGCCCATTCATAAACTAGACAAAGTCTTCTTTCCTTTTATGGGAGTTTACCCATTCAGACAGGGAATGTCCCCTCTTATATATGCTTTGGTCTTTGTACCTGAGGAGAGCGAGAGACACGGGAAATGAGGAATCTTATTAACATAGTATTCCCTCATGGTTATCCTTTTATTGAGGGGAAAGGCTTGAATGCCTATCATGGACGAGGATTTCGATAAGGAAGCCTCTACGTATATCAGACACTTTTGTGTTGTATTTTTGTAGTACGATTGGGATTTTCTCATCCCCATGTGGGGTAAGCATGAGGCTAGCCATTGTGGTTTTTGTAGTCAGATTAAGGGGCTAGTAGTAATCCATGTTCACACACCAGTTATCATTATTAATGAAGGGAAATAATGAATATTGATGGATTTCAATGTTTTGGTGTCCACCTAGTACTCTGGGTGAACTAGGTGAAAATGAAGAACTTATAAAATAGGAAAGGAAGGGCATAATTCTGTGAGGCACTGCAAGAAAAATGAAAGCATGTCCTCCAACAATGAAATATTGGTAGGATTGGGCATAGTATATAGTATTATAAAAACATGATTCATAAAAGACTCATTTGGCCCATTCAATTGGAAACACTCACTCAAATGGGTGATTTCATGGGAGGAAGATTCAAATCTAGAGGTGAAGAAGACATGGAAACAAGATAGTTGATTAAAAATTAGAAAGCAAATGACTCTGAAAAAGATAGGTGATGAATGGAAGGATGGTAGACCACTTAAATAGGCATGGCATTGGCATTGATATGGAAAAGGACATCATTTTGATATTAATACCATATCCCATTCCGATTTATAGGTACATGTGAGGTTTAAATAAAGATCACCTGATTTTTGTGGAGCGTATCACCGGAGAGTGAATAAATGCCCTGCACTTTTCAAAAATGTCTTGTCACATTAATTTTTATCACCATGTCATGCTCATACACATGTGGAAATTCTAAATATTAAGTGTGACATGACCTAGAAAAAATTTATACATCATGATGATGTATGAAGGACACGGTGGAAGTTGGTACAATTGGAAATTATTTGTAAGTAAATATTTACATTTTTCCATAGCGGCCCCAAGAAGTTGTATGAAGTGGTAGTTTATAGGAGATCTAAGGAATATGATCTAAAACCCTGAGGTGATAAGGCAATATATAAGATAAAAAAGAGGTTCTAGAGAAGGAGGGGAGGGTTCTTGGCAAGGTCAAAAAAGGGCATGAAGCTCTTAGGGGAAAATATTTTAGAGGGAATTTTTAGAGGCACTGCTAACCAGAAGGAAGGACTATGTTGTGATGAAGGTTTTCCCTTTGTAACCCAATTATTAGGAATTTTTGTTAAGATGATTGCATATGTATAGTCATTAATAGGATTTGAGAGCATTAATATATTTTTCCCTTGTCTTTTCCTAAGTTTAATGGTTTTCACCTGACAAATTCATCACGATTCATGAATTTTATTTATTTTTTTGAGAAACAATGCTAAGGTTGAGGTGATTTATGTCTTTTTGTTATAATTTTGTGTGAATCATGGTTATAACTCAATTTCAAACATATCTTACACTTTCTTATCTCTTGTCTAGGAAGGGTATGATTATTTGATGTTTTCTAGAGTACCTGAAAACTTCATTTCTGAAACCTATAAAAATATCCTATGCACTAAGTAGGATTTGAGGGTATGACTTGTAATTTCTTGGGGGTCCCTTGATCTAGACTATTTAGCGTGATTTTGCATGAGATGATCCTTCCTTAGGTGTACTTAGCTATATTATCATAAAATTAGATATTGGTTTTCCTAGATATTTCCCTATATACCAACTTCCTATAAGAGGCTCACTCATTTCTTCACCAGTATTCATGTAGTAATGAAGACATACGACGGTTGGCATATTGGTTTTGGAGTTCCCCTAGTTCCCCTTAAATATTTTCCCCTTTTTCCTCCATTCTGCCGAAATCCCTCTTATCCCCACTAAAAATCTAAATAACTATCAAAAAAATCCTAACTCATTTTGTATGTCACATATTGCCTTTCTTATATTCCATTAACCCACCTGGGAGAACACATTATCAACTCATATATATTGCATGTTCTCACCCCCAACGAGGTCCCTCATCATCGAATTGTACATAATTTTTGTAAAAACAATTGGGATGAAATTGCGGGTCATACCAACACTTCCCCTAGTGTTTTTTTATCGATTCCTCGAGTGTTTTAGCATTTAGTGACCACTCTTTCAAGTGAATGTTATATTTGGTTGTTACACCCGATTCTTATTTTTCCCTCTCGTATTCTCCAAAACATTACCCCCACTTTGTGCCCCAACCTTTATGTGCCTCTGACCACATTCTTGGGTCCTCTCACCCTTACTTAGGCAGAGTCAAAAGTAGAAGTGATAATGAGTCACACCCTTTATTCGGGTACCTCCCAATGATTCCCTCAAGAAGCGTGGATGGGTGGTGAAGGCATATCATCCCCCTAGCTACAAGACAAAAAAATTTAGGGTCCTTCTTTTATCACCTGACCTCCCGTGCACTTTTGCATCCCCCTTCTCCTTCCCTTGGGGTGTAAAGCTAAGAGACAACACCTTTTCTCGTGTCATTCTGGGGACCTAAAGCTGTTTGTACTCATATGGGTCTTTGATATGACCTTCTTTTATTGATCTTTACGATATTTGAAAATGTGTTTTTATCTTTGACTTTTTCTCGTGATGTCATGTGATTTATTTTTCTAGAGTTATCACTCTAATGGTGACTCTGTTATCTTGTGGGTTGTACTAGACTAGTGGTTTTTCATTTTGATGAGGTTTGACTAAATTTTTGTATCTTGTTTCAACTTTGTGTTTGATGTTTACCATTGTGTCATATGGACTTTATATGGTGAATATTTATCTGTAAGAATCAGTTTTCTATGAAGTGTTCCATGGGTATCTGTGATAGTGGTGAGGGTTATCTTCCTTCTAAAGTTCCTTTTAAACTAGGTTCGTTCAAACCCTTGGAATTTAAAAAAATATGTGGATACCCCATCTGGATCCCACCGGGAGTTAGACTCAAATTGCCTATGTTTCGAGGATATGGTAATACTTTTGTGGAACAAAATATTTCCATGTTTGAGGAAGTGATGCATGAATACCAGGTGAGTTATGAAGATATTTTTATGAGGCTATTTGTGCAAACACTACAAGGAGATTATAAAGACTGGTTTAATCCTTTAGCTCAGAGCTTTGTTTATTCATGGATGGAAATGGTAACTTTATTTGGAAAATAATTCAGTGATGACCTGGGCTTCTTTCTTTTATGAATTTTATGAAGAGGCCATGTACTCGTTTGAAGGAATAATGTTCATGTGTTTTAGAAATGAATAAAATGACACGCATGACATGTGTTTGGTGTTAAGACATTGATTGGTGATTATGTTGATAAGAATGATCAAATTGGTTATGCTTGTGCCTGGTGTGACAAATGTTTTATTCCCCATTCCCCGTATTTTGGATAATGTGCCCAGTGTTGAGAAAGTGAAATCGAGAATTGAAGAAAGAGATTTATTACATGGTTCCACAAAAAAGTGGTGTTTATCTTCCACTAACCTCCTACATGCTGAACAATTGATGAGTTATGGGATATTCTCTCTAGGGTATGTCAGGATTTGATCAAAGGTTTTGATGCAGTGGTTTTAGACATAGGTTGTACTTCATTTGATCATAATTTTTCTATGATAAAGGATGAAATGATTGCTAAATATAATGGAGATGTCCCCTCAGTAGAAGACATATGTGTTTTTCTTGATGTTATAGTGGAACAAGAGAAACATCTTAGATTATCTTATGAGTTTTCGAAGACCGAATGTTGATGAATTGATATCCTCATATGTCCCTGAAAATGGTGTCATGACCTTGGATAAAAGGGAGGATCACTTTGGTAATAATAATACCGATAATGTTGTATCACCAATGAAGGGTATAAGGAAGCAGTTGCTTAATCACTAGGCAAAGTGTAAAAATCACTCTGCTGAAAGCGTCTTTGCAGTCATCGTCCCTCAGTGCTTTGGCTCAAATGCAGACCCTGCGAAGGTATGGATCACGGGGTCCCTCTTGTCAGGGTCCCTCTCTCCAAAGCCAGCTCGATGTTTGGACAAAAATGTGGAGGGTTCCACATCCGCTCCTAGCTCGGAAAAGCTATCCCCTTCACTGTCAGATGGATCTTTTTCCCTGCGCATCCCCTCTCACATCACGGAGGCTGCTTCTGCTTCTCATGATCTATCCTTGGTGGGTACACTGATGGGCCCTAGACCCCCATTGGAAGATATAAAAAAATGGGCTCGGTTAAAATGGAAACCATGTGGAGCGCTTGAAATAGCGGCTATGCCTAATGGTTTCATATTATTTTCCTTCAGCATGAAAGAAGACTTTGCTAGAGCACTGTTAGGTGGTCCATGGTTTTTTGGCAGGTGGGGCTTCTATCTCAGGAAATGGTCTCCTGGTTTCAACCCTCACACAAAATCCATGACCCAAGCCCCAATTTGGGTTCACCTCCGGGGCTCCCTCTAGAGTTCTGGCATCCGGTGGTTATTGAAGGTATTGCTCTCTCAATAGGATCTTTAATTGCTATAGATCAAGCAACAAAAGCTAAAACTAGATTCATCCATGCTCGTTTCTGTGTTAATGCTGACGTCAGTTGTCCCTTACCAAAAGAAATAGAGCTTCTATCGGACTTGGGGAACTGGAAACAACCCATTGACTATGAATACATTCCAAATGCTTGCTCCTTCTGCAAAAAAATTGGTCATCGGGCCTCTAGTTGCCCATCTAAATCTCAACCAAAACCCAAGACCCAAATCTTCTCAAAAAAAAATAAAAATAAAAATTATTCCTAAAACGTCTTCTATTGAGATTCGATCATCCCCACATCAAATTCCTTTGCTCTCCTTGAAGATGGAGAAATCATCACCTCTTCTGATCCTGTTTCCGAGATCACCCCCTCCATGGCCTTTCAATCTCTCATCACCCCTCTGTCTCCCTCGGCTCTCCCCACCTCTTCCCCTATAGGAGTTAACCTCTCTTTGGCTACCTCTTCCCCTCCCCCTTCTCCGCTGTCTTCTCCTCTTCCCTTCCCTCCCCTTCCCTCCGTCCCCTCTTCCTTGAATCTTTCCCCCTGCCTCCCCTCTGTCCACCTATTTTAGACTCTGTCCCCTCCCCCTCGGGACATTCTTCTGATGATAGCTTCAATCATCGCTTCACTAGAAGTAGCAGCAAGAAACCCGATATAGGCATGGAAAAAGCTCGGGGGAGAATTCCGAGCAACATCAAACTTCAGCAAGAAGCAGCTATTAATGTCACGCAAGGAACTCAAAGCACAATCCCCATGGTGGTGGGGAGCAAATCCAAACCAAAGAAATGAAGATCATCTCTTGGAATATAAGAGGGCTTAATTCTCTTCAAAAACAAAGAGTTATCAAAGACATCAAATTCCAGAACTCTCCTGATATCATAATGCTGCAGGAAACCAAAATAAAAAATGAAGATCGTCTCCTAAGAATCTGGCCTGTGGCCTCTTTTGAATCTCAACCTTCAACAGGAAACTCAGGGGGACTTTGTACCTTTTGGGATCCCAGAAGTCTCAAAGGGGATTGCCTATTCAAGCACCCCAACTTTTTATGCATGCTCTTCCAAGAGATTGGAGCAGACTCCTCTTGGATTGCTATCAATGTGTATGCCCCCAACTTGGAGACTCATCGTGGTAAATTATGGAAAGATATCACTAACTTCATCATCACTTGTGGTAAAATTCCCATTCTAATAATGGGAGATTTTAATTGTCCACTTTATCCTTCGGAAAAACAGGGAGGTATTCCTGCCATGACCGCCAGCATGGAGGCTCTGGCTGACTTCATCAGGGAGAATTCTCTTCTGGATATGGATCTCCATGGCTCATCTTATACATGGTCAAACCGCAGATTGGGCAGGAACCATATTCAAAGCAGATTGGATAGATCTCTAGGCTCTCTGGACTGGATTTCTCTCTTTCCTGACTTCTACCTCAACTCCCTCCCTCGGGCTGCCTCTGACCACAGCCCTCTTCTGTTGAGTGCAAATCACAAGCTGAATACCAAGAATCCTCCCTTCAGGTTTGAGCTTGCTTGGCTTGAAAACAACCACCTGAACCCCCTTGTTGCTAAATGGTGGAATATCAATATTGAGGGCTCTAGTATGTTTAGATTTTCCAGCAACTCAAAGAAATTAAAAAACAACTCAAGATATGGAAGTCGACGGTCTTTGGCAACATCAAGCTTCGCAAACAGGAGCTAACTCAGAGTTTGGAAAAAGTCTCTGAACAAATTGAGATTGATGGAAGATTGGATCATCTTCACCAACATGAAATCTCCCTCCTCAGTGATTATCACAATACACTTAAAGAAGAAGAGACCTATTGGAGGCAACGTTCTCGAGCCCTTTGGCTCGAGCAAGGGGATCGTAACACTAAATTTTTTCACATCACTGCTTGCAAGCATAAAGCTAGAGATAAGATCCGTGAGTTGGTGTCGTCCTCGGGTACCTTGTTAACTGCTGAGGCTGATATATCCAACGAGCTTGTCTCCTTCTATTCAAATCTTCTCCAGGCTGACCTGCCCCCTCCGGAACAATCAATGAATGACATGCTCCAACATATTCCGCATCTGGTGTCACCTGAGATGAACAACAATCTGATCAAGCCTTTTACTATGGAGGAAATTCACAAAGCAGTCTTTGCAATGAAGAGGGACAAAGCTCAGGTCGGATGGCTTTCCTGCTGCCTTCTTCCAGGTGTTTGGGAAATCATCAAGCAGGATCTCTTCAAAGCAGTGAATGAGTTTCAGGTTAACAACAATCTGCTTAAGGAATGGAATACCACCTTCGTCGCCCTTGCCCCAAAAGTGCATAGTTCTAAAGATGTATCCAATTTTAGGCCAATCAGTTTATGCAACACGTCTTATAAGATTATCACTAAGATGTTGGCCTCCAGACTAAAACCTCTAATGAAGGATCTCATCTCGCACAATCAGAGTGGCTTCATAAAAGGACGGCTCATCCAAGGTGGTATAATTACTGTTCATGAAGCCATTCACTCAGCCTTTCTCGAAGTCCCCAGGAATGATCTTAAAATTGGATATGCAAAAAGCATTTGACAGAGTCAGCTGGCCTTTCTTAATTAAGGTCCTGGAAAAATTTGGTTTCGACAAAAAGTGGTGTAGCTGGGTCTTCTCTTGTATCACGACCCCTTGCTTCTCTATTCTTATCAATGGCATTCCAGCAGGTTTCTTCAAAAGCAGCAGAGGTATCAGACAAGGTGACCCCCTGTCACCTTTTCTTTTTGTCCTAATGGCGGACTCCCTTAGCAGAGCTCTGGAAGCGGCTAAAAGTCAATCTATCATTTCCGGTATGAAAATCACCTCAAGTTGCCCTTCTGCCACACATAGCCAGTTTGTTGATGACACTTTGCTGCTAAGTTTAGCCTCTGTTATTGAGGCCCGGGCTATAATGGATATCCTTTCTCTCTACCAATCAGCTTCTCAGCAAACTGTAAATTTCAACAAGAGTAGCATCTCCTTCATCAACACGGCCCCTAGGACTCAGAGAAAGATTGCTGATATCTTTGGATGCAATATTGTGGATCTCCCCGCCTCATATCTTGGCATCCCCCTCTTCCATGGTAAGCAATCTAAAATTCTTTGGAATCCTGTCATTGAAAGGTATCAAAAAAAAAATCTAGCCGCCTGGAAAGGGGTTCTGCTCAGTCAGGCTGGCAAGCTTCAGCTGGTTAAAGCCACCCTTCAAAGCCTTCCTACTTACTTCATGTCCCTGCTCAAAATTCCCAATTCAGTGAGGGAGGTTGTGGAAAAAATTCAAAGGAACTTTCTGTGGTCAGGGACTGATGTAAAGAAGAGGATCCATCTGGTGGCATGGAAGGATGTGTGTAAGCCAACTTCTCATGGAGGGCTTGGTCTTCGAAAAATGGCTGACATGAATGGGGCCCTCCTGGCCAAACTTGCTTGGGAAGTGGCTAAAGGTGACTCTAATTGGGCCCATCTGCTCAGAGCTAAATATCTGGCAAATAACAAAGATCTGCTCACTTCCAACCCAATTAGGGGTTCTGCCATCTGGAATTCTATTATTAGCTCCCTCCCCATTATACGAGCTGGCACTAAATGGAGATTTGGGAATGGTCGTCTTATTGACTTCTGGAGGGATTTTTGGATAGGGGACGAGCCTCTTGATCTTAATCCTGATTGGGACCCTGTGAAAAGAAGCATCATTAACAAGCAAGGAAGATTAGCTTCGGGCTATTGGAAGATTGTGAATTCCATCCCCTCATGGGATATAAAGGTCTGGGATGATATCAGCGATCTGCAGAGTAGGCTCCTGACTTCACTCAGAATGGTAATCTCTTCCATATACATCCCTTTCTCCCAAAACGAGGACGAGCTTATTTGGCCCCTCTCCCCATCTGGTTCTTTCTCGGTTAAGGCTGCTTACCTTTCGATGCATAGTGCTGACTCTGGTCCCCCCTTTCCAAATTCTGGCCAAATGTGATCATCCCCAAAATTGGTTTTTTCTCTTGGCTCTCTTCTAAGAATGCTTTCCTTTCTGGGGAGAATCTGAAAAGGAGGGGTTTCTCTCTCCCCACTAGATGTGTGTTATGTGCTAAAGAGGCGGAGTCCTCTGCCCATCTTTTGATCCATTGCTCTTTTTCGCAAGTTATCTGGCAGTGGCTTTTATCGAGGATGGGAGTGTTTTGGACCTTCCCTGAGTCCATTCAGGACACCCTCTCTCAATGGAGCTCTCCTTTCACTCATCCGATTCTGAATTTGGCTTGGAAACTCCTCCTCCCTCATGGAATATGGGGCATCTGGAAAGAAAGGAACAGAAGAATCTTCAAAGAAAAAAGTCTTGAACCTGTTCAGGTGGCTTCTCAGATTGCTCTTGCTTTCCAAGAAAATCTCAACTCGATCATGTGGGCCAAATATCAGCAAAAAATCCAAATATGTAACTCCCAGGAGTGGCAGAAGTTGTTGGCCATTCAAAGTAAAGGCACTTCCACTGCTAGGGAATTAGTTCGTTGGCTTCCCCCTCCTAAGGGGCTGGAAAAAACTGAATACGGATGGGGCCTCGAAAGGAAATCCTGGAAATTCTGGTGGAGGAGCCATTCTTCATTGCTCTTCGGGATATATAGTTGCTGCTTCTGCTCATAACCTCAACTATGGTACCAACCATCATGCGGAAGCCTTGGCCATCCTCAAAGGCCTTGAGCTAGCTATCAAATTTGGTGATGATCCCCTCAAGTTGAAAGTGACTCCCTCAACATCATCAAGCTCCTGCAGTCAAATGATTCTGGTCAATGGTCGATACAGAATATCATTGCTGATATCAGAATTATTCAAAGATCTTTCCAGCAAATCCAGTTCCAGCATGTCCTCCGGGAGGGAAATAAAGCGGCTGACCTCCTTGCTAATATTGGTGTTCTCCTTGAGAATCAGCAAAGTTGGACAGACAACTTCCCGGATGATCTCTTCAAATCACTCAAAATGATATATCCCATTGCTGACTGGTGGATTGGAGGGCTGAATTGGGTATCAGAAAATTCTCTATGGCTTTCTCAAAGGGCGGCGGAATTCATGTCGAATTAAATTGATTTGACATTTAACGATGGGCATTTTGATTATGGTGTTGGGTAATGATGCGGGGGATCTCCGCACGAATGGGAATTACCTTCTCATTAATCATTTGAGGATATGGCGGGAGGGCAATGATAACTTGGCTGATGGCTCCCCCGCCCTGACTAGGCCGTTAAATGACCCTTATTGCTCTCACTTCTGCAATTATTCAAACATTCATACCATGGGGGGTCAGTTGAAGCGTCTTGAGCCTGATAACTATGATTCGATTAAAAATGATGGGGAGGTTTGGAATATAATGCTGGAAAATGGTATTGCTACCTTCCTGGAGAAAATGGTGGGTTATTCTGCGCTTGTTTCGTATGCGGTTACGGCTTCCTGGTCGAAGGGTCGGGTTCGGATCGGCAACACTCACTTTACCATCTCCACAAATGCAATAGCTGACGCCACTGGCCTTCCTGCTACCGGAGACATCTACTTCAGGCGCTCGCTGCATGCGGAAATTCAGGATTTTAATGCTCCTGGGGACAGACCGGTGAAATACCTCTCTGGTTACACTCGGGTCTCCCTGCCTTCTCCTTGGGACAGAGTCGCGGAGGTCATAATGCGATATTTTACCATTGACGGTAGATATCGGCTTGTTTACGGTCCTCACCTTTTCATCCTCTCTCATCTTCGGTGGGGGAAGAAAATTAATCTGGCGGCCTTTTCTGTTTCAGTCCTTAGAACAATCGGTCCAGTTAGCTCGTGAGGGGGAAGGTGCCATTCTTCACCAGGGTTTGTTATATCTGCTCTTCTCTGTTGTTGCTTCTCATTCCGACCTTCTTCACTTCCCCCAAGTCTGGTCGCCACCGCCGCTCCCCTCGCCTTCCCCTCGCCCCTCCTCCACCTCCCTCCGCTCTTCTCGGCGCCATCATCGTCTTCTTCTTTCTTCTGGTTCAGACTCTGATGTGGCAATTCTGAGTCCCCCCTCGCTGCCTCTCAGCCCCCTGGCACCCCTTCCTTCCCCACGCCCCTCTCTTGCTTGTTTTGGAAGGCACTGACGCCAGCGGTCACGTTGCTTCCCCTGTTTCTAGCCCTGATTCCTCTCTGGCTGCGGACATTTTGGGCCTAGCTAAGCTCTACCCAGACTCCCCGGACTCGGAACAGTTTGATAACAGCCAACCGGTGGTTGATCCCATCACTCAGTCTGCGGGAAACAATACTCTCTTCGAGGACAAAGTTCTTACTGATGACACTCTACATTCCTCGCCGATTCTAGATTCTACACTGCTGCGCCTGAGTCTGCTGACACTCATAGGGATGATCGCAGAGTCGACATGGTTTCTTCTATTCTAAACAAGCTTCAGCGCGCATTCAAGGCTTTGAAAGCTTGGGAGGTCTTCATTGAATCAACCAAGACTGCCATTGCAAATGACTGTTCGGAGCTCATCAATCTTGCCGAACAACTTGCAAATGACTCAGGCTCTCCTAGAGCTAAAAATGCAGTCTCTGAGCTGAAAAAGCTCTTATGATGTATCTCTTCTTTCTTTTGTTTGTCTTTTCGTCCTCCTTTTTTGGAATCTTCTTGGGTACTTTTTGCTTTGCTTTTATTGTTAAATCTGGCCTGATGGGCTCTATTGTATAAGGTTGTGGGACCTTCTAAAACCCTCCTTTTACCCTATATATTCCAAAAAAAAATGAAGGGTATAAGGATGGTGTTTGATTTCGATCCACAGAGTATATTGGTAGTGGATGGCCTATAAAGAAGGGGTTATAATATCTTAATCCCCTATTTTCTGATCAAGTGATGGAGCAATAACTTTTACTAAAAATTTTGGGAATACAAAGTGCAGGTCATTTCACCTAAGGATTGTGATTTTCAAATACAGGTCAATTCCTTCCCTTTGAAAAATGAGACTGATGTGTGTGTGGAGTTTGGTGTCGGTTCCCTGTTTGTTAAGAAAAATGCAATAGGAACAAATGGTCTCTTTTTAGAAGTAGGTATGGTAAATACAAGTAAAGGTGAGTATGTTGACCATTTTCTTGATGCCTATGTTTATTTTAAAAAGAAATAGATGAATTGATATTTATCTACTCTAGAAAGAGAGAAATTTATCATACATCTTGAGAAACACATGTAGGTCCTTGGATTTTTATATCATGTGGTGTGTTGTGGAAAGGAATCATTATTGACTAGACTTTTCTTAGAAGAAAAAGTGGATCTACCGGTATGAATGAAGACGTGATTATGCTTCTGCTGAATGAAAGGTTTTAGGTAATGGAAACCAATTGAGGATATGTGTTTCATTTGAAGTGATTGTAATTATTACATTTAGGAATTGGCATGGTAACTTTTGTATCTGGATGGGACAAGGGCATATTATATGGGATCCTAGTGGACTATAATGGAGGTTTTATGGTCCTTGGACCTCGATGGTTTACTTGTACGAGTGTATAGTGGTGTGTTTTTTGTTGTTTGGGTTTGAGATGGTTTTTGGTTGTTTTTTCTTTCTCTCATAGTGGTGACTTGAAGTTCTTATCATATTTTGACTTCGTTTCCCAATGGATAAGGTAACTAATCTTCTCCTTCTAGTATTTTTTTTAGTGTTTTTTTGACACCTACATGGGGATTCCATCCCTAAGCTAGAGCCAATGTTGGTACCCATTTTTATCTGTCTATTTTTCTAAAATTAACATGTCCAATGGATTCTCTTCCCGAGAAGTAAGGAATGAGAGCTAGTTTTGGCTTTTATTTTCCTTATCTAGGATCAAATTTTAGTAATGCAATGGTTAATAGTATATTGGTCCTTCCGATGCTATGAAGGTCCTTAAAACTTTTGCATGATTAAGTTACGACACACATTATTTTTTACCTGCAAGGTTGGGACTTCGGGCATATTTTGTGAAGTGCAAATAGGGTATGGATAATGCAATTTTTTCTGAAAGAAAAAAATCAAAGTATTTATGGTATTTGTGTAGGCTATCCCAAAAATACACTCCAAATTTTGTTAGAACACTGACCCGGATTACATCTTCCATAGTAATAACAAACAATTTTTCCTTTTTGGGTCATACCCGGGAATGTACACAAGAAGTAGTTTGACCTCAACATCTGAGAAGAAATATTAACCTGATTTATAAAGTGAATAACATCTCACATTCAGGGGCCTAATTCTCCATTGTTTTACTATGACATGGTCCAGGGGTTTTGTTCGGGTCCGGCTATCGACGGAAATGGAAAGAAGTAAATAAACTTCAGCTTTTCCCATTTTCAAGGGAAAACAAGATAACGAGTGCCTAATTTTTCCTCCCATGATTTTTGCAAAGTGCAATTAAAGTATAAAGCTGCATCCATGAGATGAAATTTTCTATTTTTGAGGGTTTTTCATGTTACAAGGATGAGAAAATAAGTAACTTCAAGATGTGTCAGATTGATTTTAAAATAAATAATATGTACACATGACATGCATTTATAAATAAAAATGATACTCAAAGTAATGAGTACATTAAAAAAATGGGGTTCTATTTCAGGGTCCCCTTCCCTCACAAAACATATACATATGAGTATACGGTGTTATAAACATGGATTGGTTGAAAAAGGAAAAAGACATAATCATCAAACTTCTACGGGCTCATTATCACTTGGAGACTCGGTATTATGTTTTTAGCAAGTCATCCATGTGCTAGATAAGGTCATCATTGGCTACCAAGCCAAAAATGAACTATATTTCGAGATACCAAGCCCCAAGATATTTGCATTTCCATTAGTTCCGAGTCCCTGGCCATAGCCCATTCAGCAATTGGATGAAGTTTTCTTTCCTTTAAAGGGAGTTTACCCTTTTACGAAGGTAATCTCCCCCTCTTATATATTCTTTGGTCTTTGTACACGAGGAGAGAGTGAGACACAAGGAAATGAGGAATATTATTATGATTATTCCCTCATGGTTATAATTTTCTTGAGGGAAAAGCCTTGAATGCCTATCATGGACCACATTTCAGAAAGGGCATCCTCTAAGACTATTAGATGATTCTTTATCACATTCTTTATTCCATGTGGGGTGAAGAGGAGGTTGGGCACTGTGATTTTCATAGTCATATTAAGAGGTTTGTAGTAATCCTTCTTCACACACTAGTAATAATTATTAATAGAAGGGTAGTAGCAAAGCCAGTAGGATTTCAATTGTTTGGTGTCCACCTGGTACTCTGGGTGAACTAGGTGAAAATGAAGAACTTGGAAAATAGGAAAGGAAGGGCACAATTTTACAAGGCATTTCACGAAAACTAAAACATGTCCTCCGACAAAGAAATATTGGGAGGACTATACCTAGTATCTAGTATGCTAAAAAGATGATGAATGAGAGCCTCATTTTTCCCAGTCAATTGGAAACACTCACTCAAATGGGTGAGTTCTATGGGAGGAAGATTCAAATCTAGAGGTGAAGAAGACATGGAAACAAGATAGTTGATCGAAAAGAAGAAAGCAAATGAATTTGAAAAAAATAGTTGTGAATGGAAGGATGACAGACCACTTAAATATTCATGGCATTGGTGATGAGATGGAAAAGGACATGATTTTTATATTAATACCATATCCCATTCTGATTTATAGGTACGTATGAGGTTTAAATAAAGATCACCTATTTTTGCAGAACGTGTCACCGAAGAGTGATTAAAGGCCCGCACTTTACAAAATTTTCTTATCACATTAATTTCTCTGGCCACGTCATGCTCATACACGTGTAAATTCCAAATATTAAGTGTGATATGACCTAGAAAATTTTGGCTATGTCATGATGACATATGAAGGGCGCAGTGGATGTTGACAAAATTGGCGGTTGTTTCTAAGTAAATATTTGCATTTTTTCCATGGCAATCCCAAGTAGTTGTATGAAGTGGTAGTTTATAGGAGATCTCGAGGAATATGATATAAAACCCTAAGGTGATAAGGTAGTATATAATATAACAAATAGATTCTATAAAAGGAGAGGAGGGTTCTTAGCAAGGTCGTAAAATGGAGGGAAGCTCTTGGGTGAAAAGATTTTAGACGAAATTTCTAGAGGCACTACTAACCACAAGGAAGGATGCGTTGTGATAAATTTTTTCTCCTGTGGAACCCAATTATTGATAATTTATGTTAATATGATTGCATATTTACAGTCATTAATGGGATTCAAGAGCATTAATATATATTTCCCTTGTCTTTTCCCAGGTTTAATGGTTTCACCTGACAAATTCATCAAGATTCATGACTTTTATTTGTTTTATTGTGAAATGATGCTAAGGTTGAGGTGATTTGTGTCTTTTTGTTATATTTTTGTGAATCATTTTTGTAACTCAATTTCAAACATATCCTTCACTTGCCTAGCTCTCATCTAGGAAGGGTGTGAGTATTTGACATTTTCGGGAGTACTGAAAAACTCCACTACGAATCCTATAAAAATATCCCTGCAGACTAGGTGAAATTTTGGCATATGAAATGTAATTTCTTGGGGGTCCCTTGATCCAAACTATTTAGCGTTATTTTGCACAAGATGATCCTACCTCAAGTTTGCTTAGTTGGATTGTTAAGAATTTAGATCTTTGTTTTCCCAAAGCTTTCCCTGTAGACCAAATTCTTACAAGAGGATCATTCATTTCTTCACAAGTATTCATGTAGTAATGAGGACATACGATGGTTGGTATATTTTTTTGGGGTTACCCTAGTTCCCCTTAAAGTGTTTCCCCTTTTCCCTCCATTATGTCAAAATCCCTCTTATCCCCACTAAAACTCTAAACAACTTTCAGGAAAAATCCTAACTCATTGTGTGGGTCTTAGATTGCCTTTATTATATTCCTTTGACCCACCGAGATAATAAACTACCCTCATCATGTATCTTGTGTGTTCTCACCCCTGATCTGAGGTCCCTAATCATCGAATCACATATAATTTGTGTTAAAAATGTTTGGATGAAATTGTAAGTCGGACCAACATTGCCCCTAGTGGTCTCAGTATCGAGTCCTTTGGTGTTGTAGAATTTAGTGACCACTCTTTCGAGTGAACATTATATTTTTGGCTACACCCGGTTCCAATATTTTCCTCTTAGTGTCTCGGAACATCACCCCGACTCGCACCCCAACCTCCATGTTCCTTGACCGCATTCTTAGGTCATCTCACCCTTACATAGGCAAAGTCAAAAGTAGTAGGGATAGCAGCCACACCCTTTTTTGGGTACCTCCCCATCACTCCCTTGGGAAGGTTTGATATGAAATTCAAAGGAGATCCTCCCCTCGGCTACAAGATGATATTTTTGATGGTCCCCCTCTAGTCACCCGACCTCCCCACACTTCCACATCCCCATTCCCCTTCCTTGGATTGTAAATATGGGATCCAACACCTCATATATGTGTATTATAACATATAAATGTAATCCATGGTCATACATAATCTTTAACTACTCAAATTATTCATCACTAACTCAAGAAGGCTCATATCTTTCACCAAAATTTTGTTTCCAGGACCTTGTCTTCCATTTTAGGCCTCAACACCACAAAATAACACCTCAACTATGGCATGTAACCACTCAATGGAATCCCCAGGACTGCAGATCACATCCATGTTTCTGCTAGAGATTATAAAACATATATATGTGTGTAAACCACACCATATTTCCTCTTCACCAAAATAAGTTGACTAGAAAGTAGATTTACACAATCAACTAGTTTGTACCCTTTCTACTTCTTTTCAAGTACACTGCAAATTCCTTCACTAGGAAAACCATTCATCCCTATTAACTTTCCAAATGATATAAAGCATCAAATAATCCATTACATGCCTCTTCTACTTCATTCTTTCAACAAAATCAATCTTATCTTGAGAAATAAGAAAGATTCCTCTCCACAAATCAAACTAGATGACCCATCAAATATCATCATAATGAGACAAACCATAAACCACTGGAAATCCATTTTAATATTATTTCTATAACATCTAACATTTTCTTCCAATTCTAAGTGGAAGTTCTTCAACCAATTCCATCTCTCGAAAGCTGTTCCTTTATCCTTCTCGGACTCAAGATCTAGGCTTGAGCTCAACTTGCTCCATCACCACAAAACTCACTTCCACACTTAAAAAAATAATGGAACACCCTTATACATTATTTATAAGAACTCATCAACTTTCAAACATCATGACTAACTCAGAACAATCATCTTACCTCATGAATATTCTTGAGACCTTTCTTATCTTGGAATCCTCGATATTTGACCCTCAAATATTAGGTCATAACTTATTCATACCATATAAAAAACAATTTTTATATACCAATGGAAATATCTATTAACCAATAAAACAACACAACTTTAATAAAGTCCTAAATCCTCTTGTAGCTCCTGTAATTCCACTTTTACCACAAGTTACTCCAAACTACCCCAAAACCAGTCTTCATAAATAGGGCACACTTTTCCTTTTTCACTTCAACAATGATCTAAAAATATCATGGAAATGTATAAAAACTCTAGGGATAAAAACAATGTCAATTTATTTATCACCTTATTTGGATAATGTTTCCTTAAAATGGACTTATTCATAAACAAGCATCTTCAAGTGGGGCCCACATATAATCACATGGTCTAATTTACCTTTCTAGAAATATGGATAATTCCTTTACATCCTAAAATCATCACTTTGAAAAAATAAATCAAAAATTGTTCATTTCCTTTAAGTCAGTTTTAGGTAGGGTTTAGTTAGGGTTTCAAAGAAACTTATCTTCTTAACGATCGTTCATAAAAACCACATGATCAATCCACCTAATTGTTTTTTGAAACCTTAATAACTTACCTAAAAATATATTCCAAATATCTCATGTCCCCATGCAAAGCACACATCTCACAAAAAGCATCGAAGGTTCACTCTTGCTTCAAAATCACACTCAAAATCACTGGTTTTAGAAAAAACTTCGTATCTTGCAATTCCTTCAAATTTTTTAATTGAAAATTGTCATAAAGCATAATGAAAACATGATATAAATATCCATACACACCATATATCCCAAATATCTTTGAAACTCTCCATCCAATCTAATTTATCTGTGTTATCTTCATTATTTTCCCCTTCTTTCTTCCCAAGGACCAAAAACATGCATTGTACCTTTGATTACTAGCCTTAAACTCATCATAAACCTCATGTATAACTCTAAAATACTTATACCATGCTCCAAAAATATTTTTAGCTCCAAAACTCATAACTCCATACCATTCTCGCATTCTCTAAAACTAGGAATAGGCCTAGAATGACCTGGCTCAACCATGAAACCTCATGACCTGACCATGATAACCTCATGTAGACTCTTAGACACATATAACACACCTCATGGACTATGATGGACCTCATTACAACCTTCAACCCACTTTATGAGAGCTCATACAATGACTATGCAAGCTAGAACCATGTTAGGACACCATGACAACTCACCAAATCTTATCACTACCAATCAACCTTCATACTTGACATGAATGAAACCTTATGAATACTGACATGACCTCATAACACCCTTTTCCATCAATTTACTTTACATAAATGAAAACACTAACACAATATGGCCAAAAATCCTCCCATTTGGTCATTGATGTCAACCACCATTAGAAACATCGATGGAAACGAATAAGACAAACATACCTACTAGACCTCATTTCCATGTTTCTAATGCTTCTCTCCCCTTTGACATCTATGAAAAATTATAATTTGATGAAACAACATGAGAAATGAAAACACATGACTAAAAACAATGGAAACAATGTAAAAACACAACTTACTTGACTCAATGACTCCCCCTTGGACTATACTTGGTCTTCTTTGATTCTAACAGCTATAAAACTGATCCATGGACCTAGTATAATCATGAAATAAGCTCCCCATGAGAATATACTCTTAATTTTGGCATCCATTCATGTTTTACATCACTTCTTAGAATTTTAATAAATCACCAAATCTATCTTCAATACTAATTTTTCAACTTGTAGGACCAATATACCTAAACTACTTCTTGGACAAATTTTGACAAGCTTATCAATGTCATAGATTTAATATAATCATGTACATCATCCTTTAAATTATCCTTTTGGAATCATATTGTCTATATCTAGGTGAGTACATAAAAATGACCTCATACCTTAATTTTATACCTTGAATATTCTCTAGTTTCTTACCATATCCATTAAGACACTTTTTCAATTATTTCAACCTCTTTTACATGCTCTTATACTTTTTGAGTCACCAACTATTTTACTTTTGAAAAGTACTAGTAATCCATCATTTATTTTTCCTCGCAAGCTCCTAGACACCTCAAGATACAACTTGAGACTTAAAAACATCTAATTTAATACCTATTCTCTGACAATACTTTGTACTAAACCTTCTATTCTTCCTTCAACATATCAATGTCTCGAGTCCTTCACTTTTGTAATCATATATTTGTTTTATCCTTTCTAGCCTCTTACATAACCTAATTTAGAGGCACATCATTATCCCCCTTCCTTGTTAGGATCTTATAAACTTGTATAACTCCTATCTTTCTCTTTCATGACTCAAAGTATACTAAAATTATTTACAATGCATGATGATAGTAACACATATACAAACAAAGATAGCTTGTTGACATGAAAGGGAATTTCATACTTTAGTCACTTCATAATTTTCTTGTTTTTGTACATGGATACATAACACATATATTATAATTATAACACCTTTTCATGTTTTACTTCTCTTTAATCCGAAGAATCATATGCATGCATAGAATAATGTCTATCAACTAGAGAGAAATTTGAATTTCACAAAATAAGAGAGAGTATATCTTACACTTGAAGACAAAATAGATACCACCTTGACATCTTGATATTTCCTTCCATGTATTACAATATTTTGATAAACACTTTTAGTTTTCCTATAGAAATAAACCAACACCATAAGTCATTGACATTGAGTGATATTTACACAGTCTTGTAGCTTGTGATTTCACTTCTACATTATCCCTTGTCATGAATCATTCATGCCCTTATCCCTTTTTAACAAATATCAAGTATGCTTCTCGGTTCAAGAATCCCTTTCACACCATATTGATCATCTTGCACTCATTTTTAAAGATTAAAAGACTTGTTTCCCTTGTTCTAACAACCCTTATTGACATGTAGGTCACTTAGTCATAACATTGTATACCGAGTTTGCACCTTTGTCAATCATCTTGTCAAATTTGATACCCTTGATGCACTACTACAGAATATAATACCTTATATTTAAATATGAAACAAGCTTTAAATCATTCAAAGCTCTTACAACTAATATATCAAACCTCAATAATGTCTAAGACACCAATAGGTAGACTAACTTTATTGTTACTGAACCCCGACTTGTAACTCACCATGAAAAAACAATCTTGCCCTGCATAAGGAAAATTTGAATGAGTTTAAAATCTTTAGGGACCTTCAATTCATAACTTGAATACAGACCTAGAACACTAATTTCACTTTTCTCTTGATGGCCTTAAATGAAATTTTCATGTTTAATGATCTATGAATCTTGATTACTCTATTTTGTCTTATGATGACTTCAAATAGGTTTAAGACATTAATAACCACTCTGTAGATCTTATTATACTTCTAATAATCATGGTTACCTTTGCACTGATTACCTAGGAGACACTATGACACCACTTCTACACATCCTACAATACACTACTACCTCTTATTTTGGAGAGAAAGATATAGCATCTTGCACAAACCATTTTTCATACCTTCTTAGCTTTGAATAATTATATAACTAAGCCTTTAATGTTATACTTACTAACCTTTCATAAAGACCCTTTGTCATCACATTATACCTCAAACATCTTCATTCACATGGAGAGCCTACAACATTTTTATGATGCGGATGTATAGACTCCTTATCTCTCGATGAACTTGAGAAATACTAATTTCATAGATATTGGGTCTTCTTATATTCCTTTGAAAAGTTTAGAGATCTTCATAATCATTTGCTCACCTATCTAGACCCTAAGAGCCTACATTACACCTAGAGCATGTTTTAGGAGATATACAAACCATCAATTCCAGTTGTCAACTTCACCCATGTCTGTAGAAACCATTTTCTAGGTACTACATCCAAACGACATATTTTTGACCCTGTAGATACACTTTTCATTTTCATAGTCCTAATTCAAACCTTTGTTTCTTCATACCTTTCTAAGGATGTAATAATACTCTTGTCACACTTTATGTACCATGTAAGTATAGATGACATATCGACTAGTACCATCCCTGAAATTGTTCTTAACCCTTTGCATATTGACTAATATACCATTTTAGATCCAAAACCTTCATCCATGGGCTTATAATTACACATATTCACTTAAGAACACACCATCTAGGCTTCATCATTATTACTTGGCAACTTCACCCACTTATGCACTCTCTTTCTTGGACTTTGGAAAAGGATTTGTCATGACGTTGCTACTCAACACATTTCAACCTTCATACTCTTAAATCCATCCCTTATAGTCGGAATCATCCATTCATAGACCTAGAACTTCTTGTCAGAGCATATTTCAAGCATTGACATCAATATTATAAGGCTTATCTCACACCGCAACATAGATAAATAAAAACATATTTTTATGAAGACACAAACCTCTTTGTTGGATATGCAAGTTACAAGATAGTACTTCACCATAGACTTTTACACAGTGACTACTTGAGACACTCAAAACCTTGATACTACTCAAACTTGACAATTTCTAACCACATAACACTTTCCTTTGATGATTCCCTCAGATTTTTGTACAGAGATATCAAAGCATGATTACTTCAAACACCATTTCGAGACTTTGTGATAAGACTTGATCATTGCATAAGATGGCATAGTATAGACCATATGATAACTTAACAATACTTCATACTTAGAAAAATTCACCTTTGAAACTTACACACTTTGATCTACAATTATTGATCCACAAGATGTCTCATATTTCTCTTGATGTAGGTAACATGACATATCAATCTTAACATCTAATTATGACAACCATGCTTACAAAATTTGAAACACAAACCATTGACTCAACATTAATCTTAAGAATTTGTTTATACCATGACAACATCAATTTATAGAATATCAGTCCTCCTAACTTTGTGACTCAATGTGGAACCATAACACACTTAGGAAAACAATCAATCAAGACATAATTAATTCATATATAGATTAAAGTACAAAAACTTGAGATAGACCTCTTGATGATGATGAATAGATTGACACACTCTTATAGACCTCATACTCTTATGACTGAGACTCTTGACCATGAAGGATGCAACTAATATAACTTTACTCATACTTATAATTACAAACTCAAACACCTATTAAATACAAGGACTAAAAATACATAGAGAGATCACATGCCATATCTTATGACCCTTGAAGTGTCCCAAAGGCTGAATTTCTTCAACATGTCATGCACGTGAGTTTGGATGTCTAAAAGACACATGCGATTTTCCTCGATTTTTCTTCTTCAATCAAAGTAAACATGCTTCCTTGACTTGACTTGGGCTTGATGACTTTGTTTTCCATATTGATTGCATTATAACCCTCTTTGACAAACTTCACTTGATCGGTCTCACACTGAACACCTCTGATTTTGTAGCATATTTCTTAGTTTGGCCTCCATGATTAGATACTTTTACTATTTCTTTAGGATCATACCTTTCAATGAAACTTTTCTTGTTTTGGCATAATCTTGTTATATGACGTGATTTTTGACACTTGAAGTAAACAACATCCTGCTTTCCTCTTGGATCATATATGCTTAAATTCTAGCCACAATCCTTGGCATTATGACTAAACTCACAAAATGAAAACAATTCACCATTTGGTAATTCGGGACTATGGAATAGTGTTATGATTTAATAACAAACAAAATCATGCACACAAGACCTAAAAAATTCCCAAAATCTATAGTAGTGGAAGTATAAACTAGAATAATCCAAATCAAATATTTGCACACACACATAACACTGCATGTAACTATTATATTTTATCCTATTTCACCCTTAAAACTCTAAAAAAAATATCTATCATCTAAAACCAGATGAATCTAACCATCAACTGTAATCCCATAGGGATATCCAAGCACCACAAAAATAAAACAAGAAGTGACATCACAAAGCAATAAACTCAATATACCTGCAAATCCATGACTGCCCTCCAAAACCAACTAGTGCCTCTACCACTTTGAATAGTAGCAATCTCCTCTCACTCTACATGTGCATCATGTATCCAATCCTACAATTCCAAAAACCATGGCTTGCTCCCACTGAACATGAAATTCCTTGCATTTCCTCTAACACCAAGCTCAAAAGCTAATATGTCAGTGAGAAATAAAACCAAATGAAAGAAAATATAAAATGATTCCCTTCTTATCAAAGAATACTCCTACATCACAAAAGTTTGGACTTCTTGTGAAGTAGGTGAATCAACTTATTTTCATCCTATGTACTCAACATATTTTGTTACATGTAACTGTTTATAACCATGACTTTTCATTGAGGATCTCACCCTTAGACTAGATATCCTTGTCCTCAAGATTCCACACAACCGGGAAATAAAATTCAAACAACACCAAAAACATGGTGTAAATATGTGCACACTATCTAAACATAATATCAATTTCTCCAAATGAAAGAAATAAAACATGAACCATATAGAGATACCTAACCCAAAGTCTCACTGGACTAACCAATCTAACTTTTTCCTCTTTCTGATCTAAACATTGAAGTGATCAACATTGTTTCGCCTAGACACACTATGCAAGAAACCGATCCTCTAAAACAGAAGGCCGAACCATCCATGCCCTCTTCTACTGTAAGAAACCTTGTGCAAACTTGTTTTCATAGAGACCGTCCATGGTTGGTTGACAAGACGATTACCCTTTATCACCTATGTCAATTCCCTTCGACATCGATCGCTGGAATGAACACAATTCCAAAATATTAGCACGAGTCACTAAACTAGGTGCCTACTCCGACCAAAGCCGATAGGATTTTTGAGCCGAGTCATTTCAAGAAGCACCCAAATCTTGCACAAAAACTTAGTAGCAATAATACATGTAATAAAGCGCACCAAGATGAAATACATCACCTTACCGGCACCAAGATACTCAACTCGCATCTTCAATGAAGAATATGCTTCTCGATGGAAACCCCATCTTCATTTTGTGTTATTATATTCTAACTTTCTAAGAACCATGTGCATCTAACTACACCAAGGATGCATAATTGCTCCTCTATCTCATTCTCAGATCTAGATCTGCAATCCCAAACATGCATGTGCATCCAAAATATACAAACACTGCAATACCAAGGTAACAAAACCATACCTCTATAACCCAAATCTGTAATCTAACTAACATGCTTGGGCCTCCAAATACTAGGTACACTCGTCAGAAAACAAGATACATTCCATGCATCTTCTTAATTCTTCATATATGTGATTTTCTATTTAAAACTAGGTTACCTAGTAACCAACCACGACCACCCTATAACCGACCACGGTCACCCTGTCGATGTCGGTTGCCGCCACTTAACCCACACCGATCATTGTAATTTCCATCTCCCACTTGATATTGAGTCTCTTCCGTGATCTTCACATAAGGAAAAAAAACCATTCTCTCATCAATGTCAGTAATAAACACTAACAAAACCATGAAGCAAACCCTTTCTCTAAAAAATAAATCCATCACTCTATCAAACAATGCTCGATACCATTTTTAGTATCACATAAGATAAAAACAGGCTCTGATACCAGTTTTTGGGAATTTGGTACTACGAAATAGTGTTATGATTTAATAATAAACAAAATCATGCACATAAGATCTAAACAACTCCCCAAAATCTACAGTAGTGGAAGTATAAACTAGAATAATCCAAATCAAATATTTTCACACACACATAACACATCATGTACCATGGTTCACACAATATTGGCTACATCCACCAAAGATAGAGATATCATATATATAATACAACAAGAGTAAAAATCAACTCTTCAATAAAAGAGTACAATGCATCTCTCCAAGAGTATCTCCTCTCCACCGGATCTCTAAACGAATCTCCATGAGTGTACTACAATTGTACCTCCAAACACTACCGGAAGATCTCACATCAACCGGAACTACATGTATCATGAATTGCAACCAAGCTTAATGTGGATCTGCAACAAGACCTCTCACATGGGTCTACCATATGTGCAACTATAACTATGCACCAAGAAGTAAGTTTTCTCTCCATCACTGCATAACATGTGCAAACATGAAGACAACCTCCTCTACAATATCTAGATCTACATGGATCAACAATACAATATGATCTCATGGATCTACAATACAAAACTAGATCTACATAGATCTATAATACAAGATCTCACCAACATGTGGATCTACAAGAAGAAACTCTATGTGCTTTGCATACTATGCAAGCCATTACAATGAGATAATAACTATACAAAGGAAATATAGTAGAAGATGTTACCCTCTTCTCACCATTCAGATGTACCTATTATTTCCTTTTGTTCAGCTCCTCTCCATGGAGACTTTGTCTTCATGTAACATGTTCTTTCTTTCTCTTCTTCTTCATCCTCTCAATCTAGGAGAATCAAGGATCTAATTCAATCCTTCTCTTAATTCACCTTCTAACCCTATATTTCATGCTTATATAGGCATATACAAACTTAGGGCACAATAGCCATGTAATTACATCCTTTAAATCAACTTTTAAAAAAGCTAGATTAAATTCCCATGAGTTAAATATAAACTTTCATGCACATGTAACCGGCGACGATTAACTTGACTAAAGTGATTGTTTCGACCAATGACAAGCATTACCCTGATGGTGTTGGTCATTATCCAAACTAGCAAGGTGTAAAAAAGGCTATCTGTGAAGAAATTCAGCTCCATAACCTAACATCACCTTTGAAGATACTTTCACCATTCCTAGGAGACCTTATTTTGCAATCTCTAGCTCTATGTCCAAAATTATGAAAAATATAGTAATATCCATTGAAAAAAACACCATACCTCATTACATTATGTTGTCGAATAGGGTTATACCTTCTTGAATCAGTATTCTTTGTCTCCTTCATGTCTTATTGAGTTCTTTGACCAATTTCTTCACTAATCTCCTTATTCTTACCCTTGAAACCTAGACATGTCTTATGATTTGCATCTCTTTATTTATCCAAATTCCCATTAAGATATTCAGCACTCTTTTCTAACTTCTCATACATCCTCAATCTACTAGATGCACTTTCCAAATAATATTCTAAAGCTTTCAATTTTTCTTCATGCTTGCGGTAAGTTTCATCTTTGACTTTTAGGGTCTTAGACACACTTTCCACTTGAGATACCAAACCCTTGATGGATTGACCATGTTCTATATCCATGAACATGATCTGATCTTGTAAGCTATGAATCACTGACTTATAAACCTCATACTTCATTCTTAATGCAACCTCAATATCTGAAGACTTACCCATTGTGTGTGCTTCAAAAGGATCTCCTTCAATTTGTTAAACCTTCTTCTCAAGGTCTTACTTTGATACCAATAATCAGAATCAAAATGGAGTGATAGGGGTGAATTATTCCTTATAAAAAAAATTACTTCAATTACTAAACCATGCATTCATCATTTAAATTTTCTAATCATCATTCATAACCATGTGAGCTTATTAATATATGCAATATTCAATCACGGGAACATAAAATAAGATACAAAAACATGAACACTATGTATAAGTGGGAAACCCTCACGGAGAAGAAACCCCACTCAAAATATTCCTATATTACATGAATCAAAGATATTTATTAAAGCACCAACTTCAAAATAACCACCAACCCCTTGTGTAGTAGAAAATCAACCCTATAAGGAACACCAACCCCTAATTTAATGAACCATCCACTCCACAAGGAGTATATAACCCCCTAAAATTATCAAGCACAAACTCAACCAACTTTAGATGAAGATATCTAAAAAAATCTTTCATAAGCGATGGAGATCACTAATTCAGCTTACAAACCATCTTCAAACCTCATTTCTTCAACTCATTATATATTCTTCTTCCACAACTTGTCCTGGATTCAAACCCTTGCTCACATGCCCTATAACATTATTTAAACATTCTGAAACATCCTAATCTCTAAATTCATTCCCTTTTTCATCTTTCAAACCCTCACCTAGGTCACATTTTATCTATAGGATCAACTAGTTCAAAAATGAACTCAAAAAATCACTTAAATATTCTTCTCTTCATTAAAACACAAATAAATTCAGTTTCCCTCCTTTATTTCACCCAATGAAAATTAATATATCCCAACACATTCATTAAAACATTCATATTGGACCCATGTATGTCACCATGCCCAAATGCACTATCAAGCATAAAATAAGCTCAAACCCCGTCACCTAAATGAGCTAGAAACACAAACACCATAATCATGCTTTCTCAAGCTTTAAAATTTCTCATACATGTGTAATATTACATATAAAAATCATCCATGGTCATACATAAGCTTTCACCAATCAAATTATTTATCACTAACTCAAGAAGGCTTATATCATTAACCAAACAGATGTTTCCAATAGCATCTCTTCACTTTTGAGCCTCAACACCACAGAAGAACATCTAAAAAGTGGAATGTAGCCACTCATTGGAATAACATATACCTATAGATAATTTTCATGCATTCTAGAGCTCATGAAACATCCATGTGTGTAAACCACACAAACTTTCCTCTTCACCAAACTAGGATTCCCAAAAAATTATTTTACAAACTCAACTGATTTGCACCCTTTATACAACTTTCAAGACCTCCAAAGTCCTTAAATAGGAACAAAATTTGTCCCTCTTCACTCACCAACTGATATAAAGAATCAAATAATCTCATTTACCCATATAGCCTATATAGTTATGAAATTCTCCATCCAATCTCATTTACCCATGTTATCTTGATTGTTCTCACCTTCTTGCTTCCCAAAGACTTCAAACATGTATTTTACCTCTGATTAATGTCCTAAAACTCATCATAAACCTCATGTATTCTACTAACATGTTGCTACCATGTTCCAACAAGACTGATCAGCTCCAAAACTCATACCTCTATACCGTTTGACATGTACTAAGACTAGGAATAGGCCTGGAATGACCTGACTCAAACATGAAACCTCATGAACTGACCATTCTTACCTCATGAAAAATATTAGACACCTATAACACACCTCATGGAACATTATGTACCTCATTAAAACCCTCAACCCACTCAAGAGAGATCATACTATGACTATGCAAGCTAGAACTATGTCGGGACATCATGAAAACTCACCAAATATTGTCACTACCAATCGACCTTCATACTTGAAACTAAATGAAATCTCATGAAGACTCATATTACATCATAACACCATTTTATATCAAATTACTTTACATCAATGAAAACACTAACACGTAATGGCCAACAGTTCCATACAACTCATTCATTGTCAAGAGCTTCAAATCCTTAGCTTCCTCTATAGAAGACACTTTGTAAAATATAACTTAGGAGTTTGATACCTCAATACCTTTTTACCAAAAAAATTCCTTCACTTATTCACATATTCCTTTAATTGTGTTGAAAACCTTATAATCTATAAGTAAGTATGCAGTAATAAACTCCTCTTCACTCATCTTTAAGCCTTCAAACTAATTTTTGAAAGTTACGAGTTTAGCTATTCTTATTTTAAAATCACATTCTTAAATGACCTGAAGTTTCTCTCACATTTCCTTTTCTGATGTGCAATGCATGACCTTTGAAATTTCAGGTTTAGCTAAAACACACATGATTACATTCATAGCCTTAGATTTGTCACTACTAAGCTTCTTGACAAAGATAGTTGTTGGGGGATTTTGAGGAATTGTATATCCATCCAACACTAATTGTCAAATATCAAACCCTAAGGACATGATTTGAATCCTTATCCTAAGACTTTGAAAATCATATTTTATCCCATTAAACAAGGGAACCTTACTGGAACAAGTTCCACTCTATTGACTCACCATTTTTGTGCTTGAAAGGATCTCCTTTCAAGTTATTAAACTTCTCAAAAAGGACCTTCTCTTATGCCAATTGATCGAATAAAAATGGACTCAGAGGGTGAGGTGAATCAATCCTTCAAAACTTTAACCAATTAAATTTATCTTGTATGTATCATTAACCATTCAACCATACATTAATTTTGAGATTAGTAACATGAAAAAATCATTCACATGAACATGAATAAGAGAGATTACACAAGACACAATATGTAAGTGGGAAACCCTCAAGGGAAAGAAAAACCACTGAAATCTTTTATTATATTACATAAACCAAAATATTTCCATGAATATGAATCATCACATAATATTTTTTTAGTGAGGCACTATCCCCATAAGTAACACCAGCCCATAGAAAACCTTGTTGATATTACTCACAACAAAGGACTTGTATGAATATTACTCATCACACAATTTTTTATTATAATGCCATTAAATATATGTTTCCAAGACACACAATTGATAATGATCAAAAAATTTAGCACATACACCTTCAATCCCTCTTCAAACACACCTTCTCCTACTTTTCTCAAACATGGACTTATTTGGAAAATAACCCTTGCACACTAAATGTTCATCACTCATAATACTTTTTCACACTCTCTCATCTCTATTTTTATTCCCTTAAACCTCTTTCACTCTCTCACCTAGCTCACACTTTTCCCTCTCTTAAAACTAGTTCAAAATGAACCATTACATGCACCTTTATACATGACTCAACTTAAAAACATAACTATGTCATCCAAGACCCAATATTTAGGTAATAAAAACATAAAATAACATCTACAATATCATATAAAATCATGAGAAGGACCCGTGTATGTTGGCAATACATCAAGACACTCAAACTTGCACAACTAGGCCAAGAAGCCTAGATCCTTCTCCACTTTGTGGACTTCAAGCACTCACTCCAACTATGTCAAGCCTCACAGAGGATTAACACATGTCAAACACAACATATCAACATCGTAAATCTCACCAATAACCTCTACATCATTTATTTTCTTTATATCACCACTAAGTAGGATTGTTTCCTTCTTAAATCAAGAACCTCTAGGAACCAATTTTCATTAATGGAGCTCAAGATCACACCAAAACACCTCAACTATGGAATGTAGCCAATAACTATAAATCCATTGAGCTGTATAACATCACCATGCATGATATACTTCATGAAACAATCAACAATGCAAATAGAACCACTTCTCCTCTTTAGCAAACTAAACTACCCAAGAACCAATTTTGGAAACTCAACTAGTTTGCACCCTTTATGACACATTTAAGACCTATAAATGCATTCACTAGGAACAAAATTCATCCCTCTTCACTCTCAAGTGGATATCTAACATCAGATAAGCCAAATAATTATTCTTCTATGTTATTTCGTTAATCATAAATCTTACATTGGATGTATATAGCCGACTTGTGACTATCATAATTTCTTCTCATGATGTATCTATTTAATATGTGTTATATTATCATTAGTGGGTCAGCCTTGGTGATGGAAATATCATAGGAATAGTATATATAGAGGTTATTAGGTATTAGTTCATCGTCATATTTAACATTTTAGTCTTATTGTATGGTTTGGAGGTTGCCCCTTGAAGTGGATAATCTATTATACTTGCATATTGTGATCATTTATCTAAAATATTATGTTCTTTGGTATTATCTGGTTTCTAATATTCTTATTTATCCAAGTAATTTCCTTACAAGTGTTATCAAAGATTGATCTCATCGAAGCGTGTCAAAACCATAATTTCAAAGAGTTGGCTATATCTCCGATTCGGTAGCAATTTTTTTGCAATTGTTTTTGGGGTGTTATGAAATAAATCAAGTAAGCTCCTCTTCAAAGTTCAAGATATTTTGAATTTTTTTCACAAAATTTTCATCTATTGTAGGGTTTTTGATAAATTTTCTCTATCGACTACAAATTGTGGAATTTTTCCAAGTTCTTTACATTTCCAGAAAGAGAATAAAAATTAGTTTGAGTTTTTTCTTTAAGTTTTTTCATATTTGGCCAAATTCATATCAAAATCCCAAACCCTAAATTTTGACCTTGATCCCTAAATCCTACCATTTTGGGGCATCATGGTGGGGCCTTCAACAAGAGGAAAAAATAATCCCATCACTCCAAGTAAAACCCTAGATAAGGATGAGATAATAGTTAAGGAGTTAAGAGTCATAAGGGGTAACTACAGATTCCTCAAGGATATGGTTTAATTTGATGGACCATAAGGTAAGGCAACTTGAGTTTGAGCTACAAAACCTTGAGTTTAGAATGGACAACAAATAATATGTAGAGAATATCTGACAATGATTGGAGGATTTCATTCACCAATTTAGTTCAATCTAATGGGTTGTCATCTTCTTCCTAATCAGCCACAACTCAATCATACTCATATCAATCAAGGTGGATCTTTAGGTCAAAGTAATAGACAAACTAGCCAAGGTGGATCTTCGAGCATTTCCAATCCAAATACAAACACTCTCTAGGCTCATAACACGATTCGAAAGTAGAAATGCATAATTATGATTAAAAGGATCCACTCATTTGGATTAACCAAATGGATAATTTCTTTGATCTACATTAGATTCCATCAGCACAAAAGGTTACCATGGCATTTTTGTACCTCAAACCTAGCCAATTCATTTGGTATCGATGGTTATGTTCTCAAAGGAAAATGAGTGGTCTCAATGTTACATGGAAAATCTTCATAAAAGAGTTGTAATTGCATTATAGTTCTAGTGTTTCATAGAATTATTTCATCTAATTAGAAAATTTAAGACAAACAGGATCAGTCAAGGATTACATTCATCAATTCTAAAACATTTCCTTACTTGTGGAAAATATTACTGAAGAGAATCGAATGACTTATTTCTTGGGGGTATTAAAGAACACGTTGAGAACGATGTGTGTATGTTTATTCCTCATAGGGTTTCATATTTTATCATCATGGAACGCAGGAAAGAGGAAAATTTCCTTTCCAGCATGAGATAAATTTTCACTAATATTAGAGATCGTAGCACCTCGCCACCATCATTCCCTCGGCTAGTTATATTGACACCTCAACAAATTGAATAAAAGAGAGCCAAATGTTTATGTTTTGATTTTGATAACAAATATTTACCAAGATATCAATTTTTCAAAAAGAAGTTGTTCTACATTGAGGGTGTAAGGAAGAAGAAGAGAATGAACGAGATGACGAGGTAGAGCTAGGGAGGAATTAGGATATCCCTAGCCAACAATATAATTTCATGAAATTTTAGGTATTAGCAGTCCCCAAAATATCAAATTGGTTGGATTATTAAAAAAGCAGAGGGTAATAGTGTGTATTGATTGAGTTACTTACAACTTCATCAATCATAAGTTGGCAATGCACGCTTAAAATGTTTTGTTTATCTATCTCCATAATTTCAAGTAATGATCATTGATGGGGACTGTTAGTTGTTCAGGAAAATTCCATAACATTAACCTCACCATGTTATATTACTTGCTAACTATCCCTATGTATTCCATTATCACGGGATAAGTAGACATTGTGTTAGGATTCGGTGGCTTGCCATCTTGTGAACCATTGAAATTAATTTCCAAGATATGTTCATGTGGTTTTAGTCATAAGGGAGGAATTTTGAACTAAAATTATTAAGATAAAATTACCCGAGTTGATGATCCCTCACCAGATACCAAAATTTCTTAGAAAATGTATAAAGGGGTTTTTGGCACAAGTATTATCATAGGAAGAACATTAGTCAAATAAATTTATACCCTCGGATATGCAAGCGAGTTATAGATGAACACTCGGTTTTGTTTGGAGATATTCCAAAGGTTTTACCTCCAAAATATGCCATGACCATGTCATCCGGCTAGTACCATGGATTCAACCACCCAACATTAGACCTTATAGGTACCCCTATATGAAAAAGAGTGAGATTGAGAAGATACTACAAGAGATGTTAGAAGTAGGAATTATTTTTCATAGTCAGAGTGCTTACTCTTCTCTGTATCGATGGTACATATAAAATATTACAATTTTTGCATGTGTCCAGATTACATGGAACTCAATAAGTACACAGTCAAATAGAATTTTTCTAATCCTAAAATTGATTATTTGATAGATGATTTGAATGATGTTATTTACTTTACAAAACTTGATATTTGTTTTAGATATCATTAGATTAGAATAATGGATGAAGATATTCATAAAACATCCTTTAGGACACATCAAGGACATTATAATTTCTTGATAATGCCTTTTGGACTAAAAATGCACCCCTGTACATTTCAAATCTTGATGAATTCTATCTTTAATCGATTTATGTGGAAGTTTTTTTAGTGTTCTTTGATGGTCTATTAAAATATATTAAAACATGGTAGAAACACCTACATCATTTTAAAAAGGTGTTGGAAACTCTTGAATAACATCAAATTTATGTAGAGCCTTATAAGTGTTATTTGGGTCGGATTATCTCTTATGAAAGTGTTAAACTGGATCCTAACAATATTTGTAAGGAGTTATGGTAGTATAGTAGCACCACACAACTTTATTGAAGAAGGAATCTTTCCATTGGAATGAGGAAGATACTTGGGCATTTGAGAAGTTGCATGAGGCCATATACACCTCTCTGGTTCTAATGACCCAATATTTTTCCAAAACATTCATTGTTAAATGTGATGCTTCAAGTTATGGTATGGGGGTAGTACTCATGCAATAAGGTCAACCCATTTCCTTTTAGAGCCACCAATTCAAAAGAAAGGATATATCAAAACCAGTTTATGAGAAGCAAATGCTAGCCAAACTTCATGTAGTGAAGAAATGGAGATCGTGTCTAATGGGTAGACATTTCAAAGTAATGACATATCATGATTGTTTGAAAAATTATTAGAGAAACATTTATCACATCAACAATGAAATGGGTCTAAAAACGTTGGGGTATGATTTCAAGATAATATACAAGAAAGGAAATAGAATGCAGTTGTTGAGGCTCTAGCTTGGAAGAATGAATCATCCAAGGAATTATTATGTGCCATATCTATATTACATGAGGATTGGATAGAGGATTCAAGGTATGAATGGAAAAATGACCTAGGTACACAAAATCTCATTTAAAATATTGAACATGATCCAATCATGTCGAGAAAAATTTGTATGGAAAGGAGATGTTTTATGGTTAGATAGATTATACCAATGTAAGAATTCAACCCTTAAAAATAGGGTTCTATCTAAGTTTTATGCCTCTCTAGTAGGGGGAATTAAGCTTCTTGAATACTTATCGTCGAATCAAACATTATTTCTTACGGGAAAGGCTAAAATGGGATGGCCAAAAAATTATGGAAGAATGCATGCTTTGTGAGGAAAATAAGGGGAAAAAAATTAATTTCTCGGGTATTTTAAACCTTTATCTATTCCTATACGGATCTCGGGAAGAGGTGTCCATGGACTTCATCACGGGATTTTCTAAATCTCAAGGGAAAAATGTAATCATGGTGGTGGTGGAAAGACTCACCAAATATGCCCATTTTTTTCCTTATCACATCCATTTGTTATGAGTATAGTAGTAACAACCTTCATGGATACAATTCAAAAGCTACATGGGACACTAAAGATTATAGTAAGTGATCAAGACCCTATCTTTACTAGTAATTTTTGGCTGACTTGTTCTCATGTTTAGGCATGCAACTAGCTTGTAGTTCATCTTATCATCCCTAGTATGATGGGAAAACAGAGGTGGTAAACAAGTTCTTGGAGGGATATCTTCATATTTTACATCAAATAAGCAAGTGATATGCATTCAATGGTTACCACTAGTAGAATGTTGCTATAACACCTCCATTCATGCTTCATCTAAAATGCCTCCTTTTTTGGCATTATATGGGTACCATCCACCATCCATCACCTCATATTTGATATTCAAACTAAGGTTTTGAACATTTAAAGAATGTATTCAACACCAACAAGAGGTACTTTCTAGTCTCAAGGAGAACTTGGTCATGGTAAAAAATCACATGAAGCAGCATGAAGACCAACATCTCAATGAAAGACATTTTGAAGTCGGTGATTTGGTTTTTGTCCATTTTTAGCCATATAAGAAAACATTCTTGAAATAACAGAAAAAGGATAACAAGATTTCACCTAATTATTATCAAGTGTTACAGAAGATTGGAAGTGTAGCATACAAATTATAACTTCCTTGACCACTCGAATACATCCAATATTCCATGTATCTTTCCTAAAAAGGTAATTGGACGAGATGGTATCAGCCTAAATAATGTTACAGAGCTTGATGAGGAGGAAGAATCATCTTGGGACCAGTGCATCCTTCAAACATGCACTAATAAATTGAGGAAAATGGTCATCACTGAGTATTTGATCAAGTGGAAATATCTATATAATGAAGATGCAAATTTGGAGGATGCAAATTTCTTGCAAAGCATCATCTAGAGCTTCTCAACATTGGGGACAATGTTGCTTCGAAGGAGGGGCATGCTACGACCTTAATAAAATATCTTACAATGAATGTATATATCTAAATTATGGATATCATAACTTATTGTCATGATTTATCTCTTTAATATGTGTCATATTATCATTATTGGGTCGGCCTTGGTGATGGCCATAATATAGGAATAGTATATATAGATTTTAGTAGGTAGTAGTTCATCATCATATTGATCATTTTAGTCTTATTGCATGGTTTGGAGGTTTCCCCCTCGAAGTGGGTAAGATATTATACTTGAATATTGTGATCATTTATCTACAATATTGTGTTCTTTTTTCTCTCTTACTAATGATATTATTATTTATCTAAAGTAATTTCCTTACATTCTACATCAATCTTCTCACTAAAACCTTGTTGTCATAAACCGGACAAACTAGGTCAACTTATCCATAATCCAATCATCATATTTAATTATCCAATCCATTACAATCCCAAACAATCAATATTTCTTCCTTAGCTAGAAAATTAGGGTTTTGAGGGTTTTGACCTTCTTACCTTCTTAACATTCGTTCATAAAAAATAGGGCTTCATTTAACCTCCTTATAACTCTTATATATTATTATCTCTATGATACATCATCCTTGAATGGATCGGGTTTCCTTGAAAATCTTGCACGTGTCATCTAAGAAGATTTCTCCCATATTGAGCTAGAAAACATGCTCTCTTGTACTCTATTTTGGTCTAAACCTCATATCTTGTACAATATTAATCATGAGAACCTGAAATTTTTTCCACAACACCATGACACCCACTACTAACATCTCTAATGCTCACATAGTCATAAATAGCTCTTAATATTCACTACCACTAGGAATTTCATAACCATTCCTTAGGGTTTTACATAGTTTATGTCATTACAAAGTGTTCTAGCACTAAAACAAATCATGAAACCTCTTCTAAATGCATCTACATTCTGAAAAAAAAATATAAAATACCTCCATGAGTTTCTTAAATGGCTCACACACACTTGTAAGTGACGAGCATTCGTTATTAGTCCTCCATACACCGGGATTAGGTCTAGTTAGGTCATAGACCAAGTAGAAAAACATCATAACTCTATTTCCAAGATCTCTAAAAGGACCTAACACACTTGAGACAACATGTATCACACTCATGCATGCTTCCATGAGCTTACATAGCTCTACAACTCACTCTCATGCTTCATTTGGTCTTCAAGCACCTAGACTAAGTCTAAATGAACACCTATAAGTCATGTCCAAACTGGACATGTATTTTGAAACTCAAGTAGGTGTCTCAAAACTCTTCAATAATTATTTCTAAGCCTATACCATGCTCATCAATCCATCATTCAACTCTATCCATCATGCTCTATCACCTAGGCTAGCTAGGTCAACTGATTACACTTATTAGGCCAAGCCATTATCATTGTTTCCACTCTTGCCACCATGTCACACCTTGATTAACCATGTCACCATCATGACACACATCCTCTATCACTCCTAGATCATCCTATTTTTCATTAATCATCTTTAACATCGGTGTCAACACTCAAACTCACTCATTCCAACATTGGATTACTAACTCAAAAAGGATGCGAGAACTTTCCAAATAGATTTATCTCAACAACCATACAATGTACTACCGCTTCCTTGGTATACCAATTAGCTAACATACTTTAGATGTTGTTGAATTTTTTTAAGGAAGATTTGTAGATGTTATTCTACAGAATAACCTACTAGGCCCCTAAGGAGCATCATCATGAACTGTTTAAATGTGTTGATGTGGTTTTACTTTTACAAGACTTTTGACTCAAGATCACTTTTAACATTCTTGAGTTTGAAATATTATGATAACGATAAATTTTAATCAAAATGCATAGATAAATAATTAAATAATTAAATAATTAAATAAAAATATATATAAATAAAATAGAGAGTTAAAAATTATAATTTTAAACATAATAATGAGATAACTAAAACATACATACATGTGTGTCTTTGCATGCAAGAGTGTGTTTGTGTGTGTATGTGTGTGCACACATGCATACACGTGCGTGTGAGAGAAAGTAGAAATATATTGGTGTGTGAGGGAGTGAAGATGGTATTTGGGTTGGGTGAAAGAGAGTGGAGATGTGATGGATAAGGGACATGTCTTTTGTTAGATGTTGTGGGTTCAAGTAACTTGGTGGACGTGTATACAAAACGTGGACGTAAAGACAAGGCACATGGTTTGCTATTTAAATTACACAATGAGATGTGGCTCATAGAATACAATGAATTTAAATATATGCACAAAAGGGTATGTACATCCATTTAATCGTATGGGATAGAGGACTTTTTTTGGATGTAATAGTTGTAATAGCCCTAGTAGATGTGGAAACATAGGAAAGGCACATGAACTGTTTGATAGAATGCCTCAAAGAGATGTTTTCTCATAGACAACAATTATTTGCAAACTACACACAAAATGGGTTTGTTGAAAAATCCTTGGGATCTCTCAAGAAAATGTGACTTGCATGTTGATTCAATAAAATTTGAAATATTTTACTGAAATCTGAATTTAGAAAATTGTTATAATGATGTACAATGAGATACAAATGCTAAGAAATTTTTAGAGATGTGACTATGAAAGAAAATAAGAGGGGTAAGATACTTATCTTATTTTCACTTATCTTGAAGTGTTTCCAAACTAGAAGAACTGATGAAAAAACAACTTAAGGTGTCACAACCACACCCAAAAAATTGTAGAATTTTCAGGAGTGTCGAAGTTAAGGTGCATGGGGCACCATAGACCTATCTTGGGCATCAGATTATGCGAGAAAATCTCATAATTTGATTTCTTTGGTGTCACTAGGGTTTAAAACTTCTTCACCGATGATAACTTCTATGTCGCAATTGGATCACTCAAGTACTTATAAACCTACAATACAAATATTCTCCATTAAAACCCCAAACTACATCAACTCCTAAAAATAAAAAGGAAAAATGAGGGGTTGGAATGTCCTCGGCTATCAAACAAGTGAACTTATGACCAAGTGTTGCACTATATCTCATACCCAATGTAGTTCTATATGTTTTTGTGTGAAATAGTGCTCCTAGGTTTCCCTCACATCAATGACGCTAAGATAGTGGGTTGTAGCTAGATAGAATGCAGATGTATGGATGGGAAAATGAACTTCCCATTCCTATGCAGTGTGTATATATAGTAATAATCCCAAGATGCATTCCATTTGATATGTAGATAGATAGCCCTTGCTAAAAAAATTCTACCATTATAATGGTATGTATGTGATTAACTAAAATTAGAATAAACTAAATTTATACTAATATAGTTAATCTAATCTAGGAGGACATAAAAGTTGTAAATAAATACTCTAAAGCAGTATAAAATGACTAAATAATTAAAACTAATGGAAATAAAACCTAATGTGTAAGAATAAAGTGAGGAAAGAACTCAACGATTGTAGATGATTGTTGCAAAAGTGTGATGCGGGTCTAACGGGAAATTCCAAAAGCGCGAATGGTTGCACGAGAGGTATCGAAAAGGGTGGATATGGAAGATCCGAGAGAGAAACCTGGAGTGCCTAGGATGGTATTAGGGCACCTTGGGGGCCTGGTATGGCGAACATGTGCCTAGTCTCTGAAAAATATCATAACTTAATTCTTTTAGGGTCGGAAGATGACCTATAATCCTCATCGTTTTTTGTCGCATTGGATTTATTAAAGCTGCGATGAATGTACCAAATGAAGCAAGATGATGTTAAAGACCTACAAAAGAAAAAAATAAGTATCAAATCCCTAAAAATAAAATATGCAAATGAATTGGAAAGATTGACATCGACTACCACAACAAGTGCACTTACTACTATGAGCGTTGCACTACATTTCAAACCCAAATGTAGTTCTGGTGTGTGTGTGTGTACATGTCATGCCCTAGGTGCTCTTGTTCTAGTTGCACTATGTGAAATAGCAAGAAATAACTAACTATAGAAAATGTAATAGCATGTGTGCATGGAATAGAATAGAATCCCTCCCCTATGAAGTGTGTGTGTTGATGTAGATATCTTAGCCTTGATGCATGGAACTATGTGGATGTAAGTGATGTAATGGATGAAACTCTAGATGGAGTGATAGGAGTAAATGACACTAGGACCCTCATTATGGTATCATAACTTTATATTTATAGGGTTCTCTTGATCTCATTTTGTAATTAACCACGAAGTGGCTAACTAAGAAAAAGATAAATATGAAAAATGGTTATAAAATGCCCAAAAAGTGGTGAGAAGATTTAAAAAGAACCAGAGCACCCCATATGGGACTGGGCACCCCATTTTAGGCTAAAATTATAGGAAAGTACCGAAAAGACTGGGCATGTAGGTAAAAAGTGCGGGAATGACGAAATCAAATTAAAATAAAATTTCCACAAGACGGAGGTTGATTAGTACTTTTTTCACTTAAGAACCTTCTAAATAGTAGTATGAGAACAAGATAAATAATACCTAAAGTGTATGATTTTGTGACTACATTTTTCCCCACTTTATGTTGGTAATTTGAAATCTCGGTAACATAAAGTAGATAGAAGTTCATACCCAATATCCATAGAGAGTGTAGTATAAATATGCCGAAGTACTAGACTAAAGTGTGGAATGAAAAAAAAAAGAAGATGGAGGAGAGTGGAATCTAAATTTGAAAAATGTGCATAGAAAACATGATGAGAATGAACCTAGGGTAGAATGTGTGTGTTGTTGTTGTGGTGTGTAGTGTACTTGTATGGTTAGTAAAGAACATGTTATCATAGAATATTGTTGTTGAAGTTGTTGTTATTGTTTTTACCCCTGATTTGAATACTTGTTTCTCATATAGTCGGACCTACAAGGAGAGAATGGTCAAGTATTCAAATATGTATGTATGTATGTAAAATACGCATATGCATAGAGATGTGTAAAATATGCAAAATGTAAAATACACTAAATCAAAATGTAAATGGAACATGTGCACCTAATCCATATCGAGAGAAATATGTTAAAGGATATCTATATCTGCGTATTTTTGGGTGATCTCATGCCACCCTAGCTGAAGAAGTGTAGGGAGGAAATTATTTGTGTCCTCTAAGCTCTAACCGCTTTTGTTGAATTATGTGTGAAGAGATCTCTGTAGCATCCTAGTTTTTGGGAGATTCAATGCCATTGGCCAAGGTAGTTTAGAGAGGCACACCCATTATAAACCCCAAGCCTATAACAGCTTCCCAAAAATTCTAAGGACACCATGTCCTTTAAAATCCACTATGTATGGGGTTCGTAGACTAGTCTGAACCCACTCTCTATATGTTAAAACCACAATTCCAAGGGCGGAAAGTGCATTCTACTGAACTAGTGTAAATTCATTGTGTTAGTATGTAAAACCCCCAAACTATGCCCCCCTCTTTGGGGGTGCATGTGACATCTTTGATAGGAGAATGTGGCCCCAAAAGAGGACCTATGACACTTTAAACTATGTAACCTGGAAAGTGCTTGATAAAAACCAAGGAATGAACATACAAGAAGGATAGCCAAATACAAGTGTCAACAAATGATGCATACATATAGAAAACATGTGTAACCTATGCAGATAATGTAGTAAATGTAAAACACGCAAGAAAGAAAGTAAGTCACACAAAGTGGGATGTAAACTTGGTACATCACTCACAATGTCACAAGACACGCAAGATCATCATGGCCAAAAAAACAAGTGTGCACAAAAACATAGGTAAAATCCAGCATACAATGGCAAACAATATCATATAATAAGAAACAAAAAAAAGTAGTCATGGAAACATGTAATCCTACAAAAAAAGTGCTCCACATGGAACACCCGTTAGCATGTTATAGTAATAACCAATATGTCAAAGCGTGTATAACCAAATGTAAAAGTTCTAAGTACAAAATGAAACAATAGCACCTAAAAGAGATGAATGTGGATGCCCCCAATGACCAGTATAGGAAGGGTAGAAGGCGAGCATCCATGTCACGTATAAGATTCCTTTATCTGTGATCACACTAAACAAAAGTGTGAATGTGCATGTGTGTATGATATAGATAATGACATATGATAAATCAATATCGACACATGTAGTAAAGTGATCATGTAAAACACTAGTAAAAAAGAGTAAATTCCCTAAGACAATGCAGTATGTTGTGGATGGATGGAATGGAATGCAATATGGAATTATAGGAGTAGCATACCCCTCAAGTGGATAGAAGTGTATGTAATGAGGTTCAATTTTTTTCCCCATCAGAAGTCAAGAATGAACCATAAACGAGAGTTTGTCATTAGGAAATGGTCGAGTAGTGTTTGTTATGTCTAGCACATTTTGATGAATGTGTATGTGTAGTGATGAAATGCGGCATATAGAAAGGATGTGCATGAACCCTATAGCTGAAGCATATATCACGACTTTATGAATTGATGAGTGATGATTTGGCCTAAGCATATATCACTATATGATGAAGCAGATGAGTGATGATTTATCCCTAAGCATATATCACTACATGATGAATGGATGAGTGATGATTTATCCCTAAGTGTATATCACTATATGATGAATGGATGAGTGATGATTTATCCCTAAGCGTATATCACTACTATTGGTGTAAATCAGTAGCACCCCTGGATGTTGATGAGATTTCTAGTTTGACATTTTAGACATCCGGTGTGATTGCACAACATTGAATCTTCTCCCTAAGTGTGGGACTTGTAAAAATGGGAAAAGAATCTCCAATTCAGAGGTTGGTTCCTCAACTCCTCTGATCAGGTGTATTACTTGCAAGTTGCAGAGGTTTTAAACTCAAAATCCTACTCTAAATTCCAAAGGGGACAGAGATAGAGAATGCAAAAAACTGAAACTAATGCTAATAAGGTGATGCACCAAAGGAGTGGTGAGCATTTTTACTTCTGTAGATTGACACAGATCATAGAAATGTAACAAAAAATCATGCACAAATTGATAGAATGTAATGAAAGGTCAGAAATGAAGAAAACAACACAAACAGAGGATTGGAACTCATTCACAGAGCTTGCATTGTCATTTCCCATATCAAAAATACATGCATTACAACATCTGAGAGGTAGAAAACATGTTACAGTCTTGGAAGAGTCGATATTCCATAAAATCACTTTTCAAGGTGAAAAAGGGAGCCTACAATACATGAAAAATGTCCAACCACTTCAAAATGAGCCAAATCTAGCTTTTAGAATGCAAAAACCGAGCCTAGGAGAGAGAAACGTAGGAAAACATGAGAGGAGCTTCAACCACCAACCAAAATGCAATAAAACAACATGGGAATCCTTACAATTCTATTCCCTAACATTTTCACCATGCTGGGAGAGAATGTGAGCCATTCTTCATTAAAAATGGTGGTTGAAATGTCATTTTTGTTGATTATCACGTGCCAGAGGCGTTTTTCAATTTTATCTCTCCAAAATCCATCAAAATACAAAATTGACCTTGGAATCATCTAGATAATTTCACCATCTTTCCGTTGATATAAAGAACATGAAAATGGAGCTCTGGATCGAAAGTTATGGTCGTTTGAAAATTTAGGGCAAAACAGGGCCAAAACGGGTTGGCGAGGCCAAAAATTTGAAATTTTCCCACTTTTTGCATTTGGGAAAATTTCCCCAAAAATATCTACACTCCACCGATCCGGCACCACGTGGCACATTATGATTAGATGCGGGCCTTCTACGCTTCATTTTCCACCATTTTGGCTATTGGAAAATTTCCAAAAATTATCCACCGGGCCAATGGCCTGAGGACACGTGGCAAGATATGATTCGAAGCAGGCATCTTCTCTTAAATTTTCTGTTGTTGACCATTTTCCTTAAGCTGGACATGTGGAAAAACCCTATTGGATGCGATCCTTCCTTACCATTTTTCCCTGCGGCCTGTCTTGCATTTTTTGCCGCCACATGGACACGTGGCACGATCCCATTGGCTTGCATTTAGGGGCGGGATTTTCCTTTTAATATTTCCTTCAACTTTGCTTTGGGAAAAATTCCCAACTTTTCCCTCGCATTCCACCAGTCTTGGGACATGTGGTGAGCTCCCATTGGATGCGGGCCTTGGGGGCAAACATTTCTCTTTGCGCTAACCTTTGGGAAAAATTCCCAATTTCTCCTCGGTAGCCGAAGCTCTGACACCCCGCGAGACACATGGCTGTCCTCATTGGCTATGGGCCTTCGGGCTGAAAATTCCTCCTTTCCTCTCGCCAAAACACTTCACCAAAATTTTAATTTTACCTCTACCCTCCGCCACTCCTTTCCTCTAGAGACACGTGGCACAATGTGATTGGATGCGGGCCTGGCGTCGAAAATTTTGCTTGTATCAACCCTTAGGAAATTTTTCTAATTTCTCCCCACCTAGACACGTGGCAGCATCCAATTCGTCGGCGGGCCTTCGAGGCAAAAATTCCTTTTGAAAACTTTTCGAACACTTGGTAAAAATTCCAAGTTTACCTCCGCCCTCCACCACTCCCGAGGACACGTGGCCTCATCTTATTGGCTCGGGATTTTCAGGGGAAAATTTCCCACAAAATCTCCGCCGAGCCATAACTTCAAAAATACATGGAGTTAGGAGGAAAACTTTACCTTTCTGGAAAGTGAGAAAAATCTCTATCCAATGGTGCCATTTTGAGAAGGTCTTGAGTGCACGAAAAGATAAAAATTATGAATGAGGCACAAGAGAGGGAAGAATGAAGGGAGTTAGCCACAAAATGTGCAAGGAGCTCATTTTGGATAACAACTACATGATGAGCGGTAGAAAGTGGGGATTTAACCTAAGATGTATACCAATATAAAATTATATAATGGATGTGGTGATCTAGCCTAAAGCGTATACCACTACTAGATGAAAAGGGAATAAGTGATGATTTATCCTAAAACATATGTCACTAGCCTAGGAATGTTGTATGACGAGTGTAAGGTCCATTTGATTGCTAAACCTTTTATATTCAAGTATGGATCGAAGAAATAAAGTGCATCATAGGGTGGTTAGTACAACACGTAGAAAATAATGTAGTATGTGTAATGATGAAATGACCATGTGGTGAGTAGAGTTTGTAGATGTGCGGTGTGTAAAATGTGACATGTAATGTATAATATGTAATGTAATGTGTGATAATGTATAATATAGGGATGAATGTAAAGCTAGACCCATATGTAATATATCCTAGCATAGTATGTAGAATAAATGTGATGTATAGATGCACATTGTATGATGTGACTATGTGTAGATAGTGTAATGATGTATGTAGTGTGTAAGAGGAATAATGGATGAACTTAAACGTGCATATGATAGCAATATTGGAAAATTAGTAAAAATGTGTGATGTAAGAATGCATAAATGTCAAAAGGTTGTAGACTATAGAATGTATGGTGTATGATGCGTAGTGTGATGGAATGCAAATGTGTAGTTCCTATAGTGCAATTTGTAGGCTTCAGTGTAATAATAATCCCTCAATAGTCAAGTGTGAACTAAAGCACAACAATATGGCATAAGGTAATGATGGTGCTAGAATGCATGCTTGGTATTTCTATAAGAAAATGCAACAGATGATGTATAATATGGTGAGGGGGCGAATGTGTGATTTTTATTCCCCCAAGTATGTATGTGATGAAGGTGGTTAAGAGACACGATCAAGGATATCATCATTATTGTGATTGAAACCTACTGGAGTAGCATCAGAAACCTAATAATCTATAGAGTGTGGAGGTTCATATAGGGACCCATTGCATCGAAGTGTATAGACATTCATTGTGTATTCTTCATCAATAAAGGAAATTGGTGGACAACCATGAGCATGCCAATGAGAGATATTTGGAACATAAGTAGGAGAAGAATCATTAGGAATAGAGATAGGGCCAAAAGGCATAGGAAACGTGAGTGAAGAGTGGAGGGCGTCTATTGTACCACCAATGTAGTTGAGCCAAGATTGTCCTAGTGTAAGTGGAGAACCACGAGAGGTCTGCGTAACAAATATTGCCAAATGAAAAACCTATAATCCATAAGCCACTATGATGTGGAAATAGCCATGATAAAGATGTGGTGAATGAAGAGGGGGTAAGATGTCATTAATTGTCATACCAAACTGAGGAAAATTGTCGCATGTACAAATAATATCTAAACTAGTGGGATCAATAGGAATGTGCTACCAAAATGACCTATTTATAAATAAGGTACATGTAAAGGGAGGTCATGGAGTGGCTCGGTGGAGGAGAAGATGAAATAGCATCAACACTATGAACAGATCCCTTATACAATATCATAGCATTAGTGGAGGGAGGGGTCTTGAATCGGTATTTATCTAGGCTATCAACTACAAAGGTTTCCTCAAAATAAGAAGCATCTACACCTAAAGGAGTAAAATCAATTTTTCTTAATGCCTCATTTGTAAGTTTTATAATGTCAACTTTTTCATTAGAAGCTTCATAATCATTAGTGTTACCATCATCTTGTTACGTGGCGGTGATCAAGTATATTAGTAGTCGGCACTAAAGTGGGAGGGATAGAGGATGCGGTGAATGGCGGAGTTAGAGCACTAGTAGGGATGAATATGGTAGGTGAAATAATAGCCTAATTTTGAGTACATATAGCGGGAGTAGTAATAGTAGTGGTGGATGTGGAAGCACTAGATTGACGAATGTCGTATGTATCAAGACTAGTGTATGGAATGTGTTTTGATGGAGGTATGGGCATAGCAGTAATGAGATTGATACAATAGTAATTGAAAGGCTCGGGGTTGGTAGTTATAGTGTGTTCATATCCATCATGTAAAAACTTGACACATTGATGGATAGTAGATGGAATTGTTTGCATTGCATTAATCCAAGGTCTTCCTATTAAGATATTGAATTGAAAGGAGGTATCAAGAACATAAAACTCGGTAAGGAAAGTCTTAGGTCCAACTTGAATGTGTAATGAGATAGTGCCTAAGAACTTGCGAGTGGTAGAATCGAAAACATGAATAAGAGTGGAATTCTAAGAAATGAGATTATTTCTTATACCTAAATTTTGTAAGAGAGAATAAGCAAAAACAAAAAACAATAGATCCATTATCAATAAGAACTCGCTTGATGTGAGTAGTGTTGATAACATCAGATATGAGAAATGGAGCACATGGGTTGCTTTTAGCAAAAGGTGACATATCCTCATCGGTAAAAGAGATAGCTCATGGTAAATTACGAAGAGATTGGATGAGATGTGAAAATACCTATGTCGAGTTATCGCGATCAAAATGAATAACAAAAAGGTCATCCTCTAATGTGTTACGACAATCTGGCACATTACGCAATAAGTCATAGAGAGAGATCTTAGCGGACATATTTTTAGTTGTTCAATAATGTCGTAGCCTTTAGAAGTGGTAGGTGGAGCTTCCGGTGTGATGGGTGGTGGAAAATACATAGGTGGAGTTTTTAGTGGATTAAGGTGAGTAGTGACTACATTGATAAAGCATTATACCTAGGTGTGACAAAGTGAGGATGGTTTTGGGTGTGCACGCCCATGAAATCAGCAATGGTAGTAATTATAATAGTGACCTTAGTAGGTGTATAAGTAGGATAAGAAGATTGAGCCATGACTTGATAAGGGGATGACATGGTGAAAAGGAGGTGTTGAAATGTGGGGTTCACCAAAATGATTAACTAAAATTAAAATAAACTAAGTGTATGCTAATATAGTTAATCTAATCTAGGAGGACATAAACATTGTAAATAAATACTCTAAAGTAGTATAAAATGACTAAATAATTAAAACTAATGGAAATAAAACCTAATGTGAAATAATAGAGTGAGGAAAGAACTCAAGCTGATTATAGATGATTGTCGTAGAGAGTGTTGTAGGTCCGACAAAAAATTCTAGAAGCGATACTTAATTTACACAGAGGTCCCGAAAAGGGTGGATCTGGAAGATGCGAGAAGATTAGAATGCCCAAGAGGGTACTAGGGTGTCTCGGGCGCCATTGTATGGAAAAACAAGTGCCTTGGTCTCTCAAAAAGCTTAGAAATTTGTTCTTTTAGGGTTATAATATGACATATAACCCTCGCCATTTGTTGCATTAGAGTTTTGAACTATACTAAATGTACCAAATAAAGAAAGATGATGTTGAAGACCTGAAAAATATAAAATAAGTATCAAATCCCTAAAAATAAAAGATGCAAATGAATGGGTTAGATTGACCTCAGCTACCACAATAGTGGGCTTACTACTCGAGTGATGCACTACATTTCGGACCCAAATGTAGTTCCGATGTGTGTGTGTGTGTGTGTGTATGTCATGCCCTAAGTGCTCTTATACCGATCGCGCTATGTGAAAAAATGAGCAATAACTAACTATAGAAAATGTAATAGCATGTGTGCATGGAATAGAATATAATCCCTCCCCCTATGAAGTGTATGTGTTGATGTAGATCTCCTAGCCTCGATGCATGAAACTATGTGGATATAAGTGATGCAATAGATGTAAATCTAGATTGGGTGATAGTATTAAATGACGGTAGGACCCTCATTATGCTCTCATAACTTTATATTTATACGGTTCTCTTGATCAAATTTCATAACTAACCCTAAAATGGTCAACTAGGAAAAATTTAAAGATGAAAAATGGTTAGAAAAGGCCTAAAAAGTGGCGGGAAGATTTAAAAGGATCAAAGCACCCCATGTGGGACTGGGGTGCCCCAGGGCACCCTAGTATAGGCCTGGGTGCCCCCAGTTTAGGCTAAATTGATGGTAAAGTTTCAAAATAGACTGGACATGTAGGTAAAAATGTGTGGGAATGATGAAATAATAGTAAAATAAAATGGCCACAAGATGGTAGTTAATTAGTACTTTCTTCACTTAAGAACCTTCTAAATAGTAGTATGAGACTGGGTTAAATAATGCCTAAAGTGCATGCTTTTGTGAATATAGTATGTTGTGTTTATATATTGATTTCTTTCTTGAATTTCGACACTAATGACCTGACATTCCAACTAGGACCTTGGGATAAGAGTAAGAAAACCGGAAAGGCCGATCATAAATGTTAAAAATTTGAACAAGAAGAAAGAGGACGCGGGTACCTAGGATGGACAGGAGTGCACAGGCGCTAGTGTCAAGTCTTGTGTTACGCTCTTATTCTTTTATCTTATATTGGATATGTAGTGTCAAATTATGGCTTACATAATCTCTCTTCTTGTTATATGTTATTCATTTATTCTTTCATATGTTTATTAGGTCAGCCTTGGTGTTGGCCATAACATAGGATTAGTATATATAGGTGGTAGTGAGGAGTATTTGATCATCATATTGAGCATTTGAGTCTTATTTTAGGGTTTCTAGGTTTCCCTTGAAGTGGATAAGCTATTATATTTGCATATTGAGATCATTTATCTACAATATTGTGTTCTTTGGTGTTCTATGCTCACGATAATAAGATTTATACCAAGTAATTTCATTACAAGTGCTATCGAGCATGACCTCGGTTGACGTTGTGTCAAACCCTAATTATTAAGGTTCGGCTATATCTAAAAATCGGTAGCAAATTGTCATGCAATTATTTTTGTGGTGTGGACAAATCATTCAAGTAAGGTCATATCCAAATTTAAAACATTTTAGACTTATTTTGTAAAATTTATAGTATTTTTGTGTTTTTCATAATTCAAATACCCACGTTGCAATTTTGGATTTTTCTAAGTTTGTTATATTTTTGGAAAGATTTCAAAAATTAGCTATAGTTTCTTCTTAAGGATTTTCTCTATTCGAGCAAAGTAAATTTATGAAACCCCAAACCATAAATTTTTTTCGCTATTTTGTCTACCTCGAGTCCCAAACCCTACATCATGATTTTTAGACCAACTTGACGCCAAGGAAAGGTCAAAAAACTCGAGAATGACCCAAAATAATAAATATATGGATTTAGAAGCTTATGGTTTGACATTATCCGAGGTAGTCATCCAACTTGAAGAAAGGGTAAATATTATGGTAAGGATGACCTCAATAACCATATTCTTCATCCGAAAGGTATCCTTGGGGGTGAAATTCGGTGGATTTTCAATCAATGAAGTAGGAATGGTTACATTCTATTTCAAATACAAATCCCAATTCTATTCATATGGGTTCCTCTAGAAATACTCACACAGGTCCAAATCAATCCAATCTAGGAGGCTCTTTTACACATGTGGGTGGATCTCCTCACCAATAGAGGGGCATTATTCCAAAAGTGGAAATGTGTAATTTCAATGGAAATGATACGCTTAATCAAATTACCCAAATGGAAAATTTATTTTATCTCCATCAGATTCCATGTGGAAAAAAGGTTACCATGGCTTACTTATATCTATAACTTGACCAATTTTTCTGGTATCATTGGTTATGTTCTCAAAGGTAGAAGAATGGTTTAAGTGTCACATGAATATTTTTCACTAAAGAATTTCAATTACACTATATTTATAGTGTGTCAGAGAATTACTTCAGCCAATTAACAAAGTTACTACAAACGAGTTCGATAAAGGAGTATGTCCATCATTTCAAAAAAATCCTTGTGTGTGGAGGATATTATAGAATATTATACGAATGACCTATTTCTTTGGGGTCTTAAGAACCACATTTAACATGAGGTATGCATTTTTAATCCACTCAAGTTTTTTTATTATATTATCATGGCATGGAGGGTGGAGGAAAAGCGTATTTCCAAAGAAAAGGAAGTCCTTCACTAACATAAAATATTATAGCACCTTTCCTCCATCGTACCCTAGGCCAGTTTGGATGACACCTCAAAAAATTGAAGAAAAAAATCAAAAGGGTTATGTTTTAATTATGATAGAAAATATGGACCAAATCATAAATGTGTTGAGAAAAAAATGTTCTACATTGAAGGGACCGGTGATGAGGAAGAATATGAGGAAACATCAAGCAAGGAAGTGGAAAAATTAGAGGTAGAATCGAAGATCCCCAACCCACTATCTCATGTCATGATCTATCAGGTATTATTACTCCATAAACCCTTCAGGTTATGGGTTATCTTAAGAAGTAGAAGGTGATAGTATTGATTTATTCGGGAGCACACATAATTTCATAAATCATAAGCTAATAGTAAGGCTAAATTGTTTCATCTACCCATCACCTGAATTTAAAGTAATGATCGCATATGGTGGCACAGTCCAATGTTTAGGTAAATTCCATAAATTAAGACTCATGATGGGTGATTACACATTGGAATCTATGATTTTTTATATTCCCATGGGTGGATTTGATATTGTCTTAGGTGTCAAGTGGCACACAACTTTATGCACCATAGAGCTAAATTTCTAGGAATTGTTCGTGTGCTTTCATTTTGAAGGTAAATAATTTGAACTTCAAGTAATATAGGAAAAAAATCCTCAGGTGGTTAGTTCTCACCAAATACAGAAGATTATTAAGAAGGGGATAAAGTTTTTGTAGCATGATTGTTCTCAATGGAAGTTCAACCACCAACAATGGTAGTACATCCTGATCTGTAGAAGGTTATTGATCATCATGTAGTTGTCTTGAAGGATCCTATAGGATTTCCTCCTGAAAAATATCATGATCATGTCATTCATTTAATTATATAAAGAAAACCCCCAACATCAGGCCTTTTAGATACCCATATGTGCAAAATAGTGAGATCGAAAAGATGGTAGAAGAGATGTTGGAAATGGGTATTATTTTCCATAGTCAGAGTGCTTATTCTTCTCTAGTAGTGATGGTTCACCATAAGGATGGTAGATGGCGCATATTTCCAAACTACGAGAGAATTTAAAAATTACAATATCAAAGATAAGTTTCTTAATCTTATCATTGATGATTTATTAGATGATTTGCATGTTGAAAATTATTTTACAAAACTATATCTACGTTCTCGTTATAACCAAATTAGATAAAAGAAAGAAGATATTCATAAGTCAGCATTAAAAACTCATCAAGGAATTATGAATTCCTAGTGATATCTTTCGGTCTTACTAATGCACCATCCACATTTCAGATTTTAATGAATTCATTATTTATACACTTCTAAGAAATTTTTTCCTGGTGTTTTTGGATGATATCCTCATCTATAGCAAATCCTTGGAGAAACATTTACATCATGTCAATATATTATTGGAGGTCCGCAAGAAAAATAAACTATATGCCAAGCCTTCAAAATTTTATCTTAGGAGTACAGGAAGTGGAATATGTGGGCCATATTGTCTCTCATGAAGGTGTTAAGGTGGACCCTCATAAGATCTAGGCCATGGTGGAATGGGAAGTCCCAAGAACCCTCAAACATTTATGAGGTTTCTTAGGTATCACAAGGTACTATCATAGATTTGTAAAAAAATGGCAGTATAACAACACCACTTACAAAATTATTGAAGAAAGACTCCTTTCATTGGAATGAGGAAGCTTCTAAGGCATTTGAAAAATTGAAGGTGGTAATGTGCACCACTCAGTATTGGAAACTCCATATTTCTCCAAGACCTTCATATTTGAATGTGATGCTTTAGGAAATGGGATTGGAGCAATACTCATGCAAGAAGGAAATCCCATAACATTTGAGATCTGGAAACTAAAAGTAAATAATTTTTGAATCTCACCTATGAGAAGGAAATGATGGAAATACTACATATAGTAAAACAATGGAGACTATAATTGATAAGTAGACACTTCAAGGTAAAAATTGATCATGATAGTTTGAAATACTTCTTGGAGCAATGACTATCTTCAGAAGAGCAAAAAAATGGGTCACTAATATGTTGGGGTATGACTTTGAGGCTATTTATAATAAATGGAAGGAAAATGTGGTTGTTAATGCTCTATCTAGGAGGGATGAGTCCACAGAAGCATTGTTATGTGTTATCTCTATACTAAAGGTAGATTGGGTAGATCAAGCAAGGGAAGAATGGCAGAAAGATGTAATAACCCATACTCTCATTCAGAATCTCCAGATAGATCCAACCATATCAGAACAATTTCTATGGAAGGGGGATACATTGTGGTACAAAGATAGGTTATATTTGTGTAAGAACTCTACACTAAAACATAGTGTTCTTTTAGAGATACATTCTTCTCCATTAGTTGGCCATTCTGAGTTCTTGAGAACTTATCAGAGACTTAAAAAAGATTTCTTTTGGGAGGGGTTAAAAGTATATTTTCAAAAATTTATGGCGAGAATGTTTGGTTTTCAATGTAATAAGGGTGAGACCACCAGGTATTCTCAACCTTTGTCTATTCTCAATGAGAGATGGGAAGAGGTATCAATGGATTTAATCACATAATTTCTGAATCGAGAAAGGAAAATGTCATCATGACGATGGATAAACTTGCCAAGTATTCTCATTTTTTTCCATGCCTCATCTTTTCACATCTAGTACAATTGCCATCTCATTTATGGACACAATTTAAAAAAATTGTGACATGCCCAAAATTATAGTAAGTGATCATGATCCGATATCTACAATAAATTTTAGATTGATTTGTTCTCTAGTGTGGGTACCCAACTGGCTAAGAGTTCATCTTATCATCCTTAATCAGATGGGTAAAGTGAGATGGTAAATAAATGTTTGGAGGGATATATTTTATGTTTTACTTCAGATAAACAAGAATGTTGGGTGCAATGGTTTCCACTTGCATAATGGTGGTATAATACTTCATTTCATACCTCCTCCAAAATTTCTCCAATTATGGCATTTTATGGGTATCATCCTCCATCACTCATCTATAGCTTTAAAGTCATATTGAAGGTGAGAGAAATCGAAGATCACATTCAGCACTAGCACGAGGTACACTCTAGTCTTAGAGATAATTTGGCAAGTACACAAAACCGCATCAAGAAACAAGTTGATCAACATCACAATGAGAAACAAATTGAAGAGGGTGAATTTTTTTATGGTTGCATCCATATAAGCAATTATCATTAAAACAACAGAAGAAGGATAATAAGATTTCTCCTAAATATTATGGTCCTTATTGAGTGTTGTGGAAAATCGGTATTGTGGCATATAAGCTAGAGATCTCTCTAGGAAGTAAAATACATCCATTATTCAATTTTTATTTCTTGAAGAAAGTTATTTGGTGGCACATTTCCACCCGAGTCATTGCTTCTTGAACTCAACGAGAAAGGAATGATCATGTTGCTGAACTGAAGGTATTCTTCATACACGCACCAAAAGATTAAAGACCAGAGTCATTAGTGAGTACCTGATCAAGTGGAATAATATGAATATTAAGGCTGCATCATGAGAGGAAGAAGCATTTGTGTAGCAACATACCGGGCTTCCCAACATTGGGAAAATCTTACTTTGATGGGGATGGGAATGTTACACCCTTAGTCTTATAGCTTATATTAGATATGTAGTTCTGAATTGTGGCTTACATAATCTCTCTTCTTGTCATATGTTATTCATTTATGCTTTCATATGTTTAGTAGGTTGGCCTTGGTGTTTTCTATAACATAAGATTGGTATATATAGGTGGTAGTGAGAAGTAGTTGATGATTATATTGAGCATTTTATTCTTATTGTATGGTTTGGAGGTTTCCCCTCGAAGTGGCTAAGCTATTCTACTTGCATATTGGGATCATTTATCTATAATCTTGTGTTCTTTGGTGCTCTATTGTTGTTGATAATTAGATTTATACCAATAATTTAATTACATGATGGGCGCTAGTGTACGGAGAAAAATAACAACAAATGTGTGAATAATGATAGACAGGGATCCCTGTGACCTGACCAAAAATGGGTGCAAAAGTGACAGATGTGAGAGATAAAACAATAGAAACAAACAAAGAAAATAGATGGAATAGACAGTGTGTCACCAGTGAATACTTTTCTTGCTTCATATCCATATATAAAACAACATACTTGGCAGTATAGTAAATAGTAGTAAGTGTGTGATTTTTTGTCTACATTTCCCCCTTATGTTATTTGAATAAAATTCAAGTAGTGTAAAGGAAGTAAGGAACATACCGAAAGAAGTCCAGAGAATCCCTAGTGCGAAAAAGCATGCGTAGAATAAGAACATATAGCATGGTGAATAATGGATCGGTGTGTCAATCCATGTGGCATAGGTAAAGATGGAAAACCATTGTGAGGAGAAATTGGAGAGATTTGATGATTTGATTTTGAGAAATTTGGATATTTTCAAATTGTTGATGATGGATATTTGGTTAGGTAGGGAATGATCAGCTCCTAACCCGATTGTGTGTGAGTGAAAAACTAAAGGATTTAGTTGTCCTTCCACCTAGAGGAATATTTTTAGGGAGAGATGTCAAGTTTTATCCTCTAACTATGACTACATCCTCAAAAGTTCTAGCTATAGTAGACAGACAAATACTAAATTTAGTTCATTTCAATTCATTTCAATCCACGAGAATAACCCATATACGAGAAGTATAGGAAAGGAAATGACATCTCATTTCCCCCACTCCACAAGTGTCATAATGTGTATAGTGTGAGATGACTTCTATGTTAGGTCATCTGGGAAATATTTGAAGTGATGCAACTCCCAAGTTAGGTCATCTGGGTGAGATAATAAAATGTGTTATGTTGTGTTGATTGATTGATTTGATTCGAGTAGTAGAAAATAGTGTTGAGATTGATTGTATATGATAGATTACTTGTGGAGATATTTTTCACTTGTTACCCCCATATTAGGTCATTAGGGGGATCAATAGAAAGTAGTAGGAAATTTTGTATGTTGTATAGAAGATGTGTAATGATTATATGCTAGCATGAGAGGATCATAAGGTGATCCTAATTATATGCCCCCCTTTCAGACAAAGGGGGAGTGATCAGTAAGAATGAAGGTTGAGCCGAAAGTAGATGTGAAATGATGTAAGAGTGAGTAAAATACGGTATAGTAAATGTCGTAAGATTGTGTGTATATCAAGTTCAAGATGTGGTAGATTGGAATATACGTTGTGGAATGTGTACCATACGATAATAGGAGAAATTATGAACCAAATGGAGTAGAAGGGGTAGAAAAAGACTAGAAAATATTAAGAAATGAGTGAAAAGGTGTGGCGCGTATTATTTATGAGAATATGCGCAAATAGTAACTGTAACCAAGTGAGAAATTGAAACTTTCTATAAATAGTAATAGTAAAAGGTGAATAGTAACTTCATTTGAAGCTTAAGAGAATGTGATTTTGAGCTTTAGGCCTGTGATGATCTTTGTAAATTAGAGTAGTGAGATTGAGCCAATTCAATATGGTGCTTTGGTGGTCATGGCATCACACACGACAGTTGAGTTGGTAAGTTTGATTATTTTCGTAAAATGTGTATACGTTTACTCTTTTTGTCAATTTTTGCAAAATTTATGTTTTTGAGTTTCTATGCATTTTTACCTAGGAAATAGTGGTAGAGGCATTAACATCCTTTAGGACACCAACAACCAAATCTAGGCACTAGTGACCTACCCCTAGGTACCTATGTCTTGCTCTGGGCATTTGGTGACCCATGAAGTTTTTTTCATGTTAGAACATAATAAATGTGAATTTTGATGCATTTTTTTATTGTGAATAGTTGTTTTTGCATGTATACAAGGTGTTAATGTCACATTTTTGCTGGTGTTTTGTGTTATGTAGAGGGATATTCATTCGAGGGAGTTCCTTGGAGGTATAACCTTGACTACATTGTTGGGATTAGGCCTACCGGATGCAAAGTGGTATGTCTTGAAGGCTGTTTCGTTCTAAGGCACATAGCTAGACTATGGGAGGTACCCAATAATATATCGATGATTACTACTTTGTGTGAGAGTTGGTTTACAAATTCTTGTACATTTTTTTCCTACTAGGGAGATGAATGTGACCCTAGAGGATGTATGTCACATCTTATGACTTCTATTGCAGGTCGGAGGGTCTAGGTGATGGCCATAGAAGATGCTCAAGGACATATGAGAATAGCTAGGTGGTATTTCACATGGACACATGTACGAGACCAAGACCCATATCAATCTAGATGTCATATTGATATTTGGTGTTCCACGATTGTGTAAGTTCATTACAGTAGTTATTACTTCATTCTGTGGTAGTAGAGGGTGGTGGTGTAAGCATCTTGTATAAGATGCATGATATTTGTCATCGTATAGAGGAGGATGGCACTAGATATGCATGTGTAGATTGTATATTAGCGAATTTATATAGGGATCTATACATGTTTACTCAAGAGGACCATAGAGGTGGGTTAGGAGCCACCACATTACTACATGTATGGGCTTATGAACATATTGTGATATTGAGGCCACTTGGTGGACCACGTGTAGAGTGGGCGAGACTAGATATATTTATTGTGAGATGGGTAGGTGTCCAGGAGAAGGAGAATGGATACGATACTTATAGATCGATGCTTGATTTTATAGGGCCGGGGGTCATTATATGGAGACCATATTGAGACTATGGAGTGAATTCGGAGGATGGAGTAGAGATCTGATGTGGTGACATACTATGTGGTTAGGCGATTAGTTCTATGAGTGACTAAGTTATTTCGGGAAGAGTATACATTACGATTGTTTGGTATTTCTCATAATGTCCCCAGGAGATGTATGTATGGGTTTGAGACACTAGAGCTTTGAGGAGACCAAGGCGATACCTATCCCAATAAGGGCACAACTAGTTCCTCCTAGTCCAGGTGAGGTAGATGCAGTTATAGATCCAATACTGGTGGATGGCATGGGATATACAGAGGAATATAGTGCTTAGTGGGCAGCACACCAATGGGTGTGATTTTTTTAGTTGTTTTGGATGTGGCGAGAGAACCACTAGTTGGAGGAGTAGAGGGATAGGCACCTCACCCCGATGGTGATGGTATAGTGGCAATGATACCAAAACATGAGAATTTTTTGTTGATAGTTGTGCTTTATCACTTAGTTTGTTTAATTATGGATTTTACATGTAGTAATTAATGATTTTACGTGTAGTAATTAACGCTTATTCGTGAATGGTTGTAGGGACTGCTTATTATTTATTTATTATCAATACATCAATCTGCACATTGATGTATAATGTTCCCACCGATGTGCTCATTAGAAGAGGGATGCTATAGTGATTAGATGTTATTGCGAGTGAGCATGTTCATTTGTTCAATCCAGTGCTAGTAGTAGTAATGACATGTACGGTGTTTTTGAGTGAGCATGACGAGGCATGGGTGGAGACTCAATGAGCTAGGGAGTATACATGTGGAGGATCCCCAACACAAGTATATGTTCACAAAGTATGTATAACTATAGGACTGATTTGAGAGCAGATCGGTTGAGTTGGCATTATTACGCATACATGTGGAGATATAGGGGACACGACCAATGACATTGATTGAGTGGTGAAGCATCTAGTTCTAGAGCTCTCGGATTTGTAGATAGCGATAACAATGATGATTTATGACATGTATTAATGTAGCGATGTATGAGGGCTTACCTCCTAGTGATTGTAATTTTAAAAATATTATTTATGATGATATATAGAAAGAGGATTGTCATTATTGTGTTATGTTGATGTTTATTGATGTGTGATGTGATGATTGTTGTTCCTATATTTCTTATTATGTTTGATTTGTATTATGTAAATGTTTATGGTGAGTTTAGATATATGATAATGTGGAATGAATGATAGTATGTGATGTGTGTTATACGAGGACCGTGAAGGAATTGTGAGATGATAGGAAATAGTATAATGATATGTCACTAAGTGTAGAATGAAAAATATGTACAATGATGTATGAAATTGTGTGTAAGCTATGAAGAGGGGAGGGGGATGAAGATCAATACCCCGATGTGTTGTAGTAAAATAAGGTTCATTGATATGAGACCCCTTAGTAGTCACAAATGAACTATAGAACATGAGTGCATCATCGGGAAAATTCCTTAGAGTATGTGCTAAATATATGAATCAATGAAGCATAAAGCGTACGAGATGGAGCAAGGTTATTATTATGGCAGATCCCTTAACAATCATGTAATAACCCACGAGCACATGATTACATCATTAGGTGGTGAGGTGAGAAGAATCACCTACCAATTATTAAGTGCACGTGGAGTGGTGGAAACATGTGAAGCGGAAGCAACATGAGTGTATGAACCAAAATGAATGTTCAATGAGATAGTGCCAATGAAAGAAGATGTAGTGGTCGGAAGCACAAATGTCATAGCTTAGGAAGCCAATGTGAAGCAAGAATCTGTGTGTGGTAGATGAGATGGTGCAATGGTGGATGGTGCGGTGGTGGATGAATGAGGTGGAGTTTGTGTGAATAATGACATGCGGTGGTGAAATATTAATGTCCTTAGAAGTAGGCAGAAGGAGACAAGTGACCTAGAGTAGCCGCGTGCTTACATGGAATTAGAGGAACATACCGCTCAATAGAGAGAGAGGAAAATGTGATGACACCCTTGTCTTCTAATTGTTATAATTTTTCATTAAGATGCAATAGTCGATTAATAATATAATGAATTTAAATTCCTAATTGCGATTGTTAGATAGCAATAAATAAATATGTAATTAAGTAAAAATAGACCCAAGAAAATTAAGCTATTAAATATAAAACCCTTGTTGAAATAGGAGATAAGAACACTTAGTTGATTCACAATCAAATATAAATTGTGTCAAAGTGTTGACCAAGTGAAAAGAGAGGGAGAAGTGCCACACAGAGCCTCAAAAAAATGTACGAGCTAACAATCTTTCTGGAGTGGGGTTCTGTGGGTTTCGTTATGTCAAAAAGTATCACCCTAGGATTTGCACATTACAAAACCCTACTTTTGACTAACATGGGATTGTCTTGAGGTATGGGACCCTTGCAATTAAGACAAACCTCCGGATAAATTGCATTCCTCTACCTATTCCTCTGCTAAAACTACTCCTAGAAAGGGAAATGAAACTATTCTAGCACTAACCTAGTATTCCAAGGGACTAGGAAGAGAAAGATACATAAAATCAAAGACTTGAACTAAAGGCGATGATAGCACGAGAACAAGGGAGTGGAGAGATTTTGAGTGAAAATGGAATAAAATGAGGTAGAAGAGGATAGAAAGAAGTGCCACAGTTCAAAGAACACATCCAACCCTCAATTTTATGGAGAAAAACAACTTTGGATCCTCCAAAAGAACACAGTATGCACAATATACCTACAAATGTAATGAAGAGGCAAAGAAGGCAATACAACTCGAGATAGGGAAAGAAAAGCCACAAAAAACCAATTTTATTGCTTAAAATGATGCACAATCCATTACAATATAGGCATAAGGCAAGAATCCTTTACAAAATTCCCAAATTCGAGGCCTACAACTCACAAATGTTATGGAACAATTTTGACATAGTTTATTTACATTCTAGAATGTCTCCCCTCCCAAATGAGGCAAATTTTAAAATATATAAAGCAAAGAACCTTGGAAATGGCTCACCAACCAACCTACTTCATTAAATAGGAATCGGAATCCATACAAATTCACTTCCAAAGGGTACTTTTCTCGCAGCAAGTGAAGACATGGGTGCCATAATTCATTAAAATTGGTTGGTGAGCCATATTTTCAGCCACCTAACTTACCTAATCCTAAGCTCGGTGTCAATATTCTGTGTAGCGACCAAGTAACACATTTTGTTATTATCGGTCGATAATATTTTCATTGTTTTCGGCCAACAACCACTTGACATCGAGTTGGTTTTTATTACCGGCCGATAATATCATTGTTATTACCGTTTAGTAACGATTGTACATTCATTGCGAGAACTATCGGGAAGTTATGGTTGTACTATTTCCCGTTGGCAACACCATTTTACTACCGGTCGGTAACAACCATATGTGTTTTTAGCGATGTGATCGTACACATGTCGCCGGCACGGGCTACCTTGCTGTTGTCGATCGGTAATGACATTCTATTGCGCCGCGAATGATCGTACACTTGTTGTCGATCGGTAATAGTTGTACATATTGTCGACCAATAACATCTTCATGTTTTCTATAACCAAATGGCTCAGACCTTTACCTCGGTGAGTTGGGAATTATTTTCCCATCAACTACCAACATTATGACCTACTTATTTATCCATTTTACGGGGTTGCAAAACATCAATAACGATTCCCTAGATCTACTCTAAGCTCCTGTGACTTCGAAATTCTAAGAAAACCATCTGTGATTGGTCGTAAGGTGTTCGTTTTCTTTTCCTTTGGTCACTAGTATGTCACACAATTATCGTTGATGTCGTTGATAACCTATAATGAAAGATTGAACTCTAAAACCCTCTAGAGTTCATAAAACCCCAAAAAGAAAAGAATGTAAATGAGGGGTTGGATTGTTCTCATTTTCAACAAGTGAACTTATGGTGAGTGTTGCACTACATTTCATACCTAATGTAGTTCTAGGTGTGTGTGTATGTACGAAATTGTGACCTAGGTGGCTCTTGTGCATGTCACACTTGATAATAAGAAAAGTAACTAGATGTAAAATATGTAAGCATATGTGTACATGGAATAGAATGATCTTCCCTCATATGAAGTGTATGCGAGAATAACTCATCCCCTTACCATTTAATGGATGCTTGAATGTTCTTTAATATCCTTTAGATGCAACCTTACATGGTGATATTTAATGCTTAGTGCTTGGTCTTTTATTATGATCACAAAAATTTAAATTTATATTTATATGATTCCCTTGCTTGAATTTTGTAATTAGCCACGAAAATGAAGACTACCAAAAATATATGATACTCAAATAGCTATAAAGGATCCAAAATATGTGAACAAAGTAAAAATAGGTTAGGGGTGCCCGGAGGATGGGGCACTGGCATTGGCGTCTGGTTGGGCGATGGTGTCTAGGATGAGAAATGTTGAGATATGAAAAAAGCAGATTTAGTTAGAAAGAGTATAAGATCAAGAAGCGACAATAGAATGCAAGAAAATATGGCCAAATACATGGGTTGATTAGTAATTTTCTTATTTAGGAGTCATATGAATAGTAGTATGCAATCATGACTAGATAATTACCCGAGTGTGTGATTTTGTGTCTACATTTTCTCCCACTTTATGTTGTTGAGAAGGTGCTTAATAACATAAAGTAGATAAATGATGTGCACTGATAACCATTTGATTAACTAAAATGTTGAATAATGGTAGTTAATATAACTAGGAACAAAAATAAATAACAATACTAAAATGATGTAAATAATAGCTAAATAAATATAAAAAATGACCCAAACAACTAGGCTAATGAAAATAGAAACCCTAATATGTAAAGAAGGGTTGGAAAGAGCTTAGCTGATTTAGAGAACTTGTTGGACTATTTCACAGAGCTTACTAGAGAAATAGGTGGAGGAAATGACTATACTGAAGTCCAAAACTTGTAGATGCTGGGAAATTTGAGTGGGTGGGCACACTAGGAGAGTATCGGGAACTTATAAATTCCTAGTCTACATTTTGGGCAGCAGTGCATGCGGGAAGTCTAAACACTAGATTTATAGGGTCCCTATATGATCCGAATCCTTTACCACCTATCTCACTATTTTTGCATTGTGGTGTATGTCATTGGTAATCAATAATGAATAACATACCTACAAAACCCTAAAAACATCAAAACCCTAAAAAAATATGCGTATGAAGGGGTGAGATTGACCTCAATTTGCCATGATGGTGTACTTACTAATTGAGCGATCGTTACATCTTAGACCCGATGTATTTCTATGTGCAAGTGTGTGCAATCATACACGGGTGCTCTTGTACCAGATCCCATTTTGTGAAAGTGAGCAATAATTGTGTAGAAAATGTAATAGAATGGTGGATGGAATAGAATAAACTTCCCTCCTATGCTTGTGTGATGCAGATGAACTAGCCTTGTGCCTTGTGATGGAGCTAGATGGATGTAAATGGAGCCTTTGATGGATGCAACCTTAGGTGATGATAGTAGTGACTAGTGTTTGGTCCCTCATTATGGTTTCATGACTTTGTATTTATATTGTTCTCTTTGTGTAATTGCATAATTAACTTTGAAGAGGTCAACCACAAGAAATATGAAATGTTCAAATAGCTAGAAAGTGCCCAAAAAGTGGCAAAAAGGTGGAAAGATGATCGGGGTGCCCTGACTAGGATCGGGGAACCTTTCGGTGCCCAAAAACTAGCCCGATTGCCCTATTCAAATACAAAATATCATGGAATGACATAAATAGACTAGGCATGTATGTGTGAGAGATTGGAAGTAACGATAAAAAGCAAAATAAAATGGCTAAAAGAGGGTTAATTGGTACTTTCTTCACTCAAAAACCATATGAATAGTAGTATGAGAACGAGACTAAATAATGTCTAAAGTGTGTGATTTTGTGACTACATTTGTCCCCACTTTATGTTGGTGAGCAGAAAGCTTGGTAATATAAAGTAGATAGAGATGTATACTTGATCATCCGTGTAAAGTGATGTAGAAACACGCTGAAGGACTAGACAAAGTGTGAAGTGACAAAAAGATGATAGAGCATGCAAAATAAAGATGTAAAAGCACAAAAAAGTGACAAGAGTGAACCTAGGGTGGAAACATGTGTGTAGTTTTTGATGTGTCTGATGTACCTACATGGTTAATATGGTGTGTGCTACCGCAAAATGTTGTTTTTTGTTACCCCATTGTTGTAGTTGTTGTTGACTCCTTATTTCTCATACGGATGGACCTGCAAGTAGAAAAATTTCAAGTAGTCAAATACACATGTATATGTAAAAATGCAAGTAAAGGATGCATGTATATGTATTTCAAATTATTTAAATGTAAAGTATGTAAATGAAAAAATGGAGCATGTGCACTCGATCCATGTCGAGAGAAAAAGTGTAGAAAGAGGATATCCTATCCTAGGTTTTTCTAATGATCCAACTTCATAGGCCGAAGAATTATAGGGAGAAATCTACATTATTCTCCAACCTATAACTGCTTCCTTGAAGTTATATGAAGATATCTTTATCCTGCCTAGTTTTTTGGGCGATCCGATGCCACTAGTGAAGTAGTATAGAGAGGAAGTCTGTTGTATCCTCTAACTGCTTGCTCCCAAGAATGCTAAGAACTACCATGTCCTATAAAATTCATTGTGTATGGGGTTTGTAGACTGGTCTGAACCCACTTGTTGTATAACCCATGATGTCAAGGAAGGAAACTAAATTAATCGAACCAGTGTAGAAGCATTGTATAGTATGTAAACCCAAAATGATGTCCCCCTCTTTGGGGGCGCATGCAACGTCGTTGATAGGAGAATGTGACCCCAAAATCTAAAAAATTACATTAACTCTGTAAATTTTCCCGCATGGGGAAAGGAAAGTGTTTAGTAGGAACTAAGGCATACACAAATAAGAGGCTATCCAAAGACAAGTGTTAGTACAAACAAGCATGCATGTATAAAGTAATGTGTAAGCTATACAAACAATATAGTAATATATACACGTAATAAGACAAAGTAGACAGCCAAAGTGGGTTGCAAACATGGGACACCACTCACAATGTCGCAAGACACGCAAGGCCATAATGGTCGCATATAATAAACAAGTGTGCACACCAAACATAGGGAAAATCCCACAAACAAGGACAAGCAATAACAGACAATGTAACAAACAAGTATGGAAGTAAATATCCTTACATAACAAATACTACACATGAAACACCCATTATCATGTTATAAAGATAACCAATATGTCAAAAGCGTGTATAAGAAAGTAATGAAAAGTGCTAAGTACAAAATGAAACAATAGCACCTAGAAGAGACGAATATGGATGCCCCTAGCGACTAGTGTAGTATGGGTAGAAGGAAAGCATCGTGTTGCATGTAAAATAAATTTATTTATGATCATAACTAAGTAAAGTCATTAATGCACATGTGTGTATGGTATAGATAAATGACATACAAGAGATATATCTAGCATGTGTAAGAAAGTGACCATGAACAAGAAAATTCAAGCAAGAGTAAAATAAACCATGATATGTATCATGTTGTGGATGGAATGGAATGCAAGATGGAATGATAGGAACCATGTGCCCCCAAAGTGAATAGAAATATATGTAGTTAGGTTCCTTTAGTTCCCCCCCTCAGAAGTCAAGAATGAACCGTAAATGAGAGTGTGTCATCAGGAAATGGTCGAAGTGTGTATTGTGTCTAACATGATGTAATGAGTGTGTATGTGTGATTATATGCGACAAAGAAATGATGTTTTTGTGACCCTAAAGCTGAAGTGTATATGGCAACAAGATAATCGAAAGAGTGATGATGTAGCGTAAAGCGTATATTACTACTAGATGACTAGAGGGAGTGGTAATGTAGCCTAATGTGTATAACACTACAAGATGAATGGATAGGTGACCATTTAGCCTAAAGCATATGTCAATAACCTATTAATTTCACGTGAAGAAATGTTGAATGATGAAGATAAGGTCCATTTTATTTGTAAACCCTTGGCACTCGAGTATGGACCGAGGAACTAGATTGATTCATAGGGTAATGATTGCGGTGTGTTGAATACGATGTAGTATGTGTGATGATAATATATGACCATAATATGTGTAGGATGTGTGATATGAAATGTATAGGATGTAATGAAAAAATTTATAGATAGAATAATAGTGTGAAATATGTGCTATGTGATGTGTATGATGAGTAGTATGTAATGCTAGATGCAAGTGTGACACATGTATGATGAGGACTAGTATGATGTATGACATGTAGATATGTAAATTTATAAATGATGTAAACTAACTATAGAATGTGTGATGTAAGATGCACTATGTGTGAATAGAAGTAGTGTGTAGTAACTATTTTGCGAGTGTGTGGGGTCCATGTGTGGTATGCCCTCAACAATTAAGTGTGAACCGAAGCACAAGAGTGTGTCATCAGGAAATGGTCGATGCTAAGATGTGTGATGAGAATGCCTATGTTAAGAGTGTTATGTATGACTAATGCAAGTATGGTATATTCATTGATGCTAAGATGGGGGAATGTGTTGGATGTTATGCCCCGAAGTGTGTAAGATGATTATCTATCCGAGTATGGAAGAAAAATCATGTCATGGTGGTGGATGTGGCGATGGGTTAGGAGTAGTTGGCATACCAAAGCAAGTTGTGGAAGGGATAAAAATGGAAATTACTTATTTTGATAATGAGTATACGAAATGGTGTATACCTCAAGAGGATATGAGGAAGGAACAAAAGAAACAAGCTCAAGGTGATATATGAGGCTGATCCTGGTGGATTATGTCGGAATGGAAAGAGGTTCGTTGACTCCTTTTGCATGTTTTCCTAATCCATTTCCATTGAAACCTTAGTGGCATGGGTACTAATACCCAAGGCCACACTATTTGAAATTAGGAGGAGAGGTGGCCGAAGTATGGGATTGTGGTGAATGATCAATAGCATTCCAATAAACAAATTGAGGTGGATCTGTTAATGCTTCATAAACCACACTTTGATATAGAAATTTAATACATGCATGAAGGGTTGAAGGGACCACGTTCATGGCATGGATCTAAGGTCGTCAAGGAGAATATTATAGTTAAGATTATTAGGCATGACATGGAATGGGATGGACATAGTGCATGTCCCTAGAGTAATGGGAAGTGTGATTGTACCTAAGACTTGTTTAGGCACATTATCGAAGCCATGAATGCAAATAGATGATGGGGTTAAGGAGGCTTCAGATAGGCCAAGTTGCATGAGAAACGTGAGATTACATATGTTAATCCTAGATCCATTGTTAACTAAAGTGCACTTAAATCCTATGTTATTGATACAAACTTCAATATAAAGGGGGAATCATTACTTAAGATAGACTGAGAAGTAATTTCAGTAGATGTAAATGTGATATGCTCTTCATTGATAGATAAAGCAGTAGTAAACATGTGGTATAGATATTCGGGAGAGGTGTGAGAATGAATATAAGTGTTAGCCAAAAAAGATCTGAGTTTATTTTGACAATCAAGATTATCATGCAAAAAGGTATGGAGAGAGACCTTCATGGTGAAAGGACCCTAAGATAATGAGGTGGAGAAGAAGAGAGGATCTAAGAGTGCTTGAATGTCAGGTTCACCAAAATGATTAACTAAAATGTGGAATAATGGTAGTTAATCTAACTAGGAACAACAATAAATAACAATACTAAAATGATGTAAATAACAACTAAATAAATATAAAAAGTGACCCAAGCAACTAGGCTAATGAAAATAGAAACCCTAATATGCAAATAAAGGTTGGAAAGAGATTAGTTTATTGAGAGAACTTGTTGGGATGTGTCGTAGAGATGATTGGAGAAACGTGAGGAGGAAACGACTATGCGAGTACGTTAAACTTGCATATCTAGGAAATCGAGTGGACTAGGGTGCCTAAGAGAGTATCAGGGTGCCTTTGGGTGCCCTAGTTTGCGTTCTAGGTGTCATGGTCTATACAAGAGGTCCAAAAACAAGATTTGTAGGGTCTATATATGATTTTAAGCCTTCGCCCTACTGTCGTACTAACTTTGTTGCATTGCGGTGTATGTCGTTGGTAATCAATAATGAAGAACAGACCTGCAAAACCCCAAGACAAACATCAAAACCCTAAAAATAAATATGCATATGAAGGGATAATACTTACCTTAGTTTCCACAATGGTGGACTTACTAACTAAGCATTGCACTACATCTCAGACCGATGTAGTTCTATGTGCAAGTGTGTGCAATCATGCCCTAGGTGCTCTTGTGCAATCATAGTTTGTGTGAGTAGCGAATAATAACTATGTGTAGAAAATGTAATAAAATGGTGGACGAAATAAAATAAACTTCCCTCTTATGCTTATGTGATGTAGATGAACCAGCCTTGTGTCTTGTGATGGAGCTAGATGAATGCAAATGGAGCCTTTGATGGATGCAACCTTAGGTGATGATAGTAGTGACTAGTGTTTGGTCCCTCATTATGGTTTCATATTTTTATATTTGTATGATTCTCTTGGTCCATTTCATAATTAACCCGAAGAGGCCAAAAGAAGAAATATGAAATGTTTAAATGGCTAGAAAGTGGCCAAGAGTGGCGGGAAAGTGGAAAGAGGTTCAAGGCGTCCCGACTAGGATCGGGAACTTTTAGCGCCTTGAAAAATGAAAAATAACATGAAATGACAGAAGCATTTCGGGCATTCATGTGTGAGAGGTCGATAATGTGAAAAACAAAGTAAAATGGCAAAAAATGGGGGTTAATTAGTACTTTCTTCACTCAAAAACCATATGAATAATAGTATGAGACTGGGACTAAATAATGTCTAAAGTGTGTGATTTTGTGACTACACCATGTAGATCGATGGTGAAAGCATGCCGAGAGACAAGGAAAAGTGTGAAGTGATAATAATATGAAGTGTGGAAACTAGAGAGGAGAAAGTGCAAAAGTGATGATGAATGATGACCCTAAGGAGGAAACACGTGTAAATGCCGCCATTGTACTGTTGTTGATGGTGATGCTTTGATGTGATTATTGTTGTTCGATGTTGTTGATGTAGGATGATGTTGACTACCGCTTCCCATAAGGATAAACCTACAAAAGAGAAGAATGATCAAGTAGTCAAATACACATGTATATGATCAAACTGTGTAAAAATATGTAAAATTCTGAAAATGTGAAAAAGAAACATGTGCACATGATCTGTGGAGAGTGAAAAGTGTAGAAATGATCCTAAATGATGTTGTAGAAGACCAATTTTTTCAGGTGTACTCACGCCAAAATTGGAAGAAGTGTAGGGATAAAAGTATGGTTTTGTCCTCCAACCTTTAACTTCTTCCCAATGTATGGAACACCACTACAGATGGTGTGTAAAAATCCAATCCATTTGACCATTTACAATCCAACGTTGTGGATGGGAAAAGAAGTTGTAATGTATGTATGTTGAGAGCTAAAGGACTATTTGTCTTGTCAAAATTTGTTGTGTGGAGTGTTGTAGATTGTGATTCACTTAAGAATGTTGTGTAATTTCCCCCTGGTCATAGGCATCCAGGAAAGGTCAGGGGCGCCTAGGTGCTATTGTCTTGGTCTAGGTGCTGGTGTCTATTTTGTGCTAAATACCCAAGTCTGATTCTAAGCCCTGTTTGAGACTGATGACTGTGTTGTACCGGTATTGTGTTGTGTTGAACTGTGACTATAGACTACTATGTGGGGTGATTGATTCACCAAAATGATGCCCCCTCGTTTGGGGTGCATGCAACATTGCTAAAGAGTATGCGGCCCAAAAGACGACCGACCCGTTATCTTCAAACCGATTTTTGCATGCGGGAGGGTGTGTTTGGTAGAAACCAAGGTGCATGCAAACAAAATGGCAAGAAGAAAAGTGTTAGTCAAGTAAAGACAAACACGCATGTAAAATGTAAGTTAACAAACAAACAATGAATGTGTAAGCTAAAACAAAAGAAGACAACGTAGACTGTGAAAAGTGAGTTGTAAACATGGGACATCACTCACAATGTCACAAGACAATCAAGGTCATAGTGGTCATAAGTAGATAGTGTGCACACAAGACAAAGGGCATAGCCCATAAACAATGGCAAACAATGACAAGAAAAAACAAGCAATGTAACAGACAACCATGGAAGAAAATAGACTTGCGAAAAAAAAATATGCACATGAAGCACTTGTTAGCATGTTAGAAAGATAAGAGGTATGTCAAAGCATGTATAATCCGATAACATAGTGTGCCATGAAAAATGAAACAATATCACATGTAGTGTATGAAGGTGGATGCCCCCAAGAGCCGTTGTGGGACTGGTAATAGGTGTTGCATCAAGCATCGTGTTATGTGTGTAGATATGTAGAATATACAATCACAACTAGAAAGAAAGTGAACGTGCATGTGTGTATGATATAGATAATGACATATAAGATATTTATCTAGCATGTGTAATAAAGTGTACATGTAACAAGTAAATGTAAGCAAAACTAAGTGCAACCAATATATGCGGTATGTTGTGGAAGAGACGAGAATAGAATGCGAAAAGAGTGATAGGAGCATCGTGCCCCCTAAGTGGATGTGTGTGCATGAGATGAGGTTCATTGATAAATGGCCCCTCAAAGCAGCCAAGAATGAACCATAGAAGAAGAGTGTGTCATCGGGTAATGGTTTGAGTTGTGTGTATTAAAAATATGTCATCGTCAAAGTGCGAAGCATAGAGTGTAAGTGTGCGAGTAAATGAGTAAGTGTGATGAGGTAATTTTGATTTATAGACCCTCAGCAGTCGAGTATGGACCATGGAACTAAAGTGCGTCATAGGGTAATGAATGCAACACGTAGAAATAGGTGTGAGAAAGATACATCGTGAATGTGTAGATTAAATGTTGCATAGAAGGAGATGAATGCGCGAGATGTGAAGTGTCTAGTGTGTAATGTATATGTTGAGAGATAGTTGTTGAATGTCCGTGAAAGGGATTGATTGTAAACACTTTGAGTGTGTGTTGTGTATTGTTGAATGTGCATTGTGTTATGTTTAGTGTATAGGAGAGATATTTTTCGTGTGAACATCGGATGTCCAATGTGTTGTGTATTTTGTGTTGATTTTGCGCAAGAGAGATGTGTCATGTGATGTGAAGGAGATATGTCATCAAGCATTGAGTGTGTAGTATGTTGTAGATATGTTGAGTGTGTCGTATGTTGTGTTGAAGATGCACGAGAGAGTATGTGGTGTTGTTGTGTTGATTTTGTATGGAGGAGTCTCTGCATGAGAAGTATGTATTGTGAATGTGTCGAATGTGTAGTATGTTATGTTGAATGTGTGTTAGAAAGAAAGTGTCATGGGTGTGTTGATTGTATAGTGATGAATATGTGTGAGAAATAGAATGATGTGTAATGTAGTGTGTAGTGTGTGAGGTTCATGTATATAGGATGCCCTCAATAATCAAGTGTGAACCGTAGCACCAAAGAGCGTCATCGGGTAATGGCGATCTTGATGTATCAAAATGTGCATGTTGTTTGTGTGAGACTATATGTGAAATTATGAGGATATAAGACATGTGTTGATGCTACTGGGGAAAAGATAAGTGTGATGCCCCTAAGTGTGTGATGATGGATGTGTTATCTAATGAAAATGAAAGACAAGGGTTCTCCGCCCAATGCTTGTAGAGATAAAGGCTTTTGACCATCTTGTAAGAGTGGTGGCATGTGAGATAGACGTTGTGTAGGGAATGAAGCCTATATGCATGTGACCAATAAGTATACGGAAGAGGCGGTGGACATTTATGTGTAACAGGATGCGAGAGGTGATGGAATCCTATGTGAAGAAGAGTGTGGGGGTTATAGACACCTATATCAAACACAAAAGTGGAGGTGATGCATACCGAGGTGAAGGAATTGTCTGAATGGTGGACCTAGACTGATGTGATGGATTAGTAGAAAAATGAGATCGTGTAGGTCATGTATGAACAAGTGAGCTAGGAGCAGATTGTGCTTTAGATTCAAGAGGGTGTAGGGACTTGGATGCTCTAGCAATCAATGCAATGGAAACCTCAAGAGGAGGTTGTGCCCTTGGTGTGGATGGCGGAATACCATTGATAGTAATGACTTGTTTTTTGTGAATGAAATTTAAACATAGATGGTTCATAGAAATGATAGCCTAAGTTTTGCGGAGCTAGGAGAGACCTAAGAGCATGTCACTTCCTTTAATTTTTGGTGCCACAAGAAAAGGCACAAGCAAGGTGAGAGGACCGACGGTGGCGGAAGATTGACGAAACCATATGATTTAGGGATTGGATATAAAATTTGTGATAGTGGATAGCTAATAACGACAAGGAGTGTAATAGAACATGTGTTGATACGCCACGATGGATCAACTCTAGTGCTTATTGATAGGAATGGTGGTGATAGAAGCATTAATGTGTAAATGATAAAAATGAATGGTTTACCAAAATGATTAAGAAAATATTGAATTTAAATGCCTAATTTTAATTGCTAGATAGAATTAAATAAATAAACAATTAAGTACAAAATAGACCCAAGCAAATTAAGCTAGTAAATATGAAACCCTAGTTGCAAAGAGGAGATAAGAAGACTTAGCTAATTCACAATCAAATCTGAATTGTGCCAAAGTGTTGACCAAGTGAAGGTAGAGGGAGAAGTGCGACCTAGAGCCTCGAGAAAAATGTGCGAGGTAACGATCTTCCGGACTTGGGTGCACGAAAAAGGGCAAAGGTGCTTGTGGGCGCCCTGGACTGCTCTGGGCACATGTGATTGCCGAAATGCTCGAGAGAAACATCTTTGATTAGTGCAAGGTGTTCATTGTCCTTCATATTTGGTCGCTATTATATGTCGCACAATGATCAACGATGTTGTTGATAGCCTACTGATGAAAGATTGACCTACAAAACCCTCAAGAGTACATTTAATCCCGAAAAGAAAAGAATGCAAACGAGGGGTCAAAGCTGTCCTCAATTGTCAACAAGTGAACTTACGACTAAGCACTACACTACATTTCAAACCCAATGTAGTTCTACGTGTGTGTGTGTGTGTGTGTGCGCATGGAATTATGCCATAGGTGGCTCTTGTACGTGTCACACATGATAGCGAGCAAAGGAGCTAGATGTAAAAGATGTAAGTAGATGTGTGCAAGGAATAGAATGAAATTCCCCTCATATGAAGTGTATATAGATTATGTAGTAACTTTCCCTTGAATGGATGTTAGAATGGATGCTTGAATGATCTTGAATAACCTTCGGATGTAATCTTAGGTGGTAATAGCTAATGCTTAGTATTTGGTCATTTATTATAATCACATAAGTTTATGTTTATATGATTCACTTGCTTGAATTTCGCAATCAACCCCGAAAAAAATGACTACCAAACAGATAAAATGCTCAAACAGATAGAAAGGACCCGAAAGATGTGAACAAAGTACAAAGAGGTCAGGGGTGCCCAGAGGGGACAAGGGTGTTTGCTTTGGCGTCCTATTGGGCTGTGGGCTAGGATGAGAAATGTCGAGGTATGAAAAGATAGACCGAGCTATAAAGAGTATAAAACCAAGAGTGACAATAGAAAGCAATCAAAGATAGCAAAAGACATGGGTTGATTAGTACTTTTCTTACTTAGGAGTCATATGAATAGTAGTATGCAATCGGGTGGATAATTACCCAAAGTGTGTGATTTTGTGTCTACACAATCATTCACACGAAGGCCATTGATGCGATGATAGTTGCAATAAGGATGATCACATTGGTGCTGCAGTAAGAAATGAGGAGGAGGATGTTGATTAGAAGGTAAGCAAATCAATCGTTTATCAAGCAAAGCACACAACACATCATGAGGCTTAACAACATGTGAAAAGTGCAATGGCTCCCGAGTAGGAGATGTAGAAGTATTAGGAGGAGACCAACGTGGTGGGGGGGTGAAGGGCACTTATGCAATGGAGGAGACTAACCTGTGCTTGCGAGGCGAAGGAAAAGGAGACCTTGGAGGACGTTTAACGGATGGAAGAGGAGAATAACTAGAAGATGATGCAACAATGGAAGAAATAACAGGAGGATCTATAACATGTGTAGTAATTAGATCTTGTTCTAGATCAATGACCTTATAGCATAAGAGTGTAAATGATTTGCATGTTTCATATTGCAATTATACTTTTAATGGAGTCAAACCACAACAAAAGATCAATTGCTTTTCTAAATCAGTGGGCTTAAAGACTAGCTGATGCATGCAAGCATTGAAACACAAAATATAATCAATGATAGGTTATGTCTTTCCTTGATGTAAGATAGGTAAGCGATCATGTGTGACTCTAGGACCATTGTTAAGCATGAAGCATCAAAGAAAGGCCTCTTCCATTTCACAATAGGTACTAATAGATCCAAAAGGTAGATGTGTGTACCATTGAAGAACATCATCAGTAAGACTATGATGGAATGCTTTAAGTAATAATCGATCATTTGAGTAAGAAGCCATAGCTAAACGATAATTCTTGGATGTAGATATGGATTTCTAGTACCATTGAAACATGAAAATGTAGGCATGATGAAATCTTTAGGAAATGTTGAATTGTGAATTTTCTTTGGAATAGGATTTCCATGAAGAGAGTTATTATCAATAGATGCATAGTAGGCTTTTCTTTCAAGAGTGAGAGATTGGACCTGAGATTGTAATTGTCCAACAACATGCATGAGTGATAAAATGTCATGTGAAGGAATCATGGGAGATGCGAGAGGCACATTGAGAGGTTGCAATTTTCCATTATGAGTGATCATGAATATGTTAGAAGAAGAAGTGGAGGATGTTGATGTTATAGGCACACTAGATGTAGGTGTGGAAGAAATAATTGGCAATCTACAGGAGGAATAGAAGAAGTCGCATGAATAAATTCGAGAGAGGGAGAAGAAAAAAGAAGCCAAGAAGAGCGTGGAATGTTGGTAGAAATAGTAGGAATAGTATTGGAAGAAATTATATGAGACAAAAGAATAGGAGGAGAATCATCATGCATGCTATTAGATACAACCTCAGAAGTAGATGAAAGCAGTGAAGATAATTCACATTCAGCAGTCTGAAGAGAAGTAGAATCGATACTAACATGGTCATGCTAAAAAATATCATTAGCATCAAACAAAGTTTCACGTGCAAGTATTTCATCAAGCGTATCATCGACATATAGTAAAGTAGGAAAAGAACTATCATGAGATGTATCTTTACAATCATTAGAAACATTTTTGGAAATACGAGGATGCGATGCAACATTACAATCATCTTGACTAGTATGAGAAATAGTATCATACACATGTAGATTTTCATCTACAATATCGCAATAAAGACCAAGCATATAATCGATAATAGCATCATCAAGAGTTTCAGCAAAAATAGGCGGAGTAGTCCTAGTGCCTATGGAATAACGAGTACAACCAGAAATGTTTTGTTCTTTAGAAAGAATGTTGCAAGAAGAATGGAAAAACTAGTAGGAATATTGCATTCATTGGCCAAAAGTATTCTTTGAATATTATCATCAACACGAAGGGTGTGATAGAGAGTGCCAAGTTCAGCCGAGTAGCGGCGAAGCCTCATCATAAATAGGGTTAACACTCTCATGATGCATAGCTTGCTTAGGAGAAGAAGATCTACTTTTCACCATTAGGGTTTAGTGGATCCTAGGGCAAGGATTTCTAAGATACGGGTTCACCAAAATGATTCAATAAAATATGAAATATTTTATTGAAATCTGAATTTAGAAAACTTCTATAATGATGTACAATAAGATACAAATGCTAAGCAATTTTAGAGATGTAACTATGAAAGCAAATAAGAGGGGTAAGATGCTTATCTGATTTTCCTTACCCAAAAGTGTTTCCGAACTTGAAGAACTAATGAAACAACAACTCAAAGTGTCGCAACCGCACCAAAAAAAATGTAGAAGTGTCAGGACTAGGGCGCCTGGGAAGGGGCAAGGGTGCTTGGGGCGCTAGAGTCTACGAAAAAGATCAGAATCTGATTTCTTTAGTGTCGTTAGGGGTCACACTTATTCGTCGATGATCACATGTATTACGCAATTGGGTCACCGAAGTACTTATAAACATGCAATACAAATAATCTCCTACAAAACCCTCAAACTACATAAAATCCTATAAAAAAAAGATGCAAAATGAGGGGTCAGACTGCCCTCGGTTGTTAAACAAGTGAACTTACGACCAAGCGATGGACTACATCTCAAACTCATTGTAGTTTTATGTGTTTGTGTGTGCAATAGTGCTCCTAGGTTGCCCTCATGCCAATGACGCCAAGATAACGGGGCATAGTTAGATAGAATGCATGTGTGGATGAAAAAATGAACTTCCCCTTCCTATGTAGTGTGTATGCAGAGTAATAAGCCCAAGATGCAATCCCTTTGATATGTAGATAGATAGCCTTTGATAGAAATTGCCTGCCATTATAATGGTATATATGTTGTGTTTATATAGGTATCTCTTGCTTGAATTTCGACACTAATTACCCAACATGCCGACTATGACCTCAAGATAGGAGTAAGAAAACCAAAAAGGCCAACCACAAATGTCAAAAATGTGATCAAGAACAAAGAGGACACAGGCACCCAGGATGGACAGAGAGCGTCGAGCGCTAGTGTGTAGTCTAGGGTGGTGGTGTTCGGAGACAACTAACGACAAATGTGTGAAGACCGACAGAGATAAGGATCCATGTGACTGACGAGAAATGGGTGCGAAGCAGGCGTGAGAGATAAAACAATAGAAACAAACAAAGCAAACATATGGACTAGATAGTGTGTCACCAAAGTGAATACTTTTTTGCTCCAGATCCATATATAAAACAACATACTTTGCGGTATAGTAAATAGTAGTAAGTGCATGATTTTGTGTCTACACATGTGTAAAGCCAAGTTCCATCGCCTTGCCAGCGCCCTTCATCATATGTTTCCTATCCTTAGACATTCCTCCAACTTTGCATAGCCCTGTTGATGTATGTCTATGTGCCCATCAGTGAAAGTAGTGAGTTTGGGCTCCCTTTCAATGCAGACATCCCCTTCTAATATGCGTTGGAACTCATGTACAATTTCGCATATGCATTAGGGCTTTCAACATTCCGACCAAGTTCACCTATTTCCTCTTTATTTTATTTGCTGAGGGAGGGAGCTTGTGCTTTCATGGTTGGCATTGGGGATTTGCACCTACGGTTTGTTGGAGATGATTGGGAAGACAAATATATTTTAACCCGAACCATGACAAGTTTAAAAACCCAAATGCCTTTGCCTAGACCTCACCATGGCAAGTAGACAAGTACTTCCTTTCTTCCTTGTATGTTTTCTACATGACATGGTTTAAATTTGGAAAATATCCCGTGCCTTCATCTCCCAAGACATTCTCTCCAACCTTGCATAGATCTCCTATATTTGAGATGTGATTCGTCCCGTACACAAAAGCACACACAATTATTCCAATTATTCCTCTTATTCCTTCCAATTATTCCTCTTTTTCTTTTATTTTATTCCTCTTCCTTATGCAAGCAACACTCCTATAGACTCTTCTATGTATCTCCATCTGTTGCAATCTTGCTTTGGCAAGAAAAAGAAAATATGTTGGGTTGAAGCAATTGAGCCATGGGAAAAACTGATTTGTTGAGTTATTCTAAGTGAGTCCAAGTGCTGTCATATAACAGGAAATGAAAGATTAAAAAAATATCCTGGTTTATTTTGTCTTGTGTTTTGATCTTGCATGTGTGGGCGTCACATGACAAGGTTGTTGAACACCATTACTGCACATGAATTCAAATTTAAGATTGAGTGGGCTCGGGAGAAGGTTCTGGAAGAGTTTTCAAATTTCAAATGGGCAGGAAGACAAATCTATAAAAACCTACCCAATGTTTCATTTGAAAGCTTCTAGTGAAGGATCGAGCCATTGAAGAGATACAACTTGAGTAGTCCACAAAACACCACCCCCTGAAGCTGGCTACAAGTTTATATAACCGCCCAAATAGCGAGAACCAATTGTAGATGCTTTTGATCTAATGAAATTTGGGTCGTGTTAGATTCAATTCCTTTGTGTTTTCACTCTTGAACAGCCCAAGGTCATCCCGATCCGACTGGGTTGCCGTCAGAGATTGAGAAGGGGTTTACCAAAATTCCAAGTAGGGACGTCCATTGCTTCAGGACCAATTCTGCAAGACAGTTTCCATTGAAACGCCTATTAGGACAAGAGTTTCAAGACATAACACCTCCTTAGCCACAGTTTCTTTGTTAAAAAGACCACGCGTCTTTCTCCTCCAGTTTGCAGACATTTGCCCTCGATGGGGTTGGAGAAGAAGTTTTGGGTTCAGTCATCTGCTTCTCGATTCTGCCATCTGACAGTGCTGCACAGTTCTACTTCCACAACACAGAGATCACTTCATCGCTTGGATGCTCCATCACTAGCCACAATTACCAGTTCTTCCAAAACCCACTCATCTGCACATTGTAATTTTATTTTTGCTCATATAAATTAAAATGATTTATCTAAAACTGAAAGCAATCATTTTGAAATAAAATTAAATAAAAATAAATGGATAAAGATTTTGAGTTCACAAGAAATTAAAGGGATGTGAAGCAGCATCAGGAATCTCTCAACCGTTAAGGAGACAAAATCCACATGCATGTTCATATTTCCATACATAATCCAAAATGGCAAACCCGACATAGGCAAAAGATATAGCACATCCAGCAAAAACGAACTATACAAAATGACAAGATAGAAGTAGAGAACCATCACAAGATGCTCTCATGGTCTCCAAGCATTGGGTTGACTGTATGGCCTTCTCTCACATTTCCTGCTGGTTCGAATGCTTTTCATTTCCTGCAAGTTTTCTTGTCCTTGTGCTTCTTCCATTTTCCACCTCCTGAGTCCTCTTCCAGCTTCCTGGTAAATGGTTCAATGTCATGACACACCTGTGGAATTCTAAAACAGGGCTTTAATAAATCCCCCATCTGTATAAATATGCAGGGATGCATATTATATATCTGATTTTATGAAGTCAACAGCATGGTCTAGCTGACCAAACACTTTTCTAGCTCTTTAGAAACAGAAAATAAAACCTTATTCCTTCTTATCACTACAAGTTCAACGCAATGCACCATGTTACAGTGCACACCTGTATTGACAGGTTTCTTCACTTAGCATTACCAATAATCTCCACAAGAACATTGTCCTTGTTTGAAATGATGGAACCGATTCGCATCTCTCACAACAATTTCTCTTGCAACAATCTTGGAGATAAACTTGGTTGCAGTGTGGCAGTCAACACATACTCGAAGGTTCTTGACGACTCTAATAGTTGTCCCAGGGGATGTGTTTAACAATCCAAATGCAATTGCCAACTTCTCACTATGGTGGCAGAGGAATAATTCTTTTTCCTCCTCCTCCACATCATTCAGTACATGTCTTGAATCTGGAAAATACCCTGCTGCCTTCATCTCCCAAGACAATTTCTCCAACTTTGCATAGATCTCCTGTGTTTGTGGGTGTGATCTGTCTCCTACACAAAAAACATGTACCATTTTATGGACTTCAATCCAACTACATCCAGGTATCTTTTTAATTCCTCTATCTTTCATCAATCTCCTTACCTTTTGAACATCACCCCACCTGCCCACTTCTGCATAGATGTTTGACAGAAGAACATAAGGTGCAGCATTTTTAGGATCCAGCTCAAAAAGGAGAGTTGCTGCAAATACTCCTAGCCCTATATTCTTATGTGATCTACAAGCACCAAGCAAACACATCCACACAACCACCACAGGTTTAATTGGCATTTTGATAATAAAGTTTAGAGCTTCCTCAAGATAGCCAGCACGACCAAGAAGGTCAACCATGCATACATAATGATCCATTGTAGGCATAATGCAATAAGAGTCACTCATGCCATTGAAGTATTTACAACCCTCATCCACTAGACCTGCATGGCTGCATGCAAATAAAACACAAACAAAGCTTACATGGTTGGGGTTTGTTCCAGAGTGCTTCATTAGTTCAAAGAGTTCAAGAGCATCCTTGCCATAGCCATGCATTGCATATCCTGCAATCATCACATTCCATGAGACTGCATCTCGTTGGGATATTTTGTCAAACAGTTTATGTGCCTTCTGTATGTTTCCACATTTTGCATACATGTCTACTAGGGCATTTGCAACTACAACATCTGACAAAAATCCGCTTTTGATTATTCTTTGATGGATCTCCATACCCTGTTCCAAAGCTCCCATTTTGGCACAAGCTGGAAGGATGCTGACAAAGGTTGTGGAGTCTGGCTTTACACCTGCCAATTGCATTTTCTTAAAAGTTTCCAAAGCCTTTTCAACAAGCCCATTTTGTGTATATCCTGCAATCATTGCAGTCCATGAGACCACATTTCTTTGAGGCATTTTGTCAAACACCATCCATGCCTTCTGTATGCTTCCACATTTTGCATACATGTCTATCAGGCACTCACAACTACAACATTTGACAAAAAACCACTTTCGATTATGCTTTGATGGATGCCCATACCCTCTTTAAAGCTCCTATTTTGGCACAAGCTGGGAGGATGCTGGCAAAGGTTGTGGAGTCTGGCTTTATACCTGCCAATTGCATTTGCTTAAAAGTCTCCATGGCCTTTTCAACAAACCCATTTTGTGCATATCCTGCAATCATTGCAGTCCACGAGACCACATCTCGTTGAGGCATTTCTGTGAAAAGCCTTAAAGCATCATCAAGAAGAGCATTTTGTGCGTATCCGACAATTATCACTGTCCATGAGACAACATTTCTTTGAGGCATTTTGTCGAACACTTTCCGTGCCTTCTCTATGTTTCCACATTTTACATACATGTCTATCAGGGCACTTACAACTACAACATCTGACAGAAATCCACTTTCAATTATGCTCTGATGGATATCCATGCCCTGTTCCAAAGCTCCCATCTTGGCACAGGCTGGAAGGATGCTGGAAAACGTAGCAGAGTTTGGTTTTATGCTTGCCAATTGCATTTTCTTAAATGTCTGCAAGGCCTTCTCAAAATGCCCATTTTGTGCATATCCTGCAATCATTGCAGTCCATGAAACCACATCTCGTCCAGGCGTCTCATTGAAAAGCCTTAAAGTCTCGTCAAGAAGACCATGTTTTGCGTATGTTGCAATCATCACGTTCCATGAAATCATGTCTCTGTGAAGCATTTTCTGAAACAGTTCTCCAGCTTTCTGTATGCTTCCACATTTTGCATACATGTCTATCAGGGCATTTGCAACTAAGACATCCGAAAAAAACCATTTTCAATTAATCTATGATGGAACGCCTTACCATGTGCCAAAACTCCCGTTTTGCCACATGCTCGAAGGATGCTAGCAAAGGTTGTTGAATTTGGCTTTACACCTGTCAATTGCATTTGCCTAAAAGTTTCCAAGGCCTTTTCAGCGTGACCATGCTGTAAATATCCTACAATCATGGTATTCCATGAGACCACATTTCTTTGAGGCATCATATGAAACACTTGATGTGCCCTCTCTATGCTTCCACATTTTGCATACATGTCTATCAGGGCACTGGAAACAACCACGTCTGACAACAATCCCCTTTCCATTATGCTTTCATGGATGGCCATACCCATTTCCATTTTGGAACAAGCTGGAAGGATGGTGGCAAAAGTGAAGTGATCGGGTTTTTGTTGCATTTGCATTACCTGCAAGAGTGCGAAGGCCTTGCGAGGAGGAGAAGCTGCAATCATCACATTCCAAGAGAACAAATCTCGCTCTCCTTCTCTCATCTTGTCAAAAATTTTACAAGCATCCGCCAAACTACCGCACTTGGCATACATGTTGATAAGCTTATTTTGGAAGAATACAAATTCCCTGTGATTCATGAGAGGGGATTAGCGAAACGTATGTGCAGGGCCGCCTTCAATGTCAATCTCCACTGCGGACTCGATTACAACTCCCCTCTCGTTTCTAATTTCTAGTTTTCCAAGTCCTCTGCCGCTGCCTCTGCCACCTTCATAGGTTTTCTTTGAGTTGCTCACTTTTATTCTTCATATTAAATTTGATGTCAATTTTATTTGAGGTCTATTTGGTTGTCACTTAAACTAGCAATCATACGTGAAGTGTTCGATGGAAACGCTGAAGGGGATGGAGTGAAAAATGAAAATATGAGAGAGTGAAATAGAGGGAAAGAATGAGGGGTGATCAAGAAGGGGTTCGATGGAAGGGGACGACATTGAGTTTCAGTGTATCGTCTATATCTTATATGTATTATTCACGGTGGTGCAATATGTGTACGAAGATGACAAACTAAAAAACGGGGAAATTTGAAAAGGTTCCATGTTTGAGACTCAACTAAAATGCATGCATCGTACATGTTTCACAGGTCAATGTTTTTCTATCGAACTTGTTGAAGTGCAAGTTTAATATTGACACTCCATATGAGTTTTAAATACGTTCTTTGAGTACAAAATCTTATTTGATTTACTTGGAGGGTATTTTGAAAATTACCACTTTGTTATATCTAACCGCAATGCACTGGGATGTTTGGGCACACAGACGGAGCCATTAATGGTCACCTAAATCAAATGTATTTGTGTCCAAAATAACAAACGACTATTCGATTTACAAAGAAGGAATGTGTAATTAATAATTCTAACTAATTTGTAGTGGGTGGGGCTCAATATGTAATCCTCTAGCACAATGCTTCATCGACCAAGTGAACCATATCATTTACGAGGAACTTATGATCCGTTTTTATGATAGATAGCTATCTTGTAACATCCACGAGGCCAAAAGAATCCTATGACACAAGTAAACCTTATCATTTTTACTATCGATTTTTGATCGTTTATTGTTCAAATTGATAATGAAATCTCCAAAACTGATGTCAATTTATCCTTAATTGAACTATGAGAAACTTTACTCGGAATATTTGTTCAACCTAATTTTTCGTGGCTTAAATGGTTGTTTTTATTTTTCCTTTTTTGGAATATAACTATAAAATGAAATAAAAATAAAAAATAATAGAAGCATTTCATTTTGTCATATAGTGTTGTAACGCCATGGGTTTGGAAAGGAATCAAACAAACACCATTGTAAGTCTTAGTCTGTACATGTTGAATTTTAATGCGACAAATCTCAGTCTCTATCCATTTTTAACATGAAACTTGACCCACAAAGGGTTATCAATAAAAAAAGAGGACAATATGGAATTGGCCATGATTACGAAACACAGGATTACAAAATTAATAAATAGAGTCTATTCACGCAGGCTTACAAAATTAGTGACATGAATTTTTATAATGTTAAGAAACAGACAAAGAATTGCATGACACTATGAAGGCTGTGTATACATCCGATCCATATTGTAGAAAATATATACCGACAATAACCCACTATGTGCACTCACTCTAACAAATATATATATACAACTATGAATATCATTTCTCAAGGCAAAAACATCAAAAATTATTTCTATGTTCTCTCTTCTTATTATCTGATAAAAATTGAGGATGTATAGCAGCCATATGAGGAAGCATGCTAAAGAGATGCACTTGTTCTCATCATTGATGCCTCAACATTTTACATATTTTTCTTGCTTCTCGTAAAGGTCAAAAGAAAATCTTATGGGTTTAACTGAGTATTTTACATCAAGAAATAATAAACCACATTCCATTTTCATGTTACTACTAATAAAGGTTGCCATTTGAAAAGGCTCTAATGTAATGGACCATATGAGCTACAACTTTTGAAAATTAGTACACACCAAGAAAACCATTGAAGATCTCACAAGAAATGTGTATTTGTATATAACTCTCCTAATCTTAAATGTGTGATCTATCAACTTTCAATATCATGAGTGATAACCTTAGGCACAATGAATCGGTTGTATTTTACGTAAAACACATAACAAAATTTACGACCCCATAAGGTCTTGAATTAGTTACCAAAATAAGGCTTTTATATGAAAAACATTAATCAATCATGATAGTGAATATTTCCAAATTTATAAAGACTGAAATAATACTAATAGGGGTTAAATATTAATATCACTACATTCCATGAGATGATTATGGGGCATTTTATCAAACAGTTCACAAGCTATGTGTATGCTTCTACATTTTACATAAATATAAAACAGGGCACCTACAACTACAACACCCAACAAATATTTCGGGAATTTTTTGGAGTCCGGCTTTACATCTGCCACTACATTTGATTGAAAATTTCTAACGTTTTTCCAAAAAATCCATTGTGTGCATATCACTGCAATAATTACAGTGATCTGTGCAACCACAACCATTTGAGCCATTTCATCAAACAGTTCACATGCCTTGTGTAGGATAAAACTATCCAAGACACAGTTTGAATAGAAACCAGACAAATAATCCTTTTCCCATAAACTAAACTTTAGATCAAAAACTAACCAATACATCAGTTAAAACAAATGATCTTTCTCATAAACTAAACTTCCAATCAGAAATTTTCTTCGGATAAGACAAATTCAGAACATAAAGATTCACCCAAATAACTATAAATTACGGGAAAAAATGACAAACAATAATATGAAGGGAAAACAAAAGGTAAACACATATCCCTTTCCATGTTTCTCGTGGGTTTCAAATAACAAGAAAATGTAATCAGAAATTAAAACACTAACCTCAAAAAATATGCTTCTCTGGAAAATATTTTCAGATTTATTAGAGGAGAAAACAAAATACATACGAGATATTATTAAAAATGCACAGAGAAGAGAAGGTTTGGCAGAGAATTGTGAAAAGAGATGAGAAACCAAAAACCAAAAAACAAGAAATAAAGATAGTCTGACAGTGTGTTGTCCATATAAATTGAGCTGCCACTATAAACATATGACACCATAATCGATAACAAAGCGTTAAGGGAGGCTGTGCTAAATGAATGTTTCGCTAATAGTCGTCCTAAAATCAACACTATTATGGATTAAATCAGACCTAACCACCATTTCATTAAATTTGGACTAATTTTAGTCCAAGATTTTTTCAAAAAGTTCATTATCAGTTTCTTCACATCTAAATTTCGGTATTTAAAAATGTTATTATTGGTTTTCCAAAATGCTATTATAGGTTTTCAACATTTGAGTTATTGGTCTCCAATAATTGCATTATTGGTTTCCAATTTTTAGTTAATTGAATTATGAGGTATAATGGGGGCCACCCATTCTCCCTATTAATTTTCACTCACATTGGAAAAAAATCATTACATTTAGACTAATTTTAGTCCAATAATTTTTTCAAGAAGTTCATTATCAGTTTCTTTACATCTAATTTTTTATTTAAATATTAATTTTTGGATTTCAAATATGTTATTATTGGTTTTCAACATTTGAGTTCTTGGTCTTTAATAATTGCATTATTGGTTTCTAATTTCTAGTTAATTAAATTATGAGGGAGAATGTGAGGCCACCCATTCTCACTATTAATTTTCACTCACATTGGAAAAATAGATAAGAAGTTTATTGTCTTTATAATTTTAATTAAAAAGAATGGGAGGTAAATATATTACCTTTTATACCCATATTAGAAGGCTTCCCAGTTGTTCCAATTGTTTTTACATTGCATGATAATGAGAGGCCACACATTCTACCTCTTCATGGTTATTTTGATCTCAAATGGACAATAGGATGTCATCTAGTTTAATAATTTAATTTTTCATAATATATTTGGTTTCCAATTGTTGGTTGATATTTGAGGGAAAATTAGAAGCCACCTATTCTCCCTTTTAGTTTTTATTTAGATTGATATAATAGGATTCCATCTAGTTCACTTAAGGATTAGCTCATTTAAATGATGATTAGGAGGCCATCTAGTTCAACATGTGTAATTTCCATATTATTTTTACTCATACAAACAAAATTGAGTGAAAAAATACTACTAAATCAATTGTTTCCATTTTTTTAGTTGACTTCTCTTTACCTTATTGCTATTCATAATATCTATGTCAGCACTATTATTATAAAAAAGAAAATCAACATATACATTTAATATATTTTACACAAAAAAAAAAGAAGTTCACAATTTAAATTTCACTTACAATTAATAATCATCAATAGTTAATTTAAAAGTTCTCAATGAACGCCTCAAGTTTTTATACGCCCCACATGTTTAACCCAAGTACATAGATGGGTTTTTATAATTTTATCTTTCTCATAAGATCCATCAAAATCCCAACTACATGGGATCTTAAAGTAATTATCATTTCCAAACTCTTCAAATATGTATTTCCCCTCATCAATGAATAATATGTTAGAATCAACATATCTCTCTTCGTACACATCAATAACATCCTTTAAACTTTTCTTATATATAGGCATCAAATTTCCACTCCAAGATATCTTAAATGTATTTGATATTATACAATGTTCTCTTCCCAAGTGAACACAAATTTTGTATCTCGTAACCAAGTAAAGTGTGCAAGAAAAGAATGTACTTATTTTCTATCTAAAAATGTAAACCACAAAGCAAGATCGAAATGTTCTCTTATAACCTCTAATAAATAAGGAGAATAAATCCTTTGGAAATATATATATGAAGCATATTTAAAATCATGTTGTAATTTGTAAGGCTTAGTTTTAAAATATCATGAAACTCCGAATAACAATCTTATACTCCCAATATCAACAATTTCCTTGCAACTGAAATCAAATGTATGATATACATTATTATAGAGATTAAATTAATGATTAATCCTATAAATAACCACATAAAAAAATTGAACTCCATGCAATGTTATAACATAAATAACAAGATGTATACTAAATTTAAAATAACTTCCAAAAGTACATCCCTATTACTACAAAAATCAATAAATTCATTGTAATTGAAGTTAAAGATATGACAAACATTACTAGCATTTTAATAATTACACTAGTAAAACAACAAATAAAAAATAAAGTTATGTCAATACTATAAAATAAATAATAATAATACATTATATTAACTTTGGAATGGATTTTATTGTCTTACAATATAACATCGTATCTTCAAAATGATTTCAAAATTTTCTCACAATGAAACTAGCTCAAAATTTTCATTGTAATATCATTTACAATTTTTTAACTAATGATCTTGCATCATTTACATCATTCTCAAAAGATCAAGGATTTGCTTAAACATGAGCCATTAACCAATTATCAGCTTGCATATCATCTGAGAAATAAAAAATTGGTGCAATGAATTTTTTTCTTGAGGAACCCCTACCATTTCAGAACTGATCAATATGGTATTTATAGTGTCATATGATTTATTCTTTGACCATACTATATTCAGATCTTTAACTTGTTCACAATTTGTATTTGTGCACATTTCAACACCATAATAAAATAAAGCTCTCTGCTTACCATCCCCATATTTCTTCAAAATCTTATTCCCTAAATATTTAACATCTTGGCCACATAAACTTGACCAAAATGCTATCTCAAATTTAGTACATATGCATTTTAAAAATTGAGATAAATTTTGTCTTGGAACATAATGACATCCTTTGGTCTAGAAAGATCCAAATATTTTAGAAGTCACTTGAAAAATTAGCACACCTTCCAAATCTAGTATCAATAGAGGTTTTATACTTAGATCTGCACAAATAAATTATTGAATCATATACTCTAAAAACTACCAATTACAACATTTAAAATTATTAAAGTAACTAATTTTTCTTATACTATACCTGAAGATTGTGGTATTTGGCCTTGAATTGTTGAATCTCCATATATATTTTCATCAAGAACTACAAATAAATGTTTCATAGAATTAATCATTTAAATTCACTAATTGCAACAAAAAATATTATATGAAATTTAAAAGTGAGTAGTTAATTACATGTTTTAGCTGCAGTGTTATTTGAACCTTGCTCAACTTCTTGATTCTCTATATTTTCTAGATATTTTACAACATTAGGTATGATTGGATCTTACGCTCTCAGGAACATTTTTCAAATATTTTTTATTAGATATGCATTTACGTTTCTTAGAAACTATTTTTTCTATTGCATCCAAGTCAATACCTTGTGAAACATCCCAAAAAGTCAATGCAAGTGGTTCTTTATATGTTTTAGAGACTCAATTCTTGAATTTCCACACCTACAAACAAATATTCACTAATATTAGACCAATTATGAAAAATAATGAAAATGGTAGTTAAAAAACATCTTAAAAAGAGATCACAAATTCTTACATCATTAAGTATGTGACCAATTAGATATCAAAAACATTCATAAACTAAAAATAATTTGCAACAAAAATTCAATTTAAAATATAAATATGTGAAATCAGAATTTTTGTTTAGTTCACATATCTGTAAAATTAAAAATAGACTCCAAAATTGAAATAATAAAAATAAAAAGAATGAGGTCTCATATTCTCCCTCAATGTGATAAAATCATAAATGAGAAATGATGGCTTCCTATTATTTGTTAAAGAGTAAAATAGGTGAAGATGAGTAATTATCTAACTTTTAAAATATTTTGAAGTGAAATTAACAATGAAGAGGGAGAATGATAAGCCTAACAATATATCTCAAAGTGGAAAAATAATTAAAGGAAGAATGGGAGGCCTCCCATTATCCATCAACATGAAAATCTCATGGAGAATATGAATGACCTCACATTCTCCCCTAGAGTGAAGTAGAACAATCAAAGGGAGAATTGTAGGCCACATGAAATTTTTTTATAAGGATAATGAGAGGTATCACATACTTCCTCAATTCGTCAATGTGCAAAAAAATTATCTTATACAAAATAAACTTCAATTTAAGAGAATACATTTTGATAGTATAATAATTTATTTTTTCTCTTTCTAAATAAAAATTATAATCATAGAAAGGTACAAAACTCACCACGTGCACATGAAGCCTCAATGGTTGAGAGTTCCTTGTAAAATTTCTTCATAAATAACTCCTGGTCAACATTTTCAACAATTTATACAAGAGAACGATCACCTATTTTTACAAATGTTGGAAGTAATGTGCATCCTATATAAATGGAGATAATGTTTCTCTCCTCTTATGTGTGTTTTTATCAAATTGTTCCAAAAATGCTCCATTCGCTCAAATCGAATGGATGTCTTGACCCAATAAGATTAAGATCATTACAAGAAGGAATTTTCACTTCATCTTCATTATGCTCCCAATATAAATCAACCTGAATTTTTCTTCCTCTTCATCATGGTTATGGATGTCATAAATAACACATATTACTGAAAACCCATCAAAACCATGGGAAGTATACAATCTATAACACCCATAATCAAGCTCTGAAACATTATCCTTAACATCTCTGCAGTATATTGTCACAACTTCTGCCACAATTGGTACTTTTAAAATTGGAACCGAAACACACAAACACATCTACTTGCATTTGTTCCCAAAAATGTGAACATGTCAATAAGGTCCTTTATTGTTACATCAAGTAACAATATTACACATATCCATAACAAGAAGATCACATGCAAACATAGATAAACTAGAAATATTCTCTAATGTTGTTTTGAGTCCAAATGGAAAACAACAACAAGTAAAATTATTTGTATCTGGATCTCTGGATAGAGTATTATTGTGAAAATATTGAATATACAAATCTAATATTTGTGTTGTAGTTGTAGGTATTTTTGGTTCCTTAGCCTCATTTAGTTTTCTTTTTCCCTTTTTAGCAATTTATTTTCCTTTCTGAATTTTTGAATTTCCCTTTTGAGAATTTTGTTGACCAATAGTAGAGTGTTTTTCTTCACCAATTATGTGACATAATTGAGCCAAATGGGTTCTATGAATTCCATATTTATTTACCACATTTTCTGCATCACATTGAAGTCTTGTACAATTTTCACCATCCTTCATGCAAACATATTCAAATATCTTTTCTTTTGTGTTTCTTTCTTCCTTAATTCTTTTGCAATAATTGGCAATGGTCTCATCTCTTTGACCAGGTTCAACTAATGTCCTCAACCAAACACGTCCTTCATATATCTCATCAGCAAGACAATCCAATTCATTTTCATCAAGCCCACGTATGCACTTAAAAAATTAGCACTAAATTGTTTTATTGAATTTGTTGTGAATTCATCTTGGTTGTATTTTTGGGTGAACATGCTAATGCACCCAATCTATATAGTTCAATTTTTTCCCCACTTTTCCCAAATAGAATCGGAAAGTACACAAATGTCAACTTATCACGTAAAATTTCTTCTTTTTCTATTTCAAATATATCCAAGCACCTTTTAATGAACCCCGCATTTAAATTTATTACAAGCATGAGTGTTAATTTCTATTTAACTATAAATATTCAATAAATATAAATTTGAAATAAATTTATAATACACACCTTCCACTCGTTGATTGTTCATTTCCCCTTCCTGGACGTTTGGGTCTTCCACAACTTATCCATAGCTCTCTTGCTTTTGATATCATATCAATAAATTGTGTCTCAACCCACACTTTGTTTTCTTGATTTTGTTGCTTGCAAATAACAGATATTGTACTCAATGGAACATTGTGGGCCATGATTCTAGCATTTCTCATTCTATAATGATTGTGCACATCAACATATTTTGGATTGAAAAATATTTTATTTGGGCACTAATGGTGTGTTATCAATCTAATATATAAAAATTAATGTTCTCATCAATTAGATCCTCCTCTGTTATAATTTTAGCAAGTTATTTTGTTCTCTTGTTAAAACGAATAAGTATTGCATCTCAAAGAGTTGTAATCATTCATTGAGGAAACTATTTTTAAACTTCATCTTCATCTAGCTTCCTGAATTGGATATCTTTAGGTGCAATTTCACACCTCTGAACATCAATAGAAAACAATTTTTCATCAAACAAGAAATGTTTTACCTTTTCACTAAGTTTTAGAGCTGCTTTTATAAAGACAGTCTCTACTTTTTTTTCAACTTCTTTATTTGAATATTTTTTCATATCCTTGAAAGAGGAAAGAGATATATCTACCTCTAATGAAGGTAAATATGAATGCCTATGATATGTCATTTTTCTTACAAGTGCAGGATTAGTTACTGAGGTGTGAAAAATTTCGCTAAGAAGATGAAGAATTGAAGATGTTGTATGTTTTCCATACAACCTTTTAAGACTTTGCATCATACCTCTATATATTTCTTGTGATGTAGCCACACCTTCCTTATTATTTCTATCAGTTGGGAATGGTAAATTCCAACCAAAACCAACACAAGAATATTTAGCATTTTTTATTGACTTCTCCATTAAATCTTTACGATAATTGGCCACATAGAGATCCATTTCCAAAAGATAGCATTTTCTTGTGATGTTATCAATTCTCTCAACTTGAACCTTGATCACATCTTTATTTATTGGTTTTACAGCTATAACCATACCAATTTTTGTTACATCATTAACTATCATCTGAAACATCCATAAGTCATCATGAAAGTTATCTAGCTTATGTACTTCAACAAACCATTCTTCATCCAAAATACCTCTTTCAAACTCTCTATCAACTTTTTGTAGTGGTATTTCTACAAATGAAACTTGACCAAGTGCTGCCATATTGTTCCTACAAATGAGACATTTGAACAAAGCTATCTCAATATCAATAATAATGAAAATAAACTACAAGTGTTTCCATAATGTTCATACAAATGAGACATTTGAACAAAGTTATCTCAATATCAACAATAATGAAAATAAACTATAAACAATTCTTGATTACATCTAATTATTTTTCACTAAAAAAATAGTAGGGATAATTGTTTTAGATTATCATCAATATTAAACATTAATAAAATATAAAGAGGCCTACCACTTCCCTAAAATTATTAAACATTTTTCGTGGTATGTGAGGCCTATAATTCTTTTCCACTAAAATACTTTGTGGAATGGGAGGAATACCATTTGTTTCATCGTTTTCTTTATGTTTTTGAATGACGAAACAAATAAGGGTAAGGGATAGGAGGAATACCTATTAAATAGGTTAGTTGGAGGTAATAGAAAACAAGACCACAAAAGTGAAGTTAAATGATATATGAAAGTGGATTGCCTAGCATATGCTAGTTCGGAAAGTGTGATACTTCTAGATGGTGTCAATCCCTTGTTTAAAACAAATTAATGCGAGAAATAAGTAAATTACTACGTAGTTGATATGATTTAGGTATTTTGATGTCGAATCGTAGCACCCCTGAATGTCTACAACACGATGGGTTGAGACTCTCAGTACGATTGCATAACATGGAGCTTTTCCCAAGTGTGGGACATTGCGAAAATGGAAAAGCTCTCCGGATGAAGGCCGGTTCCTATTCCTCTGTTCAGATGCACACGTAGAAAATGCAGAGGGTTTACAAAAACCTAATCTAACTTGCCAAGGAGACAGGGTAAGAAAATGCATAAAAATAAAACCTAAACTACCAGAGGTGATGCACCGAGGAATGAAGAACACTGTCTTGCCAATAAACACAGACCATTAAAATGCAATGCAAGATCATGCACAGATAGCCAGATTCACAGTGAAAGATCAAGGGGATGCAAATGAATACAGAGAGGGTTGAGAATCGTCCACAAACATGCATTAATTTGCTCCAAAGATTGCTACAACACATTGCAAAATGCCAATAGGTAAGGTTGCATTATAGTTTCAAATGGGAGGTTTTAACTCCACAAGTTCACCTGCCAAAGAGAAGAAGGGAGGGGCAAAACAGAAATGTCCAACCTTTAGAAAGAAGCCCCTCCTTACAATTTATAGGAGGAAAAAGAGAGGGAGAAGAGAGGAATTTGAAATCTACCCCAACCACCTCCAGAATGCACTTAACTCATCTCATAATGATGGTAGGTGAGAACCCCAGCGAACCCAAAAGTGGCGAACTGTATTTTGCATTTTTAAGAATTTTTTCTCACCCAATTAAAGATATCCAGTCATAGTTGGATAGAGGACCTCGTAAGATTTCCAAAAAGTCCAACCTTGCATGAATCTGAGCTCCCAGTCAAAAGTTATGGCCATCTGAATATATGCGCCAGGGTCTGCTTCCTATCAGCGCTCAAAATGTTGCACCTCCTAAAGGTGCGCCTTGGCACATCCATGTGTGTGTCGACATCCTCTTCCGTGCGCCAAGGGCGCATCCTTTACCCTATTGACACTCATTCTCATGTGCCATTTCGTGCGCCAAGGGCGCATCCTTTACCCTGTCGACACTCATTGTCGTGCGCCATTTCGTGCGCCAAGGGCGCATCCTTTACCCTGTTGACACTCATTGTCGTGCGCCATTTTTGTGCGCCAAGGGCGCATCCTTTACCCTGTCGACACTCATTGTCGTGCGCCATTTCTGTGCGCCAAGGGCGCATCCTTTACCCTGTCGACACTCATTGTCATGCACCATTTCGTGCGCCAAGGGGATAAATGTCAGGGATTTGAGCTTCTTTGATTTCTATATTCTTCTGCTTGTCTATATCTACCGGGGAAAGATATATACAACAATTTGGTGACTCAATGGGATCACCTGCCTGCTAGGTAGAAGATCAGTGGCCTTTTAGCAATCCATTGGGCATGGAGTCATAAGCAATAACTTGAACCAACCTAATATCTGATCCCGAACCTGATATTGCAACTCCTTTTCGAGAGCATGCTGAACTGTAGAAAACAACCTAAGAGCAACAAAACCTGTGCCGGAGCACTTAGGGAAACAGAAACCTAACTACAACAAGACAATGTGCATACGCACTTAGAGGAATTGAAATCTAGGCTAATATTTACAAGGGTAAACCTTTTCCTTTTAGTAGCAATGTTTAAGATGGATTCCGTTAACCGGAATTGGGAATTCTTCTCCATCCAATGTAGACAATTGGAAGGCATTACTACTTTTACATCCCATGACCATGTAGGGGCCACTCCAAATGGCATCAAACTTGGAATGCCTTCCTGGTTTTGCCCAATCTGCATCCCATTTCAGAACTAAGTCCCCTTCCTGAAGGTCCTTGCTCTTGCTTTCTTATCAAACCATCTTTTTACTAAGGCCCGATCTTTCTCAATTGTTTGAACTGCATGTTCTCTAATTTCTTCCAATTCCATCAACTCTGCATACCTAGCCTCCATTGGTTTGAACTCAGCCAACTCCAACTGCTTCATGAACTCCAATGTAGGCAGTTCTAATGATATAGGCAATACTGCCTCTTTTCCATAGACCAACTTGTAAGGGGAATTACCTGTAGACCTCTTTGGCGTTATTCATCGTCACCCATAATGCTGATTTTAGCTTGGTATGCCATGTTCTTTGATTTTCATCCAGAGTCCTCCTGATGATTCTTAGAAAATTTTTGTTCGTGGACTCTACCTGTCCATTACCCTGTGGGTAATAATTTGAAGAGGTGCTCAAATAGATTCCATTCTTGACAGCCCATTCTGTAATCTTGGAACCTATAAATGCCAATGCGTTGTATCGATATGATAGTGGCGCACACCGAACTCGGTCACTATTTCTTCATAAAAGTCTAGTATGTTAGACTCATTTGCTTCCTTGAGCACCGCCGCCTTCGGTCCACTTGGTGAAATAGTCCGTTCGTGAGAATCCATTTATGGCCTTGGCTTGAGTTTGGATTGATGACCCCGACAAAGTCCAATCCCCATTGCATAAATGGTTGGTCAACGCAATTGGGCGCAATGGAAGTCTTTGCTAGTCTTTCTTTGCTCGTGAAGAGTGCACATTTCTTGCACTTTCTTATCCATGTATAGCGATCCATCAAGACCGTCACCAATAATACCCTACCTTCATTATCTTGAGAGTTGTTACTCGTGGGGTGAAATGTTCTCCAGAATCTCTATCGTGAAAATCTCGTAACACCCTTTTAATTTGATTTGTCCCAATGCACCTCAATAGAACTCCATTGATGTCTTTCTTAAACAAAATACCATCAACAAGCACATATGGAATGGCTTGTAATCTGAAGTATCTCCTCTTTGCTTTGCTCATTTCTGGGGGGCATAGGCCTGTCTGTAGGAAGTGTATCACATTCTGAGTCCAACACGGAGTGGGCACATCATCATTTTGCTATTCTTGACCATCCTGTAATACCAAGACAACCTCTTTTTCATTACTTGCTTCAACTTGTTGACTCAAGGCCAGCTGCTCACATAGTCCCTTCCCACGTACTAGTTTGGTGACCTTGATCTCGATGTCATATTCCATGACACGAGTTATCCATCCTGCACGTTTCTCATTCAGATCTTTGTTTAGAAGGAAGTCCTTGACTCCCACATGAGAGACCAATAATTGGATCTTGTTGTTTGAGACTAGGTGCTTGAATTTCTTTAAGCTCTTGATTACTTGAAGGACATGCTTTTCAATGAAAGAGTACCTAGTTTTGTATTCCTCCAAGCCTTGGATCAAGAAAGCAATTGGTTGTTCTAATCCTCCTTTGTTTTGTTGTACAGGATTGCGAAATCGTGTCCCCACCACCAAAGGCATATAGCACGAAGTCCTTGGAGGAGTCGGATTGGCGAGTCGGAACTTGAGATATAGCCTCTTTTATTGCCTCAAAATTGCCTTGCCTTGAGATGTCCACTTAAATGCCATACTCTTCTTTAACATCAACGTTATTGGCTTCACAAGAGCAAAGCAAAATTTGAAACAAATCTCATGGACAAAATTGATCCTTCCCAAGAAGCTTTGAAGAGCCTTCTTGTGACTTGGCAATGGCAATGCTCGAATTGCTTCAACTCTTTCTGGGTCAATCGTCAACCCTTCCTTTGAAACAATATGGCCTAGAATTTTTCCCTCGTGAGCCAAGAATATGCATTTTTTGGGATTCAATGATACCCCAAATCTTCTACACCTCTGAAATACTTGCCTCAAATGACAGAGGTGATCCACTGCATTTTTTGAGAATACAGTGATGTCGTCAAGATATATCAAAACTATTTTATTGATCAACCCCTTAAATGCCATATCCATTGCCCTTTGGAAAGTGGCCCCAGCATTTGATAGCCCAAATGGCATCTTCTTGTAGGCATAGGTCCCCCATTTGGTGGTGAAAGCCGTCTTGAATTGGTCATCTTCTTTCACCATCACCTGATTGTACCCTGAGTAGCCATCTAGGAGAGAGAATCTCTCTGAACCGGATACTACTTGCAATATTTGTTCCATTGAAGGAAGTGGGTAATGGTCTTTGAGAGATGCCCTGTTTAGGTCTCGGAAATCCACACACAACCTGATTTCTCCACTCTTTTTCTGACCGGAACCAAGTTTGCAACCCAACTTGAGTGCTTGATCGGGAATATAATGCTTGCCTCTATTAGCTTATTTAGCTCTTTCTTTATTAGAGGCTCAATGTGAGGGTTGACTAGTCTCTGCTTCTGCCTCACTGATGGGCTTAGCATCTGGATCCAATTCTATGGTATGTTGTGCCAAATTTGGATCGAATCCTCTTAAGTATTTATAGCTCCAAGCGAAGACATCTGGAAATTCTTGGCAAAGTTTTATGAAATCTGATTTCTCTTGTTCAGTGGCCACTTTACCAACTTGAAGAGTTTTCCTTCCCCAACCGGAATTGGCCCTGAATCTTCTCTCTTGACCTGTATGTTAGCCTTTTCCTTACGAAATGGTCGTTAGGGTTGAAGATAGACTCCAATGTTACTAAACCCTTAGGAAGCTTGTTTGTCCGTAGCTGCACTACTTGATCCCCATACTGCTGCTCTAATCTGTCCTGATTCCTAGCTGAGAATTCAGCCTCTTCTTGTAAGAAATTGATGATCTGTTGATCGTTCTCAAACACCTGCCAGCTTGTGTTATTATCTGGAACTGCTGGCCTCACAATCACATGGATATGTGGCTGTGTTTTTCCCCTTCTGATGTTTTCAACCACATCAAACGTTGCTCCAACTGCTGTGAGCCTATCTACGACTTCATTTTTCTTCCTGGGTATGGACACAATGTTGAAAGCTTCGAAATCCTCAATGAGGTCCCATACCCTATTCTTGTAGCTCTTCAGCAAGTCGTTCTTTGTAGCATGTTGTCCCCTAACTTGGTTGACGATTAGCTCGCTATCTCCAAACACCTGCAAGTTCTTTATGCCCCTTTTCTTGGCCCAATGAATTCCATGAATCAATGCTTCATATTCAGCCGTGTTGTTTGAACAAAAAACTGGAAACGAAAAGCTGAAAAATATTTGATGTCTTGTGGTGAAATCAACATTGCACCACCTCCAGCACCTTGTCTACTTCTTGAACCATCGAAAAATAATTTCCAAACTTTGTTTTCATCCTTTTGTTCAGGATGAATGATGTTGGGAATGGGTGAATTTTCTTTCATACAATACACGCCCAATTCAGATTCTTCAATTTCCTTGTATGGGTCAAATTCATGACTCTTGTTTGCCCATTCATCCAAAGTTAAATCAGAATTCCTCGACCTTAGTACCTGTTTCTAGATCACTTGAACACTCCTCCTGATCAAAAGCCGAGCAATTTGCATTGATAGGATTTGGTACATGAGGCTCAATATGGAAATTGGCAATTGGTTACGACTGATTGTTACTTTGGCTCCATACCTTGTCCTAAAAATCATGTGTGACCAATCTGCAGATAAATATCCACCGATTTTTGCAGTGAAGTCTCTTGATAGACACAACGCAAAGAGTGGCGGAAGGTCAATCACAGACACATCTTGCGAACCGTAACATTAGGACAGAATGTAGTGTTAGGCTTAACCCCTTGATGACTCAACAGTTCCCACCTGTAGTTCCATCTAGCCAGTATTTACTCCTTTCAAAGATTGGCTCATATTTCAAACCCGGTTGGTCCACTATTTGCTTTGGCATCACTGAACTACTTGCTCCTGAATCTATCATGCAGTTGTGTACCAAGTGGTTTCCAACAACCAATGACACATAGAATGGTGGAGGCTTCAAATTCTTGCTTGTCTGGCACCCATCCTATTGCACTGCATTAGTGAGAACTTTCTCATGTCCCTGGTTTGATACATTTGTGGCAGACCAATTAGCCATTGCAGCTTGTAATAAATCTTGTTGCCCTAGGATCGTAAGTGATTCCCACATGGAAATGTTCACATGTGTCTTCTTCATTTGATCGATGATGTTGAAAGGGGATGAATTGTCCTTTTGTTGTCCCTTACTTGGCGCAACCTTTTCTGGAGCTTGAACAGGTGCATGTGTTGCTACAATAGGTACCTTAGGTTGATTTTGCACATTTGGAGCTGCATTTGGTCTACTGACCCCTTGTTGTGTAGGAGTGGACTGAGAAACAACTAGATTACACGGTTGTCCCTCTCCTATATTTCTCTTCTTTGACCGTGTGTTGGCAGCCACGCCTTGAAAAGGTTGTTGGTTAACTCCACAGAAGTCTTGTTTCCAATTGGCCAATGTGGTTTCTGTTGGAGGTCCTTCTTGTTGCATTTCTTGCTGTTGATTCTCCTCCTGGTTTGGTTCTTGAGGAACACCAATGGTTTGCACCATCAAGGCCTGATTTAGTGCACCATTAAAACATGCTGACTGATTGTGAGGTAGATTGCAAGGGTAACACCAGTCGTACTCCTGTGCCATGTTATTTTGTGTCGGGACCAAGGCTCTTGAGGACGTCATTGCATTTGGATCATACGGTCGAAATGGCCTGGCAACTTGAGGTTGTCCTTGGTTTTGGTTTTGATTTGCAGCCTGAGGTGGTGGTCTAGCAGCTTGGCACGTGCTTGAGGTCGATACGATCTAGCACTTTGAGCTTGTTGTCTTTTGATAGTCACTAGCTCATTTCCAAGGTTCTACTGGTGTTTCATGACCTCCCTGCATTCCTTTGAAGTATTTGAAGAAGTCGACGCCTCATTATTGCTTTGATTTCTAGGAGTTGGAATGGGATTCAACTCTGGTGCTTGACTGGTTGTAGGATTTCCTATATCTAGATAGAGAGGCATTGGTGGCCTTGGTGCAAGCTTGCCAGCTTGGATCAAATAGTTCTCTGCTCTGATAGCTATGTCGTAGGCCCCTGGCAGCATTGTCCCTCCCATTGATTGGATCATCATGGCTATGCTTGAATTTATGTCCTTTAAGAAATAAAGGAATGCTCCTTCGGCGGTTGGTCTAACGGCTATTGGAATCCTGTCCCATGTCTGTTGGAATCTAAAGTTGAAATCTGTCATTTGTTCATTAGGCCCTTTTGATTGTTGTCAATTGTTCCAATAAGGACAAATTATCTGCCCTCTCCCCGAACTGATTGCAAAGAGCTGAACAAAGTTGGTTCCAATTCGTAATAGACCCTGCTGCAAGGCTCCTAAACCATTGTAAGGCCTTACCTTTGAAAGATGAAGCCAACAACTTGACTACAACATCCATTTCATTTATTTCGTGGATTGCGCATGCATTAGCAATATCCTGGATGTGATCAATAGGAGTAGTATGATTTTCTCTGTAAAATAGGGTATATTCTTTAGTGCTGCAATTTCGAGCATTTAGGGCAAGTGGACTACCGCCGTGAAATTGAAAAAGGGATTTGGTGGTAGATGTGCCATTATGATTGGCCTAAGAACCCCGGGTCGATGCAAGAAAAGGCCTACCAGGGTGGAGATGTAGACAGAGTCTGTTAGGTGGAGATGGTGATCTTTGTGGTCTTCTTCCTCTCCTCCTCTACCAGTGATAGTTGCAAGTGGAAAAATAGCCCCTCTTCTTGAGTATTAGACCTGGTTCGAATTCTTCTCATGTGCCTGGGTAACTTGTGCTTCTACACCGCTGAATTCTATCCCTTCGGAGTCGCCAGATGTGTTAGAAAAATGAGCCTCAAAAGGCTAGCTTCTGCCAAGTTACACACCAAACCTGACAATATTTTAAAAAAATAGAAATTTGAAAGACCTGCATTTTTGAGATTTTAGAGTTTGGAATTTGATTTGGAATGACAGTCCCGAAAATCCAAAAATGTCAGACTTCCGAAAACCGAAATCCGAAATTCAAAAAACCATGAAATTTGAAAGTCAAAATCTCAAAAATCTAAGAATACCCTTTTGAAGATTATCCCCAATCTATTAAGCTGGTGAAATTTTGACTTGTTTCGAGCAAGTTAAGTCCTTGAAAATTGATTTCAAAGTTCAGCTCAAAAGGTGAAAATATGAAATTGTAAAACCTGCAATTTTTTAAGTCCGAATTTCTTGAAAGTTCCTTCAAATCTGTGGAATGACCTCTTGGTCCCACGGCATGCCAAAACTGTTGATGTCGAATCATAGCACCCCGAATGTCTACAACACGATGGGTTGAGACTCTCAGTACGATTGCATAACATGGAGCTTTTCCCAAGTGTGGGACATTGCGAAAACGGAAAAGCTCTCCGAATGAAGGCCGGTTCCTATTCCTCTATTCAGATGCACACGTAGAAAATGCAGAGGGTTTACAAAAAACCTAATCTAACTTTCCAAGGAGACAGGTAAGAAAATGCATAAAAATAAAACCTAAACTACGAGAGGTGATGCACCGAGGAATGAAGAACACTGTCTTACCAATAAACACAGACCATTAAAATACAATGCAAGATCATGCACAGATAGCCAGATTCACAGTGAAAGATCAAGGGGATGCAAATGAATACAGAGAGGGTTGAGAATCGTCCAGACATGCATTAATTTGCTCCAAAGATTGCTACAACACATTGCAAAATGCCAATAGGTAAGGTTGCATTACGGTTTCAAATGGGAGGTTTTAACTCCACAAGTTCACCTGCCAAAGAGAAGAAGGGAGGGGCAAAACAAAAATGTCCAACCTTTAGAAAGAAGCCCCTCTTTACAATTTATAGGAGGAAAAAGAGAGGGAGAAGAGAGGAATTTGAAATCTTCCCCAACCACCTCCAGAATGCACTTAACTCATCTCATAATGATGGTAGGTGAGAACCCCAACGAACCCAAAAGTGGTGAACTGTATTTTGCAATTTTAAGAATTTTTCTTATCTAATTAGAGATATCCAATTGTAGTTGGATAGAGGATCTCGTAAGCTTTCCAAAAATTCCAACCTTGCATGAATCTGAGCTCCCAGTCAAAAGTTATGGCCATCTGAATATATGCGCTAGGGGCTACTTCCTGTCAGTGCTCAAAATGTTGCACCTCCTGAAGGTGCGCCTTGGCACATCCATGTGTGTGTCAACATCCTCTTCTCGCACACCAAGGGTGCATCCTTTACCCTGTCGACACTCATTGTTGTGTGCCATTTCTGTGCGCCAAGGGTGCATCCTTTACCCTGTCGACACTCATTGTCGTGCACCATTTTTGTGCGCCAAGGGCGCATCCTTTACCCTGTCGACACTCATTGTCGTGCGCCATTTCTATGTGCCAAGGGTGCATCCTTTACCTTTTCGACACTCATTGTTGTCTGCCATTTCTATGTGCCAAGGGTGCATCCTTTACCCTATCGACACTCATTGTCGTGCGCCATTTACGTGCGCGAGGGCACATCCTTTACCCCTGTCGACACTCATTGTCGTGTGCCATTTCGGTGTGCTAAGGGTGCATCCTTTACCCTGTCGACACTCATTGTCGTGCACCATTTCTGTGCGCCAAGGGTGCATCCTTTACCCTATCGACACTCATTGTCGTGTGCCATTTCTATGCGCCAAGGGGATAAATGTCAGGGATTTGAGCTTCTTTGATTTCTATATTCTTCTGCTTGTCTATATCTACCTGGGGAAAAGATATATACAACGGGTATCTCATTCAACTACATTAAGCAAATCCAATCATAATAGGCTAGGCTATAGTTTGATCTAAGGAATTAGGTGATTGTCAAGGTACTGGGGGTGATCGGTGGTCTGATTTTGGGTTGTTTAGGCAACGGTAGGAGGTTTTTTGGCTCTGTTTTTGGGCAAGGTATAAAACATAGAGCCGGTGTCATTGGGTATAACCAATGATGGTTAAGGGAGATCGACGATGGTTATGGGTAGTGGTGTCGATAAAATAGGATGAAAGTAGTTCAAGAAAAACATTATTGTAGAGTCTAAGTGAGGTTAGATGGGGATAAAAAAGAGGATGGTGAGATCTCGTGGGAATACTAATAACACTCAGAGAGGTAGAAGGGACGAGATAGGTGATTTGATAAATGGGTGGGTGATTTTTTGAAGTTTTTCGAAATAAGGCTATGGAGGGATGGGAATGTTAATAGAAGAATGATAAAAAAATGGTAACAACTCTATGAGCGAGAATAAGAATGGAAATGATTAATGATAAAAACACTTACCAATATTACAGTCTAATGGTTAGGTGGTGGTGATGATCGGTTGATGGAATGGAGCTTGGTGTAATAGTGACACTTCTTAGAATGTTACCGTGAGTGCCAATGCTTACGGATCTATCCAGTGCTAGCTATGGATGTCTAGGTGTGTGAAAATACTCTGGTTCTGCTTGCATGCAACCCTCTTCTCCTCTTCTTGCTCCCAGAATGTGCTAACCCAAAAACAAGGTTGCTTAGGTGAATAAAGGTAAGAATCGACGCGATGGTTCCGGGTTGACTAAAGACCAATTTAGGTGGCACACGCGTCAAGGTAGAATTCCATAGATTTACTAAAATGGGAAAATCTCTCTAATTTCTTGGGCCAAGTTGGTTTGTTGTCACGGATCGAAAAGTTTCCTTCTAATGAGCGGGAATGTGGTTAGAGAAATCTAAGGCATTGAATTTAGGGTTAGACCAAATCTTAGCTCATTAAGGAAAGTAAGACTTAGTTATTGTTAGTTATGGAAACATGCCAAGAATAGGTCTAGGGTGAGGTGGTGGATGAGGTGTCTAGGTGAGATGGAAATTAGGTTAATTAAGGTAATAAAATAATGGATATTGTGAGGATGGGTATTTAATTTAATTAAAATAATTAAATTGATTATTAATGTGGGGTTAAAGAGGGCCATGGTTAGTTGCCCATGTTTAAGTTATCCGATCGAGGGGCTAAGGGGAATGTAACCAAATTTAGGTGTCTATATTTTCCCCTTTTTATCCCATCCCATAGCTTGTATTGGTAAGTGATGTTGACAAAAATAAGAAGTGGGTGCCCCATGTGTGGGTTAAGGTGATCCCCTCAAACCAAGAACCGGTGAGGTGGAAGATAGAAGTGGTGAGTGGTTTGATAAAAGGTGGATGTGGTGAAAAGGAGCGTAGATGTGGGCGAATGTGGGAAAGGGTAGAGGTCAAAAACAAGAAAATAGGTAAATGGGCTAGGGTAAAAGGTAGTGGTAGTCAAACACATGCACATGTTATAAACTACGCCACGGTTCCTAGGTTGAAGAGCTTGTAAAATCTACATCGTCTAAGGTCGATAGGTTTATCCAAACAAGGTTGAGGTGATTTCGGTATCCAAGGTATAGGATATGGTGTGAAGCACACACAGTCAGTCAAGATGTAGGTATATTCGGTACACCAAAGTTTGGGTCAAGATAAATGACACGACAATAGGAAAGGTAAGGTCATTAGGTCAAACAACATGGGTAACATTTTCGCAAGGTATAGCAAACACATGGGTTCATAGGTTATGAATAATGTTATGGGTCTAGGTAGCGAGGTCATGACACGGGTAGGGCCAAGGTATGGGTAAAATAACAAGTCCCTAAACTCTATTAAGGACAAGTATAGGTAATGTAGGCTTAGAGGTAGGTTACGATAAGGGTGGGTAAGGTTAAATGGTGGTTGGGTTGGTTAAGTTAGAGCAGAAATGGGAAAGGGTATTTGACATGAGTATGATAGGTAATCGATGCCGGTCATACTGAACCATTTACGGTCTAGGTAAACTGACCATAGTTTGCTAGGGCACACGACCGATGTTAGTTTAGGTACAACCGACCATGGTGTGCTAGGGCATAGGACTGATGTCGGTCTAGGTATAACCGATGTCGGTCAGGTCAATGTGGGTATATAAAAAGGAAAAAGCCATATAATACAGATTCATTTGTACGTTTTGGATTTTGTGAAAATGATGAGAGCACGAGACTTTTGTGGCTTATCGAGAGGAAAGTACGTTGGGCCATACCGAGCCGAGGTGGAGAAATCCGGTTGGAGAGGAGAGCAGTAGTAGATGGGTCCATGAGATCGGGCGGAGGAGGTGATTGGTAGAGAGGTTAGAGGAGATTGTGGCATGGTAGAGGCGGGAGAGGGTTCGGGTGCACCATCGACATAGTGGGCGAGACGTGCCACCATGGAGGTAACATTGAGATGAGGTAAGATATAATCCTTTCATTATTATTTGATATAGGAAGAAGGAAATGTAGAGAGGTAGAGGTAGGGAGGTTAAAATAATTGAAATGTGTGGTTAAATGAATGAAAGAGGGGGTGGGAAAGGTCAGAGGTAGGGGGAAGAGGGTTAGGGATGGACTTAAGTGAGGTATGGGTAGGATCATAAGGAAAATGGGAAAGAAAGTAGGTAAAGGGAATTGGGGTTGCGAGTTTGGGTGCAGAATGTGACCGACGCTAGTCAAGGTATGGCTGATGTATGTCCTTGCACACTGACTTTGGTTAGGTATGAGGGGAACCGATGCCGGTTATAATGGACCGGTGATGGTTAGGAGTAACCGGTGCTAGTTAGGGTGAAAAGGATAGAGGTCTAGGAAGGGTAAGGGGAAAGGTTAGGTAAAGTGGGTAAAATAGATAATGGGTGAGGGGAAGGAAAGAAGGGAGGGGTTGAAGGTTAATGTTGGGAAAAATCAAGTTTTAATAATGTGTGTGATTGGTTGAATACAGGCCAGGGACCAGCTACGAGATGAGAGATAGGGTACCTTCATTGCTTGTGGAGGAAAGAGGGGGTGAGATAACCGATGATTTGCACCATGTTGCAGAGGTTGGCCTGATTGGGGTCAGATGCTACTGGCATGTAGTCAGGAGCTGAGTTTGATGGTCGCTCTCATCGACAGATGGGACTCAGTGACCAATACCTTCCATCTGTCGATGGGTGAGATCACAGTCACCTTAAAGGATGTGTATAAGATCCTGCGACTACAGATAGTGGGGACACAAGTGTATTCTATGTCATTAGAGGCCTCTGAGGAGTTACTGTTGAGCATTTTTGGTGAGGTCTTTGGTAGAGTGAGGTTCCATAACGCTAGTATGAGCTATGGTGATATGTACCGGGCCCATCCGGAGGAGATGAGGCTAGTAGTGTTGTTGATGGAGGCAGTCTGCTACTTTGCACTACCGGATGCAGAGGGTGGGAGATTCCCATGATCCTTGATGGGGGTTCTACACGACATGGTGGAGGATAAGACCCATTTTGCATGGGTGCCCGCATTCTTGGTACAGTTATACAGAGAGTTATGGGCTTATGGGTGGCTACAGAGGTTTAGCCTTTGTTGTACTTTCCTACTTCATTTCTTTGGGCATATGAGTAAATTATGTGTGTCCATTCGGTATGTATGCCCTGGATGATGCATTCGAGCTGGGTTTTATTTGGGTGGGCTTTAGGTGATGGGTTCCTGCGATTGGGGAGTGCCGAGTTACTAGAGCTACACACGATGTAGCCTATTACAGGTGATTTCTAGAGGGGTTGTCTAACATGGAAATCATTTGGAGGCCCTATGTGGGTTTTCCATCATATGGGTGGATGATAGAGGAGCTATAGGAGCTACAGATGTTCGGTGGATAGAGGGGCGACATGTAGGAGAGCACGAGATGATACCTATGATAGGGTCGAGATGAAAGTTTTGGCTGCTTAAGATATACCCCTCCCTTCCCACAGTATAGGAGGGATGACGTGGAGAGGCCTCTACCTCTACCACAGCCGACAATATCAACAGGGCAGGAGGAGTAGGTGATAGACTGACAGATTGATGATGCCGGGGTGATTAATAGATACATGTAGTGGTGAGCCTCACATTTACGAGCAGTACCACTGAGGCTGGGGCAGATGGATTTAGCCACCATCAAAGTGTAGAGGGATGCCCTACAAGGCCAGGTGGCAACCTTGATTACATTACGGTTGGGGATAGTGTAGGGGAAAATGATAGGTTAAAGGCACATGTTGCTATTTTACAGGCATAGGTGGCCACCCTACAGGCCCAAGTAGCACAAGGACAGGTACCCGGATAGGGTGGAGATGGGGATGGGGTACATGTGGCCTCCTATAGGCATAGATTATAGGTTTGCTAGGCTAGTTGGCTGCTACACATGCACAGGTCATGGCTTTTCAGGCCTTGATAAAGGCATAGGTACATGTTCCCTCAGATACAGCATATGCATAGGGACAAGGTCCCTCTTTACAGGTACTACAGGGGAAAGGATCCCAAGAGACAAGAATAGGGGCCAAGGTCAATGGCTCCACCATGCATGAAAGTAGATAAGGTAGGTTGAGGGATCCCTTAGCGAGGTCAAGTATTATATGGATATTTTTATGGTTGTAGGGATAGATTTTCTATCCTTTGGGAGTATAGAGCACAACAAGGCCTCGAGTGAGAGGACCATGTTGCGTACCCACAATGTAGAGAGTACAGGGGGCCGAGGAGCCCTAGGACAGGGTCATGGTGAGACTACGAGTGCACAGAGGCCAGCTCCAAGTGAGGGACCATTAGAGGATAGATCAGGGCAAGGTGGAGAGAGATTGGCAGGGCACCCCGCTAGAGGGGAGATGAGAGGAGACTGATGAGACATGGATGGATATCAGGTGGGGTGACAATTAGTCATCATTGATGATTAATGTATCCATGTTTTTGACATATTTTTGATATGTATATCGTTTTGCATGCCAAAGATGATGAGAATGTAGATTAGAGTTTTTGTTATTTTTTATCATATGTCGGCCTGCATGCCAAAGATGGTGAGGCTGTATATGAGAGATTTTGAGAAATTTTGATTATTATTTGTATTTATGTTCACATGTATTTTTACACAGACTTTACAATTTATAGATGATGGTATTTATAGTATGGATGGTGTACTTGTTTTAATTTTCATTGCTATATATATATGTGTGTGTGTGTGTGTGTGTGTGTGTGTGTGTGTGTGTGTGGAAATCAAGTGGATTAGGCTGATAGAGTCAAGGTCATGTAGGCATGGCGGAGTCAGGTTTGTTTAGGCATGGTGGAGTCATTTAGGTTAGTTAAGGCATATGGAGTAGGTTAATTTAGGTTGATGATGTAGGCATGGTTGATTTAGTTAGGTTAATTTAGGCATGAGGCATGAGTTAGGTTGATTTAGGCATGGTTGAGTTAGGTCAATTTAGGCATGGTTGAGTCAGGTTGATTTAGGCATGGTTGAGTTAGGTTGATTTAATGTCCAAGTTTTTGGTAACATGAGAGAAAAATTTTGATGTATATACTAGGCATGGTTTTTAATTTCCAAATTTGTGCCATAATGGAAATGTGAAAATGATAAATGGATAATTTGATGATGTAATAAAATGTGTATGAGTTAATGCTTATTAGGTTTAATTTCCATCTATTGATATAAAATAGAAACTAACCAGGGTATAATGTGAATAGGAAAGGGAAAGGGGGAATTGGTTAGGGTAAAGAGTGGCCGAGCTAACCTCCAAGGGCCCCATGCCCTCGGAGTGTTGCCTACATAGTCCCGGTGAAAAGGGACCTCAGGCCGATGTAGTTCTCCCATAAGCTTGGGAATATTGTGATGAAGTAAAGGAATGGATTGATATATTTTAGGAATGGGTAAATATAGGTCGTAGGCATGATTAAGTGGTTTATTAAATATAAGATTTGTTGAGCGATGATCCCATATAGGATAATCAATAAGTAATGAGGAAGGAGAATGGTAAGAGGTGGTAAAAGAGCCGCTTAATTGATAAGAACCCTAATGAGTCAACCATACTTAAGAGGGGCTTATGAATGGAAGACCCTAAAGGCATTACATAATGGACCATTCTAAGGGTGAAGAAAGTTACATAATCACAAAATGTTACATTTGTAGAAAGTCCCTTGAGTAACGAGGAAATTAGGCTAAAAAGGAAAGGAGGTGAGAATGGGTGGTGTAGCGTAACTTAGTGTATGACAACGTGTCTTTCGGAACAAGAAACCCAGGATCAAAAATAGGCAAGTCCATGACAAAAATTTCATCTTTTTCTTCATTTGTTTATTTTTAATAGATTGATCGATGTGGAAGTCTATATGGGATGAGTATATTATCTCCTTGAGGTCTTCGTGAAGCTGATCGATGTGGGAAGCTTTTGGATATTTTTATTGGATTTTGTGAAATAACTTGATATAGTTGTCCTTCAAGGGAGAAGTCTATTTATAGTGGTGGAATTTAGAGTGAAGAGATGTCCCTTTTGAGGGAGTCATCTTTTCTGGAAGTTTGACTCAAGGAGTTGTATCCCTTTTTGTTTTTGGACATTTAAGTCATGGACAAGACTATAGAGGAAGATTAGGTTCTTGTTTAGAAGACAAGACCGTAACACACAAAAATTAACTATGAAAGAGGTGGTTTTGAGTGATGAACAACCATGGGATTCCATCTTGAAGAAGATGAAAAGTATCCATGAGAATCATGCTATGAGTAGAGCCATGGTACTCATATTGAAGACAAGGCTAAAATGGTGACGGGTAATCACATGATTCTTATTTAGTCGTGGATCCTCAAAATGGGTAATATGGAAGGTGAACAACACTCAAGGGATGAGTGATCAACTGATGGAAGTGATATAGGACTTGATATCAACAATAAAATGGTCGAAGATGCAAGGCATTAAGGGGCTCAGGTTTGGGTTTACCTTCAAGTGAAGACAAATGATAAGCACTGATCCATAGGCATGGGTAACGATATAGGGTCCAAGCCAATTAGGGAAAATTTTCCCGTTTACTTTTCTTCTTTAGTTACATGTTGATTTTCTTTTAGGACGAGGTCACCGACCGGAAGGTTCATTTGTGAACGCATTTTTCATATGCACGTTTGATACGCTTTTGGTAAATTTGGAGATGGTCAAGAGCATTGAGATGATGTTCATCTAATAACTCAAGTTTCACGAAATGATCTTGGAAAATTCATCGTCATTGAGCATGTCTTATAGTGAGATGCGGAGAGATGGAATCTAGACTTCGAGAGGTAAGACAGCCTTGGTACCGTAGACCAGAGAAAAGGGGGTGGCAGTAGTTGAAGTGTGAATACTAGTACGATAAGCCCACAAGGTGAAAGGGATGTGCATATGCCAATCTTTCCTAATATTGTTGACTACCTTCATAAGAATTTTGTTCAAGGTTTTATTGGTTGATTTGGCTTGACCATTGGTTTATGGGTAATAAGGTGATGAAAATTGAGTTGGATGCCAAAAGTGTCACATAGTTTGTGTAGGGTTTTGTTTTTGAATTGTTTTCCGTTATCAATGATAATGCGGTGAGGAACACCAAAACAACAAATGATGTGATGGTTGATGAATTCACATATTTTCTTAGCTTTTGTAGAAATGAGAGGAATGGCCTCTACCCATTTAGTGTAATATTTGGTAGTGGTTATGATCCATTGGTGGCATTGTGAAGAATGGGGTTGATCTCACCGACAAGATCCAAACCCCATTGAGAGAAAGGCCAAAGGTCTTGTGTGACCTATAAGGCATGACTAGGTGTGTGATGGAGATTAGCATGTTGCTAGAATTTCACACAACATTTGATGTAATCACAATAATCACAGTTTAGGTTTGGCCAATAATAGCCTAGGTGAAGGATGCATTTTGCGATGGCTAAACCACTAAAGTGACCTCCACAAATTCCATCGTGAACTTCCTTAATGGTGTATGGAATTTCATAACTTGTAAGGCATCGTAAGAGAATGCCATCGAAGCCACACTTGTAAAGAAGACCACCCATGATGACATAATGAGAGACACTTTTAAGAAAGGCTCATTGTCCATTACAAGTGAGATCAACGGGTAAAATGGAAAGGGAAAGATAGTCTGCATATTGCTTATACCATAGGTCACATGGGTAAGGGAAATGGTTCCAATGGAGTAGACCTCATGAGGTAAATAAGAGGGTGATTATAGCCTTTGTATGGTGACAAATATTTTAGAGTCAATGGGTGAAGTAGGTATCTGAGAAGCCAAACATGCCATGGTATCCGTAAATTTATTGGTAGAATGTGGGGTGGTTTGAAGTGTATAATGGTCAAAGGTGGTCAAAAGTATGTCTATGTGCTGCTTATATTTTTGAAGAATCTCATTACGACACTGGTATAGACCATTGACTTGGTTTATGACCAACTGAGAATCACCAAAGATATTGATTGTCTTAACATCTAAGGCATATGCAGCCTGGAGACCCAATACGAGTGCTTCGTATTCCACAATGTTGTTTGTACAATCAAAATCGAGCTTGAAAGACAAAGGCATAGGTTCACCCTCAAGGGGAATGAGGATAACACCAGCCCCACCCCACACTAACACTTAGAGCCATCAAAGAAGAGTGTCATTTGGTAAGTAGGTTCATCTAGGGAAAGGGTAGTTATAGAACTCATCTGGGAAGTCGAAGTTAGATGGTTGATCCCCAAAATAGGTGTGTTGGCCAGTTGGTCAGTGATAGCTTAGCCCTTGATGGAATTTTGATGAATGAATTTGAGGTTGAGGTCAGCAAGAAGCATAAGCCAACATGCGACACATTGATGTTGATAAGGTTTGGCATACATATAGTGTAATGGGTCAGTATTAGTAATGATGAAGGTTTTGTGATTGAGTAGGTAATGGTGGAGTTTGGTGGTGATGAAAAATAAGGCTAAGAAGAGTTTTTCGGCATGGGTATATCTAGTTTCATATTCTAGAAGGGTATGACTTATGTAAAAATATGCTTTCTCTCAAAGGTTGGTCATCGTGATGAGAAAGCATGACACCTAAGAGAATGGTCAGTGGAAGAAATATATAGGTAAAAGGGATGGTCATCCTTAGGAGGAATGAGAACTAGTGGTTGAAGAGGTATTGTTTTAAGGCTTTAAAGGCTTTATGACATTCATCATCCCATTTGAATGACACGTCTTTTTGAGCAGATGATGGAATGGTTGACAGTGATCAAAAAGCTGTGAGATAAAATGATGAATGGATTACAACTTTCCTTGTAGGCTTTCAAAGTTGATGGAGATTAGTGGGTGGAGGCATTTCCAGAATGGCCTTGACTTTATCAGGATTGACTTCTATGCCATGCAAAGAAACAATGAAACCTAGGAATTTTTGGAAAGTACACAAAGATGCACTTCTTTGGTTGAAGACACACACAATACTTGATGAGTCGGTCAAAGATGACTTTAAGGATGGATAAGTGTTGTTTGATGTTTAGATTTGGCCAGAAGATCATCTACATAATCTTCCAATATGATGATGCATGATGTCATGGAAGATGTAAGTCATGGCTCACTGATATGTAGCACCAACATTTTTGAGGCCAAAAGGCATGACTCGATAGCAGAAGGTCCCCAAGGGGTGATGAAGGAAGTCTTGTGTTGATCCTCTGGAGCTAGTAATATTTGATTATATCTTGAGAAACCATCCATGAGTGATAACATTTCATGGCTAGTGGTGAGATCAACTAGTTGGTCAATGCCTGGTAGTGGGAAATCATCTTTGGGACATAGTGAGGTTGAGGTCATGGAAATCTATGCAAATGTGGAGTCCCCTGTCACCTTTGTGATAGGAACGATGTTAGAAATCCATTGGGGATAATTAATGGGTAGAATGAAGGAAACCGAGAGAAGGTGCTAAAGTTCTTCTTTGAATAGAAGAGCAATGTGAGGATGCATTTTTGTAAGCTTTTGTTTGATGGGTTTGGTATCAGGGATGGTTACAATATTGTGGACCACAATTTTTGGGTCAATAGTAGGTATATGGCATAGATCGTGAAAAACGCGTTGCTATGGTCCCGAAGGAAAGAGGTGAAGGCTTCATGTTCAAGTAGCATCTAAGGATTGGCAATCTTTAGAATGTGCGGGTCATCTTGAGTGTTAATGTTGATTTCAATGGTCGATTCATTCAACATGGTTTGTGTCTTAGAGGGTAATGATCGATGAATATAAGAGTCTTCCACACCAAGGTAGGTGAGGATGGACTCATCATCCTGACATTGAATGACATTAATAGAAGGTGTATCATCATCGATCATGTCAAGATACAGGAATGGGAGAGAAGAGGGAGCTTTGCCATCGTGTTGATAGGTTAGTGGTCCCAAGGAAATGGTGTTTACGAAAAAAAAATTTAGGAGGAATAGATTCGGGATCTATGGACTCTATGGGTGAAGATGGTAATGTGGGTGAATGAGATGGGGAAGATTTCTCATCCTGGATGAGGTCGACACAAACCTTCTTGGAGGGTGGAGCATCAAAACCAATGCCACTACTATGGTCATTGTGTTTATGAGAGGTACATGAAATGATAGTATGGGAGGCCCTGTTCATAAAAGCCAAAGCCAAATCCTTTCCATGCACACCGGTGGAGGAAAGTGTGAGTGAAGTGGTGGTTAGTGAGGGAGTGTAGGTCAGATGAAAATGGTTGGGCTTGGGATGGAGGTTCAGGTTTATAGGTGGCAATATCAAGTCCCCCATATGTTAGATTGGTGCGAAGGTGGGAGGGACATAAGGAAAACATCACCTATGCAGATGTCGTAGGTGGGGTGTTGACACATATTCCCATACTCTTGTGGGGTGAGGAAGGTGTGATATTGTATAGGTGATATTCCCTGCAGAGTGAGGTGTTCAAAAAAACCCTCTAAGGGATCAGTAGTCAGTATGTGGGTAGTAGAGGGGATAGATGACTTGCTAGATGATGGGGAAACAGTGCATCAATGGTAGAGGCTATAGTTACAGTGGGGATAACAAGGTTAGATGCAACAGAGGTAGTGGTAGTTTTAGTGGATGGGATTGTAGGTGAAGGTGAAGTAGTGATAGTGGTAGATGCCTTGACCTAGTACAAGCACATCATTGGGCCGATATAACATGTTATAGGTCTTGAAAGGTGATGGGTTAGTAAGGATGGTGTAATTATGTCCCTCGTGTTCAAATTTGAGGCAACGATGTAAAGTCGAAGGGACACAACCCATGACACGGATCCAAGGTCGGCCAAGAATCAAGTTATATTGGAACTCTCCTTCTATGACATAGAAAAGTTTTGGGATAGCGAGGGGACCCATGTAGACATGGAGAACAATGGTACCCAGGGTAGAGGTCATGGTGTCATTGAAGGAGTGTAGTATAACCGGGTTACCATGCATGCAATTAGTAGGTATCACATTTGGTCATATGCATGGAGGAGATGATGTTAATGCTAGCACCACCATTGATCATAACACATCGTATGCATATATTATCGATAAAGACAGAGATGAAAAGAGTGGGGTTGGGATGATCATACTAGAAGGGAGTGATCTCTTCATCTAAAAGCTTGAGGGAAACAATTGGTGAGTAGGTGGAGGTGTAGAGGAAGGTGATGATACCTAGTGAGAGAGGCTATGTGGTGAGGGGTAATGATGGAGGCTATGGGTGTGGGGTCATTTGGTAAGACTTTAATAGATTGAAGGACCTCCATGAGGGTTTGACAATGTGACTCCTAGGTTAGGAAGAGGTCATATAAAGACATTTTGAGGGGGGGTTAGTGTAGTTATTTTACCATTGTACGATGTGTGATCCCATCAAAAATAGGATATGCAGGACCTTGAATGGTGACTTTGGGTATGGGTGTGGATGGTATGTTGGGTATAGGGTTGGTTGATGGGCCAGTTACTTTTTCCTTTCCCTTGTCTTTCTGAGCATAGGTGGCAATGTTGATCATGTTAATCTGAGGGGAGGTGGATGAAGAGGGTGTGTCATGGAAGGTATAGCAGCATGAGGGACAAAACCCTAGTGGGGGATACGATCCTTGTGAAATGAGTAGGAGCATTGGCATTTTGGTGGTGGTTTGGCCAACTCTCTTATACGAACCATGTTAATCTCGAATCTCGGGGTGGATCAAAGAGTTGTGGGGTGGAGATTTTGGTCACTGAGTAGGTAATGGGAGAAGATATGTGGAAATTGGTGAAGGCAAAATGGGGTCCTCATCAAGAAGATCATCGTCATCAAAATTTTCTTTAGGAGGACATAATTGACAAGGGTAGTTTTAAAGCCTTACAATTTCTCTACATCATGTCTTGGCACACGATGGTAAGCAAAAATTTGGTTTCATCAAACCCTTTTGGTTTGGGTTTGAGTGGGTCATAAGGTCTAAGAGGTGGTAATGTGATGACAAAAGTTTCAAGGAGATTGGTTAAGATTTTGGCGTAGGATCCTACTAGTGGATCACAATGGGAGGTGAATGTGGGTTTGGGTGTAGGTACAACTGATTATGGAGGAAGAGGGATTTTAGGAGGGGGTTTTGGTTTATTAGTTTGGTGTGTGGAAGTGGTCTTAGGTATTGGTTGCATCTTCTTGGGTACGGGCATGGTAGTAAGAGCTAGTGAGAGAAGATTTGGTTGGTTTAACTACCTTATTGGAGGGTAGAGGATTTTTAGCTTTAGGTTGGATATTTTTGGGCAATGATGACATAGGTGTATGAGTTTGGAGGAAAATCCAATGGTGGAAGAGGATGGGTTACCCATGGGGGTAACCAAGGTTATGGAGGTGGGTGGTGTAGGTTGGATAGGAGGCATGAGTGAAAGAGAAGAAAATGTCATGGGTAGTGAAGAAGTTATGGATGGTAGTAGTAGTGGTGGTATGGGTGGTAAGAAGGTTATGGGTGAGTGCAAAGGTTGTGTGGGTCTCTTGAGTATATTAGAGGTTTATGATGGGGAAATGGGTTGCTTTGCATTCTTGGTTTATTGGTGGATGGGGATTGTTGGCCTGTGGTTGAGGGGTGAGGTCCTAGGATGGATGGAAGGGGTAAAGATGATAATGGCATGGTAGGCAAGGTGGTGTATGGGCCTAGGAGGTTGGTTCTTATTTTTTAGGGCCGGGGTAAGTTTAGTGTTAGTTTTGGAAGATGTGGCTAAATCTAATTTGATGGGTGGGTGAGTAAGGCTAGTTATTGGTATGACCCCTAAGGTAGTGATAGGTTTAGGTAAGGGAGATGATATAGGCGTGGGTAGGTGTTTGGGTGTAGATGTATGTTGGGTTATGGGTAGAGGTGTGATTTAGGCCATGGGTGGTGATGTGGAAGGTGTTGCAATAGTCATGGTTGTGTTTGGTTTGGTCACTCGAAACACTTTTGGATAGATAGTGGAGGTGTCAGTGAGTGATAACTGCATTTGTGTTGAAACATGAAGTAGAAGGTGTCCCCAAAGTAAGGCTCTATCGACATAGTCCAGGTGATAGCCAAGCATGAAAATGGTGTTGTTATAGATGGGGCCAATGTGGATTGAGTGGCAATCCCCATAAAATGTGTTTGAGATACAAGGAAAATGGCTAGCCTCAAACTTTGTGGGTAAGAGAGAGCCGAAAGCAGATCAGTGGGATCTTGAAGGTTTGATGGTGAAGGATCATCAAAAGATAGTGGTACTTCTATAGAATCCTCCATGGGTAGAGGAGAGGATGGGCCAGCTGAGGTGGAATCTCTTTGTGATGGTGTAGGTAGTGGACATGCATCTTCTATGAGTAGGAGAGGTGCCACTAATAATTGCTCAGAAATTTGAGGGGTCAAAGGTGGCATGCTAATTATAGGATCTTCCATGGGTGAAGGAGAAAATGAAGGGGGTTCCTCTATAGGTGGAGGAGTAGATGAAATAGGTTCTTATGTAGGTAGGGGAGCTCGGGCTAAGATTTCATCTATGGAAGGAACATGAGGCAATTGGGAAGTAATTGGTATGTCATCAAAAATAGCATGGACCTCGTAGACATTGCTATCATTGTTTGAAGTGTCACCAACTTGGTTGGAAGATGGGGCATGATTAGGGAATGGATTCTTGAAGATGTGTAGGTTTTGTTAGTGGGTGCATTTGGGTTATCTAGGACTAGATCTCCATTGTCTAACATTTCTTGGACGATATTCTTGAAGGTGATGTAGTTATTGTTGCTATGACCTTTGACATGATGATAGTTACAAAATTCATGTTCCTTATACCATGTAGGCATGGGTGCTCTGTGGTCAAAACCAATATGTGGTTTTATAGGTGGAAGGGTAATGGAACCAACCTTAACAAGATTTTCCAAAATAGAAGAATAAGATTCTCCTATTGAAGTGTACTTTTCGTTGTTCTCATCTGAACTGGAAAGCTTGGACGGAGAGAGATTAGAAGGAGGAGGTCATGGGTTTGATGGTGGGCCAATCTTTGTTTTTGGGCATCCTTTGGGTTTTGAATAATTTTTTTGGGGTTTCAAAGATGAAGAAGCATCATTTTATTTGAATGTGATGTTCTTATTACGAAGCTGAATTTTATTCTCTTTGATAACATGAATTTCCAATTTTTGTGCCATGGTGAATGCCTCATCAAAAGTGTGAAAGGTCTATACACCTACAAGGTTGGTGAGATGTGTCTTGCACAAGCCCAAGTAAACAACTCTAAGAGTTCAGTTTGAGGTAATTGAAATGTGAGCTAGTTAATTAGGTTGTGCCAAGTGAGTGAAAATTTAGCGATAGACTCATCGTCATGTTGTCATGTGGAATAAATATCAATCATGGTAACCTTCTTAACAATGTTGATGGAGAAGTGATCTAGAAGGCTTGGGCTACTTGATTAAATGAGTAGATGGAGTGTCTTAGTAGCCCACTGTACTACCAGTCCAATGCAGGTCCTGTCAGGGACATCAGGAAGGTCCGTAGGAGTAAAGTGTCATCATGGGTGATCAGGTAACACCCATGTTTGAAAGACCGCAAATGTTGCTGCAGGTATTCTTTACTATTGAAATGGTTGAATTTTGGCATTTCCCAATGTACAAGGTATGGGCGAATGGGGATAGATGGATGAATGGGATCATTACAGATTTCATCGTAGGTGAGAGAATTACACGAGCCCGAAACCGATGCTTCCAGTGTCTACATCCTTTCCATCATTGATTTGATGAGGTCATTGGTAGGTTGTGGTGGAAGGGTTCCTTCTATGGCATAAGGGGGCTAGTATTGAACTTGTGATGTGGGCGGCATTCCATTGTATGGTGATGTTGAATAGGGAGGTTGAGAATAGGGGACCGACATAGTGGGCATGTATCCAGAATGGGTGATAGATGAGATAGGGGGTTGTTGATAGTATGTGTATGTAGGTGGGATGGTCATAATGAATTTAGTAGTGATTAGGGACGTTTTTGTGGGATGGAGAGGAAAATATTCTAGAATGGAGTAGGGGTCACTGACACCATGGGCACTTGTGTTACAATGGGTATTTTTGAGACAATGGGTGCAGATGGGGTTATGGCCTAGGTGGTTGATGAGGGGACAATAGATACGATGGGTGCGAGTGATACTATAGATGCATCGGTCATGGCGGGTATGGGTCCTAGCTGTGAAACCACTAGAGGTGAAGGGGGTGAAGGTAATGCCATATTATTAGGGGCTGATGTAGAAGTAGGAATAAGGGCAGGAGAGATGGATACAAGCATGCAATATATATAAATGTCCTCACGAGGAGTCTCGGGTGGAAGAGTGGGAAAGGTAGAACTGTAAGGACGCGAGATTCTAATCAAGGAGTCATGAAAATTCCTTATCACTTGCAGAAATGGTGGTAGGTAGGGTTGGATCCATGGGTGATAGGACAAAGGGTGGTGAAGGACTAGGTGAGAGTGGTTGACAACTTATGTGAAATATAAGAGCATTATCTTGATTACTAGTAAAACACCATGTGAATGAATGTATATCAGGTGATGTTGTATCCTATAGATGACACAGGAGTAGTGAGAATGAAGAAAACAAGTGTCTATAGGTAGATTTGGGTAATATATCAGTGAGATTCAACAGGGTAACCAACAATAGTTAATGGTGATTGATACCGATTGGTGGTAACCGAAAATAGTTACGGGTGATCGATACCAATTTAGGGGTAACCGATGATGGTTATTGTGAGACAGGAACAAATTTATCAAATGAAGCAAAGATTGTTGATGATTAGATGAACAAATTGTATGATGAATTTTGACTAGAGAAGAGAGAGTACAAAGACTCACATGAACTCTGACAACAAAGAAAATGAAATAAATGGTCCTTAGGTAATTTAACCCAAAAGAACAAGAAAATTTATGTCGCTTAAGAAAAAATGATTTCGGTTAGGGGTAACCGATGCGATTACTGTGAAATTTGGAAAATGTAGAAAAATGGATTGTTGTGAATTTTAGTGAGATAAATAATCAACCCAGAGGTTTGAAGATGATGCAATGAAGTCCTGACACACTCAAAAGAAGTCAGAATACTCCAAATGTGATTGTGGAGTGTGTAAGGCAACAAATGGAAAAATGGAGAAGTGTATCCTCACACCTCAAAATGCATGTCAATCAAACACTAAAAACACATACCTAACAAGTGATTTTTAATGTGTTGATCTTATGCTATTTAGAAGACTGAATCATGAATTTTAGAATAGATTTTTGGTGAGGAAGGCTTCCTACGAAGAAGGATATCTAAAAGGAGAGGTTTTAGGTATGTTATGGTGGGGGTGGGCCATCTTCTGAGATAATGACTCGACAGAAGCAATGAGCTAGGGAGTACTTACCTGCCAATCGATCATGTGATTATTGACATGTGTTCCCATGTAAGATGTTGTTTAAGAAAGATGTGTATATTTCAATTTTGTGCAAGTTTGGTAAGACACAAAGAGAGAGAGAATGTGCTTTCTACGATTCTTTGTGTCAACCATCAGCTGGGCATGACTTCCAAGCATATAGGTTGCCCTCATTTTAATGTGATCTAAATACAACAAATTAGAATGTAATGCAACCAATTTTAAGCCCAAATCGAAAAGGTTACATTTGATGAAGCAAATGATGAATAGGAGAGGGTATGTTCTTTCACTAAATGCAAAAAGCAAGAAAGAAGAATGATTCCTTTTAAATGCACAAATATAAATGTTTCTTTTAGAGTAATTAGAAAGAACAGAAAATTACTAGAGAAAAAGATTAATGTGTAAGCCTTTTAAAGGGAAACAAACACACAAATTTCACCTAGGAATGAAGAAAATGCAATAGAACCCCTGATGGGTCCCACCGGGCATGCCAAAATGTTTCACCATTTTCTTTATGTTTTTGAATGACAAAAAGATAAGGTTATGGGATTTGAGGAATACCATTAAATGGGTTGGTTAGAGGTTTTGTGCACGTTGTTCGACTTCTTGATCTAATGATGATTATGAAGAGCTTCTTTTGGCTAGGAGGAAATACCTGTAATTAAAAACAAGACCACAAAAGAGAAGTTAAATGATATATGACAATGACTTCCTAGTGTATGCTAGTTAGGAAGTGTGATACTTCCTAGATGGTTGTCAATCCTTTGTTTAAAACAAATTAATGTGAGAAATAAGTAAAGTCCTATATAGTTGATATTATTTAGGTATCTCATTCAAGTACAATAAGTAAATCTAATCACAACAGCTAGGCTATAGTTGGATCTAAGCGATAAAGTGATTGTCAAGGTTGGGACCGGTCAAGGTATGATTTTGGGTTGTTTAGGAAATTGTAGGAGGTTGTTTGGCTTTGTTTTGAGGTAGGGTATAAAGTATAGAGACCAATGTCGGTTGGGTATAACCGATGACGGTTGAGGGAGACTTGATGAAAGTTATGGGTAACCAAAGTTAGTATAGTAGGATGACATGAGTAGTTCGAGAAAAACCTTATTTGAGAGTCTAGGTGAGGTTATATGGGGCTAAAGAAGAGGATCACAAGATCTATGGGAATACCGAGAACACTTAGAGAGGTGGAAGGGCTGAGATAGGTGATCGATAAATGGGTGGGTGAGGTTTTTGAGTTTTTCAAAAAGAAGGCTATGGAGGGATGAGAATGTTAATAGAAGAATGATAACAAAATGGTAACAACTCTATGAGAAGAATAAGAACGGAAATGATTAATGATAAAAATAATTACCAATGTTGTAGGTCAAATGGTTGGGTGGTGGTGATGATCAGTTGATGTAATGGAGCTTGGTGTAGTAGCGACACTTCCCAGAATGTTACTGTGAGCACCAATGCTTCTGAATCTATCCTAATGTTGGCTATGGATGTTTGGGTGCTTGAAAAGACTCTAGTTCTTCTTTCATACAGATCTCTTCTGCTCTTCTTTCTCTCAAAATGTGCTAACCCAAAAATAAGGTTGCTTAGGTGAATAAATGGTTACCGAAAATGGTTCTAGGTTCACCAGCGTTAGTTTAGGGGTGACTGATGTCAGTTAAGGTGGGATTCCCTAGGTTTACTAAAATGGGAAGATCTCTCTAATTTCTTGGTCCAAGTTGGTTTATTGTTGTGGATTAGAATGAAATATTTCCTTCTAATGAGCGGGAATGTGGTTAGATAAATCTTAGGCATTGATTTTAGGGTTAGAACAAATCTTAGCTCATTAAGGAAAGTAAGACTTAGTTATTGTTAGTTATGGAAACATGCCAAGAATAGGTCTAGGGTGAGGTGGCTGGATGAGGTGTCTAGGTGAGATGGAAATTAGGTCAATTAAGGTAATAAAATAATGGATATTATGAGGATGGGTATTTAATTTAATGAAAATAATTAAATTAATGATTAATATGGGGTTAAAGGGGCCATGGTTAGATGCCTATGTTTAAGTTATTTGATCAGGGGCTAAGGGAATGTAACTAAATTTAGGTGTCTACACAATTCTCCTTAGAGAATATTTTTCAACATCGAGTAAGAAACATAATCAAGAGGGAGAATGAGAGGTCTCACATTCTCACAAATATTAAACAATAATTATGATTTAGAAAAGGAGATATTCCTTTTTCCTGAGAGTGGAAAAAATATTTTATCTTCCTCAAAAATTAAAATTACAATCAAGAGGGTAATTGGGAGGCCTCTAAATCTCCCTAAAATTATAAATCAATTTTTCATGGTATATGAGGCCTACCATTCTCTTCCAATAATACCCTTCATTGGAGGAGAGACCTACAATTCTTAACCAATGATAGTTTTCATCCTTAGAATAAAAAAATAAAAAGGTAGACAGGATGTCTCCCATTCTCCTTCATATTGAAAAATAATTAAGAGGTAGAAAGGGAGCTCTCCCTTTCTCCCTTAAGTGATTTTTTCCCTCAAAGTAAAATTACAATCAAAATAAATGGGAAGCCTCCTAATCTCTCTAAAACTATAAATCAATGTTTCATAGAATGAGAGGCCTACCATTCTCTTCCAATAATATTTTTCAACCTTATATTTAAAAAAATCAACAGGGAAAATGAGATGTCTCCCAGTCTCCTTCATATTGAAAACTAATTAAGAGGAAGAAAGGAAGCTCTCCCTTTCTCCCTCAAAGTAAAATTACAATAAAAATAAACGGAAAACCTCCTAATATATGTAAAACTATAAATCAATGTTTTATAGAATGAGAGGCCTACCATTCTCTTCCAATAATAGTTTTCAACCTTAGATTTAAAAAATATCAAGAGGGAGAATGGGAGGTCTCCCATTCTCTTTAATATTGATAAATAGTAAGGTAAAAATATGGTGTCTCTTTTTCCCTCAAAGTGTAAAGAATAATTTTTCTCTGTCAAAATAAAATTATATTGAAGAGGGGAAAAAGGGATACCTCCAAATATCCATAAAATGATATAAAAATTTATCTAATGGAAGACCTACCATTCCCTTACATAATATTTTAAATAGAATGATAGTCTTACCATTATCTTCTAATTATAGTTTTCAACATCATAATAAAATAGTAATAGAGAGAGATAATGGAAGGTCTCACATTCTCACTCATATTGAAAAATTATTATATGGTATAAAGGGAGGTCTCTCTTTATACCTTAAAGTGAAAAAAATTATTTTTCCCTTGATGTAAAATTATAAATAATTTTTCAGAAAATATTGTTATCCAATTTTAACCCTCGGAAAATTTGGACAAACATGAACTTACACACCGAGAAAGTGGAGGAATCATCAAGCCATGTTAGAATTTGAGGATTCTAATAAATACGGATTTAATCAAATTACATATTATATAAAGTTACAATAAATATTCAAATAAACATTACATTATAACATAAGTAAATAAAGAAATAATTATAGGAAATAAATAACACAGGTGACAAAATATTTATAGTGGAAAACCCCAATAGGGTAAAAACCACTTTGAAAATAACCTTTTATTTCAGAGAACTTATTTTATATCGAGTAAGATCACCTCCTCCTTAAAACCCTATTTACCAACGGTAAAATTAAATCACTTGATTGTCACACCTTTGATATATTTCCCAAATATATCAAATGAGGACCTAAATTTTTTTATATAAGGTGATCGAGTATGTCTCTTGACCCACATTTTCAACCTAAAATGGTTGACACATATACCTAGGTGAGTGTATTTAATAAATATAAACATAAATGATTCACATTATTAAATACTTATCTAATGTATATTACCTAGTATAAATATTTAATAATAGAAATGTATTTCATATTATTAAATATTTAACCTATATAATAGTGATGGACCCATATTAATTAAGTGTTGGTGAGACCACTTAATCAATATGTTCCAACACTTCCCCTTAATGTTAAGTGGGATAACATATGTTATAGATTACCCGGTCGTGGTACACTACATGATTTAAAATCCTTAAACCATAAAGGTTTTAGGCTAGCATATCGGGTGAAAGAATTATAACACCTTCATCATACTCAAGTTACCTTTTGGTACAAAAGGATTTGGAATCCCAAAGATCATCCCATGATCAATGGCTAAGTATGATTTGTGAGTTTTACATATTCTCACAAGTTCTTATAAAAGGTTATTGAACCCAAGCATATAGGAGTATTTTATAACCAAGGACCTCCTTAATAATATGCTTGTACTAGATGTTTACCAATAAACTCAATAACACTAAAGAGTTTACTGAAGACCACCTTTAAGATCTTTCTACACTTCTTTCTAAAAAAGAATCCGAGGAGGTATACATGCCCAAAGGTATTTTTACACTTGCCCGAAGGTATTTTTTACAAATGCCCGAAGGTATTTTTATAAAAACCAAGTTCCATTAGGAGGTGACATTGTCATGCACACTCCCCCTCAATAGAAACTCCAACAATCCAAGATTTTCATGAAAGTGACAAAAATTTGCAGCACTCAAGAGATTTGTGAAGATATCAACAACCTGCTCTTTAGTTGACACAAACTTGAGATCTATCTCACTACTTAGCACCTTCTCATGGATTAAGTGTATATGTATCTCAATGTGATTTATCCTCTAATTTTGTACTAGATTATGTGCAAGATCTATGGTGCTTTGGTTGTCATTGAACAAAGGAACACTAAGTGGATCCTTCATCTTTATCTTATCGAACAACCTCTTTAGCCATAGAACCCCTTTTGCAGCTTCCATTACACTTCTATACTCATCTTTTGTTGAAGAGATAGAAACAGTTGGCTACTTTTTTGCTGCACCAAGTAATAAAACACCCGTACCAAATTTAAACACATAACCAGAAATAGATTTTCTATCCAATACATCACCAACATGATTAGAATCACAAAATCCATATAAGTTAGTGTTATCACCAAATCACAAAGCACTTGCATATACTTGAACTCACAGTAATTGATTGGATAACATGGGTACTATCTCCAAGTTGTGGGACTTGCTACTTGAGATAGACCTCCACTAGAAAGTGGTTCTTGCTCCTAAACTACCCGCCACAATCTACTCTAATGCGGCAGGATAAGCTAACTATTCTAATCTAAATTTCCAAGGGACCGTAGGAGAGAGAATACATAAAATGAAAGCCTACACTAAAGCGGTGATACACCAGAAAAGGAGGGTGTGAGAGTAATCTCCAAATGTGTGAAATACAGAGGCAAAGTGCACACTAGAAGAGGTGATGACAGTTCACCATAATCTAGCAAAATGCATTCACAACAATATTCCAAGCATACACAATGTTAATGAATCCCTGCAAGAACATAATAAATAGACACAATATTCTTATAGAAAGATTAAAGGGGCAAGAAGAATGCAAGAAAACACAGCATGGGAAGATACATCCACAAACTGGTATTATATTGCTTCATGATATGCACAGTTCAATCTATTACAAGATAAGGGCCTGGATCACCATGCAAGGAGTCCACTACAAGGGCCTGCAACACACTAGCTTCAAAAAGCAATTTTGGCGAGCTTTGTTACTCAAAAACTCTCCCCTTACAATGAGCCCAACACTCCAATTTATAGAAAAAAGAGAAGGAGAAGAGAAGGAAAAATGCAAATCCCGAAATCTATCCTTCAACCACCTGTAAGAGGCATTAAATTGAGTGAAATGGTCATACATTACTTGCAAAAGGCTCCCCATACTGTCCCATGTGCTGCAGCAGAGAAAGAATGATGACCATGCCTCTTAATTGCACTCCCAGCTACCAAATAAAACACTGTTCTGAACCCGGCCACGTTTTCTTAAAAAACCAAATCAATTTCTAATAAAATATAGAATTTCTCAATTTCTGTGCATTGGGCTCGGAACCACGATTCCAACGGTACCAATTTTGTGTGATTTCATTGAGAAATGCAAAAGTTATGGCCTTTCGAGGCCAAGGGGCTATTTTGGGTCGCTTGGGCGTTTTTTTGTCATTTGACAAGGAATGGAATGAGCATTGGACGACTGGAGCTGAATATGTTTCTCTTATTTAAATATATCTACCCTCATTAAAATATTTTTATGGCGTAGAGGTTCGTTCGAGAAAGTCCAATTTTGTGAAAATCGGAGCTCGGAGTCAAAAGTTATGGCCGTTTGAAGTTCCACGGGTCAAATGTTGACTTTTCTCCTCTGCCTTCGGCCGCTTCAGATTTTCGCGTCCCACGTGTCCCTCTGTCCCACTTAGCACAAAGTGCTGAAATTTCCCATTTAAACCGAACGGCGGATTCGCGTACTCGCACCCGTTGATGTCCCATTTGCTTTTGGACCTGGGACAAATTTTCCCGATCGGGGGTTAATTTGGTTCGCGTACTTTTGTAATGGGTGCATCCCGGCCGAAAGTTCTCATTTTGGCTGATCCATTTCACGTACTTCACGTACCTTCAGCCCAACTGTTCCGGCTGAAAGTTCTCATTCGGCCGAGGCGGTTCACGTACTAATTACCCGAGATGTCCTGCATCGCTACATTTTCAATGTTAGTCAATTTTTCCATTTTTCAACTGGATTCGGATTTCCGCATCTCACGCGTCCCTTTGTCCCAAATGCGCAGAGACACACTGGCGGCCTTTCGGCGGTTCACGCCCTTATGTCCCTCATGTCCCGAATATTGCAGGACTAGGACTTAGCCATTTTTCATGATTTTTCTCGCCCGAGCTTGTTTTTACAAGTGTGGATGCATTTTTTTCACATTTCCTCGAACTTGCTCTCTTCTACTTGACAGGGGAGTTAGAAAAATATGAGGGGACCCTAGAAACATGAATTAACGAGCGAAACATGGACTCAATTATTTGCCACCGGGACTTGAGAATTGGGTACGATGCATGTTATCAAATTAACCCCAGGGGGTGAATTTTGGATAAAGCGATTAGCATTTTTATTCTTAGTATAATACAAATTATAATTGATTGTACCTTTAATATATCTAAGAATCCTTTTTACAAGATTCCAATGATCTCGATAAGGTTCCTACATAAGCCTAGAAGTAATTCCTATTAGTGAAAATGTTTGGAGCATGGATTAGCTTTAATTTCTTCTTCTATTAACTCTCCTTTTTACCCATAGCTATGCACTCCATTATATAGGAGTTGCATAGTAACAACTCTCATAACAATGTATTTGTCTTTACCTACAACCTTCTCAACAATATTTGGTTGCATATGAAACCAATCTACCCAAATGGTTTTAACCATTAATAATAACATTGATAATAAAACAATATCTCATTGTTTTATTATCTAACTTAATAACTTATTAATTTACTAATTACCATATAGTAAATACTATTTACTATATGTAATATTACATTCACATTATAATAATATTATCCATGATAATATTATATTCATCATATCTAATGTTCACACTATACAATATCTCTAACACACCCCCTTAGTGTGAATATGGGGTAAGAGCTCCTAGAAACATCGAACTTGTCGGAGTAGTCATTGCTACTGGATCTTACTATCTGGATCTTGCTGCTAATGATCATCCTTATCGTATGAACATCTTCATCGAATGATCACCTTCTAATGAAGTACCTTCCACCAAAGTATGGAAGTCAGAGGACCGTACATTTATATTCAAGGAGAGGCTTTCTACATAGATGCTTTACCCTGTAAGTTGAGTCAAGCAGTTTGCTTCTTCCACACCAAATAGACACTCAAGAACTGTTGTTAGTCTATGTGAACACATTAAAATCAAAACATGAAAATAGTTTCACCCCCTTGTTTATAAACACACCACACAATTGAAATAGAACATCACCACATCTATCTATGACTTCGTCATTGGTGAATGATGAAAGGACATTGATTTTCCTCCTTCCTCAATTTTCTCCTTCCTCCAACAAGAGAAGAGTCTACCATAGGTAATCCTTGTCACTAGGACAGGAAAGTTCATCATCAGTTGAAAAGGCTTCCCAATCGTTTCTACTTCAGCTAGAAGGGATTTCTGATCTATCTTGTCATCAAGAAGATCATGAGCTCTCTTTTTATAGTTCAATATTACATGCCCAATCTCATTACAATAAAATCATTTTATTTTTCCATGTGAAGGAACCGCATTTTATCCTTCTCTATGAGATCAGAGTATATGTAGCTTGGTGCCAGTGTGAAAATCTTGGCCTTCAACTTTATCTATCTATTTTAGATTAGTCCTTTCCATATTCTTCAAGTACTATTAAACAAAATACTGAAAAATTCTTATAATAAATATTTCTTTTCAATAATAGTACAACAAATACACTATCAATGATATAAGTATTTAAGCTGTACTATTTTTTTTCACAAAACATTTTATGTAACTTAAAATATTATTTGGCATTTTTTGCACCAAATCTAATAAAAATAAAAACTACAAAGTTGTGTGTATTTTCAATACCTTTCCAACAGAAAAATATCACCTCAATCGACATTTTATGCGAAATTTATGTCCATTTTACTGAACACTACTTGGAAGCTTTTTCCTGATGGATTTCTTAAACTGATATAAATAATGTTAAGATAAATTTACAATATAAACATTAATATTACATTACCAAAGAAGCCATGAATTTAGAGATTCTTATTCAAAAAGTAGTGCCCATATTTCTCTTATTTGAAACCTTCTCCTAGAAACCTTCACCTGCTATGTTACCAAATGTTAGCAAATTCTAGGTTTGGAGCATGGATTAGCTTTGATTTCTTCTTTTATTAACTCTCCTTTTTCACCCATAGCTATGCACTCCATTATATAGGATATGCATAGTAACAAATCTCATAACAATTAATTTGTCTTTACCTATAACATTCTCAACAATCTTTGGTTGCATATGAAACCAATGCCCGAATGGTTTCAACCATTAATAATAACATTGATAATAAAACAATATCTTTTTTTTTTTTATTATCTAACTTACTAATTTACTAATTACTATATAGTAAATACTATTTACTATATGTAATATTACATTCACATTATAATAATATTATCCATGATAATATTATATTCAACATGTCTAATGTTCACACTATATAAATCTCTAACAATTCCTACTACATAGGAAATATCTAGTTTGGTGAGAGTTAGATATATCAAACTACCAACTAAGCCTATATAAAGTAGGATCAAATTTTTCACACGTAGGTTTAGGATCGATTTTCAAGTCTAACTTCCATAGGAGTAGAAATTAGTTTACAATCAATCATATTAAACTTTTTTAGTACATTGGTTGCATATTGTTCTTGAGAAATAACAATAGAATGTTTATCTTGAAATACAACCATGCCAAGAAAATGATGTAAGAGACCTAAATCAATCATTTCAAAGTACTATTTCAATTTTTCTTTAATTCTACAAATTAAAGAAGGATTATCACCATCATAAGAAAATCATCAACATATATACAAACAATGATAATATGTGATCCTTATTTCTTAATGAATAGATCATTTTCAGAAGAACAATTAAAAATCCTAACTATTTAAAGAAATAATTAATTTTCGCATACCAAGCTCTAGGAGCTTGCTTTAAACCATACAAGGATTTTTTCAATTTACAAACATAGTTTTCTTTACAATTTTTTCAAATCCTTTAGGTTGAGACATGTAAAGTTCTTCTTTTAAATCACCATTCAAAAAGGTATTTTTCACATCCATTTGGTGGATTTCCCACCCAAATTGAGTGACAATTACAAATAAGGTCCCAACAGTACTCATTTTAGCTACAAGAGAAAATGCCTCAACATAATCAATACCAAGTTTCTAAGTGAAACATATAGTAAAAAATATAGCTTTATGTTTTTCAATACTACCATCTGCATTATATTTTACTTTTTATAACCACCTAGACCCTATAATACTTCTTTTCTCTAGAGGTGGAACTAACTCCCAGGTTTGATTTTGAATTAGGGCATTATATTTAGCTTACATTGCATTGATCCACTTCTCATCCTGAGAAGTTTATTCAAAAATTTGCGGCTCGGGTTCATATAAGGTTATTAATGCATGGTATGTATGATGGCTTCTGGTAATTTTCCTAAGATCACTAGGATTAGAAATTTATAACATAGATTGAGCCCATTTTGGTTTCTTAACTAGGGAGTTAGGATATTTAGAAAAGTTGCCCAAGACATAAAATTGCCGCAAAAAACTACAAAAGCCACAAGCAAAAGAGATAGAGTGGTGGACATGGAACAAAGTTGTGGAAAGGCACTAGATAAGGAGAAAAGCCGTGGATAATGAAAATCCGCCGAATAAGGAGAAATTTTGGGAAACAAAGAAAGTGTCACGATACAAAGAAGAAAGCCAAAGGAGTTAAAGAAATCCACAAAATGATAGAATATGGATTGAACAAGGGTCGAAGGCAATCAAATTAATTCAAACTTGAACAAGAGAGAGTTGGTTTGCCAAAATCGATGGTGATTCGATTGTCAGGTAATTATGGCCAAGTGCACGACTTGAACTCCACAAAGAATGAAGAAATCCATTGTTTTAGCTGTCAGCATTTAATGCTCATTGACCTTATGGAAATTGGTTGAAATTTTCTATGTGATCTCAAGTTTCAAGGTGAAATTAAATTTGAAGAAGGAAACGGCTTGCTCATCTTTTCATGTTGCAAATTGTAAAAATATGGAAAATCTATTTTTAGAAAATAGCTAATAAATAGCTTCTGGTGGTACATTTGAAAACTATGTAATCAAGCCAAACTTAGAAGGAACAAATCCACAATCATTGATTGTATTCATTTAATGGGTCGATTTTCAAGTGACAAATTAGGAAGGTGTATGACACACAATTCGAAGTGAAGGAATGGGTCGAGTGTGAATATATTTCAAACTTGGAACTATTTCAAGTAGTTGCTCAAGTAATAGAAGGATGCCATCGAGCTAAAGTAGAGTGCATAAGAATGAATATGATGTAATCTATCTAAACAAGAGATACATATGAAAAGAGAGAGGAAAGAGGAGAGAAGATCGATGAAGTATTTATTTATTAGATGAGAGAAGAATCAAGAGCAAAAGATTGATTGAGAAAGCAAGATCAAATCAGATGAGTAGAAGAGAGTGAAAAGAAGAACACAGACAGAGCAAGAAAGTGATCATAATTCATTGTATTAGCAATTTTTGTAACTACATGATCAAAATGTATATAAACCAAGTCTAAGTTGTAGCTTAGCACATTCAAGGAGTTGTAGCTTCCTTGTAGGTGGGTGCATGCTAAACAAATCTCTTGTGATGTGTTATATTCACTTGAGTTCTTTTTTATGCGTAATATTAAAGAGGTGTAGGGTTTGGTGCTCCTTGTGGGGTTAGTGCCTCACTAAAGAAATCTTGTAAGATGCATTATATTCTTATGAGTCCTTGTTTTATGTAATATAAGCAACAATTTTTGTGGGTTTTCTCCGAATGGGTTTCCCACGGAAATTTTTGTGTTGAGTGTTATTGAGCAAGACATTTGGTTAATTGACTACTCATAGTTTAAAGCCACACATTATTAAAGGCTTTAAAATTGCAATTAAGTAAAAAAATTAATCTACATTGATTCACCCCCTCTCAGTGCTTATGATCTCTAACAATTGGTATCAGAGTGATGTCCTTACTGTAGAAGCTTAACATCTTCAAGGAGATCCTCCTATCATAAGCATGGCAACAAATCAAGCACAAGGCGGTTTGTCACTATCAAGATCACCTCTCTTCACTGGTATAAATTATGCATTCTGGAGAATAAGGATGAAGACATATTTGATGTCACTTGGTTTTGATATTTGGGAATGTGTTGAACTCAGATATAATCCTCAGCCACACCAATTACTACTTCCATGGACAAGGAAGAATATGAATGTAACTCAAGAGCTATGAATTTCATTCTATGTGGCCTAACTGAGATAGAGTTTGTAAAATTAATACTCTACAAAACTACAAAGGAGATATGGAAAAATAACAAGGTATCTACAAAGGATATGAAAAGGTCAAGCTAGCTAAACTACAGACCTACAAAGACCAATTCGAGAATCCGAAAACGAAGGATGATGAGAACATAGTGGCCTACATGTAGAGAAAAAATGAAGTCATAAATATGATCAGAGGCTTAGGAGAAAAGTTGGAAGAATCTATTATTTTCCAAAAGGTTCTAATATCCCTTACCAACAAGTATGATGAAAAGTTTTCAGCTATAGAGGAAGAAAAAGACATGAATACTCTCATGATGGATGAACTTTAGAGCACCCTATTAGCATACGAGATGAGGATTTTTACATCCAAAACTACTAAGAAAGAGGTAGCATTCAAGGTCAAGAAAGAAACTCAGTCCACACAATAAGAAGAAGAAGAATCAACTTTAGGAGATGAGTTGGATGATGAAAATATTGAAGCCATGTTCGTAAGAAGATTAAAAAGAGGCTTAGGTAAATATAAAGGAAAACTCCCATTTAAATGTTTTGCTTGTGGACAAGTAGGTCACTTTGCTAGTAGGTGTCCGAACAAGAATAAAGACAATCAATCTGAACATGAAGAGGACAAATCATAAACATAGAAAAAGAGAAACTGAATATAAGAAGAAAAGTGACAAAAATAAGTTCTTTAAGAACAAAAGAAACTTCTATTCAAAGGAAGAATCAAGTGGATCAGAGTCAAGTAACTCTGAGAATGAAAATGATGAAGATCAATCAGAGTGTTTGTTTATGGCTATGGATGTGGTTGAAGAATGCAGTTCCAAAGGAAAGAACATAGTTGAGTATGAAGAGTCAGATGAAGAAGAAGTTGAAGTTAATCTCAAAGCAGAGCTAATATGTGCTCTTGAAGAGCTGAAACTATGTAGGAAGAAAAATTAGAAATTAAGGTGCACCTTGAAATATTATGAGGAAAAAATCCACGTCTTTGAGAGAAGACAAATTTTGAAAGAAGAAGAAGAGGCTAATGAGCTCAAGGAGTTGGAAACACAGTTGGAAAATATTTCAAACTCCTACAAGTCAAAGGAGGATGAGTGCACAAAGATGAACTTAGAACTAGAGAAACTGAAGGCTAAGATGGAACAAATGAGCAAGCAAGCTAAAGATGTATGAAAAACTTGAAAAGGGCTCAAGTGTTTTGACTAATATACTGAGTAGCCAATGTGATGCAAATGACAAGACTGGAATTGGTTTCAAAGAAGAAAGCAAAGTAAAGGAGCCTATAAAGGATGAAGAAAACAAGGTTGCATCAACATCTAACACCTCATTCTGCCACAAACAAGAAGGTTATCAAGTACCATGAAGAGAAGAAATTTTTCTCCCATAATCACATATGCAATGAGGTACACACATTCTTTTTATGGTTACTATTATTCATGTAATCAGTTTGGACATAAATCCACCAAGTGTAGGAAATTATCTAGAGGATATAGAAGAAACTTTGGCCCATCTTACACTAGATCAAACTATAGAGTGTCCAACACAATCATCATAAGAAGATTAGTGTGGTTTCAACCAATAAACATAAACAACCTAAACAAAATAAGTGGGTGTATGTTGCAAAGAAAGATGATAACAAGATAAAATAGTCATGTTCAATTATACAGACAACATTTCATGTGCAAAATGAAGATAAAATATGGTATTTAGATAGTGGATGCTCAAGCCACATGACAAGTGAAAAATTAAATTCATTACTTTTTCTAATAATGCATCAGGTTTTGTGAGATTCGGTGATAAAAACTTTGTAAACATAGTTGGAAAAGGAACCTTGATTCTAGATAATGGAAATACTATAACTGAAAATGTTTTATATGTTGAAGGTCTTAAACATAATCTATTGAGTGTGAGTTAAATGTGTAAGAGGGGATACAATGTTATATTCCATGACAAGGGATGTGATATTATAAACTGCAAAATAGGAAAGAAGGTTACAAAGGCCAAGATGACAAAGAATAACATGTATGTTATCAATGAGATAAACAAAGAGAAATGTTTCACAAAGAGATATTGACTATATAGTGGCTATGGCACAGAATATTGGGGCACATGAGATTTGAAAATTTAGTGAAATTAAGTGCAAAAGGTTTTCAGACATATGCCAGAGATTGTGAAACTCGTGGATACTCTATGCAAGGCCTGTCTACATGGAAAACAAAGGAGGTCGTTCAAATCAAAAGAGTATTCTACAACTAGACCATTGGAGTTGATCCATACAGACCTTTGCGGACCCACCAAAACTGAAGGTATAAATGGTGAGGTATATTTCATGTTGCTAATAGATGATTACACAATAATGACATGGGTAGCGTGCTTAAAGCAAAAATTAGAAGCCTTGGACAAATTTAAGAAATTCAAGGCATTGGTTGAAAATGAGAAAAATAAGAAAATAAAATGCCTAAGATCAGACAGAGGCGAGAGAATTCTAGTCAAATGAGTTCAATGAATTCTGTGAAGAAAATGGAATTAGGAGACAATTCTCACCACAAGGACACCTCAACAAAATGGGGTTGTTGAAAGGAAAAATAGAATTGTGCAGGAGATGACAAGAACTATGTTGAATGAATCCAAACTCTCAGATAGGTATTGGAGTGAAGTGGTTTACACTATGTTTTATCTTTTGAATAGAGCTCAACTGAGGATAAATAGTGAAAAAACTCCCTATGAACTATGGAAGAAGAGACCAACAAATGTAAAGCACATAAGATTCTTTGGAAGAAAATGTTATATCAAAAGAGATGAAGACAACTTGGGAAAATTTGACTCAAGATGTGATGAAGGAATATTCCTTGGATACTCAGTGGTTAGTGCGGCTTACAAATGCTATAATAAGTGGTTAAAAAGATTGTTGAAAGCACTAATGTGAAGGTGGATGAGACACAATATGCCAAAACTAGCACTCAGCACAATGGCAATCATGAAGAACAAGAAGATGATGAAGATTTGGACAGTCGCGTGAAGAAGCAGATGAAGAGGAAGAAAGGCTAGACACAAGGCACCTCTAGGAAATTCAAAAATGACCATCCTTCCAATCATATCATTGGAAACAAAGATGGCAGCATTCTCACAAGAAGAAGGCTAAGATAATAGTAGAACCATGAAGACATAACACTCTTATCAATGATAGAACCCAAGAATGTTGTAGAAGAAATAAAAGATCAACATTGGGTAGATACCATGAATGAAGAGCTAGATCAAATTGAAAATATTGAGAAATGGTAACTGGTACCCAGACCGTGGAACAAAAATTTGATTGGAACAAAATGGGTATTTAGAAACAAATTGAATGAGAAAGGATAAGTGACAAGGAACAAGGAAAGACTAGTTTGCAAAGGATATGTGTAATTGGAAGGAATAGATTTTGATGAGACATTTGCACCAGTGGAAAGAATGGAAGCAATAATATTGTTCTTGGCTTACGCAGCATATAAAAAAATTCATAGTGTTCCAAATGGACATGAAATCAGCCTTCCTTAATGGTTTTTTGAATGAAGAGGTATACATTGAACAACCTGATGGATTTTCATTAATTGAAAATAAAGATTATGTGTTTAGGTTAAAGAAAGCTTTGTATGGATTAAAACAAGATCCCAGAGCTTGGTACAACAGATTGGATTCATACCTCATTGAGCAAGGATTCAGAAAAGGTGTTATTGATAGTAATATATACATCAAGGAAGAAGGAGAACATCTTCTCATTGTCATAGTATATGTAGATGACATCATATTCGGTGGAGATCATGACAAGATGACATATGAGTTTTTGAGACATGATGAAAGAAGAGTTTGAGATGTCAATGTTTGGAGATCTATCATTCTTTTTGGGACTACAGATCAATCAATCAAACAAAGGTATATTAATATCCCAAACCAAGTACATCAAAGAAATGTTGAAAAGGTTTAGGATGGAAGACTGCAAACTAATTGGGACACCAATGGAAGTAGGATGTAAGCTGAGTAGAGATGATGAATCACCTAAGGTAGAAAAAACATTGTACAAATCCATGATAAGAAGTCTACTTTACTCCACAGCATCAAGACCTAATATTATGCAGGCAGTAGGCCTTGTTGGAAGATTTCAAGAAGATCCAAGGAAACACACCTCAAGGCAGTCAAGAGAATTCTGAGATATCTCATGGGAACACTTGAGTATGGACTGTGGTACCCCAAAAGCAATGACTTCAACATAAAATCATATATAGATGCAAATTGGGTAGGAAGTGTGGATGATAGAAAGAGCACAAGTGGAGGAGCATTATTTGTTGGAAATTTCTTGGTATCTTGGCTAAGAAAGAAACAATCATCAGTGGCTCTCTCAACATGTGAAATAGATTATATAGTTGTCGTGATGTGTTGCACTCAATTTCTATGGATGAAGCAAACATTGGAAGATTACAAGGTAAAATCTAAAAATCCAATTCCTTTGTTGTGTGACAGTACAAGTGCAATAAGTGTCTCTAAGAATCTAGTGTTCCACTCAAAGACTAAGCATATACCTATAATATATCATTTCTTGAGGGAACAAGTGAATGACAGGAAGATCATTCTTGAATATGTGAGCACTAAAGAAGAAATTGCAGACATAATGACCAAGCCGCTGCCAAGAGCAACATTTGAACACCTAAGGAATGAATTGGGGGTCATTCTTGATCCCACCAAAAATAAAGGGTATGCAGAGAAGGAAAGGAGAATTCTCAGGTATTATCTGCTCCTAAAAATAGTGCCAAAGTGAAGGGGAGCTAATCTATTAGCTCAAATTTATCAAAGTATGCATCAACTCAAGGGGAGAATTTCCATGGAAACATAAGAATAGATGGATAAGAAACATAAGCCTAGGGGGAGATTCTTAAGGTAAGCACATGAAGAAACCATCTTACAAGTATATTTAGTTTTATGCGAAGCATAGATGGCCCTTTTTCATTTTTGTCAAAGGGGGAGAAATGAAGAAACCAAAAACCAATTTGTGGATATAGAAGAACAAGAGAAAGGTGGATACAAGTATGCAAGTATTTTTCTATTAAAAGGTTATAAGGTTATATAGGTTTCTACATAATGGAGTGTTGCCATCAATGACAAAGGGGGAGATTGTTGCATATTTTTCATTGTTATATATGTTGTCATTAATGTCAAGATGGATGAGTTGATATCAAGTTGCATTGATGGAAAAAGGAGTTAATTGGTAAAGTGAGCATGTGAAGAAGATGAAGGTTGATTGGTAGTGTCAACTCACAAAGGCTTCAGGATGATCAAGGATAAGTGCTAAGGGACTTATCCAATATTTGTGTAATCTACGAAGCACTAGAATAAACCGCAGAAGGTAAATGAGTCCCGCACATAAAGGAGTGAAGCCGCGAAGTGAAATGGAGCGAAAGGATAAGCTACAAAGTGAAAATGGTAAGGCTATGAAGCTAAAGATAATCCCTTAAGGTAAGGAAGGTAAAGGCAAAACCACGGATAAAGGGAAAAGTTGAATTGAACTAGAAAATCCACTTTAGGACAAAAAATAGCCCTAAAAAACTAAAAAGTTATAAGCAAAAGAGAGAGTGACAGACATGGAACAAAGCCACGAAAAAGGAGAAAATAAGGAGAAAATCCATGGATAGCTGAAAAGCTTCCGAATAAGGAGAAATGTCGTGAAACAAAGAAAAGTGACGTGATACAAAGAAGAAACCTAGAGGAGTTAAAGAAAGCCATGAAATGATAGAATATGGACTAAAAAAGGGTCAAAGGCAATAATATTAATTCAAACTGAACAAGAGAGAGTTGGTTTTCCAAAATCAATGGTGATTCAATTGTCAAGTAATTGTGGCCAAGTGCATGACTTAAACTCCACAAAGAATGAATAAATCCATTATTTCAGCTTCATTGACCTTATGGCAATGCGTTGAAATTTTCTATGTGATCTCGAGTTTCAAGGAAAAATGAAATTTGAAGAAGGAAATGGCTCGCTCATCTTTGTCATGTTGCAAATTATAAAAAGATGGAAAATATATTTTTGGAAAATGGATAATAAATAGCTTTTGGTGGTACATTTGAAAACTATGTAATCAAGCCAAACTTAGAAGGAACAAATCCTAGTACCAGTTGTATTCATTTAATGGGTCATATTTTCAAGTGACCAATCGGAAGGTGCATGAAACACAACTCGAAGTGAAGGAATGGGTCAAGTGTGAATATAGTTCAAACTTGGAACTATTTTGGGTAGTTGCTCAAGTAAAAGAAGGATGCCATCAAGTTAAATTAGAGTGGCACAAGAATGAATACGATGCAATCTAGCTGAACAAGAGTTGTAGATGAAAAGAGAGAGGAAAGAGGATAGTAGATCGATGAAGCATTGATTTATCATATGAGAGAAACATCAAGAGTAGAAGATTGATTAAGCAAGCAAGATCAAATTAAATGAGTAGAAGAGAGTGAAAAGAAGAACACAGACAGAGCTAGAAAAGTGATCAGCACATTGGGGAGTTGTAGCTTCCTTGTAGGTGTGTACCTGCTAAACAAATATCTTGTGATCCGTTATGTTCACTTGAGTCCTTTGTTTTGTGTAATATCAAAAGAGGTGTAGGGTTTGGTGCTCTTTTTAGGGTTAGTGCCTCACTAAAAAAATCTTGTAAGATGTGTTATATTCTTATGAGTCCTTGCTTTGTGTAATATAAGCAATGGTTTTTGTGGGTTTTCTCCCAAAAGGGTTTCCCATGGTAATTTATGTGTTCTGTGTTATTGTGCAAGACATTTGGTTGATTAACTGCTCATAGTTTAAAGTCAGCACATTATTAAAGGGTTTAAAATTTGCCATTAAGTAAAAAATAATAATCTACATTGATTCACCCCCTCTTAGTGCTTGTGATCTCTAACAAACTCAATATGTATTTCTTTAGATTGTTAACTGCTATTGACTTTTTCTATAAAAATAATATATTGTTTAAATACCTAGCGGTTGATAAGATCAAACTTTGTTGATTTAATTTGTTAAATCCTAGTATTCACTAAGATCATAATATTATGTTTTGGCATAATCTACAGGCCGCTAAGATTATAATATCTTACTTTCTTTTACTAAAACCTAAAGACTGCTAAGATCCAAATATTATGTTGTGTCATAAGCTAGTAGACACTAAGCTCAAAATATCATTTAGTAACTTGATAAAATATAGCTACCACTAAGCTGGAAATATTATATTGTGGAAGTACCAGCTGATTATCTCAAATTATGTTAATTTAATTTTTTAATTCAATTAATTATAAGGTCTTAATATTATGTCTTGGGCTAACCTAGTGGACAAGCGACCGCGAATATTTACAAGTTTTTAGATATAACGTGATATACTCGATGAAGCCTAACGGTCATTAAGCTATTCTTAAAAGTAAATATATCATTTTTATAATGAAGTTTTGTTATGAATTTAATTTTTAATCTTTGTGTATTTAACACGAGACAAATAACAAAGTGATCTTTTGACCTAAAAAAGTGTGTTACATTTAGAAAAATCAACTTATTCGTGAGTCCGCCAAGGTAAATGAAGACTATCTCCAAATAAGAATTAAAGTCAAGTGGTCGCTAGAGTAGGAAACATTTTTCATGTAGAGTGTATTCATATAGGTGTTTATATAAATGGTAAAAACAAATCTGGATTTTATATAGAGGATATGGCATGTGTGGCTTTAATGGGCATTTATGACATTGATAGATTGCATTCGTGTGATAGACGGGATCGATTAATGGTTATACACATGTGAGATGTAAGATGGCATCGAGAATTTAAGAGTTTTAATGGGAAGCATGATATTTATGATTAGGATATCCAATCAATGATCTTCAGTACCCTCACACTTGCCTCCATTCATGTGTTACACACTGGTGGCTTTATATCTTCTGGGTCGGCTAGACATTTCACTACCCTTGTCCTCTTTTTGTTTTTGGTCATTGTGATTTTTGTCTCTTTTCTAGGGTGATAGGGGTTCGTGGTTTCTTGGGTAGCATGGAGTGTGGTCCTAGTAGGAAGAGGCGGAGAGCTATGATAGGAAAGGATGCTAGGGAATCGTTTACTTCTTGGATGGATGGGAAAATCCGAACATAGATATACTGTAATTGTCTCGAGAAGGTATGGTCATCACTTGAGCGATTCAAATAAGAAGAGGATGTTGATATTTGTGAGAGCATGTGCAAGTTGATGCTTGACTTGAACCATTCCAAAGGGTGTAGGAAATTTTTGACATGGCGCAAGGGTTGAGTGCGGCAAACATATTGTCCAACTCTTTGGGGTAGTTTATCTTGCATAAGGATCATGAGAAGTTGGAAGAGCATCTATTCAACCTTTAGTATCATGTCCATGCCTTAACACGGGGGATGCAAGTTATTGCGCATGGTCTAGAGGTGGTTACACTAAATTAGGGGATGCCAGAATGTTGTGTGGATTCGTCCTCCTCCTCTGATCAGAGTAAAGGGAACTTGGATTTCAAGATCATCGGTGAGGTAGAGCCAAGTGGTTGAAAGTCCTAATCTTTCCTAGATGCATTTTTCTTTAGTTTTTATCAAGGGTCGGAATGGTTTCAGATTGCAAAGTGTGTGTGTGTGTGTGTGTGTGTGTGTGTGTGTGTGTGTGTGTGTGTGTGTGTGAAGTATTTTTGGGTGAAGTAAATCTGATTACAACTCTTCCCCATTCATTTTGGCATATATTTAGTATGATAAGTTGTTTGTAATCATCATGGGAGTCCACTGCTAGAAGACTTATCATGGACTGGTTCCTCATGTACTATTTTTTGAAGACTTATCATCGAAATATCTTAATTTAAAATCTTAAAATCATAGAATGAATTCAACTAATTTATACATATCTTGTTTGGGATACATATCTTGTTTGTGATACATAACCTAGTGGAAACTAAACTCAAGCTAGCGGACACTAAGTTCAAAATATCATTCAGTAACTTGATATACTAGTCAAAACTAAACTCAATATGTCTTTCTTTACTTAGTTAAATAGTAGTTACTTTTTAGCTCGAAATATTATATTGTTTAAATACCTAATGCAACCGCTAAGCCCAAACTATGTTGATATAATTTTTTAAATCCCAGTATTCACTAAGATCCAAATATTACTTTCTTTTGTTGAAACCTAGTGACCGCTAAGATCCAAATATTATGTTGTGTCATAAGCTAGCAAATGTTAAGTTTAAAATATCATTCAATATCTTGATATACTAGCGAGAAACTAAACTCATTATGTCTTTATTTATTTTGTTAAATGCTAGTGACTCTTTAGGTCGAAATAATATATTGTTTAAATACCTAGTGGCCACTAAGCTCAAACTATGTTGATTTAATTTGTGAAATCACAGTGACCACTAAGATCCAAATATTATGTTTTGGTGTAACCTACCGACCACTAAGCTTGTAATATCTTACTTTCTTTTGTTGAAACCTAGAGACCACTAAGATCCAAATATTACCTTAATTTTTAAAACCTAGCAACTTCAAAGAGTACAATATCATTTGTTTGGTTATGTTGAAACATAACCTAGTGGAAACTAAACTCAATATGTATTTCTTTAGTTTGTTAAATGTTAGTGACTCTTTAGGTCGAAATAATATATTTTTTAAATACCTAGCGGCCACTAAGCTCAAACTATGTTGATTTAATTTGTGAAATCGCAGTGACCACTAAGATCTAAATATTATGTTTGGCGTAACCCATCGGCCACTAAATATTGTTAAATATCATAATTGAAGTTATTAAACCATAATTACGCAATCCCCAAATAATATGTTGTGGCATAACCTAGCGGCCGCTAAGCTCATAATACCTTAATTTAGTTTATTAAATCCTAACCACCACTAGGCTCCAATGATTATGTGGTAGCATAACCTAGCGGGCACTATGCTCGAAATATCTTAATTTAAAATCTTAAAATCATACGATAAATTCAACTAATATAGACATATCTTGTTTGCATCTTTGAAGATTACAATATCATTTGTTAAGTTATGTTGAAACAAAACCTAGCGGAAACTAAACTCAATATGTCTTTCTTTAGTTTGTTAAATGCTAGTGACTCTTTCTGTTGAAATAATATATTGTTTAAATACCTAGCAATGCTAAGCTCAAACTATGTTGATTTAATTTGTTAAATCCTAGTATTCACTAAGATCGTAATATTATGTTTTGGCGTAACCTACCAGCCGCTAAGCTTATAATATCTTACTTTCTTTTACTAAAACCTAGAGACTGCTAAGATCCAAATATTATGTTGTGTCATAAGCTAGCAGACACTAAGCTCAAAATATCATTCATAACTTGATAAATTATAGCGACCACTAAGCTGGAAATATTATATTGTGGAAGTACCTAGTGTTTGATTAGCTCAAATTATGTTAATTTAATTTGTTTAATCCAACCGATCGTAAGGTCTTAATATTATGTCTTGGGCTAACCTAGTGGACAAGTGACCACAAAGATTTACAAAAGTTTTTAGATATGACACGATATACTCAATGAATCCTAGCGGCGCTAAGTTATTATTAAAAGTAAATATATCATTTTTATAATGAAGTTGTGTTATGAATTTAATTGTTAATCTTTGCGTATTTAACATGAGAAAAATAACAAAGTGATCGCTTGGCCCAAAAAAATTGTGTTTCCTATAGAAAAATCAACATATCCATGAGTCTGCTAAGGTAAACAAAGATTTCCTCCAAATAAGAATTATATCCTAGCAGTCGCTAGAGTAGGCAAAATTTTTCATGTCGAGTGTATTCATACAGGTGTTTATATAAATGGTAAAAAATAAATCTAGAGTTTATATAATGGATACATAAATTTACATGTAGAATCATGTATTTTATGTGATATACACATATATGTATAGACTTGTACTAGTGGCCGAGAAGTTATATAACAAGTTTTTAAATACGACGTGATCTACTCGTTATATTATAGTGCCTGTTAAGCTATTCTTAAAGGTAAATATATCATGTTCATAATGAAGTTGTGTTATAAATCTAAATTTTTAATCTTTGTGTATATAATAGGAGACAAACAACAAAATCGATCACTAGCACCAAATAATAGTGTGTTTCCTATATAAAAAAACCTACTCCGTGAGGCCGCCAAAGGTAAATGAATGTTTTCTCCGAATAAGAATTATTTCCTAGTGGGTGCTAGTGTATGCAAGTTTTTTCATGTAGAGTGTATTCATATAGGATAAATCATATTGAAAAGATGTAAGTGATAACAAATAAATCTAGAGTTTATATAATGGATACATAAATATACGTTTAGAATCGTGTATTTTATGTGTTATACAAGTATACATATAGATTTATCTATTTCTTATGAGATTTTGGCAAAATTTTTACATTTATGACAAGAAAAGAAACTTGGACTAGTGACCTAGAAGTTATATAACAAATTTTTAAATACAACACGATCTATTTTTTTGCACCCTAACTACGCTAAGCTATTCTTAAAAGTAAATATATCATGTTCATAATGAAGCTATGTTATAAATCTAAATTGTTAATCTTTGCATATATAACAGGAGACAAACAACAAAAGTGATTACTAGCACCAAATAACAAAGTGTGTTGCCTATATAAAAAAACCTGCTCGCATGAGGCCGAAAAGGTAAATGAATGTTTTCTCCAAATAAGAATTATAGCCTAGTGGGCACTAGTGTACACAAATTTTTTCATGTAGAGTGTATTCATACAGAGAAATCATATTGAAAAGCTATAAACGATAACAAATAAATCTGGCGTTTATATAATGGATACATAAATATACGTGTAAAATCATATATTTAATGTGTTATACAAGTATACGTATAGATTTCTCTATTTCTTATGAGATTTTGGCAGAATTATTTTACATTTATGAAAATTATAGAAACTTGGACTAGTGACCAAGAAGTTATAAAACAAGTTTTTACATATGACGCCATCTACTCATTACATCCTAGCAACCGCTAATCTATTCTTAAAGGTAAATATATCATGTTCATAATGAAGTTGTTTTATAAATCTAAATTGTTAATCTTTGCAAATATAACAGCAAACAAAGAACAAAAGTGATCGCTAGGCCCAAAAACATTGTGTTGCCTATATAAAAAAATTGATCTGCAAGGCCACCAAGGTAAACGAATGTTTTTTTCAAATAAGAATTATAGCCTAGCGGAGACACTAGGGTAGACAACTTTTCCCATGGTAGAGTGCATTCATATAAGAGAAATCATATTGAAAAGATATAAACAATAACAAATAAATCCGAATTTAAATAATGGATATATAAATATACGTGTAGAATCATGTATGTAATTCAAAATAAAATTCGGGTTTAGTAAATAGGTTGTCGAAACAAATAATTATATCGTGGTTGCCTCAAAGCTATGTGAATTTTTGGCATAGATTAGTGGGCACAAAAGGAAGAATATATTAATTATTAAATACATAGTGATTAAAATTATATTTAATAATATTAATGCATATATAATGTGTTTAACTTCCAATGTACATAACATAAAATTGTTGAAGACATTACATTTGGTTAATTCTACATGGAAACACGTATATAATTGGAAATAATTATCATACAATTTAATTCTTAATATGGTTTTATAGTTTTAAAGTAATTTTTAACCTCATATATTTTCCTAAAATGTCTAAGCGGAAACCATGTAAAAAATGTAATATGAATTAATTAGTGATGTTTCTTTGTATCATCTTAATAAACAACATTAAAATATCTTGGTTCTCTCAACCAAATAATTTTTTTAAAAGTGACTATGTGACAAGCCATCATTATCCTAAAAACAATCACAGGAATGAGAACGGAAATTTCAAAACAAAAATACCCAAAGAGAGACATAGAAAGGCGGAAATCGGAAATCGTTCACCAGAGATAAATGCTAGAGTAGAAAAGGGATTAAATTTTCTTCTGTTAATGCACAAAAAATATTGTGTTTTCTTGAAGAACAAGGTAGTTTGGCATAGAGATCAAAAGTAACTAGAAATCAAGGCTTGACTGCGGAGCATGATTCAGTAAGAAAAAAACAGGCAAGTGCGGATCATGATTGGATTATCGTGAAAAACACATGAACCAGTCCTCTAAAAAGAACTAATAGAGCCCGTAATCAAAAAAGGTACACCTTTACTATAAATACCGATTTAGTAATATATGGGATTATTTCATATTTTATGATGTCTGTGAAACCTCCATTTGCTACCTCAAACAAACTATCTACGTGATTATATTCACAACCTTTGTTTCTTGCCTCCTTCGTGTGAGTCCTTTTTGTGCATCCTTTTATGCCTTTTATATAAACAATATTATAATCACGTGTAGCAAAACAACAATCGGGATTCAAACACTTGGCCCTATAATCTATGACCTATGCGTATTTTTAATTTGGAGACATGCTTTTCCACATGACCAAAAAAATTAGAAACCCTAATTAATAATTCTTCAAGGTATTTAATAGTTTGTTTGACACATTCCACGAAATAAAATTTGAAAATAGAAAAAGAGCAGATACAAAAATTTGAAATTTTCACTTTCCCTCTTTTAAAGCAAAAGTGGGCTATTGAAATTTCAAATATTCGAAAAGGCAGGATTTCAAATTTTAATTTCTATTTTTCCATGGTGTAAAAATAAAAACTAATAAGGTCAAACATATCTTCATTATATTAATCACTATAATGAAAATAAAAATCGTAGCAATTCGACCTTAAAAATATTAAAACAAGCATAATGAAAATATATATTAAAACAAGCATAATGAAAATATATATTATAAGAAAATAGAAGAAATAAGTCCTGAACATATTTTTAAGTGTATTAGAATAATATAGAGACATTTAATTTTTAATTTTTATGAAAATTGATATTGACATTGTTAGATATAGTGTGTGATAATTTAAATTAATTCTCCAATTAAAATGTGCCACGTGGCAAGTTCAAACAAGCTATTTAGGCTACATTATAATTGACACATACTTAAAATTGACTTATATATAGGAAAACAATTAGCAGTCATTAAGCTCCAATTGCTATGATTTTTTATTCAAATGACAAATTTAAAATAATAAATCTTTAGGCCTTTGTGAGAGCTAAGCTATTTATTTGTCGAGGAAAATCCTAGCGGCCGATAGCCTCTATATATTCTAGGATTCCTTTCAACAAAGTATATGAAAAACACTAGTGTTCCAAAATTGTACAGATAGTGTTTACAATGTCAAGAGGTAAAGGTAGGAGCCTAGCGACCACTAAGCTATCCCATGGTTTTTTACTTTATGGAGCCTAGTGGTCGCTAAGCAATTTCTTTGATAGGAAACGTTGTGAAATATGTGTTGAAAAAATATATCTTATGGGAACTACATAATAAGGCTAGCAATCCAAAGTTGTTATATGATACAAGTATAATCAATGAACAACACTAGTGTTCCAAAATTGTATCAGATAGTCTTTATAATGAAAAGAGATAAAGGTAGGAGCATAGCGACCACTAAGCTATACCATGCTTTACTATTTTATGGCTATTTTCAAAATAAGAATTTGTTGATCCTAGGGTCTGATATGACATTTTTGTCAATAAGTAAAGGATCCTAGCGGTCGCTAAGCATTTTTCTTTGATAGGAAATGATGTGAATTATGTGTTCAAATTAATATATCTTATGGGAACTACATAATAAGGCTAACGATCCAAAGTTGTTATATGATACAAGTATAATCAATGAAAAACACTAGTGTTCCAAAACTGTACAGATAGTGTTTATAATGTCAAGAGGTAAAGGTATTAGCGTAGTGACCGCTAAGCTATACCATGGTTTTTCTATATGGCATTTTTGTTGAGCCTAGGCTCTAATATGACATTTATGTCAATAAGTAAAGGATCCTAGTGGTCGCTAAGAATTTTATTTGATAGGAAATGTTGTGAAACAAGTGTTGAAAAAATATATCTTATGGGAACTACATAATAAGGATAGCAATCCAAAGTTGTTATATGATACAAGTATAATCAATGAAAAACCCTAGTGTTCCAAAACTATATAGATAGTGTTTAAATAAGAAATAGTTGATCCTAGTGGTCGTTAAGTCATTCCATTCAATACTTACAGAAGCTTAGCGGTCATTAAGCATTTTCTCTCATACGAAAAGATGTGAATTATATGTTACAAACAATATGTCTTGTGAGAACTATATAAGTCATGATCCCTCTTGAGGGTTTGTAGTGCAACACTTGGATCCGCCAGGGAAGGACCAGCCAATATGATATAATTTTAATTAATGAAAAACACTAGCGATGATCTTTACTTTTATCGTTATTCTCAAATTATGAAAGTGTTGATCCTAAGCGTCCACTATACCGTTACTTCTTATAAGTAATGAAGCTTAGTGTTCACTAAGAATTTTCTCCCATAAGAACTGATGTGAATTATATGTTACAAATAATATATCTTACTAAAACTACATAAGGCTTGATCCCTCTAAAGGGTATGTATTGCAGCTATTATCTCTGCCATGTACATTCTAGCCAATATGATACAATTATAATTAATGGAAAACACTGGTGATCCTAAGTTGTATATCTCATAGTAAGACCACAACTAGTGGCTACCACCACAAGTACTCCCACCATTCAAAACATTTTCTTCGTCGTAGCCTCGGTAGGAGTCTTGGACACAACCATGCGTCATCTCGGGGATCCCATAGGGATTGATGATGGGCCTTTTATGGTGATGGGATTTTTTGGGAATTTATGGTATATTTGCTCATGTGAGCATTTTGACCACACCTAGCGCATGATGGCATTATATAAAACTTGATTGCGATTTTTTTGGGAATTATATGATTTTTTTGTATATTTCGGGCTCATTGTGAGCATTTTGACCACACCTAGCGCATGATGGCATTATATAAAAACTTGATTTATTATGATATATACAGACTCTTCTTTTTGGTTCGGTAATTCATTATATCTGAGTTGAATTCCTCTTGGCTCACTTCACATGTGTACTCTAGATGTTTAGAATTTCCATTTTATATGCTTTTCAAAATGTATGCAATGGATATGAATGCTAACAGAATAATTTTTTTATTTTTTTGTAATGTTGATATATGATAATGCAATCACATTGTAATGTTGAACTTTAGTTTCTCTAAGAAACTTTTGGTACTTCATATTGTTTTGGAAAAACGTGGCAAAAAAGTGATATGATAAGTGAATGAACTTTCCCCACTCCCAAATCCACACAAATAGTACGATGTGACGGCTCAACACCAAGAGCTAGAAGGGGCACAAGTTATAGAAATTTGTTGAATGGTAATGACGAAAGAAAGACAAGGATTCGGAAAAACCAAATTGAGACACTACAACCTCATTCTACTCAAGTTTGCTTCATAGTTTAAAATGTGGATTGCTTTCCAGTTTATCAAGACTTAGATCCGTAGATGGCTACTTGGTTGACAAAATTTGTTTTTCATGTTTTAAACTCTTTTGTAATTTAGGACATCTAACTCACTTTATTTTGATTTATGATTTCACAACATTTGAATGGATTGTTTCTAACTTTCAAGTTTTTCAAAGAGACCCCATGCTACTAGTAGAAAGTAAGGGCTCATCACCATGGAAAAGGTATAGGTGATTAAGGGCATGTCTTTCCTTTCCCAACCCTACATCAGTAGTAAGAGACACAGGCTCAACACCGAAGGTTGGTAGGGAAAATAAATGTGTTAAATAAAAAATTTCTGTGGATTTGCATTTAACTTTTTTATCTATGAAAAATGTCTAGAATGTTCTTATTTCCAAATAGATGTATATGGGATAGATGTGACACCATGAAGCTTCTAAAACAGACTATAGGAAAAGACACCTAATCTAGAAGAAACTATAAGTAGAACCAAGTATGCAGGCCTTGGTATGGTTATTATCAAATATTGTCTTATCTTGTTTGGATTGATGAAATGATTCGAAACAATTGATGACACCGTGAATATTTGAAGAGACATGATTTGAATGTTTTTCCAATGTTTTCAGAAGTTTTTAGGAATTTCTATAAGAATAATTCCCTTGATCACAAATTTTACGAAATGAACTAGAAGATGAAAATGCAATGCAGATGCAGTAATGTACATATGGAAATGTAGGTGAAACTATATGTCATGATGTCTAAGGTGAAGAAAGTTGATGAATATCAAATTCTTCACCCCTAAAAGTACACAGTGGAGAACCATGATCCTCAAAATTTCCATTCTCTTGACAAGGGCCTACCATTATGGGTTTAAACTTACAACCCTTGCCCAAAAGTGTATATGTCTAATCATTAAAATCATTTGTATGAAAGAGGCATTCGATCACCTCTTTGTCATGTTCTTGAGACATGGTGTGTGGGTGAGCATGAATATGTTTCTCGGCCTTGTCTCCTATGTGTATCATTGTACTTACTTGTGACACTTGTTGAATGATGAGGCCTTGCCCCATGGAAATGGAAATATTAGTTTCAGACACTCACTGGGTTAGAACTAGGGTTTATAATAAAAAAACCCTCAGAGATGGTTTTGATGGGCATCGTTTCAATCTCAAATTTCCCTTCTTCATTTGTTAATTCTATCATGTTTACACCTAGACCTAAGTCGTCAAAGGGAAGAGATGCTAAACCGAGAAGACTACCCATCCCCTGTGGTTCAAATGGGAGGAATATTGAATCGTCACTCTCTAAGAGTTTCATAATTTCTACTATGGTTTTAGTGGACACTATTTCCATAGATATTGATTTACCCTTATCTGTTTTTGCCACCTTAAATGTTTTTGGGTCAACAACTTCAGCCTTCGGCACACCCGAGGTGATGGGACTAACTCTTTTGATGGAGGTGGTTTGTTCAATTGATTCGCAAGAATTTCATACTCCGTATGGACTCCTTTCTTCTTCTTGAGGTTTTCTAAGTGTATATCGAAGGGCTTAGGATCCCCTTGAGTGATGAAGACCTTCCCTAAATGGAGGAATCTAATCTCCTAGAACATGGTAGAGGGATAGCATTCATTTGATGAATCCAGGGTCTCCCAAGGATCATGTTATAACTTTTTCCATATTGATAATGTAAAACTCTGTCAAGATGGTTTTTGGACCAAACATGACTGGAAGAACTATGGTTCTAATCGAGGTCACTTTAAGACTGTCGTACCCTCGTAACGTGTTTCTTGTAGAGGAAAAATTTGTCTCTCCATATCCCAACTTCTACAAGAAAGAGAAGGGAACCACATTTACATAGCAGCCCCATCATCAATCATGGCTCTGTTAATGCAATTGTTATAAACCCAGACTTGTAAAAATAAGGCAAGATCACCTCTTCGGGTAATTTTAGCGTCAGATGGCATCTTGTCTATATCGAAAACAAACCTAGTATCCCTATCATTATGTCCCGGAGGATGTATGTCAAAGTCAATATGATTTATTTGAGTGTTAGGAGGTGGCGTAACATGGATTAGATTACCAAGACTTAGTGCATTTAGAAATGCAAAACGATGCGCATGTGAATTCTTAACAAATCTAGAAACAAAATGTGAGAAAAGGTCTTGTTCAAATTTGATATCAAATCATAGGCTCCTACTAGTTTTGCGATTGTAGGAATGTCATCCTATGGGAAGGAAAGAGTGGGTAAGGGTTGTGAAATGTACTCATTTGTCGATTTGTTGCAATAATTTCGGCTCAACCACTAGCTCGACTAAACCCAATATTTTTGTATTATCGTTTGAACAAGGGTTAGGAGAAACCCAAGAGTTATCAAAAGTTAAGGCTTCATGATCATTGGTTCCTATAGGAATACCCTTAATTATATCTTGAGGATTCATTTGGGAATCCTTGAGACATTTAGGGTTTGCATTTTGAGGTGTGACAGGTCCGGTATAACTAGGCTACGGGTTTGTTTCAAGATTTGCTAGCAACATGTCTACAAAGAGTTATCTTTGGTTTTCGGGAAGTCTTTTTAAACCGGTTGCAATTGCGACAAGTCATATCGTCATGACCTCCAATCTTATGGAAACCATAATATAGGTTAGGGTCGTAATCTCTTGGCCTTTGATAAGCATCATGTTGTTGTTGATTATAACCTCAGTTGTAGTCTTGAAATTAGTTGTTATAACCATGATTTGTTTCCCCTTGGCCAGAGTTTTGATACCGGTTTGGGCTTTGGGTTTGATTTTTATTTTTTGATGGATGATTTACATCAATTGTGTTAATAGATGATGCAATGTTAGGGCCTCTTTTATTTCCCGAGTTTTTGTTATTTTTATTATTGTCATTGTTTGAAAAACTAGCATTCTTGGCTTAATTAGTAGCACTATTTGTGGTAGCACCATGATTGCAATTCATTCCCTTAGGTCCTTGGTTATTGGAACTATTTTTTGATAATTTGAATTATTTTGATTTAGGGATACCAATTTTCATTGGGGATAATAGATCTTACGCCCACTTTCTATAAGCGGCTTGGTCAATTTGAAGTGCACCTTCCAATACTTCCTCATAACTGCAAAAGGAAACTTTTGGACTTCCTCCTAGTCTCTCAATTGAGCAAGTGAAGGAAAAGATCGTAAAGTTCCATTTGGTCCATGTTGGGCACACTTGCAAAGGAATAGAGAACTTGGTGCCATATCTAAATGAAATGGGTAGAAGATTCATTTTTATCTTGTCTAATATGCAAGAACTCCCTAATCCCTGTATGCAACAACTTGTTCATGTCAAATGCTTTGATGAACTTGGAAACAAGTTGTTTAAAGGAATGTTTTAGAAGCTTAGAATACGGTAATACCAATCTAATGTGATTCCTTTGAGATTCTTTGGAAAGATCTTAGCCACTACAACATCCCAAGGAAGCAATTCCTTGATAGCAGTAGCGTAGGCCTTGATATGAGCATTCGGGTCTCCTTCTCCCTTAAATTTTGGAAGATTTGGAAATGGGTGTGGAAGCATGACACCACATATGGTGAAGTCAAGAGGCTCCTTTAAGTACTTAGTGTATGTACCCATTACATAAGATTCCACCATTGAAGATCCTTGATGAGGAGGTGGAGGAGGAGGAGTTGGATAAGATGCATTATAAGTGTTGACGGGAACGTATGGGGTCCCTTGATATGGCATGTAGGGAGTGGGAATGGTGTATGGGTCCATCGGGGGTTTTTGAATACATATGCATGTAAGGTGGGATAGTACAAGATATGGACTAGCGGGCATAAAACTAGGGAACTTCGCATTGCCTGTTGTGGTGACATTCGAGAATACACTTCAGCCCTTGTGTAGGATAAAGCTTGAGAAGGATGAGGACCCATCCCTAGTGTGTCTAATCTTATGAGAAGATCACCTGGATTTGAATGAACTGGATAACCTTGTCGTACGAGGATATTGTGTTGGTTGCTCATTGGAAGAGATGTATCCTTTGTTGTCAACTAGATACCTCGTGTTGCCCTACTGCATGTGTTGGTTGTGAAGTCTAGGCACTTTCTAGTTCTCTAATCCTCCCTACTAAAGTAGAAATGAGATCATTGGGAGAGGATTTAGTCCCTTGTTAGGGTGCATGTGGAATAGGGTTTAATTAAACAGGCTCATGATACCTGCATGAATGAATGTTCAAATGTTATAATTCTTGTCTTCCTCAAAAGTAAGAATCTTAGGATAGGAATTTGAAATCTCAGAGGCTGTAGCCTTCATTCTATCCAAATACTCATCTATTTGATGAAGAGGATTTTTTATTCATGCGAATGTATCATCTTTTGTTGATTACATGGAAATGTGAGGTCTTGACAAGACTCTATGGTAAGAACATGTTCCATTTGTGATAACAATGTGGTTTGCATTGGGTTGACCATATTACATGTTTAATGGTTGATCAACCTCCTCCATCCTTACATAGCTAATGGGGTTTGAAGTGTAACTAGGGAGGTTTGAATGTTGCTTATGTAATTGTCACCCCACCTCAAAAGAGAAGGGGACTATTGTGGTTGAACATTGGTGTAATATCTATCAGAGCCAAATGGCCCACCAAACTCTCTTCCAGACATATTTTAGAAAGTATTAAATACCTACCAAAATAGGGAATAAATGGAAAGATGAGGTAATAGCAATGAAAGAAAAGGAAACAAGAAGGAATTAATCCTTCACGTTGGGTTCACCAATTTGTACGGATGAAAATTGACATATAACCTTCAACCGCACTCGACCCCCCGAGGTCGTGCGAGCAGCGATTGATGTGGAATGTGTGTAGGTAACTATAGGAGGATTAGTAACTAAGATTTGGTAGTGTGGTCTCTGGTAGCTGAATTGGCAAAGGGGATATTTAGAGGTTATGAAGATGTATCATAAATTCCCTATGGCTTGTCTAACTGAATCTAAGTGTTGATCTAGTTTGAAGTGTCCAAATTAACTAAGTTGAAACTAACAATCTATGTTATTGCTGAAAAAAATTAATCTAAACAAATCATAAAAACTGAAATATTATAATCACAAACAACAATTTTCTTCTATTCTAAATAATCAAATCTACTTCTATACTAAAACTAAACAAGCAAAATCACTCGGTGTTGTTATTCACCTGTGTTGAGTGTATTGAAACTAAACTAACTTAAAAAAGAAATTTTCCAAATGATATATGATATGTAGACAACCTCCTACATATATCCTCTCCTTCATATCCACAGGAATGCGAAGAAGATAATCCATCATTGGGATCTTTTATTAATGATTTAAACCCTCTTGGAAATTAACTAATTACTTGAAAATGAAAGGAAATTGATTTCTACTCTATTTGATATGATGTAACAATGATAAATTGCAGCAATGAAGGAAATCAAATAACAACTCCAACCTAGAATTCACATAACAGAGGTAAATCCAACTATGTGATGATTTGTCCCCTCAGTTTATCCTTTATTTATTTGTGTGTCCACGTGAGTCCAAGGAATTTGGGAATGTAGAGGTAGCAATAGGAGAAGGCACTTGAGCAATGGAATCTTGAAGGTAGTCTGGTTGCAATGCAAGTGGAAGAGAGATAGCACAAGTGAACAGAGCTTGGCTATGCAATTTCCAGCAGGATTGTGGCAGCAATACTATGCAAGATACACAAAATTCTCAGGCCATTTGCTTGAATACAAGCATGGAATATATAGGAATTAGATGGGATGTGCCTTCATGCACAAGGAAAACTTGGAGTTCCAAATCATTGGGTGAAGAGGTAGTTCAAACTAATTAAATATATTTAAAAATAGAAGAGGGAAGGAATACCAAGCAATCAAGACTATTTTTAGGCAATTTGGTTCACAAACACGCCCTAGAAGTCAAGTTAAGTGAAATCACACGTGTTAAAATCACACATGGAGAATTATTGAAAAATCGTGTAGGACTAACACCCTACGTAGGGTGGTAGTTTAAGAACCGCCACCTAGGCGGGGGCAACGATCCTAGCACTAAAGGCCAAAACATGCACAGAATGAAGTGGAAAGCTGGAAGAAAACATGGAAAAGCTAAATAAGGATGTCTAGGCAACAAATATACACTACGAATGGGTTTAGGAACTTGGACACGTCCTTAAAGGACATGAATCATAATTGGGGAACTTTGTAACTATTTCCCGACAATGTAGCACATGCAATTTTTGGTGTGTACAATATCCTTCTCTATTGTTCCCTTTAATTGTGCAAATCTTTAAATAATACACGTATGAATTTAAAAAGGGTTTTTCTCACCTTCTTGAATTCACAAAGCCTCTCATACTCAGACTTAAGACACAAAGTGACATGATCATACAGTTAACATATTTCTTTTGATGTTCCTCATGAATGAATCAATCCTTAGACAAACTATTAATTTTACTTACTCAAGGGTATACAAACTTGTAAGAGATTTATAGAAGTATAGCATTATTCCTTGGTACAGACATAGCTTCATGACTTGTGAGTATATTAAAACCTTAATCCCTTACCTGCAGTCTAGACTATGCTCTTCAAAATCTTGTAATCAACTTGTACATGTTACTATCATAGTTACTTTATGATAGTATCCTTCAAGTTTCTTGAACACATTCTCCAAGTAGGAACACAACAATATACAAATAATACCCTTATCATAGTTGTATCATATGTGAAACATAAGATCAAAGCATTCAATCTTCTCTCAAGATTAATGATACTTTAGCTAGCTTTCACACATTGACATTTCATTGTCAAGCCAAAGAACCCTGCATACATTCTCAACCTTGAATTCATAGTCTCATACCACAATGAGTCCTAGATGGAAGACCATATATTCTATCTCAACTCCTTTGAAATGATGAACACTCTTGGTAATTAGATCTTCTTATGACAAACCTCATACCTCTAATGAATCAATAATCTCTTCATGAGAAGATGCACACCTTATTTGGCTTGATGACAACATTTAGAACCTCTATACAATAGGACAAACCATTGGGATACTAAAGAAAACTTTCATGTATACACAACCTTATTATTTATGCCATTATGATGACAGAGCTCGGTCATCAAGACTCCTTCATAAATCAACTAAAGACATATCATACCTTGGATGAATCAATGAACTTAGAGTCCTTCATGAGAAGATACATACTATACTTTGATTTCAAACTAAGCATAGACCTTGAGATCACCTATTTCATGTTTGATTAGATACAACAGAGACTTCAAATCCTGAAATTATCTTCCACCGATCTTTACCATTATTTGGATCATTCTTGCACCATTTAGAATACTTCAAGATAATCCTCAATAAATCCATGCTTCAAAAGACAATAAGGTGACTCCATTAAGTTGTTGTTGTGCAAATGTACAACAAGAAAATTCTCAATTTTCAAGCATGAAAACCATGCCCTATTTGAAAATTTTACTCAAAGGTCATTCGATATCCTCTCCATATCACCCTAGTCCCTAAGTCATTATTTATATAGATGATTTAGGGATACCAATTCATTCAATTGTTTACAAGGCAAGATTCGTCAAGACATGCCTTTTAGAAAGTTTGGAAAAGGCCATGTTCTGATATTCTCAAAGTTGGTGCACACCCCCTGGAGTGGAAAGAAAGGACCAAACCCATCAAGAAGGTGTGGCGGAGATCCAAGAACATTTTAAATCACTTTTGGAATGTTTTGTAAGGTTTCACAAGTTTTGGAGCATGTTCAAGCAAAAGTGAGTCTTGGAGGCCTAAGCAGCGCATAGTGCAAAAAATAACCCTTGAGCTTCGAGAGGCTATTATGGGAGCTCTGGAATGAATTAAGAGTCAAAAATATACCATAGGAAAAATAATTCATATCTCAAAAATATGGTGGAATAAATCCTTCACAAAACATTTGTGAACCATGTTCTCATCCAATTTTTCTCATGCACAACCTTGGAGCGTAACAAAAATCCTAAATTTTAGGGGGTAAATGGTGGAATAAAGGTCTGAAATTCCCACCATTAAATTCAAAATTCCATTTTCAATCAAGATCATATAACATTTCATCAAAAACTCCTCCTATAACTCAAGTTATGGTCCCGACAAGTCACTCTCCAAAGCACAAGTTCAAATAGTTAGCCAATTTTTGGGATGGAAATCCAACCAATGGGAGAGTGGCACACTTTTTATACCAAGTGCACCAAATATTTAGTGCAATAGGTGTAATAAAATTCACCCCTAACCTATTTTGGCCCCTGGACCCTCCACATGACCGCAATTCAACTCCTTGCAAGATAAGCCCCCCAGCTTCATTTCCTAGCCCCCACTCCATGCAATCACGCTCCACCACTTGTCAAGCCAGGTGAGGGCACATTTTTTTGTTCCATTTGCACCAAACCTTTGGTGCAGCTAGTGCAAAAAACTCCCCACCCTCCTATTTAGTCTCTTGGTCACCCATGTGCCCCGACAAGTTGCTTAAGGTGCTTTTTCTAAGCCTCCCACTCAACCCATTGGAAAATTGTGCTCTGCCACATGGCCTTATGAGGATATGGAACATTTTTTTGCACCAAGAACTTGGTGCAAAAATTCTAATTGTCATGTTGTTTCTAGCTTATTCATTCACGCACGCACAAGTTCTCTCCAACTGTTGGCATTTCCTTCAATCCTCCATTTCGATGCTTTGCCCCGAATTCTACAACACCTCCACCATATTTTCATCATCCTTTAACATTGCTACAAAAAATAAATAGAGGATTTTCAAGAAAAAATCAAGAGTATGAGCTTCCAGAAACTCCAAGGCACAAAAAAAAGAAATTACTCATATCTCTCAAACCGTGCATCAGATCCCCATGAAATTTTGAGAAAATATTCCTCATCCAAATGCCTTGAAGCTGAAAAAAATAAAACTTAAAAGGTGGCCCTGATTTTTAATGACATCCATCTGAAATTTTTGGCCATAATTTGATTCTTCTTCATTTGTCGTCAATACGGGAAGCGGTTTGACTTGAAAATCTGAATAAGAGACTGAAGAGCAAAAACCCAAAAGGAATCTGAAATTTTTTCATCAATCCGACATGCCAAATTTCAGCTTCTAAAAATAGAAAGTTATGTTGGTTCACACTTACCATTTTTAGTAAGTTTCCAGAAAATACAAACTCCTCCAGAAGAACATAATAGTGAAAATTGTGTAAACCAAAAACTAGGGCACAAGGGTCGAAAAACCCAAAAAAGCAAAAAGAAAAAATTAAATTTCCTAAAATGGAAAGTAATTCAAATTGACCCCAAGACATATTTTGCACACCCATAACATGAAGGAAACACCTCAGTGTAAGAAACAAGGTGAAAAAGTGACATTTTCTAAAATAGCAACTCCTAGGACCAACTTTCTAAAAATAGCAGTTTTCGGCTCAAGTTGCAGAAAGCTGCTACTATCTCTGTAGTAATTTATATCACTGATTTTTGTCATCTTCATGGGATTGCAAGATGATTTTAAGGCTCAAACAAAGCATTTAAAACTTCATATTGGTCTTGGAAGCACTATTAGGAATTCAAGTGTGCTCAGAAGTAATGCAAGGCATCATAAGATGCGGCAGTGGATCCATCTTCATCATTCGAAGAGCTGGGTGATTTGAAATGAGTTGGTCATAGAGATCTCAACAATTTGAATTGGTTCATCAATCAAGTATCAAAAGGGATCATCGTGAATAGTGTCTACGTGTCCATCCCAAGCTCACATTGGGAAGTCCTGAAATAGTGTTTCTCAACACTCATTTCGTGACCAAGATGTCTATGCATCATGTACCGAGAGGAATTGTGATCATCATTGGTGGGGAAAAGTGTTCAAAATGCACTTCATCAAAGCTTTTTGATGAGTACAATAATGTGTCTATGTAGCAGAAGTCGTCAAAGATCGGTTTCGACCTCGAAACTTCTTTGGAGTGGATCTCATGAGCAAGGCTCGCATCATCAAGGTGATTACTAAACAAGTGTTTCTAAACACTCAGTTCGAGGTGTTCATGCATCATCGAAGGAGGTCTCATGGCATAAAGAGTTCAAAGATCCAAATTTCACCACATTGGGATACTTCATCAGATCATCCATACAATGAGGTGAAGGTGGCAAGGCATCCTCTTCATCAAGCATGCCTTCTTTCTTCTCTCTCTCCTTTCTCTCTCCTTTCTAATTCTTCATTGAGCTTAATCATTGTATTTCATCCTATTCACTTAAGTGACCTATTTTAAATTTGTAAAATTATTTTCTCAAAATTATAAGAGAAATACTTAATTCATGGAAAACAAAAGGTCATAAGTGGAATACGAGAACATGAAGAGTCATGTGAGGGAGGTGAAAGGATAATTGAGATTGTTATAAATTGGGATGGCTTCTCCATTCCAAGGGATTCCAAATTTTGAATATCACTTTGTAGCAATAGTGGATTGTGATATGTTGTTGGACTTTGTGTCATCCATATACATGAAATAAAGCTACATTTCTACTACATGCTTTCTTCTTTTCCCTTGCTTTGTACAACATGTGTAAATGTCAATCAAGGAATAGAGTTTCTGATTTCCAAGATGTATGAATTTGTGTAGCTTTATATGCATGGTTTCCTCTCATCATTTACATGATAAGCATGGTTGTTATAAGCATCTCATGGTTCTTTTATTTCCCTCTTTTATACACTTTGTAAGCATAGTGACGCAAGAGCTTTGTATCTTTAATAGATGAATCGAGAACTTGGTGTCTCGATTTTCCCATCTCACTAGATAGCTTCATTATGTTTCCTCTATATTGAATGATGAACTACTCCGGTTACTAGGTGTGAGACTCTGATTTCCTACTCATGGCAGTAATCTCCCTTTCATAATTTCTCTCCTTTCCCCTCATTGTTGTAATTTCCTCCTTATACCCCCATAAAAGCACTTTGCCACAAGTTCAGTGGAGTGTCCCGATGTGATCCTAGGCCAATTTATCCACCCATGACATTTGGATAGGATTAATATTAGTTATATTCAATAATTGGAGTTGTATCATTCAATACAGAGGGGCGTAGCACCATGAACATTAGTAGAGACACCTAATTTATCCACCCAACAAATTTTCTCACCAACAATTTTTGCGACTCCGCTAGGGAGATATTTTCCTAAGTGTGCCAAAAAAAGATCTCTGCCCAAAAGATCAAAAATACAAAAATGTGTATATATCAAAAAACAAAAAATTCATATTTCATAGAAGATCATTTTGAAGGCGACTCCATCAAGGAATGAACCCCTGTCACATTCGTTTCCCGCATCACAATGAAGAAATTTCTAGATTGGAGTGAAGTACCAATGAGTGACAAAGAAGAAGAAGAAGAGGAATGCTGAGAACTATAAATTTTTATTAACCATCATTCTAGAATATCTCTTACAAAGCCAAGAAAGTTTAAGGAAAGAAATCTTGCTCCATCTCAAAAAGAAACCAAAAAAACTTTCCAAAAATAGAGAAAAAGATCCCATCATGAAGTCATGGTAGTTACAATTAAAAAGAGAACTGCTATAGGAAAGAAGATGGGCATTTTCACTGCCAACGATCAAGAATCTAAAATATTGATGAAGAAGGTTCAAAAGAGATATAAAAGGTTGTGTGAAGGACGAGATGGTGTAGAATCCACTCAAGGTAAATTTTTCAACTTCACGTAGTTGACCAAGAAACTCATGAAGTTGTCTTTCATCTCCCTTCCTCTAGATGACTTCCTTATATACGGTGATGAAGAAATGGGCATTTTGAGAAGAGCATATGTGCAGAGGCTTCTAAGTGGGACAGAAGGAAATCTTGATATTGAATCCTATCATGAAGTTTGGAGGTATGCTTTATCTCTACAAAGAAGGTATGAACACCTTGAATCACTTCATGTTATCAAGGATGAAGAGACTCAAGAAGATCTTGATGATTATCTGCACTACGAGGTGTTCATCCCTAGAATATTCTTGGATTCTCTTAAATAAGATCTCATCCTTGAACCCTCCATTGAAAATCAAGGAAACACCTTTGAAGATGATGAAAGAGACATGGAGGTGGAACCGCCATTCATCAATTCATTTTGGCTCAAGTGCAGCCCATGGAAGGAATAATATGTTCAATAGAGGAATATTCTTGCTACATAATGAATGATTCAATGCTTTTTGAAGACTCTACCAATGATGAAGAAGCACAAAATGACTAGTCGAGGTAATCATGGAAAATCTCCTTTCAAATTTGATTTTTCAATTAATGATGGAATGGATATATGTGAAGAAGTGCAAGAGAGCCATCATGTATCCCAGACTCAAGAGGATGAATTCAAAATGGTTATGGACAGTTTGCCTTCCTATTTTGATTCTTTGAGTGATGTAGAAATGTTGAATGAAGAAATGGAAACAGTTGAAGAATCAAATTTCCTTCCGATTCAATCATGGATGATAAAATGGAAGATTCCCACTTCCTTTTTGAATCCAAGAAGAATGGACAGCTCAATCACAACCTTTATTCACTCAAGGAGCAACATGATCATCATAGTGAATATGAATCCTTTCATTTTCCATGTAATCAAGAGGATCCAATAATGAATGATCAAGATGTAGCTGAAAATTCTTCTCATACTGCTGCCCCAACATGGTTCTCTACTTCCTACCAATAAGAGGATGATATGGGTTTTGATCTTGAAGGAGTGACCTTCCCACAAAGCATGGACCTCTTCTCTTTGTCGGAGAAGGTACGATGATTCAAGTTTGTCCATGCTTACAAGAAGTGAATCGTGGGCAACACAAAGCATGGAAGAGGTGAATGAGGATGTTCCAAATGAATCATGGGTGTGTATGGATCAGATTTTCAACCATCTCCTGGAGGAACAACACGAAGATTCTTCCAATAAGGATGAATATGAATCTATATCAAGCTCTAAAGAACCATCTGTGCAAGACATCTTGAAGGCTACAAAAGAAGATGAAGTTCCTCAACTCAGTCTTGAACTCTTGACTGGGCTATAGAGATACAAGATAAGTATAAATCAATTTGTGCTCCTCTTTTTGATACACCAATGTTTGATACCGAGACAGAGTCAAAGGATGAACTTGATGTCTTCCCCAATGCCTTGGTTGACAAGAGTGGATGTGAAAGCATGTATTTTTCTTTCACGCACCGTGAACCATTCGTGGGTGAAAAAGGAGGAAGGTTCTAGAATCTTCTTTGAATATTCTCAATTTTGAAGAAAACATCTCCGCCATGAGGGAAGGTAGAAAGGAAAATGTTTAGTTGATTGGCATCGAAGAGAGTTATTTAGAATAAAATGAAAAGATGCATGATTCTTGTGAAAAGATTCAAAATCAGATTGCACTCACCCCAAAGATCCAATGTGTCTTGAACATGTTTCCATGCTGCATCAAGCCCTTAAAGATGATGAGGCCCCCATGTCAATGATATGGCACCTATTCTAGAAAGCATATGCTCAAAGAAACAAAGTGGGACATCCAAAGAATTTGTTGAATGGGAAGAAAATCAGTTTGTTTCTCACTCCTTTTGAGTGCCTTTTTGATGTAAGAGATGATTTTAAGTTTAAATTCAAATAGGATGAATGTTTTCATGACAATATCAATCTTCCCACTCTTAAAGACATGGAAGAACAATGTCTCATGATCGCAGGGCGTCAAACAAAAGAATCAAGGTGCAAGAGTTTTGAGAGAGTGAAGAAGTATTCATTGGATGAAAGAATGTCATCTATGCATTATGAGTATGAAGATGGAATTATGGTCATCCTTCTTCTTCTCAATCCATGTGAAGCCATCATGGGAGCATGGTACGATCAAATAAAAAATTATGCTTTAAATGTTAGACTTCAATCCTGTTGTTTCACAATGGCATGTACTTCTCTCAACCTATTAACGGGTATCTATATATTCTCTCTCCACCTCTGTAAATATACCCCCTATAACATTGTTTCTTTTTTTTCACATTGTGTTTTGTTTCCCCATTTCGTGTTTTCCCTTCTTTTATATGTTTGTGTGTGTTCAATAAAGCAAGTTGTGTAGTGTATCTTTGTTGAATCTAAATCCCAACAAAAATATGTTGATATGTAAATTGAAATTGATATTCTTGATTTCTCATGTTATTTCCTCATTTTTCTCGATCCGTAACACGTCCCCAAGCTAGAGCTAGTTGTAGTCATGCAAATGTGCAACATGAAAATTCTCAATTTTCAAGCATGACAGACATGCCCTATTTGAAAATTTTACTCAAAGGTCATTCTGATATCCTCTTCCTATCACCCTAATCCCTAAGTCAGTGTTTCTATAGGTGATTTAGGGATACCTAGTCATTCCAAGTGTTTTTCAAGGCAAGATCCATCAAGACATGCCTTTTAGTAAGCTTGGGAAAGGTCATGTTCTAATTTTCTTGAAGTTGGTACACACCCCCGGAAAAGAATGAAAGGAAAAAAACCATCATGAAGGTGTAGCAGAGATCGAAGAAAATTTTAAAATCATTTTGGAAGGTTTCACAAGTTTTGGAGAAAGTTCAGCAAAAGTGAGTCTTGGAGGCCTAAGCAGCGCATAGTGCAAAAAAATAGCCCCCGAACCTTTGGTAAGCAATTTCGAGAGCTCTAAAAGGATTTAAGTCAAACAAGATACTTTAAAAAAGTTAATTCAGATATATAAAATATGGTGGAAGAAAATACTCACAACACCTTTGTGAACCATGTTCCCATCCATTTTCTCATGCATACATAAACCTTTGGAGCCGAAAACAAATCCTGAATTTTAGGGGGTAAATGGTGAAATTGAGGTCTGAAATTCCCACCATTGGATTCAAAAGGAAATTTTCAGTAAAAATCATATAAAATTTCATCAAAAAACTCCTCCTAGAACTCAAGTTATGGTCCCGACAAGTCACTCTCCAAGGCACAAACTTCAAGCTTGATTAGTTACCAATTTCTAGGTTGGAAATCCAACCAATGGGAGAGTGGCGCACTTTTTTAAACAAGTGCAATAAATATTTGGTGAAATATGTGCAATAAAATTCACCCCTAACCTATTTTTTCCCTGGCCCCCCACATGACTGTAGTTCAACTCCTTCTTACAAGATAAGCCCCCCATGCTTCATTTCCCAGCCCCCGCTCCGTGCAATCATGCTCCGCCACTTGTCAAGCCAGGTGAGGGAACATTTTTGTGTCCCATGTGCACCAAAACTTTGGTACATATGATGCAAAAAACTCCCCACCCCTCCCATTTAGTAGTTCGGTCACCCATGTACCCACGGTAATTGCTTAAGGTGTGTTTTGTAAGCCTCCCACTCAACCCATCGGCAAATCGCACTCCGCCACGTGGCCCAATGAGGATAGGGTGAATTTTTTTACACCAAGTGCACCAAGAACTTGGTGCAAGTGGTGCACAAAAGTGTGACCCATTCCAAAACTCAAAAACATGTAAAAAATTCTAACTGTCGTGTTGCTTCCAGCTTCTTCCTTCATGCATGCACAAGTTCTCTCCAAGTCACAAGCATTTCCTTCAATCCTCAATTTTGATGCTGCCATGCCTTCTACATATCTCCACAATATTTTCATCATAATTAATCATTTATAAAAAAATAAATAGAGGATTTTCAAGAAAAATTCAAGAGTATGAGTTTTCGGAAACCCCAGGGCACAAAAACAAGAAATTACTCATATCTCTCAAACCGTGCATCAGATCCCCATGAAATTTTGAGAAAATATTCCTTGTCAAAATGCCTTGAATATTCAAAAACTAAAACTTGAAATGTGGACCTGATTTTTAATGGTTTCCATCTGAAATTTTTGGCCCTAAGTTGATTCTTCTTCATTTTTGTCAATCCAGAAGCGATTTGACTTGAAAATCCGAATAGAGACTAAAGAGAAAAACCTAGAAGGAATCTGAAATTTTTTCATCAATCCAACACTCCTAAGTTTAGCTTCTAAAAATATCAAGTTCTGTTGGTTCATACTTTCCATTTTTAGTAAGTTTCAAAAAAATCAAACTCGTCAAAAGAACGAGAATAGTGAAAATTGCGCAAACCGAAAACTAGGGCACATGGGTCAAAAATTCCAAAAAAGCAAAAAGCAAAATTCAATCTTCCAAAATGTAAATTACTTCAAATTGACCCCAAGACATCTTTGGAAAACCCATAACATGAAGGAAACACCTCAATGCAAGCAACAAGGTGAAAAAGTGACACTGCCTAAAATAGCAGCTCTTGGGACCAACTTTCTAAAAATAGCAATTTTCGGCTCCAATTGCAGAAATTTGCTACCATCTCCATAGTAACTTATGTCACTATTTTTTTCATCTTCTTATGATTGCAAGATGATTTTTAGGCTCAAAAAGAGCATTGATAACTTAAAATTTGTCTTGGAAGCATCGTCAGAGAATTAAAGTGTGCTCGAAGTAATGCAAGGAATCATAAGACGCAGCGTAGGTGGATCCATCTTCATCATTCGAAGAGTCAAGTGATTCAAAATAATTTGGTTACAAAGATATCAACAATTTGAATGGGTTCATCAATCAATTATCAAAAGGGGTCATCGTGAATAGTGTCATATGTCATCCCAAGCTCACATTGGGAAGTCTTGAAATAGTGTTTCTCAACACTCATTCTATGACCGAGATGTCTATGCATCATGTACCTGGGAGGAATTGTGATCATCATTAGCAAGGAAAAGTGTTAAAATTCACTTTATCAAATCTTCCTGATGACTACAACAATGTGGCTATGTAGCATAAGTCATGAGAGATTAGTTTCAACCCTAAATATTCTTTGGAGTGGACCTCAGTGAGCAAGGCCCGTGGTCATCAAGGTGATTACTCAACAAGTGTTTCTAAACACTCAGTTCGAGGTGTTCATGCATCATCCAAAAGAGGTCTCATGGAATAAATATTTTAGATATCCAAAGTTTTCCACATTGGGATACTTCATCAGATCATCCAGACAAGGAGGTGAAGGCAGCAAGGCATCCTCTTCATCAACATTCGTTCTTTCTTCTCCCTCTCATTTCTCTCTCCTTCAAATTATTTGTTGAGCTTAATCATTGTATTTTTTCCTATTCACTTAAGTGACCTATTTTAAATTTGTAAAAGTATTTTCTCAAAATTATAAGAGAAATACTTAATTCAAGAAAAAAAATGTCACAAGTGGAATATGGAACAAGAAGAGCCATGTGAGGGAGGTGAAAGGACAATTGATATTGTTATAAATTAGAAAGGCTTCTCCATTCCAGGGGATTCTAGATTTTGAATAAATATACTTTGTAGCAATATTGGATTGTCATATTTTGTTGTACTTTGTGTCATCCATAGCTACATTTATGCTATATGCTTTCTTCTTTATCCTTGTTTTGTACAACATGTGTAAATTTCAATCAAGGAATAGATTTTTTGCTTTCCAAGATGTACGAATGTGTGTAGCTTTGTATGCATGGTTTCCTCTCATCATTGACATGATAAGCATGGTTGTTATAGGCATCTCATAGTTCTTCTATTTCCCTCTTTTATACACTTTTTAAGTATAGTGACGTAAGAGCTTTGTATCTTTAATAGATGAATCTGGGAGCTTGGTGTCTCGACTTTCCCATCCCACTAGATAGCTTAATTGTGTTTCCTCTATATTGAATGATGAACTAATCTAGTTATTGGGTGTGAGAATTTTATTTCCTACTCATGGTAGTAATCTCTCTTTCATAACTTCTCTCATTTCCCCTCATCATTGTAATTTCCTCCCTTGTACCCCCATAAAAGCATTTTTCCACAGGTTCAATGGAGTGTCACTGTGTGATCCCTGGCCAATTTGGACACCCACAACATTTAGATAGGATTAAGATTAGTTACATTCAATAATGGGAGTTGTACCATTTAATGCAGAGGGGCGTAACCCTGTGAACGTTAGTGAAGACACCTAATTTATCCACCTGACAAATTTTCTCACCAATAGAAGCATAATGGAGGCACTTCATTCACTTAGTTATGTCTATTTATTGGAAGCATACATGTCCTCAAGGAAGGGTCACCAAACTTGAACTTCCACACCCTTGTCAACTTCAATTTTATTTCTCTATCTTCCACCTAATAATCTTCTTGATGATAACAAAATTTCTTGGGGATCTTCGGAAAAAAATACTTCTATGACCAGTAGGCTCATCATGATCAGAGAAAGCTGCATTAGGTTCATGTTTTTCCTTCTCAACAGGAGTAGTCTTGACATCTTCCTTTCTCTTATATTTGTTCATCTTCCTTCTACAATATCTTACAACATGACCAATTGAGTTACAATTGAAACAAACAATAGGGATCTTACCTTTTGGTGCTCTATCTCTCCAAATTTTTCTAGGTGTCTCTTGGTAGCAATATCTAGTGATGTGTCCAACTTGATTGCAATTGAAACACACAACATCATTCTTACCTTCATTCCTCCAACTCTGTCTTGGTAATTCATGAAAACAAAATCTAGCTATATGACCCTTCTTGTGGAAATTGTAGCATGTAATGTCTCTAGATTGATATGAGAGATCATCCCTTCCATTTTTCCATGGAAATGCATTTTGATTGTACTTTTACAGTCCCTAGCTCTATGACCCAAGATATTACAAGAATAATAAACACCATTGAAGGTTATTTCATACCTAGATGCATTGGGTTGCCTTATGATGTTCCTTTGATTATTTTTATCCTCCTTATCTTCAGAAGGTCCATGACTTGATTCAATATGCATCTCTTCCTTCTTAGATTATTCCTTGAAACCGAAACCATTCTTATCATTAAATTTTCTTTATTTTCTCAACAAATCATCTAAGTTATTTGTTCTCTTCTCAAACCTTTGATACATCTTTAGTTTGCTTGATGTATTCTCTAATTCTGACTGTAGTACTATTATTATCCCTTCTAACTAAGTTATAAGAGAGATAGCTAAAAATATCACCTCACCCTTTCACTTTGTTCTATATCAGTTTTTCTTTCAAAAGAGTCAAACCTTGTAATTTTTTTACTAACACATGTAGATCATACCAATATAGATCAAGTGCATTGAAAATGAATAAATGGTAGGCAATCCTTATCCAATTTGATGTAACATGTCAATCAAGCCACCATGAAAAATTGTGGAAAAACTTTTGTAATTTCTTCTTCTTCTAGATGAAAAATTTATTGTGTATCCTTTATATTTTTATTGACCTCCAGTATTTGTAGGTCCACCTTAACTCTAAATTTGAGCTCCACGTTGTTTAATTCATTTTGACATAGGCAGTTCATTCCCATGCCTTATATTTAGTTTGCAAGTTTTGGTGGTTTTTCTCAAGATCTACATTGTTAGATTCTGAAAATTAATGATGGCATTTCTCTTGTTGACATCTATTGCATATAGGCCCTTTAGGTGGTTGAGACACATTTATACTAATGTAACACTCTTGCAAAAAGTAGTACATGTTAAGTGACACAATATTATATAGACCATGTCAAAAATCATTTGAAAAACATTCAAATCTCTTTGAATAATTCCATTGGGATTAGTTACATTTTGTTTTCCTTAGATTTCTTAATTTTACATCTAAACTTATTCTAGGTTTCCATGATGACTCTTCTTTTAAATTATTATTTTGTATTTTTCTATTTCTTGTAAGATGCAATGTTGATTGATGTCTCCTCTCATATGTCATTATTTTGTGTATTTTTGTCAATTGACATCCATTACATCTTGAGATGCATTATCTAGTGTTTTGAGATGATGTATGGATATTGAAATAAATTCTTTATAACCAATGTTAACATTAGAAATCATTCAACGAAAGTGCCTTTGAGATGCTTCACGATTAATTTCTTCTTTATGTTGTCTTTCTACCGAAATCAATTCATCTGAATGCATTTTCATGCGTAATATTTTTCTTTATACATATTTCTCATGTTGAGATGTTTTTGCACATATCAATATCATTTAATCTATATGTTATACCTTTTTTCAATTCTACAGGATTCACTGATTTAGGAAAATGGCAACTAAAAAGGAAGCTCGGGAAAAAATCTATTCCAACCCCTCCTAGTAGTGGTACTAGCATTCAAAAAATAGCATCTTATTTTGAGAAACCATCTAAGGAAACCCATCCTTCTCAACATGACTATCATAATTAAGGGATAATGATTGCATTCAAAATGAAACTTAGAATGAGTTCATTTTTTATTTGATGACTGATGTTGTCAATGATGACAACAATGAAATGCCTCCCCTTGAAGACATTCCATTAAATGATGTTGAGTTTGACACTACATCACCTACCTAATTGAATGAAGTTGACACTGCATCACCTGCCCAATTGAATGTTGGAGGTGAAACTTTTGGCAGTCAACGAAATTTAAATTCCACCATGGCAAATACTCAACAAATACTTATTTCGGAAGAAAGAGAAAGGAAAGAAAATGGGACTTGGGAAGGAGTTTTAGGTTAGAGTGGGTTTCTAAGTATCCATTTATTGAACCTATTGAAAATGAGAATAAATTTGAACCTCCCAAAGAATGCAAATGTACAATTTGTAGCTGGAAATTTAGCAGGACAAGACAATGCAACTTAAGTTGGATACTATTGAGAAGCATGTAGGAAAGATATATGAAAAGAAAATTGTAGATGGCGTTGAGAAGAATGTTTCTAGATGGAAAATGTGGATGATTGTTTACATATTAGGTATGAAAAATAATTTGAATAGCACAAGAGAACTGAAAAGAATAGTTACAGAAAATGAAGGGATAATTACCTCTCAATTCAACAAGATCATTCAAAATAGAATTTTAGGTAAAAATAGTTCAGCTATCTATTGTTTTTCACATTCTAAAAAGAGGTTGTCCTATAACAGATTTTCCGAACAAAATAATATGTTGTCTTTTCTTGGTGTCCCACACTTTCCTCATTCTCACTAGTTCGAAAGCGGTGGTTGGAATTGGGAAAAATGCATAAGTATGGTTGAGAAAGAAGACTTGAAAGAGAAACTAAAGTCTGCACGATACATATCTTTGTCTATTGATGAGGTTACAGTAGTAGATAATATTGCTTGGGTTTGTATGCATGTTTATACTATTGAGAATCATGTGAGATATCCTCACTTACTTTCCATTCACAAGATGAGAGAGAACTCCAATGCTGAAAAACCTTTGTGAATTGGTGATAAAAGTTTGAAGGAGATTGGTGGCATGGATGATGCTACAATTGCATCAAAGTTGGTATGTGTTGGGGCAGATGGGGCATCTATAATGCAAGGTCATCGTAATGGCCTATGTAATACTCAAAACATCTCATTGCTCATATATGATTTCCATTCATTGTATGGCTCATAAAATGAATCTAGCTTACAAAATAGTTGGCAAATTTAAACCTGTAGAAAAAGTTGAAGACCTTGTTCAAGAGGTGCATGCTTATTTATATCGTAGTCCTAAAAGGTTCATGGAATTCCAAATATTTTCAAAAGGACTAACAAATGGGCGTAAACTATTAAAAGATATTGACACCAGGTGGATCTCATTGTACTAACCGGTTTGTAGGGTGTATGATGAGTATAAATCCTTATTAGGAGTGATGTGGCATAATCACATGGAAGTGGACAATGACCAGGATTTGATACATCATTTGAATGATATAGATTCATTGTTGATGTTGTGTGGTATCCTTCCCATGTTGGATTAAATTCATCATTTAATTAAACAAGCCCAAGAAAGAACTATCTATATTGCTGATTTTTCTAGTTTGAGGAAACGAGTTTTTCTAGAAATAGAATATTTGTTTGTCAATGAATCTTCTTTTTCAGGTCCAAAGTTTGATGGTTGGAATAATTTGATAAAGATTGGAAATTCAAGTAGCTTTTTTAAGTTCAACTTGTTTGGGGAAGTATGTTATTTTATACGTGGATATGAGATACCAATGCACATGTTTAAAGTAGTAGTTGATAAAGTCGATAAGGTAAGTGTCACAGGGTCATTGTTTGATAACATTGTATCATTAATAAGGGTAAGGTTAAGATAAATTATAGTTTCCCTACTACAAGAAATAAGGGAATGATTTATTAGGGATGCTTTACTTGAAGCAATGGCTTTAGTAAATCCCACCTATTGGAATAATGTCCAAAATGAAAGATATTTGCAAGAAGACTACCACAAGAGGTTGACTACATTGATTCAACATTTTTTTAATCTTGTTAACATCAATACAATGAATATTCTAAGTATTTTAAGCAAGTACAGAGTTTGATTAATCAATCCCATGAATTCACCTCTACAATGATTGAGCAATTCAAATGTTTGGATAATCCCTTAGAGTGTGGAGCAATAACTTGACTATGGAAAAAAATTAGGTTGAGTACTATTTTGTAGCAAACCATGTTCAAGTTTTTCTCATTAGATGAGATATATCAAACAATGATTTCGGGTTCAGTTTAAGATGAAATAACTTTCATTGCCTTGACCTTTATAAAGTCAAAATTACAAAAGAGCTTGACAAAAATTTGGAAAATTGTTTGATAATTTACACATCACGATACGAAGTGGATAACTTTCCCTATGATAGGGCTCTAGTAGTATGGAAGTCGATTAATGAAAGGAGAGGGGTTGAAACAATGGCACAAATACAGTAGACGGCCCTATTGCAGCAGTTGATTGTCAACAAAGTGAGAGTCAGAGATCTGGTCAAGCAAATGATAGAGATGATCCACCATCAAATTGGAAGCTTCCATTTGTGGATATCACATGATATAGATGTTCATATAATAATTAATATATTCAAATATTTAGTACATTGTTATGATAATATATTTTTCCTTATTTGTATTTTTTTAAACACGTGTCGATTTGTAGTCTTTGGAATGAAACTTGAAATACATTGCATTGATTTGTTGTCTTCAGAATAGAAATACATTGTTTAAAAAACACTTATGAGATGGATATCACATGATATAGATGTTCATATAATATATTCAAAACACTTATGTTTCTCATACACCTACAATTACAAAGCATTAACATAAAAGGTTTGTCAATTTTGTGAACCACTATGTATTGAAATGAAAATTTAAAAATAACACTATTCCTCATTCAAATTGCTTGAGACATGCCTTGTATGAAAAAATTGAAGATTGCAACAAATGGAACAATTTTCAAAATTAAATTACTCTTAATTATATCATCTTCTATAACATGCTCCACTCTTCATCTGTTGGAATTATAATTTGTTGTAAATCAGAGTGACTAACATGTAACTTTGTTAGCAATTCATAATTGAGAGTGGAGCTTTCCTTTATTATTGTATGAAAACTTACTAACAAGGTTATCAATGGTTTAACGAAGCCAAAAAAAATTTTCTCATCTACCTTCTCAGAATTTGGTTCTTCTCTTGCATCATTTTTTCTTTCATGTTCTTCTAGAATGCATCCTTCTTAATGAATTGGTGTGTTTTTTCAAAAGGAATTAGAAAACCAAGCTTTGTGAAATCATGTACCTTTCCATGCAGCTCTGTAACATTCTTTAACACTTATTCAAAAATTCTTGTGCTTTTCCTAGCATCACACACTTCCAAATGAATTCCTCTAGATGTCAGTTCTGTGTCACTAAATTTGTAGATAGCTTCCAAAATTTTCCTTGTTGTATCCTCTCTTAAAGCCATCACTTTTATACTACCAATTACGTATTCATAGAGCTTATCAGATATTCTTTGTAGATCAGCCATGAATTCAAACAATCTAATCAAATCATCAATTTTTTGGTTTATTTCCCCCAAACATTATATGTCATATTAATCAATGCCTTTTTATAAAATTAGGATGGTTTGATGTGTGAAGAATGTATTTCCTTTGTGATTTCTCTAGCTCCTATTGCAATATTCATTTTGTTTTATCTCTTCCTTTTGTAATTTGTCCTTGACTTTTCTCTTTTCCTCTAGGCTATGTTCCCATTTTTATCCTTTTCTTTCTTTGCCTTCAGAACCTCTTGTGATTCTCCTAGTGTTTGTTCTAATCTATTATTCTTACTTGTCATTTCCTGTAACTTTTTCTTCACTTCTTCCAGTTCCACTTATGCATGTTCATTCGCAATGACTGTAGTCATAAAGGAAGATGATTTTATCCTCCTCTCCAACTCACTTGTCTTATTAAGTGTCGCTTTTCTTTTTGCTTTCTCATTTTCCATGTCTGCCTCTAAATTTTGAATTTTATTATTTAACTTATTTTTCTCTTTGTTTTCCTTTATAAATGTTGTGTATACCACATCATTGTTCCTTTTTGATACATTTATTTTGTCACAAGGTTTCATTCTAGTAAAATCCATTTAAAGGAGGTTACATCATAGTCACAGAAACCATTTGATTATCTAGTTTTACAACTTTGGGCACAACATACATGTATTCCATGGTATCTATGTTTGGGTTATATATAGTAAATACCCTCATTGTGGTAGGATCTAAAGTTACAATAGCCTATAGCATTTTATTTTTATTTCTTTTATCTCTTTCTAATTTGTGGGAAAACTTGACTCGGTAATCAAAACCTGAGGTGTTTGTAGGAATTAACTACTTTAGCTTGAATGGAGGAGTACTTGAAGTTTAGGGAGAATTTCCCTATGGATTAGTAATTTTATTAGGGGAGGCACCATCTTTGCAATTAGTTATCTTAAGGCAATCTTAACATGTGCAAGAGTAACTATATATGTGTTTATCTTTTACCTATTCTCAGGTTCTTGTTAGACAGTAGGAACTTCAACTGTATATATTGGCCTCTTTGTAATAATATGTTGGTGTGGTTCTTTATGACCACTACTACCACCATTACTAGAATCGCCAACTCGTAGCAGAATGCTAATAGATTTGTTGCTAACTTCTCCTCTTGGATTTTCAACGTGTGGTTGAAATGTTTGTTGAGGATTTGACTCCAGAGAAAATTGTATTTTATTACCACTTGTGGTTGTTGTATGTAGTGGTCCTTTATCCAAAGACAAAGCTCTAAGGACTAACCTAGCGGAACCTCGTCTAGGATGTACCTATTGTGGAGTCCAAATGCCTTGTTTTGTTAAACCCAAACCACCACCACTAAAACCCATCTTTTAAGCTATAACTGCCCCTGTAGAAAATGTTTATTTAAAGCTTTCATTCATACTTGGTTTATATGAGTTATCCCCTAGAAATTTTTATGCACTCACATGAGTTTCAAGGTCCAATTACATGTTGAAGAACTTGTTCCAGGAGCTCATCTAGACCTAGTCTAGGTGCTTGGAGACCAAATGAGGAGGTATAGATCCATGTGATCTCATAGAGGCATATAGGTGAGTGAGATATGATGTATTAGATATGTTAGGTCCTTTTGGAGAGTTGAGAACTAGAGCTATGAGGTTGGTCTACTTGGTCATGGTGCACACTAGGCCTAATCCTAGTCTTTAGAGGCCTAATTAGGTATGATAGGCACTTACAGTGTGTGTGTGTGTGTGTGTGTGTGGGTGAGCTCTTGAGATCACTCATGGAGGTATTTTATATTTTTTCATCATGTATAGGTAGTTTTTAGTGGTTTCATGATGATTTATAGTGTTAGTTCATTTGGTCTTGGCTTAAAACATGTAAGACCCTAAGGGCTAGTCATGTAGATGAGATGGGATATGAATATGCATACCTATTTGAGCTAATATGATGATTGGAGATGGTTAAAATGGGTGTCCTATATGTGTGAGAAATTTTTCAATTCATTCTAAATAATATTTTGCAAGTTACAGTATTTTTGGTGAAACAAGGTTGAGAAGAAGGTGATTTCCATCTTGAATTGCAACTTCTGATGCTCACCATGAATTTTGTGCTCTGCATGGTACATTGTATATTTCAATGATTTTTTTCTATTGAGATAAGAGCATTTCACAAAAATAATGAGGTCATTTCATCGTCACATTTTTATGAACGAATGTTAAGAAGGTAAACTACTTTTTGTGAGTTTGAAACCCTAGGTCTAGAGTGATGGAGAAGATCTTCAATGTATATGCTCATAATGAAGTTGTTTTGCTATTATTATGATTTAAGTTTTTAAATAACTCCATCATATTCCAGAAAGGTATATTAGAGCATGTGATGATTTATGGACCCCACTCAAATAGGTAAGTTTCTGAAGAAGTTCAGTTTGGGACAAAGTTGTCCAAATGAGGTATGAAATAAATTGATATATTTTTAGCCTGGGATTTTACTTTATTTCCATGATAGTTTCAAATCATGGTTGAGCTTCTAAATGGAAAATTGTGCCCTATTTATGAAGATTGGTCTTAAGGCAGTTTTGGGGTAGTTTTGGAGCAATTTCAAAGATGGACCTGATTGAAGGCCTTCCACTTGAAGTTGGAAGGAAATGTAAGGTGTTCTAGAAAGATTATTCATAGAGATTTTAAATGGTGTATGTTTTATTTCATGATGGTGAGATTTGTAGGTCATCCAACTTAGTTTGTGAAGAAGAAGGTTGTTTGTTTTTAGGACATGATTGCTCTGGCTAGAAGATGGAGGTAGAAGATGCATGAGATGAATTATTTGATGTTTTCTATCAGTTGGAGAGTGAAGAGAGATGGATTTTTTCCTATCAAATTCATTTAGAGATATTTAAAATGTCATAAAGGGTGCAAACCAATTGAGTTCCTAAAACTACTTTCTAGGAAGCTCAGTTTGGTGAAGAGGAAATTGAGTGTGGTTTACATGTATGGATGTTTCATGAGCTCTAGAAAGCATGGATATTATCTACAGGTCATTTTATTTCTAATTAGTGGTTACATGACATAGTTGAGATGTTCTTGGGTGATCTAGAGCATGATAGGTGAATATTGGTTCCTAGAAACAATTGTTTTGAGAAGGATATGAACCTTCTTGATAGAGTTATGAAGAATTTGATTAGTTAAAGTTAATGTGAGACAAAAAAAAAATTATGTCATATTTGACATGTGTGAATAATTTTGAGCTTGACTAATCATGGTGATGATGTTTGTGATCTTTGATGAATCAGGTGATGGGGTTTTGAGCCATTTTTGGCTTGTTTGGATGTGTTTGAGCATGACTGACCTATATGGGTCCATTTTATGAATTTTAATAAGTGTGTTGTTATATTTTTAGTTTTATTGGTTGAGATATTGATGAAGGACTGACTTGTTTCATGTTTTTGAGTTGAGAAGGGTATAAAGTGCATGTTTGAGTTCAAATTCGAGCTAGCAAAGTGGGAGGAAAAAGTGTGACCCAAGTGTGAGTGAGAAACATGTATGAAGGCATCATTTCAGAGTTGAGGAAGTGTGTGAAAGTTTGATGGGTGTTATAGAGAATGTGAGCAAGGTTTTGAAGCCAAGTTAGTCCATGAAAGAAGAAGAAAGAGCGAGTTAGGTGAATAAGGGTTTGAAGAGGTTTTCAAGGTGTGTGAGCTGAAGTTGTGATCTCCATTAGTTGTAGAAGTAATAAGACATCATATATATTCATTCAAATTTGTTTGAGTGAGTGCTTTATCATATTAGGGGTTGTAGCCTCCTTGTGGAGTTGGTGCTTCACTAAACTAGGGGTTGGTGCTCCTTGTGAAGTTTGTGCTTCACTAAATACTTTTGATTTGAATAATATAATTAGAATTTTTGTGGGTTTTCTTCTCATTTAGGTTTTCCCATTTATATCTTGCGTTATGGTAATACCTCCCATGGTTATGGTTATTTGAGTGAATGTTTTATGTTGTTATACACACATTAATGGTTGAATGGTTTATGATTTGAGCAAGATAATTTAAATTGATTGAAGGTTTTGAATGACTGATTCACTCACCCCCTCTCATTCCATTGTGATTCCAACAATTGGTATCATATCAACTCCTTTTGGAGAAATTTTATCACTTGAAAGGAGAACCTTGAAGAAAAAAAATGGTGAGTCAATAGAGAAGTTCTTATTCTAGTAAGGCACCATTGTTTGATGGAGTGAACTATGTTTTTAGAGTCTACAAATGAGGACTCGCATCATGTCCTTAGGGTTTGACATTTGGAAATCTATGGAGGATTCTTATGTTGTTCCTAATCTTTTGCAGACAAGAAGACTTGTAAAGAAAATTCTAAGGCTATGAATGTCATCATGTGTGGATTAGTTGAACCTGAACTTGTGAAGGTGATGCATTGCAAATCAGCTAAGGCCATCTAGGAGAAGCTTCATTCAGTCTTGTATGAAGGTTACTCTAAGGTTAGGATAGATAAGCTTCAGACTTTCAGAAATCATTTTGAAGGGTTAAAAATGAATGATGATGAGCCTATTGTTGCATACTTGCTTAGGGTTGACAAGGTTGTCAATACCATGAAAGGTCTAGGTGAAGAAGTGAAGGAAGAGGTTGTAGTTCAAAAAATTTGAGATCTATAAAACCTAAGTTTGATTCCAAAGTGTCTCCCATTAAACAAGCCAAGTATTTGACTCTCTTGAAAAAGTATGATTTTCATGGAACCCTAACTACATATGAGATGAGAATTCATAATGATAAACCTGTCAAGAAGGAGATAAATTTCAAATATGAAATGAAGACCAAGGGCAGGAAGGCTAAGTATGATGGTAATGCTCCTAAAATACATGATGAAGAACTCTTTAAAATGGTCTCTATGAGATTGAATGTTGGCTCTCGTAAGTACAAAGGTAAACTTCCCTTTAATGTTTTAATTGTGATAAATTAGGTCACTTTTCTACCAAGTTTCCTCATAGGCATGAGAAAGAAGGTGATGAAGATAATAAGAATCATCATGAAAAGAATAATTACAAGTATAGTAAAGATAAGAAGGGTTTAAAGAAGTTTGATTACAAAAATAAGGGCAAGAAGAGTTTTTATACAAAGGAAGAGGCTTATTCTTCTGAAGCAAGTAGTGAGAGTGATGTTTTAGATTCTAAATCTGAATCATAACATGAAGATATTGGAGATGAGGTGTTGTTCATGACTAAATATTCCATGAGATCTACTAGTGGTGATTCTATACTATTAGGTGATTTCATATCTGATTCTTATAGAGATTTTCAGGAAGAAGAAAATGATATTGAGACTAAATTGGTGTGTGTTCAATTTGAACTAAAGCATGTTGAGAAAAATAATAAGAAGTTGAGGTTACACATCAAGGAATATGAGACAAACATCCATGATCTAGAGGAGAAAATTTGGGTTGTGATAGAGAATATTGATGAGACAAGAAGAAGACTAGAGATGCAAATGAGTTCCATGTCTCTAAGTTTTCCATCCAAGGATGAAGAAGCGATTGTTCTTAAGAGAGAGTTATCGATGCAACTTACAAGGCAAAAACATTTCAGACATTTGAGAAAATCTTCAAGACCCTTGATGACATCTTGAGCAATCAGAAATTTGATGGTGATAAGACGGGTTTGGAGTTTAGTGATGACCTCAAAGGTAAAGTGGTAATAATAGAAGACCTCATTCCAAGAAAGGAATATGGAGAACCAAGCATCAAGGAAGTAAGAAGGAGAATTATTCAAGATAATGTGAAGACAAAGTCAATTAGGCAACCAAATGCTTCAAGGTATGAAAGATATTTCAATGGTTATTATTTCACATGTAATGGTTTTGGGCATAGATCTAAGTGTAGGAGGTATGCTAGAGATGATCACCCTTGGAGGGATAGTAGGAGTGAGAAAACAAAGAGTGTGGTGTGCTACAACTATCATGAGAAAGGTCATGTTTCTAAGTATTGCTTGTATGAACCCTCAAGTCGAATTGGGGTAATGAAGGCTACAAAGGTAAGAATTCATTATGTCTTTCAATTGTAAAAAGATTATACATGTTGCTAGAATTTGTTATGTTCCCACAAGGCAAGAGAGGATATTTAAAGGTTCAATAAAACATGACATAAGACAAGGCATGTCATGGGAACCTATAAGGTACCATAATGGTCCTCCAAGGCGATATGCATGGAAAACTAGGTATTTCTTAGAGCTCATATCAGAAAAAAGTAGATGGAATTTATTTTCAAGTGTCCAAGAAGGCTTAGGACCTCTTCAAGTATTTCTTCGAGATCCATCATGATGATGTATGCCTCTACTAGGATTCTTAGAAGTGTATTGATCCATATGAAGCATTGAGAAGAGGGGGTGCTTGATTGTTTAAGTATGTTGTTTTCATGAGGTCAAACTATGTCATCAAGTTGTCAAGGTATGTCTCGTTGTCTTATGTGTTTGTTTAAGTAAAGAAAATTTACTGATCATTGGTCAATAAGTATTTCTAAAGGTGTATAGGTAGGTGTTAAGTCTTTCATGGAGTTTTGATGATTGAATTCCTTCATTGTCTTGTTGATTATGAGTTGTCATTGAAGAACATAGTCATAGGTTATGGTGTCTTAGTCAAAATATGTGTAGTGATCATAAAAATTATGTTGAGGATCTTTAGTCTAGTCTATTAAATCAAAATGGCATGTCCTGTTGATGTTTCAAGAATGGTCTCGAGTCCGTGTCTATCATAATGTGGAGCATTGATGGTGGAAGCCCTTTAAATTCATGTCGTGATCTTTCAAATCATGGTTAGGATATGCACCTAAGAATTCATGTATAACAAGTGTATTAGTTTGAAGTATAGAGTCATGTTAGATCATCAAAAGGATCCATTGTATCTCACTGGTCATGTTGTGCCTCAAAGTCTTAAGGGAATTTTGTCATGTCATAATCTGAGTATGAAGTCTTGTGAAGTCCTTCAAAGAAGTCTATCTTACCTAATTTTGTTAAATGGTCATGTTGTCAAGAAAGTATTGTCTTTGGGCATGTGTTTAGGTGTTAATTCAAGAAAGTTGTAAAGAAGGTTTTGTATCCAACATGTTTGTGTTAGTATCCATTGTAGATTGACTCGAGCATTGCTCAAAAGGTTTTATTCCAAGAAATTATGAAGGATGGTGAGAAAGTTTTTCTAAGCCACTTATACCTAAATGGGAGAGTTTTATCTTGTGGTAGCTTACAAGTTAATACAAAGGTTTGTGCATGGTTATTTGGGCTTAATAGTGAGTCTTTGACAAAAGGAATATATGGTTGCTTCTATCATCTTGATAGGGTATAGTTAGCTACTGTGCACCGATATAAATCTCTCTAGGTATGTGTGTTTGGTGTCTTGTTTCATGATGGAGTTAAAACATGCCCATTATATCATCGCAGTAATTCACACTCGTGAAAGGTGTATGAAGATGATTTGAGATTGTTAATACTTTGAATGCTAAAGATGTATGGTCTCCAAGTTGTTTTACATGTTAATAAGTTACAGATTGGTTATGTATTGTTCATGAGTAGTTTGAGGGTGTCGGTGTACTATCATAATGGAAAAATATGGTCATTATTCTCTTGAAGAGGTTGATATATGTGATCTTGAAAGATGGGTGTGTTAGACTCATAAGGAAGATTTGAAATGTATCCTTTTGTGTTGAAGTGATATGTGTGAGAGGAAATAGTGTGCTACAATTGTGTAGAGGAGGTTTAGAATAAGTATGTTGAAAACTTAAGAGTGTGATAACTTTAAAGAGATGGTTTATGTATGAACAGGGATCAAGAAGGTCAAAATGAAGCTCTTTAAGCCTATGTATGATTGAAAATGGTTTATGCTAATATTTTGAGAAAATTATGGTGGATTGAGATAGTATTCTACATGTATGTAATGTCCTCTCGATCTAAGGGGGCTATTTTAAGCCTAAAGTGTATATTGACTTAGAGAAAAGGTGTGAGATAAGTTTCAAGATATGCATAGTTAATCCCATGCTTTATGATTGAGTAATGTACGTCATCATGTACTGTGGTTTATTAGAGCAATAAAAATGGTGAACCACAATTACGTGGAGAATCACCAAAACAAGGGAAATAAGACTTTGATCTCTTAGGGTGTGTGTAAGGTGTAAAAGGGATGGAGAGTTAAATGTTCAGTAAGGTGTATGATTGAAGAATTGCATCTTGGAGCTGCGCATAGAGGTAAGATATGTCTCCTAAGCTTATGCATTGAAGGGAACTCATACCTACTGAGGTCTAAGTAGATCTACTAATACATGGGGAGTCATTGATGACTTGGATCTAGGTGCCTTATGTGACAAGAAGCTCTAAGTATGGTAAGATAAAGGTTTGTGATTATAGATGATGCATTAGAAGGCTAATAGTATGCTTGGGGTTATACTTTACTGAATTTCTACATTAATTTAAGGACAAATAGGTGTCTCTAAATTGAAGAATTAGGTTTCTCAAGTTTGATGGCTTATGATTGAGAAGAAGTCGGAATAATCATTATCCATGAGAAATGAATCTACAAAGGATATATGGGTATAAAGGTTGTACTAATATTGTTAGGAATATTAATGTTCACATAGGTATTAATATTGATGTTTAGTAAATAGTATAGTTATATGTAGAATATATTGTTATAACAACAATATATTCATATAGTTTGTTGTGCCCATAAAGATATTAACAGAGTTATTTGTTTGTATGGATTCCTATTTTATAGGATGTTGGTTTTCTATTTCAATGTCTATAAAATATCCTTTATAAATGGTCTGAAGATGATAATATAGACGAAAATTATATTGTGTGTTATTCCTGTGCAAATCTGATCCAAATTTAATAAACACACCATAGTAAGGGCAAGATCAATGTTTGCGTAAAAGATGAAGGCAATAACATGATTCATTAACTAAAAATTAAATTTTAAGAGTTAATCTAAGAAGTATAACAATGCAATAACCGAAGTAAACTGAAATATAAATGCTGAATAATTTATTTGATATTTTAATTGAAGTAAAGTAGGAAGGAAAAGGTAATAACCTGAAAATTAATTGCCTCGCAGTGATCTGGGACTAGTTGGAATGATGAACAGATGGAACAGAGTGTCATGGCGGACTCCAAAAAATTACATGAGAGGCATATCTAGCCTGACTAGGGTGCCTGGGGAAGGATTAGGGAACTTGGGGCACCTGGTCTAGAATTTGGGCACCCTCATCCGTGGAATATCCCAAACCCGATCCCGAGAAGGTCATTAGGTCTTTGCAATAATTCACCTTTTGTCATGTTAATGTCGCACTTGCTTCGTTGATGATGTTGTAAACCTATAATGAAGAATCACCTACAAAACCCTCACACAAAACATCAAACCCTAAAAAGAAAGATGCATATGAAGGGGTCAGACTGTCCTTAGTAGCCACAATGGTGGTCTTATAACTAAGCATTGTACTACATCTCAGACCCAATGTAGTTCTATGTGATTGTGTGTAATAATGTGCCTAGGATGCCCTAGCACTAATGATGCAGAGATAGTGGGAAATAACTAGATAGAATGCAAAATGGTGGATGGAATAGAATAGACTTCCCTTTCCTATGTAGTTTGTGAATGCAGAATAGTGCCCAAATGTAGTCCCTTGCCTTGTGTAGATATATATCCCTTAGTAGAAAATAGTCCGCCCATAAGGTAGTATGTATGTTTTGTTTATATAGGGATCTCTTGCTCAAATTTTGACACTAATGACCCGACATGTCAACTAGTACCTAGGGAATGGGAGGGAAAATCATAAAGACCGACCTCGAACATATAAATGAGAACCAAGTGTGACCGGGACCAGGGTGCCTAGAAATGAGGACCAGGGCACCCAGTGCCCTAATCCCTTCATAGGCACCTTAGTCAAAGACTAGAGATGACAAATGAGTGGATAATGATAGTTAAGACTCCTTGAGAGACAACTAGAACTATGTAAGACACACAAAAAAATGACCAAATAAAGCGGCGACGACAGGACTATAGGATGGGTCATTAGTGAATAATTTTCTTACGTAAGATCCATATATAAAACAACATACTTTGCGGTATAATTATAGTAGTAAGTGTGTGACTATAGGTCCGTGAGCCTAACAAAGCAAGTGAGGTTTGATTTGCTCCTTGATCATGCAAGAAAGGTGTCTAAGTGGCCTAAATGGAAAGCATGGAGAATAGTTTTAAGGTGTACTTAAGAGGCAAGTAAAATTTTAAATTAATCTAGTATGATAGTAATGTAAGAAGGTTGAAAACACCGATCAAGTGTCTCGGGGATTGTAATAAAATGTTTAGGAATATTCAAGACAAGATTGCAAGGTATGTGGCTTAAATTTTGTACTTTATATTAGAAGAGAATAGAATGAACCTGGGGGTGTGATGATAAGGAGTTTCATGGAGTGTATGGGCTTCTAAGGCATGGCAAAGTTTTTCCAAGGTGCGTTGAAGGTATGTTTTAGGGAACTCAGTCCCAAGAGTTGTGTGAAGTCAAGTTATGAAAGAGTTAAGCCAAGTTTGAGCCTTATCAAGTAGAGATAGGTAAAGAAGAGGTAAGAAAGATGATTTTGGCCCCGAGATATGATGGTTAGAATGTATGAATCCATGTATGCTTCTACCCAAGGGGGGTTCAATGGTTTCAAGCCATGCTACAAGGTCAAAAACAGAGCTTAAGGAACAAATGACAAGTTTGTGAGCTAATTTGAAGAATTTGGTTGATGTTTCCAGCCAAGAGGAGTTCATGTGAAGCTGAGAAAGATTAATATCATGTAGGTACAAGTATGCTTTGTCATTAATGTAAAAAGGGGGAGAAGACTAGGTGGTTTTCCATCAATGATAAAGGGGAGATTGTTGGCATGTTGAGTTTAGGTGTTGTCATTGATGTAAAAGATAATTAATGACAAAGAGGATGATGAAGGTATGCTAGAAGGTTCTTAGTAGGATGATGACATGGAGTTTCAGGTGGTTCATGATTGCATGAGTTGATTCAATGAGATTGGCTTGGTCTAGCAAGCCTAATCAGGTGACCTAGCTAGCCTAGGTGATAGTGCATGGTGGATGGAGCTACATGGTGAATTGAGGAGCATGGTAGCAGCATGGAGATAATGTTAGGATATTTTTAGGCACTCACATGAGTTTAGGGTACAAGTATAGGTTAAAGACCTTGTTCCACAATCTAATCTAGACCTAGTCTAAGTGCTTGAGACCAAATAAGGAGGTATAGAGCCATGTGATCTCATGGAGGCATGTAGGTGAGTGAGATATGATGTCTCAAGTATGTTAGGTCATTTTGGAGAGTTTATAAGTAGATCTATGAGGTTTTTCTACATGGTCATTGTGCGCACTAGGCCTAATCTTAGTGTTTAGAGGCCTAATTAGGCATGATTGGCACTTACAGGTGTGTGTGAGATCTTAATATCACTCATGGAGGTATGTTATATTGTTTTCATCATACTGAGGTAGTTTTCATATGCTTCATGATAAGTTATAGTGTTCGTTTAGTTGGTCTTGGCTTAAATCATACAACCCCTAAGGGATAGTCATGCAAATGAGATCATATATGAAGATGTTGACCTATTTTATCTAAGATGATGATTAGATATGGTGCATAGGGATGTCCTATAGTATTGAGTAAAATTTCAAGTCATTGTGACAAATATTGTGCAAGTTATAGTGTTTTTGGTGATACAGGTCAAGAAGAATGTGATTTCCAACTCAAATTGTAACTTATAATGCTCACCATGAATTGTGTGCTCTACATGGGACCTTATGGCTTTCGGGTATGTTTTTAAATTGAGTTAAGAGCATTTCAAAAAAAATAATGACATCATATCATCGTCACATTTTTATGAACGAATGTTAAGAAGGTAAATTGCTTTTTGTGAGTCGAAACCCTAGGTCTAGGGTGATGGAGAAGGTCTTCAATATACATGCCTAGAATTAAGTTGTTTTGCTACTTTGATGATTTGAGGTTCTAGAGGACTCTTTCAAATTTCCAGAAAGGTATATTAGAGCATGTGATGATTTGTGGACCCCACTCAAACAGGAAAGTTTCTAAAGAAGTTCAGTTTGGGAAAAAGTTGTCCAAAGGAGGTATGAAATAAATTGACATTTTTAATCCTAGGAGTTTTACTTGATGTCCATGATAGTTTCATATCATGGTTGAGCTTATAAATGGAAAAGTGTGCCCTATTTATAAAGACTAATCGTAAGGCAATGCCCGGAGTAGTTTCAGAGATGGGTCTAGTTCAAGGCCTTCCACTTAGAGTTAGAAGAAATTATAAGGTGTTATAGAAAGATGATTCAAATATATTTCCAATGGTTTATGGTTTGTTTCATAATTATGATATTCAATAGGTCATCGAACTTAGTTTGTGAATAATAAGGTTGTTTGTTTTTAGGACATGATTGCTCTAGCTACAAGATGCATGGGATGGATTAGTTTATGCTTGTTGTCATTTGGGAGAGTGAATAGGGATGAATTTTTTTCCTAGTGAATGCATTTATACATATAAAAATATAAGAAACAGTGTAGAACCAATTGAGCTCCTAAAACTACTGGGTTGCTTAGTTTGATGAAGAGGAAATTGAGTGTGGTTTGCATGTATGGATGTTTCATGAGCTCTATAAAGTATGGATGTGATATAAAGGTCATTTTATTTCCAATGAGTGGTTACATGCCATAGTTGAGATGTTCTTGAGTGATCTAGAGCATGATAGGTGAAGACTGGTTCTTGGAAACAACTTTTTTGAGAAGGATATGAGCCTTCTTGCTAGATTTATAAAGAATTTAATTATATCAAGTTAATTTATGGCCATGGATGATGTTTTTATGTGATATTTGACATGTGTGAGGAATTTGGGAGCTTGTATAATCATGGTGATGGTGTTTATGATCTTTTATTAATCGGGTGATGTGGTTTTGAGCCATTTTTGGCTTGTTTGAATGTGTTTTAGCATGACTGACCTATATGGGTCCTTTTTATGAATTTGAATAAGTGTGTTGTGTTTTTAGTTGTATTGGTCGAGCTATTGATGAATTACTCACTTGTTTCGTGTTTTTGGATTAACAAAAATAAAATATATTTTAATGTTAAACCATAGATATTGTAGAGTTACGTATGTAACCTATGATAAGGAAGCTGCTAGATACAATATAACACAAGAAATAAGCTATATAAATATGAAACTGTAAGTGCAAGATAGGAAAATACCGACTTAGCTAATTTATGCTTCTCTTGAAGGTGATCTAGACTGGAACAACTAATGAATAAGAAGGAAGACATATAACCGTGCTCGAGAAAATTATGGAACTATCGGATGGGTTGGACCAAGGCACTTGGAATGGGCGAGGGCACCCAAGCAGATAGACGTTTGTTGGTGCCTATGATTGTGCATGATCTTTTAACTTGGTGCTTCTCGTGTCGCAAGAATGTTGATGATGGTCATTGTTGGTTGTTTGTATGTCGAATATGATCACAGAATTCACATGTAACCTACTAAGAGATGTTTATTTGAAAAACCATCAAATGACATAAAATTCCAAATCAAAAATATGTGATATGGGGAGTCGACCGACACACCGACGGTCATCCGGCAGATTGAACTTACGACAAGTGTTGCACTACATCCGAGACGCCATGTAGTTCTTATGTGTGTGTGAAATAACCATGCCCTAAGAAGCCCTTCTATAAGTGCACTTAATAGAGGGTGATAGCTAGATGTACCAATGTAAATAGATGTGTGGATGGAAAAATGAACTTCCCCTTCCTATGAAGTGTATGCATAAAATGCAGTCCATTGTCCCTTGAATAGATGTTATATGGATGTCTTTAATGTTCTTAGATGTCTTTTAATGAAATCTTAGGTGATTATAATAGATGCTTAGAGCCTGGTCCTTTATTTTTGTCACATACCTTTGTATTTATATGATTCCTTTGGTTGAATTTCACAATTGACAAGCTGGAAGACCGACCCATAATAAGATAAGATTCCCAAAATATAAAGAAACCAAAAAGAGGTGAGCAAGGTGGAAAGAGGACAAGGGCACCTAGAGGGGACAAGGGTGCTAGTGTCAGACTCATAAAAGATAAAGCAACAAAGTACCGAATGGTCCGTAGGATGCAAAAGACCATAAAGAAGACAAGAAACAAAGAAAAGAGGCCAAAGATAGTTGTCAATTACTAGTTTTCTCACTTAGGAATCATGTAAATGCAAGTATGTTGTTAGGACCTAGAAATGTACTCAAGTGTGTGATTTTGTGTCTACATTTTCCCCCACTTTATGTTGTTGAGTGAATACTCGATAACATAAAGTAGATAAGAGATGTGTACATGATAACCATGTAGAGTGTGATGGCAAAATGCATGTCGTGTGGACAAGTGAAAGCGTTAAAAATGACGTGTAGAATCTAAGAAAGAGAAATCGACCCTGGGGTTAAGCGTATGATGTTGAATCATGTTGTACTTGTTGTTGTGCTTGATTTAGGATTACTTGTTGTGTATTAAGGACATACCTGCAAAAGAAGAGTGAAAGAGTAGTCAAAGTCTTGTATTATGAAAACTCTTGTAAAAGTATGTAAATGTTAAAAAGTAGTAAAAGGAAAGTGTGCACTGATGAACATGAGTGTAAAAGGATAGAAAGATGTCCTAAAAATGTTGTAGAAGAGAGTTTTTGGGTTATTAAACAAATATTGAATTAAATAAATACTAAATCTAGATATGTAACAACACTAAATAAATGTGCAATAAAGTATAGATTTTGACCCAAGCAAGTAAGCTATAAAATATGAAACCCTAGTTGCAAATGAGGAGATAAAAAGACTTAGTTGATTTGTAATGATCTTGAATTTATGTTGAGGTGATGAAATGATGAACCGGAGGAGGAAAGTGTCACACCAAAACTAAAAAAATTGTATAAATTCCAAAAATATCGGGACTAAGGCGCTATGCAGGTCGGGAGCTCCTAGGGAACTACTGCTGACGTCCTCTGGCGCATGTGACTACTCGTGAAGCTGTGAAACCCAATTTTATAGGGTTGAGAGATGTTTTTGGTTGTCACATTTGATTGCATGTATGTCATTTCACTTCGTTGTTATTCATTTGAAACATGCAATAAGAAAGAAGCACCTTCAAAACCCCCAAACTGCATCAAATCCTAAAAAGAAATATACAAAATGGGAGGTTAGACTATCCTCGGCTATCAAAAAAGTGAACTTACGACCGAGAACTACACTACATTGCAAACCTTGTGTAATTCTATGTGTGTGTGAAGAATTTATGCTCTAGGTGGTTCTTGCATCAAACACACTTGATAGAGAGCAAACAAATGGCTAGATATAGAAAAAGTAGATAGATGTGTGCATGGAAAAAATGAACTTCCCCTCCTGTGAAGTGTATTTAGAATAATGTAGTCCCTTTCCCTCGTGTGGATGCTAGATGGATTCTTGAATGCTCTTGTATTCCTTTGGATACAACCTTAGGTGTAGATAGATAATGCTTAGTGTTTGGTCCTTTATTATTGTCACATAGCTTTATATTTATATGATTCCCTTGCTCCAATTTCATAATTAACCACTAAAAGGTCGACTAGTAAAAATAAATATTCCCAAATGGCTAGAAGAGACCAAAAATATGTGAGAAAAGTACAAATAGGTTGGGGGCACCCAGAGGAGACGAGGATGCTCGTGCGCTGGCATCCGCCTGGGCATCGTGTCAAGAGTTAGAAATGCCAAAGTATGAAAATACATACTGGGAAAGAAGGTGTGTGATACCAAGAAGGAAAATAAAAAGAAATCAAAGAGGCCCAAGACAAGTGGTCAATTAGTACTTTTCTTACTTAGGAATCATATGAATAGTAGTATGTGATCAAGACTAGATAAATACCCAAATTGCATGATTTATGTTTACATTTGTCCCCACTTTATGTTATTGAGTGAATGATCAATAACATGAAGTAGATAAGAGATGTGTACCTGATAACCATGTAGATTAGTGGCGAAAAGTGTGCCAAGAGACAAGGAAAAGTGTGGAGTGATAAAAATATGAAGCGTGAAATCTAGAGAAGAGGAAGTGAAAATGATGATGATGACCCTAGGGTGAGAGCATATGTGTAGATGTCATGTTATAAATGTTGTTGATTTCACTTTATGTTTGATGATGTTTGATTGATGTGACTACCACTTCCCATAAGGATAGACGTGCAAAAGAGAAGAATGAAAAAGTAGTTAAATATGTGAATTTGAAAATTTTGATCAAAACTCATAAGAAGCATGTAAAAAGGTATGTGAAAATGTGAAAAGGAACATGTGCACCTGATCCGTGACAAGTGAAAGAGATAGAAAGGATCCTAAAGATGTTGTAGAAGAAATGTTTTTTTGGGAAATCTCACGCCAATTACGCCAAGTACGAAAGAAGTGTAGGGAGAAAGGTCTATTTTTATTCTCTAACCTTTGATTGCTTTTTGAATAATAAACACCACTAAAAATGGTATGTGTAAATCTAATCCATTTTGATTCAGTCTGATCCAACACAAAAGTAGAAAAGAAGGTGTAATGAATGCATGTCGAGTGTTGAAAGACTATTTGTCCTGTAAAAGCCGCTATGTAAACTACCAAAAACTATACTAAACTAAGAAAAGTTGTGTAACTGTCCCTAGTCACAAGTGTACACGGGAAGGGTCGGGGGTGCCAGTGCTACTATCTATGTCCTGGGGTGTTGGTGATGGTGTGTTAGGCCTTTGAGGACCCAAGTTAGATTTTGGTTCATTGTTGAGATTGAAGATGTGTGTTGTGTCGGTAGTGAAATGTGTTAAATTGTGATTGTAAACTATTGTATGGGGTGATTGATTCACCCAATGATGCCCCCCTTGTTTGGGGTGCATATGACGTCGCATGAGAGATATGGCCCAAAGGAGGACCGAACGTCAGTCAAACCGGTGTCTTACATGGGGGATGGAATGTGCTTGGTAAAACCAAGGCACATGTAAACAAAGTGGCTAGAAACAAGTGTTAGTGCAAACAAGATAAACATGCATATAGAAGACAATGTGTAAGCTAACAAGCAAGAAGACAATGTAGACAAGAAATAATGCAGAAAAATTAGACCATGAAAAGTAGGTTGTAAACATGGGACATCACTCATGATGTCGTAAGACAATCAAGGCCGACATATCCAAAAGACAGTGTGCACACAAGACAAAGGGCAAAGCCCACAAACAATAAAGCAAACAAAGACAAACAATGATGCACAATAATAAGAAAAGTAATAGACAACCATGGTGGAAAATAGTTCCTACAAGACAAATGTTGCACATGAAGAACCCGTTAACATGTTAGAAAGATAGAAATTATGTCAAAACATGTATAATACGATATAGTAATGTTCTATGAAAAATGAAACAATAGCACATGTAGTGTATACAATAATGGATGCCCCTAGGAGCCTGCTGTGGGACTGGTAAGAGGTATTATGCCAAGAATCCATGTTGTGTGTAATGATCTGTGTAAAGGCTGTGATCACAACTAGAAGGTAAGTGAATGCACATGTGTGTATAGAAAATATAATGACATACAATGTATCCAAACAAAGCATAATAAGAAAAGTGTACATGCAAGAATTAGAATGCAAGATGAATTTACAACCAAAATATTTAGTATGTTGTGAAGGTGAATGGAATGGAATGGAATGCAAAGTGAGTGTGATAGGATCAGCGTGCCCCCAAGTGAGTGCAAATGAGTATGCATGTGATGAGGTTCATTTATAAATTCCCCTCAATAGTCAAGAATGAACCATAGAACAAAAGTGTGTCATTGGGAAATCGTTTGAATAGTACACTAGAAAGATATGATCATCAAAGCATAGAGCATAAAGAGCGATTGAGTGAGTGTGGTGAGGTTAATTTTATATTAATACCCTCAACAATGAGTATGAACTATGGAACTAGAGTGCATCATAGGGTTGTGAGTGTGATCTCTAAAAGTAGATGCAAGAAAGATGTGTCATGAATGTGTAGAGTGTAGAGTGTGTATAATGTGTAATAGGAGTTGTGTAGAGAGATATGTCATGATTATGCGATGTTTGAAATGTGTAGTGATGAATGTGCATGAGAAATATGTGTTGTCAAAGGGCCAAGCTTGAAATGTGTTATGTCCGATGTGAGGTTCATATACGTAGTACGCCTCTCAACAAATCAAGTTTGAATTGTATCACACGAGCGTGTCATTGGGTAAAGACGATACAAATGTATCAAGATGTGTGAAATGTGTGTGAATGACTAAATGCAAAGTAAGAAGTGATATAGTATGAGTGGAAGACACCTAATGATTCGTAAGGGGGAATAAGTACGGTGCCCCTGTGTATATGAAGAGAATAGTGATCAAGTAACATGTCTAAGAGGTCATCGTTATCATGGTCAAACTTGAATGGTGATGCATCTGAAACTTGGTAAGCAATTATATGTGGTTAATTAAGTAAATATCCATTGTGGTGTAGATTATACATGCCCATTGCATACTCCTCGTCAATGAAAGGTGGTAATGGACATCCATGTGCATACCAATGAGTAAGGTTTTGTGAATAGCCGAGAAATGAGTCATTGCAAATGAAAACATGACCAAAAGGCATGGGAAATGAGATGTCGAGTATGATCAGGATCTAAAGTGCCGCTAATATAATCAAGCCAAGATTGGCCAAGAGTAAGTGGTGAAATATGCGGAGTGTGTGCAACAAAGACCAAAAGATGAAATACTCAGAGGCCATAAGCAAAAGAATGTAAGCATGTCCATGATATAGATGTGGTGAATGAGGTGGCGGTAAGATATCATTGAGCGTAAAACTAAGCCAAGTCAAACCATCGAGTGTGCAAATAGTGTCAGAGGTAGTAGGATTGAATGGAATGTGTGACCATAAAGCATTGTTTATGAAAAGAGTGCATGTGAAAGACAAAGTATCATTTATGTAGGTTGCTCATGAGGAGATAATGAAGGTGGTATGATGTCTAATGTATGGACATGCCCTCGATAAAGTACCATAGTAGTAGTAGAAGGAAGGGGAATTCTAAAGTAGATGGAATAGTGTCTAATGTACAAACAATTCCTTCAAGTGGAGGTAAGTTGTCTAGATAGTGCACAAAAGTCATGGATCGTTAGCAGGATGAATAATAGTGGAAATCAGAATAGGTAATGCAATTGTTGGATCTAGATTACAATGTTGAAATGGTATACTATCGATGGGAACCTCAAATTCAAAGCCCTTGTATAACAATCTAACACATTGGTGAATGGTAGAGGATACCGCATGCATATGATGAATCCATGGCCACCGAGTAAGCAATTATATGAAAGTGGGATATCAATGACAAAGAATGGAACTAGAATAGTCTTTAGCCCAACGGTGAGCTGCAAGATGACAGTGCCTAAGCATGGATGTGTAGTAGAATCGTATGCTTGAACAAAAATAGATGTTGGTGTAGTGCCCACTTCCCTTTTGACATTTTTAGATACGATCTTGATACTATTGATCTTATTATGGACACTACTATGTTTTATTTAGTATGATAGTTAGATGTGAGATCATGGATTATTATTGACCTGGATTCAGTTATTATGCATGATGGATGCTAGAGATATTATTTTTATATGTGGATGATGATATATTGTTTGACATGGACATATTATAGATGTTGATTTGGACATGTGATATTGGATATTGTGAATAGAACTAACATGAGAATTAATTGATGATGATATAGTTGATTAATTAAATTGAAAATGATAATGTTGATTTCTTGATGTTGTTGTGATTTATATGAATAGATGGCTTTGTTAGTATATTTATATCATTTTGGATGTTCTGATATGGCCACGAGGCCAAAGGAGGTATTTGTGTTTTAGGTTAAAATATCACAACAATGTCGGGGACTAGATACTAACCATATTGGAATTTTGGGTGAATTCAACAAGGTCACTATACGATGGAAAAGTGACATGCGAGCATGAGAATCTACAAGTAACTCTTCCTCGCACCCGACCTCCCGAGGTCATGCCGAGACAACCAGTGGGGATGGAATACATGTGGGATGCAGATAAGCTAGTTAGGTAATCTTATTTCTTCAACACGCAATAGCGGGATCTGTGAATCTAAGGCAAAGAAGGCCCTCCTAACCTAAACCGGTGTGATAGATCATTCGGCGAGGATAGCTGCTCGAAGGCTCCAATCAATATCGAGCTCTGCCATGATCCGATCTATGGGTTGTGGAATACGTGGAAGATGACCTATGGGTGCTTCATATATACCTCCCGACAAGGTCATGAAAATGGAATGGCTAAATGTGTAGTGGATCTTTTGGTGCTTTATGGACGATTCTCTGGTCTAGTCCAGAAATCTTTAGCTTGGTTGGTTGTTACATTTAATAATGATAGTTGTGTGATGATGTCTGGTGGGAGTGGAGAGGACCTAAATACTAATGTTCGCAAACCAACATCAACGTTGGTTTGACTTGTAGGCCCGTTGGGTTGTGGGACCTGTGGATCACAACCGTAAGTTTGTGGTTGTTGTGGACCTCCTATGGTCATGCGGATATCTATCAAGGCAAATTCTACAATTTGTCCGATTTGACCGTAACGTGTGTGCTTTGTCATCTTCTATGTTTAATATTCTTTGTGTGTGCTGATTTCATGTAGGTTTGTTATTGCTCTAAGACCTGAATTCGAGATTTTGATCTATGTCGATTATTGTTGCAACAATATTTGGTTGACGATGATTGGCTCAAAAACGTATTCCCTGGGCTCCCTAGGTCCCGTGATTGTCATACAAGATCAATATAAGCCTAACTGAAATGAAATAAACTAACTATGTAAGATATATCTACAACATATATATATTCCTCTATTTTTTGTATTTTTGATAGAATTTTGAATAGAATTGAAAGAGAAACTAATCTAATACATTCAGAAAATGACAACTAATCTAATAACAAAATTAAAACAAACAAGGTAGCCCAGTGTAGCTACTTGCCTGTGCGGTTGTGAGTTTTATCCTAAATAACTAAATAGTGATTAACTTAATTGAAAGATTCTCGATCTTGCCTCAGAAGTGAGGAATGAATCATAGCTTCTCAAAACTATCAATCCCCACAGCCTTCCCCGGCAATATGAAAATGAAACTTAATGAAATGAAATATTTCACAACTCTATTTGATATGTTTTAACTAGAACTTTGTGAGATAAAACCCGGAATTTGCGTAATAGTGGCGAATCCAAAGAGTGTATGATTTTTCCCCTCGTAATGATCTCCTCGTTCCTTTGTCTTCACGTGAGTCCGAAGAGCGTGTATATGCTAAAGCATCAACAGTAAAGAGGTATTTTGAACAATGTCACTTTGGATATAGACCGAATATAATGCGAGTAGGAGAGAGGGACAAAGGTACAGTGAAGTGATGAGCTTGGCGTATGCAATTCCTAGTGTGATTTATTACGGGAATACAACACAAGTGTACCGAGAGATTCTAGAATCTACATTCTATGAAGAACACAACCTGTAACTCTAATGGATGCAATCTACAAATGACACTACTCTGCTCTAAACTAATTTGTATGAACAACAATGAACAAGACTGAAGCAAGAAGATCAAATGGCTTCTAACAGCAAAGAAAAACTAGCATGGATGCAAACATGAAAACAAAATGAGCTCTAAACAAGAAATTGACAGACTAAACAATGGAAATGAGAAGTTGAGGGGCCATTTGCTTCAAAAAAAGTTGGATACTTATAGATTTTACATTCACCCAAAGGTAATTCCCATTAGAACTCTTTTACCATTAAACAATGAAGAAACACTATTCTAGGGACATAAAACATTAATATGAGCCAAGGCGGTTGAGAAAAGCTAGTGAAAGTTGAAAAATTACGTAAGTCGCAATCAAAAGAGCGTGCTAGAAAATGCGTGAAGGACCGCTACCCCGCTCGATGAACAAAAGGTGTTAAAAAGGGGGCGAGGGATAAAACAAAGCACAAGGAACTTGGATAAAGCATTTGGGATGCTAACATATACTTTGTGAGCTTCTTTGGATCTCGAACACCTTACGAGGTGACCTGTATCATCATTGGGGCATGTGTAACATCATTCTAGCGGTACAGTACCCTTCAATTTTGGGTACATACATATTGCCCCCTCAGAGAAGCGTTTTAGCCATGAAGAGGCATAAAACAGTGGGTTCGAGTATGGCGGTCCCAAAATGGGAAGCTTAGAAATTATAATGACACCCGTGTGTCAAAATGTCACCATCTAAGTTCCCACCGCCTACAAAATGGAAAGAGGACTCAAGTGCAGATAGATAAAAAAATCGAAAATAAATACTAAATTAGTATGAAATGAGGACTTACCATTTGTGCGAGCATAACAACTTACCTCCGGCGGTGCTCTAAACTCGCGAAAGGGGCATTCAAAATGAGTCAAAACACTATATATATAAAAATGAGCCCACTTTCCTATTCATTTACGCGTGTTGATTTGATAGTTTTTGAGCTCTGGGACCCACGGTGATGGTTTTCAACGAGAGTATAGTCGAAACGTTCATATCGAGATAGCGATCATGCCTCATGAGTAGAACCTCGACCAGCGAGATCTCAAAGTTAGTTCTTCTTGATTTAACATTTTGCACCCAAAATGTTAAAATGTCGAAATCTTTGTCTTGGGGGAATTTTTAGAAATGTCGGGCTTTAAATGTCTCTTGGGGGCGCTTTAATGGGTAGGCTTTTGTTTTAGCTAAAATTGTCGATTTTTAGCATTTTTAAGCATTTTTAGGGCATGTGACCCATTTTTAATCATGGGATAGGACCGTCGCCCTAAGCGGGGGTGGTGGTCACAGACCACCGCCTTCCAAGTTAGCGGTTATGGAACTACTACCCCGCTGCAGGGCAGCGGTTCTCTCCAGAATCCTAAAACAACACTAGTTTGAATTCATTTTTGCATTTTTAGTGTCCTTACTTGCTTTAATGATTTTTTTAATGTAATCTTGATGCTAACTTGCTTCCTTTTGTGTGTTTTTGTGTGTTTTGTAGAAGAAAGAAGAGTACATTAGATGGAGCCGAGAGAGGGAGAGTGATTGGCTTCTAGCAGTGTTAGATGCTCTCTCTCAGGCTGAGCAAGATACTCTTCAGAGGGCAGGTATATTGAGGATTGCACGGGTCCCCCACATTGCACCTGCCAGTCACATACTATGTGACTTATTTTCTTACTGGGATGCAGATCGGAACACCTTCCGATTTCCAGGTGTTAGGGGTGAGTGGACTATCACCCTAGAGGATGTCTACCGCATTTTGGGAGTCCCGATTATTGGGAGGAGACTTTCATTTGATACAAAGCAGATCTCAGAGCTCGGTGTGACCTGGGCCACCTATATGGGAGACGCATTTGTCTTCACTGGTTTGAAGAAGGGGGTGAAGGTCTGTTCTATTCCTAGCTTGCCCATCCCTCTGATCCGTCAGGCCATTATGGGAATCCTTGCTTCGAGATTGATCGGGGACAAGGGAGGGGATACTTTACTCTACTGCTAGGCCCCCATCATTGCACTGCATTAAGGCACATGGTCAGATTTATGCCTGGGGATCTGCTATACTTGGGACCACCTATCATGACTTATACAGGGTGGTTTGATTACAGGGACAGTCGCTGAGTCATCCGAACCTAGTTATGAGTTGGGTCTATGAGCACATCACCCCTTATGGGAGAGGCATAGAGGTGGAGGATCCTAGGGCCGTGAGGGAAGATAGACGGACAGAGATGACGGTGCTTAGAGCACCCCACCAGCCAGTTGCTTCCCTAACTACTGAGGATATGGAGGCCACACCTTTTCAGGCCATGGCAGGGTTGTGGGGTGAGGAGACCTTTACTTTGATTTCCTTCTCTACTACAGGACAGCTTGTGGACAGGACGGGGAAGGTAGAGACACACCCCTTTGATCGAGTGCCTCAGCAGTTCGGCCTTGCTTACATTAACATGCTTCCCCCTATGGTGCCAGTGTTCGGATCGCCGGGAGGCTAGGGAGGTCTTAGAGGTCGGGGTTGGACTATTGTTACTCTTGCATCCCTATTACAGCCAAGAGGGTAAAGAGTACGCGCTCAAGAGAGAGTCGGTGCTCCTCAGCACCTTTACTTGATTACACGCTGGCCCTACCCATAGCAGTGACGACCCCATTGATATAGACTTTGAGTCCGAGGAGTTCAGGTGGGGGAGAGATGGAGGAGGAGACCAAGGAAATGGAGGTTAGCGATTCGGGTGGGAAACAGGATAGCGATCCCGAGTGGCATGACACTTGGGAAATCTTACAAGCCGAGAGGGCGGAGCCGAGAGCGGAGAGGGTGACTCTAGTCTCAGAGGAGTTACTTTCTCAGGACCTAGGTGGAGAGGACAAGTTTGTAGTAGGACACCATGTTGTCCCAAACGTAGGAGGGGGACACCAATCGGCGGTGGCATTTGTGGCAGGCGCGGATCCCAGAGATCCTTCTTGGAGACCCAGAGATCCGAGTAAGTTGTCACTCTTCTTTTGATATTTGTTTTTTGATACGATTACCTTAGTTGTTATCTCTCTTTTTTGTTCATCCTTGGTTTCACCTTTTGATCATTTTATAATTTGTTTTTCTCCTTTCGCTTGCAGCAGAGACCGATGAGTGGTGAGACTTGATTCACTAGGTATGTACTGATACCCTGATGCTCCCCACGGAGAAGACTCATGCCGAGCTATCCATAGATGTAGGGGAGCCTTCAGCAGCCGGTAGGCATACCGATGTTTTTTTCCCCATCTAGCATGTGGCCAAGATGGTGACCTCCCTCCATACCGAGTTAGTCGGGTATAGGACTGCAGAGCGCCTGATGAGGAGGAGCTGCTCTCATAGTGAGGCTACGGCCTCTGCTCGGGACCGCGAGCCTCAATGCTGCACTCGAGTGCAAAGATATTTGGAGTCCCAAGCGTGATCATGTGCCTTCTGAGGGATCTCATAGGGATTGACAGGTCACTCGGTTCCTTTTGTAGTGACTCTTGTTAGATTGTTTATACGACCATTCTGTATTTTCTGGGCTCATTGAGCATTTTGACCATGCCTAGTGCATGATGGCATTATACATAAAACCTGATTATATATACATCTCTTTTTGGATCTAGATATCTTTGTACCTAGAGTTTTGTGATTCACTTTCACATGTATACTAGATGTTTGTAAAAAAAATATTTTTATATTCTTTTCAGAATGTGTGCAATGGACAACAAATATCACAAATATTTTCTTTTTGTATTTCATGATGCTTTGATGTATGATGATGTGGACACTATGTGATCTTGAACTTTATTTTCTATAAGCAATTTTCTAGTACATCATATTGTTTTGACAAAATGTGATGATGAGATGGTATGATGAGCAAATGAACTTGCCCCACTCCTAACTCCACGCAACTAGTAAGATGTGAGGGCTCACCACTAAGAGCTAGAAAGGGCATAAGCTATGAGGTGTGTTGAAATGGTAATGATGGGAGATAGACAAAGAGTTGGTGGAACCAAATTAGGACTCTACAAACCTATCTTACTCAAGTGACTCCATAGTTTAGAATGCAATTTGCTTTGCAGTTTATCCAGACTTAGATCCTTAGATGGCCACTTGGTTGACAAAATCTGGTTTTCATGGTTTTGAACTCTCTTGGAATTTTAGACATCTGATTTATTTGTTTTGACTCAAGATTTCAAAGGTTTGTTTGAACTATTTGCTTATGCCTTTCAACGTTTCATCGTCAAGCAAACCCCCTACACCTTACCCCATGCTACTAGTAGGAAGCATGGGCTTATCACCATGGGCAAGGCATAGGCGAGTAAAAGCATTCTCATCCTTTCCCAACCCTACGTCACTAGTAAGAGACGCAAGTTCAACACTGAAGGTTGGTAGGGCAAGGAAATGTGTAAAAGTAAAATTTTATGTTTGATCTACATTTGACTTACTTACTTGAGCAAAATGTCAGGATGTTCTTATTTTCAAAGAGATATATACGCAGGATAGATGTGACACCATGAAGCTTCTAGAACAAACCATAGGCAAGACACCTACCCTAGGAAGAAACAAAAAGTGAGAACAAGCATGCAGGCCTTGGTATGGCTACCGTTAAGACTTTGTCATATCTAGCTTTAATTGATGAAATGATTTTGAAACAATTGATGATGTTATGAAAATGAAGAAGTGTGATTTGAATGCTCCTGTCAATACTATCAGAAGTTTGTAATGAATTGCTAAAGAATAAGTCCTCGATCACCAAATTTTATGAAACGACCGAGCAAAATGAACCTATCTAAATGAATATATAATGTAGATATAATTATACAAATAGTGTTAATGCTTCATGTGTAAAATCATTTAAGATGCAAGGAATTAACCGATTCATTGAACTCCTCACCCTCTAAGTGTGCGTAGGAGATATGCATCGTTCACGTAGTCTTTCATGACCTGATATGGGCCCAACCATTGGGCTGGAACTTTCTTCCTCGCCGCTTTCTTATCGATCCAGCTTGTCTAGTCTTAGAACTAGATCTCCTTCATATATTTCTCGCTCATAGACTTTTTTGTTATACTGCTGGCACATCCGGTCAGCATAGGCTCTATGCCATTGTTCGGCATTTAGCCTAGCTTCATCAAGGCTCTCTAGTTGAGAGAGGCGTGCCTCCCTGTAAGCTTCCTCATCCAGAATCCCTTGTAATGAGATGCGGAGACTGGGTATTTCAACCTCAAGCGGGAGAACTACTTCTGCTCCAAATACCAACGAGAAAGGAGTTGCTCCTGTTGGTGTTCTTATTGAGGTTTGGTGGGCCCACAAGCCCAGATATAGTTTCAAATGCCAATCTCGTTTATTCTCCTTGACTATTTTGAGGAGAATAGCTTTCAACATTTTGTTTGTTGCCCTTCGGCCTACCCATTGGCTTGAGGGTAGTAAATGGAGGCTATGTAATGGTTTATCTTGAACTTTCTACATAACTCAAGAACCTCGTCGTTCTTAAAGGATGTGCCATTATCTCGAGATAATGACTTGTGGGACACCATACCGTAGATAATGTGGTTCAAAATGAATTTGGCAATCACCGAACAGTACGGCATGCAGTGGAGAGGCATGGCCTCCACCCATTTGGTAAAATATTCCGTGGTCGTGATTATAAAATTATGGCTATTGGTTGATGAGGAGAGAATTTCCTATCAAATCTAAACCCCACATGGAGAAGGGCCATGGAGTCACTATTGGTTGCGCAGGATTGGCTTTGGCATGTGAATCGCGTGAGAGAATTCTTGGCATTTGTGGCACTTACGTACAAATTCCATTGCATTATGTTCGAGAGTGGGCCAAAAATAGCCCATCCGATGTATTTTGCGAGTGGTGGCATGACCACTGAAGTGGCCCCCACATATCCCACTGTGGGATTCATGAATAATCCTCTTGGATTCTTCTATGTCGACGCATCTTAGAAGCATGCCATCGAAAGCTCTACGATAGAGCACTTGGTCTAAAACAACATATTTAGTGGTAATAATGCATAACCACCTTCTTTGTTGTGACATGGCACTTTCTAGGTATGTATGGTCCATGATAAAATTGATAATATCAGTGTACCAAGGACATGTAGAAATGAGGGGTCTGGTTTTGAGAAAGTTTATATATTCATCGGGAAAGTATAGATCTACCAGCTTGCCTCCATCTAGTGGATTGTTAGCTAACCAATCTGCAATGATTTGTCCTTTAATGGATTTTTGGTTTACGAATGTTAACTCAAATTCTCCCATTAGGGTTATGAAATGGCCAGCTTTTTTAGATAAAGATCCTTGTGTGAGAAATGTTCGTAAATGGTTTGTCTTTACGATGACCCTTGTTTCTTGGTTTAACATGTAATGTCTTAAACATTTTGTGGTGAAGACTATGGCAAGGCATTCTCTTTCTGCCTGTGTATAACGTGTTTCATAATCGAGCAACATTCGGCTAATGAAATAGATCGCGCATTCTCATTTATCATCATCTTCTTGAGCCAACATGCAGGCCAATGAGACATGAGTGGCTTGTGAGTATAGGATTAAAGGGCGGTCTGGCTTAGGAGGCATTAGCGTGGGTGGTGACAACAAGAAGCGCTTAACTACTTTGAAGGCCTCGATGAAATCTTCAGTCCAATCAATGCTATAATATTTCTTGAGTAGATTGTTGATTGGATGAATGCCAAAGCTTAAATCTAGGATGAAACTTTAGATTGCACTAAGTTTCCCAAGAAATGACCTGATTCCAGACTCGTTCGAAGCTGGGATCATTTCGAGAACAGCCCGTCTTTTGGCCGGATCAACATCAATCCCTCGTGAAGATATAATGTATCCTAGAAGTTTGCCTCTGTTACACCGAAAACACACTTCTTTGGGTTTAATGTGACATCATACTCAATTAGTCGTGAGAGGATGATGCGGAGTACTTCTGAGTGATCACAGCACTTCTTGGCCTTGGACAACAAGTCATCCACATATGATTCCACAATTTTATGGACAAGATCATGGAATATGTACGTCTTTGCCGCCTGATATGTAGCGCGACATTTTTAAGACCAAATGGCATGATAACATAACAATAAGTTCCCAGGAGTTATAAACGTGGTTTTGGCTTGGTCTTGTTCAAATATTTTGATTTGATTATATCCCAAGAACCCATCAATAATGCAAAAGCTCAAATCCGGTTGTTGTGTCAACGATGACGTCAATGGATGGTAATGGGAAATCATCCTGTAACAAGCTTTGTTAATATCCCGAAAATCTATGTAAATGTGTATCTTACCATTCTTTTTTAGAACGAGGATGATATTAGATACCCATTGTGAATAATCGACTGGTTTGATGAATCCTACTTGGAGAAGCTTCATCACTTCTTCTTTTACCATGAGAGCTACTTTTGGTTTCATTGGTCTTGATTTTTGTTTAATTGGCTTTGCATCTGGTTTGGTGACAAGATTATGTACTGCGATGTGCGGTGCTAACTCCTGTCATTTCTTTATAATTAAATGTGAAAGCCTTTTGATGTTCTTTGAGAATTTGAGTGTGTATTTCTATTTCTTCTGGAGTTAGCGAAGATCCTAGTTTCAAAATTCTTGGTTCTTCCTTTGTTCCAATGTTTATGTCAATGGTTTCTTCTATCAAAGAAACGTTACCTTCTTCAAATTCAGGTGGGGCTAGAGGTAGTTCCAAGCTTTCTCTGTTTTCTATCTCGTAGACATCGAGATCCTTCTGTGGAGGAGACTCTACCGTGGGATTTCCAAAGTAGGAAGAGGAGTGTGGTATTAGGGAAAGATCAACCATAGGGTGAGCAAGGTGTAGCTCTACATAGGCATTTAGATATTCAAGAGTGAGTTTATCACTGTTAACATGATGTAAGATAGAGGATTCATTCTCACCTGTGTGTGTTAAAAGAGGGTTCGTTGATATTTTATTCACCAATGGTTCAGTACGAAGTGATACCTTGAAACTTGTATCTTCTAACTCATTACTTGGGGTGAAACGCCAAGTTGAGGTTGTTATTGAATCTGCGAGAAGGTTGAGTTCTCGTGGGATTGCCTCAATGGATATGATGTTGAATCCTTTGCTTAGATCTAATATCGCTATTTTATAGAGCTATAAGTGCTCAGCTCTAGTCTCATATACTTCAGAGACTTGGTTTGCAACTAATTGTGAGTCTCCCAACACTCTAATGTCATTAACACCGATCCTTTTGGCTATGATGAGGCCAAGGAGGAGGGCTTCATACTCAGCGCTATTATTATTTGTGCATTCAAAGTTTAACTTAAAAGAAAAAGGTAGGATCTTTCCCTCAAGGGAAGTGAAGATCACACCTGCCCCGGCTCCATAGTGGCATCTAGCTCCATCGAAGTGGAGAGTCCAATACTTACTAGGAAAAATGGATGTTGGGACATTCTTTGCATCTGTTTCTTCTGTTTGTTACTTCTACCATGTAAATCTCCTCTGCTGGAAGAGAACCAACTCCTAGGGTACATCCCATACTGTGGAATCAAATAGTAGGAAAATATGGTTGGGGCTCGGGGGATAATGAGGAAGGATGGCTTCTCCCTTCTCATTGGATGTCTTGGTTGGGTGGAGAGCATTGCCTTTCCCCCTTCCTTGTTGTGATCAAGATGAAAAGATGAAGAAACTAGCATGTTGTTGTTTTGGAGCAAGAGGAATATACAGTTTGACAGTCCTTTCTTTTGAACAAGTTATTGTAATCCTTCCCACTTTGGAGTGGATGAATTGTATAGCCATTTGTAATGTGAAGATAATTGTATTGATAATGGAAGATTGAATTGTAATATGAAATGTAAAGAAGTTATATTCTACTTTCTGTTTTGAAAGGAAATGTGAAAAGATATTAAATGTAGTGCATTCTATATTCGGAAATCAAATGGAAAAGAGAAAATTGTAAAGTTATATTCGAAATAAATAAAGGAATGCTTCATTTTCTCAAACTTACATGGCTGTATTGGAATTGAATTGTTATTGTAAATTGAAATCTTTGTTGAAAAGAAGAATGTGTAGCAAGGAAGTATATTGTTTTTGCATCATTGGAATTATATTAAAATTGAATTCAGAATTTGTAATTTTGACTTGGGAATGAAATTCTAGAATCAACCGAATGTATTTGACTATATTGGAAATAATTTATTACATTTAAATGATGGAATTAATAAATAGATCCTTTAAAAATTTGATCACTGGCATTATAAATTCTAAAACTGGTAAATCTAAACAAAATGCACAGATTCAGACCTGCACTTGATAATCAACTTAAAAAGGTTATGGAATAGCATGCTAAGATATTAATGAATTCAATTTGACAAAGAAAACTTAAGAAAACAACTTCACCATAGCTAATTCGAATACAATTCCTTTAACATTCATTTTTCTATCATCCGATGGAAGATTAATATTTTTAAATCAATTGAATAAATTAACTTCGAAAACACTTTAAACCCTCCCTAGATCAACACTCCATGTTTTTTTGACATGTTGAGTGAAGGAGGAAACTGAATTTAATTAAATTGGAAAGTTGAAAATTGCAGTTTGACAATTAAAAACCTGCATATCATTTTTCAAAAATTTACCCTTTAAATTTCATCAAAAAGTAAATCTTATGCTTCCTATGCAGAGAGGGCATCGAGAGCTTTCCGAAAAGTCCTTGTTTGCCCAAAATTGAGCTTTCTAGCTCAAGTTATGGCCATTTGAAGTTTTACTTCAATTTGGCATTCAAAAATTAAAATAAATCTAATTGCTAACTTTAAGTTTTGACTTTGGAAAAATTCCACAAAAAGTCTGCGGCCCCCACCAACCCGCGACCAATCGGGGCCTGATACGTGGCACATCAGAGGGGCGGACCAAAATTTTAAACTTATCCTTTTTGAAAATTTTACCTTGGGAAAATTTTCCCACTTTTCCCGCATCCTTGCCGGCCCCGCAACCAATTACGTGGCGACACGTGGCATGGCATGAGGGCGGACCCCTTTTGAACTTAACCTTTTAGTTTTGGACCTTAGGAAAACTTTCCAAATTTTTCCCACATCCCCGCTAACCCACAACCAATCCCATGCTGACACGTGGCTCGACGAATGCGCGGGAGAATCTTGAAAACTTAACTTTTATTTCTTCTTTGGCAAAATTTGCCTTTTGACTCTTCGGCCCCGCAACTCCACCTTGCTTAGAAAATCTCTTTTCGCAGATGCGCGGGCCCGCGCAATATTTTCGGGCTTGAAACCTTTTTGGCTCATTCCCTTAGATTTCTCCGCCACCCCGTCGCCCACACCCAATCATGGGTTGACACGTGGCACCACCGAATTCATCGGGGAACGCAAAAAAATGTTTCCTTTGAAGTTTGGGATTTTGACTTGGGCAAAAATCTAGACTTTTCCCCGCCACCTTTTTCCCACGCCGAATCAAGTGATGACACATGCCCACCAAGGACCCACGGAGGCATGGGAGAAACGTGGATTTTGCCGCTTGTGCAATGGAAAAATTCATCGAGCCACCCCGTGACCCACCAACACACCAAAATGCCTTCCTTTCCTCTTGACATGTGTCCCCCTAGGGGAAAATTTGACCTAAAAACTCCACTTGGCCATATGTTGAGAAATATAAGGAGTTAGGAGGACTTCTTTATATCACCGGAAAGGAGAGAAAATTTCTTATCCAATGGAAATAATTTAGGAAATTTGGAAGAGTTAAATATGAGAAAAATCATGTTGAAACTTTAAGGTCAAATTGCTTTAGAGAGCAGGCATGGGGGTAAATTACTCCTCGAACCTAACCAAAATATAAAACCCTAAAATTTGAACCTTGTGAACTTGTTATTAGTTAATGAAGGGAACATATGTTGTGGTACATTGGTCTTGTTCCAAACTGTTAGTGAAAACTAATGTCTTGCAGCCTGATTGTAGACACTTCAAATCAAAAAAATTATCCCATAATTTTTCTAGCTAACCCTAGGTTGTTTCTTGGGTCTCAAGTGGTTGTTTAAATGGGCACAACAATTGGGTTAAGTATAAATACAGGGAGGCCTAGAGCTTGAATGAATGATAAAGGGCAGAGATTGAGATCAGATCTAGTATCGATTAAATCATGCTTTGCTTCTAAGTTATTAATGTAGATTCATATATATAAAGGAGGATCATTATCGTATATAATAAGCTTTTCAGCTATACCTATGAGATAGAAAAGTAATCTGTTGAGAAAATGCATTGTGAATGTTTGATAAAACACATTTGGATGAGTATGATTGGATATCAAGAAATCATGAATAGATATATTCATGGTGAGAAGAGCCTAGAAGATCCTTGGAAAATGAAATCAATAAAAGTATGAGGACCCTAGAGTGTTTGAATGAGATGGTTTCTAAAGTCACAAAATCATGCACTTTAGACATTTATTTATCCCAGTTTCATACTACTATTTAGAAGGTTCTTGAGTGAAGAAAGTACTAATTAACCCTCATCTTTTGGCCATCTTGTTTTATTTTATTTCATCATTACGCCCTTTTCATCCACATGCCCAGTTTATTTCAATCATTTCCCATCATTTTAGCCATGACTGGGATGCCCGAGGCAAGATCTTGCGGCGCCATGGGTACCCTGGTCCCACAAGAGGCACCTCGGTCCTTTTTTCACTTTCTTGCCACTTTTTGAGCTCTTTCTAGCCATTTGGAATCTTTATTTTCGTGCCTTTTCGGGGTTAATTACGAAATTAGATCAAGATAACCCTATAAATATAAATTTATGAGACCATAATGAGGGACCTAGCATCACTTACTATTATCACTCCATCTAGAGTTGCATCCATCTATTGCATTGGAGATCACTTACATCCACATAGCTCCATCATCAAGGCTAAGACATTTGCATCACACTTCATAGGGGGAGGGATTCTATTTTATTCCATGCACACATTCTATTACATTTTATACACATAGTTATTACTCACTACTTCACAAAGTGTGATTGGCATAAGAGCAACCTAGGGCATGTTCACACACACTTGCACATAGAACTACATACGGCCCGAGACGAAGTGCAACACTCGGTTAATAAGTCCACCATTGTGGTCGTTGAGGATAGGACCCCCTTCATATGCATTATTATTTTTAGCGTTTGATGTGTGTTTTAGGTGTTACTGTGTCTTTCTTTCATCTTGGAGTATTGGAGACATTCAGTGAAGGACAAAAAATTTGCTGCGACACACGGCGAGGGTTTTAACACCTTCTGACCTTGTAAAAACTAGTTTCAGAGCTTTTTCATAGACTAGGGCACTCAAATTACAGACCAAAGAACCCGTGGGTGCCCCAGTCCTCCTCCAGGCACCCTGAGTCTATTTAGATCATCCTTATCCATCATTTTCAGGACTTCTGCACAATCGTTCCTGCTCCTAATTTTTCTAATCACCCCTGTGACACTCTCTGATAGGAATCTGTTATGAGATGAGTTCTTTCCTCACTCTATTTTTCACATCAAGGTTAGCATTTCCTTTTGCATAGTTGTTTAGCTCATTTACATTCTTGTTTACTACATTTATCTACTTTATTACAACCATTCATAAGTTAGATATACTATTTATATACTACTTATTCCATTTTTAGTTAATTGTTTTTGGCTAACCTAACTCGATCTGTATATTCGTAGGATCCTCATTCTTCTTAGGGTTCCTTCATCATGGTTATCTCCATTCATGACTTTTTACTTCTTCATCCTGAATTACGAGCTAAAATCATTAATCTTTTACTCACTACTCATATTCCTAGCAATACTCATTCATATGTAGTATATAATACCTTTGCAGACGTGCTCTCTCAGCATATTACCTTCCCATTTTCTCCTCATGATGACTTCACTACTTTTGACAATGATTCACCTTTGCATATTATCTATTGCATTTATAATGTCGATGTTAAGTGTACTTTGATTGACAAAGGATCTGAGCTTAATTTGTGCCCCATGTCATTTCTCAAAGTTTTAAGTCTTACTACTCGTGACTTTATTCCTCTAGTGTTTCATCTGCGTGTCAATGATGGTTGCATTCATCCATGTTTTGATCACATCACATTACCCATCATTGTTGCTCCTAAGATGTCCACACTATTGTTATCCAAATAGCTCTCCTAGTGATTTGGATAACTTACATACACATTCTATCCCTAAGACATCTATTGAAGAATTGTGCGCGCTCAAAATCATTTGGCACATTCCCTTGGTCATAGTTTACCTATGTGCCCCTTTCCTTCCTCCTTCCACTTCTCTCTTGCACCCACCTTCCACGCGTCCACCTTCTTCCGAGTCAGTTTCTTTCAACCCACATGCCTAAGTCTTTGACCCTTCACGTGCCGCACCCATTACTTTGTAATAGTTGCACCTTAACCATACATTCTTTGCTCACCTGGTTTGATTCATCTCCCCACACACATCACGCGTGCTCCCTCCGTGCTTTCCTCTATTTTCTCCCCATGCCCTTCTGTGCCAAATCATCTTTTGACATGCTCAAGTGTGCCGCACGCAACTAGATGATGCAGGCACCAAATATTCGCAACAAATGAATGATTGACACGTGGCAGAAATGACAAATAGTTGTACATTTGGCCACCATTCTAGCCAATCAAAGACGTGCCATGTGTTTTGTGTACTCGACGACTTTGACAGCCATATCATCAGCTATAGAGCTTAGATCAACGCACACCTAGACTTGTCAAAGAGCTGCTGACATCAGCTACAATGCCAGAAATTCAAAATTCAAATTCTAGTGGATCTGGTAGGTGAGAAATGGGAAAACATCTCTCTGAACATTGATGACCAGATCGATTGCTCCAACCACCCAATTTGGTATGATCCGCCCTCTTTTGTCTTCAACACATCAAGCAGGCATGGGGAAGCGCATTTCACAGATTTCCAAGCGGATTTATAGATATTGAATGCTTCTTGTTGGTGGTTATGTTTCAAATTTGGGTTTTCCCTCCTTTTCCCTTCTTCCTCCATGGATTCATCTATAAATGTAAGAGCAAGGCTCATTTTTTAGGTTGGATACTCTGGATCCTTACGCATGTTGCTAAGGACTCCATATTTTCTATATTTTGAGTTGTAGACCTCCATGTTTGGCTCTTGCATGTGGATATCAGCCTCCTTATCATTGTAACAGTTCTGTGCATTTTAGAAGTAATAAAAGCATCATCTTGTGACTATTTCTGTCCTAGCGTGTTTATGTTCCTTCTTCTTGCCTTTTCTCTTACATTGTGTATTATTGTGCTACTTCAGGTCCCCTATAGTTCCATATTTGGTTGTGTTCCATAAGGATGACTCGGTGAATGCGTGTTTTGTTGTGCTACTCATGCCTAGCCTCCTCTCACACATTCCTTGTCATTCTTTCTCAGAACAGATAGTGTTCATCCCTCTTTTCTAGTTTTATCGCCTTTTAGTGTAGTTTACTTCATGTTATAGTTCATCCCTAGTCCCTTAGCATTCTTAGCTTAGTTTCCCCTTTCAGCACTAGGAGTAGTAGTAGCAATAGAGATAGATAAAGCAACTGGTCTTCTCCAGAGATCCGTCCCAAGCTCGCAAGGTCCCACAACTTGGGGATGGTTCCATTGTGGTCTCAGACACCTCATCCCTTTCAAGATCCGAGATGCTGGTGCATGTTTGAGCAACCAACAACTACCTTTTTCGTTGTTGATTTCCTAGTTTCCTATAATTGTCTACTAGGTGGGCCATGGCTTCATGCCATGCAAGATGTCACTTTTACATGTCTGCAACTGTGTTAAATTCTTACATGAGGGCATGGATTACACCACTTTTTGTGGATGTGATCCATTTCGAGATTGTGACCTGTGCTCCTAATACTAGTCTTCCTATCCCATGCATAAATACCACAAATGATCCCCAACCTATGGACAAACCACCTCACTTGCCACCACTTGAAAGTACCATTTGTATGATAGATGCTTTTTCTATGCCACCTACTATTACTATTGTTATGATTTCTTATCAGGGGCATGCCCAATCTATGGACGTCGATCTATCACATCCACCTCCACATACATTCCCTAATTTAGCACGCCCACTATTCACTTACACACTTTTCATCAATCATTCATATTGGGAACACATTCCATTTGACCCTACTTCACCAAAAACCATATGTACACATGCGGGATTAGCTTGATTAGGATTTTCTATTGATGACATCCATCCTCCACCATATGACCCTCATTTATATCATGGGTTGGTTCATGTTATGGTTGCCTATGGTCTTTGTGTATTTCACCTTGATGTCTTTCTTGCACATACTCCTACTACTTCTCCACTCACATTAGGACAATCATGGCTTGATTATATTGGGGGCACTCTAGATCCTGATCACATAGATATATCTTTCCCCATGCCTTTTGGATGCATTTTCATCTGCAATAGTTCTTTCCTAGGTTATATACAGATTCTTACTCGTTGGTATGCACACGGATGTCCTCTTTCTCCTTTTATTGATGAACAATACGCTATGGCAATGTATAACTTGCATGTTCACGGCTATTTGAATGACCAACCAGAGACTATTGCTTATCAGGTTTCTCACACTGTTTCATATGATTTTGATAATGACCATGACGATCTTTTAGATGATCTTACTTGACCACTGCTTTTATGTGCATCCTGGGGGGCATGTCACTTAATACAATAGCCCCCTCATTTCGTCATAAAGCATCTATCATCTTTGCATTTTCAACTAGGCACTTTTTCATCACATGTTTTAGCATCGTCACTACCCAATGACACACTCTTGTGCTTCAATTCACACTTGAATGTTGAGGGATTATTACTACATTGAACCCCACACATTGCACTATAGGAATTACACATTACATTTCATCACATATTATGCATCATACACCATCCATTCTACATTTAGTCTACAACATTTCCACATTCATACATCATACATTATACTCTTTCTCACCTTACGTGTTTTACATCATACACTATTAGGGTATTTACGCATATTCTCTCACATCCTATACATAGTCATATACCATACATCATACATTGTGCGTCTTCATGTCATACATTTTCTATATACTACACTAGTCTTCATTGCATATGAGTCTAGCATTACATTCATCCCTACATGCTACATTACTCATCTATCTACATGTCTTACACTATGTGATTATACATTACATTTTATACATTCTACAAATATAGCATTTACATTCTACACATAGCATATCTATACATTCTACTCATCACATGGTCATCACATATATTACATTGTTTTCTATGCACTGCACTCACTACCCTATGACACACTTTAGTTCCTGGTCCATACTTGAATGCCGAGGGTTTACAAATCAAATGGACCTTACATTCATCACGCGCTTATCATTTGACCTTTCATCATGCAACATTTCTAGCTTAGTGACATACGCTTTAGGATAAATCATCACCTATTATATCAATTTTTAGTAGTATACAACTTAGGTTACATCACCACTCCCTCCTTTCATCTTATAGTGATATATGTTTAGGGCTAAATCATCACTCATCCATTCATCTTGCAGTGATATACGCTTAGGCTAAATCATCACTTATACATTCAATCATTCATGATATATGCTTCAGCTATAGGGTTCATGCACATGTCATTTCTAGGTCGCATCTCACCACTACACCTACACATTCATCACAATGTGTTAGACACAACATCCTACTCAACCATTTCCCGATGACGCACTCTCATTTATAGTTCATTCTTGATTGTTGAGGGGGAAAACAAAATGAACCTCACTACATACACTTCCATTCACTCAGGGGCACACGGCTCCTATCATTCCATCTTGCATTCCATTCCACTCATCCACAACATATTGCATTGTCTTGGGGAATTTACTCTTGTTTACTAAGTATTTTACATGATCACTTTACTACATATGTTAAATTGATTTCTTATGTGTCATTATCTATACCATCCACACATGCGTGTTTACGTCTTTGTCTAGTTGTGATTGTAGATACAGATCCTTCACATGCGACATAGATACTCTCTTTTACCCTTCCTACACCGATCATGGGGGCATCCACATTTCATCTCTCGGGTGTTATTGTTTTATTTTGTACTTAGCACTTTACATTACTTGCTTAGTCACACTTTGACATATTGTTATTTCTCTAACATGTTAATGGGTGTTCCATGTGTAGCACTTCTTTTGTAGGATTACATGTTTCCATGGCTACTTCTTATTTACTTGTTTGTTACATTGTCTACTTTATTTTCTTCTTATATACAGACTTTGACCCATGTTTTGTATGTAGACTTATTTGTTGTTTACGCCCGGGATGGCCTTGCGTGTCTTGTGACATCATGAGTGATGTCCCATGTTTGTAACCCACCTTGTGTGGCTTACTTGTCTTCTTGCGTGTTTACACTATTGTGCTTGGTAGTTTTTACATTATCTGTGTACTTTACACATTATCTTCTTACATGCATGTGTTTTCATACTAACACTTGTTTTGGCTAGCCATCCTTGTTTATGTGCACCTTGGTTTCTACCAAACACATTCCCTTCCCCCTGCAGGGTAGAGTTACATAGTACATGTGGTTGTTCATTTTTTAGGGTCGCATTCTCCTATCAAAGACGTCGCATGCGCCCCCAAAGAGGGGAACATCATTTGGGGTTTTTGTACATACTAAAATAGAGATTCTACACCGGTTTGGTTCAGTTATATATACCAATTGGGTTCAAAATAGTCTACGAGCCCCATACACAATAGATTGTACATGACATGGTGTCCCAAAGCATTCTATGAAGTAGTTACTGATTTGGAGGTTACAATGGGTGTGCCTCCCTACATTACTTTATCCATGGCGTCGGATCGCCCTAAAAAAATAGGACGACACATAGATCTCTTCGTATACATTTGAAGGAAGCAGTTAAATCTTGGAGGACATAGAGCATTTCCTCCCTACACTTCCTCGGCCAGGGTGGCGTGAGATCACCCAAAAAACTTACAGTACAGGATATCCTCCTACACTCTCTTTCTCGACATAGATCAGGTGCACATGTTCCATTTACATTTTCCATTTACATTTGCATATTTTACATATGCATGTGTCTTTTAGATTTTTTTTACACATACATACAAACATATTTTACTACTTGATCATTTTATCCTTGCAGGTCCGACCATATGAGAAACAACTAGTCAAATTGGAGGAAACAACAATAATAGCGTCAACAAAAACACTTCACGACAACACACGCTTTACTAACCATGCAAGTATAATACACACTACAACAACTATACACATGTTCCTCCCTAGGTTCACTCTCATCACTTTTTCTTTACGCATTTTTCATCTTTAGTTTCCACGCTCCTCCATCGTTTTGTCATTCCACGCTTTTTCTATTCCTTCAACGCTTTTCCACTACACTCTTCATGGACATCAGGTACACTGATCTATCTAATTTATGTTACTAGGATTTCAGCTCATCAACATAAAGTGGGGGCAAAATGTAGTCACAAAATCATGCACTTTAGACATTTATTTATCTTGGTTTCATACTACTATTTAGAAGGTTCTTGAGTGAAGAAAGTACTAATTAACCCCCGTCTTTTGGTCATCTTATTTTATTTTATTTCGTCATTACCGACCATTTTCAGCCACATGCCCAATCTATTTCAATCATTTCCTGTCATTTTAGCCTTGGTGGTGGGTTACTAGGCAGTATTGGGGCACCCTAGTGGGCGCCCAAGTCCTTTTCACACTTTCCCACCACTTTTTGGGCTCTTTCTAGCTATTTGGAATCTTTATTTTTCTTGTGGTCATCCTTTTCGAGGGTTAATTATGAAATTAGATCAAGATAAACCTATAAATATAAAGTTATGAGACCATAATGAGGGACCTAGCATAACTTATTACTATCACTCCATCTAGAGTTACATCTATCTATTGAATGGAGATCACTTCTATCCACATAACTCCATCATCAAGGCTAGGAAATCGCATCACACTTCATAGGGGAGGATTCTATTATATTCCATGCACACATTCTATTATATTTTCTACACATAGTTATTACTCGTTACTTCACAAAGTGTGACTGACATAAGAGTAACCTAGGGCATGTTCACACACACTTGCACATAGAACTACATCGGGTCTGAGATGTAGTGCAAAGACTCAGTTAGTAAGTCCACCATTGTGGCCATTGAGGATATTCTGACTCCTTCATATGCATTATTCTTTTTAGGGTTTGATGTTTATTTTGGGGTCTTACATGTCTTTCTTTCATCTTGGAGTATTGGCAACATTCAGCGCAGGATAGCGAAGTTGATGCGACACACAATGAGGGTTTCAGACCACCTTCCGACCCTATAAAAACTAGTTTCATAGCTTTTCACGAGACCTAAAGGTGCACCCAGATTGTAGACCAGAGCACCCATAGCACCGAGTCCTCCTTCAAGTGCCCCAGTCCAACTAGACTTTATAGATCCATCCTTTTCGGGACTTCTACATAGTCATTCCTGCTCCTAATTTTTCTAATTACCTCTATGACACTCTCCAACAAGCATATGTTATCAATTGAGTTCTTTCCTCACTCTCTTTTACACATTAGGGTTATCATTTCCTTTTTGCATAGTTGTTTAGTTCATTTACATTCTTGCTTTCTTTGTGTTTATGTACTTTATTACAGCTCATTCATAGCTTACATTAACTATCTATATACTACTTAGTCCATTTTTAGTTAATCAGTTCACTAAATGATAAAAAAATTATTGAATTAAATAAATAATAAATCTAGATACGTATCAACACTAAATAAATATGCAATAAAGTATAGATTTTGACCCAAGTAAATAAGCTAGAAAATATGAAACCCTAGTTGTTAATGAGGATATAAAAAGACTTGGTTAATTCGTAATGATCCTGAAGGTATGATGAGTTGATGAATTGGTGAATAGGAGGAGGAAAGTTTCACACCAAAGATCAGAAAATTGTAGGAGTGTCGGAAATGCCAGGACTAGGGCGTTTATGCAGGGCCAAGGGTACCTAGGGCACTGCAGAGCTCCTCTAGGTGCATATGACTACTCAGAAGCTATGAAACCCAATTTTACAGGGTCGTGAGATGTTCACTAGTTGTCATCTTTGATCACCTTTATGTCATTGCACTTAGCTATTGTTCACGTGAAACATGCAATACAAAAACCCCCAAACTACATCAAATCCTAAAAAGAAAGATGCAAAATGGGAAGTTGGACTGTCCTCGGCTGTCAACAAAGTGAACTTGCGTCCGAGTGTTGCACTATATTACAAACCCCATGTAGTTTTGTGTGTGTGTGAAGAAATCATGCCCTAGGTAGCTCTTGTGCAGACACACTTGATAGCAAGCAAGTAGCTAGATTTAGAAAATGTAGATAGATGTGTGCGTGGAAAAATGAACTTTGAAGTCTATACAGAATAATATAGTCCCTTGCCCTTGCGTGGATGATAGATACATGTTTAAATGATCTTGTAAATACCTTAGGATGTAATATTAGGTGTAGATAGACAATGCTTAGTGTTTGGTCCTTTATTATTATCACATAGCTTTATATTTATATGACTCCCTTGCTCCAATTTCGTAATTAACCACTAAAAGGCCGACTAGTAAAAAACAAGATGCCCAAAAAACTAGTACAGACCATGCCAGCAAAGTAAAAAGAGGTTGGGGGCGCTCAGATGGGACGAGGGCACCTGGGCACTGGTGTTCAGAATTAGAAATATCGAAGTATGAAAAGACAAACTAGGCAAGAAGGTGTGTGATATCAAGAAGGAAAATAGAAAGCAATCAAAGAGGCCCAAGACACTGGTCAATTAGTACTTTTCTTACATAGGAATCATATGAATAGTAGTTTTTATTAGGACTAGATAGATACCCAACATGTGTGATTTAGTGTCTACATTGGGTGATCTCAAGCCAGGAGTGAGTTTTTTGGGTGATCTCATGCCAAATACGAGTTTTTTGGGTGATCTCACGCCAAGTGTAAGTTTTTGGGTGATCTCATGCCACAAAAAAAGAGTGTTGGGGAGAGACGTCTAGTGTTACTCTCATTCCATGTTTGTTTCCTAATTATACACCATTGTATATGGTTTCATCCTATTTTTTTCGAGTTATACCGTATTAATTTCATATTGTTCCAAGTTGAAATGAAGAAAGAATGCATTATTGTTGCTGGAGGACTTTTCCCGAATTGTGAAAGTTGGTCTATGAACTCCTGTAAATTGTGTTGATTTGAGAAATTAACTATAATCGCCCTCTGGTCATAGGTGCCCAGGAAAGGTCGGGAGCACCTAGGTGTTAGTATTTGTATCCGGGCACCAGTGTCTATGTTAAACTGATGACCCAAGTTAGATTCAAGGTTGTTTATGTAACTATATTATATTATATTCTTATACTATGCAGATCGGTAATGTAGCTCTAAGTTGTTGAATGGGTGGTGATTCACCCATCTTGTATGCCCCCTCATTTGGGGTGCATGTGACATGAGATAGGAGCATGCAGTCCAAAGAGAGGACCAAACCGATATGATGATGTGTTGAAATGGATACCCCAGTAGAGGTAGGGGATGTGTATGGTAGAAACCAAGGCACATGCAGACAAGGTGGCTGACACGTGTGTTAGTAGAAAAGCTAGCAAACATGCAATAGAAGATAGTGTAACAAAAAAGAAGACAAGATAGACCGTGAAAAGAAGGTTTCAAACATGGGACATCACTCATAATGTCACAAGAGAATCAGGGCCAAAGTGGCCAAAAGCATATAGTGTGCACATAAGACAAAGGGCATAGCCCACAAACAATAACATACAATGGAAAACAATGTCAAGCAAAGAGTAACAGACAACCATGGTGGCATATAGTCCTGTAAAGAAAATGTTGCACATAAAGCACTGTTAGCATGTTAGAAAGATAAAAATTATGCCAAGACATGTATGTATCAATGTAAAGTGAGGTGCTATTAAGAATATGAAGTAGTAAAAATATGCTAGTAAGAATGTAAAGTGAGGTTAACACATGTGATGTGTGAGAAAGTAGATGCCCCAAGAGCCTCGGTGGGACTAGTAAAAGGTATTGCATCAAGCATCATTGTTGCATGTAAATATTTGTAGGAAGTTTGCATTCACAACTAGAGAACAAGTGAACATGCATGTGTATATAGAAAAGATAATGACATACTAAGTATTCGTCTAATATGGAAAACAAAGTATACATGTAAGTATAAGAAATCAAGAGTAAATACAACCAAGATGTGAAATATGATATGAATGAGTGAGATAGAATGGTATGTAATGTGAATGTGATAGAGAGCAGCGTACCCCCAAGCGGATGTGTATATATGATATGAGGTTCATTTATAAAAGACCCTTTGATAGTTAAGAAGGAACCATAGAATGAGAGTGTGTCTTCAAGAAATGGTTTGAAAGTGTTTGCTAAAAAGATAGATCATGAAGCATAGAGCGTGAAATGTGAATGCAAAGTGAGGTTCATTTCATATTTGGACCCTCAACAATGAGTATGAACCGTGGAACTAGAGTGCGTCATAGGGTAATGATGATACAAGTGTATCAAGTTGTGTAAGATCGCTTAGAAATGGAAAGTATGAAGCACAAAGCATAAGAGTAGAAATGGTACATAATTGATGATGTTATGGGGGAGAATAAGCATGATTCCCCCAAGTGTATGATGATGAACAATATATCTGATGAAAGTGAAGCGTGACGGTCCTCCACCCGATGTTTGAGGTGATAAAGGCGTGTGACCATGCTATGAGATTGGTGATGTATGAGACTATTGAAGTACATGTGATGGAAGCCCAGGAGGTGATGAGCACCTATGTGAAGGAGACAAAGGAGGTGATGAACAACTACATGATGGAGACCAAGGAGGTGAAGGAGGTGGTGAACTTTTATGTGAAAGGGTTGCCCAAGTAGGGGACTTAGGTTGATGAGATGGACTAGTGGACCGATGAGAACGAGTAGGTTGATCATGAATAGGAGAGCTAGGTGTAGAATGTGCCTTATATTTTAGAGGTCGAGGGTCCTAGATGTTCTAATTGGCGCAAGGGAAACCTCAAAAGGAGGTGGGGAAAAAGTGTGCATGGTGGGACACCTTTGAAAGTGATAACTTGCTTGTTGTGAATGAATTTTAGGCACAAGTGATTCATGGAAGGGATAGCTTAAGCGATATGAAGCCAAGGAAGAGCTAAGATCATGTCATAACCTTATACGAAAGGTGCCACTCTGAATGACACAAGCATGGTGAGAGGTCGAATTATAACTAGAAGTTTGACTTAGCCATAACATTTAGGCACTGGATATGAAATATTAGCGAGTGGATAGTTGATAGCAACGATGAGTGCAATAGAGCATATGCCCATAGGAAGTGATGGATCGATCATTTTATTATTGATAGTATGAGGCCCGATAGAAGCATTGATGTGTAGTGTGTTAGAAGAAAATGTAGCATGATAATCATGATCAAGTAAATGTGATTAATGATAAAGATGCATCAACACTAGCAACTAGAAAATCCAAAGGCCCCGATGATGGAGGAGGCACAACATGATATATATGATTGGTAGAAGAATCTGCAACTTGCTTCTCATGCTTAGGTAAAGGATCATTAAATATTTTGAGATTTTTGTTTTCATTGACCGACTAAGATGTTGAAGTCTCAGGAGTTCAATTGCATTGTTATCAATAAAATTTGAATGAGATGCCCGAGTTTGAAACAATGGTCAATAGGATGCCCAATGCATTGATGATAGTCACATCTAATATTTTTTCTGTCATTACATCCTTTAGGGTGAGATGGATCTAGATTCAGTGGTGGTGGAAGTGTAATAAGATTCTTTGTGATAAGTTTTGACAATATAATGTGAAAAAAGCACAAGGCAATGAATGTATGCTTTGGAGGTGCGCTAAATATTTTCTAGAGTAGAGACAACATTAACAATAAATTTTACTTCATTAGGCTTTGGATATGGATGAAAGTAGATTTTCTTTGAAACCGATTAGAAGATGATGAAACCCGATCATGACACTTAATTTTTCCCATAGAGATAAGTTTATCCGAAGGAGATGTCTCAAAGATGACACTCTCTTATAGAGGTGGTAAGAGACTTTGAACAAATAGATCTTGGAGTTCGAGTCGTGCAAGCACATTGGTCATATTAGTTAAGTTGTTCTTATATCGTAATACATATTTTGTTAGATAATAATTGGATCCTTGTTTGATTTGCGCAAGTTGAGCATAGGATATCTTAGAACCGATATTGATACGAAATGTGTGAGAAAAGCATCGACTAAATGTGTGAATGATGTTACCGAATGAACAGGTAGATCGTAGAACCAACGATAACATAATCTCGGAGACTTCTAGGAAAGAGCTTTGCTTAGCAAAATATGATCATCAACATAATTTAGACATGTCATATGGAAAGATATAAGATTATTTTGAGGGTCACAATGGTCAAAGTGAAGGTGGGTAGCTTAGGGATGACGAAGTTTGGAGGAAGTGAATAAGAGGAAATGGTAGATGCAAAAGGAGTGTGGAGGATTAAGGAGGAATCAAGAGATGGAGATGCACAAGAAGTAGCCTGCTGAAGTTGACATATTTGCACTTGGAGATATTGATAGAGAGAGGCTAGGTCTTGAGTGCCAGAAGAAGAGACTTGCCACGTATGAGAAATAAGAGGTGAAGTGAAATGGGTTATAGGAGTAGGAATAAAAACAGAACAATGGAAGTAGTTCGAGTGGTAGAATTAGGAGGATGAGTATCAATAGGCATAGAAGCGGTAGTGGATGTAGGAACATTAAGCTCAGCTAGATTGGTAATTATATGGATGAAAATTGACATGCAACCTTCAACCAAACTTGACCCCGCGAGGTCATGCCAGAGCAAATCGATGTTGAATGTGTGTAGCTAACTATAAGAGGATCAATGAATAAGATCGGTAGTGTGATATCCTAGAATCGAGTTGGAAAAGGGGAGATTTAGAGGCTATGAACGTGTAGCGTAAATTCCCTATGTTTGTTTGTTTCTGGCATGGATCTAAGTGTTAAACTAGTTTGAAGTGTCCAAATTAGCTAATTTGAAACTAACGATCTATGCTACTTCAGAAGGGAAACTAATCTAAACAAATCACAAAACTGACATATTATAATCATAAACAATAATTTGCTTCTATTTTAAATAATTAAAATATTTCTACACTAAAAATAAACAAGCGAGATAACAAGGTGTGGTTATTCACTTGCCTTGAGTGTATGAAACTAAACTAATCTAAAACAAGAACTTTTCCAAATGATCTATGATGTGTAGACAACCTCCTACAAATATTCTCTACTTCAAATCCACAGGGATGGGAAGAAGAGGATCCATCACCGGAGTTGCTATTAATGATTTAGACCCTCTCGGGAATCAACCAATTACTTGCAAATGAAAATAAATTGATTTCTACTCTATTTGATATGATATAACAATGATAAATTACAAGAATGAAGGAAATTAAACAAAAATCCAACCTAGAATTCATAGAATAGAGTAAATCCAACTATGTGATAAGTTGTCCCCTTAATTTGCCCCTTTCTTCCTCTATGTGTCCATATGATTCCAAGGAATTGGGAGTGCAAAGGCAAAGAATGGAGAAGGCGTTTGAGAAATGGTAATCAAGGTAGTCAGTTGCGAATGCGGTGGAAGAGAGATAAGACAAGTGAACAGAGCTTGGCTATGTAATTTCTAGTAGGATTGCGGTAGCAATACTATGCAAGATACATAAAATTCTCAGGCAATTTGCTTGAATACAAGAATGGAATATATAGGAATTGGTTGGGATGTGACTTCATGCACAAGGCAGCCTTGGAGTGTCAAATAATTGGGTGAAGAGGCATTTCAAACTAATTAAATCTATGTAAAAATAGAAAAGGGAAGGAAAACCAAGCAATCAATACTATTTTTAGGCAATTTGGTTCACAAACGCACCCTAAAATTCAAGTTAAGTGAAGTGTCGCATGTTAAAATTACGCATGACAGATTCTACAAAAAGTGCACAAGATCCGCCCCTGTGCATGGTGGCGATCACGAGACTACCGCCCTACCTAGGTGGCGATTTGTAATCATTGCCTAAGTAGGTCGGCGGTCCTAGCACTAAAGGCCAAAACATGCATAGAATGAAGCGGGAAGCCAAAAAAAAGCTGGAAAAGCTAAGTAAGGATGTATAGGCTACAAATATACACTGTGAAGGGGTTTAAGAACTCGAACACCTTATGAAAGGAAATGAATCATCATTGGGGACTTTTGTAACTATTTTTCTGACAGTGTAGCACATGCAATTTTGGGTGCGTACATATTACCCCCTTAGAGAAGCGTCTTAGCCATGAAGAGGTGTAAAATGTGGATTCCAAGTATGTCGTTCCCGAAATGAGGAGTTAGAAGCTATACGACACACGTGTCAAAATGTCATTGTCCAAACTCCCGCTACCTACAATACGAAGAGAAAAATCAAGTGCAGATAGATAAAATATCGAAAAATAAACACTAAATTAAAACAACAAAAGGACTTACCATTTGTGTGGGGATATAGAAATATACTTGCATCGCGCTCTGTCATCACCAATCCTAAGCACTATGATAATTCTTCACCGGGAACTCCTCGTGCTATGATTATTTACTAATACACACCTTTAGTTTGGTGGATGTAACTGAAACAAAACAACAACATAACACAAGAATATCATCAACTATGATAAGACAGAATGATGACAAATCTGAAATATCAAAGTAAATTATAATATTAACACGAAATTGTTACAATCTCACCCATGAGGTACTTCAACAAGACTATGGGAGAAACTTTACAATTACACCTCTTGATGGCTTCTTCAACACACCTTAATCGATGGCTTCCTTTGCACACTTCCTACAATATTTCTCACTACTTCTTTCTATGCTAAATGAGGGGGGTGGCCTCTCTATTTATAGAACTTCCAGGCTTATCCATCTTATCTCTAAGATAGGATAAGAAATCCACTCTGACGAATCATATTCCATACCTTAACTCTTATCTCGTACATGTAAGCTTATCTATTAAGATAAGATAAACCTTATCATTTTACATGGGTTCCACCTTTTTAGACTTTTTATAAATAAAATACACAAAATATTTATGACCTCACTCCTTGTCTTTATTACCAATATAATATTTCTAATTCCTAATCATGTAGACCCTACTTCTCTAATTACCCAAACTTTGACATTTTAACATTACGGGACCACTTACGACAAATATTTACTTTTTACAACATTCCTATTGTACTTTGATTTACCGTACTCCACATTATTGGTGGAACTGCATCGACTTGTGCGCCAATTATCATCGACGCTACTACTAATCATAGAAATTACAGAGGAAAATTTTAGTGTCGACATCTTCCCCCTTCCTAGCTTCTACTCCGTCTCTGAGTAGACTATTCTCGGTGCTTGGAAAATCTTCAACTTGCTATGGTTGAACCATTTTGTAATGGGAGTGCCATCCAATTCCTCCAATCGAGTGTACATACCATTTTCATGCATAGTTGCTATTTTGTAGGGCCCCATCCATTTTGGAAGAAATTTTCTCTATCTTCTTTTTTGTATCTAGAATCATATACTAGAACCAAGTCATTCACATGAAATGGAGACCACCGGATCTTTTGATCAAAGTATTCCTTCTACTTCATTTTCTTCTTATGGCTTGTATCCTTTGCTATTTCTCTCATTTCCTCCAAAGAAATGAAGATGTACCAACCTTTCTTTTTCTTGAATCACTTTCATCCATCCTTTCATTTTTCATAACTCTCATAGTGGGAATATCAAACTCAATAGGAAGAATCGGATCAATGCCATAGGCCAACCGAAATGGGGAGTATCTTGTTGCTTTGACTTTGATGTTGCCCTATATGCCCACAATGCCGCATGAATCCTTTTATCCCATTTATGTACTGCAAGGCTACATCTTTTGCTAAAATTTGACACAACAAAAATTTGTTCGCTCCACCTGTCCATTTCTGTTTGGCTTGTATGTTGTTGCCTTCCCGTGCTTAATAGAAAAATTATTGACTAGGGCTTCTACCACCTCATTAATGAAGTGGCTTCCTTGATCCGCTACAATTTCTAATGGGCAACCAAATCACGGTGACAATGCGTTCATACATGAACCTTGCCACTTCATCCATGGAAGTTGTTTTCAATGGCCTAGCTTCAACCCGCTTGGTTAAATAATCTGTGGCAACTACAATATACTTATTTTGGCGTGATGTAGTTGGAAGTGGACCTACAATGTCTATTCCCACTTTTCAAAGGGACCAAGGGGAAGAATAGGACATAATGGAGTGATGAAGTCTTACGGTTACCATGTGTTTGACAAATATCACATGTCTTACAATAATTATAACAATCTTTAAAAAGAGTGGGCAGTGATAACTGCATCCAAGATCCTTCTTCACGTAAGTTGTCAAAGAAGTGCCCTCCACATGTACCATTGTGGAATTCTTCTAGTAGTTCCTTCCCTTGATCACGTCCAATCGCCTCTTCTTTGTCCATCGTGTCCTATTCGAAATAATACTCCATGCAGAATAGAATATGGACGACTGGCTTGAGTAATCTTTCTCTTAGTCTTTGCATTGGCACCATCAGAAACTTGAATTCATTCAGATAATTCCAAATATTTATGTATTCACTAGGGATTGTGTCAAGGAGAACAATGTCAGATCGGGAAAAGCATCATCATCACAAGATGATCCTAAACCATCATAGGCTCGAGAGAGTGCATCTGCATTGACATGCTTCTTTCCTGGCCTATCTATAATATCAAATTCAAATTCTTGTAGCAAAATTATCCATCTTGCTATCCTCCCTGATGGGTTAGGCTTATTGACAATATATTTTGAGCCTCGATGATCTATTATAACTAGAAATTTTGCCCTAGCAAGTAATTTCTAAACTTCTTTACAAAGAAAAATGATAGCAGAGCCTCTTTTTGATTCATGAGTATAATTTACCTCAAGATCTTTGCTCATTTGTATCGCTCCCAAAGTAAATTAGATGTTCATTCCCATTTTCATCCTTTTGGCTCAAAGTACTTCCTAGTCTTTGATCTCGAGGCATCAGTGTACACAATGAATGGCTTGCTCCAATCTGGATTCTTCAAAACAGTGAAGACACCGGGGCTTCCTTGATTGTCCAAAAGCTTCATGTGCCTTATTTCTGGTTCATAAGTAACATCCTTCTTCAAGAATCTGGGTTAGTGGTGTGCAATCTTTGAGAAATTCTTGATGAACCTTCTATAGTAACCCACATGGCCTAAAAATGATCTCAACTTACTTCTATTAAGAGGAAATGGTAAATCTTTGATTTTGAAACTTTATCAGGATCGCACCAATACCATCTCTCTGGATACAACATGCCCTAACAAAACGCCTTTAGAACATCCAAAGACACACTTTGTAGGGTTTAGTGAGGCTTGTGCTTCATCTAACCTTTGAAATGTTGTCTCCATCAGTGTGCAGTGGTCCAACTTGCTCCCATAGATGCAAAAATCATCCGAAATACTCGATGAAGGTCCCAATGTAGGGTTCGAACACCCTATTCATCAATCACTTTGGAATGTTCTTTGAGCATTACACAACCCAAAAGGCATAACTCTATAAGCAAGCGTTCCCCAAGGAGTGGTGAACGTGGTCTTGGTGATCTTTCTGTTATACGAACTTGGTTGTAGCCGCTATATCCATCAAAGAAAACTATAGCACTCTTGCCGCCTACTTCGTCCAAGATCTGATCGAAAATGGAAGAGGGTAATGATCCTTCTTTGTTGCCTTATTGAGCTTCCTGTAATCAACACAAATGCGTAGCTTCCCATTCTTTTTTATTGAGATCACAATGGGAGAAACCCATTCTGAATTCTCCACAGCAAATATGAATCCTGCATCAAGCAACTTATCTATTTCTTATTTTACAGTCTTGGAAAAATTAGGATTCATTCTATATGGCATTTGCTTTATGGGCTTAGCACCATCTACCAACTCAATACAATGTTCTACCCAACTTACTTGACGGAGTTCCTTGTAATCAAAAGTGAATAGGTGTATGTACCTTTGAAAGAGATGGAGGTAGGATTCCTTCTCACTCTCCATCACAACATCACCAATCTTTATTTGTTGGAGACGATCATCAACTTATTCTTCAGATAATTTTATGGGGTCATGAGTTGGTGTGGACTGGAAGGATATCCATGATGAAACATCCACCTCGCTTTCTTCATCTTCAAAGTGTCCACTTCACTTTGGTACTAGAGTAATCGAGAGGATGTCCAATGATCGGTTTCATCACTTGAATCCACAGGTTCTGCCTTATGATGTCGAGGGATCACATTTATCTTCACCCTCTCTCTACCACGTCCAAGTGTCATGAAACCTTCATTCCAGTAGTTTCTTGCATGAACTCTCCTTAGCCATGGTCTTCCCAGCAAGCATTGGGTATGCAACAAGATTACCATTTTCATCACCGAAAGTCTACCACACATACAACACCCATAATCAGATATTGCCACATTTGAAACTACACCTTCTGGTTTAGTTTTTCCCTTATTTAATGACCTTAACATAAGTGTTGAAGGGTGATCAATTTTTAAACCCAACATATTCATTACAGACTCGGTCATTACATTAACCGCAAGCACCTCCATCAACTAAGACATCATGAATTGAAATACCATTACATAATACCTAGCTTGTGGAGCATAGGGATCTCGCCTCTGCCTCCAAAACGGGGACCTCAACCTCCTTCCTTCTTCGAGCATTGAGTCCACCTCGCAACTCCCGCCTCTTCTCGAAGACATAGCCAAGAGTTGACCATATGTAATATTTCGGAGCCTTTTGGATAGATCTTCCAAGATGGAGTATGGTCCTTGCCCCTATGAAATCAGAAAATCCCGCACACCCAACTTTCTTCTCCTATGTTTCTTACTAGTTTTCGCTTTCATCTTCTTAGGATCATTTCCATCTTGATTATCTTTTTCTTTCTTTCTTTTTTGTTACAAACACATCTACTTCATTATTTCTACGCTTATCTACTACATCAAAAGAATTCACAGTGCTTTTCCTTTATCATTATCTCCTTTACCAAATGTAGAAGCTCTATCTCTGGACAATTATACTTATAATGACCCTTTTATAACAACCATAACAAACAACTTCGAAATATTTCTTTTGGACCTCTATCTCCTCCCCGAGAACTAAATTCCTTTCCTTGAAGAAGATTAATAGTTAATCGACCCATCTTTTGAGCGAGATCTTCATACTCGGTAGATGTACTAGGAGAAATATTTGTGCTCGGGAGTGGAGTGGTGGATTCGGACCAAAGGTACTTTGGTGTAGGCTCTACTTTAGCAACAATTTCTTTGGGCTCCTCTTCCATGCTTTCTTCTTGCCTTCTTCGCAATCTCCTTTGCTTGTTCAATGGTAGCTGGAGGTCATACTTCACTCGTTGTCGATCTCGGCTTCATCCCAAGAATGAAGTGCTTACAGAGGAGATTATCCACGCCATTCATCAACCCATCCGCTAGTCCTTCCTTCCGGATCTAGGCATCGAGTTCCTCCTTAGCTCAGAACACGAGCATGATAATCCCTTATCTTCTCCTTCTCTCCTTGGGATAGCTTTGTGATCTCGATCATGAAATCTCGCATATTTCATTGTTCACCAAATTCTTCAAGAAAACTTTCAGTTAATAAATCCCATGAATTTTTCACATTATCACCTAGTGTTTCAAACCACCTAAGTGCTAAACCATCCAAAAAGGTAGGAAAAAATTCAGTCCATTATTCCCTTCTTATAAGGCCATTACAAATACAAGATCGCTTAAACTCTTGAATGAAAGAAGAAGCATCTTCATTAGATTGAGCTGAAAAAATAGGAATCTTTCCCATTTTCAAAAGTAACCACCATGAAATACCAACTCACAAGTACAATCAACAAGACTTATGTGTACAAATAATTGGAATCACTATACTAGAAAGTGACTTTACACCTTTCTACAGTAAAATAGAAATGACCACGGTAAACTATGGTAAAACTTGACTTATCATGCGGTAAAACTCGACTTTCTTGTGGTAAACACTATTCACGGTAAAAAGTGAAGTTCACAGTAAATAATATTCACGGTAAAAGTGAAGTTCTTTGTGGTAAATACTATTCACGGTGAAAAAGTGACTTTTTATGCGGTAAATACTATTCCAAAGAAATGACTTTACCATGGTAACTACTATTCATGGCAAAAATGACTTTACCATGGTAACTACTATGCACAATAAAAACAAGGTTACCCTCTAATTGATTTTTGACTAAGTGGGAATATCTCTCCAGAAAATCCACCAACGAGGAATGGTCCCGGCAACGGAACCAAAATGTCATCACCAATCCAGCACTATGATAATTCTTCACCGGGAACTCCTCGTGCTATGATTATTTACTAATGCACAGCCTTTAGTTTGGTGGATGTAATCTGGAAACAAAACAACAACATAACACAAGAATACCATCGACTATGATAAGACAGAATGATGACAAATCTGAAATATCAAAGTAAATTATAATATTAACATGAAATTGTTACAATCTCACCCATGAGGTACTTCAACAAGACTATGGGAGAAACTTTACAATTACACCTCTTGATGGCTTCTTCAACACACCTTTAACTGATGGCTTCCTTTGCACACTTCCTACAATATTTCTCACTACTTCTTTCTATGCTAAATGAGGGGGGTGGCCTCTCTATTTATAGAACTTCCAAAGCTTATCCATCTTATCTCTAAGATAGGATAAGAAATCCACTCGACGAATCATATTCCATACCTTAACTCTTATCCGTACATGTAAGCTTATCTCGTTAAGATAAGATAAACCTTATCATTTTACATGGGTTCCACCTTTTGGACTTTTTACAAATAAAATACACAAAATATTTATGACCTCACTCCTTGTCTTCATTACCAATATAATATTTCTAATTCCTAATCATGTAGACCCTACTTCTCTAATTACCCAAACTTTAACATTTTAACATTACCTGGACCACTTACGACAAATATTTACTTTTTACAACATTCCTATTGTACTTTGATATTACCGTACTCCACATTATTGGTGGGTATCTTGATCGACGGTGCCGTTATCTTCTATCGACGCTACTACTAATCATAGAAATTACGGAGGAAAATTTTAGTGTCGATGACTCAAAGACTGCGAACATGTGCACTCAAAACGAAGTCAGAATAACATATTTATATATATCTAAATAAACTCATTTTCAAATTCATATGTGCATATCGACTTAGTGATTTTTGAGCTCTGGGCCCACTGTGACTATTTTCATCGAAAGAATAGTCAAAATGTTCATTGTGAGATTGTGATCATGCCTCCATGAGCAGGAGATCGACCAAAGACGCCTCAAATTAGTTCTCCTCACTTGTGTGTTTTTAAACTGTAAAAATATTTGCCTAGGGGGATCATTTTTGAAATTTCTTGTTTTAAATGAGTCTCTAGGGGGGCGCCCATAAGGCAATCTTTTATTTCGTCTGAAATGGTCTTTTTGCATTTTTGGGCATTTTCTAGGGTTACGAACCCATTTGGCAAATCGGTCCAGGACCACCACCCCGAGCAGGATGGCGATTCACGGGACCACCACCCCGCCAGGTGGTAGTTCAATGAATGACCAAAACCTATGTGCTTAACTTTTTTAAAAAAATTGATGTTTTGTCATGTTTTTGTTGAGCTTACTTCTTGAAATACGTTACTAACTTGCTCTTTTTCTATGTTTTGGTGGATGCAGAAGAAGGAAGAGTATATCCATTGGAGTCGCAAGAGGGAGTGTGACTGGCTCCCAATGATATTGGATTAGTTGACTCAAGATGAGACCGATACTCTTCAGAGAGCGGGCATATGGAGGATTGCACGAGTGCCCCATGTTACTCCTGACACCACATATTATGTGACATGTTCTCTCATTGGGATGAAGACAGGAATACCTTCCGATTGTCGGGTGCTTAGGGGTGATTGGGACGATCACCCTAGAGGATGTGTAAAAATATCCTTGGGGTTTCGATATTTGGAACATGATAGACTCTGGAGACAACAAGATCCAGAGCCACAATGACTCTATGGGCCACCTAAATGGGGTTGTCACGGTCTCCTTTGGTTCGAAGAACGGGATCAAGATCTAATCAATTCATACTGCTCCCATCCCTATTATTTGCACGACTATCATGGGTATCTTGGCCTGCAGCTTGATTGATCGGGGACAAGGAGGTGACACACTACTCTACCGACACAGATTGAGGCACATGGTCGTATCTATGCCTGGGAGCGGATATACTGGCATCACTTATAGCGGCTCAGTATCGGATTATCACATTACAGAGGCAAGATTTGAGTCACCCACCATTGGTTATGAGATGGGTGTACGAGTGGATCATCCCCTATGGGAGGGGAGTTCAAGACATGATTTGGGGGGGCCGTCGGGGCGCGCAGTAGAAAAGGATGATAGTTCTTAGAGTGCCACATCAATCGGTGGCTTCTTTGACTACAACAGACATGGTGGCTATCCCATACCATGACATACATGACAGGTTATGGGGACGGAGGGGACTATATTGGTAGCTTGTTCCACTACTATTCAATTAGTTAACAGGACGAGGAAGCTTGAGATTCACTTGTTTGGCCAAGTTCCTCAGCAGTTTGGCCTCCCTTACATCAATATGCTTCCCCGATGGCACCTGTATAGGATGTGAAGGATACCCGAAAGGCACCTCATGGAGATCCAGATTAGACAAAGCATTGGTTCCAGGAGTGCCTATCACAATCAGTGAGTTGTTTGTGCACGATGGGCAGCTTGTGTCACTCATACACCCTTACTCTAGATTGGGGTTGCACCCGCTTATAGCGGAGATGAGGATGAGCCCATAGACATAGACTCCAACTCTGAGGAGTACACAGGGGGTGAGATTGGTGGAGAGGAGACTAGAAAAGAGGAGATTGGTGACAAGGGGTTGGGAGGTGAGGCTAGTAGGGCAACTCACATGGAGGATGAGAGTGATCCGAGTGGCATGATACTCAGGATGTTCTGAGAGCAGTGGGAGGAGGAAGCCGCAAAGGAGGAGACACTTATCTCCCGGGAACTAATTTTCACGATAGAAAGGGAGATGATGAGTCTTTGGCGGAAAACATCTTGCCTCTAGCTTTGGGGAGACCTCGCCACCATCAACAACAAAGCAACATCAGCCATTGATCCTACATGGATGCTTGGAGATCCGAGTATGTTGATCCTCTTCTCTTTGACCTTGTTTTGTTTTAAACGCTTTTGACCAGGAACTATGAACCAAGGGTTGGTGGACCCACCCATTACAATAGATAAATATGTTGAAAGACCATAAAAATTAAGAGACCCATGTATAAGCAAAACACCAATGACAAAGGATGAAACACACACCTAAAATTCTTCCCGAATGGGAAATGCCACGAAGAAAGCCACCACACCCCTCATGCATTACCACCTTGAATGAGGATCATGCATGAGAGGCAAACAAAAACCCACAAACACATGAGAACCAGAAGGGTAAGAGAAAGCACCTCCCGACCAAGAAGGAAACCACACGCGAACCAAAAAACAACATAACAAGACCGGGCCAACATCCCGGTACCAACCAAACACGGCTCCAAACATAAACCCATATAATCCAAAGACAAACCCTAAACCCTCCATGACAATAGGCCATGGAAATGCTCCAACAATATTGAGCAACCCAAAAACCATGCACAACCACCCACAGTAGCGAGGAACCAAAACAAAACCCATGAATAGACCATAGCATGCAAAAACCACGAACCACAAAAAATGAAATAGGTCATATTGCATACCCAAGTCACTGGCAATAAATGGATCATACTAAAAGGGGTCCTGAATAAACATGTGTTGTTTTCTTATACGGCACTTAGGAAACAATGTCTGACGTGCCCTACAAAGGTAGAAGAAAACAAAACCAACAAACCCCAAGATGGGACAAGGATCCAAAACATGACCACTTTCAAGCACCCCATCATTCTCCAACCGTGTCCTTGAGAAAAACAAAACCAAAATACTTAATGAATGATGAAGGCTAACCCCAAAATAGTCTCACCGATGCCCGAAAAAATCCACTAGCCATAAACGAAACACTGGCGAAACACGACTAGGAAGCTCAATATGGCCATCCATATGTGCAAGGTTTGAATAAACCAAATCCAACTAGGGATCGAAGCGAAGCTCCTTTGTCGCCATCTTGGGATCTTATTTTAGGAAGAACCAGGAGAAATCAAAGCAGCCTCTTCAGCAGGGGCTCACAAGTCGGCTAAACATGAGAACGATGGAAACAAGAATAGAACCTAACAAAGGTTGACTCTAGTTCCTCCACCGGAAAAGGTTTGAGTGAAACAAGACCATGAACCCTCTTGAAAGCCAAGAAGGCCTTCACATTCAGGCTAAGGAGGTACCCAACGAATCGCCCGGCTTCCTCAAAAATCCCTTTTTCCAAGTTGTCCTCTAACGGTCTGTAACAAAGCAAAGAAACTCTTTATACATCGTTCCGCTTGAGATAATGACCGAGGAAATCCAGTTAGACCACCTCATTATGCTCCTTTGCCAGCTCCCTCCACTCAGCTCCATTGACGTCGCTTACTCTCACCACTTGCTCAATCCAAAACTCTAGCTCTCTCATCCCCCAAAAAAATCAAATATTTCTCTTTTTGACCTGTTACTGGAAATGTTAGTTGGTATTTCTTTTTGTTTTGTTTTTGTAATTTTCTAACTCACCATTTTCTTATTTGTCTCTGTTTGCAACGACTACACAAGAGTGGCGAGAGATTTTTCGACGGGTGTGCATGGACACCTTGTTGTTTTTTTCAAGGAAGACCCTAGCTGAGCTGGTCAAGGATATATGAAAACCGCTTGCACCGATAGACACACTGATGTGTTTGTGCCCGTAGGGAGGACAACAGAGGTTATTTCTTCTCTTCGTACATAGGCGACTACATATGAGACAACTGAGAATTTAATGAGATGAAGTTGCTCTCGTAGTGAGAGCACAGCCAGTGGCCGCCACCATGAGCACTCCCACCATTCAATACATTCTCGTCACCGTAGCCACAGTAGGAGTCCTGGATGCAGCCATGCACCATCTCAAGGATCCCATAGGGATTGATAGGCCATGGGCCTTTTATTTCTTGGTTGTAATTTTTTCGGGCATTATATGATTTTTTTTGTATATTTTGGGCTCATTATGAGCATTTTGACCACGCCTAGTGTGTGATGGCATTATATATAAACTTGATTTATTATGATATATATAGACTCTTCTTTTTGGTTCGGTAATTCATTGTATTTGAGTTGACTTCCTCTTGGCTCACTTCACATGTGTACTCTAGATGTTTAGAACTTCCATTTTTATATGCTTTTCAGAATGTATGTAGTGGATATGAATGCTAACAAAATGATCTTTTTTTCGTAATGCTAATATATGATAATGAAATCACATTGTAATGCTGAACTTTAGTTTCTCTAAGCAACTTTTGGTACTTCATATTGTTTTGGAAAACATGGCGAAAGAGTGATATGATAAGTGAATGAACTTGCCCCACTCCTAACCCCACCCAACCAGTAAGATGCGAGGGCTCAACACCAAGAGCCAGAAAGGGCACAAGTTATAGAATTTTTTTGAATGGTAATGATGAGAGAAAGACAAGGATTTGCAAAACCAAATTGAGACACTACAACCTCACTCTACTCAATTTTGATTCATAGTTTAGAATGTGAATTGCTTTCCAATTTATCTAGACTTAGATCCATAGATGGCCACTTGGTTGAAAAAAATTGGTTTTGAGGTTTTAAACTCTTTTGGAATTTTGGACATCTAACTCACTTTGTTTTGATTTATGATTTCACAATATTTGAATGAACATTTTTAAATTTCAAATTTGTCAAAGAGACCCCCTACACCTTGCCCCATGCTACCAGTAGGAAGTATGGGCTCATCACCATGGACAAGGCATAGGCAAGTAAGGGAACTTCTCTCCTTTCCCAACCCTACATCACTAGTAAGAGAGACACAAGCTCAACATCAAAGGTTGGTAGGGAAAAGAAATGTGTAAAATAAAAATTTATGTGGATTTGCATTTGACTTATTTATCTAGGCAAAATGTCTAGAATGTTCTTATTTCCAAAGAGATGTATATGGGATAGATGTGACACCATGAAGCTTCTAGAACAAACTATAGGCAAAGACACCTAATCTAGAAGAAGACTATAAGTAAAACCAAGTATGCAGGCCTTGGTATGGTTTTTGTTAAAGTTTTGTCTTATCTTGCTTAGATTGATGCAATGATTCAAAAACAATTGATGATACTATGAAGATTTGAAGAGATATGATTTGAATGTTTTCATAAGTTTTTAGTAATTGCTATAAGAATAAGTCCCTTGATCACAAACTTTACGAAATGAACCGGCAGATGAAAATGCAATGCAGATGCAGTAATGCACATATGGAAATGGAGTTGAAATTATATGTCATGATAGTTAAGGTGAATAAAGTTGTTGAATATCGAATTCTTCACCCCTAAAAGTACGCAACGGAGAACCATGATCCTTAAAAATTTGTTCTCTTGACAAGGGCCTAGCATTCTAGGTTTAAACTTACAACCCTTTCCCAAAAGTGTATATGTCAAATCATTAAAATCATTTCTCTGAAATAGGCGTTCATGAACCTATTTGTCATGTTCTTAAGACATGGTATGTGGGTGAGCATGACCATGTTGTTTGGCCTTGTTTCATATGTAGAGCATTGTGTTTACTTGTGACACTATCTAAATGATGAGGCCTTTCCCCATGGATATGGAAAGCTTAGCTTCTGACACACATGGGTTAAAACAAGGGTTTAAAATAGAATAACCTTCAGAGATTATTCTGATGGGCATTGTTTCAATCTCAAATTTCCCTTCTTCGTTTGTTCACTCTATCATGTTTACACCTAGACCTAGGTCGTCGGAGGGAAGAGATGTTAAACCGAGAAGACTACCCATCCCATGTGGTTCAAACGGGAGGAAGATAAGATCGTCATTCTCTAAGAGTTTCATGATTTCCATTTTTGTTTTAGTGGACACTATTTCCACAGATATTGATTTACCCTTATCTATTTTTGTCGCCTCAAATGTTTTTGGGTCAACAAATTCAACCTTCAGACCACTTGGGGTGATCAGGACTAGCTCTTTTAACGGAGGTGATTTTTTCAATTGATTCGCAGAAGTTCATACTCTATATGGACTCCTTTTCTTCTTCTTGAGGTTTTCTAAGTGTATATCGAAGGGCTTAGGATCCCCTTAAGTGATGAAGACCTTCCCCAAATGGAGGAATCTAATCTCCTGGAACAAGGTAGAGGGATAGCCTTCATTTGATGAATCCAAGGTCTCCCAAGGATCATGTTATAACTTTTTCCCTGTCGATAATGTAAAACTCCATCAAGATGGTTTTTGGACCAAGCGTGACTAGAAGAACTATGGTTCCAATCGAGGTCGCTTTAAGACTGTCGTACCCCCATAACGTGTTTCTTATAGAGGAACAATTTGTCTCTCCATATCCCAAACTATGCAAGAAAGAAGGGAACCACATTTTCAACAGCCCCGTCATCAATCATGGCTCTCTTAATGTAATTGTTATAAACCTAGACCTGTAAAAATAAGGCAAGATCACCTCTTCGGGCAATTTCAACGTCAAATGGCATCTTGTCTATATCGAAAACAAATCCAAGTATCCCCTGTCATTCATGTCAGGAGGATGTTTGTCAAAGTCAACATGATTTATTTCAGCGATAGGAGGTGACGTAACATGGATTAAATGACCAATACATAGTGCATTGAGCAACGTAGAACGAAGCGTAAGTGAATTCTTCAACAAATATAGAAACAAAATGTGAGAAAAGGTCTTGTTCAAATCCGATATCAAATCATAGGATCCTACTGGTTTTGAGATTGTAGGAAAGTCATCACTGCGGGAAAGAAAGAGCAGGTAAGGGTCGTGAAACGTACTCTTCCCTCATCGAGTTGTTGCATTAATTTTATGCTCAACATCTAGCTCAACTAATCCCATAATTTTTGTATTATCATTTGAACCAAGGTTAGGAGCAACCCGAGAGTTGTCAGAAGTTGAGGCTTCATGGTCATTGTTTCCTATAAGAATACCCTTGTTTATATTTTGAGGATTCACTTGGGAATCCCCATGATGTTTAGGGTTTGCATTTTGAGGTGTGACAGGTTTGGTATGACTAGGTTGTGGGTTTGTTTTAGGATTTTCTAGGAACATGTCTACAAAGAGCTTCCTTTGGTTTTCGGGAAGTCTTTGCGAAACCTTGTTGCAATCGTGGCAAGTCCTATCATCATGACCTTGAACCTTATGGAAACCATAGTATAGGTTAGGGTCGTAATCTCTTAGCCTTTGATAAGCGTCTTGTTGTTGTTGATTATAACCTCAATTATAATTTTGAAATTGATTGTTATAACCATGATTTATTGCCCCTTAGCAAAAGTTTTGATATTGGTTTGGGCCTTGGGTTTGATTTTGCTTTTGAGAGGGATGGTTTACATCAACTGTGTTGACCGAGGAGATAGTTTTAGGGGCTCTTTGATTACTTGTGTTGTTTTTATTGTTAGTGTTACCATTGTTTGTGAAGCTAGCATTTTGGCTTGATCAAGTAGCACTATTTGTGGTAGCACCATGATTGCGATTCACACCCTTAGGTACTTGGTTGTTGGCACCATTGTTTTAATGATTTGCATTGTTCTAAATTTGGGGACTAGTTTCCCATTGGGAACCGTAGGTCTTACGCCCACTATCAATAGTGGCTTGGTCAATCCAAAGCACACCTTCCAATACTTCCTCGTAAATGTGGAAAGGAAACTTCTAGACCTCCTCCCTAGTCTCTCGATTGAAAGAGTGAAGGAAAAGATTGTAAATTTCCATCTGGTCCATGTTGGGTGCACTTGCAGTGGAATAGAGAACTTGGCGCCATCTCTGGATGAAATGGGTGGAGCATTCATTTTATTCCTCTCTAATATGTAGGAACTCCCTAATCCCTGTACGTAACAAATTGTTCATGTCGAATGCTTTGATGAACTTAGAAACAAGTTGTTCAAAGGAATGTATAGAAACTTCGGAATACGGTAATACCCCAAAGTGTGATTCCTTCGAGAGTTTTGGAAAGATCTTAAATACTTACAACATCCCAAGGAAGTAATTCCCTGATAGCAGTAGCGTAGGTCTTGATATGAGCGTTCAGGTCTCCTTCTCCCTTAAATTTTGGAAGATCCGGCAATGGGCATGGAAGCATGACACCACGTATGGTGAAGTCAAGAGGATCCTTTGAGTACTCAAAGTGTAAGTACCCATTTCATAAGATTCCACCATTAAAGATCCTTGATGAGGAGGTGGAGGAGGAGGAGTTGGATAAGTTGCATTATAAGCGTTGATTTGGAACATATGGGGTCCCCGATATGGCATATAAGGAAGAGGAATGGTATATGGGTCCATTTGGGGAGTTTTTAAATACATGTGCATGTAAGGTGGGATAGTACCAGGATATGGACTAGCGAGCCTAAAACCAAGGAACATCACATTTCCCATTGTGGCGGCATTCAAGAATGCACTTCTGGCCAGCCCTTGTGTAGGATAAGCTTGAGAAGGATGATGACCCATCCCTAGTGTGTCTAATCATGTAAGAAGATCACCTGGATTTGAATGAATTAGATAACCTTGTTGTACAGGATATTGTGTTGGTTGCTCATTGGAAGGGATGTATCCTTTGTTGTCAATTGGATACCTTGTGTTCTTCCCTACTGCATGTGTTGGTTGTGAAGTCTGGGCAATTTCTAGTTCTTTAATCCTCCCTACTAAAGTAGAAATAAGATTGTTGGGAGAGGATTGAGTCCCTTGTTGGGGTGCCTGTGGCATAGGGTTTGATTGAACAGGCTCATGATACCCTGTCATGAATTGTTCAGTGTTATAATTCTTATCTTCCTCAGAAGTAAGAATCTTAGGATAGGCATTCAAAATATCAGAGGTTGTAGCCTTCATTCTATCTAAAGACTCATCTATCTGACGAAGAGGATTAGTTATTTGTGTAAATATATCATCTTTGTTGATTACATGGCAATGTGAGGTCTTGACAAGACTCTATGGTAAGAACTTGTTCCATTTGTGATAACAACATGGTTTGCATTAGGTTGACCAGTATTGCATGTTTAACAATTGATCAACCTCCTCCATCCTTACATAACTAATGGGGTTTGAAGTGTAACTAGGGGAGGTTTGGACGTTGCTTATGTAATTGTTGCCCCATCTCAAAAGAGAAGGGGACTATTATGGTTAAACATTGGTGTAATATCTATCAGAGCCAAATGGCCCACCAAACTCTCTTCCAGACATATTTTAGAAAGTATAAAATACCTACCAAAATAGGGGAAGAAATGGAGAGGTGAGGTAATAGCAATGAAAGAAAAGGAAACAAGAAGGAATTAATCCTTCACGTCGGGTTCACTAATTTGTACAGATGAAAATTGACATGCAACCTTCAATTGTACTCGACCCCCCGAGGTCATGCCGGAGCAACCGATGTTGAATGTGTGTAGCTAACTATAGGAGGATCAGTGACTAAGATCTGGTAGTGTGATCTCTGGTAGTTGAGTTGGCAAAGGGGATATTTAGAGGCTATGAATGGGTAGTGTAAATTCCCTTTGGTTTGTTTGCTTGACGTGGATCTAAGTGTTAAACTAGTTTGAAGTGTCCAAATTAACTATTGAAACTAACAATCTAATGTTATGCTTTGAAAGGGAAACTAATCTAAACAAATCACAAAACTGAAATAGTACAATCACAAACAATAATTTGCTTCTATTCTAAATAATTAAAATATTTCTACACTAAAACTAAACAAGCGAGATAACCTAGTGTGCTTATTCACCTGTTAAGTGTATTGAAACTAAACTAATCTAAAATAAGAACTTTCCCAAATGATCTATGATGTGTAGACAACCTCCTATAGATATTCTCTCCTTTAGATCCACAGGATGGGAAGAAAAGGATCCATCATAGGGATCTGCTATTTATGATTTAAACCCTAGTGGGAATCAAAAATTACTTGTAAATGAAATGAAATTGATTTCTACTCTATTTGATATGATATAACAATGATAAATTACATGAATGAAGGAAATCAAACAACAAATCCAACCTAGAATTCATAGAATAGAGGTAAATCCCAGCTATGTGATGAGTTGTCCCCTCGGTTTGTCCTTAGTTTAGAAATTTTGGTGAATCTCAAAAATCAACTTTCGAATCGTTGGTGAATTTCTGAAAAAATGTTTCGTGGCAAAGGTGATTTCACAGAGAGCAATTTTCCCTGGTTTTTAGCAAAGTAGGTCAGGAAGTTTAGCATGCAGGTTGGGTGGGAAGGTTGGTTGGGTGGGTTGGACGGTTGGAAATTGAGGGGTTGGATGATTAAGGGTTGGATGGGTTGGATGGAAAAGGGTGGATGGGCTAAGGGGTGAATGGGTTGGGGGGTTGGTTAGATGGGTTAAGGGTTGGGATGGGTGGGTTGGATGGGTTGGTTGGGATGGTTAAGGGTTGGACAGGTGGGTTGGATGGGCAAGTTGGATGGCTAAGGGTTGGACAATGGTGAAGGGTTGGGGTTGGTTGGGGTTATGAGTGGGTTGGATGGGTAAGGGTTGGATGAGTGGGTTGGACGGGTGGTTGGGTGGGCATGGGTTGGACGAGATGGTTGGTGGTTGAGGGGTTGGATGACTAAGAGTTGGATGGCCAAGGGTTGGATGGGTGGGTAGGATGGTTGGGAGTTGGATGGCTTAGGGTTGGATGGGTGGGATGGATGGTTAAAGGCATTGGATGGTAGAGGGGTTGGATGGCTATGGGTTGGGTGGGTGGGTTGGACGGTTGATGGGTTGGACATGGTTAAGGAGTTGGATGGAAAAGGGTTGGATGGTGGGTTGGTCGGTTGAGGGGTTGGATGGCTAATGGTTGGACAACTAAGTATTGGATGGGTTCATTAATTATGGGTTAGGTGGCCACCTTGGCTAGCCAATACTTTTCAGCCACGTGTCCTTTGACCCATTAGAACCCTATAAATACCCCTACAAGGTTCATTTCTTCACTTTTCTATGAAAATTTCTAGTGCTCTGAGCTCTCCAATTTTAAAGTTCTTCCAAATTTCAACAATGGAAAGCACCACATCTACTCCTACACCCAAATTCCAATACAAAAACCTCATGTGCCCACAGATTGTAGCCCTTCTAAAGTGAAAAAAAGATGCACAAAAGGATTGGCTCGAAAAATCAGAATTTACGGGCTTGTGGACATGCCCCAATTTGATATTGATACTTCAGTGCTTGATTACCTTCTCACCTCTTACAACGAGAATGATGGAAAATTTTTCCATTCTCTTGGTGCATCGAGACATCATCAAATTTCATTCACAATTGAGCCCCTGAGACGTACATCGGTTAACTGGGTTACCATTCGAAAATAAGTCGCTTGTTACTACAAAGGTTGTCCTCACAGATGAAGACAAAAAGTTTTTGGAGTCTCATTACAGTGTGTAGGTTGATGGTAAGTTTATTATTTTCAAATTCTTTTTCTCTTAACATTTTCCACCACCCAATCCTCTAACATTTTTTTGTTATTGCAGCTCCTCTTAATCGTTCATCATGAGGCCTACTTCTTCAAGGTATTACAAACCAATTCTTTCTTGCAGTTGCATCACTTTTTCAGGCCAAGATTGTATTATAGGGAAGATCTACGTAGACATTTTGTATTGGGTAGTTCAATATTTATTGCGGACACTAGCAGGTCAACAATTTGATTGGTGCACATATTTGTCCAATCGAATAAAAACAGATGTCTCCGTGCCCATGAATGCCAATCAATCTGATAAATCCAAGATTGTATTCTCTTGTTGCAATTTTATTATTGCTTTCTATCAGGAAGTGTTCTACATGAATTTCAGAAAGCTAAAATTCCAACTGCAATCAATGATAAAATGATTGGTCTAACTCTTGAAGAACAACAAGTAATTGTTACTTTTACAGTTTTCTTGTTATAACGATTTCAAATTCAATATTTTTCAATAAAATAATAATTGTAAGATTTTCTATTGTAGAGAGAAGAATTATTGTTGCAACAACTCATAAGGAGGCAATTGCTGAGGAAAAGTCCCCTGCAGAGGTCTCTGTTGATTCGACATGGATTCAACAGAATCAACACCAGTAAGACCTCCTCGTCAAAAGTGACCTAGGGGGTGTTATGTCCATCACGTCTACCATCACATTTAACTACATGTATGAAGTTTTCTATTGATATAATTAACTAATTCAAACAACTAATATAGATTATGTAGGTAGTATTGTATTTTAATATTTCTATTATTCTTTTTACATTTATTGTATTCAGAAACTATTGAAATGGGTGATGATGATCAAACTCATTCTGATGCACAAGATCGAAATGTTACGCTTGTGTCTCCAAACGTGCAAGGTAAATTGTAATATTTAATATTTAGCGTGTTTTATTACGTTACTACTTTTTAGAATTTACAAGGCCTAACCGTATAATGGCTTCTAACAATTTTTTGTTTGCATCTTGCAGGTAATATATCTTCTGAGCACATTCCACTTGCAAGGAGGCCACCAATACCGCCAACACGTTCATTCCAAAAAAAAAAGAAGATCTGTAGGAAAGAATATAAGGTTTCTTAGAATCAGTTGGAACAGTTCATCCTGCAACAACAAAATTTCTGGACTCGCTAGGAGGTGTTTTAAGTGTAACGGCCTCACAACTTTTCAACAACATCGCCCTTGACGAGGAGTATTTGGGCTTTGATACTGGCGATGCTGACAAGGGAAACTATTTTGACACTCATGATATGATTCAATCTACTCACCTCAACCACAACAACAAAAAAATGTGCATGATGTACAAGACAATGACTCTCCTCCTCCTCCATCAAACGCTCCACAAACAAGATGATGAAAAGACACATTTTATATTAGAAAATATGATATCAGATAGTATGGGGGCAACAATTCAAGAGGTTGTAATGTCTGATGTGGATTTGGTGTGGTCTTGGGAGAGGAGAGAAATTTTTTTGATAAAAGAAATAAATACAAGATACCATAATCATGCTCAAAGGCATTCATTGTTCACTGCCGTAGAGAGCCAACCAACAAGGCATGACATTTTTCTAAATAAAGCTCAGTCAGGGAAAATTTCCTATACTAATAATTACAATGATGAAATTATAGACATAATGTTAAACAAGTTGGAGAATCTGAATGTTGAAGCACATGCTTACTACAACAAATGGGAAAAAGACAAGACAAATGTTTTAATAGCAAATGCTGAAAAAGAAAAAGCTGTGGTGAGTGGGCTTTATGTTTTACATGCAAAATCCTAATATTATAAGCATTGTAATATATTTGTTTAACTTATCTAATAAACTAAAAAAATTATTTTGTTTTAGGAAAAATATGAAAATTTAAAGAAAGAAGCAATTATTTTTGAAGCACATTTAAAGAATGCCCACAAAATCCTGAATTCATTTGTATAGTTGAAGGAAAAACTGATAGTAATAAATAAACAAAATAATACATTGAGAAGAATAATCAAGGAGCATAAGATGGATCCAAAAGTCTTACTGAAGGAAAAGACAGATGCAGATGCAACACTTTTGACAAAGGAGACATAGTGAGGGAGGAACTGAATATTCTTGAAAATATCAATACTGTTGCATGAGATTTGTAGGCATCAGGAGTTATAGCAGATAGCTCTTTACAGACACAACAAGATTCCTCCACCTCTAATGCAAGAAAAAGATCAAGCTTCTCCTGCTACATAAGAAATTCAATATGTTAGTGAAGTTCACCATGTGACAGGTGTGTTGTCACAATTCTGACACTGGCGTAGGAATTAAAAGATAGTGGCAACCAATTTTTTTTTTTTTGTTTTTATTCTGTGAGGCAGACATAAGGAAAACTATGATTCAGAATCATAGGCAGAAAAGAGGATGACCTCGTAATGTGTCCTTATATGACAGAACTTGTCAGAAGCTTTGACAATATGTTAGTGAAGTTCACCATGTGACAGGTGTGTTGTCACAATTCCGACACTGGCGTAGGAATTAAAAGATAGTGGCCAACCAATTTTTTTGTTTTTATTCCGTGAGGCAGACGTAAGGACAACTATGATTTAGAATCATAGGAAAAAAAGAGGATGACCTCGTAATGTGTCCTTATATGACAGAACTTGTCTGGAAGCTTTGAAATGTATTGACAACCCCCTTTTTGTAATTGTATTGGCCAAAATGCTTTATGAATTTGTACTTTTCTTCATAAAGTAATCCGCCACATGAGAGAACCATTTCAACGAGTACTTTGGGAATTGGAATTGTAACTATATATTGTTATTTGATTTCTACATAATACAAATGATGTTTTGTCTCTTTGTTTACGTAAATGTTGCTTAAATTTACTTGATTTTGTTTGTTTAAAATATTTACGTTTCTGATTTCTTGCAGATGTAAAATAAATCAATTAACAGATATAAAAGACAAATATTTTCTTATTTTAGTTTAAAACCAAATATAAAAACAAATATTTAATATTACATTTATTGAAAGTTGCAAATCTCTTGTATGAAATACATCAATAGTTATAATTTATTACATTAAATAATTGTAATGAAATCTATGTGAATTGAAAAATCTGGATCAACACTTTCATTCGTGTCTTGGAAATCAATCTGTAGCATGATCTGTGGATGTGTCTCCATCCCCTGGGTCAGGAAGAATATTACTAACTCCTCTTCTTTCTGCTAGTGAATTCCATAATGTGAGTGCTCTATCATAAGGGAAAGACTCCACTGAGTAACGTGATACATACAACCTCAAACAACTTTCTAGATTCATGTCCAATCTATTTCAAACTTTGATTTTAAAAAGGATAGTGCATTGAAAACCCTCTCATCTTCCAGAACCCAGAATCATAGTTTGATAGAGTTCATACAACTTAATATACTCGCTCAAATCTTCACTTAGAATACTACTGGAACAAATATCCTTCCAAATCCTTTTGATGGCACCATAATCCTGTGGGTTTTGTAGAAGTTGAACTTGTCTTATCATAGTATTAGCAAAATCCATTGACTGGGAACTAAGTATTTTTCTTTGTAAAATACCTTCTATAAAAACTTCATTTATCTCTTCAGTCTTAGAGAAATGGTCAGTTAGAACACTCATGTTTTTGACAAATAAAGGACTGATAGATGTATAAGGTTTTCCCCAAAAAAATTCCAAAACTGTGGATTTACAACTCCCATTGCTTCAAGAATTTTATCATTTTTGAATCTTTCCCGAGATCTCTTTAGCTAACGATTCAGAGATCTTTCTCAACTTATTCTGGTTTCCATTAATATTGCATCATATAAATTCCATGTCACTTTTACTTCTTCTATTTCTGAGACAACCATATCAACTCTTTTTTGGAACATATGAAGTGGAATCTCCTTTCCATGTGTTGTAATACACAGATGATCATGTATATTGTATTTTAAGAAGCACTAGGATTTTTCAAATATGTCAATGCATTCAGTTTTCAAAAAGCAACCCCTGAAAAACTCCCATCGAAATATATAAACTTTCGAGACTCCAACACACACGTCTTCTAAGTCTTATGAAGTCTGTTATGTAGAAAGAACGATCTTGTGCATGCTTCGTTAAGATATTAAGCTCCCTCAACATGGGAAAAATACCATGAGTGTGATTAAAGTTTCTATGTCTGTTAGATGACACAATAGATCTTTAGCTTTATCTACATCCCTACGGTATTTATACATAAATCATGTCAATGAAGGATATTCATCAAATATTCTACATGAAGGTTCATACATAGATATCCATCTGGTATCTACATCTTTGAGAAGATTTTTTCCCTCTATCAGTCCAATTGCAAATTTTGAAATTCAAAAATCTCTTTGGACTGCTAGAATAATAAGCATGCAACTCACGTATCAATTCCTCCACTCTAGCTACATTTTCAAATGTGCTCACAATTTTGTAATCCAGATTCATTTATGTGAGCCATACAATGGACAAAAACCATATATGGAGCAACAATTGTTTGAAGTCTAATGCAGAGACCATTTCTGGCTCCCTGCATTACAGCTGCACCATCATCGGTTCCGACACAAACTAATTTTTTTGCAATGGAAAAGTCATCCATTCCAGTGACATCCTTCAGATTTGAGACCACCAATTTATAAATATTTTCAAAATTACAATTCTCAGTCATTTTATGAATTGCTAAGAGGTGTGGAGTTCTTATTTCATTAGCAAATGTATAAACATGAATACAAATCCATGAAGTATTATCAACTGCAGTAACCTCATCTATTGAAAGGGAAATATACTTAGCCTTTTGAACACACAGTTTTAGATCCTCCTTTTCTACTAGAGATAGACATTTTGCAATTTCCCAACCACTGGTATCTGACCAATGAGATTGAGGAACGTTCTGTAGACCAATAACCTGATACAAAATTTTATTTTCTCGAAATCGACATCGGTCTTCCCCTTTTCAATATATGGAATACGGTAGCAAACTGAATACTTTTTGCATGCATTTCTGCCTCCATAGCTTTGCTCAATCTTGCTACTATGGTCCCACCTTTTTCATTCACATATTTCATATGTTTTTGTTCCTTTTCATATTCTTCTGCGTATTTGACATGTAGACAATCTTTTGCATCTTTCCATTTATATGTTCTGACTATGTTGCCATCCTTTTACTTTTGGGAAATGTATATTTTCCCACAATGCTTTTCAATTGTGTCAGTTTGAGTTGCATCGTGTGATCCTTCCCTATTTCCAACCACATATTTTGCATCGACATTGTGTTGGAACATCATTACCATTTTTAGTGTACACAGAGTTCAATAAATGGATATTTTGTAGCCCATTCGAACTAGAATTTCCTTCCAATTGTCCAATTTGTCCTCTTTCTTTTGACATTTTTTTTTTTTTTTCTTGGGGTTCAACTTCTGCATCTGGGCTCTTAGCAGGAATATCTTGATTCTCATGTCTCCTTTTTCTCGAAATAGACCTTGGAGTAGAAGCTTCCTCTGTTGGTGTATCATGAGAATTCGATGAATTTTCTTGTACTTCTATGTCATCAAGGGACATAATGTTTTCCTCAACATATAATGGATCATCGATATCTTTAAATTGATTATTTTGTGAAGGAATTTTGAAACGTTTGCATATAATTCTATAAAATTGTTACAAATATAGTATTAATTTTATCTATAGTTAAATTTTTACACAATACAAAGAGTTCCAAGAGCAAGTATGAAAAACATAATTATTAAATATTGTAAGATTAAATAACCTGTAAATAACACATGCCACATACCAATATTTTTTTGATGTAGAAACCCCCTTCATTTTTTGTGATTTTCCAAAATAACCAAGCAAAGTATTTCTAGTATCCATGGCTGAATTAGTAACCTTCTTACCCTGATTTCTAGTATCCATGACTGCTTAGGGATGACTCTTATGTTGAAGGCTCTGAGATTGGATGGTTTAGGGTTAGACGGTAGTGGTTGGATGGTAAAGGGTTGGATAGAAAAGGCTTGGATGATTTGTGGTTGGACGACAAAGGTTTGGACGACTGAGGGGTTGGAATGCTCACGGATGAGGGTTGGATGGATGAGGGTTGGACGGATGAGGGGTTGGATGGATGAGGGGTTGGATGGCTCAGGGTTGGATGGCTAAGGGTTGGATGGCTAGGGGGGGGGTTGGAAGGAGGGTTGGATGACCTGAGGGTTTGGATGAGTTAGGCCTAGGGGTTGGATGGTCAAGGGTTGGATGGCTCAGGGTTGGATGGCTCAGGTGTTGGATGGACTTAGGGTTGGATGACTCTGAGTTGGACTGGTTGAGAGGTTGCTTATGTTTACTTTGGTGAATATGTGCATGAAATGATTCGAAATGGTGGCAAATTACATTCATAAGATCTTATATATGTGTAAAATCTAGGAGAAATGAATAGTATAAGGGACATGTCTTTGTCACGAAAAAAATTCCGTGATGCGGGTGGAAGAGAGATAGCACAAATGAACAGAGCTTGGCTATGCGATTTCCAACAGGATTGTGGCGGCAATACTACTATGCGAGATACACAAAATTATCGGCCATTTGCTTCAATACAAGCATGGAATATATATGAATTGGGTGGGATGTGCCTTCATTACGCAAGGCAACCTTGGAGTGCCAAATCATTGGGTGAAGAGGTAGTTCAAACTAATTAAATATATTTAAAAATAGAAGAGGGAAGAAAAACCAAGAAAACAAGACTATTTTTAGGCAATTTGGTTCACAAACGCACCCTAAAAGTCAAGTTAAGCAAAGCGTCGCGTGTTAAAATTACGCATGCCAGATTCTAGAAAAAGTGCGCAAGACCGCCCTTTGTAGGGCGGCGATCATGGCATTAAAGGCCAAAACAAGCACAAAATGAAGTGAGATGCCTAGGAAGAAAGCGTGGAAAAGCTAAGTAAGGATGTCTAGGCTACAAATATACATTGCGAATGGGTTTAGGAGCTCGAACACCTTCCGAAAGGACATTAATCATCATTGGGGACTTTTGTAACCATTTTTTCGACAATGTAGCACATGCAATTTTGGGTGCGTCTGATGAACTCCTCAAGAGCAAATGAGATAAAAGCAGATCTATATATTGGGGATGTTCGAAGAAATGAACATTGAGATCATGAAGGTCTCAATCAATGAAAGGTTGAGATTGAGTCGTGATAGAAATATTGCAAAGAATGCCTAGAAGTGAGGTTAGGTCCAAACGGATATGTTCACTAAATGATTTAACAAAAATAGAATTTATGTTAATGTTAAACCCTAGATATTACAGAGTAATGTATGTAACCTATGAACATGAACTGCTAGATACAAGATGACACAAGCAATGAGCTAGATAAATACGAAACCCTAAGTGTAAGAGAGGGAAAAGGTGACTTAGATGACTTATGTTTCCCTGAAGGTGATATGAACTAGAACAACTTATGAACATGGGCGTGATTGTCACAACCGTGCTCGATAAATTCTAGAACTATCGGATGAGGCTGGACCGAGGCACTTGGAATGGGGCGAGGGCACATATTGGATGAGGTGGACCATGACACCTGGAATGGGGCAAGGGCGGTATGCGCCAGAGACCTCCCGCCAGAACCTATGACCATGCAAGATCTCAGAACTTGATTCTTATGGTGTCGCAAGAATGTTGCTAATGGTCGCGTTGTCGGCCGCTACATGTCGCAATATGATCGCATAATTCATTTGTAACCTCTAAGAGATGTTGACTGTAAAACCCTCAAACTACATCAAATCCCAAAAAGAAAAGATGCAATATGGGGAGTCGAACTGACCCCGATGGTCGCTTGATTAAGTGAACTTATGATTGAGTGTTGTACTACATCTCAGACTTCATGTAGTTTTTGTGCGTGCGTGAAAGAATTGTTCCATAAGAAGCCCTTGTGAAAGTGCACTTGATAACGAGCGATAACTATATGTACCAATGTAAATAGATGTGTGGATGGCAAAATGAACTTCCCCTTCCTATGAAGTGTATGCAAAAATGCAATCCTTTTTCCCTTGAATGGATGCTAGATGGATGCCTTTAATGCTCTTAGATGTCTTTGGATGTAACCTTAGGTGATGATAATAAATGCTTAGAGCTTGGTCCTTTATTTTGGTCACATAGCTTTGTATTTATATGATTCCCTTGGTTGAATTTCATAATTGACAACTGGAAGGCCGACCCATAAGAAAATAAGATGCCCAAAAGATAAAAGAAGCCCAAAAGAGACAAGTAAGGTGGAAAGAAGACAAGGGTGCACAGAGGGGATGAGGGCACTTTGGCGTCCAAAGTCATAAAAGATAAAGTAGTAAAGTATCGACTTCAGCAAAAGTAGGGTATAAAAGACTAGAAAGAAGACAAGAAAAAAAAGCAAAGAGGCCAAAGATAGTTGTCAATTACTAGTTTTCTTGCTTAGGAATCATGTAAATGCAAGTATGTTGTTAGGACCTAGAAATGTACCCAAGTGCGTGATTTTGTGAATGTTTGAGTTCAAATTCAAGCTAGCTAAGTGAGAGGGAAAAAGTGTGACCTAAGTGTGAGCGAGAAACAAGTATGAATGCATCATTTGAGTCGAGGAAGTGTGTGAAAGGTTGAGGAGTGTTAGAGAGCATGTGAGCAAGGGTTTGAAGTCAAGTTCGTCCATGAAATACGAAGAAAGAGCGAGTTAGGTGAATGAGGGTTTGAAGAGGTTTTCAAAGCGTGCGTCTTTGAAGTTGTGATCTCCATCGGTTGTAATATCAAATATATTCATTCAAAGGTGGTTGAGTGGGTGTTTGATCATCTTAGGGGGTTGTAGCCTCCTTGTTGAATTGGTGCTTCACTAAACTAGGGGTTGGTGCTCCTTGTAGGGTTGATGCTCTACTAAACTTGGAGTTGGTGCTCCTTGTGAAGTTGGAGCTTCACTAAATACTTTTGATTTGAATAATATAATCAGAAGTTTCATTGGGTTTTCTTCCCCTTGAGGGTTTTCCACTGACACCTTGTGTTATGTTGTTCCCTCTCATGGTTATGGTTATTTGAATGAATGTTGTATGTTGTTGTGCACACATTAATGGTTGAATGGTTTATGATTCGAGGAAGATAATTTGAATTGATTAAAGGCTTTAAAGGAATAATTCACCCTCCTCACCCATTGTGCTTCCAACAAGAATGGTCGATAATGGAGTGCTTTGGCTCGAACCACCTTGCCTCTTTGCTCTTTTTCCCATTTTTTTGCCCAATTATTGATTTTGCACTATATCATGCTCCCAAATAGTTTCCAAGAAGAAGGCTTACCATGATAATAAGTAGTTTGATGGGTTATTGATATCCCCACTTTTTTATAAGGGGATAACAACACTAGTTGTCCAATCTAACGAGAAGCCTTCCTGAATGACACCATTAAATATGTGTCGATGTGCGTATGCGAGGACTTTCACACCCCATTTGAGATACTTTGCTTGCAACCCATCTATATCTTGAGCCTTTCACCTTGTTAGTTTGTTTATGCCTTGAGTAGTATCCCTTATGGAAAAGAGCTAAATTGTTGTGTTGATAGTGGGGAGGAGGAGGGGGTGCGGGTCTTTATCGTGCTCTCGCTCGTATATCAATTTTGCCTAAGCTTGCCATTGGATGTTTGTTATATTATTCTCTCTTTGTTTTCTTTTCGATGAAGTTCTCTTCAAAATCCTTTTGAATTAAGTTTTCTAGGAAAATAAACTCTTTGCTTCTAATGTTTATGCAACCCTCCTTTTGGATTGAATAAGTTTTTCATAAACCCCTTAAAGCTCTTTTTGTTACCTTGCACTCTTCATCCTACCACAAATTTGTGGTAGGAAAACTACTTATGTTTCTTTTCTTGGGCCCCAGATCTTTTACAAATGCTTTGTGCTTTAAGGATGGTAGGAATCAACCTACTTCTTTGTATGGAAAATCCAGGCCGAATTAAGGTTTCGAAGTGCCCTAGGCAGTACTTGGAGAGTACACCCCCTCCGGGATCGTGCATCGAACTCACATGTGTATGTTTTTTAAACAATTATAGTATAACTTTTAACACATTAAATTAAAGTTATAAAGTATTTTTCTTGCCTTTGCCATAGCAAAACTATCAATGATGTCATCATAATTTATTGTTGTAGCGATGTCGTGTTCAATTGTCCAAATAGAAAGGCTATTAAATCAAAATGCAATATATAATTGATGTAATTGAGAACAAAATTACTGCAACATCAAATGTAAGAGTAGACGAGGTTAGGGTTTGATTACTTAGCTTTAGGCTTTGGAGAAAGATCTTATGCGGTGATGTCATGAGCTCTAATCACTGACATGCCTAATGATTCATCCCTGCTAACTTTTTCTTTAGACTTCGTTTACGGTTTGGAACTTTGGTGAATCGGTGAATCGGTTATATGTGATACGATATCGATGAAGATTCTCATTTGGTGAATGATTCAATGAATTTTAATTTGTAATTTTGCATGACCTCCAGAATAGCTGCTAAGATTTTACGGGCAGATGGAGCTACAAAAATAAAAGAGGATAAATCTTTGCATACAAACAAATTTCAGCGGCTCAACGGTTTTGGCATGAATGATTGAATCCATATTGATATGGTGGACGACTTGTCTCAGTGTTGGTCAAATCGATTCTCCAAGGATAAAAGAAAAAGGAAAAAAAAACAATCAAATTTCATAAAAATCAAATGATTTTATATATTTTGTTTAGTACTGACCATAGGCGTGAAACTTTCTTTGCTAGGGGCCTAGCCTCCGTGCCCTCACTCCTCACTGTGCCTTGCACTCGGACCGGCAAATCCGTAAAGGCAAATCAAGATTCAAATTGCAATAATCAATTGCAAATTAATTAAATAGGCAATAGCGATTGAAGATTCCAATTTGGCAATTTCCTCACTATCCAAAGCAATAGTGATTAAATAATAAATAGGCAATATCGATTGAAGACTCAAATTAATCTAGGGACTTTATCCTTATCCGTGGAAGTGGAGACTGGAGTCTGTGGAATAGACTAATAGTGTTTATATAATATATCCGGATCCCGTATGATGTTACATGTATCCGCACCGGTTCAAAGTCAAACTGCCATAGCCAAAATGTAAAGCCGACCTGAGGTAAAGGCTGCCGACCTGCTGAATATATATTTATTTTTTCCAAAATTTAGCCACCCTCCTTATTTGGCGCCCTAGGCAAATGCCTAAGTTGCCTAGGGCATGAAACGCCTCTGGGAACATCTAGATGACATGGTGGATGTTGTACGCTGTGTGTTTGTAAGACATACACATAGTTCGGAAATTAGTCCCTTCTCGAAAGTGGGTGAAGTTGCAATTGGCTGACGATAATTGTAAATGATTATTATAATGGTAAGAGGAGAGATACGGGTATTGGTTTATGGCGTTCTGACGGGAGCAATGATGTCCGATCCTCCTAATCAGGGAAAAGCGAAAGGCAACGGGAAAGAGGTACAAGTGAAAGTGAACACAAGCGCAGGCACAGCACAGGAGGCCAGAGAAAAGAAAAACAGGGAGGTAGAATGGTGAACGCTAAACATGGTGCTTATTCTTCTTCTTCATCGTCCTCGTCAATATCTTCGGACGGAAGCTCCTCCTCCGCCTCCTCCTCCTCTTCATCATCATCCTCATCTGAGATGCAAGGCGAGGATGTTTGTATTCCTCTCGCAATTCCAGTGAAGATGGCATTGGGAATGGAAACGGTAGCGGGAACGGGACCTGCCAAAGAAGAGGAGAATCGAACCCCCGACGCATCTGATCTAGCGCCGTCGTCAGGCCTTCTCTTTCGCTTCGATCCCGGCCAGAGTAAGCTTCTTTCATTCTCTTTGTTCTTACAATTGAACTCAGCACCCCTTTGATCACATGCAAATTGGAGGGCGAATACGTTGTATTCTTAGTTGCCCTCTTATCTCTTAACCGCAACAGTTGTCCTTGTAAAGGCTACATACTATTACTTATTCTTGTAAGTTGTAGGCAATCTTAACATCATTGAATTGTAAGATTAGGTAATGCTGAGATTATGTTTGGTAAGCTGTTGCAGGAAGATCGACCTCAATAAGAATAACTGCAAGACTACAGAGGTGCAAAAATGTATGATTTAAGGAACTATGACTATAAATTTGCACACAATGATTCATGAACGGAAATATTTGTATTTCAAATTAGGTAAACATTGCAGGATTCGAAGTCCTTGTAATTGCCCTAACATGTACAGATGCAACGCTTGTACCGACCTTTTAATATGAGCATAATATCTTGGACAAGATATATAATGAAAGGATTGGCTTCGGATTGCAGTTTCTGTTTTGATGTCATCTCATTCCACGAATACATTAGTATTAGAGAGTTTAATGTTTAAATATTTTATATATACAAGTTATATGTTCATAGCGAGCACAAGCTCAATTTGTCTCATATTATATGGAAGGATGCATGTAGCATAACTTACTCCTAGCTGTTTCAAAATATATCGAAGCCATGGGAGAGAGGCTTGACGTCAGACAATGTATTTAAAATTAAGGAGAATCTCATTTAAAAGTGATTAAGAACGATTTGATCTTGAATTCTATAGTAAGACTTTAGGAGTTGTTTAAAGTTCTTGCTTTCAACATCTCATGTCTATTCCAAGTCATGCTATTGCAAGCTCCTTCACAGTAGCAATTGCAAGTTGTACATATATGCCCTTGCTATTGCAGAGGCATGTTTCTCGAGAAGTTGATAAGAGGAGCTGCAAGTATTGTCCTAGCACCTTGCATTTATTTTTGGTTTTGCAGGTCTTCCTTTTCTATTTCTAAAATGAAAAACATCATCATATGGCTGAAAACAAAACATAATAGATATTTTAAAGTTTTTATGGTTTGAATAAAATGGCACAAAACATTTGTGCCGTATAATGTTAATGATAAGCTCTGAACCATCTTAGAAAGTGGACGATATTTGCAGTAAAGTGCATGTTTAAAATCTTTAAACTATAATAGACAAGGTAGTTGTAGAAAATTAACAAATAAGAGATTTGTAGTCTCTATTTCTTACTCAAACCCTAGACGCGCTGACACATCACTTAGATAGATCTGAGCACTCACCTGAAGCATGCAAAGGTACCAAGTCCCTCTTTTGATACCAACTTTGTCAAGATGTTAGCATGATCATTCATGTATTCCATAACCATAACAAGTAATTAAAGGCAAAGCATAACACGATTCAGCTCGCAACCATAGTGCATAATAAATCAAACAAGGATCAAGATCAGATTTACCATATAATAACCAGTAACATAGACATCAACAATTAGTAGCCATCCTCAATGAGCCATTATATCAACTCATGACAATCAAGTAGCTGAATACATTACCATCACAAAGTCATGCGCGCAAACATACCAGCAACATAACTCTGTTACAATTCTAGCGGTACTCTAAACCGTGCAAATCAATACATATATATATGGGTGGGAACTTGCCCTTCATCACCCATGCACTCTCTCAAAATAGGCTGCATACCCAAAATAGCCATGTGCCGCGATAAAAGTAACTAAGGAAGCATGCAAGCTTCACCTAATAATAGACCATCTATTAACAACACTAAATCTACATCCTATTATTAGCTCAGCTCTACATGACGCTTGATCTTCTTCTTGTTCTCAAAATAGCTTGGCATATCCTTCAAGTCTTCTTGTTCTTATCCAATGCATGCTCACCACTCCGTGTTTATTGTTAGCTCTCATCATGCAAAACGGTTAAGTCCCAAATTCTATCTTCCTGGGCGTGAATCTACAAGGCAAAACTTTGTCAAACTTCCGTGCCTACTTCCTTTGCGCCACTATCAAATGTGCTCTTGATACTTAGCAATAATTTGTCCAGTCAACATTACCCCACACTAGCTTCATTGCCACCCTCAACAATTTGGTCATCCAACTTCCATTTTCAAAGAACAAAGAATGAAGTACAACAACAAATTTACAGAAAGAATGAAAGAATAATAAACTAACTCAACAACAAACACGCTAGTCTTCTGTAGGTATCAACAACTCAGGGTACTCATTCTTGATGTCTGCTTCCAAATCCTCCCAATCACTGAGTCCCTTCTTGGCTTTAGCAGGATGTCACCAAGTACAACATCCATTTCATCTAAAGTCATGTCTTCTCCCTTGTTCTTCAACACCCTAACTACATTCGCCAATCCTGACACCATGCCATCCATAACATCCATACGTCGCGCCATTAACTTTCCCAATTCTTTGATCCTGTCATCATGAGGGTCCTTGGCTGCCTTAAGCGCGTCGCGCTTCTCTGCTAGTAACGCTAGCCTCTCCTCACACCCTAAAGTATCATTGTTTTTCACCATAAGGACTGCATTCTCCTCTTCCAAGGTCCTTGTTTTAATGATGTTCGGCTCTTCACACATTTTAAACGCCAAATTCACCAGTTTCAATTTATCCCTTAAAGTATCAAGTATGGCGTCATACTCAACTATTCGAGTGCACAATTTGTTTCTTAGCCCTTTCCATCTCTGTATGCAACATCCTTTGTTTCCTGTGACTTATTCCTCCTCACTCGATGCCTACATTGTATCCTCATCCAATATCAAATGAACTAATGTACGCAAGTAATGTAATGCGGATGGGAATCTCTCAGACACCTTTTCTTCATATTGTGGCTTTGCTTGCAAAATTTCATCGCCAATCTCCTCTACCATATCCAAAATTGCACGCGCCTTTGCCTCACTCTCTCTTTTTCCTCTGTCAAGCGCTGAATTTCCTCCTCTTTATCCTTCTTATCCTCTAACAAGGTTCGAATAATAGCCGCTTTATCTATATTCCTGTGCGCGACCTCTGCAAATATCTTTGTTAAGGCATTACTTGCTTGCTCATTCGAGAACTGAGTTGGCTTGATGGCCACATGTCTGGAATGTGGTGCCTTCTTCATTCTCCTGGAGACACATGACTCCTCACATACATCAAAATCAAGCTCATCCATGTGAGTCTGCATACTCCATGATAACAGTTTTTGGTGCGCATGTTCGCCATCTTTGGATCCATCAGCTCCCATCCATATAATCGTTCCTTGCGCAATGGTGCTCTGGAATCTAGCGTGTATAATCTTCGTTGGGTCGTTGATGTACCCAAGGTCTGTTGTCTGCACCATTTCTTCTTTCTTTTGCTCATTGGCACGCTCACCTATATTTCCCGTGTTTTAGTGCCCTCCTTTTCTTCTCCAATTTCACCCTCAGTCCCCTAGTTGGGTGTGCAACATTGTCTTCAATCTCCATATCTCCACCAGCGTAGCTTTCTTCTTCAGGACCATGCACACTTACACTGGGGACGTCTACATCAAACAATGGTTGTTCACCGCTGATCTCTTCATCTTCTCGCACTTCAAGGCTAGGCGTGGCAACATCCTCGTGCGCGCTCCCACGTGATGACTTTTCCTCATCACTGTCTTTCATAGGCACATACTTACGCCTTTTATTTCTCTCCTCTTCGGCCTTCTTTACAATTGTTAAGCGCGGTGATCATCTCAAAGGCTGCGAAGTTCCAACGCTTATATTTGCATTCTTTCGCCCCTGCGTAGTCTTCTCTGCCATGATCAAGGGCAAGTACTATCTTCTTTCTCTTCTTCTTCCCGCTCAAGGACATTTTGTAAGCCCTCATGTTCTTGCTTTTCCTGCCTAGGGGGTGTATTTTCAAGCGGCCTCTTCGTGCCCACAGTTTGTTTACCCTTAGGAGGACTCCGACAACGATAAGTCCTCACTGCGATGATTTTTCCTTAAACCTCGGCCTAAGGTATACATACACGTGCACGGGCTCAATTTTCCCTACAACCATAACCTCTAGAGTGATATCAATATTATCATACTCCATTGTTTCTACATATGCCTCTTTACTGGGGTAGACATATGTTTTGCGCAGAATATGGATATCTGTGTCTACTTTATCAACATCAAATTGTAACTTCCGTGCGTTATGTAACTTGTTCACTGAATCCTTAAAATAACGAGTTGTAAAAGTGAAAGACAACTTACGCCATGGGCTCTTCTCGCTTGTCTTCATGAAAAAATGGCCCAAGCATAAGTGTTGATATGCCGCGAACTCGCTTGTCCTTCCAAAGACACACACAGCAACTCTTGCGGTATGCGCCACTCTCCTTCAAATGTGTTGTGCATCCTCCTAAACCACTTCTCTTGGCGCTGTTTGTAAGTCTTAGAAATTGAACCCTGACATGTGAACTTCGCGAATTTCTTTGCTAGTGACTTGTCTTCCAGTGGATAAACCCACATTTTAAATTTTTGGCCCATCGGGCACACCAATCTCACAAAACACAATCAACAATAAGATGGCGCCCCAAGTAATCTTCTCGCCCTTATCAGCCTGGACGCGCGCCTCTTCCACTATGCCTTCCGCAACATAGCTTGCGATGTTATAATGTCTTGCTCACCATTTTGTGCGCTGTGTACAGCCAACGCTTGTTGACCTCCTTCCACCTCTTTAAGGCGCCCAGTTTGCAGCTAACCAGTCGCGCTGCTTCCCTGGTGGCTAGGTCTTCTATGTTTTCAACATTAAAAGCCCAAACCCCTTTGTGATACTTAAAGGCGGCATCCGTTGCTTCTACTGCATCATCATCTGACAAATCACATGCAATCTCTAAACCAAAGTCGCGCAAACCTGTAACTTCGCCAACTAATTTCATTGTAATCCTCATTCTTCTCCCAACAAAGTAAAAGAAGTCTTGGTGCACATGCGACATGAGCCACTAGTATAGGCGTTTGGGCTTACCAAAGTATGGTAATTCAAACAGTTGCATAACCCCAACACTCTCAAGTAGCTTGTAGATTGAATTGTTCATGAATCTCTGTCCATCTGCAGTCCTCATGTTCATCCTTAAAATGGTCTTCGCCGTCAAATTCTTCATGGTCCTTGCCTCAAATTCTTCATGGTCCTCTCCGCATGAATTCAATAGGTAGTAATCAGCTACGGGCGCATAAGTGCGCTTATTACAACAAAACATTGAACTAAAATTGACAAAGCATAACAATGATGAAAGGAAATACATATAAAGAAAATGCATTAAAGGAACACCTAATCTAAAATGGCAATACTTGTCTTATTACAAACACCAAGAAGACTTATTTATAGTAGGGCTTCACCTACTCTTGTTGAAGTAATCGGGCAACCGTGTTCCATCTAGCGTCTGCAACTGACAAGCACTGAATCAAGTATATACGTCACCACATACGGTCCCAACTAATACACCTTCAATTTCCCATGGTGGCACGCAAACTTGGAGTCATAAAGAAGAACCATTTGTCCAACCTCAAACTGCTTATTCTTAATATGCCTATCGTGCCATGCCTTTTGCTTGGCCTTTTCTATCTTCTAGCTCCAATGTGCAATGGCGCGCCTCTCATCCAACTGCATCAATTTATCTATGCTCTTCAAGTGCTTGTTCATCATCCAGTCCTCCTGTGCGCGTAATACGCAGGGAGGGTAGCATAAATTCCACTGGTAAAACAACCTCCGCGCCAAACACCAATTGAAAGGGTGTGGCTTTGTTTAATCTTTTGTAAGTTGTCTGTATGCCCAAAATACAACATAAACTTTATCATCCCAGTCTTTCCTTCTAACATCACAGATCTTCGTCAATGTATGTCCCAATATCTTGTTGAAAGCCTCAACAGTCCCATTGGCTTGTGGGTGATAGGGTGTTGTCTTATGATGCGCCACCATAAACTCAGCCAATAATATTCGATAGTCTCATTTAAAAAGTGTGTGCCCCTATCACTTGTCAAGCTCAACGAACATCCATACCTACTGATAATGTTCTCCCATAAGAATCTTGCTTTTGTAGTATGCCGTGCAATCCTTTGTAGGCGCTGCTTCTACCCACCTAGTCAGATAGTCGTACATGTAATAATATAGCGTGATCCAGTCCTACGCGCAAGTGGGGAAATAGGACCCACAAAGTCTATTGCCCATTTCTCAAAAGGTTCTGCACTCGTTATCGGTCTCAACGACATTTTATCCCTATGCCTAGGCTTCCCAAGGTGCTGATAGTGATCACACGCCCGACATACTCTTTACAATTCTTATATAGTGTTTCCCACCAAAGGCCAACCAACAAAATCTTGCATGCGGTAGCATTTCCTGCATAATGTCCTCCTGCAATCCCACCATGAGCTTCCTCCATTATAGCTTTGCGCTCATGTTCAAGTACACACCGACGCAAAATCTCATCACAACCTAACTTGTATAAATCTCCATTGATTAACATGTAAGCTTGTGCGTATGACAAGTTGTTTCTTCTCTAAGCTCTTCATCCCTTTAGGTGCCACACCAATACGCAAAAATACAACAATATCTTCTAAGTCAGAGGCGTGCGGTTCAATCTCGAGCAGTTGGGTGTCGACATTGTGTCCTCAATGCTTTGTGCGTCCTCGCCTGAGTTAATTCTTGATAAATGATTCGGTCCGGAGTTACTCTTGCTCGGCTTTACCACCACTGTAAAGTCAAATTCTGAAATAAGAGAATCCATCGACATATGCGCCCCTGCAAAACATACTTATTAACCAAGTACTTAAGTGCCATGTGATTTGTATAAAATATAAAGGAGTTTGCCAACAAGTATTGTCTAAACTTGTGCAATGCGTAAATCATGGACAATGCTTCGCGCTCTGTAGTTGTATAATTTTGCTCAAGCTGGGGTCAACTTTCTTGCTCGCGAAACAAATATGATGATTGACAATCCCATCACCAGTTGTGCTAACACTACGCCAATGGCCATGCCAAAAGCATCAACATGTACATGAAACGGTTTGTCCCAAGAAGGAAAACACAAAATGGGCGCAGAAGTAAGTCTTTCCTTCAATGTCTCAAACGCTAGTTGTTGCGCCTCATCCCAATGGAACTTTCCTTTACTCTTCAACAATTCTTCCAAGGGCGCGGCAATCTTAGCATATCCCTTAATGAACTTCTGTAGTACCTTGTATGGCCCAAAAATTTGTGCACTTCGCTCGATTGGTAGGCTCCTCAAGCCCAAGATAACAACCTTAGCAGGATCTACCAACAAACCTTCTTTGCATATAATATGTCCCAACAAAGTCCCAAAGGGTGTCACAAAGATACACTTCTTAATGTTGAGAGAGATGCTCAACTTTGACACCTCTCAAACATAAGTCTCAAGTTGTCACAATGATCTTTTACCAACCCATATACAATCCAATCATCCAAATAAACTTGTGTATAAAGTCCTCAAATGCTTGTACAACAATACGTGAAAAAGCTGATTATGCAGCATTCTTTAACCCAAAGGGCATAACTGTATATACAAAACTTCCCACTCAGTGGTGAAAGTTGTCTTTTCTTGGTCTTCTTTAGCAATCCGCACTTGATGATAACCAGAGAATCCATCAGTGAATGAGTAGATCTTGTGCCTGCAACGCCCTCCAAGATCTCCTCAGTAAAGGTGTGGGAAAAGGGTCTATGACACAAGCAACATTCAACTCTCTGTATTCCACATAGATCCTTATCCTACCATCTTTCTTTATGCTTATCACCATGGGGCTAACCCACTCGACTCCTCAATGGGCTCAATGATTCTAGATTTCAACATCTTATCAATCTCTTCCTTTACCTTTGACATGCAAATTAGGATTCATCTGTAAGGCCTCTTCCTAACCAAGGCGCGCACCTTCCTTTAACTTGATCCTCATCTCACCCAAAGAGTGATGCACTCCCTTCAACTCATGATAGCCTCACGGAAATAAGTTCGGAAGTCGCGTAGTAGCTCAATAATCTTTGCCACCTCTTTTCAGACCAATAGTCACCAATAATGGCCTCCTTAGGTTTATATATCTGTCCCAATGTTGACCTTCTTTGTTTTCATAGGTTCATGATAAGCGCACACCTTCTCATCAACACTATCTAAGACCTCGCGCGTACCTATAGTGTGATCAACATCTAAATTCTCTACTTCTTCATCATCAATCATGTAAACCAACTTACCCTTCTCTTTTTTCCAGCTAGGCGTGCCCAAGCTACTCCTCATATGTCTCTTCTTCTTCAAAGCGCGCCTCCAAATCTAACTCTCCAAACATATCTAATAGGAGTTCCTCAACCTTTACACTATCCCCATCGTAAGGCGCTTCATAATCTGTAATGCTTCATTCACCGGAGGTTTAGTAGAAAAATAATCAAAGGTTTGAATCATACCTGAGGTCATCTCTTGCCAATTAATTGTTGCTCTTGTTAGCTCTGTATGAACATACCATGCGTGCGCACAACCACTTAGAGTGGTGTAGAACTTATGTACCAGAGTGATGGTGGCAAGGCCTCCTGCCCCTCCGTCCAGAGTCTCTCACACTTATGAACGTGGTGCGAAGTAGAATCCTTCCCATGGAATTCACATATTTGTGAAGGTACATTATTCCTAAAAACCTAGTAGAGAAGGCGATTCTCACCTCTCGCCACTCCAAAAGGTTATCTCTATGTGTAGTCCACCAATGCACGTTGTTGTCCCGCGCAAGGTATAAATCAACATATTTTTCTTGTCACCCTCATCCTTCCACTGGGTTTCCATGGTGCGCAAAAATACATCAGGATTTCCTTCACTAGTGTACCGAGGTACTGGTTATGACTCAAGCGCCGAACAACGTGCGGCTTGATCACGCAAGTAATTGTATTCTTGATCTCACGCCGACCATTTCATACGTTCCATGCGCCGATTATCAGAGCAATCTTTGGTTGTATCACTCATAGATTGAGCATCATCCCACTATATAACACCTTCTTTAGATGGCTCAAGCACTTTAGGATCCCTAATTGTGCACATATATCCTATTCAAATCCTCTTCACTCAAGGGTTCTACATACGGTGCAACCTTCCCATCTGTCAAAGGAATAATTACACACTCCTTGTTCTCAAAACTGATATAACCTTTATTAAAGCGCAGATCAACATTATTCGCGTAACACCAAGGGCGCCCAAGTAATGCTGGAAAACTATCTGCTTCTGCAAGCGCCAAGACCTCAAAGTCCCCAGTGAACTTGGCCCCTTGTATAGTAATAGTGGCATCCTTCAATACTCCAATGGGCGTGGCTCTAGTCTTATTCGCCATATACAACACATTCGAAGAGGGTTGTAATGGTGGTCTCCCCATTTGATTCCACGCATCCAAAGTGAGTACATTCACTTCTGCACTTGTATCAATCAGTATGTTACTCAACAACCACCCATCAACAACTGCATTCAAAGTGATCTCTTTATCATACTCAAGACTGTGAGGGGGTAAGTTCGCATGCAATATCTGTCTCTCATGCTTAGATCCAATGCAGTGGTATCTTCTCCTCAACCATTCCCCTAACAATGGAATGATATTCTCTTGGCGCAACATCTTACAAACCTCCTTCAAGTCATCAACATCTTTCGAGGAAGCTCAACTGTCTTCGCTTTGCTCCATCTTCCATGATTGCTCCTTCAAGCATTGTATCTCACCTGCAAGTTTCTAATAACCTCCATAGTCTCTTGATAAACTTCCTTCTGATGGGAAGGATTTGGATATTTCACATTTATCACCTCTTTCTTTGTAATAATAACTTTGTTTTTGCTCCGAGATTTCATGAAGTGCGCGCAGCCTCAACGGTGTGTAGTCACTAACATAGGAAGCATCTCAAGGGTTCAGTGCAATCTTAGGCATCCATTGGTCTTCTACGGTGTGCTGCACTTTAATCATCCCCGCGCCCTTATCATTCTTCTTATAGTTCTTACTCATGTGCTCATATAACTCAGGACATTCTTCAAACTTATGTTGCTTCCCGCACCATATATTATGAGGGCATTCACACCTATAATGATCAGGGGATCCGCATGTAAAATAGGTTCCTGCGAGGGAAGTCACTTCTTCCACCACCGCGACCACGACCTCTGTATCCTCCATAGTAACCTCTACCTCTACCACCTCCATCAGAGCGCCCTTCATGATGTTGTCCTTCCTGCTCCTTTGAATTATTTGCAAACACTAGTCTGACGCACGCCAGTTTCAATAACTTCATGAATCGATCAATCAATCTACAATTTTCCGTATCATGAGTGTGAGACTTACAAATCTTACAATAACATGACACGTTCTTTCGGATCACGCGCTGCAACAACGAGCATCTACTCGAATCATGATCTAAGTGATAGATCTCACAATCCAAACAACATTTCGCGCATTGATTTACGAGGGCAACTATCCTTAGTATGTCCTTTAACCTCGCAATCTGTACACCATATTCCACTACGCATCTCATGAGCCGAATTGGCCGATTGTTTTTCCAATTTGCTTCGCCATAGATGCAATCTGTGCCTCCAAGAACGGGCTAACTCTAGTGTCTACGCTCCTAACTGCCTCAGCGTGCAGAGCTGCCTCCAAAGCCTCGTGCAGATTTGTAAACGTCTTATGAGAGAGCGCCCTTCTGAAAGGTGTGATCAAACCGCCAACAAACCATTGTGCATGTTGGCTAGGGTGAATATCATAAGACAACTTTGATAGCAAAGTTTTAAAGCGTGCATCATACTCCCTTATGCTCTAGCCATGCCTGCTTAATCTCTTTTAGTGTGTTGATGCTTTTCTGTTCAAACTCAGGTATATGAAACTCAGCCAAGAAAGCATCACGCAACATGTTGTAATCTATGCAGTTTGGTTCGGATCATACTTCCTATACCAACTATGCGTGCGCCCTTGCAAAGTAGTAGCAAACTGACTTGCCTTACACTCAGGAGTTGTGATTCCCTTAGCGTGCCATAGTATCTCACACATGTGCACATGCTCATGCATCCTCAATGCCTCTGTACTCTGGTAGGCGAAGAGACATCTCGTAATAGACTTTTTGTGGCTGGTGCGGACCATGCCCACCAGATCCAAAACTTGTATTACCTCCAAAGTATTCCTCCACCTCTAGAACCACTAGATCCCGAGCCTCCAAATCCTCTTGATCCACCTCCTGTAGCGGGCACCGAACCAGAGGATGAGCTACTCTGTGTTCCAATTGTTGTACTAAATTGAACTCCCATGTCTGTGAAGTTTTGCTACTTCCAGATGTATTACCAACATTTAATGTGCGCTCACATTTATCCTCGATGACGCACCAAAAATATACCACCCATCGGACCACCAAACAATGAAGATGTCTGCGTAGCCATAGATGAATTTGTCATCTAATGAACTTTTGTACTCAATGGAAAATGAAATCTACCTGTCGCTACTCTATCACCAACACTAGCTTGTTTCTCAATAACTGTTTCAGGAACTGGAACACCAAGTGCAAGGGCAAGGTCACTAGGTGGGATCAGATGCGCGCCTACGGTCCTTATTCTTTCCTCTTTTGACGCGCTCTCATCTGAAGTTGAAGGGGATTCTCTTCGCGCTTGCCTAAATGGGGAGTACTGGCTACTCAGGTTCCACGTCCTCGCGTGAACCTCGAATCCTTCGCGCATCACCTATCTCCACAACTCCATAGACTCCTCAACGCCGCACTTCTTTCGCTAATTCCCTCTCCCGCGCTTCATTATACTTAAGCCGTCTTTCCTCTCTTTCCTTTTTTGCCGTAAGGTCCGCCATCTTTCACCACACTGCTCCTGCCCCCACGCACGCGGTGGAGGTTTAGCTAGCCATAGGTCATTCTTCCAAATCCAGAGTCACCAACAAGATCTTAATTGCTAAAGGGATAACACACAAATAAGATCCTCTGGGTTCGCACAAGAATTGAAACTCAGTAACCTCTGGACATGAATAAGTAGAAACAACGTACTCCAACATGTAACTATGCAAAACACCACTCCACCAATGATCTACAACGCATGTCCAAGTCACATCAACATCATACAAAGTCGATAATCTTCTTGTGTCCAAACAATTGTTTTATACCTCAATTCCGCTTTGATGCATATGCTACCAGCCACTCATACAACTCTATAGGAAAACAACAAAAGAATGTCTCATAGAGTTCATGATACAAATGTTCTTCAACCCATGCGCGAGCATTGAAATCGGGTCAATATTATATCTGTGAGCAAACTGGTCTTCTAAGTCCACAACCCAACTCTCAATGCTGTCCAAAGTCAACCGATACGTCTTCATCATGCAACATCCTTGCAATAGCTTGAAAAGAGGTCCCAGCAATAGAACCAAAATGTAGTCTCTATTTCTTACTCAAACCCTAGACGTTGTGACACATCACTTAGACATATTTGAGCGCTCACCTGAAGCGCGTAAAGGTACCATGCCCCTCTTTTGATACCATCTTTGTCAAGATGTTAGCATGATCATTCATGTATTCCATAACCATAACAAGTAATTAAAGGCAAAACATAACACGATTCAGCTTCACAACCATAGTGCATAATAAATCAAACAAGGATCAAGATCAGATTTACCATATAATAACCAGTAACATAGACATCAACAATCAGTAGCCATCCTCAACGATCCATTATATTAACTCATGACAATCCAAAAGTAGTGAATACATTATAATTACCCTCACAAAGTCATTCGCCCAAACATACCAAAGCAACATAACTCATTATTATAATTCCAACGGTATTACTCTAAACGTGCAAATCAATATATATATATATATATATATATATATATCATATATATATGGGTGGGGATTTGCCCTTCACCGCCCATGCACTCTCTCAAAATAGGTTGCATGCTCAAAATAGCCATGCGCCACTACAAAAGTAACTAAGGAAGCATACAAGCTTCACCTAATAATAGACCATCTATTAATAACACTAAATCTGCATCCTATTATTAGCTCATCTCTACATGACGCTTGATCTTCTTCTTGTTCTCAAAATAGCTTGGCATATCCTTCAAGTCTTCTTGTTCTTATCCAATGCGTGCTCATCACTCCATGTCTATTTTTAGCTCATATCATGCAAAAATGGTTAAGTCCCAAATTCTATCTTCCGGGAGCGAATCTACGGGGTGCAACTCTGTCACAAACTTCGTGCGTACTTCCTTCGCGCCACTACCAAATGTGCTCTTGATACTTAGCAATAATTTGTCCATCAACAAGATTTAGACAGTTAAATAATTGCAATTTTATCTACTCACAACTTTTCTTTTGTACATTTATAGGAAAGCATTTTTAGCATTCTCATATTGTTCGTTGCAGATTGGTCCATAACAACATCTCATTTTGTAATCTTGAAAAGAGAGTTAAGATAACCATTCACCTATATATTCTCATTTACATGAACTTGAATATAAGAGAAATATCTCTCTTCTCACTTATACTTGTTTTTCATCTAAAGTGCATACATGCATTGGCATGACAAAACTCGTATGATACTTTTGTATTGCAAACGGCAAGGAAAGATCTTTGGTATTTTGTTAACAATTTTATATTTTATATTGTAGGAGATTATTTGTAGTTAGGACCGGTGACACATTTCTCGGGTTGACTCTTTAAGAGAAGGCAAAGTATATGGCATACAATCATATACAATTATCAAGGACATGGATTTTGTGGTATGATAGGTCTCATAACAAGTGGGCTACATAGGATAATTATGAGTTAATATGCATAATGATCTTGGGGGTCTAAGTTTGTTCCCGTATATTGATATAACGACAACGTAGGTTCTTAATGTAAACAAATGGGTACTTAAGAATCTATAAAGATAAAGAACACCACTCAAATTATTTATTTTTGATAGGTAAATTAGGGTTAGTGGGTCCCTTTCCTTTAAATTCGAAAGAATTCAAAATTACATAACATATGATTTTAACAAGAAAGCTCTTGGATCATGATGTCACCCTTTCATGTCGAACAAGAGGCAACCATGTCATCTTTTACTTCTATGATATCATCTTACAGGACCAAAACAAAAGGCAACTTATGTCATCTTTCACTACTATGATTTTACCTCTGAGACCAAAACAAGAGGCAACCTATGCCATTTTTTACTACTATGCCATCTATTATTAGTATTATGTGTTATAATGTAATTACAAAGTTGCCAACAAGGAGACAAAACTAATATTTTAATGGGCTAGTTGGCCCACCTTCTTCATCCGATTCCTTGGGGGAATCATGTGACCTCCCAAACTAGCACCAAACCCAACTCTAGACACCCTCCTTAGGAACTCATAAGCCTATGTTGCTTTCATCTTGTTCCACTTATGGATTTTAGGTCTTGTTGGAAGGAGTGACCACTGCAATGCCTCCAAGTCACGGATAGGAGGATTAACCAAGATGTGGAGGCAAACTTGCAATGTTTCTATAGTTTACCCACAAAGTCTACCTAGGTGAAGAACTTGGACTCTAATTCGTGGAATGTGGCCATTGGGATTTGCTTGCGTGATTTAGCACTGTGATGGGAAAGTCAATAGGCCCTTCTACAATAAGCTCCTCAAGCTCTTCTTCCAAACCTCCATGGTGTTCTCGGCTTGATTAGGGTAATAGCAATTGTAATGGCGACATCCTTATTTGGGTCGATTTGTAGCAGATTATCCACGAAGCTATTTGTGACCTCTAAATTTACCATGCTCTGCTTTGATATGGCCAAGTAGTCGCTCCTCAAAACATCCTTAATGGCTTGCATGATGGCTCCTACTTGTATGGCGAAGATAATCTTCAGTATGTGATCTGAAATTTGAGAACTAAAAGCGTTTTCCGTGCCACCAAATAGGAAGAATCTAGGCAACAAGAATTGAGCCATGCGACTCTGCTTGCAGAGAGAAAATGAAATGAGATGGAATGGCGAGGTGTTTGGGAGCAAGATGTGGAGAATAAAACAAACTCCAAGTGCGTGGCTTGAACTTCACGAGACTTCCCACTTACACTCGCGAGATCACCAACCTTCAACATAACCGATCATGGTGTGGTTGTGAGCAAAATGTGGGAAGGAGGATGCAATTGGAGGTGGAAGAGGAATGATTAATTCCCATGAGTGGGTGAAAAATCCACCGTTCAAAGTTTTATTATCCTGTGCCAATGATTAATGTCATTGTCGATTTTGATTTGTTCCTCCGATCAATACCCACTTTATTTGCTTTTCTTGAATCAATGGTGAATGTCCCATTTTATGATCTCATCTAGGAGGTCTCTAGCCTGATTAAGAATATCATCCAACTTCTATGCCTTAGCTCTTCCTTTGGTGATTTCTTGAACCACTACTAAGGAGTCTCCTTTGATAGTATGTTTCTTAATTCTGTAGGATATTGTAATTTGAAAACCTCACACCAAAGCCTTATCTTCTGCCTCATTGTTTGTTCCAATTTCAAGCTATGAGCAGGATGCTTTTAGGGACCCAGGGCAGTCTTGTATTACACAACTAGCTCCCGAGGGTCCTAGATTGCCACGGGTGGCTCCATCAAAGTTCAACTTAAAAAGCCAAACTTTGGGGTTTGCCAACAAAAGTTCTCCTAACCTTATTTCATTCTGTGAAGGAACTGATACCCTTGCTCCATTAATGGGGACACCTCACAAGTATTTTGCTACCATAACCTCACAAGTATTTTGCTACCATAATCTTCGTCCAATCTTGCTTTGGTGTGGTATACATCCTTCATGTAATTTTGCTCAATGAAGACTTTTCCATCTCTTTCTAACTCATGATTACCATACCTCTAATCAGTGTCCAAACATTATTCCATTTGTAAGCTTTATTTCTTTTATCCGTAGAGAGACCTCCCAAAGAATTATTCTTATCACACTCTCAATCTCATTCGGAAAGTCAATGATGACGATAAAACCAACTCAATAAGAGTAAGTCTACTAGTACAAAATGTAAAGTTTTATTGCATATATCAATTCTAATTTATTTCTTCTCTAGTAAAAAAATTACCACTTTATTATAAATTGGTAAATCCAATTGGAAGATGCAATAATTTCAACGGCCCACTTGAATCTCCTATCTTGCAATTAAAATTCTTAGAATACTTATATCGATTCAATAATTTGACATCATTTAAAAAATTGATTATTTGGATCCTACTTAGATCTGATTTATTGTATTACTTTAGTTAAATGTAAATACATCCTAGGTTGTGGTTAATGAAGTGTATTTGTTAGTGCAAACCACTTTCCACATCTACATTAACATCCTCTAAACTAAATTAATATGTAAAACCAAAAACATGATTTGTAGTTGTGTTTGAATGTACGCTAGAACACCCCCTCTTGTTACTCATGTATTCAAACATTTTATAAAGAGTTTAATCTCATCTATCGTGCTAGATCTATGTGGATGAGCCATGAACAAACTGTGTATATGAACTAGATTTGTTTGCTAACTTAATAAATCTATTAGCAAAATTACAGGTTGATGCGTGTATACACCTTATTTTTCACTCTTACTAATGATTTTTCTTTATAGGTTGATGTGTATTATCTCCCTGAGTAGGTTCCTTAAGGGATGTAGTGGCAGCGGTGCTGGGCTGGTTGGCATTACCTGGTGAGAGAGTTGTGCGTAGCATCACACTAGCTTGTCGTACCATGTCTCTTTACTACCTTCCTTACTATCTCTTTGTGACTACTTGATATCCTTTGTACTATCACCTTCACAACTACCTATAACACCTTCAAATTCCCTTCTGATCACCTTCATACCTCTTCTAAGCGTTTGTTCTGCCCCCATTCCCTCTCTTCCCATTACCTTTTAGCTAGACTATTTGTGGCAAGTACATCGACCATGGTCAATATAGTCAAGTAGAATCCTTTTTCCAGCCAAGTCAATGTCGTCGGCTAAGAGAGACTGATTTAAGGTTATGCTCCCTTATGTATAGGTGGCATTATTGTCATTTCTCTATATTATTATCACAAGAGTTTGCTTTGCTTTTGCTTGCAAATTTGTCCTTAAAGGTTTAAGAGGTTTAAGGTTTAGTGGAGCTTATACTTGGAAGTCTACTTTGGAGCATTGAGTTACTAGGAGCAACAAGAATAGGAGCTACACCAATAAGGTCTACCAAGTCTTTGGAGTCCCTAACTTTGTCTATTTAGGTCTTTTAGCAATCCCTCTTGTGATTTACCCATAAATACTCTCATGAGGTGCTACTAACCCTAGGTGATTAATGCGCCAACAATATCTTCACAAAGGTAAGTATCCCTAACCCTTCTCTTTCTTTTATGTTGGTGTGATTGATTATGTTTCGTTGTATCATGTATTAGACTAGGATAAAGTAGCTTATGTTTATCTACTTTGCATTATGTCTTACAACCCTTTCTTATTACCGCCACATGGCATTACAACCCTTAGCCTAGATGTCTTAGCTCTTGCTTATTATCATTACTCTTGCAACTTTAGGATTCTAGTAAGACCCCATCCCCTATCTTAGACATAGGCTTTGGAACCCTACATATTTGATATGAGTTTGGATTTACCGCCACATGGCATTACAACCCTTAGCCTAAATATCTTAGCTCTTGCTTATCATCATTATCCTCTGTAACCTTAGGATTCTAGTAAGACCCCACCTCATATCTTAAACATAGGCTTTGGAACCCTACATCTTTGATAGGAGTTTGGATTACGGTCTTCTAGATCCACGAATATTACTCCCCTTGGTGCTATCCTTAGTTTGTTTGTTGGCCCAAGAATGTTCTTCTACTTATATCCTAATCTATATTATTGAGAAGAGAGAGAGGATAATTATATTGACCATCTTAGCTAACATACGTTTTGGTGAACCCGACTTGAATCTTACCCACCCTTGATTGAATCTTATTCATGTTTGTCTCCTATTTTATCTCTTATCATATCAATTTCTTGTCATTCTATTTCCTTTTATAAACTTCCTTCAACCTTAACTTCCCAAGATATCTCTCTCATTTGTGGCATTGTAATTGTCATAGAGGCAAAGTCCATGGTACAAGGATATTACTTAATTCCTTGAAACCCTAACTTATCCTTTGGACACCGACTATCTCGAGAAAACTAGAATCCACAAGAAATCCTATCAATATGTGCTTAAAAATGACGCTCTCTATTATGGTAGCTTAGAGGGTACCTTGTTTCATTTGTTATCGAGGATGAGGTCACTCCTCTCCTCAAGCAAGCACATGTGGGCATTTGCGGAGGCCGGGGTAGCGGTCATGCTACAACACGTAAATGCCTATGTATGGGTTACTTTTAGCCTACCTTAGATGCAAATGCACATGCTTTTGCCAAGAAATCCAAACTTTGCCACCTTTACAATGATCTTATTCTCCAACGATTGAGCTCCAAGGAATTAAAGCTCCCTAACCCTTCATTACGTGGGGATCAAATTGCATCATCATGTTACCTCATTCACAAGATGGACATACCTTCTATCTATACGGTTATAGAGTATTTCACGAAGTGGGTTGAGGCCATGCCTCTCACTAACATTATCAGAGCCACAACTGCAAAATTCATCCTTAACCATATTATCGCCACTTTGGAATTTCACAAGCCATCATTTCGATAATAGTGGGAATTTCAAATGCAAAGATATGAAGCAACTTTGCCAAATTCAAAATCAGGCACGAGTTCTCAACACCTTATCACCCCCGAGTGTAATGGTTAGGCAAAATCTACCAATAAGATTTATAAATAAAATCCTTCAGAAGACCATTTGGGACTCATGTATCGATTGGCAACTTCAAGTTGTACTCGCACTATAGTCTACCACATTAGCATTAGCATTTGTACATCCAACGGGCAACTCCTTTCTTGTTGGTTTATGGCTTCAAGCTGTCCTCTCAATAGAAGTTGAGTTGCCTTCCATACGTATCTCTATCTCAGGATCATTCTTAATGAGGACTTTTGTGAAGCCTGTCTCATCCTCTCAATTTGTTTGATGAAATAACACTCCAACACTCTCCAACACAGATCGTCAATATAAAGCTTGTATTACCAAACAACATAACAAACACTTTAAGCCGGGAACTTCGATATCAAAGAACTAGTCCCCACATTGGAATACACCCATGATAAGGAGGGCAAATATGCCCAAAAATGGTGGGGTCCATATCTAGTTAAAGATATCTTAGGACCAATTACTTATCAATTACAAACCAACGAAGGTCACATTTTCAAGGAACCGACGAATACTCGGTTCTTGAAGAAATAATATGCTTGATCTTCTGTACCACCTTTCTTGTACATAGTTTTGCTTTCATTTTTTTGTACTTAGATATGTTTATCACAATGTACATTTCCATGTTTATATCACGAATTTATGTATTAACGTGGTACTAACATTTTATGTTTGCTCATATAGCCTTTATTGCATAGTTTTATACACTTCATAGCTTTGCCTACCTTATTACTACTTGCCTCTTGGTTTTAATATGCTTCATAGTTTTGCTTGATTACTACCCACCTCTTGGTTTTCTATGTTTTATAGCTTTGATATACTGTTTTACACACTTTATAGCTTTGACATACAATTTTACACGCTTCATAGCTTTGACATACTTATCCTTTTTACGCCTCTTGGCTTTTTTACTCTTGTTCCTCGCTTACGCCCGACTTTGCCTACTAGACATTACTTTTAATTTCTTACTTTACATCTCTTATTATCTTCTATATTATGCCTCTTGGATCTTTGTGAGTTGCATTGTAAGACCTTGGGCAATCAACCGGGCCTTCCTCACAAACGACCATCTCCTATAATAACCAACTTGTTACCTTAGGTCCTCAACCGCAGCTAGGTGTTTTCTTAGAAATGAATAACAATGGTTGATAGTATCATTTGTCTTTTAGAGTTAGTTGTGCTTCTTGTAGATCAACTTCTGTAGTCTATCGACTGTCTTTCATCCATATTTTACCCTCTCTTGTGATGAAAGTCTCAAATCTGTCCGTCATTGTATCACTCCTTTATACACAATGATTGGGGCAACCTAGTCATAGTTCACTTCTTACCTTCCATATCACATTCCCTACCGGTCACACCAAGGTTTAGTCTTTTCTCGGGTTCGAGATTAGGAGTATCTATGTCATGGTTTGTAGGTTCTCCTTTATAGTGGCTAGGTGTAAGCTCTCTACTATCCCATTTTACAAGTCTTTTCCATTTTCTTTGCATCCTTTTCTCGATCTTTTTATACATGTTAGCATTGCAACAAGTATTAGGGTTTAAGGACATTCCCTTAAACCATCCCTACTTGACTATCTTCCCCATCTTTGAGTTTTCAAGATGCTCTCTCTTGATCATTGCCATCTTCTTTCTCAGATTTCTTTTAGTTATGTGTAGGGATTATAAGTGCCACATTAAAGTGATTCATGTTTTATAGGATTCCTCGATCGATTGACTTATTTTCCGACTAACACCTTATGCCATTTATTAGGATCTTCCATACCTTAATAAGTCTTCCCTTATAAGGCTATCCAGACCTGACCTATTTCCATTTACCTATCTATTTTATATTTCCATTATTTACATGCCTGCTAAATCAGTTTATTTAATTCCTGACCAACATCTTATGATATTTGCTAGGTTTCCTTGGACCTAATTTAGTCTCCCTTATAAGGCTATCGAACCCGACCTAGACCTTTATATCTCCTTCTTTTACTTACACTTTTATCTAGGCTTGCTAGATCAGCTGATTTATTTCCCGACCAACAACTTTTAACGTTTTCTAGGTTCTCTAGACCTAATTTAGTCTTCTCCTATAGGTTATCCAAACCTGACCTAGACCTTTGTTTCACCTATTTTATCCCTCTAGTTTTCAGGCCTGCTAGTTTGGTTGATTTTTTCCCGACTACCACCTTTTTGACATTCCATAGGCCATCGAACTTGACCTAACTATATTCCCTGAACTTGTCCTAGCACTTTACGACCACTTCATAGGCTATCCGGACCTGTCCTAACCTTCTTCTCCGGACTTGTCCTAACACTCTTCTATGAGCTCTTTTCCTTTTTAATACCTACTTACATACTCACTTGCGACGCTTGCATTGTTATCCTCTCATTTTAGTGTTGTATCATTTGGGTTCTTAAGCAAATTTGCACCCTACATGGTCAAGACGAGAATTAACAAGTGTTTTTTTCGTAAAAAGGTAAGTTTAAGGTAAGTATATTTCATTTGGTCGAGTTCTCATTTATTATGTTATTTACTGAGTTATTTCATTTGATTTCGTGTACCATGTTTCTTCTCGAAGACCATATCGCGTTACATTATTGTGACATGATGATTTTCGGTTGGGGCATATGTATACACCTTATTTTTCACTCTTACTAATGGTTTCTCTTTGTAGGTCGTTGGCATATTAATCTCCCTAAGCACGTGCCTTGAGGGGTGTATTAGGAACATGGTAGGGCTCGTTGGCGGGATTTGGTGAGAGTTGTGCGCGGCATTGCCCTAAGCACGCCCTCTTTACTACCTTCCTTACTATCTCTTTGCGACTACTTGATATCCTCAATAATACTACCTTCGAGTTCGCTATAGCACCTTTAGATCCCCTTCATACCTCTTTCAAATTTTGCTCTATCTCCATTCTCTCTTTTCGCGTTACCTTTTAGTCAAACTATTTGTGGCTGAATGCATCGAGCATGGTCAATGCGGTCAAGCAGAACCTTTATTCCAGTTGATTGCATTTGCCATAGTCAATGCCGTCGGCTAAGAGAGATAGTGACTTCAAGTTATATTCTCCTATAAGTAGGCATTGTTGTCATTTCTCAATATCACCATCACATAGTCTGCTCCACTTTTGCTCACAAATCTACCCTTAAAGATTTAAGAGGTTTAGGGAGCTTATACTTGGAAGTATTCTTTGGAGCATTGGGTTACTAAGAGTAATAAGAATAGGTCCTACACCAACAAAGTCTACCAAGTCTTTGGAGTCCCCAATTTTGGTCTACTTAGGTCTTCTACCTATCCCTCTTGTGATCCACCCACAACAACCTCTCATAAGGTGCTACTAACCCTAGGGGTTAATGCATCAACAATGTCTTTTCAAAGTATCCTTAACCCTTCTCATTTCTTTAGGTTGGTATGATTGATTATGTTTGATGTATCATGTATTATACTAGGATATAGTAGTATATCTTTGTTTATTGCATTATCTCTTTTCTCCCTTACTTGTTATCACCACATGGCATTACAACCCTTAGCCTAGATATCCTAGCTCTTGCTTATTATCATTACTCTTGCAACCTTAGGATTGTAGTATGACCTTTTCTCATCTTAGACATAGGCTTTGCAATCCTATGCCTTTGATACGAGTGTGAGTTACTATCTTCTAGATCCATGACTATTACGCCCTTTGGTGTTATTCTTGTCTTTTGTGTTGGCCCTAGAGTGATCTTCTATGTATATCCTAATCTATATTATTGAGAACAGAGAGGATAATGATGGTGACCATCTTTGCTAACATACAATGTGATCATCACTCTGTCTCTTTTGTGATATGAAAATTGTGCAAAATGGACGATAGATATCTCTTATGTAGCTATAGACACCTAAATTTGGCAATTTATCATTTGGCAATGACGACGTTGGCTTTATACCCAAATCACGATTTGTGTGCACATACCGAGCCTAATTGCACATCCTTGTCCCTATTGCATGATTTGCTTCATTATTCCCACTACTCAGTCGCTAACAAAACTACTTGCATTAGTCTAATGCAAGATATTCCTCCTAGGCATCATTCCCGGACATTACAAAACCCAACATCTGCTCTGTACAAAACTATTCATTTGGGACTAAATCTGCCCAATGGTTTGGTCCAAAGTTAACTATTTTGTCCCTAGCCACCCAATGGTCTTTTTCTCAATTTGATATTTTTCTATGGGTTGGTACTTTCCTCATTGGTCGACCTTGATGCGAAATTATACCTACAAACCCTTATATAAGCAAGTCAAATGCACTCATTTAATCACCTAACACTTTTAAGAGAACCTATTGTAAATATCATTCTTAAAGCACTCCAAGCTCTCCTAAATTCCTAAAAAGTAGAAGCACACTCTAGGAGCAACCCCTACATAGGTCTGAAGCACACTCAACCAGTTATAGAGTCACGCTTCCCAAGTTAGAGACCATCCAAGCCAAGTCAAACTAAGCATGCCAAGCCATTGTTACATTGTCAAGTGATCAAATTGCCAAGCTAGTTGCATCCATATAGATATCACATGCTAGGTGGAGAATTATGTGCGGTTTGAGGCCTCTTGAGTATTGCCAACGTAGATGGTGTATGCATTGCACTTCAACCCAACCACTAACCTTTTGCACGATCTCCTACCCGTGGTTAGGGTTTAAAGCTATTTCACATCATATAGAGGGTTTCACACATGTGTGACACCTAGGGTTTCAGAGCAAAAGACATTGCAGTTTGTCATCAGGACACAGAAAGTTGCAGTACTCTATTCCATCACCGCTCAAAACTGTTCGCCAAGTACAAGATCGTCCAACGGTCCCATACAACCCCTATGGTTTCATCCTGTGTAGTTTGCACTCATAGTTTTAGAGATGAATTCTGTAACATGTGAGTCCCTTAGTGATGTATTTCATTATTTGATCTGTGTGACATCCTCCTAGCATGTGTTGATCATGAGAGGGAGCGGTGTCATTAGAAGTTTCACTAGGTATGTAGGATTTACTTTTGGATTCACAGATTCTAATCTTTGCACTGCTTTCCAGATGATCCACTCTCTCTTTAGGTAGCTTCATTTTAGTTCCCATTTCTTCTAGTGCACATTGTGTACTTTGTATCTTGTTACTTTCAACTTGTCAAAATTTAGGTTGGTGATCCAAACAGACATCTTGGGTCTATTTCAACTTATGTTTGGATCTTAGCATCTTGTGTAGTGGCTATTTATTTCCGTTCACCTTCCTCTTTGTTTGAGGTTCTGTTTTTGTTGTGTGTTGAGCTTCGGCCTCCGGTTGCATAGTCCCTATAGCTTGTAGGCTGTCCGCTACTAATTGTGTTGGCTTCTCAGTGTGCAATGGTTGTAAATTGGTGGAAATCATGCCATGATTCCTGCTAAGATTTGTTTGTACTATCTCTATGTTTATGAAGAATGAGAGTGTCTATGGGTTCTTGGTGTTGTATCCTTCAAATCGTAGTATGACCCCATTACACAACAAAGCTATTTTGGCATACAAGGTTTTTTCCTGTGTAGTTTGCACTCATAGATCTAGAGACGAAGCACTTGCAGATCATTTCCAGCTTGCACAATCATACACCTCTACCATATCAACTTCCCGAGTTTGTAATCAGCGGAGTGCACTCTCTTTCTTGTGTTTTCACCTTCTTAGCAATCGTTTCTAATATTCTATCTTGCAAATTGCTAATAATAGTATATTTTGATTTATGCATTAATGTTTATTAATTAATCTGAATATATTACCTATTGCTAACCCTTATGGCTATGAATAAATAAGACCCCGCCTTAATCCAACACTTATTTATTTATTTAGGGTGTAATCAGCAGCCTGTCATACTCCATATCAATCTTCAGAAAAAGACTCTCTTTCCTGGTTTCCAGCTGAGTTTAGTGCCTCTTACACAATGACTACTCCATCTCTTAGCTACCGGCCAGTTTAAGTGAACCTTAAGAGTAAATTTAAGTAATATCAAGTAATTCATAGATTATTAAACTAATGATGATTGTAATGGTGACATATAAGTTTCTGGTTGAATGATAAAGAATTATAACCTTTATGGTAGTGTTTGTTAATTACTATTACTATGTTTTTGATCATGCTAGCTATATGATAAGTCATCCTTCGTTGAATTGCTTCAACCTCAAAGATGAACTTGAAACTTCTACCTTTGATGAAGAAGGATATTTTAATCCTTATCAAGAATAGGAATGTGACTCTTAGAAGCAATGAGAACTATTTCTTCCATGTGCTTGTAGAAGCGTTTTCAACATTTGGTGTTGATGTGGAGGATGCAAGTTGGAAACAATGTTAGAGTGCCTAGGAATTTTCAATTCAAATTGTTATCATGTACTTTCCACAAGTTGTGAATAAATTGTAAATTGAACCTTGAATTATACACATAATTGCAAAATATTGAGGATAGTGAATTGGAATTTGAAGAATCTAGAATCCCATCCTTAACATCTGCATATTGGACATATAACAATGATGTATAATGGAGTTGTCTTCATAATCATTAATGTTTCCAACATTTTCAAGAAATGCTTAGATTCGTCTTTGTTTAACATTATATTAGCTTCACGTTTTGTTTTGTATTGATTGAATGCCACTTTCTTTTATCTTGAACATCCAATGTTAAAAGCTTTTTGTAACATTATTTATACAAGTTATTGGACCTTGTGCTTAGCTTGTTGACTAAATTACTAACATGTTGGTTAAATCTCTTAGGTTTACTAATTTGTTGGGAATTTGAGGGATCCTAGATATAAACAGAGAGGGAAAGAAACTTAAAGAGTCTCTCATGAAATATTGGCACTTTGTGATTGCAAATTAGTGGAACGTTTTTCCTTGAAATAGAGGTACTATTCTCTTAAGAATATTCTGTCTTATTTTTTTCACGTGCCAATGGGTATTGTTTTTGTTCCCAACTAGATAGTGATGATGTCATCTTTATCAATATATAGACAATATGTGGAAATGGATGCATTTGATATTTACCATGCATATTATTTAACAAGGTGGAGGAGGTGTCAAGTGTGGAGTGAATGATGTAATGATGGTTTGAACAGAACGACAGGTGAAGCAGCCTTGAATATTACAAGGACATTGCAAGAGTGGTGAAATTTCAATTCAATCATCAATTAATTGGTAGTTAAAGAGAATGGTAGATGATGGTAGGCGTGATAACTGTTTGTACACATATGTGGATAAAACAACAGATGACAAGAAGTGGGACATGTGAATGGAAGATTACATGACGAGGACATGTTGAGGCAAAATAAATGAAAATGTTAGGGTTGTTAATCTTCTAGGAAGTTCCTGTTATTGGGTGCAAGTCACACAAGCGACAATTGATGGCATGCAATGGTTCATTTCACTAGTTTCAATCCCCTGCTTCACCCCTTGGAGCATCACCGGCACAAGGAATGTCAAATTGAATACTCAAGCTTATAAGAGTTTATTTATAGGAGTGAACACTCACAAGGAATGGGTCACTGAAAAAATGAATTGAATTTTAAAGACTGCACACAGTTGATCCTGAAAAATGATTTCTAAAAATGAAGCACTATAAAAATTCAAACTTCTTAAACAAAGTAACTGTAGGCTATAAAAATGCTTCAAGGGGAAAAGTGGGGAACAAACTTAAAATATGTTTAACCCACATAAGAAATGCAAAACTGAAAGTTTGAAAGTATAACTATTTTGCTAAGCTTTAGGATAGACATATATTGGGTTGTTCATGTATCTATCTGTGAAGGGTGGGTTTTACCAAGTGCAGCAACCAAACTGCTCTTAGAGCCTTTAGAGGCTCACTGGCTTGAGTTGGCATCCATATGTTCTCAAGGAATTTTGTCACTTCATTTACAGTTTGAATTTATTATTTTTGATGGTAGTAATATTCTATTGTCGTTTCAGCTATTTTTGTATTCTCCCTTCTTGTTGTCTGGATACTTTAGACATGCTTCTCCATTCAGTTTGAAAAGGAATAAATCATATTCCAATTTTACAGCTAAGTTTTAAAGTTCTGGTTGAGATTAAACTTCTAATTGAGAAGTCACAGTGGCGTTATTTCTGTTGGTAGCAAATTTCAAGGTTAAGATTCAATTGGTAACTATGTTTCTCTGCATTTCCAGGATGGGGAAAGAGGTCTCTGGGATGGAAAACAGTGCAAAACTTCTGAATTTTGGGGATGGCTACTAAAAATATATATAGAATTTAAAACGAATTGGTGATGTTCGATCGAGAAACAGACTCTTTAGTGTCCCTTCAGCATGCTTAAGTCTTCTTTAGTTATCTTATGTATCATGGACTGCCTTGTGTTATGCATATAACCTAGACAGTGAACCACCGAATGTGGTCACTACATAAAAACAAATATATTACAAGTTAGTTTGTCTCTGGGGGACTTATCAGGATCAGTCCCATCAGAATACCTTGGGGTTACTTTCTGAAGTCCACCTGGACCTTATTTCATATAAAACTACCGACTATGCGAAAGCTCCCTAAACACTTTTAGTCTTCTCATCTTATCCCCAATCCCACTTGTATTACATATATGGTTGAGTACCCACCTAAGATGTGGGCACAACAGATGATAATACTATACCGGTCTTAGGACCTCCCCTCAAGGGGTGAAGCCCTCCATCCTTTTTTGGGAATGGAGCTAAGCCCCTCCACCTAGGACAAGGGCTATATATTTATAAATTACAAGAAAATCAAACAAAATTCACGTTTTATAATGAATAAAGCTGAAATGAAATAACATCCAACATTCCATTACATTGTAAAGGGAAGGAAATTGAAATTAAAATACCATCCATGACATCAAACTTTGGAAATCAAAATCAGTCTTATTATATCATTTCATCGATATGACTATGGAAATCAAAGTAAAGAAATGGAAATTGAAATTGAAATACCATTCATTTCATTGAACTTTGAAAATCAAAATCAGCCTCATTATCTCATATCATTGCATCAATATGACTATGGACAATCAAAATGACAGCTAGAAGTTTAAAGTTACAAGGAAATGTCAAAAGAAATGCTTAGTTACATTGAGTAACAAGTTCAAAAGATCCTCAACACTGGCACTGCAAGACTCATCTGCTTTCTGCAATGAGACCCCTATTAATCATGGCTTCACATCCTGGTCCTCATAACTTGCCTCGACTACTTGCACTTCACATTCCATTGTATTGTTGGATTTTCATTGTACTTAGGTGTCTTGCAATGAATGAGGAATAAGGCACTTGTACAATGCTTGGCTTCTCTACTTTCGTAGATGTATAGTCATTCCTCTTAATAGAATGGATAAAGCTATATGTGGACCAATTGCTCACTGCAACAAGGGAACTAGCAACTTGTGGAAGCAGGTGAATGGCAAATCTGTAATGTCCCAACTCTTGGATCAATGATAAGGCCATCAGCACATGTGGCTATAACATTGATGAGTGGTGTAGCCTAATGTCTGTCCACCCATCCATGATAATAGAGCACCCTTCTGTCATCCATGTCGCTTTCATTTCCTTTGTCAACAAATTAAAATTTGAAGAATTATTGTCTAGAATGGTGGTTCTCAATTTGGTCTCACTAGGAGGCCAAGCAAAATTACATGGCATACCATTAGCAAAGAAAAATTTGCCAATGGCATCATTTACATCCTCTCATGCATGCATTTTAAATATTTGATTTTGGGTTTGATGTTCAACTTGTGGCCTTCCTTTTCAACCAGGATTCCATTGCATCCACAAGAAAATTTGGACCCTAGGACTTAGAGAAGGATCCCAAAAGCATGCTAGATAGTCCCAAATGAAGGGTGAGGTTGGTTGAAGATGTAGGAGTCGAAAGATCCCCATCATACAACCTTGTTATTTCAGCTCTCTACTCAAGTGCAAGCACAAGACGAACACCAACTCCGTTATTTGGCAAGTGCAACGGGTGTGCATTTACACAAATGATACCGCCCTTCCTATCAACCTTGCAAAAATTGAATTTCCAATGCCGACTACACTCTGAATTCTTTTTGTTGTTGTCAAGGAGCATTGCAAATTGCCAAAAGGATTATTTTCTTTAATTGGCCACTTTGCGTAAGTGGCTAAATTCTTTGATAGGCAATCAAACACTTGAGCACGCCAACTGAACTTTTAGTTTGAGTGCTACTACCTGTTTCCCCTCCCACCCTCCACTCTCTATTCCTCTCTTATTTCATCCATTTCATGATCCGGAGGATTTTTATGAGTGCAGATGATCCCTAAATCTCCCTAAACCATTACAACGTGAAAGAGCGTCTCGAGAGCTTTTTGTCGACATAAAGAACTTGAAAACGAAAATTGTATGCCAAAGATATTGCTCGCTGAAATTTGCAGTCAACTGGCAAAATAAGAGGACTGCGTGCAAGTCTGCTGACATGGACGCGTGCACATCCGCCAAGTGGACCTATCATGGGACATTTGGCACAATGGATATGAAGTAAAAATTTTGGTTTATAACGCCGGTCTTTGACACTCGGTTGCGAGATAGGTGGGCCCCGCTATTTGCTAGTAGGGGGCCCTCAGCCATGGTCGACACACTCTTTTTGCGGAGGGGTGCCTTGGCCTCCGATCTTCATATTAACATTGTAATGATTCTGTATATATATACCACATTGTGCTTTTGCAGGATGAATGTGGGATTTCTATTGCAAGATTGAATTATAATGCACCGAGTTAACTCTTGACTTGGCGAGCTGGTGATTGAATTGCATTTCAATGGGGCCAACTCGGCCATGGCTCTATACAACTCGTCACAGACCCGAGCTACTTAGCAACTCTGTGGGGTGGTCAACTCCCCACCGTTTGGCTCTATCCATTATGAATTGAGCTATATACTTAACATGGCCATTTAAACAATGCACCCGCGCCACCTATGTGGTCTTACACAACTTGGCCTTATCCATGGCAACACAACGGATCAAACCTCCACTCCAACCATATAACCGGTGCTTGATATGCCATTGGCTACTACGTGGTAGATCAACGTAGCTAACCGACCGCCACATATATGGGGCAAGCAAAACGAAGCCAAAACGCGGCCGGCCACTAGTGAATAGGCGAGCATGCCTATTATTAAACCTCCCAACAACAATACTCGCGAACAATGTGGGACTTTACCTGAATAGACCAAAGGGGTCGGCAAAGGAGGAGGAGTTGGTATTCGAACCCACGACCCAGCCCGTGCAAAACAACCAACTCATTTGTTGAGCCACATGGGCTCGGCGAGCTATAAAGTGCCCGCTTATATATAAATAAGCTTTTGATAGTGACTATGAAGAATATAGTTTGAGCGGTTTGTAGAAAATTCCATTTTGAAACACCTAGGGTCGATTTAGACTTAGGTGTAAAGCGGAGAATGTTAGAAATAAACTAACACTTAATTCATCATATGAGTTAATGTGATATTGTAATAAAGTAATTTTTTAATTACTTAAGTTAGCTTAGATAAAGTCAAGTATTAGTGAGTTGTCTTTTAGTTGTCTTATCCCTTGGTTTGTGGGATCATGTTCTATCTTGCATATATTGTTCCGGATGATTTCCATGAGGGAAATAGGGCGATTAGGGGCAATAAGCTATTCTGCATATTTACGTAGTTTAGTTGATATTGTTCCATATATTGTGGAAGAGATAGAAGTTGTCCAATATCTATAAATATTGCAGCTCTCTCTTTTGATTGTAATGCTTGATTTTGATATTAATAAAATACACAAGCATCTTGTTTTTGTGTAAAGCTTCTATGTCAAATATTCTTTTCAAGTATTCATTGTCAAGATTTGGTATCAGAGCAACATTCTGATCCAGGGAAAAGTGTAGGAAGTTTTTAGGGAGATCGGAGAAATTACAGAGCTAGGAGGAGCCATAGATGCCCCCAGCCATTTCACACCCCTACCCGAATCCACACCCGATTCACGGATTGATTTGCAGTTGAAGAAAACCTAGAGTGCAATCACAGCCCTTGCAGACTTGGATGCAACTCTGTTGCAAAAGGTGACATTGTTTCATTCTCTGGTATTTTTAAAAAAAAATTTACCTGTACTGCAATTTTTTTATAAATTGGAAGCATTTTAAAAAAATATATACAATATTTTTGTATTGTGGGGACCCGAGCTTTTCAAGCTCCCCACATAAATTCTCCTTCCTCTTCTCTGTGCTTTGTCTTTTCATATATCTGGCAAGAGAATTCTACGTCCCTGTGAGAAGATCTTTGTCCAAAGCGACCTTTGAAGCTTCCAATCAACCTGGAGATTGCATTCATAGATCAAGAGCATTGAAGAAGAAGACGTGCCTGCAATAGATTTCAAACAAAGAAATTTAAAGCGGCCAAGGTTTTTCAACGTGAAAACTGTTGTCCAAAGCTACAGATCAAAGAAACAAAATACTTGCATGAAGCCAAAGCAAGGAGGAAATAAATAATAAAAAGGCGGCCAAGGTTTATTATAACGCTTAGGCAAAGCGTTTGAAGCTATGCAAATGTGCCCTAAAACGTACAGGTTGAACCACATAAGCCCTAATCCACATTTTCTTTTTAAAAATATGCTTTTAAAAACAACATAGAACACCATTCAAACATAGTACATTTCGGGCTAAGGCAAAATTTGACTTGGTGCATACCGATCTGTGCGGACAATGAGACCTACCCACTCGGGTTTCAATATTTCATGCTCTTCGTTGATGATTTTTCAAGGAAAATGTTGATATCTTGTCTTTCTACAAATGACCAAGCTTTTGAAACTTTCAAAAAGTTCAAAGCTCTTGTTGAAACAGAGTCTGGTAGGAAAATAAAAATACTCCGCTCAGATTGAGGGGGAGAATACAACAACAATGAGTTCAACGATTTTTTGGAAACACATGGCATTCGTCGTCAAATGGCTCCTCCTCACACACTGCAACAAAATGGCGTTGTTGAAAGGCGAAATCATACTATCATGGATATGGTGCGATGTATGATTGATTATGCAGGTTTATCAAAAACATTTTGGGCTGAAGCAGCTAAAACGATAGTCTATTTACTAAACAGAGTTCCCACTGCAGCTCTTGATGGAGTAACACCACATGAAGCATGGTCAGGGAATAAGCCATCTATTTCACACCTTAGAGTTTTGGATGTAAAGCAAGTATGCACATTCCTAAGAAACAAAGAACTAAGCTTGATATGAAATAAAAAAAACTTATCTTCTTGGGATACAATGATGAAGCACTTGGCTACAGACTTATGGATCCAAGAACAAGGAGGGTATACACTAGTCGGGATGTTGAGTTCTTTGAGAAGAAAGAAGAAGATGCTCCTTCCATACACTCACATGATGAAAAAATCATCCCTATAGTGAAAACAGAGGATGGTAATCACTTTGATGACGACAGTGATGATGGGGAAGATGGTGAAATTCAACCTCCCACAAGAACCACTAAAAGTATGCCTAAATGGTATACAAGTATGATGAGAGATGCAAAATTGGATAGTGTCCTGACACATCTACCATTGGAATGAGGACTCGCAGTATGGCTCGAAATGAGGTCAATTTGGCCTTAATGGGTAAAGTTGTTGAAACTACTGAGCCATCCACAGTTTCAAAAGCCCTATAGTCTAAACCTTGGAAAGATGCTATGGATGCAGAATATAAGTCACTTATGAAAAATAATACATGGTAACTTACAGATCTTCCACCGGGAAAAAGCCGATTGGATGTAGATGGATCTTCAAAACGAAGTACAAAGCAAATGGCAAAATTGATAAACACAAGGCTAGACTAGTTGCTAAGGGATATGCTAAAAAATAAGGCATTGATTATGAGGAGACTTTTGCTCCCACAACTAAGATAAAAACATTTAGGTTAATCTTTGCTCTAGTTGCACAATTTGGTTGGAAAATACACCAAATGGATGTGAAAAGTGCCTTTCTTAATGGTGATTTACAGGAAGAAGTTTACATGACTCAACCAAAAGGTTTTGTCATACTGTAAAGAGGAAAAGGTATGTAAACTCATAAAATCACTATATGGTTTAAAGCAATCTCCCAGGGCATGGTATATTAAAATCGATGAGCATCTCATTCAACATGGATTCAACAAGAGTCCATACGATCCTAATCTCTATCTCAAAAAGCAAGGGGGAGATAGTGATCGTTGTAGTATATGTCGATGATCTAGTCATCATTAGAGGATCAGTGAGGATGATTGAGTCAACAAAGAAAGATCTAACACGATCATTTGACATGACCGATCTCGGGCTTCTGCATTATTGTCTTGGACTTGAAGTTTGGCAAAGAGAAAATCATATCTTTGTGTCACAATTGAAATACGCCAAGACAACGCTCGAGAAGTTCAATATGATGGATTCTAAACCAATTGCCACACCTATGGAGACAAGACTTCAACTGTCTCGAACAGATCCATCACCACAAGTAAATGCAACTCTCTATTGGCAGTTGATCGGGAGTCTCATCTACTTGACTTACACTAGGCCGGATATCAGCTATGCAGTCAACTATCTTTCACGGTTCATGCAAGAACCAAGGGTTTTTCACTGGAAAGCAAAGCAAAGCGGATACTAAGGTACATCAGAGGAACTATGGACTATGGCCTAGAATACAAGAAGAACAATAACTTCTTCTTGACAAGATATTCAGATTCAGATCATGTAGGAAACATAGATGATAGGAAATCCACTTCAGGATTTGTATTCTTTTTGGGATCTGGACCAATATCATGGGGGAGTAAGAAGCAGACTTGTGTTTCAAGATCCTCCACTAGAATTAGAATATCGTGCAACAGGTGGAGTTGTCTGTGAAGCGATATGGCTTTGACGTATACTTGAAGGATTGGGAATACCGCAAAAAGATCCAACAATCCTACATGTAGATAATGAAGGAGTAATAAAACTTGTTCGAATCCAGTTTTCATGAACACACCAAACACTTTGAGGTGCAAGTACATTTCATTCGCGAACATGTTCAGAACAACAACATCTAGCTCCAACATTGCCCGACAGAACATCAGCGTGCAAATATCTTCACAAAGTCTCTTGCACATCCAAAATTTGAGGCATTCAGAGTTTTTCTCTCATGTTCACTTCAGAGTATGCTGAATTAAGGGGGAATGTTAGAAATAAACTAACACTTAATTCATCATATGAGTTAAAGTGATATTGTAATAAAGTAATTTTTAATTACTTAAGTTAGCTTAGATAAAGTCAATTATTAGTGAGTTGTCTTTTAGTTGTCTTATCCCTTGGTTTGTGGGATCATGTTCTATCTTGCATATTTTGTTCCCGGATGATTTCCATGAGGGGAAATAGGGGCAGTTAGGGGCAATAAGCTATTCCTGCATATTTACTTAGTTTAGTTGATATTGTTCCATATATTGTGGAAGAGATAGAAGCTGTCCAATATCTATAAATATTGCAGCTCTCTCTTTTGATTGTAATGCTTGATTTTGATATTAATAAAATACACAAGCACCGTCTTGTTTCTGTGTAAAGCTTATGTGTCAAATATTCTTTTCAAGTATTCATTGTCAAGAGAGAAATGTTCTAAATTCAGAGATGAAGACAATGATGTCTTTATTTTTCCATGAAGTATTATAGATTTCCGATGTAAGGGTTTTCTAACCAAGTTGCACGGAGAGCACACTTTGGAGAGCTTGTAGAGCCACATGTGAACTTGTAGACGATTCGACAGGTGATCAGAGTTTGCAAATCTGTTTTAAGCTCTAAACGCAGGTATTATTGATCTATTAGTCATTTTTGAAGGTAAAATTGTACTTCAATTGATAATAAATAGACCGATTCACGATTAAGTGAATACGGAGACGTAGCCCATCGGGTGAACTCCGTTACCAAGTTGTGGTGATTTTGTTTCAGTTTATTTTGCTATTTATGATCAGGTTTAAATTTTGTATAACATAATGAACAAATGGTTAAGCAAAGCAATTAATTGGAAAAATCGGATTAAAGTTAGAATTGAATCCATTATCCATGACATACAAAAATGGATGCACAATCAATTTTGGATCAACAAATCAAATTGAATGCATTGAAAATCAACTTGTGATCAGTTTTGGGGAATAATAAAATCAGTGGTTAATGATTTTTAATTGTTTTCTCTGAATCACGAAAAATTGAAACTAAAGGAAAAATTGATCAAACAAGAGGAAAATTGAGTTAAGTGGATTTTAAGACACCTAAAAGTGAATCCAGATTAATCTCTTGATCAGTTTAAAAATCATATTTTTAAGTATCCGGAATTTTTTAAAACAGTATGCAGGGGTGAAAACTGTTTACGGATCACTTCATCACTGTTGAAGCTCATCCTGCCCAGGTTATTGCTAGAAATTAACACCAAAACAAAATCAAAGCCTAAAAAAATTTACAAAATGAATTTGCAGAATGGGAAATAAAACAAAAACATTAACACAATGATTTTCAATTTTCTGCATATGTAATCTGGAAAACAAAAGAAATTTGCTGACCAAAATTAAAATGTAAAATATGTTTTTCTTACACATTGTACCAATGAACGAAGAATATTCATTATCCATTGGTTCAACGTTAAAAAATTCAGATTAAATTCTTTTAATAAAAACCAAGGGAAGAAAATTATGAATTCTTTGTTTGGACTATCACAATGTTATACCATCCCATAGCCACAAATTCTTCCCTCCTCTTCCTCTTTGTAATGAGCTGGACACATCTTATGAGAAGATACAAAAGAAAAAGAAAAAAAAGCAAAGAAAAGATATTAGAGATAATATTCATGTGAATCAAGGATAAAGATTGAATTTCTTCTCGTTTGGTTAATTGCATTATTAAGAGGTAACGTTTAATCTGTTTTAGAAAATTAGAACAAGCAACACCATGCAAAGACTATGGACTAGTTATGACAAAGCAAGCGTTAGTTATTTTTATATTGCTTGTTGATGAAGGCTATTTTTAGAGACGGTTTCTTTGTCTATAAATATAATAAGACATATTACAATAAGGACACAATTATTTGTGAAGGAGTTATGCATTTAATTGAAGATTGGTTGTCATCAAAATAGGGCATGGCTCACTGTGAGCTTGGGTTGTTTTAGTTATGCACTGTAATCAGATCAGAATCTTTATTCTGCCTTTAATTAAATTTTGTTTAGAGTGCTTTAAAAATATTTTAGCTGTATAGGCAAATTTTCATTTCCAATATTGTTTCAAAATTTAAGGATTTAGTTTGGCTCATAGCAATCATATCTAAGTTACCGAAACGTTTTGGATACGGGAGCGGGAGCGGGGTATCCGATACGCGGAAACGGCAAATTTTTTTTTGACCCCGGATACGGCGTAGGATACGGCAGTACAAAAACTATATAAAAATTAAAAAATATATAAATTTCAGCCTTCTAAATAGGAATTTAATTATTAACCACATATTATGCATATGAAAGACAAGTTATAAGCTAAATAAGTGAATAACCACAACAAACAAGCTAGGATACCGATAAAACTTAGAAACTTAAAAGTTTAAAAGTTAAATTAAAATTTAAAATACTTAAATCAAACACAATGTGAATGTCATGAATCTCATGATATATTAAATTCAATCATAGATCAATATTCAAAGCTCAAACTATCTTTCATTGTCAATATTCATCATATTCCTCTTCATCAAGAGGATCAAAACCAACTACATCATCATCATTATGTGGTTCATTAGAACCACATGGGCTCGAACCACTCGCACTAGGGCCACTGCCAGTTGCACCCCCTTGTGCATGTAGGTCTCGTGGTGCCACAGAACTCGTCTCATCATCATATGCTCCATGGTGGGAAATGGAAGCATCCAAGTCAACTATCTCTGGATCAATGTCCCAATGTTTTGTTGACCCTTCCTTGTACTCTGGCTGCTTGTGGGATAAAAGGCGCAAGTTGGAATGTATGTATACCAAATCTTCACCCTTTTAGCCCCCGATCATTGCTGCACGTGAGTGGATGAAATTATACGTACTCCGGTTGCGCTCGGAGGAAGATGAACTTACTGACCTATTAAGGCAACCCAAACTTCAAAGTCAATGCAAAGTTCAACTTGATTTAAACACTCAAACTTAAATTTTAAAAAACTAAAAGAAAAGAGAATAAAAAATTAAAAACTTACGTGCGAGACCTTGATTGCGAGGAGGTTAAGTAAGCCGATGAAGTACCATGGAGGTACCACCACATATGTGCATCCATCTTGTATTTGCTCAGAAGAGCGAGAAGGCTATGACCCATTTACCTGCTATGAAATTGCCAAACTCTACCATAACCTGGTCTTGGGCCTCGGGATCGGGCGAGCCTAGCTAATGCCACCATATATCCCTCACCGACTTCCGCATCCTGTATGGTGGTACCCTCCCCTGCGAGGAAAGATCTCGTGTCTTTATAAAATCTAGGAGTCAATGCAAAAGCTAGTAGATGTAATGGGGTGGTCATTTTGTTCCACCGCTCAATGAGGATTGACTTTACTTGTTTGAAAAATATTTCCTCGGGATCTTGTTCTTTTGCATTTATGACGGCTTTTATCTTCTCGATCATTGAGTCGATGCCGTCATATATCTCTCTGACATGGTTGATCCGTGTCGATAAACCGGATCATGCTCATAATGGGCTTCGTAAATCTCAACGAGATAACCCACTCTATCCCACCAAGAGTCCTCTAAGATCAAATTCTTCACTTTTTGAGCCCCTTCGGTGTTTGATTGCCTCCATACGAGTCCAAAGATTGGATGTTACCATCCTCATGAGTGCCTCTCACACCTTCACTAGTCGTCTCTCAAGACGATTGTGTGTGATGCAAACCGAGTCTCAGCAACCTAATAAGAACGAGGAACAAAAATTAAAAATAAAATTTAAATTATAAAATTGAAAGCTAAAAGAATACTAAAAAACTTATATTAAATATTAAATTAAAAAGAAAGAAAGAAATAAAGCTTGTCCTTACCTTCAGTAGCTCCAACTGCGAGAATGATCTAAAAATGCCCTGTGACATGTGGTGGTTGGTGACAAACATTTGGATTTCTTCAGCTTCTGCATACACTTGCCGGATCCACTCTATTTTGTTTGCCATTTTCTTTAGCATTAAATTCAATGAATGCACAGCACAAGGTGTCCAAAAAATATGCCCATACCGTGCCTCAACTAACATCCCTGCAGCTTTGCAATTTTTGGCATTGTCCGTTATCACTTGGACAACATTTTCAGGCCCCACTGCCTCAATGGACTCAAAGAGAATGTTGGCTATGAATTGGGCATCCTTCACTTGCCCCTCACAATCAACCGCTTTCAAAAACATTGCCCCCTTAGGGCATACTGCAATCACATTGATTAAAGGGCGGTTTCTTGCATCTTTCCATCCATCAGAAACAATGGACACACCAGTTTTGGTCCATGAGTCCCTAATTGGTTGCAAGGAGGTTTCCACATTTTTTTGTCTATCCAAAAGGGTGGTGCGGATCTTCTCAAATCCTGGTGGTTTATACCCTTTTGGTGCCTCATTGATGGCTTTCACCATCTCATGCCAATAAGGTGATCTCACAACATTAAAAGAAAGACCATTAGCATATACACACCTTGCAATGCATTCATCTGCAATCTCCCTGTTCTCATTCTGAAAGGCCTTTTCCAATGGCCCTTTTGTCTTACTTTTCTTTCGTGCAAGGGAAACATCCTCATTTGTGGAGATAGGAGCCCTGAATGGATGTGGCATGGCCACGGTGGGGATCCACTAGGTGATGGAGCAACTGGAGGCCTTGCTGAACGAGATGAACCTCCTCTTTTGGCCAATGGATGACCCACTCTCAGAGCCACTCTAGCCTCTGCATCCTCCTGCTCTTTGATAAATGCCAAAACATTTTCTTTTGGCACCCCAGCATTATTCCTCCCCCTACATACTCTTATACCATTACCCGTTATGGCACACAAATGGCTTTTCACCCTACTGTAAGAGCCTTTGAATATTCCATCACACTCATTGCATTTCCATTCAAAACAACCACCACCTGCAAGTTGTTGAACTATTGTTACGTGCCTCCATAACGGTGAATTTGGGTCAAAGTCTTTGGCCAAAGATTGCCCAGAAGAAGCAGAACTTGTTGCCATTGTATAAATACCTACAAGGTTTAAAAAACAAATTAAGCAAAGAAAACAATGGCATGCAATTGCATTGTGATTGAACAATGAAAATTAAAAAAATTAAATGGAAAGAGCAAAATAAAAATGAACATAAGCAAAAAAATGTAATGTGTGAAAGATTAAATAATAAAAAAAAAATAGAGGAACAAGGCTAGAAATTAAAAAAAACTTACCTTCACTTAGTAAACCACAAATCAAATCCTTCACAAATCCTCCTTTGCAGCTCCTCACACTCCTCCAAGCTTAGCAATAGCTCCTCACACTCCTCAAAACCCTAGACAAGCACAATGCAATTTTGGAGAGCCACAATGTGAGTTTGTTTGCTTTATGTTATGTTTGTGTGTTGTTCTTTTGTTTTATTGTTTAGATGTAGCTTTTAGGTTTTAGATTAGAAGAATTTATTATTTTTTATTGATTTGCGCCTTTAAAAACGTGGAAAAAATTAAAAAAATTAAAAAACGCGTGTTTTTGCGGGAGCGGGAGAGCGGCCGGCAGCGTGGAAGCGGCCGGGTGCGGCCTGCGCGCCGTACCCGGCCGTTTCCATAGTGCCGGCCGCTCCTGGCCGCTCCGCGCCCGCTCCGCTCCCGCTCCTAGACGCTCCGCTCCGCTCCTAGACGCTCCCGCTCTTGGGCCGCTGCGCCGTACCCGGCCGTTTCCGCGATGCCGGGCCGCTCCTCGGCCGCTCCGCGTGCGCTCCGCTCCGCTCCCGCTCCCGCTCCTAGACGCTCCCGCTCCCGCTCCTAGACGCTCCCGCTCCTGGACGCTCCCGCTCCCGCTCCAGCCGCCAAAAGCCGCGTTTCCGGTAACATAGAATCATATCAAACCATTGATTTTGTCAGCTGGCAAAGTTGTAACAGGCTCAGCATATCGAGATTGGGTTTGGTGGAAGAATGAGATAGAAGTGAGTTCAAACAGGCGGTGGAAGAAAGTTTCCAACCTTTTGTTGGATACATAAACAATATGAGTATGCAACTCCTGAGCAACATGGCCAATATATGACATTCAACACATCACCGCTCGCACATGGCTGAAATGTTGCAAAGCCACCGTACTAGGTCTAGAAGGGAGTCTTTGATTGAACAACGTAGCTCCTCCTAGATAGAGAAATCCAAAACACGAAACAAGAGACTTTAACGAAAACCCTATCACAAGGTTATGGAGAGCATATAGGGCTAATGATGACAAGTTCTGGTCAAATTATGATTTTCAGGCATACTGTGATATGTGAAGACTTGATGGACATGGTTCGAAAGGAAGAAATAACCTAGATTTAAAACCTGACTTTGGATGCCAAAATTGACAGACATAGATTTGATGGATCAGAGAAATTTGAGCCACACGTTTGGATCCATAAAATTGATGTTTACTTTTCATAAACTTGGTGTTTACTTTAACATGCATCTGAAGATTGATTTAGAGAAAACTAAATTTGCATTACTACACTTGGAGGGGACCACATATGATTGGTGGCATCATTATGACTTGGATGTTCAAGATGGTCTCAAGAACGAGATCCTTAACTGCTAAGATTTCTCTTTTCTTTGACGTGTTTCATAAAAAGACTACATAGAGTTAGTACTTTACATGAGAACATGCAATCATCTGTTGATGATTATGGTAGAAATTTTAGAAGACTTTGCATGCAGATTTGTAGTATCCCAACATCTAAACAAATCTACATGTTTGTTGATGGTCTAAATGATGAATTAAAGGGATATGTTGAGGCTCTAATCCAACTTGGATGGATCTGTTTCACAAGCCATATCATATGAAAACTTGCTCAATAGCAAGACCCAAAGCAAGCAAAATTATACACTTCCTAAGAACCAGACTAGCTCAAATAGAACAACACTGAATATCAATATGAAGTGGCCACCAAATACTGGAATGAATGCTGATAATGCAGATAAGAAAGATTAAGGAAGCAAGGCTGTTGTTTCTCATGCAAGGAGAAGTGAGCTCTAGGGCATATGTGCATGTCTAAGGGAAAAATTCATCTGGTGGAAATGCTGGATGAATTGGGTAGCAGTGGGGATGAACAAGCTCAGATTGATGCAGGTATACCACCTCTAGAGGATGCATCATCAAGATTCACGAGAGCCAACTGACCAGCTCACTGCATCTCTGGCTGCTATCAGAGAGGTATCTTTACACCCTACCTTGAGAGGAGGATGGGTTAGAGGGAAACGAGTCATAGTGTTGATTGACTCAGGTAGCACAACTGATTTCGTTAATTCTAAACTTACTCCAACTCTTGGTTCACATATGTGTGGATATCCTCCTTCTATTTTCAAATTGTAGATGGGACTAATATGACTTGTGAGGAGTATGTTGAGGGCGCGAGCCTTAGGATGGAATCTTATTCAATGAAATGTGGTTTTGATAATATGTCTTTGGGCAGTGCTGATGTGATATTGGGCATACAATGGCTTCATAGACTCGGTGAAATCCGCATAGAATTTAAAGAGTTGTACTTGAAATTAGGTCAAGAAGATAAAGAACATGAAATTAGAGGGTCTCAGGCTTTTAGCCACATTTATGCTCCATCATTTCAGCCCATAAAATGCAAAAGCAGATTAGTCAAAGCAACCCAGTTTGTATAATCAACTAGTTCAGAAATAAAACAGCATATATCAATTGAGTACAACAGATATTACAGCAGTAAAAAGTGGTGTTTGATGACTCCACTTCCACACCTTGTTTTTGTTATGCTTACTACTATGCATCGTATTTTGGTTTATACCCGTCTTTTAATTTCAGTAGCAACTAGCAAGATATCCAACACAGCGACAACACGTATTCTTCGTTTGACTCTGCAAAACTTCACCTAAAAGGATGCCATCCTTGTGTTGCTTAGGAGTAAAGGACTCCACAAAATAACAACTGTTGCAAAAACAAAGCTCAATAATCCAGTTGAGAAAATTTGATAGTTCAAAAGGTGTCGTGACGCCTTAGGTGTGATCAGCTTCAATGTGGCACCCGAGTTTCTATTTGACATAAAGGGCATGGACACCCTTAGTGAAGCCTGGTAAAAATTTTAGCAACTCTTTGGCTAAGCAGATGTCATAAGAGGCCAACAACTTGAGAATGAATTTACCAGCTTGAGTTGACAAGACTTTGATACAATTAAAGATTTCCTATTTAAGTTTCTTAGGACTCAACTTTAGGATTGCCAGATAGAGAAGAAGGACGCGCAACTGATTCTCTTAGATCCAAGCTGGGAAATTCTTATTTTGTTTTTTCTCAAAATTTCATTCTACTAGACATGCATTGGGATTTTTTTGAAAATGGCCACCTTTGAAGAGTTTGCAGAATGATTGGTCAATGAGCAAGGCAAACACAACCACATGGGGGCACTAAAGCAACCAAAAATACAATACTTGTGGCAAAATCACACAAAATCACAAGCAGAAGGGTAAGAAATCTTCACACAGTTCTGATAACGCCCAAGGCAATTCAGGTAGTGACAGATCTTCCTCTTTGCCACCACAACTGTTGAAAGGAAAGAAACCTGTGAAGACTTGTACTTACTGCAATGAGGGACATTTAGAACCTTTTTGTTTCAAAAAGATGGCTTTACTTGAAGCAACTGTCAAGAAGCATAACATCAAATGGAATGAAGAATCACAACTTTCTCCTCTACCTCCTTCAAATCAATGATCTCATGTGACTCATTTTGCAACTGTTCTCCATTGACGTGCTCATACTGTGACAGATTCAGCATCTTCACCTGGGATAGACTTCAGACTCAGGGGCCACTTATCATATGGCTTGGTCATACTCCTCCTTTTCTATCAAAATCGTTTCAACACAATGCCATTTTTGTCAGTGATAATTTTCCCGTACATGTTTTAGAGGTATGAAACATTGAGATAGAGAATGGACAGTTCCAACAGGTTTTGTTTGACATCACTTAACACAATCTTGTGTTCATTCATTAGATAACTCATTTAGGTGAAAGAAAATTTCTTGAATTTTCCCCCAATGGAGGTATTATTAGAGAATTGAAAGATTAGTAGTAAGTGTTGCCAAAGCGAAAGGTTGATGATTTGTCTAGGCTGTACAAATTTGGCAACTTTGTGCCTTCGTCACCTTTACAAGACTGTGTGCCACCATCTTTGTGCCCTTGTTTTCTCCAACTCCTGCTTCTTCCTTCACTTATTCTGCAGATGAAGCTTTGTTTGATGAGGAGTTTGAGTGGGGATACTACGATTGTGTTCCACCAGTGGAGTCAGCAATCCCTCCAGTTTCCTGCTTGACACATCATCACAGCATTGCACTTCTAGCGTGAGATACTCAAAGTAAGCTTGATGCAATAACACATAATCCATTGAAGAAGCTAGCAACTCTCACAATTTCCCTGACGACATCCGATTCCAAAGATGTATACTTATGTTTGCTCGTTTCTTTGATTCCTCACAATTTCACCTAGAAGGATGAGATCCCTGTGTTGCCTAGGAGCAAAGGACTCCAAGGAAATGGCGGTGACTGAAGTAAACCAAAGTCACCGTTCTATAGCCATTTGTACGAAAACAATGCTTAACAATGCATTTGAGAAAATTTGATGGTTCAACCAGTGTGATAAAGCCTTAGGTGTTATCAGTCTCAATGTGGCATGTAAGCTTCTATTTGACATAAAGAGCATGGACACCCCTAGTGAAGCCTAGAGAAAAAACGAGCAAGTCTTTGGCAAAGCAAATGGCCTAAGAGGCTACCAACTTGAGAATGAAATGACCAGCTTGAGTCTACAGTACTTTGATACAATTCAAGATTTCCTATTTAAGTTTTAAGTTTCTTTGGACTCCACCCTAGGATAGGATTGCCTGATAGAGAAGAAGGATGAGCAACTAATTCTCTTAGTTTTATCCAACATGGAAATTCTTTACTCTGTTTTTCTCAACTTTTCATCCTACTAGACATGCATTGGGAAAAACTTCAAAATAGCCACTTGTGACAAGTTAGCAGAATGCCTTGTCAATGTGCAGGACAAAGGCATCCACATGGGGCAAAGCAACCACAATATAATACTTGTGGAAAAGTCACTCAAATTCTTAAGCAAAAGGGTAAGAAATCTTCACTCATTTCCAATTAAACATCCAAGGCAAGTCCAATAGTGACAAATCTTCCTCTTTGCCAACAATCCAAATGAAAAAAGCTGTCCAGACTTGTACTTACTGCAAAGAGGATGCTTAGAGTCTTCTTGTTTTAAAAAGATGACCACATTTCAAGCAGGTATCAAGAAGCCATAACATGAAATGGGATGAAGAATCACAACCTTCTCCACCATGTCCTTAAAAGCAACGACCACATGTGGCTCAATCTGTAGTTGTTGTCCATGGACGTGCTTTTACTGCCACAAATCCGGCATCTTCACACAAGGGATAGATTTTGGACTCATGGACCAGTCATAATATGGCTTTATCCCACTCCACTTCTTGTATCTTTTGTTCGTTCATTAAATAACTCATTTATGGGAAGGAAAAATTGTTGGACTTTCCCCAGTGAAGTTATTATTAAGGAATTGAAAGACTAGTCACAAATTGTTGCTATGGGAAAGGTTGATGATTTGTCTAGGTTGAACAAGTTTGACAACTTTGTGCCTTCATCACCTTTACGAGGCCTACGTGCCACCATCTTCTACCCTTGTTTTCTCCAAATTGTGCTACTGGCTTCCCTTCCTTTGTAGATGAAGATATGTTTGATGAGGGGCTTGAGGGGGATTCTACAATTTTGTTTCCACTAGGGAAGTCATCAATCCCTCCGGTTTCGTGCTTGACACCATTATAACATTGCATTCATGGCATAAGACACTTGGAGTTTTGATGCAACACCATGTGATCCGTTGAAGATCTAGCAACTTCCACAATTTCCTTAATGACACTTGATTCCAAAGATGTTTACTTATGGCACCAAAAACTTGAGCAACACAAGTAGTTTTTAAACCCATCTTTTGCAGCAAAGGTACCATCATGATCACCATCTTGCCACCATGCTGCTGATGCTTTCTCTCAGCCCTTCACCGAGTCGGAGTTCTACATCGCTAGTCTCTTTTCGGGTTCTAGAAAGCAATCCTTAAGGGGATGGTACTTAAATCCTCCTTTATTTCCATGTTCCACATGTCTATCTCAAGGGGGATGTTGGTGTATATACACTATGTTAGTAGGATGTTGGTGTATATACACCATGTTAGTACTAGGTAGTTTATTTTCCTTACTTCGGTTATTTTCATTTTCCTAAGTTAATAATTATTGGGAGAATAATATATATTTAAATCATGGACAATGTTCAAATATCCTTGATTGATTGCTTGCGCATCGATAACTCGACTCTTTCTTGAATCAGTAAGCTTGCTGACGAGTCTCTATTTAGTAAATTCAGTCTATTTTTAGCATTGGCTATTCTTGTCCATCGTTATCATATGCACGCACCTATGTTTTACTCTATTTATACACAAGGTCATTCAACATTTGTAAGAAGGATATTAGAAGAATAATCATATTACGCTTTGTCATTTTTTGTTTGAATTCTTGCTAGCATAACCCTATATATTTTCTAGGAGATATTGAGTGCAAGATGTTGAGGTGGAACCCTATATCGATCCCATAAAAGTACATTACACCATCTATGTCGCTAATTAAAAAAAAAGGCAATTGGTCAAAATTTGACTATTCCACAAATATTGCCTCCCATTGACGAGGAAGGGAAGTTGATTCTCTTACTCGAGGACATCTAAGCTCTACTAGAGATAAAAGGTTAAATAATCAGACCCTTAGAAAGTATTTGGTCCAATGGAAATGGCTTCTTGTAGAAAATGCTTCACGCGAAGGACTTGACACTTATTTTTCTTTCTTTCTCTTCCTCTCTTCTTTAGACTTTCAAAATAATTAAATTAGAGTATGGTGGGATGGGGTTGTTTTTGCTCAATGGAAAGGTCTTCCGTAGAAAATGCTTTTGTGGGCGCGACTTGAAACTCTTATTTTCCTTTCTTCCTCTTCCTTTCTTCTTTAGAATTTCAAAATGATTGTTTTAGAGTTTGGCGGGATGGGCTTGTATTAGGGTGGGGGACTTGGTGGCCTCCCCTTTAAGGTTTTTGAATTTTAAATGTTTCTTTGTATATATATATAATGGTCCTTACCACATGGGTGTGTAGATGTACCCAAGATGGTCGAGGTACGTACCAACGTGCACAAGGCGTTCCTAGTTGTCCTAGGACGCACTTCTCGGACAGGTTTCAAAAATGGAGAAATGTCCGCGGTGATGATCGAGTGAAAAAAGTTATAAGAGAATTTTTGTCCATTTTTACATGTCCTCGAAATGCCCTCTATGGTAGGGGTCTTTGGGGATGTGTCCCCAAGGTTCACTAATTTTTAATCCAGGTTTCAGATTCGTAGATTTGAGGTGCAAGGTTTTTGTCTATAACTTCATATTTTTGTTATGAACATAATAGAACTCGTGTTTTGTGGGGATGCATCCACTACCCTCTGGATGTCTTGGATGCCTTCCCCTTTTCCTTTTCCTTTTGCATTTTGCGGGTTTTTTGATGTCTTAGGGACATTCTATTTTAGGTGTGGTACTTGGGGATGTCCTGACATCGAGGGACATACCCACTTTGCTGGAAAAAAAGGCGAAGGGGGTGTGTTTTCAAACAATTATTTTCATGATCGTTGATAATATAACATTCTGATATTCATGTTTACACTGCCGTATTTGTATTTCAGTCTTTCATGTAATTTTAAAGTTCAGTTATCAGTTGTCAATGTTGATCGTTGGATGTCATAGATGTTAATGCTATTTGAGTTATTGCCCTTTAGAATGTCTACTAGTTTAATTATACAATCAAAAAGCTATAAAATGTGTTTTACAGTTTTTGTATATATATATATATATATAATGCCAACCCCAAAATCTGGGAATATTTTGCTGTCTTGGGAACGGGTGCCCATAGACCTCCATCCCGTTGTCTTGGAAACTTGGAGAAACATAGAATGAAACTAAAATTTCAGATATTTTATAGATCTGAATTATTGCGTTTTTATGCGGATGGGCATTCTACAATGGCAGCCGGGGTGGTGGTGGACTGTAATGTCCATGAGTTAACAATTAATTTCCAACCTTAACTTTGGTGTCCATTTGATAGTCATGGTAAATTTGCAACCTCAAATTTGACAGCCATTTGACAATCATGGCAAATTTGCAACATTAAATTTGATATCCATTTGATTGTCACTTAGAAGTTTTTTCATTTGCTTGGATAAGTCCATCAAAAAATTGTAATGTCTTGGCCACGAGATAGAGTTTGCGGCCCATTTTTATTCCGGGAAAGATTTCTTCAGGCCCGACACAATGGTGCATATAGAGTGACTCCTTTTGTCACCCATTAGCCGGAAATTCACAGAGAAGGTAATGGAGCTATTAATCAACGAGGTATGCAAAAAATCCACGATAAGGGCCTTGAGATTGATCTGTCAGCGTTTTCTGATAGATTTACTTAAAATATCTGTACTTCTTTAATATATTAGGCAGATTTTGTATTTGGGTGCTCAAAACTGATATTAGAGCAGATCTTGGCCTTGTGGATAGACATTGGCTAGTCTCATTAATCAGCACTCATATGGACAATAACATGAGAACTAAAATTACAATGTTGTTTGAGTTAGTTGTAAGAAGCCCCTTGGAAGAGGAGCTATGAATGAATTTGTCCATGCCATACATTCATTGTAGGTGGTAACCAAAAGAAGGGAATGGGTAAATGATAGTAGTGGTTAAGAAGGTTATTGTGGACACCGTAATTGAAAAAGTATTTCTGCGAGACACAACCCTTACCAGAACACCTTTGCAAGGTATGATAGTGGGAGTGAGGGGAGTCATGGGAGCCTAGGTAACTGAGAGAACAAAGAAGGCATTCACATCAATTGGCAATGGAAGGGATTTCCATTCCAAAGATTGATGGGGTCACTGAAGATATCAAACCAAGGACTTCGACGGCTAGCATTTGATTGTTGTAAAATGATGGTATATGATCGCAATGTTGTAACTAGTTTTGATTGCATTATTTCATACTTGTTGGCCTGCAAAAATGAAGCAACAATGCACTGTGGCACGCTATTCTAGAGAGGTTTTGAAGCTCGCTTACGTGAAATGAAAGATTCCATCTGGGGGTCTGTGAAGGTGCTCAATCCTGCAATTCTTGAAGAGGGCATTTAACAAGCAGAAGAGCATTCAAATGTCATTTGAAGAGCATTTGTATATCTAAAAGGCATTGTAAAATCTGATTCATCTCTTCTTTTCACTGAATGACAGTAAAAAGATAGAGCCATGGGTCCCAATATTGCTGTTTTGGGTTCGAAAGGGCTTTGTTTTCTACTATGGGAGTTACACAGGGCTTCAATGTTAGAGGTGATTATAGAGGCAGTATCTTACTTCCTCCTAGGATCCCCTAACTTGGCTCCTTCGACCTTGTATACTCCCCAACAAGCATTATTGTATCTTTCGTAGTGATCGATAATGGCTCAGATGACTCCTCCACTTCATTCATAGACAGACATCTGGTGAGATTTGCCTCTAGTCTTCTTTGGCACATGCTTTGGGGCTCTTTTTCGCCCTCCATAGTTATTTGTATTGGTTTCTTTGCCACTTGTGTTAGTGGCACGCGGCTCTATTTTGTCTATTGTACTTTATTTCTTTAGTTCGCTTCTAGGATTCTTCCTAGAACTTTCTATTGCTAATTGCTGTATCCTTGAGTCCCATTGACCTACTTTTGGTCATTTGTGGACATTAATATAATTGTTTCTTTTTTCTTTCCTTTAATTTCCAAAAGGAGTGGAATGAGGGATGGAAGTCAAGGCCAATGGGAAAATTCACATGATAGGGATTTTGGATAAAACACAATCAAATGTAGCTGAAAATGAACAAGAGAAAATAGTGTAAGATAAGGAAAATATGGATAATGAAGACACTGAATTGTGTGAAAGAAATTATATTAATGTCCATTGTCCACATGCCCAAAGTAGGTTGATGGTAGTGAAAAGTACAAGAAGTTAAAATAGTGCTAATGGAGCTCTAACAACATAAAAATAATGTATGTAAGACTAATCTAAGGATTAATGGACCCAAAAGAACTGGAGAGACCCAGGTGGTTAAACCCTAGGCAAGCTGTTGTATACAAAAGTCAAAATATCAAATATTAAACAGTCCTGTGAAAGAAAGGCCCTTTGTTGAAAGGAGCTATTGGCAAAGCCACGAGAAAGTGCCTGACGGAGAATGAGGCTCTAGTCTGCATCATTTGATGGAGAATGGGTTTCAGATAACTGCTCTTGCTGACATGATGGGGATAACTTTGTATCAGACGTTGAAAGTTACGAGAATGGTCATGGGAAGAATGTGATGGCTCATTGATAAGAATACCTGCAGTGCGGAAAGCTGTAGTCTGGTCCATCACAAAATGTCTAAGTAGTAGCGGTCAATGACATTATCTTTGACTGTGAAGGAAAGTTTAAGGGATTGAAATTAATGTTTGCACAGCTAGATTCTGATTTTTATGTTGTAGGCTAAATAGGGGCTGAAGTGGTTATGCGGGAATAATGGTTGAAGACCTTAGCAAATTCTGCATGAATCTTTATGAGCATTAAATGAGTTTTGAGAAGAAATGGTCCATGGGATTTCATAATATAGAGCAGATTGTAATCTGGTGCAAGCGGGCTGATTTCAGCAGACAAATTGACCGAAGAACTTGGTAAGGGCGAGACAAGTTTCGGTTTACAGTTTGGTGCTCTGTGGGGTCTGGATCATAAGGTAAAAGCACACAGTATACATATAGGGGTAAGAATACATTATTGAGTTGACAAAATCCATCACTCTACTTGGTTTGAAGGAAAATCAATTGAGTGGACTTTGTTACGGTATCTAAGGATCATAAGGTAAAAGCACACAGTAAGAAGTACAAGGGTAAGAATACATTATTGAGTTGACAAAATCCATCACTCTACTTGGTTTGAAGGAAAATTGATTCTAGTGGACTTTGTTGCGGTATCTAAGTATTATTTCTTAATCCAGCCGTGAAGCCCATTGTTTGCGCCCAGTGATTAATGGCACGAAAAGTGGAAGCTCTGAAGCCCAAATTTGTATGAGAAGGGAAGTGATATATTAGTATCATGTATATATAGGTTTTTAGGTCACTGCCAAGGCAGACACCAATTTGGTGTATGAGACACCACTTGTAGAGGCCTACAGTTGTTTTCCATTTTACCCTATATATTATTCAAATTTTGTAATTATGGGTTTTGACCTCATAGCAAAACTTGGCAGATGTTAAAAAGGCCGTCTTAGGGTAAAGGTTACTAAGATAAAGCTACTTTAGTAAGCTAAATCACTATGCATAACTATTAGTATAGGGAGTAAAGGGGACTGATTTTATGTAAATGATAACAGATATATGAAAAAGGGGAAAGTGATTTTATTTTTAAAAGGTTCATAGACCCGTTGTGGCATCCTTACCGTCTCAAACATTTCATGTTATCTGTGGTACTGCTCAAAAATATAATTTTTGTTGCCAGTGAAAGTCAATGTTGTGGTTGCAGTTTATCTTTGAATATTTTAGGAATTCCATATCTGAAATAACAGGTGTATGGAATTTGTCGAGATTGGAAAAGGGAAGATGAAATCTTGGGTCATAAAATTATTCAAATGAGTATGAAGATGCTTGATCTAGTAGACTTATATCAAGCTATCAAAAAAAGAGAAAAACTAGTAGAACTTCATGTCTACACTTCTGTTATCATAATGATGAATACATAGGATACGAATTGGCCAAGAAAACTGGAAGAACACTATGTAGCAAAGAAGATAATAAAAGATATGTAATAAAAATCAAATGGATCAACTTCATATGTTGTGAAAGGAAAACTCAGGATGGCGACTTTGAACCCTAAAGAGAAGTCGCAATCAAATAGGAAAGTTAAACCATCTACCAAGGAGATAAAACAAAATTCGATAAATTTGTGTTCTTCCATGACTGGAATCATTCAATCAAGAACATCCAAATTGCATGACTATATTAAAGGGGCTAAAGTTATAAGATTGATTAAACCAGCCGTGAACATTTCAAGGAGAGTGGCTTATTATATAAGCCACAAAACAAACCATAAGCACCTAAATCTGTGGAACAAACTCACAACGGATCAACAGCCTTTGTGCTAGTGACAAAACAATTTTTAGCCTAACTACACTGTATACACAACAAACTATTTATTGGTATTGTTATTAATGCTTATTAGCTAATAGAACTAATACCACCCCTTAATGACTAAACCTGATACAATTCCAAGCTTATCTCTAAACTTGACAAGTTTATCTTTATCAAGCAGTTTGGTCATTATGTCTGGATTTTTCTTTGTTGTAGGACAATAATAAAGACAAATGTCTTCATTATCAACCAATTCATGAATGTAATGGGTTGAAATTCAATATGCTTAGTTCTGGGATGATAGACTAGGTTCTTCACCATCTTGAGGACACTCATTGTCATAGAAAAGCGAGGTAGGTGCTGTTTGGTCAAATTGAAGATTGACCAATTATTTTTCGTAACCACATTGCCTCACAACTTGTATTGATGTCATGTCCCCTTTTTAAAATAAAATCACGGAGAAGAGCTCTAGCCTATCCCCATTTCCCATAGGCTAAAGGGAGAATCAAGGGAAATGAATTATAATGTTATTTTAAGTTCAGCCCCGGTAATTTTTTACTTTTGAGGCAACGTGATATAAGATTACAATTTTAAAGTGTTTCTAAACAATAGTATTAAATAAAAAAGTATTTATAAATACTAAAAATCAAATTAAAAAGAAGTATTTTTAAATACTTTGTAAGGACCCAAAAAGGAAAGATTTATAAGGGGGGCACTTGGCTCATTTGCGTATCAGGATTTTATATGACATTTCTTCATTGTGAGAGCTTTGGCTTGATTTGGCACCCAAGGACGAAAACCCTTGGTTGTTCGAGAGATCTTGGAGGACAAAAACCCTCTTGGTTTCCAAGGTTGGATTTGAGGACGAAAACTTTTTTGTTTATAAGAGTGATTCCACTTGGGGATCACATTTGTGCTCAAAGAATTGAAGTCATTTTTAGCTTGCTACAGTAAATTATGGAAGATTTTATCTTGTAGATGATTGGATCGAATTTTACTTGTAAGAAAATCACCGTTATTGCTGATTTTTAAAATTTTATCATTATATGTTGTTGTTCTTATAATTGTGTTGGCATGCACTTGAGTTGAAATACCGGGTTATAGACTCAATTAATCGGTGTTAAGATGTTACAAATGCAAAATTGTATGTTGCATCTTGTTCATCTCCTTCAACAAAATTGTACGTTGTCGCTCACAATGTCACAAGACAAGCTGGGTCGAAGCGGCCAAAAGAAGACAAGCAATGATCAAGCGAGACATAGGACAAAGCTTGGAAACAATGGCATACAATAGCAAACAATGGCAAACAATATCAAACAACCATGGTGGCAAATAGTTCCTGTAAGGAAAATGTTGCACATGAAGCACTCGTTAGCATGTTAGAAAGATAAAAAGTATGTCAAGGCGTGTATGTATCGATAGAGTAAAGTGTGCTAGTAAGAATAGGAAGTAGTATAAAATGAAACAATAACACCTGTAATGTGTAAAAAGTAGATGTAGATGCCCCGGGGAGCCTTGACGGATGGTTAGTGATCCAGGGATCTAGAAAAACACACCACTTCATCGGTTCCATTAGCACCGAGAAGGAGGAATAAGAAAAATGAATAAAATGAGATAAACGGAGGTTCTGGAAGGAATCGCCGCCTTCACATGTCCTCCCGTGCACCTTTGGAAAATGTGAAAGGGCATGGAAGGGAAGAGACACGGCTAGCGCTTCAAATTCGCATTCCATTCTTCTTTTTCATTCGAAAGTATTAGGACCGCCGCCCTGAAGCTTGGGACCGGCGGTTTCAAAACTGCTGCTCCTCGTGTCTCTTCCCTTCCATGCCCTTTCACATTCTCCAGTGCACGGGAGGACATGTGAAGGCCTATAAATGCATGAAAGGAACAAGAGAATAGAAGGGGAAGATCCAAAGAGATCGAGAAGCAAAGTTTAATGAGAGCAAGTGAGCAAGATCTTCTTGATCTTTGGAATGGAATTGTAGGAGCAAGGTGTAGAAACAGAGCAAGCAAGTAATTGGAGAGAAGGTTGACATTATTGCTTCTTTTCATACTTATTGTAATTTGTAATTGTCTATATTAGACCAATAAAAGTGGGAAGAAAAGCAGCGATTGACCTTCCCGATTGGTTTCCCTCCATTGGAGGTTTCAGGATAAAGCTGTTGGTGTTGAAGTTTGAATTATTTGCTTCTCTGCAATTTCCTTTCTATAGCACTAGATAATCGTCACCAAAGCTCTAATTTTAAAACAGATCTGTAATTTTCCAAAGTTGAAAGTAGAACAACATAGTTGTGTGATTCGTAGAGTTCCAAAGTAGAAGTTTACAGATCATTTTGGTATCAGAGCTGATTATCTATCCAGGACTGTGGTATTCGAATATTTCTTGTGATTTTGTATGCGGTGACGAGGTCCAAAGGCGAAGAAGTTTTACCTTGTGAGCCGATATTTCTATGAAGAAGTGGAAACCGAGAATTCGAGCTCAAATGGAGGAAGAGAACTTGGTCCGCAGAGTCGAGATGCTAGAGACCATGATGGATATATTGCATATTTAACAAGAAGAGCTTTCAGATCTGCAAAAGATGGCTTTGGTTAAGCAAGATTCCATGGACTCAGTGGTTCGAGCACTAGCCGAAAAATTCGGTATTGGAAAGAGCCACGAAGAGGAAGAATGGGAAGAGCGTGAAGAGACGCCAATTGTAAGCGAGAAGGTAAAATCTGCACATACACCTTTTAAAGTTGAAACAAAAGTAGAAATAAAGAATTTTGAAGGACAAGTAGATGTAGAATTACTAGATAAATGGCTAAAATAGTTGGAAGTCTACTTTAGTGTGCATAATGTCACTGAGGCACAAAGGGTCACCTTTGCATGTCTCAAAATGGAAGGTCATGCTTTGGTTTGGTGGGAAACCCATATAACCACTTGTGAGAAGAAGAAATGTCCTATTGTCAGTACTTGGAAAGATTTTAAAGAATTGATAAGAGCTAACATCTATCCTATGGCCATAAGACCGACATGATGATGATTAAGTGGCAGTACTTTAGACAGGGTAACGGTCAAAGCGTGCAAGACTACACTACGGAATTTCGGAGACAAGCCATGTTGCTTAATATGGACTTGGAGGATGAGGACATTTTGACCAAGTATTTGGGAGGACTTCACACTCACCTTTGGAGGAAGGTAATCTCCACGAAGCCCAAGGATCTCAATGAAGCTTGTGTACAAGCATACTACATTGATGACGAGAAGAAGCAAGGAGAAATAGAGCCAAAGGGAGACCAATCAACAGAACAACAAGACAAAGAACAAGGGAAGACAAGTAATAGAGGTAAATGGAAAGGTAAACACGCCGCTATTGCTTTGCATACTTGTAAAGATCCTAAGAATTTCTGTAAGAATTGTGATGTAAATGGACATACTGACGCCACATGTTGGAAGTTGCATCGGAATTACACCCAAAGCACCGAACCAAGGATTCCAAGAAATCCATGGCCATTGTGAAGACGAAAGAGAGGTGGAGATTGAGGATGATTCGGATGTAGACGAGAGGTTGGGATGCATGGCCACTAACATGTATGGGGCAACAAAAGAAGAAGAGATGAGTAAGCTATTTCAAATTAGAATCCAAATCAAGAAGACTAAGGTAAACGCTTTAGTAGATTTTGGTTCTCAGTCAAATTTGATTTCTGATGCGGTTGTAGAACAGCTTGGCCTAGAGACTTACGCGCATCCACATCCATACCCACTGGGATGGGTGAAGAAGGGTGTAGAAATACAAGTTACAAGGAAGTGTAAGTTTCAGTTTGGGATAAATACCCAATACATAGATGTATTAGAGGCTGATATTATTCCACTTGATGCATTTGACGTTGTCTTCGGAAGTCCTTACTTGTATGTCAGGGATGTTGTGTTCGCAAGGAGGGAGAATTGGCAGATGGATCAAGGATGGAGTCAGTTTTTAACATTTGGGCACACCAGAGCAAATCAAAGAAGGCTATGGTAAGTGCCAACCAAGCACCAAGACTTATTTAGGAAAATCATCAGTTTTGTTTGCTTTCATTGGAAGAAAAGCAAAATGGACATGAGAGCATGGATATTTCTGACCAAAGGATGGAGAATTTGGATAGCACTTGTCAGTTTTTGCAGAAGAAGCCACCACAGGAACTGCTCATTCAAGGAGCAAAACAAACTTCCGCTATGCAGTCACCGTATCTACCTACGGATTCACTGGACCTGACCGTGGGGCAGCAAGAAGAAGAGGAGATACAAGGAACGGTGGTGACTATAGCAGCAACGTACTTGGGGAGGATTCGGCCAATCCATCTCAAGAAACAAATACATGCAAGGACTAAACCACTACAAGTATGGGACCTTCGCCATACTTGAGCAAGTTGGAGAAGAAACCTTCAGGCCATACTTCATGCAGATGCACACGATAGTAAGTTGCAAGAGCTCGCATCCACTAACGCCATCTATGCATGACAAAGAAGGAAAGATACAAAAGTTACCTTCCAAAGAGGATTGTACTCGAGGCAACTTGGAGGAGGATGTAGCACTAGAATAACAAAACAAAGATCCACAAGAGTCTTGGCAGGTTGGACAAGAGAAGACACTAAGGTAGACCCAGCGGTACTCGAATGAGCACGAGAGGGAGTTGATTCCTCTACCACTCCCCCACTAAGCTTTTGTGGGACCAAAAGCCTCCTAAGTAGGGGAGGTATGATCCATAGGGATCCAGAAAAACACACCACTTCATTAGTTCCATTAGCACTAAGGAAGAATAAGAAAAATGAATAAAATGAGATAAACGGAGGTTCTGGAAAGAACCGCCGCTCTGTGCAGAGCGGTGGTTTTGACACCGCCCCAGTGGCGGCGGTCCTGATACTTTCGAACAGAAAAGAAGAATGGAACACGAATGGACGTGAATTTGCGCGCCAGTTGTGTCTTTTCCTTCCATGCCCTTTAACATTCTTGGTGCTGGGAGGACATGTGAAGGCCTATAAATGCATGAAAGGAACAAGAGAATAGAAGGGGAAGATCCAGAGAGATCGAGAAGCAGAGTTTAATGAGAGCAGTGAGCAAGATCTTCAGTGCTAGAATGGAATTGTAGGAGCAAGGTGTAGAAACAGAGCAAGAAAGTAATTGGAGAGAAGGTTTACATTGTTACTTCTTTTCATACTTATCATGAATCTGTAATTGTCGATATTAGACCAATAAAAGTGGGAAGAAAAAGAGCGATTGACCGTTCCGACTAGTTTTCCTCCATTCAAGGTTTCAGGATAAAACTGTTGGTGTTGAAGTTTGAATTATTTCTTTCTCTGCAATTTCCTTTCTATAGCACTAGATAATCAGTCACCGAAGCTCTAATTTTAAAGCAAATCTGTCATTTTCCAAAGTTGAAAGTAGAACATCATAGTTGTGTGATTCGTAGAGTTCCAAAGTAGAAGTTTACGGATCAGTAAGAGGTATAGTGCCAGACATCATTGCTGCGTGTAAATATTTGTAGAAAATCTGCATTCACAACTAAAGACCAAGTGAACGTGCATGTGTATATAGAAAAGATATTGACATACTAAGTATCCGTCTAGCATGGGAAACAAAGTGTACATGTAACTAGTATAAGTAAACAAGAGTATGTGCAACCAAGATATGTAGTATGTTGTGAATGAGTGAGATGAAATGATATGCAATGTGAATGTGATAGAGCAACATGCCCCGAGCGGATGTGGATGAATATGTATGAGATGAGGTTCATTTATAAAAGACCCCTCGGCAGTCAAGAATGAACCATAGAACAAGAGTGCGTCATCGGGAAATGGTTTGAAAGAGATGCTAGAAAGATTGATCATGAAGCATAGAGCATGAAATGTAAAAGAGGTGAGGTTCATTTCAGATTTAGACCCTCAACAGTTGAGTATGAACCATGGAACTAGAGTGCGTCATAAGGTAGTATGATGTGTGAGAATGGAATGCTAGAAAGATGTATCATGAAGTGCAGAGCGTGAAATGTGTAGTGTGTGAGGTTCATGGATGTAGTATGCCCTCAACAGTCAAGTGTGAACCTTAGCACAAGAGTGTGTCATAGGGTAATGACAATACAATGCCTGTATCTAAGGGTTTGAATTGATGCTTAAGAAATATTAAATGTAAAGTGCAAAGCATCAAGTGCATGAGATGATAGAGACATTTGATAAAGCAATGCAAAAAGGGGGGAAGAAGCTATGATGCCCCCAAGTATGTGAGTGATGGAGATCTATGCGACGATGTGAGAAGGACCATGCCATGGTGGCGGAGCTGAAAAGGTTCATGGATGTAGTATGCCCTCAACAAATCAGTGCGAACCTTAGCACAAGAGTGTGTCATAGGGTAATGACGATACAATGCGTGTATCTAAGGGTTTGAATTGATGCTTAAGAAATATTAAACTGTAAAGTGCAGAGCATCAAGTGCATGACATGATAGAGACATTTGATAGCAATGCAAAAAGGGGGAAGAAGCTATGATGCCCCCAAGTATGTGAGTGATGGAGATCTATGCGGCGATGTGAGAAGGACCATGCCATGGTGGCGGAGCTGAAAATGTGTCTTGGCCATCAATATAAGGAATAGTTTGTTTGACAAAATGAATTGGAAACGGAAGTGGAGTAGGATGGGGAGGGATCTTGAATGGTGGTAGCTTATGTGGGATTGATAATCTCAGAAGACTGTAGAGGAGGAAATTTGGACCAATTTTTAGAGGAAGTTGCTTTGGAGTTGGTAATGCTGTAGATGACTTAGTAAGAGGACGTGATGGAGGACAAACTTTAAGAGGTGATTGCTTAGTTGGAGTGGGTTGTATAGGTGGCGCTTGAGTGATCGAAGAAGGGACATTAGAAGTGATGGCATGATGCTCATTAGACATAGATGAATCAAATTTAGGAACCCAGTGGGATGTAGCAATTGGAGATGAACATGTAGCAATATGTTGTACAACAAATGAAATGAGACCATAATGCTTAAGGTGGCCATTTTGTCATTTTAGGGCATATCAATCACTGGCATTATGTCCATTAATTCAATGATAATTGCAATATGGAAGACCTTGATATTTTGCAAGCCGATAAGGAGGATAACAATGAGTAGATGGCAAGTTGATCAATTGATGAGTGAGGAGCTGCGAAAGAATATCTTGTTGCTTAGCATTGAAATCAAACTTGAGAGTTGCATGGGAGCGGTAAGTCTTGGGGTTCACTGATATGAGCACATGTAGAAGACATAAAATGAGGATGAGATGTAGAAGAACTAGCATTAGATTGAGAAGTAGCCTTAAGATGTTGAATTTCAATTGTGAGAGATGTGATCATGGATTCCATAGCCTGAATTTTATCTTGAAATAAAGAATGTAAAGCTTGAATTGATTTGCAAATGGATTGATTGACATTAGGACTAATAGAGTCATCGGAAAGATGATCATGATAGGTATTTGGAGAGCTTATACACAAATTTTAATATATGCAGAGAGCCAAATACAAAAACAATATATTATATTTACTCTCCACTATTCTCGAGCAACACAATTGGCTATTATATAGCCATATAGAAAGCACAACCATCTCCTAATAAATAGGAACAACATACCCGGTAATAGACACGAGATAACAACAAACCTATGAGAATACAATACCAACAAAATAACAATATAACAATATACCCATGAAAAAACTATTTCCTAACATTCCCCCTTAGTTTTTACATGGTAAAACATATCTTGTTCTTTGATTGTAGTGTGCCACCTTTGTGTGCTCATGATCAACTTCTCAACTGTGCAGCATCGGGCATGCACAAAACTCGCACATGTGCCAACGCACATTTCTTCCTCCACTGATGGTTTTCTCCGGCTTCTACCAACAACCTTACCTAATTGGTTTTGCAGGTGTACCAATAACCTTTCACAATTGGTTTTACAGGTTCACCAAAAACCTTACAAAATTGGTTTCTGGTTTACCAAAAACCTTACAAAATTGGTTTTCTTGGTTTACCAAAACCTTCACATCATGATTGCTACAATACATTTTGATCAATATTCTACAATGTTTCTACAAAAGGGGTTATATAAGGAATACACACAAGTGAACAGGAATTTATATCATCCGTTCTTATTTTTTATGCCACACTGAAAAACACAACTGAAACAAATGTCATCATACCAAAAGTGCAGCCCTGTCGTTGATGACTGACGAGAGGTCGCTGTTTGATCTCCAGCCTCCGTTGCCTCCTTCCTCCAACGAATGATGCTACTTACTCAACAAATATGATCATGTTGCTCAACTGTTTCCACATTGTGATTATTCTTTTCTTCCCTCCCGCAATGTGAAACACTTTATTTTTCGGATGTCGGGTAACACCGAAAATGCATCCGCGAGGCAAATTTTTTTTTTTGGACTTTTTGACAAGACATCAATTGATGACGACATAGACTTAAACAAGAGGACTCTACATTAAAATAGACTAGACACGAACAAATGAATTTTGATGGCGAGACATTTAATGACAACAAATGACTATATTATAAATGACAACAAATAAATGAATACTTCAATTTGGTGGATGAAGCAAATGGTAACAAAGACTTACGACAACTTACTTGAACAAGACACGTAATAGATTTAACCATACACCACTTTGAACTTATACACTAACATATTGACTTACCAATATTTTATAAATATACTATTCGACTTGAATGTACAAGTGGAAGACATAGGGTGAAGACTCGTTGAAATTATTTCCCAAGCTCTAATTAACTTAGACCAACACTTAATCAACCCAAGACTATATTTAATGCAATTAGGCTTTAAGTGAAATGAATAAAGCCAAACCTACAAAGACACGAACAACATTTTTTAAAAAAATACATATTTTAAAGATTTAGAGATTTTGATATGACCTGAGTGCACAATAGGGCAAGATTACAACTGAGTTGAGTCTGAGGAGAGATCTGCGACGCTTTTTCAGGTTTGCAATTTTGATAAGATCTGGCAGAGCTTTGGACAACTGTTCTTTACTTATGATCTTGACGTTTTGGAGGAAAACACATCCACGTGGATGCCAAAACGGTGAGATCTGCAGGCATGTGATATCTTAGTCACACCACAGTTTTGAGTCGCCAAAATCAACTAATCAGAAAGATTCATGCACAAGTGAATGCGCAGATGACGATAGAAGACCGATTGCCGGAGAGATCTGACTTCAATGTGGATGCAGATCTTAATGGCAATAGATGTGCTTCACTTCTTAAAATCCTTCAATACATTTGACCAAGCCAAAACGAATGCAAGGAATGGCAATACGAGGACAGAGGAGTTTATAGCTGGCGATGGATGGCAGTTTGAAGACTGATTTGATCAATCTGAGTGCAGCCAAACAGAACCAACTCAACATAGTGTATAATTCTGCAGAATCAATTTGTTACATTCCTATTACTTGCACAACGACTGAAGCTCCAATAATGATTGAAGGATCTCGTCACAGTCCTGTAGGGATTTGAAATCAAAAGATGTCAATATTTGTAGTCACCAAAAGAAGAGATCGAGCTAGATTTCATATGCCTGAAGCAGATTTTTCTTACCAAACTGCGAATCCTGAAAATATAGATGTGTGTAGAAATTTGATTCAAAAATATAAACTCTTAACTAATGCAAATGAGATAGCGTCAGCCTGTATTCATTTGCAGATCCTCACGTGAGGTAACAGGTTGCTGAAGGTGCAAGATAGAACACGCCAACCTTCACAATAGTGATTGCCCTGAAAGCATTAGAAGCCTTCAATGATCACCGTTCCTTGAAACCACCTGACAGTTGTTAAACACATGCGAAGACCTCTTCAATCATTGCAAATCTATGAGGATCAAAACTCATAGTCATGATGGTTGCATGCACATTCCTTCCCGCTGCCCAATAGAAATGCAAGCAATACACGACTTCCACAAAGGAATATGCAATGATTTGCAATGAGGTGTTGAGTAATCCCTGAGCGTCAAATGAATTTGGAAGCTTCTGAAAAACTTGAGTGAACAATGGCAGTAGCTACATCATATTTCACACGTGTGGACGTAAGAAGAAAACTTCCCAAAGCAACAAAACAACCCGTCCACTCAGATCTCCATGCTAGGTAGGGCTCACATTCTCGAGTGTGAAATTGTACACATGTCAAAATCATCAATTTTATCCAAGCCGAGTTGATGTCGAGAGGAGAATTGAATTCAGATTGAGAGAGGCTCACGTATAGAGCAGATCCACAATAAGATGATACCACAAAGCTAATTCCTAATATCTCTTATTCATAGGGGTGAAGCAATATACTATTTGCCCTTGAACAACATCACGCTTCCATTATAAGAAAAACTTCGCTCTGATACCACTGATAGGTATTTGGAGAGCTTATACACAAATTTTAATATATGCAGAGAACCAAATACAGAAAACAATATATTATATTTACTCTCCACTATTCTCGAGCAACACATTTGGCTATAATATAGCCATATAGAAAGCACAACCATCTCCTAATAAATAGGAACAACATACTCGGTAATAGGCATGGATAACAACAAACCTACGAGAATACAATACCAACAAAATAACAATATAACAATATACGAATGTAAAAACTATTTCCTAACAGATCGAAGATGGCACTTACTTGTGAAGGTGGCATATTGCTAGGGAGATACATAGTGTCTAGGGTTTTTGAAGAACAACTTTGCAAGGTGGATGCATTTGAAGTAAATCATGCAAAGAAATTTGAGGAATCTTAGGAGCCATGAAAGAAGATTGGATAGAAGAAGCAAAATGAGGATCCAAGAGTGTTCGAATGCGGGTTCACCAAATGATTTAACAAATATAGAATTTTGTAAATCCCTAATTGCAGAGTCTCGTATGATAAATAAACATTAAAGTACAAATTTGACACAAACAATAAGCAAGTAAAGTATAAAGCCCTAAGTGCAAGAGAGAGAGGACTTAGTTGATTTATACTTGATGTCGGGATTGTGCAGACTGAAGAAATTGATGAACGGGGAAGGGTAGACTGTCGTAATTCAACGCAATAAATTATGGAGTCGAGATAAGCTTGGACCTGTGGCGCTGATCTTGGGCGGGCGGAGCCTAGGCGCCAGAGACCTCTATTGGGCACTCGTGACCGCGTAGGAGCTCAAAACCTTTTTTTTCTCGTGTCGCAAGATGGTCGTTGATAGTCATTGTTGGTCGCCTGTATGTCACACCTTGATCGCAAAAGTTGCTTCTAACCTGCAAAGAGATGTTGACCTGCAAAACCCTCAAACTACATCAAATCCGAAAAAGAAAAGATGCAATATGGGGAGTCGGATTGACCCCGACAGTCACCTGACTAAGTGAACTTACGACCGAGTGTTGCACTACATCTCAGACTCCATGTAGTTCTTGTGCGCTTGTGATAGAATCGTGCCCTAGGAATCCCTTGTGTAAGTGCATGTGATAGCGGGTGATATCTAGATGTACCAATGTAAATAGATGTGTGGATGACAAAATGAACTTCTCCTCCTATGAAGTGTATGCAGAAAATATAGTCCTTTGTCCCTTGAATGAGTGTTAGATGGATGCCTTTGATGCTCTTAGATGCCTTTGGATGTAACCTTAGGTGATGATAATAGATGCTTAGAGCTTGGTCTTTTATTATGGTCACATAGCATTGTATTTATATGATTCCCTTGGTTGAATTTCGTAATTGATAATTGGAAGGTCGACCCATAAGAAAATAAGATGCCCAAAAGATAAAAGAATCCCAAAAAGAGCGAGTAAGATAGAAAGAGGTCGGGGCGCTTGCGTGCTAGCATTCTGGCTGGGCGTTGGTGTCCAGAGTCATGAAAGATAAAACAATAAATTTCCGACTAGGTTGTAGGGTGTAAAAGACCAAAGAGAAAGCAAGAAAGACATAAAAGAGGCCAAAGACAGCAATCAATTACTAGTTTTCTCGCTTAGGAATCATATAAGTGCAAGTATGTTGTTAGGACCTAGAAATGTACCCAAGTGCATGATTTTGTGTCTATAATATCAAAGGACTCTTTTTGCATCTTGCCAATAGTCCTCTTGAAGCTTAGACATGAATCGAGAAAGATGATTGACAAAAAAACATAAGCTCGGTCGGGTGGTAGTGAGATAAATCAAACTTCCTACCAATTGTCAATGCACCGATTCGTTGAATGGTGGCAAATTAGTGTAAGTTGAGAGCTTTATCCCATCTTCCATATGTACAAATGTTGGGGTACATTTAGTCATTTGAATTTTTATAAAAGAGCTTTAGCATACTTAGTTTGTGATAAAAAAACAATATGGGCATACTTTGCCAAAATTCTACACAAGTAATAATGAAGAAGGCAATATATGTCATTTAAAAAACATAACCTTTATCAGATTTCACATGTTGAATTATATCGCCTGCCTCCGAAGATGTCAAGATCTTTGACATAGACAATTAGAATCAGAATGTTATCACCACTGATTTTAATATAGAGAGTGGGTTTAGAATAGCCTTTTCTAGAAATCTAAAATATCTTAGATATCGATCAATTTTAAGATACCAAATTCAAGGAGCTTGCTTAAATCCATTTAAGGACTTAACCAACCGGCTAACCAAATTTTCATTCTCAGGAACATGGAATCCTTTCAAATGAACCATGTAGACTCCCTTCTCCATGTCGCAATTCAAGAAGAAACTGTTAACATCCATTTGGTATACCCTGCTTCCAAAATGAGCAGTGATGGAGATAACCAGCTAAAAACTTATCATCTTTACAATAGGGGCAAAGGTATCTTCAAAGACTATCTCTTTGTTATGTCCATATCTGTTAGCGACAAGACGAACTTTGTGCTTGTGTAAAGAACCACCTGATTTACGCTAGACTTTATAAATCCATTTAAAACCAACGGATTTCTTCTCTTGGGGTAATTATGGCAACACCCAAGTATTATTTGTCATTAAGGCATTGAATTCCCCTTCATGGCAGCTTCCTATTCAAGCTTTCCTTTGTCCTCTCAAATGTGCTAGGCTCAAATATTTGCAAGACAACAGAACTTAAAGAAAAATTTACCTGCTCAATAGCTTCCACCATTTGCTTTCCCATCTTGTATATCAACCCTCCATTGCCTATGGCAACTCACCACCTTGAACATACTTCATTGTGGTATGATACCACTCTGGTCTCCTTTGCTGGATGACATGATTTGGGGTTGAAGACTCAATCTATCCATCATCAGACCCCTCGGGAACTTGACAACTCTGGTGTTACTTGCTTTGAGCCCTGTTTGATTTCAAAACCATAACTTCTTCCATAATTATCAGTAACAATTATTTTTACATTACTATATGTAGATTTACCATTATCTGAGAAGAATGATACTATCTTATCTACAACATCTCTATTAATAGCAATTTTGTTCATGGGGACATCCAGTAACTTGTATGCTTTTAACTGCTCACTATAACTAGCAAACATTTATGTTTTTTTTTCTTTGCATCTAAATTACCTCTATTTTCCTTAGGAATGTGTAAAAGCAGTACACCTGAAAACATGAAAGACACTTGTATAAAGTTTTCTGCTTGCCATGCTTCCTCGGAAATGACATCCTACAAGGCTTTACAAGGACTTATGTTAAGGATATAGACTGTTGTATTCATGGCTATACATTCGGACTGTGCTCCATGCACCTTGCCATCTCCATAATTGTCCTATTCCTACTTTTGTTGACCTCATTTTGGTATGGAGTGGACAAAGTAGTATACTACCTATGTATACCTTCTCGTTTGTAGAATTTTTAAAACTCTTTTTAGATAAAGTTGCCTCTGTTTTCAAATCTAAGAGTTTTGATCCGTTTGTTGTTTGTTTCTCTACCAAATCTTTCCATGCTACAAAATTCTTAAAAGAATCCGACTTATTATTCAGAAAATAAATCCTCATTTTCCTAGAAAAGTCATCAACTAGTGGCAAGAAATATTTTACTCTAGACATTGTAGGTGTCTTCATTGGACCATGAAGTCACCATGTACTAGATCAAAGACTCCATTGGCCCGACATCCTTTATCAATATTGTTTTCCCATTTGACATCATGTACATACATTTTGACTTTTTGAATAAATGGAAGCCCATCCACAATGTTAGTCTAAGTACAAACAAAAACTGATAATTTATATGTCCACACCTCTCATGCCAAAGTACATTGGTATTCACAACCATTGCAACTGCATGTGCTTTTGATGTTTAGGAGTCAACCGATTTATACAATCCCTTTTTACCAATACCAACAACAATCACCTTGTTATCATGAAGAGTAGTGACCATACATTTACTTCCTTGAAATTTTACTCAAAGAGTAGGATTCTTAGTTATCTCACTGATAGATGAAAGGTTTTTGTTCATGTCAGGGACATACTGACCATTCTGTAAAGTATATCTTACAATATTGTTCAATATTTACATGAAGACCTCCACATCCTCTAACATAGTGAGTCCAACCATCACCCAAAGAAACAAATTCACTACTCTTATCTTCAATGAAATTTACATACCAATCTCTGACATGTATAGTGTTGGGATGCACTTGAGTTAAAATACCAGGTTGTAGACTCAATTAACTGGTATTAAGATGTCACAAATGCAAAATTGTACTTTGTATCTTGTTCATCACAACATTTCCATGCTTTGATCTCTTATGACTGCTTGCAATCTTGACAATTTTCTTGAAATGTCTAGTCTCTTTACAATAAAAACATTTCCATTTTGATCTCTTTGATGTGTTACTGCCTTTGGAAGATTCGTTTAATTAATTATTAGAATTTTTTTGTCTGCCTTTACCTTTGAAGTGGCACTAAATGCACTTTTGTAGTGTCTGAAGTTGATGCTTCTGCCTGATCTTGACTTCATTCTTTTTGAAATATAAATGTTGATAATTTCTCAAAGTCAAGCTCTCGAGACTCCATAGTCAGATGCATGTACTCAACAACTGAATCAAAGGATGAAGGTAAGCTATGCAACATGAAAGCAACCATATCTTGATCATCCACTGTCTACTCGTAGGAGATAATTGATCACTAACATCCTCTTGTGACAACAAATAGTCAGAGATTGATCCTCCTTCCTACAACTTAGTGGAAAACAAAACATTTTTTAATTACAACGCTTTCTTGACTCTCGAAACTTGACACTTTGGTTTTGAAATGCGATTTGTCCACAATATTGATGCAACAATGACATTAGTACTTTTGGCACCAATGTGTTTGCAACTGATTACTTTAGAAGCACGAAAGCTATGTTGCTAGGAAACGTCCCCCACCCCCTTGTATCTAGCCTGGAATGTTTCCGGTGCGGAAATGGATCTGACGAAATGTCATGGAATTGTTGGGGACGTTTCCAGGATGTTTCTGCGACTTATGTATTATAAGGAAGAGTTTATTCTAGTTTGTTGTGTTACTCCACTTAATCTTTTCAAATATGTCCTATATTTTTGCTCGGAGAATTTTCCAAACCCAGGAATAAGTTACAGTGTGCTCAGCTGTAAAGTCTTATAACATTAAAACTATACTAACAAGGAGGCACATTAAACAAGCCTAAAGATAGTTTGGGTCAGAATAGTAATCCAAAGAAAGTAGGAAGAATCTAGCAGAAACCAAGAAATGCCAGGCTAGAAAGTAGGTTTTGACTCAGTATATTACTGCTCCTTAGAATAGAATTTTCCATTGGAATCCTCAATCAAATGAATACAATGAAGCAGGTTACAACTATAATTTTTGAAACATGGATGCATGACAGATGATTATGAGGAAAATCTAGATGATATATTCTAGAATCTAGATTATAATCATGTATATATGAAACATTGAAATTGTAACCATGTTGAATGATGAATCTTTAGAACTTCAATGAATACAAAATATTTTGAGTGCTTTATCTCTTATGGTCCATGGACTAAAATTTTGAAAATGAGTACTATATATATATATATATATATTTTTTTAATAATATATTGTACGGACGTTTTTCGTAACGTTTCGTACCCAAGGTTTTTTTGAAAATTGGCATTTCTGCGTTTTGGACCTGTAGCCATACGCGTTTCCTGGTTACATAGCATGAAAGCAGTGTTATGCGGGGACACGTCCCCTAGATTTTGGTGACGTCCCGGACATCCCAAACATTTCGTGGACTTGGGGACTTAGAGGGACGTCCCTATTTTTGAAATCTTCCAAAAGTTTTTGATGTTTTTACTTTTAAAATGCTATTATTTTTACCAAGAACATTAAATTATGATCTTGAAAGTACCTAAAATACATTAAACACAGTTTAAATCCCTAAATTTCATTGAATACAATTAAATAATAAAATATAAAAATATTAATTTTTATATATTATTTTAATAGCCATCCCCTACTGTCCCCAAAATTTGGGAAATTTTTGCCATCCTGAAACCCCGTCCCCCGTCCCCGAGACTTAGGTAACTATGCATGAAAGCCTCTATATGTCTTCTCACAGTCTTTGGGATAATCTGTTGGCCTCCGTTCTTTGGTTCATCTCAATACTCACAAATTGTAAGTATTTTATGATTCTGCGAAGTATAATTTTCCCTGGTCAATTTTAGGGAGTCAAGCAAGATTAAATGTTGTATATTGGCGATTTTTCCTGCATACCTAGATCACTTATACAACAAAAACAATTAAATCCAGAAAATATAACTCGTCAGACCAACTCTTCACCACCAATGTCTTTGTCTCCCTAATGTGAACAATCAGACAAACTTTCACGGAAAACTCCTACACCCCCTGACTCCCTGCCCTCGCCGATTCAGAAGTTATATAATTAGTTCTCTCCCAGGGATATCTAAGGAAAATATTTTATTTTTGTATGAAGTTTAAATGTGATGAAGTTTATAAAAAATATTTAAATAACAACAAAACTATAATATAGTTTTCCCTAAATATACATGTTTTTAAAACTTTATATGAAAAGGCAAAATGTCTTTAACCTGAGCACACGGGCTTCTACGTCACTGCACACTCACACTTTGGCTGTGTAAACTTCAGAAAGATCCTGCTCTTTGTCTATGCCTGTGACCATGACTCTTTTTGAGTGATTCTCTGCTGTGCACGTAGTCTGTGCCATATTCATCTTTCACATCACATGCTGATATTCGTGTGCCTAAATCACCTCACACCATCCTCTGCGCTTCAGTATGCTAAAGTCCACTGATTACGCTTCACTGGAATAAATATGCTTTTCCTACACCTTATACTGGTACAGCGTTGCGCTGTATGCTCATGGGTTCCGTACGCTGCTCCAGCGTATTCCCAACCGCCAGCTCAAAACAGCAAGGCTCATTCGTGCCACGTTTCTGTCAAGACAGATTTGGTACGGTGCTTCTTTTCATCTGCTGCTGATCACACTTCTTGCAGCAATAAACCAGGCTCTGAAATCTCACACCTCTTGTAGCAATAGATCCGGCTTATTAATTAAAAAGGCTCACTAATAAACTAGGTTCTGATACCAAATAAGATTAATTAAGCAAGCCTTGAACATTACAAGCAGAGCTATAAGCTACATCACAAATCATAAACACCTAAATCCATGGAACAAACTCACAGTGGATCAACAACTTATGTGCCAATGATCACACGAGAAAAACAACTTAGCCTAGTTACAGGGCATACACAACCAACTCTTTGTTGGTGTAGTAACTAACGGCTATTAGCTAATTAATCTAATAAAAGTAATAGTATTGATATAACCTTGCGGCACCATAATTGTTATGACTGCATTCATGTTTCTATTCATATAGGTGAGACTAAATTTAGAAAAATTTTATCAAGGAAAAATAGTTCAATAAAGACAATTCTTGTACTAGGTTATAAAGCAGATATAAAATACAGGTGTAAATGTAAGTGATACCAGTTTTCAATTTGAAACTGAAAACTGAGGCGTCAAAAGTTACATCTGAGATATAAAAGTGAAATCCTCCAATGTTTACTGCTGGGGAGGCTACCTCCCCTCACCCCGATCCCATCTCTCATATGTAAAGGTATTTCTTTGGGAACCTATTCTGCTATGCTGAGAAGATTTGGATGCTTATCTATAACAAAATACGAGGCACTGTGCAAGAGGGCTTGCTACGAAAGTTAAAATGTGATCCATAAAAAGCTAGATAAAGGCACATATGAACCTTCAGAGAGATTTTGGCTCTGAGTTTGAAAGGCACATATGAAGATTAATGAAATCGAAAGGCACATGCGAACCTTCAGAGGGAGATTGCATCTGTAGGTTCATGGGCCTCTACCCTTTCCTAATAAATTTGAAGGTTAGCTCTTCAGATCACTGGAATTAGAAATCTAAGAGGCATAAGAGGAGCATTGGTGATCACCATTTCTCATAGAAAATTTGATATAATATTCACAAACCTTTTCCTTGTGGGTAAATCCCAGAGGAAAGAGATAATAATGATCAAGAATAGCAACAGTAAAAAATGATAACAAACTAAAGAGTAGGTGAAATTGTCAGGACACTAATGTTTCCCTTGGGACAGTTTTGACTTTATAAACCTTGCATGAAGAAAGACATCATCAATAATGGTGCGTTGTGTTTACCTGGACCAATGGGATTAGGGATGTTGTTGTTCAGATATTCTTGTATAAGAGGACATTATACCTTCTGATTTTGTCATATCTCACCTCTCTTTGTTATTATGCTCTCTTCTTATGTAGGAAGTTATAATATGCAAACAGGAGGCTTTTAGTTTACCTGACAAGATAGAGGATTGTTGGTATAATAATGACTTTTCATCCTTTCGTAGTGAGCATTAGCCATGTGAGCAAGCACTGGACCAATCTATAGAAAATGACAAATACTTCAGACAAGTATGCGGTATTCTCACTTGCTATATATATCATCTTTGTGGGAATGCTAGCTTATGTGGTAATGTATTCTATGCAATCGCAATGTGCATGCATTTTTGTCAGGTTGTGTATTCCAAGTTGTGTTCTGTTGTGACAGGGTGCTAGAAAAGATTAAAACTCCATACTTTAAGATGCCACACAATATCAAGTTGGTTTCAAAGGGGTTGGTGTAATTGCATAAAAAGTTCTGAATGCTGCCGAATGTAAGGCCAAGAAGAATTTGTCTGCTTTGATGTACTTGACATAGGCATTTGTGGCTTATTATATCGACTGTCCAGATTGATGACTTGATTAGCCTTACATATTGTGAAATTTGCTGGTGGTCCCCATATTACATGAGTGGCCTGCAAGTCTGTTAATTACACAAGTAGGTCATCAGTTCCCACTGAAACCTAGATTCTCACAAACTCGGTGAAAGCATTCTCTCTATATTACTTATACGCTTTAGAGGAGGAGGGGATGGCTTTAAAAAGGTGACTCATTTTCTTTTTCTTTTTCACGCTTCTACTTTTGTATGGTGTTATGAATGCAGTTTTCATGATAGAGAGACGATCACTTGCATCAATCCTACAATTGTAAACACGTGCACCCTTCTGAGCCAAGTAGACTGAATAAAACTGTAGATGTAAATGTTTATGAACAGTAATATATCTGTACTTCTCAGAGAGAAACTATAATATGCTATCAATTTTCTCTGGGAAATTAGCAGGATGAAAAATTTAGAAGGTTGTGTGCTTCTCACACATGCAGTTAATAGTGAGTGCATTTTGACTACAATTCTGCTATTAATATGAGAGAGGAAGGTTACATTTCAAGATGATAACAGTATTTATGGCACAAAGTTGAATTTAAGGATAATAATTAAAAATCTGAATTTCAAAAGGGTGGCTTGAAAGGAATTAGAAGCAGAAGGCAAAGGGCTTATATACTTATGTCTCCATTAATTGCACATTTTTGATATGTTTACTATGTTATTAAATAACCGTATCTGTGTATGTCTTTATGTTTAGCTTATCTTGTAGATCATTGGTGTGAAATAGTCAAGATCTTAGTTTTGGACAGCTTTAAATGTAAACACATGTCATATCCGTTTGGAATAATCCTGATGATGAAGCACAAAGTGTGGTTCAAAATGTTGATCTTTTCAATCATTTTACGCATTTAGTCTGGAAGTTGTGCTTCTAAACTTTAACCTGTTGGATACTTTGAAGATTGGATGCATCACCATCCCTATTTTTATACTAACTTCTTGAATGTGACAGTGTCCAGCATAATCAAAAGGAGGAAATGCTGAAAGATTTGGCTTCTTGTTATCACGCAGAATGTCTTTCTTACTGTCAAGCACTGTTTGAGCTTCAGGGTAAATGGGAACAGGTCAGCTGTCTTCTTTCTGTATTCTGTGAACTTTATTGCCTTTATTGTTTGGTCTAGTATCAGTTTTTCAGCTTTTCATCTCTTCTTGATTTATACATTTCGTTTGCCAAATACTATTTCTGTCGGTGATCTTAATATGTATATTACATTTTACTCAATACCATTGAGTGGAATTGAGATTGATGAACAAATTTAATGAAAGCATTTACCAAAAAGTCTGATCTTGATAGAAAATAGTTACTACTACCATGCCTTGCTGAAACTGCTCAGGGACATTATTTCTATGCATTAATTGCATTTGATGTTTGGATTCTTCAGATTTATAATGGTGTTGTTATTTTCTTATTGAACACAAACTATTGTATTTATTTTGGGACTGGTACAATGATGGTACATGGTATTACTCATGTTAGGTAAATATGAACTAAGATCTTACCCAGAATGACTTAGAACAACATACCAGCATAAAAAATAGATTATTGCTGTAAAAAATCAGTGTACTGCATCGGTCTGAAGGTGAATTGATGTATACAGTTTTGGAAAGCAATCCAGATGTTCTATGCAGTAACTGAGGTCACAGGCAGTAAACTGAATCTGCCAAAATCTCTATGGACACAAAATGACTTATAAGAACATACCATCAAAAAGAATAAATTATTGGCATAAGAAATCAGTTTACTGCATTGGTCTGAAGATGAATTGATATATACAGTTTTGGAAAGCAATCCAGATGTTCTATGCGGTAACTGAGATCACAGGCAGTAAACTGAATATGCCAAAATCTATGTGGAACTGATATATGCCTGCTATATCATAGGTATCTGATAGATGTGAAAGTACACTTATATATCATTGGAAAAGATGATTGAGAGCATATTAATAACATTTCTCAACTTGTAAGTTAAAGTTTTCTTAATGTTGAGTTCTCCAACAAAATCACTGCCTATTGCAATCTGCAGTAAAGAATGTTTACCAAATGTTCACCAATATCCCAAATGATTATTCTCCCAGGAAATTATTTTAACTACACATTTCCCTACGAAATTATGCTCTTGAACATGGTCTTCCTTCAGTAACATTCCTAGTAAAAAAATATGCAAGCTATAGTAGGTATCATAAATATGTTTATTTCTTTCAAACTAAATTAAACATAACACACATTTCCTCAGAAACAATTTTTGTGGTTGAAAAGAGATTTCAGTCAAGGCTCAGCTCACCACGACCCTTGCCTCTTCAAGAAATTGTCAATACCTGAAAATAATAACCAGTAGCACACTCTTGAAGACTGCCAAAAAGCCACACACAACCCAACAACTTTCAATGCCATTAAACATGTGCCACACACAACTTGTATGTGTTTCGCAAACAACAATGATAAGAAAAAGAAACCCAAAAATCTTCCGAAACAGCACACACAATCTTTCCAACTCCATTTTTATTTACAATAGTCAAAACTGCCCTCCCTCATGCACATGAGGCACTAGGGTGGAACTCCACTCTATCTTCCTTTCCAAAGAATCCAAAGCCTGAGGTAACCAAAACCATTGGAGAATACAACCACTTCTTTTTAAGATAGTATTGCAGATTAAACTCTCGTTTAATGCACATCTAAAAACTTGTACTCCTATCTTTTAAAATGCCATGCTCGCCAATTGGATGAAATATCAATGAATTAACATTTATGCCATGCTAAATATGGTGGCGGCCACGTGGTGGCATAACTCAACTTCAACACCAATTAACCATGCCATCACCACTTCGTGGTGTTTCACAAGTGCATAATCAACTTCCACATTAGTGTGGTTTAAAGAAGTTTAAATATAATTAAAACCAAATTTGCTCTACCAAAATATGTGGTTCAACCAAAAGCGTTACTACGAGTTGTGATATTGCTTAAAGTGGAATACGTCATATATTGATGTTAAATGACAAATGTGCAGAAATAAACCATCTGCTGCGTTGGTCGAGTGCTCTTGCGCTCCTAACACACCAATATTTTAATAAACAAGTTAAATAATCCTGCCAATTAAATTGGCATCAAATTCTAAGTCATAAATAAAGGTTAACTTTATTTATGTAATTATTGCAAAAATAATAGCTATACCGCATTAATTGCCCAATAACAGAAGTAATTAACAGAAGCAACAAGTAGCTGTGCATACTCCTCGGGCTACCTCAAGTGTTCATCATCACTCTCGGTGTAGTCCTAGCACTGTGCAACATTGCTCGTTCCTTGAGACAACACAAGAGCAACCAAGAACGTGGGAGCAATGCACCCAAACCAAATGACAACACAGTCAAGTTGATAAGTAGATCAATCAATACACACACTAATGCAACTAGAATGCAAGTGATCTAAGTGCGTGTGTGATGGTCCCCATAATTATATTTCTGTACCAAGAGGTCCACGCTGCATCTACAACCCCTCTCCCTGAAGATATCCTCCCTTTGGGTATCCGAGTTTCCATGAGGGTACCCGTTTTCCTGCGTCACAATTCACACACACAAATATTGATTAGGCCTCAACATCACAAAAATCATATAATTCCAAAATTGAATTATTCTTCGAAACTGAAATAAATCACCAAATGTTGTAATCTGAAAACATGTATATATCATAGCTAATTATTTGTGCACTTTCCATTAAACCACATTCTCATGTTTAAATGAATTGCATTCATAATAATGACATTATTTAATCATCTAGGAATCCAATAATTAAACAAATTATTATTCCAAATTTAATGTTTTCTCAGCAATAAAAGAAATCGGAATTTCTGGGTCGTGACAAATTATTTATTCGGATTAGTTGGGTATGCATTTGCATGAATTGGTTAGCACTAGATCATGCAAACTATAACTCACATGATCATTTGAGTGGAATCAGTTGGGGCATTTTTATGTATTTGAGTGTTTGTAGTGTTTGGTTTGAGAAGGTGCATTACCAAGGGTAGCACCTGCCGTTTTTGTAGTTGTAGACGAAACTGTAGATGAAGAAAGGATGAGACAAGTCGTACTTTAATTTGTCCCAAGCTTTGCAAACTTGTTTACTCTAGAGGGAGTATGAAGGGTGTTGAAAAGAGAATCCATGTGTGTTTGGAGAAGCTGCAAAGTCTCTCTTTGAAATTGAGGGTTTCCTCCCAGGAATTATTGCATTACAGGTGCATAGTCTTTGTGTTCACCCTCGTGCTCTAAATCCCTAAGAGTCGGAAGTTGTTGACTAGTTTGAGATCTAGTGGCAACCTTAGGAAGGATGGCTTTCTAAGTATTAGCTAAAGCCATGCTACAATCCATGTTGGATTAAGGTTGAGCTTGAAAGAAGGGGACCATTCGATGACCTCTATTTGAGTATTATAGAGGTATTCCATTGAACGTATGACAGAGTAACCTTCAGGTATGCAAGCAAGGTTGGCAAGCAATGTATGCTTGGCAAACTGATGGCAATAAGAAACCAGAAAAATAAAAGGGAATATAACCTAGCGGTGGTGGGGTAAGATTCACGTCCTAGAATGTATATAAGGAAAGAATGATCTATGAAGGATCTTCTAAAATAGGATAAGGTAGAAGACCTTTATAGAGCCGACCCATAGAAAGTTTTGGTTTACAAAGCATTTTGGGGCCCTAGAATAAAGTTCATGGGTATGGGAGGTTGTAATGGATCAAAAAGGGTTGTTTACACACAATCACTTAGGAGACGAAGTGTAGCATTTTGCTAGATCTAGGGTGCAACTATGCAAAAACAAGAGCTATAGGTTAGGAGAGAGTGCGGTAGGAGGTCAAAAATAGCTATCTAAACTAGGTGTTGTATAAGGGGTGTCACTAGGAAAAAGAAAGAGCTGTATAGTAAATGACTATAATGTAAAAGATAAGGATATGCTCCACTATCCTATCTAACCCATGATATAGATATCAATCATCAACCAAAGTACAAGAAATAGTTTAGGGTTAGGATACTTACATGGGGTCGACTTGGTGGTTCATCAATATCTCTCCTTCGATTGTAGCACCTTGATATATTGTTGTGATGATACCAAGATGGATAGGTAGGAGACCTAAGTAAGTCTTCAATTAGGGACTCCAAGGGCTAAGGTAGACCTTGCTGGTTCAACTTCTAATCTTGGTATCTTCAATGGCCCAATGCTTTAACTTGTCTTCCTCAATGTAAGCTCCACTAAACCCCAAGTCCTCTTCTCCTTCTTAAGGTAGATTTAGGAGCGGAAGAAGAGCATATTGTTCAATGACATACTGATGAATGAAAAATGTGAGCCCCTTATATGCAGCCTTACATCCTATAAGTCATAACTTAGTTTCAGCTGACATCATTTTCCCGGCTGATAGTGTCAGCTGAAATAGGGGATCCATCTGCATCGGCTATGCGCAATCTAATGAAGGAAGATAATAGATGGAGGGAATGCGAACCTAGGGAGGCAAGCTGAAGTTGATGAAAAGGTGACGTAAAGTGGTATAAGGTGGCAGTATGCAGGGAAATGCCACACCGATCTCTCCCGACGTGCTACAAGTCAACCCTTATCAATTTTGAATGTACTCCTTAGGACATACATTTAGGGAGATTATTGTGCCAACAAGTCCTGCAAAAGAAATCGTTAGTAAGTGAATATAATGTGTATATAGACCTCACCTCCCAACGGTTCTGAAGTCACCAAGGTTACTTCAGGATGTCACTCACTATTATTTGCAATTCACACGATTGGAGAAACACTGCCACTATTGATCGATAATAGAAAAGTGTTACATAATAAGAGTTCCCAACAATGTGTAACCAACCCATTTCCTCTTGGAACAACTAATGTACTGACAAGAAAGACAACTCCCTACTATCAGTGTGATCTGCCAACTAACTGCCCTTTGACACTCTTTTCAATTTAAGCACATGTTAATGAAAGAATTAGATTAAACATATGAAGTCCAAAATATGGAAGTCTAATAACAATGCTATAGATTGTCTTAATGAAACACTAACAAGTTCTACCATTAAAGTCCTTGGCCAAAAATAGCTGTTGTATGCCTGCATGGTTTAGGTCTACCAAAGTCTCTATCTCCATAAACATATCAAAATATAATTAAGTAGCATAGTTGAGTGAGGCAAGAGCTATTTATTGACAAATACAGTTCATCTAGTTTCCTTTTTCCTCTGCTCATCCCTTCATTTGAAGGGTCCTCCATGCTTTGCATCTCATCCGTACTGTTATTTTTCTCATTCTGAATTGTATTGAAACACAAAGGTAGGGTCTTAAACCCTAAAATTCAACCGCCAAAAGTCTGATTAAGGTAGGATGATGAATGCTCACCTAGGATTTTACTTTCCCTTTCTTGCAATTTTTTTTTGTTTGAGAGAGATGAAGACAAATTATGTGACACATCCAATAGTGCTTGGTACTTTGAATGATTTAAAAATATGAAATGTTTATTGTATACATCATCCCTTCGGCTATCACATTTTTTCGATCTTTTACGTATAGGTCAATCTATCTTCATTCGTTTCTTGTAGCTCTTCTCTAGGCTCTACAATTTTTTTGCACTTCTTCCTATTCTTTTACTCACTCCTCTTCTTTTGTATATGTGATGTCAAACCCATCCAGAACAGTATTAGGGAAGTGATTGTCTGGTTTTAGAGGAGGATGAGGGTTTTTAGCCTAATTGTTTGAACATAATGTTCCACTTTGTATTCTACTTCTTTCTCCCGTCTTCTTCTTTCATGTCTTGATCATCTCTCAGCTTCGGTTTCTTCTTTGTCGTCACATCTTCTTCTACCTCTAGATCATTTGATGACTATATCTTCTTTCTCTTCTTATGGCTCTTCTCTAGGCTTAACATTTGTATCTTATTCTCCATATTCTTCTTGTTGCTCCTACTTACACGTCGGGAGGCTATCACCGGTTCCACATTTGCCTTGCAATGCTAGCCTCTTGCTATAGGTCTTGAATTAAATGCATCTCCATCCATGGTATTTGGTCTCTTATCTTTTTCTCTTTCCAATTTAACTTTTGCTGGAACAACTTTAGTTCTTTGATCATTCTCACTCTTGATATGTATTGAACCTCGGATTCCACCTATAGCATATTTGTATCCAAAATAGGCAACACACCACCAAACATAAGGATGTTGGAAGCATTTCCATATCCAAAATAATGTATTACACCTGCAAATCTAGAAAATCTGGGGAAAATTCAAAAATAGTAATTTTATTCATATTGATTTTAGATTCGTACAAGAGATAGAGGAATTGTTTTATTTAAGAGAGGAAATGAACCCTTGGTTTGGGGCTCCAGTTAAATTTAATGGGTGTTTAAGTGTCTATTTGTTTAAATTGTTCTTATTTATTCATTTAAGGCCTCATTCCATGTACCAAGTCCCTTTTAGTTTCATCAAGTGAAATAATATTCCTAAAACCTACAACCACAACTTTTCATTATAACCTGACATTACAAAAACGAGATTTATAATAAAATAATTGATTCCCTTGCATAATGGAATATGGTGTCTTAATACTTATCATTTACATCTCATTTATTGATCCCTATGTAAGCGTGCAGCCTCATAGCCACACAATAACACAAAACCTTCCTTGGGACTTTATACTCCTTAGTCTCGTGGTGTCTTGCGCCACACATTGGCTCACTGTACTTCGTATCACAAGCGCAACAGCTTGCAACATACTTGAAACCCCATTGTGACTCACAACACATCCACTCTGCATTCTGCGCACAACTTCATGGTATCTGTGTATTGCGGATCACAGAGCCACACACACCGTGCAACACTGGACTACCGCAACGCCTCACAGTTGCGCGGGACCTCTAGAACTTAGCTTCCACATTTTAGCGCTACCACATTTTAGTGCTACCACATGGCACTCTCCACTTGCGTGCCATGTTAGAGTACATGTCACTTTAACATGGTTTGGAATTTCAATTGCCACACCTTTAACAAGAGCAACTGTCACTCCCTAGACAATGGAATGTCATAACCATTCTCTTTTGTAATCATTGTCTGTTGTAATCACCTTCTTGTAATGAGGTCATAATGTTTAATGTTCGGCCCATATGGTAACAAAACAATCACGTGTGGATAGGAGTGAATACTTGCATGCCCTGAATATTTTGTAGTTTGTACTAGTCTAGGAAAATCAGTTAAGTGTTTCCCTCCTTTTGATCATAGGAATGACCAATGCTAGCCTTATTGAACATTGTTCCTTGTTCTTGTGCTCAAGAAGAGCAACTGTCACTCCCCTAGGGTAACCGAACATATTTCTTGTCATGATGTGTCTATGTAAACCATTCGTCCCAAAGGGCAACGGAACAACCACATACCGGATAGTAGTGAGTACTTGCATGCCTCATCTTGTAGTTCGTTCTAGTCTAGGAAAACCAGTTAGGAAGTGTTTTGCCCTTTTTGATCATGGGAATGTCCTTTGCCAACCTTATTGAACATTGTTCCTTATTCTTTCCATTGAATAGAAGTCGCACTATTTTGCAAAAGACTTTTGCTATCAAATGTGTTTGGTTTATTATTGCTTTTAGTTCTCCTTGTGCATGCTATATAACCCACAACCTGTCTCTGAGTGCAGCATTGTCCTCTGTATCTGCATCCCAGGCTCTGTGGTGCGGATCAATATTAAAGAAAGAGTTGTCTTATGCCTGCAAGCATGCACACATAATAGCAAAAGGAAGGATAATTGCTCGGATCTGTTTCACAGTATTTGGAAGAATGTTGTAACATGAGTAAGATGGCTGATGCCGAAAGAATTTCTCTGAAGCATCTCAGAGGTCCAGAAGCTCATTTGGGATTCTCTTGAGGAACCATGCACTGAACTTTTTGGCCAATTTTGTGAATTCATGATGCAGCTTGTTCCAACACAAATACAGTTTAAACAACAAAGCCCTTTCAAGGTTCAAGTAAATCTTGATATTCCAATGTTCGAAGGCAAGATTGATTCTCCAACATTGAATAAATGGATTTAACAACTTGAGGCTTACTTTTCATCAACCGGTTCAGTGATAAAGATAGATTATTGCATTTGCAACGCTAAAAATGCCCATTGTAGTGTCCCTTTGGTGGGGATCCTATAGTGCACAGGGCGAGAAAGACTTCAAGGCCATTTAGAATTACAGTTCATTTAGCAGTGCTATGTAGGAGTTTATGCCCTCAAACACTATGAGGGCTAGTATATGAAGTTCTAGCAGCTGCACTAACACAAGGAACAGTTCACTGAAAACTACTTTGAGTTCCATTACTACATCGAATGTCTACACAATGTTTGGATGGAGCGACATAAGGTGCTGAAGTGCATCATCAAAATCTCACCGCATATTCATGCGAAGATGGAGTTCTTGTCTTCCTACGCATTGGGACAAGAGTCTCGCAACACCTCCAAGATCGAAGCCAAGGAAAAGATGAAGTTTTCTCTACATCCAACGCTGCATGCAAAAGCCAACCCACACACGACAAACTATTTTTCTCCCTTGTGCAGAAGCAGAATATGCCACACAAGAAAGAACATCCTAAGAAGGCCACTCAACAATAGAAAGCTCCAACGTCTTCAACATCAGAGAAAGGCAAGAAGAAACAAGGTGAATTGACACCTAACACACTCACATGACAAATTTGAGTGCCATGCAAAACAATTTGAGTGCGCTGTCCACATCAGGTCCTGTGCAAGTGATGAAACTGATATAGATGTTACTTGTCTGAGCATAATACCATTGCCACCGACATTTATGAGGAGCGAGAGCGTCTCTTCCATACAAAGTTTTGGGTCAAGGTTCAACCTCTCCATGTCATCATTGATAGTGGGAGCCAAAAGAACATCATTGCACAAGATGCAGTCTAGCGCCTAAGACTTACTGCCATTGAAGCACATCCTTGACCATACTCTTTTGAATGGCTCCAATAGGGCGATGCATATCAGGGCAAGGGGGGTCCGATTAAGGACACTCTTTCCCTGCAACCTAGATTAATTACACATCGATGGACACACTCTCAAATACACTCATATTTGAATTTTTAAGGAACACACACATACAATGTCCCACTAAATTACAACACACATGAAGGTGCATTGCACCACACAAAGTCTGTTAATGGAGTTTACAGAAGTTTCTCCACTTTCAGTTCATGGAAAGAGTCATTTTGTTCTTCCCTCAGCTGGGCTCTCTCCTCTCTCACTTCTCTTTTTGGAGAGATGCCTCTTTCCAGTGTCCCCTTTAATGTCTTGTAAATTTTTCCAACTAAAACTGTCCCCAATTGACCCTCCAATTCTTCCTGGCATTCCCTAACACTCAATGTCCCTTCACACACCCAAGTTCCTTGGAAATGATCAAGTGACAATCTTGATTTTTGGGCGGTGACTATCATTGTGTTCACTATGAAACCGCCACTTTATCCAAAGTGGCAGTCACAAAACTGCTCCGGTGGTTGTGAAACTGCTGCTTAAGCCAGGCGGTTTTGCCACAATGCAAAACCCTGAAGTTTTTGGTGGACATAACTTTTGTTTACAAACTCGAAATCGAGTGCTTGTTTTTTGAAAGTGCTCAATTTTCCGCGGAGAATCCAAATATGCAATCACCTACTGATTGTGATGTATTCCACATATGCAATCACCTTCTGTTTTTGATGTATTCCACATATACAATCACCTATTTTTATAGGTCTTTGATGGACACAACCACTTTGTAAATGTTATTGACATCCGAATAACTCAACTACCTCATTTGGAACTGTGTTGCTGCAGAAATTGATCCTTGCCGATGTCTTTGATGCCCTTGACGTGTTCAAGTGTTGATGCTACATTCGATCAAATTCTACCATGCCAAAATGGAAAACATGCTAACTAGTCTACACAATCACACTCTACATGTGTTTGATGATGTAAGATCGTTTGTGGATCCGGATGCGCCAACATCACTTGGGAAAGATATAAACGTTTGACAAAAATGCACTTTCCAGTACAAAGTCAAGCACATGGAGGAAACAAATCACTTGTGATGCTGCATCATTAGACCTTTGTGACATTTTTCTCGGAAGGCTGCATATGTATGATTGAGTTGCTCCATATTGCACAAAAGCACAATGGACTGTCCATGTCAAAGATCGCTTCTTCAATCTCATGGAGTCACTTCCAGCAATCAACCTCACTTCTTTCTTTGCCAAACAATGCTGAAAGCTCAATGGAGAAGATTTTGTAGCTTATGGTTTGTCCAGAAGCACAAGTGCAGGGAAGTAAGAAAGCATTGGTAGCATGCCAAGCTGCATAATCATTGTAACAACTACTACTCGACAAGCTGCTCCAACAATACAAAGACGTGTTGACATAACCAAAAGACCTTCCATCACATTGCATAGTAAGACACAAAATAGATTTGTTTCCTGGATACCCCTCTTCCAAGCAATCTACTTTATTGCAGGCCCCTTTGGCAGAATGATGAAGTCCGCCACCAAGTACAAGAGCTTCTTGATCAAGGCAATATTAGGCTTATCTCTTCTCCTTGTGGAAGCTCAATAGTCCTCGTGCCAAAAAAAGATGGCGCTTGGCATTTATGCATCAATGATTGTGTGCTCAGCAAGATAATTGTGAATAATTTGTACCTACTGTCACACATTGATGACCTCTTAGACCAGCTCCGAGGTGGACAATACTCCACGAAGATCAACTTGAAATCAGGTTACCATCAAGTACCAGTCCATCCTAAAGATGTTTAGAAGGCAACTTTCAAGACCAAGGAGGGGTTGTACAACTGGTTGGTATGCACTTCTGCTTGACCAATGTGCCAATAACAGTCATGTGCTCAATGAGCGACAAATTTTTGTCATTTACTAAATCCTTCGTCATCGCCTACTTTGATGACATACTCATCTACAACAAGACTTGGTAGGAGCGTGTGGAACATGTTTCATCCATCTTGGACACATTGCTTAAATACAAGTTGCAAGCCAACTTAGCCAAGTGTACATTCAACGCCACATAGATTCGGTATCTACGCTAATCATCGATTATAGGCATCCATGTAGTTTTAGAGAAGATCAAGGTAATCCAAGATTGGCCAACTTTGCGCAATCTCACAAAAGTAGGATTTTTCTTGGCCTTGCTTAACCCTAATGTAGGTTTTTACTTGGGTTCTTGCACATATCATGGCCTCTCAGCCAAATCATGTGCACCAAAGCAACCTTCCACTTGGACTTGTGTAATGCAATTTCTCTTAGGAGCTTAGATAAAGATAAAGATAAATATATTAAATGTCAACGAATGACTACAAAAGTAGGTCAATGGGGGGTGTGCCAATACAAGAAAGCGAAAAGGAACCCAGCCAAAGAGCCAAAAGGTCCCTGAATACTACAAAAAAGGGAAGGAAGAGGAGAAGAAGAAGAGAAGAATGGGTGAGAGAGAGGCCCGAAAGAAGCTTGCACAGTTCAGTATAACCCCAACAAGCGGAAGATGAAAAGGAAGGAAGAGGGGGCAGGAAGGAGATCCCCTCAACTAGCATCCAATGCCGAATGAAAGAAGCTAGTAGAAACTGCGGGGTGCCGATGCCCGAAGGGGGAAAGAACTCTTCGGGTACGGTTGGTGGATCTCAAAGGCCATCTATGAGAGAATGATCGAGACCTTGATGTGTTGGGGCGTCCTTGGTCGGTGAGATAAGGGCTTGAGTCCGGACTGATCTCGTTTGGTAGTCAGGGTTGGTATCACTCTGCCGCTTAGTGCCCCTCTCAGGGAGAGCACTGGAAAGAAGGAGGTGATCTTCGAGTATTCGTCTGCAGGAGGTTGAAGGGTCTCCCTCCGAAACTTGAGAGCCTTATGCGAGATAGAGAGCAAGACACTCTCGATCATAGTATCTGAAGAAGTCGATGAGTGTTGGATGCTCTCTGAATAGGTAGTGAAATCTCCCTCGATAGCGTAATAGATAGGGCATCGGAAAATGAAGTGCTTTTCCATTTCAATCTCACAGAGGGAGCGAGCTAGAAAATCCACTCGGAATGGTCAATCTAGTGGTCCCTTTCAACCCTGAGCTTATGAGAGCCAATCTTGAAATGACCCGGGAAATCACGAAAGGGCATGCGTCAATCGAGAAATATCTTGGGGCGAGAAATAATGCCACTATTGACCTCTAGAAAATGTGCAACATAGAAGGCCATCTTCGGATGTAGCCCATTGGGGGGTTGGTCAGTGTCTTTGGATGAACTACTGTAGATATCATCTCACGATGATTTTGTTCAGATCCTGCTTGCTTGGAAGGATATGGGTAGGAGCGTACAAGGAAAAATTGTATGGAGGGAGGTGATCTATCTGAATGCTAATAGACTCAAGTCGCGACACTCCGGTTTACCAACAACGAGATCGACAAGAACGATTGGTTGAAGCAATGGCCTCGAGAGGCGATAAGGCGGGTAGGGATACTTCTTCCTTCCCACAGGGGAATCAACAAGTTTCTGAGTATGGTGTAGGATGGAGATAAGGCCAAAAATTGCTTCAACCGAAAGGGATGAGCTCAAATTCTGCCGGGATGATATTGTGTGGGAGCAACTTCCTTGCATCGATGATACGTCGAGAAGGAGGATTTGAACACTCTCCACTCTGACCCAGTCGGAATCGAGTAAGGAAGGACCCCAAATCTCAGGAGCCATAAAGAAGCGTGGGCTGTGAGAGAATCGAGAGGGATAACTTGGACGGGATGTCCTCGAAGTGATGGTGGAAGCATTGTCTCTCCAAGATTGCCAGGGAGCCATAACCCTTATTAACTCGAGGCTGAAGGGCCGGTCGTAAAGCTGAAGCGAGGTCTAGAGAAGAGTACTCCAGGTAAGTGTAAGAGTTGGTGATCTCAAGCTCTTCCCCCTTGTAGAAGAAATGAAACTCAGATGTCTTCAGAGCATTGAAGATCATAATTTTGGTCTTACTCAAGTTAGCTGTCGAGTTGCTCTCGATTGCAAAAGAGGGCTAAAGCATCTAGTTGTCTTTGTAAACCTTCAACCGAGGAGGCAAGGACCACATCGTCTGCAAAAAGAAGAATATAGATCAGGACCTGGTGGAGAAGACAACCGTCCCCCTCCTGGATGTGATCCCCGATAAATTCATCCATATAGATACTAAACAATGATAGGAGAGAAAGGGAACCCTTGCTTGACCCGATTGTACTCTGATGAAATCGAGAGAACCCTAATGTATGATATGAAGACGGACCATAACCTCCTCATAAAGATGCATGATGGCGGTTAAAGAGTCTCGGAAATGCCAATCTCTCTAAGTCTCAGGAAAAGAGCTTCCCGTGGAACAAAGTCAAAGGCTTTCCGAAGGTCGACAAAGCAACAAAAAACCTTGGAAGAGTGGTGACGTGCTTCCTCGATGATGGCCCGAAGAGTGAGGATGTGGTCAATGGTCTAGTAGGTTGGTTGAAACCCCACTGTCCTCTAGCTCTGTAGTGACTCTGGTCCAGAAACTTTGAAAGTCACATGTGGAGTATTGTAGCATAAAGTTTGGTGAATGTGTGACCCACCACATGATCATCCTGTAGTTGGGTTCAAAAGTGGGACCTGATTTGTGGATGGGGTAAATAATGTGGTGGGACTAGGACCCGGAAACCTGTACAAACCACTTGGTTGAAGAGATCCACTAAATAGCTGTTCAAGATGCCAAGTCCTTGCTTGAAAAGTTCTTCTGGAAGCCCTCCTCGTCCATTGCTTTGCTACTATTCATGGCTGAGATGGCATTTTTAACATTCGTGTGGGTGAAGATGTGACAAGCGGAAGGTGGGGAAACAAATTTGATTTGGGGTTGGCCAGGGACGTCGTAAAGAGTAGAGGTATGAGCATACATGGAGCTGGGATCTAAGTCGAGCGGAGGAGGGGGGGAGAATGGTACGCCAAAAATGCTTGGGAGAGTGTAGGAGGGACTCACGGAGTTCCGTCTCCATCGAGAGATGAAAGCACATTTCTTGTGGCGGAGGAGGTGGCGATAAGTGGACTTGAGAGAAGGAAAGGATGGGGAGCATGAACTGAGGCAAAACAAAGTTGCCGGTGAAGGGCTTTACAGTCCTCATCATACCATTGGTTCATGGGGCAAGTTTTTTTGCTATGATGAGTGAGGGTGACATGGGGTAAGAATTTAGGGCAACTTCATGGATAATGGAAGAAAGGAGGTCGTACTTCGTGTTCGTAGAGAGCGAGGTGAATTGAGACTCAGGTGGGAGAAGTTGATGAAGGTGGGATGAAAAGGTTTTAGGGTCACCCTCTCTAAACTTCAAGATAGTGCGTGGAGAAGTGGGGGCAATGAAAGTGGGGGATCGACTGCGAGAGAGAAGGAAAGGGTAGCATGATCGCGCGAGGGAATGGGGAGACGGATATGTGATGGATGTGAGGAACCAATTTAGGGGTGGTTAGGATGTAGTCCACTACGCTAGCCTTTGTCCCATTGTGAGGTGTACAAGTGAAGAACCTGGAGTCGGGAAAGCCCAAGAGACCATTTAGGATCAACAGCTCGTGAGACTCCCATTTGTAAAAGATGTCGGCTGTAAGATGTCAAGGGTCCTGCAGAGTCCTCTGACTCCCTCTGAAGACCAATGGAGTTGGGGTCCATCTCAAAAGCACAATGCACATCGCTAGTCTTGTCGTGAAGAGGGACTCTGAAAGTTTTTGGTTCGTGCATTGAAGTCCCCAAGATGAAGACTTCTCCAACAGCTGAAAACTGTGAAATACCTGTGTAGAGATCGAAGAAAGGATCCCCATTAGGGCCATTATGTATGGCGTAAGGGGAGGAAGTTGGGGAAATTAGCAAACCGCTATATAGAAGTCTATGAGGTTGGGTAAATTCCCTCCGATCTGACCCAAAGGAAGTGAGAAAACTCATCGTAGTAACCACATAAATGTTGTTCTGGAAGATATTTCGACCAAGCAAGCAACCCCGCCAAAACCTCTGACACCACTAGAACTCCTAGTCTCCTGTCTACAAACAGAATGCCAGTGATATCCCCGAATTTAAGGGAGAGGACGAACAAGGCTGTCATGAGTCTCTGTGACAAAAAGGAGGTCCGAGGAACCCAGAGCGTCATAAAGAACACCTGGAGAAGACCAGAATAACCCATTACCATTCCAACATGTGATGGAAAATCCCTTTTTATGCCTCCTCTCTTAGCTACACCATCATTTGGGATTGGACCCGAGAGGGAAAGAGTCCCATATAACAAGGTTGAGGTTACGAATTACCGCCCACTTGCTTGCTTTCCTAGCTGCCATCACTGCTTCACGAGATTGCTCGAGTTCAACAACTTTGGCTCTGGTGAGATCTTCGTCAAGGAGGATTTTATTGGGAAGGGAGAATAACTTATGCTTGCCTTTGAGTGCTCTAAGCCTGTCTTCCATTGATTTAAAACGGAGAAATAACATTGAGTCTAGCCCAAGCCATGCCTGTCAAGCTGCACATCTGGGAGCTCCAATTTTTCGGTGAGAAAGAGAGATCCAATGGTCAACGGGTTTGAAGAAGGGGGAGGTGTGGGCAGCCCTCTCACCTTGAGGTTGAGTTCCCTAGCTCGCCTAGTTCGTTCCTCTATTAGCTTAGCTTTGCACCACTTCTTCAACTACTGCCAGAAGAGGGGAACTATGCCCTTTCCCTTCACCACTTGAGCCCAAGAGTCCGTTTGTTGTTTGAGATTTTCATGTTGGGTTTTGAACTCTTCTGTTTATTTTTAAGGTCCAGAATCTCAGCTTGCAATTGGTCGTTGACAATGCTGGGGGTGGAGTGTGATGTGGTATGTGCCAGTGATCTTCGTAGGGAGATATTATCTGCTTCCACCTTCTCCATCCTTGAAGTGAGTTCGAAGACCTCCGTACGAAGAGCCCTATTAGAGGATTCAACAATTTCTAGTCTGTGTAGAAGTTCCTCAATGAGGCTGGGTAGACCCCCCTCGAATTGTCCTTGTTCAGTCCTCCTTGTGTTATAACCTACCTGCACAACTAAGCTGGATGGAGACATTGTTGGATGGATTGCTTGAAGAGGGGTTAAGGAGAGGGGGCTAGGGGAGTCACCTAGATGGTTGAGATGTTGGGGTATTGGTGTGGGCATAAAGCCCCAAACCATTCGTTGGATTTAGGCATATAGACAAAAACATGCAATGATTTAAGGGCCATAGTTTATACGGATAGCTATGATTTATGGAGGGGCCACAAGTTGCAGGAAGCGATTTGCGGGGATATCATTTATGTAAAAGCCACATTTTGCGGGGTAGCCACGATTTATGGGAGACGGTTTTGGATAGCCATGGTTGAGGGTGAGAGCTTCATTCGTGAGGGAGACCAATAGTCGGGGTTGAGGGCTTGGGCGGTGCGGGTTCGTGGTTGTAGGTTCGTAGTCGGTTCGTGGTCCGGTGAAGGCCTTTGGCGTAGCTAACGAGAAGAAGGGTTCGAGAGCTCCGGGGGCACTTGATAAGGCTCGTGGCGGGGAGCATGAGGTCACAATCGAGAGAACGTAGCAAAGAGGAAACACGGGACAAGACGCGGGGTAGGAGAAAGTGAAGAACGAGGGAGAGAAACCATTATCTTCGCAGGTCACAATTTCTCTTATGGTCGCAGAGCAAAATGTCACAGAGAAAGAATGAAGAAAACATGAATGAACACCTCCTTTGTGTAGCACTTGTTTTGGCAATACCTGACATTGTCTAACCTTTTTGAGTTCTAGATTGTTGCATCGACTAGTCACTTGAGGCGGTACTGGCATAACATGGACATCTAGTTGCGTATCCCTCAGAGACATTCAACAATTTTGCTTTGCCTCACTCCACTAATGGAAAAATGTTATACGCCATTGTGCAAGTAATCAAGCAATGGCACCACCACATCTTGGGTAAAGAGGCGATCATCCATTACGATCATAAGCTACTTGAGTTCCTCCACATGCGAGAGAAAGTTGGAGAATGTGTGCCACGTGAAGTGGATGACCTACTTATGTGATTTCATTTGGTGATCAAACACAAGTTGTAAGACAATAAAGCAATAGTTTGGCACACATGGTCACAACTTCTTCAATTTGGGTGCCTCTCTACTTAGCATAAAAGGATTTGTGAGAAGTCTACATTACTCTCGCACAAGGTAAACAAGTTTGTGTGCTCCACTTTCGTCGTCAAACTTCTCTACAAGATTGGACATCTTTGTATTCCTAATGGCGCACCTACCGAGACAACAAGATAATTTGGTTTACGAAAACACTAGTGATGCTCAACACTTCTACTAACCTTACATGCTCACAAACATTAACCGCCACTTCAAGTCTTGCATCGCAAGCCCATGAATAGGAAGCTAGGACTTTACATACCTTTTGTGGTTCCTTTGCCATGGTAATCTATCATTTGGATTTCATGTTTGGAATACCTTTGATGAAGCACCATATTGATTTTGTGTTCGTTGTTGTTGATAGGTTTTCGAAGACGGCCATTTTGGTTGCATGCAAAAGGGCATCAACATGTAGGAATCCACACATTATTTCTTTAACCACGTCTAGGTTCACTTTGGACTCCCAACATCCACTTGCATTCGTTCGTGACCTGCACTTTGTAAGGCATTTGGCAAGTATTGCTGGAAAAAGATGGATACACAACTAGACTAGTCTCTAACATTTCATCCATAGACAATTGGACAAGTGGAAGTTGTTAGCGCACACTTGTTTATTTGTTTTGTATGTACAATAGTTTGCATTTGTGCACATGGGATGATAATTTATTTTAACATCCAACATGCATACGGTGAGGGCTCTTCACAATTCTATGCGGCATTCCCCATTCCGGACATGTCTTGGGTTCCAACTAGTGGCACCTCTAGTCATCTGCTACCGCACTCCATCTAGCACATAGTTGTTGCACATGAACATGAAATGAGCAAGGCATGAAAATTTCTAAAACACATCTAGTTTGTTTACCAACGGGTTGAACAAGGAGTATCTTGCCAACAACAAAGTACACTGAAAAGAATGCCATGGCGACGCGAATCACACACGTCATGAATTCAAGGTAGATGATAAAGGCTGGTTATATTTTTAGAAGAAGGGCTTGAGGGTCCACCTTTGGAAGATCAAGGCTTTGTGTTATGGTCTTTGTACCATACTATGTGTAGCCGGGAGATCACCTTTGTTCTTGATTTGCCGCCAAACTTGAGTCTTCATCTAGTGTTCAATGTGGAGCTCCTTGAGCCATAGTTCCCACCTTTGCATGATCTAGTAGCGACTCAACACAAAAGGATCAAAACATTGAAGTGAAACGACTTGCACCTGCCAAGGTGCACATTAGTTGTTCCAAGTGGTCAAGGTAGGGCAATACATTAATCAGGCTAAGTTGTACAACTTTTAACAAATTCAAGTTCAGTTTCTACATCTAACTAATGGAGCGGTGGGACCATTTCTCCTCAAGAAAGGGTTGACAATCCTTGCGTAAGCGGGCAGCCGGATGCGGCTATGCAAGCTTGAGAACTCTTATTTGGGACTTTGTGCTCCTCGGCCTTGTGGCATCTTGCACCATGCACATTGACTCACTTTGTAATTTGCTGCGGTGGCACAACATCTCACATGCTACTCCATCGACTCGCCGCATGTTCTTCACTCTGCGTTTTGTCTGCGATCGAAGGTACCTTTTACTGCACTTGCACATTGTAGTCCCATGTGCATCGCGCATGACACTTCGTAGTATTGCGATGCTTGACAATACTTAGCGGATGCATAAGATCTCTAGAACTTAGCGTCCATGTATTACCTTCTCATTGTGGCATGCCGATCCATGTGGCACTCTCCATGGTGTCCCCAGTTTCACCTGAAATGCGAGACTACCCATGTTAAAAATTTCATTCTTTTAAAATAATGGGTCGTTTTGTGTTTTAATTGCCAGAAAGTATTTGTTTTACGTCAAGATATTCCCAAGGAGCCATATAAGCCATTTTCGACAAATACCCAGATGCCCAAAATTGTTTTATTCTGTCGCTGTGGTTTGCCTGCGGGAAATCCGTATTTAATTATTTTGAGCCCCATTTGAGGCAATTTGTGCTCCGGTTTAACCTTGTTGTGATCGTACATGTCAATATTCCCATATACCAGTAGGGTTTTAACCAGGAATGGATCTTGGGCTTTATTTGTGACTTCTGGCAATGTTTTGTGTTTTTGGTGTTTTCCCGTTTCGTTTTCTATGAAATTTCTCTGGATCAATTCCTTTGCCAGTTTGGCTTGATTCTTGGCCTGGAGTATCTGGAGATCACCTATGCACGTTGTGCTAGAAGGAATTTGCCATCGAGAGGTTTGGTTCTCTTGGAAAAGATGAAGTCGTGCACCAAAAAGCTTCTTCTGGGCTGGCCGCATTTTTTTGAAAAAGAGGGTTTGAAGTGGATCATGGGATTTTGGAGCGGCGGGCGGTGGGAATTTTGTACTGCTGGCAGGTACTTTTCCCAAGAAAGCAACGTCACTTAAGTCACTGATAGGAAAATTAGAGGCGCGGTAGGCGGGAATTTTTTTTGCCTTGCGGGGTAAAAATTTCCATTGTGGAATAAAAGAAAAATCGCTTAAGGCATTGATGGGATTTTATTACCTGCCTTGTAGGGTAAATAATCCCATTATGAAAGTCAAATAGCTTAAGTGAATCATGGGATTTTCGGAGCTGCCTTGTTGGGTAAATAATCCCATTGTCAATTGACTTTTAAAAATAGAAATTTCTCATGTCAAAAAGTGTGTCCCATTTGGGAGAGGAATAATACTTTTTAAGTTTTAATTGATTTAATTAATTCCTATTTTCGGTGGCTAAGGTCAAAGCATCTTTGTGAGGCTTAAGTTAGCTGGAAGTAGAAGCCTAAAATTAAATAAATTTAATTTATTTAATGGCAGCCATAAGCATGCACAAAATAGGCGTCCCATTTGAAAAGTAAAGCTTATTAAATAATTAATTAATTGCCGGGAATAGGAGAGACATCAATTAATCATAGAATTATGAGGATTATATAAGCAGGGGCTGCCATAAGGATGAATTAATTAATTCAAAAGCAGAGAAGTGCAGCCCAGACAAAAAGTGCGCCCCATTTGGAGAGGAATTTTGCTTAGAAGGTGTAATTAATGCTGGAAGCTTCCAATTTTAGCGCATAGGTTGAAGGAGGTTGATTTGTGTCTGGATAATTGTCTGCATAGTGGTACAGGTGCTCAGGTGAAGTTGGTAAAATTCATGCTTGCTTTGCATGCAAATAAAGCATCAAATTTTGGGGCAGCAAGCTTGATATATGCAAATTTTATGATTAAAATCTCTTGTTCATGTTCGGTTGCCATCTTTATGCGAATTAATTGCGGGAATTCATCACGGTGTTTTTATAAGAGAAAGGAGCTTAAATCAATGTCGATACATTGAACATATCCTCGAATTTGAAGAATTATCCAGATCTGCATCGGTTGTGAAGAATTACGGGCCGAATAAAGAGAAAAAAATTGTTGAGACAAAGATTGCTTGACCATGGCAAAGCGGGATGAAGCGAGAAAGCTCAGCGGAATCATGCATTACTTCCAGATTTGCTGACATTGGAGACAAGAATCCAGGCCCAGATCCAGATCCAAATTCAGATCCAGATCTCATAATTGCAAAAGCTTCCGATAAAAAATCATCCTCTTGTTTCTGATGCAGCCCTTGTAGAAGTCAATACGTAGAAAATTCCTTCCAGGATCGTGCTCCCAATCTTCCAGTTGAAGCCTTCATTGAAGTTGCATTCACCCGGAGTGCTTTCTAGAATTTTTAATTGCTCATATGCAATTAAAAATAAAAGTGATGAGTTATTTATGGAAAACATTGCCGATGCATGTCAAGAGAAGAACTACAAAAGCTTAAAAGATAAAAGGAAGACAAGGCGAAGGCAACATCCGTAAGCAAAATTCTAGATTCATTTACTCCCGGATCCGACTTGGTGTGAATCAAAGGCAAAAGAATCATTTGCATGCGAGAATATGAAAAAGGACAAGATTGCAGCTTTCCTCTTTCTTCTTCTTTCTCTTATTTCCTCCGACAAAATAACTGAGCGATCAATTAAATTATACAACTTAAGTGATTGGTTTAAAAGCCATTACTTGAAGAAGTTTACTACTTGGAGATAGGTGGTAGACGTGCAAAATAGAAGGTTCTATCTTTAGTTGCAAATCATGCATGTCATGCAAAGAGGAATTCCAGGAGAGAGATTGCCAGTTGTTTCCTTTCCGACTTCCACATGTGTCAGTTCACTAAAAGCTTCCGACTTATAATTGCCTCTCTACATTCTAGAAGAAGAACCTTCGGGTTAAAGATCAAAATTTGTAAGCAACATTCTTGTGTTCCAGACTTTGTGCTGAAACCCCTAATAGCCACTTGAAGCAAAGAAATATAAAGGAGTAGAGTTTCCGGAGAACTTTGTGTCACGGTGCATTTTGTTTCTAGCTTTCTATCTTAGATCTTCTAATAAACTTTGTGTTATTTTAGATCTAGATTTGGAGTTGCCTTTGCTTATAATTCGTGTGTTGATATGTATTAGTTTCTTCTATGTGCATGCAATCAACTCTGTTATCTATTGATTGGGTTGCACATCTTCCCCATTTCTTCCCTATGTTTTATTATTTCCTTTTTCTATAAATATTTCCTTTCTTAAACAGTTGCTTACTTGCTGCAGAGCTATACAGCTATGGTTCATGAGTTGAATAGTTAAAGTAAAACCCCATATAGATACTAGCATATTTTTATTGACAAATCTGACACGGGAGCCTCACCGGTAAATGAGGGATATTTATCTCATGACTGCCTAGGTTTTCAGCTATGCAGAAAATCTAGCCAACACTCCACATGTGCGTTGTGTCTGTGAGCTTATCGTGTGTTGGAGTTCAACCGCTACACTTGCAAGAAGACCAACCATCATTGGCCCGGAAGATGAACCGTTGCAACCATTCTCTTTTTTAAGCGTCGTTTTTGTAGCCACCTTGTAATGATGTGTATATAAATTCCGTGTTTTAATGGGTTAGGTTTACTATTGCATTTGATTCCTCTTGTGCACTAACACACAACTTATCTCTAAGTGCTAGTTTTTGCTCCATACCGACAAACTGTGCCTTGTGGTGTGGAAGATTTATTCCTAAACCTTGTCACTTTTCTATATTCATTGAGTTGTAAGAACAAAACATATATTATGTAATAAGGGATGTTGAATATTATACACGTAGGCCCATGGTATTTAATATGCATACGAGGTTATGGAGTATAGCTGACTTGTAGCGTGAAAACATTAGTTAATTGTGCATCTTTTGATTAAGTTGTTAGGTAATGTAATACATTCAATGTTTACCATCGTCTGTTATTAGATGAGTGGTTGTAATAATAGTAGATCCATGATGTTGTAAAGCAATCATGTGGGGTATGAGATAGAGAGATAGCATATTTAGGGAGTTGGTTTGGATCTTATAGCATGAGGTATTGTGGAGTTTTTCCTTATTGAATATGTGATCTCTTCAATAAGAATACTAACATCCAAAGGGCTGCATAATATTTGCCACTAGGGAGTACCTCGGTCTTAAAATGACTTAAATCACCTGAAATTGCACCAAATTGGCAATTCTCTTATTTATCACGTGTAAAAAAACAATATCATCTACATCAGTTTGAAATCCTTATAGAATCACTCAGATCAAATGAGAAAGGTATTTACCTTGTAGGAGACCCTATGCAAAAGCAAGTGAAGGTTTATATCACGATGTGCAGTGGCGCTGTTGTGAACTACAGATACTTTGCCCTGGAAAATAACTAAAATTGAGAATGGATGTTCAGTTTAGTTTTGAGTAGTCTCTTTTGCAATAAGACATTGAAAACAGAAGCTCATATTGAGGTTCCCAATTTTAATATTTATGAATTTTATGAACTTTACATAGCTCAGTTTTAGTTGTGAGGTCAAGTCATGTCCATTCTCTTAGTGAAAGAGTGATCAGTGCACATTTTCCTTGAATATAATGATGTGCTTCACATTTCTATGCTATAATCTCTTGATTTTGATTAATTGTTGTACTGTTGTTTATAAAGTTGATCTGGTTTGCAGGAACTATGTACATCAAACCTTGTCCTTGAAGGTGTTGGGTCACCTGAAATGCATGAAATCAACAATTCAAAATCTGCAAGAGAGAATGAAATGCGCATGGAGATTGTGCATGCACCATTACAAAAAATGAAGCATGTGTCGAGCGTTGTTTCGGTGTCTAATGATGATGTTTCAGGTCTTGTTATTTCCATTTAATTCTGGGAATTTGTCCATCCTTAAACTGTATTTGATATTTTATTTCTAGTCATGTTGTTATTATAGGAGTGAATTTGCATGGAAGTTTGTGATCTTTGTAGAACCAGTATCTTTGAAAAGGGAGTATCATCTTGTCACCCTGCTACAAAACAAATATATTGACGCTACCTGTTTAGAAAATAGTTCTCACAAAACTCTGTCAAAGTGAATGGAATATCTGATGCAAAATCAGTTGCACAACTCTATGAAAGTGTGCGGAACTTAATGTTGGAGTATGAAGTGAAATATAGACATGGTAGGGCTGTTGTGATATCTTCCTAAATGGACTGGCTTCAGTGTCAAATTTATGTAATATATGAAATGAAAATGGTGCATTATCAGAGCATATAGCCCAGGGTCTCTTATGTCTTGTTGGCCACATGAATACTGCAAGGGGATTTTGAGGTATCTATCTTGTGAAATTTGATGAGATGTTCTTGGTCCAAAAGACTAGTTTGATGCCAAGTAACTGCAGTGAGAGTGATAGAAGTAGAATGTGTGTGTGGGGGAGGAAGGGTTCTCCATCTTTGACCCTATTGTGAGATCACCTTCTATTGGCTTTGTTCTAACAATATCTACATACTTCCACTTTACAGAGTGAGGAAGGAGGGAGGAATGGTTATCCATCTTTGACCCTATTGTGGGATCACCTTCTATTGGCTTTGTTCCAAAAATCTCTACATAATATTACCTTTTCATTTTGATACTGATTTGTAAGCATACGAGGCTTTTTAATAATGGGGAGTTGTACCTATCAATGACTCGATATATGCAATAGCTCCACCTATGGCTTCAATTCCTTTTCTTAAATATTTTGGATCTCATGTCAAAAGAATCGCTTGCTATATGCATTGACAAATGTCTGTTATGCTTACATTTGATCATTTTCTTGACAGTTATCTTATGGAATAGTATCATCTTTCATCTGCGAAGAGTAAGTCCTTGTAGTGTAATGATTTTACAGGCTTTCAAAATTCTTTTTGTTCTTTATGTAAAATTAGTGTAGTTCATTCCAATGTCCTTAAGCTTTGGAACATGAATATGCGTTTATGCTTCCGATGGGTATTTTATTGCAATTGTCCTGTAAAGCTAACTCTCCACTTAAAAGTGCAATAAACCTTGCAGGGTAAAATCAGCTCTATGGTAGCAGGTATCCTTAGAAAAGGACAAGTATAGTCTTTTAATTATTTGTTGCAGAAGTTGGTTTTATAACCTTTTAATAAGTATTGTATTTTTTTCCAATTTTTCAGAAAAATTCTAAACAATGTGAAGTGTTACTGAACTGAAGCCAAACCTATGATAGCAAATGTTTTCCACAGCTTTAAATTGCGAGGTATCCCATCTTAGTCTGGATTTTTCCTTGCAGCTGATATGATGGAAAACTCAACAGGTGCTTCAAATGCTCCACTGCGAAGGCATTTGGAATGGAATACCAAAGAGCGTGATTCTCTTCGACGTGGGTTGCTAATGTTTGGTCTTGGGAGGTCTAAGAAAGTGAGGAGTGTTATGCAGAGCATGTTGAAGCAAATGCGACATGGTCTCGGGATATTGCAGACTGTTGCTGGGAGTTTGTCGGATTTGTGGACTGAATGCAGATGAAAAAGAACGTTCATATGCAGAAAAGTTGTATGAAAAGTCCAAAGATTTAGGAATTGAGGTTGGAGCAGAAATCAGCTCTCATGTTGGTCTGTGGGATAGAATTGAAAAATTAGCTTCAGTGTGGCTTAGGAGGCTTATGCTTTTAGATAGCCTTGGAAATGTTCTCCGACTGTGTGCTTCTAAGGAAACTCAGGCGACAGCATATAATGCAATTGACAGTTTAAAGGATGGAATTAGCCCCTTTGAGTGGTGGGGTAGAGAAGCAGACCTCGCTCTACTTTCTGGAGTTTATAAGCATGGGTTTGGTAACTATGAAGCTTTGCAGAAGGATCCACAGTTTGCTAGTGCTTTCAAGCCACCTGTACCTGGAACTGAAATCTCTAAGTTGAAGGTTCAAAGTCATAATTTTGTCCCATACTTTGTATCAGTCTATCTAGATTAATGCAAAAATTAATGCTTTAATTGTTTTCCAGATTCTAACATAGATTTTGGTTTTGATAGGACCAATTTTATGTTGAGAATGATCCTGAAAATCTGGGCTTGAGGTAGTTTCTAGCCCTATATATTTGTTTGAAATTGAATATTAAGGATGGCATGGGGTTGCATTTAGCAATCAAGAGTCATTCTGGTGGCATGGAGTCTGCATGTTAGCGTGAACCAAGCATATTAATCCATTTCCTGTTCCATGAATCTTTTCTGCATATCATAAAAACATCCTGAGGTGACAGTATGCTTGAAATGATTGTGCTCTGGTTTTTGTTGCTTCTAACTTGTGATATGTAAATTATGTTGCTGGACAGGATATTACTCATTTTTGTTTTGTTTACACCCACTTTCTGAAAATTGTTATCATTTCTTTCTTCATACGGAAAATATTTTGAAAACACAAGCCTGAACTCATTCATGTTACAAACTAATTTGGATATAGAACCATATTGATTTGTAGGCATTTATAATTATTTTGCTGCTTTATCAATAATTTAAAGCCATTTCATAAAGTTTATTGCAAGTTTCATCTTGTTAGGGAATTTTATGAGTAGGTGCAAAAAATGGATCCCATTTTTGAGAAGCTTTTGGTGGTTAAAGAGTTCTTGGTGGTTCTACATTCACTTAGTTTTCATGTTTTGCTGTATTATGGTGATGTAGTAATTTTGTAACCCTAGTTGTCATTTAACTGTTCAGTGCAATTATTAACTAGTATCTACTGGTCATATGTATGTATTGGAATCTAATAGATGTAAAATCCCCAAGTCTTTCTGTGTGGTGAAATATAATCAGTACATCAAAATTGCTATTCAATATTTGGGTAGCTTTATGTTTTAATGTTGAAAAAGTCAAAAAACCCAATTTTTTCCCCCAATGTGCGTAGGATATATCCTAGACGGTTCAGATATACCCGGATCCATCTGCAGATATATCTGATTGTATTCAGACTGTTGAGGACCTAGGTTTCCAAGAAATGGAGTGCACGGGTACAGGTCCAAATGTGGAAACAACAATTTTCAAAAATCCTACAAAATGGCATGGAAACATACATACGATATATTTAAAAAAATAGAAATATATATTATAAAATGCATAATACTCGTTTTTAGTCCATAAAAGATAAAACACCTAAAATACTTTGTATTCATGAAAGTTCAGAACATTCAACATGCTTAAATTTTCATATGTACATAATTATAATCTAGATTCTAGAATATATCATCTAGATTTTCCTTAAATACCGCTGAAACAGAAATATCTAGTGTTTTTGTTTTTATTTTTGGCGTTTAAAAACAGCAGTACCACTGTAATGGTACAGAAACGTCCCGGGTATGGTAGAGCCATACTTGGGACTATTTTGGGATTTCAAAAATGTTCTAGACTTGTACCAGTACTCTTAATGTTGACACACAGGAATACTGCCCTGGTTGGCATTTCCGGGTATCTGAGTTGAGGACATATCCACAAGCACATCAATATCGTACCTGTACCCATTTTTGAACTTGCAGGCTGGTGTATCTGCTACTTAGCTAATTATAACAAAACTCAAAACGAGGATTTTTCGTGAGAAATGAGTAGTGATAGATACTTAGAAAGTACATTACTGATGATGTTGGATTGGTTGAAGCTATAGTGGCAAAAACTACCAACTTGTGAAAACAAATCACTTTTTTTTCATTTCTTTGGCGGTACAAATAAAACACTCATTTTTTGTAGGAAAGAGTGGTTCATTATATACTCATTCTCTCTCCAACTCTTAATAGATTTCAATTTTTGGTTTGTATTGCCCTCTATTGACACTTCTAAATGAAGGGAATTATTTGTAGGCTACTAGTATTTGAATACATGGAAACAAATAATGTTTTGTTTTCTTGTCTAATTTTATTTCCCCCCTGCTTAAATGTATTTTACGTTTTTGAACCTCTTACTTTTTTTTTCTATGCTAGGTAGTTGGTATGGGTACGGGGTCTGCTATGCTAGTACTGCTATTTATTTGGGGCTCAGTACAGTTTGGGGTATGGTCGTACATAAAATATATAATTATTAAACATATTAAAAATATAGTGAAATAAGCATAATTGACGATATAATATGTAGAGTAAAGAAAATAAGCTAAGTAAGCACAAAACACATGTTGGTATTGTTAACACGCAAAACTATCACCCTAGAATTTGTAATATCCCCTTTTGGGATATTATTAAAATCTTCAAATCAATTAACCAAATCGATCCTAGGAAAATTAGATCTTCTTAGTTCGACCTCAAATAACCCAACGTTGGCGATAATACAACCCAAAATGGGGTTGGATAATGCCAAAGTGGTGGGTTAGATGGGAAGGCTAATTAGAATACTAATATCATCTAGATCTGATTTTCAACAGCTGAAAATAATTACTAATTCAAACCCCAACTGCTGCAAACTTCCAAATTTATTTCTTGCTTAACCATCTAAGCAAAAATTGTCAAACTTAGGATTTTGGGCCACAAAATATGAAGAATAATATTCTAAAAACACGAAACACTAATTTTGCCCTAAAACGTAGGTCTCCCAACACATTAAGGGCATCAAATCCACCCCAAAAATTATGAAATCACCCTCTCCTTATTTCTCCTAATTTCTACAACCACATTCAATATTAAATTGATCCCAAACTGCAGATCTGAATTTTATAACAGCAGTTAATCAATTAAAATGCACCCAAAACAACTGAAACTTCAAAAATTAATATCTTACTCAATACTTGGAGTTTTTGCATGAAACAAATTGCACAATAAAGTAGAAATAAAGAGCTTTCCAATGAACTAACAAACTGAATTTTTAGCCCACTGAAACCCACTCAAATCTGCCCCTGAAATCTGAAAACCAGTCGTTAGGGTTAGGGAAAATTAATTAAATAATTTCCATCTCATAAAACCCTTCCAAAACCCTCAAACAATCAACCCTTGATCTGAAATAATTGATTAGACACAACAGCAAATAGATCTAGCATAAATAACTCAAAACATGATAGATCAAACCCCAATACCAGTCGCTATGGCTAAATAAATTGCAGCAGCAATAATAGTCATAAAAGTACTTCAAACCCTCCACATACAATGCAGATTTACTCTCAAATAAATGCACCAAAACTCTAAACCAAGTCGCCAATACTTAGAATGAAGAAACAATGCATAGATTCACTCAACAATGATTGCAAGAAGGCTTCAAAGCTAGGGCATACATCCCATTACTCCAAGCATGGAGTGATATCAAAAGTTCAATCAACATAACCCATAAAGGAAATGCGACCTCCTTTTATAGAACTAAGGGGTGCAATGTCCAATGACCGACCTTTTCCCTTTTGGAGGGAAAACATAAACTCTCATTAAAATATTTAATGCTAAGACTATGTGCACTTTATTTATTTTTTAATTAAATAAATAAAAGTAACTAAGCTATGTGCACATTAATCGAAGAGACCCCCACTTGTAGCGCTAGGCATGCCCGAGGGGTTACTTTGCAAATGAAAATAGATATTAATAATGTCCGAAAAGGGGACATTACGAGAATTTGATCATGATAGATCAATACTTTGGCTAACATGGAAGTGTCTCCAAGTGTGGGACCTTGCATCTTGAGACAAACCTCTAGAGAAGGCTGGTTCTTTCTATCCTAGCTCACTACAAACTAACCTAAACAACTTCACAATGCAACTATCTAAATCTAATCTAAAATTTGTTAGGTTCTAGGTTAAGAGAGAAGAAATGTTGCAAAATAAAGGAGGTGATGCACCAATACTAGAACAAGGATCAATTTTGACCTTTAAGAGAAACACATATAACCACACATGGAAGAATACAAGGGAAACATAGAGCTCGAGGGAGACAAGTGAATAAAATCAAAAAAAGACACAAGAGGTGCGAGCACCCACATCAAATACAAATGCATTCAAAGGGGCAAACCACAGTTGTATTGCACTTAGAAAATATTCATTTACATTTATAGAGCAGAGGTATGGAATTCTTGCAAATTGCGAGTTCTGAGAGGTCAAAGGCATGAAATGGGAGAGCTCAGAGGTCCAAAGGCATGAAATGGGAGAGCTCCAAGGTAGAGATTCCAAATCAACAGAAAAGAACCCTTTAAATGTGCCTAAGCACTTACATTTATAAAATATGAGAGAGGGAGAGAGAGATAAGAGGGAATTCAATTCGAAATGGCAATGGATGAAAATGAAATCCACCACTCACCGGATCGGACGCTATTCTTGCGCATGCAGCGGAGTCGTCGTTGCTTTTGACACACGCCATTGGATTTCGTGGGTGAGAGCATGGGCACCGTCAAATATTTATTGTAGATAGGTGAGGTGGTTGGGTGCTTGAAGCAAGCAAACGGCATTTTTCCCTGCACGATCTGTGTTTTCATGGTTCTCCCTCAAAAATCTTTCTCTACGTTTCTTCATTGCAAAATGTAGCCCTTGGAGAGATGAAGCAAACGCAACAATTCCCATGTAATTTAGAGCTCTCGGTCAAAAAGTATGACCTAAAAACCAACGTGCAATTGGGGGCGGAAATGCCTTTGTAATTTGCAATTTTTTCTTATCCCGCATGATTTCGAGGCCTATGCGGGTTCATTTGTTGCGCGGATTTGAATGTTTCACGGCATATTAACCTTCGCCATGACCCGCGTATATGGTAGCTGACTTCCTGCGGGTCACTCCTTAGCTTTCGCGGCTATTCCTCTTCTTGTAGCATTTGAATCCCGCACTTAACCGTTTCAGCTCCTGTTATGCCGCGAACTTCTTCTTTCTTGTGCGGCATTTTACTCGTGACCGTATTCCTTTATTCCGCAGACTTTCAAATTCCGCAGAACACTACTCTTTGGAAAATCCACGGGACATTGAGTTAGTGCCTTGCGGCTTCTAACCTTGGTTGCCTTCTAACATACTTTACCTTCCTTTGCGGCCCCTCGAGGCTTGTTCCTCTTACATCACGGCTTCTCCCATGCAAAACCCATGTTTCATTTCTCGCGCAAGCACCATTTGTTTTCGACATTGCCGCGGAAGATAAAATTCCTTTGTTTCGCAGATTTCAGATGTAAAATCCGCGGAACACTAACTTTGAAATTAGTCTTCTGCGGCTTTTTGCCTTAGTCAATTTTATTGGCTTGCAAATGCAAAACTCGGATTTCAATGTTCAAAGATGTTAAGATCCTTAAAACACCAAATATGACCTAAGAAGGATCAACATGGCTCCCTCCTCTTTTCGACCGGACCATTTCTACCAGCTCTAGACCATTTGTATGGCCAACACTTTGGACCATTTGTATGGCCAACTTTGGACCATTTGTAGAGTAAGCTTTTCAACTCGAGACTTGATGAATTCTTGAAGCTGCAAAGGGGCCAAATTTCGGATAATGGTATGCTAAGTCGGCATTGAGTGAGCGGTGGTGACCAAGTTAGCGAGGTTGGCGAGGTTGACTGAGTGTACAACACGTTTTTGGTAGTCCGTACAATATGGTATGTGGTTTGTATTGCACGCGGTTTGTACTACATGCGGTTTCCATTACGGTTTGTCAGACCGCATGCGATATTGTACCACGAGTTCTTTTTATAAAAAGGAACCCATGAATAGTAAAGTTGTACAATTCTTCAAGATTGTAATCATTAGAGCTAGTGCGTGGTGACTGCTTATTGATGTAACAATGGATTAATTCTTGAGCTAGGCGCTTTCGCGAGAAATGCACGATACCCCTATACCGGGCCCGATACGTACTGGTACAAGTACGGGTGTAGGTATGGTTTGGGTATGCTATGGTTACGTACTCAGAGGCGTCGAGTACGTCCTAGGTATGAAAATTTGTACACAGGACATACTTTGGACCTATAGGCACATACCTACAGTGTACCCGCTCCAAAGTTCCACCATTTTCAACTTAAAATCATTAAAAATTAAAAAACACCTAACTTAATAAGAACATAACCTAACCCTAATTTCACCCTAAAAGACACCCCCAAAAACCTATTTATACACCCAGCCCCTCTTGTTAATTCACACGCTCGATAATTAGAAGATTGTTTGATGCGGGTACTGTATGGATACATGTATGAGTACGGTCTGATTTGAACCGACAAATTTTTAAAAACCTTGAGTCTTGTACGGTGTGGGTACGCTTATATATATATACATACATATATATATATATATATATAAGTATATAAATTTAAAGATGCATTTGCATACTTATTGAGTGTGTGAATTAACAAGAGGGGCTAAGTGTATAAATAGGTTTTAGGGGTGTCTTTTAGGGTGAAATTAGGTTACGTTACGTTTTTTTTTTTTATGTTAGAATTTTTAAAATGATTTTAAGTTGAAAATGGTGGAACTGGAGCGGTACTGCGTATGCACGTACCTACAAGCCCCAGGGTATGAATACCTAGATCGTACCGTGCACTGTACCAACTACGTATCAAGCATGGTACGGTGGGTACCATGCATCATCCAGGCGATCTAGCTCAATAAGTATGCAAAGCGCACACACACACACACACACACATATACATGTACCCACAACGCACCGTAACTGAGGTTTTTAAAAAATTGTTGTTTCAACATATTGTACCTGTACTGAAACAATCTTGTTCCTGAGTAATAAAATACCGAGAGAGCTTTGTCCATTGTTTTTCTTGGTATATTACTAGGTTTTCCACATAATATCTGTGTATGTGTTTTAAATTTGTTTATTTCTTATTGCTTTCATTGTGATTGTTTCTCTCTACACTAGTTGTTTTGTTAACAGTTGGTATCAAAGCAAGGTTAGTGCAAAAGGGGTTTGTTCTTGTGAGAAGTGAAGAATGACAAGAAGGCACAATTACCAGATACGAGGTCCAAAAATTTGATGGTTCTAATTTCGCTTTGTGGAAGCTAAAGGTTCAAGCCTTATTGGTGAAGGATGGATGTCACCCTAGCTCTCAAAGGGGCAACGTCGAAACCTGCAACCATGAATCAAGCGGATTGGGACGAGAAGGATGCCCTAGCCAGGGCCACAATTCAGTTATCACTGGCAGATTCAATTTTGTTTAATGTTTCAGAGGAGACAATGGCACAAGGCTTGTGGAATAAGCTCGAAAAGTTGTACGAGACCAAGTCTTTGGCAAACAAGATTCTCTTACGACGACAACTATATAATTTGAGGATGCAGGACAATTCATCAGTTGTAGATCATCTCAATGATTTCAACACACTGATTAGCAAGTTGGCTTCAGTGGAGGTGAAAATCAATGAAGACAAGGTGACCATTCTACTATGCTCTCTTCTTGAATCTTGGGATCAACTAGTCATGGCACTTAGTAACTTAACACCACAAGGGAAATTAATTTTTGAATATGTGGTGGCCGCGGTGATTTCGAGAAGAATCAAGGCGGAAGACATCTCAAGGGACTTCTTCCAATGAAGCCCTAATAGCAAGGGGAAGATCTACGGAAAAGGAAAGCTCGGTGTGGACGGACTAGATCGAAATCTAAGGGGCGGAAAAGTGGTAAGTGTTGGGCTGTGGAAAAACGGGAAATGTCAAAAAGGATTGTCGGTTGAAGGCAAACAAGGAGACTTCTAGCTCGCAGCCATTGAGGCAAATACAACAGATGTTGAAGCACTGTTGGAAGATGGAGAGGTATTGTCTGCTAATATGAGAGGTCAGTTACATGCTATTTGGCGTATTAATTAAGAAGCCTCCTTTCACGTGACTCCTCATAGGGACTGGTTTTCTTCTTATCGGTCATTTGTTGGAGGTGTGGTATATATGGGAAATGCTAATCCGTGAAAGGCTATTGTAGAAGGAGAGGTTAGAATCAAAATGTTTGATGGGGCAGTGAGGATTGTTTAACATGTAAGACATGTACTAGGCTTGAAGAAGAACCTTTTGTCGCTTGGAGTATTTGATAAACATGGTTATCGGTGCAAGTGGAGAGAAGGGTTGTCTCAAGGTAACAAAGGGAGCGCTGGTAGTGCTAAAGGGAGAAAGAAATTTGTAGTGAAGAGTCCTGCAGTGGTGTCTGATATGGAATTGGGGTCAATGACAACTTGGCATCAACGGCTAGGCCATATGAGCGAGCGTGGTCTCAAGGTACTACTAGATAGAAACCTTCTCCTAGGTGCAAAATCTTTAGATTTGAATTTTTGTGAGCATTGTCTGTATGGTAAACAACATAGGCTGTGTTTTTCCAAAAGCACTACCAAAAGTAAAGAACTCCTTGAGTTAATTCATTCAGATACTTGGCAAGCACTGTTGCATCTATTGGGGGTTCGTCATATTTTGTTTCATTTATAGATGATTGTTCTTGTAAGGTGTGGATTTATCTTTTAAAGAAGAAATCAAAAGTTTTTTCTTGTTTCAAGAAGTTTAAAGCTCTAGTAGAAAACCAAAAGAGTAAAACAATAAAATGTCTTAGAACTGACAATGGAGGGGAATTTTGTTCAAAGGAGTTTAATGGATTTTGTAGTGAGCATGGCATAGCAAGACAATTGACGGTTCCTAGAACACCACAACAAAATGGTGTTGCTGAAAGGATGAACTGTACAATCATGGAGCGAGCTAGATGTATGCTGAGCACTGCTGGTTTGGAGCAGAAATTTTGGGGTGAGGCTGTTAATACAGCCTGTTTTTTGATCAATAGGTCACCTACTACAACTCTAGATCTTAAAATTCCTGAAGAAGTGTGGACAGGGAAACTTGTTGATTATTCCTTTCTTCGTGTTTTTGGTTTTGATGCTTATGTTCACATTCCTAAAGAAAAGAGGAATAAGTTGGACATAATGTCTGTAAAATGTATTTTTCTTGGCTATGCAGATGGTACAAAGGGGTACAGGTTGTGGGATGCTGCTGCCCGCAAGCTAGTGATTAGCCAAGATGTCAAATTTAATGAAATATCAGTGCAAAGAAGTAAAGAACAACAAAGTTCAGAATCTGTTCCAGTAGAGGTGGAAACATATGATGCTGATATGGAGGTGCAGAATGAAAATCAGCCACTTGTTCATGAAAATCAGCAAGATAACAATCAAGATCAGGTATATGATGAGGATGAACAACAACTAGATGAGCCACAGGGTGACACATCACACTTTGTGAGATCCACTAGAGTGACTAGACCATAGTTACCAGGTTCGGCCGGATCTGTATGAAATCCGGTTCGAACCGTATTTTTTGAAGCAACCGAATAAATTCGGTTCGGTTCGGGCCTGTTTTTGCAGGGAAATTTTTTTCCTTTTTTGGCATTTTTTTTTTTTTGGTGAAAAAATCGCAAGTATGGAAAAAAATTTGCCATTTTTGGAAAGGGTCCGGGAAGATGTAGCAGCAAAAACTTGCATGTGCCATAACTTTCATTCTGTGGCTCCGTTTTAGGTGTCGTCTTCTCTAAAAGTATATATTTTCTCGAGCTCTACGCATTGATGGCAATATTTTTCTTATTTTCATAAAATCCATTTTTGTACCTTTTTGGACCAAGCAACTTCTTGCAATCTTTTGAAAGAATCATTATGATGATGATGATTATGGTAGATGGATGCTTTTTTGTATGATTTGTCTATATATAATGATATAAGTATACAATAATATAAATTTATAATAATATATGTATATATATTCGAACCGGATTTTTCCGTATTTTTCGGATTTTTTCGAGAACTCGAATTTTCGGATTTTTGCCCTTCGAATTTAATCGGATTTCGAACCAGTAACTATGGACTAGACCACCGAAATGTACTCTCCTAGTTGTAATTTAAACAAGATGTTAGGTTTTTTGAGGAGCCCTAATTTAGTAATATCATGTGCCAGGAAGAGAGTTTAAAGTTGCCATTCACACCACAAGATCTTCACAGCTCTACCAAGTTGCAGCAAAGAGCAACGGCTCTCAAAGTTTGGTTTTACTCAATATCTTTGGGTTCTTGTAAAATCCCCAATATAGCTGCAAAACACACAAAGCAAGGAATTAGAATCTGAAACTTGAACAAAAATCTATTTACATGTTGACCTAACACTACAACAACCACAGAGATATGGTAGAAGTTTCACGAGATAATCGGGCATCAAATTTCCTTCCAACCTAGATCCAAGCTCGAACAGGTACACTTTGCATCTCCAAGTGGTTGTTCTACAAAGTGTGTCACTCTGAAACTCTGCAACACTTTTCAATTGTGACACAACTTCAATGGCTATAGTGCATCACTATGCACTTTTGCAAATTGCAACACTCCATAGATTATACCATTCCAATATTGCTTCAATAGTTTTTGGATCCCTAATTGCTCGACACACTTGCGAAGAGGGATTTTTTTCACTTGTGTCTTTTTCTCATCACTCATGTCTAGCAAGTTTTGCACTTGCTTGTTTGCATTTTCAAATGCACTCAACCCCAATGAAGGTTTCACTTCTATGTAGCCTTTTTGTGCACTCTAAATTCTGTTTTTCACGTAGCACCTCCGACTTCGTAGCTTCTCATTAGAACTCCTTTGTTGAGACTAAGATCAACTAGCTAATTTCTATCCTATTTCTCCTTTATTTGTCATTATCATAGATTTCTTTCCATCCTTCGAAAATTTGTAACTATTCTTATCCTTACCTTGCTTTGCACTTCTATCTTATTACCATGGCCTTACGAACTTGCACATTGCTAATTAGTAATTTACCTTTCAAAAATGCTCTTTGTTTGCCATGGTCTTTTCTCCTCTACCTTCAACAACACTATGCAAGATGATTTCTCTTTTTCCCCTTCTCTAGGCTCAACAAGAGCCATTTCTCCCTTTGATGGTTAGTCTTTTCCGAGAGCTTCATGAGGTCTTGGTTCATTTCTACTTTGCACTACTTTTTGGCCTTCAAAGGTCAGATGGCCTAAGTGGCCTTGATAGAAGCAAAAATTTCTTGCATGTGCTTTCATGACTATTGCCTTCATATTCCATCCCTTTCCATGAATAACAGCCACAGTTTTTACTCTACATTGAGGAGATCATTTCTTGTGATGCACATTCTTGATTTTCAATCTTGGATTTTTTCTTTTACTTGGGGCCTCAAGTAGCGTGTCTCTTCACTACTTTGCTCTTTTGCAATTTCCTCCTTAGTTCTGCTAGCTCTATTTAAACCAACCTTGCTTATAACACTGGACATTTTTGCAATATCTTCACGTTTGCTTGCAATGGTCTTCCTCTTCCTCTTTTGAATCTATCGACTATAAATTATGTTTGAACCATTTCACTTTTTGTGGCTCAATTTCAATTCAAAGGTTTTAATCGTTTACACATGTCGAATTCAAATTCAAACTTGCACTTAGCTACAAATAATGTTTCATTTGAAAATTCTATCTCTAACACCAAAATGAAGATGTGCAGGTCAACTGAGCAATCATCAACCGCTCAACGATGTTAGAGTGTAGAACAAAACTTTGGTAGCATAAACATTGAACACAAAGAATGGAGAATATGACATTCTTCATTACTTTTGAAAACTCATACACCAACAATTTGGTAGTGCATAGACACACCAGACTTCTACATGCTATTCTCAAACTCAAATTAAAACACCCTTAGTGTCCTTGGCTTGAAGTTGGGACCTTTTGGCAACGTCTTATGCAAAATACACTCACTTCCTTGTAGGATTCCCTCTTCTTCACTAGTTTTACTCAATCAAGACTTTAAAAGCTTGTGGATATAGAAGCCAAGGGCTCAAAAGCCCTTCTCTAAGAGTTCCAACACTGAAGCCTTCAAAAGCCCCATATCTTCGTGGTTCCTGTCCAGTACTTGAGCGGAAAACAATTGATGGGGAGATGAAATGATTTTCTTTCAAGTCATTACAAGATCTCGCTTGTTGAGATAAAGCTTGAGCTACACATCTGTAGACGTCTGAGCTGAGCTACATGCCAATTTCAAGAACTTGACACGCATCCAAATATCTTCAAATGACATGTATACTTTCATAGTTGAAATCATCTAGCTAAAAACTATTGTTCTCATATAGAAACCACCATCATACCTTGAGGAAGAGATTCACTCATCCCTTCTCCTGTCACCTCCAACTTTTGTGTTGTTTGGATAAGGTTCAACCGTTCCTTCTCTGACTGTCTTGAAATATAACACTTGGGAGGGTTAGTTGTTCCTTATTTAGCTGCATAGTAATTACATATTATTAGGATAAGTGTCAGATGCCAATTCTCAAATTGCCTTGGAACATTGACAATTCTAATTTCTAGAAGGGACATCTGCCCTTCTCATATCTTCAATTTTGACCAAGTGAAGAAATTATTTTCTTGCAGAGAAAACTGTCATTTTTGCATGTGGGAGCTGAATCTTGAGTTACACAATTGCAGACAAATGAGGTGAGATATGTGTTAAGATTGAAAGCTTGATGTGCATGTGAATGTCATTAGATGACAAGTGGTATGCCATCGCAGCTGAAAACCCTCACACTGAAAATTATTTATGCCATGGGGAGATGCATTAGTTGTCTCAAGTGACCTCCAACTTTCATGTTATTAGGAAAATGTTTGATGTTGGATTGTGTCTTCTTTCCCCCACTCCAGCTCCTCCAACTTCTAACATGCGGAAGGATGATCGGCCATCCCCTCTACGCTCTTCCTTCAACTTGGTGGATTGAACTACAACCTTTGCCGTTAAATACTCATTTTGTGATCTATGTGATAAATGAAAGCCTCATCCTTGCTCTACCAAGCTTTCACTCTTCGACCAACTAGGTAAAATTTGGCTGTTCTCCATTCAAAGGGAAAATTATAGTTTTTGCTTGAAAAATTGTCTCCAGCTTGCAAAATTGGAGATGGTCGAAGAAAGGTCGCCTGACATTTTTCCCTTTAGGCCAAAATAGAGATACCCTAGATGATGCCAATTGGGAAATAGTCCCGAACAATGCAGTATCTGTTGTATGGATAGGAAGTAAGGTGTTACCTAGTCGTTTACTGATAATGTTAGGAGCCATTCAATTTTCACATTGTGTTGTTTCTACTAGAGGCATGATTCCTATATAAAATATTGTCATATATCAACATTTTGTTGACTATAGATACCACTAGCACATATCCATATGAACTTCTGTCAAATGTTTTTGCTCCCATGTTGAAGCCTTTGGCATGTGTTATCATTGATTGAAAACTTTATCGCTTCATTTCATTGTTTTGGTTACATTGTACTTACCATCTATTAGTGGTCTCCTCTGATATTCCCTTGTGGTTGCTCATTGTTTAGGTACTAGTACACACATGATTGATTGATCACCTTATTCAACCACCATTGTACTTTTGGAAGAAACAAGTTTTTGTGTTGGGAGTGACATTGAGATAGGAAGGTCTGTTTATGTGATCTCATTGACTGAGAACTTAACATTACAAGAGAACCGGAAAGAAAAGTAAATATGAATACACAGTAGATTGGCATTAACATATATGGCAGTACATAGACAAGCATAGGAATCCAAAGGCGGATCACTAAAATTATGGTGTAATGCCTAGATTGTGGTGATCCATTTTGATAGAAATACTTTAATAAAGATGATTAAAGATCTAGAAAGAGAGAGTGAAGTTATATCGATGTCCAGGAATGATGAAAATAGGTCAGTGACCCTTAAATATACAGCAAATCAAAATAGCTACTTGAATTTCAATCTCATTGAGTGGCACCCCTCAAACACCCTTGATATTACAAATAGATACTGTAGTCCAACTACTGAGGGTGTAGTAGTTGACACTAATGGAAGTGATCAAACTATATTCTAATGGAAGTCAGCAGCATATCATCTTAGTGAAAATCCTGCAGTAGGTATTTTTAAGTTTTCATACAAGATCTGATGTACAAATGGTCTTACATGTTGTCACTGTTAGATTGAGTCTATGTTCCTAGTCTTGGTGGTAATTTTCAGAATGCTGGACAAATTTTGGTACCACTGTTACAAGCAGCGGTGTTCATTTTCAGAATTTACTGAAAGAAAACTCCAATGATCGCAAATGAAGTATCTAAAACTAAATCCAATATGAAATAAATCCAAAAAATATGGTGCACACCCAATTTGTTAAAGCCTAGGCAACTCAGTATATACAAAAGCCTTATATTATGAACGATACATCTGATCTTAGATTTACTTCTTGGGGCTAACAGCTGTCTCATCTCTAATCATGAGTTTCGTCTCTAGTAACAAATTTTAGGATTTGGCCTTAGAAGCAAAAGAAGGTGGGTTTTTTTGATAGACTTGTTATTGGTGTTGATATTGATGATGTTGTTCGAACTATTAACCATAGTTTGCATACTTGTACTCCGCAAATACTTGGCAGACCAATTAATTTTTGACTCGGCAATGCCCAGCAACTCAAAAATATACCAGGGCAAAGATTCATGCTAGGTCAGATGAGTTGAGGAAGTGCAGCGGCTGAGTCTAGTGCTGCTAGGGCACAGGAGAACCAAGATGTGGAGGATCAGACATGAGCTTGTGACGTGCAGTCATGTTAGGGCACAAGGAGGATGTGATTTGCATAAAAATGTGAATTAGTAAGGCACAGAACAGACATGAGTTGAGAGGAAAAGACGCAAAGTGAAAGGGTAAAAATTTGAGGTGAAGGTGCAAAATCGTGAGTTGCAAGGATATACAAACCAAATTGAGGGTGATAAATTCCACATTGGGGGATTTTTCATTAGAGGGGACCAGAAAAACCAGAAAAAACAACCACAAAAACCAGAAAAACTCGCTGAATTGCAAGTTGAAATGAAAAATAAACTCAGTGACCAGAAAATCTAGCGAGTACTTGCATACTCTTTGAGTACTCTGCGAATTTGCAATCGATGCTGCAAAAGTTTAAACTGGAAACATGTTTGAATAATTGAGCTCAGCCCAATGACTAATATCAGGCTGTTTGTTCTTCCTTTTTGCTTGACATGCTTTTCTGGGGTTTTTGCCATCTCAACTCTAATTCAATCCAGTCATCTTCTTTCTTTCTCATTTTATCCAATGCTTCTGTTGATCTCTTAACATCCTTTTTGAATTTTTTTCCATTTTCCATATTATACCCCCTTTACACCAAGTCCATTTCTTGCTGAGGCTTTTTCTGTTCTTCAAGTCTCTGTGAAGGATTCCTCTTCTTGTTTTGAAAGTTTTCTTCAATTTTCTGAAGTCCACATGCATTGTGCAGTTGAAATTGTACAATGGTTAAAAATTTGATCCACCGAGGTTTTCCAAGTCAAGTATTATCACTTGACCCATTAATGAAGTGGACATCATCACTTTTACAGAAGAAATTAAAAAACCGGTATGAATATGAATGATGTGTATGGAGGCTTTAAAGTATATCTATATTCTATTGATATCATGAATTGCATGGGTTGTAAACATTTGAGAGCCATCAGTGTCTTGTATACTCTTTATCTACTTGGTTTTTTTCTAGCAAGTAATATAATTTTTATTGTTCCATATGCCTTAAAAATACCAGAAAAGTGTCCGTAGATGAACATGTTGAGAACAGAGATTAAACTGTAAAGACCCAACAATTCAGCCAAAAACAGATAAACCTGTGGCATATTGACTGGGACCTACTCCAAACGGGAAAATTACAGAAGTAATGGCAAAATATGCTGAGGATGATTTAAACAGTATTTGGATTGTAATGAGAGGCCTAGAATTGTTCTTAGTTCACTTAGCTCCTTGCAAGCCGGGATGCTTATGAGATGCTTCATGGCACTCTTGGGCTTGAAAATTTAGACCATCTAGGGTAGCCTGTATAAAAAATTTGCTGTGGCTGTAAGTTGAAGTCATGGTACAACGGATATATCAAGTGAACATGAAGATTTGGAAGAAATGGCAGGCTAAGTTTCTTTCTCCAATTTGTATATAGAAGAAACAACAGTCCGATGTTTGAATAGGCCTACATAGAAAATTAGGCGAGGTAAAATCTTTCTTGAGTTTTACAGTAACTGGCTAAAAATAGAAAATAGAGTCCAACCTCCAAAATCTAGTTGCACAACCAAAGAAGAAACAGACATCTCTTGAGGAGGTTAAGACTGGAAATTTGATGAACATGAAGGCATAGAAGAGTAACTGGTGATACATCTACACCACAATCTGAGTTTTAATTTTTTTACTCATATGATGAGTAGTTTGTCCCTCGACATGTGTTGCTTCGTAAATTAGGACCCAATTAATATCTTTGCTGCTTGGGTATTCTGGCTCTCTTTGATGGCTTTTTCTCCAAGCTGTGCCCTGTAGAACCATTTATTGGATTTAAAAGACTCTCAGGTATTTAAGGGCTGTGAGGACTGGACATTGCAGCAGCCTTTTACTTGAGAGGTTTTCCTTGTATGTTGATGTTTTACTTGGAAGAACTGAAAACGTGATCTGGCTAGTAAAATTATCCACAAGTAACTAGCAATAGCAGTTAGGGGAACACTTTATTCTAACATTTCTCATGGTTCCATAATTTTATTTGTAGGCAAATGATTGTTGCTATTTTCTTTTAATGTTCCATTTGTTTTTCACTTTTTTTTCTTGTAATGAAAAATTATAGATATAAGTGTGTTAATCAGTCCTTGTTGTATGCCGTCCATTTTGATTTTGCAGAGAGGGAGAGAAATTTTCTTGGCCTGAGGCCAATATTCTTACTCGACGGCTAAGGCGTCTAGTTGATCACATTAGTCGCATTGAGGAGGTGCATGCATTAATTTAGGCGAACTTGTTCTGAAAACACACATTTGTTAAGTTTGTAAATGTTACTGAGTGCTCTAGTATCTTTTTATCATGTAGCGGTCTGATACAATGGGAAAGAGCATCAAAGAGAAACAAGCTCGTGGATGGACTAAGCGGGAAAAACTGGAGCTAGTAAAAATTCTTATGATGTGGGGTTGCCCTCTGGTATGTCGGTTTCTAACAAGTGTCATTTTTAAAAGATATTGCATTATAAACATTGTCTGTTACATTGAATGCTTTTTGCCTGTCCTTTATAATCCATACATTTGCTACAATGTAATTATTTCTGCTTGTTTTGCTTTTGGGTGATAAGCATTGAAATTATTTTTCACTCTGTATGTATGCTTTCCTTGAAGGCAATGGAAGACTGTGCAAATGTCCACTGGCAGTTTATCAGAAACCAGGCAAGTATGGGTCCACTGAAAAACAGGGACGAGCTCAGTATTGAGAACTGTATAAAAAGTTTACGAAGAGAAATGCAGCAGGTACTTGAATGCACAGACAGTCTTCAAGATAAGGTACAGTTTTTGAGAGTATTTTGATGACAAACAGCAAGCTTGACTCAAGCAATGCTATCCTCCATATGTGCATGTAGTTGTAGTGAGCAATTTCTGGATATTTTGCATGGCCAATATCATAATTCTCTTTGTATCAATTATTGTTCTGCTAAATTTGGAGTATGCTGGGTGTGATAGTCCACCTTCAAGGAATTACTTCTGAGTTTGTTGAATTGAAATTGAGAAACAATACAAATCTTAATTTATTCTTAAAATTTATATTCTAAAAGGAAACTGAAGCATAGAGAAATATTTATCTTCAAAATGAAACTAATAATTTTGCAATAACGGTTCAGGAGTGAGTAGAGAAGCAAACAAAGGAGTGTGTGAAGGGGCAGAGTCTTTTGCAATTCAAAGTAGGAGATTCCGGGAATGCAAGTGAAGATGCACAGGCAGCCAAGAACGAATGGAATGACAAAGGGCAGAACAATAATTTGGTAGATATAGGATTCCAACCTGAACCCTTTGGGGCAAAGCATGGTGGTGAGAGAGAGCATGCAGGGGAGAAAGAACGCGGTAAAAGGTATGAGGAGTTTCGTGAGAAATAAATCTTGGGATTTTTTTGATGGGGAGGCAGATTGCGTTAATTCTGAGGAAAGTGAGATGATGGAACACGTGGTTGACCAAAAGCAGGGGTCTTGATTAAGGCGATGGAATTCTGAAAAAGCTGAATCAATATTAATCTATGGAAATTGGGGAGATTACCTTAAAGATTTTGCTGGGGAGACCCCTATTATATAGATATTTGATTTCAATGAGATTAGGGAGGAACTAACTCAGCGAGCCCTAATATGTAAATTTAGTAGGGCCTGGCCGGCCAGAGAAGAGCTTAAGAAGTGGATTCCACAGAATTGGAAAGATTTCCCTAGACTTGATATTCGTTTCCTTACAAATGCATTTTTCAGCTTACCTGTCAATCGACAAGGTACATGTAACGAATCTTTACTGTTGGTCCTTCCTGGGGACAGGGAACACATTCTTACTGGCGGTCCTTGCTGGTTAATTTTTTTGGGTTGTATATGAGATATTGGACTCCACTATTTAATCCTTTACAAGAATTGAGTGCCAAAGCTGCTTTATGGATTTCGCTTTTAAGCTTCCACTAGAATTATGCGATCCATATACTTTTGGAAAGTAGTGGAATGTATAGGGGGACCAATATGTATTAGACAAACACCAAGGTATAAAGAAATTTTTGCTTATGCAAAAATCTGTGTCTGTGTCAAATTAGCAAGACCTATCCTGCAAGTTGCGAGATTGTGCTCCTCCTTAGGGACATGGTCGCAACAATTAGATTATGAATGTCTTTCATTCAGATGTTATAAATGCAAGAAGATTGGACACAAACTGGTAATTGCAATCAATTTTGGGCTAACAAGAATACCGAAGAACCTCAGACATCCTCCAGTGAGAAGAAAAACGATGTGGCAATGGAGACCCTAACAGATAATACAGGATCAGCGGAAGGATTTCTATTGGAGGAATAATGGCATATTTTTCAAAAAAGGAAGAAGAAAAGAGAGGAAAAGGAAGTAAAGGGAGAGTGGATGCTCATAATCTAAATTATAGAGAAATTCAAGATTGGTCACCAATTGTTGATTGGCTAAATGAAAACTCAAAGGAAGGAATAGAAGAACTGATAAATGAGGCAATGAAATCAGGTTGTGAAGTAGTGGCAAGGAAAACCCTTGTATTAGATGAAATCCCGGAAGTGCAATCCTCTAAGCAGGTTGGCATGGGAAATAATGAAATAAGGAGAACCTGCTAGGCACCTAAGATGGGGTTGGTATAACAGGTGGAAGGGCTTGAATCTCTATAGAAGACAATAATCTAAGAGAAACAAAAAGGAGGCAAAAAGGATCTTTAACGGATAATATATCAAATGTTCGAGGTGTTGAAATACAGAGCATTATATAGCCATATGATGCAGCTATGTAGTTGGTAACTGCTCAACCAACTATAACCACTTGTAAGTTTGTAACCACCTCTTTCATATTTAGTATCGCTGCCACACTTTTTGAAGACGTGCATTCAGTCTTCTCTTAATTCTTTCTTCTTTCTACATATTCTAACATGCGTATTAGAGCATGGGTTCGCAGTTCGAGGGAGAAAGAAGCCATTCACAGTCTGAGGAAGCTCTTGGCAGAAGAGTACAAATAAGGAGAAGAATGTGGAGGTTGTGCAGACCTGTAAATGTCCAGTTTGACCAAGTTTGAAGTGTCATTCGAGGGCACAGTTCATGGTAAAAGTGAGGGCACAGTTCGAAGGTGTTCCAACATGGAAAACGAGGGCACTGTAAAAATTGCCACAGATTTCGAGGGTTCTCTCATTGCGTTTGAAGGATTTTCAACCCTATATGCTTGTATTTGCAAATTCCGACTTTCTGTCATGTTTGGACCATTTTCAAGGTTTCTCGACTGTCCCAATCATAATTTCTGGACCTATAGAAGCAAATACCTGCCGGGTAAGACCTAGTTCGCTAGGGTAAAATGCAATTTGAGGGTTGCAATGGAGGAAATCGCTGGAGATTATGGTTTAGGGCACAGAAAAAGTTTTCCTATTGCTGGCTGTTGAAACACAAGGAGCATGGAGGATTTCTGTCACTATACATTGCATCGAATTCCGTGTCAGAAGTCAGAATACAGCCTGTTCTTTCCAGTTTTGCTGCATTTATTTGTGGGTCAATTTAAAATTGAGGTCATTAATGGCAAATATTTCAAACTTGATTCTGTCAGAGATGCAAAAATTGACGGGCACAAATTTCAATGTATGGAGCCACAAAATTTTGACACTTGCAAAATTTCGTGATTGTGATAAGATAATCATAGGTAGCGAAGGCAAACCTGCTGCAAACTTTGCGGATTATGACAAACGTCATAAGGAGGCTCTATTACTTTTAAAATTATTAGTATGAGATGATTTGATACTTGAGGTCTGGAATGCCACTGTGGCTAATGCGTTGTGGACTAGTCTGAAGGATAAGTATCAGACATCAGAGAAGAGTTGGGTGTTATACTTGAAGAATATGCTCTTTTCCATGAAGTTACAAGGTGGATTGTTGTTTGAGCACCTACTTCGGATGAAAGACCTTCGAGACTAGCTCTCTTCCATCAACAAAAAGGTGGACGATGATGATATGGTGGCTCTGGTTCTGAACAACCTACCTTCTTCATATGAGTCATTTGTGGAGGCCCTCCATCTAATGGCTGAAAGTCAGACTCTCATGTTTGACAAGGTGAGCTCTTACCTGTTGCAAAAGGAGAGATGACAGACACACCGATGAGTCGAGTCGAATCTGGACAAATTGAGTGTGCCTTTGCCACTCAATCCAAAGGAAAAGGGAAGTGGAAGTGTCAAGATGAAGGCACATCCTCCCCTAAATATCAAGTGAAATGTTACTACTGTCATAAACCTGGTCATGTCAAGGAGTGTTGGAAGAGACAATATGCCCTTGCCAAGAACAACAAAAAGTAAAGGGCAAGCAAATATGGCAACAGTGGAACATGAATCAGAAGATGAGTATGCCCTCATGGCATCATGCTCAGATGGCAGCCCTACCAGGTGTTGGTTCTTTGACTTTGGAGCATCAAGGCACTTCTCGTGTCAAAAAGACCGGTATGTCAAATTTCAATTCTTGATTCGGTTACATTAGGGGATGGGAGATCTCATGCAATAGAAGGGATAGGGGATATCCGTATCATGTTAAATGATAATGCCAAACTTATAGTAAAAAATGTTAGATATGTTCCTAACATGAACAAAAATTTGTTGTCTATAAGTCAATTAACGGAAAATCCTAATATTGTTGTAAACTTTTCTGGAAAACAATGTATTGTGTCTGATATAAACCAAAACAAAGTTGTTGCCTTGGGTGTTGGGCATGGAGGTTTGTACAAGTTGGTTGATCTGCCATGGTCAACTTACATGCCTTAGTTGTAGAAGGCAATACCAACATTTTGTGGCATGAAAGATATGGTCATCTCAACCTTCAGTATCTTGCCAGACTAAGTAGAGCAAACATGGTACTTGGTTTGCCTAGTATCCAGGAGAAGCAAGATATGTGTGTAAGATGTTTTGCAGGGAAGCAAAAGAGGAAGCCTTTTCCTACTTGAAGGTGTTTGGCGTGTTAAGGGTGTCTTGGACCTTGTTCATGCAGATCTCTGTGAGCCATCATGGAAGTCTCCCACTGTTCTTGGTGCACATTATTTTCTATTGCGTTGGTGGATGATTATTCCAAAAAAATGTGGGTCTACTTCTTGAAAAAGAAGTCTGATTGTTTTGCCTCTTTCACGAAGTTCAAGGCATTGGTGGAGAACCAAAGGCTAGCTAGCGGATCAAAACTTTGAGATCTCGATAATGGGGAAATTCACTTCTAAGCAGTTCAAGGATTACTACGGCAAAGAAGGAATCCATCATTAGTTGATAGCCCATATACCCCACATCAGAATGGGGTGGTAGAGAGGCGGAATAGAACAATCATGGAGATGGCACGATGCATGATGCATAGCAGAGGAGTGCCATATAGATATTGGGGAGAAGTAGTAAACACGGTTGTATATATTCTTAATCGAGTCCATGCAAAGCTTTGCAGAAATCACTCTGAAGAAGCTTGGTCCAAAATCAAACCTGAGGTATCAACTTTTCACATTTTTGGTTCAGCTGCATATTGTTTTGTTCATGGTAAAAAGAGGAGTAAGTTAGACTCTAAAAGTTCAAGGTACTTCTTTGTTGGTTATAGTGATCAATCCAAAGCTTATAGGTTGATTGATACTTCCACTAATAAATTCATTGTTAGTCAGAATGTGGTCGTGAAAGAAACAAAGTCCTTCTTTGGCAGCAATCAGCAAGGGGGCAGCAATCTACAAGGAGCTGTACTCAACAAGAGGCAACCATCAACAAGGGGTATCAGAAAATATTTCACTTTTCTTATTGTTGGCTAGATTTTATGCACAACATAAAACCTAGGCAGTCATGAGATAAATCTCCCTCATTTAACGGTGAGGCTCCCATGTAAGATGTTTATCAATTTAGTAAGGGTGAATCCTAATAACTATTTTCGGGGTTTTACTTTAATTCCCACAGCTCGTGAACCACAATGGGCAATTTTGCAACAAGTAAGCAATTGTTTTGGAATATTTGTAGAAGGGGAAAAAGTAGTAGTAGAAAGAAAAGGGGGAAGATGTTGAAGCAACCAATAGTTATCGAGTTGGTCTCATCCACACAAACGAAATAAACAGATAAAACACAATTTTAGCAGGATGGGAAAGAAATAACTTCTAACCTAGATCTGAGATAACACAAAGTTTATCTAAAAACCTTTGAAAGAAGAATTCAAAAACACCGTAGACACAAAGTTCTCCTAGAAATCCACCTTTATTCAATCCCAAGCCTCTACAACAATCACACCAAGGGTTCCAACACAAAGTCTGAAAACTCGAGAATGCCCAAATTACAAAAGCTCTTGTTAAACAAGTTTTGCTAAAAACCCATTGTGATCCCTTAACCCGTAGGCTCTTCCTCTATTTATAGTGCATAGAGGGCAAAATACAAATAGGAAGCTTTCAATGAATTGCCACATGTGGAAGCTATAAAGGAAACAATTGACAATCTTTCTCCTAGAATTCCTCTTTACATGACATGCATCTGAAGACTAATTCAAAGTTTTGCATGTTTGCCACCTATTCTTAATTAAAGGACCTTTTCAAATAACTTAAAGTGATGGCTTTTAACCAATTACTTTAGTTTTACAATTTTGTTTGAGAAAATAAGAAAGAAAAGAAAGAGAAGAAGAAAGAAGTAATTCATTGCTGCAACACTTCATAATTGCCCTTTGTTCTGATATTGAATGTATTTGTCCAGCATGTAATTCATTGTCTTTCCATCTGTCTTCCTGCTGCATCCCTAATTGTTTTGGATAAAGGATGGTAGAACTTTGCACACTCTAGAACAAATTTCGGCAACTGGGTTGTAGCCGGAAATGTTGTTGCTTTGATAATTCCACTATTTCTCATAGCCCGCATGAGAGGTGTCTTGCCGGTTGCCTGGATTTGTCAATCAAATCACTGATAGCTTCATGGCCCATGTCTGTATCATTAATCTCAACAAGCCTAGACACTATGCATGATTCTGCTTGGATCATCTCTGTCATCACCCTTCATCGTGCTGAATCAATTTTTGTCTGAGATCTTTTTTATTTCTACTAGAAGCCTTTGCAATTATGAGAGCTGGATCTATTTGTGCAGAAGCTGCCATGATTGCCCTTGTATTTGACATAAACACTAGCTTAATTCACATAAATATGAGCACCGGTGAATTATTCCTGCAAATAATTTAGACAAACATGAAGTTCATGGCATGAATGTCCAATTTCTTCACCAAAACTTGCTTGCATGCCAAGCAAGCCTAAAATATTATTTTATTCCCTTTGCACTCACATCAACATGCAAATAGCCAAAATAATAAAAAGAAAGCCTTTCCAACCCTAGGCGCCAAAACTGGATGCTTCCGACAATTAGAAATATTTTTTTAGTGCTAACAACTTCTCCCTTTGGCGCCAAACTTCTCCAGGGCAGCATGCTCCACACAAAAGAATTAATTGCCCTTCACTTATGGCGTCCACTTCTTATATAAGCAACTGCATGCTAATTTTATCAATTGCTTCTTATTTTTAGCAATTTCTAATAATAAGTTGTGCTTAAAAATAAATAAAAGAAATCAGCTTTTAGGCATTTAGTTATGCCAGAATGGGTCGCACTTTTTGGCTAGGAATTGTGGAAAAAACATGAGGGCAAGGAAGTGGGAATTTTCAACCTTCGGGAAGCCCCAAAATTTCCACTTTTCACTTGGGTGAATTAACTTGCTTTTGTGTGAAAAACATGAGGGCAAGGAAGTGTGAAAATTCACCCTTCCAGGCAGCCCCAAAATTCCCACTTTTCACTTAAGTGATTCGACTTTCATTGTGGGAAAAAACAACCTACCAAGGAAGCCTCCAAATTTCCACCTTCCAGCAGCTCCAAAATTCCCACTTTTCACTTAAATGACTTGTGTGAATTTCTAACCTTCCGGTAGCTTCAAAAATGCGACTAGCATGAAAAGATCACTCTTCCCAAAAATGCGACTTGCTTCCTTCTTTGTCAGAAACTGGCACTCCATGATTAACTTTTACCTTTGTCTGAGGCCATGGATGACTTCCAAAAACTCTAGGCAATTGAACTGGTTATGCAGACAAGATAAAAGCAGGACCAAGGGGAATTACTAGATAGACCGCGGGAAAAATTGAAAACAAACACATAAATAAAAACGAAAAACCAACCAGAAGTTGTAGACAATTGCTCAAAAAATAACTTGCCAATTAGTTGGTCTGTAAAACTCTTCCTTGTGTGAATACTCCATTTAGAGGTGAAAGTAATACTGGCATGGAGATCCATGACGGGGTTTAACTTCAACACAAACTATTTTTAAAAGAACTTTATTTATTTAATAAATAAATAAATAAAACACTTTTAGACAAAACTGGCGAAGGGATAGAGTGAGTTTTAGCATGTGGGTATTTTTCGAATTTGGCTTTTATGATTCTCTGGGGATACCTTAGAGCAATGAAGACAACTGCAGGCAACAAAAACACAAAACGACCCGCTACTTTGAAAAGAACGATTTTTTTTAAAAGGGGTGGTCCTAGATTTCAGGGTGAAATCTCGGGGACACCACTTAACTAAATATGTGTCCGGTTCTTCTAATACTCCATGGTCTCGAATACAACTTGTATCCTCTCCCACTAATACACTTGTGTATCAAAGATGCCAACCTGAGTTGGTTTCTACTTTGGAAGAGTCTTAGCAGAATCCCACAAATTCAGTTTAGCGAAGACCTAAGTGGTTTTACTCCACTCTACAGGATGTGCGGGAAGGTGAATTGTCCCATTCAGATGCATGACCATGGAGAATTGGTAAGAAGGTTGATTATTCCGAGCATGCTCAGTTTGCTCTCTCTTCTGCTCTTGTCAATTGTCATGAGCCACAACGATACTTCTGACGCACAAGGCATACCTAAATGGGAAACTTGTCATGCACATAGAATATGATGCCTTGATGAAAAATAATACTTGGATGTTGGTGCCCTTGCCTCCGGGAAGCAATCCATTGGTTGTAAATGGGTGTATAAGGTCAAGTGCAAGGCTGATGGTACTTTGGATAAATACAAGGCTTGTTTTGTTGTGAAAGGTTTCTTGCAACAAGTGGGGATAGGCTATGAGGAGACTTTTGCTCCTACTGCAAAGATGGTCACTTTTCATTTGCTACTCAATTTGGTTGGAAAGTATTTTAGATGGATGCCAAGAGTGCTTTCCTGAATGGAGATTTGGAGGAAGAAGTATATATGACACAGCCTGAGGGTTTTTGGGCATGTGGTCATGAACATTTGGTATGCAGGTTGATTAAGTCCTGTATGGACTTAAACAGGCTCCTCGAGCCTGGTATATAAAGATAGATAAACATCTACAGGATTCTGGATTCAAAAGGAGTCTTTCTGATCCAAATCTATATGTCAAAAGTGATGGTGATGACATTGTGATTCTTATTGTGTATGTTGATGATCTTGCCATCACAAGAAGTAGGAGTGATGCGATTCAAAAGGTAAAATCAGATTTATGTGCTGCTTTTGACATGACTGATTTAGGCCTCCTACATTATTGCCTTGGTGTAGAATTCTGGCAACATGATCATATGATCTTTATCTCTCAAGTCAAATATGCCACGAATATGTTGCAGAAGTTTCAAATGACTGAGTGTAATCCTTCTACACCTATGGAGGTTGGGCTGAAACTGTCAGTCCATGATGACTCACCACCGGTTGATGAGTCACTCTACAGACAATTGATAGGTAGCTTGATATATCTAACAACCACACGATGGATCTTTGTTTTGTTGTCAACTATCTTTTTGGTTTTTATCTAAACTGAAACTCATTCACTGGGGAGCAAAAAAACAATTCTACGATATGTCAAAGGCATCCTTGACTTTGGCATATTATATCAATGGGTCCCATATTTCCAATTGCTTGGTCATACGGACTCGATTGGGGAGGATCAGTGGATACTCGACGTTCTACTACCGGGTATATATTCTCTTTTGGTTCAAGAGTTGTTTCTTGGTAGAGTAAGCTTTAGCCCACTGTAGCCATCTCTTCCACTGAAGCAGAATATAAGGCAATTGTTAGTGCTAGTTGCGAAGTTGTGTGGCTTCATTGGATTCTTCTTGATTTTCACATTCCTCCGGCTACCCCTACCTCTCTCTCTATCTTTTGTGATAATCAAGGTGTTTTGAAGATGGTCAAGAATCCTGTATATCATGCCTGCACTAAGCACATTGAGATTCATCATCACTATATTAGACAGCTGATTTTGGTGATATCTCTCTTCATTTCTGCCCTTCTAAGGAGCAGCCTGCCGATATAATGACTAAACCCCTTGGTCCTCTTTTGTTTGTAAAATTTCGGGACAAACTTGGTGTTTTGTCTGGGTTAGTCATTAAGAGGGGGTGTTGAAATATAGAGCATTATATAGCATATGATGCAGTTATGTAGTTGGTAACTGCTCAACCAACCATAACCACTTGTAACCACCTCTTTCATATTTAATAATGCTGCCACACTTGTTGAAGGTGTGCATTCAGTCTTCTCTTAATTCTTTCTTCTCTTTGCATATTCTAACAGGAGGTGAATGGCAAGAACAAACTATTGTGATCAAGAAAGGTTAGAGGAATGCAAGTAAGATCTTAACTTCACCAGCTTTGAAATATCACTTGGATACTCAAAGTCAGGCAACTAGGGAAGAAAACCATTAGTTCAGAAGATTTAGAGGGTGGCTCGGGCTGATTTGGAAAGAGGAAATCCGAAGACTATATAGGATTTTATGTTGGGTGGAAAGGAGAACCCCTTCACAACAAAGCCGTGAAACTCTTAAGTTGGAACCCCACCACTAGGAAGCCATGAAACTCTTAAGTTGGAACCCCACCACTAGGGAGCCATGAAACTCTTAAGTTGTAATATTAGAGTATTGAATTCCTTTGGCAAAAGTCGCTTGGTTTAGTGACTTCTTGAAGAAGGTAAGTTTGATATACTTCTATTACAAGAGACTAAGGTGGAGAAACTGCAACTTGACATGTTGGTTAAAGTAATTTGGAAAAAATGCTAAATGGGTATTGGAGGAAGACAAAGTTCAGGTAAAGTAGCTTCTCTTTGGAACCCAAAAGTCTTTTGAGGTACTTTAATTTGTCAATCCTTATATGGGATAGACGTTTTTTTTAGTCTTACCGGAAGATTTAGCGTTTTTCTTTTCCAATGGATGTGGTCAGACGGGTTAAGAAGTAAAAAGATATTGCTGGAAAATTTTAGAAAGGCTAAAAAGGGCCCATGATGGGTTGAAATGGGTGACTTAAATGCTATCCTTAGTGAAAAAGAAGAAAGAGGAGGCAATTCAGTTCTTCCACTGAGTGCTATGGAAATAAATGAATTGTGTGTTAAATGTGCTTTAATTGATGTTGAACTGAAACCTGTGATTGTTAATTGGACAAATCAAAGACAAGGGGATCAAGCCATATTTGAAAGACTGGATAGCTTTGTACTAAGCCCAAAGTGGGTGCCGGAAAATGTTTTGAGTTAGCTCTGAAATCCTTCACTTACCTGGACCTAACCATTGGCCAGTTGAACTGGAGGTAAAACTAAAGCCTGAAAAGATTCCATTGAAAATGGAATAAACTTGGTTTCAAGATCCTTCCTTTTAGGAAAACTTGGAAAACTGGAAAACCGAGAAGGAGAAAAGATGTAAAAGATTCCTATTGGTGAAGTTAAAAAAGTATAAAAATGGAAGGAAGGAAATGTAATGATAAAAATTTGGGAACATATTTCATGTAAAGGAGTCTCTTTCTGCAGATCTTCGGGCAGTGCAAAAGAATGTAATAGATTCTGGGGTTAGAAATGAGCTTCTTGAGAAGGAGAAGAACTTATTATGAATCTGTAGCAAGCACTCAGAATGGAGGAAACATATTAGAAGCAGGAAGTAAAGGGTTCAGTGGTTAAAAGACGGGGATAGAAATTCCAAACTTTTTCATATCTCCACGTTTGTGAGAAGAAACATAAACATGATAGAAAAGCTTGTTCTTTCTTCAGGAATAATAGTGAAATATTTTCAAGCTTTACTCTCTCGAGAGGAGAGGAGAAAATTTAGCTTAGGAGAATCTGCTTGTTAATATATTGAAACTTATAACAGAAGAGGACAATATAGATTTAATGAAGCCAATTACAGAATAGGATACTTAACAGGCTGTGTTTTCCTTGGGAAGAGATAAAGCTCCTGGTCCTGATGGTTTTTAGGGTGAATTCTTTCTCAAATTCTGGCATATTGTTGGTAAGGATGCTTGGGAGGTTGTAGAAAAATGTAGAAAAGAGAAGGTGATTCTGAAAGAGTGGAACTCAACTTTCTTAGCTTTCATCCGCAAAATGGAGGATGCTGTATTATTCAATTATTTCAGATCAGCAGCTCTTTGTGGTACCATATATAAGATAGTAACAAAAGTCTTAGCAAGAAGACGGAATATTTGGAAAAAATAATCTTAGAAGAGCAGAGTGGCTTTGTGATGGGAAAACAAATTTTGGATTGTATAGTTACAGCCCGCAAAACCATCCATGCTTTGGCTCACAAGGAAAGAGGAGGGATGATTATCAAGCTGGATATGAATACAACTTATGATAGTCTCAATTGGTGATTTTTGTTAAGAGTACTGAGTAAGTTCAGATTTTCTGAAGATTGGATAAACCTCATTAGCAGCTGGATCATTACTCCTCCCTTTTCGGTTCTCATAAATGATGTTTTTGCTGGGTTTTTCCCTGCCATGAGAGGACTTAGACAAGGGGACCCAATATCACCATATCGTTTATCGTTTTGGCTGAGATTCTAGGAAGATTGAAAAACAAGATAGTTAGAGATGGAAAGCTAAAAGGCCTTAAAGTATCTTCAAGTTTGTTGATGATACCTTTTTAATGGTGATGCCTACAATCGAAGAAGCTCAGTTGATCAGAAAAATCTTGGATAAATATGCTCTAGCTGAAGGGAAAATGATTAATGCAGAAAAATCAAAACTTCACACCATAAATGTTAAGCAAGCAGCAAAGAAAGATCCAAAGAATACTAGGATTTGATATTGATGACTTGCCAAGTTAATATTTAGGTATGCCCCTGATTGATAGGATAGCTGGCTAGGAGTTTAAAACCAGCTCTGGGAAGAATTCTGAAAACACTATCTATATGGAACGGGAAATGGCTCACTTTGGCAGGTAGGGCTCAATTGATTAAATCCTCTTTGCAAGCAATGCTGACATATATAATGTCATTTAAAATTCCTAGTTCAATTGCAAAAGCTATAGCTACTTCGCAAATAATTTTTGTGGAACAGATCATAGAACAAGAAGAAGATTAATCTAGTAGTATGGAGGAGGATCTGCCTACCTAAGAGAATGGATGGGCTAGGACTGTGGGACGGTAAAGAAATGAATCAGGCTTTGGGCTGCAAGACCTATGGTGGATGTACGAGGAAGTAGGAAGATTATGGAGTAGGATACTCGTAGGCTTGCAGCTAAGTATGTGGTGGCTGTTCACTCGAGAAGAATTACCTCGGGGATCAACAATATGGAATTTCATAAGGGAATGCATGAATTTGCTGTTGGATAAAATGAGATGGAAAGTTTAGGATGGTAGGAAGATAGAATTTTGGCAAGACACATGGCTTAAGGAGACCCCTCTATGTCAAGAGGAATACCGGTAGGTTTGATGGAATATGCTTGTCAACAATGGGGACCCAAAGTGCATGACTATTTTTGATGCTCAAAAATGTCTAACTATGAAGCGCCCATAGTTAGAGCATCATAATGGGAAGTCCAGTAGTTTCTAACTTGAGCAACCTCCGAGTAGACCGATTCCTCGTATTCTAACACTATCTAAAGACCGGTGGGTTGAAAACGGAGAGAGGAAAACAAAGCAATAAACAAAGTTAAAAGTTGATTCACCATAACAATTGATCCAATGCCCATTCAAAGGATTTTAGGCATAAAGAAAATGCGAAACGAATAACAATTACCAGATTAAAAAAATGCAGGAGGTAATTGATTAACATGGCAATAAGCTTATGCATGTGCATGATTTTAGACCAAGGGTAACAATAGGCAACAAAATATTTATTACATGTTCAAATCGTGCATAAATTAGTGTTCCACGAGACGTGGCCCCCCATTTCCGTCCCGAGAGACTTGGAGACTTCAAGGGGACGCCCCGCCATCGCGACCAACACCTTGGGGATGTCCCCAAAAGCGTTTCCGTCAAAGATAGGACGCTTTCGAGATGTCCCCATTTTTTGGGGACTTTGGGCTGTCTCTGGGACATCCTAGAGACTCCCAGGCATCCCCGATGACATAAGCTGCCTTAAAGGTTTTATTTTTTTAATTCAATTTGTTTTAAAAAGTTGGACCCCCAACCCTAAACCTAATACTTAATGGGCCCCACCCACCCCTAAGCACTCCAAAACAAACTATAAATAAGAGTTACACCCTCACTCCAAATCACTATAAAATAAACAAAGCAAGAGTGAAAGCATTAACAACAAGAGTGAGAGCATTAACAAGCAAGAGTGAGAGCAATTTCAAGTAGCAAGCAAGAGTGAGAGCATTAGCAAGGAATAGGGTGACCTTAGCAACAAGTAACAACAAAAGTTCGAGCAAGTGCCAAATCTTCATTGCATTGAGCCATTGGCCTATTGTATTTGAATTTTGAATATAAATATTAATATATAGAGATTTGACATTTTCATTGTTCAATGCAATGTGTTTTATATTTCAAAGTTTCATTTGTTGTTCCTTATACATTTTTTTATAACTAATTTTCAAGTACTATATAAATTTGCGCCACCATCCAATTGCACCGCCATGAAATAGCCCCTTCTAAAAAATAACTCGAAGACCCTTAGCCTAATTTTGTTTCCCAATGGCTAAGGGATAGGACAAAGGGAAACTAAGTCATGATGAATTAATTAAAAAGTGCATCATAAAATTTTATTATAAGCACTTAAATTAATTTATTAATGACAAAATTAAAAAAGAAAAGAAAAAAGTTACCTTATGTTTTATTTTCCCCTAGAGGAAAAATGCGACCCATGTATAGATGGGATAAAGCAAGGGAAAATATTAAATGAGGAAAAAGAGAGCTGATTGGTTGTTTTGGGTGGCAAAAAGGCCAAGATAAGTTATAAAAGCAAGTCGCCATGCAAGGGAAGTATATATTTTTGCATATGATAATTTCTGAATTTTGGTATAAGTTTGCATGCTTTCCATTTCAACTCCAAAGGACAAAAACCCTTTGTAATTTGCTTCAGAAGATGAAAACTCTCTTTAGCTTTGGAAGAAGAACGAATTTTTTTCTTCCCTTGTGTTTTCCAATGAATTCCAGAAGTGCTAAAGGTATGATTTGCAGATTTATGTTGATTCTAGCTAGGGTTTGAAGGTGGAGTATTGTTGCTGAGTTCTACCTTTTATTTCTAGCACTTCCATAGTGGAGTGACCCATATTGTGTGCATTTTTGGGAGATCTAGGGCACGTTGAGATCAAATTTGAGTTGTTCCATAATCTGATTTTTAGAAGCCAAGATCAGCTGAGTTGCATTTTTTTGGGTTGAGGAAACTCCATTTTCAGTCTTGTCAGTGAGTTGTCATTCTGCAGATTTATAAATAAAATTCCAGCCCTTCATTTGATCCAAATATGGTATTTTTCTAATGTTATTGCATAAATAAATATTGTTGATCTGTTTTGAATAATATTTGGGTGATTTTGCTTCAGTTGTGAGTGTATTCCATCACCCAGGCAAATCGCACTTTCTCTAATTAATTCAGATCTGCACTAAGTTATCACATATATATTCTATAAATTGCTGATTTGAAATCAGAATTGTAGGTATTCCAATTGAAGGCTTAAATTGTAAATTGGGGACATTACACGACACCTTCCCACCGCCATCGCCCCTACCGTCCCCAAACCTAGGCCCTTGCTCTCCCCATCTCCCATACCTGCCCCCATTCGACACTCTGTGGAACACCGGCATAAATACACAAAGATCTGAAAATAACTAATATTAGCAAAGGGAAACTACTAAGGCTATGGATATCACTTTGTGAAACCTCTCATGGAGAGTGGAAAGATCCCATGAGCCTTAACCCGGTAAATAGAGACACTTCTTATTTACAAAGAGGACAAAGAAAAAAGGGAGACTGGGCAATAAATGCGTTTATTGTAAACTAAAATGCGACCCATGTATAATAGTAAATGAGGATAAAGAGAGTTGATTGGTTGTTTTGGGTGGCAAAAAGGCCAAAATAAACTATAAAAGCAAGTCGCCATGGAAGGGAAGGACATCTTTTTGCATATGATAATTTCTAAATTTTGGTATAAGCTTGCATGCTTTCCATTTCAACTCCAAAGGACGAAAACCCTTTGTAGTTTGCTTTAGAGGACGAAAACCCTCTTTAGCTTTGGAAGAAGAACGAAAACTCTTCTTCCCTTGTGTTTTCCAATGAATTCCAGCAGTGTTGAAGGTCTGATTTGCAGATTTATGTTGATTCCAGCTAGGGTTTGAAGGAGGAATATTGTTGCTGAGTTCTACCGTATTCTTTTTGAGTTCTACCTTTTATTTCTAGCACTTCCATAGTGGAGCGACCCATATTGTGTGCATTTCTGGGAGATCTAGGGTACGTTGAGATCAGATTTGAGTTGCTGTTCCATAATCTGATTTTTAGAAGCATAGATCAGCTGAGTTGCATATTTTTGGGCTGAGGAAACTCTATTTTCAGTCTTTTCAGTGAGCTATCATTCTGCAGAATTTATAAATAAAATTCCAGGCCTTCATTTGATCCAAATAGTGTATTTTTCTAATGTTATTGCATAAATAAATAATGCTAATCTATTTTGAATAATATTTGGGTGATTTTGCTTGAGTTGTGAGTGTATTCCATCACCGGGGCAAGTTGCACTTTCTCTAATTAATTCATATTTGCACTAAGTTATCACATATATATTCTATAAATTGCGGATTTGAAATAAGAATTGTGGGCATTCCAATTTAAGGCTTAAATTGTCCATTGAGGACATTACAATGCTATTAGAGCAGTGTATTCTCCTAGCCTTTGAAGGAAAAAGAAAATAATCAGATCTGAATGCAACTTGGAAAATCACTTATAGTCTTTCAGAGAAGGAATCCAACTCCAAAGAAAGGAACTATGAATGAGCGTGATCATAGATCTCCTCCTACAAATGAACTCAACTATATGCATGAGGTAATCTCAAGGAGTCAAAGAGAATTGCAGCAGACAATAAGGGAATCTCAGAGAGAAATGCGTGATGCATTAACAGAGTCAATCATGGACTTGGCTAAAGTTCTACAAGGACATAATATATCTGGCAACCATGGTGCAACCAACAATGGTGAAGGAAGCTCATTAGGACCAACAAAGACATCCTTCAAGCCATCTCAATTATTCAGGGCCAAGTTTCTCCAAAAAGAGGAACAACCAATTGAGCTAGATCCTCCAAATGATGTTGATGACATAGAGGCATGGGGTGAAGAGTATGCAGCCCTCAGTTTCAGAGTAAGAGAGATGCTATCCTTCAAGGATTATTGTCAAGTGAAGAATAGCAAGGGCACAAGAAGGAATAGAAGAATTCAACAAGAGCAACCAAGAAGAGACATACAACAAAGATTGGGTAAGGTAACTCTTCCTTCTTATGATGGTTCAGATAAATGTTCTGCTAGAGCTTTGCTTACGAAATTAGATACATATCTTTCATTGAATCCAATGTATGAAGAAGAAGCCCTCAAATTTGCAACTTTGCATTTGGAGGGAGTTGCACATGAATGGTGGTACCATGGAATGATCACACAAGGGCATGGTTCCATCACCACCATTGAAGAATTCAGTCAATGTTTGACTGAAAGGTTTGATAGAATAGATCCGAAGATTCATTTCAGAGAGTTAGCTCAACTCAAGCAAGAGGGATCTTTGGATAAGTATATTTCAGATTTTCAGAGACTTGCAGTGATGGTACCAGATATCAGTGAAAGAAGACTTGTGTTGCTGTTTATTGAAGGTCTAGGAGAGCCACTTAGAGGACTAGTCAAAGCCTTCAGTCCTCCATCTCTACAAGGAGCTGTTAAGAAGTCATTGGACTTGGAAAGTTCAGTCCCTAAAGGCAAAAATCTGCAGTTTGGACAGCAGCGAACAACACCTTTGGGGCAGCAAAAGGACTCATTTGGACAGCCAATGACAACTCAACATGGTGAGCAAGGGACAACAACTAGTGGGCAACAAGGTAAGGCTTTTCAAGGAAAATATGAATCAAAAGAATGGATAAAATGAGTTGAGAAGGAAAAAATTATGCTTCAATTGTAGGGATCCATGGACACCCAACCATCGTTGCCATGGTAAAGGGTCAATCCACTACATTGAGGTAGTTTCAGATGATGGAGATAATGTTGATCTGAAATTTTTGAAGAAGAAGCAAAGGAAGAGGAAGTGGTTCTCACAAGTGTCACACTTGCTACACTATTTTACCACCTAGTTTCTATGCATTCGAGTTAGAGGAGATCTTCATGGGCAAAAGATCATCGTGTTGATAGATAGTGGAGCTACACATAACTTCATTGATGAAGGCTTGGTCACAAGGATGGGATTGCAGATGGAAGATTTCCAAGGCTTCAATGTGATAGTAGCAGATGGACACTCACTCTCATGTACAAAGAAGATTCCACAACTCGAGTTCACCATAGGAGATCATGAGGTAAGAGATGATTTTTATGTTATTGGCATTGGTGAGATGGATATAATACCTCGAGTACAATGGTTATAATTGTTGGGTGAATTCATCCAAAATTATCAGACTATGGAGTTGAAGTTCAAAATGCAAGACAAAGAAGTTGTTTTGCAAGGTATGAGGAATGGTACTCCTCAAATTGTGGCAGCCAAGAGTATGGAGAGTTCTTTCAAAATAAGGTAGATTGCACGGGATGCGGATTATGTGGAAAGAGACTCATCCTCTTTTTTATTTCAGCAGTCCTATCATGAGAATATTCAGCCTATTGTGATCAAGAATGCTGAGAATTTGCAGATTTATGTTGATTCTAGCTAGTGTTTGAAGGTGTATTGTTGCCGAGTTCTACCTTTTATTTCTAGCACTTCCATTGGGGAACGACCTATATTGTGTGCATTTTTAGGAGATCTAGGGCACGTTGAGATTAGATTTGAGCTGTTGTTCCATAGTCTGATTTTTAGAAGCCAAGATAAGCTGAGTTGCATATTTTTTTGGGCTAAGGAAACTCCATTTTAAGTCTTGTGAGTGAGCTGTCATTCTGCAGATCTATAAATAAAATTCTAGCCCTTCATTTGATCCAAATAGTGTATTTTTTAATGTTATTGCATAAATAAATATTGCTAATCTATTTTGAATAATATTTGGGTGATTTTACTTCAGTTGTGAGTGTATTCCATCACCTAGACAACTCACACTTTCTCTAATTAATTCAGATCTGCACTAAGTTATCACATATATATTCTATAAGTTGCTGATTTGAAATCAGAATTGGGGTTATTCCAATTTAAGGTTTAAATTGTCCATTGCGGACATGACATGACACCTTTCCACTTTGTCATCGCCCCACCGTCCCCAAACCTAGGCCCTTGCTCTCCCCATCTCCCTGCACCCATCCCCCATTCCGAGACTCTCGTGGAACACGGTATAAATACACAAAGATCTGAAAATAACTAATATTAGAAAAGGGGAAACTACTAAGGCTATGGATATCACTGTGAAACCTCTCATGGAGAATTGGAAAGATCCCATGAGCCCGAACTGGTAAATAGAGACTTTTTATTTACAAAGAGGTCAAAGAAAAAGGGAGATTGAGAAATAAATGTGTAACCGTAAACTAAAATCTAGTCACTATCCTTTGCAAATAACCGATCCATGAATGCCGGATGCAATTAATTACGGTCCATCTTTGTGCTTATCATCGTCCCGATCCATAATCGAAGTCCCATTGAAAACTTCTGCTTTGTAAATGATTGGCATGAGTTCTTCACATGAAAATCCAATGTTTAAAGCTTCAATAGTTCATTCACCTTTGAATAAGCTTTTATAAAGGTAAAAGCTTTTGTTTTTAATATAAGACAATTTTCTTATTTAAATTTTCACTTAAAAAAGAAAAATCCCTTGTTTTATCTAACCTTTTCATGCATCTTACTCGAGATGGGATATTTTAGGTTTTTATAGAAAGTTGTATGTTAGCATTATGCGCTTCTTTGTAAATAAAATATTTTAACCATTTTAAAAATATATGGGTATATTTACAAGTAAATGGGCGTCCACTAACAAAATCAAATGATGGGAAGTTTAAAGGCGAGAAAATATTGAAATTCGACATGGAATGAAATTTCACAACAATTATATTATAAAGCAAACGAAGACAAAATGAGGTGGAAGTTGTTGGAGTGACCTACAAGAGGAAGCATAAGAGAAAGGTTGTATCCTGTCTCACTTTTTTAGCTATCGTTTTCTGTTTGACTATGGAGAGTATCACATAATACGGGATAGACTAAGGGGAGCGATATCATGATTAAAGATGCTTACAATGAGATACTCAATTAGGCCCATTGGGAAGTCAATTTCATCCCATGTAAAAATATATGGATTTAAGTACTTCCAAAGGCCAATGTCTTTCTTTGGTTAGTTATTCAAGAAAAAACCCTTATGATAAATTGATCAAAAAGAGTTTTCATGGGCCTCTATCTATTTTCAATACGAAGAAGAGGAGGAATGGGGTAGTCATATATTTTTCGAATGTCCCTTTACACAATTGTATTTGGTCTAGTTGGAGGCAAAAATGAGACCTTAATTTGGTGCTCCCTAAAACAGTTGAAGCAATAATGGAGCAATGGAACCTCAAAATTAAAAGCCCTCAATTATAGATAATATGACAAATCTCTCCAATTATCATCATATGGCACATCAAGGTTGAAAGGAATAGAATAATGTAGGAGAAATCTTAGTCGGTAACGATCTTACATAACAAAAGACGAAAAAACATGATTTAAAAAAATGTTAATACACACACAAACAAACACATACATACATATAAGACACACACACAGACACATGTATATGTATGCATGTATGTATATATATATATCGACCTATTAATACATTCTATGACCATGAGATCCCTAGTGATGATTCTTTGTTCATACACCCTTTCATTATTTATACACACACACATAGACATATATATGTATGCATGTATATATAATGACCTATTATTACATTCTATGACTATGAGATCCCTAGTGATGATTCTTTGTTCATACACCCTTTCATTGATTCACATATGATACAAGCATATATATATATATATATATATATATATATATATCTTGTGTCACAGGTGGTTTGTCGGATTTCAAGGAAAAAGTTCGAAATCCGGCGAACTTCAAAGCTGTCTTACAAAATCGCGATTATTTGGCCATATTCGGAAAAAAAACTAGAAGTCGTAAAAAAAACCCTACAATTCGTGCCTAACGTCGTGTGCAAGATTCTGAACCTTAAAAACTCTGCCCGTCAAGTCCCTGCGATGAGATTCTGAACCTTTTCACCAATGTTTAACGTGGCCTGCGAGTAGAGTGGCGGCATCAAGGGCACACGAGTTTTTAATATCTCCTCTTTCCTTGTTTATAATAACTTTATATTGATACGAATGCCATAAAAGATAGGTAGTAGTATTTACGGTTAGGTTTTTTAAAATCTCTTTTTTTTGGTTTTAAGTTTTACTTTTTTTAACTTTTTAACTTTTCCTTTTTTTAAGTTAAATGTATGGTTATTTTATTAAAACTTTTTTAGTTTAATTTTATTATTTAGCTTTTTTATTTTTTAATATTTGAAATAATAAATTTAACATTTATAAAGATTAAAATATTAAATAAATGATTATTTTATTTTTATTTTGTGGATTATTTTCTTATTTTAATAAAATTTGCAAATTTATATTAGTCGAATTTAATCACAATTTTTTTTTTTCCGAATTTTATCTTGGCGAATTTAATAAGAATTTAATGTTTGTCGAACTCAAACACGAACACGAACCTTGTGACATAGTATGTATATATATATCTGTATGTATGTATTTATCCAATGACACACATTCAGTTTCTTCATAAAAGAGACTAAGTAACTTTTACCGATTACTGCCCGCAGGCTTATTTGACACCAATTAAATGCTTTCAATTTGCAATTGTTTTTTCAATTTATTGTTTAGAAGATATGCAAGCATGAAATACAATTTATTTCCTTTTAAATAAGGTATCAATGTACATTTCAGTTTACATCATTCACTACCATAAATTATAACATGTGTAATTACCATAAAAGTACAAAAAGTTACTAGTTCTCATTAAAACAGACTCTAAATTGATGATACATAAATAAGGGCAACATGCCCGCCGCTTAACAGTGAATAACAATAATTTTGGCCACATCCGATGTCTCTGTGTACCAGTCTCAATAAAGTGCAGCTTAAAGAGAGGGAGAGCATCATTGAAGTGCTTCTCCTCCAACCACAAAGCTCAAAGGATCTCTCTTCACCTCCATAACTGGGTGGTGGCCCTGCCCTTCAATGAAGGAGCAGATAAAGGCATCCATTCTTAAACAGAGAAAAGAAAAGAGAACTATGTTTGCCTGCCCCAACTATATGCTATCAAACATAAGAATCTAGTGAATCCAAATTTCCTATATTTTCCGATTACACAAGATCCAGGGGAATGTGACCGGACAATGCATGCATCAATACATTACTTTGGCCAAAACATTCTAAGCTACTAAAGAGCTTAATACCTTGCAGTTTGCACAAAACACGATGGATTAGGTCCTCTGGTCACACACACAACTATCTCTGTACACGACTTTATGACCAAAAGAAAAACAAGCAAGAAATCGAGGACATGGAAGAGACTTCATGAAGGGCGGAGCTCCCTTGATGATCCCTCCTTTGTGTCTTGTGTCAAAATATAAAGCATCAATCTGAAAACGAACTTAATTCTCGAATCAAAATGAATAATATCTCATGCAAATAAAATCAGATTTGTTTCTGTTATGCAACCATGTATAAGTACTAATTAGTGTTACATGGGGATGCGTCCCTGGTTTTGGTGACGTCCCAGATGTCCCGAACGTTTTGGGCACTTAAGGATTAGAGGGGACGTCCCCTATTTTTTAAAAATCTTTCAAATTTTTTCTGATATTTTTACTTTTAAAATGCTGCTATTTTTACCAAGAACATTAAATTATAATCTTGAAAGTACCTGAAATACATTAAATACGGTTTATATCATTAAATTTCATTGAATACAATTAAAATATTAATTTTTATATATTATTTTAATAGCCGCGCCCTGCCGTCGCCAAAATTTAGGATTCTTTTGCCATCCCGAAACCCTGTCCCTTTGTCCCTCCCCCCCCATCCCCAGACTTAGGTAACTATGGTACTAATAGAGTTTAATCTTTATGCAAAGTCAGCAGATCTCACAGAGCTCAACAATATCCTGCCAACTAACATGTATCACTAATTCAATCTCTAGGTTCAGCTGTATAAGCCTCTAACTTGAACACGTGTGTGTCCTAGGTTATGAGCTTGCTCAAGGTTGGTGTGAGCAAGGTTGGTTAACATGATCACATCTAATACTTCCATCTAGCAAACAAGTAAGCTTCTTCAGTTAACTGAGGTTCTTATTATGACAGCAAGAGTATAATCCTACACCCTTATCAAAATAGCAAGGGGAATGGTACAAATATTAATCACACTGTGAGCAGACCAGCAAGATGAATTTGAATATGTATGAGAGTTTACTAATTCTGTACTCGGGACAGCAAGAAGAATATTTATGAATATTTACTAAGGCTGCAATTCAGGACAGCAAGAAGAATGTTTACAAACATTTACTCATACTATCTATGGCAGAAAATGACCATTTTCAGATGCATTCTAACTCTGTAAGCATCCTTTGCAAGCATTCAATAACGTAGACATTTGTCAAACAGTTTATGCTATGCTACCAGGGTTTGCCTTCCACCCTCCCATACCCCCTGGATACGTACCCAGTACGGATACGTCCCGGGTATGTCTTGGATATGTTTTGGTCTACCGGGATGTACCCGCAGGGTTGGGCAGTGGGGGGCTCTAAAAAAGTTTATTTTATTTTATTTTGACTCAAACAAACTTCAGTTTTATTGAGGACTAGACTAGGAGGGCATGGCAACCACAAGGAAACCTAGAGATTGTTTAAAATCCCTTTAGTTTATTGAAGAGAAAATATTCTAAGGATATCAAGAATGTTCGAGCTAATTATTTGGGATCATCGCAAGTGGCCAAGGAAAGAAGCTATTCATAGAAATTTGGACATATATTTGAGCCTCCATACAAGTTATTTATGAGATCAAAATAGAAAAATTTGGAACCGCAAATTGCTTAGCTTAAAGTTTCAAAGAGCATCCTTTCCTAGAAACTATCAAGGCACAGGACTGACTCCTTCACGCATCCTTAAGAAGGATTAGAAGGTGATTTTGGATAATATGAATGCAAGAACCAACCATTGGACTGACCTCTTTAGTTATCATTGGCAGGTTAGAGTCAATCTCATTAAATAGGTCCTTTAGGAGCTCCCTATATACATCTTTTATGGCCACCATCGCAACACAAAATTAATCTCAAAGGAAATGGATGAAACACAAAGGAATACAATATTCGTATATCATAGAAAATGTAAAATCTTAAGTATATTGAATGTTTTGAACATTGATCGTACTATATTTTTCAAGTTTTGTATTTCTTATGGACTAAAAAATGAGTAAAATGAGTATATGTATAAAATATATATTTAATTTTTTAATATATATGTACGGATGTATCCAAGATGTATCGTACCCAAGGGTTTTTTAAAATCAACGTATCTGTGTACCTGTACCCCTATCCCGGCAACATAGAGTTTACATGCATTTAAACATGGTAGACATTTTGTCAAGAAGTATATACGCATTCAAGCATGGTAGACACTTTGTCAAACAATTTACCCGCATTCAAGCATGGCAGACACTTTGTCAAACAATTTACACACATTCAAGCATGATAGACACTTTGTCAAATAGTTTACATGTATTCAAGTAGTGTAAACATTTTGTCAAACGGTTAACATGCATTCTATTCAAGGGTAAACACTGTTATGTGGGGTGCATCCCCCATGAAAACCAGGTGTCCGGGATGTCTTGGGGATGGCGGGATGGGAGGAAATGTCCGCTCCATGTGTCCAAAAGGGTGGGAAAGGAGGGGACATCTGGTTTTTTTATAATTTAATTTTTTGATTTTTTTTTCTTCCATTTTTAGTCAATTTCTTTTTCGTTTTCTCTTTAAAAACTGATTTTTAAATTGTACTCTTGTAGTATAAGATTGTTTTTGGAAGCCACTCATCTCTATTCAATTTTTGTTTGTATGTATATACTATAAATCTAATTAAAATTCACTTTGGAAGCTCCAATAACTTAAAAAGTCTGTATGTATATTTCTATATGAAGAGAAAGGTTGTGTAGATAATAAAAGCAGTAAGGCATAGATCAAAACATTTACCGGTTAACCATAACTTGACTATATTGTATTACAAAGACATAATAGGAATGAAGAGTGATATATGAGTGCAGAAATTTTCGAGCATAAATGCACATGGTGGACTGTCACAACATACATTAAAAGCTATACGGACTATGAAAACCAGCAGCATACATATTAATATTATATGTCCATACATTAAAAGCTATATGGACTATGAAACCAACAGCATACATATTAATATTAAAAACTATATGGACATATAACATTAGTATAGCTATATGTATGCTGCTGAGCTTTTAATATGGATGTCTGGATGTGGACTGTATGCACATGGTGGACTGATATATAAATATGGACTGCTATTCATAATTTAAAAAAAAAAAAATGTATATTTTTAATATTTATAATTTTATATATTATTTTAATAGCCCTCGCTCCGCCATCCCGAATTTTGGATTTTTTTGCCATCCTGGCATCCCGGAAACTGTCCCTGGGCTGTCCTGGAGTCTTAGGTAACACTGGGTAAACATTTTGTCAAACAGTTTACATGCACTCTCTATTGTAGACATTATTTCAAACAAGTAACATGCATTCTGTATTGTGGACCAATCAGGCCTTGCAAGATTTTGATAAACATTAAACATCAACACGGTGCAGGGCATTCCTCTTTATTATGTTTGAAACCAGTCATGGGCAACCCCATCGAAGAGTGGTTTCTTACTACCGTACTTGAAAGAAACACTTAAGACATCCAATCATTGATAATAACAAGCAAAAACCAGCAAATCCATATTGATTCCTTTCAAACCCCATCAAGTACAGTTAAAATTGAAGTAAGAAGCATGTCTGGAAAATAAGATTGGATTGAAACCTCTTGATCCACATATCCTTTCTCCAAATCCTCCAATTTCCTAGACTGGTTTGTACTCGATCAAAACAAAAGCACTCTTCCTCAGTAACTCGTGATGCTAGCTGGCTGGTGCTCCATTTTGGATGCCTTCAGACTTGGTAATTATGCTTTCTAGTGGAAGAATTCTAGTTTCAAACTCCCTACAAGACTGCTGCAGGCCATACTTAACTAGTAATCTTTCCACCATTCGCCAATGGCTCAAGCTTTTGTGTTTTCCATTCATATACCCCCTTTTCTTTATTAAAGTTAGCGGTTGCCCAAAAATAGTCTTCTAATTCATGCAACATCTGAAATTGGGAGTAACTCCTAGTTTGAGTAGCGATAGGTCAAACTTAGCTTCCCAAATTAGGGCTTTCGTCTTTTTCATGAAAAGGAGAAGACTTTTGGATTTTTTCCCTTGTGACTTTCACAAGGCAATGCTAATAATACTAATAAATCTAATGATGTATATTTGAACTTTAGTTAGTAGCAAGCAAAAATAGTATTGATAAAAATAAATCATTGATTAATATTTGGAACTCAAGAATTGAATCCATTGCCTCATCCAAGGGACGCTAACAATAGTTTATGTTAATAACTAATGTCAACTGCTCGTAAGGGATGACTTATACCAAGTATTATTACTCATAACTAATGCCACCCAAAAACTATAGATAACAAGAGTCCTTATGGTGAAGCATTCGAAAACTTCCTGTAAAGTAATCAAGACCCATAACAAACTCATTTGTGTATATAAAAAGAATATGCCTTTTGTAATCTCATTAAATATGGTTGGTGCGAGTTAAGGCTCCAAACTCAAACATAGGATATTATTTTGGATTTTCAACCAGATAATATGGCTAAACAAGCAAAACAATAAGGCTAAACAAAACATATAAGGTATGGCTCGTACTTGGATGTAAACTATGCTTTCTCCTGGGTGGTGGCATGTGCGTGTCGGATTCTATCGAAGACATTACACCATCTCATGTAATTCAAGTAGCGATTGTCTTTACCCATGCTCCATCGTGAGTTTACGGCAAATAATAAAACACACCCCATAAGATCAAGCACTACATACTAATTGAATCACAAACAAGTATGATAACAAGATAAAACTAACCGAACTTATTTCCCTAACTAGTGTGAGTGTGAGGTTCTCCTTACCTTTCCTATTTTAGATTGTCCACACTCGATCTGCATCCCTCTCCTTGATGACGCCCTCCCTCTACGTGTCTAGTGTTTTAGCGAGAGGGCTTACCTATACAAGTGTTTTTTCGCAGTGGACCAATTTGTGTAATTTTTCGGGATTTAATTGCATAGTTTCGAGTCAATCTACTTTGACCCATCTCTCACAAGTATGAATGGTCCACATTAGCACTCGTTGCATTTTGGTAATGCTCACATGGGTGAAGCATTGGGACATCTTGAGAGGTCATCCATCCTAGTACTACTCCTACTCAAGTGCGCTTAACTATGAAGTTTCCCCCACAGTCAAACCTGCTTAGCTTGCTATCTCATTTGTAAAACCTTTTGCAAGTGTTGTGCCTTTGTGAACCTTTGTGAACATTCCATTGGGCAATTTATGATACTCTATTTGATTCATTCCTTGCTACTATTTATTAAAATCCACCTTAATATTAGTTTCATTAAGATCTCATAATGAGTAATATCTTATTCTTTCACCCTAAGAGTCTAGTGACCAATTAATGGATTACTAAGAGACCATATTACACAATTTATAAACCTTTATGACAAGGAAGACAATGTCTTCTGGTACACATAATAACACAAATAAGTATTCATAATTTCTTTAATACAAAATTTTTACAATGTTCAAGCGTAACTCCCTTATTACAAATTTCATAATTACAAGTTTACATCAGGGTCATCAACCCTTCTTTCATACAAGATTTCATCATGAAATCATACAACACCCCTGTAACCTAATGAAAGGTAAAGTCTATAGATGGAAGACTTTATGATCATATACATCAAGGTAGGAAAATCAACTCAAGAGCTTATTTCTTAGCTTCACTATTTTCCTGTACAGTCATTAAAATGAAATATACATGTGTCAGTTCATAAAAATGGCATGATTTACTTCCATTTCTCTGAACGTAAATACTATAATAAGATATCTACAATCTGTGTGGACCAAACTTTAGATAACACTATCTATACTGAACTTTCATTAGACTAGCAATAATAGAGTCATCATAGTACCACAATCTGAATAACAATTTACAGTCATCCTTCAATCAATGCTCTTGGCATAAAATTGAATTCCCTACTGGGATAACCTCATTCAAACTTCTTGGATACAGAAACAGACCCACCATACCACAATTATTTACAGTCTATCACAAATAATGAGTCCCTAACTAAGCACATCACCGTAACAATTATTACTTAATCAATATAACTCTTCCATTCGACAACTAATAAAACAACAATCCAGTTACTTATTTTTGACATCCCTAATTCCATGCAGTAATTGCAAATGAATGAAATGACTACACTTACTGTTTTACAAACTGCATAAGAATCCTTTGAAAACATTCAAACGCAGTCTTCCATAATCTACTGTTTCCCAAAGAACATGTCTTATTATTTAACTTATGCATTCTCCTATTCAGAACACATCTCCAAAATTTATGGGTACAATTTTTTTTGCTAATACAAGGCAATTCCTAACAAACAACTGGTCATATACTATTATAACAGAGATAGGAAAAAATCTCACTCAGTCTCATTAAACTAATTCAAACCATTGCCATACCCTACAACATCTTTATGTTTAGAATCTAAATATTTCAACATCACCAAGGATCTAAAAATTTAAAAAACGAAAAGCATTTCTTCAACGTAGTCATGTTTGGAATACCCTTTACTGTATTAAAAATCAATGCACAGATCAGAACGGTCTTCCATTTCTTCTACCTATTTTCCATTTAAATAAGCAATCAAATTCAACACAATATGAGTTCCTAAAACCCAGAACTCATCTTTTTTATTTAAAACAAAGATACTTATACCTAGGTCATATTGCTCTCGTAAAGTAAAATAGAGTATGTTCCAGTTTCTTAAACACAAAACAAATGACCATCTCCTATCTAGATCTGCATGTAACTTTCCAGCTCAGATTATCTCTTTAAAATTTTAAACATACCCAGCTAATATTTGCTTATGCAGTTGGGCAAATAACTATACTGGGTCATATATGAGTATGGACATAATATAAATTTACCCAGTTCGTATATCACCCACCTCAAAGAAATATAACAATACCCCATTAATACTATTTCACATGACCATGAAAAATAGCTAAGCTAGTTCTCATCTATACCACATACTTGTTATACTCAACCAATTGGTATTACATATGCTTAATAGTCAGGAAAGAAATAAACAATACACAGTTAGTAGATGTTTGAATATCCATGAAATCACTTAAACTAACTCATATATGTTTTGCAGACCCCTTTCGTACTCAACCCTGATCATATTTCATCCTTGGCAAGGAAAATAACAATACCCAACTCTCACTTCTTGGCATGCAAGGCAATGTACTTTATGCAATAAACATATAGACAATATACCCGCGTATTCCAGCAAACAAACCAACAAAATATCAGATTACCAATATCAAACCATAATAAAAACGTTACAGAGAGTAAGGAAGGAGCTGATGCCTGGCTTATGAGAGAAAAAAATAAAGAAAGAATAGAATATACAAAGAACAAATGAAGAATACCCGGAATGCACATGTTATTCATTGTGTCCATCCTTTTATTGTGTGAGAGATGGTTGCGAAATGGTTGAAGTGGTTACAACCGTTTATTAGTTAACACTTAAATAATATTAACATAATGTGAATTTATAAGCCTTATATTAGGTCTTATATTCTAATATTTATGGTTTTATATCGAAGGGTGCTTGTAACAAGACTATGTATGGTGTCCTTGCTTTTCTATTTTACAATTCTATTGTCACAGGCATACGACTCCAACTGTTGTGTTAGTAATTATCATTCTATCTTTACTTTTCAACTATTAGTCCAAGAGAAATCTATATTAATGCAGTTCCTTGTTTATGGTATGTTTTGATTACAGGCATGACTGCTTTAATTTATATAGATGTATCATATTGCTTGACAGGAACACAACAATGCAACTGAACCTGCTTCTTTAGCACTTATTGGGCCTAAAGTTCTTTCTTCGAAAACTGCGGTATGTTTCTTGGAATTTCAATTGCCACGTGAACTAGCTCTAACCACATTCTTTTCATTTGTTTGTTTTCTTTTTTCTTTTTCCCCTTAAAAAATGCATCTTATATTACTCCAAAAACAAATAATTACATCAGCTGAGCATAATGCTAACAAGAAGAATCTCTCCCTACATAGGCAAGGAAAGAAAGCTTCGAGCCTTTGCTCCAATGCGCAAAGAGTTTACATCACTTTGAAACCACTCAAACTTAGCTTGTACAATCAAAGCCAACTCTTGTCTGAAAACCATCAACTTCCCCATGCTAAGAGGGAGGTATCCTCTTGATATATAGCTTGGTATCTTTTCCTCCAAAGAAAACTGATTCTTTTGTTCTTTTTGTTTGACGATATAACTATCATATTGGTTTCTTAACATAATTTGTTGTGAATATGAGTTGTATTTCATGCCATGCGTGGATATTTTTATGACTTAATCTCTCTTTTCATACGAGTGCTTCTAAGGAAGGACTCATAACTTGGTATATCAATGTGGTTGACTTATCAATCAGTTATAATTTGTGTGAACCAAGCTGTCTTTCCTTAAACGGTTGTTTGGTTGATTATGTTTGTTTTTATTTAATGTATCACATCTTAATTCCCTTTCAATATGGTTCTTGAACTTTTTGAGTTTAACCATTCATCATAGTATGAGAACAATTGTTACTAGGAATTCTTGTATTGCAGGAATTTGTGCAAAACATAAGCTTTTGGGAATCTTTTGAGCTTCAAGAAACTTCTCCAAACACTTAGAGACGTAAAAATGAGTTGCAAATGACTCAACAATAACCTAGAACTAATAATGAAAAGCACATGTAATACGTTGCTTAACAAGAAAGGGATTCATACAATATGGTTTTCCAATATAAATAAGTAGGGACATCAATTTACTATTGAGAAGATGAAGATTCATTTGGTCTCATTTTCCAGTTTCAGAACTTTGAAACAATAGTAATAGGTATTGAGGGTGAATCCTTGTTTGCATTGTCCTCCTTGCACCCAGATATAAAGATAGCGACAGCAAATCTCAGTGTTAGGATTAGTGTGCAATGAAAATCTACCCAAGAGCTAAGGTATGTGATAAGTTTGTATTAGACTCCCAAAACGGCCTCCAAACTGTGGCAGTCATTGACCTTTCATTTAAGACGAAATCCCTAATATTACTGCCTGCTGATATTCCCATCCAATTTTTGTTAGGAGTCTGCAGTATTTCAAGTCTCCACCAACTTCATTATATCTGCTCCCACTACAAATTGATTGACAGTTATTTTGTAGTGGATCAATCCCCAAATGAGTTTAAACCTTGAGAGTAAAGGGGATGTTATCCCAAAAATAAAGAAGTGAAAATGATGAAATGCATTAGCAATCACCCTAAGGGCCAATTCTCTATGGTTCATGATGTATGTTGTAAAGCTTAGATAATCAGGTGCAAATCCATGATTGCCTCAGTGCATGTATACAAGTGCAAGTTTCAATGCTATTTTTGAAATTTGGGTAGGTGGGTGTTGGAACGGTGGCTATATATACATTTGTGTATACATATAATACCAATTGGCATATATAAATAACGTGTAATATGTGTGGGATGTTTCATTGTATATTTGATCTAAACTTAAAACTTATAGAATACATAATATCTAGCAATTTAAACTTGTAAATACACATGAACATTATCTAAAAATTTATATTTTAAAACAATGGGATGTGCTATGGTCAGTGACAGACTACAGGCACTGTATGTGAGATTGTCAGATCCCAGTCCAAAGAAAATTTGGCATTGTGCCATGAAGACATCATCTGGGTTCCTCTTCCTCTGCACCCTGCAGTATGTGAATAGAACTCGTGAACTATTTCTGATCGTATTGCATGTTCCATAAGACATTATTTGGGTTCCTTTGCATTGTAGCTGTTCAAGAAAGGCTTTCTTGTCAACCTGCATAAGAGCAGCCAGATTCTAGTCTGTAGAATTCAAAGTTGTGTGTTTAACATCGAAGGTATTGCTTCTATTAGAGGTAGATCCTTTTCGTTAGCTCGGTATATTAAATTCTTTTTTGCAGAATGTATTTTGTTAACTCTCCAATGGTTTTGTAAAGGGTATGTCCTATTTTCCTTGGAGTGGATGGTAAGGTTAGGTAGTGTCCCCTTTTTCTGTTAAAGACCTGACCTTCCCTTTTGAAAGCAAGTGTAAGCATAACTTTTTCTAGTCTCCAAAGGAACATAGGATGTTCCATCCGTATGCAACTCCGATGATTGCCTTTCAATCTGATCCTCTGATAGCCCATATGCAGACACTTCACCAAAGGGCCATGTTAGGCCACTTTATTGGTATTTGGCCCAAAAATAGAAATTCAAATGGTGGGTAAGTGAGGAACAGAAAATCTAGAACAGGATTTGTGTAATGCTGCTTTGGAGAGGTTTCCTCTTGTTATAATTATTGGACATGTACAATATAGATTCAGCTTTTGCAGAAGGTTCTCAGATGATGGGGAGAACTGGACTGTTAATGTAACACTTACATTAGGGCTCATTCCACTTGAGGACACACCTTCCTATGGTCTGGTTTTGCTATTATGTCCACTATTACGCATAGAAATTATAAACCATTCTTTGAATAGATAGGAAACATTTTATTGTTTTCATAAATCAATTATGAAGACACCGAGTCAATTCCGTGTTGATACTTAGATATGGACTTGGGAAAACGTTAACCATCTTTCAACAAGCTTCTGTTGATGAATTATGTCTGGGAAGAAGTGGTAGATGGTGAGAATACACCTTTCAAATGTAGGAATTTCTTTGAGTGTAGCCATTTAGCTTGGTCATGCCTGAAAAAACAAGAGGTTGAACATAGGTCATTGGACGTGTCCTGACTCCACTAAAATATTAACATTGCCAAGCTCCAAAACACCAAATGCCCATTTTATCAGGTCTTAGTTCCTCCTGTTGCACTCAACATGAAGGCTTTGCTGTAAAAGTATCATCATAAAGATGTTTGCACAGTAGAGATCTAATGTTTTCATTCCATATGATAAGGAAGGGAGCTTTTGAAAGAACAATGTGAAGAGTTTTTTTGATTAGCATTTTCGAACACACTCTGTGATCCATCATCACGCTCTTGTTTGCATATTTTCTATGTTACCAGGAAACGCCCTGCCTGCCTCGAACACTGTTAGAAACGTTTCTGAAATGGAAACTGGTATGAGGTGTGCCGGAAATGTGCTGGACGTTTCTGGCACGTTTCCGCTGGATTTTCAATTTTAAAAGCTAAAAACTTAAAAAAGAAGTAATTTTTAACATTTATTGCTCCTAAACCTAATCTACCCACCCAAACTTCCTAAAGACACTTCCTAAAAGCTATATAATGACATCTTTGGTCCATTCTAAATCACACTCTCTTTTTTTCTCTTGCTAAATTCAGTTTTCATTAAACTAACATTTAGCATTGGGAGTGGAGCTGTCAGTGGTATTTATGGAGATGATTATGAGGAAAATCTAGATGATTTATTCTAGAATCTAGATTATAATCATGTATATATGAAACATTGAAATTGTAACCATGTTGAATGATGAATCTTTAGAACTTCAATGAATACAAAATATTTTGAGTGCTTTATCAGTTATCTCTTATATATTGTACGGATGTTTCCGTAATGTTTCATACCCAAGGTTTGTTTGAAAATATGCATTTCCGCGTTTGGACCCTTACCCATTACACCGCTTCCTGGCAACATAGCATATTTTTATATGCAAAACACTCTTGCAAATTGCAGCATTAAGATAATTAGATAAATTCAGATGGTTCCAAATATGACAGAGGAAAAAATAGTTAGAAGGTGTCAGAACCTGTAAAAATATGATCATATGTTTCCAATTGCTATTTCAAAACACACTTACAAACACTCTTTTAATATAATACACTCTTATTTGAAAGGTTTCAGAGATCACAGGTAATAGTTAGAAGGTGTCCAAACCTGTAAAAATATAATTTTGAATTTCCAATTGCTTTTTCAAAACACACTTACAAACATTATTTTAATTTAATACACTCTTATTGGAAGGTTTTAGAGATCACAGGTATTGTGTAATGTCCCCAAATGGGACTCTTCGAACCCAAAAAGGATTCTAGGCAAACCCAACACTAAAGTGCAAATTAATAAAAGATAACTCAAAAATTATTGCTGCAGATCTGAATTTTCTAAGGACAATGTGACTAGGGTTATTAGAAAAAACCCACACCAAACAGTAGTAAAATGAGTGTCTCTTTACTCCAATACAACATGCAGATTTTATGAAGCTAAATCAGCCCTAAACAGGTGATGTAAGAGACCATACAAGCTCAGTTTGACTGCTGCAAATGATTACCAGAAATGGCGACTAGTTTTAAGGATGAAATCCACACCAACCAATAGCCAATTCTATATATTATTACCATAAACTGAATTCAGAATTTTAACAGTCCAGAATGGAGGAAATCTGATTTTTTTAGAGTATATTCAGACTGGAAATCAACTCAGAAATCTGCAGACATTGAGGACTGAAAATACCTTTTAAAGCCCTCCAAAAATTCTGAAATTATTTATTTGGATTCCCAAAAATGCAGTACAATGGATGATCAATAAGTGCAGATCCAGATGTCTCCAAAACAACTCCAAAGTAGCTCAAAGATGGGTCGCTATAACTCTATAAAATGTAATTACAACTGCTGCAAAATAGTTCTTCAATCCCTTATTGCAAAAGCTCAACAACAACTGCTGGAATTACTGAAATCCCCTTGCAAGCACAATAGAATTTCCTGTGTGGAAATCCCTCACATTCTCTAAGAGGGTTTTCGTCCTCTAGAGTATTTTATACAAAAGCACCAGGCTTAAGATAAATTCAGAAATTTGTAGAATGAGTATATGATGTCCTCTTCTAAGTCGACCTCTCCTTTATAAAGGAAAAATGACCCAAAGGAGACCTCTTTCCTATCCAATCAGCTGCAATGATCTTCTCTATGCATGGTTCATTCTTCTATGTCAAGTCGCATTTTTCATAGGGGATGTACAAAATTAATATGGCCTCTAAACTTCATTATTCTTCCTTAAGGCAAGTCGCCAATGCCCCCTAGGAAGAATAAAAATATAGTTAACCCCTTTTACAATGATATTTGCCCCTCAAGGCAAGTCACATTTACCATAGGGATTACCATTTATTTCCATTAAGCCAAATAAATTAATTATAAGTGCTTAATAATTTTATTTTCTTTTAGGCACTTTATAATAATTTATTGTGACTTAAGTCACCCTTGTGCACACCCTTTGGCCGTCGGGTAGACAAAATAGGCCAAAGGTCTTCGATAATATTATTCGAGAAAGAGGGACATTTCATATTGGGCAATTTAGGAAGCAGTAGGAATACAAGAAAATACAAATTTCCGTATGGAATTTGGTTTGTATTAATGTGAAGCAATCCCACCATTACAAGTAAGAAAAGAAAGATGTCAATTTTCAAATACATCAACATTTCAATGTTGAAAGTGAGTTTGGAATCATATTTTAATATTCATGCAATATGTTTTGCAGCAACTGTGTTTCCATTAGAAGATATCTTGTATATCATTGAAAACGTCAACAGCTGTCTCTCCAGAATTAAAATATGCTAACTTTTCATTTAGGCATGTTTAGATAAACTGTTGCTCAAAATAGACAGTATTCTTTGAATTATTTCTTATGCGAGCAAGTATTGTGCTTGTCATTTGATTATTCTGTTCCTACTTGCTTGAACTGATCCTCTTTCTCATACATTTATTTTCACTATATGTCCATTGAAAAGGTACGTTTAAAAGAAAGGCTTGAGCTAATTGATACCCTAAAGCAAGCAATGAATCTCTTACGTGATGATTGGGGTCATTTAAGTCTGCCACTTAGTCAGAGGAACAATATGCCATCTTGGTGGGAGGCAGGACATCATGACAGAGAGTTGGTGAAGGTCTGTTCTTGTCTTGCATTATTTTATGTGTCTTTGTACTGGTTCTTTTATTATGGTTCTTAAAGATGATTAGGGCATGAATTTTCTTTGCAAGTCTTATACAATGACTATAAAGTTCATAGTGTTTGCAGGAAATGTACCTAGGGAATACTTCATTATTTTTTGCGTCTTTGTACTGGTTCTTTTATTACGGTTCTTAAAGATGATTAGGGCATGAATTTTCTTTGCAAGTCTTATACAATGACTATAATGTTCATAGTGTTTGCAGGAAATGTACCTAGGGAATACTGCATTATTTTTTGCGTCTTTGTACTGGTTCTTTTATTATGGTTCTTAAAGATGATTAGGGCATGAATTTTTTTGCAAGTCTTAGACAATGACTATAAAGTTCATAGTCTTATACAATGACTATAAAGTTCATAGTGTTTGCAGGAAATGTACCTAGGGAATACTTCATTATCAATGTTGCTGTAGTTGTGTGGGAAATAGAGTCTGTGATTCATTTTCCTTATTTATTTCCTCTTATGGTTCTTTCCACTCTTAGTTTTCACAAAATCTTTTAGTAACAATGAAAAAGCTTAGACTGACAAGTTTGATAATAATCTGATAACCGAAGTTCCTTGGAAGCATCTTGTTTTCGATATTTTGTTCTTGAATGCTTTTGAGGCCTGCTCTATTATTGATATTTGATGGTTTAATTCTTTTAAGCTTCTTTGAATGATTCGTTAGTGTGCGATAAGGGATGCTGGCCTCTCACTGATGTGGATTGCGTTTGCACATGATGAACCATCCATAAACATATTTTAAGTCTCTTCTAGATAGCAATTACATTGCTGAGAGATACCATGCGTACCTGTACACTGAGAACCCTTCCTTTACATTTATTCTATTTGGGAGGACCATCTAGTGAACCTCCCTATCATAGATGCTGAAGCTTTGGATGGGCTTTGTAACTGTCACGGACTTGCGACTTTCCTTGAAACGTTGATTCTGTATTAAGAATTCAGTGGATTATATGTTAGCAATATCACAATCTTTATTCAGTAGCCTCCAAATCTTCTAGATAGCTGTAATCATTTACAAGTTTTGTCCTTGTTTCACTGTGTCTGGTTGAACAGCACCAAAGTCTAATCTCAAGAACAGGATATGAGACTCAAACTCAACTGAAAGAAATAGGAGCATTCTGGCTTATTCAAAATATTTGTTCATGTTTTCTGTATTTTAAAGACATTTATGAATGAATAATGTTGTTTGTTTATGTAGGGTGTATTGGCACATGGTTTTGGAAATTGGGAATCGATCTTTGGAAACAACAATTTGAACTTCAGCAGTGCTGATTCCATTTCAGAGACTGGTAACCACCTTGATCCTAAAGCTTGCATGAAGCGCCTCAGATTCATTGGCAGTAATCTTCGTCGTCATCTTCGTAAGCTGAAGGTTGTTCTCATCGCCTAAAAATATATTAGCTATTGAGTCTTCTTACGTGGTTAATGTCTATCAAACTTTATGTTTGATGGTATTTTAGAATTTCCTTTGGAGAATTTTTCATGGACCTTAGGAAAATAGAGCTGGCAATGTAATTAGTTTTGTAGGAAACAACTTGCATGCAAAATAAAAATATCATATGATGGAATACTCAATATTGCTTTTGGCAGAAATTACATGTTAGTTAATTGAATAAACAGAAATTGTTCTGGGCTGGCCTAAGTGATTATCATAAGATTTATGTTCAACATGGGGCGAGTGTATTACATGTGGATTTTGTGATTTCTTAGTAACCAAGTGTTATTGTTTGTCAGCAATTATCCATTCTTTTGTTTGTGTGCATCTTGTCATGCTTGGAACAAAATCGAATAAATTTTGGGTTGTAAAGGTGTTTGGAATTTAATTTAATGAGTATGACGAGTACAGCGTTACCCAATTGCTAAGTTGCTAGAACTTCTTCCACCCCTTCCACCCCTGGTTTTGCAACCCGTCTCCCACCCTAATTTTTGCAGTTGGAACATTTTTGGTATGGGAATGGGTACTGAAATGTAGATGGAACAGTTTTCCTTGGGATATTCCTGAAAATGGCCATACCATTTCTGAGCCACTTCAGGGGACATACAGATGTTTCTGGGGGAGTGGCTCTTTTCCTTTCCAAAAAAAAAAAAAAAAACAAATATAACTCACTCTAAACCCAACCTAAGTCCACGTCTAATACTCCCTTAACAATAATGCAAAAAGCACCTATGCACATTAAACTGAAGAATGAATGCTGCCTTGAGAGTAGACTAATGACAAAGGATTTGTTCTCTCCGTCCTTGTGTGGATTTTTGTGTTTCTGTGTGGACTGGATTGTTTTACATGTCCAGGATCATTCAGCGAGTTTGAGTAATTTTTTTCTGGTCCGACTATTGAGATTCTCTATGAAGTATAGTTTGTAAACTATGTATTATTTATGCCAAAACTCTTTTGGTGGATTAAGAAGGGAGAGGGAGTCACTTTTGGAGGGATGCCTGGGCAGAAAGGGTGCCCTTGATTCCTTAGAAGGAATTTTTGGATTTAGCTGAGAATGCAATCCTGTAGTTGAGTCCGATGGCCAGCGATTGCATCTCCTAATCAGAAGGGTTTTGACATCGGAAAGATCTAGTATGGCTTGATGATTTTGATTGAAAAAGGTTGCAAGCCTCATACAAAAGCTCCTTCATTTTCCTCTTATTTCCAATGATATGTCTGATACATTAATTTTGGAGGGCAATGCCTTGGGTTAAGTGACAGTGAAAGTAGTATATTAGGAATCCTTGCTAGTTTCTCAAGGACACCTTTTAAAATTCCCATACTGGAAGGTTTGGATCTCGAAAGGCATTCCTAAGGAAATACATTGCTGTGGTTTGTTGCCGAGGGAGAATCTCGACTTATGATAAATTAACTTACAAGAGGATTTAATGCCCCTCTAAATGTCTATTATGCCATCAACGTGAGGAGCGTGTCTTCGTACCAATTCGCTGCCACAATTATGGAAGATCTTGGGTTATTTCTTTAAGAAGTTTGGGATTTCTTGAGTGCACAAAGATACAGATATCATTAGCATTTCGTTTTTGAAATGAACTTTTGAAGCTGATTTGGTAAACAACCCCTTCTCTGTTGATGGGGAATCTGACGATAGAAAGAAATCAGAGGACCTTCAAGGACTACCATCAGACATTTCCAATGATTGGATGAAAGGGGATGCAGAGATAATGGTGGCTGAGAGAAGATTCTGCTCTTAGTTCCCAAGACCTCTTATGTATGGAAGATCTAGGGTTATTTCTTTGAAAAATTTGGAATTTCTTGAGTGCAGAAAGATACAGACAGCATGATCATTTCATTTTTGAAGTGAACATTCGAAGCTGATCTGGTAAACAACCCTTCTCTGTTAATGGGGAATCTGAGGATTGAAAGAAATTGCAGGAGGATCTTAAAAGATTGGATGAAAGGGGATGCAGAGATAATGGTGGCTGAGAGAAGATTTTGCTCTTATTTCTCACCACCTCTTCCCTCTGATAATGGGCTTTAAGAGATTGGGCATGCAAAGCCTAGAGTGAGATGAGTGCCCTCTCTGCTAAGGGAAATTAAACTGAATTTTGATTGGTCTGCTGAGGGAAACCCAGGCCTAGCAGGAAAAGGCAGAGTTCTCATATCTTATAACTGTCAACCTATGTTGATTTTTGCTCTAGACTAGGTAGCCGGTATGCGGTACGGTACAGGTACGAGGATCTGGTACGTCGATACTGCAATTGTTTTGGGGGGGCCGGGTACGACACTTAGGGACGGCAGTACAATATACAAATAAAATATTAAAAATATTTTAATGAATAACCAAATAAGTGAAATTCCAGCCTTACACATGCATAGAGTAAACAAATTATTAAATAAGTGAAATAACCACAAAATTTAAAATGTATTGATAATTCAATGCATTTTGTCATGATATTCATTGTTCAAATGTTACAATGTAACATTGTAAACACAAAAATGAAGATACATCAACATTCTAATAGTCTAATGGCTCTGCTCTTCTCCAATGTCTTCAATGACAGCATCACCACCATCACGTGGTTCATTAGAACCACAAGCATCAGCAGGACAATTGGAACCCTCAGCAATGCCGCTCCGCTAGCCCCACTTTGCAGGTCACGCAAAGTACTATCTAGGTCCAGGTCTAGCAATGAAAGTTGGGCAATGGAAGCATCCAAGTTTGGAGTCTCTAGGTCTATATCCCAACACTTTGTTGGCCCTTGCTTGTACTCATCCTTCTTATGTGATAGAAGGCGCAAGTTAGAATGCACGAAGACCAAATCCTCCGCCTTTTTTGCTCCCAACTTGTTGCGGTTAACCGAGTGGATAAATGAGTATGTACCCCAATTCCTCTTAGCTGAAGAAGAACTCACAACCTATTGAGGCAAGTTGCAAAGTCAATGCAAAATTAAAATTTTAAATTTATAAAAGTAAAAAAGAAAGAGTTAAGTAAAAAAATTAAAATCTTACTTGTGATAAAACTTTTATTGCAAGTGGCATGAGGTAGGTGTATGCTTGTCCATGGAGGTACCACCACGAATAACCATCCATCTTGTATTTGTCACAAAGAGCGCTAATGGAGTGATCCTTGGAGGATATGAAATTCACAAACTTTGCTCTAACCATGTCTTCTACTTCTAGATCTGGGAAGATTCTAGCAAATGTTGCCTTATACCCCTCACTATCTTCAACATCCGTATATGGTGGGACCCTCCTAGGAAAAGAAAGGATCTCTGCGCATTTATAGTATTTTGGAGTCAAGGCAAACGCAAGAAGATGCAATGGGGTGGTCATTTTGTTCCACCTTTCAATGAGATGTGACTGCACTTCCTCAAGAAAGTCTTTGTAGGATCTTGCTCTTTGGCATTTATGATTGTCTTAATTGACTCAATCAATTAGTCAATTCCATCATAAATATCACCCATGCATGGATGATCCATATCAACAAATATCAACATACGATGGGCTCAATAAAATTGAGCAAGTAATCCACACGATCCCACCATGCGTCATCAAGGATCAACAATTTCACATTTCTAGTCCTCTCACTATTTGCTTGCCTCCATACACTCTAAAGGTCACTAATATCCATGCCATTTAATGCCTCTCGCACCTGTACAAGTTGTCTCAAGACGAGTGTGTGCGAGGCAAATCGAGTCTCAACAACCTGATAAGAAATCAAAAGAAATAAAAATCAAATTAATTACAAACTTATAAAATTAATTTAATGAATTTATAAAAATAAAATTTAAAAACTAATAATTATATAATAAAAAGAATGTTACGGGTTACTTTCAATCGCTGTAATGTCGAGAATCTACGAAAGATGGCTTGGGACATGTGGTGGTTGCTGACGAATTTTGAATCTCATTTGCCTCCTCATAGACTTGTTTGATCCGAGCAATTTTTCTGCCCAATTTTTGTAACATTAACTTGAGGGAATGAACCACACAAGGTGTCAGAATATGTGTCCATACCGTGCCTTAACCAACAACCCCGCAATTGTACAATTTTTTGCATTGCTTGTTACAACTTGGACAACATTTTGAGGCCCCACCGCCTCAATAGATTCTATGAGGGTGTCGGCAATGAATTGGGCATCCTTCACTTGCCCCTCACAATCAATAGTCCTCAGAAACATTGCCTCGTTAGGACACACTGCAACCACATTGATCAATGGCCTATTTGTTGTATCTTTCCATCCGTCAAAAACGATGGACACCCCTGTTTCGAGCCATTGATTCTTGATGGGCAACGATGCCTCTTCAAATTTTTTTTGTTTTTTTTGTCAATAAGGTGGTATGCACCTTTTCATACCTTGGGCTAATGTATCTCGTTAGAGCTCAAATATGCACCCGTGCCCGAATCATAGACAATTTGGGATTTGAGACTACATGGGACTTTGTCTCATTTGTGGGACTGCGAACCGAGATAAACCTCCCAGGAGAAGGCCGGCTTCCTCTACCTATTCCTAATGCTAACACCATAGTTACGGGTTCGGAAATCCGATTAAATTCGGAAGGGCAAAAAAATCCGAAAATTCGGAGTTCTCGAAAAAATCCGAAAAAATACGGAAAAATCCGGTTCGGAATATATATACATATATTATTATAAATTTATATTATTGTATACTTATATCATTATATATAGACAAATCATACAAAAAGCATCCATCTACCATAATCATCATCATCATAATGATTCTTTCAAAAGATTAAGAAGTTGCTTGGTCCAAAAGGTACAAAAATGGATTTTATGAAAATAGAAAAATATTGCCATCAATGCGTAGAGCTTGAGAAAATATATACTTTTAGAGAAGACGACACCTAAAATGGAGCCACAGAATGAAAGTTATGGCACATGCAAGTTTTTTCTTTGCTACATCTTTCCTAACCCTTTCCAAAAATGGCAAATTTTTTTCCACACTTTGCGATTTTTTCACCAAAAAAAAAAATATGCCAAAAAGGAAATTTTTTTCCCGCAAAACAAAGCCCGAACCGAACCGAATTTATTCGGTTCCTTCAAAAAATACGGTTCGAACCGGATTTCATACAGATCCGGCCGACCCTGGTAACTATGGCTAACACTACTCCTAACACTGAAAGGAAATCCTAACCTAAACATGCCAAGGAACCAGGGATAGAAGGGGATGCGGAAAAGGGGAAATCCTAAGCTAAGAGGGACAATAATAGCACTAGGAAAGGGTCGATCACTCTCCACGATTGTGAAAGAAAGATGGAAAACGTGGGAGAGAGGGCGGACAAGCGCGCCACATTCAAGAATCATGCAGACCATGCATTCCCACGCACGAACACATGAAATGGAGCCTGCAAGTAAGGAGAACACACAACATGCCAAGAAATGCAAACAAAGAGGCAAGGAGAAATAAAACGTGAGACCAGGGTAGAGAAATAGCCACAAAATCTGATTTTATTGCTTAAGGGATGCACAATCGTTTACATTCATGCAGAAGGTGAAATACATTACAGAGACCAAGTCGAGGGTTTGAAACCCGTGGGAAGTCGGCCACCATTTTGGCATGGTGCTGTTACAACAAAGAGGGTTCTATTTTTATGAGCAGAGCTCTTATATTTATAGAAAAAGAAGGAGAGAAGAAGAAGAGAAAGAGAGGGAAACTTGAACTCAAATTTCCAACCATCAACAACAATCATAAATGCCCTGAAAGATCTAGGCGCCTTTGATTACCCACTACCACACGCCTTTTGCCTTGTTGGGTGCCCATGTTGCATTAAATTTTGGTAGTTGCGCCGCCTAGAAGCTGTAGCTTTTGCGTGTTGGAGAAGTCTTCCACCTTTATGCGTATCTATCCTTAATAAAATTAAGAAATCCAGTTTCCATTGCATAGAGGATGTTGAGACCTTTCCATCGATATAAGGTTTGCAAAAATCGGATCATTAGATCGAAAGATATGGCGATTTTAGTCTCCTGCGGAAAACTGTCATTTTCCTTCGATTCGCGGCTTTCTCTTCTCAGTCTTGTGTCGCTTTTAACTTCCGCGGTTCTTCCTTGTGTGCTGCGGCTTTTCCTACCTCTCTACTTGATTACCGTGGCCTCTAGTGCAGCGTTGTAATATCCCACTTCTGGGATCAATAGAAAATATGCAAATCAACAACCCTTCAATACTCTAATCCATTGAAATTTGCAAAACACAACCACAAACCACTTGAACCAGTCAAATAGATGACTCAATAAACCCAAAGATAGGCGTTTAATGACCTCTACTAAATAGCTTAAGCAATTAAACTCAGAAAATCAGATTGCTTCCCATAAATATGAAGATCAAACATCGCTGCAAAAGATATTAAATCGCTGCCAAAAGGGAATGAATATTATACCCAAATAACATCACCCAGATCGCTGCCCTAGAGAGCTCAAAACATATGCTAAACCAATCAATACACTTCAGCAGTGGGCCATAACTGAATCAGCGAGTAAGGACCTCAAACACATGCAAAATATAGTTGCCAAAACTGGGATGTAACAGCCACAAAGAAGAATATGTTAGCCAATAGAAATCGCTGCCCATGTATTTATTTTTGCACAGATTTTATCCTCAAAACAGTCACCGAACAATATATGCAACCAGCAAGGGTTTAGAGGAGCTTTCCAACAACTATTGCCTTGAACAAATCACTGTAGCTTAGCAATTTAACATCATCCAGTTCGCTGACTATTTAGAACACTAAACATGCATCAAACATCCAATATTCACTCCCAAACTGAGTCGCTGTTAGGAAGGGAAAAACAACAGTTTATTTCAAAACTGAAATCAGCCCCTAACACACCAAATGAAGTCGTTGTAGCTAGAGGACACAATCACACAACCAGGCAATCGAATTACACAGAAAATTGCATTTAAATCAGTCCCAAATCGATATGCAAGGAGTAAGAGATCACACCCAAAACCTAGCTGCTACAGTGATTTGCTACAGTAAAACATGCAGATTTCTACTTGCAAATTCAACCAAACAAATAACCTCTTCAATTTGATATTCAAAGATCAGCTACAAAGATCTCCCAAGCATGAGAGAGAGAAAACATCAATGGGCATGCATCCCAACTCCAAGCATGGAGTATCAAAATAACTTCATCATAACATAATAATAATAATGACCCTAACACTCCTTTTATAAGCAAGGAGACAAAAAATTTGAAATCCCTAGGAGAGGGAAATTATTAAATAAGAGCAGTTTGTTTTCCCTAGGTGTGGCGTCCCCTTTTCTAAGGGTGATTTTATCAATAAAAGCCACCTAAATATTTATTTAATTAATTCCCCATTTAATTTTATATTTTGGGAATTAAATTAAATAGTCTTCATAATTAAATAATTATTGCTTTCTAATAGAAATCACTCTCTAAGCAATAATATTTAATTATTTAATAAATTTTTCCCCTTGCAACATCCCAAAGCCTACGGGGAAAGATAGGCTAAGGGTCTTCAAAAAATGGGGGACATTACAGTCCTCCCTTCCCAAGATTGCTTGCCCTCAAGCAATATCGAGCTCATGCATCCAAATACAATGTTGGGGTGTTCCCAAAGTCTCGCTCTCTCGTACCAATCAAGTGAAAGAGCACTTGCAACAACTTGTGTTGCTTCTCCCTCTTGAAATTGTGGAATGTCTTCAGCTGCCATCTTCTCTTTAAACCTGCGCATGGAACAAACTTGTTAGAAAAACGAGTGTTGAAGAACACTCTTCTTGCTTCTTCTTGGTATCTCCATGGCTTGGATGGTGCCCAACTTCCTTTCATGCATGGGCTGCCCCCACCATCTGCTATACAATTCCATATGCTGTTGTAGTCATGTCATTTCTCATAAAAATCAAACTTAGCCCTTCCCAATCAGTCATGCATGAGTTACAAACAAACACCCATAACCCTATCATCATGTGTACATCAAAAATCTGAACTGTAGAATTAAACAATCTTGCATAATTTGATTTCTCATTCTGCTGTCCCAAAATCTCAGTCATATGCTTCCAGATTTTCCTGTACTTTTGCCACACTCTTTCCCACAACATGTTAGCTATAAAATCAAGCCATACATAATTCCTCATGAAACTCCATTGGATGTGGAAAAACTCATCACTCATAAAAGAACATGAGTCAGAAACTTCATCACTCTTCCTAACATGTGGTCCATGATCATAAGAAACAACAAATGAAGAAGGTAACAAACTGAAAATGATAAATACATCAGTCTTATGTTGCATGAGAGCTTGTACTAACAATAAATCATTCTTCTTCAAGGCCCAAGCATCATGTTACCTTGAATTTTCGTATCATATAGAAACCCTTGAACCCCTGTTTGCATGTCCCTAACTGATTTTGCAGCCCTCTTAGAAAATTACTGTTGGCAGCCCCTTTAAACTGCATTCTTTTTATCAGTCCATGCATAAGAAACTTCCAATTTGTTGTGTCATGAAAAACTAAAATTTTCTGAGCCTTTGTACCAACAAAATTATCTATAAGAAAAACATGAGGTGGCTGTTTTTTCTTATGCATAACAACAATAAATTTTACCCAACTGCTTGAAGTGCCAAATAGATCATGGCAAGGAACTTCCATATGCAAATTGTCAATAATCAAAGACTCATCATTAGGCAAACTTGTTCTCATACCTTGGATTTCCCTTTCCTTTTCTTCCTTGGTGTATTTGAGCTCCATCTTTTCTAGGGTGAGAGTGAATTCTCCCAATGTGTAAAACCATTGACACCCTAACATCACATCCATGTTATTCCAACTCACAACATAAAAATCATCACATACTTCATTATTTCTTAATGTGGTAATGAGTGGGGAACTCTTGTGCCAACATAGTATGGTAGATCCATTGGCTAAGGATACCTTGAGGCCTTGGAATCCTCCAATATTCAGACTTAAGTTTGCAACCATCCTTGCATCAATGAAATCGTGTGAAACATCATTATTAATGAAAAAACTCATCGGATTGCCATGCAACATACCTCTTGTTTGGAATAGGTGAATTCTATCATTTCCGGAAAGTGATGCCAAAGTTCCCTCTATTACACTTTCTTCCTTATGCTCATGTTCATCAACAATAACTTCATCATCCTCATTAGCCAAATAAAAATCTGAATAATCCATTACCTTATTACGTGGCTGCCCTTTTGAGGCATGAGTTTGATCACCCAAAAGTGACCTTGGCTGTCCCTTATTCGCTGTTTTTCGCTGCATATGTACAGCGGTACTGTACGGACCAGCAAGCTTGCCATTTGCATTTTTATTTGTTGGGGGTATCCCTTACTCAATGCCTTTAAACTTTCTTGGTTGTTCTTTACCTTAGCATCTGATTCTTCTTGTGCCTTCACATTCTATGCAAATATTAGATACAAGAAACTCATTAGTATGCACCGAAGAACTCATACCTTGAGGATCCATTCCCATATCCTTTTCTGAAGACTTGGCTGCCATATATGTCTTCATCTTGATTTGATTCATGACACCTTTGGCCAAGGTGTGAGAAATGCATGATGCCTCCTGTCTCAATTCTTCCTTAAGCACATTCAACAAATGTTGAGGAACATTATCATATTCATCTATCACCGTAGACATGATACTTGTATTGCAACCATTACATTTTCTGAACGATTATCTGTATGACCCCAAAGAATACCTCGAACATATGAAGGATAAGATCATTACAACCAAGATCTAACATCAATACACAAGATCTTACCTTTGCCATAGTTTCCAAAATTTTTACCCTCTTGTTGTAATAAGGGCTTGTGACGTTCCAAAGGCCTTGAAAACTTCCGACCATGTGTTCGAAAATGTCTCTCATGATATCATCACTGTAGGGCAGATTAGGGGTTGTGACCCTTGTGACTTCAGCAATGCAAGTAACAACCATAATTTTCACTCTCACATCTTCATGCCAAAAGATCTTAGGCTTAATCAACTGAAACATCAATGAATGAATAATGTACTTATCTGATTGCTCGACCATGGCCAAACAATTTGTTGTTTCCTCCAAGTCCTTAAGCAAGGCATCCTCGGAATGATGCGGATGCTTAAGCTTCTTCCCAACCCTGATGATCCTTTCTTTCAAACCACCTTCACTCATTAACTCCATGGTTCCACTCAGCCTCTTATCTTTGTATACAAATATGAAAAATACAAATCCTGCATTCACAAATGACCCACACGAATAGAGGAAGGAAACTCTGATACCACTGTAATATCCCACTTCTGGGATCAATAGAAATTAGGCAAATCAACAACCCTTCAATACTCTAATCCATCGAAATTTGTAAAACACAACCACAAACCACTTGAACCAGTCAAATAGATGACTCAATAAACCCAAGGATAGGCGTTTAATGACCTCTACTAAATAGCTTAAGTAATTAAACTCAGAAAATCAGATTGGTTCTCATAAATATGAAGATCAAACATCGCTACAAAATATATTAAATCGCTGCCAAAAGGGAATGAATATTATAACCAAATAACATCACCCAGATCGCTGCCCTAGAGAGCTCAAAACATATGCTAAACCAATCAATACACTTCAGCAGTGGGCCATAACTGAATCAGCGAGAAAGGACCTCAAACACATGCAAAATATAGTTGCCAAAACTGGGATGTAACAGCCACAAAGAAGAATATGTTAGCCAATAGAAATCGCTGCCCATGTATTTATTTTTGCACAGATTTTATCCTCAAAACAGTCACCGACAAATATATGCAACCAGCAAGGGTTTAGAGGAGCTTTCTAACAACTATTGCCTTGAACAAATCAAAGTGTAGCTTGGCAATTTAACATCATCCAGTTCACTGACTATTTAGGACACTAAACATGCATCAAACATCCAATATTCACTCCCAAACTGAGTCGCTGTTAGGAAGGGAAAAACAACAGTTTATTTCAAAACTGAAATCAGCCCCTAACACACCAAATGAAGTCGTTGTAGCTAGAGGACACAATCACACAACCAGGCAATCGAATTGCACAAGGAAAAAATTGCATTTAAATCAGTCCCAAATCGATATGCAAGGAGTAAGAGATCACACCCAAAACCTAGCTGCTATAGTGATTTTCTACAAGAAACATGCAGATTTCTACTTGCAAATTCAACCAAACAAATAACCTCTTCAATTTGATATTCAAAGATCAGCTACAAAGATCTCCCAAGCATGAGAGAGAGAAAACATCAATGGGCATGCATCCCAACTCCAAGCATGGAGTATCAAAATAACTTCATCATAACATAATAATAATAATGACCCTAGCACTCCTTTTATAAGCAAGGAGGCACAAAATTCGAAATCCCTAGGAGAGGGAAATTATTAAATAAGAGCAGTTTGTTTTCCCTAGGTGTGGCGTCCCCTTTTCTAAGGGTGATTTTATCAATAAAAGCCACCTAAATATTTATTTAATTAATTCCCCATTTAATTTTATATTTTGGGAATTAAATTAAATAGTCTTCATAATTAAATAATTAAATAATTATTGCTTTCTAATAGAAATCACTCTCTAAGCAATAATATTTAATTATTTAATAAATTTTTCCCCTTATGACATCCCAAAGCCTACGGGAAAGATAGGCTAAGGGTCTTCAAAAATGGGGGACATTACAAGCGTGGCTTCATGTAAACATCCGCAGACTTGTTTTAGATTTGCTTTTACCTATGGCTTTCTGTTTGATGTATTGACCCATGGCTTCATCCAATGTGGTGCGGGTCTTTCAACATCTCTGAGACTCTTTTTCTTCAATCCACGGCTTTCCGACCTCCACGGCATGCTCCAATTCTTCCATGGATATTTGCTGACTTGGCAGCTTTCTTCTTGCATCTGCGTCTATGTTCTGCGCACTTGTGGCTTGTTAAAAACCTTTCATGGATTTTTCCGACTTGGCGGGTGTGTTCTTTCGGGTTTGTGGATCCTTTTGTTTCTCCCTCAAGCCTCACGAAACTTCCCAAGCTCAATTTTATCAAGTTTTCCAATTTTCGCAAGAGGGTGTAAAAATGCACAACAATACCCTCTGGGGCTTCATTGATACATCTCACCATATCTTGCCAATATGGTTATATAACAACATTAAATGGGACACCAGATCGTAAATTAAGCGCCCAATACCTTATCGGCACTATGTCCTTGCTTTCATTTTGGAATGCCCTTTCCAATGGGCCTACATCTTTTGTTCTTTTGTGAGAAAGAGGTGAATCCTTTTCCCCTTTGGTTGCAATAGGTGTAGACAAAAACGGGTGATCCGTGGTCACAACCTCATAGAAGGAGAAACAAGTGGCTTGCTATTTGATCTTCCTTTTTTTGCGATAGGATGCTTGGATTTTAAAGTAGTTGTTACATCCGCTTCCTCATGCTCTTTGATGTATGCTAGGGTCTTTGCACATGACAACCCCTTTCCATCCAACCGTCCACATGTTTTAATTCAGGCCAATGGCCCCACACAAATGGGACTTTCACCCATTGTAGGAGCTCTTAAATTGTGAGCAAACCCAAATAATGCCCCCTCCACTTGGTATTTTTTCTAGTTGTGTGACATGCCTCCAAAGGGGGAAGTATGGATCAAATTTATATGAGAGGGCTTTAATACCTTGACCCACAGAACTAGAACTCGGACATTTTAACTGCACAATGCATTTAAAAAAATGAAAACAATTTAGTGTTGAGAGAATGTTTAAAATTAAATGAAATCAAATGTTGAAAAATGAAGCTTAAAATAATAACAAAAAAAAACAATTACAAAATATTAAATACAATTATACAAACTAAAATACTTTAAAAAATCATACAATCTTGTTGGCTAAATTTTTAGCATAGCATCAAACCTAGGCGGTCATGAGATAAATCTCCCTCATTTAACCGGTGAGGCTCCGTGTCGGATTTGTCAATAAAAATGTGTTATTATCTATCGGGGTTTTACTTTAACCACTTAGTTCATGAACCATAACTAAGAAGTTTCAGCAAAGTAAGCAAATTTAAGAAATGAAAGTTATAGAAGAAAGAAGTAAAGGAAATACAGAGAAGAAATGGGGAAGATGTGCATCCCAATTAGTAGATAGCAGAGCTAATTACATGCACATAGAAGAAACTTAATAGATATGAACACACAAAATTATAAAACAAAGGCAACTCTAGATCTAGATCTAAAATAACACAAAGTTTATTAAGAGATCTAAGATTCAAAGCAAGAAACAAAGTACACCGTGACACAAAGTTCTCCGGAAACCTGCTCCTTTGTATTCCTTTGCTCCAAGTTGCTCTCAGGAGTTCAGCACAAAGTCTAGAACTCAGGATTGCTGCTTACAAATTCTGATCGATCCTTAAACCCGGAGGTTCTTCTCCTACTTATAGAATGTAGGAGGGAAAGTACAAATAGAAGACTCAAACTGAACTAAAGCATGAACAACAAGTAAAGATGACATTTGACAATCATCCTCAACTAACTTCTTCTTAAGTGACACATGTATCACTTAACTAATAGAATGGTTCCACATGACTTTAAGTAATGGTTGTAAAACCAATAACTTAGAAGTTTTACAATTTCATCCAGGAACATAGAAAATAGAAGAAGAAAGAATAGAAGAAGTCATGCCAGCTGTATCATTTATGTCTTCTTCTTGTTCTGATATCGGATATACTTGTCGAACATGTAATTCAACATCTTTCCATCTATTTTAGCCACTGCTTCCTTCTCTGTCCTGAATTGCAGCAACCCTTCATTCAACACTTTGCTGCATGCTTCCACTTCTTCCAAACTCGGCCCAAACCTCGCAATGTCTGCCTGTAGCGCCACCAGTCTACTGATAGAATTCATCGTGAAAGGCTTGGTAGCTTTATCAATTCTCTTTTGTACCATCAGAAGAGAACCTTCCAGGGAATTAGGCACTTCGTTAGAAACAATCCGCACGTATGAAGTAACACCTCCGTCCACTCTTTCCTCAGTGAAAGAAATGATACTGTCTGGTAAATCTGATGTTCTACTCTCAAGTGCCTGCATCCTTTCAAGAAACTCTGCAAATTTCCAAGCGGAAAGATACTGCAAACTCTAGATGCTTCCCCTTCTCGAGTGATCCGTTTGGTACAACATTACTCGCAATCAATACATCTCTCGGCAGCTTGTTGATCTCGGCCAAAATACTCAGGTTACTCTCTGCAACTGTATTCATGCCTTCTATGCTTTCCATCAGTTGCTTTAGTTGATTTGCTGCATCGTTCATAACCTTTAGGCGGGCTGGCACTTCCCCAAGTTGTACAGAAGCTTGACGAATAATCAGATCCTTCCATTCGTCAATAGCCTTTACTTGATTGCTTGCGTCCTCCATTTCCTGCATAAGATGATCACTCACTCACGAAATGGAAATTTGAATGGAAGGCTGGCCGATCTCACATAATTGAGATACTTGCTTCTGCAACTCTTCTTTCTCCGCCTTTTCACTGTCAAGCCTAAGGAATAAAGCGTCTATCAATGTCTGCGTGTCCTGCTTCAATCCTTCAGTGGTGGCTTGACCGAGTGGTACTTTGGTCACTGTCACATCTTCCACCGTGAGCTCCTCTATCTTTCCTTCTGCCGGAATTGATATCTCAGCAAACTTCTCTCCCGAATTCTCAATGATCAACCTAGAAGTTGCTTTAGCAACTTTAGGCCTTCTGTCTCTCTTCGCCGGATCCTGGAGTAGGCTATGCAAGTCGTGCTCCTCTAAGTTCATCTCCATTCTCGCTTCTGGAACCAACTGCAAAGCCAACCATTCCGAGAAATTACTTCTCGGAGAGTGAGAAGTCGCTGAGTGCACTACCATCTCCCGCTCTGCATCCTCTCCGTCAGAAAGTGCCACAGTGTTATGACTGCCATCCTCTGAATCATCCAAGGACAAAGCTCTTTCGAACTCTGCCATCTGCAGCTTCAACATCTCCTCTGGAACGGGTGATGAACGAAGTGGCTGAGGAGAGAAGACGAACGTCGCCGGATTCAATGAAGGCATGGAAACGTCCTGCTGCTGCGGTGCAATAGTTGGTGAAGTACTGGGTACTGGAGAAGCCGGAGTCAAAGCTATGGTCGTAGAAGTGATCTTCTCTTTCTCTTGAGATCTTCTGTGTACTTTCAACTTCTCGGACCTTCTGCTGCTTTCTCCTTCATGCTTTCGCTTGAGGGAATCTCCTGTGCCGAAGTTGCCCGTGATTTGATTCATCAATGCTTCATCAAGGCAATATCCCTTCGTCAGCAACCAGTTTGAAGTATTCACCAACACAGCTCTCGACCTTTCTTCAATTGTGTTGCAGCCTCCCATGTTATTCTGCAGTATGGCTTTATCTCCTCCCATTTGATGGTAAGTGTCAAGTACCACATTCCCATCATCTTTAAGATCCGCAGGTATCCGCGCTAGTCCAAAGTCGAACACTTGCTTTGTTGACTGCCTGCTGAAATCTCTCTTTCTGACCTCGTACTCACTTTCGCACTTCATTCAGAAATCTTCTAACGAAGGCACATGTGCGTACTTCTTTGGGAGATTGTCTTCCTGGCTACTCCAAATGGATCGAAGTTCAACCGTGTAGGGAAGAACTCTTGCTCATACTCGGATAACATTTGTGCTTCCATCCCTCGAGCTCTGTGAATGCTAATGCAACTGTAATATCCCACAGTGATTGGGAAGAAGCCCGTAGACTTGTGCCGCTTTGACTGAAGGTCGTGTAACTCCACAAGTTACTGCTCAGCTCCATGGCGATCAATCTATCATTTGGATACCTGGGCATCTTTATTGGTTCTCCAGAAAAGCCCGTAACCTTGAGGTATGTGAAATCTGCAAATTGAATGAATAGACTGCCAATCTTGGACACGGCTTCCCACGCTTCCTTGCTTACCCTGTTGGCCTTCAAGTCTTTGTCTAGCCTGCAGATGAAATCATAGAAGAAGTCATCGTTGATCACTTTGAAGTCTTTCTACTTTGTAGGTGCAGAAGTCATGCGGGTAGCACTCGAAAATGTGGTCCTTGGAAAGAACACCACATCTATCCAGCTTGGAAAAGACACCTTGTGAAGCTGTAGCATACACCAAGTATGAAGTCATCTTGAAGTTGAAAGTACGCTTCACGTTTCCGAAGTTGCTCACCGATGTTGCTAACAATAATTTCCGACCAATTGATTATAGAATCAACCTTGTTGATTTCAATGGTCCTGATGAAAGCATACATTCATGTACGGAAAGTGTAGGCATTTGCTTCGCCATTCATTCTGCATAGCAATTTGACGACATCATCTGCCTCCTGCACCAAATTGGACCGTGGAAGAGTTCTCGGGAACTTTGAAGGGGATCTAGGCTTCTTCATGAATCGGCTATTCATGATGCTCACACAATCAGCTCTATGTTTCTCCCATCTACTGTTAGCATCTTGAATGCTAATAGAAGTCACCACCTTTCGTACTGGAATCTTCAAACAATAATTGATGAACTCTGCGTCCAAACGAATTATTGTCTTTCCCGAAGCATCACGCACTGATCTGGATGAAGGATGATAAGATCTAGCGCACTCCACGAACTCTGGCAATTGGGCTGTACATGGAAAAGCTGCAGCTCGGATAATTCCACTGCTTTTGACCGCACGCATGAGTGAAGTCTTTCCCACTCTGGATCGATCAATCAAATTAGCAAGAGGTTCCGGGCCTAGATCTGTGTCTCCTATGTCTGCAAGTTTGGAAGCAATGCATGACTCCATCGTGCTTTCTTTTTCATCTCCCTTCACCATGGCTTTATATATCTTCGCCTAAATAATTCTTTTTCTCCTTGGCCGGATTTCTTCAATACTTTAGTGCAGAGATCTCGGACAATTCTTGATTTAGAGGATATTTGCAATGTATTTGACATTGATAAAAACTCCTTTTCTTTTGTAAAGCACCTGAGCCCCTGTAACACCTGTGAAAACAATTATGCAGACAAAGATCAACCTCCTCCAAAGCATGCGCCAAATCGGAAGCTTTTAGCCTTGTTAGCACTTTGTTTGAACAAAATCCTTCATTTAATATTGGCTGCAATTCTTTATCTCGTGAATTAAATAATTCACCCATATGGCTGCCCATGCTTATATAACCTTCATAATTCTATAATTAATAATTTCCCTAACAATTAAAGACAATTAATTAATTAAAAATCATGCTTTTCTTTTTTAAAAATAACATGTTTAAGGACAACCATCCAATAAATTAAATTAATCCAATTTAATCCTTCACACAACACTTCACTTAAGCTTCACAGTGTGCTTTGACCATAGCCACTGAAAATAGAAATTAATTTTATGTTTTAATGCTTTAAAAAACATTAAATAATACCCAAATAGGGCGCACTTTTTGAGAGGAAGAGGGCAGCCACTAAATAAATTAAATTTAATGCATTTAATTCCTTTCTTTTATTCCATCTTTGACTTGTTGACCTCCTCCAAGCTTGGGCGCACTTTTTGAGAGGAAAGATTAATTAAAATAATCAATTTAATCCTTTTATTCTCTCACCAAAGGGGGCACACTTTTTTGCACATGTAATTCTATTTTTAAGAATTTTTTCATTATGGGATTCTTTACCCTGCAAGGCAGGCACCAAAATCCCATGATCCACTTAAGTGATTTGACTTCGACAATGAGATTATTTAACCTGCAAGGCAGGGGACTAAAATCCCATGATTTCACTTAAGTCACTTTCCTTTTATTATATCATGGGAATTTTTACCTGCAAGGCAATAAATTCCCACACACTCGCAGCCTCTATTTTTCCCTTTGTAGCTTAAGTGGCTTTTATAACACGGGAAAAAGTACCTGTCAGCGGTATAAAATTCCCACCACACTGCGGCTTATATTTTTCCCATCGCAGACTTAAATCCATTGTTTTCCAAAAATGCGCCCATTCCCGCAGGGGCTTTTCTGTGCACGACTTCGCTTTTTCCCAGTGATCCGGACCTCCGATGGCGACTTCCTCCGAGCATAATGTGCATATATGTTTTCCAGCTGCTCCAGGCCAAAAATCGGGCTTACTCGGCAAAGGAATTGTTCCAAAGAAATTTCACAGAAAACGAAACGGGACACCACAAAAACACGAAAAATTGCCAAAAGTTACAAATAAAGCCCAAAACTTAAAATAAGTTAAAACCTTTCTGGCACATAGGAATAATAACATATTCGCTCATAATAGAGTTAAAACAAAGCGCAAATAGCCTCATACGGGGCTCAAAATAATTAAATACAAATTTCCCATGAGACAAATCCCGACAAAGAATAAAACAATTTTGGGCATCTGGGTATTTGGCGAAAAAGGCTAATATGGCTCTTTGGGATTATCTTGACGCAATACAAGAACTTTCAGGCAATAAAAACACAAAATGACCCATTATTTTAAAAGTACGAAAATTTTTCGGATAGGGTAGTCACAGATTTCAGGGTGAAATCTGAGTGACACCAAAAACGCACCTTAATACACCCAACACCAACAATGCAAGCTCCTTGAATTCCTTGGCACTTATGCAAGCTCCTTGAACTATATGGCACTTGAAATCAACCCAAGCAATTGAAATTATTGAAAAAATGAAGGTGAGAGTCAAGTATGTAAATAAGAGGCGAGATATGCAAATGTGAGGTAAACGAGCTGTTAAAGTTATAGTTATAGACTTTGGGGGCTCATTTTAGGGTTTATAAGAGTTATTTAATGTTTAAAAAGGTGGTTTGGTTTTTTTTGACCAAAAAAAAAGAAAATGTTTTGACACGCGGCAGTGGGTGGGTATGTGCGGTGGTACCTTTTGTAGTTCCCGTGTATGTCCCAAGACCTGCTTGGACGACGTACCCAAGCATTGCAAGAGGTACCTTGCCCGTGCCCCATGCGTCTGTTCCCGTTACCCGTATTGAGAATGTACCATACCCGTACAAGCTGCCTCTAGGGGGACGTGACCGACTACGTAGGCTCTAGATGTGGGAAATGCTACAACTAATGAAGCAGATGCTAGGGCAATGCTTAAGGTGCTTCAAATTGCAGTCATTAGGGGTTGGATGATTTTCCTTATTTAAGGGGACTCACATATATATCTCAATGCAATGAAGGAAGGTAAGGTCTCGGTATAAAATTAATAATAGGGCAAACAAATGGCTAACTAGTAAATTTGACCCCATTTCCTTTGAGGATATTAGTAGGGTGGCAAGAAGGTTGTTGATCTCACAGCAAATAAGGGCATTGATTTGTTGTCTTTGATGGGCTCCTAACAGACCCTGGTTGGCACCTTACCCAAAGGAATTCCAAAGCATCATAATAAACGATGCAGCTAAAGTCCACCCACTCAGGCAATCCTCCTTAATCCCCTCCTACTTTAATCATAGTGATTATTAACAGTTGATGGTGACACTCCCATTTGGGTCTTTTATATTACCCACTTCTGTGAATTATGCGGATCTCCTTCCAATTTCTAGGTGGAGTTGATTTTCGGAGATAACTAGAAATCGCCTTTTAAACCAGTGTTTGCTATTTGTTTTACTTGTTTCTTTTGTTGTGCCAAGTGGAGGAGTGCCACCATTTTTTAGAAGCTGATTCTGCGTTTTGAGTTCGTCAAGCATGGGTAAGTCCATTCCTTTGGGGTTTGGGTGTAATTCAGATAAAATAGTAAAAGGGTCCTATCTGTTCATGCTTTCGTTCACTCTGTCCTTTTCCTTTCTCTTGATTTTGCAACCCATAGGTTTTTGGTGACCTATTCTGATGATGTTTCTTGTTCCAATTAAGAGGCTCGTAGGCTTTTTCCCTTCCTTTCTTTTATGCATGCTTCTACTTTTTCCTTGAGAGGAGCGGTTTCTGTAAGTTGTAAGGTTTCTGGGTTTTTGGCTTTGGAAGGATTAGGTTGTGAATTTTCTGGCTCTTGAAGGACTATTGATTAGGTTGTGAGGAGCAATTAGATGAAACTATTGTCTCCTATTTTTAGCCCCTTTTCTTGTGCTTATATTTGAGCTTTACTATGTTGTGTTCTCCTCTCTCTTAGAAGGAATAACTAACAATGTTGAGCATACTTATGGCCTCTGTTCTAGGTGTAGGGGGTAATATAACACTTACGAAGCTAATTTTTGCTTAAAATCCCTCTCCTAGTGGTTCATCTGTGCAGAATCAAAATGGGAATAGGAGTGAAGTCAAAATCATATCCTCTCATAGCCAAGCTGAATTCTTATCTTATACTAATAGTCAGATAAAAAAACCTCATATGTTGTTTTGGATGGAAAGGACATGGTGGTGTGTACAAGAGATAGATGGAGAAGATGATGATGACATCAAAGTTGTGGTGAAGATGATGATGACATCAAAGTTGTGGTGAAGCAAATTGTTGGACGCAAAACAGACCATGTTGTATTGTAATGTCTTTGATATGGCCAATAATCTGGCATCTGGCAGGAGCCGCTATTCTGTCTTCTGCACTAAGACCATAATAGTGCACAGACAACATTTCAATGTGTCAGATATGAAAATACGCGCATTTTCATTAGCTGATGGCCGAACTTAGCACAATGTGTCAGGGGGATGCAGAGATGGCAACAAAAATGGGCTTCTACTTTCCTGAGGTGGAAAAATTTCAATTCTTGATTGTTGTGTCAACCCAGGCCCCAAGTCTGATGATGAAGTAGAAATCATAGAGAAAAATCTTAAACTAGATGCTCTCAGATTGTAAATAGAATAGACTCATAAGATCCAATTGTGCTACTTTTTTGACATCTCTACTAAAGAGTTGACAATGGCTGCTTTGTGAATTTTTGACATTATATAGCTAATGAAAGCCATATTTTTATATTTTTGGTACTGTAGAATTGCAATGGGTAATGAATGATTCAGACTTGGGAGAGAAGGGAGACCAGGGTGCTATGTTTTACTTATTTTCCCTCTCCCTTTTGTGTATGTTGTATGGGGTGTGAAGATTAAATTCAGAGTTGATGATTGAGATTGGGTTTGCTATTTTGTATGCTCCCTTCGGATTTTCGTCGTAATATCCTTGACAACATGTATAGCTTACTGAGCAAGATGAAATGAAAGTGGAGACTGATAAAGTTACATAAGTGGTGTTATTTGAGGATAGGAAATCAAAATCTTCTTTTTCTCTTTCATTGGTTTTTCTGTGAATATCCAAGCCTTATGATGGACTTAGATGGAGATTTTCAAGGACTTTGATGGAAATACAGAGTGTCTACTCATACTTCCTGGTTTGGTCTTGATCATTGGATGTGTTTGGAAATTTAAGGGATGAATAATGTTATAAATTAAAAATCCACAATAAAAATTGCCGAATATTATAGTTTATGAAGTGCAGTAATTAAAATCATAGATTTAGATGTTTATAATGCATATTACAGAATGCAAACACCATGAATAGAAAGTAAAGAACACAATGACACAAGATATAAGTGGGAAAACCATGGAAGAAAAAAACCCATTGAAAATCACTTATCTTTATTGAGAATAAACTTTCACCCAGCACTCCCACTATTTCACAGATCCACTTGCAGTTACACCTTCAGAAGGGATTACAAACTGCCTCATACATACGCTCATGAGTTTTACATCATTCACATCATGTATCTATAATCAGCTTGCACATATTGCTCACATTCACATGTTACACTAGATATTTTTCATATCACCGATGTAACCGATCTCTAATGAGATCACCTTGTTTTATACAAGGTGGGTGACTTGTTTTGGGTCACTCTTATATTTTAAAACATTGCCGATAGTAGTAGTGGATCCGCCATGCTTATATTTTAAATATAAGGTATAAACAAAAACATACAGTGTTTGGAAAGTAGGGAAACATGCAAAATCGCTTTCACATGATAAAGTTTGTTCCTCATGACAAGTCACCATTTGGTACAAAAGAAATTATAATCCATAAATCAGCGTGTGATTTAGGTTAACAGCGAGAAAACACTTATTCCGTGGATTTTGCAGTTCCGCGGTGCACTACAACAATGTCCCACAGGATTTTCAACTCCACGGTATACTACCGCAGTGTCCTGTGGACTTATACAAGCCACAAACAACTGTACACGCATTGCGGGTTTTAGAGAAGCCATGAGACATTGTTTTGCTGCGGTTCAAAGCAGTGTTCCATGGATTCTATAAAAACCGCAATACAAAGGAACATTACAAATTCTCAAGATAAAGTGATTAAGGATGAAGTCTTACATAAGACTATGGAGTTAATAAACTCTTCATATCTAATGCTTCGTTGGGGATTACAAGTAAACTTCACATACATGACAATTTACTTAAACAACATAGAAATAGTCTCGGGAGTATCCATTTTGACACATTCAAGTCGTTAAGAGATGGCATTGCATAAGGAAAAACATGCAACATGCCCATTTCTTATTTTCCCCTCAAGGACAACTAAAAGGCCAAAACTCATATGATTTAGAGGTGAAGATCAATGCCATTCACATGATCATAAGAGCTAAACAACACATACTCAGTTGATTCAGAGGTGGAGATCAACATCATCCACATGATCATAAGAGTTAATATCTGAAATGCCCAACATAGCACGAAATTTGTAGAACTTTACAACACCCAAGGGCTTAGTAAAAATGTTTGCAACCTGCTCATCAGTGGAACAAAACTTGAGATCTATATCACCATTGAGAACTTTTTCTCGGATGAAGTGCATATGAATCTCAATATGCTTGGTTCTTTGATGTTGACTGGATTGTTTGCAAGAGCAATACAACTTGGCTATCACATAGAAGTAGAGTGCTTCCTTTGACGCCCATATGAAGTTCTTCCAATAGTCTTTTGAGCCACATGGCTTCTTTTGTTGCTTCCATAACACTTCTATACTTTGCTTTAGTAGAAGAGATAGATATTGTTGGTTGCTTCTTGTTGCTCCAAGTTATTGCACTTGCACCCAACTTGAAAAAATATCGTAAGTAGATCTTCTATCCACAATATCACCAACATGGTCAGAATCACAATAACCAAATAGAATTGCATTATCACAAGAAGAATAACACAAGTTATAATTGATTGTACCTTTGATATACCCTACAATCGTTTTGTCATTTTCCAAATGGTCCTCATAAGGATCTTGCATGAATATAGAAACAATTCCAATTGCAGAGGAAATATCAGGGTTTGTGATAGTTAAATAAATTAAACTACCAACCAACTGTCTATATAAAGTAGGATTAAATTTATCACAAGAAGGTTTTGGATCTAATTTAACACCAACTTCCATAGGAATAGAGACATGCTTACAATCAATCATATTAAATCTTTTAAGAAGATTAATAACATATTGTGATTGAGATGCAATAATAGATTTGTGATTTTGACAAATAACCATGCCTAGAAAATGATTTAACAGTCCTAAATCAATCATTTCAAAACATTGTCTTAACTTCTCTTTGATTCTAAGAATTAGATTCTTATCACTACTAGTAATCAAGAGATCATCAACATATAAGACAATAATGATAACATGACTATTTTCATACTTGACAAATAAATCATTATCAAAAAAATAGTTAGAGAAACCAAGCTCATGAAAGAAACTATTTATCTTAGCATACCAAGCTCTAAGAGCTTGTTTAAGACCATACAAAGATTTCTTAAGTTTACACACATATAATTCTTTGCCAAGTTCTTCAAAACCTTTAGGTTGATGCATATAAATTTCTTCTTTCAAGTCACCATTTAAAAACACATTTTTAACATCCATTTGGTGAATCTCCCAACCATGTTGAGCAGCTAAAGCTAGAAGAATTCTAATAGTGCTCATTTTGGCAATGAGGAGCAAAGGTTTCAACATAATCCAAACCAGGTTTTTGAGTAAACCCTCTAGCAACTAATCTTGCCTTGAATTTATCAACCTTACCAATAGAGTTATATTTGATTTTATACAACCATCTAGAGCCTACAATGCTTCTTTTAGGAGGAAGAGGACTAATTCCCAAGTTTGATTCTTGATTAGAGAATTGTATTGGGCCTCCCATACTGCAACCCATTTTTTATTTAAGTTGGCTTTTTTCAAAAGATTGAGGTTCAACCTCATAAACATTTGACAATGTTAGCATATGCAGAGAGAAGAAAGAATACGTAAGGCAAACCGCACCGCTTTCAAATGACACAGGCAAAGAGGTTTATTTATTATAGGAAGAGGTAGTTACATTTAGTTACATTTGGTTGTTTGGTTACAACCTCTTCAACTGCTAGGAACCGCATTACATTCTATATAATGCTCTATAGCTCTATATTTTAACACCCCCTCTTAATGACTAAACCGGAAACAATACCAAGTTTATCCCGAAATTTTACAAATTTCCTAAAGCCCATATGTTTAGTCATTTCTGTTGATGCAAAATCACAGCACCCCTGGACGCACATCAGGCTTCTAGGTTGATGTTCAGGCATCCAGTGTGATTGCACAACATGGAAACCTCTCTCCAAGCGTGGGACTTGTGAAACCGAGAGAGGAATCTCTAGAGAAGGCTGGTTCCTGCTCCTAAACTACCTGCCACAAGCTATTCCAGTGCAGGCAAGCTAATCTAATCCTAATCTAACCATGCCAAGGAGACAGAGAGAGAGAGAGAAGGGAAAAACAGCAAAAGCCTACACTAAAACGGTGATACACCAGAGAAGGAGGATGTTGAACATCTATCAAAACTGCCATGGGACAAAGAGAGGTGAGCAATGGGAAGGATGGACAGATGCATCACAGGCCCAAGGATAGATTTCACACGAGAAAATGTCCCAAAACTCCATGAACACGGACTCCAAACCTGCGATGAACATTCAAACATGCACAAATACTGCAATGAAGAGAGGCAAGAAGAGAACAAGCAAAAGCGAGAAAGGATGGACGGATGCATCACAAAACACGTTTTGTTGCTCCAGAAGTTTACATGAACATCATTCCATTAATAAGAGGCAAAAACGCCATTACAGAGCAAGGGAGGAGGCTCGAACTCCATTTTCAACCCTAGAGAAGAAAAGAAGGGAGGGCCGAGCAGAAAGAATGAACAACCTTTTTTTTTTTTAAAAATGAGCCAAATCTGGCTTTTACATTGCATGGGTCGAGCCCAGGGGACAGAAAACGTGGGAAAACGTGCAAGCCCATTCCTCATTGACTGCAGATGCATTAAATCAGCATGGAGGATCTTACCAACCCATACCCTGTCACTTTGAGCGATTTTGGAGGAGAATGCGACCCATTTGTATTAATTTGGCCGCTAAAATGTCACTTCTGGCCGTGCAGAAGAAGAATGCGACCCATTAGCATTAAAACGGGTTGTTGAAAGGTCGCACGGCCATTACCACACGTCAGAGCCGTTTCTCGATTTTCTCTCTTGATCGCACAAAACTCGAGATTGATCCCAGAATCATGTAGAGCATCTCATGACTTTCCGTTGATATAAAGAAGCGTGGAAATCCGAGCTCGGATCAAAAGATATGGCGATCTGAAGATTTAGGGCACGGAACAGATCAAAACGAATTTTAAAATGTTTTCCCGCTCTTCGCCGCCCAGACGACACGTGGCAGGCTCTGATTGGTCGCACAATTCTCTCTCCTCTACCTTTCGGCGGGCTGTCTTTTGAATTTTCCTTGTGGGCCCTAGCTGGGACACGTGGCACTATCCCATTGGTTCGGTTCAGCGCTCGATAACTCGCCCCTTTGACCTTTTGACTTTTTCTCCTGTGAGGACACGTGGTAGTTTCTGATTGGTCCTCGGCTCCTTCGGCTCCTTCGGCTCCTTCGCCTCCATTTGTCCGGATGTCCCATTTGATTTTGGGCCTTTTGGACTCATTTCGCCGATTCGCCGGTTCGGGCATTTTTGGCCCGCTTGTCCCACTTTGCTTCGGACTGACTTGACTCTTTTCGGCCGGTTCGGCCGGTTCGCGCCTTTTGGCCCGATTGTCCCATTTGCGTCCCTCTCAGCAGTTAGCCAATTTTTTCTCGGTCGAACCGGCATTTCGCGCCCGCCGCGTACTTTTGTCCCAGATGTCCCTGTTGCTTTGCGGGCTGTTTGTGCTTACTTCGGCCGAGCCGGCCGGTTCGGGCCTTTTGTCCCAAATGTCCCGACTGCCCCTAGGACTAGGACTTAGTCATTTTTATGATTTTTTCCTGGATCAACCTACTTGCCTTCTGCAACCTTTTTTCGCATTTTCTCAGAGCTTGCTCTTTTCCTCTCAGACAGTTACTTAGAAAATATTTGAGGGGACTCTAAAGAACATGATTTTTGGCCCCGAATCAATCAATTTTCCTGGGACTTGAATATTTTGATGCATGTTATCAAAATTACCTGGGGGGGTGAAATTTTGACAACAGTTTGGCGACTCAGCGGGGTCATCTGCCTGCTAGATGAATGATCAGTAGCCTGAAGCATCCATTGGGCATGGAGTCATGAGTTGCAACCTGCAACTGATCTGAACTTTGAAAACCTCCCTCTGAGCCACTTGGAAACCCATTGAACTCGGAGTGTCTTCACCAAGATGCCATCGAAATGAATGCGAAGCGAGAACCAGTAACCAGCAACACCAAAACTATGTACAAAACTGAAAATCATACATGCCCCAAATGGAACATGCAGAGTGTGCACAAGCACTTCTTCTACTGAAAGCAAACCTAGCTACTCTACTCTAACTAGAAGCAAAGGCAAGCTAAACAAACCCCGCGAATCGGGTGTGAGAAATAGCTTCCTTTCTTCAAAATTGGCAGCCATGCAATTGATTTGGCACTGATCATGGCTGTTTGGATGGATGGAAAATCAACAAGAAGCTGGTCTTCTATCCAAATCATCAAGGTATCAACTGAAAAATCCAATACCTCTTTTAGTTGCTCTGCATTTGGATTGAAGAGGTATGGCAGCTGATCCTTGGTACTTTGTAGCTCGTCCTCATGCTCAGAAGCAAGCATGACTGGTTGTGGCTTCTCCCTTGGCTCCAATGAAGCCAAATACCTGATTGGGCAAGGTCTGATCCGTTTGATATGCCCATAGCTCTGATTTTCAACTCCAAGAATGGAGTCTTCTTGTAGACCCTCTTGAATGGATGGTGTGGAAGAAATGGTGAAATTCTTCTGTCCTTTCTCTTCCTCCAATGAAGAACATGGAAGATAAAAATCTTCCAATCTTGATCCCAAAGAGCTGCTGTAAGATGCAGGCTGCTGCAAATGAAAGCTCTCCTTCATGGCAGCAGGCTCTGGTGTTTGGAATGTGGATGATGAAAGAGAGAAAGGTGAAAGCTCAACCGGCTCTTCTCCATCAAAACAGTCCTCCAAATCGGCTGTAAACTGCCTCATTGCTGTCCTGCTGCTCGTGTTCAACTTCCTCCATGGTGTCCTCTTGATCTGCAACTTGACCACCATGGTTTCCTTCACTTTCCAATATTGAGTTTGAGAGATCAAACTCCTTTTCAGTAATAGAACTTGAGAGAGATGAAGTGGAAAGAAGAACTGAAGGTTCTCCTGTAGCCTGCTTTGTGCTCGAAGCCCTTAGATCTCGCACTTTTCTCCTCCACAGCTAGGATGTGCTCCTCTTCTTTTAGATTTGGAGCAGCTTCTCCTTCCTCTAATGTTTGAAGGCAATCTTGCTCTTGATTGAACTCCTTCTCCAGCATGAAGTTTGTCAAGTCAAACTCTTCAATTTGCTGCTCTAGAGGACAAGTTGGGACTGCAAGATCTTCTTCTTCTGCAACCAAATCAGTCCTAACCACCATTTGTTCAACCTTAGCCTCTTCTGTAGGCTTAACCATCAAGGGGATCTTTGTCATCCCAAATTTGGTAGCCCAAACCTTCAAGTCATCTGTCATTTCTTTTCTGTTGGGCTCCTCTTCTTGCTGTCCTTGATGACTGATTTTTTCAATTCCTTCTTCCCCATATGAAATTGGGAATGCAAGAGGAGGAATGGGTTGAAACTCAACCGATTTTACACTTTTTTGTGGTGGTGGAGGCAGTGAAACCTCTTGTTTCTTTGGAGGAGGGGGTATTTTTGTTAGCTCTTGTGGAGGGGATGATTGTTTGGAAGGGAAAAGGAAAGAAGAATCGAGATGAGGTGGAAGACTGGGGGGTGGAGAAATGGATTCAACACTGGGACAGCGAGATGGAGGGTTTGAAACTTGACACTGCTGAAATGAAACAGATTGGGAAAGAGGAAAAGGAAAGGCATGAGATGGTGTGCTTACCCGTTGACAAGGTTGTTGAATACTTCTCTCATACACCTCTATTTCTTCAATCCACTTTGCAAGCAAAGGCAGCGTTGCAATCATGAAGTCAAGCTTCTCCCGAGGGTGTAATGCCTTGGAAAAGGTCCCACCCATGGACAGGTGCTCCATAACCGATTCCAAAGCTTTCATCGTGCTCGAGCCCCTGGATCGCACTATGTTTACCTCCATCTTTTGGATTTTCTCCAATGTACAGACCAGCATCTTGCATGTGATTGTCTTCATTATATGCATACTCTTGCTCTTGGAAAGCTCCATAGCCAAACCGACTTTGGGTAATCTGCTGCTCATATGAATATGCATGCTGATCTCGGAGGATTTGTAAAACTGCTGGAGGTGGAATATATGCTGTTGTTGATATGAAATCCATGATGGAAATGAAGTCATGATTGCACAACTTCAAAGAATGAGGAAGAATGAAAGAGATGGAAAGAAGGATGAATGGAAAATGAATGAAAATGAATGGAAAGGAAGGTCTCGCAACTTCGAGAGATGGTTGTTGACCGGATGGAGTCGCCGGATGTGTTTGCAAGTGCCTCCAAAGGCTGAAATCTTCACAGAACACATCAACTCGCAAAGATGAAGTGAAAGACCTCTAAGGTCCCACCGGGCGTGCCAAAACTGTTGATGCAAAATCACAGCACCCCTGGACGCACATCAGGCTTCTAGGTTGATGTTCAGGCATCCAGTGTGATTGCACAACATGGAAACCTCTCTCCAAGCGTGGGACTTGTGAAACCGAGAGAGGAATCTCCAGAGAAGGCTGGTTCCTGCTCCTAAACTACCTGCCACAAGCTATTCCAGTGCAGGCAAGCTAATCTAATCCTAATCTAACCATGCCAAGGAGACAGAGAGAGAGAGAGAGAAGGGAAAAAAAGCAAAAGCCTACACTAAAACGGTGATACACCAGAGAAGGAGGATGTTGAACATCTATCAAAACTGCCATGGGACAAAGAGAGGTGAGCAATGGGAAGGATGGACAGATGCATCACAGGCCCAAGGATAGATTTCACACAGAAAATGTCCCAAAACTCCATGAACACAGCTCCAAACCTGCAATGAACATTCAAACATGCACAAATACCTGCAATGAAGAGAGGCAAGAAGAGAACAAGCAAAAACGAGAAAGGATGGACAGATGCATCACAAAACACGTTTTGTTGCTCCAGAAGTTTGCACAGAACATCATTCCATTAATAAGAGGCAAAAACGCCATTACAGAGCAAGGGAGGAGGCTCGAACTCCATTTTCAACCCTAGAGAAGAAAAGAAGGGAGGGCCGAGCAGAAAGAATGAACAACCTTTTTTTTTTTTTTTTTTAAAAATGAGCCAAATCTGGCTTTTACATTGCATGGGTCAAGCCTGTGGTACAGAAAACGTGGGAAAACGTGCAAGCCCATTCCTCATTGACTGCAGATGCATTAAATCAGCATGGAGGATCTTACCAACCCATACCCTGTCACTTTGAGCGATTTTGGAGGAGAATGCGACCCATTTGTATTAATTTGGCCGCTAAAATGTCACTTCTGGCCGTGCAGAAGAAGAATGCGACCCATTAGCATTAAAACGGGTTGTTGAAAGGTCGCTTCTGGCCATTACCACACGTCAGAGCCGTTTCTCGATTTTCTCTCTTGATCGCACCAAAACTCGAGATTGATCCCAGAATCATGTAGAGCATCTCAACAACTTTCCGTTGATATAAAGAACGTGGAAATCCGAGCTCGGATCAAAAGATATGGCGATTCGAAGATTTAGGCACTAATGCATCAAAACGAATTTTAAAATGTTTTCCCGCTCTTCGCCGCCCAGACGACACGTGGCAGGCTCTGATTGGTCGCGCAATTCTCTCTCCTCTACCTTTCGGCGGGTGTCTTTTGAATTTTCCTTCAGGCCCTATTTGGGACACGTGGCACTATCCCATTGGTTCGGTTCGGCGCTCGATAACTCGCCCCTTTGACCTTTTGACTTTTTCTCCTGTGAGGACACGTGGCAGTTTCTGATTGGTCCTCGGCTCCTTCGGCTCCTTCGCGTACTTCACCTCCATTTGTCCGGATGTCCCATTTGATTTTGGGCCCTTTGGACTCATTTCGGCCGATTCGGCCGGTTCGGGCATTTTTGGCCCGCTTGTCCCACTTTGCTTCGGACTGACTTGACTCTTTTCGGCCGGTTCGGCCGGTTCGCGCCTTTTTGGCCCGATTGTCCCATTTGCGTCCCTCTCAGCAGTTAGCCAATTTTTTCTCGGTCGAACCGGCATTTCGCGCCCGCCGCGTACTTTTGTCCCAGATGTCCCTGTTGCTTTGCGGGCTGTTTGTGCTTACTTCGGCCGAGCCGGCCGGTTCGGGCCTTTTTGTCCCAAATGTCCCGACTGCCCCTAGGACTAGGACTTAGTCATTTTTATGATTTTTTCTGGATCAACCTACTTGCCTTCTCGCAACCTTTTTCGCATTTTCTCAAAGCTTGCTCTTTTCCTCTCTGATGACAGGAACTTAGAAAATATTTGAGGGGACTCTAAAGAACATGATTTTGGCCCCGAATCAATCAATTTTCCCGGGACTTGAATATATTCGATGCATGTTATCAAAATTACCTAGGGGGTGAAATTTTGACAACAATTACATCTACAAACCCGCCATAGGTTGCACTTCAAAATCATCATCCATGATCGTGTTGCGGTTGTCGAATGAAGAACGCCGCAAAACAAAAATTTGGTCCCATGAACAAAAGATATGACAAGTGGTCCACTTTGGTTCTCATTACGTGATTCATTGACCGCTGATGAATCACTAATGGTCGAGAGTGTCACCCCATCTCAGTGTTGAAATCGAGAACCTTGAAGATGTGGATTGAAAAATCTATTCCACGCTTGTGTAGCCTCGTTGGAGTCTGTACAAAAACTCAATTATCTTGCAATCGAAGTCACCTCGATCACGTTCTTGCAACACCGTGTAATGCTCATCCAACTTTCTCAATAAGAGAAATGTGACCATCTGTGCAAAGTAGGAGTTAGAATCAACTCGCAATAGTAGGAGAAATAACCATCTCCGTCCCAAAGAAGGGTCTCTGTCTCAAAGTGGTAGGAGTGAGAATCAACTCCTCATCTATTTGCTCATCTATCCCCCCTCGTTGGGAAAGATCCTTCACAACACAATGAACAAACTGTTCATGCTCTACTATCCTTCGAGCAAGGACCTCACGAGTGAGTGGTGGACATGCCATCTCACCATGCATCATCATTGCATTTGGAATAATGGAGTCTCCGTCCACAACAAATTGTTCTTCGTAACGAGGAAATCCATCCTCCTAAGGCATGTCCGCCTCCCGTACACTTGGTATAGTGGATACTCCCTCCACAATAGGTGCATGTAGGTTGACCGTATCGAAGTCAACAGATTTGTGAGGAATGACTTCCTCCCAAGGCATCAGTAGCCTCCGCACTTCTGAATGGTGGAGCTGTTCTCCACACGTGCATTCATATTGATCGCAGCCGGATCAACAAGTCGATATCGACCACTTTCCCCAATACCAAGGGCAATTATCTCTGTCTCTGTTTGACATCGAGAGACAACACACTTCTTTCCACAAAAATCCACAGAAATATTGGGATTTTCAGTTAATTGACGAATAGATAGAAGATTCTTTTGTAAAGAAGGTACATATCTAACATTCCGTACCAACAATTTATGAGCATTATTCAATACAATGCATATATCTCCTATCCCTTCTACTGCAAGTGATTCTCCATTAGCTAGTACTACTGATTCAAAACATATATTTGCAGTAAATGAAACATAGCAGTCCCTACGACATGAAAAGTGTGCGCAGACACATCGAAAGTCAATGATCTAAGAATTGGTACCACTGTCATTCAAGCATGATGTCGTAAGACAATAAAGAGCATGCCCGTCATCCGAATCCCATTCTTCTGCAACCGCTGCCACATGTTCCTCATTGCATGGCTTTTTGTTCTCGTTGTGAAAGATCATACTTCCACTTCTGGCAATCCTTCTTGAGGTGCCCAACCTTGTGACAATAATAGAATGTGACTTGATACCGAGTGGAAGACTCACCAGATTGACGTTTCCACTTTTCCTTTGACCAAGTGACAAGAGCACTCTTTGAATGGTCACAATTAGATTCTACTTGAAGTTGTCTCCGCTCCTTTTGCAACAAGTAGGAAATCACCTTGTCAAATGTGAGTGTTTGACTTTCAGCCATTAAATGGAGTGCCTCCACAAATGACTCATATGAAGAAGGTAAGTTGTTCAAAATCCGAGCCACCATATCATTGTCGTCCACCTTTTTATTCATGGAAGATAATTGGTCTTGGAGATCTTTCATCCGAAGTAGGTGCTTAGATAGCGATCCACTTTGTAATTTTACGGAAAAGAGCATATTTTTAGGTATAAAACTTGACTCTTTTCTAACGTCTGATATTTACCCTTTAGATTGGCCCACAATGTGCTTGCCACAGTGGCATTCCGCACTTCCGGTATCATATCATCCAATATCGATAGCTTGAGAAACAATAACGCTTCCTTATGACGTTTGACATAATCCTCGAAGTTCGTCGCTAGTCGACTTTCATCACCCTTGATTATTTTATCACAATCACGAAACTCGCGACCGTTAAAATCTTATGACTCCAAACATTGAAATTAGTGCCCATTAATTTTTTAGTCTCTAAGCAAAGTCAAGTGTGAAATATTTGCCATTTTATTATTCCAAAGTAACGGAAATAATAAAATAAAATTTTGCCCCACACTAAATAAAATATCTATTTCAAAGCAAATATGAAAATAACGTATTTGCCCACTTAATAAAAACAAAACCACTTTATGCAAATACGTGGCAAGTATCAAACAACCTATACATGGCAAGGGGAGAAAAATTAAAAAAATAGTTTAATAAATCTTATTCTCCCGACTTTACCTCTACCCATACGACTTCATTCTTTCCTCCCACACGAATTTTGCTCCACGATTTCCGCAGCCACGAGCTTGTGCAATGTCTGTCCTTCAATCGACTGTATTAACTTCAAATCTTCGAACCAGGTTTTGGCTATTTTTCTTTGCCATGACTTTGCCTTTTCCTGTGATAGGATTTGCATGATCGTAGCTTTTTCTACAAACCACGACTTTTGCCTTCGTATCACATTGTTTGGGATTCGAACCACAATTTTCGTGCAAAATTGACTATGTTTTTGAAATTTTGCCCCACACTAAATAAAATATCTTTTTCCAAAGAACTATGAAAATAACGTATTTGCCCACTTAATAAAAACAAAACCACTTTATGCAAATACGTGGCAAGTATCAAACAACCTATACATGGCAAGGGGAGGAAAAATTAAAAAAATAGTTTAGTAAATCTTATTCTCCCAGACTTTACCTCTGCCCATACGACTTCATTCTTTCCTCCCACACGAATTTTGCTCCATGATTTTCGCAGCCACAAGCTTGTGCAATGTCCATCCTTCAATTGATCAGATTAACTTCAAATCTTGAACCGGAGTTTTGGCTATTTTTCTTTGCCATGACTTGGCCTTTTCCTCGTGATAGGATTCATGATCAAGCTTTTTCTACAAACCACGACTTTTGCCTTCGTATCACATCGTTTGGGATTCGAACCACAATTTTTGTGCAAAACCGACTGTGTTTTTGCCCTGTTTTGCCTTTGACATCTCTCTTCCACTGGACGCGTGCCCTCGTTTTTCTTTGCTTTGCCCCTTGTGTCTGGTATTTTTCTCCAAATACCCCACGATTTGCCAAATTTGTGCCCTATTTGGGCTTCCTATAATTTATAGTTCGTGCCTCTTGGATGCTTCCTCGAACCGCAACCTCAGACGCCCGATAAGAATGTTAACATATGCAAAGAGAAGAAAGAATACAGAAGGCAAACTGCACTGCTCAAATGACATAGGCAGAGGTTTATTTATTATAGGAAGAGGTAGTTACATGTAGTTACATTCGGTTGTTTGGTTACAACCTCTTCAATTGCTAGGAATTGCAAAGACATTCTATATAATGCTCTATAGCTCTATATTTTAACAGAGACAAGGCATGATAAGAATGGTGACTACAAGTCATCTTTCTCAAATCATTAGGTTGAGAGTTTGAAACCAGATTTTTAGCCCATTTAGGAATGCTAGATTGAGACAAGGATGGAGAAGACTCCCTCTCAATGTCTACATCCATCATATCGAAGAGGGGTGATTAATCTCTTGCAAATCAGTTTCCATATTGTGTAAGCACGGATTATTATTTAGAAAATAAGTTTTAGATTTAGGAAACTTATAAGAGGGAACAACAACAAATTTACAAAAAGCTTTCTCAAGAACATGCACATACCTATTTTCTACAGTCATATGCTTAATTAGATCATAGACTCTTAATTCCTTTGTTTGACTGCCATACCCAACAAAAATGCACGAGTAAGAGGTAGGATCAAACTTGTCTTTTAACTTTAGGAATAAGAAGAGAAGTAGGGCTACCAAATATCTTTAAATAAGAGATTAAGTTTTTGCTTAGTCCATACTTCATGAGGTGTGGTTTGATGTAAAGATTTTGTGGGAACTCTATTAAGGATATGAACAACAATGTTCATTGCTTCAGCCCATAGAAACTTAGGTACATTAGAAGCATGAAACATAGTCCTAGCCATTTCTATGACTGTTCTATTCTTTCTTTCAGCTATGCCATTTTGCTGAGGAGAATAGGAGTTGTTAGCTCCCTTTGAATTCCATTAGATACACAAAACTCATCAAAATTCTTATTAACATACCTCCATTATCAGTTTTAATTCTTTTAATTTTCAGATTAGCCATGTTTTCAACAAGGGCTTTAAACTCTTGAAACTTAGATAAGACATCAGACTTTTTCCTAATGTAATAAGACCAAGTCATTCTTGAGAAATCATCAATAAAACTAACATATAAAGCACCACCAAGAGAAGGTACTTCCAAAGGACCTCTAACATCACTATGAATTAACTCAAGTAAGAAAGAGGAATTAGACTCATGGTGTTTGTGAAATGGTTGTACATGTTGCTTACCACACAAGAAACTTTCACAAGATTCATGATCTGATTTTATCTTAGGAAGACCTATAACAAGGTTAAGGTGGGACATCTCATACAAACTTTTAAAGTTTACATGCCCAAGCCTTTCATGCCATAATTGAACAACATTACAGGAAGAAGTGAAAGGACAAGATTCAATAACAAATCCATCAAAAAGTATAATCCATTTTTTTGTAAACCAGTAGTTATTACTTTACGAAGCTCATTCTTAACATACCTTTTATTTTGTAATAACACAAATTGTAGTCAGCTTTAGTTAATTGAAGACAAGATAAAAGGCTATTCTTTAAGTTAGGAACAAATAACACATCCCTAATGATTCCATTTCCAAACTTAATATTGCCACAAGATTCAGACTTGACGACGAGTTATCTCCTAGATATCATACATATATGTCATGTGTCTAGATGCACCACTATCTAGGATCCATTCGTTGTTAATGAAGGCTGAAAGGGAAGTATAAAGAACAATAGAATGGTCAACATTATTGGCTTGGTTAGTAGTAGGATTTTGATTTTTATTGTTCTTCTTTTTATTGTTTTTATTCTTAGGATTGTTGTGAGACAAGTGAGTATGGCAATCAATTGCTTTATGACCAAATTTACCACAATTGTTATAAGTACCATCAAACTTTATTTACCTATGGTACTTAAATTTGGATCTAAAGTTTGATTGCTGATTTGTATTACTGATATACTGATTTTTAGAAGACTTCTGACTTTGAGAGAACAATGCTTGAGAGGCATTCTCTTTTGAGTCAAAGTTCTTCATGACACTCTCTTCTTGAATAAGGAGAGAAGACAATGTGTCTAAATCAGGTAGATCATCTTCATTTTGATATTTAGAATTTAGAATAGAGATGAAGTTTCTAAACTTTTCATGAATGTTAATTTGAATAATGAAGTAAAACAACTTATCATGAAACAATTCACAATTACATCCATCTAATTGAGCTTTAATATCCTTAATTTTAGCTAGATAATTAACAACCTTTTCATCAACTTTCATAGGGGTTGTAAACAATTCCATGATTAACTTAATTATTCTAGAGAGGCAACTACCCTCATGCATAGTTTGTAATTGATCCCATGCATCAGTTGGAGATTCCATATGTCCAATATGCAATAAGAACTCATCTTTGATACTTTGTAATAAGATGGACATAGCCTCTTGGGATTTTTGAGAGAATACTTAAGTTCCTAGGAGTAGCTTGTCCCCTAGTGGGTTTCTTCTCAACACCACTAACTAAATCCCATAGATTTCTAGCCATAAGGATAACCTTAATCCTAATTCTCCAAATATTGTAATTAGTTTTGTTTAGAAGTTGTGTTTTATCCATGGAAAAACTAGAACTAGCCATTTTAAGGAAAACTTAGGAACACTTTGGAAAATAGAGTGTTAGGCGGATTTTTTCAGAAGTTACAAAAATTGTGGTACGAAGAGGAAAATACAACGTATTTAATACCATATTTACGCGGAGATGCGTCCCCCCATTTTTGACATGTCCGAGATGTTCCGGACGTCTTGGGGACGTGTGGGAAATGTTTCCCCCACGTTTCTCATAGTGTTTACTTGGTGGGAAACGTCCTGGGGACGTCCGCAGAGGATGGGAAATGTCCTGAGGACGTGGGAAACGTTTGGGGGACATGGGGGACGTCTAGAGACTCTAGACGTCCCCCACGTCCCCCACGTGCTCTACCGCCTTTTTAAATAAAAAACATTGTTTCTACACTCTAAACTTTTTAAAAATTATAAATCACTTATAACATAAAAACAACATTACTAACCTAGCCCTAACCCTAAAAATGCAATTTTATGGTATAAATTAACATTATGGGCTCATTTATCACAAGACACTTGAGTACAAACAGTCCCCAACATTTCGGTGGGATGTAGATCTCGAGGAGCCGAGGCAGGTTGAAGAGGATAATACTGTGCAGCGGGGATTGATTGGGCTTACCTTTGAGGACGAGGATGCTAGTACCAACGAGGAGTTCATGGATATTGCTTCAGATGTTGATTCTGAATTTTAGGCCGATACTTGTAGTTGTCCTCTTTTTTTGTAATATTGACAATAGACAATTGTTGGTGTATTTGGCTATGAGATTAATGATATGAATATCAGCTATTGTCACTTGATCAATCGTAATTTACAATGGTTTTACTTTTATATTTTATAATATATTTGAAATTTCAGCTTGTCTCAAATTCAAAATTCAAATATGTATTATGAATTTTCAATTTATGACATTAACATATTGATATTATATTATTAAGGAATGTATCTAATGTTTATGAGTTCAAGTTTCACCTTATTTAAATCTCAAATGGTTTTATTTCATCTTATTTATATAATTTAGTTTATGTATCTTTATATTTTAAATATTTAAATATTTTTAATTAGCCGTCCCCTCGTGCACTACCCGCCATCCCCAAAATTTGAAATTTTTTGCCGTCTCGGAAACTCAATTGCGCCGTGCCCTTGTCCCGAGTCGTAGGTAACTATGTTTAATAGTCAAATATAATATTTTGAATTTGAGGAAAACACTCAAACAAGTTACACAGAACCAAGAAGGAAGGCTGCAAAACACAAAAAACTAGTCGCGGAGGGCTGCAATGCAATAGAGAAATAGTTATAAAATATTCAAATTTTGAAAGCCGCGAAAGAAAGAAATAGTGTTCTACGGATACTTGAAATCTTAGTGTCTGTGGAATACTTAGGCCAACAATCGTAGAACAAAAGGAGAAGACCGCAGAAGGAAGGCAAGCCCGCAAATCATAGAAACTTGCTCGATAACGAAAAAATCTGCGTATAACAAAAAATAAGGTTTGTGGAACACATGGGGTTTGGGTAATAAATAAAATGACGCTGCGATACAAGGCACCCATGGTACAAGCGGTGAAGAACTGCAAAGCAAGGAAATCCATGCAACAAGGATAAGCACGCTGCATAAGACTTATAGGAAGCTACAGGTCAAAAATACGTGGAAGAATTGGAGAAGTCAGGAAGACTCGTAGATGACTAAAAACGTGAAATATTAAAAAAAGTCACACAATGGCTATAAAACGGCTATTAAAGGCGCAAATCATTTAAATAAGCCGCAAAAGACTTGAAAAGCCGTGAAGGACAGAAATTGTCGCGAAGGCCGATAAACTTAGAGGAAGGTCACGGATGGTCAAAAACGCATATCTATGCACACAAATGGCAATGGAGGCTAAAAACACATGCACAAGCAAGATCTAATATCACTAAATTAATTAATCATTTTAGATCATCCAAATTCACATTATTTTGGTGGGAATTGGAGTTTTGAACTTGATAAACTTGAAGTAAGTTGCGAAGAAAGCTAGGGTTTCGCAGATTTGAAAAACTTCAAGTTTCTTCACACCTACAAATCAAAAAACATCCAAATCTATCCTGCACATGCATAAACACCAGCTCTGATACCATGTTAGGAAATTTAAGGGATGAATAATGTTACAAATTATAAATCCACAATATAAATTGTTGAAGATTATAGTTTATGAAGTGCAATAATTAAAAACATAGATTTAGATGTTTATAATGCAGATTACAAAATGTAAACACCATGAATAGAAAGTAAATGAACACAGTGACACAAGATATAAGTGGGAAAACCTTGGAAGGTAAAAAAACCACTGAAAATCACTTATCTTTATTGAGAATAAACTTTCACCCAACACTCCCACTATTTCACAGATCCACTTGCAGTTACACCTTCAAGAAGGGATTACAAATTGCCTCATACATACGCTCATGAGTTTTACATCATTCGCATCATGTATCTATAATCAACTTGCACATATTGCTCGCATTCACATGTTACACTTGATATTTTTCATATCACCGATGTAATTGATCTCTAATGAGATCACCTTGTTTTATACAAGGTGGGTGACCTGTTTTGGGTCACTCTTATATTTTAAAACACTGCCGACAACAGTAGTGGATCCACCATGCTTATATTTTAAATATAAGCTATAAACCAAAAACATACAGTCTTTGGCGAGTTTCTTAAATAAGCTAGTTTCCCGCTTAATATTATAAACCCAACATGATGGAAGAAAAAAATGGGGAGAGGCGAGGACAAGGTGTGTATTGCTCATGAATAAGGGTGTGAGGTAAAGAGAGGAGGGTAAGAAAAGAGAGCGTGTGCAATGTCTCCTTCCCGTTTTGCCCCTCTGCCTTTTTATCTTTAAGATAGTCATTAAATTCTTTCTATGGTGAAAGCATGAAGAAAAAATCATTTTGCATATATTCATTGCTTCGACAATTAGGTGTATAATGTTTTTTAATTCAGAGATTCGGGGTGGTTTGGATTCAAAGAGAGATATAATAGTGTTGAGACTTGGGCTTCATGAGTCGTAAAAATAAAAATCATAAGTTTTAACATTAGTCTATTAATAAAATTGATTCTTATGCATTCTAAAGAATAATAACATCAATAATATAGACAACAAACCAAAAATGCTACTGTTCTGACTTGCATCGAGAAATATTTTAATTTTTGTAAATTTGTGTTTTATATGACCAAAATTTGTTATAAGATGATTTCAAGGAATTTGCTCGATAATTTTATTGTTATAGTGGTATTACTTGGCCATATATCTCATCTTCTTGGAAGTCAAGTGAACGCTAAAAGTGAGGAGCAATGAAGTGTGCAGCTTTACGTTATTAACTTCTATAGGCATTCAAGCAAATGGGAAGTGTATAATTTTCAGGCTGGCCATTCAGCAAATGCTCATGTAAAGCAGATTTTTCACAATGTGTTAGAAGAAATGGAGGACATATGATGTTTTGGGTGGAAGAAGTAATCGGTTCTCTAATGTATGTGGAGTTGACAAACATAAAAACGTTTATAATACTTTAATGTAAACTTTATTGTTATAATAGGTTTTGTATATCAGGAATGCGAGTTGGATGAGTTGAGGCCACAAAACTCCGAGGCCCCTACTTGGCTCGGGACTATGCAAGTTTTGCAGTGACTCGTAGTATCCTACTATCATGTTGTGTGTGTGTATTTGCTTCAATACATCTAACTTCTTACATAGATGGCTTCCCGTGATTGTCTGCCCTACTTCAGTTGCATTAATACATAGAGGAAGCATTTGTAGGGTGTCATGAAGAAACACAAAGGTTTTACACTGAATTCTCGTCTCATGTCATGCCGTCAGATTGAAAGAGTTTATTCATGCAGAGAGGAGGATTCTTTTAAGGAGCATAGAAGTACCTGCTAGTTATTGCCTATCCTCTCTAGATGTGACGTATGCATGAGCATTTCATAAAATTGCTTTGAGGTAGATGACTATTCTTTCTTTACCATGTTTTGAGAGCACAGTGTTGTGAAGGATATCAGGCCTGGAATTTGAACTGCAAATCAATTGAGATGCAAGGTACATATTTACATGTAATGACCCTTTCAAGGGTTTAGACCAAAAGCAAAGGAATTTAACCAAACACCAAAATTATTCAGATCTGATTTTTATTGCAGCAGACTGAAAATAAGAAATCAGCGAACTGTACCCTTCACAAATATATGCCAAACACCATCAAATACTTCAAATAAACTTGCCAAAATTTAGATATATCTTTTATGCATCCACAAGAGCCAAAAACAATGAAAAATCTGAAGAAACACACTGCTGGAAATTAATTAATGTCCAGCCAATAGCAACCACAAGAAAATTATAGATTATGGGTCTAGAAACCCCAAAAATCATGAAACTTTAGATTCCGGCCTTAGAAATTATGATAAATCAGATTATCAACTGAAAATGCAAATGTAAGTTCACCAAACCCTCAAAACCCTACACAAGGTAGGTCGCTCCACTAGAAAGAAGCCAATAACAATCTGAAAATGATAGATATCTCCTTAAATCTGCCTTATACTTCAATACCAAGTCAAGATGAAGGGTTTTCGTCCTTCACTCAACCTCTAGAAGGGTTTTTGTCCTCCTAGGCAAGCCACACATGAGGGTTTTTGTCCTCAAGTGTAAGAACAAGGAGCCACTAGCTCACAATGCTCAAGTAAGATAAAATGCACCAAAGTCTAGATGTCAAATGATGCCTTAACTCTCCTTTTATATTCCTCCATTGGCGCCAAAGCATGAAAAGGTAAGGCTGACCCCCTTAGAGATGTTCTTTTCCTTCATTAGCTTCCATTAATTGATTAAAACCCAGCCGACCTGCTATAAGAGGGAAAACACTAAAAGAAAATATTAAAATTAGTAAAAAACATATCAAATGGAAGCTCAATGTTCTCCTCCATCTTCTTCACTTCTTTGCCATGGAGAAGAAATGGCAAGAAGCCCAAATAGTGGCTCTCAAGTGGGAAAAAGGGGACATTACAGTCCTCCCTTCCCAAGATTGTTTGTCCCCAAGCAATTGCAAACCCAATACATCCGTTGCCCCATCTTCTTATTTCCCTTCTTTTTGAAGTTCTTCATCCTCTAATGGTGAAGGTGGCATCCTTGACAAGGCATCCGCAACCACATTATGCTTCCCCTTCACATACTCAATATCAAAATCAAATGCTTGGAGTCTACTCACCCATTTTTGTTGCCGGTCATTCAAATCCTTTTGATGGAGAAAGAATCTCAAGCTATTGTGGTCGGTTTTAACCACAAACCTTCCACAAATCAAGTATTGCCTAAACTTAATTAAGGCATGCATGATGGCAAGCATTTCTCTATCATAAATAGAAAACTTCTTCTCATGATCTTTCAATTTTCGACTTTCAAAAGCAATGGGGTGCTGATTTTGCATCAAAACTGCACCTATACCCTCACCGGAAGCATCACATTCAAGCACAAATGGTTTAGAAAAATCTGGAACAACAAGAACCAGACAAGAGCACATCACCTTTTTCAATTCCTCAAAAGCTACATGGGCTGATTTGGACCAGCTGAAAGCATCTTTCTTTGTTAGAGAAGTCAAAGGGGCTGCAATTTGTGAGAATCCCTTCACAAACTTCCGGTAGTATGAGCACAAACCCAAGAATCCTTTCAAGTGAGTAATGCTGGTTGGTGTTGGCCAATTCATGATTGCTTGAATCTTGCTTTGATCTACATGAACCCCATGAGCATTGATAACATGCCCCAAGTATAAAATCTCATCCATACCAAACTCACATTTAGATTTTTTTGCATACAATGACTGCTGCTCCAAAATTTCCAGCACTTTATCCAAATGTTGGAGGTGCTCCTCCCATGACTTACTATAAATCAAAATATCATCAAAGAAAACCAACACAAATTTCCTTAATTGCTTACCAAAAATGTGATTCATGCATGATTGGAAGGTGGTCGGAGCATTGGTCAATCCAAATGGCATGACAAGGAACTCGAAATGCCCAAAGTGACACCTAAAAGTGGTCTTGTGCACATCTTCTCTAACTCTTATTTGATAATATCCGGATCTCAAATCTATTTTGGAGAAGTAGATTGCTCCATGTAGTTCATCTATGAGCTCATCAATCCTTGGAATGGGATATTTGTTCTTAATTGTTTTCTTATTGAGCACACGGTAGTCCACACACATTCTTAGAGTACCATCCTTTTTTTTGACCAGCACTACGGAAGAAGCATAAGGGCTGGAACTAGGCCTTATCAATCCCATTTCCAACAATTCTTTGATAGTTTTCTCAATTTCTTCCTTGTAAATCCGTGGGTGACGGTAGGGGGTTGTTATGACCGGTTTGGTACCGGTTCTAACTCAATAACATGTTGGAATCCCCTATCCGGTGGCAGCCCATGCGGTAACTCATTGAAAACTTTAGCATGCCTATCAAGTATGGGCTGAATATCATCATGAAAAGTAGATTGAATGGAAATAGAAGAGTTAGCTCTTACCAAACAATGGGCTGCCCAAGCAACCTGCCCCTTTTTGAAAGTTCTTTCCATACTTTTCGCTGTCACAACTTGTGGAGTTCCACCTTTCATTCCATGCAACACTACCTCTTTGTCTTCTACTTAAATTTCAGCTCCATGTTTTGATAATTTTGAGAAAACTCACCTAAAGAATGTAACCATTGCACACCCAACACCAAATCAGATTCACCAATGCTAATAACATAGAAATCATCTCTTACCATGTGCCCTCCCAAAGTGAGTGTGAGCTGAGGTATCCTCTTTGTGCAAGGAAGTATGAAACCATCCGCAACCATTACATTGAAACCCTTGAAATTTTCAGCCTTTAACTTCAATTTCTTTATCAAGCTCTCATCTACAAAATTATGTGTGGCTCCACTATCAATCAAGACGGTTACCTTTTGTCCTTGAAGATCACCCTTCACACGAAATGGGTGATATCTAGGTGCCCCGGACAATGTAGCAAGAGTACCTCTAGCTTCTTTGTGTCTTCTTCTTCCACAACATCATTATGCCTAGCTTCATCAACAATGTTATCATCATCTTCACAATCAGAAATTACTTCAATATAATGAACTTTACCTTTGCCCAAACAACGATGTCCCGGAGTCCAAGGATCCTTGCATGAAAAGCACAAATTCTTCCTTCGTAGTTCATTTTTTGTCTCCTTATCATGGCTGGTTTTTTGCAGATCCGTGTGAACATTGGGCACTTTTTGGAGAGGTCTCTTTGGCTGGTCCAAAGGGATGCTTCTTGGCTGCTTGGTGGGTTGTCCCCACTCGAATTCACCTTAGGAGTGCTGCTGATCGCTGCTGATTTTGGGGCAGCACCTTCAAGATCAAGAGCCTTCTTAATTGCCTCTTGTAGAGACAAAGGATCAAATGCACGAACCAACCCCTTGAGGGGCTCAATCAAACCCTCCACAAAAAGCACTATGAGCCTTCTTTTGGATACATCCGTGATCATGACGGAAAGCCTCTGAAATTCAGCCACATACTCTTCTACGGTGCCTTGTTGTCTCAAGTGTGCAAGCTCACGGAAATGCACCTCCGGATCCACTCTATCAAACCGATCAATGAGTCTTTGGCAAAACTCATCATAGGCATGTATCTCACTATGCCCTTGTGTCACAAGCCCATGGAACCACCATTCATGAGCAATTCCCTCAAGATGTAAAGTGGCAAATTTGATTGCATCTTCCTCCACCATAGGCTTCAAAGACAAATATGTATTCAATTTTTGAATCCAAGCCCTAGCGGTACCCTTAGTAGATCCATCAAATGTAGAAAAAGCCAACTTACCCAACACATTTTGGACCTCTCTTTGTGGCATGACATGTCTAGGCTCGGGCTTAGGTCTTCCTCTATTCAATCCTATGAACTCTCGCAAGAGAAATAGCCTCACGGACATCCCTTGGTAAGGCCATGTATTCTTCATAACTCGCTGCAATATTCCTTCCACCCGTAGGTCTTGCTTCTTCTTTCGGAATGGCCTCCTCTCTAGGAAGGAAAGTGGGCTTCAAACTCGATCCTCGGGCTGATCCCATAGGTGCTTGGCATTATTAGCTCCATTCGAGCTACCTTCAACATTTTGAACCCTTGGTTCAATGATTCTTTGGAGGGAAAGAGCTAGAAGATCCATAGTGTCGGCGAGTTCTCTTGGCCGGCAATTAATTTGTCCACCTTTGCTTCTTGGGAGTCTTGATCAGCCATGCTTCCTTCTTCTCTTGGCTGGTCCTCTTTGTCTGCCTTCTTTCTTCTTTGGTAGTAGATGTAACCCTTGTTGCCTTCTTCCATAAACCCTAGGTCCTTTGAAGATCCGAGCTCTGATACCACTGTAATGACCCTTTCAAGGGTTTAGACCAAAAGCAAAGGAATTTAACCAAACACCAAAATTATTCAGATATGATTTTTATTGCAGCAGACTGAAAATAAGAAATCAACGAACTGTACCCTTCACAAATATATGCCAAACACCATCAAATACTTCAAATAAACTTGCCAAAATTTAGATATATCTTTTATGCATCCACAAGAGCCAAAAACAATGAAAAATATGAAGAAACACATTGCTGGAAATTAATTAATGTCCAGCCAATAGAAGTCACAAGAAAAGTATAGTTTGTGTTTAGAAACCCCAAAAATCATGAAACTTTAGCTTTTGGCCTTGAAATTATGATAAATTAGGTTATCGATTGAAAATGTAAATGTAAGTTCACCAAACCCTCAAAACCCTACACAAGGTAGGTCGCTCCACTAGAAAGAAGCCAATAACAATCTGAAAATGATAGATATCTCCTTAAATCTGCCTTATACTTCAATCCAAAGTCAAGATGAAGGGTTTTCGTCCTTCACTCAACCTCTAGAAGGGTTTTCGTTCTCCTAGGCAAGCCACACATGAAGGTTTTCGTCCTCAAGTGTAAGAACAAGGAGCCACTAGCTCACAATGCTCAAGTAAGATAAAATGCGCCAAAGTCTAGATGCCAAATGATGCCTTATTATATTCCTCTATTGATGCCAAAACATGAAAAGGCAAGGCCGATCCCCAAAGAGATGTTCTTTTCCTTCATTAGCCTCCTTTAATTGATTAAAACCCAATCGACCTGCTAAATGAGGAAAACTCTAAAAGAAAATATAAAAAATTAGTAAAAAGCATATCAAACGGAAGTTCAATGTTCTCCTCCATCTTCTTCACTTCATTGCCACGAGAAGAAAGCGACAAAAAGCTTAAATAGTGACTCTCAAGTGTGAAAAGGGGACATTAAATTACAACATTGTGTGACTATTTAATTCATCTAGGATGACTGTTTAGTTCATCTTCAGGACGATTGTTCAGATTCTACAAGGATACAAATATTATTCCTAGGATTATGTACATAATGTTACATTAACCCCCTTAGTCCACGGGTTATATTGAGACCAAGCATGCCTCTGAATTTTTCAAATTTCTCTCTTCCAAGCGCTTTTGTCAGGATATCTGTTGGTTGCTTTGCAGTTGGACAATGTATCAATTTGACATTGCCATCTTTCACATAATGCTGAATCAAATGGAATTTGGTGTTGATGTGCTTGGTTTGGTCATGAAATACTGGATTTCTTGTCATTTGGATTGCAAAAGTTTTATCAACCGTGAGTGGTGTTGATGAAACTTGTTTTTCCTGCAAATCCTCAAGAATCCTTCCAAGCCATAATATTTTCCTATGAAGTTGTCATATATTTTGCTTTTGCCGAAGAAATTGTCGGCACAGACTGTTCTTTGACTTCTGATTGATGACTGCTGATTCTAAATTCATCAAGAAACCTGTAGTATCTTCAACATCATCTCCATTATCTGAATTTGAGTATACAACTAGTGTGAAATCTGCTACTTTGGAGTATTTTTGCCCAAAATTGTGATTTCCTTTCGATATTGAAGAACTCTATTTGCTGCTAACTAGTGCCTTTCTCTCATTTGTTGCATGAATCTAGAGAAAACACCAACATTAAACTAAATGTCTAGTCTAGTTGTGGTTACATAGATCAGACTTCCAATGAGTTGTCTATACTTAGTTGCATCTTCAAACTCTGCAGTATCATTTGATGTTAGCTTCATATTTTGTTCCATGGGTATGCTGAGTGGTTTGCAGTCTGTCATTCTAAATTTGCTTGAGATTTCACCAATATACTTATGTTGTGTGATGAAAATATACTTGGATTTTTGAATCACTTCAATACCCAAATAGTAATGAAGATGACCAAAATCTGTGATTTGAAAACCTTTGATTCGTTTTGCTTTGACTTTTACAGTGTACCTTTCATTATTTCCTGATATGAGCAAATCATCAACATATACGACTGTTTTGTCAACTGTCTTGACAAAAAGAATTTCATCTTCAAATTCAAAACACTTGAAGTTCATGTTTAAGAGGTGTTTAGTGAGTTTTTCATACCATGTTCTTGGGGGTTTGTTCTAAACCATACAACAATTTTACTAACTTGCACATTTTTTGTTCTCAATATTCAATTGCTAAACCTTCTTGCTGAGTCATGTAGACAATTTTTTTGAGATCGGCATTCAGAAAAACAATTTTCACATCCATATGATGGACTTTTCCATCTGTTTTGTGCTGCTAAAGCCATCAAAATCCAATTGGTGGTCTATTTTGCTCTTGAAGATAATGTCTCTGTATTATCTATTTGTTCTTTTTGAGAAAATCCCTTTGCGACAAGCCTTGCTTTGTGTTTGCATCTGCGTTGTATTTGTTTCCAAAGAGCCACCTGCAACCTATGGGTTTACAATTGAGTGGAGGATCAACTAACTCTCAAGTTCCATTCTTGACCAAGGTATCATATTCAATTTTCATTGCTTTTCTCTGCCCATCAAGCTTTTTAGCTTCTTTGAAGAAAGTTGTTTCAGAGACAAAAGCAATATTGATTTCTTCTTGTGGATGGCCTTCCAAGGTAAATTTTTTTAGCTTATCTTGAATCTGTTCAAGGAACTTGTCTAATTTTCCACTGGCTTTGTATGTGCCTCTAGTGCAAATTTTTCCAACTTCACCATGTTTGACATATGTTCAAGTCTGTGTGACCCATCTCAACATCTTTTTCTATGTTTCTTGTGGAACAATAGGTGCCTCATTTTGTTGATCTAAAGCTTCATCTTCTAGTTTCGATGGAAACAAGTTTTTATCTTCGATGAAGTCTTAATTTCTTCAGTGGAGGTTTGATCAATGTTGGCGATTTTCTTTGTGGTTTCACTAAAGACATCTTTTGCAATAAGAAATTTCTTGTTTTTCTTATCATACAATCTATAGGCCTTTACGTTGAGGATTTAGAAATCCCAAATGATGCATTTTCGACTCTTTTGGTCCAACTTGTTCCTTTTTTCCTTGGGAATCAATGCATAGCATGTGGATATAAAAATCCAAAGATGCCGCACTCAAGGAAGATAACCAGACCAAACTTCATATATAGTCTTCATTTGAACAACTCTTGAAGGTGACTTGCTACATAGATAGACTATTGTGTGAGCTACTACTCCCTAGAATTGCAGCTTTACTCCTTTGAAATACAACATTGCCTGAACCATATTTATCACAATTTTGTTCTCGGGTACTCCATTCAATTAAGGAGTGTGAGGGACCTGTGAGATGATTCTTGATCCTATTTTTCTTGAGATAGGCTTCAAGAACCTTCGATGTGTATTCAACATCATTATCACAGCTGAGTGTGCCAATACGAGATTGTGCTTCATTTTCAACCATTATGCAAAACCTTATAAAAGTTTGGAAATCTTTTGATTTATGCTTTAAAAGATAAATCTAGGTCATTCTGCTATAGTCATCGATGAACAACATGAAGTATTGATTATAACCGATGGAAGCAACTGGGAGTGGACCACACACACAAATCATAGTGGATCAACTACGATTTTGCTTTCATCTTTCCAAGGTGATTTTTGGAAAGGCATTCTTTCTTTTTTGGCCAAGACGCATGCTTCACATTTTTCAATTGTTCTTGGAAAAGTTGGCAAACCTACAACACCATTCTTTTGCTAGACTACACTAAACGCCATATAGGTCCTCCTACCAGCTTAGAAACGCGTGCAATGCGATACGAGGATCGGTAGTACATTGTGGGTACGACTAGAAACGCACTCCACAAACACAGGTATGCTACGGGCACGGTTTTGTTATACCGTAACGCACTCGTGTCGTGGGTACGTTTCCGACGCACTACCGTCGAAAAAAACTCGCCAAAGACAATACTTCTTTCCTTTTTGAATTTTTGGTAAAAATCACAAGCATAGAAAAAAATTTGCCATTTTTGGAAAGGGTCCAGAAGATGTAGCAACAAAAACTTGCATGTGTCATGACTTTCATTTTGTGGCTCGGTTTCAGGTGTCGTTTTCTCTAAAAGTGTATATTTTCTCGAGCTCTATAAATTGATGGCAATATTTTTCTTATTTTCATAAAATCCATTTTTGCACATTTTTGGACCAAGCAACTTCTTGCAATCTTTTGAAAGAATCATGAGCTTTGATCGCATGTAGACAAATTAGTAATTAAAAATACTGGATAGCTTTCCAAAACTCGGCGAGTACTCGCCAAAACTCGGCGAGTATTCTCCCGTGCTCGGACTAATCGTCCCACCTGCCAGCTTGGATCCATATTTTTCCTGCTTAGTTATGATGTTTCGGGAAATATGCCAGACAATACTATCGTGCTGAGTGGATCAAGGAAGGTCACCATGAACAATCAAAACTCCTTGAATCTTATCACAGTCACTAAGATAAATAACTGTGATAGAGAAATATGAAGCAAATGGAGTTGCCATGTTCAACTCCTTCCTTTCAGATAATTTTTATTACCACACTTGTTTTCTTGATCATTTCCTTAGAATGTACAATCTAAATACTTATTTATTTTGAAAAGCAATGTATCAGTAATTTGATACTTTGTAAATTGATTTGTTATAGATGAGTGGTAAAAGACCTCTTCTGCTACTACATGATGTAATGTGAAAAGAAAGACTTCGCCAAATATAGGTGTAAATGCACCATGACTAAGTATTAAATTTCAATAAGTATGCAATGTATGAGAATTAAATTTATAATAATATATATATATATATATATATATATATATATATATATATATATATATAAAACGTACCCAAAAGCGTCTTTGTACCCAAGATTTTTAAAAATTTTCCGTATCGGCGTCGTACCCATACCATGCACGTATCCGTGCGTCTAGTTCTTTTGTATTGTTCGAATGCTTTCATAATTAGTATGCCCAAATCTTGCATGCCATAAAAGACTTGTTGACATTCCTTTTTCAACAAGATGAGTAAAGCTTCTTGAAATCAAGGCTCACCTACGAGTTTCAACAACTTTCCTTCCTCAATTCTAGTCGAGACAACTATATTATCACATTTTATTTTGATTTTTACCTCTCCATCATCCATCAAAATGGAGTGGCCTTGTTGTTAGATGAGTTGCAGTAATGACAACAAGTTTCATTTCAGTTGAGATTTGGAAGTCCTAGTGATTCGAGTCGAACGGCCCTTTTCCTTCAGTGGAGCAGACTTATTTTGTTTACCAAATATATAGGACCATGTCTTCTTCATGAAACTTCTCAAAGAAGTCCCTTTAAAAAGTCACGTCCGTGTGTGGTACTTTGGTATGTAGGACCCAAAGATCAAACCAAGTTCAATTCACCGAGGCATAGTTGACATCATCAGATACTGAAAACAACCATTCACTTGCAAACTGGGCTGAGTTTGATTATGATTTTTTCTTATTTTCTTCTGATAGGCCTCAATCTTATATCATGATGCTTTGCATTGATTAGCCTCATGACTCCATTTTCTACCACATCGTTCGCAAAACAAGTTTTGTCTGTTATTTTGATTGCTATATTTCTTCCTAGCTTCTATCATTTCCTTCATTCTTGGAAGTGGAATCTCTATTGGAAGAATCACCTTTTTGATGAGTATAGCAAATACTCACCCCAAATGGTTCATTTTTCTCCCATGGACCATTTTTGTCTTAGCCATCTTTTCAACCATTTGATAAAAAACGAGTGACTTTAATCGATTGCTTGCTTGGAAAGACTCTAAATAGGTTGAACATGTGAGAAGGAGAGCTTTTATGAGGGCAATCTTATATACATCAATTTTTCCACCACTAGCTTCAACATCATGTTTAATTGCATGTATTTACAAGGATAGACTCATTTCAACACCATTTTTGAGCTCAAGGTTGAACAACTTTAGTCGTAATTGTATGAATTTTAATTCTGAAAGAGTCATAGAAATCCTTAAACTTATGTAGTGCTTCCCATGGTGTGTTGGATGCTTGTATGTCACAAAATACTTCTCAAACCCAGACTCTTATCAAAGCCAATGCCTTGAAATTCTTATGCTTCTAGATTTGTAATTTTAGCTTTGTTGCTGATTCAGCTAGTTGTGTGTCTCCATCACAAATGTCAAACCACAAATCGTTGAAGATGAGAGTATTTTCAACTTGCTTCGACCATTGTAAGTGTCCTTCCCAATTAGTGTTGTACTAATTATTGATGTGATCGAATGCATTTTTCTGACAATAGGTGATTGATTGGTTCCTAATCATTGCAGTATGTTTCCTTTTTTTAATACCCTATGTTGCTAGGAAACACCCCCACCCCCCGTATCCAGCCTGAAACGCGTTTCTGAGCACGGAAAAAGGGTACAAAATGTCTCGGAAACGCCCCATAAGTGCCATCAACGTTTCCAGAAACGTCCCAGGCGTTTCCAATGTTTTTGGGACGTTTCATGGCTTATATATTATACGGAAGAGTTTATTCCAGTTTGCCATCGTGTTACTCCACTTACTCTTTTCAAATATAGCCTTTATTTCTGCTCAGAGAATTTTCCAAACCCAGGAATAAGTTACAGTGTGATAAGTTGTAAAGTCTTATAACATTAAAACTATATTAACAAGGAGGCACATTAAACAAGCCTAAAGATAGTTTGGGTGAGAATAGTAATCCAAAGAAAGTAGGAAGAATCTAGGAAAAACCAAGCTAGACAAGCAGGTTTTGACTCAATATATTATTGCTCCTTAGAATAGAATTTTCCATTGGAATCCTCAATCAAATGAATACAATGAAGCAGGTTACAACAATAATTTTTGAAACATGGATGCATGATAGATGATTATGAAAAAAATCTAGATGATATATTCTAGAATCTAGATTATGACCTGGTATATATGAAACATTGAAATTGTAACCATGTTAAATGATGAATCTTTAGAACTTCAATGAATACAAAATATTTTGAGTGCTTTATCTCTTATGGTCCATGGACTAAAATTTTGAAAATGAGTACTATGCATATATATATATATATATATAATTTTTTATAAAATGTTGTACAGACATTTCCGTAACGTTTCGTACCCAAGGTTTTTTTGAAAATCGGCGCTTCCGCGTTTCAGATCCGCACCGTAGCCGTTTCTGGCAACATAGTTAATACTGCTAGATCGATATACCAAACCTCTTAATATGCTTTCCTTCTTAAACAATAATAAAGAATCAAATCAAAATTAAAATTTATTGATTTTGGATGCAATAAATAATAATAAAGAAACAAATCAAAATTAAAATTCTTGGAAGGTTGACTAGTTGATGGCCTTCGATTCATAAAATGAATGGACTTGAAAAACTCAAAGTGGCACATGCTTTTAGGTAACCTTATCACTGTGGACACCCTATAAAAATTTGGGGTGAACATGAAGCAAAAATTGCGCTAGATGCAAAATGCTTGCTCCATCATCCCATCTGAGAAGAGCTTTAGGGGGAGATTGAAGATGCCAATCAGCATCAGGGAGATAGAAATTGAGGTTCTTACAAAATTCGCAGCTTTGACTTTGCACCATCTATAAAATTTCTCCCAACAGTGGTTGTGAGATTGAACAGAGCTACAAGGATGCTGCCCACAAACACTAGAAGGTAAAGGGCCCGATACACAAGAGGAGCAGCACTGTCTGATGTTTTTGGCAAGAACAAAAGACAATTAAGTCTTTCTTGCAGTCGGAAATGATGAAAGGCTTACCAATAATGACTTCCTTGCTGGTTGAAATCTCCAACCTAGTCGTTCTGTCTGCAAAACATATCTGCACGAGATTGTTACATGGACCCACCCCCGAACAAAGCTCCATGGTTATAGAGTGGGAATGAGAGGCAGTTCGTACAGGAATAATCCACCCCTTTCGCTTTATCAATGGCATCCCAAACTATTTCTTGCTTGTTCTTATCAGTGGCCAGTTGCCCCAGGACCCAAGACTGGTAGGTGGGAGACACACATCTATATGATATCTCAAAAAATGTACATGCCTCAGAGAAGATTCATGGTGGGGCGCAATGATAGGGTTGAAAGGCATATTTTCGATTTCGTATGTCATCTATAGAAATGCAGAAGAGAGTTCTAGAGTTTCTACCAAACATGGCCTCTCTAAATGGCCTGAAGGAGCTCAAAATGTCCATATCACTAAAACTAGTAAATGCCAGAGGTTAAAAATAATCATACCTTCAATTCGGACTTGTTGCCTACTATCAGCGAAGTGTTTCATGATACCACATGTCCAGACATCATTGGACAAGGAATGAGGATAACTGGAACCATTTGGTATGAAACGCTAAAGGATGTGGACCTGTTCACACAACCAATTTTTCTTAATTTCAGGGAATGCAAAATGTGGGGGCTAAGTTATAATATTTTAATCTTAAAATATTGATAATGTCTTGAATGCTTCATGCTTATTGGGAATCTAGTAACCATATGAGATGACAGTGCTGGAAAATTGATAATGACCTTTTGATAGCTGTGATAGAAAGCTTTGGACATGTCAAGTTTTATAAGCAGCCCAGGTACATTTTCTGATTAGGTGCATGCGTGCTTTACTCAACAGTAATGTATCCAGTTAATCATTTTCCAACCATTGACAAATCCTAATTGGGGCGGTGTTGTGATTTTTGTTATTCAAAAATTTGTTGAAACTAATATTTAGTATACATTTTTCTTTGCATATTCGGTAATCCTGCATCATCAATCACATGAAAGCTAATATATGCCATTTTAAGTTTATAGTCAGTTCATGCAAATAAAGGTGTTGCTGATGTAATAGCTAAATGAATAGCGAAATAAATTGTGCTCTTCTTTCTAATTTTTATATGGAAAATGATTATTGATCATGGAATAATTTTCAAGCATCTGCAATGATAGTTTTTCCAGGTTTATCTCTTTGTTTTCTAATTTCTCACTGTGAGCAAATTAGGTTTGTTTATTTCCAAGTACAGCTCATTAGCTGCCTTTAGGAGGTCAAAGAGAATTGCAGTCAAAAGCTCATTCTAATGGTGCAACAGGTTTTCTCATCCAACTTGCGGAATTTTTTTTTTTCTTTGATCTCCTTGAAGGGTCTTAATTAACTCATCTACCAAAATTCTGAAAGGAACAGATGACAAAGTAGAAACACATATATTTTCATTTGAACCCAATAAAGGATATCACTGTTGTCATAATATTGCAGGGAATAGCCTTTATGCAAGTAGAAGTGTAGAAATAATTCAGAGATCAACTGAAGGTTTGAGCTGTGTATAGAACATCAATTAAATTCATTTTTTTCATCACATTTCATACCCTTTGTTAAAGGGAACCAAATTTTAGAATAACAAGAGTGCTCAATATTTTTTCTGGTAGCAATAAACTAAAGGTATTCATTTCAAAGTTTGAAGCAGAAGTGTTTGGACAATTGAGGAGATTAAATAAGATAAAATGTCCTGTAATTATGTTTTCTCAGATGCATTTGACATTTCATTTTCCAGCTTCTGAGGTTGCAAGGAAGCTGTCTTTCTTGCGTCCTTGGGATTTAGAATAAATGATTTTAAGGACTGTCACTTGTTCAATAATATAGTTAAAGTTAAAAATAGTTCTTCTTTGCTAGATGCTTTAGGGGCATTGGATTGCTTGGTATACATAAAATTATTTTCTCTTAAATCTCAAACCATTCTGATGTAGCATATGCTTTGTGACAGTTCTTTTATCATTCCATCATAGCTGCCCTCTCAAACTTAACGGTTTCATGTTTTTATTCAAGACCAACTTATGCTGTTGGACTTCATGTGCATTTTGTAATTTGAACACATTGTATTGGTTGTCAGTATTATGTCTGTCGTAATGACATCAAATGGAGAAGTTATTGCCAGATATTGGTTTGATTTTATCTTGACACATATTCTCTTCCGAACATGGCCTGAATTTTCATGAATTCTCTCTTACATGATCCTTGATGTAGAGCAGTGTTCTGATTCTCATATAAAGAAGTGGAAATTCTCTGTTAATAGGCCCGGCGTAAGCGGAATTTTATCGAGGACAAGGAGAATGAAATGTCTGAAGAGCCAAGGCGTTTCAAGCGTACCCGCCATATAGAAATTCCTCGAACTCCTGACGGGAGGCCCATTCTTCCACTTGCTCTAACTGAGCGCCTCACTGTTTTGGATCTTGTAAGTTTTTCAGGTTACTAATTTTTTCCAGTTAAATTTTATATCTGTCCATTTGTATATTCAAATTTTTCATCCAATATTTTATTTGAGTTGATGCTCGTTGAGACAGTAATTTTTATGTGTGGACAAGTTAGTAGAGTAAGATTATGTGATACTTTTCCTATCTAAATACATACATACATACATACATACTAAGTCACAAGATTCGCGAATTTTGGCTTAAAAATTCGAAATTCGGCAAATTCAATACAAATCACAAAAATCGTTCAAAATCGTTTGAACTTTGAATATTGATCTATTGACTATGAATTTGGCATCCTTCACTTGCCCCTCACAATCAACCGCTTTCAAAAACATTGCCCCCTTAGGGCATACTGCAATCACATTGATTAAAGGGTGGTTTCTTGCATCTTTCCATCCATCAGAAACAATGGACACACCTATTTTGGTCCATGAGTCCGTAATTGGTTGCAAGGAGGTTTCCACATTTTTTTGTTTATCCAAAAGGGTGTTGCGGATATTCTCATATCCTGGTGATTTATACCCTTTTGGTGCCTCATTGATGGCTTTCACCATCTCATGCCAATAAGGTGATCTCACAACATTAAAAGAAAGCCCATTAGCATATACACACCTTGCAATGTGTTCATCTGCAATTTCCCTGCTCTCATTCTGAAAGGCCTTTTCCAATGGCCCTCTTGTCTTACTTTTCTTTCGTGCATGGGAAGCATCCTCATCCGTGGAGATAGGAGCCACAAATGGATGTGGCATGGCCACAATTGGGGATCCACTAGATGATGGAGCAACTGGAGGCCTCGTCGAACGAGATGAACCTCCTCTTTTGGCCAATGGATGACCCGCTCTCATAGCCATTTTTGCCTCTGCATCTTCCTGCTCTTTGATATATGCCAAAACTTTTGCTTTTGGCACCCCAACATTATTCCTCCCCTTACATACTCTTATACCATTACCCGTTATGGCACACAAGTGACTTTTCACCCTACTGTAGGAACCTTTGAATACTCCATCACAATCATTACATTTCCATTCAAAACAACCACCACCTGCAATTTGTTGAAGTATTGTTACATGCCTCCATAACGGTGAATTTGGGTCAAAATCCTTGGCCAAAGATTGCCCAGAAGAAGCAGAACTTGTTGTTGCTATTGTAGAAATACTTACAAGGTAGAAAAAAAAAAAACAAAGAAAACAATGGCATGCATTGAACAATGAAAATTAAAAAATTTAAATAGAAAGAGCAAAAAAATGATGAACATAAGCAAAAAAATGTAATGTGTGAAAGATTAAATAAAAAAAAAAAGAGAAACAAGGTTAGAAATTAAAAAAACTTACCTTCACTTAGTAAACCACAAATCCTTCACAAATCTTCCTCCTTTACAGCTCCTCACACGCCTACAAGCTTAGCAATAGCTCTTCAAACCCTAGACAAACACAATGCAATTTTGGAGAGCCAAAGGTAAGTTTCTTTGCTTTATGTTTTGTTTTTGTGTTGTTCTTTTGTTTTATTGCTTAGAGTTATCTTTTAGGGTGTAAATTAGAAGAATATTTAATTTTTTTATGTTATTGGGCTTTTAAAACATGAAAAAATAAAAATAAATAAAAAAACCATAGTTTGGCGGCAGGAGCAGGTAGGGAGCGGCAAGGGGCCTGCTGAAACGGCCGGGTACGCTTGTGCTGTACCTGTTTGTTTCCGCAAGCCCCTCACTGCTCCTGCGCCGCTCCCGTACCCACTCCTAGTGCCCTAGGGTGCCGTTTCGGCAACGTAGCCTTGGAGTATCAAGATTCCGGTTGAAAAGATACAATGCATAGCTTCAAAAGTATCCTATCTGCTGTATGTTTTTCCATGTATTGACAGGAAAATAGACCTGGCCGTATCCTGCCTCCCCCACCCTCGTATCCAGGCCGTACCCGTACCCGTACCGGGTACGTTTCGTACCAGTTTCAGCGCAGCCCCCTCTGCCATATCGTTATCCTAGGATCCATCTATAAGATGTATGGTGAATGCGAATTGGTCGAGCATGCAGATTAATTTTCTCTTCCTCACTGCCCTTCCCTTACCGGTTACTGTGGCATATTACAGATGCCTGCTGTACAAATATCTGAGCCGACTGGTTATTCCATATGGATGTCCCAAGCATTGTAAGGAGTAAACAATTTTTGGTAAACGGATTGGTGATCAGGAAAGTAAAAAAGTAAATAAATATACAGAATTTTAAAAAAGAAATTCATCTGAGGAAGTACAGTGATACTGCACAATGTTGGAAAAAATTTGCAAAACAGTCGAAATGGTTACAGCAGCTATTGAAATTTTTGGCAAAGAATTTAGAGTGGCAAAACATAGTGAATCCATTATTGAATCAGCTTTCAGATTTTTTTGTGCAAATTCCAGCTATAAGCCGAGGGCAGAAAATTTCCTTTAATTTTAGTAACTACGGAATTTGTGTGCAGAAACTCTGATTGGTAGCAATTTGTATACGAATCAGCCCAGGCAAAACATTTTTGATGAATTTCAGCCTGCTATATATCCATATGTTTCAGATGTCTTTCCAGCAAATAGCAGTAGTGGTAAGCAGCTCAAGGTTGATGCACCCAGCTCTTCGGCATCCAGATCATCCGGATAAGCAGTAGCAGATCCATCTAGTGTTGTTATGACAGCAAGAATTTCTTCTTCTATGGCAGCCGCTCCTCCAGAAGCCCTCTAGGGCGTCATGTTCGTTCATGCCCCTCATTCTTCATAATTTTGAAGGGATTCAGCTTGTCTAAAGAGGGGGTAATGTAGTGAGCTAGATTGTCACTCAAGGATTGTAATCAATGTTAATCACTTATAAAGAAATGTTTTGTTGCCATCTTGGTTGCCTCATTAATTAATTAAAGTTTTGTTATGGAGGGTTGGGTCTAATAGTCGTGTCTTAAACACTGACTATGTCGACCCGCCAATAAATATTAAGTTGGAGGTTGTGGTGTTGGCATTGATGTGACAAGTTCTCCCTATACCCAAGCATTGCTTTGTACTGCACACTGCCTTGTTGAATAAACCTATTGTCATCTCTACTACCTGTGTAAATTTTATGGCATTTGATTCTATTTCTGCAAGCAGTGAAGCATTTTGATGTGAAAAAGTAGCTTACAATTACATTTGTTGAAGGCCGTGGACATGTCTTGTATTAAAAGGATTCTATCTGAGTGTAGCTGTACTTGGGCAGCTATAATCTTGCCAGCTAATTTTTGAATGTCACAAAAGCATACCAAACTGGTAAGATGAAGCTACAAATAGTTCAATCATTTCAACTTCCATAACAGTTCTGTGTATACATATTTGGAGCATTGAATAGTAATCAGATAGTAGAAGATAAGCAGCCATACATCTCCCTCTCTCCATCAATACTATGCCATGTACTTAACCTAAATATTAATAAACTTTTCTATTCCATTCTTACTATTTTCTTTATACTGAATCTTGTTCCTATTGCTTCCGATACACATACAACACATCTAAATCCTCATTTAGAGCATTGTCCCCCAGACTTCCTGGGATCCGGATCACAATGCTTTTGTTCTATTCTCTCTAGGGAGAAACACTTCTTTGATGGTGCCTCCAATCTCTTAAAATTCCTACTAATCATGCTTCTACAGAAATTAGGCTTGATGACTGTCTTTCACATGTGCTAGCGAAAGAATTTCAGTAGATCGTCCCATGTATCTTGATTCTGATCCCTTGTCATGGTTTCCTTAAAAGATCATTGATGGGGTGCAGAGGCTGAGGCGGCCCTTGCACAGGGAAGGAGCTCTTTAAAGGTTTTTTTCAGCCTGCGTGGCTGGGATGAACTTGTTAAATTGATGGGTGAAATTGGGAGGTTTGCACAGAGAATCTTGTGAGTTTTTTTCCCATATCCAAGATGACAAGGAGAAGGCTCTCATTTTTGCAATGTATCATCATCATCATTGTGAAGATTGAACCAATTATAGCAAACATACATCAGAAAGTATTCTTGATACACGGCATCTACATCATTTGACAACACTCTTAGTTCCTTCACAACTGATTTAAATGATTTTGGAAAACAAGCAGCTTAATAGGAATTCTCTTCATAAATGCAATACTTTTCTATTAGTTTGGATTTTGTTTTGGAACAGTTATATTAAAATCTTAGTGGCTTTTAGAGGGGTGAATTGATTCTACTTGAGATGCACATGACACCGCCCTTTCCATTATATGTGATGTGAATGGGGAGAAGTGACTCTTTTCTCTTGAAGGGGACTTCAATTTTGACCAATTTTCAACTCCAGAGTTTTAGGACCTCTTTTCTCTTGTCTAGTGGTGTTGAGTTGCATCTTTGAAATTTAGTCTCGAGATCCTAGGGTCTTTACTTCATAACATTCCATGTGTATGCCATCCTCAAGTTCATAGGATGCTTCTTTTTTAGTAGCCTTGCACCCGGTTTCATATTCTCACTTGCATATCTATCTATAATGCATTGAATTGACTCTGTCCAACTTTATTTATTTTTCCTTCGAAGGTGGATGTATCTAGCCTGCTTGTTTTGTGGTAAGGTTCTATTTGTTATGATTTCCAAACATCCATTTGCCACATTCGTGTGTCATGTCCTATTTAGCAGGTGATACTAGAAAGAAAGCTTGATTACGATCCAGAATTGATTTAGCTTCATAGATTTGTGCGTGTACATGTTGGATCCACACGCCATTCTTCACTCCCAAAACAATTTCCAGGCGTGAAAAGAGCATTTTTCTAGTTCTGATGATCAAAGTTACTAATTGGTCCTTCTCAAGATGCACCACAGAGCTCAGCAACAAGAACAGTTTGAATATTAGCATTGTTGGACACCTCCTTAATAGCCAACTGGATGTGAGAGCATTAATACTTCTGTCAACATTGCTGTCTACGACTCTGTCTGTAGAGGCATTAATTCTTGCATGCCCACCTCAAACCTCAGGTGGAATCCCTTCTCCGATGATTGGTTGCATGATCAAATGGCACATTGCGTTCAGCCTAGTAAGAATTGACAATGTCTTGCATATAACTCTATCACTTCACAGAACTGCGCACCTTTCAGAGTTCTCACCGTTGGTATGGTTTCAATCATAACTACCCAACTCTTATCTAAATGATTGGCTAATGATTAAATGATCAAAAACTGAAACTCAAATATTTGTAACAGCTTGGGCCTCTTTCATGTTATTACATATAGAACAGAAAAAAAACCGTTGACAAAATGGCCTATCACAACTTGTAGGAAACATTGTCAACGAATGTGCAAACATGTATACAATAACTACAGTAGCCTTCATGTTAGGATAACTCATGGATGGTCGATGTTTTACCTCTCTCTGTATTTGATCGGACCAATTTGCGCTATTCCTTATAGATCAACAATAGACCCATGGACAAAATGACCTATCAGAACTTACAGTAAACATTATCAATGAATGTGCAAACATATTGACAAAAACTTATGTCACCTTCACCTAGGATAATCGATGGATCATGTATGTTCTCATTAATTAAACCTAATGCTAGGGATTTATGTCAGGATGAACTCGCTACTTAGTATATGTATAGATAATCAGAAAAAAAGGCAAAACTGTTAGTTCAACCACAATAAACCTTAGACACAATAAGAAGCAGTTTGCCTGTAAATTGTGCTCCCAATTTTGGTGATGGAACTTTTAATATAGATATGTTGGCTACAGATGATGATCTTTTTGCTTTCTGTGTAGAGTTTACTCTTATGGAATTCAAATCCCTGCATAGCTGCTACCTCATCTGTAGCACACTGTAGCAAAGTTCTTGTGGGTCCTCTTCGATACATTCCGTAGCTCTTGCTGGTGTCAAAGCAGCACGTGACCTGCAGGTGTCTACCAGTGTGAGCAAGGCCTGTACACCCTAAGGATATTGTGCTATGGTTGATGATTATGAGTAGTATATGTTGGCAACCAAAATTGTTCACTTCAATTTTGGGACCTTATAATTATGTACTTGGAGTTCAAGGGTTTAAAATGATAGTTTATACACATTTTTTGACTCTCTAATGATCTAAACATGTCAAAAACGCTTTCCTTGCTTGCTCTGTTGTTTCATAGGTTGGATCTACAGAAACTTAGAGATTTTTGAAGGGTTTACCGTTCAAATGTTCAAGTGACGGCCAAAACCTGTGATTTCTTGTGTAAAGTAGACTGTCAATATTAAAGTGGTGGTGGAAAACCACATGGCACACAACGAAGTCTCCAAAAGATTATGGACTTGGTCATTTTTTATATTCTTCACCATTCCTCGGTGTGATGAAAGACAAGTGGCCTGGGGCCAATACGTGGAGCTCATTGGTGTTCCCGCTTCTCACTAAGTGCTCGATACTTAACTGGATTTCATGTTTTTGAAAACCTCTCACCGATGGCTGACACGCGACATTTATCGGCATTTAGTACTCTTGCGGGCCTCAACCCTTAGCATTAAAGTTGTGCATTTTCCAAGAATCCGCAAGGCATCAATTTGAGACAAGTCACAAGAAGGTACATGTGGCAGCGATCGGCATACAGAACTATCTTACAACTTGACCAAGGGTTAAAGTTTTTCTCTAGGTCTATACACACAACACCAATGAGGGACATGTGTCGATGATTGGCGGCGTCCATATGTCGTCCATCAGTGGCCTAGAGATACAGGAGACTAAAGCTAAGCCTCAAAACTTCACGGTGAACGGTTAAGCTGATTGAGGCCACACATCTCAAATTGGCTAAAGCTAAGGTTTGAGGCATGGATAAAGGAAGTTACGTGGTGCTAAGCTGTCTAATCAACAATTGGCAGTCTCCTTTCATTCTCCTGATGTCAAGAGTGCACATGTGCTTGCTCGTTGGATATTCATTTGTGCTTTCTCATGGATCATTTTGGAGGCCAAATTATCTTGTTTATGGGCAAAATTTGTGTTTTTTTCCATGTTCATTTGGCAAAAGTGATCCAAACATGCTTAAATCTCTTCATTTATTGGTGGATGACTTGTTATCATCTAGTGTTGACAAATGGCTCCTCTTTAGCCTTGGATTGTTTTTGAGAGAATATTCTGAGTATCTTTACTTTCCACTTTTGCAAAGGAAATTGTATAAATTGGAGGAAGAATCCTTCATACTGATCTTTTGTCTATTGAGCAAACTTGGTTGTCTTAATTGAGCACTCTATTTTCCAAATTTATAAGCTATTGAAAAGTGATAATCGATTCTGGTTCAAAGAGCAAGTATTGTAGGATGTTGAGCAAGTGTTGTGGTTTTTATCAGAAGGCTTTGACTGTGCAGATTATTGTTTGGGTATGAAGCATTTGTTTGTGTTGTGTAAACATATATAATTGTTGAGTTATAAAACCCTTGCATGTCTTCATTTCTTTGTATCTTTTGTAATTGTCCCAATATCAGTGTGTTGTCATTCTATGATATTTTGTTCTGATGAGTAGTGAGGGGTACGTGTAGGATCATCTCATTATTTGTCTGAATTGATGGTGGAATGTGTAGATTGTTTCCTTCTATTGAATATCATTTTTCACATGGTTTAAATGTTGGTGATTCCTTGCCCAATGGATTCAGTCATTGATCATTTTCTTTTGTTAACATTTTCATTCACCTCCATGCCTTACTAAAATATCACTTGGCATTTGCAAATCTTTTAAGGTTTCAGCCATTATAACTTTGGATTCATGTCTATGATCTTTCCTTTGAACATTCGGCTGGTTTAAAAAGCAATTGGCTTGTAAATTATGGAGATATTTGTCCTTATCATCTGTTTGAGTGCAACCTTTACCCATGCTTATGTAGCTTTATGACTTTCCTACTAGTGACAACAAATTGGGTGGGAATTCATAGTGGTTAGGCTACTTGGTTGGGTCTGTTGTATTGTATTTGCATTATTCTTGTTGCTTGACATAGTTTAGGTTGCTCCAAGTTCTCTCCCCACGTCTCACAAAGGTTGAAGAGTAGGAGTTTAACCACCCTCTCATTTGTTGACCTTAAATTTGCCATTCTAGGTGAAGAAGCAACTCACTACAACGACCTATCTTGCTATCTTCACTCATTTTCACCTTGGTACAAATTTGAGAGGCAACAAATTGGCGCTGTTGCCGAGGAGTGTTTTTCACTGGCTCATTCACTATACTCCTTGCCTTTACAAAACTGTTGCTGGGGTTCTTTTTGCTTCATTTTATCTGATTTGATGACTTCAATCTCTGTTCTATCATACAATTTGTGTGCATTGGAGGCTGGTTAACTCACAATTAGCTCGCCAACTTTGCCAACAAATTGGGGCCATTGCCGGGACTGCTCCAATTCGGTTTAAAGTTCAGCATCATTATGATCTTTGTGGTTCTAGTCATTGTATTTTGAAATCTGAGCAAAGAGATCATGTTATACTGTAAATATTGTCCCATATTTCTTAGATTTGATGTCTGTGTGTCTCAGATATGAATACCTTCATGGTATTGGCAACTCCCTTTGTGTTTTCAAACCAGTTAGCCCAAATATTGACAAATCTTCATTAATATACTGTCTCTTGGTCTTGTGTTGCTTGTTGTGACTTAAAATTTGCAAATTTGGAGGGGCTATGCTTTTCTTTTAAGGTAGATCCATCAAAGAAACATTTAGAACTCTCTCAAGTGAACTCAACAATCAAGGAGAAGTGGATCTCAAAGCCTGTATAGGGAGAGGTATTTCTCATCATTAATATTCTGAGTGTAATTCTGCTTTATCCCCTTTAAATTGTGGAGACAAAATCTTAATTGAGAACATTGATGAGAATTATGATTCATCCTTTGACTGTTCTGAATCATTGAGTGAAAAGCCTAGTCCTATAGTGTGCTCTGTTTTCAATTGTACAAGTACTAGTGAAGCTCATTCCTGTCGAAAATTTCATAGTCTTTTCTACCCACCTCTGATTAGAGAAAAGGAAGAGCCGCATTCCCAACCCTCATTCAAAGAGTTTGTCACCCTCAATTTCTCAAAATCAGCCAACAGTCCTTTAAGAGATTTGAAAGAAGAATCAAGACAAGATTCTATCATCCATACTCTGTTCCTGGCACTCCATCTCCCAATCATCTCTAGAGTTAGATCAACCCCTCATACATCACAATATGTCCGGAAATAACAAAGATCTCAATGCTTTTGGCCGTGTAAGAGCTCCTTGCCCCTTACTAGGAGCAAATATGTTCAAATAGATTGATTTCTCGGAAATGCAAGGCTATCCTAATGAGGTCCCTGCTGAAATGAGAAGGACATTGCCTAAATATCAAGGAAACAATGCCATTAGGTAATCAACACTTAGAATCTTTAATAACTTGATGGATAATTATGACATTGTCTATGAAGATGTTATTAAATTGTTTATTCATACTCTAGAGGAAAACACTAGGGACTGGTTAGACAATTTTCCTAATGGAAGCATAGACTCTTGGCATGAGATGAGAAGAAAATTTAAGCTGCATTTTGGTGAAATGATAGATCCTAGATTTCTCATGAGTGAGTTTGAGAACATTAAGAAGCACCCTAATGAGTGTGTGCAGGATTTCAATGCTAGTGTCACTAAATTCATGATGAGACTACCCGAAAATGTTAGACCTCCTGATGCAACTTGTCTTATCAAATATTGTGAGGCCTTTGATGCTAAAGCTGGTTTCTATTTTAGAGATAAAGGCCCAACCAATTTAAGATAAACTTTCACTATGACAATGAACATTGAGAATAACATAAGAGCTATTGGAAAGCCATCCGAGAGAGTTGATATGAAGCTTCTCCCACCACCTGAGAAGAGTTCCTCAAGTGCTTCGTTAGGGGTTGATGAGAAATTGGACAAGGTGATGGGTGCTTTGAAAGAATTGTCTTATAGAGTGGCTAGAAATGAAAAATGTTTACCTCCTATTCAAAAGAAGCAGTATTTGAATGATATCCCACATAATTAGGACAAGAGTCTTGAAAATGATAGAGCCTTCGACAAAGGGAAGAGGCATTTCCACAGACAAAAAGCCTGAATATAAAGGTAATGACAAAGAGACACCTGACCCCCTTGCTGCTAGTACGACTGAGATAAATCAACTTGAAGAATTAGCTTCGTGTGATGATTTTTTTTTGCCTCATCCTTCTTGTGTGCCTGCTTCAGTCAATGCTTGTATATATTGTGCTGATAGTGATCAGGAAGGTTCAGAGTTAATCTATTTGCTATGTTGTGATGGTGAATCAATCAATGCTGCACAAATTTATGAGCTTCCTGTCCATGATTTTGAATATTTGAGATCTCGGATGATAAAGAAGTATAATGGTGGAAGGCCATCTGAAGAAGACATTGTAGCTTAAGCTCACACCAATGTTGCAAAGTCTCAAGTTAAAAACAATTATAACTTGAAAAGCCAAAAGTATTCAAATGCAAAGGAGAGTCCTAAGGAGGTTCCACTTGAGAAGAATGATAGTAAGGGTGGAGATAAAATTAAGAAGGTTGTGGCTGCTCCAGAACAGAAGATCACTCCACCTGAGCCTGCTAAACAAAGGTATTTTATGCAAGAAATGAGGTAAGTCTCCTCTTCTTACTAGTGTGACCAAGGGACCTTCATGTTCCAAAAATATTGTTGATAATAAGAGGTAGAGAGTGGAAACTAAACCTATAAGCCCAAAAAAAAAAATTTTTCCTCACCTTATGATTTTGGTCATTCCTTTGCACATCCCCTTGCTTCTTGTATCCCTGATGCAAATACTATCACATTGCCTCCAAATACACCAATGCCTAAATATATTACTTGTGATATGGCTGCTATCCTTAGCCAATTCAAGATTACAGTCCTGTTAACTGAGCTGCTACATATCCCTGAGAACAAAAATATAGCATTTGCATTCCTTGGTTCGCAAAGCTCAATTCCCCCACCCACCTCTATTACTGAAGCGGAAGAGATTAGTGAAGAACTAGACGAGGTGCCTGAGATCTACTTAGGTACATCATTAGTGGAGAGTCAGCTGGATGTTGATCCATTCTATACTACTTTGCTTGTGAGTGGATGGTTGTTACATAATTGCGTGCTTGACTCAATGGTTTCTTGCAACATAATGCCACTAGCTATGATGAATGAATTAGGAATTAGAATCTCAACAACCTATGGAAGGTGGTATGATATGGATTCAAGAGAAGTGCCTGTGGTAGGGTGTGTTAGGGGACTTGTTCAACTTACAACTTACCCATGTAAGTTTTTAGCTATGGATGTGGTGGTAGTTGATTGTCCTCCCAAGTGGGTATGTTATTGTCAAGAAAGTGGGATGCTTCAGTTGGAGGCAGTATTCAAATGGATGTCTTTTGCAACTATTCCTCTTGAAGAAGAGAAGTGTAGGTAAAACTTTGTAGAGAACCAAGAATGTTGCATCTGATTGAAGATCTACAAAGGGCATTGAATGAAATTTTATACACAGATGTGGATATAGAACATTTTGTTGGGAATACATGTTTTATTGAGAATGAAATTGACCCCAATTGCTGACCACAGATCTGCAATGCAGACTTTGATTACTTATGGACTATGTTCTTTAATGGGGTGTGTTCTAGAGAAGGGGCAGGATCCAGAGTTGTTTTATATTCTACATTGGGTACTGTGTTCATATTTTCTTAGATGTTGAATTTTGAGTGTACTTATAATGTAGCGGAGTATGGAGCTTTGTTGATTGGTTCTAAACATGACTTCCAAGTTCAAAATCAAGGATCTTATTATTAAAGGAGACTGAGCTAATCATACAACAGGTTAGGAAAGTTTATTCAGCCAAGAATGAGAGACTGAAACAATACAGAAATGTTGTTTGGAGTTCCTTGGAGTTTTTAGCTCATTTGACATCATTCATGTTGATAGATCATTAAATACAATTGCAGACTAGCTTGATGTGAATGCATCTACTTTTCAAAGTCTCATGATTGCTTCCCTTTTCAAGTATGACGTTGAGATATTGGTAAGGCCTTCTATTCCTGATAATATAAACCATTAACAAGTCTTTGATGATGATAATCAGATTTTGAGATTCATGAATAGTACAACTGGGTTTGAAGATCAACTTAGGGACTTATGGCCTTTTATTGAAAATCAAGAAGCAAAGGAGGTTCTCCTGGGGCAAGAGGTAATTAACTAAGGTACTGCTATGTCTCCTAGACCCATTTTCATTGGAAGGTTCTTGAAGGAATATGAAATGAAGCCTTTTATTAAAACGCTGAGGAAATATAGAGATTGTATGGCCTGGTCCTATGATGAGCTGAAAGCTTATAGAGAAGATTTGTTTCAGCATGCAATTACATTGTATCCTGATGCAAAGAAATAGAGGCCAATCAATCCAATGTTGGCAACCAAAATTTTAAGGAGGAATTATATAGCCAATAAGGTTCTCTTCATGAGTTGCCAACCTTTTTCCACTAAGAAATAAAAATGGTGATATCAGATTGTGTGTGGATTTTAGGAATCTGAATAAGATGTCTTTAAAGGACAACTATCCATTAGCTGAACATGGATAATCTTTTACAAAGAGTTTTTGAATTAGAATTTATTTCTATGCTAGATGGATTCTCTAGCTACAATAAGGTTGTAGTTAAAGAATCTAAAAGGTTCAATATTGTTTTCACAACGTTATGGGGTACCTATGTATACATATGTATGCCTTTTGGTCTCATAAATGTTGGAGAAACGTTTTAGAGGGAAATGGATTATGTCTTTGCCAATCTAATCAATGAGATCATGGTTGCTTACTAAGATGATATCATGATGTACTCCAAGAAAGAAAATCTTGTTGAACATTTGGAAAATGTTTTTTTGAAATGCAAAGAATTTGGAATCTCTCTTAATCCCAAAAATGCATTTTTAGAGCAGAAAAGGGTAAGTTGTTGGGGCACATTGTGTCTAAAGATGGAGTGATGAGTGACCCTGAGAGAGTGAAGGCTATTGATAGCATTTCCATCCTGCACTCCAAAAAGTCATGTAGTCATTTTTGGGAAAATCAATTTTGTCAAAAATTTGTATCAAATTTCGCTGATATCGCTATCCCCATAACTAACATGCTAAAGAAGAATTGGGTGATCTAGTGGACCACTGAAGAAGAAGGTTCTTTTGTTGCTGTGAAAGAGGCTCTTAAACAAGCTCTAGTATTGGCTAGCCTTGATTTTGGTAAAGATTTTCATATCTTTTATTTTGCATCTTCTCATACCAAAGTTGTTTTGTTACAAAAGAATGATGACGGGCATGAACAATGTATTACTTTTTTCAATAAAGCTTTACAACATGCTGAATTGAACTATACCATTATGGAGAAATAAGCTTATGCTTTGATTAAAGCAATTAAATATTTCAAATCTTATGTGCTTAGTTAAAAAATTAGGGCTTATGTACCTCACCCTATCCTAAAAGATATCTTGACCCAACTGGAAACATGTGGGAAAAAATGCAGATGTGTGAACAAACTGCAAGAGTTTGACATGGAGGTACATACTACAAAGTTGGTGAGGGGAAATGGGTTAGCCATGTCGATGAATCATTCCAATTTGGATGTTATTGAAGTTAATTTGCAAGAAGAGGATGGTATATTAGCCGAGGATGAGTTATTGGGATTAGATTGGTACAATGATTGTAATGTCCCCTTTTCATAATTAATTAATTTTGGTACCCGAAGCCTATTCTTATTATTTTCCGTAGGCTAAAAGGAAAATAAATTAATTTAAGCAGTCCAAGGGTATTTTTTTTTATTTAGAAAAAGGACACTTGAATTATATTTTAATCCAAAAAGCAAAAGTAGATTACAATAATAATAGAAGGATGAACTTCTATTATTGGGCGCCAAAGATAGATTAATAATTAAATAAAGAATGGGGCGCCAAAGATAGAGTGGGCTGCATGAGTGTTAAGGTCCTATTTTTAGGATGGAGAGAGGACAAAACCGTTTTATATTATTTGTTCCTATTTTTTGGATGGGGCGCCAAAATGGCAGAAAGAATAAAGTATTTTTTTATTGTTGTTGAACATGCATGTAATTCTAAAAGTGGGACGCCAACTTTGGATAGGACCTTAGAAGTTATAAAGACAGATTTGGGGTTTATTATTCATACATCTTGGAAATTTATCAACTACTTTTTTGTTTGTAAGTAGCTTCTGCTTCTGCATCAGCGACAACAGAAAACATCCCTCATTTGCATATAGGCTTGTGGACGAAATCCCTCATATCTAAGCTTGGCAATTCCATTTAGGGGTTGCAGTGGTCATTCAAGGTACAAGTGTTCATCCAGTTTGGCTAGGGCACACTTTTCAGCTTAATTCTACATCCGAACAACAAGTACAACTAGGGCTTCAGTATTTGGGGGCAGATTTCAGTCAAATCAGTTTGCATGCTCTTATCTTTCATCTATCTTTTCATTTAGAATATCAATTGTAAGAAAATAAGTGTATTCAAACACTGGTATTTTTTATCGTAGCTGATTTGAGATCAATAAATAAAAGTTTGTTTTATGGCACACAGGGTTCTTTTTTTATTAAAAAAGCAGATTGTCGTTACTGTCATAAAAGTTAATTTTTATACTGCTGCCCTAGGGTTTTAACAAAAATATCTTGGTTTATTTAAAGTATTTTTTCAGGATATTACAATGGTATCGGAGCAGTGATCTCGCCGGTGTATTGATCAGACAGAGAAGGAATCCATGACAATGTTTATTCAAGCAAAGTTCTTACAAAGTGGGAAGAAAATATAGATCCCATTCAAGAGGTGTTGATAAAAATAGAAAAGTACAAACTTGAGGCCCTCAAAATCCTTGACTAGTATCAAGGGATGCTTGATTATCTTAAATATGAAGTTTCCTTTGATAATTACTTGGAGTTACTCGAAATGAAGAATCCAAATAAAAGAGGGTTGTGAATACATAAGATGGTTGAAGAAGAAAGAAAAACAAAAAAAGCTGCAAGAAATTGCGAGGAAGCACCCATAGAGGAAACCACCATACAAGAGGAAGTTGAAAAAGATGTTCGTGTTCATGAAGCACCCATAAATCTCCCAAAGATTGAGTTCATGCCATATGAAGGGCATTTGCAGGATAGTTGTAAAAATAAAAGTGAGGAAGTCAGGGGGAAAGGACATCACTTGTTGGATGCAATGAGCTCAAGATGGAAGAAGATGCACCAAATCATGAATGATCCTCCGAACTTCCAAAGGGTAAGCCATTGATTGATTTTCAGAGTAGCATTATGGATGGATATACTTTGGAGGAGAACATTTTGATTAGCATTAATTTGGGAGTCTTGAGTCCCAAGGATGGAGGTGTTGAGGGTATCTCAACAATTGTTATTCTGGCACAGGAAGGTGAGCACTTTGACTACACCCTAAGGTATAAGAATATTTCAGATTTGTTGTTTCCTACTAAGTCATTTCAGATGCGTGGTCATCATGAACAACATAGTGGAAATGGTGATATAGTGAAGAACACTTTGAATGGCAAAGGGCACATAGATCCGTTCATACAAGTTCTAAATTGTGTGAACATGAGAGTTTGAGATCCGGTATTTGCTAGAAGGGGCTTGCAACTATTTGAGGGCAAACAATTATGGGAAGGGCGGACTGTAATGTCCCCTTTTTAGAATTAATTAATTCTGTACCGAAGCCTATTCTTATTATTTTCCATAGGCTGAGAGGAAATTAAAAGAGGAAAATAAATTAATTTAAGTGGTCCAAGGGTATTTTTATATTTTATTTGGAAAAAGGACACTTGAATTATATTTTAATCCAAAAAGTAGAAATAGAATAAAATAATAATAGAAGGATGAACTTCTATTATTGGGCGCCAAAGTTAGATTAATAATTAAATAAAGATGGGGGCGCAAAGATAGAGTGGGTTGCATGAGCATCAAGATCCTATTTTTAGGATGGAGAGAGGATAAAACTGTTTTATATTATTTATTCCTATTTTTAGGATGGGGTGCCCATATGGAAGAAAGAATAAAGTATTTTTTTTATTGTTGTTGAGCATGCATGTAATTCTAAAAGGGGGCTGCCAATTTTGAAGAGAGCCTTGGAAGTTGTAAAAGAATATTTGAGGTTTATTATTCATACATCTTGAAAATTTATCAACTACTTTGTCTGCAAGTAGCTTCTGCTTCGCATCAACGATAGAGGACAAAATCCCTCATATCCGAGCTTGACGATTCCATTCGGGGTTGCAGTAATGGTCATTCAAGGTGCAAGTGTTCATCCAGTTCGACTAGGGCACACTTTTCAGGCTTAATTCTACATCCAAAACAAGTACAACTAGGGCTTTAGTATATGGGGGCAGATTTCAGTCAAAACAGTTTGCATGCTCTTATCTTTCATCTATCTTTTCATTTAGAATATCAATTGTAAGAAAATAAGTGTATTTAGACACTCGTATTTTTTATTGTAGCTAATTTGAGATCAATAAATAAGTTTGTTTTATGGAACATTGGGGTTACAATTTTTATTAAAAATCAGATTGTTGTTGTTGTCATAAAAGTCAATTTTTATATTGCTGCCCTAGGGTTTTGACAAAAATATCCAAGTTTATCTAAAGTATTTTTCAAGGATATTACAAATATATTCTTTATTACCTGAAGAATATAAGCTGCCCTCCTCATTTAGACAAAACTCAATGCAAATCTCTAAGATTAGCTGCCCAAAGGTATGTTCTTACAAAAGATGGGCTAGCTTAGAGAAATCTTGAAGGAGTCCTTATGAGATGTTTAGTGAAGAGCAATCTGCAAAACTATTCCTGAGTTTCACCATGGGTTATGTGGAGGTCACTATGCAGAAAAACTAGTACACATAAGATCATCAGAGCTAGTTATTGGTGACCCTCTTTGTTTGTTGATGTTGCCAAGGTGGTATGAAAATGTGACCCATGCCAATATTTTGCAGGCAAGTTGAAAGAATTTGGTGTCCTCCCCTAGTTCCAACGGATGTAGATGCCCCTTTTCAACAATGGGGGATAGATTTCATTGGAGAGATTAGTGATTAGTCAAGTTGTGGATATAGATGAATCCTTGTTGGTATTATTTCACAAAATGGGTTGAGGCCATGCCAACAAAGAGTGCAACTCATAGAATAGTCATCGACTTTTTGCAAAACAATATCATTACAAGATTTGGGGTGCCTAATAAGATTATTGTTGATAATACCATGTGTTTCAAGGCTATCCCTTTGTTGAAGTTGTATGACTAGTTTGTCATCAATCTAACCTATTCATCCAATTACTACCCCCAAAGAAAAGGGCAAGATGAGTATAGTAATAAGAATCTGATCAAAATTGTCATGAGTTTTGAGCTAAATAAGAAAAAATGGGAACAGAAGATGAGATTTGCCATTTGGGCAAACATAATTACTCCCAAAAATGCCACAGGTAAGAGTCCCTTTAAGTTAGTTTATGGTTTGAGTGTTACTCTTCTTGTTAACTTAGAGCTTCCCACGTTCCAACTAATGCAAGAGGTAAATTCAGAAGATAATGACTCATTTGTAGACAAAATGAATCATCTCATACAATTGGATAAAACTATAAGACAATCCCATGAGAAATGTTGAAATTGAAGAGCAAGATAAAGATTTTTTTTGATAAAAAGGCCTCTATGAGAGAATTTCAATTAAGTGACTTGGTCATGCTTTGGGATATCGAGACATGAGAAAAGGGGAAAACATGGTAAGTTTGATTCATTGTGGATGGGGCCATATGCCATTGATATCTCGCATCGGAGAAAACACTTTCTTTCTCGGGGATCTGAATGGTGAAGTTTTTGATTTTCCTGTAAATGGCATGCATTTGAATTATGTTTTCAACTAATTGAGGTAATGAAGTCCCTTCTACAAAGTGTAAATAAGTGTTTACTTCCTTTTTGAGTTTTTGGTGCATGTACATATTTTTGTTGCCTTGTTTGTTGAGTTGTTCATTCGTCGAGTGGTACATGAAGGTTTGCCCTTCCTTTACACATTCGAGAGGTTGGTTTACATAGTTGCAAGTCACTATGGTCTGTTTTAGAGAAGATCTTATTAGTTGAGCTGAGTTTTGGGTTGTAAAAGTTAGAATTCTTGAAGAGTTTGGATCTGATTATGGATAAGGCCTTGGTCTTCATTCACCAAGATTTTTCTGGGATCTCTATGGCTAGCCACAAGTGATACCCATCCCACAACCAGAGCCAATGTTGGCACCCAAAATTCTTAACTTCAACTTTGGGGACCTTATAATTGACAATTTGGAGTTCAAGTGTTTAAAATGATAGATTATATGCATATTTTGACTCTTTAACGATCTTAACATGTCAAAAATGCTTGCCTTTGCTTGCTCTATTTTTTCACACGGGTTGGATCTATACAGATATAGAGTTTTTGAAGGGTTTTACCCTTCAAATGTTCAAATGACAGCCAAAACTTATGATTTCTTGTGTAAAGCAAACTGTCAATTTTAATGCGGTAGTGGAAAAACACATGGCACTCAACGACATCCACGAAAGATTCTAGACTTGGTCGTTTTCTATATTCTTCATTCTTCGTCTGCGTTTGATGAACGACAAGTGGCTTAGGGCCAATAGTGGAGTTCATTGATGTTCCCACTTCTTACTATGTGCTCGATATCTAACCACATTTCACGTTTTTGAAAACCTCTCACCAATGGGTGAAACGTGGTGCTTATCGGTGTTTGAAACTCTTGCGAGCCTCAACACTTTCCGTTAATTTAAGCATTTTCCTAAAATCCACATGGCATTGATTTGAGACAAGTCACAAGGGAGGTACATGTGGAAGCGATTTACATAGAAAACTATCTCGGGACTTGACCGAGGGTTAAAGATTTGTTCTACGTATACATAGGACACCAATGATGGACATGTGTCGTGATCGGCGAAGCGAAGGGACGCACGGCCCGGGGTTTTAAAGTCTCATGGGAGTGGTGCCACCGATGGCAACTACATGTTGTGCATCGGTGGCCTAGAGATATGGAAGACTAAAGCCAAGCCTCAAAAGCTCAAGTGAACGATTAAGCTGATTAAGGCCACACATCTCAAATCGGCTAAAACTAAGGTTTGAGGCATGGATAAAGGAAGCTACGTAGTGCTAAGTTGTTTCCTACATATATTATCACGGCTTAAAATTGAAGGTTTAACTCAATACAAAAGTGAGCTCGGGGATGTCAATGGAGGCACGATAAAACTCGTGTCTTTTGCTCATATCTTTTAACTGGGAGCTCCAAATCACCTGCAATTAGTACCATTAGAAAGGTCTTGGAAACAACTTCACATTGGTCTTAATTTCATGAAGAATGGTGCAAAGATTGTGGATATTTTCATGACGTAACTTTATGTGTCTCTTTCTTATTCTTTTCAGTCTAATGGTGCCAAAATCACTCCTGAAGCTTTTGGGAGTCCCGACTCTTCTAGTAAATGTCCTCGAGTTGTTTCTCCTTTCAAGGCGCCGTTAAAACACATTGAACAGTTAAATCTGGCTATCAATCAAAGAGTTAAGCTTTCATAGTGATCGAAATGTGAAATCTTGATCTAATCAACAATTGGCAGTCTTCTAGGCATCCATTCTCTTGATTTCAAGAGTGCACATGTGCTTGCTCTGTGGATATTCATTTGTGCTTTCTCATGGATCACTTTTGCGGCTAAATTGGTTTGTTTTTGGGAAAAATTTGTGTTTCTTTCCATGTTGATTTGGCAAGAGTGATCCAAACATGCTTCAATCTCTTCATTTATGGGTGGATGACTTGTTATTACCCGGGCGTTGACAAATGGCTCCTCTCCGGCCTTTGATTGCTTTTGAGAGAATATTTTGAGTACCTTTGCTTTCCACTTTTGCAAAGGAAAATTGTATAAATCAGAGGAAGAATCCTTCATACTGATCTTTTGTGTATTGAGCAAACTTGGTTGTCTTAATTGAACACTCTATTTTCCAACTTTATGACCAATTGAATAGTGATAATCTTTTTGTTGGAAGCACAATGGACTGAGAGGGACGGTGAATCAATCCTACAAATTTCTTATTTCATTTACCATTATTTTCAGCATCCATTAACATCCATTCATTGACATTCATTCAATGAGAGCTTATTAGATGTGCACAATACATTCAAATAACCATAACACATGAGAGAGAACACAGACATAATATGTAAGTGGGAAACCCTCATGGGGAAGAAAACCCACTGAAAACCATTGCTTATATTACACAAAGAAAGGACTCAAGTGAATATTACACATCACAAGAGATTTCTTTAGTGAGGCACCAACCCCTAAAACCTTGTTGATATTACTCACAACAAGAGACTTGCATGAATATGACTCATCACACAAGATTTTTCAAAAGTATGACCACTGAAAATATGTTAATACCACAACTGATGGTGATCCCAAAATTCAGCTCCAAATTCCTTCAAACTCTCTTCAAACCCTCATTCTTCTAACTCACTCAATCTTGGATATTCATGACCTAATTTGGCTTCAAACTCTTGCACACATCCTCTCTAACCTACTTCACACTTTTGCACACATCCTGAGCTTCCTTTTGATGCCCTTAATCCACTTTGTCTTCCTCACGTAGGTCGCATTTTCCCTTTAAGCACAACTAGTTCAAAATGAACTAAACAAGCACTTAAATATGCTTCTCTTCTTTCAAACACATCATAGGCCAGTCCTCGTCAATAAGCTCGACTAACATAATTTAAAAACATGTTATTACATTCATATAAACTCATAAAATGGACCCTTATAGGTCGGTCATGCTCAAATGCACCAAACAAGCTCAAAACCCCATCACCTGGATCACCAAAACTCACAAACCACATCACCATGATTAGTCAAGCTCCCAAATTCATCACACATGTCGAATATGACATAACAACACCATCCATGGTCGTACAATAGCTTGCACCTATCAAATTCTTCATAACTCTATCAAGAAGGCTCATATTCTTCTCAAAACAGTTGTTTCCAGGAACCAGTCTTCACCTTTGGACATATAGATCACACCATAGCATCTCAACTATGCCATGTAACCACTCATTGGAAAGCCACTGACCTGTAGAACACATTCATGCTTGTTAGAGCTCATGAAACATCCATTCATGCAAAACCACATTTCTTCTTCACCAAATTGAATTGCCCAGAAAGCAGTTTTGGTAACTCAACTGGTTTGCACCCTTGCTACCACTTTCAAGACCTCCAAAGGCCTTCCCTAGGAACAAAATTCATCCCTCTTCGCCTCTTCGATAAGAAGCATCAACCAATCTAAAACATGCATCATCTACCTCAATCTTTCAGCCAGAGCAATCCTATCCGAAAACAAACAACCTTCTTCTTCACAAACTGAGTTGGATGACCTATCAAATCTCATCATCATGAAATAAACCATATACCATTGGAAAACCCTCTAAATTTACTTTCCAGAACACCTTACATTTCCTTCCAACTCCAAGTGGAAGGCCTTCAACCATGTCCATCTCTGCAACTACTCATTTAGCCTTTTAGGACTCAAAAACTAGTCTTGAGGTCAACTTGCTCTATCACCTCCAAACTCACTTCCAAGCTTAACAAAAGCATGGAACACCCTTAGACATGTTGTTTAAACACTCAGCAACCTTCAAACATTATGAAGAAAATCAAAACAATCACCTACCTCATGAAGCTACTCAACACCATGCTTAACTAGGCATCCTCCAGATTTGACCTTCAAAGATCAGGTCATAACTTCTTCATCCCTTAGCCAAATCTCAAGTTTGATATATCAATGGAAAGTTCTCGAACTAGGATCACAACACAACTTGAATCAATTTCTAACTCCACATGTAGCTCCTACAATTTCACTTTTACCACAAACTGCTCCAAACTGCCCAAAAACTAGTCTTCATAAATAGGGCACACTTTGCCCTTTAGGACCTCAACCATGATTTGAAACTATCATGGACATGTAGAATAACCCCAGGCTAAAAACAATGTCAATTTATTTTATACCTTATTTGGAGAATTTAGCCACAAAATGAAACTCTTAAACCGTAATTTTAGATGGGGCCCACATACAGGCACATGCTCTAATATACCTTTTTGGAAAGTCAAAAGAGTCCTCTATAACTTCCAATCATCACTTTTGCAAAAGCAATCAAAACAAAGTCAAGTACACTCAATTTTCTCCAAGTCACTTTTAGCTAGGGTTTAGCTAGGGTTTCAAAGCAACTTATCTTTTTAATGGTCATTCATAAAAACGTGATGATCAAACCACGTAATTCTTTTATTTAAATGTTCTTAGTTCCATGGAAAAACATCCCCCAAAATCTCTGGGTCTCATGCAAAGCACACAATTCACAACGAGCATTACAAGGTCAACTTTTACCTCAAATCTTCATTCTAGAAAACCTAGTTTTTCCAAAATTGATGTATCTTGCAAAATCTTCTTCACTTTGACCTGAAACTTGTCATGAAGCATCATGACAACATCCTCTAACTGTCCATACTCACCATCTAGCTCAAATGTGCATGGAAGTCTCTAGCCATTAAGACTTACCTATGCCAACTTGCTTGTTCTCCACCACCTTGCTTCCCAAGGACCATGAAACACTGTCAAACCTCTGAGAGCTGACCTGAAACTACCATACATGTCATATACCTCATCACCATGTTGTTACCGTGCTTTACCATGACTGATTAGCTCCAAAACTTATACCTCCATACCAAACCACAAGCTTCAGGGCTAGGAATAGGCCTAGAATGACCTGACTCAACACATACATCCCAAGAATTGACCATGATGAATCATTACAGACACATGGACACCTTTAACACACTTCATAGACCATGATGGAACTCATACCAACCATTTTTTACCTCATAACAACCTTTGACCAACTTAGGAGGGCTCAAACCATGACTATGCTTACTCAATCATGCTCCACGACAACATGACAACTCACCAAACCTGTTACTACCAATCAACCTTCATACTTGACCTTGATTGACACCTTATGGAGACTCGCATGACCTCATGACACCCTTTGACATCGATGGCTTTGACATTAACGACACCACCGACACACAATGGCCAACACTTTCCTGGTTCAAAGAGAAAATATTGTTGGATGTTGAGAAAGTGTTGTGGTATTTATCAGAAGATTTTGACTGTGCAGATCATTGTTTGGTTATTAAGCATTTGTTTGTGTTGTGTAAACATATATAAATGTCGAGTTATAAACCCCTCGCATGTCTTCACTTCTTTGTATTTTCTGTAATTGTCCCAATATTAGTGTTTTCATTCTATGATATTTTGTTATGAAGAGTAGTGAGGGGTGTGTGTGGGATCATCTCATTATTTGTCCGAATTGATGGTGGAATGTGCAATAATTGTGTAGATTGTTGCCTTCTATTGATTGTCATTTATTCACTTGGTTTAAATGTTGGTGAGTCCTTGCCTAATGGATTCAGTTATTGATCATAGTTCGTTTTGATCATTTCATTTGCAAATCTTGTAAGGTTTAAGCCATTATAATTCTGGATTCATGAATACGAGCTTTCCTTTGAACATTCAGCTGGTCTAGAGAGAAATTAGCTTGTAAATTTTGGAGATTTTTGTCCTTATCATCTGTTTGAGTGCAACCTTTGCCCATGCTTAGATAACTTTATGAATTTCTAGTTAATGACAACAAATTAGGTGGGAATTCATAGTGGTTAGGCTACTTGCTTGGGTTTGCTATATTGTATTTGCATAATCCTTGTTGCTTGACATAGTTACGGTTTCTCTAGGGTCTCTCTCCTAGGTCTCACAAAGCTTGAAGAGTAGGAGGTTAACCATCCTCCTATTTGTTGATCTTAAATCAACCATTCTAGGTGAAGAAGTAACACACTATAATTACATATCTTGCTATCATCACTCATTTTAGCCTTTGTACAAATGTGAGAGCCAACAATATAACTAACTATTAGTGTAAATTTCATGTTAATTGATTGATAAATGACATGTCCATGTCTATACATCATGTGTAAGGACATATTGCCATCCATATTTTTTAATGTTATAATATGTACCGGTCATAATCCGATTTTAAAGGCAATACAATTTAATAAAGATAAGACCATCCTAAATCATTCATCTCAACAAATAGATATTTATAGTTACAATGCCTTCTGAAGGAAAATGTGTGTAAAATAGTTCAAGAATGAGAAGCAACCACTCACACTTGCTAAAATAAGCTCTATATAGGGCTTGGTACTACTTTCCTTGAGGTTCAAGCATGCAAGCTCAACATCCTGGCAAAAAGAAAAATATAACATAAATTAAGTGCATAACATTTGGTTTCAAATGTTTTGGTGTGATTAATTCGAGAGTTGCTAGAATTACATGTTTTTATATTGACATGTAGATCGGCTTGCAACCCAATAATAGGTATTGTGATTGTGATCAATTTTTGACCAGTGGGACAATGGCACACTTCTCTTTTCCAATAACTTCTTGATTATCAAAAACTCGTAAAAAGAGGATGGTTTGATGATATTTTATAGATATCAGCCTTTCACACACCACCAACTACATTTAAGTAAGCTAGATGCACGATCAACTTGTTAATCATCATGATTAATTTATTCATCGCTAGTGTCTTTATGGGCTTGTGTAGCTTCCACTTGGTTTTGACCATTGCTTGCTTAGTGGTGTCCCAGATTTGGGGTGAAATGGGACTACCCTATTTAAAAAAATTCGTACTTTTAAAATAATGGGTCGTTTTGTGTTTTTATTGCCAGAAAGTTCTTGTAATGTGTCAAGATATTCCCAAGGAGCCATATAAGCCATTTTCGACAAATACCCAGATGCCCAAAATTGTTTTATTCTGTCGTTGGGGTTTACCTGCGGGAAATTTGTATTTAATTATTTTAAGCCCCGTTTGAGGCAATTTGTGCTCCGGTTTAACCTGTTGTGATCGTACATATCATTATTCCCATATACCAGTAGGGTTTTAACCAGGAATGAATCTGGGCTTTATTTGTGACTTTTGGCAACGTTTTGTGTTTTCCTGTTTCGTTTTTTGTGAAATTTCTCTGGATCAATTTCCTTTCTTGGTTTGGCTCGATTCTTAGCCTGGAGTATCCGGAGATCACCTATGCACATTGTGCCAGAAGGAATTCGCCATCGGAAGTCTACTTCTCTTGAAAAAGACGAAGTCGTGCACTAAAAAGCTTCTTCTAGGCTGGCCGTATTTTTGGAAAAAGAGGGTTTGAAGTGGATCATGGGATTTTTGGAAGTAGTAGGTAGGTGGGAATTTTGTATCTGCCTAGCAGGGTACTTTTTCCCATGGAAGCAACGTCACTTAAGTCACAATGGGAAAATTAGAGGCAACAGGCAGGCGGGAATTTCTTACCTACCTTGCAGGGTAAAAATTCCCATTGTGAAATAAAAGAAAAATCACTTAAGGCATTGATGGGATTTTATTACTGCTTGGCAGGGTAAATAATCCCATTATGAAAGTCAAATAGCTTAAGTGAATCATGGGATTTTCGGAGCTGCCTTGCAGGGTAAATAATCCCATTGCCAATTGACTTTTAAAAATAGAAATTCCTTATTCCAAAAAGTGCGACCCCTTTAGGGAAAGAAAGGCAGCCTTAAATTAATTAATTAAATTAATTTCTTCTCCAATTTTGGCGCCCAGGCTTGTGGAAAAGTCAACAAAGGAAAGTGGACAAAAGGAAGTTGGAATTAGACAGTTCTAAAATTAAATAAATATTATTTATTTAATGCAGCCCCTTCATGTCAAAAAGTGCGCCCCATTTGGGAGAGAAATAATACTTTTTAAAGTATTAAATGATTTAATTAATTCCTATTTTCAGTGGCTAAGGTCAAAGCATACTGTGAGGCTTGAGTTAACTGGAAGCAAAAGTCTAAAATTAAATAAATTTAATTTATTTAATGGCAGCCATGAGCATGCACAAAATAGGCGCCCCATTTGAAGAGTAAAACTTATTTAATAATTAATTAATTGCCAGGAATAGGAAAGACATTAATTAATTATAGAATTATGAGGATTATATAAGCAGGGGCTGCCATAAAGATGAATTAATTAATTCAAAAGCAGAGAAGTGCAGCCCAGACAAAAAGTGCGCCCCATTTGAAGAGGATTTTTGCTCAGAAGGTGTAATTAATGCTGGAAGCTTCCAATTTTGGCGCATAGGTTGAAGGAGGTTGATTTGTGTCTGGATAATTGTTTGCATAAGTGATACAGGTGCTCAGGTGAAGTTGGTAAAATTCATGCTTGCTTTGCATGCAAATAAAACATCAAATTTTGGGGCAGCAGGCTTGAATTATGCAGATTTTTATGATTAAAATTCACTGTTCATGTTTGGTTGCCATCTTTGTTTGAATTAATTGCAGGAATTCATTACAGGTGTTTTTATAAGAGAAAGGGAGCTTAAATCAATGTCCAATACATTGAACATATCCTCCGAATCTAAAGAATTATCCAGATCTACACCAGTTTTGAAGAATTCGACCGAATAAGGAGAAAAAGAATTGTTCAAACAAAAATAGACACCATGACAAAGAGGATGAAAAAGAGAGCACAACGGAGTCATGCATCACTTCTAAATTTGCAGACATTGGAGACAGATCTAGGTCCGGAACCTCTTTCCGAATTGATTAACAGATCCAGAGCAGGAAAGGCTTCCCTCATACGTGCAGTTAAAAGCAGTGGAATTATTCGAGCTACAACGTTTCCATACATAGCCCAGTTGTCAGAGTTTGTTATGGAGTGTGCTAGGTCTTACCATCCATCATCTAGGTCAGTCCAAGATGCTACGGGCAAAACAATAATACGGTTGGATGCACAGTTCATCAATTATTGTTTGAAGATTCCAACACGAAAGGTGGTGACTTCTATTAGCATACAGGATGCTGGCAGTAGGTGGGAGAAGCATAGAGTTGATTGCGTGAACATAATGAACAACAGATACATAAAGAAGCCCAGATCTCCTTCCAAGTTCCCAAGAATTCTTCCGCGGTCCAATGCAGTACAAGAGGTTGATGATATTGCCAAATTGTCATGACGGGATAAATAGCAAGCAAACGCTCACACCTTCTTCGCACATGGATGTATGCTTTCATCGGGACCATGAAATCAACAAAGCGGATTCAATAATCAATGGTCGAAAATCATTTTGCACAACATTGGTGAGCAACTCCTAACGTGAAGCATACTTTCAGCTTCAAAATGACTTCCTATTTGGTATACACAAAGACCTCACAAGGCATCTTCTCCAAGATGAATAGATGTGGTGTTCTTTCCAACGACCCTATTTTCGAGTGTTACCCACAGTTTACTATACTGCGCGTGCAGAAAGATTTGAAGTGGTCAACGATGGATTCTTCTACGAATTCATTTGCGAAAGGACAGACAGGACCTAAAGGCCAACAGGGTGAGCAAGGAATCATGGGAAGTTGTGTACAGTAATTGGCGATCTCTTCATTCGGTTTATGGATTTCACATACCTCAAGGTCATTGGTTTTTCTCGGGAACCCCAAGTCATCGTGGATCAAACTCGTTGTTGACCGACTCTCCTCTACCCAATCTCGAGGTTGGATCTATATCATCTAAGACAATGGGATCTATATCAGTTCTTGATTCAACAACCGGTTACACCTTAGTCGAAGGTCATCGCATAAAGACAAGATTATTCAATCGTTGTGTGCTCCAAACGGTTTCTCTTCTTCACGTGAATCCACCCAAAGATGGACTAGTTGCGCCGCACTTAAAAGCACCGCAAGTTTGGCTCAGATTCGAATTGCAAACTTTTGCAATTGAGGACATTGACTACCAAATGAATCCCACCAATGTGCTACAATAAAAAATGTAAATGTTTAATTACTAAACAATGACGATAAAAAACAAAGTTAAAAATTAAAAGTAAAACTTATAAATAAAAGCTTAATTTAATAAACTAGATTGTCTCTTATGCTAAAAATTCATGATTATTCATTAAAAAGTTTAATCAAATGAACTTCAAAAAACTTAGAATTGCTTACCTGGTTGGTCCACATCTCTTGCAATCTTTGCAAGGTTTTTCCCAAAGGTACTTGTGGCTCTGTTGAAGAAATTGATATGTCGGTGAACCTCAAGTTGTTGCCTCTCATCAAGGACCATGCGCTCTAGGCACTCGTACAAACCATCTTTTACTTCTCTTGTTTGATCTTCTCCAAGCTGAGCTCTATAATGATATCTTGGGTTCAAGAAATATCCAACTGCATGTATAGGGCGATGGAGTTGATTGTTCCATCTATTATCTATAATCTCCCATATAGGCCCATACTTAGTTACCTGTCTTTGTATGTTGCCCTTATTTGCTCCTTTGCCTGATCCATAGCCTCATAAATATAGTCCATGGCTAATTTTTCCCCATCCACCAACCGGAACACCTTAACAAGAGGCTTGGCAATTCTCACAACCTCTGTTGTTTTTTTCCAAAATAAATTGTCAAAAACTTTCTTCTTTGTCTTTCCCATCTTGTTTGCGGCTCCACTTTGATGCATTCCATTCATCACTTGAAAACATTTTTTTCAAGTTTTGTGCTTGGGAAAGAAGAGATTGCAACGTGAGGAAGTTTGTTGCAAATCTCGTAATGGCTGGCGTAATAAGTTCTCTGCCCTCACTGTTTTTCCTCATTAGGTTCAATACCCATGAGTGACTGCAGATGTATTTTGTGTTGGTTTTGGCATGCTCTATAATGTTCTTAATCCAATCTTGTTTTCTTATATCCTCAAGTATGGGGTCTATGCAATGTGCAACACATGGAGTCCAAAATTTTGTTTTGTGTTTAGTCTTTAACATCTTACCAAAGAAGAACATAGTTAGAGGCATTATCTGGGATGATTTGTACAACATTTTCCACCCCCACTTCTACAACTTCATCCAAAAGCTCAAACGACAAATTTGCATCTTTCATCCTATCAGATGCATCAATTGATTTCAAAAACATAGTACCTTGTGGACAAGAGGCAAGAAAATTTATTATGGTGCGGTTCTTGCCATTACTCCACCCATCTGACATAATAGTACATCCTGTTTTGGCCCATGATAATTTACAACTCTTCAAATATTCATCTATGGATGCAACTTCTTTCTGCAAAAGAGATCCTCTCAAGTCACGCATACTAGGGCCTTTGAAGCCCTTACCAACAGCAATAATGGAATCAAACATAGGCTGGTAATAAAGTGAGCGGGCAACATTGAAAGGGATATCTACATCATACCACCATCTAGCAATGTATTCAAAAGTTGCTTCTTTGTATTGCTTCTTCCAATGGTTATCTAAGGTGGGCTGATTTTTTGTTGGCATGGAGGCACTAGCAAGTGTGGAAGATGGAAAAAGCTTTGGATGTTCTTTCTTTTTTGAGGCCAGTTTTCTTGACTATGAGTGGATGTGGGAGGCATATAGTGAAAGGGGTCTTTAATATGGATAGAAGGGTCTTAATTTTGTGTGTTGATATCTATTGGTTTCTTCTATGTGCATGCAATCATCTCTGTAATCTATTGATTGGGTTGCACATCATCCCCATTTCTTCCCTGTGTTTTCTTATTTCCTTCTTCTATAAATATTTCTTTTCTTAAATAGCTACTTACTTGCTGCAAAGCTATACAACTATGGTTCATGAGCTGAATAGTTAAAGTAAAACCCCCATATAGATACTAGCATATTTTTATTGACAAATCTGACACGGGAGCCTCACCGGTAAATGAGGGAGATTTATCTCATGACTGCCTAGGTTTTCAGCTATGCAGAAAATCTAGCCAACACTTATGTCCATTTGTGGTTAAATTATCTTACTAGATTCTTATGGACTATCAATGACTAGGATCATAGCTATCTTCACGAATTTCTATGCATTCCTCATTTGTGTAATTTTGTCATTGTGGCTAATGCTTTTTTAGGAGTAGAGCTGGGGTCAGTAATGTGAAGTGTGTAAGTTTTAATTTGCAAGCTTGGAAAAGTTACAACCCAATATAAAAGCAAAAAGGATTTCAAAACTAAGGAAGTTAACAACAATGTTATTGAGAAATTCCACACTGGCCCCATTTTCTCGTCATGCTTCAAATATTTCCCTGCAGTTAAAAACTTAATTATTTGCTAAGGCCAGCTAACTAGAAAGCTTATACATTTTAATGAAAAGCTATCTTTTAATTTAAAAGGAAAAGCTATGGGCAAATAATTAATGCATTTTTTTAAACAAAGACATGACCTAAGCTAACGGTTGGGATAGGGGAAGCCCATCGTGATATCAGATTGGCTTGCCCCTATCTATATATCTCCAATGCCAATGTAGCATATAGAAATCATGGCACTTCATGGTGGTAGGGGAATAAGGTGGCAAAGAGGGGTATTGATGGTCAACTATCAATTAGCCTTCTAGCCCCGATCAAGCTGTGCAAGATTCCTATAGGCCTTCATAGCAGTGGAATCCTCTTCTCTCTCCAATTGGCCCAGATCTGCTAGGAATTATTAAAAGCTTATGTAAAAGGGAAAGCTAGTTAAAGAATCAAAAGCTATGGGTGTATGCAAAGAAGAAAGAAACTTTTCTTTTGAAAAGAAAGCACATGAGCTAGCTTTCAATTGAAAGACTTTGAACTCAAAAGATCATGGGTAACTTGGAGCTATTAAAAAGAGACAAACAATTAGTGAAATCCAACTTGGGCAAATCTTGACAGATCTTTGAGCCACCAAAAACCTGCACAAGTCTCACAATTTAACAAGGACCATGATGAATTCACATTTAATTTTTTTGCTACTTCTCGATTTATGCGGGTGGCATTAATTCTTTTCTCCCTCTCCTCTTCTTCTTCAATTGTATAAAGAGCTGACAGTATCGTAAAAACTTGTTATTGTAGTTGCTGAAGCTACAACTATTATTCTAGATCTTGCTCCCAAGCAAATCTTGAACCCTGCAATGTATGTATGTATGCTTATATTCGAGCCTTCAATTTATAAATGCAATCTGAGTGTATAAAATGTGATTGATGGAAGTTTTGAGGCCTAACTCATTACCATATTTAGATTCAAGCTTACCTTTGTGTATTCATCAAATTGATTGTGATTAGTCTATATTTGCATGCATATTAATTAGTCTTGTGTTTATAAGGTAGGAAACTATAGTACTGCGATAATATTTATCTTGGTGCATCACCACTTTGTTTTATCCAATGTTTTAAAAATCGGAACCGGTCGAGGGTTGGACCGGACTAGTTCAAACTTTATGAACCGGTTTACTAAAAAACACGTAAAAATTTATATTTTTGATGAAAGCAATATATTTAGAAGAAAGGTTTGTCCAAGTTGGATTTCGCTAATTGTTTGTTTCTTTTTAATAGCTCCCGATTATATATGCAAAGCTTGCTCATGTATATATGTAAGAAAGGTGTTTATAGCAAAATGGCACGAACTTCAAGTTCAATACACAATACATATATCATATATGAGATTCCGAAACAAAATACATAAATAATGAGGCTCTAAATTGCCTCTATAGTCCAAGACTCCAAAAAACAACATGCTATGATCATTGATACAGATACTACAAGTTACAAAACTATAGAAGAAACTAAATGACATCAATGATCAATCATCAAACTCTGCACCACTGTTGAGAATGGGATCCTCAGGCTCATCCTCATCAATATCATCACCGTCCTCTAACTTGGACCCATCCAAATCCTCAGGGACATCTGCAACAATTGTATTGGCACTGATAATAGCACGAGTGCGACTAGTGCTTGCTATGTTTCGTGACGGCGGCGGCAGTGTTAATAGTGGCTCATCATCCTGATCCAAACCCATCCACCCCAAGTCATCGGGATCAAACTTTGTTGGCTGACTCTCCTCTACCTAATCTGAGGTTGGATCTATATCATCCAAGACAATGGGATCTATATCAGGTCTTCGGTTCAACAACTAGTTGCGCCTTAGTCAAAGGTCAGACCGCATAAAGACAAGATTATTCAATCGTTGTTGTTCCAAACGGTTTCTCTTCTTCACGTGAATCCACCCAAAGATGGACTAGTTGCGCTCGCACCTAGAAGCACTGCAAGGTTGGCTCAGGATTTGAATTGCAAACTTTTGCAATTGAGGACACTAACTACCAAATGAATCCCACCAATGTGCTACAATAAAAAATGTAAATGTTTAATTACTAAACAATGATGATAAAAAACAAAGTTAAAAATTAAAAGTAAAACTTATAAATAAAAGCGTAATTTAATAAATTAGATTGTCTCTTATGCTAAAAAATCATGATTATTCATTAAAAAGTTTAATCAAATGAACTTCAAAAAACTTAAAATTGCTTACCTGGTTGGTCCACATCTCTTGCAATCGTTGCAAGATTTTTCCCAAAGGTACTTGTGACTCTGTTGAAGAAACTGATATGTCGATGAACTGCAAGTTGTTGCCTCTCATCAAGGACCATGCACTCTAGGCACTCCTACAAACCATCTTTTATTTCTCATGTTTGATCTTCTCCAAGCTGAGCTCTATAATGATATCTTGGGTTCAAGAAATATCCAGCTGTATGTATAGGGCGATGGAGTTGATTGTTCTATCTATTATCTATAATCTCCCATATAGGCCCATACTTAGTTACTCTGTCTTTGTATGTTGCCCTTATCTTCTCCTTTGCCTAATTCATAGCCTCATAAATATAGTCCATGGCTAATTTTTCTCCATCCACCATCCGGAACACCTTAACAAGAGGCTTGGCAATTCTCACAACCTCTGTTGTTTTTTTCCAAAATAAATTGTCAAAAACTTTCTTCTTTGTCTTTCACATCTTGTTCGCGGCTCCACTTTGATGCATTCCATTCATCACTTGAAAACATTTTTTCAAGTTCGTGTTGGGAAAGAAGAGATTGCAACGTGAGGAAGTTTGTTGCAAATCTCGTGATGGCTGGCCTAAAAAGTTCTCTCGCCCTCACTGTTTTTCCTCATTAGGTTCAATCCCATGAGTGATTGCAAATGTATTTTGTGTTGGTTTTGGCATGTTCTATAGTGTTGTTTATTCAATCTTGTTTTCCTATATCCTCAAGTATGGGGTCTATGCAATGTGCAACACATGGAGTCCAAATTTTTTTAGTGTTTAGTCTTTAACATCTTACCAAAGCAAGAACATAGTTAGAGGCATTATTTGGGATGATTTGTACAACATTTTCCACCCCCACTTCTACAACTTCATCCAAAAGCTCAAACGACAAATTTGCATCTTTCATCCTATCAGATGCATCAATTGATTTCAAAAACATAGTACCTTGTGGACAAGAGGCAAGAAAATTTATTATGGTGCGGTTCTTGCCATCACTCCACCCATCTGACATAATAGTACATCCTGTTTTGGCCCATGATAATTTACAACTCTTCAAATATTCATCTATGGATGCAACTTCTTTCTGCAAAAGAGATCCTCTCAAGTCATGCATACTAGGGCCTTTGAAGCCCTTACCAACAGCAACAATGGAATCAAACATAGGCTGGTAATAAGGTGAGCGGGCAACATTGAAAGGGATATCTGCATCATACCACCATCTAGCAATGTATTCAAAAGTTGCTTCTTTGTATTGCTTCTTCCAATGGTTATCTAAGGTGGGCTGATTTTTTGTTGGCATGGAGGCACTAGCAGGTGTGGAAGAAGGAAAAAGCTTTGGATGTTCTTTCTTTTTTTAGGCCGGTTTTCTTGGCTATGAGTTGATGTGGGAGGCATATATTGAAAGGGGTCTTTAATATGGATAGAGGGGTCAAAGCAAGAGCCTTCAACACTTGTTTGGGCCCTGGAATGTTGCCTTCTCCCTATTTCCGCATCCATCTCTTTTTTCCTAGCCTTCTCTTCTTTATGTTTCTCAAGCAAGTTTATCATTTCCAATCTAATGGTATCAATATCTGGTGCATCACATGGGGAAACTTGGCCTCTTTGACCAGCCAAGTGTTGTTTCAACTTATAAATCCCCGCTCCCCCATGATGTGTTTCTTACAATATTTACAAAATACTTGATTATCAACTATGTCTGCATGGTTCCATGTAGGGTCTTTAACTCGGGGGCCATTGCAAATGCAAAGAAATCTGAAAATGCAAATAAAAAATATATATTTCAGATTTCCTATTTAATAAGATTTAGAAATAGGGGCAAGTTTAAAACTTAACATACCTTTCAATGTGCACACAAATGAGGTCAAGAAACACTCCAAGCTTGTATATGGGTTGCACCCTCCAAATGTAGATGTGAAGACCACCACAAAGAGCCCACAAGCAATGCCAAACAAACCCCAAGCTCACTCCAAATCAACACTCTTCAATGCTGCCCCAAGCCTTCAAATCCTTACAAATGAGAGAGGTGCTCACAAATAGAAGTGAGGAAGTCTCTATATGGATGCCAATATCACCACAAAGAGCCCACAAGCAATGGCAAACAAGCTCCAACTTCCAAGCTCACTCCAAAACTAAACTCTTCAATCTTTTGCTCACAATGCTCACAAATGCTCAATGAGAGAGGTGTGAAGTGAATAGAGGGGGGGTGTCTATATAGCAATAAATTAGGGTTTAGGTTGTTTAAAAAATAGAAATTTTAATTAAAAAGTGAAATTTTTAAAAATTGCGCCGTATAGCTGCGCAGCCACACGACTCGGCCGGTTTGCATTGAAACCGGACCGGTTTGACCGGTTTGGCCCCAAACCAGTCAAATGATCCGGTTTTTCAAGCTGGTTCGTGCAAAAAATACCGAACGGTCAAACCGGTTCTGAAAACGCTGGTTTTATCTCTTGTTACCTTTCTCCGTCTCCCTTTACCTCGGACAAAGCTTAAGATTAGTTTATTTTCAGCACTAGGATAGATGAGGACTAGCTGTCTCTGGAGGTTGTCTACAAGGCACAATCCTACACCGATTGACATCCCGTGTTGGGGCTGTTGTGTGTGTGCAACCAATCCGACAACATCAGACCATCGACAGTTACTTTTTGTGGAGGATCCTTTAAATGAAAAATAATGCCATTTGAATTTTATGTACCTGGGAAAAGTGAAATGTGGTTGGTAATTAATTTTTTTCCCCATTACAACCCCTTTAACAAATGGGTTTTATCGAATTCAGTAAATTTCCACTGCTTAATCGCATAGGTAAGCTGGTATTTTAAGGCCTTAGATCAGGTTGATTCTCAAACCAATATTGTTTGGCAGTATAAAGCTTTAGCAATGAATCCTTTTGCTCAGCGTCCTTGTGCAATGTCCATAACAGAGGATAACCGAGGGAAGCACAAGGACACTAGAAAGGACTAGAGGTCATTCTAGATTCTGGAAACCAGGAAGCACCGAATATTGGGAGAAAAGAGCCCTCCAACAAATAAAACAGGGCGCATAAAACAATGTGGATGTAGAGCTCCAATAAACAGTCAAATGGAGGCAACCAGAGTTTCTTGTCGTACACAAAAGCTCAAAAAAATGGTTGATCTTACAAATTGAACCTTTTCTGATGTTTCTGAGTCAAAACTGGGTGTCTTAAACCCTGCGAGGAAGGTTTTACTTAAAACGTCTGATCAACATTTTCCATATTTCTATAGGCCAAGTAGTCTTGTGTTTTCTGTGTCCTGCAACTTTGGGCCCTTAAGGGCTGAATGTTAGAAGTAAGGAGTTTTAATAACCGACAAGGCTTGCTGATGGGTCCTGTTTTTGTCACTATTTTTCTTTTTTGGCTTTTTCATCCTTGGGAAATGTGCTATCTGACATCAGTCACAGCATTCACTTTCATAACCAACTCTAGGGCTTGCCGATGGGTTCTATTTTTTCATTTTTATTTTGATTAGTTTGCTGTTTTCTCCTTGGGAAACGTGCTATCTGACATCAGTTATAACATTCAGTTCTCATTATCTGTGTCTCACTTTCCAGTTTTCAGGTTGGTCATATAAGAGTTCGATCTTTATTTTCCTTGTCCTTTTTACAATTTATGTAGTCATGTGAAGTAAAACTTTTTTATTGTTCCAGATTGTAAACAGATTCATAACCTTTATATATCAATTTAAAAAGAAGTTACGACTTGCAAGTTATTCATTGATGCCCGAGGTGATTTTTGATGTTATAAAAGGTAGTATTATATATTTCTCACATTTTCCGATATTTTTGGATATGGATTTTAGCTTTGGTTATTGATATGTTAACTGGTCATCAGTTCTATAAAGTTAAAGCTTCAGTTAATTGAATCTACCAATAATGTTTATAGCAGGGTAGAAAATATATTTAACTTTCTTGCAGATACTAGTAGGAAATCCTTCTTTATGTAATTTAGATTAATATTTTACCGAGCAAAAAAATATAGTCTTTTGTATGTGAAGCATTACTATGATGCATTTACAACAACATTTAGTCGGCAATCATGCTTTGAACTCGTTTTGTGCTAATTTTCATACCAACTTGGTAAGGAATTTAAGTTTTTGATTCAATTTTGTTATTTACAAGTGATGTCGTGGAGATTTGTCATGAACTTTTCTTGCAAGTATTGCTGTTTAGAAATCCAATGGTAAGCCAGGCTAGATTTTTAACGGTGATGTATAATGGCTTATTACCAGAATTTTATTATGTAAATGAAAGTAAATAAGAGAGAAAAAAGAATGAAGGGACTAGCTTTAGAAGAGTCATTTCCTTGCATACATTACTTAATATTTTCACTCAGTATCCATATAAAAATTCACAATGGTTCTAGAACTGGTCTTTATTAATGTCTTGACAACATATAATCCTCCTCCAGCCTGAGCTTTTGGGCACATAATGAATTGACTCTAGATTTAGTGTCGTTTTGCAATGGTTTTTGTATCTATTGGAGCTATGAATTTCATTTTTTTATTTTACTAATGATACTTGTTTCATGAAAATACAAATGGTATTCAGTTGAGAATGCTTGTGAGGCCTGAAGACTAATATTTCACCAAATTTTCATGTTTGAGACCAGGGGACAATTGAATATAAACGACCTGGTTTTCATACAGACCGACACGTCTTTCCTATTAACTATACTTCAGTGAGGATTTATGCTAGTATGGTGGATGGAGAACAACGGACTACATACACTTGCATGATTAAAGATGGTGGAAGTGCAGGCCCATTGTTTCGTGTGATACCAGATGACAGCCCTGAAACAGTTATTGAAAGGGATTCAGCATCTGGTGCATGGGCGGTTGTTGCTGGAGCTAGCAGCAAGATCCGGGAATCGAACGTCAAAAGGTTTGATGCTAAAGTGCACAACTTCATTATCATAATCATTTTCTGTTGTGCTTAGGTACTAATGTAGAGCCAACAATTCTAACAGGTAGTGTTTCTGATTCAGATCACTATCAGTGGCACTGAGATGTTTGGCCTCTCGCATCCTGTGGTTATTCAGCTACTTGGTGAGCTTCCCGGAGCAGAATATTGCTCTACTTTCTTTCCTGATTATCCTAATTTTGTATCTCAATCTCGAAGACAATCAATTGGAATTGGAACCCCAGTTATTCCTTCAATTCAAGATGATTTTGAATCCAGAGAGAGAGAGGTGAAGCAAAAGTCAACAGGTAGCTTCCAGTCAGAGCAATCATCGTCTGACTCATCGGAAGAATTGGTTTCTACTGATTTCTCTGATGAGGGGGAAGATTTGCACCAGGGTGTCACTGTCAATTCAGATAAGATGGCTGAAGAAAAAGTTCAACAAGAAGAAATTTGATACTGCCCCACATACTACTAGTACTAGGGAAAGATATCTTGACATAAATGCAGATCCAGAGGAAGAGGAAGAAGAGGAAGAGGAAGAAGAGGAACTGGAATCATCATAATCACACGAGAGATTATTTTCTAGCCTTGTGTCCAGAGAGGCACAACTTAATAGTTGCATTTATATTTTTGAAATGGCGGCAAGCTGGAAGGTTGAGTTTTATGTTGTGGCTTTCTCATCTACAATGATGTCATATCTATAGGCGAATACCGAGTTTTGAGTCAACCAGAAGTTTCGATTTATCATCAAAAGTGACTCGGACTCGGAGTGATTGTTGCTATATACTTGGATCTAATTCTAAATTTCCACCCATCTGCTTCATAGTTTTCATGCAATGCCAGTTTCTCTCTCCATTTAATAGAGACTATGATTATGCTTATCGTTATGTTTGTTTGGAAAGGGGCCTAATTAATTCAATATTGCATTAGGTTCCTTGCTCAATAGTTCCAAGCTTTTCAATCGCATCATATATTATTTTCTTACTTCAAACTTAACAAATATATACAGTAATCGAAGTATCATAATGTATGTGAAAATATTAAATGTTACCTGGTAGGTAAGTTATAGGCCATCAAACTATCATGATTTTTTTTTGAGTTTGTGAATAATACATTTTGTTTATATAAGCTATTAGTTTTGAATGATACCATTTTGTTTATACATGCAATTAGTTTTGATATCATTTGGTATTTGTTTTAATAATGGGTTATTATTAACTCTTAAACGTGAATAACAATGTAACTTTGGTTTGATTAGATACTCTTTAGATATAGGATAAGATTTTATTAAAACTTAAAGCATAATTTTGTTGATTTAATATTTTATAATTATTGTTGAATCATGTACACCACAAATAAGTATAGAATTAAACGCGCAGGGGAAAATGTTTGATAGAGAAGTAATCTACAATAATCTGATTACTAAAACACCACTTGTACGCATAAAAAGAAAGCTCACTTTGAAGACAGGTATACAAACTTGAATTTATTAATTTGGTTCTACTTTTAAAAACTATAAATAATCAAAGTAATTTATAAAAAGTTTTTCCTTGTAAATTTACCTGCAATATTAGAAAACAAGATGATTGAGCCCACTTTGAAATCAAGATATTAACACCACACATTATAGTGTATGGAATTTATTGAAAAAATAGTGTATGGAATTTATACCATTTAAAATATCTACACATAACATGAATTAATTTATGATGTATAGAATTTAAAAAGAAAATCAAGTTGAAAATGTACACAAATTAAATTAATGTATACATAACATGAATAGAGAGTTCATTTAGATATGCGGTAAAACATCTCATACCAAAGACCACAATGATGCCATAAAATCAATTGTGTCATTAATTGTTTCAAACATACATTATAAGTAGATTTTTATAGCCATATGCCATTCAATATAAATACAATTGTCTATCTCTACATCACATGGATCCTAACATTAAACCTAAAGGCACTTCATAAATATATGATCAACTCACTTCATCAACAAAACAATTAGCACACAAGGTTGATTGCTATTAAAGAGGGCTAGACATATTTCAAATTCCACGATACCATCTCCCCCTAAAAACTTGCTTACTTAGGTTGCTAGCCACTAAATCGAGTTGCTTTAGAGTGAAGCAACACTCATTTGTAAAAACATTAATAACAATAATTTATACAAAAGACCAAAATTGGCTTATGGGATTGGAAAGGCACATTGTAAAGAAATGAGTGGAAGAGCAACTCCAATAAACATAAAAGAGACCAAAAATTTAGAGGGACATTCACCCAACTAGAAATTTGTAAAAGCAATTCATTGATGTCTCGCAATTCTCCTAATATCTACCACCTTGGCCTTGTAAAATTTCTCAACTTTCTTTTATTCCAACAAGCTCTTTGCAACATTTTTCTCCTCTGTATCCAAACCCAACTAACAAACCAAGCTTAGTTTTCTATCTCGTTTGATATAATGGATAGGCATGCCTTTTAGTGTATCCCACAATTCACAATTGTAATTGATCAAAACCCATAGTATACAAATCCATGTTCAACATTCCTTTATGAGCTTTGTAGGTAGTACTAATGCACACTACAACTTGTTCCAAACTCGTGATATAAGTTCAAGTGAGTTTTTGTTTGATTTGAGTGTGTCATATCCTCTACACCAATGTTTGCCACGGTTGCCCCATTTGGCTAGGATTTTAGAACACTTGAAGCTAGTGAATATGACCATTGTCCACTCTATAAGCCATCTCTAATGATTTCTCTCCACCACATTAACATTAACTTTGTATCATTCCTCACAAAATCAACAACAATTATGCCCACTATTGAAATCTTCCAAAATTTTGCATCCTATTGGAGATTCCCAAAACCATCAAAGATGTTCACTAGCAAGGAGGTTTTTCTCTTCTCCATTATCCCTGTCACTATATCTCAAACTTGTTTGGAGCTTATACTTTCATGCCCACATAGGTGTTTTGGAAAAGATCTACCACCTTTGCCACTCTCATCAACATTAACTATATTCATAAGGGTTTCCATGATGGTCTTAGAAACACAAAATCTAAATTTAAGTAAAAGAAAAATGAGCTCTAAATATTGAATACCAATGTCTTAAAAAGCCTATTTTGTGAAAGAGACAAGGTTGTATGTTAAATAAGTTGAAGGGGAGTATGAGAAATGGTGTGTGTAATCTTATGATACCTTTTATATTGGTATCAATAACCCTTCACTTCACCTTCTTCATCATCATGGTTATTGTATTTGTTGGTATTTTGATTTCTTGTTATGGTTCGTAACCTATAACTTGTATTGGAGGATGTGGGGTCGAATTGTGGCTAGAAACTTTATAGTGATATGTGTGGTCAAATTGCAGCTAGCATAATATTTTACTTAGCCATATGATATTTCCTTGTATCTTCATATTGGTAAAAGGATCGACCAATGTAGTGACCATAGTTTAAGTAGGGTATATCTTGAAGAGAATTCTTGGTATGCGATCATCATATTGTGTATATTGTTCTTATTGTAAGCTTGTGGAGGTTGCCCTCTTGAGGTGCCTCCAACATATATTTTTGGTATTTTCCTCATCTCAATAATATTGAGTAGCATTGTTCTATTAGGCTTTTATTGCAAGTTGTTACCATTATTCTACTCTTCATATTCATATTGTGATTCATTATTGTGTCTATTTGAATAATTTCATTACAAGTGGTATCAAAGCTTCGATTTAAGCAAGATTTCTACAATACATCTAATCAGTTGAATTTTGATCTATGAAGATGGACTCACCCTAAAGTAGGTGAAACGTCAATTTAACAAAATATTATGTAGGTTCTCCAATTCGTTTTTTAAAATTCTTGACATGTGAGTATGTCTCTTTTCCAACACGTCTAATCGATGTAAAATCACTTTTACTTGGCAAGTCAAAAAAAAAAATTGACCTACCAAGAATTTAGTTTTGTGTATGTCCAATATTGCTTTAGTTTTTAATAAAAATCGGAATATTTTTGCACCTTGCACAATATAGTAGGATTCTTTTTGGCAAGGCGATCACAACGATATAAGACTTTAGCCCTAATTTTCAAGCATTTTTTGGGATTTTTAACCCTTTTGCAATATAGTACTCATTGGATTCATCTTAATGAGATGATCACAAGATATAAACTTTTTTAGCCATATTTTGACTCAAGGCAACCATAAAACCTTGACCCCTAAACCCTAAACCTTAAACCATAACCCATTCAACGTATGTGCATGGTAAGAGTGCGCACTAGAGGCCAAGGGAAGGCTTTCCCCAATCAAGGAAAAACTCCTCAAAATGGGAGATGGAGTCAGAAACAAAAGTTAATGGATCTTACACTTACAGATTTTTTTGGTAGGTGATCATTTAACTCAACTCCAAAATGAGATGCAGAACATGTATTTTGAAATGGCCTGCAAAGGAGCTAAAGACATCATCAAAGAAGATATGGGAAACATCACTCGTCAATTAAAGTTTCTTGAGAAAAGATTTGATTAAACGATGACGTAGATTTTTTGGCAAAACCATTCACCAAAGTGCCCAAACTAACCTTAATTAGTCCAATCCAAACATAAACACAATACAACCCTCATCTTCATCTTGCTCGCATTCGAGCCTTAGATCATCCTTCCAAAAGTGGAAATGTGTAAATTCTATCAATCAAATGGAGAATTTCTTTAACGTACATCACATTGTTTGTGGACGAGAAGGTTATATTGGCATCCTTATATTTGGAAGTCAAGTAACTTATTTGTCATCACTAGTTGTGTGTTAAGAAGAAGGATTATAGTGTCCCTTAATTAGTTTTTACTAATGCATTACAAATGCACTATTGTAATAATGTGATGCAAAACTACTTCAACCAAAGCAACAAAAACTACGACAAACATTGTCTCTCGGGGATTCTATTTAGCAATTCCACAACCTTTCAATGCGGGTATAGACAATCACGAGATAAAAACTTGAATACCCTATTTCTAGGTGGGCTTAAGGATAACAACCAACTTGATATACATGTTTAATTAGAATTGTGTATGAGACTCCATTATCGTTGCATGTAAGGTAGATAAATGAGCCCCTGGTCAACAATAGTTGGGATTTCACAAGTATAAGAGATTGCAATACTCGGACATAGTCATTCCCATGACCTACCCGATTGACTCCTCAATAAAGTGAAGAGAAACATGCAAAAAGGTTATGTATTAAGTATGATAACAAATACAATTGAGGATTTATATGTGTTGAAAAGAAATTGTTCTATATTGAGGGGGATAATGAAGAAGAAAATGGAAAAAGTGTTGTCGAAGTTGATGAAGATCCATATAAGGAAACATGAGAGATCCAACTATTTCTTGCCAAGCAATTTCATGCATTAACACTCCACAAACCCTCAAGGTAGTGGGTTTTTAAGAAAAGTGAAAATGTTGATTGAACTCGGTTGGTAACCATAACTTCAACAATAAATGGGTTATATGCTTAAATTATTTGGTTTATTTAGCTCTAGAAGTTCGGGGCATGATTGTAGATGGTAGCATAATCAATTGTTCAAGGAAATGTCATTGTATTAAAATCACCATTGGAGACTAGATGTTCGATTCCCTATGTTTTCCCCTCACATGGGTGGAGCACATGATGTGTTCGAAGCCTAATGACTCACAATAATAGGAAGGATTGAGATGAATTCCCAATAGTTGTTCATGCATATTTATTGAGACGGTATGAAATTTCAATTATGGAGGTTGTATGCAAAGCCTCCACATTAATTCTCATCATATACAAGAGATTCTTAAAAAGGGGGAAATGCATTTGTGGTGCAATTGTTTTCATTAGAAACACAACAAAATATATAATGAATTGAATCATGTTTCATTCATCCATTTAGAAGTTTACTGAGTGTCCATTAATGGATTAGAAGCATGGTCAACATAGTAATAAGAAAATCAAATAGAATATCTATTGATAATCCTATATGGAACAATCTTAACATTAACATGCTAGCAACTATAATTGATCTACAAGAACTACTATTAATAATCATCCAACAACCCCCAAACTAGGTATTGTTCCTATTTTTATACGTCTTAGCATGGTGGACATATATATTTTATCACTCAAAGTAGATAGAGAGCCATTATTGCTTTGGGTGGACAATGCTATGAAGTTTTCAAAGGGGGAACACCATTAATACAAGTCTAACACCTAGTATTTATTCAATTTGAAGGAAGGATCGACTCCATATCTTGTGATACAATGCTCACATATCAAAAGATTTATCAACATTTCCATATTGACATTCCTTTTATCACACACCACATAATTCCTTGTACTTACCGCCATTTCCCCCTCTTCTTCCCTTGTCTCTTCTACTAACATCGTAGTTACACACTCTATATAAATTCTCGCAAATATTTTTGCAAGACATTAGTCCACACAAATCTCAATGGATTAACTCCAAAGGTTTTCATTCTCTCCATTTACTAAAAGGCAAGGACTCCCTGTGATGTTTCCCAATAATACATGAGTTTCATGCTTCATCCTGCTTTGAATCTAGTTTAGGAAGGCCTCTTACCATACCCTTTGTGTCAAGAATATGCAAACTTTTGAAACCAATATGACCATATTTTGAATGCCACAACATGTTAACATCCTTAATTGTAGAGAGACAAGTACCTCCATTAATCAAATTGATCCTTAGTGGAAACATCCTACTCTTTTCCATGGAGGATTTTCCCATGAATTTTTTTACAAATTTATCATCAATAATTGAACAAATTGCATCTTCAAAAGGCAGTTTAAAACATTTTTCAACTTGTTGTCCAACAATGATCAAATTATGATTCAACCTTGGAGAAAAAGACACATCATTAATTTCACCTTTACCTTTACTTGGTGTGATTTGCCCGATGTCATTTCCTTCAATTTGAATGGATTTCCCATCACCTAATTGCACATGACTTTCAAAGGTATCGTCTAAAATTCTAAAACCCTCTTTCTAACTCGTCATGTTATTTGAGCAACCTAAATGAAGAAGCCACATGTTCTTGGCATCCTCTTTCCCCACATTGCATGTGGGACAATAATTTGAGTTCTCTTTCATCTCACTTTATTCATCTTTAAGTTCTTTCTTCTCACCCTCTTGATTAACTTGACTCCTTGTTGCCATTTTTTTGTAATATTTTATAAAGTGTCCAAGTTTTTACAATAATGACAGTGTAAATGATTTTTACTCTTTCCTATGAAATTTACTTGTTTTTTCCCTTTTAAATTAATTTTTTTATTATTGTTTTGTGTCTTTTTCCTTTGGATTTGAAATTATAGCCTTGGTTTCAAGTGTATGCTTTGGATTTCCTACATATATATTCATCTTATCCTCATGGGACAAAAGAGAACTTACTAATTCATCAACACTTGTAGTGGTCATGTATTTATTCTCTTTAAGAGTGATCACAATATGCAACCATCTTGGTATCAAAGATCTCAAAATATTTCTAAAAATCATTTTATCTTCAATAGTTTCTCCATAAACTCTCATTCTATGAATCATATCATTTACCCTTATGCAAAAATCTCCTACACCTTCATTTTATGACATTCTTAAATTTTCAAAATTAATTTTGAGGGTTTGGAGTTTTGCTTCTCTTATGTTAATAGATCCTTGATATGAATTCTCTAAGGTAACCCATGCTTCATGATCATTTTTGCAACCATCAATTCTTGGGTAGATGTTAGGATCTATAACACTTTAAAGATAAAAGAAAGCTTGAGCATCTTCCTTCTCTTCATCCCTTTTTACTCTCTTTTGGTCTTCAAAGAGAAAATTTCAATCAAGAGTTGGTTGATACTCATTGATAATAATGTCTCAAACTCCCTTCCAAAAATTAATTATCTTTAACTTATCCCTTCAATACTCAAAGTTGTCTCCTTTGAAAATATGGATATTCATAGAAGTTGCATCGATAAAAGCCGTTACTTGTAGAACCTATATATGATACCAAATGAAAAAGGGTTAAATGGTTGTGGAAGGAGAACAAAATCAAACACTTGAAGTGCTAATCAACATCCGATATAACCCATAAAGAAGCTTTATATCATCCAAACAAGGCCCGAGAAAACTAGTGATTAAGCTAGTGTACTTTATGATCAAATTGTGCATTGTATGAACCATTGAACTTCAAAATAATATTTTTAATCTTGTTGGTTATTAAATTGAATACCCACAATAAAAAATAGTAAAAAACACTTTCACAAATTGTAATAATGGAGTGTTATGGTGCCATGCTTTGGGACATGCTTTTATTAACATAAAAGGATAAATTTGTCACTTACAACTCAACTTGCAAAGAAATTTAAACTCAAAATAAAACCAATAATAATATTAAAATACTCTTAAACTAATTTTGGACTTCCAGTTAAGTCAAAAATATACTCATGCAATCCATGGACAAATTCAACATGCAAGAAGATTTTCCCGGAATAGAATTATGCAAGCTAGGCATGCATTCAAAGCCTATTTATAGCTTTCCTCTAGAGAATATGTCCCAAGGTCAGCAAGTTATAGGTATTCTCATAAAATTAGCATATTTTTAGTAATCTTAACCTAGAGAGTTTTTCCCACCTCTTTGGGGATGATACACAAGAATTTGTACTTATCCAAAAATTGACACTTTGTAGTTTATTTTTAGCTTTAAAAGCTATTTTTAAGAAATCACTGAAAAATCACTTATTTGGCCCTACATGACTAAAAAAACACACAAATTGAATAAATAATTCCTAAACCATCCTAAAAGTCCATTTTTATAGTATTTCTAACAATAGAAATTATCTAAATTTAACAGAATTTCAAATCCCAAAATTGGCATCATTCCCAACACTTCGTAACTTAAAACAACCAAACTTCATTTAATAAGACCTTGTTGAATGTGTAAATTTTAATTTGATTTTATCCCTCTTAAACTTGTTGATAAACCTTTGAATTTCTTAATAAAAGTAAAATGAGGTGTTTCCTTAAGAGAAACTTGTTAAAATGGAATGGAATTTCGAATCGTGAAATAAGATTTTTATGCTTCTTATGTACTTTAGATTTCTGCAAAAAAATTAAATAAAGAATTTCTTTGTGATAAAAAGTGTTATTAATTGTAATTTATGTACATTGTGGGTAAATCCCTTCCTTTACTCTCTCTATTGGTTTAGCTTTTTGGATTTGAATTGCTCCTTCGAGAAAATGTTGAAGTGAATTATTTGTTTTAAATTTTTTATGTGTATGCATATGTGGGCGTGTGAATAACTCATTTAAAGTAGAGGTATAATGGGTTGTTATTTTAAAGGAAGAATACAGATATTTAAGTTATTTCATTGGAGGAACCAAGAGAATCTGTGACTAGTCTTATTGAATCTATAAGGGTGTTTCAAGTGGAGGGATAAGGGTATACTATTATGTTATGTGTTTCATCTTGTAGAAACCAAAGGATAGATAGGATTATTTAATGGAGAGATAAGGGGTAATGTATATGATGTTATCTCCCTCGCAAGCCTTAGAAGTAGACTTGGTAGTGTGATTCATTCTTATATTGGTGTAATATCTCTCTCACTCTATTGATTGTATGTTGCATTTGGTTTCTTACTAGAGTATGTAATCGTTTGATTTATGGTGTTCGTAGCTTGCATGAAATTATGTGTGTGTGTGTGTGTGTGTGTGTGTGTGTGTGTGTGTGTGTGTGTGTGCATGCGTGCGCGTGTGTGTGTGTGTGCCTGTGTGTGTGTACCGAGCGCACACTCGTGTGTGTTCATGCGCGTGTATGTGCGTGTGCGTGTGCATGTGCATGTGCATTTTGTGTGTGTGCGTGTGCGTGTGCATGTGCGTGTGCGTGTGCGTGTGCATGTGCGTGTGCGTGTGTGTGTGCGTGTGTGTGTGCGTGTGTGTGTGTGTGTGTGTGTGTGTGTGTGTGTGTGTGTGTGTGTGTGTGTGTGTGTGTGTGTGTGTGTGTGTGTGTGTGTGTGTGTGTGCGCGCGTGCGTGCATGTGTGTCAATCATTACTCAATAAAAACAATATAAACATACATAATACAATTGAAACACACAAGACTAGACTATGTGTGTATATGTGTGTGTGTGTGTTCTCATTTTCTTCTCTATATATCCATGTTTGAAATGATCTACAACCTTCTCCCCAATGATACCCTCCCTTTGAGTGTCCCATTTTCTATGAGGGAAACCTATTTCTACATCTATAACTCATGTAAATACATGTAGTTAGATCATATTATATCGAGATCATAAATTCTACAACTAAATTTAAAAAGTGCATTTAGAAAATCATTTAAATGTGGTAAACATTAATATCATATCACATACAATAATTCCAAATCCTATTTTTCCATTGGTTATATACATTAAGCATATTCAACTTCATCAAACATAATAATCAATCCATCAATAAATAAGCCAATTATTTAAATAAATAAAATTTAATTAACAAGTAAAATTTGGGTTGTGACATCCCTCCCAACTAGGAAGAGTCATCATCCCAATGGCTTAAAACAAAATTCCAACATAGTAATAATATGTGTCTCAATTAAAATTATAATAAAATATATCAAACTCGACTCAATAATCAAAGTAGTTAAGGAATAACCTAGGTATTGCATCTATTAATAATACTACTCAAATTAAGACAAAAATTTAAAAGCATGTCTTTTTATTCTCTAGAGTTTCACTATTCTTTTAGTATGGTCCCTAGTTGACCTAATTGATCAAATTTTTGGTTTTACAAGTGAAGCTTGCAAACATCCAATATTCTAATATGTTCTATTGTTAACATGGATGGGTCTTACACATACAAACATTTCCAATCAACAATATGAGATGCAATAGAGGCATATATCTTCAACAAAGATAAATAGAAGACATCATGCAACTAAAATAATGTGGAAGGTAGATCCGGTTTGTAGGCAACAAGGTTGACTACTTCTAACACATCAAAGGGTCCTACATAGTGAGGTACTAACTTTTTGATTTCCCAAACATTGTCAATTTTGTTTTTGTCTTAACTCATAATAAAATCTTGTCACCTACCTCAATTTTCTTATCCATCCTTTACTTATCCACATAAATGTTTTCCAATATATTGGTTCTTTAAGGCACTACCTAATGAGCTTTACTTGTTCTTCCATTTCAAACAAGATTTCTATACAATTTACCTCTTTTTGCTTTATGTTTTCCTTGCTAATGGGTGTTCAACATTTCATGCCATATAGTCCTCTAAAGGATCTAATTTTAGTGTAGAATGGTACAAATTATTGTAAGAAAATTAAACTAAGGGAAGATAATCTTCTCACTTGTACTATTGATTCATGCAATACATTCTCAATGTATCCTCCAACTTATAATTTACTTTCTCATTCTACCCATCGGTCTTTGGGTGGAAAGTGGAACTAAAGTTTAACTTATTTCACATGTCTTCATGAAGCATGTACTAGAAATGGGATGTCATACAAGTATCTCTCCCCAAGATAATTCATTTTAGTATACCATGCAATATAAAGATTTAATGAATAAATCTTCTTGTAATTATTGGAACATCATCCTTAAGATTACCTAGTGTAAAATGGGCAACCTTAGTTAGCTTATCCACCATTAATAATATAACATCACGTTGGTTCCTAAACATAGGAAACCCATGCAAAAATTATATGATAATCACTTCCCACTTCTAAGTGGGTATTTCATGGCGATAAAGTAGTCTTGTTGGGTGCACATGTTTCTCTTCCACCTTTTGAAAGTATAAATATTTAGTAATAAAATTGGTTTCCTATTTCTTTTTCCCATTGGAGAACTATACTTTGTTTCATATCTACTATCATCTTAGTGGCATCCCCGATTTCACCCGAAATGGGACTACCCCTTTTTAAAAAAATCGTTCTTTTTAAAGTAACATGTTGTTTTGTGTTTTTATTGCCTGCAGTTGTCTCCATTACGTTAAAGTATCCCCAGTGAATCATATAAGCCAATTTCGAAAAATACACACATGCTAAAATTCATTTTATCTCTTCGCCAGGTTTTGTCTAAGAAAGTTTTATATTTTTTATTTAATAAATAAATTGTGCCGCAATTGAACCCTGCTAAAGATTTAGACACCATTATTTCCACCTCTTAGTAGAGGATTCACCAGGGATGAGTTTTTACTAATCAATTATTTGGCAAAGAAATTGTCTGCAACTTTTGGCAACATTGTTTGTTTTATTTATTTATTGTGTTTGTTTTGAGCTTTTCTCATGATTTGTCTCATTAAATTCCCCTTGATCCGTTCCTTCGTTCGTATAACATGTTTAATTGCCTAGTAGTTCTAGAAGACATCCATGGCCTCACACAAGGGAAGAAATTAATCGGGGAGTGCTAAATTCTAAAAAAGAATTTAAATAAAATAAGCTTCTCCCATGCTAGTCACACTTTTTGGAAGGAAGGTTTTAAGCTGTTAATGAGAATTTTGGTAGTGGCAGGCATGTGGGAATTTTATGTCTTCCTGGAAGGTTGTTTTTTCCCATCATTAAAGACAAATCACTTAAGTGAAGGATGAGATTTTTGGAGCTGCCTAGCAAGGTAAAAATTCCCATTGCTTTGACTTCTTATTTTTAGCATGTCTTCAAACCAAAAAATGCGACCCACCTTGGGATAAATACATGCTTTAATTAATATTTAATTTATTTATTCCTAGCTAAAATTGGCACCAAAAATAGGAAGAAAGTCAAAGCATGAAGAAAAGCCAAAGAGAAGACAAAGAAGCATGCTAAAAATAAATAAAAGAATTAAATGGAAAAACAAGCTAAAAGAATGCAAACTTGGGCACCTAAATTGAGAGAAAGAGCATAACTTATTTTTAATAATTGTCAAAAATAGGAAGAAACAATTATTAAATATAGAATGCAATTATCTATATAAGCACAAGACGCCATAAGGAGGATACGATCAATTCTTTTTTTATAAAGCATGCTGCCCTAGAGAGTTTTGGCTCCAAGGAAGGAGTGATTTGCATTCAAGAATATTTTTCAATGTCGGGAAGCTTCTAGTTTTGGCGCCTAGGGTTGGAGAAACTTTCTTTTTATTATTCGAACATCCGCATGTTGGTATAAGTTCTGGGTAAATTAAATAATATTTTAGCTTGCTTTGCAATGCAAACAAAGTCTCAAATTTTAGGGTTGCAGGCTTTATAAGCGATTTTGGTGATAGAAATTAAGCTCGTTCAATTCGAGCTTATTGCTTTCCTATTTGTAATTTCCTTCTATACACTATAAATAGAAGAAGAACCTACGGGTTAGAGGGGATCACAATTTGTTAATCAACATTCTTGAGTTCCGGACTTTGTGTTGTAGCCCTTGATGTCAATTTCGTGAAAGCGAGGAATTGAATAAATGCGGAATTTCGGAGAACTTTGTGTCCATGGTGCATTCATCTCAACTACGAAAGCAGCTCGAGTATTCGAATCTATACTTTCCTCTAAAATTGTTGATCATGTAAAGAAAACTAGGATTCAAATTTGAAGCCAAATGTCCGAGAGCCTTTCCTGAGTAGCTAAATAGGCTAGTTAAGTATGTGTAGTCACCAGAAAATCCAATGCATCAAAGGGCCTTTTTCCTAAGCCCAAAGATACTCCTCCCTAGAATAACGTTGTAGTTGTTAAACCCTCATTATCTTCTGAAATAGTAGAACCTTTCTACGTTTCATTATTTCTTAATGGTTTCAAGTTAAGCAACTACATTCTAGATTTAGGTGCTTCTGACAATGTCATGCCAGCTAAAGTTGCAGATGCTCTTGGGATTACCTTGAAAAAGACCATAAAAAGGTGTTATTCCATGGAGAGACAAGTCCCTTTAAACGGACAAATCAAAGATGCACAAGTGCATTCAGCGGACTTTACTCGACAAAATATTAAAAATGAAAATCTTAATTCTGAGATGTTCATGTCTCCTACAAAGAGCTGGGAGGAGAAGTAAAGATGGATTGGTCCTGTGCTCATATTCCTATCAAATGAATAAATTGGAAGATGGAGCCGAAAAAGAATTCCAAGTACATGGTTACAAAATTTGAGGATCCTAGATCTCATATTCTTTTTCAGGAATCTTACTATGGCTTCTATTTCTTGGAAATGGATAAAAATGTACTAGAACTAGAACTTCGACTAGAGCTAGAGCCAACAAAAGAAGAAGAAAAAGTTTGGACTCTAGAGTTTAAAGGCACATGTTGTTCTTTTGGATCAGGATATGGTGTTCTACTAATATCTCCAGATCATGAGATATTCCCATACTCCCATAAGCCGATGTTCATGAACACCAATCATATGACAAAGTATGAAGCATTGTTGTTAGGAATGAAGCAAGCTAAAAAGAAAGGAGTAAAACTCCTCAAAGTCCAAGGAGTTCTTGAACTTCAACTAAAGCAAGTTTGAGAGAAAAGTAAAGTCAAAAGAGATAATCTGAAGCATTACAGAGATAGAGTGCTTACTGCCACACTCGATTTTGCATCCTTCTCTATTGACTTCATTCCAATAAATCAAAATTCCAAGGAAGAATCTTTGGCGGTCACAATCGCACTATTGAAATTGGATAGACCACCATTCATATTCAGACAAGGAAACTATAAAGTGGAGATGGTTTACCGCCATAAAGTCCCTGATAGTTTTGAACAATGATAGATTTTCAATGATGACAAATAAACATCTACATGTCTGGAATAAGACAACTTTGGGCAGGTGTATGTTCAAGGGAGTAAATCACCACCACGACAAACAAAGTCACATGAAAACTCGATCCAGTTATGATGACACTAGTGGAATAATCCAACAAAAAGGTAATAAAATCCCCAAGGGTTTAGTTTCCTTAGTAGATATTTTCAACAAGCATGATTAGTACCTGAAGAAGAACAAAACATATGGTGATAATTCCTCCTCAAGAATGCAGCTGGTAAACTGGGTACGAAGGAAGTTTATGCGAGACTTATCCACCACAAAGAGAAGAAAGGATGAGCCACCATAAGATGAAGTTAATAAGTACTTTCCCAAGGTATTTGACAAGAAGGCTAGAGAAAGGAAGTTCGAGATCGGAGACTGGGTACTCTGGTGGGACAAGAGGAAATAATCAAGGGCATGTGTGACAAATCTTATTCACTCTGGAAAGGACCCTTTATGATCAAGAGATCTTCCGAATTAACACTTTCTTCCTTGTTGACCAGGATGGAATTGATTTATCACTTCCTTTCACAGGAAGCATCCAAGTCGTTCGAAAACTGAGATATAGGGTAAAACATGTTTGTATATAAATACAAATTTTGTTGTTTCCTTTTCTTTTCTTTTTCTTTTTTGTTTTTGGCATAATCCCGAACCCAATGGACAAGACATGAAACCAGAGATGTTGGGATCTCATCTTCACCCCTTTGATTTTGACAGAGGTAAAGATGTCAATAGACGGAGCCGACAGGTGTCCCTAAATTTCACCCTGAAATTTGGGACTACCCCTTTTAATTTTTTTGTTCTTTTTAAAGTAACAGGTCATTTTGTGTTTTTATTACCTACAGTTGTATCCATTACATTAAAATATCCCTAGTGAATCATATAAGACAATTTCAACAAATACCCACATGCTAAAATTCATTTTATCTCTTACGGTGTTGTCTCAAAAATTTCATTTTATTTATTTAATAAATAAATTAATTAATCGTGTCGCAATTGAACCTCGCTATATATTTACACGTCGGTATTTCCGCCTCTCAGTAGAGTATTCACTAGGGATGAGTTTTTACTAACTAGTTATTTGGAAAAGCAATTGTCTGCAACTTTTGGCAACGTTTTTCGTTTTTATTTATTTCTTTTGTGTTTGTTTTCGGTTTTCTCCGCAGTCTGTCTGTTAAATTCCCCTTGATCTATTCGTTCGTTCTGTATAGCCTGTTTAATTGCCTGGAAGTTTTGGAAGTCATCCATGGCCTCAGACAAAGGAAGAAATTAATCATGGAGTGCTAATTTCTAAAAAAAAAAGAATTTAAGTAAAATAAGCTTCTCCCATGCTAGTCGCACTTTTTGGAAGGAAGGCTTTAAGCTGCCAATGAGAATTTTGGTAGTGGTAGGCAGGTGGGAATTTTATGTCTGCTTGGAAGGTTGTTTTTTCCCATCATTAAAGTCAAATCACTTAAGTTGCCAATGAGAATTTTGGTAGTGGCAGGCAGATGGGAATTTCACGCCTTCCTAGAAGGTTGTTTTTTCCCATTATGAAAGATAAATCACTTAAAGTACCAATGAGAATTTTAGAGCTGCTAGGAAGGGTAAGAATTCCCATCAAGGAAGTTTTATTCACCCATGCAAGTCACATTTTTAAGAAAGAAGCTCTTTTTATGCAAGTCACACTTTTTGGAAGGAAGGCTTTAAGCTGAATTTTATGCCTTCCTGGAAGGTTGTTTTTTACCATCATTAAAGAAAAATCACTTAAGTCAAGGATGAGATTTTTGGAGCTGCTTGGCAGGGTAAAAATTCCCACTGCTTTCACTTCTTATTTTTAGCATGTCTTCAAGCCAAAAAATGTGACCCACCTTGGCATAAATACATGCTTTAATTAATATTTATTTTATTTATTCCTAGCTAAAATTGACGCCAAAAATAGGAAGAAAATCAAAGCATGAAGGAAAGCCAAAGAGAAGACAAAGAAGCATGCTAAAAATAAATAAAAGAATTACATGGAAAAGCAAGCTAAAAGCATGCAAACTTGGGCACCCAAATTGAGAGAAAGAGCATAACTTATTTTTAATAATTGCCAAAAATAGGAAGAAACAATTATTAAATATAACATGCAGTTATCTATATAAGCATGGGATGCCATAAGGAGGATACAATTAATTCTTTTTGATGGAGCATGCTGCCCTGGAGAATTTTGGCGCCAAGGGAAGGAGTGATTTGCATTAAAGAATATTTTTCATTGCCGGAAGCTTCCAGTTTTGGCGCCTAGGGTTGGAGAAGCTTTCTTTTTATTATTCAAAGCATTTGCATGTTGGTATAAGTGCCTAGGTGAATTAAATAATATTTTAGCTTGCTTGGCATGTAAGCAAAGTCTCAAATTTTAGGGTAGAGGCTTTATAAGCAGATTTTGGTGATAGAAATTAAGCATTCATGCCATGGACTCCATATTTATCTCGAATCATTTGCGGTATTCATCAGATGCTCATATTGGTGAAAAGAAGTCAAAATCAATGTTAGATACATTGAATATATCTTCTGAATCGAAGGAATTATAGGATCTGCACAAATTGATCCAATTGCAAGATCTTCTAGCAAAAATAAAAGAAAAAGAACTCAAACAAAGATTATTCCAAGTATGATGAAACATGATGAAAGAGAAGGGTCAGTAGAATCATGCATTGTTTTCAGGCTTATCGAAATCAATGATGCATACATGGGCCCTAAACCTATCACTGATTTGATTAACAAATCCAAAGCCACCGGAAGATCATCCGTTATGCGGGCAATAAAAAGTAAAGGGGTTATCCAGGCTTCAACATTTTTGGTCACAACTCAATTTCCCGAGTTTGTTATGGAGTGTGCAAGGTCTTATCATCCTCTTTCTAGGATAGTCTAAGATGTCGGGAAGACAACAATCAGGTTGGATGCACAATTCATTAATTATTTCCTTAAGCTTCCTAAGACAACCAATGGTGATTGCAATTATCATGCAGGATATTGGTAATAGATGGGAAGACACTGAGTCACATGTTTGACAAGTATACTCAGTTTCAGAACAAAGAAAAAACATAGAGTATGACGACCAACATATTTTCTTTCTTCTTCCCTTCCCTCTTGTATTCTTATTTTCTCGAGACAAAATTATAAAACTAAATTAATTGGTGAAAAGCCATTACTTCTAGTTATCTAAAAAAGGTCCTTAATTGAGAATAGGTGGCAGAAATGCAAGGCTTTGATTTAGTCTTCGAGATGCATGTCATGTGCAGAGAAATTTCAAGGAAAAGATTGCCAATTCTTTTCTTTATAGCTTCTGCATGTTTCCGTCTAGTTATTGCTTTCCTATTTGTAATTTCCTTCTATACACTATAAATAGAAGAACTACGGGTTAGAGGGGATCACAATTTCTTAATCAACATTCTTAAGTTTCAGACTTTGTGCTACAACCCTTGATCTCATTTTCGTGAAAGCCGAGGAATTGAATAAAGACTGACTTTTCCAGAGAAATTTGTGTCCATGATGCATTCATATCAACCACAGAAAGTAGCTCAGGTATCTAAATCTATACCTTCCTTTGAAATTATTGATCATGTCAAGAAAACTAGGATTCAAATGTCAAAATCTGAATACCCGAGATCCTTTCCAGAAGCAATAAATAGGCTAGTTAAGTATGTGCAAATCACAAGGATAATCCAATGCATCAAAGGGCATTTTTCTTAAGCCCAAAGATACTCCTCCCTAAAATAACGTTGTAGTTGTTAAACCCTCATTATATTTTGAAAGAGTAGAACCTTTCTATGTCTCCTTATTGCTTAATGGTTTCAATTTAAGGAACTGCATTCTAGATTCAGGTGCTTCTGACATTGTCATGCTAGCTAAAGTTGTAGATATTCTTGAGATTACCTTAACAAATACCATAAAAAAGTGTTATTCCATAGAGAGACAAGTCCCTTTAATTAGACAAATCAAAGATGCACAAGTTGTTCTGGAAAATTTACCTAACAAAATATTAAAGATGACAATCTTAGTTGTAGATATTCATGTCTCCTATGGGATGTTGTTGAGAAGAAACTTCGCAAAGAGCTAGGAGGAGGAGTAAATATGGATTGATATTGTGCTCATATTCCTATCAAAGGAATAAATTAGAAGTTGGAGCGGAAAATAAGTCCAAGTACACGGTTACAAAATTTAAGGATCCTAGATCTCAGATTCTTTTCAGAATTTGACCTTGGGGTCCATTTCTTGGAAATGGATAAAAATGTACAGTAACCCGAACTTGAACAAAGCTAGAGCCAAAAAAGAAGAATAAAAAGTTTGGACTCTAGAGTTTAAAGGCACCTGTTGTTCTTTTGGAACAGGAGCCGACATTTTACTAATATCTCAAGATCATGAGATATTCCCATACTTCCACAAGATGATGTTTGAGAACACCAATCATACGACTGAGTATACAACATTGCTTGATAGTTATGGAACAAGATAAAAATAAATGAGTAAAAATCCTCAAAGTCCAAGGAGATGCTTAAATTATAGTAAAGTAAGTTTGAGGGCAAAGTCAAGTCAAAAGAGATAAGTTGAAGCATTACAGAGATAGATTACTTTCTGCCACACTTGATTTTGCAACCTTCTCTATTGACTTCATTCCAACAAATTAGAATTCCAAGGCAGACTCTTTGGCGGTCACAACTGCACTATTGAATCCAGATAGACCACCGTCCATATTTAGATAAGGAAACTATAAAGTGGAGATGGTTTACCACCATAAAGTCCCTAATAGTGTTGAACAATGGCATACTTTCAATGATGAAAAACAAACATCTGCATGTTTGGAACAAGACAAATTTGGTAGGGTATTTGTTGAAGGGAGCAAATCACCACCAAGACAAACTGTCATAGGAAAACTGATCCAGGTTATGGTGACAGTAGTGGAATAATTCAACAAAAAGGTAACAAAATCCCCAAGTGTTTAGTTTCCTTAGTAGATATTTTCAACAAGCATGATCAGTACCTGAAGAAGAACAAATCATATGGTGATAGTTCCTCCTCAAGAATGTAGCTGGTAAATCTGGGTATGAAGGAAGTTGATGCAAACTTATCCACCACAGAGAGAAGAAAGGATGAGCCACCACAAGATGAAGTTGATAAGGACTTTCCCAAGGTATTTGACAAGAAGGACAGAGAAAGGAAATTCAAGATCGAAGACTGGGTACTCTAGTGGGACAAAAGGAAAGAACCGAAGGGCATGTACGTCAAATCTTATTCACTTTGGAAAGGACCCTTCATGGTCAAGAGATCTTCCAGAATGGATGCTTTCTTCCTTTCCGGCTAGGATGGAATTGAGTTATCACTTCCTTTCAATGGGTAGCATCTCGAATTTGTTCAAATTGAGATATAGGGTAAAACCTGTTTGTATATAAATAAAAATTTTGTTGTTTCCTTTTGTTTTCTTTTTGTTTTGTTTTATTATTTTTTTGGCTCGATCCGAATCCAATGGATAAAACATGAAACTAGAGATGTTGGGATCTCATATTCACTCCTTTCATTTTGACAGAGGTAAAAATTTCCATAGATGGAGCCGACATGTGTCCCCATATTTCACCTTGAAATATGGGACTACACCTTTTTATTTTTTTGTTCTTTTTAAAGTAACGGGTCATTTTATGTTTTTATTGCTTGTAGTTGTCTCCATTACATTAAAGTATCCCCAGTGAATCATATAAGCCAATTTCGACAAATACCCACATGTTAAAATTCATTTTATCTCTTTGTCAGGTTTTGTCTCAGAAAGTTTTATTTTATTTATTTAATAAATTAATTAATTAATCATGCCGCAATTGAACCTTGCTAAAGATTTACAAGCCATTATTTCTGCCTCTCAGTAGAGTATTCACTAGGGATGAGTTTTTACTAACTAGTTATTCGGCAAAGCAATTTTTTTCAACTTCTGGCAATGTTTTTCGTTTTATTTATTTCTTGTGTTTATTTTTGGTTTTCTCCATGATCGTCTCATTAAATTCCCTTGATCTATTCATTCATTCGTATAACCTGTTTAATTTCCTGGAAGTTCTGGAAGACATCCATGACCTCAGACAAGGGAAGAAATTAATCATAGAGTGCTAATTTCTAAAAAAAAGAAGAATTTAAGTAAAATAAGCTTCTCCTATGCTAGTCACACTTTTTGGAAGGAAGACTTTGAACCGCCAATGGGAATTTTGGTAGTGGAAAACATGTGGTAATTTTATGTCTGCCTGGAAGGTTGTTTTTTCCCATCATTAAAATCAAATCACTTAAGCTGCCAATGGGAATTTTGGTAGTGGCAGGTAAGTGGGAATTTTATGCCGCTAGAAGGTTGTTATTTCCCATTATGAAAGATAAATCACTCAAAGTTCCAATGGAAATTTTAGGGCTTCCAGGAAGGCTAATAATTCCCATCAAGGAAGTTTTATTCACCCATGCAAGTCACATTTTAAAGAAAGAAGCTCTTTTTATGCAAGTCACACTTTTTGGAAGGAAGGCTTTAAGCTGCCAATGAGAATTATGGTAGTGAAAGGAAGGTGGAAATTTAATGCCTACCTGGAAGGTTGTTTTCTCCCATCATTAAAGACAAATCACTTAAGTGAAGGATGAGATTTTTGGAGATTCCTGGCAGGGTAAAAATTCCCATTGCTTTGCCTTCTTATTTTTAACATGTCTTCAAGCCAAAAAATGTGACCCCCCTTAGCATGAATACATGATTTAATTAATATATATTTTATTTATTCCTAGATAAAATTGGCGCAAAAAATAGGAAGAAAGTCAAAGCATGAAGGAAAGCCAAAGAGAAGACAAAGAAGCATGCTAAAAATAAATAAAAGAATTTCATGGAAAAGCAAGCTAAAAGCATGCAAACTTGGGCGCCCAAATTGAGAGAAAGAGCATAAATTATTTTTAATAATTGCCAAAAATAGGATGAAGAAATTATTAGATATAGCATGTAGTTATCTATATAAGCATGAGATGCCATGAGGATACAATCATTTATTTTTGATAGCGCGTGCTTCCCTGGAGAGTTTTGGTGCCAAGGAAGGAGTGATTTACATTAAAGAATATTTTTCATTACCATGAAGCTTCAAGTTTTGGCGCCTATGGTTAGAGAAGCTTTATTTTAATTATTCATAGCATCTTCATGTTGGTATAAGTGTCAGTGAATTAAATAATATTTTAGCTTTCTCTCGCATGCAAGCAAAGTCTCAAATTTTAGGGAAGCAAGCTTTATAAGCAGATTTTGGTGATAAAAAGTAAGCATTCATACCATGGACTCCATATTAGTCCGAGTCATTTGCAGTATTCATCACAGGTGCTCATATTGGTGAAAAGAAGTCAAAATCAATGTTAGATACATTGAATATATCTTCTGAATCAGAAGGAATTGTAGGATCTACACAAATTGATCCAATTGCAGGATCTTCTGGCAAAAATAAAAGAAAAAGAACTCAGACAAAGATTATTCTAGGCATGATGAAGCATGATGAAAGAGAAGGGTCAGCAGAATCATGCATTGTTTCTAGGCTTACCGAAATCAATGATACAGACATGGGCCTTGAACCTATCACTAATTTGATTGAAAAATCCAAAGCCATCTGAAGATCATCCCTTATGCGAGAAATAAAAAGTAGCGGGATTATTCAAGCTTTAGCGTTTCATTCACAACTAAATTGCCGAGTTTGTTATGGAGTGTGCAAGGTCTTATCATCCTCTTTCTAGGATAATTCAAGATGCTGCAGGGAAGACAATAATCAGGTTGGATGCACAATTCATTAATTATTGCCTTAAGCTTCCGGCACGGCCAGTGGTGATTGCAATTAGCATGTAGGATGCTGGTAATATATGGGAAGACAATGAGTCACATGTTTGACAAGTATATTCATTTTTAGAACAAAAAAAAAGCATAGAGTATGATGGTTGACATATTTTCTTTCTTCTTCCCTTCCCTCTCTTATTCTTATTTTCTCAGAAAAAAGTGTAAAAATAAAGTAATTGGTTAAAATACATTACTTATAGTTATCTCGAAAAGGTCCTTAATTGAGAATAGGTGGCGGACATGCAAGGCTTTGATTTAGTCTTCAGATGCATGTCATGTGGAGAGAAATTTCAAGGAAAAGATTGCCAGTTGTTTTCTTTATAGCTTTCACATGTGTCAAATCAGTTATTGCTTTCCTATTTGTAATTTCCTTCTATACACTATAAATAGTAGAAGAACCCGCAGTTAAAGGGGATCACAATTTTTAATCAACATTCTTGAGTTCCAAACTTTCTGCTACAACCCTTGATTTCATTTTTTTGAAAGTTGGGGAATTGAATAAAGGAGGATTTCAGGAGAGCTTTTTGTCCATGGTGCATTTGCTTCTTACTTCTGTGTGGATCTTTAGATAAACTTTATGTTATTTGAGATTTATATTAGAAGCTTTTCTTTTCCTTAACTTCTAAATATTGTGAGATCTACTTGTTTATTTAATCCATGTGTATGAAACCAACTATGCAGACTATTGGTTGAATCACACATTTTCCTTCCTTCTTTCCCAAATTCCATTATTTCCCCCTTCTGAAAATATTTCATAAACAATTTCTTACTTGATGCAAAATTGCTTAGCTATGGTTCATGAGCTTTGTAATTAAATTAAAACCCCAGAAAAAGTTATTATGATTCATACCCACTAAATTGATAAACATCTTACATGGGAGCCTCACTAGTAAATTAGGGAGATTTATCTCATGAATGCCTAGGTTATTAGTTGTGCAGAAAATATAGCCAACACTTAGTCACTCTAGGGTGACCAAGATAAGGTGCACTATGAAAATTTTCCAACATTTTGGCCTACAAATTTCCCTCAATGGGAACATAGATTCTACTAGTAAATATAAGAATACCATCTTCTTAAAATGTGTACCCATAATTTTGATGATCTTGTAGGTTTTCCTCAAGTGCCTCCTTGACTTGCTAATAAAACTTATCTCTAGGAAAATATTTCCAAATTCCTTCGTTAAATTTTACCTTATTGTCAACATTGTAGTGATATACCCTCTGTAATTAAGGGTACCATTACTTTTTTCCCCTCATAAACATGATATCAAATTTATACTTTAGAAAAAAATCTAACCACCTTTGTTGTCCTATATTTAAATTTGGTGGTGTGAAGATATACTTTTACCGAAGGTGATCTATTTTTAATTCAAATGGTTTTTTCGAATAGGAAATACCTCCACGGTTGTAAGGTATGCATAATTTCTACCAACTCTAAATCATGTGGAGAATAATTTTTCTCATAAGGTTTGAGATTTCTCAATTTATAAGGAAAAAGTTTCCTTTCTTGCATTAACACCCCACCAAACCCTTCTCTCAAAGCATCTATTATAACTAAAAAAATTACCATTTGAATCGGGACAATAAGTATTTTTTTATTTATTTATCATTTAGGAGATTGAAGGATTGTTTACATTTATTGGTCCATTTAAATTTATTTCCTTTATTTCACAATGAGGTGATACGACTATCCATTATGGAAATTTCCAAAAAAACTTTTGATAATGACCTGTTAATCCCATAAAACGCATACCTCAAGGAAAATTTTGGAACTAAGGCACTCTATGATATCCTTTATCTTAGAAGGATCCAATTTTATCCCATATTTTGATATTTTATGCCCAATAAATTACACCTTCTTTTGTAAGAAGGACATTTATACAATTTACCAAACAACTTTTTCTACCTCAACCTTTCCATAACTAATCTCAAACGGTACATGTTCTCATCTCCATTATTTGAATATATCAAAATATCATCCAAGAATACTAACACAAACCTATCCAATAAATCCCTAAATACACTATCCGTTAAGTGCGTAAAACTAGTTGGGGTGTTCAGAACCTGAAAAGGCAACACTGTAAATTCATAATGACCTTATCTAGTTTTGCATGTTGTCTTATGGATATTTTCCTCTTTATTTTTTAATTGGTGATAACTAGATCTCAAATCTATCTTAGAAAATATAGTTTCCCCACATATTCGATAAAAATATCATTTATGTGAGGCAACATATACGTATTTCTTATAGTTTCTTTATTCAACATCTTGTTATCTACACATAAGTGAAGTGTACGATACTTTTTTAACAAAAATCATAAGAGCTCCCATCAATGCTACTCTTGGATGTATCGAACCTTTGGCTAATAGATCATGATTTTTTTATTTTAATTCTTCTAACTTTATTACAATCATTGTGTAAGGTTCCTTGAAATTGGTTCAAATCTAGACACTAAATCTTTTAAGAAATTAAATTCCCATTTAGGTGGAAGTTTAGGAATCTCCTCAAGGAATACATCTTTAAACTATTACAAGAGAGGATATTTCTCTAGAGTTGGATCTTATGTCTCATTAAGCTTATCTATGTTCATTGCATAAAAATGTAACCTTTCTTGTGAGATTTCCTTAACTTCATTGCAAATATATTTATAAGAATTATTTCTCTCTTGATTCCCGAATTGCACTCGAGACATCCAAAATCATCTAGAAACTAAGTAGTTTTAGAAAAATAGTCAAATTTATCCTAATGTCGAGTTAACCAATTCACTCCTAATATGATGTCATATGAACCTAAAGGATCTATATGCATGTTGAATTTTCTAGTGAATTATGGTAATCTTAGTTCTATTTCAAACAAACACTACTCTACCATATGCTTTGCTCACTTACCATATTTCATTTTCGAAAAATTATCCATGTATATATCTTTATTAGGAATTTTAAACAATAAATTCTATGAACTAAAATATTAAATATAGATAGTATCAATCAATACTATAACTACTAAGTTTAAAAGCATACTCAATGTATCAAATGGTGTGGTTTGATGTTCATCTTAATGGCTATCCACATTCAAATGAATCCTCTATTAAAATTCAAATAGTTCATATAAATTCTCTAACCCTTCTTTGTGAAATTGTTCATGCAGAGGGCACCACCACATTTAAAGTACCCTCTAAAAGGTTGTTTCTGCCCCACTAGATTATTACCATTATTTCCTAGTCCAAATTTATTTTAATTGGTAGAATTTTTCTTCCTTTTGAAAACATAATTGTTATTTTCTCCACCATATGTGATTTCCCTTTAGAACAACCTCCCTTTTTTGTTCTCGTTCTTCCACCAATTTTTCTTTAAATTAGGAGCATTCAATGAAGGAGTTTGGCCTATATTTTTTTTTCTCATTCCTAAGGTTATCCATGATCAGAAATTTCTCATTACTTGATTTCATTTTCAAACACCCAATATACGGTCTTCAACAGTGGTTCATTTTAAGAAGGTCCCTCTGAAAAATTAGTTTAAAAATTAGTTCCGAATCGTTGGTGAATTTCTAAAAAATGTTTCATGGCAAAGGTGATTTCATAGAGAGCAATTTTCCCTGGTTTTACAAAGTAGGCTGGGAAGTTTAGCATGCAGGTTAGGCGGGAAGGTTGGTCGGGTGGGTTGGATGGTTGGAAATTGAGGGGTTGGGTGATTAAGGTTGGATGGCTAAGGGTTTGATAGGTGGGTTGGATAAAAAGGGTTGGACGGGAAGGTTGGATGATTAAGGTTTGTATGAATGGGTTGGATGGCTATGGGGTTGGGCGCATTGGTTGGACGGTTAAGGGTTTGACGGGTGGGTTGGACGGGTTGATTGGATGGTGAAGGGTTGGATGGGTAAGGAGTTGGATGGGTAGGTTGGATGGCTAAGGGTTGGACAACTAAGGGTTGGAAGGGTATGAGGTTGGACATGTAAGGGTTGGATGGGTGGTTGGACGGGATGGTTGGTCGGTTGGGGGTTGGATGACTAAGAGTTGGATGGCCAAGGGTTGGATAGGTGGTTAGGATGGTTGGGAGTTGGACGACTCGGGGGTTGGATGAGTGGTATGGAAAGTTAAAGGCGTTGGAAGAGAGGGGTTAGATGGCTATGGGTTGGTCGGTGGGTTGGACGGTTGATGGGTTGGATGGTTAAGGAGTTGGACGGAAAAGGGTTGGATGGTGGGTTGGTCAATTGAGGGGTTAGATGGCTAATGGTTGGATGAATAAGTGTTGGATGGGTTTATTAATTATGGGTTAGGCGGCCACCTTGGCTAGCCAATACTTTTCAGCCACGTGTCCTTTGACCCATTCAAAACCCTATAAATACCCCTACAAGGTTCATTTCTTCACTTTTCTACGAAAATTTCCAGTGCTCTGAGCTCTCCAATTTTCAAAGTTCTTCCAAATTTCAACAATGGAAAGCACCACATCTACTCCTACACCAAAATTCCAATACAAAAACCTCATGTGCCCATAGATTGTAGCCCTTCTGAAAGAAAAAGACACACAAAAGGATTGGCTTGAAAAATCAAAATTTATCGGGCTTGTGGACATGCCCCAATTCGATACTGATACTTCAGTGCTTGATTACCTTCTCGCCTCTTACAATGAGAATGATGGAAAATTTTCCATTCTCTTGGTGCATCTGAGACGTCGTCAAATTTCATTCACAATTGAGCCTGCAGACGTACATCGGTTAACTAGGTTACCATTCAAAAATAAGTCGCCTGTTACTACAAAGGTTTTCCTCATAGACAAAGATAAAAAAATTTTGGAGTCTCATTACAAAGTGTGCAGGTTGATGGTAAGTTTATTATTTTCAAATTATTTTTCTCTTAACATTTGTCCACCACCCAATCCTCTAACATTTTTTCTATTATTGCAACTCCTCTTAATCGTTCATCACGAGGCCTACTTCTTCAAGGTATTACAAACCAATTCTTTCTTACAGTTGCATCACTTTTTGAGGCCAAGATTATATTATGGGGAAGATCTGCAGACATTCCATATTGGTCAGTTCAGTATTTATTGCGGACACAAGCAGGTCAACAATTCGATTGGTGCACATATTTGTCCAATCAAATAAAAAAAGATGTCTCCCATGACGGCAATGCCAATCAATCTGATAAATCCAATAATGTAGTCTCTTATATTGCAATATTATTATTGCTTTCTATCAGGAAGTGTTCTATGAATTTCAGAAAGCTAAAATTCCAACTGCAATCAATGATAAAATGATTGGTCTAACTCTTGAAGAACAACATGTAATTGTTACTTTTATAGTTTTCTTGTTATAACGATTTCAAATTCAATATTTTTCAATAAAATAATAATTGTAAGATTTTCTATTGCAGAGAATAATTATTGTTGCAACAACTCATAAGGAGGCAATTGCTTGAGGAAAGTCCCTGCAGAGGTCTCTGTTGATTCTGACATGGATTTAGCAAAATCAACACCAGTAAGACCTCCTCGTCAAAAGTGACCTAGGGGTTGCTATGTCTATCACGTCTACCATCACATTTAACTACATGTATGAAGTTTTCTATTGATATAATTAACTAATTCAAATAACTAATATATATTATGTAGGTAGTATTGTATTTTAATATTTCTATTGTTCTTTTTACATTTATTGTATTCAGAAACTACTGAAATGGGTGATGATGATCAAACTCATTCTGACACACAAGATCAAAATGTTACGCTTGCGTCTCCAAATGTGCAAGGTAAATTGTAATATTTAATATTTATCATGTTTTATTACGTTACTACTTTTTAAAATTTACAAGTCCTAACCATATAATGGCTTCTAACAATTTTTTGTTTGCATCTTGCAGGTAATATATATTCTGAGCACATTCCACTTACAAGGAGGCCACCGATACCGCCAACACGTTTAGTCAAAAAAAAAAAGATCTGCAGGAAAGAATATAAGGTTTGGAGCAGTTCCTCTCATCCTGCAACAACATAATTTCCTAGACTCTTGCTAGGAGGTGTTTTAAGTGTAATGGGCTCACAACTTTTCAACAACATTTCCCTTGACGAGGAGTATTTGGGATTTGATACTGGCGATGCTGACAAGGGAAACTATTTTGACACTCATGATATGATTCAATCTACTCCGCCTCAACCACAACAACAACAAAATGTGCATGATGTACATGACAGTGACTCTCCTCCTCCTCCATCAAACGCTCCACAAACAGATGATGAAAAGACACATTTTATATTAGAAAATCTGATATCAGATAGTATGGGGGCAACAATTCAAGAGGTTGTAATGTATGATGTGGATTTGGTGTGGTCTTGGGAGAGGAGAGAAAAAATTTTGATAAAAGAAATAAATACAAGATACCATAATCACGCTCAAAGGCATTCATTGTTCACTACCGTAGAGAGCCAACCGGCAAGGCAAGATGTTTTGCTAAATAAATCTTAGTCAAGGAAAATTTCCTATACTAATAATTACAACGATGAAATTATAGACATAATGTTAAACAGGTTGGAGAATGTGAATGCTGAAGCAAATGCTTACAACAAAAATGGGCAAAAGACAAGAAAATTTTTTTAATAGCAAAAGCTGAAAAAGAAAAATTTGTGGTGAGTGGGCTTTATGTTTTACATGCAAAATCCTAATATTATAAGCACTGCAATATATATTTTTAATTTATCTAATAAACTAAAATTTGTTATTTATGTTTTACAGGAAAAAATGATAGTAATAAATAAACAAAATAATACATTGAGAAGAATAATCAAGGAGCATAAGATGGATCCAGAAGTCTTACTAAAGGAAAAGACAAACGCAGATGCAACACTTTTGACAGTAGGAGATGTAGCGAGGGAGGAACTGAATATTCTTGAAAATATCAATACCGTTGCACGAGATTTGTAGGCATCAGGAGTTATAGCAGATAGCTCTTTACAGACATAGAAGATTCCTCCACCTCTAATGCAAGAAAAATATCAAGCTTCTCCTGCTACATAAGAAATTCAATATGTTAGTGAAGTTCACCATGTAACAGGCGTGTTATCATAATTCCGACAATGGAAGGAGTTAAAAGATAGTGGCCAGCCAATTTTTTTGTTTTTATTCCGTGAGGAAGAGGTAAGGACAACTATAATTGAGAATCATAGGAAGAAAAAGGATTATCTCCTAATGTGTCCTTATATGAAAAAACTTGTCTGGAAGCTTTGTAAGTATGTTAGTGAAGTTCACCATGTGATAGGTTTGTTATCACAATTCCGACAGTGGTGTAGGAATTATAAGATAGTGGCCAGCCAATTTTTTTTTTACTTTTTTTCCATGAGGCAGACGTAAGGATAACTATGATTTAGAATCATAGGCAGAAAAGAGGATGACCTCGTAATGTATCCTTATATGACAAAACTTGTTCGGAAGATTTGAAATGTATTGACAACCCCCTTTTTGTAATTGTATTGGCCGACAATACTTTATGAATTTGTACTTTTCTTCATAAAGTAATCGCCACATGAGAGAACCATTTCAACAGTACTTTGGGAATTGGAATTGTAACTATATATTGTTATTCGATTTCTACATAATACAAATGATGTTTCTGTCTCTTTGTTTACGTAAATGTTGCTTAAATTTACTTGATTTTATTTTTTTTAAATATTTACGTTTCTGATTTCTCACAAATGTAAAATAAATCAATTAACAGATATAAAAGACAGATATTTTCTTATTTCAGTTTAAAAACCAAATATAAAAAACAAATATTTAATATTACATTTATTGAAAGTTGCAATCTCTATATGAAATACATCAATAGTTATAATTTATTACATTAAATAATTGTAATGAAATCTATGTGAATTGAAATAGTCCTGGATCAACACTTTCATTTGTGTCTTGGAAATCAACTGTAGCATGATTTGTGGATGTGTCTCCATCCCTTGGGTCAAGAAGAATATTGTTGAATTCTCTTCTTTCTGCTAGTGAATTCTATAATGTGAGTGCTCTATCATAAGGGAAATACTCCACTGAGTAACGTGATACATACAACCTCAGATAAATTTCTAGATTCCTATCCAATCTGTTTCAAAATTTCGATTTTAAAAAGGATAGTGCACTGAAAAGCCTCTCATCATCCATAGAACCCAGAATCATAGTTTGACTGAGTTCATACAACTTAATATACTCACTCAAATCTTCACTTAGAATACTACTGGAAACAATATCCTTCCAAATTATTTTGATGGGACCATAATCCTATGGGTTTTGTAGAAGTTGAACTTGTCTTATCATAGTATTAGCAAAATCCATTGGCTGGGAACTAAGTATTTTTCTTTGTAAAATACCTTCTACAGAAATTCCGTTTATCTCTTCAGTCTTAGAGAAATGGTCACTTAGAACACTCATGTTTTTTATGTTAGGATTATGTTAGTGTTAACATTATTTGTATTTAGTTTATTATTATATTATGAGTTGTTTAGAAACAACTCATAATTATAATAATCATTATTTGGTTCATAATAACGAGTTGTTAAAACAACTCGTGTATTGTTGTGGGTTGTTTCCTACATTGTAGGAACAACCTCTCCTACATATTTGTGAAGATCCCGGATGAATGAATATTGAGAATACAATACATTGAATATAGAATTATTTCCGTGTGTAAATCTGGTCTCAAGCTTTCATTTGGCATCAGAGCTAGGTGATTGTAATGGGGGAATAAATATAAATAGTGGCAGTCAATGTCTTTATACTGCCCTGGTTTATGGTTTCTAGATCATATGTTGAAGTGTGTTTAGGTTGATCTATGTGTGGAAGAAAGAGAAGCATAACAACGAAGTGCTAATCAGAGGATTGAAGCGCAACCTGCAGCAAGAGAAGCAAGCCGCATCCAGCCTTCGTAAATTACAAAACATTAGAAGTGCGGATTACAGAGGTGTTAAAAAGTGTGCTATTGTATGTATTGGCGTCCGTGACCAAGAAATGGAAACAAGAAAACTATAATCTGAGAATGTCATTTTATCTCAGTCAAGCACCGCCTGCTCCATTCAAAGTCTGACACACATTGTGCATTGGTCTACTGACTCAAAGCCACAGATTTATTCTAGATATTATGGCAGTTTGTATCTAATTAAATAGTGTGCAGATCTATATTCGGCATTGATATCCAAGATAATGTCTGGATGATAGTTGGATAATATCGGCGTTGCACAACATTGGAAATCGATCCCCATACTTCACTTACCAAGATTGCATGGTTGGTCACATTGAACATTTCCCAAGGAGGCGCATGCATTCTCATCGTTGAGAACTATATCTCTCTACATTCATCCATTCATAGCAAGCGCCACGTGTTAATATCAGTTATCTGTGTAGATCTGAGCTCAAAACAATTGGCCACGTTTTTTTTCCTAGTTAAATATGTGGTCCTGGCATTTGGTATATTAGTCCCACCATCTTTCTCATTGATTTACCAGTGCACGCATCTATGGTGTATTACTCACAGTGGTGAATTCATCAAAATCTTGATTAAGCCCAGCCCACCGTTTTAGGTACTGGTTATGTATTTGTATATCTTTGTTTTTAGTCAAGTTTTAAGTAAGTTTAGAGCCAGTTTGGAAGTTTTTTTTGTATATGTGTCAATATTAGCGTCTTTTAAGTATTTTGTTAGGTGTTCATTAGATTCTCAATAATAGCTCGAGATATATTGTCACTATCATTGTTTTAGTTTATTATGTAATGTCGTACCATTTGAAACAAATTGAAAATGACTCCAATAGTTATACGAGTCTTTAGTGTTGTTTGTGGTATTAGATTTACTTAGAAGTGTTAGATAAAAACAAATAAAGTCCTTGTAATAAGATATGACTATAGTCCATGGTCATTATTAGTATAAAAATGTTTATGTAAAAGTCTAGTCTTTTTGGGTCCATTGTCAAAAACTCGAAGATGTCAAAATAGTCAAAATTAAAGTGTCAAAAAAATATATTTGTGTCATTTGTTGTTTTCGTTTAGGTGATAATTAGGAAAATTGTCAAAATTGTGAAAAAAAAAATCCCTTACAGACGCATTTTTGGTTTTACCCGATGTCCTGACAACCATTGAGCCTCATGTTCACATCCGGCTGAGTTAATAGCCATCTATTGGAGGTAGGAGGCATTGGAGGATGGAGGGCGATCAACGCCTCTCGTCAGTCACCAACGACGAGTCGCATTCAAATTTGGTGGCAGTATTTTCTATTATTTTAGTTATTTGGTGTGTGCTGAATAAAATGGTGTGTGGTTTCCTTCCCATGTTTTGATTCAAACGTGGAAGATGTGCATTTTTATGCTGAGAACAGTTGTATAGGAGGGCAGCTGAAATGGAGTGATCCTCTGACTACAGAGATCCTTTCGACTGTCGTACTTCTAACATCGATCGGATGGTGAAATCTATCGTTCACTGGAAGTGAAAGCGGGAACTGATGAGTTCGCATATGTAGGTGAATCGGTGGAAGTGTGGTCATACGGTATGAGGTTCATTGTGGTGAAGTAGATTGGTCATGTACAACAAGATCCAAATAGCAAGATCCAAGCCCAAAGAATATGCAAACCTAAAAGTATGTGGAGGCATACAGTGCAGTTCCAATTCTATGGTGCATTTTTTCCGTGTTCACATTAAGGGGGTGATATCAATAAATAATGTTCACACTAAGGGGGTGAATGTTAGGATTATGTTAGTGTTAACATTATTTGTATTTATTTTATTATTATATTATGAGTTGTTTATAAACAACTCATAATTATAATAATTATTATTTGGTTCATAATAACGAATTGTTAAAACAACTCGTGTATTGTTGTGGGGTTGTTCCTACATTCAGAACAAACTCTCCTACATATTTGTGAAGATCCCGGATGAATGAATATTGAGAATACAATTCATTGAATATAGAATTATTTCCATGTGTAAATCTGGTCTCAAGCTTTCATTTGACAAATAAAGGAGATGTAGATGTATAAGGTTTTCCCCTAGACAAATTCCAAAGCGTGGATTTACAACTCCCATTGCTTCAAGAATTTTATCATTTTTGAATCTTTCCGGATCTCTTTAGCTAGCAATTCAGATATCTTTCTCAACTTATTCCTGGTTTCCATTAATACTGCATAATATAAATTCCGTGTCACTTTTACTTCTTCTATTTCCGAGACAACCATATCAACTCTTTTTTGGTACGTATGAAGTGGAATCTCCTTTCCATGTGTTGTAATATACCGATGATCATGTATATTGTATTTTAAGAAGCACTTGGGATTTTTCAAGTCTATCAATGCATTCCAGTTTTCAAAAGCACACCGAAAAATACCATCAGAAATATATAAACTTTCAAGACTCCAGACACACGTCTTCTAAGTCTTATGAAATCTATTATGTAGAAAGAACAATCTTGCGCATGCTTCGTTAAGATATTAAGCTCCCTAAACATGGAAAAAATACCACAGAGTGTGATTAAAGTTTCTATGTCTGTTAGATGACATACACAATAGATTTTTATCTTTATCTACATCCCCGTGGTATTCATACATATATCATGTCAATGAAGGATATTCATTAAATATTCTACAGCGAGGTTCATACATAGATATCCATCTGGTATCTACATCTTTGAGAAGTTTTTTCCCTCTGTCACCCAATTAAAAAGATTAAAATTCCAAAAATCTCTTTAGACTGCTAGAATAATAAGCATGCAACTCACCTATCAATTCCTCCACTCTAGCTACATTTTCAAATGTGCTCACAACTTTGTAAGCCAGATTCATTCTATGAGCCATATAATGGACAAAAGCCATATACAAAGCAACAAGTGTTTGAATTCTAATGTAGAGACCATTTATGGATCCTGCATTACATCTCGCACCATCGGTTTGACAAAAACTATTTTTTTTGCAATGGCAAAGTCATCCATTCGGAAGCATCCTTCAAATTTGAGACCACTAATTTATAAATATTTTTGTAATTGTAATTCTCGGTCATTTTATGAATTGCTAAGAGGTGTGGAGTTCTAATTTCATTAGTAATTGTATGAACATGAATACAAATCCATGAAGTATTATCAAGCTGCGCAGTAACCATATCTATTGAAAGGGAAATATACTTAGCCTTTTGAACACATAGTTTCATATCCTCCTTTCTCGCTAGAGATACACATTTTGCAATTTCAGCCTCTTGGTATCTAACCAATGAGATTGAGGAACATTCAGCAGAGCAATAACTGATAAAAATTGTATTTTCTCCGAAATCGACATCATTCTTCGCATTTTCAATATATGGTATATGGTAGCAAACTGAATACTTTTACATGCATTTCTGCCTCCATAGCTTTGCTCAATCTTGCTACTATGGTCCCACCTTTTTCATTCACATATTTCATATGTTTTTTTCCTTTTCATATTCTTCTGCGTATTTGACATGTAGACAATATTTTGCATCTTTCCATTTATATGTTTTGACTATGCTACCATCCTTTTGCTTTTGGGAAATGTATATTTTCCCACAATGCTTTTCAATTGTGTCCAATTTGAGTTGCATCGTGTGATCCTTCCCTGTTTCCAACCACATATTTTGCATCGAAATTGTGTTGGAACATCATTACCATTTTTAGTGTACACAGGTTCAATAAACGAGATATTTTGCAGCCCATTCGAACTGGAATTTCCTTCCAATTGTCCAGTTTGTCCTCTTTCTTTTGAAATTTTTCTTTTTTTTTTTCTTGGGGTTCAACTTCTGCATCTGGCTCTCAGTAGGAATATCTTGATTCTCATGTCTCCTTTTTCTCAAAATAGACCTTGGAGTAGAAGCTTCCTCTGCTGGTGTATCATGAGAATTCGATGAATTTTCTTATACTTCTATGTCATCAAGGGACATAATGTTTTCCTCAACATATAATGGATCATCGATATCTTTAAATTGATTATTTTGTGAAGGAATTTCTGAAACGTCTGCATATAATTCTATAAAATTGTTACAAATATAGTATTAATTTTATCTATAGTTAAATTTTTACACAGTACAAAGAGTTCCAAGAGCAAAGATGAAAAACATAATTATTAAATATTGTAAGATTAAATAACATGTAAATAGCACATGCCACATACCAATATTTTTAGCTGATGCAAAAACCCCCTTCATTTTTTGTGATTTTCCAAAATAACCAAGCAAAGTATTTCTAGTATCCATGGCTGAATTAGTAACCTTCTTACCCTGATTTCTAGTATCCATGACTACTTAGGGACAACTCTTATGTTTGAAGGCTCTGAGATTGGACGGTTTAGGGTTAGATGGTAAAGGGTTGGACAAAAATACTTAGACGGCTTGTGGTTGGGACGAAAAGGTTTAGGCGAATGATGGGTTAAACGGATGAGGGTTAGACATCTTAGGGTTGGATGGCTAGGGTTAGACGGCTCGGGGTTGGATGACTTAGGGTTGGATGGCTAAGGGTTGGATAGCTAAGGGTTTGGATGGCTCAGGGTTGGACGACTGAGGGTTTGGATGAGTTAGGCCCTAGGGGTTAGATGGTCAAGGGTTGAATGGCTCAAGGTTGTGGCTCACTTGTTTGACGACTTAGGGTTGGATAAATCGAGTTGGATGGATGAGAGGTTGCTTATGTTTACTTTGGCGAATATGTGCATGAAATGATTTGAAATGGTGGCGAATTACATTCATAAGATCTTATATATGTGTAAAATATAGGCGAAATGAATAGTATAAGGGACATGTCGGTCAATTTTTTTGGCAAATAAGTCAGCTACGAATCACAGAATATTTACCAATTTGAATTTCCATAATCCTCGATTTTCGTGAGATTACAAAAATTCACCACTAAAATTTCCGTGGTCTTGATACATGCACATATACTTGACCACCAATGGCTATTTTCAAACCCATGATAAAATTCCTTCGTGGGACCTCTCATCCCTTTGGTATTTTGGAACATACTTAATAATTTGGAATAACTTCTCCAATACTCAATCACGAAAATGGTTCATTGAATAATATTGTGAAATTCTTACATTTTCTAGTCAAATTACATCATGGAAACATTTTTAATTAGAAAAATATCACAAACTAATCCCAAGTGTTAATAGTAGCTACCAAAACCATTTATATATTATTATTATCCCACCATGTCGAATCTTCTCTCAAAAGGTGCGGTGTCCCGAGATTTCACCGGAAATCTAGGACTACCCCTTTTAAAAAATTCATTCTTTTCAAAGTAATAGGTCATTTTGTGTTTGTGTTTGTTTTGTCTACGTTTTTGCATTGCTCTAAGGTATCCCAGAGAGAGTCATAAAAGCCAAATTTGATAAATACCCACATGCTAAAAATCACTCTATCCCTTAAATCGGGTTTTGTCTAAGAAAATTATATTTAGTTATTTATTAAATAAATAAAGTTTTTTAAAAATAGATTGAGATAAATTAGAGGATTTAGATTATATAAATAACTTCACCCATCATTATTACCATAGAACATTCACCCAGGGGGAAGAATTTTTGTAGACCAGCTAATCGGAGAAATTTTTCGAGCAATTACTCACAACTTCTTTCGGGTTTTGTTTTTATTTCTTTTTTCTTTCTCCATTTTCCATCTGGAAATCCCGTAGCCTATTCATTCTTCTTTCCAGACATTTTCCTGGGCCTAGGGTTTTGAATAGCTATCCAATGTTTTTAATTGCTAATTAATCTGTCTAAAGGTGATCAGAGCTCATGATTCTTTCAGGAGATTGCAAGAAGTTACTTGGTCCAAAAATGTGCAAAAATGGATTTTATGAAAATAAGAAAAATACTGCCACTAATGTGTAGAGCTCGAGAAAATATGCACTTTTAGAAAAAACGACACCTAAAACAGAGCCACAAAGTGAAAGTTATGGCACTTGCAAGTTTTTACTGCTACATCTTCTTGGACCCTTTCCAAAAATGGAAAATTTTATTCTATGCTTGTGTTTTCTTCACCAAAAATCCAAAAATGGAAATAAAATGCTACTAATGATTTTTCACGCAACTTTAAAAGTAGAATTCATGCAAGTCACACTTTTTGGGAAGAACAATTTCATAATACAAGTCACATTTTTCAAAGCTACCCTTCCTCTTGAATTTCCACGCAAAACATGAAAGTCAAATCACTTAAGTGAAAGTGGGAATTTTGGCACTTCCTGGAAGGTGAAAAATTCTCATGATGGAAGTCAAGTCATTTAAGTGGAAAGTGGGAATTTTGGAGTCACTGGAAGGTGGGAATTTGGAGGCTTCTTGGAAGGTGAAAAATTCCCATGATGGAAGTCAAGTCATTTAAGTGAAAAGTGGGAATTTTGGAGTCACCTGGAAGGTGGGAATTTGGAGGCTTCCTAGAAGGTGAAAAATTCCCATGATGGAAGTCAAGTCATTTAAGTGAAAAGTGGGAATTTTGGGGCTGCTTGGAAGGTGGGAATTTGGAGGCTGCCTAGAAGATGAAAAATTCTCATGATGGAACTCAAGTCATTTAAGTGAAAAGTGGGAATTTTGGAGTCACATGGAAGGTGGGAATTTGGGGCTTCCTGGAAGGTTGAATTTTCCCACAATGTTAGTCGAATCACTTAAGAGAAAAGTGGGAATTTTGGGGCTGCCTGGAAGGGTGAATTTTTCCACTTCCTTGCCCTCATGTTTTTTCCACAATTCCTAGCCAAAAAGTGCGACCCATTCTGGCATAGCTAAATGCCTAAAATATGACTTCTTTTAATTGTCGGGAAGCATCCAATTTTGGTGCCTAGGATTGGAAAGTAATCCTTTTTATTATTCAGTTATCTCGCATGTTGATGTGAGTGCAAGGTCAAATAAAATAATATTTTTAGCTTGTTTGGAATGCAAGAAAAGTCTAAAAATAGAGGAAGCATGATTTATAATCGAGATATCTGTGAAGAAATTAGATATTCGTGTTATGGATTGCATACTTGTCCGAATTATTTGTAGGAATACTCGTTTATGCCCATATTGGTGAAGAAAAAAAAAGTCAATGTCTGATACATTGAATATATATTCAGAATCAGAGGAAGAAATAGATCCATCTCTCATAATTTCAAGGGCTTCTGGAACAAAATCATCCTCTTATTTCTAACACAGCCCATGTGGAAGTAATTGCAAGGAAAATTCCTTTCAGGAGCTGGTGCATGTGTTCCCAATCTTCTAGTTGAAGCCTTCACTAAATTTACTTGTATTTTCCTTCACCCAGAGTGCTTTCCAAAATTTAAAATTGCTCATATGCAATTAAAAATAAAAGGTGATGAGTTTTCTCTGAATTGTTTACGAAAACATTGCACTAGTGCACGTACTAGAGAAGAATTGCAAAATCTTCAAGAGGAAGACAAGTCAGAGGTAACACCCACAAGAAAATCTCATTCAGCTGCTTCCAGATCCAGTTTGGTGAGAATCAAAGGAAAGGATTCAACAACATATGGGAGAAAAAAACATCTCAGATTCAAGGTAGAGATATCATTCAGATTATTCATTGCTAAATTGAATGAAACAGAAGTGCAATATAGGTTTGATCAAGCATGCAGAGTATGGAAGAAGAACAAGACTGAGAGTGTTGCAACTTTCTTCTAATTTCTTGTCCTCTTTCTTCTTTCTCTTATTTTCTCTAAAAATTGATTGAGAATCAATTAAAATTGTTAAACTTAGGTAATTGGCTATAAAATCCATTACTTCAAGTTACTGGAATAGGTCAATTACTTGGAAATAGGTGGTAGACATGCAAAATATAAGGTTCTATTTTTAGTTATAAATCATGCATGTCACACAAAGAGGAATTACAGGAAGAATACTACCATTTGCTTCCCCTTTTCATAGCTTCCACATGTGGCAATTCAGTGAAAGCTTCATATTTGTAATTGCCCTCTACACACTATAAATAGAGGAAAAGCCTACGGGTTAAAATCATCACAACTTTTCTAGAGAATTCTGAGTTTCTAGACTTTGTGCTTTGCAGCCCTTGATGTCATTTTTGTGAAAGCCGAGGAATTGAATAAAGATGGATTTCTGGATAACTTTGTGTCCACAGTGCATTTGCTTCTTGCTTACGTATGGATCTTTAGATAAACTTTGTGTTATATGAGATTTAGGTTAGAAGCTTTTCCTTTCTTTTACTTCTAAATATTGTGAAATCTACTTGTTTATTTAATCTATGTGTATGAGACCAACTATGTAAACTATTGGTTGAATTACATATCTTCCTTTCTTGTTTCCCAAATTCCATTATTTCCCCCTTCTAAAAAATACTTCACAAACAACTGCTTACTTGCTGCAGAATTGCTTAGTTATGGTTCATGAGATTTGTAATTAAAAAAAAACCCACAAATAGTTATTATGATTCATACCCACTAAATTGATAAAAATCTTACACAGGAGCCTCACCAGTAAATGAGGGATATTTATCGCATGATTGCCTAGGTTTTTAGCTGTGCAGAAAATCTAGCCAACAAGGTGGTAGGCTCCCCTAACCAATTTCATCTTCTCAGAAAAATTATAGATCTCAAATTATTCTCCATTTCACATATCCATGGCACTATTACCAATTATGGTACTATCAAACATAGGAGGGATAATCATTTTGAGATCCCTATCCAACTAATTAGCCAAACAAGATTTCTTGTCCCTAATACCACCTCGTTTCTCTTCCTCATGGTAAAAATCCTCTTTATATTCTTGCTTCTATTCTTGGTCTTGGTCTTGTTCCTCCTTGTTATTGAATTAAGGAACTCCACAAACATCTTACTCTAAAGAATTCATGTGATCACACATTTCTTTAAGAACAAAAAGAATTTGATTAATCTTGATTATTGGATCAACAAAAAAATAGGATTTACGGGGTTAATATCTCCATTGTTTACATAAATGAAATCCATGATGTATATTTAATAATCAACACTTGTGCTAGAAATCGTGAGACCAAATAGGCTTGAGTTTAGATCCTATCTCTAATACCCGAATGTAACAATCTCGTCACTAGATTTTGAAAAAATCATGAAATTATTTTTCAACAATTAATTTATCCTTATAAATAAACCACATAATCAGCATAGTGTATGAATTCATCATTGCAAATAATAATAAATTAAAACTCGCAACACTTAAATTTTTCATAAACATTACAAAAGGGTAGTCAATTATTTCTTTACATCAAGACTAAAATTAGTAGTTTATAATGTTATCAGGTTTTTGTTTTCTACGTCTCAATTTTATTCTTACACACTTTAGTTTCAAGAAAAAATCAAATAGGAAAATTCCTATCACATGGTATAATATAATGTCAAAATACTTAAAATATTTAACTTTTTAGTTTTCTTATCTTTGATACAGATCAATGAAGCTGAGGGAGAATATCATCGAAGCATGTTGTCCTCCAACCATAAACATTAAAATATCCCCTTCAACTATTTAACTAGGTGGTGTCCCTACCATTTAATGAAGGTAATAGATAATTTAATCCATCCTTGAACATATCATAATAGATAATCATGTGTATATAGAATAAATTCAATCTCTAACACATGCAAACCAACCAAATGAACAAGTTACTACACTATCAAATGGTTTCTTACAAACATGCAACCCTAGGAAAGAATGAACAAATAGTGATAATAATAATCACACTACTTTGGTTGAATCACTCTAAAATACAATAAAAACACAAGAGATAGGTCTTTGTTCATCTTTGTTAGTAAATGATTTTACAAAGGGGGAAAATGGTGGGTTTTAACAATAGTATGAAAATGCTATATCCTCTATTATAATGGGGAGGTTCCATTTATTGATTAGAAAATGCATAATAAAGGAATATTGACACTAATATAATTTGGGGGTTGGATTTCATCCCAGGATGTGATTATCAAAGAAATATAATATGGAAGGAAGGGAGAAGATACACTAATACAAAAAGGGAACGTGAGGAAGTAGAAGAGGAAACAATTGTAATTTTTGATAGGTAAATGTAGATCCGTATTTTAATCACACAAGTATTAATTAACAATAATGACCATATGATAATCCAAAATGATTTAAAACAAATATTTGTTACTTGAACACAAGAACAAATAATAATTTAAAGAGAAAGGAAACTACAACAAAAAGTCTGAATATATTGTTCTCTTTATTCTCTTGTTTGTAAAAATATGTGGAATACAAATCTTATGCACCTTTTTAATTTATAATTTCTATATAATAATAAAGATCATTTAAATATCATATACATCATGTATTTATAGTAAATTCTTTCTATTTCCCAACCATATGCATGGAGGAAGAATTCCATATTTTTAATAATATTACCTAGAAACACGACTGAGTCATCCCAGATTCTCATGAATTTAACGATTCAATTTACCAAAGGACATTATGACTTGACTAAGTCAATGTGTAATTTCATAAAAGTGATTTTCTGCTTGGAAATCGCAAATTTACAAAATGGATTTGTAGCTTGAAAATTTTGAATCTACAAAATGGATTTACAGCTAAGAAGGGTAAAATATGTAACTTCTCAAAAGTGAAATACAAGAAAAATGGAATTCACATTATTCTAATTATAACTTGTTGCGAATCATGTTGTTCATTTCACATGATTATTTTTCAGTTCTTCCTCCACATTGAATACTTTTTCAGTAGATAAATGGAGTCACTCGTGATAGGCATCTAACTTCTCAAATACCTTATTGATTAGGCCCTTATATAGTATAGTTGTGTGCATGTCATTTATATGAAAAACTACCTCAATATCAATCATACATTCTAGGACCCTGCTGAACACCTTCATTTTATTGACCATCTTGTCAAGACTATTTTAGTACTTAACGTACCTTTTTATAAAATCATAATTAAACAACCTTATATGGGTTGGCTCATTTATTACCCATTTATTGAGTTTCTCAATCATTTTGGAGGTGGCATGAGGATTCTCTTTATCATCATTGAAAGTTTAGGGGATATTTTCTACTATTTCCTCCATGTGATGTATCACATCAATCCCCTCATTATTTTATTCCTTTAATCTCTTCGCACATTCCTTGATGATTCAAATTCTGAAATTTGTAGTGTATGGAAGTTTAGTTTGATATTTTCCATGTTCTTCACTAATGACATCCTCTTCAACAAGACTATCTGGGTTAGCCCACATGAAAGACTCAAGCTTGGGTAAGCATTGGTCCAATAAATTTATCTCAACTAAATGATATCTATCCAATCTCTTTCTCAAGATCTATACATCAATTGAAATCTCTTTTGAACCTTCATCACCTCTTTAAAATCACTCACTAAGTTTGTTTGATTAGTTTCTTAGACCATTCCTTTGTATCTCAACCTATGAAACCTATCTCTTCGGAATCATTTATCATGATAGAATCTCATTATCGAAGATGAATTTTTGTGGAGTTATAATCTTGTATAGGTTTAACCATTTTTAAACAATGGTTGTGAGACAATAAACCCTCTCTTTGAGGTGTGTCTTAGTGGCATACTATTTATCCATTTTATTAAACAACATACCAATTTAGGCCCAAACACATTGTTTGGAATCATATCTTTTTATTTTTGTAGACTAACCTTGGAGACTTGATAACTATGAGAAAAGGATTCTTGTTTGTCTTTATATGATGTAGCACAACAATGCCAACAAATATTTCTCCTTTATCATCAGTAAATATTCTTGAAACCACCTTTGGATTATTGGATTCTAGAATCATTTTGATTTAGATAGAGGCCTATAAAATAAATCACCTCCGAGTTACACAACTACCTTCCTCTTATTTTGAGGCAACTTCACGAACTAATTAGGGATTGTAAGGATATCTTGTGATAGTGTGAGTTGAAGTTGTGAAGTTTTCCTTTAAGGTGAACTATGGATTTGAATGACGGTGGAAGGAGTAGCTAGAGATGTTGTGAGTATCGATATGGGTAAATTATATGGAGGTGGAAGAGAAATGGAAATTGGTGATCTTGAGACAAGAATAGGTGAAAAAATGAGCTTGGAGGAGAGGGATGAGGATTAGGTATTCTCGGTGGAGAAGTAAGTGGAGGAGGAGGATAACTTTATTTTTAGGAGGAGAATGTTTGGGGAAGATGGAAAAAGGATAATATTGAATGGTGAAGGTAAAAAAATGGAGGGATCATTGGCTAAAATGGTTGTGATATGTTTGGGATTAGTGCTGGGAATTTTGGATCTAAATTTATTATATTTATTGAACGTTTTGAAGGTTAAAAAGTATCTTTTTCCTAAGCATGTGTTATTTTATGCACACATTTGATCCTTGGTGTTGAGTTTAGTGCATCTACATTCTTATCCTTTCATTTCTTTTCTTTCTTATAAGTTGCATTAGAGGTTGCACTTACAAAATCAAAAGACAATATCAACCTCAACTATTTCATGTTGAATCCTTCTAAATGAATCCACCTAAGGGTCCATGATATCACCACTTTGGTCGTATATAAGTTGACTTAAGTTTTGAATAATCAAATCATGGTAATGGTTGGAATAAGATTTTCTGTTGTTCATATGTTGGGTCAATAACATTCTGGTCATCGTTCAAACCTTCTAGGATGTGTGTTATTTGAAACTATTTGATTTTATCAAGAGACATCTAGGACCAGTCCACTTTCAAATTTATTTCTCATCACCACAATCCACCTAAAATTCCTCATAGTAGGGGATGTGGATATGAGATGATCCCGATGCATGATTCATCATACCAAAGAAAATAGTAGAATTTTATTTATTTTATCATAATTGAAAGAAAATTCCTTAAATTCGTAATCGAATGTATTTTTTTGTAGTATAGGAAAATAATAGTACAACAAAATCTTATACTTATATCATGCCTATTATTGGTTGAATCTAATATTCTTTCTTTGATTCAATTTATAGGAGCAAAATGGAAACATTAAGTCTAGTTAAAAATTATGAAGGAAAGGATTTTCATACTCGATAGATATAAATGCAACCACAATCTATCGATAAATACCGATGAGATGTTATCAAACCAAGTGTAATCATACCAAAAGTGCAAATGATTTCATGAAATGGTCCATCAAAGATTAAAAAATCCTTGGGTATTATTAGACTTAGTATTTCAAAAGAATACCTACATCACACGAGACTTCACAAAGTATTCTAAGGATATTTGGGAATCATTAAACAAGTTATTTGGATCTGAAGTGGAGAGTGCAATGATGACAATTAAAGAAAAGATTATATGGTTTGAAGATGGAAGATGGTGCAAAACTGACATATCATATATGTAAGTTTCACTCTCTACTAAATTAGCTAGCTAGTATTAATGACAAAGTAAAAGATGATGGTGCTAAAGGAATAATTATAAACAAAATGGCCAAAAAAATTTCTAGTATGGTTTTTACTTCAAGAAAAGTGAAAATGAATCGAAAGGGGTGTTTTCCACCTTTCGTGATGAGGTAAATCCGAATGAAATGGTTGAATATGAGGAGGTAATGTATGCACAAAACAAGGAAAGTAAATCTTTATAGAAAATAAAGTAAAATTCAAATCATAAACCACCTAGAGGAAAACTAAAATTTTATTATTGTAAAGAAGCTGGGACATGTAATTATGAGTTGTAAGAACATGGTACAAGATCTCCTAAATTATTAACTAGATAAAAAGGATTATATGGTAGAAAAACTTTATTGGGAAGAATACTCAAATGATGAAGATATTTCATGTCCTAGTGATGAATAATTCCTCTTTTAAATAAGTATAACTCTTACTGGAGGATGGAGGAACACGAGGAAGGAGGGAAGTAAATTTATCTCACTTGCTACTTAATGAAAGGGAAAAATATTTGATATAATGATATATTTTTCATGTGTGTGATGTATGGTGTGTAATCGTTCCCTACTAATATATAAAAGAGGAGAATGCGAAAATCATATATATTGTAAATAGTTGTAAAGGAGAGAAAATGACTAAAGATAGTTTCGATTGACATACTTCTTCATCGATAAGTGGCGGGAAGCTCTATGGAAGTTAAAATGGGAATTGATGTTGACACATATTGGATATAAACCTAAAGAAGGTAAATGATAGGCTCATACGTCTTCCTCGTTGTAGAGTCAAAAGATGAATTAGTGCACGAGATATAGGTAATTGATATTCTAATATCAATGAAGGGTGTTTTTTTTTAATTTTAAATCCTTATAGCGCCTCTCCTTGCACCTCTTCACTAGATTTGTATCTATAACACTCCTAAGTTTAATCTAACTAAAGGATATGACTCAAAATAAAATAAAAAGGGGATAAGATAGAGAGAAAAGTTTTTTTGTAGAAATCGTGATTCATGAGACTAACATTAAATAATTGAATATTGTATGCTTAAAATAACCAGGAGTACTAATTTAGTTCATGCACAAATTAACATGCTACTAGTGCAGAGATTCAAAGGACATTAGAACAATGGTTGCAATAGATAAGTCATGACTTGAACAAATTATCTAAATTTCTTAAATGCACATCTATTTAATCTGTCAAATTAAAACTACTACCATATTTTCATTAAACTTACAAAAGCATAATTTAAAGACCACAAACAAATACATATAAATGATTTTAATATCGGTAATACTTCATAAAGAAATCTACGAGAAAATGGATACGAGAGGATACAATTACAACTTGCATGGTTCAATTTAAACCAACTTGTATTTATTAATCAAGAATTCACCTCCCATTTCAAATGGAGGAGTAACATGTATTTATACAAAATTGAGGGCTTCATTTCACCACTATAATTTGGAAAGTTATATAGGACTTCAAAAGTAGACATCGACCTTTACAAAATATCCTCTTTGATATATTTTAGGATTATTACAATATAATAATGGCCCAACACACAACTTAAAATATTCCTAATATTGACTCATTGATCTTGTTTTATAATAGGCTCCTTTTGGATTGAAGTTGGCGGTGTCCCTTTTTAGTAGCGGGAAAGGAATATCTACATATCTTTTATTATTTATTGAGTTTGATGAGGTCTATAATGGGAATTCTAAAGATATTGAGAGTTTTTCTAATAGTACCCTTTGGGATGCCATAAATTTCCATGTAATTTATTTCAAAGTATTGATTTTTGGATCTTTTCCTTAGTCTGGGACACAATTTCAATGACCCGGTTTCCTCTTCTTCATTTTCCTTTACAATGTTCTTATGAAAATGGGTCGTGAACTATTTTAGTAGCTCTGTAAATTCTCCTATGGTTACCACCTCTTGGTTTTGTGTGTAGACTCATGTGATTTCTGCATTTGAAAATATTTGACTTCCCCTTGAGATGACATCATGTAATTGTGTGGGAATCGTGCTCATTTTCTCTACCAATTATTCTAGTTCCTTCTTAGTATAATTGAAATATGTATAACATAATACAATATCATCATTTATGAACATAATATGATCTTAGAAAACTCCTTCATTGTTTATGACTTCAAGCATCATTGCATACCATCCATTTTATTTCCAACTATATTAGTGTTTGTTGAGAAATCATGTCCTTTATTTTTAGTTTCAATTATCTCCTTTATCACATAAAAGAGGGAAAGAAATGCCTCTTATACATCATTGCAAATTTTCTCAAGGAATTTAGCCTTGCCATGTGTTTCAATGTTTTTGCTTACTTGCATTCCTCGAACCATTTCCACTACAAATTTTGTGAAGGATTAGATAAAGGACACTAGATCTTCTTGATACTCATCCACTTGAGAAATGTTTTCCTTCTCTTCTTGGTAAGAGAGAAAATGTCTTAAGAGGTTTCATGTCGAGATAAGGGCATGATGAATGGAAATTATTTTCATTGTTACCATTCTTAAAGTGTTTATTATTGAATTAAATTATATTTTAATCAGAGGGTATTATTAGGAAACCCGGTATGGTTGTTCCCTCTATCCGATTAAATATTATTCAATCCATCATTGTTTAGGTTCTTAAGGAGGTGCGATTTTTGTAGCTTTTTTTTCTTTTCTTCCTGGATATGCTCCACCTCTTCAATTACTTGGATTTTAGCTCCTTCAAATACAATTTCCTTGGTTTATTATTCATCATCTAAAGAATACACATCATAAGAAACTAAGGAAGGATTTGTGGCTGGCTCAAGAATTGCTTATTGAACTTTCATGACATCTTCTTTCTCGGTGGCCATAGGTAAGGAGTGGGAGAACTAATACCCTAAGGATGTCATGGTGGCTCCATGTATGCAAGTGCCTCTCTCCTTGTGAATTCCCTTCTGATTATTCCTCTTGGTGGAGGAACCACACTTGTGGTTTTCATGTTCTTTTGGATGATATTATCATCCTCTTGGGTGACCCACACCCAATCATTCACATTTGCTTCATGGGCATATGTGAAATTGATTTTCCCCTTAAGTGACTCCGAATACTTAGCCACTTTATTACTAGGGTCATATTATCTACCGGGATGCTTTGGAAAATTAAAGGAGTTTTATGGGTAGTTTTATCCTTGAGGTTTGGTTATATCTTCAATTTTATGCATCTATTACAAAAGATAAGGAAATATGGGTCCTTAGTTTCTTATCCTTACATTTATCAGCAACACCATTGCATATTTGCAATGTAATTTCTTTTCATCTATTTTATCAAGCATATAGTAAGGAAAGCGCAATGGCCAAGTCAAAAATCACCAAATCATAATCAATCTATTTTTGGGATAGGAGAAAGCATTTTCCATCTATTTGATATAAATGAACACTCTTACGAAATCTAAGCATTGATGTTTCGATAGTTGCTTTGTATATCTTGAGGGGGATAAGGAGGTGCAACTATCCTCAATATGATCCTTAAATATATGGGAATACAAATCTGAATACTCCTCTTCCCTAGGGCTCTTGGGTTCCCAAAGGAGAAAAAACACAAGGCACCGCATGAATCATAGAATGCATCTAATAGATAAGAGGCCATAAGAAATGATTTCTCACCATTAAAATAAGAGTCTGTATGTGATAATATTCGATGCAAGTATGTGCCCTAATGTAGATATATTACCTTTATTGATGATAATTGAAAGTAAGGTAATACATGAAACATATAACTTTATAATGGAAGCATTTCCATACAATCGTTTCATCAAGGCCATGCCGATCCTCACTCTAGGACTAGATCTTTGGATGATAATGTTGTCTAAAACTTCATCATACATCTTGTCAATTGGGTCTCTAAACCAATTTTGTAAAATGGTAATCACTTGGTGAATAGCCATCCATGATTGATGGTTGTTGAAATATAAATTGTTTTCAACTTCATGAAACTTATAATAGGTCTTGAAAGTATAACCAACAATAAAAGCTAGCATATTATTTTTAGTTTGGGAATATTAAGTCCATTCCTTTGCTTCAACATGAATAAGAATGGGAGATTATTTTTGGATATGGAAATACCTTTGTTTTTTTATCTCAAAAATTGTAATCACTCAAATTTTCAAAATTTTCACATGAAGGTATCTTCTTGGATCACCTCATCACACCATGTTGCATATTTTACCATTTTTTATCTCCTCCATTATCCATCGTCATTGCTTCACCACCTTTGGCTCTAAAAATTAATTAATTAATATTTTAAATCTAATTATTTAAATTAATTATTCATTATTAATAATATTAATATTATATATAAGTGGGTGGGAAGGTGTTAACCCCCACCCCATCCATATTGATAGTATATAAGATATGAATGTGGGGAGGAGATGTAACAACTAACCCTTCCCCACACCCCACCAAAGATACAAGGGTTTGACCCTATATGGTGTGTCCACTATTATGTGAATTGTCACCTTTGTTGTCTCGATGTGGACCCTATTATAACACAATCGTCTCATTATATGATTCTTTGTAGACACCTGTAATTTAGCTTGAGCAATTTAAATAATTAAATTACACTAATTATCCCCTTTCCCTTAAATTGACGACATATCGTCAATAATTCTTAGTTTCTCTTCTATCACCATTAATTAGCTACATTACACTAGTTAATTAATCCTTATATCCAACAAATAAACTAATTAATGACCTTATGTTGATTAATCCCCCTTTCTATCTAAACTAATTAATTATTATTAATTAATTAGCTTTCTTTTCCATTAAATCAATAAATCATCATTTACTTGATTAAATTCCTCCCATAGTCTAAATCATGCTAATTATTCCTCTAAAAAGCTTCTATAAGCTTGCACACCTATTAATTAATCACCTTGGTTAATTAATAAACCCCCTCAATCCCCATGAGTCACTAAAGGACAAACTAAACTCTCCTAAGGTTGACTCAACCCTTTCTAAACTTCCCTTATCCACAACTAACCCAACCTCTCTATTATCCCACATGTAAAGGGATGTAGAGATTATTTTATCCATTGGGCTATATAAGGAGCCCTCCTCCTACCTTTCTTCTTACACCTAAATGAGCATAGAGCCTAAGCTATAGCCATTTTCATCATCTTAGAGTATTCTTCATTGGAATAACTAGCCATCTTCATCTCTTGCATTCATCCATCCAAGTTTTGAAGTCATATGGAGATATGTCAAATGGTCTTGTAGCCATGGATTGACAAGACTCCATTCTTGAAATCCTTGGGATTCAAACATACAATCAAACATTTGATTGCTAAAGATATAAGTAGGTTCATTTCATTTGATTAGCATTCATTAGAGATATAGATTAATGGATTAACATGTTAGTTTGAATATTTATTCATGTTCTAATGCAAGGATGTTGGTAGATTAGTCTTGTTTAAGCTCTAAGCATGATGGTGCATTGATTTTGATTTAGCTTTATTTTAGGACTACTAGGTGTTAGCTCTAATTATTTTTGCATGGTTAAAAATTCATGTACACATTTGGTACGCCCGATGGACGGATCCTTAGTCCCTTAGTTGTAGCTCAAATTTTGTTGTTATTTCAATATTTGGCTAACCCTTAATATGCACATGTGTAAAATGATGTTAAAATTCTTATGATTTTGTTAAACTTATATGTGTGGAGTCTTATTTAGAGCTTTAATTTTGATGGGTTATTGTCAATTTTGAGCTAACATGTTAAAATTAGGAGCACTTTGAACTTGTTTGTGTCATTAGGCTGTATTTTAATGTCATCACTAGGTAAAGATTTTGTAGGGGGTGTAGGTACACAAAACCACACGTAGGGACACTAAACCATGCACATGCACTAATCGAGTGCACACACACTGTTGTAATACTATACCTTTCCTACTATCAGAAACCTATCAGGATAGTGCAGGAACCTTAAAGGTGACACATATACCCTTCTATTAGTGCACATGTTGTGTCTATATATGTGGCACATGTACCCTTATGCTAGCACATATATCTCTCATCAACCGCACACATTGTCAATTTTTATAGCTTCTATTTTACTACCCAAGCGCACACATCTATACCCTAGCACATATGCACATATCCTAGTGGAGGCATCTCTCAGGTAGCATAAAACGCATTATAGATATGCTAGGTTTACACAGAGGGGTGCAGACACCCTAACCCACACACACACACCCTAACCCATGTGCATGTACCTCAATTCGGGCTTGCATGTCAATCCCGTGTTTCCAAAGGTTTGTGTTCTTAAATGCTAACATCATTACATATTTAATCTAATTAATTGTCATTTTTATAGGGGTATGTTTACATGCTTTTTTAGGTTATATCAAATATTGGATAAACCTTGCATGCTTAATCATAAGAGTAAGGTCGTGTATGCTCTTCCCTCACGTCTTTTGGGGCGATCTTGGGAATCAGAAATGATTCTTATATATTTTATTTCTTTGAAAATCAGTTTAGAATGTCCAAATCAAGTCAAGATGTATGTATGTTGCGTTTGAATTAAGTACTTTCCATTTGTGGATTTTTTGATTGGATCTTACATTGCGTATGCTCTTCTCTTGCGTCCTAGGACAATCTTGAGAATCATAAACGATGTTTATTCTATTTATGGAGAATTAATAATCTGTTGTGCAAAACCAAAAACGCTTGTCAAAGAAAGGAGGAGTCAAGAAAAACTAAACTACTAATACATTTTTCATGCAGGTTGTCGAACGGTGTTCAAGAAAACCACATCAAATTAAACAAGATAAAAAAACACACCACAAACATCACATTGTATTTGCAGGTTTGGATAAGGGTATGTCCCATCCACTTAAAACTAGGACATAAACCCTTTGGCATAATCCTTAAGCTACAACAATGGGGTGGTCCTAGGAACCCCAAATTAGTCCACACAAGAGGGAACCTTGTGGATGAAATGGGAAGTGCTTCGCACAACCTACTTGACTGGTATTACAACTTGTGAAATTTAGCATCAAGGTTATCCATATCGTGACCCTAGTGAGAGTACACGATGGACGTATTTATTTCCCATTGTGATTGAAGGGGGTAAAGTAAAGCCGAGATACTCTAAGAATTAGTCAGTGCAAATTTTCTTGGAAAATCGAGCTCACTTCTAGATAACTTGTGACACCTAGTTGAGTGAACCACCTAGGAAGCTATCTTTGACCAGGAGCCAACTTGGACCATATCAAAACCAATTTGAGTTGAGAGTTATTATTCATCATGAAATGTGTGAAGCATTACTTTTGCTTAGTTTTTCAATCTCCCTAAGGCGAGGAAAAACTCTGCCAAAGTAAGGCTAACATTTTCATCCCCAATTGATCTACTTCCTTCACTTTCTTTTGAAACTTTGTTGATTAGAAGAAGAGTGACTACCCTTGTGTTGCTAATTGATTGTATTCGCCACTTTTGTGTCCATTTACACTCATCCATGTTTATGGCTGAGTTTTAAACGTCTAAAGTGTGTGGAGACATTTTCATATCATTGGTATCCTTTTTATATTGATACCTAAGTCAAGATCATCATCGTAGTTAGGATGGATTCATCACCTTGAATCTCCTTTGAATTGTTATCTTGTTTATATCGTGTCGCTAAAATTTTTGTATTTACGTCTTGTTTCTTGTAAAATTGACCTAAATATCTATATTGTGATGTTACGCTATATACACTTTAACAATTCCTAGGTATACTCTAGCTTTAGTTTGATTTCAATTACTACCTCGATTTTGAAAAGTGTTGAGTGTTACCACTTGTGCACGTTATATCAATATCATCTTGATATTAATACCTTAATTTTTGCAAAGTTTGGTTAACATATCTTGGCGGTATTGTTGTGTCATTCACAATCGTAACTGCCACTTTTTGGGATATAGGTCTTGATTGGATTCAAGCTCACTTTTAGTATACTTTGTTTGGGGATTGCATTAACTTCTTGTTATTACTTATGCCTTGTTCATTTCTTTGAACTTGACATAAGTGGTGACATTTGTTAATCATCTTGAAACACCAACTGCCTTTTTGAAAACAAACTTAGGAATTATATCATTTTATTTTTGGTCTGAAGCTAAAAATTGTGTGACTATATCTTGTTTATCACTATTGAATTATTCATCTAGAGTAATCACTTTGTGAAATTGATACTTTGAAATTCGCTATAATTATTGACATTCTTTTTGTGCTTCCCTTAGGATTAATCATTATCTTTTGAACACATTAAAAAACACCTTAGTTAAAATCTCATACATCATGGCCTCTAAAAGAAGATTAGGAATAAAAAAGTAGGCATTGGAAATAAGATAAACACAAACTTGGGAAACTTCAAACAAACAAGGGTAGAATCCCTTTATTGGACATGATCTTGGGCCTTTATCTTCCATAGAGAAAGAAGTGGAAGAGATGGTAGATCATAGTAGTGATGAGTTAGAATCACCATGCACAAAATTTGACTTTGACCCCACCTTTTATATGAATTCCTTTATAGAAACAAAGATCAGGTGCTAGCACAAGTGGTGGAATTAAGAGCTAGAATGCCTATAGAATAAGAGACAATAATACCAACGAATGAGGCTAATGAAGAGGAACAATGTCTCATTAACATGGAAGATATCCTAACATATGACCACACTTCCACATCCAATGTAGGAAATGATAATATGGTGGGTTATAAAATTCCCTTCATGAAGATACCACGTAAAGTTAGAATAGAACACGAGAATGTAGAACAACCTCCACACCACGAAGAAGAAAAAGAACCTCTTGAGGAAGAGGTAACTATTCAACAACAAATCCAAAACCTTAGTAAAAATTAGTGTTGCTCACATCTCATGTATAGAAGGAAACAAACAAAAATGTGCATAAGACAAAACCTAAGGTCAAAGCTAGTGAACTTCACATGGAAAACCAAGAAGGAGAAAATATGGAATACAATCGCATATATATCCCTGCTTCTCCTACTAAAGATAAATTATTTACATAAGAAATGTAGTCCATGAAAGCGATGCTTACAAGCCTTCAAGAAATTAATGTCGGGAATAACAGGAAATACCAATATGAAGAGCTATGCCCCCATCCATTTGATAAAGCTATGATGCTTCAACCCTTCCCTAAAATTTTGACATGCCAAAATTTGACAAATATAGAGGGAAAGGAAACCCGTGAGATCATGTGAAATATTTTTACATGGCATGCCAAGAAGTGACATATAGTGACAATTACCTCATACGACTCTTTCCAAAGAGTCTAGGGGGTTAAGCCTTGGAATGATTCAATCGCTTACCTCGTGGGTCTATCTTCACATGACTCGAGCACAAGCGAGAAAGGTTTGTTCAAAATTTCTCGTGCAACATAGAAAGATACATTACCATGGAATACTTATGTGGTACTAAAAATGCCCTAATGAAACATTCGCTAGCTTCTTGCAAAGATGGTGAGGGATAGCCAGCCGCTTCCCTGTGCATTTCTTGAAAAATAACTTGTGAGTATCTTCATGCCCAATCTAAACCCAGACATTGCTTTCCATTTGCAAATGCATTGTGTTCGTACCTTTGAAGAGGTCATTGAAAAGGGCATACAAATAGAAAAATACCTCATTGCCAAAGGAACCATCAAAGCACCTTCTAGGGATAATCAAAATGCCAAACCTATGGAAAATCAAATCTTTAACAAAAACAAGAATGTGGTGGGAGACAGAATCACAGATTACAAACGCATACAAAATGTCCAAGTTGCTCAACCTTTTAAAATGACCAAAGGACCTATTCAACCACCACCTAAACATAGAATATTTACTCCTCTCAATGAGCCTTTGTCTGCAATATTGAAGCAATTGGATGCAGCCCACATGGTGACTTATCCCATGATGCAACCTTTTGATGAAAATGCTCCTAAACCAACATGGTACAAAGAGCATGACTATTGTGATTTACATCATGTCAAGGGACACAAGACATATAAGTTCCTAAGACTCCATCACTACATCCAAGATCTCATTGACAATGGAGAGATAGAAGTTGACACCCCAGAAAAAAACTCAAATGCCAAATGAAAATATGGGGATATTCAAAGAACCGTTCCCTAAACATGGTAGGTTAGATGAGAAAAGGCCGGATCAAGGAGAGTCATCCAAAAGTTACAAGGCTGTGAACTATCTCTATACCAAGAGTGACAATAATCACTATGATTCACTCATTAGATGTATTCACTCTTCCAATGACCATGTGAATACCATTCGGATCAAGGGAAAGGATTGCACTGTGGTAACAAGGCGCGCCCATCTCATGATCCTTGAACCCTCTTCAACCCTGTAGGATGGTCGATACAACCTCTTAGAACAACTTGAGAAGAAATCTGCAAGATTTCAATCTTGTATCTTCTTAAGATATCAAATGTACATAAAGACATCTTGTACAAAACTCTCCAAGGGTCAGGAGTGCCAATGGAAATAGACCCTTCACATCTGCAAGACGTGGTAGAAAAATTGCACCAAATGAATACATCTCCTTTGATCACAAGGAAATCCCTTATGAAGATCACACGCATAATCTCCCCCTGTATATAGAGGTATTTGTTACCCGCTGGAAAATAAAATGGGTGCTTGTGGACAATGGGTCGGGGTTGAATATATGTACTTTGAAAATAATTAAACAACTGGGACATATAGAAGAATATCTAGAGTCCCATATTATTACCATAACCGCTTACAAAAATGCGGAGCAAAGTCATCTGAGACAATAAAATTTCCAATGGAGGTAGGACCAACTTGTCATCATACAAAGTTTCATTTCTTAGACTTGGAACTTCCATATAATATGATTCTTGGGTGATAATGGATTCATGCCATGCGCAGCCATACCGTTAACATTCCATCAATGCATAAAATTGAAACATGACACACACATTGTTACAATAAAAGGAGATCCATAACCCTTCACTCACTGCAGAGCTCTTAATATCTTTGCTCGTAAGGGTACTTATATGTTTCCTCTTGATATAGTTGTTCCTCTTCAATTAGAAGCTATGGAATCATGGGTAGATTTAGACTCCCTAAGTTCTTGTGCTGTGAAGCTTCTACATCAACTTCTCCTTTTGATTCATGGGAGATGAAAGTTATGGAATATGGTTATGGAGAATATAATGTGCAACAAGCTCTCCTAGTTTCGGACCTATCATTGTCACCTAAAACAAGAGGCTGACCCAACTATCATTTCAGATAGCCTAGAGATGAGAAAACTATTGGGACATTCTTACCTAGGGGGTTACTTGCTAAAGATAAATTGTTGGACCCACCTACGACTTGGGTCCCAGAAGATACTCAACCAACTTGCTACCAAATCCTGAATATGAGAATTCTAGCTGAATGATGTATTCTATGGGCTACAAGGGTCTAGGATGTGGAAATAATGAGCAAGGACCAAGAGAACTAGTTCCTCTCCCACATTTCAAGATAGAAAGATATGGTATCAACATTCAACCCTATGGATCGCACACCCCAATGATCAAGATACTACCTATTCTAAGTGTGAAGATAGCTCTGATTATTTAGACAATGACATAGATTCCCACTGTAGCCAATATGAGGATCTTGCCTCCACGAACCTATTCATGGATATTGTTGTCCTTACCTTAACCCCCACTAAACCTAAAATTGACCTTGTCTACCCTTGCCTTGTCAAATGGGACCAACAACGTCACATACCACTGGACCTCTTTGAAAATGATGAGGCCATTGCATAATTCATGGGAATTTGAGATACAATTCTAATTAGAGACCATAAGAAGGGTTTCTACATTGACTTAGATACCTACATGTACTTCGGAGAGAAGAAAGAGCTTTGTAGTCAACAAAACTTAAGAAAAAGTGAGGGAAAAGGTTCCAACAAAAATCCTTGGAAAAATTAAAAGTCCAAGTCACACAGTGAAAACCTCTTTGAGGTGTTGGTTGACAAACGAGTAACAAAATCTAAGGAAAAGAAAATTGACCACGCCAAGGGAGAAAATCTCATAGAGATCCCCTTGGAAGAATATCTCAACCTTCCTCTCGATCCTACGCGTATGGAATATTTCTCAAAAATTCTAGTAGAAGAAACCATCGATGTGAATATTGGAACAGAAGAAGATACAAATATAGTCAAGCTTGGAGCTTCTCTCTTAGCATGGGAAGAAAATACATTCACCATGCTTCTGTTGGAATTTGTCTATATATTCGCATGGTTGTATAAGGATATGTTGGGTTTGGATCCAGCTTTGGTAGTGCATAATCTAATGGTGCACACAAACGCCAAGCCCATTAAACAAAAAATCAGAAAAATGCATCCACGGGTGGCTCTCCTAGTTAAAGAAGAGCTAGAAAGATTGCTAGCAGCAGGCTTCATTAGACCTATTGACTATTCAGAATGGATATCGAATATAGTCCCCATACAAAAGAAACCTGTCGGGATCAAAATTTGTACATATTTTAGAGACATCAATAAGGTGTGTCCAAAAGATGATTTCCCATTGCCCAATATTGATATGATTGTTGACTCAACTGCAGGATATGAAATGCTATCTCTTATGGATGGCTTTTTAGGTTACAATCAGATCAAAATAGCAGATGAAGATCAAGCACAAGACAACCTTCACAACCCCTTGGGGGACTTTCTGTTATCAGGTAATGCCCTTTGGCCTTAAAAACACAGGTGCAACCTATCAAAGGGAAATGATGGTGATCTTCCATGATATGATTCATGACATCATGGAGGACTATGTGGACAATATCCTAGGGAAATCCAAGATGAGAGAAGATCACCCTGAGATTTTGTGGTGTATCTTCGAACACCTATGGGAATACAAGGTCAGATTAAATCCAAAGAAGTGTGTGTTTGGTGTATTTTTAGGAAAGTTACTTGGATTCATTGTATCATGGAGGGGGATTGAGGTAGACCCAGCTAAAGTTACTACCATTACTGAAATGCCTCCTCCCAAAAACATCAAATAGTTACATAGCAACTTGCAAGGAAAGATACAAGCCTTCCACCATTTCATTTCATAGCTAGCTGAAAAATTCCATTCATTCACCCATTTGCTTAAAAATATGTTTCCTTTATTTGGGGACTAGAGAAACAGTATGCCTTCACCTTGCTTAAGAAATACTTGGCCAACCCGCATGTCTTCATGCCTCTAACTCCCAGAGAGACACTTTTACTATATTTTCTATTGGCATGTTTCTCACACAATATGACCTAAGTCACAAAGAGAAATCCATGTACTATCTCAACTATACCTTAATTTCTTATGATCTCAACTATCCTCAGATTGAAAAAGCTTTTTTTGGCTATATCGTTTTTACCTTCCAAAACTTTGCCATTACCTATTGAATACTAAAACCAAGCTTATATCCAAAGTTGACCCACTCAAATACTTGTTGTCAAAACCCGCCCTTACAGGAAGAATGGCTAATTGGATCATTCTACTAAGTGAATTTGACATTGAGTATGTACACCAAAAGTTGGTTAAAGGACAAGTTATCACCGATCAGTTAGCCAGATGCACCATTACGGGAACAAAACCTGTGAGTCTAGATCTTCCAGATGCATCATTAATGTATATTGAGGAATTTGTCATGTGGCAAGTGCACTTTGATGGATCTTTCACTTTCCATGGCTCGGGAGTAGGTGTAGTGTTAATTACCCCTTTAAGAGACCCCATACCGCAAGCCTTCCATCTAGGTTTTCCTTATACAAATAATATTACAGAATATGAAGCACTCATCGTTGGGATGAAGCTAGCAATCAAATGGGATATCCACCATGTCAAGGTCATTGGTGACTCACAATTGATCATCAAACAAGTCAATGATGAATACAAAGTCAAGGATGAAAATATCATCCCCTACAAGAAACTGGTGGAAACTTTGAAATAATACTTTGTGCATATTACATTTGAACAAATTCCAAGAGCACAGAACCACTCCGTAGATGCAATGGCAACCATGGGTTCGATGCTGTGAATCCCACTAGAGAGAAATGATATGCCATTATTTGTTGAGAATCTATGCTAGCCTACGTATGACATGTTGGAATCCTGCTTGGCTTGTGAATTTGTTGGTCCCTATTCCCCATGGTATGCACACATCTATGCCTATCTTAAACATAATACCTTTCCTCCTAACATCTCTTGCTCCGAAAAACAAATCCTTATCCACCAGATAGCCCGTTACACCCTCTTGGGAGATATGCTCTATCGTTATGGCTATGATGGGAATCTTTGCATTGTCTAGATGCAACAGAGTCAGTCCAAGCAATCAAAGAGGTACATGAATGGGTATGCGACTCCCATACAAATGGAATGGTTTTTAACAAAGTAGGCTAGGCTAATATTGGCCTACTATGGAAACAAAATGTTGAAATTATGTGAGGAAATGCATGCTATGTCAAAAATATGGAAATTTCATCCATGCACCATCGCACCATTACATCCGATCATAACCCTGTGGCCATTTTCTAAATGGGGGTTAGCTTTGATAGGAAAACTCACCCCACCTCATATGATGGTCATACCCACATCATTCGGGCTATGGAATATTTTACTAAGTGGGTGGAGGCCATTCCTTTGACTTATGTTATGGGTGCTCAGATTTCAAAGTTTATCATGAATCACCTTATTTTCCGATATGGCATTCCTACGGCCATAGTTACTGATAATGGAAAATATTTCAAAAATAAGACAGTGAAAGATATTTTTCATCGATTTCAAATAAAATTGAAGTGGTCTACACCATATTATCCTCAAGGTAATGGGCAAGCTGAATCCACTAACAAAACATTGGTTTGGATCATGGAAAAGATGGTGAGTAAGACAGTCACAACTGACATTTGTAAATTCACCCCCCCCTGGGCTTATAGGACCTCCATTCACACTCCTACTAGTGCGACACCTTATTCCCTAGTATTTAGAACCGAATCCATCATCCCATTGGAAATAGAGATTCCCTCCCTGAGAATATCTCTTAGGGATTATCACGGACAAAGATGAGGATTACATAGTAGTCAGTGGCAAAATTGGAAGTCCTAGATGAAAAGCACATTTGCGCCCTTAACCATCTCAAGGTGTATCAGAACATGGTCTCCAAAAATTATAACAAAAGGATCATGCCTCATCAGTTTGAGGTCATAGATTTGGTCATGAAAGAAAATCAGTTCAACACAAGGGCGAGTAAAGAGAGAAGAAAGGCAAGTTTGAACCACATTGGTTAGGACCTTATGTCATTGTGGCTAAATACGAAACATGAGCATACAAAATTTCCCATCCCAATGGAGATGAGCTTCACGAGCCTATAATGGCATGCACCAAGCGGAACTATGATTAAACATGGCATAAAGAGCACAACACCAAAAAAGTAAAAAATGATCAAAATATAAAAAAAAATCACAAAAGAGAAAAATATAAAGAGAAAGAAGGTCATCCAAATGTGAAAACCATGCAATTGTGGAACTTTGGATAGGTCCCTTGGTGAAAAATAGCTTAGGTGCCTTGGGAGGATTCATTTTTCACAAGTATCTTGCATTTGGAGGGTATTTTTACTTAACTTAGGGCTAGTTCCACACCTATATCCGAGATTCCCTGTGAACCTATCCTGTCAAGCCTTGATCTAGCTATTTCTCCTCTTGTCATTCGGTGAAGGTATTTTCCTTTGTATATTCCCCATCTAATCTGGGGGCATTTTCAAAATTTCACCTTCTGTTTATAACACGTAGCGCGAGCCCTTCAGTATATCCCCATCTAACAATGGGGGCAGCCATGTTTCTTGGTTTCCTACACATAGCTTCGGAGAACCTTGGAAAATCCAAAAACATTCAAATATGTTGAAAAACACAAAAACAATAGAAAATTGTTTAGCAAATTTCCCCAAAACAACGCAGAACACATTAAAAACTAGTACCATAAAAACATACCTTTAGTTTGCTTGTTTTCTCTTATTTCTTGATTTATTTGTTAAGTTGTATACATTGTTTTCTTATATAGTTGATGTTTGTTTGTACATTTGTATAGTTTGTTGCTTAGACATACTTTGTTAAGATTCATCTTTTCTTGCTTAGATTAGATTTATTCTTACTTGTACATATGAAGTGTGTTTTTGTATGCTTGTAAATATTTATACATAGTTTTGTTATCACATCATCATATCTCCATCACTAGCATCATCTATACATTATATATATAATAAAAGAGCTAAGTATACATCATACATGCATGTTAAGCTAATCATCACATATCGTATTATCAAATGGGGCAAGAGGGATCACAAATATCAAAATCTATCCCCCCTCTCACCCGTATCATCATGTCATCCCATCCACTAATCTAGAGCATCATATGTATAATACAATTGATATCATATGCAAATCAAACACATGTTATACATCCTCATGTATCATCATGATACATACAAGATATGAAATCAAACTATATAACATCATGATACAATCAACATCCATAGAAAAACATCAAAGTAAAATGCATCATCACATGAAAAATGTGCCACGTAAAAAATTTCCATATGTGTGTGTGTGTGTGTGTGTGTGTGTGTGTGTGTGTGTGTGTGTGTGTAAATATGTCTATCTCAAGGAGGATATACATCATCGATACAAAATGGGCCATCAAGGGCATAACTCATAAAGCCTTCATAAGAGGCTTACATCAAAAATTTTATACATCGATCAAAAATGCTAAATCCTTCATAAGAGGCATACATAAAAAAATGTATACATCGATCAAAAAATGCTAAAGCCTTCATAAGAGGTGTACATAAAAAATGGTACATCATATACATCTGTCAAAAATACTGAAGCCTTCATAAGAGGTAGGTATATCAAAATGAATGTACAATCAATAAATACAGGAGAGTCATGACCGAATCGAACACTCTACTGGACTAGGTGTTCTGCGAGATGGGGAGGACCCATGACATGTGCCCTCCGCTGCCATGTTGGTTTCCCTCATGACTGCTCAACTAATCTACCTGATGCTTGAGGCCTCTTTTACATCACCAATCCACTTGATCGATTGTTGGGTGTAGGTCGGTGTCGACCTATCCTCTAAAACAACCTCTTAGTAAAAGGAATGGTAGTAAAAGGATCTTCCCTAAACTATCGCTAGATCTCTATGGGTGTGTATTGTATAACCACGGCCCCATTGGTGCGTCGGAAGGATGCTACCTCTACGAGATAGCCTCGGCCACATCAGCCCGGCCTACTACTCACTTGACTCACCACCGATCTCTCTCACGGTGTCCACGCACCTATGATCGCGATCACTGTAATAAGCTCATAACTGGGCCATCTGTGAGGCCATCTATCGTATTTGTTGAAAGTGGGTGGTGACATCTCCTCCTTGGTCTTCCTAGGCTCGGCCTAGTCCCGCTCTACTATCAAGATATGTATATAAGTGTAGACCTGGTCCCTCTCTATCACTACCTGTAACTGAACTGCAGTGACCTACTAGAGCTGTTGCCATAAGGAAGCTAGCTATCCCTTGTCATCTCCACCCCGTGCTCGGGGAACCCTCTCATGTGTACTATGGGAACTTGTCCATGCTCATGTAATCTAGGCCTAGGCCCCTGTGCCTATCCCTTCTCCTATTGTATCGGTCTAGGACTCGAGCTGAGCAGGACCACCTGCTGATCATCGATCCCCCGTCATGTCTCTATCCATCAAAAGGATCATCGTCTCTATCACCTCCCCTTACACCACCTGCTCCCGCATCATCACCCTCATCACTACTATAGGGGATCTCAGGTGGCAACATCTCACCTATATCCCATGCCTCATCGGTATAGTCAATTTTCAATGCAAAACTATAGCATACCATGCCAAATAATCCGGTGTGCTACCGGATCTCTAACCTGTTGAGTAAGAGCCCAAACCTTTGGTACCATCTAGGAAAAACTGGCTCTAGCTCGGGCCACCTGAATACGTGGCCCAATAGTCTATGTCTTCACATCATGACAAGCATACCATATGTCTAGCTGGGAAATTCCCTGAATGATGCCTAACCACCGCTGACATCAATCTACTCTATACATCTCCATAATGTAATTACGACTTCCTAAAATAAAGTGCTCTACCATGCAAAAGATGAGCTCTACTCTGTCCTCTAGCCACTGTATATGTCTATAGGGCCTCCAGATAATGTCCCTCTACTGAAGCTCATCAAAATCATGCCATGTAATAATAGGTACTGCCCAAGTGGCCTCATACATCATCTCCTATGGGACCCATCCCATGAGTGTCGGCTCTCTGGAGCCCATGCGCGTAATGCACCAACAGGTGTCTCGATCGCTATGTGGTCCCTTGACCAAATATGTAATAGGGAGGCTGGTCCCACCATCTTCTGATGGTGGTAAGTGATCAAATGTAGATCCAATAAAGATGTGTCAGTATGCACTAGCCCCAACAGTATCTCTCGCCATTGTACAATCCATGAACTACTGTAATCAATCCCAGTGGAAACAAGGTCCTTGTCTTATCAGTGAGTAGGAACCCACTGATAAGAGCCATCAAATATAACGGTCCCTAGTGAATAGTAGGATCTGATATGCACCGGTGTAAGGAAACTGTCATACCCTCATGGGGTATCTCATCGTGGTAGAAGATATCACTATCAACCTCGTAATCCACCCGAAGTCACTAGTATATCAATTAGAGAACTAACCATGGGGACATGCAATATCCACCACACGTCCTCTAATGTAATAGTCATCTCTCCTATCAAGAGCCAGAAACATTGACTCTCGTTATGCCACCACTCGATCAATGTTATTAGTAAGCCATGATCTAGGGTGATCGATGGCATCTGCGCTACGTGGCCTAGGCTGACCACCTCCAGTAGCACCTCCATATCATGATGGTCTTGCCTGACACATGATCACCTCCATTTTGGCTATGCGACTATGTCACTCTCTCATCCAGTAGTAGTGTTGTGATTGTTTCTACAAAACAAAACATGTGTTAGACACTAACATTTCTTCTAAGTTATTTTATTGTTCTTCTATCCTAAGCTAATTTTCACTTTCTTCTAGGTGTCAATTTTTGCATTTTCCTACTTCATATGTAGGACTTTCTTCCCTTTTGGCACTGCACACCCATTTGGGCATGTGCGTGCCTCTTTACATTTGCGTGCCCTTAATGGCATGCATGCAGCGCATGTACCTAGGGCACTTGTGTTATATTTTACTTGCATACGTGTGCACTAGGTGCTTTGTGTGTATGCGCTAGGGTTTTTTGTGCTTACACATACACGTAGATGATTTTGGCATGTGCACATGCACGCATTCACTTTTTTGGCATATGCGTGCGCATGCTTACATTTTTGGGCACTGCGTGTGCGCACACATGCTTGAGGGGTGCGTGCGCCACCTTAAGGGCACATGCACCCCCATGCATGCTTCCTACTAGATCTAACTATTAATTAAATAATTAATTATGACATTAAATGCATTAATGAAAAAGGTGGATCAAGCTACTCATGAAGGGTCCATCATCTGTTTGTCGGGCGTTCTCCCAAACTCGATCGGTGCATCTCCTGTGGGCTCATGCTCTCACCATCATCCTCGTCACGGTCGGGGGCCTTATGGTAATTTTGGCAATGGTTCCCCCCCCCCGTGTGGGGTATATTAAACTATTTTCACTGGACGCGTGTCCGAGAGAAGTGTTTTGACCTTCGTTATCACTCTAACTCTTCTTCTACTCGTCGTGAATAATTATTTTACTTAATTAATTATTTTTGTGTAATTTTTCGTCATGTCGGGGCATTGTTTTCCACTGGTACTCTATTCTTCTCACTAAAACAATTTTTATTACTCTTAGGCGATATAACTTCTTACGCACACTCTGTTAAATTATTATTATTTATTAAATATTTATTTTCTTAATTTTCCTATAGTGATGGGGCATTATTTCCCACATGTTGCTTCTTTCTTCTCCCTGGGGAATTTCTTTTGCTCCTAGGAGACTCTTTCTGATTCTTCTAAATTCTTCTATATCCAAACCATCAAAATATTTAAAAAAAAATCCATCCAAAATCTAATTTTTTTTTCAAAATTTCTCAAAAATCCTAAAAATTGTAAAATTTACAAAAACAAGTAAACAAGCTCATAGTGGTTGAAACTCATGTCTTGCACATGGTATTCATTCCATATCTTGCTAGAATTTTCACATGTTCATAGATCAAATGACTCACAGATCATCATATTTACAACCATTTACAAATCTAACATGTTTTCTTCATTGGTACTCTGGGGCACATCTAGTTGCCTGATACTATTTCATTGCACACGAATGATTTATCATCATCTACCCTTACATGTATCCTTTCTATGGGAGTGATTTTTAACCCTTTTCGTTAATTACAAACATTTGGGGATCTTCATCTTGATAACAATACATTTTTACAACCATCCTAACCATTGTTGGTTTGAATATGTGTGTTTTTACTTGTTTCCCTTATCAAATGAGCTTGTTTCCTTCTCATATTGCATTGCTTTTCGTATGTTGCATTGAGTTGGTGTTTTTAGCAATGGAAAATTGTTCATAGTATGGATTTTCATGTCATTCTACTTTTTCGTATGCTTATATTTTTAATAAGGACTGATGACGTAGATCTTTGGCAATATGATGACACTATAGTTGTTTCAATACATTGGATTAAAGCTAGCTCTCTTTTTGCGTCTTCTTCTACATCACTCTCCTATCAACACTATTCTTTTGATTCACCTGAGGAATTCTTCCCCTACCCATTCTTCTCTCCATTTCTCTCACCTTTTTGATCGTTGATTGCCTTCTTTCCTCACCCCATCGACACTTGAGGGGGCATCTCTCACCGCTACTAAGTTTTCTTCTACTCATTCAAAAATTTTATCTGTCGACTATCTTTAAAGTGGAATCACATACACCACCACAAATAGGGGTAAATGTAGACACCTATAATTTAGCTTGAGAAATTTAAATACTTAAATTACACTAGTTATCCCCTTTCCTTAAAATTGACAACATATCATCAATAATGCTTAGTTTCTCTTCTATCACCATTAATTAGCTACATTACACTAGTTAATTAACCGTTCTATCTAGAAAATAAACAAATTAACAACCTTCCATTAATTATCCCCCTTTTCTATCTAGACTAATTAATTAGCTTTCTTTTCCTTTGAATCACTAAATCATCATTTAATTGATTAAATTCCTCCCATAGTCTAAATCATGCTACTTATCCCTCTAATTAGATTATATAAGCTTGCACACCTATTAATTAATCACCTTGGTTAGTTAATAAACCCCTAAATCCCCATGCATTTCTAGAGGACAAACTAAACTCTCCTAAGGTTAACTCAACCCTCTCTAAACTTCCCTTATCCACAACTAACCCAGCCTCTCTACTATCCCACATGTAAAGGGAAGTAGAGATTCTTTTATCCATTGAGCTGTATAAGGAGCCCTCCTCCTACCTTTCTTCTTACACTTAAATGAACATAAAGCCTAAGTTCTAGACATTTTCATCATCTTAGAGTATTCTTCAATGGAATAACTAGACATCTTCATCTCTTGCATTCATCCATCCAAGTTTTGAATTCATATGGAGATATGTCAAATGGTCTTATAGCCATGAATTGACAAGACTCCATTCTTTAAAGCCTTGGGATTCAAACATACAATCAAACATTTGATTGCTAAGGATAAATAGGTTCATTTCATTTGATTAGCATTCATTAGAGATAGAGATTAATGGATTAACATGTTAGTTTGAATATTTATTCATGTTCTAATACAAAGATGTTGGTAGATTAGTCTTGTTTAAGGTCTAAGTATGATGGTGCATTGATTTTGATTTAGCTTTGTTTTAGGACTTCCAGGTGTTAGTACTAATTATTTTTACATTGCTAACCAATTCATGTACACAATTACTTGCCATATATATCATCTTGTGCAATATTAAATTGATTTCCTTTGTTACTCAACTACAACCTCTTTTTAACACAAACACACACATGTGTATGTGTATGTGTATGTGTATGCGTATGCGTATGCGTATGCGTATGCGTATGCGTATGTGTATGTGTATGCGTATGTGTATGCGTATGCGTATGTGTATGTGTATGTGTATGTGTATGTACCCCTCTCGTTACCACCTATTGATCGTAGTTGTGCGGGCTCAAGTCATCCTTGGTTTGAGTGAGTTAGTTGTTCTAGCATCATGATGATGTTATGAATAATTCATAAAAATGGTAGAATTTAAATTAAACATTTGCTGCAATAAAATAATAAGGGAAGTTTTTAAGTGTCCTTTCTCGGAATAACCTTTTTGGAACCCTAGGATCATCCCTGTGTCATCAATTTTGGAGGTGAATTCATTCTTCTCACGACTCATTCAACTCGGGATCATTCACGAACCTTGAGTTTGAAATTTCTTTATAATGTTAAACATCAATCTAAATCAATTGTATTTCGTTATCTATAAAAGGAATATGCTTAATTTTCGAATGAAAATTACTTCATGGTAGGTGGCCTCTTGAGCATAGGTTGAGGTTTTTCTTGAATCAAATTCAAATAATAAAAACAAATCATGAAATTATCATTAAAAAAGGAATTCAATTAAATCTAAATAAATCATAAAATAAGATATTTTTAAATCTCTCCAAATTTATTTTGGAGCTTGAACCAAACCTCATCTCAAGAATAATTTATTGTAAATTATTTGGTTTTGTATTTTGGTCTACAAAGTGAGATGATTTTTTTTTAAATTCTGGTCAAAAGAATGTTTTAATGAAATTTTAGGCATGTGTGAGGATGTTTTTTGGATAAAGGCTTCATGGTGGGAAGGTATAATTGCATTGCAAGTATTCTTCAAATGGGTTTGAAAAAGGGAATTATATGGTGTTGTGAAAGAAAAATAGGAAATTTTTGAGCTCATTCGGTGATGTGTCTTAAGTTGCTATGTGGGCATAAGTCCGAATATGAATGGGTTGCTTCTTTTGTTACCAAAGCTCACTAATTTGTATAGTGACTAGGCTTGCTATGATGTTTTACCCCAAGATGAAAATTATTAAGGTGTCTTTTGTTTTTTTTTTTGTTTTTGACTTGTCTTTTTGATCCCGATTATATCCCAAGTGCTTTTTGGATCACGACTTGCTATTGTGGTCCCGCTCGAAAATCGTTACCAAATTAGAAGATTCTTCAAAGTTATCTCATTATAATCGTTGTCAAATAGTTTGGTGTATGGATAAACAAATGTGCATAGGGGTTTTGTTAAGTGAGTGCCCTACAAAACTCTATAAAGAGGTGACCATGAGTTGAATGGAACTCCATAAAATCTTCTCTATTTGGCGGGATTAAACACAAATTCCTAGAAAAGGGCTTCTCCTAACATGAGAGAATCATATACGAGTCAAGTGTGATGGGATTTTCTTGGGTTTGACAATATCATAAAAAAGACCAATGAATGTATGCATTTGAGACTCCACAACCTTTCTCGGCATCTACCATGAGCTTTTGGGCATGCCATGGACAACTAACAAGTATGTTAAAAGAGGTTTTTGTACCATGTGGAAGCTTATGGAGGCTGTGAACCATTTTAATCTATTCCTAAATTTTTTGGGTTTCATGGAATGCCATGGGCATAGGATGTGTGTAATATTTTTTGAAAAGGCTCTAGAAAATTCTAATTAAATGCGGTTGGCACATGAAAGATAGACACCATTTAAACTTTTCCATAATATTTTCATCATGTGCCTTCTTAGAAGCTTGGGGAGTCTACGTAGGGAAGGAAAAATATTTGAAAAATTGCATGTTTAAAAGAAAAAAATGTGTTCAACTTTGATTTTTGGATGTGCAATGTGGAATGCACAAGGGTCATGAATGTTTTGGTTTAATGCCTCCAAAAATGTGGTCTTAAGGAATATGTTTTTTTTGGGTATACACCAAATGGGGTTGTTGAAATAGACCTTGGAAACTTTAGTAAAATACACATATACTAGTGAGAAACCAGTCTCCATAACCATGCCATTTTACTTCCAACATATGCCAAGATGGAAGGTTGAAGCAGTGCATAAACATGCATTAAAGTTTCTTGGAAAGCTAGATTGTTTTAAAATGTCATCTGGTGTCTTGATAAAAAAATGGGAAGTGTGATAAACACTCGTGAACCATTCGATGAAAATCCTCTTCAAAATGCATGGTCTACAAGGGGAAAATAAGATATTTTTTGCAATTACTGAGACAACCATCAACCATCAAATGTAGTGACGGTGAATTGCGTGAAATAGGTATGGATTTCCTCTTCTTCTTGCATTTAAATTATGCACTCTATCATGTCCTATGTGGTTGGGTTTCAATAATTTGGATCATAGAAAATACATCTTGAATGAATGTTACAACTTTTACCCTGCCCGAAAACCTTCAAAACATAGAAAAATTAGCCTCAGAAATCATGCACATGGAGTGCCACACCCAAATGTACCGTGAATCTGGAACTTATAATTTGATCCCTGGTAACATAGGACACCATGGGGAAACTTAGCTTTGTTGTTTGAACTCTTTTAATGCCATTATGAGTTAAGTCTCAAATCCCTTTTTAGTATATCAACCACTTGTGGTGACATGTTCAATTTAATAAAATGTGATCAGTTCCGGCTTGTAGATGCCTCTTCGTTTGAGAAAAACTAAAACCACCACCACCTACCTCTAGAATGCCAATAAGAGAATTGGAACCAACTCTTAGTTATGCAAAAACACTATCGAGGATTAGTTTTTCAAGTGGGTTTTGAGGCCCTCCAACCATTGTGTGATAGGAAATTTTAGTTGCATTTACAATTATTAGCCCCAAAGATACCCTTATAACTTGAGCATTATTCTTTGTATTTACTTACGCGAATGTGAGGAAGTCTCTATATATTGGGGAATAAGTAGGAATTGTAGAAAATTATGTTTGAACTCAAGATGAGTGTTTTGAGACCCTGTTAGAGTAGGTATTTACCTTAGCTCATGTTCACCTAGGTATTTTATTTACCTTTATTGTATTTATCCTCACCCACTTATGTGTGTGGATATTTCTTTTATCTTATTTAAATTTTAGGAGATATTATCTAGTTGTTAGGTATAGTTCTTTCCTTGATCTATGGTATTGACTAGATCCTTAATGTCTAGTTCTCTCCTAAATCTATGGTCTTGACTATTTCTTTGATGACTAGTTAGCAACAACAATTTATTTATTTTAGTGGCAACTAAAATAAATAATAGAGCAAAATATTAAAAAGCTTGTAACTTTCGATCGGTAACTTGGTTTTGAGTGCTGTTTTTTGCAAAAGTGCTTATTTTTCTATGCTCTATCCATTGGAAATATTTATTTTGAGACTTGCACTATAATTATAAAGTTCCAAATATGGAGGAGTGTTGTAATCAATTGTGGACACAATTTTGGCTGAGCCCGATGTCCTGAATTTTTGGGAGTTACAATTTTTACCTATCATGGATTCTGAGAATGATATGCTTTTCTCTAAAGTATGTGGACTTAAAGAGGATATTGTAAAATTTTTGGAAGAAAATAGATCGCTCAAGAAGTGAAATTCTCTTCTACAATCACTCATTCACGATAAGGATACAATAATACACTTCCTACAGAACAAACTTGCTAGCCTACAACATCACCATCATATTGTGGACAACCACAACCATGCTCCTAGTCCACTTGCAACTATTGCTCCTGAACCCACTGACATTGATCTGTTAGTGTTTGAGTTTGTTCCTGCTCTTGATGCTCATACACCTATGAAGCTTGTTACTGCATGCTCTTCCACATCTGTGCCTATTACAGTACCACATGTTGTGTATCCTATTTCTACTCAGGTGCATGGATTTTTAAGAAGCATACCACTACATTCAGTTCTCGCATGCTTCATTCTATGGGTCTCACTAGAGGAGTCATTGACATACATTCATAGGGTATTTTTTCCTCTATTCCACATGTTAAGTGGAATTATCGTCATGACATTGGTTTTGAGTAGACACTTCATTGGGATCACACATTGTGAGCTCCTTTTTGTTTGCTCGACTCTTTCGAGGATCCTAAGAAACACATGATTTCTACATCTTCACTCGGGCTTGAGAAACCTAAGATTTCAGTCATGTCACCATGATCAACCTGACACACATTCTGATGTTCTTTTGCATGCACCCATTGTTCATTTTTCACCAAGTCATATGCAGGCATCTTCTTCATCCATCCGTGTTGATTTGAGATGGATATCTGATCACTCATGGAGGTGACAGGCATTCGTTGAGAGGAATCTACAGGCATGGATCCTCCACCATTCGGCCTCTTGCTCCACTTTCTATACCTTTTACATTGTGATGCTTCTTGTTTTGAGAATTTTTCTTTAGCAGGTGTAGTGTATCTCTCTTGTTTGTTGAGAGATTTTGTATCTGTATTTTGACACTTTTGGCATGTTGACAGTCTCTCTTGTGGGGGAGCTATTCTAGTGGAGCCCAGTGTTAGTTTTTCAGTGTTCGAGTAGTTGTTTTGACAACTCATACAGATTTGTAGCACCACTCCACCCATTCAACAATATGGGAGGGTGTGGTGTTGATCTTGCTTCTTCGAGGTTTTGTGTCCTTACCTTGTTACCTTGGCTTTTCTTGGATTGTGACACTCTAGATTTTGTGTCCTTGCCTTGTTGCTTTGGTTATTGTTCTTGGATCATGGCACACCTATTTTTAGTACTTGATTGAATTATGTTTGGTGTTTTTTTGCACTTTCGACATCACTCCGTTGACAATATCCTTGTACAGAGCTATTCTGGTGGAGCCCAGTGTCAATTGTTTTTGAGTTTTGTGATCAAGCAGTAGATTCAAACCATAGTGTACACCAAACTTCTTCAACATTGTACACATTTTTTGAGCCGAGATTCTTGGGATGCCTTCGGCGGGTTTTACTCTCTTTTACTTTGTTGTTCTTGGTTTTGGGAACCTTGTGGTGTCCCTTTTTCCCAGTTATTATACATGAGTACCTCATCAGGCCTAGTTCACGAGACTCATACACGTGGACATGCCACTTCTATTTTGGCCCCTAGCTTCACTTGAGGGGGGGTGTTAGAGTAGGTATTTACCTTAGCTCATGTTCACATAGGTACTTTATTTACCTTTATTGTATTTATCCTCACCCACTTATGTGTGTGGATATTTATTTTATCTTATTTAGATTTTAGGAGATATTATCTAGTTGTTATGTATAGTTCTTTCCTTGATCTATGGTATTAACTAGATCCTTAATGTCTAGTTCTCTCCTAAATCTATGGTCTTGACTAGTTCTTTGATGACTAATTATTTCCTTAATTTATGGCTTGATCTACGACCTTGACTGGTTCTTAGATTGTTATTCCTTACCTATTTAAGCAAGGCCCATTCTCAATGTATTGCATTGAGTTCCATAATAATATATGATATTGCTGCTCATTTGTTTGCAAAGGTTTTATGTAAAGCTATTTTGGCGAATTACTTTCATCTTATTGATCGTGGTGTTTGATTAGCATCTGTGTTCTTGGCTTGGTACGATCTGGTTATCGTTCCTTTTAGACCCAAGTTTTAAGCACTTTTGTTTTTAGGTCAGTTTTCTCATTTTGCTACTTTAGCTAGAAACTCCATCGAAGGTCTCGCTCGACTTCTAACCACAATCGATACCTTTTTAATATCGTCACAATGCTATGAAAATTATTATTTTATCTATTATCTTGTATGAATGAATTTTGAAATGTATGGTGTTTTTCTCCCTCCTCCCTCTTATCTCTCCGAGAAATGACTATGATCATGTTATCAGCCAATTTTGACTGCGTTAAAATTGTTTAAAATTTTGTGAATTACTAGGTTTCATGAAGATTCGTCTTCGTCACATGTTCTTATTTTCTTCCCGGTTATGTCGAGCTTCGTTTCACTCAAATCGGAATAAAATCCCTCTTGCTATGAATTTAAACGTAAAAATTATTATTTAATTAATATTAATTAAAAATTGTTCTTCAATTAATTAAATTGATTTTATTAATTGATGGAGATTTTTGATTAAATATTATTATAATAATAATTAAAACTTTATCGGCAAAGTTTGTTTAAATTTCCCAAAATGATCATTCGGCTTCCCGCACCCGTTTTCCCACTTTCTTGTCAGAACCGCCCGGTTCCTCCACTGGTGGAAAGTAAGCCGCTATTTGCCAATTTAATAAATTGGCAAATGGGCAAGGATTTTCCCAAATCCCCTCATGGGAAAATTTGATGGGAATTGCCAAATTCTTATGACATTCCCGTTGGCAAAATTCATCCAATCTTCCCCTTTTCCCTTGGCCATTAATGCCACTTCCCATGATTCAAGGAGTTTGTTTTTCTCTTAAAGGGAAGAAGGAATTGGTCACTAACAATTCTCCTATTCTTTCTCCTTCTCCCGTGAGAATTAAAGAAACAATTTGTTATACTCATTTCATTCATGCATTTGAATAAAGAAGGGAGAAACATCATCCATCATTTTAGGGAAGAACTGAAGTTTATTCTTTCTGTTTACACTCGTACATTGGAGAAAGAAAGCCAAACAAACTGGAGTCTATTCAATAGTTTTCACGCAGCATACAAGGAAGGTGAATATTAATGCAAAAGAAATTGTAGTTTCCACGTAGCAGCAGGAGGGAGAAATGGAGGTTCACGTGGCAGAAGGAGCATTCAACAGTTTCAACGCAGCCTGCAGACCTTCACGCCTTCACTAGTTCCATGCCTTTTTCCTTAAGGCCACGTAGGGGAAGAACAGTCATACCAGGTCCGAGCCTGAAGCAGAGACAAACAGCCCAACTCCATCAAACGCCTCTCACTGGAGAAGAAGACAAGGAAAGAGAAATCCACACGCCAAAGGAGGAATATCCATCATCTGTCTAGGCAGTCTGAAGGAGAAGAACACCAGAAGCTTTCCATGCATGCAAAGGATGAGAATGCAGAAAGCAATTTTAAATCCCAGGCCAGAGCACTTTCCAAATAATGAGGAGCAGCCTCCAGCAATGCCTGAATGTTTCACACCAAATTTTATCGACCATCTTCATAGGAGTTTCAATGGTCCACAGCTAGCTGCAATTCAGTGGGCTGCTATGCATATAGCAGCTGGTTAAAATCGAGTTGGGTCTGCTAGACGGCAAGAACCCTGGCCCTTCACTTTGGTGCAAGGTCCACCAGGGACAGGAAAGACACACACAGTCTGGGGAATGTTGAATGTTATTCATCTTGTTCAATATCAGCACTATTATGGTGCACTGCTTAAGAAACTTGCTCCTGAAAGCTACAGGCAATCTTCAAGAAAAACCAAAGTCCGGCACACCATAATGACGAGTTTTAGGACAGAGCTCTATGGGAATACCTTACACAACCTCTTCCAGAATCAGTATGGGGAGCTCGCACACAGGCTTGTACACCATCTATTTGTCTTGTGCATGCAAACAATAATGAGCGATCACTATGGGGAACTTGCATGCAGCTAGCCCTGTGCACTATGCATTTGGATTGCACTCACCAACGATAATGAGTTGTCACCTTGCACGTCTTCTCCAGTCCGCCTTCTATCCAATTGAATCAAATAGCAACTAGAAGAATTTCAATCAGACAGTAATGCGCCCATGAGTGATTACTTGTAAACCAGTTTCCTCATCCAATTGAGACCTGGCAAAAGAAATCTTTATTGGAAAACACATCTTTATTCCTCCCTGGTGGTTGCTATAAATAGAGGGATTGAATATTTTAAGAGGTAACTATGAATAGCCAAAAGGAGGTGGAGCCTAAGTATGATCGTGGTCCATTGGCATCAGGATCAATCGATGATGTTCTTCGGAGTATGGATCGCACACTGTTCCGTATGCTTCCTAAACTTTGCCCTAAACCACGAATGCTTGTTTGCACTCCATCAAATGCTGCAACAGATGAATTGCTACAGCGTGTTCTGGATCGTGGATTCATTGATGGTGAAATGAAGGTCTGTCGCCACCCGATGTTGCAAGGGTGGGTGTGGATTCTCAAAATCGTGTTGCACAGGTAGTATCAGTGAAGTGTAGAACTAAAGTTCTCCTAGGAAAGTGCCGTGAGAAAGTAATTGGCTATATGCAGCAGCTACGGGGTAGAGAAGTAAACTTATCTCAGAAAATCAGTGGCCTCCAGAGAGAGCTAAGTGCGACAGCTACAGGGCGATCCCAAGGAACCATTGGTGTTGATCCTGATGTTCTGGTTGCACGCGACCACAGTCATGATCAGTTGTTGCAAAATCTTGCAGCTGTAGTAGAAGAACAAGATAAAGTTCTAGTTGAGTTGTCTCGCCTTTTCATTTTGGAAAGTCACTTCCATGGAAGAAGCTGGATCAAATCTTGAGGCAAGTTTTGCAAATGAGGCTGAGACTGTGTTCACTACTGTTTCTAGTAGTGGCCGGAAGTTATTCCAGCGCCTAGCCCATGGGTTTGATATGGTGGTTATAGATGAAGCTACAAGCTAGTGAAGTAGGCGTGTTACCTCCACTTTCATTGGGTGCTGCAAGGCGTGTTCTTGTCGGGGATCACAAAGAACTACCTGCAACAGAAGTTAGCGGGCAGCAGAGGCATGTTGCGAGATAGAGAAACCTTTTTGAGTTCTTCCAACAAGCAGGTCATCCAACTATGTTGTTATCTCGCTCAGAATCGAATGCATCCTCAAATTCGGGATTTTCCTTCAAGATATTTTTATCAAAATGAATTAAGTGACAGTGAGAGTGTTACCAGGAGACCTGATGAAGTTTATTACAAAGATTCTCTATTGAGACCTTACTTGTTTTACGATGTAACTCATGGAAGGGAATCTCATAGAGGTGGATCTATTTCATATCAGAATGTTCATGAAGCACAATTTGCTTTGCCATTATATGAGCATCTTTAACGGGTCATAATCATGGCAGCATTAGGTCTTTATCGGTAATGGCATTTTCTCATCGTTTGGAAGGTACAATTGTGCTTATTATGGCAAAGCCAAAACATTCTTACTACAAGTGTTATATAATAAGGAAGAACCGTGAGCATTGTGGTAAAACCATTCTTTTCAAAAATGTTGGGTTAAGCTCGGTATTCAAGTGAGTTGAGCCAGAGAAGAACTCAGGGAGTTCGGTTGGGAAGAAGGTAAGACGACACGAAGGGCATGGATCGCCATGGGAGTCCGAATTCAAGTTGAAAATGCATGAGCTCACAATCAAGCTAGGAGCGATACGATTGAGGGCTCATTCGTGAGTTGAGTCGTCTAAACACCTAAGTGAAGAAGGAGCACATCTCGAGAATTTCTCATTCCAGTCATCATTCGTCTTTGCATGATTGCCCTAATTCTTCAGGCCTAATCAACAACACAACACTATAATTCAAAGCATTGGTTCATGCGCAAGCACCTGTAATCTATATCACACAATTTCTAGAGGTGGAACTCGTTGATGAAGTACCTCAAAATATACCAGCCCAACTTGTGGAAGTAGTCACAACTTCTCAACCAAAAGTTGATGATCCGGTTCTTTCCCCGCCTACATTTGAAGAATCACCACAAATGGAGAAAATGGCGACAACATCTTTCTCACAACAAGAAGATCCAATTTCAGCAACACCCGAAAGTGATCCCCTTCAGCGTGATGAAGATCAATTCCCAACGAACACGAGAACCATGTACAATGAGGTACTTGGAGAGGTTCCCACCTGGCTACATGATATCCTGATGAATTGAAAGAGGGTCATCAAGCCAATAGTGATAAACTTGGAAGCGATTGCGTAAATGTTAGAATCCATCACTCCAAAAAAGACCAAATACTACGCTAAGGTGTGTGTCAACAAATTCATAAATCACTTCGATGATTCTTCAACACCACTCGTTCACAATGGGGCAAAGGAGATGGATTTCCAAGACTCTGAAGTCTCACAAATTCTTCTCGAGAGATCAACACTTTGGGATGGTAACAAAGACAAAGGACATAACTCCAGGCAGTGAATTGCAATTTTGGCTCTTGGAGATCTTCTCAACGGCGAAAGACCAGAAGTTGGATTCTGATAAACCAAGGTGGCGTAACGACTACGGTCTCGTGACAAATGAATAATTCACCATGGAAAGGTACTCGGAGCATGTGGAGAATTGTGAATGTGAATACGAATGAAGACAAATTTTCTCACACCAGGATATTGCTCAGATAGAGGGGTGGATGAATTGCTCAAGTTTCAAGCTCAAGCACTCTTGTCATTTGGTGGATTGCAGAGCACAGTCAATGAGTTCATTCCCGTACGATCGGGATAGGCGGACTCTTGGCCCAATGGATAAGGCACTGATCCTAGGTGTCTTGATCTGGGTGGCACATTGCTGACTAGGATGTCTACGTGTGCATACAAGTCATTTAAGTGGGGTCCACATGTACCCATTTCTTTTATTTATGTATTTTTCCTTAAATGACCCTTTAACTTAAGTGGTTTCTATTTTTAGTCACTTTTTAAAAGTTGGTTGAAAAAGTCAAAGTCACTTAAGTGCCCTATTTAATGTGCATTTAAAACCCTAACTACTTTGTAACCAACTTTTGGGTTATAAAAGGAAGTGAGGGGCTCATTTGTAAAGGGTGACTTTGAGAGAGGAGAAGAGAATACTTTTGTGCAAGCTTTGTTTCAAGAAGAAACTTTGTGTTCTTTTGTGAAAAACATTTTGGAGTTAATGGAATAAGAACTTTGTGTCTCATTCATTGTCTCTGGTAACATTTGGTGTTCTTATGTTCATTAGATGTTAGGTGTTTAGATCTTGCATGCAAATATTATCTTTGATCTTATTGTCAACATTAGTAATCAGTTGTTCTAGTTCACAGTGATCAAGCTCTGATTGTCTACTTGCTCATATGTGTTCCCTTTTACATGTTCTTGTTTAACTAACTCAAACTCCGTTTTATTTGTGTTGGTTATTCAGCTTTCCTCTTCATGCAATATTAGGCTCTGTTTTTACCTAACTCTTGCATGTTCTTTCAGTTCATTCCATTCCACTCCTTTCCTTCTTTCTATTCCATTTCCTTCATTCACTTTTCTTCCATTGATGTTCCAAAACACCCCCCACATACAATTTTGAATGTACAGATGTAAATACAGTTTTGGTTTTCAATAAAGGCAGCCTCACCTTCATTGAGGAGGGACTTCGTTCCCACATTGTTGCATGTCATTTGCATGCGTGCAAATCCATATGCTGATACTTTGGTTGATTTTGAAAATGTAAATGAATTGGAAAAGGTAAATTGGATTGAAATGAAATGAAAATGGATGTGAAATGCAAATGGTTATGAAATTGTAAATGGAAAATAAAATGTCTCTTAACCTTATCTCTCATCCTTCTTGCCTTTCTCTCTAGAACCAAAAATGTAAAGTACAAATGAAGTGAAAGTGTGAATGCGTGAGAACCAAACTCTCTCTCCTCTCACCCCTGTCTCTAACTCTCTCTACTCTTTGTTTGAATTTTTTTGAAATGAGGAATGTATGGATTTATGCTTGAATGTAGTGGATTTATATACCATTTCTAGGAATGACCCTATGGTGGTTGCAGGTACATGAGACAAGAATATTATGGCTTTGTAAATTGTTTTTTATTTTGTAATCCCGAGATTATTTTTGAAATAAATGTAATGTTGTATATAATATACTAATGATATTGTTATGAATAGAATTCATTATTTCATTACTTCCAAAATGTATAAAATATGGTTGTATATTGGTGAAATGTACTATTTCTTATGTAGTTGTAGTTTTTCATGTTTGAATAATTCCACGCTTAGTCGTATTTCAGAATAATTGGCTAGGTAAATGAAGTTGATTGTATCTTGATTCATTGGAAAACGATGTAAGAGGATCCCTTGTTATTATATCCAAATCATCATCAAGAGAATGAAATTTAAATCATGTTATTTAAAACTATTTGTACCATCGTAATCTTGGATGTGATTATATCGATAAAATTGATGGTAGTAATATGGTAATGGTGTAATTCATCTATCTACTAGTAATCTCTTAGCCTTCAAAGAAAAAAATAACTTACATGTGTGTGTTTCCATTTTGGGCATAAAGTGTAAAAAAACCTATAGTTTTGAGATATCTCCTTCGAGAACATGATATTATAGAACATTAACTTTTGACTTGAACACAAACCACATGTGACTCTTTTGTATCTTATAAATGCTCCCAATCATCTCTATCTTCAAGATGTACTGCAAGCATAATATTAGCTTAAGATTATCCTCTTATCGTCATGAGATCTTTTCCTTGCAATGAAAACTATGTAAAATGATGAGTAACCATGCTCCTTAAGAAATGAACCCATAGTCTAAGAACGTGTGTTGGGTGGTGTATATGTGTTCAAAATGTTTAGAACTAACATTGGGTTTTGCAAATTAATGGCAATTGAAATGTGAACCAATTAGTGTACACTTATTTTAAGATATTCATGATGTGTAATAGAGTTATGAAGTTTTGAGAAGAGGGGATTCTTACCTTGCATGTTAATGCTCTTTAAACCAATGTTAACACTTTCATGTGATTAAGTGTACTTGTTATAAGTTAAACCGAAATGAAATAAATAATGTGTATCGTTGTGAATGAAACTACATGCTCTCATGATTAATGGATTCGAGACCTATAAGGTTAAATAAGGGAATGTAAATGGTAGTGAAGAGGGAATCAACTTAAATTAAGTGTTAAACAAAGTAAGGGAAATGTAATCTAGAGAAAAAGGAAAATGTATGTTTTTCATGTTATTATGCTCTCTAAGCCATTAATTCTTAAATTAGATTATGAACATGAAAAATATTGAACCAATAAAATGTGACAGTGTGGAAGGTTCCAATTCATGATGTTCATGTTGTGATTGTATCATAGTCTGATACTTGCTCATTTATCTAGGTGTGGCATTGGTTGCACACTGTTTCATATTGACATTTATGTGTTTTACATGTTGGTGTAAATTTTACATGTGGTGTCATGAAACCCCTTTTGATTCTTGTGGTGTCACACAGTTGTATCAAGTAATATGAAAGTAAAAAAATTCCTATTATGTTTGGTCTTGTGTTTGGGTCCCACATGGGTGGGAACTCACGTATGTGTGTGTGTGTGTGTGTGTGTGTGTTGTGTGTGAGAAAGTGGATAAGTAAAAACCGCACATGGATCTTGAATAATGTGCGCGAGAGGGCGTGCATGGACCACATAGAAGTATCAAGAGGTTAGGAAGGAATGTGTGGGAGTACATGCAAGGATAGGAAAATAATGCGGAGTTCAAGACAAGTGCGTGAAGGTGCACGCAGAGACAGAAACACAACATGGCGCAAAGTTTCGCACAAAGAGAAAGAGTAAAGGAGTTAGTAGGACTCTAGAATGGGATATAAATAGAGAAAAATAGATTTGGTGTGGTTGGAAAGACAATTCTAGAAATAGAGTGAACGAGGATAATGCACTCATAAAGGGTAAAATAATATGCATGATAGACAAGGAATATGCATGGGAAATGCTAATTATAGGATACACGCATGAATAAGACCAATCTATTTATATTGTGGATTGGAGAGTAAATTAAGAGTTCAAAGTGGCATGCAACCTATCATTAGGGGTCTATTATTAGAAATAAAGCACATAAGTGGTGAAGGAAAATTTCCCACCTTATATATATGCGTCACATTCCTTTGTATAGAGATAAGGGACGAATGTGCTATTAGTACTTAGGGATTTGAGTTAGAAAGTATATGTTTGTGTTTATGAGTGCGCGATGTGCATAATATATGTGAAGACTTGTGTTTATAATGGATAATATTGTATAGATTTCCAAGGTTAGAAGGGATGCACGTGGTATAATTGGAGTTTAGATCTTGTTGCTAATTGTTTATGTTGATGAATGAATGATCAAAGCTCTTATTTTTGGAATATTTTTTGTGATTTACCTAATTTATCTTCTATATTGTGTTGCAAAATAGTTTATACCAACTATACATCTTACATGATCTAACAAAGAGGGACTGGTAAGTTGTGTATGCTTCGGGTGAGAACTTGGACATTAGTCTGAGTGATGTGCTAGCGTGTCGAATATTAGTGTTAGTAATTAAAGACTACATTTTGGTTCCATTTCCCCGACCTCTTTTAGCTTCGTTCATTAAGATGTGGCATACACATGGCGTTCCACTTATCTTTTAGAATATTGAGCATTGGGTACATGACAACTAGAATGAGTTTGCAAAGAGGTATAATAATCAAAGTAGTTTTGATCCATGCAAATGAGTGGAGGGTAGCTTATATGACTCATTATATAATACATTCTCTAGTTTCTTCCCAAAAGAGTTATACGATTAACTAGTAACTTATGCACAAAATTGAGGGAGAAATTTGGGAAGTAAGAAATTTTGGAGCCAGGATAAGTACCAAGGAATCTCGATTAAGATGAATCATGTACTTGAAATGTAGATTATTGGTGGGATGTTGCACCATTATACCTTGGAATATGTGATTTCAATATACTTGTGCCCAGAGGAAGCAAAGTTCTAGTTCTTTTGTGATCCAAGGGGATCGTATCTATGTGAGTTACCTTTAGCTATAAAGATCTTGATGATTTAATTAGGAATGGAAAATTTACCCGTGAATAGATAAACTCTTTCTATACACAGGGGTAAGGAATGGGTTTGGGAAGGATGGCATCAGTCTAAGTGGAATACTTAAAATAAAGGCTTCACATGTATAACGATACACAAGAGAGGGAAGTTGAGGAGGTGCTAAGAATAAGAGGAATGGGGCTAGGTAGAAGAGATGATAACCCTACAAAAGGTGAGGGAGCACTGGACCATATCCCTCAGATATTGGGGAATCATAGTAGAAGGACCCCCTTAGTATCCAATGAGAGTGAGTCTGATGAAAGATTAATACCATTGGCGCGCATCTTACCCACCCTGGATCCCTATCCCATGCACATGGTGTTTATAATCTGGAAGTTTTTATAGAATATCATCACAATGACATGGAGTAATATGGTAATTAAGGATCACCATGTTGGGTTGGAGATACAAGCATGCACATTTTATTATCAAGCACACAAGGCACAACAAATAAAGGAAACACATATGGCAACACAACAATCTCACGTATCAGGACCAAAAAAATGTGTTTGGGATTAGACCAATAGGTAAAATGACAGGGAAAAACATTAGTTCTCTACTTAGTAGAAGTAATCATGTTGCAATAATATCAAGACAAATCATTGGCACATAGATCAGTTCCACTAAGACTACATAGACCAGCTCTTCTTTAGGACCATCATTACTTCCAGCTATAGGAGGATTGGGAGGCTTTGGTCCTTTCTCGAGTAGAGGTAACCCTAGTGGAGGTTTGGGTTAGGATATGGTCCACCCCCACACAATTTGGGATAAGGTAGTAACCCACTGCCATAAAAACCCCTAAGATATTTTTCGAGACGTCCCTTCATTTTATAGAGTATCGAGGTGTGGAATATGTAGTAGATCACATGCACAAGTGTGAACTTTTAAAAAGAGATAAGGGTATAAAAACTACATATAGGAAGGAAATTTAGTTTGGGACCACATTACAGGGTGACACACATAGTTAGTACAAAAATTAGGACCCTCACTGAGACGGTGGTGGAATGCGAGGCATTATGCGCCACCTTCTTGGAAAAGTTTCATATCCCATAGTTTGTGCAACAAAGCATTAACATGCTCAAGGACATAAAACAAAGATTATCCGAAAGAAGTGGAGAGTATGATTCAAGATTTAATACTTTAATGTCTAAAATCTCTTATGATATCCATCAAATCCATCATGCACAATAGTTTGTGGGAGGATTATTAACACCATTCCAGGAGATCGATGTCACACCGGATAGTCACCAACCCATGTGAAAGCTGTGGAAGATGATTTACATCCAAAATTCGTAGGAAGTGTGGATACTGGAGTGATTTCATTCCTTGAGGCTCAGATTGTAGTAATGGCTACTCAACTAGAAATTTATTTTCCAATTCAAGTGCATGAAACATGCGGTAGAGTTTGGTGTAAAAATGTAAGGTAGAAAGGCATTAAAAGGATAGTTTTCAACATAGGAATGTGCGTGCATGTCTTATAGCTTGTGAGATTTTCCAAATAATCATGATGCCCAAAAATTTCCTCTTTTTCAATGTGCTACACAAAATAATGTTTCATTCTATGCAAAAATTGGCATGCACACTCATGACACAACCAATTACTATTTGATTGATCAAATTCATGAGGCTTGTGAAATGGGGTTGCACCAGAATAGCACCGAGATCATATCGCACACACATGATGGGTAGAATAATGTCCATGAGGGATTTTAAGGTGGATACTATGGATGAGGTTGTGGTGGTCGGGGAGGTAGATTCACTAAGGGTACATGTTATACATGTGGATCTCCAGACCGCTACCAACGTGAATGTTCAAATAACTAAACTTACACATATTTTGGGAAATCACATAAGGTTGAGATTACATGATTTTATACACCCACATATTCAAAAGTAAATGACTTAGGGTGAGTGTGCTAAATAAGAAAAGTGGACACCCAAGATGATAGTTGAAGCATAGCCAAAACCATTTACGGTTACTACGCACATAGAAGAAACATGTATGCATGAAGGGAAATTTGAAACTACTCATTAGGTGAAGGGGGTCGTGCCGCTAACAAAGTATGCATATTTATGCCAATAAAAGGAGGTATTTCAAGAGACAATGCACGTCATTAGGGAGCTTTATGGGAGCTACAACATCTTAAGGAATAGGCACACAAGAGAGAAAACGCAAGGTATGATGAGATACCTCATAAGGATGTTGATGACCTCATAGAAGTATGCAAGATGCTCAAACATGATAATATCATACCTTTTTGGGAGAATGGTTGTGGGAGAAGGTACCGCACAAAGATTTAGATAGAGAGACAAAGATCCTCTATGCTAAATTATCACCGCATAATCATGAGTATGATAAGGAAATCACATTAGACGTTGTGATTGATGGTTGGATGGTAAGAAATATTCTTATTGATACAGCCCAAAATTTAATGTTCTCACAATTGATTCTTGGAACCGAATGGACAGGCCACCATTACAATTATCTTCAACCTGTGTTGTATATGGAAAATAAAATAAGGGCATGCCTATTGGAGTGTTTAATAATTCCACGTTCACCATTCAAGGAGTAATTTTCAAAGGTGACTTTGAAGTTTTGGATCTCGTAGAAGAAGACCACTTCCTGCACTCTCTTGGGTCATCCTTTGTGTTACACCAACAATGAATACTTTCACTTTAATAAGCACCATGTGAGCTTTGAAAACAATGAGGAGTGCGGGATGATACTAATGGATGATATAAAGGATGCACCTTACGAGAGAGTCAATAAGTGAAGAATACCTTAACCATATATACGGCATATGGTACGCGACCCGAAAATTTTGAGCCATCAAAGGAGGGTGTGCTTTAGTGGGGAGAAATACAATCCATTAGTGACACTAATAGTATTTCTTATGAAAAGCTGGGCTCATAAATCTTATGATATGGTTGGTCACAAGTTTCTTGGAAGATTCACAAGAGTGGTTCGATCACAACCAGTTAGATGGTTGGGAAAGACTAGTTTGCCGAGATATACCCGGGGAAGAGAATCTCGAATTCTTCTTACACATGATAGAGACACGAGATACATACTAAGGGGATAGAGGGAATATGATGGTCTAATCACTAAGGGGGATAAAAACATGATGGTGGGACACACATAGAGATAGTTTTCTCATATGGTTTGAGATACAAATTACTTTCTTGCATGGGTTTTCAAGAAAAACCTCCCTTTGCTGATACAAGATTATGATGGAAAAAATTCTCCCATGGCACAAGTTCAAAAATGTGAAAGGAATTATATGCAAGGCCAAGATGTAATACCACCATCACTATGGGTGCACAATTTCTATTCTACATTTCCCGGATGTGCATGTGTTTGGTATGCACACATGGATTTGATTCAGAAACAATTAATTGACATGACTGATTTGTTGGTATCATTCATACATTTGTTTATGAATATACTAAAATCCTTATCAATGAAGCTCTATAGATAAAGAATTTCATCACTCTAGGTGATGGTGTGAAGACAAGAGCTTGTTACTCGGTTGTAAGGTGAGAATCCTCTAGCCGAGTGCACAAAAATTGCAACTAGATGATTTTTGATGAAAAAATCATAGGGCGTGCATGGAATGAAAAGGAGAAGGGGAAGTTCGTCTGTTTCATTAATGATTAAGAGGTTAAGGACCTAAACATAGAACATATAGAAAGCAAGGGAGGGGTTTTAGACATAGTAGATGAACATGCACATGCATACCATGTACCACTAAAAACCAATAAGGTAAACATTGGGACTAAAGATGCACCAAAGGAGGAGATAATTGGTGACTATTGGTCTGAAGGAGAGGTTGCAAAAATAATCATACTTTTGTGATATTTTCAAGATCTTTTTCGAGGGGATGTCACAAGTTAAAGGATGTTCATCCATCCTTGGGTTAAAGGAAGATTAAGATCAAGGATGATGTGTGATCAATTCGTAAGAGGCCTTACTAGATGAATCCTAATCTCCACGTCAAGGTAAAGTATGAAATTTACAATATGTTGAAGGTAGGCATTATTGAACCAATAGAAGAGTTATAATGGATAATCCTAATGGTTATCAACATCAAGAAGGATGGGAGGATATGAATCTATGTTGACTATAGAGTTTTAAATTATTCATGTATTATTGATCCCTTCCCCACTCCATTTACTGAAGAAATACTAGAGGGTGTTGCAAGGAATGAGATCTATTATTTTAATAATGGATTCTCGGGGTATCATCGGGTTAGGATTACACATGATGATTGGTAGAAAATAATGTTTATAACTAAATGGAGATGTTTTCCATACACTATTATTCCCTTTAGATTGAAGAATGCGCCAACAAAAGTATTCTCGTGCATTATCGTGAAGACATTGTTAGACTTCATACATAAGTTTCTTCAAGTTTATTTGGATGATTAGACAAAGATATGGCCTAGTTAAGGATCATTTTTTTGTCTACGTATGATGTTTGAATTATGAAGGCATCTTAGCATATCCTTAAACATTAAGAAGTGTATCTTCATGACACCATTTGGTACTTTGCTTGGACACATCATCTGTAAAGAAGGCTTGTTGGTAGACCCCACCAAGATTGTAGTTATATTAGGATTAGAGGAACCAACCAATCAAAGTGAAGTGCATGGATTCCTTGGACATTATTGATTCTACAGAAATTAATTAATGCTTATGCTAAGATTTTTGCACCACTAGAGGAGTTATTGAAGGAAAAAGGAAAGTTTTATTGGAAGGATGTGTAGCAAGTAATCATTTGAGACTCGAAGGGGAGCTAATAACCACTCCCAACTTGCACTTCCATTCTTAGAATCTACCATTTTATGTCCATGTGGATGCCTCTATAATAGCCATTAGAGTGGTATTGGCCCATCTAAGGGAAGGAAATGTAGATCATCCTATCTATTTTTGAGTAGGAAATTGACACCAAATGAATAGGATTACAAAACTATGGAGCGCAAATATTTGTCAATGGTCTAAATTCTTCACAAGTTCTGAAAATATTTCTTGGAAACATCATTTATATTCTACACTCGATCACATAGAACTCAATTATTTGGTTAATAAGCCGGTTTTACAAGGGTGAATTTGTCATTGGGTAATATTGTTCCAGGAGTTTGAGTTTTCTGTCATAGTAAAGCTTGTAAAAAGTAACTTGGGACCAAACTACTTTTCATGGATAAAATCTAACAAGGACACACAAAGCATAAAAGACACTCTACCAGATTTTTAGTTATCTAGATTAAAATGTGTGACAGATTAATTTGGAGGACATTGTAGTATTATTGCGCATGGTAATTACACATTGAAGGAATGAAGAAATTAGAGAAGAATCAACTCTTCATTCATGCAACACCCTACTAGTTAGTCGGATGAGACCTATACAAGATGGGTAGAGATGAAATTTTATATAGGTGCGTTTTGGAGCATGAGTTTGAAGCCATCATGGAGGAATCACATGACATGATAACATGAAGAAACTATGTAGGCGAAGCTACAACGCGTAAGATATTACTTACAGGATTATGGTGGGAGACACTTTAAAAGATATTAAGGCCTTTGTCAAATCTTGTGATCATTTTCAAATAAGAGGGAAATTGGGACACCGTGATAAAATACCACTGCAACTTGTATCAAGTGTAGATCCTTTTGAGAAGTGGGAAATTGAATTTTTTGTTCTAATTATACCAGTTGCATGCAGGAAAAGCACACGCTACATCATCACATGCACAAATTATTTAACATGGCAGGAAAAAGCAACACCCACAAAGGATTGCACTACAAATACAACCATATTTTTATGGGAGAATATCAATATTCAATATGGATATCCATTGAGCCTTACCAATGATAGGGGCACTCATTTCTTGAATGAGAAAATTCAAATATTATTGGCAGATTTTATGGTAGACCATCATAAGACTACCCTTATCACCCACAAACCAATGGTACTACAGAGGCTTTCAATAATATCTTGGGACATACATTGAATTTATTTTTTGATGTAGGTAAAATGGATTGGGATGATAAGGTATCATTCGTACTATGGGCATACCGAACTAGTTACAAGAGGTTAAACAAGACCACACCCTTTCAATTAGTGTTTGACATAGAGGAAATTTTACATGTGGAATTAATTTTACCCTCCTTGCATATTTTGCACATAGGAGGACATGCTAATGGGAAAATAGTAGATGAGCTTATTGACAAAATCATGTAATTAGATGAACGGTGTGCAATTGCGTGATGGAGTTAGAAGACAAAAAAACAAGACATAAGGTTTGACATGATATGAATATTAAGAAAAAGTATTTTATAATTGGTGGGATGGTGCTCCTTTATGATTCTAAGTTTACGTGCCACCTAGGAAAGCTCAAAATTCATTGGTTGGGACCATTCAAAGTAAGAAAGATATGAAATCAAGTGCATGTCATTTACATCATTTGGATGGTAAAATGTTTTCTAGTTACTTTAATGGGAGTAGGTTAAAGCCCTAATATAATAAATCTTCCATTTTATACTTGTAATAAGGCGAGAATGGCCATTTAGATTATGTTTCTCTTTCAATTTTTGTTTTAATATGCATGTTCATGCATAGGAGCTGATCAATATGTGTTATAATTATGCGTAGCGGACCACACATGCTTTTTGTGTGGGTTAAGCGAGTCAAGGTGCACATGTGATGGAAAAATTTGAAGGAACGTGAGGAAAGTGTTCTTTTAGTTGGTTTGATAACGTGTGCATATGTTTACAGTTGATATAATTTCTCGCGTAAAAATTGATGAATAGAAGATTGTATAATTTAATGCAAAGGAGAAAACGTTGAGGAAAACTACTTTTTAAGTGACGCAGAGAGAGGAAGAATTGGTGTGCACCATTTGGAAGGTGTGCATAAAGGGGTCTCAGTAGCATGATAATTATTTTTGTACAAGAATGTTATGCATTTCCACACTTGAAAGAAGTTTCTCGGAGGAGAAAAATGAAGGAAAATGCAAGAAAATTTGGGAAAGCTAAAATTGGTGGTAGGTGAGTAAAATTAATGTGGTTAGAAATTAAAAATCCATAAAAGGGTGATGAAGCAATATTTTTTACCTTTTTATTTAGAAATTTTGTGGGAAAATCATAGCACCCCGAATGGACAAGTTTTGAATGGGGAATTCAAAGTGTGATTTCCTAACATGGAGTTATCTTGAAGTGTGGGACCTTGCAAAATTAGATAAATCTCAGAGAAGGCTGGTTCCTCTTCCTAATCCTACCTACCACAACTACTCCTAATGAAAGCAAACATACTACCTAAACCTAAAATAATCTTCCAAGGAGATAGGAATAAATAAATTTACATGAAATAAATCCTACACTAGAAGTGGTGATACACCAAGAAAAGGAGATGTTAATACTTCCCCATCCTATAAAACAACGAAAGAAATGAACCTAGAGAGGGTGGTCATGCACCATAGACTAGATCACATTCAATACATCATGGAGAGGGTAGACATCAGTACTATAGAACAAAATACATCATTCACCATTCTTTTATAAGCACAAAACATCAAATCTGCAATGAACATTAGAATATACACAACCACCCATTTAATAATGAGAGGCAAGAAAGAACAATCGAAACCTTGGGAGGTTAGAAAGATTAACACAAAACACGAGTTTATTGCTCCATGATATGCATAGTACATTGCTGATTAATATGCATAATATGCTTTGGAGAAAGTCTTAAAACCCCAGATCCGAGAAGAAGAGGGGTCCTTGGGGAGAAAAAAATGACCAACCCTTTTCAATGTGCACCCCCTTACATTTCATAGAAGAAAATTTTTAAGAGAGAGAGAGAGAGAGAGAGAGAGAGAGAGAAGAAACCATAAATATTCTCCACACCCACAAAATCCATCATTACACTGCAACAAGGATGGGGACCAAAAAAACCCATATCTTCATGTAATTTTCTTTGTTGGAGAAGAAAGCATACCCATACTCTCATTAACTCGCACCTTCACCTACCCTAAAACTATTTACTGTTCATGAATTTTAGAGATCCAAAACCTCCTTAATTCCACTTTTCATAGTGTCAAGTTATAGATCTCCTCTTTAGTTTTCCGATGACTGGTTTCTTGCAAAAGATGTACTTATGATGCCGAGGATATGGCATTTCAGGTTTGTAGTGTCTCTACAATTTTGGGGTTTAAAACCTCCAAAAAGCCACTTTTGTATGATCCCAAGTTGTAGCTCTTTGAATTAGCTCTTTGTTGACTACAATTTTATGGAAAATGAACAATCTAGGCTCAAGATATCATATTTTTCATGGGGGTTTTAGCTCATTGTGGACCTATGTATGGTGTTGCTCCAGCCGACAGCTCACCGAGCTGGGTTGGTGGACTATTTAGATGTGTTGATGGCATCTTGTATGTTTACTTCCCCCACTTAGCTTTTTTCTTGCTTACTTGAGCCCGAAACTACTTCCTACATTATTCTTAGCTCTCCTACTCGACCCTATGTTGTGCTTCACCCATCGACTCTTGGGGATAACACCTCGGCTCCACATTGTTGGGCTTGATTCCCCTTCACATTTAAATCACCTTCTCCAAGCATGCACAAGATGCGGTGTCCCTAGATTTCACCCTGAAATATGAGACTACCCCATGTTAAAAATTTTGTACTTTTAAAATAATGGGTCATTTTGTGTGTTAATTGCCAGAAAGTGTCTGTATTGTGTCAGGATATTCCCAGAGAGTCATATTAGCCAATTTCACCAAATACCTAGATGCCCGAAATCGTTATATTCTATCGTTGGGGTTTGCCTGCGGGAAATTTGTATTTAATTATTTTGAGCCCGTTTGAGGCAATTTGTGCTCCAGTTTAACTCACTGTTGTGATCGTACATGTCAATATTTCCATATACCAAGTAGGGTTTTAACCAGAATGGATCCTGGGCTTTATTTGTAACATCTCGCAACGTTTTGTGTTTTTAGTGTTTTCCCATTTCATTTTCTGTGAAATTTCTTTGGATCAATTCCTTTGCTGGTTTGGCCTAATTCTTGGCTTGGAGTATCTGGAAATCACATACGCATGTTGTGCTAGAAGGAATTCACCATTGGAGATTTGAATCTCTTGGAAAAGATGAAGTCGTGCACCAAAAAGCTTTTTCTGGGTTGGCTGCATTTTTGGAAAAAGAGGGTTTGAAGTGGATCATGAGATTTTTGGAAGCAATGGTAGGTGGAAATTTTGTACCTGCCTAGCAGGGTACTTTTTCCCATGGAAGCAACGCCACTTAAGTCACAATGGAAAAATTGGAGGCAATAGGCAGGTGGGAATTTCTTACCTGCCTTGCAGGGTAAAAATTCCCATTGTGAAATAAAAGAAAAATCACTTAAGGCATTGATGGGATTTTCTTACCTGCCTTGCAGGGTAAATAATCCCATTATGAAAGTCAAACAACTTAAGTGGATCATGGGATTTTTGGTCGCAAGCAGGCAGGTGGGATTTTTGTACCTGCCTTGCAGGGTACTTTTTCCCATGAAGGCAAAGTCACTTAAGTTATGATGGGAAAATTAGAGGCAGCAGGTAAGCGGGAATTTCTTACCTGCCTTGCAGGGTAAAAATTTCCATTGTGGAATAAAAGAAAAACAACTTAAGTGGATCATGGGATTTTTGGTCACAGTAGGCAGGTGGCATTTTTGTACCTGCCTTGTAGGGTACTTTTTCCCATGAAGGCAAAGTCACTTAAGTTATGATGGGAAAATTAGAGGCAACAGGCAGGCGGGAATTTCTTACCTGCCTTGTAGGGTAAAAATTCCCATTGTGGAATAAAAGAAAAACAACTCTAGTGAATCATGAGATTTTATTTCCTGCCTGGCAGGGTAAATAATCCCATTATGAAAGTCAAATGAATTAAGTGAATCATGAGATTTTCAAGGCTGCCTTGCAAGGTAAATAATCCCATTGTTATGTGACTTTTAAAAATAGAAATTCCTTATTCCAAAAAGTGCGACCCACCTTGGGTGAATAATAATGTATTAAATAAATATTTGTTGGCACCCAGGCTTGTGGAAAAGTCAACAAAGGGAAGTGGACAAAAGGAATTTAAAAATAGAATTCCAAAATTAAATAAATTTAATTTATTTAATGCAGCCCCATTTGGGAGAGAAATAATACTTTTTAAAGTATTAAATGATTAAATTAATTCCTATTTTCAGTGGCTAAGGTCAAAGCATACTATGAGGCTTGAGTTAACTGGAAGCAGAAGTCTAAAATTAAATAAATTTAATTTATTTAATGGCAGCCATGAGCATGCACAAAATAGGTGCCCCATTTGAAGAGTGAAGCTTATTAATTAATTAATTAATTGCCAAGAATAGGAAAGACATTAATTAATTATAGAATGGTGAAGATTATATAAGTAGGGGCTGCCATATGGATGAATTAATTAATTCATAGGCAGAGAAGTGCAGCCTAGAGGAAAAGTGCACCCCATTTGGAGAGGATTTTTACTCGTAAGAAGGTGAAATTAATCTTTGAAAGCTTCCAATTTTTAGCTATTACGAGTTGAAGGAGGTTGATTTGTGTCGGATAATTGTTTGCATTAGTGATACAGGTGCTCAGGTGAAGTTGGTAAAATCCATGCTTGCTTTGCATGTAAATAAAACATCAAATTTTGGGGCAACAGATTGAATTATGCAGATTTTTATGAATAAAACCCACTGTTCATGTTTGGTTGCCATCTTTGTCTGAATTAATTGCAGGAATTCATTACAAGTGCTTTTATAAGAGAAAGGGAGCTTAAATCAATGTCCAATACATTGAATATATCCTCCGAATCTGAAGAATTATCCAGATCTGCACCAGTTTTGAAGAATTCCGCCGAATAAGGAGAAAAAGAATTGTTCAGACAAAGATAGACACAGATACTGCCATGGCAAAGCGGGATGAAAGTGAAGGATCAACAGAATCATGCATAGCTTCCAGATTTGCTGAAGTCAATAGGCCCAGATCCAGATCTCATAATTGCAAAAGCTTCCAAGGCAAAAATTCATCCTCTTGTTTCTGATGCAACCCGTGTAGAAGTCAGTGCATGGAAAATTTCTTCTAGGATCTTGTGCATGTGCTCCCAATCTTCCAGTTGAAGCCTTCATTGAAGTTGCATTCACCTAGAGTGCTTTCCATAATTTTTAATTGCTCATATGCAATTAAAAATAAAATGATGAGTTATTTACGGTAGACATTGCACTGATAGGATAAGAATTGCGAAAGCTTCAAGGATAAAAGGGAAGACAAGGCAAAGGCAACACCCATAAGCAAGTTTCCAAATCCAGCTCGCTTCTAGATCCAGCTTGTTTCCGGATCCAAATCCAGTTCGCTTCCAGATCTAGCTTGTTTCTAGATCTAGTTGCTTCTAGATCCAACTATTTCCAGATCCAGATCCATCTCACTTCCAGATCCAACTTGTTTCTAGATCCAGCTCGCTTACAGATCTAGCTTGTTTCCAGATCCAACTTGTTTCTAGATCCAACTGCTTCCAGATCTAACCACTTCTAGATCTAGTTTGAATTAGCTACATGCAGAATATGAAAAAGAGCAAGACTACAACTTTCCTCTTTCTTCTTCTTTCTCTTATTTTCTCTGACAAAGTAATTGAGCAATCAATTAAATTATACAACTTAAGTGATTGGTTTAAAAGCCATTACTTGAAGAAGTCAACTACTTGGAGATAGGTGGCAGATGCGCAAAATAGAAGGTTCTATCTTCAGTTGCAAATCATGCATGTCATGCAAAGAGGAATTCCAGGAGGGAGATTGCCAGTTGTTTCTTTTCCCACTTCCACATGTGCCAGTTCAACTAAAAGCTTCCCCTCCGCATTCTATAAGTAGAGGAAGAACCTTTGGGTTAAGGAGGAGAATTTGTAAGCAATAACCTTGTGTTCCAGACTTTGTGCTGAAACCCTTGAGAGCCACTTGAAGCAAAGAAATATATAGGAGTAGATTTCTGGAGAACTTTGTGTTATGGTGTATTGTGTTTCTAGCTTTTATATCTTAGATCTTTTTGATAAAATTTGTGTTATTTCAGATCTAGATCTAGAACTACCTTTGCTTATAATTATGTGTTTATATCTATTGGTTTCTTCAATGTGCATGCAATCAACTTTGTTATCTATTGATTGGGATGCACATCTTCCCCATTTCTTCTCTATGTTTATATAATTCCCTTTCCTTTCTTCTATAAATATTTCCTTTCTTTATTTAGCTACTTACTTGCTACAAAACTATACAACTATGGTTCATGAGCTGAACAGTTAAAGTAAAACCCCATATAGATACTAGCATACTTTAATTGATGAATCTGACACGGGAGCCTCACCGGTAAATGAGGGAGATTTATCTCATGACTGCCTAGGTTTTGTGCTATGCAGAAAATCTAGCCAACAAGATGACTCGCCCGCCTCCGAAATCTCCCGCTTGCACTTGTACCGAGTTCCACCCCGAGTTGCATTTGAATGCATTCCTCCCTAGCTCACGCGCATACGCCAAAGACTTGGCCCCATTCCTTTCTACCACATCCCGTGCCTTGCATTATTTTGTAGAGCTCCACGTCGACTCATCGACCGCTTGGTATCGACACATCCACCTACCCCGGGTGATTCCCAATGCATTCAACTTAACATGTTGTTGGACATTGGCCACTTTCGGACATCCGCTTGGTCAAAATTCAGATATCCTCACCATCTCACATGTTGCATTATTCATTTGGCTCACCCAACATTTTCTCTCGAACCTTGAAAACATGAAAGTCCAAATTTCAGACTTCGGGCTTTGGATTTTCTACCTAGCCAATTGCCAACTCGACTCGTCTAACTTCTAATTCACCAAAACTATGAACTCCAAAATTCAGATTTCATATTTATTCCTCCACCTTTCACACAATTTCCATGTCGACCTCAGATCACCATTTTTCCGAGTTGACCTCCTGACATTGACCATTGCATCATTGAGTCATTTTATGACTCAACTTTCTGAGCCAATCCTTTCTTCAATTGTTGTCTCAAGCTTTGTTCAACATTGGCCCTCTGTCATGGCTATATTTCGACCATTTGATGCATTGTTTGTGAGCTTAGCTTGCCATTATACATTCCATTGACCTTTCTTCCATGGTGCTTTGAGTTTGCACCGAGCCCATTCCAATGAGCCAACACATTTCACTCCCTACGAATCCCTTTCCGAGATTCCCTAACCTTTGAATTTCGAGTTCTTCTTGATCCTCAGCCACGTCGACTCCCAATGGCTAAACATTCATTCCTTCGATACCAATCTGAAATGGATTTATGAAACACCTCTCGCATAGATTCCTCACTTAGCTCGTTTGAGCTAGACCTTGAGTTTTTGAAATGACTGTATTCTCCCATGGCTTCGACCCTTGTGACATGTTCTAAACTTTCTTTGCTAAGATTCTATCGCCTTGAGCTCCTCTATCTCGTGGATGTGTCTTGGTATCCATGTCGAGCCAAATTTACTGGGTGCTAAGATATTTTCAATGAGCTCATAGCTCTTGATTACCAAATTGACCCTAACCCTTTTGGGAGCTCACCACATGCCAACCTTCCATTGTTAATGCCTCTTGAGCTATCAACATGAACCTTCTTAGGCCCCTTCATTATGCCATCTATCCTCTCGGCGAAGAACATGCATCGAGCTTTGAACGGCTCGACCTCACGCTACCTACGGGCTTTGAACTTGACCCCTCAACTTAAAGCTCGACCATGAAAACTTTCAACCCAACAAACCTACATGCCTATGAAGCTCTACATCAGACCACCACCCGTGTCCCCGCTATGATTATCTTACCGCATGATCGAGATCCCTATCGGCTCGCCTTTTCCCCAAGCCCCCAATAAAAACTCCTCGTGTTCACCTATCAATATGTTGAGCTATTTCTGATGATCTCATAGATCTCAAACACCGAGCCCTCCTATGATACCTTGTTTAGTGTAACATGGTTTTTCGAGTAGATCGCTAAGCTACTCGGACGAGCTTCCCATTTTCAATGCACTCTCGATTAATCACCTTGCTTTGCCAATTCAACCTATGGTGCAACCCCTCCGAGTGGAGTTTGCTCAATCCCACCGTGCCATGATCTATCCATCAAGCCACTTGGGATCTCCACCCTCTCGGTTCTCCAACACAACTTGTCCGAGCTATTAATGAGCTCAACCTCCTAATGCAAGGTGAGCTCGATGAGCGCTCAATGAGCTATTTTTAGCTCGATGGCCTTTTGGCCTATTTTGCAAGTTTTTTCCCTTTTTGGGGATTATTGTTGGGATTTTGTCAAATTGTAAGAATTCTTGGATCAAGAGGACTGGGTAAAATGTAGAAGGTCCCGTACCTATATTTTTACCATCTCTTGCCTATTTCTGAAATATTTTCCCGATAGGCCCCCTTTTTCACCATAAGCACACGGTGGGTATTCAAAACCTAGAAGAGGAAAAAAATCTCTAATGATTTCCATCTCCCAAATTATTCCAGATGCTCTGAAAGACTTGATTTTTCCTACAAACCCAGGGTTGCTTGCAAGGTCCTATTGTGGTGCCGGGTTCAATTCTCCATATTACCCATTTTTCCCTAGGGAGAAATGGATAACAATTTTGGTGACTCATGGGAAATATTCTTGCTAGATGTTCAAGACCAGTAGCCTGATGCCTCCATTGGGCACAAAGTCATAACTAATGGCTTGAAACTGATCCAAACTTTTGAAATTTTTTTGAGACCGCTTGTAATGTTGAATTGACCATCTCACTTATAAGATTTTGAATTACAATTTTTTTGTGAGAGTGGAAAATTGTTTGAACCTAGGATTTTAACCTTTTTCTCTCTACAATCCTAACATATATGACCGAAACATGGACTTCCAAATCTATCCTAAAACCTGATCTTGCCAAGTATGAAGCATATTGATGCCAATGATTGCTTTACATGCATCGCGTATTGTAGAATTTTGAGTAAAACATTTATTGGGTTGGGACATCATGGCTCCGTATTAAATTCTGAACTTTTTCCATTCTTTAATGGATACTTGGAACATTTTTGAAGACTAGATCTTGAATGGATTTGGGAAGGCTACTCGTGAAACATAAGCTTTTTGTTGTTTTAAACCATGCTACCTATAATGCAACAATCACCATTGGGGCTGATCATCTGATCTTGCAAGGGTGCTAGGATCTCAACTATAATGATATGAAGGACCAAGAGAATGAAAACTATTAAAACCCATCCTTAATCTGATATATTTGCTCTGCATTTGGATTGTCTTGAAGATTGTAATTGTTCCCTATAAATATGAGCTTCTCTCTATGGCATTCTTTGGGAGGCATCTTTGAAACCGGTACACTGGAGCATTACAAACAAAAATATATACAAAATGACAAATCATACATGATCAAATGAGACATGCAAAGTGTGCAAAAGAACTTGTTATGCAAAAAAAAACCTACACCTACCCTACACTAAGCGGAGAGACAAAAGACTTCAAAAATACTCGACACTTTGGTAAGGAAAAGTAACTTCCCTTCCTAACAACTTGCATCCATGTGAATTATTTGACATTGGACATGGTTGTGTATATGAGTGGAAAACCAACATATACCCAATTTTCCACTTGAATCATCAAGGTATCAACTAAAAATAAAACAAATACCTCCTATGAATGATTTGCATTAGACTTACGGAGGTTTTGAGGTTGATCATGGCACCTTTGTGAGACTAATCCTCATGTTCGGAGGTGAACATGACCGGTTGTGGAAACTTTGACTCTAGCTCCAATGAAGCTATATATCTGATAGGGCATGGCCTAATCCATCGGATTTTCCTATTTCTACGAGTTTCAATCTAGATAAGAAATCCCGATGTAGACTAACCTAGAAAAGGTGACTTTTTGTAAATCAATTTTCTTCCTTTTGCACATTTACAGACAACTGATGTCCCCTTTGAGTGAATGGTATGAGAGAGATGACATCCCCATGCCTTTTCCTTCCTTCTCCTTGTCCACTGCAAAGTTTGGAAGATTCAATTCCTCCAATCTTGGCTCAAGAGGATTCTTATAAAATTCAGGTTGTTCTTGCGTGATCTCCTCTTTGGAAGTAGGTTCTGGTGTTGGAAAGTAGGTGATTGGATAGCAAAAATGACCAATTCCATGAGATTTTCCTCACCAAAAAAATCTTCCAAATATGATAAATACTTAGCCCCTTATTCATCGTCTTTCTGTACTATAGATCTAACCTCTTTCATGATGTCCTTAGGAATGATAAATTTCTCATCATGGTTCTCCTTGTCCTCCAACATGAAATTTGAAAGATATAACTTGTCCCCAAAATCAGAATTTGGAAAGGATGAAGTGGGAGAAAGGCTTGAGATTTATTGTGTTTCCTTCCTTGTGCTTAAGTCCTCTCAAATTGTTTTGTTATCCTCCTTAGCATGTAGCTCCACTTATTTTGGATTTGGTGCTACTCTTTCTTCCTCCACTACTGATTTTGTAGCTGGTGATGGATCAACAATCTCTAAAAATAGAGTGCCCTCGTGGACACCTTTGTATTCTAAACAAACCGATTGTTGATAATCTTCTACAAATTGTTTCTTTGTTATTGCTGCAACCTCATTTTTTCCACCTATTCTTATCAAACCTTAGCCTCCTCCTCTGAAGGCTTAAACAAGAAGGTAATTATGTCCATTCCATACCTTGAAACCCAATTCCTTAAAAACTTCATCATTTCTTCCTTGTTGGGTTCTTCTTCTTGTTGTTTCTCCTAAATGGTTTCTTAAGTATCTTCCCAACATGAATTAGGGAGTGTAAGAGGACGAGTGGTTTGGGATTCAAATGATACTTTTGCCATTGGTTGAGGTTGTAGAAGGGGTTTACAATTTTTCTCTTATGGAGGGGACTTGGATTTGGGAGGAAAAAGGGTAGAGAAATTGAGATGGGGTGGAATACTTGGAGATGGAGAAGTGAATTCCACACTAGGGGAAGCAGGTGATAAGCTTGGAAACTATGGATTAGGATGAAATGGAATTGATTGGGGTAAGGTAAGGTTGACTGTGATATGTTAATGCAGGGGTCTCCCATAGACAAGATTGACTAGCATTGTCTACAAAATATTCTATCTCCTTAATCCACTTTGTGAGCCTTGGAAACATCTCAACTATGAAGTCAAGTTTTTGCTGCGGGCTATAATGTCTTGGAATAGGGCCTACCCATGGACAAGGGGTCCTAAAACCAATCCTGCATGCTTTTATTTGAGATATAGCCCTTGACTGCACCATCCTGACCTCCAATTCTTGAACTTTTAGCTGCAATTCAACATCTCTAGGTGAATGATACCCTCCAAAATCGGCATACCACTGCTCTTCAACAAGCGCATATTCGGCATACAACCAAACTTGTTTGTATCTTGTTAATATGGGTATGTATATTGTTGATTTGTCATAGTATGGATCTAGAGGTTGTTGATAATAACCTGAGAGTGAACTTTGCAAGCTTGGAGGTGGGTTGAAAATGTATGGCTATTCTTTGCAAATGTGAATCCCATGACATGAATGAAGCCATGGTTGCATGAATTCATGAATGGAGGAAAATGAAGAGGTGTGGAAGGAAAAATGGATGGAAAATAGTGGAAAGTCTACACCTCATAGAGTGGGATTTTAACCAAATGGAGTCATAAGTTGTGTTTTCATGTGTCTCTAAAGACTAAGATTCCGCCAAAAGCGTAACAAAACTCAACAAAATGCAAATTGATGCATGTACACACATTTTGAAGGGCCCAAAAATGGATGTAGGGTTGGATCGTATTAGTAGTAGTAGTGACCTTCAAATCTGAAATGCAAGGCATAATTGAAACTCTTAAATCAAGTAGGAAAACCCCGAAATATGAAATGCCAATGAACCTCCAAAATTCCAAAATGCATGCAAAATATGAAATCCAAAATTCTAGAATTTTGAAATCTAAAAACCACGAAAACTCCGAAATCTCCAAAATTCTGAAATCCAAAATTTTGAAATTTGGAAAAGTTTGAAATTCCAAAACCCAAAATTATAAAATGCAAAATTTTGGATTTTTAAGAATACCCTTTTGATCTTCAAACCCCAATTTATCTTCTGTGAAACTTTGAGCCCATTTTTCACATGTTAAACCCTCAAAAATTGATTTCAGATCTTTGACCGTACAACAAATCCTTCGAAATCTGAAATTCACTACTCCCAAAATCTGAAATGCTAAGGGTTTCTCGAAATTGACTTGTTTTTTAACTTGGCTTCAATATGACTTAGATCTGCAATGGAATAACTTGTTAAAAATGAAACCCTGACTTCGATGTTCTCCCACTAGGTGTGCCAAAAATGTTGTGGAAAAATCACATCAACCCTCGAATGGACAAGTTGTGAATGGGGAATTCATTGTGATTTCTGACATGGAGTAATCTTGAAGTGTGGGACCTTGTGAAATCGAGATAACTCTCTAGAGAAGGTTGGTTACTCTTCCTAATCCTACCTTCCACAACTAATCCTAATGCAAGAAAACAAACTATGCATAAAGTGTGCATATGTTTAAAGTTGATATAATTACTCATGTAAAACTTGATGAATGGAGCAGAACATATTGTAATGTGAGGGAGGAAACGCGAAGGAAAACTACTTTGTAAGTGGTGCAGAGGAAGAATAGGTGTTAGTAAGAAGGTGTGCACAAATGAGTTTGTATCATGAGAAGTATTTGTGTACTAGAATGTTATGGACTGCCATGCTCGAAAGAAGTTTCTCGGGTGAGAAAAAGTTAGGAAAATGCAAGAAAAATTGGGAAAGCTAAAATTGGTGGTAGGTGAGTACAATTAATGTGGTTAGAAATAAAAAATATATAAAAAGGTAATGAAGCAATCATTTTTACCTTGTTATTGAGATTTTTTGGTAAAATCACAACACCCCCTGAATGGCCATGTTGAGAATGGGGCATTCAGTGTGATTTCCTAACATGGATTTATCTTAAAGTGTGGGACCTTGTGAAATCATAACACTCTAGATAAGGCTAGTTCTTCTTCCTAATCCTGCTTGCCACAACTACTCCTACTGCAAACAAACATACTACGTATACCTAAACTAAAATTCCAAGGAGACAGGGATAGAGAAACTTGCATGAAATAAAACCTACACTAGAAGCGGTGATACACCAAGAAAAGGAGATGTTAAACACTTTATTAGCCTAAAAAACAATGAAATAAATGAACCTAGAGAGGATGGTCATGCATCACAGACTAGACCATATTCAATACATCATGGAGAGAGTAGACATCAGTTCCACAGACCACAATACATCAGTCACCATTCCTATATGAGCACAAAACACCAAATCTCTAATGAACATTAGAATATACACAATCACCTCTTTAACAATGAGAGGAAAGAAAGAACAATCAAAACCATGGGAGGTTAGAAATATTAACACAAAACATCATTTTATTGCTCCAAAATATGCATAGTACATTGCTAATTAGGGGAAGGCATGAAGCACATTACGAATATTTGGAGAAAGGCTTGAAGTCCCAATTCTGAGAAGAAGAGGGGTGCATAGGGGAGAAAACAATATGACCAACCCTTTTCAATGTGTAACCCCTTACATTTAATAGAAGAAATTATTTAAGAAATAGAGAGAGGAAACCTAAAATCTACTCCAACCACCAAAAAAATCCATCATTACACTTGCAACAAGGATGGAGGGACCTACAAAACCCATATCTTCATGTACATTTCCTTATTGGAGAAGAAAGCATACCTATATCCTCATTAAATTCACCTCCACCTACCCTAGCATTGTTCATTTTTCATGAATTTCAGAGATTTATAACCTCATAAATTCCACTTTTCATAATGCCAATCTGTAGATCTCCTCTTTATCTTTCCGAGGACTGCTTTCTTGCAAAAAAACAAACTTACGGTGCCCAAGATATGGACTTTTGGTTTTGTGGGGTCTCTACAATTTTGGGGTTTCAAAACCTCTAAAAATTCTCTTTTAGATGATCCCGAGTTGTATCTCTCTTAATCGGATCTCTGTCGAGTACAATTTTATGGAAAAGCAGACAACCCGGGATCAAGATATCACATTTTTCATGGGGGATTTTAGCTCATTTTGGGCTTGTGTATGATGTTGCGTTGGATAGTAGCTTGGAGGTAGGTTGGTGGACTCTTGAGTTGTGTTGATGGTGGCTTGTATGTTTACCGCGCACCACTTAGCTTATTTTCTTGCTTACCCAAGCCCCAAAACATCTTCCTACATTATTCGAGCTCTCCCTACTAGACCTTGCATTACGTTTCAAACCCATCGCCCTAGGGGATGAAACCTCGGCTCCACATTGTCGAGTTTGATGTCCCTTCACATTTAAATCACCATCATCAAGCATGCACAAGAAAACTCAGCCTACCTCGAAAATCTCCCCATTTGCACTTATATTGAGTTATGCCTCCCGAGTTGTATTCAAATGCATTCCTCCCTCGGCTCACGCGCATAGGCCAACAATTTAGCCCATTCCTTTACGCACGTCTTGTGCCTTGCATTATTTCATAGAGCTCCATGTAAAATCATCAAATGCCTCGGTATCACACATTCACCTACCCTAGGTGATTCCCAATGCATTTAACTCGACATGTTTTCAGACATTGGCCACTTTCAGACATCTGCTTGGTCAGAATTTGGAGATCCTCGCCATCTCACATGTTGCACTGTTCATCTGGATTGCCCAATATTTTCTCTGAACATCAAAAACCCAAAAGTTTGAATTTGGACTTTTGACGTTAGGCTTTTTGCCTCGCCAATCACCAACTCGACCAATCTAACTTCGATTTGAAACTCCGAACTCGAAATTCATAGTTTGGATTTCGTATTTCTTCCTCCACCTTACATGTAAATTCCATGTCGACCTCCGATCACCATTTTTCCAAAGTTGACCCCAATGTTGACCATTGCACCATTGAGTCGTTTTCCAAATTGGTTTTCTTAGCCAAGCCCTACTTCACTTGTCATCTCAAGCTTCATTTAATGTTTCCCCACCATCATGGCTACATTTATGACCGCTTGACACATTGTTTGCAAGTGAGCTCACCATTCCACTTTTTGTTGACATTACTTTCATGGTGCTTCGAGTTTTCCCCAAGCCCATTCCAATGAGACAACACCTTTCACTCCTTGCGACTCCCTTTCGAGATTCCCTAACCTATGAATCATCGAGTTATTCCTAATCCTCGGCCACGTTAACTTCCAATGGCCAAGTATTCATCCCTCGAATGCTTTGAGTTGGCATGGATTTGTGACATACCTCAACATTGATTCCTCACTTAGCTCGTTCAAGCTAGACCTTCAAGATTTCAACAATGACTTACATTCTCCCATTGACCGACCCCTTATGACTGTTATGAACTTGCTTTGCTAAGCTTCTATCATCTCAAGCTCCTTTGTCTATAAACATGGCTTGGTATCCACATCGAGACCAATTTACTTGGTGTTGAGATATTTTCAATGAGCTCGCAGAGCTTGATAACTAAGCCCCAAACCCTTTTGGGAACTCACAAAGTGTCAACCTGCCATTATTTGTGCCACCGAGCTATCAACATGAATCTTCTCGGGCCCCTTCATTACAACATCCATCCTCTCGGTGAGGCCATACATCGAGCTTTTCCATGACTCGGCCTCATATTTCCTATGGGATTTGAACTTGACACCTTGCCTCGAAGCTTGTCCATGAACACTTCAAGCCCAAAGAACCTACACGCATACAAGATATGCACGGGGTGATCACTGTGACCACGCCTATGTTTCGATTCGGCCCCTTTTTGTGAATATCTTGCTGCATGATGTAGTTCCCAATTGGCTCACCTTTCTCCAAACCCCCAATCAAAACTCCTTGTGTTCACTTATCACAATGTCAAGCTATTTCCCGATGACCCTTAAATCTCAAACATTGATCCCTCATGTGATACCTCGTTCATTGTAACCCGAATCACCGAGAAGCTTGCTAAGTTACTTAGTGAGCTCCCATTTTCAATGTGCTCTGGCCGAGCACCTTGCTGCAATTCAAACTATGGTGCGACCCCTTTGAGTTGAGTTCACTCGAATCCTCGCAATGTCATGAACTATACGCCGAGGTACTTGGGCTCTCCACCACTTCGGTTCCCAATACAGTTCATCCGAGCTATTAATGATCCCAAACTCCTAATGCAAAGTGAGCTAACCGAGCTACCCGGTGAGCTAATTTTTAGGAAGATGGCCTTTTGGCCTATTTTGCAAGTTCTTTCCATTTTTGGTGGATTTTTTCAAGATTTTCTTGAATTTGCTAGCATTTTTGGTCTAAGAGGGACCTGGGTAAAATATCAAAGGGCCCATACCTAGATTTTTACCATCTCTTGCTTGTTTTGCTAAATGTGGGCCCATCAAGCCTCATTTTTCACCACAAACACACACTGGCTATTCAAATCCTAGAAGAGGAAAAAATTCCTCTAATGATTTTCAGCTCCTATATTATTCCACATGCTCCCAAAATGCTTGATTTTTCATGTAAATCATGGGTTTCCTACGAGTTCCTATTTGAAATTCTGGGTTCAATACTCCATATTGTCCATTTTTCCTAGGGGAAAAATGGATAACATGAACTATTGCACAAAAGAGATATTTCTAAAAAGAGAACAATTGAGAACAAAGTGTGAACCAGAGAAAACTAGAGACGTGATGAAGAGTATGATCATACATCCTTCAAATGGAGAGAGAGCTCCTTGTGAGAAGGTGTAATTGTGAAGTGGAAGGATTTGAAGAGAGAGCTATAAAGATAAGGTTGTAGAACTAGGGTTATAAAGAAAATTTGTAGTTTTGGTGGCACAAAGTGATTCAAAATTTGACCTAGGGAACATGGTTGAAGTATTAAAGTGAAGAGCACTGATTTAACAAGAAAAACTAGGTTTTCCAAAGACCTATAGCACAAAATTCACCATTTTTGGGGCTAGAAACAACTATAGAAGGATAAAGTGAATAATGACACCATCAAATAATATTCCAAAAACCAATAAGATCATAGAAGAGTCTCCTCACAACCGGGTTTATGAGATACAATATCCTTAAGAATTACTTATAGGAAAACCATGCGCTTCACAACTAAGGAAGTGTACGATAAGTGAGTATAATCACCACACGCCAGGACATGAAATATACATCAGAAATGATTTTATAGAGTAAATAGGAAAGATGATTGTCGTAGGATAGATGATTATTAATGACGAGGTGCACCAAACCTTGATCAATATTGGGGTGCTACAACTATTCGAATTACCATTATTTGGTAGGCCCTCGTGCATGTATCAATGGCTCATGTCCAGGGTACATGAGGATTACTTCTACTTCGTGGGTAGAAGGATGCACTTGATGCAATTGATTGGAAAAAGAACAAGGTGAGAGATATTGGCGGTGAAATAACACTTGCCCTATGCGATAAGGTAGTGATAGAGGAGATAGCCACCAAAATGAAGTATCATAGGGGAATTCACGCCTTCCACATTTCCAAAATCACTGACTGGGAACCAAAATAGTTGTGTAATTGGTGAGATGTAAACCGGGTGCATCTAAATGATGGTCGAAAGTCAACAAGATTTTTTTGCATACTTTGTGTACAAGATGGCACAAGGGGAACAATATAATATTACCATATTCATAGTATAAGGCATTATAGATGAATAAAATACCCAAACAAAGAAAGAAGAGAAGATCACTTGGGGTTCTATCCTGTTGTTAATTATGTTTTGGGAGATAGGAGTGTCGATGGTCGGAAGTTCTATGAGGAAGAAAGGATTCAACCATGAAATGTGCATGCAAATGAAAGGTCTTACCTATGTGTTCATATATTTGAGGAAAAGGGGTACAAATATGGGTGTTGTGTAACCCCAATGCATGTAATCATACCTCCTCAAGTGGAGAAGAGGAGTTACATTCCTGAAATGGAAAGTAACTCTTGTATGATGCACTAACGCACACTAATGCATATGACATAATCTATGATAGAATCTTTCATACCCCTTAAGACACCTAAGACCTATGACCTCACCTAAGTGAGATGACTCACCACATGATGTGGAAAATGACATAAGATGATAAGGAAAGTCAAACACACAAACATCCCCATTCATCGTAACTTAGGATGAGGTGGTAGGTCAGAAATAAGTAATGGGTCTTGGTACCTAATCCCGATGAGGAACCCACAAACAACAAGGATATAAAGTAATGGAGGAAAACCTCATGGGAAAAACATTCACTTATAAGAGATGGAAAAATACCCTAAAAATATAAGAAGGATGCGTTAAATGGGACCCAAAACCGAGGGCCTGATGAGGTACCCATGTACAACTACAATCTCTCTAGAAGAAGAAGAAGAGAGGAGAGGAAGGAGACAAGAGGAACAAAAGATGTGAAGCCATAGCCAGATCTAAACTCTGCAACTCTATGAAGTCTCCAAGAAGAGTGTCGATGATGTGGTCCTCAACCTGTAGAATGAAGAAGATCCACCCACATATAAAAATGTTCTTGTCCTTGGGGAAGACATAAATGGAGAAATAAAATTCCACTAACTCCACGAAGGAAACTCAGAAGGCAACAAAGATGAATAAATTTGAATCTATTCCATTGATGTGTGAAATAGGTTTATAAAATGAGTGCACAATAATCGAAGGTAATGCCATGAGTGTAGAACAAGTATGAGTGTAAGAGAGGATCATCCATTGAAAGGATGGCCATGTGAAGTGAAGGAAAAGAAAAACACTAAAAACATTATAAAGAGGATCCACAAGAAGAGGTGGATCAATGATGGTCTCCAAAAATTAGAATTCATAAGATTCCCAGTAAGGGGCACTCCTAAAAAGGAGATTAAGGGCTCGTCTAAAACACTTTTAGAAGGATGAGAAACTTCTTGTACTACATCACAAGTAGGCACTATGAAGATATGATGAAGTTCTAGCAGATACTCATCCCAAAAGGGTGGCTCAAAAAATAAAAGAGAGACATACGACATGTATGAATCATCAATGCATAAAGGAGGAGTGAAAAGGGCCTCACACACTAGAAGTGGAAAGGAGGAAAATGTACTAAGAATATGAGGATGGGAAAAATACTTGTCGATGTCGATGGGAAGGGAGGAGTGTCAAAATTCTCTAGAAGGTGGCCGAGAGAAGGAGGAGAGAAGTCTTTAGCAACACCCTCGTTATCGAACTATAAGAAAGTTCCTTGTCATCATAGATAAAAATAAGATAATATGTGTCGAGAAGAACTATCATCACATGAAGAAGGAGAGGATATAATTGTACCAATAAGAGAAGCAACAATGACAGTCTTTGAAGGGTCTCCAAATAAGGACTGAAAGATGCTCCAGATAGTGTGAGGAGGATCTGAGTGTACCACATGAAGGCAGAGAGGTCTAGAGACATGTAACATCAAGTGACCAACAACATGGTCACACGTGTTGAGGTAGTCTTCAAGATGATAAGGATCAGTGGGTGCAGGAACTAACCCATATAGAAAAGGATAAAGGCCCTCGTGAGTGAAGTAACATTCCATATAAGCATGTCATGATGTATAGTTCTCTCTACCAAGAAGAAGTGTCGATGGCTAAGAAGTGAGCATGCAAAGCTCAATTATAGAAAGAGCATTCTCAATGGTGTAGAATGCAATAAAAGAAGGGTGAAAGAGTACACATAAGGTTACAAGAAGTAAGACTCACCAAGAATGCATTTGCATGTAATACAACACCCAAGAACAATGATAACCCCCTTTTTGCTGGCACTTTATAAGTAGTGTGTTGATTACAATAAGGTGTGTTCATATGACGTGAGATAGTTGAATACTCACCTTGTAGTAGGTGATGAATCGTGCAAGAGCGAGAGGTCACAATAAGTCTTAGTTGAAAGCAAAGGAACAACATGTAAAAACACAACAGAGCGTAAACAAGAAATAAGGGAAAAAACAATGTTCAAAGTGTGAGATAAAGCATCTCACATGTTGAAAAGGAGTGGTTCTCTTTCCACAAGGATGTGGTGGACGTGCTCACTAGCCACAAGTGAAGAAGATATCTACAATGATGATGAGCTAGAAAACATGACACTGGAAAATCCCAATTATCCTATAATGAAGGCCAAAAATAAGGTACACCCCTTAATGATGAATATTTTAATTAATTTACCCTTTAAAAGGAAAAAATCATTAAAAACTCAAAAAAGGGAGAGAGGGGAACCTAGGCTCAATGTCGAGTACAATCATCTCGGAGAGCTCATTTGGTGAGTGGTGGTGATGCAAGCTGCATGGAGGATGGGTAAGTTTCCTCATGAGATAAATAGTGATATGGGGTGTTGTAACTAAGCCGAGATGCGGGTAAGTTAGTGAGCCAAGTTGGGAAATGGGCCGAGATGGTGGGATATCGGGTGTTGTGCTAGAGGGAAGCCAGGTCTTTGGGTGGGCCGAGTTGTGCATCGAGTCGGTTAGGAGTTCATGTGCCAAGATTTGTGGATACAATGTCAAGTCAATGAAAAGTGAAGGGTCTATGTCGGAGGGTGCATCGAGTGGAGATGTCAAGTGTGTACTATGGGAAAGTGCAAGTTGTGCACAAGAAAAATAGTGAGTTGTATCCACATTGGAGATGTAAGAGGTCATTGAGCCATGCGTTGAGGTCGAGTGAGGAGGAAGTGTAATAGGAGGAGATCTCCATGTTAAAAACAACCAAGTAAGATAAGCGAAATCCATGACACAGAACCCATGAGGACTAAGCGTCAAGCTGGTCAAGCTAGAGCGTAACGACTGACATGGAGATCCCAATGGAGAACACAAACATAATGACACATGGGATAGGCGATGATAACTAGGGCCATGATCAATGTAAGTAGGGGACAAAACATGAGGTGAGAACTCACATGCATATGAAATGTAGAGCTAGGGATGTAAAAGGCATGATGAGGTGAGCCTACGAGAGGTAATGTATGGTTTGAGGAAGTTGAAGGTTGTGGTAGAGTCGGGAGTAAGATAGAGCATATATGTAGCAAGATAAAAATGCAAGGTAAGGCCACGATCTAGAGATGCGAGCAAGGATCCAAACACAACAAGGGACAAGAAAGGTGTGTGATCCAAGTTTGAACCAGGAGGCGAGCGGTGAGAAGATCCAAAAAAGTGAAGGAGAGACCAAACCATGATGTGTAGGGAAAGAACGTGTGAAAAATAATCAATACATGAGTCTAATGTGAGTTGAGCGCACAAAATGCAATGATCATGAAAAAGGTAAGGGGGGGTGGGTGAGATGAGCTATGGAAAAATAGGTGAGCTACGAGAGAGTGAGCTAGGACAACTCGGTTTCGTGTCGGGGAGTTGGAGCTAAGTTGGGCCCTAAAAACAACTCCACCACTTAAAACCCGTAAAGCAAAAAAATCTCGAGATATGCTTACCGAACCTAGAATAACCTTCATAGAGCCCGGAAACCCCGAAAAACACAAACCAAGTGCAACCAGAAAACCCAAAACAAACTATGAACCTGAATAAGACCAAATCAATACATATAACGCACTGATGGAATAACCATTATGAAGATTGCACATGAACCAATTAAGGTCACGAAATGATAGAAGTATATAACAAAAATGTGGAGTAGCGTGGATCCCAACACCACACTTTGATACCATGACAGAGAAAGTGAAAACGAGGATCATGCGAGATACCATGCACATCAACTGAGTTACATTTAAATGGAATTGTAAAAATTTTCCTTGAGGAAGTAAGCATGTAACCATGAAATGTCCATGCAAAGAATAGGTCTCACTCACGTGTTCATAGATCTGAAGAAAATGGGTACAAATAGGGGTTTTGTGTAACCCCCAATACATGTAATCATACCTCCTCAAGTGGAGAAGAGGCACTACATTTCTAAAATGGAAAGTAACTCTTTTATGACTCATGACACATACCGACATGTATGATAGAATATATGATGGAATTTTTCATATTCCATAAGACACCTAATACCTATGACCTCACCTAAGTGAGATGACTCACCATGTGATGTGTACAAAGTCATAAGATGACAAGTAAAGTCATACACACCAACAAAAAGCTTGGTCCAACAGAGGAAGAACAACCTCATGTGATACATAATCTAGACTAGGAAGAGGAGGATGAGGAGTATACTATGTAATAGGAGAAAGAAGAGGAAGCACATGAAGTCTAGGAGGAAGAGGACACATAGAAAAAGAGAGTGAGAAGGATAAAGATGTGTGCAAGGAGGAATAAGGAATTGAAGGAAGCCAAGGCACTAGTGAGGAGATAGGCCACATGCAAAATAATGTTGCGCAAGAGACACCACATAAGCAACGCACGAGGATGGAGAAGACCAAGGAAAGAACAAGAACCTCTTACAATATCATACACAAATGATCCTTCAAAGATCTTAAGGGAAAGGTTCTAAATTATAGTGCCTACTAGAGAACTATTTATTGGGGAATATTTGATAAGGCTAAGGCCCATCCATGCACAAGGAAGATTCTTTCTTAGAGTTTGAAGAATCATCTAGAGTATCCAGAGTTTGCAGTTAGAAAAGAGTCAATTTTGGAGTTAAGATCGAAGAAATAACTGAGATCCTTACCGATAATTGACTCTTCCTAACTCTTAGATAAACAAGCAAGCAACATTATTAATAAGACAACCGTCAAGGTCGGCAGGAAAAATATTGATAAAGGGGCCATTGTAAAGAGAATGCAAAGGTATATAGAGCGTAAGGATAAGATAAATTATAAGCTTGCTGAAGAATTGGTTAATGTGAAGAAGAGAATGACATATGCATATAATAATGTAGCCAACATTGTCAACAATATCACGCGTGCATGTCCCACGATGTTGTGATGCAGCCAAACAGGATCATAATACAAAGATGGAATACTTGGACAAGATATTATACCTACTGCTGGTTAAAGTAAATACTGGTCCTTGGCCTACGAAATAAGATTTGGCCAGTATGAATAAGGCCAAGGTAGAGAAAAATATAGAATAATATATAACCATTAGCGCAGAACTTAGGGAGGTTGCACATAAGGCTGAAAATATTTTTGATAACTTTGAGAATATCACAGGAATTTTGAACGCATGCACTGTAGAATATGAGACAGAGGAGAAAAAGATACAGACCACAATACGTAAAAATGATCCTGAACGAGATAAGTTTCTACAAAAAGTTGGGGAGAAGAAGGAGATAAAGAAATCCAAGTGCAATAGAATTAAGGAAAGACTTGTTGAAATTAAAAATTTGGTGATGTGAATGGTAGATAGTTTGGAAGGCATTGCCATAGAATGGGATGTGGTGATAAAATAGCTGCAGGAGAATATGGATGAGCTAACTATGGAAAAGATTCCAAATATTGTTAAAACAACTCTTGACAAGGTAACAATCAAGCTTGAAGGATGGAGGAAGATGGAGAATAAAATAAGCTGAGAGTTCACAGAACTTCTACCATCACCATATTTTTTATTTTAGGATGCGCGTAGAGGAGAACATTATTTATTTTTTTGGTATTAGTTGGGGGTGTTTCCCACATCTTTCAGAGATTCTTGCAAGATATTATTTTCTATATTCTTGATTCATTATATTTTCGAGGACAAACAATACTCCTAGTGTGAGGTAATGATGGGATAAGAAAGTGGCTAAGTACAAGACACACATGGAGGTTGAATACCTCGCATAGACGGTCTCATGTGGACTATAAAGAAGTATCAAGAGGCCAGAAGGAATGCGCATGAGTATGCACGAGGATAGTAAAATAATTCAAGTACAAGACAAGTGCACAAAGGTGCATGTAAGAGATGGAAAGACAATAGGGAACAAAGTTCGCCCACAGAGACAAGAAAGGAGTTAGATGGATTCTATAATGGGATAAAAATAGAGAAAAGTAGAGTGGGCATGGTTGGAAATATAAGTCTAAAAATAGACTCAACAAGGATAAGGCATTGAAAAAGGATAAATCACATGCAGGATAGACGAGGACTATGCACGGGAAAAGCTAATTGTAGGATGCATGTATGGGTAAGACCAAGCTATTTATAGCATAAATTGGAGAGTAAAGTAGGATTTCATGGGCATATAACCTATAATTAGGAGTCTATTATTATAACTAAAGCATGTAAGCAAAGTGAAGGACATGTTCCCACCTTATATATGTGTGTCTCATTCCTTTGTATATAGATAAGAGTATGAATGTGATGTTAGTACCTAGGGATTTGAGTTAGCAAGTAGAGGTCTGTGTGTATGAGTGCACGATGTGCATAGTATATGTGAAGACTTGTGTTTGTAATGGATAACATTATATGGATTGCCAAGGTTAGAAGGGATGTGTGTGGTGTAATTGGAGTTCGAGATCCTACTGCTTATTGTTTATGTTGATGAATGAATGATCAAAGCTCTTATTTTTGGTATTTGTGTTGTGATCTACCTAGTCTATCTTCTATCTTATGTTGCGTAATGGTTTATACTAACTAGACATCTTGCATGATCTAACAAAAGGGACCTAGTAGGTTTCCCAAATTTCGAGTGAGTTCTTGGAAATTAATTTGAGTGATGTGCTAGTGCACTCGACTATTGGTGTTGGTAATTAAAGATTACAATATGTGTATGTGTATGTGTTTAAGTGTAATGCCTCGCTCTGTTGCACCCAACTGATGAAGTGTGAGTTTGACCTTCCCACTTGGCTAGTTGGTATGAGAGCTCATCTCACCAACTACTTGAATGATCGAGGTGTTGGATCTCATGTGAGTTGTCATCAAATCTTATGTGGAGCTACAACAATGGGCACCAATTTCCTTCTTGGTTGTCATTTTTCATAATTTCAATTTCGATCTAGGTGTCAATCATATCATGAATTACGAGAAAATGTTATAATAATTATAATAAAATAAATATTTAACGTATAAACTAATAATGAAAATGAATAATGAAAATGTGAAATTTAGATTTAATTTAGGAGCTTATTCTTGCAAGCTAATTGGTTAAGTCTGAAATTCGGGAACCTAAAATTTGAGAGAGCCATCCAAAATCTAGATTTTTCATATGATCTCCTTGATGTCTGAAACCACTCGCAAACATCCTGAAAATATATACATAAAATATAACTTAAAACGTAAGAAAAATAAAAGGAATATATCCCTTTTATTTTATGTATATACTTAATTCTATGAAAAATAAATAAAATAATTGAAAGAAATAAAAGATCAAATGCCTTTAAACGTGTGGAAATTTAAAACAAAATTTTGAAATTTAATCAATAAAATAATTCGAATTTGGGTTAAATGCATTTGATTTTGTAAGTGATGGTGGCATGGAGGGACATCAAATGGAAGGTAGGTGGTAGGTGGTGATGTGGAGAAGGAGGTCAAGTAGGAAATTTTTTTTTCAGACGTTGCACATTTCAAAGGAAAAGTCGGGTTTCACGGTCCTCTGAACAACACTTCCTCACATCCTGCGTGTGCCTGTGGGAGAATTTAATGGTAAGCGATTTTATTATTTTCCTAGCCCAAAATAAAGAAAAAAAAAGAAAGAAGCTTCATTAAGTTTTTTATACTATGCTAGGCTCATGGCTATATGGTGTGAGGTTTAGTTTATAAGTGGCTTTCATTGGCATTATTTAGTCAATGTTTTTAATTATTTTCTTCCTGAGAAAAATGCAACCGCGTGGCCTGTCATGGTTACTAGATATTCACGAAATATTTTTGTTGAAAGGCGTCTAAATCCTATCAAAAAATGTACAGACAGGCGTAAGGAAATATTCCACAAACTTGGATGCAACATATGAACTGTTTGTTTAAACTCCTCAAGTCAATGTCCTTTTGTGGCTAGAGAAGATTGTTTAATATACAAGGAGGAGTTTGTTGAAATGACTTTAGAACAGTTGAAAACCATACAACCAAACTCCACATCTTTTGCTATATTCCTTCCATGTCGAGAATAAATAGAATCTTTGAAACTAGATGAGGGATGTTGCCAAAACATTATGTAGAATGATTTTTCTGCATACATTGTAGTTCTTTTGTGCCATAGTAGTTATATTTGCAAAACGTGGGAGCATTCAAGTTGTTCAAAAATGCATGAAACAAATGTGGTCTATGGCTGCAATGATTATAGGATGTGAAAAAAAATGAAAATGATTTTATTGAAAAGACATTAGAAATTGGCAAGTAAATGTAATAAAGAGGTTTGCAACCCAATCAATTTTCAGCTGTCAATGTCCTCCCAAGTTGTGGCAAGATGGGAGCTTCAGAATAGGGTATGAGAATCCAACAAATGCATAAAGGATAGAGGATCCTTATCAGATGTTCTAGTTGCAAAGGTGCTAGAAGACATGTATGCAAAATATGGAAGCTTAGATAAATTCCGTGAAGCATTTGACGAAATGCCTTAGCGTGGAGATTTCGCGGGTTAGGAATGAAAACCACTTGGAGAACCTTGCACAACGTATTGCTATCTCGGATTAATATTCATGGTATTTCTCAACCCTTTCTTACATGAATTTCTTGGTTCTAGTCTTCCTTTGCATTGATTTTCAACATAATTAAAAGAGAAAATATGCTTTCGGGAAACCAAAATAAATTGTAGTACAAACAATGAAAATTTTCCTTTATTATGCAACTTGAAGGAATAGTTGAATGTAAACCTGTTTCCCAAATTTCCTCCTTATATGAACAGAAAATCTTGATAACCATGTAAGTTAATGGAAAACACAGAAAGTATCTTTCGAAATCGATTTCTAGATAAAACTATTTGTCGTTACTCTTTGCAAAAGTTAATAAGCACACATTTTAATAATGTCTAAAACATCTTTCGAACCCGTAACGGGCTGGTTAAGCTTTGAATGGGTACCCTGTCATGTGGAGAACTGTATTGAACCTTGGGATGACCTTGCAGGATCATTTGTGCACTTTTCCTAAACCCTCTAGGATCCATGTTAGCCATTTTTGCAGTCTTGGGAAGTTGCTGAAACTTAAAAGTTGAGTTTGGTTTTGGCTTGTCGTTTGTGCCTCGAGTGATGAAATGGATATCGGTTTCCATAAACCTCTAATATTTCTACACAAAAATTTTTGCAACCATTATTTTTGAGAAAAACACCTAGTGGGTTAGTTTTTCAAGAGGGTTTGGTAAGCCCTTGGTCGTTGAATGACCAAGTCAAGCTAGTACAACTATGACAAGTGGGCCCAAAAAAGTAGTCACCATTTGTACCATGTTCACCGTTTTGAGTTTCGTAAACTCCAGTGAATTCTCTCGTATATAGATGGATGTATATGACTTGTATCACGATGCCTTGACCATCATAAATCAATTTTCAAACTCTATTTTATAGCCACTTGGTATAAAATTTGGCGTTATTGCAAACTAGCAACAAATTTAAAACGTTGTTGTGGACCAATATTAAGTTAAATATCTAGTGGGAAAACACATAGGCACTAACATATGATGTCATGAATCTCAATTTGGTTGTTTGTTTCCATAAAAATAATTTTGGGAAAATGTGATGTTGTTTCTCTCTCCTCTCTCTACCCCTCTCTAGTTTTGAAAATGTAATGAAAATGAAAATGTATCTCTTACCTCTCTTATTATGTAAAGTGGTTCTTTCTTTGCAAATGGAAAATTAGTAATCATGATTTGTGCTAGATCGTGGTAGAATTCCATGCCAAAGCAGGTTATCACTGATCCATGCTCTAATGGTTGTTGTAAGTTGTAGGTAGTATGACAAGGAAGATAAATGAAGGAATTTGACTTTATAGTTGTTTTTAAATTGTAAAATGTATAAAATGATGTGATGTATTGTATATTTGAATAATTGTAATTATTTACTATTTTGAAAGGATAAATGAAAATAAATTAAAATTTAGTTATTCCATGTGTGCATTGAAGGTTGTATGTAGTTGTAATTGAATGTTGTTTAGTGATATCGAGTTATTAAAACAATTATTACCATACTAATTGTAGTTTCCCTTCTTAAAACTTAAATTTTTGGTTGAATATTATATTTCCTTGGCCACCTAAATGAAATGTGTTATAACCCTCTTATCATACCTTCACCCTAAAGTACGGTCTTGTTAAGTATGAAAACCCTTATCATGCTAAGAAAAGGTTTAAACCTATTACCAGTTCATTCTTTATTGTAGTTGGGACTAGCCTTGTGAAACCTTTCCATAGTTTAGGTACATTGGTTTGAGGAAGGGATACACTAGGTGTACCCCTTCCCTTTTAGTGTGAGTATTTCCGATACACTATTGGGTAGCCAAGGCCTTGGGAGTATAATTATGTTGTTTTCACTTTCAAATGACCTCATTAAAGGAATTTAAAATGAATCAAGTGGAACCTATCTCTTAGTTACACCTATGCATGAAACTATTGAGTCAAATCCCTTTCTCTTCACAAATTAATTACTACTTTGGCTAGTTACTTCAAGGTACCCTGGGGTTATTCAAAGGGTTACCATGAAAAAAATGTTACATGAGTTTTTCCTCGGGGTAGAGCATAGACCCCTTTAGTTTCAATGATTTCAAATTTTCTTATAACTCCTACGAGGATTGTTGATAAAATACCCTTAACGTACACTTGTATAATAATTATAGTAGAGTCGTAGAGGGCTTTTAAATTCATAATAAAGCATTGAATGTCCCACATGTGAAATATGTATTCTATATTCTTGAGTTGTCTAAGTGTGATAAAAATATGTGCATTGCATGAGATAATACCCCTCGAAAGCTTATTTTCATCAAGTAAAGAAGTAATATTATATGATTCGTAGTTCTTCAACCGAGATGATGCTAACCTAATACAAAAGTAAAGAATGTAAATGAAATACAAACAAAAGTAAATGAAATGAATTTTGGTGTGATTGTGATGATTTTTTCATACACCTTGAATGAGGTCAAAGTGGTTAAAAATGTTTAAATTGATCATAAAGAAAATAAAAATAATGGTACGTACTCGAGTGATTAACATTCTAACAATGGAAACTTGTAATATTCAAGGAAGGAGCCTTGTTCACATTCATAACCAAGTTTAAAAAAGGTGGTAATTGATCAAGTAATCTAAAAAGGAAAAGTAAATTAATTTATTTTATGTATCTTGTGGGTTAGCCATCTCTCTTATTCATCTATTGGTCCCTCCTTATTTATTTTGGTACTATGCTTGTTGGAACCAATGTGTTGTGAGTTATTGTTACTCCATTCATGTGATTATGATTTTGAAGGAGTACTAATTTCCTTAAACCATGTTTAACACACATGATTTATATGACTATAAAGCAAGCCATGTGATGTGTTTAGTGATGGTCAAATACCTCTCTCTCTCTCTCTCTCTCTCTCTCTCTCTCTCTCTCTCTCTCTCTCTCCTCATTCTTGTAAATTATTATTTTATTTTTCCATCATTTGATGGGATGTACATGATTTAATGCTCATTTGAGTAGTAATGTGGTTTCCTTATATGTTGTGTACTTGTTTAGTACTCATTGTGAGACTAACAAGCATTTTGTGTGTATGGGGGAAGGTAGGGTCATTATGGAGGGATAAGTAAAGATAAAACTGAAGTAAACCTTGTGTGACATTAAGGAGGAATCCACGGTATGTGGGATTTGTTCTAGTTAACTGATAAGTGTGTTTGAAATAAATTGGGTGGAGGGATAAGTGGCATGCATTTTATTTTACTAGAGGAACCAAGAACTTATGCCCCATACCTTAGTGGAGTGATAAGTGGTATGGATTGACCCTAGTTCCCTTTGCAATCCATTAGAGGCTTGGTAGTGCATGATAATTTTGTGAATTTCCCTAACCTCTCTCTTTTGAGCCTCTTACAAAGGCTTGACATGGTGATACATATTTTATTAAATGCTATTTTCTATTTCTCTTAATGCTAAACCCTTATGGAATTTATTGGTTATATTTGGAATGCATGTGCATTGATTGATGTGTTGTATTTTCTTGTATGCATGAGTATGATTTATATGTGTGTATGTTAGGGACTTGCATTGCCAAATGTGGAGGGATAAGTGTTATTATGGTGTATGGGGTTTCTTGTTTATTTTGGGAGGAAACAAAGGTTGGTGAGACTAGTCTTAGTGGAGCGATAAGTGCGGAGGGATAAGTGTGTTTTCATGTGTGGTTGCATGAATTATTGGAGGAACCAAAGGATAGTCTCCCTTCCTTAGTGGAGGGATAAGTGGAAGTATTGACACCATTTCCCCTTGAAAGTATATTATATAGCTTGGTGGTTTTATACTCTTTTATTTTTTATGTTTAGTTGGCATCATCATCTCCTTGTTTTGGAGATACATATGAAGTGTCGCATGTTGTTTTTGGTCCAGACATCATATTTTTGGTATGTGGGCCCATGTGATGATGTAAGTGTTGTAGATGAGTGTCATAAGATTTTAATTTTATGAAAAAAAAAAATTCTGTTTTAGTTATATTGATAGTGTGGGTGTTACATTTGGTATTAGAGCGGAGGTTCATACTCTCAAACCTATGGTATGCATTTGTGATGTGTTTATTGAACGAGATGAAAAAATTATGTTATGTCATGTTGTCTTGTTTACAACTTATACTTCTGATGTTATGTATGTACTTGTGATAGTTACCACTGTGGATTTTGAGATATCGAAGTGTTTTTGATAAGGGTACCATGTACGATGGAAAAGTGACAAGCGAGCGTGGGAATCTACAAGCAACTCTTCCTCGCACCCGACCTCCCGAGGTCGTGCCGAGACAGCCGGTGGGGATGGAATATGTATGGGATGCAGACAAACTAGTTAGGAAATCTAATGTCTTCAATACGCACTAGTGGAATTTGCGAATCTAAGGCAAAGAAGGCCCTTCTAACCTGAACTGGTGTGATAGATCGATCGGCAAGGATGACTGCTCGAAGGCTCCAATCAATATCGAGCTCTGGCGTGATTCGATCTATGGGTTGTGGAATACGTGGAAAATGACCTGGGATAGTTTCGTGTATGTCTCTGGATAAGGTCATATGGTGGATGGTAAATATAGTCGACTCTATGGACGATTCTTTGGCCTAGTCCAGAACTCTCTAGCTTTGTTAGCTACTTGTATCTAGTAAGGATAACTGTTCGATGATGATAGGTGGAAGTGGAGTGGATCTGAATACTAGTGTGCGTAGGCCAATGTCTATGTCCGATTGACTTACGGATTCGTTGGGTTGCGGGATTTGTGGATCGCAACCGTAGACTCTTGTTTGTTGCGGTCCTACTATGGTCATGCGTAGAATTAGTTCCTAATCCCTAACACCCAGTAATCGTATGCTTTCTCAGCCTCTATATTCAAAACCAGTAGCTGTGCGATCTTCTCAGAGTGCCTCACAGGCGTTCTTGCAACCTGAATTCTTAGGCTAGTATCTATGTCTGTGAGAATGTCTCCTGCGTCTGGCTGTGGGACTAAAGGATCACAACCAAACATTTTCTCTCTTTCGAGCCCTTCTACAGTCATATGGATGTTACCTAGGGTAATCTGTAGTTTGGTTGATTCGACCAAAACATGTGCGCTTGGTCGTCCTCTATGTTTAACCCGCTCAACTGGGAATGGATTTGTTGCAAGCTTACCGTTGTTCGGAAGACTTGAATCCTAAGATTCTGATCTATATCAGTTATTGCTATGATGAGATTGGGTGGGGCACGATTGGCTTGAATACGTATTCCCTGGGCTCCCTAGGTCCCGTGATTGTCATACAAAAGTAACAATGTAAAACTAACTGTAGCAAAATAAAATTTAACTACGTTGAATATATCTATAGCATATATGATTTCTCTATTTTTGTATTTTCTGATGAACTATTCGAATGAATTTAGCAACTAATTTAATACATCTAGAAATTGACAGCTAAGATAACAATTTAAAACAAACAAGATAACCGAGTATAGCTATTTGTCTGTGCAATTTGTAGATCTACTCTAAACAATGAAATAACTGATCTAATCTATTTGCAAGATTCTCGATCCTACCTCAGAAGTGAGGAGTGAATCATAGTTTCTCAGAAACTATCAATCCCCACAGCTTCCCTGGCAATATCGAGAGTAGAATTAACTGAAATAAAGTGATTGGCTACTTTATTTGATATATTTCTAACTAGAACTTTGAAAGTTAGAACCCGGATTTTGCGTAACAGCTGGCGAATCCGATGGTGTGTGTGATCTTGTCCCCTCAAAGGTGATCTCCTCGCTCCTTCGTGTTCACATGGATCCAAAAAGCGTGTAATGCTAGCATCAACGAAGTATATATTGGGATAAAGGTAGCTTAGGATACAGACTGAATACAATGCGAGTAGGAGAGGGATAGCGCAAGAGTACAGAGCTTGGCTTATGTAATTCCTAGCGGGATTTATTGCGAGTCATGCAACTTAAAGCATCCAGAACCTGAAACTATCCTGTTTGAAGAACAAAACCTGCAACTTTAATGGCTTCCTATTGAAAACAAGCTATTCTACTCCAATGGATTGGATGAAATATCAACAACACTTGCACAAGATGGATATGTGGCTTACTAACAGTAAAACAATGCTAACTAAGCATGCAATGAAAGAAGCTAAGCATTCTAAGAAAAATGAAAACTAAATCTATTGCAAAGAGAAATCAGAGGCAAATTTGAGGGGCCATTTGCTTGAGCACAAGCCAACTATTTATAGCATTTGCATTTACCCAAGGTAAAAGCCAAATAGAACTCTTAAACTATAAACAATGGCAAAACACTATTCCAGGGAACCAGAATCATAAATGCAAGCTTATGGCGGTGAAAGAAAGTTGGTAAAACATTGAAATTACGTGAGTCGTGTTAAAAGAGCTTTCTGGAAAATGCGTAAAGGACTACCGCCCTGAGCAAGGCGGCGGTTATAGGACCCGCCCGCAGTGGCGGCGTTTTTCTATCAAGAGAAAAAGGCCAAGAAAAGAGGGGAAAAGGGAAAAACAAAGCACACGGGGGCTAAGCGGGGCATGCGGGATGTTAACGCACACTTGGAGATCTTTTTCGGATCCCGAACACCTTGTGAGGAGACCTGTATCATCATTGGGGCACATGTCACGTTGTTCTGGCAGTACAATACCTTATAATTTTGGGTACGTATAGGTACCTTAATGTGAAATTGTTGTATAGTGCGTATGTTCTATCAATATGTTTATGAAAATTGTGTTTTGTTGTGAATCTTGAATGTGTTGTTGAATTGATACCCCGTGGTCTCTCAGTATGTGCCATCGATGTGTATATATAAATATATCACTTTGTGGAATTTATTGTGTCATATTGTTGTACCACCTATATTATACTTATGTTTCTTGTAAATAGGTATTAATGTGTTAATCCTCATGAATAGGGGCATGTGATGATCCATAGGGATATAAAGAAACACCACTTCATCAGAGCAACCAAAACTAGAAGAAAAATCAATCAGAAAGAGGAGTAGATTGTTAAGTTACAAACCGCCACTGTGAAGAGTAGCGGTTGCATAACCACCCATATGCACATAATGACTCTTATGTAACCTCTATGACGCTTATGTAATCGCTAGTCTCGCATACATCGATAGTCTTGTCACTAATGAAACAAAAAATAAATAATCCACAAATGGTCACGAATTTCAAACGTTTGGCCATGTCTCTTCCTATTCTCCAAAGGCACGTGAGGACATGGGGAGAAAGTTATTTAACCAAGAAAGAAAGAGGAATTCATCATCGATTCATGGGGAAGTGATCAAGAAGACTTTGCTACTAGAATTTAATTATAGAAGAAAGTTGAAAGTGTAGAGAAAACAAGTATAGATGGTGGAACTAACCTTCTTTTCTTCCTTCAACTTCTTATAATCTGTAATTTTTTAAATTGGCCAATATATAAGTGGAAAGAAAGAGAAATTTCCCTTCCGACTAGTTTTCCTCAAATTGGGGGTTTCAGGATAAAAATCTTGTGTTTGCATTGAGTTGTTCATTCTAATTTGCTGCAAGTAGTTATAAGCACTAAGATTCATTCACTAGCTTTCAATTTCTCTGTCATTTTCAATAATTGGAAGTAGAAACAATATTTTGTGGTCTTGTGGATTTCCAAAGTAGAAGTTTATAGATCATTTTGGTATCAAAGATAATTATTATCCATGACTATGGTATTCATTCTTGTGTGATTTGTATGACATTGAAAATTTCTAAAGGTGAAGAAGTTTTACCTTACGATCTAGAAATAGCTACAAAGAAGTGGAAACAAAGAGTTAGAGATCGGAGGAAGAGAAATTGGTCCATAGAATTGAGATGCTAGAAAGCACGATGGATAGATTGTATAGAAACCAACAAGAGCTCTTAAATATGCAAAAGATGACATTAGTTAAGAAAGATTCCATGGACTCAATGGTTCAAGATTTGGCCAAAAAAATTGGCATACGGAAGAGCCAAAATGAGGAAGAATATGTGGAATTACGTGAAGAAGAAAATTCACTTGGAAGAGAGAAGGTAAATTCTGATCATGCTCCTTTTAAATTTGAAACTAAAGTTGAGATAAAAATATTTGAAGGACAAGTAGATGCAAAATTTCTTGATAAATGGTTAAAATAATTAGAGATTTATTTTAGTGTACATGATGTCACTAAGGCACAAAGAATCACCTTTGCACATATCAAAATGGAAGGACATGCTCTGGTTTTGTGGGAAACCCATCTAGCCACTTGTGAGAAGAAGAAACGTCCTATTGTAAGATCTTGGGAGGGTTTTAAAGAATTAATTAGAGATAATTTTTATCCTATTGGCCATAAGACTGACCAAATGATTAAATGGCAGTATTTTAGACAAAGCAAAGTGGTCAAAGTGTGTAGGATTACACTACGGAGTTTCAGAGACAATCCATGTTGCTTAATATGGAATTGGAGGATGAGGATATTTCGACCAAGTATTTGGTAGGACTTCACACTCAGCTTCAAAGGAAGGTCATCTCCACGAAGCCCAAGGATCTCAATGAAGCATGTGTGTAAGAATATTACATTGATGATGAGAAGAAGCAAGGAGAAACAGATTCAAGGACAAAGTAGTCAACAAATCAGCTAAAGAAAGAGCAGGGAAAAACAAGTAACAAAGGTAAATGGAAAGGGAAAGGTAAAAAGATCTGCTACTACTTTGAATACTTGTAAATATCCTAGGATTTTTGTAAGAATTGTGATATAAATTGTCATACTCGATGCTACATGTTGGAAGTTACATCCGAATTACAACTAAAGAACCAAACCAAGGATTCAAATAAATTCATGACAATTTTAAAGATAGATGGGGAGGTAGAGATAGAGGATGATTCTGATATAGACGAGAGGCTAGGATGCACATCCACTAACATGGACTACCAAGAACAATAGGAAGAGATTAGTAAGCTATTTCAGATCAAAATCCAAATCAAGAGAACTAAGGTAAACACTTTGGTTGATATTGGTTCTCAATATCATTTGATTTCTTATGTAGTTGTAAAAAAATCTTGGTCTTGAAACTTATGAGCATCGAAATCCTTATACTTTGGGATGGGTGAAGAAGGGTGTAGAAATTTAGGTAACATGAAGATGTAAGTTCAAGTTTGGGATAAATTCTCAAGATATAGATGTATGGAGGATAATGAAATTCCAATTGATGTTTTGATGTTGTTTTCGATAGTCCTTACTTGTATATCAAGGATGTTATATTCATGAGAAGGGAGAACCAATATGAATGGGTCAAGGATGGAATCAGTTACAACATCCGGGAACACCAGCGTAAGTCAAAACTTGTTATGGTAATTTTTAACTAAGGAAAAATACTAATTTAGGAAAATCATAATCAGTTTTGTTTACTTTTATTGAAATATAAGCAAGATGTGATAAATTTTTTGGATATTTATAAGTAAAGGGATGAAGAATTTGGATAGCATAATTCAGTCTTTTCAAGAAGTATTCCATACTTCTAGTGAGTTACCACCAAAACGAGAGGTAGAGCATGAGATTCATCTGTTTTCAGAGTCCCCTCTACCAAATATTGGGTTATATCGACAATCCTTGTTGGATAGTACAGAGGTAAATAAATAACTTCAAGAGTGTTAAACCAAGGGTAATATGCCCAAGCACCTCGCCATGTGGTTCTCCTATTGTGATGGTGCAAAATAATGATAGTTCTTTGAGGATGTGCATCAACTACCATGATTTGAACAATATTACCATAAAGAACATATATCCACTCCCACACATAGATGATCTCTTAGACCAACTTCAACATGCAAACTTCTTCACAAAGTTGGATCTTAAGTCCGGTTATCACCAAGTCAGGATGAAGGAGGATGATATATGGAAGACTTCCTTAAAAAAACAAGGTTTGTATAAGTGGTTGGTACTTCCATTTGGTTTATGTAATGCACATGCTACATTTATGAGGTCGATGAATGATGTATTTCGGGAATTCATAGATTCATGTGTCATTGTATATATAGAAGATATTTTGATTTTTAGTGCCACATGGGAGGAAGATCTAACACATTTACAACAAGTCTTGCAAGTTATCAAAGAGTAACAACTACTATGCAATATGAAGAAGTGTTAATTTTACAAACAATCACTTATCTATCTTGGGCATGTGGTTGGAGGAGGAGAGATACGAGTGGATCCAAATAAGGTGGAATCCATCACCAATTAGGAAACACCAACGTGAGCCATGGAGGATAAGGATTTTGTGGGAGAAGTATGGTACATGAGGAAGTTCAAGACGTGGATTCTCCACTATTATAACACCTCCACACACAGCAGTTGCAAAGAGTAAGGGTTTTGAATGGGTTAAGGAACAAGATAAGGCTTTTGAGTTATTAAAATACAAAATTGGTCATGCTCCAAAGACTTGCTCTTCCTAATTTGCAGAGCCCTTTGAAGTAGAGAAAGATGTGAATGATTACGTTATGGGAGAAATGTTGCTACAAGGAGGTAAGCCAATATGTTATCATTCTGAAACTTTCACGTCAATAGTTAAGGGATATTTAATATATGATAAAGAAATGTATGCACTAATTTAGGAAATAAAGAAATGGAAACATTATTTTTAGGTAAATAAACTACATGCACACGACCACAAACTTCTCCATTATTTACAAGCACAATTTAAATTGTTGCTAGATGGGATTCCTTCAGTTCCATTTCGTGATTAAGTATAAGAAAGGAAGTACAAATATGGTGGTAGACATGTTGTCTAAGACACCCATATAGGAGAAAATGTCTAGTTTGGCCACTATCTCTCATTTTGAGCCCTTCACAAAGGAAGCCTAGGGAGAGGCATATGCTCAAGAAAAATATTTTGGGGTGACATATCAGTATTTCCAGTCCAAGGGGGCTAAAAGGATGGGTATTAAAGATTGTTATCTCAAACATGACCTGCTCTATCGATAGGAAAGCTTTGTGTGCCGAAAGAAGAAAGGATTTTATTGATGAGGGAAACACATACCTTGAAAGTAGCAAGACATTTTGGTGTTGGCAAGACCATGGCCCACTTGCAAAGGTACATGTATTGGACCAATATGCAAGAAGAAGTATCTAAATTCATAAGAGGATGTAAATTTTGTTGTACAAGAAAGCCTAAAATCAGGAAGGAAGGTTTGTATATGCCTTTTGCGATCCCTACTCACCCTTGGGAAAATATTTCTATGGATTTTGTAGAAGGACTACCTATGTATAAAAATGGCCATGATTATCTATATGTTTTTATTGATATATTTAGTAAAATATTTGTTCTTATGGCATGTAAAAAGACAATAAAAAAAGTGAGACAATAAAGCTTTTCTTTGCTAATGTATGGGTACATTTTGGTTTTCCAAAGTCTATTGTTTTTGACAAAGATTCCAGTGTTCTTGGGGAAGTTTTGGACTACTTTGTGGGACAATATGGAGACCAGTTACAGAGGAGTGTGAACTTCCATCCAAATACATATGGGAAAAAGGAGGTGGTGAACTATAATTTGGTACAAGTGATTAGAGGATATAATAGCAAATATCCATTGAATTGGGATGAGTCCTTAGCCTACATTCAACATTCCTAAAACAGGGAGGTATATACATCCACTATGCAGTCACCGTTTGAAGCATGATTAGGATATCTACCTACTAATCCACCGTACATCATGGTTGGGAAGTAGACAAAAGGGGAAATACATGATTCGAGGTAACTAGAGTAGAAAATTTTGTTGAGAGGATCGGAAAATCCATCTCAAGGTGAAAACATAATTGGAGAAATATCAAGCCAAGTATAAGGCTAGACATGTTGAGCATCGTAGGAAGCACAAAATTCATGTTAGAGACAAAGTTCATATTTACTTGAGAAAGGAGAAACTACAAGGCTAATCAAGGAAATTCAAACCACTACTAAAGTATGGACCCTTCACTATACTAGAGCAGGTTGGAGAGAATGCCTTCCGATTGATTTTCCACATTTCATGTGGATGTAATCAATTGTAAATTGTGATAACTTACACCTATATGAGCCATCCATGCTTGATGAATAATAATAATTTTAGTTGCTACCTTCCATATAAGATTGTGTCTTGGACTCATTAAGTGAATTTGAGGAGGATGTAGTCGTTGCAGTAGAAGATCGAGAGACAAGAAGAGGTCTAAAGGAGTCTTGATAGGTTGGAATCAAGGGGAAGACACTAAGGTAGGCCTGATGGTACTTGAAGGATAAAGTGAGGGAATTGTTTCCTCATATACTCCCCACTAAGATTTTGTGGGACCAAAATCCTCTTGAGAAGGGGAGGTGTGATCCATAGGGATCTAAAGAAACACCACTTCATCAGAGCAACTAAAACCAGAAGAAAAATCAATCAGAAAGAGGAGAAGATTATTAAGTTACAGAACCACCACTCTGTGTAGAGTAGAGGTTGCATAACTTCCTCGGCGGTTGTGTAACCACCCTCTACTACGAGTAATGATAGTTACGTAACCACCGTGATGGTTGTGTAACTTTTGGTCCGCATATACCAATGGTCCTATCACTAATGAAACAAAAAATAAATAAAATGACAAAAATTGTGGATTTCAAACATTTGGTCATGTCTCTTCCTTGGATGTCTCTTCCCATTCTCCAAAGTGCACGGGAGGACATGGGGAGCAAGCTATTTAAGCAAGAGAACAAGTGGAATTCATCATCAATTCATGGGAGAAGTGAGAAAGAAGACTTTGGTGTTGGAATTGAATTGTAGAAGCAAGGTGAAAGTGCAAAGCAAACAAGTATAGAGGGTGGAAGTAACATTGTTGTCTTCCTTCAGCTTCTTGTAATATGTAATTGTTTAAATTGGCCAATATATAAGTGGGAAGAAAGAGAAATTTCCCTTCCTAACTGGTTTTCCCTCAAATTGGGGGTTTCCAAGATAAAAATATTGTGTTTGCATTGAGTTTTTCATTCTAATTTGTTGCAAGTAGTTCTAAGCACTAAGATTCATTCACTAGCTTTCAATTTCTCTGTCATTTTCAATAATTGAAAGAAGAAAAAACATTTTTTGGTCTTTTGGATTTCTAAAGTAGAATTTTACAGATCATGTGATGACCTTATGATCCTTATAATAGCATACCTATGCCATAAGTGCATTATGTGGATAGTGTGTGTTGTTATGTAAATTGTGATTAATTGTAATGTACATCATCCCTTACAGGATATCTATGCATATAATGTTGTGTTGTAACGTTATGTTAGTGATGTTGTGTTAAATTACACCAATGATCCCCCAAAGGTAGTATTGACGTGTATGTGGGGAGTGAGAATGGTGAACAAAGTGCTCAAGCCGAGTATAATATAGTGTTGTCATGCAAATGTGCAATAGGAAAATTGACAATTTTCAAGCATGACAACAATGCGATTGTGCTAAATTTTTCAAGTTTTACACTTCCAAGGCACTCCAAGTCTACTCAGCCAGTCCAATAACCTACCAAATGAAGTTAAATTAGTCCCCTAGGTGATTTAGGAAAGTCAATTCAACCCCCTTAGGTGATTTTAGGAGTTCTTGAAAACTACTATTTTTGGGTAGTGTTGGGAAGGGCTACCACTGGCCTTCCCAAGACCGATGCAACCCCCTAGAGCATAACGGAGGATAAAAATCCAACATGGAGGTTAATTGAAGATATAGTAACACCATGGAATTTATTTAGGGAGATTCAAGAAGGATTGGAGGAGTTGGGGCACAAAAACAGGTTCACGTGCCTAGGTAGTGCACGGGGCCAAAAACCTACCGAAATTTGGGAAGTGATTCCGGAGCTTTGGACGGAGTTAGGAGATAAACAATACATAGTGAAAGGGGATTAAATTATATACAATATGAAAAAATCATATCTTTCACAACACTTTGGTGCAATATGTTTATATCTAGTTTTTTCCATGATCAGCTAGGGATCCAGATCAAAAATCTGATTTTTTAGGGAATAAATGGAGGAATAAAGAGCTGAGACACCCATCATTAGATTTATAATTCCATTTTCATTCAAATTAATATAAAAAAATTCCAAAAATTCCATTGAGAGCTCAATATATCGTCGTTTCAAGTTTCCCTCAAGGTGAGCTTCTCGAGTTAGTCAAATTTCAATGAGGACACGTGTCAGCTCCAAGATCCTGGTGCAATTTTATGTCCCTTTCATCCCTCAAGATAAGGTACATGAGGGACAAGAAAATTCACATAGCCCCAATAAGCCCTCTGGTCACACATGGAACCTCCCAGAGCGTTAATTCAACTCACCGGGTGCTTGTCAGAGCCTATTCCCTCATTCGCTTAGATCGTGAAAAGTGTAGAATGGAGGCGTGATGTGTAAAATGATGACCTTTATGTCCCTTTGGAAAATTTACATGAGGGACATGAAAATGTGCCCAGACATGTTTCACCTGATTCTTAGAGCATTTCTTTGAATATTGATGAAATAGATAAGGGTAAATGGGCTAGGCGGAATACTTGTTAAAGCTGGTTGAAGGTTGTTGCGCGCGTATGAATCCTTGATCCACAGATGATCATGAGAGATTCCTGTTGGCTAGGAGGAACTACCTAAAATAGAAAACAAGACCACCAAATAGAATTTAAATAGTATATACAGTGGACTACCTAGCGTATGCTAGATCTAGGAAGTGTGATACTCCCTAGAAGGTTGTCAATCCACTGTTTAAAAAAATTCATTGTTAACAATAAATGAAATCCTATTGTACTTAAAATTATTTAGGTATCTCATTTGAATACAATAAGAAAATTCGTTTAAAACATGATAAGCTATGATTGAATCTGAAGGTCAAGGTCTCTCACAAATTACCAGATCTTGGTCGTGGTCCGGTTTTGGGCTATTTTAGGTATGTGGTGGGGGTTTTAGGCTCTGTTCTTGGTCTGAGGGTAAAAACACAGAGACCGACATCTATTCTGGTATGACTGATGTTGGTTTAAGTGAACTGGTGATGGTTGTGGGTAACCGGTGTCGGTATGGTCGGGGTAGAGGAAACTTATCAAAATCTTGATGTGAGGACAGATCTGAGGCTAAATGGAAATGGAGAGGGAAATGACAAGGTTTGTGTAGGTCTTAGGTATACTCAGGGATCTTTAAAAATTGGGTATGGGAAGTTCAATGGTGTGGGTGAAGGAATGATCAAGTTTGCATGGAGGTAAATGGTGGGAGAATGGGAATGGGAGTAGAAAATGATAATAGAGCTAATAGAGCCTACTAAAATGACTGTAAATGAATGTTGGTTAACAGAATACTTACTTTTGTACAAGATTGGTGGCTAGATGAAAATGGCAAGTTGATCAAATGTATGAAGTTTGGTGTGGTGATGGCGCTTCCCGTGATGCTCCCGTGAAAGCAAATGGCTCTATGTTTTCTTTTGATGTCGATCGTGGATTCTCTCATGTGTGTACGAATGTTGGTTCTTCTTGTATGCAGCTTTGGTTTCATCTCTTGCTCTCAGAAATGTGCCAACCTCGAAATAAGGTTGATTTAGGGAATAAATAGCAACCGACGATGGTTCCAAGTCGACCGGTGACAGCTTTAGGGTAACCAACGTCGATTAGGGCGGGATTTCCTATGTTTACTAAAATGGGTAGATCCCTTTGATTTCTTGGATCTCATTCATTTTCTTCCATGAATTAGAATGGAAGCTTTCTTTATAATGGCGGGAATGTGGTTAGAGGGAATTTAGGCTTTGATTTTTAGGGTTTAGGTAGGTCTTAGTTAGTTATGGCAACATTCTAAGAATAGGTATTAGGGTGAGGTGGCTAGATGAGGTGTACATGTGAGGTGGATGTGTGGGCATTATCTCAATTAGGATATTTAAATAATAAATATTATGAGATCATGGATTAATTTAATTAAATTAATAGTAGAGTGTGGTGAAAGGGGCCATGGTTAGGTGAGTGTGTTCGAGTTAGTTATTTGTCGAGGGACCAAGGGGAGTGTGACCCAATTTTGGTGTCTAGATTTTTCCCCTTTTTGTTATGTAGCTTGTATTGGTAAGTGATGCTAACAAAAATAAGATGTGGTTGCCCCATGTGTGGGTGAAGGTGATCTCCTCAAACCAAGAATTGATGAGGCAGAAGGAAAAATCGGTGAGTGGTTTGATAAAAGGTGAATGTGATGAAGAGGAAGGTGGGCAACAGGGGTAAAGAGGAGTAAAGGTCCAATCGGGTAATCTAGGTAATGGGTCAGGGTCAAAGGTAGTAATAGTCAATGCACGCACACATATAACTACAACACACTACTAGGTTGAAGAGCATGCAAACTCTACATTGTCTAAGGTCGATAGGTTTATCCAAACAAGGTTGAGGTGATTCTAGTATCCAAGGTATATGATATGGTCAAGAAATACGATGCAGGTCAGGTGCAAGAATGTTTAGGTATGTTCTGGTACACCAACGGTTAGGTTAGGATAAACAGTCATAGCAAGAGGCAAGGTAAGGTCAGTATGTCAATCAACACAGTAACAGTGCAAAGGTATAGTGAGCACATGAGGTCACAGGTCATTAGCAATGTTCAGGTCTAAGTAACTAGGTCACGACACGGGTAGGGCTGAGGTATGAGTAAAATAATGAGTCCCCAAATGAGGATGAGGTGAGGTAGTAAATGATGAGGTTAGGAGGATAAAGTGAAGTGTCCAAGTCAGGTGTCGGTGAGGTAGATAGGATTCAAGTCAACAAATTAGGGGTAGGGGGTAGGAAAAAGACAAAGTAGGATAATTGATAACGGTTAAAAGGAACCGACGCCAGAAGCAATGGATCGACCACGGTAAGCTAGGCACAGGACCAATGGGGCCATCACAGATAGTACCCATATCTAGATTACAAGATGCCCTAGGTGAGGCCAGGTATTATTAGGACCAATCTGATGGTGGAAGGGATAGATTTTCTATCCTACAGAGAGTACATGGCACAACAAGCCTCGAGTGAGAGGACCAGATCCTGTACCCACAACTTGGAGAGAAAAGGGGGCCATCGAGCCCTAATACAGGATCAAGGTGAGGCGACCAGTTCACGGAGGCCAGCCCTAGTTGATGTACTCACAGCACCGGCCATGACCCATGATGGGTGGTGAGATGTTAGCAGGCTACCAAACAGGAGCCAAGGGGGAGGAGGAGACAGGAGAGACCGATATGGAGGATATCCAAAGTAGGATGATGCGTGATGTATGTCCCTCCATTTTGATGTAGTTATTCATTTTTGATATATACCAGCCTGTGTGCCAAAGAGAGTGAGGATGTATATGAGAGTTTTGTTTATTTTTGATCATATATACCGGCCTGCGTGCCGAAGATAGTGAGGATGTACATAAGAGGTTTTGAGATTTTTTTATATATCGGCTTGTGTTTCAAGATAGTGAGGATGTATATGAGATTTTTTGAGAGATGCATATTATTTGGTATCAGTGTATATTGTATGGATACACATATTTATATGATGAGATGGATGATTTGGTGATGATGTATCTGTGTTGATATAATTTGATTGTTATGCATAGATGGATAGATGATAGGTGTGTTAGGCATGGTGGAATCAAGTCATAGGAGTGGTTGAGTTAGGTCATAGGCATGGATGGAGTTAGGTTGTGGTTTAGGCATGATGAAGTTAGGTCACGTGCATGGCTTGAGTCAGGTTGTGTATTAGGCATGGCTTGATTTAGTTTGTGGTTTAGGCATGGCTTGAGTTAGGTTGTGGTTTATGCATGGATGGAGTTGAAATGGGTTGATTTTGTAATTCATTAATTTTTGCAATTAATGATGATATGAGTCACCTTGAGATGCTTTTATAGTAACATGCATGATAATGGTAAAGAAAAGGTAGACATAATGAATGTATGAATGAGGATGGTAAAGATGTGAATCACGTGTTGTTGGTTTGGTTTAATTTCCAATTTATTGATATAAAAAGGAAACTAGGGTAGAATGTGATTAGGAAAGGGAAAGGTGAATTGGTTAGGGTAGAGAGTGGTCGAGCTAACCTCCAAGGGCCCCATGCCCTCAGAGTGCTGCCTATATAGTCCTGGCAAAAGAGACTTCAGGCCAATGTAGTTCTCCCATAAGCTAGGGAAAATGCGAGGAGATATGAGAATGAGTTGGTAGGTTATATGCATAATTGAGTCTAGTTTTTTTAGGTATGGTTGAATTGTGGCCACAATGGTATGGGTGATTTTAAGTTGATTGTGGTGAAAGAGGAAAATTTCCTAGAGATAAGCGTCGAGGATCTAGTCCTGTATAAGATGATCAATACGTAATGAAGAAGTTAAAAGATAAGAGGAGGCAAGAGAGCCACTTGATTGGTAAGGATCGTAATGGTTGGATCATACCTTAGATAGGCTAGTGAACGTAAGACCCTAAAGACATTGCATGATTGATTATTCTAAAGGTGAAGAGTAGTCACATGATCACCAAATGTCACGGTTCCAGTAGGTCCCTTGAGGTAGTAGGAAATGAAAATGTGAATGGTGAGAGGGTGAAAAGTGGTTAGTTTATATGGTATGAGGTAGCATGCCTTTTGGCAAGAGATCCAAGATCATAATGAGCAAGTCCATGATGAAAAAGTTTTTCTGTTTTGATTTGTATTTGAGATAGACTGATCAATGCGGGAAGTCTATATGGGATGAGAAAATTAACTCCTTGAGGTCTTCGCAAAGTTGATAGATGTGGGAAACTTTGGATTTTTTTGAAGCAGGCTTTACATAGCTGTCCTTCGAGGGAGAAATCTATTTATAGTAGAGATGTAGAGAGAAAGATGTCATTTTTGAGGGAGTCATCTTTTTATTGGAAATTTGATTCAAGGAGTTAGATCCCATGTGAGGAATTTTAAGTCATGGACAAGACTAAGGTGAAGAATCAGATTCTTGTTCAAAAAGCAAGGTGAAATGACCATGGGATCTCATCTAAAAGTAGACAAAAAGTATCCATGAGAATCATGCCATGTGTAGTGCCATGGTACACATATTTAAGAGAAGATAAAAGAGTGATGGGTACGCACATGATTCTTGTTTAATCGTTGGGGGTGGCATAGTGAAAGGAGGGAAGTGAAAAGTGCTTAAGGGACGAGCATGAAAAGAGGAAGAAGGTGAGGTAGGACTGAAAGTCAATAGTAGAATGGTCAAAGATGCAAGGCATTAAGGGGCTTAGGTTCGAGTTTACCATCTAGTGAAGATAAATGATAAGCACCTGATCCATAAATATGAGTTTGGATGCATGGTCTAAGCCAATTAGGAGAAAATTTTCCCTGTTTAATTTTTTTTTGCTTTGGTTACATGTTGATTTTCTTTCAGACAAGGTCACCGACTTGGAAGGTTTGTTCATGGACACATTTTTCATAGGCACGTTTGATACATTTTTAGTAAACTTGAAGATGGTCAAGAGCATTAAGACGACGTTCATCTAATAACTCAAGTTGTGCTAAATGGTCCTGGAAAAATTCATCATCATTGAGCATGTCATGGAGAGAAATGTGAAGTGAGGGAATCTAGACTTCGAGAGGTAGAACAACCTCTATACCATAGACTAGAGAAAAAGGTGTGGTAGCAGTGGAAGTGCGAATACTAGTGCGGTACGCCCATAGGGCAAAAGGAATGTGCATATGTTAGTCCTTCCCAGTATCATTAACCAATTTCATGAGAATTTTATTTAGGGTTTTATTAGTGGATTCGGCCTGGCCATTGGTTTGTGGGTAATATGGTGATGAGAAACTTAGTTGAATACCGAAGGCGTCACAAAGTTTCCGCAAGGTTTTATTTTTGAATTGTTTTCCATTATCAGTGATGAGGCGATGTGGGACACCAAAGCGATAGATAATGTGATGATTGATGAACTCACATATTTTCTCAGCTTTTATGGAGATGAGAGGTATGGCTTCAACCCATTTGGTGTAGTATTCGGTAGCGGTGATTATCTATTGATGTCATTGGGAAGAATGGGGATTGATCTCTCCGATAAGATCCAAACCCCATTGAGAAAAAGGCCAAAGGTCACGGGTGACCTGTAAGGCATGACTGGGTGTATGATGAAGGTTGGCATGTTGTTGGCATTTTACACAACGCTTGATGTAATCACAACAATCATGGTTGAGGTTTGGCTAGTAATAGCCTAGGTGAAGAATACGCTTAGCAATAGCAAGGCCACTGAAGTGACCTCCACATATGCCATCATGAAATTCCTTAATGGTATAAGGAATTTCAGAACTCATAAGGCACCGTAAGAGAATACCATCAAAGCCACTATAAGGAATTTCTATTTGGTGAGAGAGGTTACATGATGAGGTGTAATAATGGAGGCTACAGTGTGAGGTCATTGGGTAAAACCTCAATAGATCGAAGAACCTCCATGAGAGCTTGACGATGGAATTTCGAGGTTTGGATGAGGTCATATACGGATAGTTTGAGGGAAGATTGGTGTAATTTTTCGAGCATCACGCAATGTGTAACCCTATAAGAAATAGGATATGTAGGCCGAAAATAGTGACTTTAGGTGTGGGTGCGAGATGGTATGTTGGGTATAGGGTTGGTTGGTGGGTCGAGTTTCCTTTTCCTTTCCTTTGTCCTTCGTGTGTGGGTAGTAGTAACTTGGATCATCCCGATTTGAGGCGGGAGGTAGGTGAGCCATGAAAGGTATACCGACATGAAGGGAAGAAGCCAAGAGGTGGGAAGGAACCTTGTGAGATGTGTTGGGCACACCAAGAGGTGGGAAGGAACCTTGTGATATGTGTTGGGAACACTGACATTTGGGTGGAGGTTTTGTGAGTTCTCTAATGCGAACCATGTTAATTTCAAATATTAGGGGTGGCTCTAAGAGTTGTGGGGGTGGAGGTCTTGGTCACTTTGAGTAGGCGAGGAGGGGAGAACTATGGACATGGGTGCTTTGGAGAAATGGGGTCCTCATCAAGAAGGTCATCATCGTCAAAGTTTTCTTCAAGAGGACACAACTGGATAAGAACAATTTTCAAAGCCTTACAATTCTCTACATCGTGTCCTAGCACATGATGGTAGGTGCAAATTTTGGTTTCATCAAACCCCTTTGGTTTGGGTTTGAGTGGGTCATAAGGTCTAAGAGGTGGTAATGTGATGATAGAAGTTTCGAGGAGGTTGGTTAAGATTTTGGCATAGGATCTTGCTAGTGGATCACAATGGGAGGTGAATGTGGGTTTGGGTGCAAAGTGCGGATGATTGTATATGAAGGGTCTTTGCAAGAGGGGGAGTGGGTCTAGCTATGGTTTTAGGTGTTGGCATGGTTTTAGGTATTGGTCGTGTCTACTTGGGTAGGTTCATGGTAGATGAACTGGCAATAAAGTGTGTGGTTGGTTTGAATACCTTATTAGAGGGTAGCATATTTTTGTCTTTAGGTTGCACCTTCTTGGGTAAAGGTGATACAGTGCATGAGATCTAGAGGGAAAAGTAGATGGTGGAAGAGGGTGAGTTACCCATGGGGATAACCAAGGTGTTGTGAAGGTAGATGGCGCGGGTCGTGCAGGAGGTGTGAGGGAAAGATATTGAAGTGTCATGGGTAGTGAAGAAGTTATCGATGGTATTGGAGGTATGGGTGGTAAAAATGTTGCAGGTGTGGGTGGAAGTTGTGTTGGGAATTTGGGTATGTTAGAGGTCTACGAGGGAGGAATGGGCTACTGTATTTTTAGTTTACCGGCAGTGGAGGTTTCTTAACTAGGCTAGAAGGGTTAGGTCCTAAGACAAACAAAATGGGTGAAGGTGATGAAGGTGTGATCAGCGAGGTTGGGGTATGAGATCTAGGGGATTGGTTCTTGTTTGGGGGATGAATTAAGTTTGGTGTTAGTTTTGGAGGATGTAGCTAAATCTAATTTGATGGGTGGATGAGTAAGGTGGCCATTGGGATGACCCCTAAGGTAGTAATAGGTTTAGGAAAGGAAGATGATGTAGGTGTAGGTTTGGATGTAGAATCATGTTGAGTTATGGGTAGAGGTGTGAGTTGAGCCATGAGTGGTATCGTGGGAGAATTTGTGATAGTTGTGGTTGTGTTTGGTTTGATTGGCTGAAATATTTTGGATAGATAGTGGAAGTGTCAGCGAGTGACATCTACATTTGTGTTGAGACAGGAAGTAGAAGATGCCCCAAAAGTAAGGCTCTATCCACATAATCTAGGTGGTTGGCTAAGCATGAGAATGGTATTGCAGTGGGTGAGGTTGATGTGGATCTAATAGTGATTCCCATTAATTTTTCTTAGAAACGGGAATTCGCTAGCTTCATCCTCTGTGGGTAAGAGAGCCAAAAGTAAGTCGGCAGGATTTTGTATGGTTGATGGAGAATGGTCACCTAGAGGTAATGAAATTTCTATTGGATCTTTGATAGGTGGAGGAGATGATGGGTGATCCTTTATGGGTGGAGGAGATGAACAAGTGTCTCCCATGGGTCAGAGAGGTACTGTTGGTGCCGGCTCTCTAGGTGGAGAAGACAAAGGCAAAGTGGTCTCAACGTTAACTGAAGGCTCCTTCATAGGTGAGGGAGGAGACAAAAGGTGTTCCTCTCGTGGGTGGAGGAATAGGTGAAGTGGGTTCAAGTGTAGGTGGCAGACTTTGTGCTAGGATTTCCTCTATGGAAGGAATATGGGGCAATTGGGAAGTAATTAGTGCATCGCTAAAAATAGCATGGACCTCACGGGTATTGCTATCATTAGTTGAGGTCTCTCCAGTTTCATCAGAAGAAGGGGAGTGATTAGGAAATGGTTTCTTAAAGATGTGTAGGTTTTGGTTGGCAGGTGCATTCAGGCTATCCAAGACTAACTCACCATTCTCAAGCATTTCCTGGAAAATGTTCTTGAAAATGATGTAATTTCCGTCACTATGACCTTTTAAACGATAATAGTTGCATAAGTCGTGTTCTTTGTACCACACAAAGTGTGTGGGGCAAGCGGATCAAAACTAGTGTGTGGTTTTACGGGAGAAAGGGTGATGGCCCCTGCTTTAATGAGATTTTCTAAAATAGAAGAATAGGGCTCCCCAATTGGGGTGTATTTCTGTTGTTCTCATCCGAATTGAAAACTATGGACAAGAGAAATATTAGATGAGGGATTAGCTTGATTTGATGGATGAGCTGGGCCGGCCTTGAGTACCTTGTGTTAGCGGTTCCCTTGGCTTTCAAATAATTATTTTTTGGTTTCGAGGAAGAAGAGGTATTGTTTGACTTGAATGCAACGTTCTTATTTCACAGTTGGATTTTCTTATCTTTGATGGCTCAAATTTCTATTTTTTCGTGCCATGGTGAATGCCTCATCGAAGGTTCAAAAAATCTGCACCTACGAGTTCGTGAGATATTTCTAGCACAAGCCTGAGTGAAGAGCTCTATGAACTCATTTTTAGTAATTAGAATGTGAGCTGATTGATCATGCTACACCAACGAGCGACAAAATCCGCAATAGACTCGACGTCATATTGACGCGTAGAGTAGAGGTTGGTCATGGTAACCTTCTTAACAACATTGATGGAGAAGTGATCCAAGAAGGCTTGGGCTACCCGATTAAATAAGAAGATAGAATGTCCTGGGTAACCCAATATACCAGTCCAATGCGGGCTTGGTTAGAGACATGGGAAGGTCCTCGGGAGCAAAGCGACATCATGGGCGATCGAGATAATAGCCATGTTTGAAAGACCGTAAGTGTGCCATGCGGGTCCTCTTCTTTGTTGAAGCGATTAAATTTAGGCATTTGCCAATGTACGGGATATGGACGGACAGAATGGATTGTTTTATGGGCTCATTACAAATATCATCGTAGGTGAGAGTTTTACAGAGCTAGAAACCGATGCCTCCAATGTCCGCATCTTGTCCATCATTAACTTGATCAGTCATTAGTAGGTGGTGATGGATGGGTACCTCTTGTAGCGTAAGAGGGTTAGTGTTGGGCATATGATGGAGGTGACATTCTAGTATATGGCGATGCCACATAGGTAGGTTAATAATGAGGGAGTGAGATAGCAGGGTACGTACCTAAAATGAATGATAGATGAAACGAGAGGCTTCTGATAGTACGTATATGGAGGTGGAAGGGTCGAGGTGACTCTAGTAGCGATGGGGGCTAATGATTGTGGAATAGAAAGGACAATGTTTTGAAAAGGGGTAGAGGTCATTGACACCAAGGCTGGTTGTGTTGCTATGGGTATATGTGAGATAATAGGCGTGGATGAGGCTATGTTCTAGGTGGTGGACGTAGGTATAGTGGATGTTGCAGTGTAATAGATGTGGTAGATTCCGCGGTCATATCCGGTATAGGGCCTAGCTGTGAAATGATAGGGGGCAAGGTAGGTGAGGATAGCTTGGAGCTAGAAGGGGCTGATACAGAAGTAGGAACGAGTGTCGGGGGATAGATACGGGCATGTTGTATATCAACTTACCCGAGGCATCTCGAGTGGACAAGTCGGAAAGATAAAACTGCAAGGCGGTAGGGTTCTGATCAAGGAGTCGTGCGAACTCCTCATCACCTGTGGTGATAGAGATAGGTTGGATAGGCTCCATGGGTGATAGAATGGAAGGGGGTGAAGGACTAGGTGGGATTGGTTGATGACTAGTGTGAAATATGAGGGCATTTGATTGGCGATGAGTCAGCACCATGTGAACAAGTAATCTTGATTTGGTAGGACTGCTTTTGTGTAAATGACACGTAAATACAACGAAATAGGGAAAAAATAGGTGGTGGTAGGTGGATTAGGTATAGAATGTTTTCTGAAAATTTGAATAGACTAATCGATGGTGGTTAGGTAATCGAGCGGCGTTGGTCACAGATAACCATGGTCGGTCACTGTGAAAATGGACAGTTTGTCAAAACAAGGCAAAAACTAATAATCTGCCAAGTAGATAAGATGTTGATGGATTTTATCAAGACAGAGAAGATGATAAGAGTTACAGAGACTCTGAACAACAAAGAAGGTGAAGTAGGTGTCCTTTTGGGAAGGTTAACCAAAAGAATAGTAAATTGACGCCGATTGGATAAAGCGATGTGATCATGACAAGAATCGACAACGGTCACTTGGGTGACACTCGATTAGTGTGAAATTGAAACAAAGATGAAAAAAAGGTGGTTGTGAGTTAAAATAAGATTAGAATCAAACCCGAATTCTAGGAATGATGAAAATAGGGTCCAGCACACTCGGGTGAAAGTGGAATACACCAACTATTATGAGGAGCATGCAAGGGGAAATAAGAAGATGAAGAATGTGTCCTCTCACCTCAAAACGCAAGCCAAGAAGAAACACTAAGAAAAATATGATCCTAAGAGTGCTTTTTCTATTATGTTTGTTCAACTTATGCTATTAAGGACTGACTCATGAAATTTAGAATAGAATTTTCAGTGAGGAAGGCTTCCTACAAAGAAGGAGATCTACAAGGAGAGGTTTCAGGTATGTTATGGTGGGGGCAGGTCGTCTTCAAATATGAATCGATAGAAGTAACGAGTTGGGAGTATCTACCAATCCTCCGATCAATGCGATCGTTGTGTGTGTTCCCAGGAAAGATGTCATTTAAGAATGTGTATATTTTTGAATTTGTGCAGTTTGGTAAGACTCAGAGAGAGAGAGAAAATGTGCTTTCTACGATTCATTTTTCAACCATCAGCTAGGAATGACTTCTAGTGTATAGGTTTCCCTCAGTTAATGTGAGCTAATGCAGAAAAGCAGAATGAAATGAAGTTGATTTTAAGCCCAAATCAAAATATTGAATTTGATGACACAAGAAGATGAACAGGAGAAAGTATGATCTTTCACTAATGCAGTACAAATGAAAGGAAAGAAGAATTCTTTTTATAGCACCAAAACACAATTGCTTTGAGACAAATAGAAAGAAGAGAAGATTCCAGGGGAGAAATTTTAGTGTGATAACCTTTCAGAAAGGAAAAAAACATGTAACTTTTCACCTAGGAATGAAGAAATGCAAGGAACCCCGAATGGGTCCCACCGGGCGTGCCAAAATGTTTCACCTGATTCTTAAAGAGTTTCTTTGAATATTGACGAAATAGATAAGGGTAAATGGGCTAGGAGGAATACCTATTAAATCTATTTGAAGGTTGTTGCGCACGTATGAATCCTTGATCCACAACTGAACGTGAGAGATTACTTTTGGCTAGGAGGAACTACCTGAAAAGAAAACAAGACCACCAAATAGAAGTTAAACAATATATGTAGTGGACTACCTAGCGTATGCTAGATCCAGGAAGTGTGATACTCCCTAGAAGGCTGTCAATCCATTGTTAAAAAAAATCAATGTTAACAATAAATGAAATCCTACTATAGTTAAAATGATTTAGGTATCTAATTCGACTACAATAAGCAAATTCGTTCACAACAGGCTAAGCTATGATTGAATTTGAAGGTCAAGGTCTATGTCGAGTGCCACCGGTCGTGGTCCAGTTGGGTATTTGGTGGGGTTTTATGCTCTGTTCTTGGTCCGAGGGTAAAAAACACAAATACCGATGTCGATCTGGTATGAATGATGTCATTTTAAGTGAACCGAAAAGCTGTTGTGGGTAATAGGCGTCGGTATGGTCGGGGTAGAGGAAACCTATCAAAATCTTGATAAGTAGACAGATCTCGAGGGTAAATGGAAAGGTCTGTGTAGGTCTTAGGTATACTCAAGGATCTTTAAAAGTCAGGTATGGGAAGTTCAATGGTGTGGGTGAAGGAATGAACAATTTTTCATCGAGGTAAATGGTGGGAGAATGGGAATGGGAGTAGAAACTGATAATAGAGCTAATAGAGCCTACTAAATGACTGTAAATGAATGCTTTGGTTAATAGAATACTTACTGTTATACGATCTTGGTGGTTGGATGGCAATGGTAGTTGATCAGATGTATGAAGTTTGGTGTGGTGATGGCACTTCCCAGGATGCTCCCATGAATGCAAATGGCTTTGTGATTGCTTCTGATGCTGGCTATGGATGCTCTGATGCATGTATGAATGTTGGTTCTACTTGCATGCAACTCTGGTTTCATCTCTGCTCTCGTAAATGTGCCAACCTCGAAATAAGGTTGTTTTGGGGAATAAATGGTAACCGACGATGGTTCTAGGTTGACCGGCGGTGGTTTAGGTAAACAAGCGTCAATTAGGTGGGATTTTCTAGGTTTACTAAAATGGGTAGATCCCTTTGATTTCTTGGATCTCATTCATTTTCTTTTGCATGGATTAGAATGGAAGCTTCCTTTCTAACGGGCGGGAATGTGGTTAGAGGGAATGTAGGCTTTGATTTTTAGGGTTTAGGTAGGTCTTAGTTAGTTTTGGCAACACACTAAGAATATGTATTAGGGTGAGGTGGCTAGATGAGGTGTACAAGTGAGGTGGATGTGTGGGCATTATCTCAATTAGGATATTTAAATAATAAATATTATGAGATCATGGATTAATTTAATTAAATTAATATTAGAGTGGGCTAAAAGGGGCCATGGTTAGGTGAGTGTGTTTGAGTTAGTTTTTTGTTGAGGGACCAAGGGGAGTGTGACCCAATTTTGGTGTCTACACCTTGAATCCCTCAGTCAACAATGTGACCCCCTTCGGTGCAAATTTCCAGCCCCCAGGAGCTAGTTGAGCCAAATGCTCGACTATTAGATCTTCGCCAAGTGTCGCATACCTTAATTATTAAGGGACATCATGGACACAAAATTGACCCAGCCCCAGCCTATTCCTTCCGGTTCCTCATACAATTAGCTTCTAGCCCTAGGTACTTTTCTCCAACTTTTTGGCCCAAATACTCCACCATTGGATTTCCACCAAGTGTCGTTGTGAGGTGCATTGTGCAATTTGATGTCCCTTTCATCCCTTAATGCTTAAGGGACATCAGGGACATAAAAATTCACCCCACTCCTGATGATATTTTTGAATTGTTTTAAATTTGATACTTAGCTTTATTTTCCCGCTTCTTCTTCTCCATAGTTCATACCATGTCATTGCTTTTGCTATTACCACGCACATAGTCCACCATTTCTTCTCCAAACCAGCTCTGAAACAAAAAAACCCTCAAATCCATGAGAGAACATAGGTTTTAGAGGAAATATTGATCAAAAATTCCAAAGGATGAAGAACAAAAGAAAGAAGCAAATAAATTCTTAGAAAACCCCGTTACCATAAAACAAAGATTCAAACATATCTTGCAAACCGGTGCATGAATCAGAGAACTATTTTTTGTTATGTTCTTCATTTCAAAAAGGCCATCAAAACCTCATCTTCAAATCCCCTTTTGCATCACAAATTACTCACAACAAAGAAATCTCCCTTTCAGCTCAATGAAGATAAAAACTAGATTTCCCATCAAACCAACAACCGATTCGAAGAGAAATTTCACTAATGGAACTAGAAAAAAAACCCACAAAAAAATATGATTTTTTTCATGAATGGAGAAGAAAACAAGACTTGTAACTTTTAAGCTCCATTAATGGCTGTCATGTCTAGAGCTACCACCAGTCAAAATTTTGAAATTTTAAAATCTCACAAACTTGTGATCGGGTAAGTCTAAGATTTGGAGAGGGGCATTATATTGGGGGAAAAACCCATATCAAAAAATTAATTCTACCATGATCCGACCATTGGAATCTTCAATTTCTAAAATAGTAAGTGTCTTCTACATGGGGGAATGTTATTTTGAGGAAAGTCACCAATGAAGAACTGCATGAAAGAGGCGGTGAACACAAAAGAGGTATCGCAAGTGAAAAAATTCATCGAATTCATTATCTTGGTCCAAAATTGAAACTTACTAAAAATAGTAAGTTGTGGTCTCACGAGTGAATTATAAAAATATCAAATTGGTCCAGAAGGTGAGAGAAGTATAGGGAGAAAGGGAATTCAAGTGTAATATACAATTGAGGTTCGAAGGAGCTGATTTTCATACTTACTAAAAATAGTAAGTTTTTTTTTGAGAAACCATGAAGTACAAATGGACAGGACATAAGTCCGACACAACCTTTCATTCTGAGTATGAGATAAAAGACAATGATGTCTCATATATGGATTTCAATGATCTAAGGCTCACATGATAACCAAGGAAAGAGGGAAGATTGAGGATCAGGTATTCACAAGTGGATTGTTCACATAGCTATAGGACACCCCATGTTTGTACAAATCCTTGAGTTGGTCTTGGATTGCTCACACCACTATGAACCCAAAAACAAAAAATTCAAGCTGAAAATGGTATGAAAATGGTGGTCATCATTCCCATAACCATCTCACTTTCTCTACAAATCCTAACATCACCTAGCATGGTTGTCATCTCAAAAGAAAGGGCCTTGCATGAGTGGGAAAAGATGGATGCATATATGCAAGGGGTTGCACTTGGATCATGGATGAAGATAGGGAGAAATCCCTCAAGGATTCCCAAGACCCTTCGAGGTGTGAGTTTTGTGAGGGATATTTAGATACAATCACTCTCCTCAATAGGGTGATGGGAGAAGAAAACACAAGAGACTTCAAGAGTGGATGGGCCTTTTCATTTTGACAGTGACTGAAGGAAAGAAAAGAATTGATTGGGGATAGATAATCAATGATAATATGCATCTACAATTCTTTTAAGTGCCCATGAAAAGAAGTTCCACATGACTTCTTACTTGGTCTATCTTCTCGCTAGCTCAAGATCATTCAAAGGATTGGCTCTCATGCAAAACATTGTTACCAAGGTGCCCGCATTCGAGAAACTTCCATAATTGGTGATGGAGGAAAGCCATAGCACTTCACCCATGTGAATGATGCATTCATGATGTACGTGGTCCAAACCTTAGAGGTGATTTGGAGGCAAGGATGTTCCACAAGCAACATCCTTAATCAAAAAATATGGCTCTTACTTCATCTAATTCTCAACCTTCTCCTACCTGCAAGTTTTAGCTTTGACCAAGCTCGCTAAGGTTTCCCAAGTACCTTAGTGACCAAATTTTACTATTTGAGCTCTACAGAAGATCATATAGTAAAAAATAGACTCAAGAGAAAGAAAAATAAGTTGATTTCATTCCCATCTCTCTGGGGTATTCACATGTAAGAATGCAAATGATGCATCTCATCTGGAGATCACCTTCACACATTTGAATCTGCATTCCTACACTACCAGGCCCAATTTTGACATCCGAGATGATCCTAATTCTTTCCACATCCTAGACTTGTGCCATGATCCAAAAATCGAGGACTATTGGGCCAATTGCATTGATGAATTTGAAGTATGAGAAAAGGATCATATGAGGATGATATTGATGAGATGAAGAAATTCAAGTTCTCTTGGTATGAAGATATTTTACAAGATGATGGGACAGAAATGTATGATCTTGAGTATATGATGGTCAAGGTTTCTCCATTGCCTCAAGTCAACTAAACATGCATTTTCACGAATCATGGGATATAAAGGAAAAACCGAGAAGGTCATTAGAGGAATGAGGGATTGGTTCTAGAGAAGAGAACCATGATCATCCAATCATGAGGTATGCCCATAAGTCAGAAACAAGCCTCTCAGAAGTCATCGTCAAGAGTCGTGGAAGTTACCTCAAGTTCAAGGCATTCTAGAGAAAGTTCTAAATGAAGATCCATATAATTGGACTTCTTCTCATGGAAGGTCACCAAAGAAATCTAGGATGGAAGAAGGCTCAGTTGCAACAATGCAAGGGGAAGACCTATGCAAGAAGAAGATCTAGTGAGGGAAACACAAGAGAGGAGAACACATAGTTCAAGACCTAGTCTTCGAACCACCACAAGAGGCCTCACCTCTTATTAACACCAATGTCTCCCCATCCAAGATGTGCCTCCTCTTAGAGAGAAGGGAATGATTGATGCACCTATCATAGATCTTGAATCGATGAAATGTTCTCATGGATGCAGGAAACAATAACACCTAATGCTCACACTATTCAACAAGTGGTGGCCCCGATTTATCAACAATTGCCTCATTGGCCAAGGGAAAGAAAAGGAAGTTCACACACATGGCCATCATTTCTACAATGGAGAAACAGGTAATCAATATATTGAAGTATCCCACCCAAAGGTGATCAAGCCAAATGGATGAGATGACACCGACCGATTATGAGATGAGCACAATACAACTAGGGTGACTACTCATGAAGGGGATTTGCATATGTATCAACAATCTTCTCTCACATGGTGGAAAGGAATAAAGAATATAAGAAGAATATTGATGAAATAAAGGAACATGTGTGAACTTTTTCATCCTATGTGCAACATCTAGTTGATCAAATGCCATGATAATTCCCATTGAAGAAGTTGCACCCATCAATAACTTCAATCCAAAGAATCTATCAAGAGGACATGAGTTCACAATGTAGGGGTGAGCTAATAATGAATGGATCAATTCAATTTTAGAAAAGGGAAAGTTAATGCTCCAAGAGGTAGTCAAAATTTTTTCCTACATGTGTGTAACAACAAGCAGGACGTGGGCACTCAAAGAAGACTTGGAGAAAGAAAGGGATTACTGGGATCCTCTGGGTTTAGTAGTGAGTGAAATGAGAAACACTCACCCTTAGAGTTGATCAACAAGAAGGTTTTTGAGAATCCTTTGAAGACTTGTCACACATATGGGAAAGGGCCTTGGAAATCAGATTTGAAGAAGCAATCAATGGGCCATCACCGAGTTGGATGAAAAGGAGGAACAAGCATACAAATTGCAGGATAGTATAAATCATCAAATCAGAAGCTTGGAGTACCTGCAATGGGAGAAGACACAACTCCATTGATGAGTTGATTGGTCCATTCAAGGAATATGTCAAGAAAGAGGTAGGTAATCCATTTTCCTTCACTAAGGATACCCTGGAGTTCCTCTCAGAGATTCGGGCCACCATTGCACTTATCACAGAGAAACATCCATCATGGTTTGAAAGTGCAAAGATATCAACAATGTGTCGATGGATGGATAAGAGACCTTGAGTTGTGTCACATTCCTCATGCTAAAAAAGTGGAACCTACAACATCTCATTTAGTAAGGAATTTGGAGGGATGGAGATCTTCTCAAGAACGCGAGATGGAGACCAGTCAGGGAGTGAGATCAAATCCACTACAACGGCTCATTCTTCTGCATAATTCTTCTTCTTCTTCTTCTTCTTCCTCTCTCTCTCTCTCTCTCTCTTCTCTCCCCTCTCTCTCTCTCTCTTCAATGTTATAATTTTGTGTTGGGGTTTGCACTTTTTGATATATCTTTAAGTGACTTTAGAAACATAATGTAAAATTTAAGTCACCTTGTTTTTATAAAAGGGACTTAAATATTTAATTGGAATATGAACAGTCTAAAGTCAAAATATAGTATTTGAAAAGTCACGGGAAGATGAAGAGTTCCTCTCTTCTATAAATTGTAACAAGCTCCTCATTTGAGGGTCTTCTTAGACTTTTGAGTTGTTTTTTGTGAATTCATGAGAGAGAGATCCTTGTGAAGAGAACAAAGAGATAGAAAATTTCTTCCATTTTCCCTTATTCTAAAATGTCTTCCATTCTTATGTTATGTACAATTTCTTCTTGAGCATCAATACAAAAAAAGGAGTTTCTACCTTTTTGACTAAGGGGTTTATTGATACTTTGTGCTCATTAAATTCTATTTGGTCTTGTTGTTGTTATGCAGATTTGTTTCTTCTTAATTTTAGTGCATGTGATGAAACTTCTAACTGGTGTATGTAAGAATCTCTGATTTTCTACTTGCAACATTAGTTTCCCTTATCTAACATTCTCACTCCCTTTCCCACTCTCCTAGAAAATTCCTCCCTTGCACATATCTGCAAGATTTTTCCACAGGGTAGTGGAGTGCCCCTGTTGGATCCCCGACCGCAAGGCCAACCCGGATAAAACTCACTTTACTCATGCATGCATATATGGAAGTTACACCATTTAAGTAGAGGGACTTAGATTCCCAGAGCATTGGAAAGAAACCCACAAATTTTCCCTCGAAAATTTTTTCTCCAATAGTTTTTTGGCACCCACCGTGGGGAAGATTTAACAACATCTACACCCAAAAAATGACCTTGAAAAATAAAAAAAATGAAAAATCCAAAATTCAAAAAAAATTTCTAGAATTTGAATAGCTATCCAAGCCTTATGTCTTCAACCATGGCTATTCTAGAAATCCTCTATTGAAAGACCTGAATTACTCTTCCACATTCAAGAGGATATTGCTTCAGATTTATGAGAGGCTATTTGGCATAATAGGAAAAGTGTCAACCACTACTTCATCGCCATGAGAATACTTGACCTCGAAGAAGAACATGTTGTTGAATTAGAAAGACAAAGAAAATTCAAGCACCACAAAGAAGAGCATAAATCTCCAAGTTGGTGGATAGAAGATACACCTGGAAATAGAGACAAGGAGGAAAAACCGATCCCACTTTTGAAGAGCTTCAAAGAAGACAAGAGCTGCTCAAAATTCATAGGTCTCCCCTTCATCACACAACTAGTCACATTGGGATCCCAAGCATGGTCAATCCATTGGATGTTGAGTTTCCATACATCAATGAGAACCTTGAGGATTTCACTAATGTAGAGACCAAAAAGAAGCTAGAGAAAGAGAAGCAACAAGAAGCGAAGTAGAAATAAGAGCTCAAATTGAAGAGATTGAAAGAGCTCAAGCCAAAGTAGATGCAAGATAGAAGCTGAAGCTACAACCTTAGAGAGGTTGGAAGCTAGAATCTAAAATGGAATGGATGGATCGTGATCATGAAGAACATAGGCCAAATGTACCTTGGGGTGGGAACACTAGCCCACTTTCCCTTGCACAACCACTCCATGAGCTACCAAAAGGCTCAAGAAAAAACTTCCCAAAATTTAGAGGGGATGGTTCTCAACTCCCGATGAACATGTAAGCAACATTCATCACCACTTGTGTGTGTGGGTGTGGAGCATGAAGATGTATCAGTCTAGATCTTTGTGGAATCACTTCAAGAAAAAGTTTTCGAATGGTTCTACATGTTTCCCCGAGGTCTATCACCTACTGGGAAGATATAAGAAGTGCATTCAAGCATAGGTTCAAATCCACAAAGATTTCAAGATCTTTTGGTTTAAGATAGTACAAATGAAGAAAGATGCTTCCAAATCAATGTGAGACTTCATCGCCAAATATAACAGATGATAAGGAGAATTCCGAAGATTTCATGCCCCCGAAAACAATTAAAAATATTCTTCATCAATGCTTTGCCACTAGAAGTTGGTTTCTTCCTTAGAAGAGCCCAACCTAGAAATTTGAGGGAAGCACATGACTTCACGATCGAGATAGAGGATGATTTGATTTTTTTGGAAAAGTGAAAGGTCTGAATGGAAAGAAAAAGGGTCAGAGTTCAGGCTTAGTTACCACCGATCCAATGTTCTAGAAAATGGCCAATGACTTAATTTCATAAAGAAACAATTGTCTCAGATCACTATGCGAATACTCCAAGGAAGCCAAATCCTCCCAATAGATTGAGAATTTCTCCACCTCCTCACTTGAGCTTCACTCTCAAAGCACCACTTGTCAATGTTTCTTGTGACACCGAGGAGCCAGAGGAAGAAGTAGAGATAGAAGAACTGAAGAAGAAGATGTAGGAGATGATGATAACTATCTCGAGGTTGAAGAAGTTGATGGAGATACACACAATGGCCTAATTGAGTATGTTGATGGAGATGAAGATGACAATGATGAAGAATCCCCAAGCTTCTCATGTGTAGTTTTCACCCATGCACATCCAAGAAAGGAGCCTCATCCTCTGGCGGTTATGGTGAAGGAAAAGAAAAAGAAAGAAGATTCTCCTGTAGAAATTCCTCAAAACAAAATCATCAGTAGAGGATCACCACTACCACCTTGATGGAGTCAGCTAAAGAAAAACCAAACCCACTGGTTAGTAAGGATCACATTTCCATACCAAGTAAGTCATCTAGTCCTTCTCCTAGCTCTAAAATTGCTAAAAATAATTCTCCTTCAAATGTTGTTCCTGCAAAGTCATCTAAAGTACCATCAAAATCTGCATCCCCATCTCCTTCCAAGCCAATTTCACTACACCCGTAAAATAAAATCCAACCCCCAAAGTAGAAAAACCTTCACCATGTAAATATTTTTTCATCCCTAGAACCTCTACCTTTCCCACCATAACCCCATTTGATTATGTGGAACACAAGAAAACCAAAGTCCAGATCACAAAGCTAGAGTACCTATAAATGCACCCTATCAATTTGATAGGTTTATAGATGTAGTATGATGGTGGTAGTTCTATAGAATCAAAGTTCAAATTCCAAAGGTCTACTTCCCACACCATCCACACCACCTTCACAAAACATGCTAGCCCTTAGTGCCTCCAAAACCAACAAAGTTGAACCTTTTACTTGTCACTTCTCATCAAAGGATTTCAACTCAATAATTACATCATAGATTCCAGAGCCTTAGATAATGTGATGTCAATCAAAGTTACAAATTCTCTAGGCCTCACCTTAACCTAAGAAAATGGATCATGTTATTCTATGGAATCCAAACAAGTTCCATTGGTAGGAAGAATTAAGGATGCACAAGTAGCACTAGCTGATTTTCTAGAGAAGAAGGTGCTTCTCACCATCCTAGTGGTAGACATTCCAACATCCTTTGGGATGCTACTGAGCCAAATATTTTGTAGAGATTTGGGTGGAGAAATCAAATGGAATGGATTGGTCATCTACAACTATTCTAGTAAAGGGTGAGATGAAGAAATTATTTGAGTAAGGAAGATGAAGTACACGGTATAAAATTGATGATCCAAGGGAAAACATTCTATTTCAAGACAATGGGATAGGAAACTACTTCCTCACATCAGAAAAAGATGAGAATTTTCCACTTCTTATGGAAGAGGAAGAAGATCAAATCTAGACAATGAAATTTGATGGTAGTCATTCTAGTGCAGGTTTGGGAGCAGGTGTAGTGTTGTGCTCTCCTTTTGGTGAGTTGTACCCATTTTCCTACAAGCTTCAATTTGATAATACAAATAACAATAAGAGTACCAATCTCTCCTCTTAGGCATGGGTGTAGCAGAAGATATGGGGATCAAAAAATTGAAATTCCAGGGATGATGGAGGTGATAGTGAAGCAAGTTCGAAAGAAATACAGGTGAAAAATCCAAGACTCGACATTATAGAAATAGAGTATGGGATTGCATTGAGTCTTTTGATGCATTTTCCATCGAGTTTATTCCAAGAGAGAAAAATGAAGAGGTTGATTCCCTCATGGTGTCAGCTTCCTTAGTGACACCCCATCCTTCTTTTGGAAAAGATAAAGTGACCATTGAGATGGTGTTCAAACCCAATGTACCTGATAATGTAAACCACTGGCAAGTCTTCAATGATGATAATCAGCTCCTGGAATTCTTAGAACAAAGAGATAATTTCAATAATATCTTCTTTGAAGGAAGTGAGAATCCACACCAAGAAGTGGTAGCCAAAGAGGAGAAAGAAGGAATTGAAGGAATTGATGAAGAGGGAGTGATCAAATTGAAAGGAAATAAAATCCCAAAAGGTCTTGTCTCTCTGGAAGACTTGTTTGATAAGCATGATAGATTCATCCAAGAGAAGGCAAAGCAATCTTCAAAGTTCCCAAACTGATTTTGAGAAGGAGAATATTGGCACTACAGAGCACCATTGAGGATGGTCAATATCGAAAGTGTTGTTCCCAAAGAGAAGAGAAGGTTTGTTTCTTTGTTGAAAAAATATTCAGATGTTTTGGCCTACTCTTATGATGAGCTCAAATCCTTCAACAAAAAGGAAATGCATCACTCAATCCCTTGAAGCTGGATGCCAAGCCATTCAGGAAAAAACAAAGGCCATACAACCCGAAGATAGTGAACACTATCAAGGAGGAAGTGATGAAGATGCTCAATGCAAGAATCATCTTTCCCATCCATCATTCCACATGGGTGGAAAACATTGTTGCCAAGTGCAGAAGAAGAATGGAAAAATAAGAATATGTGTGGATTTCCACAACTTGAACCAGACATCATTGAAAGATAATTACCCCCTCCCCATCATGGATCACATTTTGTAGAATGGTCACTGGATCTGAAATGCTCTCATTTCTTGATGGATTCTTAGGGTATAATCAAATCAAAGTGGTAGAGGAGGATTGTACCAAGACAACCTTCACAACACCTTGGGGAAATTTTATATATAGTAGAATGCCTTTTAGTCTGATCAATGCATGAGATATGTTCCAAAGGGTGATGGATCTAGCATTCAAATATTTGAAGCATTGCATTTTCATATACCTAGATGATCTCACAATCTTCTCAAAAAAGAGGGAGACCATATTCACCATTTGGAACAAGTACTCACAAAATGTAGAAAGCACGACATATCCTTGAATCCAAAAAAATGCATTTTTGGAGTTACGAAAGGAAAGATGTTTGGGCACATTGTGAACAAGCATGGAGCACACATTGATCTAAAAAGAGTGAAATCCATTCAAGCACTATCTCTTCCCATAAGTAAGAAAGGATTCCATTCCTTTTTCGGTAAGGTAAATTTTCTTCGTTGCTTTGTTCCAGATTTTGCAAAATTAACAAAGCACATCACCACCATGATGAAGCCTCAAGCAAGCTTCAAGTGGAATGACGATGGAAAAAGTATCTTTTGAAGAAATAAAAAATCCATTTCCAAAGCTCGACTCTCGTGTCTCGGATTTCAAAAATAATTCATCATGTATTTCTATGCATCAAAACACATGATCTTTATTGTTCCTTTTCCAAAAGAATGATGAAGGTGTGGAGGCACCCATTGCTTTCATGAGTTTCCCATTGAAAAATCATGAACTAAACTACAACTAGTTGGAGAAACATGCCTATGTGGTGGTCAAGGCTATGAAAATTTTTAGGTTTTACATACTCAACTCTCATATGGTGGTGATGGTCCCCGACAGTGCAATCAAGTCCATCTTGACACAATAAGATCCTGGAGCTAAAAGAGGAAATTGGGTTGCAAAGACTCAAGAGTATGACTTGGAGATCCGACCCTCCAATTTGGTGTGGGAAATGGTCTATGTAGATTGATCGTTGAAGATGAAGCTCTCAAAGCTCAACATGGTAAAGATAATTGTGCTTGCTCAAATTGCTTTGAAGATAGCCCACAGGTCCTCTTCGTAACTACTATTGATGAGTGGTACGTAGAAATTTCCTATTACCTAACCTATGGAGAATTCCCTCCTCATCTTGATTATAAGAAAAGGAGAACACTCAAGCTCAAGGAAACAAAATTTGTGATCTGGAACCATGCGCTCTACAAAAGAGGTCTTGATGGATGCTTTCTTAAGTGTGTAGACAAAGAGCAACAAGAAAAATTACTTAAAGAATATCACAACCAAACATGTGGTGGGAATTTTTTGGTGATGGTCACTACACACAAGATTCTTCAAGGAAGATATTACTAGCCCAACCTCTATGCAGACACTCAAGAATGGGTTTCCAAGTATGAATCATGTCAACAATTTGTTGGGAGATCATAGTTTGTATCACTACCACTCGAGGCAGTGTCATTGAAGAACCATTTTAGAAGTAGGGGCTAGATTCCATTGGTGTTATTAATCCTCACTCAAGCGTGGGGCATACCTACGTGCTCAAAACAATAGATTATTTCACAAAGTGGGTGGAGCCATCCCGGTCAAGTAAGCTAACACTGAAATGGTATGTGATTTCATCAAAGAGAATATCATAGTAAGTTTTGGAGTGCCATAGAATATTGTAGCAGACAATTATACCAATTTTTCTTCAAGATATTTGACCAAGTTATGCTATAGATATGGAATCTCCTATATTATTCATTAGACTACTATCCATAGGGAAATGTTAGACCAAATCAAGCAACAAGAACATCATGACCATTTTCTGCAATCTCATGGATGAAAATCAAAGGAATTGGCATAAGAAGTTTCACGATGCACTATGGGTGGACATGATCACTCCAAAGAAGGTAATATGTACGTCACCATTCCAGCTATTATATGGAGTGGAAGAAGAAAGTTTCATCACGGTTGAGATTCCAACTCTTAAGTTTCTCTAAGGAATAGAAGATGGAAAGTATAAGGATTCTATTGACAAGAGGATCCTTTTTCTCGAGAAGATGGAAGAGAATAGACTCTGCGTGGTTGATCGTATCAGAGAAAAATAGCTGAAAGTGAAGAAGATCTTCAACAAAAAGGATAAGGCAAGAGAATACAAAGTTGGAGACCTTGTACTATTGTGGGAAAAAAGGAGAGAACCAAAAGGAAGCCATGGGAAGTTTGATTCATTATGGCTCTGCCCATTCCAGATTCGTGAAGCTTGTGGTGAAAATGTATTCCTACTTTCATATTTAGATCTGAATGCCATTGGAATTTCCTCGCAGTGGGAAATATCTGAAGCAGTATCATTAGTGAAAGTGGGTTGTCCCTCACCTTGTACCATAGGTGATTGTTAGGTGTGCTTCCATTTCTATTGTGTGTGTATTTCATTTCTTTTTGTGTTGTGTGTGTTTTATGTTGGTGCTCAAAATTGTCTCGCCCCATTTGTGCCCTTGAAAATTTATTGATTTACGGCCTCTGTCAATTTATCCTTCCCCAAGATTGTGTTTGGATGGTATTTGTTGCCCTTTTTAGTCTGCCATTGGGTCAAATATCGTGTATGGGTCCATATTTTTCTCCTAGTTTCTTTGTTCCTTGGAAAAGGTCTGTATTTTGAGTCCCTTGTGCTTTGTCCTTTCAAAAACTCACGTTTTCCTGTTCCCTCTATTGCCACAAATGAAATTTTTCATTCTTTTCATTTCTGCCTTAAATACTTGAAGAAGAATGAGTTGATATGTCCCTGAGGAATGTATTTGAGCCTTGTAACTTTCTAAACTCTCTGTCCTTGAAGGAAATTTCATTTCCAGGCTCAAATGGTCATTTTTCTGTATTTTATGGTTTGACGGGCATTTCTCCCGGTCAAATTTGCATCCTTGCATCTACAGGGGACGTGGCACCTTTTGGTTGGACACGGCTTAGCTAAATACTTCAAAAATTCTATAAAAATCCTCAACTCATAAATCTATCCACGTGGGTGAACGACGCTCGTTTGAAGATTTAATTTTTGGTTTGGCCTTGGAGTAGTGCCGGGAGGACACATGGAGGCTTCCACTACTTGGCCTCGGACTTGGACAAATTTTTTTGCAGTTGGAGTAGTTTGGCGGAACAGGACATGTGGCAAGCTCACGCTCATTCAGGGTCTCCACTTTGGGCACCATCTTAAAGAAGCACCAGGATGACATGTGGAGGCCTCCACTTGCTTTGAATTTTACTTAGAATTTTCAATGGCCAAAAGGAGACTGCCTTGGAGTATGACATGTGGTGCCTTCTACTGAGCTTCAAGCATTCAGACAAATCTCACAGAATGGACACGTGGCGAGCCCGCGCTCGTTCAAGGTATCAAATTTTTGGGACCACCTCAAGGTGCGTCGTGGTGACACGTGGTAGTTTGAAAATTCAAAGAGGCAGGAGGCAGACCATCGAGGGAAACTTGGAAATTTTTCCTCTTGTATTCAAATGACTCAAAGTATCAAAAATCCCGAGGGCCGAGGGAAATAGTCAATGTTTTCCCCGGTCAACGGCAGAGGTGCGGGCTAGCAGAGGAAATGTTAAAAATTTTCCTTCATGAAATATGATTAAAATATGAAATGAGAGTGCTTCCCCTCAGCCAATCATATGAGGACACGTGTCCTATGGGAGGGTGGAGCTACGGAGGAAAAATGAATTTTTTTCCTTTTTTAGAAAGATGCAAAATGTGTAAAATTGAGCCGTGACTCTGTATCCAGTCATATTGTGCCACGTGTCAAGCCCAAATCTCATTGGCAGAGGAAATCAAGAAATTGTGCAAATTTTCCAAAAGTAGTAAAAAGGTAAAAAGCATCCCCGAGGCCCATTTTTCCTAGATCTGCCACGTGGAGGGCTCAGATTTAAAGATAAAAACAAATCAACGGTAGCTATGCATTTCACCAATTTGGCCGCCATTTGAGCTCCAGGAATTTTGGAGATGCATTTTTACATCAATCTTCATCGAATTTTTTCCAATTCATGTCGTTTTGGCCTACAGGGTTTGAATTAATCAATTTGGGGGTTTAATTTGTGAATCCAAGGCATTTTTCAAATGAATTTTTACTCTGGTTCATGAAAAACGTGAATTACCAGATCCAAAGTTAGAGTAAAAATTGGGAAGGGAAAAGTTGAAATGATGAAATGAAATGGGTCTACATGTGTGGGGAATGAAAAATGTGCTTCCACTTTGAAGAATGATGAAAGTTTTGTAATGATTCACCTTTTGAAAGAACAACTGCAAATTTTTGCGAGTTTGTTAAATGTCATTTTCTAGAAATATTGCAAAGCAAAGGTGCTTCAAATATTCCACTTTTGGAGGGAAGATTTGAGGGGCAAAGTGAGTGAGTGAGTAAAATTTATATATTGCATGAATTTGTCATGCAAATGGTTGGAGAAACTTAGAATTTTCACGGAAAATCTGGGAAGAAGCCCATTCTCTGAGAAACCACCCGAAAACCATTTTAACTCCTTTTACATCAAATTTGTATCTTGTTAGATTGGTTGCAGATGTATAGCCACTAACAAGCTCTGATATTGTTCTTATAACATTCCCTTGCTGATAAATTTGGTCATTCTGAATTATTTTGTGTTGTCTCTTGGTAAAATTTGCATTTACTTATGTTTCAAAATGTTTTCGATTTGTGTTTCTTGCTCCTGTTGCAATATGGTGTATGGAATTTCCTTTTGATCATGCATATCTAATTCTAGTAACAACTTAGTGGCATTTGCAATTCTAGAATCATAAGAGCTTTCATCTGATGAAGGGATAAACAAATTTAAATTCACTCTTCTTTCCTTGATATAGATTTGATTGTAAACCTTTGGGGGTACCTTAGGTCTGATAGAATAGAAATTTCTAAATGCTTTGTTGATTCATTTAACTCGATCTTTTGTGATAAATCATCAGAGATTGTGTGGAAGAGTGTAGATTTGGGCTTCCATTTGATGCACATATCCTGGTTGAAGGAACACCTTAACCTCTTTGAAGCATTTTTGTTGTCTGAGTCTTTCAAGTTTTGCAAAGGTCCTCAAAGAAGTTGGAAAATTCTGGTTAGTCTTGTCTGAATATCTCCCACCCCAAAATTCATTTCAAATTAACTCATCCTACCTATAATACCCCTGCATTGTATTGTGTGTCAACAAAAGAATACAATCCATTTACAAAAATGCACAAAGCAAATTAGGATCATACCATGTCTTTAGTAGCCTTAGCCTTGTCTTGAAAGCATTTCCATCATTTAGTAGTGACAAATTTGTTGAGTTTGAATAATGGGAAATTGATCATGTTTTCTCAAGGCCATCTCCATACAATCTACACAATACAAGGATATTTTCACCTCCTTCACAAAATAGAGGCTACAATATAGGTTCTCTTACCTTGGTTGATAGGAACAACCTAAAATAGTGAGGATTAGATCAAATCCTTCCAAGGTGCTACCCACTTCTTCAAATCCTGAGTGCTAACAAGTCAGATAAATTGCTTCCCCGGCTACAAAATGACATATAAACCATTTATCTACCTTTGAGTGTCTTGTAAAATCCATGATGCAACTCAAGTTGTGAAGGAGATTAAATCTGGGTACTAACAACATAATGGCACCATTGCAGGGAACTGATTTACCTTGCCGGGTACTCATTTGCGTTCTTTGGGAACTAATTTGCTTACTTGTCGAGACTGATTTGTTGATTTATTTCCAGTTCGTATCCATTTGGCCCGTCAACACGTGAACGACACCGTTCGGGAATGAAGAATGCAATATCTAGAATAATTTTTAATCTGCTTCCAGTTCATATTCTTTTGATCCCGTCAACACTCGAATGATGCCGTTTCCAGGGACATTTTTCAATATTTCAATTTTTCAAAATCCCTGGTAATACTTCTCACGTATTTTATGTGCAACTACATTGCTAAGCATCAGTTTTTGATCAGATTTATACTGAGGAATGAGAGTAGAATTTTGAGTTTGATATGTTCAAGTGTCTCCAATTTGTTATTTCAAAATTTGCACAATAGTTGATAAATTGAGTGAAAGAAAATCAGATCTGTTCAAGCTTTGCATAGTGCTAATATTTGTAGTCATTTGATAGATCTTCATAGTGAATTTTCACAAACTAGGGTGAAAGTCCTTAGTGGAAACTCTGGCTGTTATATTTTGATAAATACTAGTACCTTATCATACATTAAGTGAAGTGTGTCATATAAATCTGCAAACCTGGAAGGAAGAAGATCTCTCTTCAGGAGGGACCCAAGTAGAAAGCTATTTCAAGAATTTGGAAAGACAGTTTTAGAGGAGAGAAAATTTTGGAAGGTTGTTGAAGGACAAACATCAAGAAAAGGTATATCCATTGGTGAGAGAGATCAGCCTTTAATAGAGGATTATCACTCTTCTTCCAGTGATTTTGATTCAAGCAATCTTCTCATAAACTTGTTTACTTCAACTAGTGAAGGTCCTTCTGTTGTACCTGGTGAGTTCCTTCTTCAATCTGCACCTGTGTGTTTCAATTCTAGTAAAACTTTCCAAGAAAATTAGCACCTAGAGAATACCAATCTTGTGAACCACATTCTTGAGCCCTAAAGACCTCACACTCCTCATCATCTTGTGTCACCCCCAAGATCACCTCCACCAGACAACATGGCTCAACCTCCACCTAGGCCTCCATTTGTGGTCAATACCTTTGGCCCAATAAATTTTAGGGGAATGGCTGGTTATCCTAATGTTGTGCCTCAGGATGTTAGAAGTAGATTGCCAAAGTTCCAAGGGAACAATGCCATAACATGTGATCAGCATTTGAAACTCTTTATTAATATGATGGAGGATTTTGAAATTGGATTTGAGGATGTGTACATTAAATTGTTTGTCCACACTTTAGAGGAGGATGCTAGGGATTGGTACAAGGCCTTGCCAAATAATTCAATTGATTCATGGACTGAAATGCAGAATGCATTCAGATTGCAATATGGTGACAAAACTGATCCTAGATTCCTCTTATCAAAGTTTGAGAATATCAAGAAAAACCCAAATGAAACGGTCCATGACTTCAACACAAGGTTCAATAAAACTTTGAGGAGATTGCTAGTAAATTTAAGACCATGTGATGAATCTTGTTTGATAAAATATTCTGATGCATTTGACAAGAAGGCTACATATTACTTGAGGGACAAAAATCCTAGCAATTTAAGGCAGGCCTTCACCATGGAACTTCAAATTGAGAACAATATCAAGGCTATTGGGAAACCTCCTAAGAGAGATGGAGTTAAATTGGTAAACCCTGACAAGCCTCAAGCAAACAAGAGTGTAGACTTGGAGGAAGTGGTGAAAACTTTGGCAGGGGCTGTCAAAGAGATTTCCTACAAATTGGCAAGAGATGAGAAAGGAATTGGACAAACTTCACAAGGTCAGCCTAGGTAGCAAGCACATGATAGATTCGGAAATCACCATAGGAATGAACAAATATTTGATGACAAAGGTAAAGGGCCTATTGGATTTGGAAATAGGCAATCTCAAGCCAAGGAAAGTAAGGTAGTGCCTGATCGTTAAATGCTAGAGTGGTTGTTGTTGATGATGCAAATCAAATTGACTGGTGTGACAGATGTTTATTACCCCATCCTCCATGTGGAACAGATCAGAAAATTGAAGAGGAAGTTGATGATTATAATACGGATGATGATGCTTGTATGATGGACTTCCCTACACACTCATGTCAAGGAGCAACATCTACTGAAGTGATAAGTGCATGGACTGCTGCTAGCTTTTGGGATTGCATCCAACGGGTACATCTTCTTCCTCCTTCTCATGTTTTAGAAATTGATAATGTACAAGCCTTTGAGCTGCCCAATAATGATTTTGAGTACTTGAGGGCATTGATGATCAAGAAGTATGATGGAGGTATACCCTCAGAAGAAGATAGGCAGCTGCTTATGAATGTTGTGGTTGCCCAAGAGAAGGAGTATAACACAAGAAGTAAGGTTGTCAAGGGAGTTGGGCTTCAGGCCAAGAATAAAACCCCATTGCTTTCTAATATCCCAAAATAATTTCCTAAGAAAGAAACATCTGCTAAGAGCCTTGCTGTCCCAAGTAAAAGTTATGCTTCACCCCATGCTCAAAATGTTAAAAACCTTGTGCCATTTGATGAAATTTCCAGCCCTCCTACTGTTGTTTTGCCTAAATACATTCCCTATGACATTTCTCAAGTTTTGAGCCAAATCAAGGTCAATGTTCCAATTGTTGAGTTGCTTAGAATTCCTGAGCACAAGAAGAGAGCACTTGAGTATTTGGGATTGAAAGAGGAGAAGGCTTCCGTGAAAAGGAATGTGAATGTTGTAGAGGATCCACTTGCTATTGCAGAGGTAGGAAAGACATCAACATTGGAAGAATTTTGTGAACCACCAAAGGTATATTTGGGAACATCCTTGGTTGAATCTCAGCTGAGTGTTGACCCTTTCTTCACAACTTTGATCATCAAGGACATGTTGCTACATAATTGTATGTTTGAATCTAGGGCATCATGCAATTTCATGCCTTTGGAAGTTTTGAATGAGTTAGATGTCAAAGTAACAACAACGTGTGGCAAGTGTACTGCCATGGATTCCAGGGAAGTGTCAGTTGTTGGGTGTGTCAAAGGTTTGGTGGTGCAACTTGCAGCCTATCCGGGTAAGAATTTGAAACTTGATGTTGTAATTGTTGATTTCCTTGCCAAATGGGGTATGTTTGATGAGTGCATTTTTTGGCTCATTGATATCATTTATTCAAGCCGAAAATACCCTTTTGATATGACTTATTAATACATGGGGATGTTTTGTGTAGTTATATCTTAGTAGGTTTGATGCATTTTCCTTGCTATAGTTTATGAAAACCGATTATCACATGAACCTCCTACTAACTATCTTTGTGAGATAAAACATGATTATGTGTGCAGGAAATGATGGATGTTGCTGGTAGTTATGGAGCCTAAGTTTGGAGCAAGCGGCAGGAGATTGTTTCCACCAAATTTGACCTATTAGTTTGGGGCTTGTTCCTAACTTCCCGTAGAAATTTATGCGTTTTAATTAGTATTTGGTGAAAGATGATTAATGCCACATGTTATGGTGAGCCTTGTAACTAAAAGTACCTATATGAAGACTTCGTCTTTAGAACATAGAGAGAGAGAACTACTTTTGATATACTGAGATAGATTATCTACATTCGGTTTTGGCATTATTATTTACTGTCTATGCTATGAAACTTATTCTGAGTTAATGAAACTCATGACATTTTGAGAATCAAAGGTTATTAATCCCTCTATTCCAAGGAAGAGAAAGGGCCCACTAGACCAAGGAGATAAGAGGTTATTTTGAGTTCATTTATGCGTAAATTTATTTGATTGGATTTACTGCAATTGTTGTTTGAGAATCTTACATGCATGCTTTGATTGACTATATTTGTTTTCTTCATTACCGCTTTCATTTAGAATAGATGTTTCCATTATGCAAATCTGGTTAACAAGTAATCTCGCTTTCTACTAAGCTTCATTTATACAGTTGTAATTTCATTTGTTAAAAGTAGTGTGTGCACATTTCATTTTCCAGTAGAAGATTAGTTGTTAGTTTCCTTTCATCGCGAATAGTTGAATTCTGTAGAACTATATTTCAATTCTATAGATTTGTATTGCATTTCCGTAGATTAGTCACTAAACTAAGCAACCCCCAACAGACCCAACAGATAACTGGTTCCATTAAACTCCATTGCATCGCCTAGACACAACCTCAAGTTTAGAATGACACCGTGAAGATTATGTCGTTAAATGATTCGAGCAATACAACGGCCCATCATTTTTGGCATTGTTTCCCCCTTTGGGTATCTAGAAGGGCGTTAGGTGGGCGAGTCTACCTAGAATCTGGAGCGAAATAGCAAAGTGGATCAACCGATATTTCATATGTGATGGTCAAGCCTCTGTTCTAGGTGGTGATGCACTTAAAATTCTAATTCACCTTAAGAAGGGACATGTCAACCAAGGCCGTTGAGTAAATCTACTTGAATACCTTGTGGACTCCATTATTAAATTTTTCTAGAAGTACCGGTCCGGTGGAGGCAAGTCTATCATTAAACACCCGGGGTTGATTCATTTGTTATGCTCACATCAGGTCTTCTTTAGACCAAAGCGGAGGCTCGAGGGACTTGTTGTGGGAGAAGGGTCCAGACCAAAGCAATTGAAATCCAGTCTCTTTTCTACACCCTGGTCTACCCTTGCACCAGGCCCTTGCCCTTCACGCAACCAAACAGAGGCAGTTGGTGTCCCCGAGCATGCGGACACATTTGGCACTCTTGAGGGTCCATCCCCTTCCATTTCTAGCTCAAAAGGAAAGTGCACCTTGGCTCCGTCTTCTTCCATGCACCTACGGACTCGACGGATCAGTTCATTGTTGAAGTCTGGTGGTTCCCGATCAGATACTTTTCCTGATGATACCGCCCCCATTCGGGAAGAAAAACATGAGGATCACCTGGCCATTCTGACACCTGCTATTCCTGCATCTATGGAAATTCACCCTGTGGTTCTTGAAGTGCTTGGCACCCAGGCTGCATCTTCTCACAACTATTTGGAGGAAATCATGCTACTAAAAGCTCAATTGCGAGGTATGGAAGAAACAAACCTTTTACTACAAACTGAATTTACACAACGAACAGTAGAGAAGGTTTGGGAAATCACTACCCTATAGCTTGAAGTAAGTAGTTTGAAGCATCAACACGATAAGAGTCTTAACATCTTGGATAGATTCCATCAGTTATCCCTTCAGGAAAGAGAATTGAGGAAGGAAAATCAGAAATTGAAAAGGGAAATGGAATCTATACAAGAGGAAAAGCAAAAAGTGACATCTATTTTAGACTTTGTCTATCCTTTGGCCCTCAAGCTTCTATCCTGTAGAAAACCCTCTCCAGTCTATAGCATGTTCGTTCAAGAACAATTTTATTCCTAGCAGTTGTTCCAATTGTGTCATCAAGCTCCTCATGAAATTCCCAATGGCACCAGTTTCTTATCAGTTTATAAGTGCAGTACTCCTGAGATCCAAAATTTTCTTTGTGAATTCTACCTTCATAACATGATAGTTACAAATGTGCCTGATTTCTTAATCAATTTATTTGTGGGTGATTTCCAAATCAAGGCCTTTCAGTCTGCACTATGAAATCAGATCATCTGGGGTCAACAAATAGATATTTTCAATCACACCACTCAGTCCATTGGGTTCCACATCCATCCAACTCATCACACTGATGTAGCTCTGAGAAAAACTTTCACTCACTTTACTATCAGCAGGAGTCAAGGTAAACACTTCCCAGATTTTACTTCAATGTGTCATGGATTTTGAAAATTACAGTCAGCAGAACTTTGGGACAACTTGGCAGGCATGTGATAGGAGGTGGGATACTCGAGTTTTCCTTGAAACACAGGGAGGTTCTCTCTCCCCAAAACTTGAGCTAGAGCATGTGTAGGGGTGATGCCCTCATCACCATTATAAGATAGACCACAGAGCAAACCAGCCAACAATACAATGATGAATGGGCAGGCCTCCAAGTACGTCCACCACTCCTTTTGAGCCCTCTCACTACCCGGCGAACAATGCAGCCCAAGAAATGATAGTTTCACAAGTATGGGTAGAGGTTACCTCAAACACTTAGGGCTGTAAGAACACCAAAAAATAATATGTTGATCAATTTGAAGAATATGACATGGCTGAGCAGCTTGGTAGGTGGGCATAACAAAGATAAGTTGCATAAGGATACACAAGGTAAATTCAGGGGAAAATGATGAGTGCATTGTTTGGCTCATTGATATCATTTCTTCAAGCCGAAAATACCCTTTTGATATGACTTATTAATACATGGGGATGTTTTGTGTAGTTATATCTTAGTAGGTTTGATGCATTTTCCTTGCTATAGTTTATGAAAACCGATTATCACATGAACCTCCTACTAACTGTCTTTGTGAGATAAAATGTGATGATGTGTGCAGGAAATGATGGATGTTGCTGGTAGTTATGGAGCTTGAGTTTGGAGCAAGCGGCAGGAGACTGTTTCCACCAAAGTTGACCTATTAGTTTGGGGCTTGTTCCTAACTACCTGTAGAAATTTATGCATTTTAATTAGTATTTGGTGGATGGTGATTAATTCTACTGTTATGGTGAGCCTTGTAACTAACAGTACCTATATGAAGACTTCGTCTTCAGAACATATAGAGAGAACTACTTTTGATATACTGAGATAGATTATCTGCATTCGGTTTTTGGCATTATTATTTACTATCTATGTTATGAAACTTATTCTGAGTTAATGAAAGTCATGACATTTTGAGAATCAAAGGTTGTTAATCCCTCTATCCCAAGGAAGAGCAAGGGCCCACTCGACCAAGGAGATAAGAGGTTATTTTGAGTTCATTTACGCATACAGTTCTTTGATTGGATTTACTACAATTGTTGTTTGAGAATCTTACATGCATGCTTTGATTGACTATATTTTTTTCTTCATTACCACTTTCATTTAGAATAGATGTTTCCATTATGCAAATCTAGTTAACAAGTAATCTCGCTTTCTGCTAAGCTTCATTTATATAGTTGTAATTTCATTTGTTAAAATTAGTGTGTGCGCATTTCATTTTTTAGCAGAAGATTAGTTGAATTATGTAGAACTGTATTTAAATTTTGTATATTTGTATTGCATTTCCATAGTTTATTCACTAAACTAAGCAACCCCCAATAGACCCAACATATAACTGGTTCCATTAAACTCCATTACATACTGCCTAGGACACAACCCTGGTTTAGAATGACACCGATGTAAGATTATGTAGGTTAAATTATTGGAGAAATACAATGACCCATCATTTTTGACGTCGTTTCCCCCCTTGGGTATCCAAAAGGGCGTTAGCGGGTGTGCCTACGGAATCTAGAGAAAAATAGTGAAGTGGATCAACCGGTATTTCATATGCGATGGTCAGGCCTCTGTTCTGGGTGGTGATGCACTTAAAATGCTAATTCACCTTAAGAAGGGATGTGTTAACTAGGTCCTCAGTAAATATTCTGAATACCTCACGGACTCCATTATTAAATTTTTCTAGAAGTACCGGTCCGGTGGAGGCAAGTCTGTCATTAAACACCCGAGGTTGATTCATTTGTTATGCTCACATCAGGTCTTCTTTAGACCAAAGCGGAGGCTCAAGGGACTTGCTGTGGGACAAGGATCTAGACAAAAGCAATTGAAATCCGGTCTCTTTTCTACACCCCGGTCTACCCTTACACCGGGCCCTTGCCCTTCATGTAACCAAACAGAGGCAGTTGGTGTCCCCAAGCATGCAGACACATTTGGCACTCCCGAGGGTCCATCCCCTTCCATTTTCAGCTCAAAAGGCAAGTGCACCTCAGCTCCGTCTTCTTCCATGCACCTACAGCCTCAACGGCTCAGTTCATTATTGAATTTTGGCGGTTCCCAATCAGAGACTTTTTCGATGATACCGCCCCCATTCGGGAAGAACAACATGAGGAGGATCACCTGGCCGTTCCGACACCTGTTATTCCTGCATCTACGGAAATTCACCCTGTGGTTCCCGAAGTGCTTGGCACCCAAGCTGCATCTTCTTGCAACTATTTGGAGGAAATCATGCTATTGAAAGCTCAATTGTGAGGTATGGAAGAAACAAACCTTTTACTGCAAACTAAATTTACACAACAAACAATAGAGAAGGTTCGGGAAATCACTGCCCTACAGCTTGAAGTAAGTAGTTTAAAGCATCAATGCGATAAGAGTCTTAACATCTTGGATAGATTCCATCAGTTATCCCTTCAGGAAAGAGAATTGAGGAAGGAAAATCAGAAATTGAAAAGGGAAATGGAATCTATACAAGAGGAAAATAAAAAAGTGACATCTATTTTAAATTGTCCTTTGGCCCTCAAGCTTTTATCCTGTAGAAAACCCTCTCCGGTCTATAGCATGTTCGTTCAAGAACAATTTTATTCTTGGCAGTTGTTCCAATTGTGTCATCAAGCTCCTCATGAAATTCCCAATGGAACCATTTTCTTATCAGTTTATAAGTGCAATACTCCTAAGATCCAAAATTTGCTTTGTGAATTCTACCTTCATAACATGATAGTTACAAATGTGCCTGATTTCTTAATCAATTTATTTGTGGGTGATTTCCAAATCAAGGCCTTTCAGTCTACACTATGAAATCAGATCATCTAGGGTCAGCAAATAAATATTTTCAATCACACTACTCATTCCATTGGGTTCCACATCCATCCAACTCATCACACTGATGTAGCTCTGAGAAAAAACTTTCACTCACTTTACTATCAGGTAGGAGTCGGGGTAAACACTTCCCAGATTTTACTTCAATGTGTCATGGATTTTGAAAATTATAGTCAGCAAAACTTTGGGACAGCTTGGCTAGGCATGTGATAGGAGGTGGGATACTCTGAGTCTACCCTTGAAACACAAGGAGGTTCTCTCTCCCCAAAACTTGAGCTAGAGCATGTGCAGGGGTGATGCCCTCATCACCATTATAAGACAGACCACAGAGCAAACCAGCCAACAGTACAATGATGAATGGGCAGGCCTCCAAGTACATCCACCACTCCTTTTGAGCCCTCTCACTACCTAGCAGAACAATGCAGCCTAGTCAAATGATAGTTTCACAAAGCATGGGTAGAGGTTACCTCCAACACTCAGGGCTGTAAGAACACCAAAAACAATATGCTGATCAATTTGAAGAATATGACATGGCTGAGCAGCTTGGTAGGTGGGTAGGACGAAGATAAGTTGCATAGGGACATGCAATAGGTAAAGTCAGGGGGAAAATGATGAGTGCATTGTTTGGCTCATTGATATCATTTCTTCAAGCCAAAAATACCCTTTTGATATGACTTATTAATACATGGGGATGTTTTGTGTAGTTATATCTTAGTAGGTTTGATGCATTTTCCTTGCTATAGTTTATGAAAACCGATTATCACATGAACCTCCTACTAACTATCTTTGTGAGATAAAATGTGATGATGTGTGTAGGAAATGATGGATGTTGTTGGTAGTTATGGAGCTTGAGTTTGGAGCAAGTGGCAGGAGACTGTTTCCACCAAATTTAACCTATTAGTTTGGGGCTTGTTCCTAACTTCCCATAGAAATTTATGCATTTTAATTAGTATTTGGTGGATGGTGATTAATGTCACTGTTATGGTGAGCCTTGTAACTAATATTACCTATATGAAGACTTCGTCTTCAGAACATATAGAGAGAACTACTTTTGATATACTGAGATAGATTATCTGCATTTAGTTTTTGGCATTATTATTTTCTTGTCTATGCTATGAAACTTATTCTAAGTTAATGAAAGTCATGACATTTTGAGAATCAAAGGTTGTTAATCCCTCTATCCCAAGGAAGAGAAAGGGCCCACTCGACCAAGGAGATAAGAGGTTATTTTGAGTTCATTTATGCATACAAGTTCTTTGATTGGATTTACTGCAATTGTTGTTTGAGAATCTTACATGCATGCTTTGATTGACTATATTTGTTTTCTTCATTACCACTTTCATTTAGAATAGATGTTTCCATTATGCAAATCTAGTTAACAAGTAATCTCGCTTTCTACTAAGCTTCATTTATACAGTTGTAATTTCATTTGTTAAAAGTAGTGTGTGCGCATTTCATTTTCCAGTAGAAGATTAGTTGTTAGTTTCCTTTCATCGCGAATAGTTGAATTCTGTAGAACTATATTTCAATTCTATAGATTTTTATTGCATTTCCATAGATTAGTCACTAAACTAAGCAACCCCCAATAGACCCAACAGATAACTGGTTCCATTAAACTCCATTGCATACTGCCTAGGACACAACCCTAGTTTAGAATGACACTGACAGAAGATTATGTCAGTTAAATGATTGGAGCAATACAATGACCCATCAATGTTATTATCAAGAAAGTGGGATGCAAGTGTTGGAGGGAGTGTCCAAATGGATGTATTTTTCCACTATTCCCTTTGAAGGCAGCCTTGTAAAATTATATGGAGAGAAGAAGATGTTGCATCTAATTGAGGATCTAAAAAATGCTTCTTATGAAGTATTATTTGATGATGTTGATGTTGATAATTTTATTGGGTTTTCTGATGGTAAGGAGCACACGATGGGTCAGTCTAAGTGTCTTGAAGAGGTAGGCTCACCATGTACCTTTCTATTTGATGGAGCTTGCTCCAAATTTGGAAATGGTGCTAGTGTTGTTTTAATCTCTCCAAGCAATGAGGAATTTGTTTTCTCCTTCAAACTTAACTTTGAATGCACCAATAACATAGCTGAGTATGAGGCATTATTGTTAGGGCTGAGGATTTCTTAGAAATATGGCGTAAAAGATATTGTTGTAAAGGTAGATTCTGAGTTGGTTGTCAAACAAGTTAGAAAACTGTACGCAACAAAAAATCAGCGGATGAAACAATACAAACACGCAGTTTGGGATCTAATTGAGATGTTTGATTCCTTCAACATTCTTCATCATGATAGAAGTTTAAATATGATTGTTGATAATTTAGTAGTGTTGGGGTCTAGATTTGACAATTGTACCATTTCTCCATATTGTGAATATGATGTTGAGATACTCACTAGGCCTGTAGTCCCAGATAACATCAGGCATTGGCAGGTGTTTGATGATGATGCTCAAGTTCAGAGGTTTCTATAGAACCAAGGTGAGTTTTTGGATCAGCATATTGATTTGGAACCATTGGTGTGTAATGTTGATGGAAAAGAAACATTTTTTTGGCAAGGATATCATTCAATTGAAGACTAACACCATCCCTAGAGGGTTGGTTGCTCTTGAGTCAAATTTTAACAATGCTGATTGTGTAATCAATAGAAACATGTTTGCATCTAGAGATGTTAAAGAGCATGACTTGGGAACAAAGGAAAAACCAAGGAAGATTTGGTTAGGGAGTGGTTTAAACAAGGAAGAAAAACAGTCCTACCTCTAATTGTTGAAATAATATCAAGACTGTTTAGCTTGGTCTTATTCCGAGCTGAAAGCATATAGAGAAGACTTGTTCCAACATGAAATCCCTCTTGAGAAAGATGCCAAACCATTCAGATAGAAGAAAATGCCAATTAATCGACTCCTTTTTGTCAAAATTCAAGAGGAATTGAAAAGGTTGAAGGATGGAGGAATCATTCAACCCACAAGGTATTCTTCTTGGGTTGCAAACTTGGTGCCGGTTAGAAAGAAGAATGGAGATATTAGACTTTGTGTGGATTTTAGAAATCTAAATAGAGCATCAATAAAGGACAACTATCCTTTACCAAACATGGAGAACATGCTGCAATTAGTGACTGGTTTTGAGATGCTTTCTACTTTGGATGGTTTCTCTGGTTATAACCAAGTTGTTGTCAAAGAATCAGAGAGGATTAAAACTTCCTTTACTACTCCGTGGGGAACATATGTTTTTGTCAAGATGCCCTTTGGTTTAATGAATGTTGGAGCTACTTTTCAAAGGGCCATGGATGTTGCTTTTGCTGGTTATATCAATGATTTTATTGTTGTTTATCAAGATGATATTACTATTTTTTCTAGAAAAAGAATTGACCACTTGCAGCATTTGGAAAGAATGTTGATCAGATGTAGAGAATATGTCATTTCAATGAATCCAAAGAAGTGTCATTTTAGAGTACAAAGAGAAAAACTACTTGGTCACATTGTGTCTAAAGAAGGAGTTATGATTGATCCACAAAGGATAGAAGCTATCAGCAAGATCCGGTTCCAAAAACTAAGAAAGGAATCCAATCCTTCTTTGGTCAAATCAATTTCATTAGAAGGTTTGTGTCTAATTTTGTTGAGTTGACTCTCCCCATTACTTGTATATTGAAGAAGGACCAGAATATCAAGTGGGAAGAGGCTACCCTTAAAGATTTTGATGGAATCAAGGAAGCATTGAAGCATGCTCCTATTTTAGCAGCCCCAAATTACAAGAAGCCTTTCCAAATCTTCTCCTTTACTTTTGAGCACACCATTGCATCTATTTTGTTGCAAAAGGATGATGATGGAGCTGAAAGACCTATTGCCTTCTTTAGTAAGGCATTGTAAGTAGCTGAGTTAAAATACACAATCATGGAGAAGCAGGCCTTTGCAATGGTGAAAGTAGCAAAAGTTTTTAGGCCTTATATTTTGAGTTCCAAAATTGTTACTTACGTTCCTCACACAATGGTAAAAGATATCTTATCAGAGATGGATATTTCAAGAAAAATATGCAGGTGGGTTAAAAAATTGTAGGAGTATGATATGGACATTCAGACCACAAAGCTAGTAAGAGGTTTGGGTCTTGCCAAGCTCATGGCTGAAAGCAATTTGTAGAATCGTTGAAGTAAATGAAATAGAAGAAGAGAGGAGATGTTCTTGAAAAATTGTTGAAATATGAGTGGTACAAGGATGCAATCTATTATCTCAGACACCTATGCTTCCCTGGACATTTGAATAAAAATCAGAAAAGAGCTCTCAAGCTGGCTTCTCAAAAATATATCATTACAAACTTTGGGTTGGCTTGGAAGAACCCTGAGGGAATCCTCTTGAGATGTGTGACTGAAGATGAAGCTCCCAAAATAATTGCTGATTTCCATGGGGGAGTTTGTGGAGGAAATTTTGCTAGGAGGGTTACTGCACACAATATTTTGAGGGCTGGTTATTGGTGGCCAACTCTTTTTAAATATGCAACTCAGTTGGTTAGAAGATGTGAGAGTTGTCAGCATTTCTCTAGAAGAATGAAAGCTTCAGGCTCCCTTCCTTTGCAGCTTGTATCAATTGAAGCTCCTTTCAAACAATGGGGGCTGGACTTCATTGGTGAAATCTCTGATTCATCAAGTGTTGGACACAAATGGATTTTGGTAGCTATTGATTTCTTCACAAAATGGGTGGAAGAAATCCCCACTAGGAAGGCAACGCACCAAGTTGTAATGGACTTCATATTGAATCATATCATCTGTAGATTTGGAGTGCCAGTCAAGATTATTACTGATAATGCCATGAGTTTCAGAACTAGAACTTTAGTGGCAATGTGCAAATAATATGGAATAAAGTTGACATATGCTTCTAACTACAATCCACAAGGAAATAGACAGGTTGAGTCCAACAATAAAAACTTTTTGAAGATTATTAAAAGGACTTTGGAATTAAATAAGAAGAAGTGGGGTAAACAACTAAAGTTTTCTATTTGGATTGATAGGATCACTGCCAAAAGAGCTACTGGTAAAATCCCATTTGAATTGGTATATGGAACACAAGCTCTGCTACCCTTACATCTACAGTTGTCTTCATTTTAGTTTATTCAACAACTTGAAGATCGAGAATTCAGTTCATATGAAGCAAGGATTAATTAGATTTTTGAGCTTGATGAAGCAAGAAGAGCATACCATCAGAGGCATGTCAAATTCAGAGAGAGAATGAAGAAGTTGTTTGATAAGAAGATAACCCAAGAGATTTCAATATTGGAGATCTTGTGCTGTTGTGGGATAGTAGGCATGAAGATAAGGGCAAGCATGGTAAATTTTATGCTTTGTGGATGGGCCCATATTCCATTGACATAAGAATTGGTGAGAATACCTTTTTCCTCAAGGACTTGGATGGAGAATTGCTTGAGCTGCCTGTTAATGGTAGACATTTGAAGCATTTTTTGGATTGATCCCCAAAATTGAGGTTTGCATATCACTTGTACAGTGTACATTTTTGTTTCTGCTTTGTTTTTGTTGTTTTGGTCAATTTTTGGTTTTCCTTTGTGTGTGGTAGCCCTTTTTGTTGGTTTATCAGCTGGTTTTTGGGTGTTTTGGCTTATGAATCCATTTTCCCAATGGATATTTTGGCACTTGGTCTACTTTTGTTCTTGTGGCACTCGCAGGAGTGCCCATCCCCAGAGTCGGAGCCTGTGTTGGTGCTCAAAATTGTCTCGCCCCATTTGTGCCCTTGAAAATTTATTGATTTATGGCCTCTGTCATTTTATCCTTCCCCATGATTGTGCTTGGCTGGTCTTTGTTTCCATTTTTAGTCGCCTTACTGGGTCAAAGATCGTGTATGGGTCCATATTTATCTCCTAGTTTCTTTGTTCCTCTAAAAAGGTTTGTATTTTGAGTCCCCCATGCTTTGTCCTTTCAAAAACTCATGTTTTCCCATTCCCTCTATTGCCACAATCAGAATTTTTCATTCTTGTTGTTTCTGCCTTAAATACTTGAAGAAGAATGAGTTGATATGTCCCTGAGGAACGTATTTGAGCCTTGTAACTTTCTAAACTCTCTGTCCTTGAAGGAAATTTCATTTCCAGGCTCAAATGGTCATTTTTCTGTATTTTACGGTTTGACGGGCATTTCTCCCGGTCAAATTTGCATCCTTGCATCTATAGGGGATGTGGCACCTTTTGGTTGGATGTGGCTCACTAAATACTTCAAAAATTCTATAAAAATCCTCAACTCATAAATCTGTCCACGTGGGTGAATGAAACTCGTTTGAAGATTTACTTTTTGGTTTGGCCTAAGAGTAGCATTGGGAGGACACGTGGAGGCTTCCACTTCTTGGCCCAGACTTGGAATTTTTTTATACAGTTAGAGTAGTTTGGTAGAACAGGACACGTGGCGAGCTTGCACTCATTCAGGGTCTCTACTTTGGGCACCATCTTTAAAGAAGCACCAAGATGACACGTGGAGGCCTCCACTTGCTTTGCATTTTCTTAGAATTTTCAATGCCAAACAGAGACTACCTCAGAGTATGACACGTGGTGCCATATTTTGAGCTTCAAGCATTCAGACAAATCTTGCTAGAACAGGACACGTGGCGAGCCCACGCTCGTTCAAGGTATCAAATTTTTGGGACTGCCTCAAGGTGCGTCGTGGTGACACGTGGCAGTTTGAAAAGTCAAAGAGGTGGGGAGGCGGACCATCAAGGGCAACTTGGAAATTTTTCCTCTTGTATTCAAATGACTCAAAGTATCAAAAAATCCCGAGGGCCCGAGGGAAATAGTCAATGTTTTGCCTCGGTCAACGGCAGAGGTGCGGGTTGGTGGAGGAAATGTTAAAAAATTTCCTTCGTGAAATATGATTAAAATATGAAATGAGAGCACTGCCCCTTAGCCAATCATATGAGGACACGTGTCTGTGGGAGGGCGGAGCCATGGAGGAAAAATGATTTTTTTCCTTTTTTAGAAAGATGCAAAATGTGTAAAATTGAGCCGCGACTCCGTATCCAGTCATATTGCACCACGTGTCGGGCCAAATCTCATCGGTGGAGCGGTGGAGGAAATCAAGAAATTGTGCAAATTTTCCAAAAGTTCTAAAAATAAAAAGTGTTCTCGAGGCCCATATTTCTTGGATCTACCACGTCGAGGGTTCAGATTTAAAGATAAGAATAGATCGACAATAGTTTTACATTTCACCAATTTGTCTCCATTTGAGCTCCAGGAAGTTTGGAGATGCATTTTTTACATCAATCTTCATCGTATTTTTTGCCAATTGTGTCGTTTTGGCCTATAGGGTTTGAATTAATCAATTTAGGGGTTCAATTTGTGAATCCAAGGCATTTTTCAAATGAATTTTTACTCTGGTTTGTGAAAAACGTGAATTACCAGATCCAAAGTTGCAGAGTAAAAATTTGGAAGGGAAAAGTTGAAATGATGAAATGAAAGGGGTCTACATGCGTGGGGAATGAAAAACGTGCTTCCACTTTGAAGAATGATGAAAGTTTTGTAATGATTCACCTTTTGAAAGAACAACTGACAACTTTTTGCGAGTTTTTTAAATGTCATTTTCCAAAAATATTGCAAAGCAAAGGTGCTTCGAATATTCCACTTTTGGAGGGAAGATTTGGGGGAAAGTGAGTGAGCGAGTAAAATTTATATATTGCATGAATTTTTCATGCAAATGGTTGGAGAAACTTAGAATTTTCACGAAAAATTTGGGAAGAAGCCCATTCTCTGAGAAACCACCTAAGAACCATTTTAACTCCTTTTTGCATCAAATTTGTATCATGTTAGGTTGGTTGCAGATGTATAGCCACTAACAAGCTCTGAGATTGTTCTTATAACATTCCCCTGCTGATAAATTTGGTCATTCTGGATTATTTTGTGTTGTCTCTTGGTAAAATTTGCATTTACTTATGTTTCAGAATGTTTTCAAATTGTGTTTCTTACTCTGTTCAATAACTCGGTGTTTGGAATTTCCTTTTGATCATGCAGATCTAATTCTGGTAATAGCTTAGTGGCATTTGCAATTCTAGAATCAGAAGATCTTTCATCTAATGAAGGGATAAACAAATTTAAATTCACTCTGCTTTCCTTGATATATATTTGATTGTAAACCTTTGGGGGTACCTTAGGTATGATAGAATAGAAATTTCTAAATGCTTTGCTTTGATTCATTTAACTCAAGATTTTGTGATAAATCATCAGAGATTGTGTGGAAGAGTGTAGATCTGGGCTTCCATTTGATGCACATATCCTGGTTGAAGGAACACCTTAACCTCTTTGAAGCATTTTTGTTGTCTGAGTCTTTCAAGTTTTGCAAAGGTCCTCAAAGAAGTTGGCAAATTTTGGTTAGTCTTGTCTAAATATCTCCCACCCCAAAATTCATTTCAAATTAACTCATCCTACCTATAATACCCCTACATTGTATTGTGTGTCAACAAAATAATACAATCCATTTACAAAAATGCACAAAGCAAATCAGGATCATACCATGTCTTTAGTAGCCTTAGCCTTGTCTTGAAAGCATTTCCATCATTTAGTAGTGACAACTCTATTGAGTTTGAATAATGGGAAATTGATCATGTTTTCTCAAGGCCATCTCCATACAATCTACATAGTACAAGGATATTTTCACCTCCTTCACAAAACAAAGGCTACAATATAGGTTCTCTTACCTTGGTTGATAGGCACAACCTAAAATAGTGAGGATTAGATCAAATCCTTCCAAGGTGTTACCCACTTCTTCAAAGCCTGAGTGCTAACAAGTCAGATAAATTACTTCCCCAACTACAAAATGACATATAAACCATTTATCTACCTCTGAGTGTCTTGTAAAATCCATGATGCAGCTCAAGTTGTGAAGGAGATTAAATTTGGGTACCAACATGTTCTTCTTGTTATCTCTCTCTTACAGATTGTACATGACTCCATAGGGCCCAATGGATAAGGAACTGGTCATTATATTGTAAAGTTGAGATTTTGGGATTATTCATGTCATGTCTTCACTATGCTCAGTCCATACCATGTCCCCAAGCTAGAGCCAATTGTTTTCATGCAAATGTGCAACAGGAAAATTGACAATTTTCAAGCATGACAATGATACCCCTGTGCCAAAATTTTCAAGTTTTACCCTTCCAAGGCACCCCAGTCTACTCAGTCAATCCAATAACCTCCCGGATGATGTTTTTTTATTAAGGGAAAATAGTTTTGAAGGGACTATACCTTGTATACAAAAGGGCTCAAAAGCCAGATAGTAAAGAAGAGAGAAAAAGCCCAGAGAAGGGCAAAGCAATCAACCAAGGAGGGCTCAAATGTACCCAAATATTACAATATAAGTGAAGAAAGGATCTAAACGTATAGAGATCCAAAAATAAGAAGGAAAGATAAAAAAGAAACCAAAAGAGAAACATCATATAGAGCTCCGCCAAAAATAGCTCCAGAACCACGGATGACACCACATCGTAGCCAAAAACAAAGACATCACAACAACTCGTTACTTGATGGCTCTGTCAATCTTGGTCTTGATAGCCTGCAGCGACATGAAAAAGGCAATGGCAGTGGCCTGAGAGGATTCTTGCAAATCCACTTGGGCAATTGTAATATCCCTTTTCTCTTTAGGGCCCCAAATGTCCTCATTAACCCCACTTAAACTGCAGACACTATGGACATGTTGTTCAATGAAATTATAAATGCTTTTGAGGGCAGACAATATGCAGTCATTGTGGCTTTTAGCATTCCCCAATCTGCCATCTAAGGACTGTAGCTTCTTGAAGACTTCAGCAATAACCCCCTCTTCCTCCTCACTTTGAAGGATTCTTTACCCTTAGCTCTTTCCATGTTTTTATAGCCCCTTTGAGCTCTTCAGATCTCCTTTTCAAGTCTGTCCACCCACCCAAAGCAATTCCTCCTCCTTGGGCTCCTCCACCGGCTTGCTAATATGCAATTCAAATCAGTCCCTTAGGTGATTTATCAAATTCAATTCAACCCCCTACGTGATTTTAGGAGTTCTTGAAAACTACTATTTTTGGGCAGTGTTGGGAAGGGCTACCACTGGCCTTCCCAAGACTAATGCAACCCCTTGGAGTGGAAAAGAGGATAAAAATACATAACAGAGGGGAATTTAAGATTTAGTAACACCATGGAATTGATTTATGAATATTCAAGAAGGATTTGGAGGAGTTGGGGCAGTTTCATCAAAAATAGGGTTCACATGCCTAGGTAGTGCACATGGCCAAAAAGCTACTGAACTTCGGGAAGTGATTCCAAGAGCTTTAAATGGAGTTAGGATACAAACAAGGAATATTCAGAAATAAGATTAAAATCTCTACAATATGGTAAAATCTAATATTTCACAACCCTTTAGCACAATGGGTTTATATCTAGTTTTTTCCATGCTCAGTTAGGGAGCTAGATCAAAACTCTAATTTTCAGGGCTTAAATGGAGGAAATAAGAGATGAGACACCAATAATTGGATTCAGAAGGAAATTTTTAGTCAATATAATCTAAAAATTTTCCAAAAATTTCCATCATCGAGATCTCAAGATATTGGCATTTCAAGTTGCCCTCAAGGTGAGCTTCTCGCAATTAGTCAAATTTCAGTGAGGACACATGTCAACTCCAGGAGCTGTGCAATTTTATGTCCCTTTCATCAATAAATCTAATGGACATGACGGAAATGAAAATGTACCCAACCCCAATAAGCCCTCTGGTCACACATGGAACCTCCCAGATTGCCGGTTCAACTCCCAGTGCTTGTAGGATCTTATTCCCTCACTCGCTCATATTGTGACAAGTGTCGAATGGAGGCGCGATATGAAAATTGATGACCCTTATGTCCATTTGAAAAAGGTACATGAGGGACATGAAAATTCTCCCAGCCCCTTGAAGCCCTCAGGTCATCCATGTGTTCCCCTTCAAAGGCAAATTTCAGCCCCTAGAACTAGTGGAGCCAAATGCTCGACCGTCAGATCTTTGCCAAGTGTCACATGGAGGCGCGTCATGCAAATTGATGTCCCTTTCATACCTTAATGCTTAAGGGAAATCAGGGACACAAAAATGCACCCAAACCTTAGGTATTCCCCTAATTTCTCATACGATTAACTTCCAGCCCTTAGGGGCTTTTGTCTAACTTTTTGGCCCAAATACTCAACCGTTGGATTTACGCAAGTGTCACCGTGAGGCATGTTGTGCAATATGATGTCCCCTTTGTTTCTAAATGCTTAAGGAAAATCAGGGACATAAAATTTTTCCCCACCCCTAATGATCATTTTTGAATTTTTTTAAATTTTATACTTAGATTTATTTTCCCACTTCTTCTCCACGGTTCATACCCCGTCATTTCTCTGCTCTTACCCGCACTTTAGTCCACCATTTATTCTCCAAACCAGCTCTACCATAGAAACCAAACCCTCAAATATATGAGATAACATAGATTTAAGAGGAAATATTGATAAAAAAATATGAAGGATCGAAGAATAGAAGAAAGAAGAAAAGAAATTCTTCAAAAACCCGTTTCCGTAGAACAAAGATTCAAACATATCTCACAAACCGGTGCATGAATTATAGAACCCTTTGTTTCAATTTTATTCATTCTCAAATGCCATCAAAACCTCATCTTAAAATCCCACTTTCACAAAACAAATTACTCATGTAAAAGAAATCTCCCTTCGGCTTAACGAAGATAAAAACTAGATTTCCCATCAAACCAAAGAATCGATAAATTTCACCAAAGTGGAAATAGAAACAAAAACCCACATAAAAAATATTATTTTGTCACGAAAAATAATTAAACCAGACCTACAACTTTCAAGCTCCATTAATGGTCAGCCAGTGTCAAGAGCTACCGCTAGGTCAAATTTTTGAAATTTTAAAATCTTGAGTCTAAGATTTTAGAGGGATGATATTTGGAAAAAACCCATATCTAAAAATTCATTCCACCATGATCTAACCACCGGAAGTTCACTTTCTAAAAATAATAGGTATTCTACATAGGGGACTGCTATTTCGGAAAGTCACCAATTGAAGAACCTGTGAAGGAGGTGGTGAACACAAAAGAGGTATCGTAGTAAAAAATTCATCGAATTGGTCATCTTGGTCTAGAATTGACACTTACTAAAAATAGTAAGTGGTCTCATGAGTGACTGCTAAAAATAACAAATTGATCCAAAAGGTGAGAGAAGCATAGGGAGAAAGGGGAATTCAAGTGCAATATACAATTCAGGTTTGAAGGAGCTGATTTTTCATACTTACTAAAATTAGTAAGTTATTTTTTATAAGAAACCGTGAAGTACAAATGGACAGGAGAGAAGCTGGCATAACCTTTCACTTATGAGTATGAGATAGAAGACAATGATGTATCATATATGGACTTTAATGATCTAAGGGCTTGTATGAAAACCAAGGAAAGAGGGAATATTGAGGATCAAGTATTCACAAGTGGATTGGTTAGTTACTGACTACAAGACACCCCATGGGGTAAGTGCAGCAAGTTGGTGGACAATTAAGTGGACATAAAAACCTGAAATTTAGGTACCACGATTGTGGTTTCTAAACCACGCTCGCGTAATTTTTTTATAGGTTTGGTGATTTCCGAACCTAAAACCGTGATCGTGGTCCTCTGAGACAAAAAAAAATAGACCTATGACTCCTCATTTTCCCCATTTTCCCTTTCGAACCGTGATTTATCCTAGACCTTTGGCACTCATGCTTTGAATACCCCTAAAAATTTCTCTTCAAACTTCTGGATCACGATAGTTTTAACCATGCTGCCAAGACAAAGAGGTAAGCCCTCAATTTTGATCAATTTTTTTGCATTTTAGGTTATTTTTTGTTATTTTCATGGGTTTTTCAATTTTTTGTTTATGTATACAATTTTTTTATTTTATCGTTACTCAACAAGCTCTTATCCGGAAATCATCGAAATATTCCTCAAAACCCTCCAAATAATCCTCAAAACCCTCCAAACATTCCTCAAAACCCTCCTCCAAACATAGATCCGCCTCCTATGGCTCCTTCTGTCCCCACGGAACCAACAGGAACACAAGATGATATCATTAGAAGAATCCGACAAAATAAAATTGTCATTGATAACATTATTCAGACTATAAGACAAAATCATGCCACAAATCCGTCCCACATGACTTTAGCCAACACATTGCAAACATTGATTGGCGAATTCGACTCCAAAACCAACCAAATAGACAGATGGAATACCTTTAGAGGTGATTGTAGGTGGTGGTATATAGATAAATTATTTCATGCAGCCGTAAAAGACAAAAAAATTACAAAAGACCGCATTTGTGTATTATTTACTGATCCAAGAACCAATGCCCCCCCACAACTACTTACAAACGGTTCCCAATCCATTGGTGCCATGATGACCGAATCAAGAACAATTTTTGGGATCGATGGTGGATGGTTTTTGATTATCCACCATGCAACAACAATGAGGTTCCTCTCTATTTTTTGAAGAAATTATATTGCGAGTTTGTGCTTAATAAGGTCCCAAATTATTTTGACTTTTCTAAGTTTTATGGGCGAGGAGGTGGCTCTACATAGAGTATATCTGGTGCACGCGTAGGTCAACCAAGGATCCCCATGCCCCAAAACCCCACTGCTTTCAGTTATCCCTCCTGCAGTGAAGGAGGTTGTGGAGATTGGCACACTACATGCATTGAGGGAGATCATTGACACTCGACTCCTGGATAGTGACCGATTACACTGGTGATGTTGGTGGAGGTGTCGGTTCTAGAGCACCACACCACTGTGGATCATGTGGTGTCGTATGCATTGCGGGTGAGACATCATTTACTGGATCACATTATTTCTTTTCTCTAGATGAGATGATGGTGGATGTTTTTGGAACTGGTGCAAATGATCTTAGTATTTCACAGTAAATATCAAATAAATAATATATATATATATATATATAATAGTGTAATTCATGTTTGAGATTTTAATATAATATATATATATATATATATATATATATGTATTTGATTGTACGTCATGTATATACATGTAAAAAATAATTTTTTATTTTATTTTAAATAGCAAGAGCCGGTGAAGGAAACATTTGGCGTCGACATGCTAGCTACTATAGTTGGGCATGTTACAAATGTAATTTTCAAGTTGTACTTAAATTTTAAATTTCATTTGATTGCACTTTTATTATTATAATGTTTTACGTGTACATGTACATATTAATATATGTTTGTCTTTTATATGCAGGAGCCTCGCGGGTCATCATCTGCTCTGGGAACTGAGGCTACTGGCACGCTTCACGTGAATTTTACATAGGTTAGTTTCTCTTTACACTTTGTTTCTAATTGTGGAAGTTCATGTGGATTATGCTTTGGGTCTGTTATGTGGCAGTCATGTAGATTAATATTGATTTGTACATATTTTTGTATATCTTATGCTATCGAGAGACTCCTCCATAAATGTAGATCATGGAGTGCTTTGTAGATATTGCCATAGCATCTACAGATCCACTAACTGAGGTATAATTTTTCAAATTTGTTAAATTTTGGAGGAATTATTTCTTATTACTTAAATCTACAATATCAAATTTTGTACATGAAATATTTAATTTAAAATTTAATTATTTGTATGTAGCTTACCCCTCATGAGTCTATTGTTGTCCCTGTGACGCGTCAACGAAAAATTGATAGGGATTATGACATTGCGATAAGATTTCACATGCATTTTAACTAAATTCTAAGTTTCTAAATTTTGAATGTATTTTAAAAATTTGGGTGTTAAAAAATTGTTTATGAATGTGTAGGTTAGGTTACAGGCCTCTTAGAGATGCCTAGGACCACATGGATGAAATATGTAGTGGCATCTCCCTCCACTACATCCCTAGGTCGTGGACATGCTACTTCTAGTAGGGTGAAGAGAGGGAAGATGTTTCATGATTAGATTCATAGGACCTAGATGTACATATATATATATATATATGTATATATATATATATTTCCACTAAATCCCTAGGTCGTGGACATGCTACTTCTAGCAGGGTGAAGAGAGGGAAGATGTTTCATGATTAGATTCATAGGACCTGGATGTACATATATATATATATATATATATATATATATATGGGCCATCTGGTCCTAGTTCATGATTCTTCATATAGTCCATTGTATATATAGCCTTATGCGACCACATGTGGTCCTATATGTATGACACACTTAGTTCAAGATGTACACATGTTATGAACTTATATTTTCAGAGACGTGCGTCCAACACACTTAGTTCGAGATGTACACATGTTATGAACTTATATTTTCAGAGACGTGCGTCCAACACACTTAGTTAGAGATGTACACATGTTATGAACTTATATTTTCGTGAGACGTGGCCCAAAGTACACTTAGTTTGATACACTATATATCCATGTTTTATTTTTCATAACAATATTACTTCTATGTTTGATTCGATTTCATTGCACATGATATCCTTCTATGTATGTATGTTCTATGTATATTAGTTATATATGTATGTTTGATTTAAAATTAAAAAACCACGTCCCGGAGCACTACATGGTACAATTGTTAAGCAAACATATTCCATTAAGCAAAACATATGATAACCATTCTAGGTGAACTACAAAAGGGCAATACATAATTACTTTTTCACAGTAATTACAAAGGGTGTATGTGCAACTCTAATTATTTTCCCGCCTCCTAACAATGTGCACATCTTTGAAAGAATGGTTGTGAGGGAATTTCTATAACTAACATTTTTTTCTTTTAAAGCTAACACTCATCTGTTGCATATCAACTAATGCAAACATTGTTAGAAATAAGCGAGGTAGAGTTCATCTTGAACTATATGAATATAATGTTACTATGGTGCAACATTGCATGGTACAATTGTTAAGAAATTAAGGGAAGCATTTACATTGTTTTAGAGATTATCCCATTAATAGGGCTTATCCCATTGATCAATAGATACACCTTATCTCTTTATAATTTGGTGCTATGCCAATCAACTAAGAAGTTACACATGATTTGATTATCGTAAGTAGATTCACTTCCCTATTAAGTCCTATATGTTTTTGTATTTAAGCACACACTTTAAAAACCCCATTTTTTGTATACCCTACAATCCTTCTAGTCCAAAATACACATTTTTGTGAGGGGGTTTGTCAAATAATTCACATCCTTACCATTCCAAGGTATTTGAAAAAATTTCAAGGTTCTTCAATGAATTTTAAAACGATATATCAAGAAATTTTTGAAAATTCTTTACATATTTATTTAGGATGTTTGTACATATGTTACGACATATCAATCTAGATAAGAACACATAAATATGTATGTAATGTATATTGTCAAATAATTCACATCCTTGCATTTTAAAGATGATACACTAACAATTTTTAGGCATTTCAAATGCTAGTAGGTATCCTTGTCATATTTATTTGAAACCCTGACATCTAATAAAAATCTATTTATTTAACATTTAATGTTGAAACTAAGATATAACAATCGACACATATCATATATGATGTTATATGTTATATAATGGTAAATTGAAGGTTCTTAACTTAGTTGGCAAAAGATATGAAAAAAATATTCTTAACAAGTTCTATTGTGTATTAACATGCTTAAAAATAGATCATTTAACAATCATTAGATTATTTACATGGTATTGTGTTAACTTTGTTGCAATCTCATTGATGTTAGCCGAGTAGCACGAGAAGTCATGCCCCAGGACGTCGTGGTCCAGAAATTGTCACCACTAACACATTCAATTGGGGGTATATGCCTTCAGGTGCTATGGTGGTATCTAGGGATGCCCAGATTAGAGTCGAGACCACCCGATTCAAAGCTTCGTGGCATTCCTTGAGCCTTCGTGGCATAAATGTTTAAAAACTACCTTTTCTAGGCAGTCCTAGGAAATGAACGGAGGCGAGTAGTGAGAAGTCATGCCTCGGGACGTCGTGGAACCGAACCGGGCGGGATAAAACATCCACGTGGCAGGTGAACACTAGAGGAGGCATCATTTTGGTGCGTGACAACGTCGTTGCTTCCGGGATACTTCGTTCGGGCATAGTCCCTTAAGATCCCTGAGACCAAAAAATTGTTTAACTTCAATGGGTGACTACATGACTCCATGGCACCTAGAAATGTCTTGTCTCGATCCTAAACCTCAAAGCATAGGGAACCTATATAATAGTATCTCTCAGCTTTTTTCCTTCTCCAATCAAGTACTCTCGCTGCCCTATTGTTTGTAAATGCGTAAAATAGTGCAGTTTGAGCTAGTGTAAGGCTTTCAAACACTATATTTTGAAAATGGTGGGTGGTGGCATTGAACCGAATATCTTTGAAACATTTGGGTGGCAGTGAATGCTAGAGGAGGCATATTTTCGGTGCATGACAATGTCGTTGCTTCAGGCTACTTCGTTCGGGCATAGTCCCTTAAGAGCCCTGAGACAAAAAAATTGTTCAACTTCGACGGGTGACTACACACGGACTCCATGGCACCTAGAGACATCTCGTCTAATCCTACACCTCAGCGTAGGGACCCTCTATAATATTATTTCTCAGTTTTTTCTTTCTCTAATCAGTTCTCTCACTGCCCTATTGTTTGCAAACGCATGAAATAGTGCAGTTTGAGCCAATGTAAGGTTGTCAAATGCTATATTTTACAAACGGTGGGTTGTGGCACTAAACCGAATGCGCCAACACATCTGAGTGGATAGGTGAATAATATAGGAGGCATTGTTTCAGTGCGTGACAACGTCTTTGCTTCTGAGCTACTTCGTTCGAGCGTAGCCCCTTAAGAGCCCTGAGACCAAAAAATCGTTCAACTTTGACGAGTGACTACACAGACTCCATGGTACCTAGAGACATCTCGTATGATCCTAAATATTAGTGTAGGGACCCTTTACAATATCTTGTCTTGGTTTTTTCCTTCTCCAATTGGTGCTCTCGCTACCCTATTGTTTGCAAACACATGAAATAGTATAGTTTGAGCCAGTGTAAGGTTGTCAAACGCTATATTTTACAAACGGTGGGTCATGGCACTGAACCAAATATGCTGAGACATCTAGGTGGCCAGGTGAACACTAGAGGAGGTGTCATTTTTGTGCATGAAAATTTCATTTCTTCCGGGCTACTTCATTCGGGCGTAGTCCCTTAAGAGCCCTGAGACCAAAAAATCGTTCAACTTTGACGGGTGACTACGCAGACTTCGTGGTACCTAGAGACATCTCGTCTAATCCTAAACCCTGGCATAGGAACCCTATACAATAACCTCTCTTGGTTTTTTCCTTCTCCAATCGGTGCTCTTGCTGCCCTATTGTTTGCAAACGTGCGAAATAGTGTAGTTTGAGCTAGTGTAAGGCTGTCAAACGCTATATTTTGCAAACGATGGGTCATGGCACCAAACTAACTACACCGAAATGTCCAAGTGGCTAGGTGAATGCTAGAGGAGGTGTCATTTTGGTGTGCGACAATGTTGTTTCTTCGGGATACTTCGTTCGGGCGTAGTCCCTTAAGAGCCTTGAGACCAAAAAATTGTTCAACTTCGACGGGTGACTACTCGGACTCCATGGCACCTAGAGACTTTTCGTCTGTTCCTACACCTTGGTGTAGGATTCCTCTACAATATCATGTCTCAGTTTTTTCCTTCTCTAATCGGTGCTCTCATTGTCCTATTGTTTGTAAACGCATAAAATAGTGCAGTTTGAGCCAGTGTAATGGTGTCAAACGCTATATTTTGTAAACGGTGATTCGTGGAACCTAACCGATTGTGCACATGCATAGGGATGGTCTTGTAAACACTTGGGGAGGCATCATTTTGGTTCTCTAAGCTCCAGGTGCTTCTAGGCTACCTCCTCCGGAGCTAAGAACCCCCTCCACAAGTACATAAATCGTTGTTAATTACTTCTCTTTTCTTGTAAAACAATGAAATCTTATCTTAGCTTCGATAATTTACAATTCTCCAACCACGTGAAGGTGGAAGATTTTCTAGCACCACTAACCTGCACATAAAAGTGTTAGTTAAATAAATTTAAATTTCAAATCAAAACCATACTAGATATATACAAAATACATAAATTTAATAAAATATATGAACTTAAATTTATCTAACAAATTTATATTTACCAAAGAAATTATATATACCAGACATGAGCATTGTAAATTCATTCCAATGAACCATCAGGATCGGATCTACTTTGAATAGCGGACAAGATTAGTTCATGATCTGACTCTTGAACCTTCCAAAGAATCTTTTTATTAGGCCTTCCTCGATATCTATACAGCTAAATATTTGTCGCTAGAACTAGATGTGAATATAAGAGTATTTTCCTATGTGTCTCAAAGTCTTCAAACACCCAAACAGAGGATTTTTTAATGGATATTGTTGAAGCCAAGTTCCAGTAACTACCACTAACCTTGTAGGGTACTCAATATCTTCACCATCTATAATAGGAGAAGTCAACTTATTTCTTTCCTCGATGCAACGACATAAGAAATAATTTGTTCCTTCATTGTCTTTTATTGCAAAGAATCGCAAACACATGTCCTACAAAAAAGCAAAGGTTACAACTCAAATTTAAATTGTACATATTAAAATTTCAATGGACATAACTCAATACAAAAATTGTAAATAACCATAAATACCTTGTCACACCAAAATTGAAATTTCGTCAAATTCCTTAGATGTTAACTGACCTGCAGTAGTCATAATACTTACGAAGGTTGATAATTAGGAAGTGGAGTTAGAGGCCTACAAATCCATCCATCCAATCATTCTTTTGAATCACACTCAGCTGTGACAAATTCAATACAAGATGCACAAAAACATGTCAACTTTCTTGTCCATGTGGCCCACAAAGTAGCGTCGAGTTACAAAATGAGTGCATATCACCTGGGCCCAGTGAGTGTCATACAATCCTCGTATTTGGTAATTTTTTGTTCTTCTATCAACCAAAAATATCTCCGAACTGTGGAATTTTCTTGAGAACCTCGGGCCATGTTGTCAATACACCATTCCACTATGTTCTTTGCATCTTTCAATTTAGCACCATATTTTTGCTTCAACTATTCTCTTACAAGAGCTCTTTTCACACATGCCCCTGCACCGTCATGCTCTCATTTTCCATGTCTAGCCTTAGTGAAACTCCAAATATGTTACACACCCATCTTAACATGCATCCTTCTCATCCAATAAAACATTCATGCATTCTTAAAATGAGACGTGAAATTATCTAACCATATATAATGTTGTTTGAAGTGGATGTCCCTATCAGATAAATTTCCATAAAATAACTGGAAACACCCTTGCATAAATTCAGTAGAATGAGTGTGATCATCACTAATATAAAAGTGGTACTCTCTTAAAAAAATGGATCATTCTCTGTACTTTCAAGAGAATGTATAAATGTTATATGCACAAAAATGGTAACTTTTACTGAGTTGTAATCTTACGATTGAACCTCCATTTGTAGTTATAATGTGTAATTCTCTGCAAAATCGACCACTGAAACAATAATACCAATAGAAAATGTGTCCTTGCATATCTTAAACTATTCATCCAACCATCGAGCTCTGTGTGTATGCCTAGCATACTCATAAACAATTTCATCCTTAAATTTTCTCATAAATTGAAAAACAAGCATATGTTCTGTAACTAGCTCACACCGTTTAGACTCTTTTCCATCTTTCAACTGGTATGCAACTGATTTATATTTATCAAACTCAACTAAATTATGTTCTATTGCACCTTCAATTTTCTCATGGATGCAACTTTCTAATTTAGGTAATCCGCTGCATGTACCACAACTTCCATCTAAACAATCCTGACTATAAAAAAATTCTAACTTCTTTTTCACAAAATATCATAGGAATGAAATCCCTAGAAGATATTGGTGGAACTTGAACACCACATTCTGATAACATAGTTTCAGAATGAAAATTAGAATGGATACGTAAAAATTTAGCATAATGCATTGCAAATTCAACATGTTGCCTACAACAAGTGGTGCTAACGTGGTTGATTTTCACATAAAATGGTTTCAAAATTTGAAAAAAATGTTGACTAATTTTAATTTCCAGATTCTCTTGTTCAAACTTATGAAAATATTGAGTTTGAGTCATATCTAATAAATGCTTTGGATGTGGTTCGCGATTAGTAGAACCAACTCTCCATTTTACAACATCTATTGTATTAGGTGAAACTCTAGTGTTATCATGCCAAAATTGAATAACAAATTCTCTTATAGCATCAGGATTATCTTTGTCCTTACACGGTGCTCTAGCAGAAAATGCCCAAAAATAAGTGTTATTGAGTGATTGAAGGATATTACGTCTTTCAATTTATTTTATTAGAGTTTTTTTGATTAAATTACAACATTTGAATTGTTTGTGTAATCAAACATTGTTTTTTTATTGATTCACTTATAACACTAGTAGCAAGTACACGATACACAATATTACTATCCCTAGTATATCTCTTGACACCAACAGTGTGATATGCATCATGAAGGTTTTCAAAAATTATAGAGGTTTGACCACGTATATTATATGTTGTTAATCCTAAGGTGTTTAATGTAGGTCTCATTTTAATCAATTTCATCAAACTAACCAACAACTGACATCTTTGGGAATCACTTAAAATTTCAAAATGATTATCCCAAATTTCAGTGGCTTTTCTTCGATTTTCTATTTATAAAGTTTGTCGGACATTGGTTTCAAATATTTTTCATCAATTTCAATAAAATAATTAGGTTTCTTACAAAAATCCTAGGAGGTTTTTTTGTCAAATTTTTCTTGTCTACAATTTCAACCTGAATTTCCTTATTCACATTTTCATTGTCTCCTTCAATTTCAACATTTGCTACATCACAAGTATTTAATTCTTCTTCAACATTGACAGTAAAAACATCTTCATCACAAGTATTTAATTCAACTTCAACATTGACAGTAGAAACATTACTTGGTTCCTCATTGCTTACAATAGTAGGGGTTGAAGATGAACCTCTTCTTGATTCACGAAGATTCTGCATTCACTTAGCATTTTGAAATCTGTTTGCCTCTAATTCATTTGGTGTTTTTTACTTAATGACTTCCTTTTTGACTTCATTTCTTGTCTCCCATGATGTTTTGCTTTTGGTGATAAGAAAAATGTGTAGAAAATGACAGAATTTTGTAGTAATTTGTATGGTAAAGTCAAACAATAAAAATCACATGGTAATTAGAACATTGGGATGTGTGTAAATATGATTTAAGAACCACAATCGTGCTTTACAAATTGTGCTCACAGTTTATAAAGCGCGATCGTGGTTCTTGTTATAAAACCTATGATTGTGGGTCTATCTGTATCATCAAATCCAACCCTAAGGCTTGGGAAATATTTGTTTTTTCCCAACCAAAGCTATGGAAGGTCATTATGAAGTGTAAAAGGTCAAAAAACTTCAAATTTTCTCTTCCACAGACTTGAACCATGCTGAAAAACTAAAAACATTTCACAAAAATGGTGTCATCGCGTAGGGGAGACTATTATCTTCGTAGAAATATTGATTTTAAAGTGAATAGAATAAGATAAATATCATTTTATAATTTTTTACTAACAATAGGTCTTTAAAACATTTTTTCTGTGAATGTTCATGTCTATGTTTAAGACTGCAAATTTTGTTTCGCTTATCAAAATGTGATAAAACTTATACCATCCCAAGTGTGGAGAAATTCTATACATGTTAAAAATATATATATTTGATTTCGATATTTTTTGATATAGTTATGGCGGGCAAATGGAAAAGTGCTCTTTTTCTAAATCTTTTAGATGACTTTCACGGAAAAAATCATAAAGAAAAATATTGATTGAAAAAATACAAAATAAAATCCATCCCAAGATAGACAACTACATTTAACTTTTCACCAAATGAAAAAAACAAGATTTGGTCATCCAAGTGGGCAAATGGACTACAATCTTACAAGTTTTTTCAAAAAAAAAAACCCAAGTTATATAATTTTAAGTGTTTAATATAGTTAAACTTGTTCATTTTAAAAAACATTAGTAGTTTAGAAACTAGATTCTAGATGCTATGATTCATATTTATATAATTTTTCTAATTTTGAGTGCGCATATTACTAATAATCCCTACAAGTTGAGATTTCATTATTTTTTGCAATATGATGTCCACTTATGACCCCTTTTTTGTCCACCAACTTGCTGCACTTACCCCATGTATGTACAAAGCCTTGAGTTGGTCTTGGCTTGCTCACACCACTATGAACCCAAAACACAAACAATTGGAGTCGACAATGGTACAACAATGGTGGTCATCGGTCCTTGAACCATCTCACTTGCTCTGAAAATACCAACATCACCTAACATGGTTGTCGTATCAAAATTAAGGGCCTTACAAGAGTGGGAAAAGATGGATGCATATATACAAGGGATTGCACTTGGATCATGGATGAAGACAGGGAGAAATCCCTTAAGGATTCCCAAGATCCATCGGATATGTGAGTTTCACGAGGGATATTTAGATGCAATCACCCTCCTTAACAAGGTGATGGGAGAAGTGAAAACGAGAGACTTCCAAGAGTGGATGGGCCTTTTTATTTTGACAGTGACTAAAGGAAAGAAAAGAATTGACTGGGGACAAATAATCAATGATAATCTACATCTATAATTGCTTCAGGTGCCCATGAAAAATAAGTTCCACATGACTTCTTACTTGGTCTATCTGCTTGCTAGCTCAAGATCGGTTAAAGGATTGTCTCTCATGCAAAACATTCGCCTAAGGTGCCCGTATTCGAGAAACTTCTACAGTTGGTGATGGAGGAAAGCCACATGCACTTCACCCGCATGAATGATGCATTCATGATGTATGTGGTCCAAACCTTGGAAGGTGATTTGGAGGCAAGGATGTCACCACAAGTAGCATCCTTAATCAAGAAATATGGCTCTTACTTCATCCAATTCTCAACCTTCTCCTACTTGTGAGTTTTGACTCCGACCAAGCTCCGCTAAGGTTACCCAAGTACCTTAGTGACAAAATTATACTATTTGAGCTCTACAGGCAGATCATACGGTAAACAATAGACTCAAGAGCAAGAAAAATAAGTTGATTTCATTCCCCATCTCTCTTGGAATATTCACATGTAAGAATGCAAATGATGCATCTCATCTTGAGGCGAGTCTTTACACATTTGACTCTACATTCCTACACTGTCAGGCCCAATTTCAACATCTAAGATGATCCTGATTCTTTCCACATTCCATATGTACGCCATGATCCGTAAATCAAGGATTATTGGTCCAATTAGGTTGATGAATTTTAAGTATGATAAAAATAACAAATGAGGATGATAGTTGGTGAGATGAAGGAATTCAAGTTCTCTTAGTATGAAGATATTTTCATGATGATGGGACATAAAAGTATGATTCTAAGTACGTGGCGGTCAAAGTTTCTCCATTTCCTCAAGTCAATTAACATGTTCATGAATCAGGGGATATAAAGGAATGAAATGAGAAGGTGATCATGAGGATGAGGGATTAGTTCAGAGAAATAGAACCATGATCATCTAATCACGTGGTTTGCCCACATGTCGAAATAGGCCTCTCGGTAGTCATCGTCAAGAGTCATGGAAGTTACCTCAAGTTCAAGGCATTCTGGAACAAGTTCTAAATGAAGATCCATAGAATTTGAGACATATTATCATGGAAGGTGACCAAAGAAATCCAAGGCGAAGAAGAAGGCTCGGTCAAAAACAATGCAAGAAGAAGATCCAGTGTCAGGAAATACAAGCAAAGGGAGAACACGTAGTTCAAGACCTAGTCTTCAAACCACCACAAGAGGCCTCACCTCTTGTTAACACCAATGTCTCCCCCATCCAAGATGTGCCTCCTCTTCAAGATTAGGGAATGATGATGCATCCGTCGTAGAGCTGAATCAATGAAAATTTCCCATGGATGTAGGAAATAATAACACCCGATGCTCACATTGTTAAACAAGTGGCGATCCTTGATTTATCAGAAATTTCCTCATTGGACAAGGGAAAGAAAAGGAAGTTCGTAGACACAGCCTCACAGTTCTATAATGGAGAACTAGGTAATCAATATATTGAAGTAGCTTGACCGAAAGTGATCAAGCCATTAGATGAGATGACACTGGTCGATTATGAAATGATTAAAATATAACTAGGGTAGTCTACTCATGAGGGGATCTGCATATGTATCAACAATTTTCTCCTTGCATGGTGGAAAGGAATAAATAATATAAGAAGAAGATTGATGAGCTAAAGGAACAAGTGCGAACTCTATCATCCTATGTGAAACATCTAGTTGATCTAAATGCCACGATAATTCCAATTGAAGAAGTTCAACCGATCGGAGCTTCAATCAAGAGTCTATCAAGAGGATGCACGAGTTTACAATGCAGGGGTGAGCTAATAATGAATGGATAAATTAAATTTCTAAAAAGGGGAAGTCAGTGCTCCAAGAGGTAGCCAAATGTTTCACCTACATGTCCGAAAGCTCATGCGAGAAATACGAGTGCAATCAAGGAAGACTTAGAGAAAGAAAACAACTACTGGGATCCTTTGGGTTCAGTAGTGAGTGAAATGAGCAACACTCACCCTCATGATTTGATCAACAAGAAGGTTTTTGAGACTCCTTCTGAAGACTTGTCGTGTATATGGGCTCGGGCCTTGGAAATCAGGTTTGAAGCAGTCAATCGGGCCATCATTGAGTTGAACGAAAAGGAGGAACAAACATAAAAATTATAGGATAGTATAAATCGTCAAATCCACAAGCTCGTAGTACTGCGCAATGGGAGAAGACACAATTGTCGATGAGTTAATTGGCCCATTTGAGGAATATTTCAAGAAAGAGGAAGGTAATCCATTATCCTTCACTAAGGATACCTTGGAATTCCTCTCAAATATTCGGGCCTCCATTGCACTTATCACAAAGTAACATACATCATGGTTCAGAAAGTGCAAAGATATCAACAATGTTTCTGATGGATGGACGGAGACTCTGAGCTGTGTTTACATTCATCATACTGACAAATTGGAACCTGCAACAACTCATTTCAATAAATAATTTAGAGGGATGAAGATCTTCTCAGTAGTGCAAGATGGAGAAGCTTGATCGGGGAGAGAGATCAAATCCACTTTGCAAAACTCATTCTTATACATAGTTCTTCTTCTTCCTTCTTCCTTCTTCTTCCTCCTCTTTCTCTTTCTTCTCTTCTCTCCCAATGTTCTCTCTCTTTGATGTTATAATTTTCATTGGGGTTTGCACTTTTTGATATATCTTTAAGTGACTTTTGAAACATAATGTAAACTTTAAGTCACCTTGTTTTTATAAAAGGGACTTATATATTTAATTGGAATATGAAAAGTCTAAAGTCAAAATTTATATTTAATTGGAATATGAACAGTCTAAAGTCAAAATTGAGTCTTTGAAAAGTCACTGGGAAAATGAAGAGTTACATCTCTTTTATAAATTGTAACAAGATCCTCATTTGAGGGTCTTCTTAGACTTCTGAGTTGTTTTTGTGAATTCATGAGAGAGAGATCCTTGTGAAGAGAACAAAGAGATAGCAAATTTCTTCCATTATTATGCTATGTACAATTTCTTCTTGAGCATCAATACAAGAAGGAGTTTCTAGCCTTTTTTGACTAAGGGGTTTATTGATACTTTGTGCTCATTAAATTCTATTTGGTCTTGTTGTTATGAAGATTTGTTTTTCTTAATTTTCATGCATGTGATGAAACTTTAGAAACTGGTGTATGCAAGTATCTGATTTTCTACTTGCAACATTAGTTTCCCTTGTCTAACATTCTCACTCCCTTCTCTGCTCTCCTATAAAATTCCTCCCTTGCACATATCTGCAATATTTTCCATGAGGTCGGTGGACTACCCATATTGGATCCCCAATTGCAAGGCCACCTGGATAAAAATCACTTTACTCATGTATGCATATACAAAAATTGCACCGTTTAAGTAGAGGGACTTATATTCCTAGAGCGTTGGAAAGAAACCACAAATTTTTCCTTTGATAAATTTTCTCGCCAACATATAGGAAGTGGAGTCTCTTGCAGATTAAAAATCCAACTCCATTTGTTTGGTATGTATGAAATTACTCTATGGATTTCATGCATATTTTGTAGCATGCACACCTTAGGCCTTGCAAATGGTGACCTATAACCCTATCTTATTCCTTAGTTGGTCATCGTGGATACGACCTTTGTGTAGTTACCGACCATGTGAGCCTTGTGAGTTTTGTAACTATGATTTTGGATTAAGAGGATATTGTGATCTTGTTTCATTTCAAGTTGTACTTGAGGAGTACGCTAGTGGTTTCCTTTGAGGCTGTTGGGTGCTTATATTTCATTGAGGTGATAGGGCTCTATGTGTTCAAGTCCATAGAGTGAC